>JAQSUU010000576.1:5976666-8965000 GCA_038087645.1 Saccharum hybrid cultivar R570 | reverse complement strand
TCGAGAGGGAAACAGCCTGGATCACCAGCTAAGGCCCCTAAATGACTGCTCATTGATAAAGGAGGTGGGAGGGGGTGCAAAGGCAGCTAGGAGGTTTGTCTAGAAGCAGCCAACCTTTAAAGAGTGCATAATAGCTCACTGATCGAGCACCCTTGCGCTGAAGATGAATGGGGCTAAGCGATCTGCCGAAGCTATGGGATGTCAAAATGCATCGGTGGGGGAGCGTTCCGCCTTAGAGGGAAGCAAACGCGAAAGCGGGGGTCGACGAAGCAGAAGCGAGAATGTTGGCTTGAGTAACGAAAACATTCGTGAGAATCCAATGCCCTGAAAACCCAAGGTTTCCTCCGCAAGGTTCGTCCACGGAGGGTGAGTCAGGGCCTAAGATCAGGCCAAAAGGCGTAGTCGATGGACAGTAGGTCAATATTCCTGTACTACCCCTTGTTGGTACGGAGGGACAGAGGAGGCTAGGTTAGCCAAAAGATGGTTATAGGTTTAAGGACACAAGGTGACCCTGCTTTTTCAGGATAAGAAGGGGTAGAGAAAATGCCTCGAGCTGAGGTCCAAGTACCAAGCGCTGCAGCGCTGAAGTATGAGCCTCGTGGACTAGCCATTGCTTCTCCACGAGGCCCATACCAGGCGCTACGGTGCTGAAGTATGTAACCCATGCCATACTCCCAGGAAAAGCTCGAACGACCTTCAACAAAAGGGTATCTGTATCTGAAACCGACACAGGTGGGTAGGTAGAGAATACCTAGGGGCACGAGACAACTCTCTAAGGAACTCAGCAAAATAGCCCCGTAACTTTGGGAGAAGGGGTGCCCCTCGCAAAAGGTGGTCACAGTGACCAGGCCCGGGTGACTGTTTACCAAAAACACAGGTCTCCGCAAAGTATCCTAGAGTTGTCAAGCTGCACAATGCGATTGCTTTGTTTTGGGCATGCACATGATTGCTTGGTTTTTAAATTAACTAACACTTAGCCTGTATGTGATTGCATTGTTTTGGGCATGCACGTGATTGCTTTGGGCGAGTTTTGGCTTAAATAATTGGCGAGGTGGCTGCCTGTATTCTGATGCGGATAGGTAGCGAGGCAAACGACGATAACACTGCGCGCGGTGTGTCCGACACGGTGTCGAAGTCGGCCGAGTGAAGCGATTGATTAGCACATGACGATGACATTAGTTATTTTTTAGGTGTAGAAGATTAAGCAAGATGGTAGAGGGAGGGGGAGCTAAGGACTTGCCTTCGCTGTTGGCTACTTCCGGAACGTTCTCATAGTCAGGGTCTTCGCTCTCCTGGTAGTCACCGTCGTATGTCGGCGTAGCCATCGAATCAGACTACCGCTGGACACAAAATAAAAGAGGAAAAGCAAACATAGAACAATATGGTGGTACCAGGATGAATGCATAGAGCTAGATTTTACATGAATTTTAGAAGTGGTTTCACCTAAAAGGAGCTAGGATGCAAAAGTTATGCATTTTAGAAGTTTATTCTATAGCTAATTATCTAAGTGGAATTTTACATGTATTTTATAGTGCATGAAAATGGGTGCAAACTATATGGTTAAATTCCCTAATGCATGTAGTTTATTTACAAATTTTCTAGGAATTTTTCTAAGCTAGGAAAATAGGTTTATAGCCTTCTGTGTACACTAAGAGGGTGTACCTAGCATTTTCCTAAGTGTACCCAGCATTGTGTGTGTGACGGTGGGCCAGCCCACCATGGCAGCAGATGATGGTGGCGTCAACGCTATGGCCTCGAGCCCACATGACAGAGAAAGAAAGGGTAAGGGAGGTGACGGACAGGGACGGAGTGGCGACGACAACGCCATTTCCACCTAGCCCCACATGACAGCTAGGGAAAGGAGGGGGAAGAGGAGAACGGCGATGGACGACGGCCCGGTGACAGAAACAGGGGAGGAGGCGCTAAGCTCGCTGGAGTGGGTTACGCTGGCGGTGTCAGCCCTCGGCGGTGACGGACGAGTGGTGGACGGTGCTCGCGAGGTCACGCCGCAGCTGGTGACGGGGTCTCCGACGGCAGTGAGTGCCCACGGCGGTGGTGGCGGCTCGCCGGAGAGGTTGTGGCGGTGCCGTGCGGTGAACTCGGCCCTAGAAGCCCTAATCTAAACAACTAACTACATGTACGTATGTGCGAGTGAGCGAGGAGTGTAGTGCCCTGCCGGACCCTAGTCGACGGTGGCTGTCGGCCATGGCGGCTCAGTGGGCATGGTGCTTGTCGGCAGCGTGACACAGAGGCATAGACTATCAACTAGCTACAGCTAAAGGAAGAGGAGGAGCTTGGGGACTCACTTGCTAGCCCAATTGGCCAATGGCGCAACAGAGAAGGAGGGAGAGGGATGTGGCTTCAATGACGCCAGAAACTCCCGATTTGGGGGGCAAGGAGGAGAAGGGGAGAGGGGAAAAGAAGGGGGAGATGGGGTGTTCCTGCTCGTGGCGGAGCTAGTGGAGGAGAGGGTGAGGCCAGAGCGGCAATGGCCAAGTTATTTATAGGTCGGCCATGTTGGTTCCGGCGGTGACATATTTCTCGCCCGCTGAGCTTACCCGGGGCGAGCACACGTGCCTAATGCCTTTAGGTCAGTTCGCCACAGTGCGGGCTTGCCCACTCGTGCGGCTGAGAGAGCTCGAGCTCGTCCATGGCGGTACGGCGGGGTGGGTTCGCCGCCGCATGTCGAGGGAGGAGCAGTGAGAGAGAAGAGGAGAGAGGCGGAGCAGTGGAGTGGGACCGAGAAAAGATCTCGCGAGCATCCCAGAGGGCTTTACTTCACCGGGGCGAGGCAGTGGCGGCAGGGCCAGGCCGCTCGGGCGGCGACGTAGTATTTGCATCACTGGCCTGAGGTAGAAGACGAGCCTGACAGTCGGGTCCCACCTGCCAGCGAGAGCGAGGGAGAGGGAAGGGGAGGCGAGCGCCGGTTTGGGATGGGGCGCGGTGATGGGCTGGCCCAGCGCGAGAGGGAGGGAGAGGAGAAGAGGTGGAGGTGGGATACTGCTGCTGCTATGAGCCGAGGGGAGGGAATGGCTCATTTCTCTTTTTCTTTTTCCCAGATTTCCTATACTATGTTTGAATGCATTTTGAATTTGAATTTGAATATGAATGCATGCCAGGTGTACCACCATATGTTCAACAAGCAAGCAAACACTCAAGCACACAATTCTACACCTACAATTTTATTCCTATGTTGATCTATTTATATTTGAAAGCATCTAGGCCCCGTGTTGGTTTCGGCAATTGATGACAACGCATAATTACCATGACTAACACGTGTTTTGCAGAAACGTTGGTAAGTTAGGTCATGGAGATGATAACTGCTTTGAGCAATATGGTATTCATGTCCCTTAATGAAATTTGTTTCGGTTTTCAAAGGATCAACGATTAAGATTAAGGACGGTTAGTTCCGGATGTCAAGGTGTTGAGTTACATCTGGAATAGTCGTTAGGATCTTTGTTTCTTCCTTTGACCGTACTATAAAGGGGGGCATGAGCGAGTAGCTTGACCTAGGTGAGTATTATGTTTAGGTGTGGTGGACACTTGTCAAACTTAGCACTAGGTAGCTCGAGAAAAGCTCAGAGTTCAGTTGGAAGCAACTTGGTTCAAGTTGCATCGCGTTTAGAAGACGTTTGAGCCGTTTACCTATGACCGGACGCGTCCGGTCAGTACTAACACTTCACTGTGGTTTCAACTGATCGACTGGACGCGGTCCTTGAGAGGACCGGACGCAGTGGTCAGTCTGACACGTGTTCTAGAGGGTAAACAGCGTAATCGGACGCGACTGTGAAATGATCGGCGCGTCCGGTCATATTCCAGTAAGGTCCCGTGGTGACCTGACGCGTCCGGTCACCTATGATCAGACGCGGTCATGCGTCAGGTCAGTTTTCTAGTAAGCTCTTGCATGATCGGACGCGTATGATCATCCCTGATCGGCGCGTCCGGTCATCTCAAACCGACACGTCCGATCATCACAGATCGGCGCGTCCGGTCACTCAGCGCAGTTTTTGGTTTTCGACCGTTACACCTAACAGGCGTGTCCGGTCATGTCGACAGGCGCGTCCGGTCAGTGCGCGTTTGGCTGTTTCGAAAGGTAACGGTTGGATTTGTTTGAGGGGTGTATAAATACATCCCCTCCATCTCTTTTAGAGGTCTCTTGCTCATTTGTTCAGCTGAGAAACACCTTTGAAGTGCAAGGGAGTGCAAGAGCCCTAGTGAGGATAGAGATTTGCAAATCAAAGTTTGAGAATCCTCTCTAGTGACAAGAGTGTAGCAAGTGTGCATCCATCTTCTCATTAGGCTTGTTGTGGTCAAGTGAGAGTTCTAGCTTGTTACTCTTGGTGATCACCATCACCTAGACGGTTTGGTGGTGATTGGGAGTTTGGTGATCATCCAACGAGATTGTGGGTGACCCAACTCAAGTTGTGAGCGGTTTTGGGTGATTCGCCACGACGGAGCGTCGAAGAATCAACCCATAGAGAGCACTTGATCCTTGCGCAGATCAAGGGAGAGCTACACCCTTGCGCGGGTGCTCCAACGAGGACTAGTGGGGAGTGGTGACTCTCCGATACCTCGGCAAAACATCGCCGTGTTCCTAACCCTTACTTTCAAGCATTTACTTTCGTGCATTACTTTCATTGCTTGTTTACTTTCCTAGAATTGTCATGCTAGTCTAGGATTGGAACTTAGGGTGCAAAACTTTTATCGATAGAATCACAAGGAACACTAGTAGGTACTAGGGGTGAAGTTTGGCTTGTAGGATTTAATTCTTGCAATTAATTTTTAGAAAAGCCCAATTCACCCCCCTCTTGGGCATCTTGATCCTTTCAATTGGTATCGGAGCCGTGTTGCTCTTAATTTAGGCTTCACCGCCTAGAGCAAGATGTCTAATGGGGAAGGACCACCTCCCACTTTTGAGGGAGACGATTTTCCATATTGGAAAATTCGTATGGAGGCGTACCTCGAAGCCATAGATGTTGGGTGTCTTAGAGCCACAACCGAAGGGCTTCCTCCTATAAGGGATCCCGCTAACCCAAGTGGTGACGAGGAGAAGTACGACCGATGGAATGCAAAGGCAAAAAATGCACTCTACCGGGGCTTAGGCAAAGATATCTTCAATCATGTGCGTAATGCCAAAAACGCTCATGAATTGTGAGAAAATCTTTGTGCTCTCCATGAGGGAACTAAGAGTGAGCGTGAAGAACGCTATCATATTGCATTAAATAAAATCAATTCTTTTGAGATGCTTCCCAAAGAAAGCGCTAATGAAATGTACACTCGTTTGAATGTTCTTGTAGAAGATCTCAATGCTCTTGGACTCACTCAAATGAGCCAATCGGATGTTGCAAGGAGGATCTTGAGTGTTTTCCCCATTGAGAAGTATGGACACATTGTCACTGTACTTCACCAAAGTGATCTCTTCACCGCAACACCGACTCAAGTATTGGGAAAGATCAATGCTCATGAGATGTACATGCATATCACTCCGGAAGAGGGCTCATCATCTTCCAAGAAGAAAGACTTAACCTTCAAAGCTAGCCATGAAAAGAAAAAGAAGAAGGGCCAAGCCATGATAGTGCAAGAAAGCTCAAGTGAAAGTGATATTGATGATGCATCACTTGCACTCATGGTGAGAAGAACTACCAAGATGCTAAAGAAGCTCAACAAGAGTGGCATCAAGTTCGATTGCAAGAAGAAGAAATTCTTCACTAGTAGCAAAAGGAAACCAATCTCCGAAATGGATTGTTTCAATTGTGGAGAACTTGACCACCTAGCTCACTAATGCCCAAAACCTCCAAAAGACAAGTACAAAAATAAGTACAAGGGCAAGAAAGATGACTCAAGTGATGAAGAAGATGAGAAGAAAAAGAACAAGCCATACAAAAAGAAAGATGGCAAGAAAAGAGAGTTCTACAAGAAGGAAGGCAAGGCTTATATTGTTGGTGATTGGCTCACCGACATTGATTCATCATGTGAGTCCTCCAGCGATAAAAGTGATAATGAAAAAGAGAAGATCGCCGCATTTGTGATTGGGCCATCATCATCTTCACCGACATCTTCATCACCACCTTCACCGCCACCTTCACCATCATCTTCCACTACTCATCTATGCCTTATGGCTAAGGGTGATTGAAAGGTACAAAATAGTGATAGTGATGATGATGATAGTGATAGTGATGATGAATATGATGCACCTCCTTATGATGAACTAGTAAAATTGTTGAACAAATACTCTAAAATCATAAGAAGAACTAGAAATGAAAATGATGAGCTTCAACATGAAAATGAATCACTCACATCCAAGCTTGAGAATGCAAATAAGACTAGTGATGAGCTCAAAGATCAAAATGAAACTATGTCTTCCTCTCTCAAAGAGCTCAAAACTTCTAACAAGGAGCTTAGAGATAAACATAATAAAATTGAGAAGAAGCATTGTGAACTCATCACTAGGCTAAACTTGCTAAAAGAAGAATATACTGCATTGAAAATCAATTATGATACTCTTATTGTTGCTAATGAGCTTGCCCTCAAGACACATGATGCTCCTAACCAAGTTGTTAAGATTGATATAGCTACATCATGTGATGATTTAATTGTTGAGAACTTTGAGCAAGGCTCTAGTGGCAAAGGCAAGAGTGTGGTTGAGGCCAATAACTATGATGAGTATGTCAAGCTCAAGAGTGAAAATGAGATGCTTAAAATTGAGAACAAGAAGTTGATGGCTCTTGAAAAGCAAACTTCAAATGAGTCACTTATAGAAGAAAACAAGAAGCTCAAGCAAGAAAAAGAGCATCTCAAGACCGGCCTAAGCAAGTTCACAAGAGGCCAACATTTGCAAAGTGAGTTACTCATGAACACCGTCATGAAGATAGATAGGAGTGGCATTGGCTACTTGGCAAATCAAGAGAAGAAGGTCAAGGCTAAACAACAACAATGCAAGACAAAGCCCAAGCCAAAGAGATGTGTTGAATGTGGACAAGAAGGCCATTTTGCTCATGAGTGCAAAACTCCACCACCACAACCCTTGCCCAAGCATGCAAGACCCTTTGCCTTCAATGCTCATTACATGCTTAGAAAGGACTCAAATAGAAAAATGAAAGTCATGTTCTTGGGTCCCCCTAACAAGAATAGGCCAAAGAAAATTTGGGTTGCCAAGTCACTAGTTGAGAAAGTTAAGGGTCCCTCTCAAGTTTGGGTCCCTAAACAAAAGGCTTGATCTCTTGTGTGTAGGTGAACTACAAGACCGGTGGATCTCATTGGGTGATTGATAGTGGTTGCACACAACATATGACCAGTGATCCTCGTATGTTCACCTCACTTGAAGAGGATGGGGTATGTCAAGACAAGATCACATTTGGGGACAATTCAAAGAGCAAAGTCAAGGATATAGGCAAAGTTGCAATATCAAATGATCATTCTCTCTCAAATGTGCTCTATGTTGCTTCATTGAGTTTCAACCTACTATCCGTTGGGCAATTTTGTGATCTTGGCTACCAATGCTTGTTTAATCCAAATGAAGTGGTTGTTACAAAGATAGATGACAAGCAAGTGATTTTCAAGGGCTTTAGATACAATAATCTCTATCTAGTTGACTTCACCTCCGAAGATGCAAACTTGATGACATGTTTATTCACCAAAACCACACTTGGATGGCTTTGGCATAGGAGGCTTGCTCATGTTGGAATGAACACTCTCAACAAGCTATTGAAGAAAGAATTAGTGAGAGGTTTGAAGGATGTAAAGTTTGAGAAGGACAAACCTTGTAGTGCATGTCAAGCCGGCAAACAAGTTGTAAACTCTCATCCAACCAAAGCTTACATGTCAACATCAAGAGTACTAGAACTTCTACACATGGATTTGTTTGGTCCTACAACTTACAAGAGTTTGGGTAGAAATCTTTATTGTCTTGTGATTGTGGATCACTTCTCAAGATACACTTGGACCTTCTTCCTTCATGACAAATCCGAAGTGGCAAGTTGCTTCAAGAAGTTTGCAAAGAGAGCTCAAAATGAATTTGAAGTCAAGATAAAGTAGATTAGAAGTGACAATGGAAAAGAGTTTGACAACACCAACATTGAAGCTTATTGTGATGAAATTGGAATCAAGCATGAAGTGTCATCAACGTACACTCCTCAACAAAATGGTGTAGTTGAGAGAAAGAACCGGACCTTGATCACTCTTGCAAGAACAATGTTAGATGAGTATAACACACCGGAGAAATTGTGGGCCGAGGCAATCAACACCGCATGCTATGCTTCAAATCGTCTCTTCCTACAAAAGTTCCTTTGCAAGACCCCTTATGAGTTGCTAAATGGGAAAAAGCCAGACGTCTCATTCTTCTGGGTGTTTGGTTGCAAATGCTACATCTACAAGAAGCGTCAACACCTAGGGAAGTTCCAAAGACGTTGTGATATTGGTTTTCTTGTTGGCTACTCATCAAAGTCCAAAGCATATAGAGTATTTAACCATGCCACCGGTTTGGTTGAAGAAACATATGATGTGGAATTTGATGAATCTAACGGCTCCCAAGGAGCAATTGAGAATTATGATGATGTAGGTGATGAACCATTGAGGGAGGCCATGAAGAACATGCTGGTGGGTGACATCAATCCTAAAGATGATGAAGACGATGTACAAATTATCAATCCACCATCTTCATCATATGTGCCTCAAGATGATGACAAGAATGAGAGAGTTGAAAATGAAGACACCCATGTCTCTCATCATCAAGCCGAGGCACAAGCACAAGATGTTGATGCTCCCCATCCTACTCCTCAAATGGTTGATCGAAGAAACTCACCTCTACTTCAAGCATATCCACAAGATCTCATCATAGGGAGTCCTACAAAGGGTGTAATGACTCGATCTCAAAAGTTTAATTCTTTTGTTGAACATCACTCTTTTGTCTCTTGTCTTGAACCTAAGAATGTAGAAGAAGCTCTTCAAGATCCGGATTGGGTGAATGCCATGCATGAAGAATTGAACAACTTCGCCCGCAATCAAGTATGGACACTTGAAGAGCATCCAAAAGGTGTAAGAGTTATTGAAACCAAGTGGGTGTTCCACAACAAGCAAGATGATCAAGGGGTAGTAGTAAGAAACAAGGCAAGACTAGTAGCAAAAGGGTTCTCTCAAGTTGAAGGTCTTGATTTTGGAGAGACTTTTGCACCCGTTGCAAGACTTGAAGCCATCCGTATCCTTCTTGCATATGCATCACATCATGATATGAAACTATATCAAATGGATGTGAAAAGTGTATTTTTAAATGGCTTCATAAATGAACTAGTCTATGTTGAACAACCTCCTGGGTTTGAAGACCCTAGATATCCTAATCATGTTTATAGGTTGTCCAAGACACTATATGGGCTCAAGCAAGCCCCTATAGCGTGGTATGAGCGCCTCCGGGACTTCCTCATTGAGAAGGGCTTCGTTATTGGGAAGGTTGATACCACACTATTCACCAAGAAGTTTAATGGAGAGATCTTCATTTGTCAAGTCTATGTTGATGATATTATCTTCGGGTCAACAAATGAAGATTATTGCAAAGAATTTGGTGAATTGATGTCAAAAGAGTTCGAGATGTCAATGATTGGTGAGCTAACATTCTTCCTTGGGTTTCAAGTCAAGCAAATGAGAGAAGGGATTTTTATCTCTCAAGAAAAGTATACCAAGGATCTTCTCAAAAGATTCAAGATGGAAGAATGCAAGCCAATCAAGACCCAATGCCAACTAATGGACATCTCGACCTAGATGAGGGAGGTAAACCAATCGATCAAACTCTTTACCGTTCTATGATTGGTAGCTTGTTGTACCTTACCGCATCTAGGCCCGACATCATGTTTAGTGTGTGCATGTGTGCCCGCTTTTAAGCATGCCCTAAAGAACCTCACCTAAGTGCCGTAAAAAGAATCCTAAGATATCTTAAGTATACCCCAAGCATTGGACTTTGGTACCCCAAAGGAGCTAGATTCCAACTAGTTGGCTACTCTGATTCGGATTATGCCGGTTGCAAAATTGATAGAAAAAGCACATCCGGAGGATGCCACTTGCTTGGGAGATCCTTAGTATCTTGGTCATCTAAAAAGCAAAATAGTGTGGCTTTGTCCACCGCCGAGGCAGGATACATTGCCGTGGGGGCTTGTTGTGCACAAATCTTATACATGAAACAAACCCTCCTAGACTATGGAGTTGTTCTTGAAAAGGTGCTGCTTTTATGTGACAATGAAAGTGCGGTTAAAATTGCTAATAATCTGGTACAACACTCTCGCACTAAGCACATTGATATCCGCCACCACTTTCTAAGAGATCATGTTGCCAAAAATGATATATCACTAGAAGGTGTAAGAAGTGAAAATCAATTAGCGGATATCTTCACTAAACCTTTAGATGATGCTACTTTTTGTAGGTTGAGAAGTGAACTAAATGTGCTTGATTCAAGCAACTTTAAAAAATGAGCTTGTATTGTCCCTTGCATTGCATTGTATTATTTGTCATGTTTAGATTTCCGCAATGCATCTAGAACTTGTCTAACACGGTTACGATAACCCTCCTTTGGAGGAGTGAAAAAGCCTAACCGTGGATCAAACTTGACAAGCAACTAGTCTACCTTTCTCGTGTTGCATTGCACATGCATGGTTGTTGCTTTGTCGTTTCTTTTCGGTTAAGCTTTGAGCAACCTCTGTGTTCGTCCATGAATAGAGAGAGCATTTGAAGCTCCCAAGGGTTCATAAACTCTATTGCATGGCCATACGTTGCTCCTCAGGTGTTTGTTGAATATTTTCTTAAAAATAATACTAGCCAAAGGTAAAATACTTTGAAAATTTTGAGGGTTTGAGTGAGGTCACTCATATCAGGTTCCAATTGGTGTTTATTTGAGTCTCTTTGAACTGGAACTTGATTGGGAGAAGTCGCATCGAAAAACGGTTTGAAAAAGAGCTTTTTACAGCGACCGGACGCTGGACCGGACGCTGCATCGGACGCGGTTCAGTTTCACCACCGCGTCCGGTCTTTGCGTCCACCAGCACGTCCTGTCATTCCCGAAGTTTTTCTTCGAAATCTCTAACTGGACGCTGCACCGGACGCGCCCCTGTCGACCCCCGCGTCTGGTCCCGGTAACCACCACCGCGTCCGGTCATCCGTTCCAACTTTCCGGGCTATGTCTAACCGGACGCTGTCAGCGTCCGATCGTGGATAATCGGACGCGTCCGGTCATTCCAGGAGCTTACTAGAATGTGACCGGACGCTGCCTCCACCGCGTCCGGTCATTCGACCACCGTGTCCGGTCATCACGCGAAAAGCGGATCTCACCCCTTTTTTAACCGTACGGTTGGATCTCGTTTTCTTTTCTTTCGTCATCACCGTACTCACTGTTTTCACCGAGATCCTGAGCGCCGCCGTGCCATTGCCGCCGCGCGCCCTTCTCCTGCGCCGCCGCAGCCGCGCCCTGCGCCCGCACCACCGCCACCGCAGCCGCGCCCTGCGCCCGCACCACCACCGCCACAGCCGCGCCCTGTGCCCGCGCCACCGCCGCAGCAGTCGTGCCCTGCGCCCATGCTCGCGCGCCGCCGTAGCCTCACCACCGGCGACCTCCCCTGCGCCCTAGCTTCTCCTCGGGAACCTTTTGTCGTGCACGCTCTTCAAAGTCCTTACGAAGTTTACCCCTAACCCTAACCCTAGATTGCAAGGTTCACCAAAAACCCTAACCCTAGGTCGCTAGGTTTTCATCTCCGAAATCATCACCGTCTTCGCGATCGTCTCCGTCTCCGCAAGGTGATGTCTTCTCCTTGGATTAGGGTTTACCGTTGATTTTCCGGTGAATTACTAATTCAATTGTCGTTCGATCATCGATTGTATTCCAGGGTTTCGGTCGCCGTCTTCGGGTAACCCTAATACGTCGAGATCGTCTTCCGGTCATCGGATCATCGCTCGTCGAGGTAGCTATCGTGGTCATCTCATATCTTACCTCACCTGTTTGCTCTTACTAGAATCTCACTTATCTTTTAGATATATATGTTGCTTATAGTAGATCCATCTATTCTATCATTTCAGTTTGTCCTGTCAGTGCTGAGTGGTTCAGGTGATCAGTTGTGAATTCGAGGCCAAGCCTGCAGATACGGATTGAGGCCAAGCCTCACAAGGTTCAGTACATCATCTGTCTTTTTAGTTTGTGTTAGTACATCCTCTTGTTAGTATGGTTCGATGTAAGAACGCTGGTGGGCACCCAGTGACAGGGATGACAGTCCTCCTAGGAGGACAGAGATAGCTCGCGGGAAGCGAGTAAAGATTGCTGCCAAGAAAAGGAAGAGAACTCTTATAGAGGCAGAGATAGCTCAGGTAGTGGCAGATGCAACAGATGCAACAGAGAGGGGTGGCAGGAGCAGTGGTATTCGCATTGGAGAAAGTCGCTTTCATCTTGAAGGTCGACAACTTAGCACAGAGGCCATAGAGGAGACAGTAGAGGCTACAGAGGAGACAGTGGATGCCCCTGCAGAGCAGCCTTCAGAGGATCCACAAGAGACTGAGGAGCAGATAGCATAGACTCCACAGCGTCGTCGCTCAGGACGTACGCGAGCTCAGGTGACTCCCAGGCCAGAGGGTCAGCGTCGTGGAGGTCGTCCACCTCCCAAGGCTAGAGGTCACCCCCCTGTGGAGCACTTTGATCTCAGGGGTGCTACAGCCAGACAGGTCCAGGCCCTTAGGTTCGTTGAGGTGTCTCGGTGGTTCCCACCCCAACGGGATCCCCGGGCGTCAGAGGGCTTCTACACACCTCTGCACGAGGATTTCTATAGGGCCTATGTCGACTGTGGAATAGCTTTCAGACCACAGAGAGTCTATCGACTAGAGGCACTAGTTGAGGTGGTTGGTGAGCAGCTTCGTCCACATCTATCTTTTCTGCCTGGACTATCAGATCTACTTGGACGGACTGGAGCATACTGCGGAACCTGGGTCAGAGAGTTTTACTCGTCACTATGGATCGACCCTGCACATTAGTTCATTCACTTTGCTTTCAGAGGTCGTGACCGCAGGTTATACAACACCAGGGTACGGGAGATTCTCAGACTCCCTGCTTCAGAGACCAAGATCCATCAGTTGTATTTCGGACAGACTGCTCCTCCGAGATGCTCTCACGGCGGGACAATGCATCCTACTGACTTGATTCGATCCTGCTTTCGTGAGACTTTTGGTGAAGGGTCTCGACGCACGCCAGCTAGCCTGACACCCATAGCGAGAGTGCTAGATGCTATAGTGAGGAGGACACTTCTTCCTAGACTTAGATATAGAGAGGGTCTCACTCGCATGCAGCTATGGGTGATACATCATCTCGTCTCTCAGACCCCATTTGACCTTTGGGATCTGATGCTTTGTGAGATGGAGGATACCTTGGCAGAGGGGTTCAAGGGACACATGCAGCTCCCATATGCACACTGGATCTGTTTCATCATTAGGACTGCCTATGAGTTGCCTGCAGAAATTAGAGCTGAAATCTCTGATACTACCATAGCCTTCTCAGAGTATGACATCCGCCATCTGTGGGCATCAATGACTAGAGAGCAGGCACCTAGCTCAGGACAGAGACAAAGGCTAGAGGTACCAGAGACAGCCGTTGAGCAGGACGAGACCATTGAGGGTCTTGCCGAGGCAGAGCTTGCAGACTTAGAAGCTTAGCCGGCTGATCAAGCCGAAGATGTGGCCACTAACAGCACAGATGAAGACTACCAGCCCATCCCCCGGTACTGCTCTCCTCGGCCTCACGACCATGAGGCCGGTGGCTCTGGCTCAGCCTCCCGCTCAGATCCAGCCATGGTGGCTATCCTTGAGAGGTTGACCCAGGCCCAGGAGCGACAGGAGATACAGATGCAGCGACAGGCATAGGACTCAGCTGCAGCATTTGCATAGATTCAGGCTCGCCAAGACGAGCTTCAGAGGCAGCAGCTCGAGTTTCAGCGTCAGCAGTTCGAGATGCAGAGGCAGCAGGCAACTACTCAGCAGCAGTACTTAGAGCTTCTACGCCACCTTGTCACTGTGGGAGTTCCGCCACCGCCATCTGTTCTGACTCCAGCCTTACAGTCCAGTGGACCTCAGAGTCAGGAGCAGCCGAGTTTTCAGTATACCTCCCCTCAGCAGCAGATACCTCAGACTTTTCAGTCTCCGAGCTACACGCCTATTCAGACAGGTTTTACTCCACCAGCTCAGCCGGGACCACATCTTCTCTCAGGCCCAACATTCCCTGATTTTAGTGCTACATACAGTGAGCTGACTGGACAGCCGACACCATCCCATTCGACTTTTGTGACTACCTCAGACATGTCGGCTTCAGAGACTGCTGCGTTTCTAGTGACAGGGCTACTACCACATACACTCTGCCTTCCTCAGTTGCATCTACAGATCCTCCCACTCTAGGGGTTTTTTAGGCTCAGGCGACAGTGACCGATCCGATAGTTGCTTCTACACCTTCAGTTACTGCACCTCATCTACAGACCCAGACTACTTCACTGCCACGTTCAGCTTCAGAGGGTTAGCCTGATAGTTCAGAGTCTGAGGAGGATGCTACGTAGTTTGTGATCACTCCGCGCTCCTCGGCACCAGACACAACAGCTTTTGTTCCCCCATCAGATCCCTAGATTAGTTTTTGGCGGTTGATACCAAAGGGGGAAAGAAAGCATAGATTCAGGGGGAGTGGTGTTAGAGGGTTTCGTTTTTCGTGTGTGCTACTTTCATGCATCATGTTTACTTTTTCTCGCCCTGCATTGTGTGACTATGAGTTTGTGAGACTATGTTTTGTTTTATGTCACTCAATGATGTTTAGCTCTAAAGGTTGTGCTTCTGTGCCTTACTCTGATTTCATATGAGCTATGTTTTATGTGTACTAACTCTTCATGTTTTATCTTATGAGTACACTCAGTTGGCTTGGAACACATAAGCATTGACTAACCCCTTGTGCTGACAGCTTTATGCTTATGTGAACCAAGCATGATCGAAAACCTCAACTCATATCTTCTGAATCTAAGTGTTGTCATCAATCACCAAAAAGGGGGAGATTGAAAGCATCTAGGCCCCGTGTTGGTTTCGGCAATTGATGACAACGCATAATTACCATGACTAACGTGTGTTTTGCAGAAACGTTGGTAAGTTAGGTCATGGAGATGATAACTGCTTTGAGCAATATGGTATTCATGTCCCTTGATGAAATTCGTTTCGGTTTTCAAAGGATCAACGATTAAGATTAAGGACGGTTAGTTCCGGATGTCAAGGTGTTGAGTTACATTTGGAATAGCGTTAGGATCTTTGTTTCTTCCTTTGACCGTACTATAAAGGGGGCATGAGCGAGTAGCTTGACCTAGGTGAGTCTTATGTTTAGGTGTGGTGCACACTTGTCAAACTTAGCACTAGGTAGCTCGAGAAAAGCTCAGAGTTCAGTTGAAAGCAACTTGGTTCAAGTTACATCGCGTTTAGAAGACGTTTGAGCCGTTTACCTATGACCGGACGCGGTCCTGGTCATGACCGGACGCGTCCGGTCAGTACTAACACTTCACTGCGGTTTCAACTGATCGACCGGACGCGGTCCTTGAGAGGACCGGACGCGGTGGTCAGTCTGACACGTGTTCCAGAGGGTAAACAGCGTAATCGGACGCGACTGTGAAATAATCGGCACGTCCGGTCATATTCCAGTAAGGTCCCATGGTGACCTGACGCGTCCGATCACCTATGATCGGACGCGGTCATGCGTCAGGTCAGTTTTCCAGTAAGCTCTTGCATGATCGGACGCGTCCGATCATCCCTGATCGGCGCGTCCGGTCATCTCAGACCGGCGCGTCCGGTCATCACAGATCGGCACGTCCGATCACTCAACGTAGTTTTCGGTTTTCGACCGTTACACCTGACCGGTGCGTCCGGTCATGTCGACAAGCGCGTCCGGTCAGTGCGCGTTTGGCTGTTTCGAAAGGTAACGGTTGGATTTGTTTGAGGGGTGTATAAATACATCCCCTCCACCTCTTTTAGAGGTTTTTTGCTCATTTGTTCAGCTGAGAAACACCTTTGAAGTGCAAGGGAGTGCAAGAGCCCTAGTGAGGATAGAGATTTGCGAATCAAAGTTTGAGAATCCTCTCTAGTGACAAGAGTGTAGCAAGTGTGCATCCATCTTCTCATTAGGCTTGTTGTGGTCAAGTGAGAGTTCTAGCTTGTTACTCTTGGTGATCGCCATCACCTAGACGGTTTGGTGGTGATTGGGTGTTTGGTGATCATCCGACGAGATTGTGGGTGACCCAACTCAAGTTGTGAGCGGTTTTAGGTGATTCGCCGCGACAGAGCGTCGAAGAATCAACCCGTAGAGAGCACTTGATCCTTGCGCGGATCAAGGGAGAGCTACACCCTTGCGCGGGTGCTCCAACGAGGACTAGTGGGGAGTGGCGACTCTCCGATACCTCGGCAAAACATCACCGTGTTCCTAACCCTTACTTTCAAGCATTTACTTTCGTGCATTACTTTCATTGCTTGTTTACTTTCCTAGAATTGCCATGCTAGTCTAGGATTGGAACTTAGGGTGCAAAACTTTTATCGATAGAATCACAAGGAACACTAGTAGGCACTAGGGGTGAAGTTTGACTTGTAGGATTTAATTCTTGCAATTAATTTTTAGAAAAACCCAATTCACCCCCCTCTTGGGCATCTTGATCCTTTCAATATTGATTCCTAGGTTAATTAATTATATATGTGGATTCCTATTCAAAGTTTTAAAAAGTTCAAAATTTTAGTGGTTTTCAATTTAAGTCAAAATTCAGGGTGTTACAGTGCATGTATAAGTGCAGCTTCAATGCAGGCATACCACAATAATAGTCTCACAAAAAAAACAGTGTTCAAGTATCATTTGAGATAACTATACACACAACGCAAGCAGCTGTTTCTTTTTCATCGTCTCTACTCTCTACCCCTCTCCTCTCTCCTCTCCACATGTTGCTTTTACCTTCATCTCCTCTCTCACAAACCAGTAGCTTCATGCTTTTTGTCAGTCAATCTACAATATCTTTTGCAGGAGACTAACACTTATGCAAGCATCTACAAGGGCTTCCCCGACGCAAGGATGTGGCGTACTGTCCCAGGCTCTAAGTTGGTACCAAACATCCATATTAAGTAGACTGGTAGCCTCGTAGACGCTCAGAATAGCCTACAAAGGAAGTAGTGGTCTCATCGGCGAAAAGCATGGAGCTACTATGTGTGTTGGGAGTGTAGTGCATGAGAGAAAAAGTACAGGCACAGATAGGGTGTGTTTAGTTCCGCGAAAATATATAAAAAAAGTATTGTAGCACGTTTTGGCTTTATTTGGTAAATAGTGTTCAATCGTTGACTAATTAGGTTCAAAACGTTCGTCTCGCAAAGTAAAACCAAGCTGTACAATTAGTTTTTGATTTCATCTACATTTAGTACTCCATGCATGTATCACAAGTTTGATGTGACAGGAATCTTTTGTTTGCACAGTGTTATTTAAGGAACTGAACACAGCCATAGAAAACGAATGTGATGGGATGCTACAGTACAACCAAAGCTGCTTGCGATGGGACTCTGTTGTCTAGAGAGCACAGTCTAGAGAGCACAGCTACTACAGCTGTGTTTAGTTAGGGTGAAAAATGTATCGCAACACGTTTTGGTTTTATTTAGCAAATAATGTTCAACCGTTGACTAATTAGGTTTAAAACGTTTATCTCGCAAAGTACAACCAAGCTGTATAATTAGTTTTTGATTTCATCTACATTTAATACTTCATGTATGTATCGCAAGTTTGATGTAACGGAGAATTTTTTTTATATAGTGCATTTTTGGAGCAACTAAACATAACCTACGTGTACTGGTCTTTTAGCCCAGGGCCAATAGCAGGTCCTGCCCAGGTTGGTGGTGCCGTGTTGGCTATATTTTGTCAGATGGCCGGGTAAGAGCAACCGCAATGTATTCAGCTGAACCGGTCCATACCAGTGAGGTCCACAGCAGGTAGCAGTAGCTAAGTTGTTCGCCACAATGTATCAGCCCAACTCGTCCGTAGCAGTGGGTCTCATGGTGGAATAAAAAAAAATATCGATCATCAACTTCCCTTGTCCGTTCGCGCGAGTGCTGGAAGCTCCGTCCTCATCCTATCCGCCGCCGCCTCTATCCTCTCCGTCTCCGTCATCGATCTCAATGCTTCCACCAAATCTGACCATGCCCTTCCATCTCGAGTATTCCATCTACTAGGATCTGCAACTTGCTTGCCCTAATGAAGCTTACAAAGTCAGATCGGGGTGATTTTTGCTGGGATCTCGCGGGCGCTCGACGAGGTCGTCCGCGGCCCGTGGCGGACCGTCGAGGGCCTGGGACGCGTCCTCATCGCGGACGACCGGAGACCTGGGGTGCAGCCACCTCGCGGAGGCGCGGCGACCTCCTGGCCGGTGGCGCGCCGACGGCCGGCGACCCGGAAGTGCAGTTCACAGATGGCCAGCACGGCGACCTGGGGTGTGGCAACCTCGCAGACGCCTGGCACGGCGACCTCCCAGATGGTGGCGTGCGGATGGCCGGCGACCTGGAAGGCCAGTTCACGGATGCACGGCAACCTACAGAAGCCTCCGCCTCAACAGGTACCTCAACAGCTATATTTTGTAGTTTCGCACATACAGTTCGTTGAAGACAGTAGTTCTAGTTCTGTTGCAAACTGAGACCAATGAATGGAAAAAAGTACAATTGCCTGACTTCAGATATGATTACAAAGCAACTCAATGGAAATACACAATCCTAAATTAATTGGATAAGTCATAATCTAGCTGACACAATATTGTAAAATTACAATTTGCAAAAAAAATTGTAAAATTACATGGATGACAATCTACTCTTGGTATGCTTGATGCTGCTGTGTACTGAATTTTTGCCATATGTGCTCTATCAAATCTTCCTTGAGACGATTGTGAGTTGATCGATCGCGAATTTCCATGTCTTTGTCAAGTACATCCGTGAATCCATAGATTGGTCCATGTGCAAGCCCCGTTAGATTTGGGGATGATTGTGCTTGCTCATATGTGTTATCATCTGGTGTGTCATAGATGCCTCTCTCATCCTCTATTATCATGTTGTGCAAAATAATACATGCATACATAATATTGGCTAGCTCTTCCCGTTCCCAGAGTCTAGCTGGGTTACGTATGATAGTCCAACGCTTTTGCAACACCCCAAAGGCTCGTTGTGCAGAGCATCGAGAACTTGACTCGGATCCATGGGAAGAAGTGTTGCCTACAGCTCCACCAAGATGGGCGAATTGCAGCACTGATGGTGGCCTAGCTGCAGTTGCACCCAAAGGACCAACACTTTCATGGAGATGAAATCCTTGAAAGCTTGGTGGAGGAGCTTGAAGCCAACTCCCCTGCTGTTGAACACCTGGAAAGCTGGGAGGAGAATGGCCATATGGTGGGACGATTCCTGGAGGACCAAAAGGATTGAAATTCTGTAGAAAATTGGATGTTGCTGTGGAAAACTGAGATTGGGGTGTAGGAGGTGAGAACTGGCCAGTACCCTCTGATGAGTATTGGGATGGAGAACCCTGATTCAAGAGGTTTGTGTAGTTTCTGGGGTTAGGTTCCATTGCAAGAAGTTGTGTTCTAGAGTGAAGAGGAGGCCAACGCTGGCAAGTTTTTGAAAAGGCAGCAAGCAGCCAAGTGAAAGAGGTGGCCAACACCTTCAGTTTCCCTTCAGTTTTGTAGAGGCAGAGCTGGGACGTAGAAGAGGAGGCCAACGGCCAACGGCTAGCTTCTGGAACCAACGGCTCCTTACTTTGTGTCAGATGTACAATACAAATACCATTTTTTATTTGCTTATGGGCTGCCCATAGTGCTATGGGTAGCTTTTACTATTTCTTCCCTATAGACTACAATCACAATGTATCAGTCACCTAATAGGAAATATTTAATTCACTATAGACTGCTTTTTCCCAACATTGTGGTTGCTCTAAGATTGACGCTGATTGAGGCTACAAGACACATAGGAGCTTTGGGGCTGGCCTAACACGATTCGTTTTTATCCGCAGCCGCGAACGTAGCATGACACAGAATATCTACATGATCTTATACCCGAGTACAAAATATCCCCACATTTATATATTTGATTTGAATCCAAAATCAAAAGGTTACAGAAGAGTACCACTGTGCGTACTACACGCATGCATCACAGTTTATTTGAATAGCCATGCATAACCCAGTTTTTTCTTCACAGCGTACGTGTGTAATGAGTATATGAGAAATACCTTGTGTCCACCTTTTACTTTTTAGATCACGCATTTGTATTTTTTGAGCCAGTACTCTGTACCTTTTTTTTTGGACAACAAGTACTCTGTACCTTAGACCATACAACTTTGTAGCCACACAATAAGTCACTAACTCACAGAAAAAAATCAGAATGATCTCTTAGGCCTTGTTTAGATTCCAGAATTCACCCCAAATTCCACTATAAAAAAGGAGATTCCCCATCACATCAAAATGCCGGCAAATGTATGAAGTACTAAATGTAGATGAAATCATAAACTAATTGCACAGTTTTGTTGTACTTTGCGAGATGAACATTTTGAGTCTAATTAATCAATTTTTGGATAATTTTTTGCACTAAAAAACAAAAATGCTACAGTGCTCGAGGGTGGCACTGTGCAGATTCGGCCACCCCGAGTCGGCGATCTAAACAAGGGGTTAATTGAAAATCCAACCACATCATAAAATAGAACTCCCAAGTCCCAAGCACAAATCCCAATCAGTACTGTTCTGCTGCAAGACCAGAAGTGTACGTGCTAGGTCGGTTATAGCCCGCCCTCCCTGGCTGAGTGGCTGCTGATCCCACGGTCACCGCCGGCCTCCGGTCCTCCCTCCTGACGGGCACATGGCGCAAGTCATCGCCTGACACTTTTGTGCTCGTCGTCGTGGCATCACAAATGTTGATTATTGAACCGACTATCTAGCAGATAATGATCAAGCTAAGCGGTCGAACAGCGAACCATTTTTGTGGGAATCGTATTATCAGTGGCCAACCTAGGATTTTAAGCCTAGGTATACTGTAGCTAGCCAAAATATATTATGTAAAACAGTATATATGATCCAATATATAAAATTCAGTATAATCCAATATGCGATATTTGACGTCTTTATGTCTTGCTTCACGATAACAAGCCGAAGTCATTGATGAATAGCTTCACTGTCGAAGTGTCGAGGCTCCACCTTTATAGGCCGTGGACTCAAGGTGCACAGGTGGGAGCTAGGGACGCGGAGGTGAGAGGGGCTGCGTTCTGAAAGAAGATAATGGGTCAGAGCGGTGGCGACTTAGAACCTTGTCTTGCCGGTTAACTTATCAAAGCTCTATACACAAACTAGACAGAGTGCAATGAAATATCCATGCTTAGGTAAAGACCATCTAATAAAGGCATCTTGCTGCTCGTCCAAGTGTATTCACGACCCTTTCGACCAGCTCATGCTATTTTTCTACTTTGTTGTCCACTGCGGCTCTGTATGGAAAGATACATTAACTGGGTTATATTTTAAGCAAGCTAGCTATTATTGTTTTGATCTACTTCCACATAATACTAGGCAACATGGCGTATTGGTGTTTGAGGGCTCATCTTCCGCACCAAAACATCTTCCCAAAACTAGCGCACATGGCTCCCATGCGTTGTGATTGTTTTCCACTGGTGCAACGATCTTATCTTTTATGTAGTATTTTCTCTTTAAAAATACGTTTTTCCATACCCTTTCTTCGTTTATATCACTAAACAACAATTAACCTTTACAAAGCACTCATTTCGGACATTTAGTTTAATTATTCCTAATCCTAATCACATCGATCCTTGTGCGTGCAAACTATACTCTCCACCTAAATAATCTATACTTTTTAATGCCCATCAATTCAAAAAAATCTAATCAGTAATAATCCATTTTTAAGTACGTGTTTTTGGTCATCAAAGATAGAAAATATAAACATGTCCAGTTGAGTTGTGACGTGTGGCTACCAATTGTAGTGAATCGAGAAAAAAAGTGAAAGCTAGTAATGGGTTTGTCTACTCTGTACCTAGGTGAAAATCTTCTTCCGCACACTTGAATTTTTCTTTCTTTTCCCTCCTTTCTTTTTCCTAAATAGCATGTATGGGGAAAGGCTAAGACTAAAGATTCGGGTGAAATTAAATCTTCTCTCTCACACCAATTGCTCTTAGTTTATTTCAACTTATGCTGGATTTACACTCGACTAGTATGAGTTACTATGACTATTATTTGTGTAATTTCTAAATATATAATAAATATTGGTGTAACTAAAAATTCGGGTGTAGGGAAGGAATATTTCAACTGAATCTTTTGTTATAACTAGCAAATATGCACGTGTGGAACGCATTTGTTTATCAAAAACATTTTTACACAATAAATATTACGCTAGAAAGACTAAACCATTAGCTTCAATGAGATTCAAACCCTACAATAAAGACGATACTGAGATCAGTAGTGTTGAGGAGCTTAATTAGGATAAAAATATGTGTCTATACATGTGAGCAAAGAACTCTAAAATATTACGATGATTGGATAAGAATAGAAAAGAAAATACATAACCTTCATCGAGTCGCGCTTTATTAATTTGATGAAGCTAGCGTCGATCGAGAGCATGCATATGCACGCATAGACGTGAGCGGCCAGTTGGTTGTGGCCTTGTCATAGACCCTGAGTTCATTGTCATAAATAGTATGTTCCATCATCAATGGTGGACCTAGGATTTCGCATAAGGATATATTTGCACTTTAATTCAAGTTTAAACATTGAATAATATGAGTCTTAAATTAGAATTAAGTTTGAAATTTCGATATAACAACTTAAAAAATTTCAGAAATAAATTATATGTACCAAGATTCAAGAAATCACAACGCTTTTCATAAACAATTGTGAATTGAGATAATAGAAATTAGAACGTAGATGATATGTGATTGACTGACTACGTGTTAAATGTGACTTGAGGGACAGAGACGTCCTCCTCGGTTAGAACGAGGTACCTCTACGGCTCTACTCCCTGGCGCACGCCGTCGGGGCGTCGTCCTGTGCCTTCTCGGCTCCTCCGCCGCGGCGCCGCCGTCGTCGCAGTCGTCGTACTCATAGATGTAATCCTTCTCGCCGGCGCCGTCGTCGCAGTCGTCGAAATCACACATGTAATCCTCCTCGCCGGCGTCGTCGTCGTCGTGAGGCAGACCGCCGTTGTCGTGAGGCGCTGCCTGAGCATGCCGTCCGCAAGCGTCGCCCGGATGTGTTAGCGTCTGTTTGCATGGTCCTATAGCTGCTGCTGCTGGCGGCGTGCTAATGCTGCTTAGAGCAACTCCAACCTAGCCCCTGAAACAGACCCTATTTCAATTTTAGGGGCTCAATAAAAAAAATTCACTCCAATGGACCTCCTACTTAGGCTCCCATTTTAGAAGAACTTGTAAAATTTAGTTTCAGCCCCCTAGCTACAGGAGGCCCCGATCCCCTCCCCCGACCCCGTCCCGACGTGTCGTTCCCCGCAGCCGCGGCCGCGTCGCTGCCCTCCCACCGCCGCTCCTCCACCGTGCCCACCCGACCGCGCGTCCACGCCCGCCATGGCGCTCCACTGCCCGCTCTGTCCTCGCCCCTCGTCTGCCCCAACACATCGGACCATCTCGGCACAGAAAGCATGAACAGGACGGGGTCGTCGGCAGCTGCAGTTGGCGTGCACTCGCCGAGCGCGCCGCGCTACTGCGTCGCGGGAGCCTGCAGCCGCGAGCCCGGGAACGCCCAGCCTGCTGGAGCTCGCCAGAGGTCGGCGGCCCCACAATCCCCTCCGCCCGGAGCATCCTCGTGACTTGCACGCGGCAGCGTCGGCCACGTTCACGAGGTTGAAAGTCAGGCACACTCCACTGCGTTCGCGAGGTTGAAGGTCAGGCGCAGTTCGCTCTGCTCATGCGAGAATGGGGACTGCACATGCGAGTATCAGCTAGGATTGGAAAAGCTACTGATTTAGATTTAGATATGCCAAAATTAGTTCAGTATATTTTAGTATCATCGTATATGCAAGCACTTCATGTTCTTGATGGTTTCTGTCTTCGTGTGTTCTGGTAGGACTAACATTAGTTCAGTCAATCGCATTACTACTTTCTTTGTAGTGCTAGTAAATACTAAATGTTGGAAGTGTTGTCACTGAGAAGAGCTTGTGCTCATCTCCTTTTGATTCTGTTATGATGAAATTGTGAATATCAATGAATAATGCATTTGGTGCACCTATGAGTGGTTGTATACATATGCATATCTGATGAGTTGCGTCTTCAAGTTATGTTTTTGCTCTATGTTGGACTGAAACCAGCGAAGCAACCAATGGACTGCATGTTTCTTCAGTCAAGCTTAGATTAGATGAAGGGCCAATTGGGACATGACTTTTCATGAGTGTTACCTTTGATCAGCAAGTAGCATCATTTGTAGCATGTCTCTCTGACATCTGAATGTTCTAAAGTGGAGTTGCAGAAATAAACTACAGTATCTGATTGGTTTTGCATCACTGCATTTCTGAAACTACGTACCACTATAGCCAACAAGCAGCTGTCTTTAACCCAAATTTATTCTAGTATGATTATATGAAAAATGTTTTTGTTCATGTTTCTTTGAATCTTTAATCAGCATCTAGTACTGTACCATTTTCTGAAAATGGTGTGTTTACGTTTGTCAAGTCTCGATTATGACACATCTTACGACTGAAACTGTGTAACCTTGCTCATATTCATACCACAAAACTTCTATCCACCAGCAAGAATAACGCTAGAGTTTGAGTTTAATTTGGAACTTGTTCAAAAGACTCTGACAACACAATCTAGTACCATGTAAACAAAGTGCATCCAAGAAGCAGTATGACTGGAAGCAGAGCATAACAACAATGTGGTCCATCTGCTGAAAGGGAGAAATGAGCCATTACATTTGGTGACGATGCCCTCAACGCATATTCCCTTTCTTTTGATTTCAGTCAAGATCGAAGTAAACAACAAAAGGACATAATTTGCAGCTCACAAGTAAACAATTTCAGTCAAGATTCGAACCTCGCACAGTGCCGGGTCGACTTCGCTGCGAGCGGCTCCGTATGGGCTCTGCGGCTGCCCACCGACGCCGAGTTGCGCCGGTTCAAGCGGCGCACGGGTGGGGCGCCGGAGCAGGCGGCGCGCGGGAGGGCGCCAGTGCTGGTGGCGCGCGGGCGGGGCGCCGGAGCAGGCGGCGCGCGGGAGGGCGCCGGTGCTGGAGTGGTAGCGATGATTTTTTTTGAGGGAAGCACCGATAGGGTCTTGGGTTGGAGTTGGAGTCAATTTTGGGCCCCTATTGTATGCAGGCCAGCATGCAAATGGAAAAAATAGGGGCTCAATTTGCATGCTGGGCTGGAGTTGCTCTTACTGCTTACCTGGCCGGCTGCTACTCGACTACTACTGCTTGCTGGCCGGGAAAGGGGTGAGGGCCGGCTGGGAAGGGTTGAGGGCCGGCTGGGAGAGGCTACAACGAAGCGTAGATGCGACCGGCACGAGCATGGAAGGAGGCAGCGGTGAAGCCTAGATGCACCGGGGCGATGTCGCGCGAAGAAAGAAACTGTCACACAAAAAAATCTTGTGGGGCCGAATCTTGAGTTTACAGGATTATCAGGGTAGGAGGTCAGGGTTTAGGAGGAATCTTGGCTTAGAAAGAGTCTAGGAGAAATCTTTGCTTAGGAGGAGTCTTACATGTAAGATGTAAGATCTCAGACGACGGATGGTCCAAATAGCACGATGTATAGAACCAACGGTTATTAGAGAGGGGGAGCCCCTACAAATTACTCGTTCTTTTATAGTAGGATATGACATGCTCACAACATGCATATTCAGGTGTAGGAAGGACCTTCTCAACTATCTCTCTCTTAAAAAAAGACTTTTTCAACTAGACATCATATAGCAAAACGAATAAACCGAAAAACAGTCTAAAAAAAGCACAAAAGTACCGAATGAAGCATCGGTTTCACGAGACAAACACCAAAACAGCAGAGACATCTTTGAAGATCTTCCATCAGCACGCGGCTGTCATGTCAATATATAAATGCCATGCATTTTTCTTATATGGGTGAATAAAAAAATTCATCAATAGATCCAACGGTTATTTGAGAGGGAGAGCCTTTATAAATTACTCGTTCTTTTATAGTAGGATATGACATGCTCACAACATGCATATTCAGGTGGTGTAGGAAGGACCGTCTCAACTATCTCTCTCTTAAAAAAAAGACCTTTTCAACTAGACATCATATAGCCAAACGAATAAACCGAAAAAAGCACAAAAGTACCGAATGAAGCATCGGTTTCACAAGACAAACACCAAAACAGCAGACATCTTTGAAGATCTTCCATCAGCACGCGGCTGTCATGTCAATATATAAATGCCATGCATTTTTCTTATATGGGTGAATAAAAAAAATTCACCAACCCAACCCACTAGTCAGTTGCTAGAGCACAAACTAGTGAAAAAGGAAGTCTACATATGCATCATCTTCTTTTTTAGATAATGGATAGTACCTATCCGGCTTCATCTGCCAAAGGGTAGAATCAGGCCAATTATTACAGTGTCACGGTTAAAGACCACAGCACAGAAAAAAAAAAGTTTAACCGCCAGAATCCGGCTAAAAGAGGAAAAGTAAGGCAAAAGTTCCTGACACTCGCTAGCCAAGAAAATTATTTGAAAGCCACCCATTGGAACTAAAGAACTGAAGGGCGGATGTCTCCAAACGCTGCCCTGCACGTAGAAGTTGATCTCGTAACACCTCACGCCGTTGCAGCTTAGCCCATTGTCGCAGCCAATAAGTACCCCTGAATAGTACCTGCAAATAAAGTTTTGGTCTACATTTGTCAAAAACCACCTCGTTCCTTGTTAACCAGATCGTCCAGCATAAGGCTGATGCTGCAGTTAATAACAAAGCATTCTGAGGCTTACTGCTCTTCTTTGACCATGTAACGAAAAGATCTTCCATACTCAAAGGGGGAGAGATCCCAAACATAAGGTGAACCGCGCGCCATAAGAATTTAGCATAGTAACAATTAAAGAAGAGATGTTGGATAGTCTCTGGATAATGGCAAAATGCACAACTTTTATCACCATTCCAGTTACGCCTAGACAAGTTGTCCTTCGTCAAAATCACACCCCTCTTTAGATACCACAAGAAAATCTGAATTCTTGATGGAATTTTTACTTGCCAAATATCTTGTGACACCCTTACCCCGTTGTTAATTAGCGCAGCATACAACGACTTTACCGTAAAAGTGCCTGAAGCATTTAGTGACCAAACAAAAGTATCACTTTCTCCGTGTAAGTTCAAATCATGTAAGGAGGCTACTATTCTGTGCCAGTCCCTCAAATTTCTGTCTCCTAAATTTCTCCTGAAGGAAATATTGAGAGGAACCGTTGATAGAACATTTGCCACAGAGTCTTGTTTCCGCCTTACTATGTTAAACAACGCGGGGAATTTATCTTTCAGAGGTTTATTACCTATCCATGTGTCTAACCAAAAACGTGTTTAATACCCATCAGACACCTTGAAAGTGCCAAAACTCAAGACAACATCTTTAACTTTCATCAGACCCTTCCAGAAATGAGAGTCTGTTGGTTTTTTCATGCAACAACCCAGTGGTTTATTTTTTAGGTATTTATTTCTCAAAAGCTGTTGCCAAACCCCTTCTTCATTTAACAACTTAAACAACCATTTACTCAACAGTCATTTATTTTGTATTTCCAAGTTTTGTATCCCTAAACCACCTTGGTCTTTGGGTTGGCACAAAAGCTCCCACTTAGCCAGTCTGTATTTTCTCTTATGTTGGTCACTTTGCTAGTAAAATCTAGATCTAAAGCAGTCAATCTTTTCTAAAACTCCCTTCGGTAGTTCAAAGAAGGATAGCATAAACATCGGTAGGCTAGAAAGCACTGAGTTAATGAGAACTAGACGCCCTCCTACCGAGAGCATCTTACCCTTCCAACCACTTAGTTTACTCTCAATTCTTTTCTCAATTTCCACCCAGTCCTTGTTACTTAGTTTCCTGGTGTGCATGGGTAGACCCAGATAGCGAAAGGGAAACTTTCCCATCTCGCATCTGAATAGTTGTGAATAAAATGCTTCGTGATATTTTGCCCTACCAAAGCAAAAAATTTCACTTTTGTGATAATTGATTTTCAGCCCAGATAGTTGTTCGAAGGTGCTTAAAATTAATTTTAAGTTAACCGCCTTTTCAACATCATGGCCTAAAAATATCACAGTATCATCCGTGTATTGCAAAATCGAAAGACCATCTTGAACGAGATGAGGTACCACTCCGTCTATCAGACCCACTTCCTTGGCTCTAGCAATTAAAACGGCTAGCATATCGACAACTATATTAAATAGTATCGGTGATAATGGATCGTCTTGCCTTAAGCCTTTTTTAGTTTGGAAGTAAGGGCCTAGCTGGTCATTGATCTTAATATTTACATTTCCTCGTTGTGTGAAAAGTTTGACCCAGGAACACCACTTTTCAGAGAAACCTTTCATCCTCGGTGTCTGCTATAGGAAGTTCCAATTTACTTTATCATAAGCCTTTTCGAAATCTATTTTAAAAATAACCCCATCCATTTTCTTTGTATGTAGTTCATGAATTGTCTCGTGAAGAATTACTGCACCCTCCATTATATTTCTTCCTGGTAAAAAAGCCGTTTGTGTTGGTTTAATTAAGTTATGAGCAATAGTGGTTAACCTGTTTATCGCCACTTTGGTAAAGATTTTGAAGGAAACATTCAACAAACAGATGGGTCTGTATTGTTGGATAGTTATTGCCTCTCGTTTTTTGGGAAGCAAAATAATATTACCAAAGTTAAGGCGATGCAACGGTAAAACCCCCTCTTGGAATTTCTTAAACAGAGCCATCAGGTATGGTTTAATTAAATCCCAGAACACTTGATAAAACTCTGGTGGAAAGCCATCTGGACCTGGCGCTTTATTATGTTCCATTTGGAAGATAGCTGCCCGAACCTCAGCCTCCGAGAATTCACCGGTTAGTAACTCATTTTCTTCTTCCGAGACTTGTGGGATATCTTGGACTAAATGTTCGTCTAGCATCATCCCAATGTTATCCCGTGGGCCAAATAGGTCTTTATAATAGTTGGTAATATGCTCTTTTAATTGAGCATCACCCTCTATTATAGTGTTTCCATTTTCCAGCCGGAAGATACGAGTTTTCCTGTGTCTCCCGTTAGCCAGCAAGTGAAAATACTTAGTATTAGCGTCCCCCTCCAGGAGATATTTTACCTTTGCCCTCTGGTGCCACTTTAGCTCTTCCTCTCTTAACAAATCAGCTAGCCTATCATTTAGCACATGCTTTAGATTTATTTCCGCTTCACTCAACATTAGAACTTCAGCTTTTTTGTCTAACGTATCTAGTTTATTTAGGAGTTCGCTTTTTTCTTTCTTATAATGCCCACTTAAGTTTTTTGCCCAGCCTCTGAGGTACTGACGAAGCCTTCTAATCTTATTTTGCCACCTTTCCAAAGGTGTCCCGATATCCGCAATATTGTTCCACACTTCCCTCACTGTGTCACAAAACCCATCTCTAAGCAGCCAACCCAATTCAAATTTGAACTGATGTTGGTACGTTTGAGATGAGTTATTTGTATTACATAATAGAGGTGTATGATCTGAAATTTCTCTACTCAAAACGTGGACAGTCGAAAGTGGGTATTGGGATTTGAACTCGGTGCAAACTAAGATTCTATCTAGCTTCTCAAAAGTTTTATTTTGCTGATGATTTGCCCAAGTGAAATTTCGACCAGTTAACTCAAGGTCTCTCAAGTTTAATGAGTCTATAACAGCATTGAACAGGAACGGCCACCGATCACTGTAATTGCTGTTATTCTTCTCAATTGGGCTACGAATAATGTTGAAGTCGCCACCCATAAAAACGGGTAAGGTTTCTTTCGAACATATTCGTACTAACTCTGATAAGAAAAGAGACTTTTGGTCATTCTGAGCTGGGCCATAGACCGAGAATAAGTTAAACTGAAAATCATCCTCTAAGTGACGTAGCTTGAAACGTATAAAAAATCCCCCTCCTCTATCTGACCTAAGTCAAAGGTTTGAAGATTTATACCTAAAAGCATGCCACCAGATCGACCCCTAGGGGCTTTGCAATGCCAAAGAAAATTTCTGCCAGCACAGATATTATTCAATGTCGATTGCGGGAAATCATCTCTCCCTGTCTCTGATAAAGCAATAAAGTCTAAATTCTTCTCCCTTGTTAAATCAGATAGGAACCTATATTTTTTTGTATCCGCAAAACCATTACAATTCCAAAAAATTCCTTTCATTTTTATACTAGACTTATTCAACTTTTTACACTCTTAGAAGCACTTTTCTTAGACTGTGATATGGGGGTATGTGACCATTTAGAATCACAACCCCCATCACCTAACACTTCGGATATCTCGGAACAGATAAAATTTAGGGCCTCTAAGTCTATCCTGTCATCTAATGAACAGACAGAGGATAAATCATCTGCATCTAACTAAGTAATAACAGGCAAACTATCAACAACCAACCTTGCACTCTCTATGTCTTTAAATTTTTGTAAAGAACTAGACACTTCACGTTCATTAGATCCAAAAGACACACCTAACGCACTAGCTGATTGTAAAAGCAAGGAATTATCAAAAGAATTAAAAGAAAAAGGTTGTGTGTCGTTACCTTTGGGAGGAGAGTGATCTAGATTTTTCCTTGCTTTTGCTGCCTTTGCTTTCTCTAGCGAATCTTGCGCAGAGGTGGTCGCCGTCCTCTTGCTGGATCGGCTTGGTGACATCATCTCCTTGCCTAACCCCTTCTTTTTTAAGATAGTTCCTGAATCATTTTTGTTTTGCAGGATGCTCGCCTTCCAAAGTGCAGAGTCATCAGAGTTAATCCCAGTTAGAGCTAGTAGGACCACAGGCTTAGTGGAATTTCCTGCAGTCACCACCTCAACTTGACCAATTTTAGATTGTGTAGTATTAACCCCACCAACACAACTTTTGTTGGGAGCTTCTTTCAGAGGCAGTGAATCACTACTTGAATTGTTTTCTTTGCTTTCAGTCTTATTACCCCCATCTTTGTCACCATCATGATCCATATTTTCCGGATCTTCACTTTCTTCCGGATCTTTATCTTCCTCCATGGTAGAGTCCATGTAAATAACAGATGGCTCACCATCGATTTTTTCCTTTTCAACTTTGAATTGTAGCTCATAAACAAAATCCCCAATTACAACATCCACAAAGGAAGGAATAATATCGGGATTCAGCACGGCTACCTTCAATCTAGACCTGCCAAACTTTTTTGTAAAGCTAGTATCAACAGCTCTAGTAACTCCCAGGATAGAACCCACTGCCCAGATAATAGGGAAATCTCTGAGCTCAGAAGGTAGACCCCGGAATTGAACCCAAACTTTAGGGATTTCATGCTTGTACACCTCACTATCAATTGCTCTTTCAAACTGTATCTTCGCAGGCACATTTTTAGTGTCCATCGGACCCCAATTCACCATGTGATTCAGCACTTCGGCTGAAGGAAAAATGGTAGTGAAAGCATCTGTGCCCTTAAGATCGATAACCCAACTGTTTCCTGGTAGAAGCCTGTCAAGTTCCACCGCTAACTGATCAGCAGATAAGGAACCCTCCAGCACACGTACCACAGCAGAAGTATCGACCGGGGGAGCTTTTGGAGTAACCATCACAGGTATAAAATAAAATCCCAAACCTTCCACCGCATAACCACAAGGAATAGCAGTAAGATGCAAGTTTTTAAGATTTGGGCATGCCTTTTTCACATGGTCACCGTGACAAACTTCACAAAACAGTTCTGCAATGCACTCAGTATTAACATGCCCCTTTGTGTGACAGCGATAACAAAAAGGTTTTTTATTATTTTTTTCTTTTGTTTTTCATCTCCATTGGAAGATCCAGGAACATCTAAATCGGGGTTAGGCTGGACAAAGATCACCTTTGTGTTCTCCTGTTTCGCTGTCTGGTCTTGATTAGCCGACGGAGCCTGGCTTGCCGGCTGCCCAGCTTGCTGCTTCGGATTGCTGGTTGTGTTCTTGGCCGGCTTCTGGAGCTGCGTGTCCTGCTTGTCATCCTGCTGATGTTTGGCCACTTGCCCAACACCGCGTCCAGGCTGTCCAGCTTGCCCGGCCTGCTGCGTGTGCTGTCCAGCCGCACCCGCTGTGCCCACGGCTCGGACCAACGCTCGGCCGATCTGCTGGGTGGTCGAAGCTGCGGCAACAGCAACCTTGGTTACCCCCGACTGCACCTCCTGCTGGTCGAACCCAGCATGGCCGGTGTTGTCTGCCGGTTGGACACCCCCGGCGACAAAGTTGAAAGAGCCAGACCCGCCGGCATGTTGCCCACCGCCGAAGTGCCTGCCAGGCACGGTGTCCTGTGGCGGGTTGCCCGGCGGTCCAGACTGCCCCGGAAAGCCGCCATGATAGGTCGGCCATCCATCCTGGTGACCGAACTGCTGGCGCCCATCTCCCCAACCTCGATCGTCACCTCCTCCGTCGTTCCAGCCACCACTTCCATGGCCTTGATGGCCATCCCGGTTCCGGCCATGGTAGTTGTAGCTCGCGTCGAAACCACCATGCCCGCGACCACGGCCACGGCGTCCTCTGCCACGCGGTGGAAAACCCCCGCGCCCGCGAGTCCCACCACGGCCGCCAAACCTCGGCGTGTATCCAGGGTTGAAACCGGGGAAGTATCCCGGCAGAGGACCTCCACCGCGTCCCGCGTCACTGCCATTGCCCTGGTATGCCATCGGACCGTGCCGAACGACGTCGGCGTACGAACGCAACGCGTGTGGAGGTTTCCGGCGGCGGCGGCTGCGTAGCTTGGTCTGGGTACCAGTACGAGAAAAAAGGGCACTCAAACCCTTGGTGGGTCTAAACAAAAACCCGGGCCCAACTTCTATTTTTTCTCCAACTTTCCGTAAACATTGGATCGACGTTCCCTTGTCACAAACGCTCGCCACAGGAAGGGCGGCTGTCACGGACGGGAAAAGTGGATCGCTGCACGGATGTTGCCCAGCAGACCGATTCAAACTCCAACTACTCTCTGGTTCAAAAAAATTTGAAAACGACTTCTTCCTCCCCACCGATGATCCCACCATTGATCTCGCCGGTGATCTCGCCGGTGAACTCACTGGTAACCTAGAGCTACTCGGGGAAGAGGATTTGCGTCTTTGGTAGATCGCCTTGGCAACAAAGTCTCCAAGAGTTCTTGGAGGGGAAACTCTTGGAGCCGGTAAAGGTCCTTGCCATGGACGACCGGTGAACTTATGTCGTGCAAGGTCGGACACCAAGTTCAGAGCAAATCGGTGTTCAGCCGAAGTTTTACCTGAGGCAAGGGCTTCTTCCGCCTTGAGAAGGTCGTCGACCGTGAAACCTGCCGCCTCCGCATCCTCGACGAAGTCCGGTGTCGGGATGTCGATGTCGCTGTTGCCCTCGTCAATGAACCCCGGCGTCGAGACGTCGACATCACTCTCTTCTTCAGCATCGCCTTCCTCCCCCGGCCTTGCCCAAAATTTTGAGTGGAGCGCATTAGCCTCCGGCGGCCGGACGTCGCAGACTCCATGTACCGGTTTTGGACGGACAGTTGCTTCGACTACTTCCTCCACCGCCGCACGGATTGCTTCCCGACCTGCCTTAGCTTTTCTCCGGTGAACTTCGTTTGTTTCCTTTGCAACGGCCTCAGTGTTTGGCTGCAGGGCTCGTCGGAGAGATGGCGCAAGTGTCAAACGCCTCTGCCATCTCCCTAGGCGCCCCGCACGACGTATCCCAACGTCGCCCACCCGGCGGTCGGCGAGGCCACCGGGGTCCCCCGGAGACACACGAAGAGCGCCGGCATCGCCCACCCGGCCGTCGACTTCCGCGGCCACGACGAGGCTGGTGACTGTAGAGGTGGACTCTCCGGCTACCCAACAGCCGGCTTGGTCGTTGGGATCACTCGACTCGCCGCTCTCCTCGCTCATCGTCTAGTGGCCTCCATGGAACAGTGCAGATGATGCGTAAGAGCAGCTGTTTGTCGAAAAAAAATAAAAAGGACGAGGGAGAGGACTGCATCATCTTCTACAAACAATATATTGTATTATGCTGCATATATATGGCTGGGCACGATAACAATGAAAAGCACAGCATATTCCATATGCCGATGCCTCTTGTTTTTTCAGTTGCTTTTCTGCATGCGTTCCATTCCATCATCAGCTCATCAGACGACTTCAATGCTCTGATCGTCACTCTCGCCGTCCATGGCCACGGCGGCTTTGGCTCCACCGCTGCTGCTGCTCCGTCCGTCGTCGGCGTCATCGACGACGTCCATGATATAAAGTACAGGGATCATGGCCAAGGAGCAGATGCACGGAAACACGGGGCCAGAGATCCACAGCAGGAGGGGCGCGCCGGCGAAGAAGAGCCGGTTGCCGGCGAGGTTGAGGAGGAACCCCTTCTCCATGACGTCGGCGACGTAGTCCCGCGTGACGCCGGGCAGGTGGAGGTGCGGCGACGGCGAGAGCGCGTTGACGAGGAAGGAGGCCTGGTTGAGCGTGCAGATGGCGAGGCTGTGGCAGAGGAAGGCGAGGAGGAAGACGGACAGGATGAGCAGGTACTTGAGCGCCATCATGTACTCGCCGTGCGCGCCGAAGACGGCGTCGCTGAGCGGCTTCTTCACCGCGTAGGTGCTGCTCAGCACCGCCGCCACTCCCGTGCAGAAGAGGATCGACGTCGTACCCACCAGCGTCGAACCCATCAGCACGTTCCGGATCGACTGCACCACGGTCACCGCCTGCTTCTCGTTGTTCTGTTTCAGCATCGGCCATGGCCATGACTCCATGAGCGGGGAGGGATGAGGATCGCACGCATGCTTCAGTTGCAGCTAGCGCCATGGACGACGACCAAGAGAAGAAAGTATATGTTACCTTCATCATGGAGAAGACCCAGATGCGGCGCGCGGCGGCGCTGATGCCGACGGTGGAGCTGAGCGGGCTGCGGCGGACGGCGCGGTAGAGCCAGAGGTGGTACAGGGCGGGGAAGAGGACGGCGAGCGGGATGAGCACCATGTCCAGGTAGCCGTCCCTCCACGCCGCCATGGCCGACTACGACGACGACGACCTGATCGACCGCCACACACACAAATCTCTCTCAGTATATCGCTCGCTCGGCTCCACGCGATCCCTCTCTCTCTCGCTTAGACGGTGACGGTGTGTCAGGTGTCGTCGTCGCACCGTCAAGGATGGAGAATATATAGGCAGCTCGCCAGGTTGGCGAGGAGGCGCCGGTCGACATGACGACGACGACCACCACCACCACTCCCTAGCTCTGGGTAGCGCGAAGAGACGACGACCGCACGCACAGGCGGCGGCAGACACCACAGCGAGTACGTGTGAGTGTGAAGCACATGCACGTACGCTACCTCTGTCTCTCTCACACAGCTCCCATGGTGGAAACTTACTCGAAGGCCACGACGCTTAGAAAAAACCCAGCGACCTAAAAGTGGTAGAGCTAAAGGGGCCAGTGGTCGTGACCAAACCTCACCCACTGTCTCGATCGGCCGAAATGACGAAGCGGCCTGGATCTCCTCCTCTCCTGCCCTTTTTACTCGCTTTTCGTGGACATTGTCTAGAGGTGACAACATTGCATTGCATTCATAGATTGTTCTTGGTATCTTTTGACAAGGTGCCAGTCCTAGTCTTCCGCTACTGGTATATGCTACTTAATTAATTCGAAAAAAAGTTATATGCTACTTAAAGCTAGAGAGCAACGTACTCTACTCCGTTTGTTTGCTTTGGAAGATTTTTTTTTTACATCTAATTTCCAGCTGCTCCATGAAAATGCTAAGGTAAACATTTTGAATTATTAGTTGGATGTGGGTTATTCATTCGGATTTTCAATTTATATAAGCCGCGTGCTCTAGGATAGACAGTACTAGCAAATTTTGCTCATCTGTCTGCTTTGGTAAGAGCGTCTCCAAGAGTTTATAAAATCTACTCCCAATTTTGATTTTTTTGGCAAAATTGAAAAAATGCTCTCCACCAACTCCCTTTACTCTTGATCTTTACACATTTGCGAAAATCAACCCTCTCATGCGAAAAAATATGCTCATGCATCGATCGACCAATATGAAGGTGGAAGGATCTGGGGAAACATAAAGAGTACGACAGGGTTCCCAATTTCCCATGCAAATGTACAAAGAGTGAAAGAAAATAGAAAGAGGATGTGGGGGAAACATAAATAGTCTATGATTCTTTTTTTGCGACGAACAAAATTGTCTTCTATATTTTAGAAGCGAGATTTTAGAAACTATTGAAGAAGTTTAACAAATATACTTAAAAAAATATTTTAGTCACTTGAAAAACACATTGATTTACTAATTGTTGAGCATGTACATGCTGCAATACGTTTTCAAATTGGTATATACAGAAACCTGCATATTCATTCATAGATTTATAGTGTCCTTCTGACTCAAAAGATTCTAAATCTCTGATAAGTTGAAGAGAGTATAATACTCATAATTAAACAAGCAAAAAATGCATGCCTTAATCGATCTGAACACGCTTCGAATCAGACTAAATTAATGGAAGCACGAGGTAGCGTGCAACCGCCTGGCAAGCTAAAATACGTATCAATTCCTCATCTTGTTCTTTTATAATAACGTCTTTTTTAAAAAAAAACTGCATGTCCTGCAAAAAGTGCGCGGACCTATTGACCGAGCTCTGCGCCGCGTGCTGATCGTCGGAATTTTTTTTTTAATTTGGGCGAGGGCACCATATCATATCTACTCGGAGTGCATTCTATCACACGACGCGTTGATCGATGCGAACTGAGCTAGAGGGTTCATCTTGATCAACGATCTCTGAAAACAAAGTGTGGCTGATCGTGCCTATAGAAAATGGGCCTGTATGCCTAAACACGGGGGTGCCTAAACGCATCATACTGTTCGTGTTGCCATCCATATATATAGTGTTAGTGGGAGACTGGGAGTCCCATGAGTCCTAGCTAGGTAAAATATTTCGGTAATGCTTGAGTCAAGACATCGTTCCGCGTCGAACGCTTCTTGACGGGCCTGCAGGCTACCACTATAAGCTCAACAGACCTGTGTACTATATATGCTCCTCATCTCTCAAGAAAATATCTCTCCACTCCACTCGTCTATCATGTGCTCACTACTAGAGAACAGACCTTTCGTCGATGTCCAAAATAGGCATTAGTCTCAGCGAAATTTGTGTCCAGGACAAAAAAACGACTTTAGTCCCGGTTGATAACACCAACCGAGACTAAAAGTCCCCTACCCAACGGATCTGGCGCCAGGCCTTGTCGGGGGGGCTTTTAGTCTCGGTTGGTGTTACCAACCGGGACTAAAGGCCAACCTTGAGTCCCGGTTGGTGTTACCACCCGGGACTAAAGATTTTGTCCCGGGCCGTGGCACCAACCGGAACTAAAGGTTGGCCTTTAGTCCCGGTTCGTATTACCAACCGGGACTAAAAGGTCTCCCACCCGGGAATAAAGGTCTCCCACCCGGTTCAAAAGGAGGAGCGCATAAGACTTGTCACATATGGTGTGCAGCTGAGTTGGTAAGTAATCTACGCGCGAGGCGGGTGGTTCTGAGTTCGAATCTTACACACCGCAAGAGAAGAGGTCTCCAGAATTTCGTTTATTTTTTGTTTCGCGATGGACCTTTAGTCCCAGGTTGTGTGATCCGGGACTAAAGGGTGGGACCTTTAGTCCCGGAACCTTAGTCCCGGTTGGGAAACCGGGACTAAAAGTCCTTCCCAACCGGGACTAAAGGTCATTCGTGTAGCAGTGGCTTCACCATGCGAGGCCACAGCTGCTCTCCACGACCGTGTTACGCCACGTCTCCCGCATGCCTTCCTCTCCACCATACCTCCCGCCGACCTTCATCTCCACTCCCGTGCGCCTACACTGCTGTGGAGTGCTCCGCAAGACCGCACAGTCGATGCCACCTTACCGCGCGAGGCCGCACCCACCTGATTGTTGCTGTCGCCTCCACCGCGGGCACCGCTCGACTGGGGCACCACACGCGCCCTATTGCCAGGGGCAGCGCAACCGCCCATCGGGGGCCGCACAGCCGCCCGCCCGCTGCCATCCCCCTTCTCCACTGCGACCGCACAGGTAGATCTCGTTGTGCAGTGCTCCGCCCACCTGCCTGCCAGGTTTTGCTGAAAGCGCATACTGCAAGCGTATATTTCAAGTGTTTTAGAGGTATGTTGCAAGTGTTTCAGATGGATATTGCAAAAGCTGATCGGGATATTGCATATGTTGCAATGGTCGTATACTTATGTTACAAAGGTTTGTTGCCAATGTTTCATCTGTGTTTTGGGGATATATGCTGCAAGTGTGTTTATCTAGATGTTGCATTTGTTTCACACATATGTTGCAGGCATTTTATTTGCATGTTGCGTATATTTGCAATGATTTTCAAGTGTTTTCAGAAGCTTTTTCTAGTGTTTCAGAAGCATGTTTCAAGTGTTTCATCTGTCTTCTTTTTTTTGAGGGTCAACGGGGGGAGAGGCTCCCCACCTGAGGATAATTTCATTGATTTAGGTCCAGTGGACCCATCATGGTTCGAAAATACACCTTTTACAACAGCCCTAGCACAAGGGCGAGATTGTGACTTTTAGCCACGAATAAGAAACAACAACAGCAACAACTACAACAGCCCTAGCACAAGGGCGAAAAGTGGCACAACCACAAATACAGCAGCTAGACAACAACACCATGGCACAAGAGCCTAAGCAGACTCAAGGATAAGCCTAGACACAAGCCGAAAGACGCCAACCAAACGTTGATTTACGCCCCCGCCGAACAGCATACTCGCCGGTTTCACCGTGACCATTGTGCCCTCCACCATTCCTCGGACTGATGGTGACATCCTCTAGCACATCCGGGCCCACGTACCACCATCCAATAGGGAAATAGCGGCAGCGGTGGAAACACCACCCGACATTTGATATTCTGGCACCATCAAGGAGTGGTGACGGACGCGCAAGCCTAGGATCATCGGACACGACAACCTCCCTTGGAACAGATGGTGACATCCTCCAGCACATCCGGGTCCACGTACCACCATCCAACGCCATCCACAGGGAGCCTTGGAGGGGAATGGCGGCAGCGGTGAAAACACCACCCGACATTTGATATTCTGGCACCATGAAGGAGAGCGTCGACGGAGCAGAGGCGCCAGAGGAGGACACTCGTCGAACATCGGCAACGACCGACCGCCAGGGCTAGCCTCACCCAAGAGGGGAGCAAGAGGCAAGGAGCACAACAGGATGGCAGATGGTACCTCGACAACGCCTCCAAGAAGGAACATGATGCACACGAGCGCCATCGTCGTCGGCACGGACAACAAGCCGAGCAAGACTTTCATCAGGAAACCATCGTAACCGCCCTGCATCGCAGTAGCAACACCCCGACGCCACCACCATGCTATCACCGCTGCCGCAGGCACAGGCATGGTCGGCGCCTTCGTTCTGCCCACCTGGTGCTCTGCCCTCCCCGTCAAGAGGCAGAGTAGGCTCTCAGCGGCCAGAGATGGCCAGTGAGAGCAGCAAAGAGGGGAGGGCGCCCACGGGCACGTGGCCCCGCCACCGGCTTAGCCGTGGCCAAACTGCGCGCACCACACCAAAGTTGGAAACCTGCAAACGCACGCGTACGGGCACACTGCCCCGCCGTCGGCCTACCCACGGCCAAACAATGCGCCCCGCACCGCTGCAGAGGTCCTTCACACGCACCGAGTGGACCTCACTAGATCCGGCCGAGTGGCCGCTAGATCCAGCGAAAGGACGCCGGATCGAAGGCCGGACGCCAAGAACGAGCCACCGCCGAAGAACCACCGTGGCCGGGGGAGGGAGGGACTGGAGCGCTGATGGCCCGTCCGCAACGTCTCCGGGCCACGCCAGCAGCCCAGGCACAGGGAGACGGCCGGGGTCTGCCCGGCCGCTGCTCACACCCTGAGCGCTGCCGTCGCGTAGGAGGCGTTGGTGCAGCTGAGGCCCAGGAGGAAGAGGAGCTGGTTCCCGCTTGGTGAGGACGTGGTAGCCGTCATAGGCAACCTGGACAGCTCAGGTGGCCGCCGCTGCTGACGGCCCACACCGACGAGGACCACCGCTGCAGTAGCGTCGGCATGCTGCTCTCACAGCCGGAGCCGGCATCCTCCATCTCCGCCTCCGCGCCCCAACCTCCGCTGCTGCTCCAGGCTAGCGTGCCAGGGCGCCAGTCGTCGCCTGGCAAGGCAGCGTGCACACTAGAGTCCTCATCGCGCGCTGGGTCGCCGAGTACCCAGAACTGGGGCAGGCACGCCGGATCCGGCCACCGGAGGCAAGGATCTGCCTCCTCGGCGGCCACCCTGGTCACCACCGGCAGCCCCTGTGTCGCTGCTCCCGATTTATTCACGAGAAAGGAGGAGAGGGGAAGAGGCATGGAGCTCGATGGATCCAGTCTAGGAGAGGTCGGATCCAGCCAGCCCGACGCCGGATGCGCCACCGGCCAGGCCCCCCGCGAAGGTGCCGGGATCCACTCGCCGGAGCTCCATGGGAGAGCGGGAAGGTGGGAGAGAACCCAGCCGCCGCCGTCCTCGCCATCCGCGCGGCATGCGGCGTCGAGCTCTGGCGGCGGCCGGGCCGGCAAGCCGCAGGGGCGGAGCTGCGACGGCGGTGGAGAGGGCGCCGCCCGAGTCGCCCCGAGGGAGAGCGACGCGGGGCTCCGTACGCGTGTGAATATGGCCTCTTTCATCTGCCTTCTTTCGTATGTTGCAAGTGTTGGATCCAGATGTTTCAAAAGTAGATCGAGTGAGTGTAGTGGATCTTCATCTGGTTGGTGTGGATCATATTTTCGGCAGTGCTTCTCGACTCCACGGTGGTTAGTGGTGGCGGGCAGACCACGCGCCCCTGTAGCAGTGGTCAGCGGCGGCTTGAGGCAGCTCTCGAGCAGATGCCTCCGGCGCACGGGCCCCGTGTGGGACACGTGAAATAGCGTGGAAGCGGACTGCAAGTGCGGGCGTCTGTTCGGATGTCCGGACGCTAGCAGTTCCAAAATATTTTTGTTGGGTATTTTGTTTCAAAAAAACAAAAACACAGGGGCGCCGTGACGGCGTCGGTGACTATTATCAAACATTTTATATATGGATATATAACGTAGTGTTTTCTTTATTTTAGAATTACACAGTATAACACAGACGCTTACAAACAAGCACGCAAGCACATTCACCCCTACTTACTTATATATAGCGTAGGACGTGCTCGAGAGGGTTCCCAGCAAACAAATCCATGTAATACGCCTGATAAATAGTTTGGCGCGGGCCACACAGCAAAGGTTAGCAACGCAACCGCCAAGGTGTATATTCATTCATTCGCCCGGGTGCCACGGACGCGGCGCCAAGCCTGCGGAACAACGACGTGGATGCTCCTCGCGCCGTCGTCATGGATATGAAGGCGGCGAAGAAGATGGTCAACTCCATTGTCAACAGCTGTACCGGATTCTTATGCGTACGTTAACAAAAATTGGTAACATGCACGCTGTAATAATGGAGGACCTGATCCCGACCCTAAAGAGTATGTCATACAGGATCCGGTAGTCCTGCTGCTGATCGTCGCCTCTGATTGTTGTTGCCGTTTGGAGTTTCTTCATCATCGTGGAGCCAGTAATGGAGAACGTGATCGCGACCCTGGTGTTCGTCTTCCTTGTGATGCCGATGCCTTGTTGCTACTGGCGCTGCCGTTTGTTCACAATTTCTACGACGTCCCCGAGGCCGAGGCTCGCCGCCGTCATCATCAGGTGGTGGTGGGGCGTGGGCGCGCGAGGACGATGAATCATCCATCAGCTGCAGTCTCCAGCAGAGTCCTCGTAGTTGTTTTTGTCATGCCGCAACAGGGCTCGATCGCCCCATAATAATACCTATTATTAGGGGAGTGCTTAATTTCTCCATTTGTTAATTAATAAAAAAACAAATATAGTGAGTTGCTACCGGCTCCTTTGGGTGCCACGAGTTTCATTGCATTGTCTAGTTAATCTTAAATGTGACTACAATGCTAGTGTCCGGATATCTGGACGGACGCTCGTGTCCGAACGCTCGTGTTCGGACGCCTGCGCGCTACACTCTGTTTCGCATGCTCCACACGGGGTCTACGCCGCCCAAGCAACAAGAGAGGAAGGGGGCGGTGCCTCCGATTTGGAAGGACCTGACTATGGCGTCATATGGATGCCCTACCGGCGCCAAGAGGAGGACACACCAAGACGATGCAGCAGAAGGCAAGAAGGAGAGAAACATCCAAATACAACAGTTGTAATATGTGTCTGAAGGTAGAGAAAACACTTAAAACATGCTTTTGAAACACTTGAAAAAAACACCTGAAAACAATTAAAAACCATTGCAACCATACATAACATCCAGATAAAACACATGCAACGTATGTGTGTGCAACATCCAGATAAGCTCACTTGCAACATGCGTCCAGAAAACACAGATAAAACATTGGCAACAGACCTTTGCAACATACGTGTGAAACCATTGCAACAACATCCCGATCTACTTTTGCAACATCCATCTAAAACACTTGCAACATACATATGAAACATTCGAAATATACGCTTGCAACATGTGCTTTCAGCAAAACATGGTACTCAGGCAGGCGAAGCACGGCACAACGGGATCCCAGCTGTGCGGTCACGATAGAGAAAGAGGATGGAAGCGGGCGCCACGAGTTTCATTGCATTGTCCAATTGTATATATAATCTTAAATGTGAAGGCGAATCCCCTTGTTCTCCCCTCTCTCAATGGAAAAAAACACATTTTTCCTTTTTTTTAAAGCCAGAAGATGCATGTGAGCCAAATAAAACATAAATTGTCATGGAGTTTTTTTTTTTTAGAATTACACGGTACAATGCAGACGCCCACACACTCACCCCTATGAACACATGTACGCAAACCCTACCCCTACGAGCACCTCCGAAGAACTGAGCCGGCAGATCCTACTGAAAGCATAGTGTTGTTAATTCCTGAAATAAATCCAGGAAAATACGAGCACTCGTGCCAAGTGAAAGACTTGAACCCGAGTGGGCGGATTCCACCACAAGGAATCTAACCAACCGATCTATCATCAGTTTGTGAGTTTTATTTTTTTTGATAAGCTGATAAATTGTCATAGAGCATTGCTATAATTTAAAAACATGCATGATTCTACGCATGATAAACTACTAAAATAAATATTATTACCTTAATGTATGCATGTTTACTTGTTGGTTAACATCGTGGTACATAGCATTTGTACTTACTTTTAGTTTACATATAATAGCCATACTTTATGGTTAGTTATTAATTTATTTTACATAGTAGCTTGTATTATAATTTAGACACAAATTAAACAATATTTTAGTAAATTTTTATGATGGCAAAGTGGTTAATTTAGATAGAAATTAATCAAATAAGTTACTTTATATTCTCGTTTAAAATAGCATATGTGGGTATTTTGAAATCAGATTTAGAGGTTCTATCTTAATCACAGGTGTAAGTAATTTAGACACAAATTTACGATGCTAATTTGAATTATCTTTCATAAAGAAATGGTAGAGTGGGTAATTTATAGCAAATTTAGGTGTTACTTTATATACTTTTAATAATGACAAAGATAGGTAATTAGTATTTTTTGAGAATTTTAAAGATTTTTCTCGCACATTTTGTAGGAATTAAATGGCAGACTGCGTTAAAGATCTCCAGTTAGAGTAATTCCAATAGATCTTCCTAACTTATAGGAATATAGATTATGGAAAAAAAACCTCCAAAAACCTCTTTAATTGGTTATCCAAATATAGACATTCTCTATTCCCTATTTCTCACTGGCCATTTAACTCCAAGAGACTCTCTGTATCCTTATTACTAATAGAAATAGAGCTTTTGATGAAAAATACACTCTAGCAACCTCTTTAATTGGATCTCTAAATATAAATATCTTCTATTTCAGATTTCTCGCTACCCAAATATTAAGAGCAAATTTGCCTCTCCAGAGTGAACGCAAGTTATTGTAAGAGCATCTATAAGAAACTTTCCATATCCTTCCTAAATACTAGGAATATAAATTTTAGTGAAAAACCACTCCCCAACAGCTTTTCTAAATGGTCATATAAATATAGCCATCTTTTGTTCTGAATTTTTCGCCAGCCAAATATAGAAAACGAGAATTGCTCGCTAGAGTGCGCATGAGATACAGAAAAACTGTTGGAGAGTGAAAAGATATACAAAACGATTTTTATGCAAATGACTCTACAAATGATGATTTAGAGAGTGAGATTTACAAATGATCTTGGAGATGCTCTAAAGCTCTTGGAGGGTTTCTCGCTAGCCATCCTCACTGCTTCCACTCCGTGACCGTGATCATACATTCTTCATGTTAACTTGTATGGAACATATTCCTTGATTTAATAGTATTATGAGTGTAAGTCCATTCAGTAGGGATTTCGCTTGCTGGAAGAAACATTCTTGGAGAGAACTTAATTATGATTCTCTTGTGTGACAAGTTTTTCTGTTTTCGGGAGAATATACTAGAAAATGTCGTGGTTCTGTTTTTGTGTCCACGACTTTTTTGGTACTTTCTCCGTTCCAAATTGTAAAGCTTTTCTAGATTTATAGTTTTACTATGTATTTAGATATAGTGCATATCTAGAACAACGTTCTAAGTTCTCATAGGTGACTCTTTTGCTGAAATCTATTAAAAATGTAATGATTATGCCCCTAGAAGTATCTAACTTCAATAAGATAAATGTATAGTCCCAATTAAATTGATCAAAACAAGTTCTCATTGGGGAAACTCAAATAAGCAACTAATAGCTAGTAGTAAACCAATTAGTCTGAGAACTCATTCCCTATCTCTGTCTCTCTCCACTGAAATGCTGGTATGGAGGAAAACCAAATTAGTTTGAGAACTTACTCCTTTCTCTCCATTGAATTGTTGGTAAGGAGGAGAAGTGGGAATCCTTCCTTCAGTGGATTTGGTAGTTTTTTTTAGTTTTCATTAACAATCTTGATGGGGTTTGTGGGGAGGTATGAGCGCCCTTTGAATAGCTGACCATTGTGTTGATGGATTTGTCCTTGGTATAGGGGTGTGTTCGTCAAAGGCCTTTGTGTGATTGAAGTTCTCATTAAGATCTTGTTTGGTTCCATATCCTCTCTTCCACTGGTGGTAGGATCGACGGTGATAGATACAACATAATGTGGCCGTGGTTGTGATGTTTGCACGACAGAAGAAAACTTTTTCAATTTAATCATAAATTTCTTTTTTAAGGTCTTTTTCTTGTCTTATGTAAAATATGAAACAAGCTAGCAACAAAGTGCAGCTGTGACTCTTGTGTAACCAATGCTTCTATCGTTTTTTAAAAAAACTTTGTCAATGTTATTTATTCAATATATAGATCAACTTCTAAACTACTCCATCCATTCTAAAAAGAATACAATTCTAACATAATATTGAGTTAAACCATTTTGAATTTGATCTCAAATTTATAAAAAATAACAATATTTACAAATAAGTGTCATCAGATTCCTTATGAAGCATGTTTGTGTTACAAACATGAGCACCGTTTTCTATAAGCTGGATCAAACTTTAGACAATTTGACTAAGGACACGACTATAATTGTATCCTTTTCATGACAGATCCTATACCACTGGACCAGGCTGAGAAACTGTCCTTTCTGAAGGCGACACTAACATGGCAAAAGCAAAATAACGCAAGCACATTCTTAGTTAGCTTACTGTCATTTTCTAATTTCTGGCAAAGCAAAAGTAGGTAAACCAACTCCAGTGCCCAAATAAGGGCCAAATAGATATAATAAAAGAAGAAACAAACAAAACATTGCATACCATCAGCTTGCACTATCAGTTGACAACATGGAAAAAAACCCGGCCAGCTTAGAGTCTACATTTAGTAGTAGATAATAAAGCCATGAAAATTATCTATATCACCCTTTGTGTGAAAGCACATAGCATCTGAAGAAAAGAAAAGCGAAGTTGTCAACTACAAAATTACAAAATGTGAGAAATTCAAATGTATTTTTTCTTGCATAGATGATTTTAAATGAAAAAATTGTCAACTACAAAATTGCATGACTCTTCGAGATATACAACTTTTATTTTGGTTGTTTCTTCATCCGAGATCATTTGAAAATTTTAAATTTTACTATGCAGCTCTTGTTTTTACAGCTGGCTCTATTTCCATCCGCCTCTAGAAATCTATTGGTAGAGGCGGCCAGAAATACAACCAGCTATATAAACTGACTTAGAGGTGGCTAAAAATTAGAGCTGCTTCTACAAATAGGGGCATTTGTAGAGGCGATTGAAAATAGAACCACCTCTAAAGGTAGCTAAAAATAGAGCCGTCTTGAAAAATGCATTGCTAGAGGCGGCTAAAACTTGAGTCGCCTTTACACAAAAAAGGCCACACTAGCATGGCAAAAGAAAAATAACGTAAGCACGTTCAAATTAGTTTACTGCCATTTTCAATTTTTCTACAAAGCAAAATAATTAAATTAATAAGCAGCACATCTTATGTTACTATACCATTATATCGGATCAGTTATAGAAACTGTTCGTTTTGGAAGGCCACACTAGCATGGCAAAAGCAAAACAGCGTAAGCACATTCAAAAGTTAGCTTACTGTCATTCTAAATTCTGGCAAAGTAAAAGTAGGTAAATTAATAGGTAGCACGTCTAGCCAACCGCAGTGCCAGATATACACAAACTAATTAAAAAAGTAATTAAGAAGAGAAGAAACAAACAAAACCATTGCATTTCCATCACCTTACACTATCAGTATGAGTGCATGGAAGAAACTGGCCAGCTTAGAGTCTACATTCACTAGTAGATAATAAAGCCACGAACAAAGTCTTTAGAATAATTAAATCACCCTTGTGTGAAAGCACAGGCGATCTCAAGGAAAGAAAAACCGAACTTTTTTTTTTCAGTGACGAGGAGTCCAGTAGGCAGGACACACCACCATTTGGTGTTGGTGCCCTGGCCGGAAAGTGCAGGGGAGATGTCTGGGCATTTTGCAGCTAGTGTAACACGCTGTACCGACGCATTCCATTTGCCGCCCATCAGCATCCATTTCCCACTAAATCTTGACGAGTTGGCTTTGTGCGTATTGCCGTGTCGCTAATGACGACGGCCAGACGACGGGATAATACTGATTATAGGAGACAGGAGAGCATCGGATAGTTAACGTTGACAGTGCTTTCGTACCTGTATACATGCATGTTTCTTCTCACCCCTTTTTAATTTGCAGCGATTTTTTTTTCAAAAATCTTTATCTTTTAAACAAGTTTTCAAAAATAACAGTAATGCTCTCCTCAGGGCATCGGTCGCCCAGGTGCGCCTTCCCGGGCATGTGCGAAGCCCAATATTGCCTGCTCCTCTCTCTCTCACGCTCCCTTCTTCTGTCGCGCCGCGCTATCTCCCTCTCTAGTTGCTGCTCGCGAGCGCGGATAGCGCCGACCGAGCCAAAGCTCCCCAGTCGTCGTTGTTCCCTTCCTTCTGGCCCTCTCGCGCACCACTCCTAGCTCCACCAACACTGCCTCATGCTTTAGTCCCCCCCATGCATGCTCGCTGAGCAAATCCTGCACGCCAGCCCCTTTTCCCTGCTCGTCACGGCCATAGGACAGGAACCATGGTGAGCCATCCTTGGTGGCCCTCCACCCAGCCACGCTCTACCGCGTCCGCCTCGCCTCCCTCCATCTCCTGCACGCGTTCGTCGGGGTGGATATCTGTCGGCACATCACCGCCACTGGTGCCACCTCCGGTATGCTGCTGGTATGTGCGGCCGGCTCTACACCGAGCCTCCATTCGTCCAAGGAGCAAGTAGATGATGTTGTGCTTGAAAGCGAATTTGCAAGCGTATGTTTCGATGTTTCATAGGTATGTTGCAAGTGTTTCATATGGATGTTGCAAAAGTAGATCGAGATATTTCATACGTTGCAATGGTTGTACAGGTATGTTGCAAGTATTTGTTCAAAATGTTTTATCTGTTATCAAACGTATGTTGCAAGTGTGATATATATATATATATATATATATATATATATATATATATATATATGTGTGTGTGTTTGACGTATATGTTGCAAGTGTTTTATCTGAATGTTGCATACATTTTTCAATGGCTTTTCAAGACTTTTTCAGGTGTTTTTGCAAGTGTTTCAGACGCATGTTTCATGTGTATTTAAACATATGTTGCAAATATTTTATCGAAATGTTTCCACAACAAACCACCTGTCGCAGCAGGCGTCCGGACGGGGAAGTAGAGGGGGCGCTAACGGTCTCCGTATAGGGTCAAAAGGCGTGCGCAACGTTCGGACGGCGCAGGCCCATATGTGGGCGCGTGTAGCAGAGTGCAGACGTGGACGTCCGAAAACACGCGTTTATCCTGGGCGCTGGCACGGCCACAAGAATAACCAATAGTAATACGGAACTCGGTATTTGATTGGCATGCACGGTGCAAGGAACAACAAGATGAATGGCGCGTGTGCAAGTTATTTGCACGACATGAGGGCCAAAACAAGCTCCACGACTGCCACATGTGTGTATACTGTTCGTATGCGTTGTGACGAGTCACACGAGTGGAGGTGGTCACTGGTCAGGTGGTCAAACCGCCCAGTTCAGTTCCCAGAAAATTTTGCAAAATTTTTCAGATTCCCCGTCACATCGAATCTTTGGACACATGCATGAAGCATTAAATATAGATAAAAAATAAAACTAATTACACAGTTTAGACGAAATGGCCGAGACGAATCTTTTAAGCTTAATTAGACCATGATTGGATAATATTTACCAAATAACAACGAAACGCGCTACAGTGCCATTTTACCAAATTTTTCGAAACTAAACGGGCCCTAGCTCGATGTCCAGCCCTGTCTAGTTAAAGGACCCCATTCGGTGGCACGGCACTCGTGTGGCTCTGGCTTTTCAGCAACGAGCACTGTAACAATACAGTATTGTACGACGGATTATATTATTGTAGCGTGGCGAAAAATGGCTCCAGCTTGGTTACCACCTGGCCCTTGTTTAGTTTCCCCAATTCTCTCCAAATTTCACTATGCAAAAAGAAGATTTCCCGTCACATCAAAATATCGGCAAATGCACGGAGTACTAAATGTTGATGAAATCAAAAACTAATTATACAGTTTTGTTGTACTTTGCGAGACGAACATTTTAAGTCTAGTTAGTCAAAATTTGGATAATTTTTACCAAATACAAACGAAATGCTACAGGAATTCTGATACAGTGTTTTTCTCCCCAATTCACTGAACTAAACGAGGCCCTGGTCGCGAAAAAGAAAAAAGAAAAATGGCTCCAGCTTCAATCAATAAAAAAAATTAGTACGGAGTATTCCAAAACTAAAGAGACTTTTTCCTGTGTGCCATTATAAAAGATCGCAATCCCTGTGTGCCCCTGGAAAAATTCAGCGGTCTTCAGCGCCACTACTCCAACTTTTTCGTGTCCTCTATGCCACTTCCGTCAGTTTGAGTTCTAACGCCGTCAAACTGCACGTGTGAAAAGGCGAAAATACCCTTAAGTCTAAATATGTTATTATTTTTTTTGAGCATCTTAACGACTTCAAATGAAAAAACTCAAAACTAAAAAGTTGTAGATATTGTCGAGATCTATAATTTTCATATATAATTTATTTTCATTTAATTCCGCAACATTGCGGAATTAAATGAAAATAAATTTTATATGAAAATTATAGATCTCGACGAGATCTACAACTTTCTAGTTTTAAGTTTTTTTATTTGAAGTCGTTAAGATGCTCAAAAAAATTAATAACATATTTAGACTTAAGGGTATTTTCGTCTTTTCACACGTGCAGTTTGACGGCGTTAGAGCCCAAACTGACGGAAGTGGCATGGAGGACACGAAAAAGTTGGAGTAGTGGCGCTGAAGACCGCTGAATTTTTACAAAAACACACAAGAGATTGCGATCTTTTATAATGACACACAGGTAAAAGTCTCCAAAGGAAAAGAGCTACGGGACGGTACGGAGCGGCTGCTCTTGGAATCTGAGGCCCGCGTCGGCGTCGTCCTCGCTCGCCATTTTCCGAATGCACGTGACGCGGTCCCCACCTCCTCCGTGGTGTGGTGGGCTCCGTCTCCGTGCCTGCCTGGTGTCTGTCTCACTGCTGCCTCCGTGCGTGCCTTTCGCCGCGCGCTCACGTTTTTTTCATCCCCACTTTGGAGCCAGCCAGCCCGGACGTCACCGAACGGGATGCACGCGCGCGCGCGTGTGGCCGCCGGTGCGGGAAACGACGGGGATCGAGCGAGCTGCTAGCGACGCCGTGACCCTTTCCGCACGTTTCGCTGCCGGCGGTTGGTCCTGCTCCTGCACCCGTCCACCAAGCCCTTTCGGCAGTCGGCACTAGCCCCGGGCATAATTAACCGAAGACCGAAGACCGAACCGAACTAACCGAGATCGAGACCGAAGTGACCGAGACCGAAAATTTCGGTCACAAGTTCGGTCTTCAGTTTGAAGTAACCGAACTAACCGGACTTAGTTCGGTCATTACCTTCGGGTAACCGAACTAACCGAATTAACCGAACATTTAAATTTTGTTGACATAATATATAATTTAGACTATTATTAGTGATATAATATTTATTCTAGTGGGTTTATATCAACCATCACTCTTATCACTATGTTTAATCTATATTTTGTATTGTATTTTTGCCTTGAAATAGAAAAAATATTGGTAAAATTTGCTACACATTACAATATTTAGTAGTTGTTTTGTGAAGTTCGGTTAGTTCGGTCATGACCGAGACCGAACCGAACTAACCGAGACCGAACTTGCTCGGTCCTGAGTTTTGAAACTAACCGATCGGTCTCCGTTTTTAGATAACCGAACTTTCGAAATGACCGAAGACCGAGACCGATCGGTTCGGTCAGACCGAACGCCCAGAGCTAGTCGGCACTCCGTGTCAGGTGCGTGGGCTCCTAACAGAAATAGCTAATGGGTTTAGACTATCCGCACTCATGGAACTCTATATTCACCCTTTATACGTTATAGTCATCAAGATTCTCTTCTCTATATTCAATTCTCCTACACTCATCCATCCTCTATATCATCCTCTATCCATCCTAATCACTGTGAGACCCACTTATTACTTTATCTAAATATATTAATGTGACACCTTGTTTTGAAGGATTTATTAAAACGAATTTAATGGTGCAATCGGAATTTAATTTGATTTTATGGTTTGTAAGTTATAACATTTTTTACTTAGTTGAACAAGTGGGGCCCACCGTCCTCTCTCTCCCACATGCACTTTCTCCTCCCCGCATGCGTGCGCGCACGCTCACTGCTGAGTCACGCGTATAGCGGACGGACGCTATGGCCTCTACATTTATCGGACGAGTTGCCTGTACGCAGGATGCCGGATGTCTTAGGCTCTTAGCGGACGCCGCTGCAGGCATTTTTTAGGCTATACACATTTACAGGAGGCGGTTGCGGACGCCAGTGCAGACATCCTTACAACTTGGACCTGTATGTTTTTACTGGTTGGGCTTGCCCATGTATGGAGCATTATATCTATCCTTAGCTGAGAGAGATAAAGATCAATCAAAAATATTGTAACCAAACATCAATCCTAAACTTCCCCCTGTTCTAACTTTCCTATGTTCTAAGAGAAACTCTGAACTCCTCCTTCCTTGCTGTTCTTCTTCCTCCTCTCCAATTCCTATTGAGATCCTCTGATTCTCTGGCTTTCATCTTCACAGCTACCTGGTGGCTAACACTCTGTTTACACGGTACTACCGTAGCTTGCTGCTGCCTGCAACTACCTTTATTTTAACCTATCCCACCCGTATATATAATACAATATATAAATCAAACAAAATTGGATCCATATTCAAAGTTTATATTCCTTATTAGGAGTTTCCAACATGTTGCAAGAGAGAAATCAAATGTTCACTCAAATCCATTTTATATGACGTTTCTTTGATCAAAATATGTTCATCATCTGCGAAAGGGATGTTGCCATGAAAATAGAAATAGATATATTTGTTTTCCTTTTTATTTATTTTTGTACATAATCGGATACTCCTATTGAAATGAAAGTACCTGAAAAACGTCAAATATACCTTGTCCGCCAGCTCGGGGCCTCACAAAAAGCCCCATGTCAAAGAGAGCTAAAAGCCTAAACTGAAGTTCAGTGACTAGTACCTTCTATAGTTCGTTGCCCCTACACGTCCTCTCTAATTTTCAACGCCACTTCCACCATGCTTTTTTTTGTTACTTCACTAGACCATAAGCAATAGAAGAAACTTGCATGCAATAATAAAAATGCTAAAAGAGGCTTTATTTTGTGTTAATTAACCCATCCTACCATCCGCCTACACCATACTACAATTATCTCCACTTATTTATTATATATCCTAGATATGTGCCCATACGTTGCACGGTGGCCACAAAATTTTGTCCACATCTACGTGAATGATTTGATCTTTTACGTTCTTTGGGATCCATGACTTGGGTAAGCAAATTGGATTATTATATATCCTAGATATGTGCCCATACGTTGCACAGTGGCCACAAATTTTGTCCACATCTACGTGAATGATTTGATCTTTTACGTTCTTCGGGATCCATGACTTGGGTAAGCAAATTGGATTCACTTTGGTCACCTGTTTTTTAATTCAGAATATAGAAGGACGTAGTTAACAAAATATTTCTGCTATATTTGAAATACATATATATACACATGAGAGTATTTTTCATTGTTAATTTGGTTTGTTCCGTCCATTAGTAGAGATTGTGACTTTAAAATAGAGAGAGAGTCATCAAAACTAATAATAATAAAATAATTCGTACGATTAATCTTCTACACCTAAAAAGAAAAATAGAGATGAGAATTACCAGCACTTGTTTGACGATGTCTGGACGGTGGGCTGTGGGCGTCATTGGCACTCGGGGAGGCATGATGCCGAGCTGCGCACTGTGATCGATGTCGTTGTTTCCTTTTGGCCTTTTTGATGTGAGACGACTCTATTTTTTTTGTGGCCTCAGTTGGGGGCTCTGTATAGACTCTGCATCGCGTTTTGCACGTGGGTAAGGATGGCAACGATTACATACTCGATGGGTATTACCACCCCATACCCGCACGCGCTAGGTGATATTTTACCCGTCGAGTTACACGTATATGCACGCGGGTAGAAAAACTCACCCATACCCGTACCCGCGTGGGTAATATTACCCGACAGGTTACCCATACCTAAGAACACACCCGAGCATGACAGGAAAATTAGTATTCAGTAATTCAAATATTTAGTTAGTAGGTTGATACGTGCACAAAAGCAATGGTTCGAGCATGCAACTAGCATGAAACACGCAACCAGAAAACTGATTTGACCCAAATCGACTCAATCCAGCTCACCCTTGTCATCAGGAGGCATGAATCCATGAACGGAGACAACAGGAACACTTGTAGTTCAATCTATCGCTGTTGGACACTTGGGCTAGGATGACTGCATGAGTGGAGCTGTGCCTCCGATGAATCGTGAGCAGAGGATAAGGTCCACGACTGCGGTTGTGGTTGGCTGCTTGCTGCAGCGTTGCCGGTCAGACGGTTGGGGAGGAGCGGGGCTATGGGAGCCTGCTGGAATTTTCTGACCCCAGGGCCATGGAAGCAAGGAGGCGGGCGTCGAGGTGCTGATCTGGTGGTGGGCACCGCTCGGCATGCTGCTGTGTGCGATGCGCGCGGCGCGGCGGCGCCGATGTGTGCGAGACTGCGGGCGTGCGATGACTGGGATCGGAGGAAGGGAGAGAGAGATTAGAATGTGGGCATGCAGCGGCCTTAGCTCGGTCTTTTTTTTTTGCGACTATAGCCTCGGCTCGGTCTCGGACTCTTGGTTCGCACGGTAGCCACCCTAGCCTTGGGGGCGGGCACGCACACGAAAGTGCATGAAACTTCTTCTTGCTTTTTAGGTGGTAGTAGATACATATACCTCGTTTTAAAAGAACGATAATGCTTGTATTTTTTTTCAGAGTGATAGTGCTTGTATTAGGGCGTTATATATATACAAATACCTCATTTTGAAAGAAGGGTAATGCGTGTATTAGGGTGTCCGTCAAACGCCCCTGGCAGGCCGGGAGGCCCAGAAGGCTCCCCTATCTATTCCTATCCACTCACCTCTAGCCACCATAGTTTTCTAACAAAAAGAAAAAAAAAAAGAAAAAACTCACTGCAGCGTCGTGAGCCTGCGACCGCGCTCTGCCATCTCCACCGTGCCTCCTACCCGTCTTCTCTCCGCTGTGCGCTCCTGCTCCCCTTCCTCTCCATCGCGTCTCTCACCTGCCTTCTCTACCATAGCGACCCTGCTACAACCTTCTCCACCGGACCTGCCGCGACCTTCTTCATCGGAGCGGTGAGCTCCGTACCACCGAGACGTTGCTGCAGGACGGCGTGGCGCGCGACTGCCCTCTCCCAGTCGTGCAGCCGTTGCCTCTTTGCCACGTTGCCAGAGCCGCCACCGTCGCCGGCCCGCCGCCTACAAGCGTTGCTGTGCCGCTGCCTCCGGCACGCCGATGAACCTCCATTCTCCCAAGTAGTAAGGAGATGTTGCGCTGAAAGCACACGTTGTAAGTGTATATTTCAAGTGTTTCAGTGTTCAGAGATATGTTGCAAGTGTTTCATACCAATGTTGTAAAAGTAGGTCAGGGATGTTGCATATGTTGTAAGTGTATGTTTCAATGTTTCATCTGTGTTTTCATACGTATGTTGCAGGTGTGTTTATCTGGATGTTGTATATGTTTCACACATATGTTGTAAGTGTTTTATCTTGATGTTGTATATGTTTGCAATGGTCTTCCAGCGTTTTCAGGTGTTTTTTCGCAAGTGTTTCAGAAAAGCATGTTTCAAGTGTTTAATTTGTCTTCAGACGTATGTTGCAACTGTTGCATCTGGATGTTTGAAAAGTAGATCAGGTGTTTGGACATGTTGCAATGTCACCCGCCTGTTGCAGCTGCTAGAGGGGGCACGAGGGGTCGGGCGGGGCGCAGATGCCACATGGGGTCGTCCGGGGGCGCAGACGCCACACAACGGTTGGGTTGGGCACAGACGCCTCGTCGGGCTGGCGCGGGGGCAAAGTGCAGGCGCGACGTCTAGACGTGCGCTTCTGTCCAAACGTCCAGACACTAACATTATCGTTAAAAGAAACGTTGCATCGACTTTCTTTTTTTTTCCTACATATACTTCCTTGGTCCCAAAATAGATGTCATTCTTACTTCTCGATAAAGCAAACATTTTTAACTTTAACCAAATTTATATAAAAATATTAATATTTATAATATATAATTAATATCATTAGATAGATCGTTGAATATATTTTCATAATAAATTTATTTAGAGATATAAATATTACACGTATTTTCTATAAATCTAGTTTAAATTGATAAAGTTTAACCTACACGCATTCAATCTCGGTAAGGAGGGAGTATATGCCTACCGTATTGCTGCAAAAATAGAAAATGGTTACTTCTTATGTTGCGGGAATATATAAGAGTATATATGAAAATAAAAAAGGAAAATGAAATAGTGCCTCATAAGCGCCAAATAGAGATCTTGTTTGCCAGTACACGGCCCCACAAAAAAGCCCACGTCTGTGGGGCCCACGTTCCCGCTAACGACACGGGCCGGGTGGACGGGTGGCCGGACGCAGACGCTTCCGGCTGTGAAAAAACGCACGCTCCGACTCCGATCCGAGGCTCCGGCCCCACTCTGTCAGCGACTCAGCGGGCGGCCGCAAACACGCGGCGCGCGTGACGAGGACGCCTCCTCACACCGTCGCGCACGGGAGCCGAGACGAGCCGCTCTCCCTCGGTCCCTTCCCTTGGCCTCCACTCCACCTCGTCTCGTCACACACACTCCCCTTCCCACTCCGACGCATTTGATCGGCCCAGAGAACTGGGCTCCCTCCCCTTCCTCCTCTCCGCATGGCGCAGCTCCCCTGCGTCTCGGCGCCGCGCCCGCTGCTCGCCGTGCCCGCGGGCCGGTGGCGCGCCGGCGTGCGGGGGCGGCCCAATGCGGCGGTAGCGGGAGCGGGAGCAGGGCGGGGTCGGCTCCGCGCCGCCGCGGCGCGGCCCGTGGCCACGGCGGTGCAGGCCGAGCAGGATGACGGCGAGGAGGAGGTGGTGGTGGAGGAGAGGTACGCGCTGGGCGGCGCGTGCAGGGTGCTCGCGGGAATGCCCTCGCCGCTGGGGGCCACCGCGCTCCACGGCGGGGTCAACTTCGCCGTCTACTCCAGCGGCGCCTCCGCCGCGTCGCTGTGCCTCTTCGCCCCGGACGACCTCAAGGCGGTGAGCTTCCCCACACTCTCTGCTGAATGCAATTTCTGCAACGCGTGCTGCGATCCTTCTGTGTTTTTTTTTTCTTTTTGAATTTGAATGAAAGGAAAAAAATATTCTGTCTCGGTTTCATAGCTTACTACTCCGATGCCGTTCGCGAATTTGTTTGGCTTCATATCTTACTCCGATGCAGAAATGAATTGAGCTCTGTGTATTGCTGGTATGATGCAGCATACGGTGACTGAGGAGGTGCCCCTTGATCCCCTGCTCAACCGCACGGGAAACGTGTGGCACGTGTTCATCCATGGGGACCAGCTGCACGACATGCTCTATGGATACAGGTTCGATGGCGTGTTTGCCCCTGAGCGCGGCCAGTACTATGATGTGTCCAACGTCGTGGTTGATCCGTACGCTAAGGTGACGAGTTATTAGCTTTACTTTGCCGTGTGTGTGAGTTGTGGTACACCAGAAATTGATTGCTGGGTGCTTGCTCATGTTTTACTTTTTCTCTTCTTCTTGTTTTCTCTAGGCAGTGGTTAGCCGAGGTGACTATGGTGTGCCTGCGCCTGGTGATAATTGCTGGCCTCAAATGGCTGGTATGATCCCTCTTCCACATAGTACGGTAAGCCAGAACTACTCTCACTCACACTAGTTTCATGTTTTCTTTAATGCTTGTTTCCTTCTCTCCCAGTTTTATTTTCCCATGTTTGACCCAGTCATGATTAAACAATAAAAAAAATAAAAGCATATATTTGGCCTGGTGCAAGCAGTAGAGTACTACCGACTGTGACCGGAAGGTCCCGGGTTCGAGCCGCAGCCTCCTTGCATTTGCACATCGCAAGGGTAAGGCTTTCTGCTAATACCCTTCCCCAGACCCCGCACATAGGTACGCCCTTTATATATTTGGTCATTGATGATTGTGAAAAGTCCGATGAACTGGCTACAAGCACTAGAACTATCAAATGTAGATTAGGATCATTGTTTGTGTTACTTAATTTCTTGTTGCAAGTTCAAATGAAGTGAAATTACATTTACTGCATCTTCTTGTTGTCTTTGTTATTTCATTTCATATGATAAGGGTTTGCATTTGCAGTTTGACTGGCAAGGTGACCTACCCCTGAGGTATCATCAGAAGGACCTTGTCATCTATGAAATGCATTTGCGTGGGTTCACAAAGCATGATTCAAGCAACACAAAACACCCAGGAACTTACATTGGTGCTGTGTCAAAGCTTGACCATCTAAAGGTACTGTTGTGAACAGACTAGTTATAAGCCTGAGAAAGTGTTCACATGCATTTGTTTAGATTTTGCATTTCTGCCAAGTAATGCTGCTCTATGTCTATTAGTTCATAGGCATAAACACAGATTTTACTTTGTGCTGTATATATTGCTGAATTGATTGAGCATCTATATTACATAACTGTTTTTGCTCAGCAAACTCATCAGCTCGGTATTGTCCAGTTTAGACTTTTTGGCATGTGTTTATGACGAAACTCTTTGTTTGACCTGCATAAACTCCTTTTGCAGGAACTTGGAGTCAATTGTATAGAGTTAATGCCCTGCCATGAGTTCAATGAGCTAGAGTACTTCAGCTCCTCTTCCAAGTATGTGGACTTGGATTACAGTATATAGATGCCATTAGTTTTATAGGAATCTGGAACTGGCAGCTTTTTGTTTCATTCAGCATGATCATATATGACCTTTTCAGTTCTATTTTCCATGCTATCCCCCACCCCCCCTCCCACACACACACACATCCATTTCCAGATTTGCTAGTATGGTCTCTAATTTTGTGCCTTGCTCTTATAGCATGATCACAACTGGCTTATATTGTGACATTGTTTCATATTACTCATCCTTGTGCCAGGATGAACTTCTGGGGATATTCCACAATAAATTTTTTCTCTCCAATGGCAAGATATTCGTCAAGTGGCATAAGAAACTCTGGACGCGATGCCATAAATGAATTTAAAACTTTTGTAAGGGAGGCCCACAAACGGGGAATTGAGGTAACCAAGCTGATTTAAGTTATTGTCTTAATGCTAACCAAATAGCAGCTTCCTTTTTTCATCTCATTTCTGACATGAAGTATGTCACTGTTAGGTGATCATGGATGTTGTCTTCAATCATACAGCTGAAGGTAATGAGAAAGGCCCAATATTGTCCTTTAGGGGGATAGATAATAGTACATACTACATGCTTGCACCTAAGGTGAGATACGTTGTTCATCTTGTAATTGTTCTTTCCTGGTCCACAAAGTATAATTTTGTTATGTATTCTGTTTCATAGATTCACGTCTATATAACAAGCTATTTGAAGGGCATTTATTTGTGCAGGGAGAGTTTTATAATTATTCTGGTTGTGGAAATACCTTCAATTGTAATCATCCTGTAGTCCGTGAATTTATAGTGGATTGCTTGAGGTACAAATCTGTATATAACCTTTATTGAATTGCTTGATGATTCAAGTTTTTGAGGGATAGATAGCAATGCTGATGCTTTGCTGCCTGAATATATAAGCATTTCGAATTTCTTGTATTCCAATACAACAGAGAAACAAGTTATCTTTAATTGATATTTTCATTGACTATCGGTGCTTAAGCTATATATTTGTGAAGACAAATTGTTTATGCACTATTAACTGAGTTCGATGTTGCAGATACTGGGTAACAGAAATGCATGTTGATGGTTTTCGTTTTGACCTTGCATCTATAATGACCAGAGGATGCAGGTAAAATGTTATTCTGATTTTCTCCGTATTTTATCTTTTTACGCATTTCTTAAGCTAACCTTTCCTTTACCAGTCTATGGGATCCAGTTAATGTGTATGGAAGTCCAATGGAAGGTGACATTATTACAACAGGGACACCTCTTGTTGCCCCACCACTTGTTGACATGATTAGCAATGACCCAATTCTTGGAGATGTCAAGGTAGCTGTTATATTTTAGACTTATGTTTTATCATCTGCACTCACTGAAAATTCAAACCCATTTTGTGGTTTCGGATACGTGTACACATGCTATGTAACTAATCGCAGTTACCTTCTGCTTGATGCTTTTGAGTAATATATGAACCTGATTGGCTGTTAAATATGCAGAACAGTATATATGATAATCGACAGCCTCAACATATTATAGTTTCTTGGTTCTTGTTCTCACTACTTCCTCCATTGCAATTATAGCTCATTGCTGAAGCATGGGATGCAGGAGGCCTCTATCAAGTAGGTCAATTTCCTCACTGGAACGTTTGGTCAGAGTGGAATGGAAAGGTAAGAACTTTATACTTTCAGTGACTTGAAAGTCTCTTTGCTGCTACTTGGTACTTGCTGAATAACAAATGGAGCCTTGTCAAATACTGAATGTAAGTTTCAACAGAGATATTTAAATAGAGGAGTGCTTCTATGCTACCCGTGAAATGTTGCAGGGATCTAAAGCTATTTAAAGCCTAAAGTTACTTTCTTCTAGAGGCAAATCAGTAATTTAGTCTGGTAATTGGATACAGTTTGGAATTATGGATTAAACCAGAATCTACGTTCAGGCCCAACTATCAAACAGACTCTGAGGGTTGTTTTGGGCAAGTTCCAGTTCCAGTTTTCAAGCTCCTGAAGAAGCTGGCTCCATGCAACCTGAGCCTCGGATACTTGGATCTCATAATTCTGTTTTTTACTCTAGAGAAGCTGGCTTCAGAAAGGCCAACACTTAGGACTTCAGAGCCCAACCATTTTTATGTGGGTTGAGCAGAGAAGCCCAGCTAGACAGAAAACACAAACAACTCTGCATTTGTTGGACTATAATCTATGATGAAAGGAATTTTAAAAGTATAAACACAAGAATGATTGCTGAGATATACGTTTCAAACAATAGCCTCACTGAAAACATTAGGTAAGTGCATCTTTGATCTTTATCACAGCATGATGCTGATGAAGTTTTGATAATTAACGTATGATCTTCTGCGACCTTCTTCAGCTAAACAGACATCTTCCAAATTTATTAGTTCTCTATAGTTGTTTCACCAAAGTACTGACTCGTTTAGTTGTTTTGTTGTTTTCTCAGTATCGCGATACCGTGCGTCAGTTCATCAAAGGCACAGATGGATTTGCTGGTGCTTTTGCTGAATGCCTATGCGGAAGTCCACAGTTATACCAGGTATGTAGCATAAGTACCCATCAATGAGCACGGTGCTACATGACCTGAGCAGAAACTTTTGAAAGAACTGGGTGGTGATAGTGATACAGGTAAATAGAAATAACATAATAAGACAATATAGTATATGTTTCAGCCTAGGAGTTTAACACAAGTTCCACATTCTATGTAGTAGTATAACCTTTAGATCTAATATGCAAGTGAAGGATCACATTCCTTTTCTTCGAGTGTCTAATGGACCTTTGCAAGCCATTGAAAACTCCTACTATATTTGTATTTTCCTGGATGAGAAGAAGCCGCATGAATAAATACTATCTTCATGTATACTTGATGAAAACATTAATAATGAACTGCTGGATGCTTTGCTTTGCTACTACAAGTTTCCTTTAATTTCACCCTTCTTGGAAGCACTGCATGTGTTGTATGCAATTAGGTGGCTTAGTGTTTGTCTACAGATAATAGTTTGGTATTGATAAGTGCATGCCTTTTATTATCAGGCAGGGGGGAGGAAGCCTTGGCACAGTGTCAACTTTGTATGTGCACACGATGGATTTACACTGGCTGATTTGGTCACATACAACAACAAGTACAACTTGTCAAATGGTGAGGACAACAGAGATGGGGAAAATCACAATCTTAGCTGGAATTGTGGGGAGGTAATTGGAAATCTCATGCTTTTATCTCTTGTAGCTTGTTTATGTTAGTCAAATCTGTCAAATGACCTTGTGATGGTTTTCTAGTCATGAGTACCAAACTGGTTTCACCTACCACAGGCTTTATAGTTTGTACACGTGCATTTCCATCTAAATTTATGTGGCAAGTATATACTGAATCATCTCTATAGTGTAGTGCACTTTACAGTTTCGTTTGAACAATGCAGGAAGGAGAATTTGCAAATTTGTCAGTCCGAAGATTAAGGAAGAGGCAAATGCGCAATTTTTTTGTTTGTCTGATGGTTTCTCAGGTAAGAATTAGTGTCTGATCTTTTAAGTTTTTTATGGGCTGTGCTTTCAGGTCCCTGTTTGTTCAGGGTAGAACTCAAGGTTGCATTTGCAGTCAGTGGTATGCTAGAATATGCATCATTGGTTCAGTCCTTGAGTTTAGTCACTTGATGAGGGTTACTACTTACTAGGTTGTGTGAGGATCTGTGTTTTCCAAAAGATTATGCCATGCTGCATTGAATATCCAACTACCTGTCTTTGTACATGGGAAACATAGTTATTTAAACATAAATTACCGTAAACATCATTTTTCTCACAAGGTTTCAGTTTTTCCCTGCATCCTAATATAGGGGTATGGTTAAAGTGGAGCTGAAGTCACTTTATTCTTTGTACTGATTTAGTACTACCTTGTTAATTGTTTTCATTTTCTAAATTTTAGGGAGTTCCAATGTTCTACATGGGCGATGAATATGGTCACACAAAGGGAGGAAACAACAATACATACTGCCATGACCATTATGTCAGTGCATGCCATCATATATTAGCATATTATTCTAATCAATTTCCTTGACATTCTTGTAATCTTCCAGCTTTTTTGTTGTTGTTGTGCAGGTCAATTATTTCCGTTGGGATAAGAAGGAAGAACAATCCTCTGATTTGTACAGATTCTGTCACCTCATGACCAAATTCCGCAAGTAAATAATCTTCCCACAAAATAGTTTCTGTGCAAAACCAATGATGGTTCCTCTGTTCACTAAATGGCGAGATTCTGTACAGTTTACGTTGCTCATATTGCCTATTCGTGTTCTTTTGATGTGCAATACAGGGAATGTGAATCTCTTGGTCTTGAGGACTTCCCGACTTCAGAACGGTTGCAATGGCACGGTCATCAGCCTGGGAAGCCTGACTGGTCGGAGGCAAGCCGATTCGTTGCCTTCACCATGGTAGACATAACACTTACCACCATCATCACCATAGTCATTACAAAAACTGTTTTTCTACCATTAAGTACATCAAAGGGAGATCTAAAAAGTATTGATGATTTCTTATGTATATGTTGCTGCAGAAGGATGAAACCAAAGGCGAGATCTACGTGGCCTTCAACACCAGCCACCTGCCCGTGGTCGTCGGGCTTCCAGAGTGCCCTGGTTTCCGATGGGAGCCAGTGGTGGACACAGGCAAGGAAGCACCGTATGACTTCCTCACCGACGGCCTACCAGACCGTGCTGTCACAGTCTACCAGTTCTCTCATTTCCTCAACTCCAATCTCTACCCTATGCTTAGCTACTCTTCTATCATCCTTGTATTGCGCCCTGATGTCTAACAGAAGAGAATATATTAAAGAGTATACAGGAGTAGTAGTTCTCTAGGCTGTAGCATGCAATGGAAAATGTTGGGTTGCTCTGTTGTTGGTAGTTAGATGTGTATGTATAGCTAAAGCGGGTGGATCTTAGATATGTTGGTCGGACTCGAGCTGGGAAAGCATTGCTCGTTAGGCTGGTTCTGAATGATTGGAATCAACTGGGCTTGTTCTTAGGCTATTAATTACCAATGTGTTCTAATTCTAAAATTCGTACAATTTTTGGAGGAGTATCGGAGCCGTTTTAGGTTATTGACATAGTAGCATGTAGCATAGCATGGTCGACATGATTAAGCATTAAGCAAAGTGGAACTCGATCTTCCACGGGTCCTTCCGGTACTAATCCGAGTCTAGACGAATGGAACGAGGTATATAATTCAAGACTCTGTATACAGGGATATAAATAACCCCACCAAAAAAGACAATGGTCATAGCCATTACGGTCCGGCAGTACATAAGGAGTGACTCTGCCTCAATCTTTTCCAAGTTTGGCCAAACCGCCCATGAACTGTTAGAGAGTGAGCTGAGGTACTAACCCTCCTAGCTACCTCGCATTACACCTCACGCCGAATCCACAGGACATTTAGTCACAAAGTGATAGGCTTACCATACCCATACATGTCAATTGGTCTGTAAAAATTGCGTTTTAATCTTACTACCACGAATACACAGTTCTTAATCAATTCAACGAGATCACCATCCAAAACCTCTTGTCTTGCCATGGTCCAACCTCTTGCTGATCCTTGAGTCAGGTTTTCATCATGTGGTCAAGAACATTGCCCCAATGTGTGTTGTTTCATGTGCAAAAATTTCCTAACGCACGAGAAGTGAGGAACCCATCACTGTCTCGGCTTCTACCGCTACTAAGCATAATAAGCATGAATTAGGTGCTAAGCAATAATAAACATTTCTAGTACAGGGTAGATGGAACAATTACAATGTACTAAGCTCAAGTATGTAAAATGGCTTTTTAGTCTTATATTGTAACATAAATGCAATACTAACATAGTCCAGTTAAATGCTTATGTTCGTGCAGTCAGCGGAACGAACAATGTCATGACTGGAGGTGGATGGTGCTTGATAGCTTGTGCCTATGCCTACTAGGCTGGGCTATCAAGGTGTGCGGCGTGTAGAAAAACAGGGCCGGGAGTCATCTTTTTTTTTCTACAGAAAACGATAATGATGTCATGGTATTTTACCGCAAAATTATGGTAACACGCTTATACTTATACGGGCGGAAATGGTAAATATCTATACGGTTTTTTTCCGTGTTTTTCAGCTTTACAGATACTGGTTATCGCTACCGCCTTTGTTTGGGATGTGCTGGCGCCCGGTCGTCTGACGGGACACGATTCCGTCGGACGCCCGTTTCCCGCACGTGCCTACACAACTTGTCCCCCTCTGCTAATTCGCCCTGCCCATATATGCGTTGTGCCGTCGTCACGTCCGTACGACTAGCTCGCAATCCACCCGTCTGTCTTGATTCGACCTGCCCCCATCCGCGCACCCCGCCCCAGGCGTTCGCCCCGCCCCGCAGGCGCACCCCGCCTTGTCGTGCCCCGACCACTGCCCCCAGCGTGCCGCGCGCCACGCGCCACATCCACCGGCCACCGGCTCGCCGTGCCCCATTCCCCAGCGCCCGTGCCGTGCCACCATCACTCCCATGCACCGCCTGACTCTTCGAACAACATGAAATACGCGCAACATGAAACACTTGAATGCAACATACGTCTGAAATAGATGTAACATCTAGAGCATACATTTGCAACATATTTGTGAAAACATATGTAACATCCAGATAGAACAATTGCAACTTGCAATATGAAAACACTTGCTGCAATAGAAGACTGGAACAGATGAAACATTTCGAACATAATGTTGCAAAATATGTGTGAAACTTATGCAACGTATAGATCAAAACGCTTGAAATATACGTCTGGAATAGATAAAATATTTTGAACAAACTTTTGCAACATGTCTCTGAAACACTTGCAACATATGCAACATCCCCGATCTACTTTTGCAACATCCATATGAAACAACTGCAACATACCTCTGAAACGTCTAAAACACTTAAAACATATATTTGCAACATACGTCGGGGTGGGAGCCGGCGGCGAGTGGCGGGGCGCGAGCACCACTAGCACCACCACCACTACCGCCACCAGTACCGGGCTTGGGTCGGTGTAAGGTCCTAGATGGCTAGAGGGGGTAAATAGCCTATAAAAATTCTGCAATAAACACTAAGCAAACTTGTTAGAACAACAAATGACGTAAAGCGAGTTTTGCTTAGCCTACGGTAGTGATGCAAGCCTCTTAACCACAAGTCTAGTAGATTATGATATCTAGTTCACACAAGGGCTAAGTCACTAAACTTACACTAGAGAGCAAGCTAACAACTACTAGCAAAGGCTAACACTAGAGCTACACAAGATAACTAGTAAATGTAAATACGAGAGAGAATTGTGAATCTTATACCGACGGTGAAGTGAAGATGTTGCCAATCACCAAGATGATATACAATCAATCAATATTGACAACAACACAATATGAAGACCAATCACCAGGAGACAAGAGACATAATATTTTTGTTCACCCGGTGTTCACTTGTGCACCGACAAGCTACGTCACCGGTTGTGTCGACCAACACTTAGATGGATCCTCGGTGTGACCCTCAAGTCACTTGCCCCTCAAGGCACGCCCCCGCAAGGCACCGCAAGACACCACTCTCAAGTGAGGTAACTCAATGACACGCGCAATCCACTAGAGTTGCTTTTGGCGCTCCGCCGAGGAAAGCACAAGAACCTCTTACAATCAACCGGAGGTGGCCAAGAACAATCTCCTTCTCTTGCCAACACCTCCAACAATCTCCAAGCCGGCTAGGAGCGGTACTCTCCAAGAGTAACAAGAAATCCACCGGCTAAACCACCCACATGTGCCACTAGATGCCCTCAAGCTATGCAATGCACTTTGGGATCACTCAATCTCACTTTTGATTTGCAATCAAGCAAGAGAGATGAGTGGGAGGGAGAAGCTCTAGCTCAAAGGATGCACAAGAGTGTTAGAAATCACGAGAGACCTCCCCAAGGGCCGGTCAACAAGTATTTATAAGCATCCCAAACGAATAGAGCCATTGTACCCCTTCACTGGACGTTTTTCGGGATGACCAGACGCGCCGGTCGAAACTGACCGGACGCGCTCAACCGCGTCCGATCCTCCAACGGTCACTGTGCGCCAACGGTCAAATGTAACGACTGGACGCGCCTCTCAACCGACCGGACGCGCCGATCGCACAGTACCATGCGCCCGCGAAGCATCGACCGGACGCGCTCCAGGCAACGACCGGACGCGACAGTGCCAGTGTCCGGTTGGAGTCTAGTAAGCTCCCTCAACGACCGGACGCGTTCGATCGCGTGTGACCGGACGCGCCACGCGTCTGATCGACCTTGCGAACTTCAGTTCCCTCTAGGTGCCTGACCGTACGCGCCGGTCCCGTGAGTGACCGGACGCGCCGGTTGCAAACCCTAACACCCGCGCGCCTGACTGCTGTGTTGAACTGACCGGACGCGTCCGGTCAAACCGTGACCGCGTCCACTGCAGCGTTCGGTCACCTCTGTGACCTCCGTTCGCCTCCGTTTCTTTTCCGACTTCCTGCGTAGTGGACAATAGGCATTTCAAGTCCTCAAAAAACGCCTGAATCCCGCGCTCGCAAGCTCGGCAGGAGGGAAAGAGGGACCCAAACCCTCTCTACCGCTCAAACTTCATCGCCTTCGTAAATGTGCCAACACCAACAAGTGATCACCACCTTGTGCACGTGTGTTAGCATTTTCATAATCATTTTCGAAGGTTTTCCAGTTAGCTCACTAGGCCCTATATGCAATGCACTTCATGAATTCACCTAGTGGCACTCGTGCGTCGAATAACCGATAAGACTTCCCCTCTTAATAGTTCGGCTATCGATCCTAAACCACTCACACCCTCTATGGTGTCTTGAGTGCAAAACAAAATGGCCTTATGGTTATACCTTTGCCTTGAGCCCATTTTATTTTTTCAAAAGATATGATCCACTTCATATCATCACATGACCGTCTCGATCCATCGACCTTGACTTTACTTGCTCTTCACCGTTGCATCGGTCCGTCGGTGCCAAGTCTTGCTCAAGCTTTACCATCGCATGGTCCTTCGCTTCGAGGCCTCGACTTGCCCTTCACCTTCACAACTGGTCCATCGAGCCAAGCATCATCTTGGTCTTCATCATCTTGGTCACATGAGTCAATGTCATGTCTCATATTCGATGACCACCTTTATCTAAATCATCCACTTAGATACAAAGGTTAGTCCTAGGTTTTATCAATTAGCCAAAACCAAACTAGGGACTCTCAGTCGGCCGGGCAGGTGGCGCGAGCACCACCGACACCAACGCTGTGACAGGAGGGAGCGGGCGGCGTGCACGATGGGGCATGAGCGAGTGGCGGTGGATTGGGCGCATGGCACCAGCGAGGGGAGTGCGCGTTCACGTCTAGGACAGGGCAGCCGCAAGGCGCTGTGATAGGGGAGAAGGAAGCGGAATGTATAAGGATGAGTGATTTTTTTAATAAACTTGTGAACAGAGGGAGCGGCGGGGTAAAAGCACAAGCAATGAGACAGTAGGCTTGCGGGATCGTCCGATGATTTGCTCGTGTCGGACGTAAGACGCGTAGCATTATTGTTTTTGTTTTAGTCAAAAACACGATATTACTTGGTGTTTTTTTACCTTTATTAGTAAAATATGCCCGTGCGTTGCAACGGGAGAAAACAATCAAACTTTTATGGAAAACGACATGTGCTCTAGAGGGCGCACCTAGCCGCGCGGGGGGAGCACCCTGGCCGGTGCCTGGAGGCGCGACTCCATCTAATGTCCTCGATTCTTTCTCTGATTTCCTCTTCGATCGATTCATGTGTAGATGGAGAAGGAATTTGGGTCGACGTGGTGGTTTTGATTTAGTCTCGATTTGGTCCCTTGCACCTTGCTTGCCGATTTGGAAAATCCTTGGTATAGATTTGGGGGCCAGAGGAAATCTAGTTGTTTTCGGATTGCGGATGGTTAGAGATGAATGTGGAGGCAAGACGAAAATTTCAGCATAAATTTTGTCTCTTTAATGTTAGGTATCAATAGATAGATAATGGACTACGCCCAATAAATTATTTAAGATTTCAGCTTCCATTTAATTTAATTTGTTTAGTGGGACTGAACCAAGTTATAATAAAATATATTTTGTTTCTAATCAAAATTACGGTAAAAGCTTGACGGTGAAAACCTCTACTTAAGAAATGAGTCAAGAGCACAAAGATCCATAATAATTATTATATTTATCATTTATTATGATATTTATATTTATATTTATGGAAAATAAAAATAAAGATCCATAATTATTATATTTATCATTTCTTATGATATTTATATTTATGAAAAAAATAAAAAATAAAGAAAGGAAAGTGATGTACGTAGAGGGGAAAAAACCGAAACGGACGCCAAAACCATCACCTATCCATGGTAATTATTATATTTATCCTTTATTATGATATTTATATTTATGGAAAAGTACAAAAATATAAGTATTTAGAAAGGAAAGTGATGTACGTGGAGGGCAAAAACCGAAACGGACGCCAACACCATCACCTATCCATGGTCCGTGTATAGCCAAGGCATTGTTGTTTGCCGACACAAGCAATTGAAACCGAAGAAATCTATTTAATTAGGAATGCAAACGGAGATAGTTTCCTTAGTTCGTTAGAGGAGAGTCGGACGAAAAAAATGATAGAGAGAAATTTTACCTCTCTAATATTAACTAACAAAAGTACCCGCGCGTTGCAATGAGTTGTCCATATTCACCGTGGTGCTTTTGTTGTTCACCAACCTCCACGCTTACGTAATGCTGGTATCTTACAATAGAAACTGCCTTGCCCTGTGCATGAGCTCACTGTGCAGGATGAGCGTACCTGGTCCTGTGTTGCTAACATGGAGGCCGTTTCGTGTCGACACATTTGAATCTATCTTGGAATTGGACTCCTAGTGTGTTTGGACGTGCGCTTCTCTAATTTGCCTGTGCATAGGAGGTCTAGAGATTTATCTAACAATCGTGTCATGTGTGTCATGCATGTTGTCTTGTGATAGGACTCTGCATGATGCTGTAATATCTTTTTCGTCCACCACTCTTAACTAACTCTGTGAATGTAGAAACAGTCTTTGTTGATCTTCTGTCTATAGCCCTCCTATTTTATATGATAATTGGTTCTAGATAGCTAGCTACGATTCCAAGCTAAATAGGAACCTTATTATTAAGAAGGAAGAAGCAGAATCCAATTAGACCATGAAATAGATTTTTGCATGATGTTGTTCACGCGTGACTGAAGGAATGGATTGGAGTTGGAGCCAGAATCCAAGTGTATCACGTTTGCATGTACGTGATCCTGATAAGCAAAATAGGAAAAGAAGCGTAAACAAAATACGATGACTGATGTTAGCTATTGTTTGATTTGATTAGCTTTGATGCAGCAAATTGGTTTTATATATAGAGGGGTGCGAGTCTTCCTACGGAGTTCATGTCCGGTTGTTTTACCATGTCTGAGTCCTAGTTGTTTGTTTAACTTAGATTAGTAACAAGGTATTTGCATATATAATATAATAATATAATGATAAGATGACATTTTGCTTCCGTATTTATGGAGGGGAGGAGCACATCACGGACTCGATTTTGGGTCGTGAAAAAAATCTGAGTTCCAAACCGGAGCTAACTTAATTTTTGTGACTGAAACCAATATGAATAAGAATCATACTCCGTATTATTGTTATTTTATATTTGAATTAGGATTCTTATTCCTATTCAGTTTATTCATACTTGGAGAGATCTATTTGTCCTAACTATCTAGAGTCATATAAGTCTAGACGGAAGAAACTCTCGACTACCGGTAGTTAACTCTCCATTGTTCGGTAGTTAGAGGAAGACAGACAAAAAAAATGTATGGACGAAAAAAAAGAACCTAAAAATTTGTCTTTTTTATTATTAGGTAGAGATATAGATATGGATTACAGAAAATGGTATTTATGGCCGCTACCTTTTTTGTTTTCTTATATTACTTCCATAAAAAAACATGGTACCTCGAAAACGAGCCTACGTAACCAGTGTCGTCCGATTTTACTTTCATCCCTACCTCCGGCCTTGCCATCCGAAGCGTTGTCTGATCTGCTGTGACACACATTGCTGCCGCGTTGAACGTGAGGATCACCGGCAGGTCGTCTTTGCCTGGTGACTATCTAAAAATTGTATTATTTTTTTCCTTCGCCGAGCGCTAATCGATTTCGCATCAGTACTTCAATACTACTCCTAGTTTGGATCTGAACCAGATCCGAATTTGGTGCAGCGGCATGTCGTCGTCGAGGTACCAGAGTCGGCCAAAGGTCTTAGCTGTGCTCTGCGGCAAGCGCCGAGCAGCCTCGGCTGCGTGCAGCAGCATGCGCCGGCGACGTAGGGTCACTGATTCCGACGCCCCCATCACCAGGGACGCGTCGTCCTCGTGGGCGTCCCTGCCCAAGGATCTGGTGGACCTGATCGCGTGACGGGTCCTGGCGGCTGACCTGCGGGACTACGTCCGATTCCGCGCCGTGTGCGCGCACTGGCGCTCCAGCACGGCCAGCCCGCGCGGCCGCGGCATCGTCGACCGGCGCTTCCACCCGCGGCGGTGGATGATGCTGCCCGAGGGCCACGGTCTCTACCCGGGCCACGGAAAGCTGCGCGGGTTCGTCCGCTTCTTCAACCTCTCGACGGGCGCCTTCGTCCGCGTCCACCTCCCGCTCTTCAGGGACCACTGCGTCCTCGACTCCATCGACGGCCTCCTCCTGCTGCAGCGGGACCACGACACCGCCGCCCGCCTCCTCAACCCCTTCACCGGCGACATCCTTGACTTCCCGCCTCTGGAGACCCTCCTACCGTACGTGGGCACGTTGCCGCACGGAAGCAAGTGGATCTATATCAGACATGTCAGTGCTACCTCCATGAACGTGAGCGCGGATGGAGTCGTCTCGCTCATGATCTTTGGGGGATGCGGTTGGTCCAAGATAGCCTTTGCTACCTCCAGGGAACAGCGATGGAGAATTTCAAGCTATTTCATGGATCAATACTACAGTCCACTCTCGTTCCAAGGCAAGATATATGTGTTGAGGTGTACTGACAGTTACGCGAAACCAGATATCCTAGAGATCGGCCCCCCACAGCTACTACAAGGGATGGAGGAACCCTGGATGCCACCACCAAGGTCCATTGCCAAATGTCCACTTCCATATAGTTCAGACGAGACCGGGACCAATCACCACTATCTGGCAAATGCGGCACAGAGATTCTGGTGGTCAGTATGAGTAACGATTATAAGAAAGTTTTAGTTCACAGAGTAGCTGACCTTATGCTGGGAAGATCTGTCCCGGTGACAAGCATTGGTGGCAATTGCCTCTTCATTGACAGGAGGAAGCTGTATGTCAGTTCTAAGGCGTTTCCTACCATTGTGGATGACACCATTGTCTTTTACAATGGGTATAAACGTATTCTCGCTCAATATCACCTCAGCAGCGCCATATTATTGCCGGCGACAAATATACCTAAGGCAGAAGATGCTGGGACAAGTCCTTGTAGCATCATTAGCCATATCTACACATGTTGCTATCGCCAAAAATGGTCAGTATGGCCCGTGTTTCGTTTTCCTTTCAATCATTGCCCTTGCTAATAATTACTGTTCCTTTCCCGGGAACATTTTGTGCTCTATGGTAAGCTCATTATCGTTTCCCCCCTCTCTGACTATAGGAACAAGGGACAAATAGTGTTCGGGGGGAAACGACAGGTGGTGGGTGAAGAGAAAGTGGCGAATCGGGGTAAGTCTTGCCTGTGATGCAATGATCCTGTTCTAGTGTCTGCATTTTTTTTGTTACATTTACTGATTATCCCCTAAAGGCAGACTACGGCCGTCTGATTAATTTATAGGTCGTTTTTCTAGTATTAAGTGACGTTGTTTGCAGTCTCAGATCAATAGGGTGGCTATTGCTTTCCCTTTTAATTAGATATATGGTATCCAGCAGGTAATGCTATTACATATGCACACCTTTCATGGTTGGGGTCTGGAAATCTTTATAAGAAGCTACAAATGTCTGTACTTTCTACTAGAGTGGTGATTGGTTATTTTCTCAGGAAATACTGGAACAATCGCTGTGTGTATTATTTACAAGGACTGATATAATGCACAAGATGCATTATTATGTCACACTATTTATCTGTAGTGCTTTTGGTGATAGAAAAGGAATATCCAGTGTGGAAAATAAGATTTTTTTTCCAGATACATTTTGTATTTGCACTTAACTGAACATATGAACTATTAGTCGATCGTCTCACCCATCTGTGGATGCAGCATTTAAATTATTATTGCACAACTGGTAGTTCAGACATTCTTCTGCCTGAGCATGGGGAGCGCCTCTCTTAAGCATTGCAACAACTAGCACTAGTTTAAATTTATTTTGCTTTTTATTTATGATTGCAAACATTTTCCCTATTACAATCATAGTGGCTTTTACCATGCAAGACTTTGGCCTGTTGGAACTGAACTTAATTAGCAAAGATATGTTTGCTAGGATGTATATATGTATTTTGCAAATTATTACATTGTTAATGAGTCAAACACACTAATGTTGACATGTTGTTTCCAGAAGTTGTACAAGGATAGTTGGAGTATTGTTCATTAGTTTGTCCAGCAGAGCAAACAAAATGGTCATACTGATTTCACATCTAGACCACTCCTTTTGTACTTTTGCATATTTAGAATCTTATTATAGATTAGGTATCTCAAAACTTCATTGGTGCATATGCTTTGTACTATTATATTTGATCAGATTGGTTCAGTTGGTCTAACCACTGACTTCACGCATGGTTTTCTACTTGTGTCATGCTAGGCCTAAGCAGCTTCTGTACCATGGTGGATTGGTGGACTGTGGTGGTGTCTGCTGTTGTTTCCTCTACAACTTTATCTCAATGTTAAATTATTATGTCAGTGGTGTTTGTTATTTAGATAGGCAACTCTTTCGTACTCAAACATATATTTTAGCTGTTATAGTTGCCATGGACCTATTTACATAATGCCTAGCAAGGTTAGCCGACAATGAAAATCAAGGTTTAGGCCCCCTTTAGAACAAAGGAAACTTTCATGTTTCTTGCGTTTTTCTTGTGAAAATGAGCTGATTCCTATAAAATTCCTGTACAAATCCTGTGAAATTTCTGCGTTCCAAAGGGGCCCTTAGTGGCTTTGCAACTTGGCATGCTCATTGCTATATATATTATGTTAATGTATAGTTGTGGTCTTAAGATACCAAGGTATTACCGCTATGGCTTCGTGTTGATATATAGGGCAGGTTATCTAGAGTAGTGGTGAAAAAAAAGCCTTCTCACGTAAAAATTAGTTGGAATATCATGTCTTCATACATCTTGTGACCATTTTAGACTTGAGACTGTAGTTACTTAATTTGGTGCCTCTTGTAGTCTTCCTATCTGAGATTGTTGTTACTTTTTGAACCATTTCAGAATCAATGCACAAAAGTGGCAATGTGAATACTAATTTTTTTGTGACTATATATGAGTCCTGAAATGATCCATACAAATTATTTTCATATTTTGAATTTGATTAAGCGTATTTTTATGGTTGTACAATGTACATCATTTGTGGAAGAAAAATAATTCAATTGTTTCATGTTATTGAGATGGTAAGCGTAGCATATCGCTACACGCATTTGCCTTGATGTCTATTCTCAACCGAGTGGTCCAGTGGTTAACACGGCACTGCAGCCTCGAGGCAGAGGAAGCAAAGTTTGTTTTAGTATACAAGATATGTGGTATTTTACGCCATACATATATGATATATACCCTATAAAAGATATATTGTGTGTTTGGTCGCGTTTCTTCACCTAACCTGGCTAGCATAAGACAATGCACGAGGCATATGTTTGGTTTCCGGGACTACCTAAGCATGTGTTGTATAGTGTTATATATAGATCTTGTTTGGTTGTCCAGATAGTTTGGAAGCAATCACATATTTGTTGGTGTGATTTTTAGCTCTATCATCTCACCTCCAATCACCTGTCCACATTGACATTTCATCAAACATGTGAAATGTAGAGGTGTGAATACAAAAAAAATTTGCAAAGGTGCGCTTGTTGCCTAGCGTAGTCTAGTTGTCCTCCAATGCCGGAGCACTCACCCCACCACCTTACTCCCATCCTCACCGCACTCCTCCCCTTTCGACCAACAATGGATGTTATTGTAACACCCCGGTGTTACGCAGACATTTAGCATTATAAATCATACACATGATGCATCATTTGCATTTATAATCACATGGGAAGTAGAGTGCATTTTGAGTTGAAACATTTCTGTGAAACGTGAATGTTGCATACACTTGTTTATAATTGTTTCACCCTAATTATGCTTGCTAGGCTACTAAAATATGTGTGGCTATAATTGTAAATCACCTAGAATTAGTTAGCACAAATTTTGGAGCAACTTTGGTATTCAAAGTTTTATCAAATTTTGCTTTTAAAAATATTATTGGAAAATGGTCAAAAACCATCCCTATTTAGCTTTTATTCTCCAATTCAAAATTTGTTGGGAATTTTTAGTTGGTCCCTTAATAAAAGTTGTAGATAATTAAATTCTAAGCAACTTTCATTTTTGGGCTATTTTCAGAAAAGACCATTTTCTTGCTCAAATGAGATTTTAAAGCTGTTATTTTAAATTGTTTGAAAATTTATTGAAAATAAAATTGAAAAAATCATTTCTTGCCGTAACGGGCCACCGCCTCATTTTCGGCCCACTGGCCAAAGCGGCCCAGCTCTCCCGCGCGCCCGTAGCCGCTCCCGCTCGCCCGCGCGCGACCTCGGCCCAGCCCACGCCGCGCGGCCTCCTTCCTCTCCCTCCCGCTCGCGCGCTGTCCCGACAGCGGCAGACGCCGCGCGCCGCGTGGCGAGCACATGCCGGCGACGTGGGCCAGGTGGCGCCCGGTCGCCCTCACCAGCGCGCGCTCGCCACTACAACCCCCCTCCCCGCAGCGCCTCGCCCTTCTCCTTCTCCTTTCGCCTTGCTTCTTCCCGCGCGCAGCTCACGCCACCGCACGCCGAGCCGCTCGCCGGAGTTGGCTCTCCCGGCCACAGTAGCTCGCCGCCATCCACTACACCTCGCATCGAGCACCGCTTCACCATCACGCACCGTTGCTCGCTTCGGCACGTCGTGGTAAGCCCTCACGCCAGAGTAATTGCTCGCCGGAGTTCAGCCATCCTCACCGGCGTGCACTGCTCCGTGGAACTCGCCTCGCCACTCCACCCTTCACTTCTCTTTCGCGCGCACCAGCACCGCATCACCACACTAGAGCCCGCGAGCCCTTCCCCGTGCCCTAGCCCGGCCGGAGATGACTCACCGCCGGGGAGCAGCACCGCCGCTCCGCCATTGGCGACGGCGAGCCCCTTCCCGAGCTCCTGTGGCCGCATCAAGGGCACCACTAGGTCCGCGTTGAGATGCTGAGCACGGTGGTGGTCACCGTTTGGCCGGAGACCTCGCCGTCAGCGAGATCTTGGCAGTCCGCCGCCTCCCTTGTCCTGTGTGACGGGCCTGTCTGAAGCGGGGCCCGCCTGTCTGTCTCATGTGTGAAGCTCTGGGTTCAGTTCTGGGTGCGTGTAGCGTTTGAGCGGTCGCATTCAAAAAGAATTTAAACAAAATGTTTTTCCAGAAAATGATAAAAGGCTTCTAAAATTCATAAATTGCTCATTTTAGCTCCAAAAATTGTGAAACAAATTTTGGTAGACTTCTTAGAACCAGATCTATGATCTAAAAATATTGCATGTCAAGTTTGAAATACTTTTCTGTAGGGTTTTTATTTAATCATTGAAATTGTTGTTTTCTTGATAAATGCTTAATAAATCATATAAAGCTCAGAAAAATATGGTTCTAGTTTTGTTAATCTTCTTGTGTAATGTACTTTCTAAGAAAAATTTGTGCCATGCATGTTCTGTGAAAAAAATTATGATGTGTAGTTCAAGTGCTTTTATTTGATGGTTTTTGTATTTTTGATAGAGAGCAAAAATTTTATAAAACATGTATATGATAATTTTATATAGTGATTGTTTACTGTGTAGAATATAGAAAAATGTTAAATCTATTGTTTGATACTTTTCATAGTACAAAGTATTTTTATGCTTATTTTTAGGCCCTAGATTGTTATTTTTGTGTAGCCAGTTCTAGTACTCTAAATATAATGAAATTTTTGTGGCATGCTAGATTAGATGATAGTAAGCCACTGTAATTTTCTCAGATTTTTTTGTGCTGCCAAAAGAAGTGTTGCCATTCAAACATAGTTTCCACTAGGATTTAATTAACCTTGTTAATGCATGATTAGTTAATAAGATTTGTTTTGGTGTATCTTTGAAGCATCTTAAATTTCTGTGGTGACTTGGCATGGTAGAGAATGATTGTAGTAGTAATATACTAGTACTTGTTCTTAGATGATGTGGACTACCTTGTAGATTAGTTGTATTCCTACTCTATACAATAAAGTAAACATATTCATCTACACCACATTCATCATGATCATTACATGTCATCTCTGCAATGCACCTAGGCATGAGCACTTATACATTTTGCATCATACAGGATCGCATGAAGTAATTCCGGTACCAGTTCCTGAGGAGCCGGAAGAGCAGCCCGAGGTGCAAGAGCAGGAGGTGCCCGAAGCCGACGAGGAGGTCGGTGAGGATCTTCCAGAGTGCCCCGACCATCGCCCAAGCTCTTTCGAAAGAGGCAAGCTCCGGAGCATTTCTCTCCCGGTTTGCAAATATTTTATTAATGCTTTACCTTAATTGATGCATTACGTTTAGGAGTTGTTTGCAATCGTTGCTGCATTATATCTTGTTTACCTTTTGAAAGCATCTAGGCCTCGGGGTTTGGTTTCGGCAATTGATGACAACGCATTATTACCGTGACTAACGTGTGTTTTGCAGAAACATTGGTAAGTTAGGTCATGGAGATGATAACTGCTTTGGGCAATATGGTATTCATGTCCCTTGATGGAAATCATTTCGGTTTTCAAAGGATCAACGACAAGATTAAGGACGGTTAGTTCCGAATGTCAAGGTGTTGAGTTACATCTGGAATAGTCATTAGGATCTTTGTTTCTTCCTTTAACCATACTATAAAGGGGGCATGAGCGAGTAGCTTGACCTAGGTGAGTCTTGTGTTTAGGTGTGGTGCACACTTGTCAAACTTAGCACTAGGTAGCTCGAGAAAAGCTCAGAGTTCAGTTGGAAGCAACTTGGTTCAAGTTGCGTCACGTTTAGAAGACGTTTGAGCCGTTTACCTATGACCGGACGCGGTCCTGGTCATGACCGGCGTGTCCGGTCAGTACTAACACTTCACTGTGAGTTCAACTGATCGACCGGACGCGGTCCTTGAGAGGACCGGATGCGGTGGTCAGTCTGACACGTGTTCCAGAGAGTAAACAACATAATCGGACGTGACTGTTAAGTGATCGGCGCGTCCGGTCATGTTCCAGTAAGGTCCCGTTGTGACCTGACGCGTCCAGTCACCTATGATCGGACGCGGTCAGCGTCCGGTCATTGTTCCAGTAAGGTCCCGTGGTGATCTGACGCGTCCGGTCACCTATGATCGGACGCGGTCGTGCGTCAGGTCACTTCTCCAGTAAGCTCTTGCTTGATCGGCGCGTCCGGTCATCCCTGATCGGCGCGTCCGGTCATCTCAGACCGGCACGTCCGGTCATCATAGACCGGCGCGTCCGGTCACTCAGCATAGCTTTCGGTTTTCGACCGTTACACCTAACCGGCGCGTCCGGTCATGTCGACAGGCGCGTCTGGTCAGTGCGCGTTTTGCTGATTCGAAAGGTAACGGTTGGATTTGTCTGAGGGGGTTATAAATACATCCCCTCCATCTCTTTTAGAGGTCTCTTGCTCATTTGTTCAGCTGAGAAACACCTTTAGAGTGCAAGGGAGTGCAAGAGCCCTAGTGAGGATAGAGATTTGCGAATCAAATTTTGAGAATCCTCTCTAGTGACAAGAGTGTAGCAAGTGTGCATCCATCTTCTCATTAGGCTTGTTGTGATCAAGTGAGAGTTCTAGCTTGTTACTCTTGGTGATCGCCATCACCTAGACGGTTTGGTGGTGATTGGAGTTTGGTGATCATCCGATGAGATTGTGGGTGTCGAAAAAAATCAACCCGTAGAGAGCACTTGATCCTTGCGCGGATCAAGTGGGAGCTACACCCTTGCGCGGGTGCTCCAACGAGGACTAGTGGGGAGTGGCGACTCTCCGATACCTCGGCAAAACATCGCCGTGTTCCTAACCCTTACTTTCAAGCATTTACTTTCGTGCATTACTTTCATTGCTTGTTTACCTTCCTAGAATTACCATGCTAGTCTAGGATTGGAACTTAGGGTGCAAAACTTTTATCGGTAGAATCACAAGGAACACTAGTAGGCACTAGGGGTGAAGTTTGGCTTGTAGGATTTAATTCTTGCAATTAATTTTTAGAAAATCCCAATTCACCCCCCTCTTGGGCATCTTGATCCTTTCAATTGGTATCGGAGCCGTATTGCTCTTAATTTAGGCTTCACCGCCTAGAGCAAGATGTCTAATGGGGAAGGACCACCTCCCACTTTTGAGGGAGACGATTTTCCATATTGGAAAATTCGTATGGAGGTGTACCTCGAAGCCATAGATGTTGGGTGCCTTAGAGCCGCAACCGAAGGGCTTCCTCCTATAAGGGATCCCGCCAACCCAAGTGGTGACGAGGAGAAGTACGACCGGTGGAATGCAAAGGCAAAAAATGCACCCTACCGGGGCTTAGGCAAAGATATCTTCAATCGTGTGCGTAATGCCAAAAACGCTCATAAATTGTGGGAAAATCTTTGTGCTCTCCATGAGGGAACTAAGAGTGAGCGTGAGGAACGCTATCATATTGACTTAAAGAAAATTAATTCTTTTGAGATGCTTCCCAAAGAAAGTGCTAATGAGATGTACACTCGTTTGAATGTTCTTGTAGAAGATCTCAATGCTCTTGGACTCACTCAAATGAGTCAATCGGATATTGTAAGGAGGATCTTGAGTGTTCTTCCCGTTAAGAAGTATGGACACATTGTCACCGTACTTCACCAAAGTGATCTCTCCGCCGCAACACCGACACAAGTATTGGGAAAGATCAACACACATGAGATGTACATGCACATCACTCCGGAAGAGGGCTCATCATCTTCTAAGAAGAAAGACTTGGCCTTCAAAGCTAGCCATGATAAGAAAAAGAAGAAGAGCCAAGCCATGATTGTGCAAGAGAGCTCAAGTGAAAGTGACATTGATGATGCATCACTTGCACTCATGGTGAGAAAAACCACCAAGATGCTAAAGAAGCTCAACAAGAGTGGCATCAAGTTCGATGGCAAGAAGAAGAAATTCTTCACTAGTAGCAAAAGAAAGCCAATCTCCGAAATGGATTGCTTCAATTGTGGAGAGCTTGGCCATCTAGCTCATCAATGCCCAAAGCCTCCAAAAGACAAGTACAAGAACAAGTACAAGGGCAAGAAAGATGATTCAAGTGATGAAGAAGATGAGAAAAGAAAGAACAAGCCATACAAGAAGAAAGATGACAAGAAAAGAGAGTTCTACAAGAAGAAAAAGGGAGGCAAGGCTTATATTGTTGGTGATTGGCTCACCGATATTGAATCATCATGTGAGTCCTCCGGCGATGAAAGCAACGATGAAAAAGAGAAGATTGCCGCACTTGTAGTTGGGCCATCATCATCGTCATCAACGTCTTCATCACCGCCTTCACCGCCCCCTTCACCATCATCTTCCACTACTCATCTATGCCTTATGGCTAAGGGTGATCGAAAGGTACAAAATAGTGATAGTGATGATGATGATAGTGATAGTGATGATGAATATGATGCACCTTCCTATGATAAACTAGTAAAATTGTTAAACAAATATTCTAAAATCATAAGGAGGACTAGAAATGAAAATGATGAGCTTCAACATGAAAATGAATCACTCTCATCTAAGCTTGAAAGTGCACATGAGACTAGGGATGAGCTCATAGATCAAAATGAAACTATGTCTTCTTCTCTTAAGGAGCTCAAAACTTCTAACAAGGAGCTTAGAGATAAACATGATAAAATTGAGAAGAAGCATGGTGAACTCATCACTAGGCTAAACTTGTTAAAAGATGAATATACCACATTGAAAATCAACTATGATACTCTTATTGTTGCTAATGAGCTTGCCCTTGAGACACATGATGCTACTAACCAAGTTGTTAAGATTGATATAGCTACATCATGTGATGATTTGATTGTTGAGAACTTTGAGCAAGGCTCTAGCGGCAAAGGCAAGAGTGTGGTTGAGGCCAACAACTATGATGAGTATGTCAAGCTCAAGAGTGAAAATGAGATGCTCAAGAATGAGAACAAGAAGTTGATGGATCTTGAAAAGCAAGCTTCAAATGAGTCACTTATAGAAGAAAACAAGAAGCTCAAGCAAGAGAAAGAGCATCTCAAGACCGGCCTAAGCAAGTTCACAAGAGGCCAACATTTGCAAAGTGAGCTACTCATGAACACCGTCATGAAGAAGGATAGGAGTGGCATTGGCTACTTGGTAAATCAAGAGAAGAAGGTCAAGGCTAAACAACAACAAAGCAAGACAAAGTCCAAGCCAAAGAGATGTGTTGAGTGTGGACAAGAAGGCCATTTTGCTCATGAGTGCAAAACTCCACCACCACAACCCTTGCCCAAGAATGCTAGACCCTTTGCTTTCAATGCTCATTACATGCTTAGAAAAGATTTAAGTGGAAAAATGAAAGTCATGTTCTTGGGTCCCCCTAAAAAGAGTAGGCCAAAGAAAATATGGGTTGCCAAGTCACTAGTTGAGAAAGTTAAGGGCCCCTCTCAAGTTTGGGTCCCTAAACAAAAGGCTTGATCTCTTATGTGTAGGTGAACTACAAGATCGGTGGATCTCATTGGGTGATTGATAGTGGTTGCACACAACACATGACCGGTGATCCTCGTATGTTCACCTCACTTGAAGAGAATGGGGTATGTCAAGACAAGATCACATTTGGGGACAATTCAAAGAGCAAAGTCAAGGGTATAGGCAAGGTTGCAATATCAAATGATCATTCTATCTCAAATGTGCTCTATGTTGCTTCATTGAGTTTCAACTTACTATCCGTTGGACAACTTTGTGATCTTGGCTACCAATGCTTGTTTAGTCCAAATGAAGTGGTTGTTACAAAGATAGATGACAAGCAAGTGATTTTCAAGGGCTTTAGATACAATAATCTCTATCTAGTTGACTTCACCTCTGAAGATGCAAACTTAATGACATGTTTATTCACCAAAACTACACTTGGATGGCTTTGGCATAGGAGGCTTGCTCATGTTGGAATGAACACTCTCAACAAGCTATTAAAGAAAGAATTAGTGAGAGGTTTGAAGGATGTAAAGTTTGAAAAGGACAAACCTTGTAGTGCATGCCAAGCCGGCAAACAAGTTGCAAACACTCATCCAACCAAAGCCTACATGTCAACATCAAGAGTACTAGAACTTCTACACATGGATTTATTTGGTCCTACAACTTACAAGAGTTTGGGTGGAAATCTCTACTGCCTAGTAATTGTGGATGATTACTCAAGATACACTTGGACTTTCTTTCTTCATGACAAATCCGAAGTGGCAAATTGCTTCAAGAAGTTTGCAAAGAGGGCTCAAAATGAATTTGAAGTCAAGATAAAGAAAATTAGAAGTGATAATGGCAAAGAGTTTGACAACACCAACATTGAAGTCTATTGTGATGAAATTGGAATCAAGCATGAAGTTTCATCAACCTACACTCCTCAACAAAATGGTATAGTTGAGAGAAAGAACCGGACCTTGATCACTCTTGCAAGAATAATGCTAGATGAGTACAACACACCGAAGAAATTATGGGCTGAGGCAATCAACACCGCATGCTATGCTTCAAATCGCCTCTTCCTACAAAAGTTCCTTTGCAAGACCCCTTATGAGTTGCTAAATGGGAAAAAGCCGAACGTCTCATTCTTCCGGGTGTTTGGTTGCAAATGCTACATCTACAAGAAGCGTCAACACCTAGGGAAGTTCCAAAGATGTTGTGATATTGGTTTTCTTATTGGTTACTCATCAAAGTCCAAAGCATATAGAGTATTTAACCATGCCACCGGTTTGGTTGAAGAAATATATGATGTAGAATTTGATGAATCTAACGGCTCCCAAGGAGCAATTGAGAATTGTGATGATGTAGGTGATGAACCATTGAGAGAGGCCATGAAGAACATGCCGGTGGGAGACATCAAGCCTAAAGATGATGAAGATGATGTACAAATTGTCAATCCACCATCTTCATCATATATGCCTCAAGATGATGACAAGAATGAGAGAGTTGAAAATGAAGACACCCATGTCTCTCATCATCAAGCCGAGGCACAAGCACAAGATGTTGATGCTCTCCATCCTACTCCTTAAATGGTTGATCGAAGAAACTCACCCATACTTCAAGCACATCCACAAGATCTCATCATAGAGAGTCCTACAAAGGGTGTAATGACTCGATCTCAAAAGTTTAATTCTTTTATTGAACATCACTCTTTTGTCTCTTGTCTTGAGCCTAAGAATGTAGAAGAAGCTCTTCAAGATCCGGATTGGGTGAATGCCATGCATGAAGAATTGAACAACTTCGCCCGCAATCTAGTTTGGACACTTGAAGAGCATCCAAAAGGTGCAAGAGTCATTGGAACCAAGTGGGTGTTCCGCAATAAACAAGATGATCAAGGTGTAGTAGTAAGAAACAAGGCAAGACTAGTAGCAAAAGGGTTCTCTCAAGTTGAAGGTCTTGATTTTGGAGATACTTTTGCACCCGTTGCAAGACTTGAAGCCATTCGTATCCTTCTTGCATATGCATCACATCATGATATGAAACTATATCAAATGGATGTGAAAAGTGTATTCTTAAATGGTTTCATAAATGAACTAGTCTATGTTGAACAACGTCCCGGGTTTGAAGACCCTAGATATCCTAATCATGTTTATAGGTTGTCCAAGGCGCTATATGGGCTCAAGCAAGCCCCTAGAGCGTGGTATGAGCATCTCTGGGACTTCCTCATTGAGAAGGGCTTCACTATTGGGAAGGTTGACACCACACTATTCATCAAGAAGTTTAATGAAGAGATCTTCATTTGTCAAGTCTATGTTGATGATATTATCTTCGGGTCAACAAATGAAGAGTATTGCAAAGAATTTGGTGAATTGATGTCAAAAGAGTTCGAGATGTCAATGATTGGTGAGCTAATATTCTTCCTTGGGTTTCAAGTCAAGCAAATGAGAGAAGGGATTTTTATCTCTCAAGAAAAGTATACCAAGGATCTTCTCAAAAGATTCAAGATGGAAGAATGCAAGCCAATCAAGACCCCAATGCCAACAAATGGACATCTCGACCTAGATGAGGGAGGTAAACCAATCGATCAAACTCTTTACCGTTCTATGATTGGTAGCTTATTGTACCTTACCGCATCTAGGCCCGACATCATGTTTAGTGTGTGCATGTGTGCCCGCTTTCAAGCGTGCCCTAAAGAACCTCACCTAAGTGCCGTAAAAAGAATCCTAAGATATCTTAAGTATACCCCAAGCATTGGACTTTGGTACCCCAAAGGAGCTAGATTCTAACTAGTTGGCTACTCTGATTCGGATTATGCCGGTTGCAAAATTGATAGAAAAAGCACATCCGGATGATGCCATTTGCTTAGGAGATCCTTAGTATCTTGGTCATCTAAGAAACAAAATAGTGTGGCTTTGTCCACCGCCGAGGCGGAATACATTGCCACGGGGGCTTGTTGTGCACAAATCCTATACATGAAACAAACCCTCCTAGACTATGGAGTTATTCTTGAAAAGGTGCTGCTTTTATGTGACAATGAAAGTGCGGTTAAAATTGCTAATAATCCGGTACAACACTCTCGCACCAAGCACATTGATATCCGCCACCACTTTCTAAGAGATCATGTTGCTAAAAATGATATATCACTAGAAGGTGTAAGAAGTGAAAATCAATTAGCGGATATCTTCACTAAACTTTTAGATGAGGCTACCTTTTGTAGATTGAGAAGTGAACTAAATGTGCTTGATTCTAGTAACTTTAAAAGATGAACTTGTGTTGTCCCTTGCATTGCATTGTACTTTGTGCCATGTTTATTTTCCCGCAATGCATCTAGGACTTGTCTAACACGGTTACGATAACCCTCCTTTGGAGGTGTGAAAAAGCCTAACCATGGATCAAACTTGACAAGCAACCTAGCCTTCCTTTCTTGTTTTGCATTGCATATGCATGTTTGTTGCTTTGTCGTTTCTTTTCGGTTTAGCTTTGAGTAACCGCTATGTTCGTCCATGAATAGAGAGAGCATTTGAAGGTCCCAAGGGTTCATAAACTCTATTGCATGGCCATACGTTGCTCCTCGGGTGTTTATTGAATATTTTTTCTTAAAAATAATACTAGCCTAAGGCAAAATATTTTGAAAATTTTGAGGGTTTGAGTGAGGTCACTCACATCAGGTTCCAATTGGTGTTTATTTGAGTCTCCTTGAATTGGAACTTGATTGGGAGAAGTCGCGTCAAAAAATGGTTTGAAAAAGAGCTTTTTACAGTGACCGGACGCTGCACCGGACGCTGCATCGGACGCGGTTTAGCTTCACCACCGCGTCTGGTCATGCGTCCACCAGCGCGTTCGGTCATCCCCGAAGTTTTTCTTTGGAACCTCTAACCGGACGCTGCACCGGATGCGCCCCTGTCGACCACCGCGTCCGGTCCCGGTAACGACCACCGCGTCCGGTCATCTGTTTCAGGTTTCCAGGCAAAACCTGACCGGACGCTGTCAGCGTCCGATCATGGATAATCGGACGCGTCCGGTCATTCCAAGAGCTTACTAGAATGTGACCGGACGCTGCCTTCACCGCATCCGGTCATTCGACCACCGTGTCCGGTCATCACGTAAAAAGCGGATCTCACCCTTTTTAACCGTACGATTGGATCTAGTTTTCCTTTTCATCCGCCATCGTTTTTCTTGCCGACTCGCCGTGCCTCCGTCGCCGCGCCATCACCGAGCCCGCAGACCTCGCCGGAGCCGTGCCATAGCTCCTCACGCTCGCACTGAGCTGCTCTGCCGCCGCGCCCGCGCTCGCGCCACCGCTGCCACAGCACCACCGCACCAAGCCGCCGCGCCCGCGCTAGCGTCAGCGCCCGCACTGAGCCGCCGCGCCCGCGCCTGCAACCTCGCTGGAGCTGCGCTGCCGCAGTCACGCCTAGACCGAGCCCTAGCCTCTCCTTGGAGTTCTCTCCCTGCCCCGCTCACCCATCGTCGAGGTCCTCATTTTCTCTCACCAGAAACCCTAACCCTAGATCATGAGGTCTTCATCTTTGAAATCCGTCTTCGCGATCGTATCCGTCTCCGCAAGGGTTTCGGTAGCCGTCTTCGGGTAACCCTAACGCGTCGAGATCATCTTTCGGTCATAGGATCATCGCTCGTCGAGGTAGCTATCGCGGTCATCTCATATCTTACCTCACCTGCTTGCTCTCACTAGGATCTCGCTTATCTTTTAGATATATATGTTGCTTATAGTAGATCCATCTATTCTATCGTTTTAGTTTGTCCTGTCAGTGCTGAGTGGTTCAGGTGATCAGTTGTGAATCCGAGGCCAAGCCTGCGGATACGGATTAAGGCCAAGCCTCACAAGGTTTAGTACATCATCTGCTTTTTCAGTTTGCCTCAGTACATCCACTTGTCAGTATGGTTTGATGCAATAATGCTGGTGGGGCACCTAGTGACGGGGGTGATAGTCCCCCTAGGAGGACAGAGGTTGCTCGCGGGAAGCGAGTTAAGATTGCTACCAAGAAAAGGAAGAGAACTCTTACAGAGGCAGAGATAGCTTAGGCAGTGGCAGATGCAACAGATGCAGCAGAGAGGGGTGGCAGGAGCAGTGGAATTCGCATTGGCGAGAGTCGCTTTCATCTTGAAGGTCGACAACTCGGCACAGAGGCCACAGAGGAGATAGTAGAGGCTACAGAGGAGACAATGGATGCCCCTACAGAATAGCCTTTAGAGAATCCACAGGAGACTGAGGAGCAGATAGTACAGACTCCACAGTGTTGTCGCTCAGGACGTACGCGTGCTCAGGTTACTCCTAGGCCAGAAGGTCAGCGTCGTGGAGGTCGCCCACCTCCTAGGGCTAGAGGACACCCCCCTGTTGAGCACTTTGACCTCAGGGGTGCTACTGCTAGACAGGTCTAGGCCCTCAGGTTTGTTGAGGTCACTCGGTGGTTCCCACCCCAACGGGATCCCCGGGCGTCAGAGGGCTTCTACACACCTCTGCACGAGGATTTCTACAGGGCCTATGTCGACAGTGGGATAGCTTTCAAACCACAGAGAGTCTGTCGACTAGAGGCATTAGTTGAGGTGGTTGGTGAGCAGCTTCGTCCACATCTATCTTTTCTGCCTGGACTTTCAGATCTACTTGGACGGACTGGAGCATACTGCAGAACCTGGGTCAGAGAGTTTTACTCGTCACTGTGGATTGATCCAGCACATCAGTTCATCCACTTTGCCTTCAGAGGTCGTGACCGCAGGTTATACAGCACCAGGGTACGGGAGATTCTCAGACTCCCTGCTTCAGAGACCAAGATCCATCAATTGTGCTTCGGACAGACTGCTCCTCCGAGACGTCCTCACGGCGGGACAGTGCCTCCCACTGATCTGATTCGACCCTGCTTCCGTTAGCCTTTTGGCGAAGGGTCTCGACGCACGCCAGCCAGCTTGACACCCCTAGCGAGAGTACTAGATGCTATAGTGAGGAGGACACTTCTTTCGAGGCTTGGATACAGAGAGGGTCTCACTCGCATGCAGCTATGTGTGATACATCACCTCGTCTCACAGACCCCGTTTGGCCTTTGGGATCTGATGCTTTGTGAGATGGAGGACACCTTGACAGAGGGGTTCAAGGGACACAGGCAGCTACCATATGCACACTGGATCTGCTTCATTATCAGGACTGTATGTGAGTTGCATGCAGATATTAGAGCTGAAATCTCTGATACTACCACAGCCTTCCCAGATTATGACATCCGCTAGCTGTGGGCATCAGTGACTAGAGAGCAGGCACCTGGCACAGGACAGCGACAGAGGCCAGAGGTACCAGAGACAGCCGCTGAGCAGGACGAGACCGTTGAGGGTCTTGCCAAGGCAGAGCTTGCAGATTTAGATGCTCAGCCGGCTGATCAAGCCGAGGATGTGGCCACTGATAGCACTGATGAAGACTACCAGCCCATCCCCCGGTACCGTTCTCCTTGGCCTCACGACCATGAGGCCGGTGGCTCTGGCTTAGCCTCCCGCTCAGATCCAGCCATGGTGGCTATCCTTGAGAGGTTGACCCAGGCCCAGGAGAGACAGGAGATACAGATGCAGCGACAGGCACAGGACTCAGCTGTAGCGTTTGCACAGATTCAGGCTCGCCAGGACGAGCTCCAGAGGCAGCAGCTCGAGTTTCAACGACAATAGTTTGAGATGCAGATGCAGCAGGCAGCCACTCAGCAGCAGTACTTAGAGCTCCTGCGCCACCTTGTCACTGTGGGAGTACCGCCACTGCCGTCTGTCCTGACTCCAGCCTTACAGTCCAGTGGACCTCAGAGTCAGGGGCAGCCGAGCTTTCAGTACACCTCCCCTCAGCAGCAGATACCGCAGACGTTTCAGTCTCCGAGCTACACGCCTATCCAGATAGGTTTTACTCCACCAGCTCAGCCGGGACCACACCTCCTCTCAGGCTCGGCATTCTCTGATTTTAGTGCTACATACAGTGAGCTGACTGGACAGCCGACACCGTCCTACTCGACATTTGTGACTACCTCAGACATGTCGGTTTTAGAGACTACTGTATTTCTAGTGACAGGGGCTGCTACTACAGACACTCTGCCTTCCTCGGTTGCATCTACAGATCCTCCCACTCTAGGTGTCTTTTAGGCTCAGGCGACAGTGACTGATCCGATAGTTGCTTCTACACCTTCAGTCAGTGCACCTCCTCTACAGACCTAGACTACTTCACTGCCACATTCAGCTTCAGAGGGTCAGCCTGACAGCTCAGAGTCTGAGGAGGATACTTCACAGTTCGTGATCACTCCGCGCTCCTCGGCACCCGACACGACAACTTCTGTTCCCCGTCAGATCCTTAGATTAGTTTTTGGCGGTTGATGCCAAAGGGGGAGAGAGAGCGTAGATTCAGGAGGAGTGGTGATAGAGAGTTTCGTTTTTCATGTGTGCTTCATTCATGCATCATGTTTACTTTTCTCGCCCTGCATTATGTGACCATGAGTTTGTGAAACTATGTCTTTATATTTATGTCACTTAATGGTATTTAGCTCATAAGGTTGTGCTTCCGTGCCTTACTCTGATTTTATATGAGCTATGTTTTATGTGTACTAACTCTTCATGTTTTATCTTATGAGTACACTCAGTTGGCTTGGAACACATAAGCAATGACTAACCCTTTGTGCTTACAGCTCTATGCTTATGTGAACCAAGCATGATCGAAAACCTCAACTCATATCTACTGAATCTAAGTGTTGTCATCAATCACCAAAAAGGGGGAGATTGAAAGCATCTAGGCCCCAGGGTTTGGTTTCGGCAATTGATGACAACACATTACTACCGTGACTAACGTGTGTTTTGTAGAAATGTTGGTAAGTTAGGTCATGGAGATGATAACTGCTTTGGGCAATATGGTATTCATGTCCCTTGATGGAAATCGTTTCGGTTTTCAAAGGATCAACGACAAGATTAAGGACGGTTAGTTCCGGATGTTAAGGTGTTGAGTTACATCTGGAATAGTCGTTAGGATCTTTGTTTCTTCCTTTGACCGTACTATAAAGGGGGGCATGAGCGAGTAGCTTGACCTAGGTGAGTCTTGTGTTTAGGTGTGGTGCACACTTGTCAAACTTAGCACTAGGTAGCTCGAGAAAAGCTCAGAGTTCAGTTGGAAGCAACTTGGTTCAAGTTGTGTCGCGTTTAGAAGACGTTTGAGCCGTTTACCTATGATCGGACGTGGTCCTGGTCATGACCGGTGCATCCGGTCAGTACTAACACTTCACTGCGAGTTCAACTGATCAACCGGACGCGGTCCTTGAGAGGACCAGATGCGGTGGTCAGTCTGACACGTGTTCCAGAGAGTAAACAACATAATCGGACGCGACTGTGAAGTGATCGGCGCGTCCGGTCATGTTCCAGTAAGGTCCCGTTATGACCTGACGCGTCCGGTCACCTATGATCGGACGCGGTCAGCGTCCGGTCATTGTTCCAGTAAGGTCCCGTGGTGACCTGACGCGTCCAGTCACCTATGATCGGACGCGGTCGTGCGTCAGGTCACTTCTCCAGTAAGCTCTTGCTTGATCGGCGCGTCCGGTCATCTCAGACCGGCGCATCCGGTCATCACAGACCGGCGCGTCCTGTCACTCAGCATAGCTTTCGGTTTTCGACCGTTACACCTGACCGGCGCGTCCGGTCATGTCGACAGGCGCGTCCGGTCAGTGCGCATTTTGCTGATTCGAAAGGTAAGGATTGGATTTGTCTGAGGGGGTTATAAATACATCCCCTCTACCTCTTTTAGAGGTCTCTTGCTCATTTGTTCAGCTGAGAAACACCTTTAGAGTGCAAGGGAGTGCAAGAGTCCTAGTGAGGATAGAGATTTGGAAATCAAAGTTTGAGAATCCTCTCTAGTGACAAGAGTGTAGCAAATGTGCATCCATCTTCTCATTAGGCTTGTTGTGGTCAAGTGAGAGTTCTAGCTTCTTACTCTTGGTGATCGCCATCACCTAGACGGTTTGGTGGTGATTGGAGTTTGGTGATCATCCGACGAGATTGTGGGTGACCCAACTCAAGTTGTGAGCGGTTTTGGATGATTCGCCGCGACGGAGTGTCGAAGAATCAACCGTAGAGAGCACTTGATCCTTGCGCGGATCAAAGGGGAGCTACACCCTTGCGCGGGTGCTCCAACAAGGACTAGTGGGGAGTGGCGACTCTTCGATACCTCGGCAAAATATCGCCGTGTTCCTAACCCTTACTTTCAAGCATTTACTTTCGTGCATTACTTTCATTGCTTGTTTACCTTCCTAGAATTGCCATGCTATTCTAAGATTGGAACTTAGGGTGGAAAACTTTTATCGGTAGAATCACAAGGAACACTAGTAGACACTAGGGGTGAAGTTTGGCTTATAGGATTTAATTCTTGCAATTAATTTTTAGAAAAACCCAATTCACCCCCCCTCTTGGGCATCTTGATCCTTTCACCTTTGTTCTACCATATCCTTGTTACCCTGGTATTCACAATCAAGAAATGCTTAGCCTGCTTAGACCGGTAGAAGTCGGGTGATTTCCTGTCACCTGCGAGCTATAGATGGTTACCTGGATCTGATTGAAAAAGTATGTCATCTTAGGATAACTAAGTGTTAATTTGAAATTAAGACCGAACGGAGACTTGCAGGGTTTCGGATTGTAGTGTTTTCCATCTGTGTCGGTTAAGGACCGACCGTTATTGAACCTCGAGTCATGTTGAACGCATGCCTTACATTTAGCTGGCCGAATAATGTACCTTTCGACCGTGAAGCTGGGAGATTATTCGGGCTGAGTGGATTGCCCGCAGCGCACTATACCGGAGCAGGTGTGGTAGGACACGGGGGGCGCGATGATAAGGCCAAAGAGCAGTCGGGCGGCCCCTGGGTACATGTGGTTCCTGGCAAACTCGAGACTTTACCTAAATAGTTGACTCGATGACCAATATCTCACTTTAGCGGGTGAGTGAGGTTTGTGTGAGGAATAAATTACCAGCTGGTTAATAATCGATTCGAATCGCCATCGTTCACTGGATAGTGAACACTTGACTTGAGTTACTTCATCGTAGTAATATTGATGGAACACTTAGACAGTTATATGAAATATGACATGACGGAAGTTGCAAATGATCATTGGTTATCCTTACTTGTTTAATCACATGTTTACTCTAGTACAGGTGTAAATGTAGTTGGCAGGTTAATAAAGATTAACTTGATATAAAAGCTTCTGGAAAAGGTTCTTTAAATGCTAAAAATGCTTTTTACAAATGAGTCAGCTACCCCACTATAAAGCCTTTCATAATCTTTGGTGTCATTTTGTTTTCGGTTATGTCGGGTAAGTCTAGCTGAGTACCTTCTCGTACTCAGGGCTTTGTTCCCACTTGTTGCAGATGGGCAGATGTATTACGGCTACTGTATCAACTGCTTCTATCCTGCGATGGGTGAAGCTTAGGACCATGGGCAGTGGTCGTTCCCTACGTCTCGTATAATGCTTTTGTTGGAGATGATCATCAGCTGGCACTTTATTTCAAACTCTGTGTGAGTGTGTGTGGATTGAACTAAATGCTTCTGCTACTTTTATTTGAACTTGGTTTGTAATAACTATGTTTAAACTCCGATGTTTCCGTGATGTGAACTTTTATGTAATTTGTGATGGTGACCGCTAAACTTATTACGATCTTGGCTGGTATGTAAGTTGGTTTGAAATCCGTCGTGATTTCACGGACTACCGGGTTATACGGGCTTAAATTTGCTAAATCGTCTGCTCGGTGGATGATTTTCTTACTTAATTTCGTATAATTGATCGGTTCTGTTACAGTTACACCTCAAATTTTTGGATTTTAGAATGCGAATTGGACAAATAATTTTTTTGGATTTTAGCATGTGAATAGGACAAATAAAGCTATGGTTTCCCTATTTTCTAAAATTTTTGTGAAAAATCCCCCAAGAAATAGTGTAAATTTGCCTTAGTTTCTTGCATCTCGCCTAACTATGACCTTCCCCGATTTTATGTCTCGCGAATCTTTCATGCTAGCCCAGTCGGCTATAGTTCTTTGTGTATAATTCCTTTCAACTTTAAGGCATCGTGTCTTGGTATTTTAGCTCTGATTTGATTCGTTTTTTGTGTTAATCTGATACCTTTCTAACCTATATGCGTTTAGCATCGGTGTTTACCATGTCATGTGTTTCTAAATTTTAATTTAATTTGATTAATATTTATTTAAAGATGCTTATATATAAAAGCTAACTAGGTTTATACCACGTCTTTGGTTTGTAAATAAAACATGAGTAGTGTTATTTTGATTTTTCAATTGAAATGCAATTTGAATTATTTCTAACTTAAGATATTTTCTTAGATTGCCCTAAATATTGTTTTTGCTAAATAAGATAAGTCAAGCGTATAGTCTTTTTATTTCCTTTTATAACCAAATCTTCCCAATAGTCGTATCCTTTTAATGCTAGTTCCATTTTTAGCGTTCTTGCATTGTCGTGATCGTAGCATCAAATTTTGTCTTTTATTAGTGTGAACTCTTTCTAGAAATTTTATTTGAATTGGTTATTGTTGTTAGTTTGTGTTTTTTTGGCTTGTTTGTCTATGGGCATGCTTGGTTCTAGAGCTAGGTTGCCTTGCCTCATCGGCATGAGCAACGAAACGATTGCCAACTTAGGAGAGCAAATTTGACTCTCTTGAAGCAGCAAGAAAAAGTTTGCTAGCACGGGAATCAAGGTTGACTAGCTAGACATCGAAACGTGTTGGCAGTTTTGATTTCTAGCTCGGTTGAGTGATATAGTACTCGGTGAGGGATCCAAACATGCCCTATGTTCCTTGGTTGCTATGGGTAGAGGGAGAGTTGTTTGTCAGCAATGAAGACCAGAAACTGAAGACACTCTAAGCAGCTAAACTTGGGTGAAAGACAAATACCCTCGACTATATTTCTTACCTAATAATGTTACCTTACTTTTGGCATCCATGTGTCTAATTCAATGAGCTCTAAAGAGAATGAGATCAACACCACTACCTCAAGCACCAGCACCACCAATCATCGGTGAACTAGAGGGTTGATCCCCTTGCTCGGGGGTTCGGGGGGGGGGGGGGGGGGGGGGTGGGGTGTTCAAGGAGCAAGAAGGAAGGCCCAAGGATCTCATCCATTCCACAAGGTTCGTTTACCAGCCACTCTCGTGATCACAAGTTGGCTATTCTCGTCCTTGATCTAGCCCTCACAAATCTAGAGACTAATGTACAACTAGTTTACCTAGAATTCAACCCCAATAGCTTAGATGATTACCAAGTGTAGTTCAATGCAATGCACCTTGGTAGATGTACTCTAAAGATACCCTAGGAGCACTCTTGCAAGATCCCATGACAATGCAATGTCCCTAATCACACCTGCCATTCACGAAGTTAGATTTCACATGCTCACAAATGCACTAACGGACAATACTAGGCACCTGACAGACAGTCCACTAGAGTAGGGCAGCGGTAGCCAGTTTTAGTCGCCTCTGGAAGCCCAACTAGACAGTCTATTCAATCATGTCTGACAGTCATTACACCCAATACTCAAGGCAAAGGTATATTGTACTCAGAGGGTGCAAATGCCACCCCCCTAAAAATGAAAAAGACCACAGTGATTTTAGCTAAAATTTCACCATACATGCATCCCCTATCAGGGGTGGAGCCAGGATTTTCGTATAGGGGGGCCCGACAATATCGATAATAATCACACGAGTGCGCAAGCGTACACATATATATACTGATTTGGTAAAAATATATATAATAATTGAATAAAAAATTTCTTTTATTTTTTCTTGAACACGCAAAAGATTTACACGCATTTGTATTAAGGTAGAAAAGGAATCAACATTTATTTTGTTATACAAAGGTAAACTAGAAATCACTAATCATACTAATTTTATATTTTTTTAGTTAATTAACAAGGGTGTATAGTGGAGTGTTGGAAAAGTTAGGGGGTGTGTGGCCCCTCCTAGCCCCCCATCTCCCTCCGCCACTGTTCCCTATGACACATGTCTATGCACCACAAGGCAAGTGCACCCTCCCTCCCTCTAATTTGCTCTAGGTTCGTCACTGTCAACACTTAGTCATTTTCACTTAGGAGCACGACCACTCCAATGGACAGTCCATCAGGCTCTCTCTCTCTCTAGTCCAGAGAGAGGTGTTTTAGTCAATTTTGAACCATCCCAATAAATTTTAGTCATTTTTGAGAAATTCTTAAGGTATAAACATGAGATTTCAAATCTAGGCTCTGGCTTTGATTTGAAATCCATATATTTTATTTGAACTTACATATACATTTTATACAAACCCATGGGTTATTGTACTAATTGCTGAGTTGGGTTGAGTTGAAACATTAAAATTATGGAGTGAGGTAGATTGAGCGTTTGGTGTGGCTTCGCTCCTTGTGCTCTGGTGAAAGAGTCACACATGAAACCAATGTAGGAGCCCCACTAAACATGTCCTTAAATTGATATGGATTGAGTTGGTTAAATGGTGGGTGTATAAATCTATTAACAGGGCTACTCTCGACCATGTTTTTGCTCTGCTGCTAGAAACTATGCAAACAAGCATGGCGTGAGTGTTACAGGCCTGCTGAGTTGACTAGAGCAACGTGCTATGGACCTATGGTCAACATTTGGTGTAATATGTTAGCAATGCATTACTGGCCCTCCTAACTTCATTTTGGTGTTCCGTATGATCCATCACCGGCTAGCCGGGATCAATGACAAATCATTTAGATTGGAAGCTCCCCCCATTGGTGTTTCCCAAAAACAAAAAGATAGAAAAAAAAAAGAGTACACGGATGCATGTGTAAACCTTGTGGTCATGTTAGAACCAATCTATAAGAAGAGGAAGCATCTATGTGAAATTAAAATTGAAAGGTACACAGACGTTCTCATGTGAATATAATCAGAAGATAACAATTGTCCTTTAAACATGGTCAGAATATACTAATAATAATTCACACAGATTTCTTCTGCAGACATAATCTGCATCTCACAAGTGCGACCACCATGACACGCTCACGATTCATTGCTCTCGGGGAAGGTGATGCACTTGTACACCCTGCATCTTGGGCACACGATGATGCCCGCCTGCATGCATGCGACGGGGAATGTTCATCAAAATTCAGAAAGATCCTGCATGCGAGCGACCTCGAGAGAGCTGAGTTACTGACCGCCTTGCACGTTGGGCAACGGCGGTACACCCGTGTGCCCTCCGACTTGACGTTGTTCTTCTTCCCCTTGCAGAAGTCGCAGAGCATCCACCCCAAGCCGCTGCACTCTTCGCACGCTGCAGCTTCTTCCTTAAAACAATTCACGAGACGACGACACATAGCTTACGTATGCCCGTGCAGCGCCAGCAGCATCTAGAAAGAACGGTGCTGAGATCGATCACTAACCTCGGTGCCCTCGGCGACCACCGGCGGCAGCTCCGCCTCCGCGGCCGTGCCGAGCTCCCGTGGGACGGAGGCGCAGCCGATCCTGCCGTTCCTCTCCGCACGCCTGCGCCGCGGCAGCGCCGCCCGGAACGGTGGCAGCGGCGAGCTGCAGCGGCATGGCCCAGTCCACTGGTCCGGCCTCGCGGCGACGCTGCTCCACTGCGCCATCCCGCAGGAGCTGTGCCTGTGCGGCTGCGGCAGCCTCCCGGCCTCCCCACCGCTCCTTCTACTTTTGTGGATAACAAAACCAGCGACAGCGAGCGGAAGGAAGCCTAACGCTCTCTGACGCCATGGCCCCACCCGAATCCACCTCGGATCGCCGCTGCCACACGGTCAACGTTCTCCCGCATGCACGGTCAACGAGTCAACTTCAAGGCTGATAGCGTACAGTAGGATAGAGATAATATCATCAGTTGCCCTAACAAATATTGTGTTTTGCCGACTTTACGGATCCGTTTTGCCGACCACTAACAAATATTGTGTAGCAACTAGCAACTGATATTCGCATCTGCTGGAAATCAGGGTGTACTAATAATATGCTAATAAGAGACGTTTTTAATAACTTGTGGCACGAAGCATATACACATATTTGAACTTTCTGCGCCGCTGCTTCTGACAATACGTACGTTTCCAAAAGCATTGCCATAGAGACCAGAGTACCAGAGCAACAAGCAGCTATGTTAGCACCCGTGCACTGATTAGAGCACCCGCGGTGTGTCGAGGCTTCAAATGTCTTTTCACATCCTTGTGCAAACCTCAATGCTTCAACTGGGTGTTTGGTGTTTGGTCCCTCTAAACTTCATTCACCGTCATATCGAATGTTTGACACATGCATAAAGTATTAAATATACACTAATTACGAAACTAAATTTTAATTTGACAATGTGTGCTATAGTAAATATGTGCTAATGACGGATTAATTAGGCTTAATACTCGCGGATTACTGACTGATTCTGTAATTTATTTTTTTATTAGTATCCGAACAGCTCATGCGACACCCTCATGTGACACCTCCTAAAATTTAGTCACTGGATCCAAACACCCCTAAATTGCAATGTACCATGTTCACTTAAACTTACCAGCCTGACTTATCAAGCTATGGTACAGTGTTTTCTCTCGCAACAAATCAGCGAACAGTACTTTTCAGCCAGGTTTTTCAGCGAAGCGAACAGGGCCCGGTGATGCCCCGTAAAAAAATGGGACCCACCTCACCTAATAACTCGCTTTCCTATTCAATGATGCTCCAATTAAGACGTCCGGAACGGACAGACGCCTCGCTCGCTCACTGCCGCACCTATTCCCTCGCTTCCTCCTCCCTTCCGCGCTCGCGCCCCGCGCCTACCTCGACACGCGGCCATGGCTGCCTCTCTGGCCGGCGGCAGCGCACTACCCCACCTCGGCGGCGCCCTTTCCCCCACCTCGGCGTCCTCACCCACTAGGAGCGCCCAACGCCTGCTATTCCGGTGGCCCTCCCTCCACCCCGGTGAGATCCAAACAAGGCGTTGACCCTCCCGTATCCTAGCCGGCGGTGCCCTCCCCAGATCCGGTAGCGTCTCCTCTCCCTCAGCCAACGGCGAACACGGCGAATGTGCAAGTGCGCACCATTCAGCGAGCCTGCGCCACCGTAGTTGCCCACCAGGTAGGTCATGGCTGCGCGGCGATGCTGTATTTCAAGTGTTTCTGGATACTTTTCAGACATGTTGCCAGCCCACGTTTCAAGTATTTAAGTTGTTTCAGATGTATGTTTTAATTGTTTCAGACGGATATTTCAAAAGTAAATCAAGATGCTTGCATATGTTGAATGGTTGTACATGTATGTTGCAAGCGTTTATCCCTATTGTTTCATATGTTTTTTTACACACATATTGCAAGTGTTTCATATGCATGTCTCAAGTGTTTTATCTGTCTTCTTTTGTATATTGCTAGTGTTGCATCTGGATGTTTTAAAAGTAGATCGGGATGTTGCACATGTTGCAATGGTGTTTCAACTGTATGTTCTAAATGTTTCATCTGTTTTAGACGTATGTTGCAAAGGTTTCAACTTGATGTTGCAAAAGTAGATCGGAGTGTTGCACGGCGCGGCCGGTGGCTATCGCTGCTGCTGAGGTGCAACCGTGGGTCAACCCACATGGTTTTCCCCGTGCGGGGCGCGGGGTGGGCACGGGTCCTTGCGACGGACGCGGGCGCGGGTGCTGGGGCGGGACGTGAGGCATGGGCGGGATGTGGACGCAGGAGCGACATAGGTGTCAGAGTCGCGTCTGGACGTCTGAGCGCTAGGCGTACACCATTTCCTCTTTGTACGTGTCTCTTTCACCCTCAACAATCATGTTATGCAGTATGATACGTGCATACATGTTGTCAGCAAGTGATCTCATATGCCACGGAGTTGCTAGGGTACATAAGCTTGCAAAACTCCAAATGCACACTCAATATCTTTTCGTGCTCCTTCTTGATGTTCTGCATACAACTTATCTTTTTCACGTTTTTTAACTAAGCACTTACCAGTCGCATGTCATCCTCCTTTTTCCAAATTATACGACCCCCTTTCTTTTCAGCCTCATATGCGCTATTTTCACTCCACTCTTCAGTGCCATTGGCAGGAGCATGCTACGGCGCTTGTTGTCCTAAAACTGGAGAGGCCGAAGCGATTGGACTGCTTTCATCAGCTCGCGAAGCACTCCCTCCACTACATGGAAAGAAGGCCATCGATCCGGCCAACTGGAGATGCTGGACTACTTCTTGTGAAACCTCCTAGCACTCCTTGCAGGTACGGCGCAATATTGCCTTGGTATGGCCCTCCATGGTATGGTGCGACGGACCAGGATCTTGGAAGAAAGGTTCTGGTAGCTTGAGGGACCTGGAAATGGGTTGTGTAGTTAATGACCATGAAAATTTGGAGGAAATGTGGTGATTGGGGTATAGTTCATGGCATAATGCTATGGAAGAAAATTGAGGTGATGTTGTGTGTGTTGTATCTTGTGGATCTGATTTTTTTATGAAACTTTGGATCTGAATTGATGTTTGAGGAGTTGAGAATGTCTGCGAAACTTGCTCAGGAAGAGCTATCCATGGCAATACCTGGTTTCTGATTAGTATATTTTCTCAATTGCTGATGTATGAAAACAGCCATATATGCATGTATATATAGCAGTAACACAGTTTGAGCAACGGTCTTGAAAGTGTCGTTTTTACCGTTGGCCAACGGCCATTTTGAAAAGAAATATTATTTTATTGGATTGGAAGAGTGGACACCGATGCCTGTGTAGTCCTCGATGCTTGATTTTGAAAATGAAGCGTCGGTCCTGCAGTGTTGATGAGAAACGATGCTTCCATACTCTCTCTCCTGCCCAGGCATCGCTTTTCTGCAACACTGTTGGTGCTCTCATATGTTGTTTATTAAAGTAAAAGACACTACCGGTCCTTAAACTTTTTCAGGTGTGTCATCCCGGTTCATGAACTTTTAAAGTGTGTCATCCCGGTCTATGAACTTTTAAAAGTGTGTCATCCAGATCCATATATTTTTAAAGTGCGTCATTCTGGTCCATGAACTTTTTTTAGGTGTGTCATCCGGTCCATGACTTTTAAAGTGTGTCATCCCGGTCCATGGAATCCATAGAAGGCGGTTTACTACAGTAAACGGTGGTATGCTACAGTAAACGATGTTTTGCTACAGTTTTCGTTTTTTGACTTTTCTTATTTATTTTGTCTGAATCTTTGAAAAATCATAGTAAATCACAGAAAAATCATAAAATGAAAAAAATCAATTTTGTTGTACTCCACATGAGTAGATCTACACAGTGAATATATAATATGGTATGCTTTATTACAAAGTTTTTGCTATGAAGGTTTTATCTTTTCCTTTTTTATTTATTTGGCTGAATCTTTGAAAAATCATAGTAAATCACAGAAAAATCATAAAATAGAAAATCTAATTTTGTTGGACTCCACATGAGTAGATCTACACAGTGAACATATAATATGGTATGCTTTATACCAACAAAATAAGTATAGAAGCTGCAGCTATGAATTATTATAATTAATTACAAAAAAGCATACATCTAAAGCTATCATAAAAATTTTGTACTGAAGCATAGCATATTATATGTTCACTGTATAGATATGCTCATGTGGAGTCTAACAAAATTTGATTTTCCATTTATGATTTTTCTGTAATTTACTATGATTTTTCAAAGATTCAGCCGAAATAAATAAAAAAGAAAAAGACAAAACCTTCATAGCAAAAACTTTGTATTAAAGCATATCATATTATATATTCACTGTGTAGATCTACTCATGTGGAGTACAACAAAATTAATTTTTTCATTTTATGATTTTTCTGTGATTTACTATGATTTTTCAAAGATTCAGACAAAATAAATAAGAAAAGACAAAAAAAACGAACACTGTAGCATACCATCGTTTACTGTAGTAAACCGCCTTCTATGGATTCCATGGACGGGATGACACACTTTAAAAGTCCATGGACCGGGATGACACACCTAAAAAAGTTCATGGACCAGGATGACACACTTTAAAAGTATATGGATCTGGATGACACACTTTTAAAAGTTCATGGACCAGGATGACACACTTTAAAAGTTCATGGACCAGGATGACACACCTGGAAAAGTTTAAGGACCGGTAGTGTCTTTTACTCTTGTTTATTTGTACATAAGGGAACATATGTAGAAAAAACTTACAGAGGTCGGACCACCTGAAAGAACTCATTTATGTGTGTGAAGGTGGGTACTGTTAGTAGTTTGTTTGATATCTAATTGGTGATTATTATCATCTCAGCGTACTTTGTGTTCTTGTACGAGCTCAAAGGAGGACAGGAGAGACATACTGGAATGAAAGCAGCTCCAGATCACACCAAATACTTAAACTGGTTTTCCTACTGCTTGGTTGCATGTAGAAAAGAAAAAGGCTTAATAGATTCATGCAAAATAGCCTCTGCCCGCTGCCTAATTCCATTCCATCACTTATGATTTGATAAATGATTCTTCCAGACTATCGAAAGTTCTGCTCGTGAGTTCTTGGGTAACGCCAAGTCAACAACACTTGTTGCTAGTGTGGTGAGTAATGATAATTTACTCATATTTCTTTCGTGGTATAAAATGGCTAAGACCATGTTTAGTTCCCAAAATTTTTCAAGATTCCCGGTCACATCAAATGTTTGGACATATACATGGAGTATTAAATGTAGATAAAAAACTAATTACACAGTTTGATAGAAAACCACGAGACGAATCTTTTGAGCCTAATTAGTCCATGATCGGACACTAATTGACAAATACAAACGAAAGTGCTACAGTAGCCAAAGTCAAAAAAAAATCGCAAACTAAACACACCCTAAGTAAGTGTAAGCACATTTGATTGTCCCATGCAGAACCTCGTTGTTTTGGCTGGAAGTGAACGTGCATCTCAGGCGCATTTAGCAGGCATTAGTCCAACCGCCTCCGAGGCCATTTCCAAAAACCATGTAAAAGATTTTATGTAGTAGTATGTCTTCTTCTATAAAACATTGCCTGAATCATCGCACGCATGCGCACACCACTATCCCCCTTCCTCATTGCATCATCTCGCTTCTCTAGTGCCCCGAATCACCGCCGCCCACCATTGCCGGAACTTTGAGTTGCTGCTCTGATCTCCCTACACAGGTCACCTGCCATTCTCCTCACTCTATTGACATCACAGTATATTACCATGCATGGCTACTAATCTGCTTCTTGGGTTCTCTCTGCAGCCCATGTTGCCACCATCCGCCCCTCACTGCAGCCAGCCGCCATCGTCTCCTCTCCTCCGTCCAGATCTCTACCGGCAAGTTCATTGTGCCACCCTGACTCCTCTGCCGCTCGCCGGAGTTTCAAGGCCACCGGAGCGATGTCTCGGGCGAGCTCTGTCGTGGCGGTCATGAAGAATGTCGCCATCATTACCACCTTGGTGATTGAGTAGCTGCTCTTCTGGGCCATTCGTGGCTTGATCAGCGGTCATGATCTCCTCTTAGTGGAAGTCAACCATGTCAAGTCTCCCAACCCGGTCAGCAGCAGAATCCAATCAATGAATGACGTGTTATCAATCAGTTGCCCACATCAACAAGAGGAGGCTAACTTCAATGTGCGGAGAAGCCACTCCCTTACTATTTTTAGAATGGTATAATAAAATCCTAAATCTCCAATTAGTTCTGTATTGCAACACTTACAATTCCAATTTCTGTAGTTGAACAAAAGTCATAACATAATTAATAATTTTATTTTTCTGTTGACCTCAGAGCAGTACATGACTCTTGGGTTGTCATATACTCCCTCTGTATCAGATTTAGAAGTCGTTTAAGACAGCGACACGGTCTCCAAAACACAACTTTGACCTCTTGTTTTTATAAAAAAAATATTTATGAAAAAGTGATATATATATATACTTTTATGAAAGTATTTTTCAAGATAAATCTATTCATATAATTTTTACATTTACAAACTCAACAACTTAAAAGTTATTGATGATTTATATTCTCAATGTTTGACCTAAACCTTGTCCAAAACGACTTCTAGATCCGATACGGAGGGAGCATGTGTCTCTGTTGGTATGCACTGCTTGCTCTTTCTACCAATGTATCAAACGAATGCCTGAGTTTGGCCGACTATGTGAAAAATTGGAAGAAGTGACTGAGGACGTGTTCGGTACTGATTGCTACGGCCGCGGCTGCAGTTTCCCTTCAGGAATTACTGTAGCATCAGCGCCAATAGTTGCAGCTGCGTTTAGAGGGCATTAGGATTTTGTGATGTGTTTAGAGGGCACAATTAAACTAATAATTTTCTAAATTTTGCCAACGATTAGTTAGTAATTTGAATTTTTAGTAAAGGAAAATATACTATTTTCAAATCAATTAATTACAAGTCATGAAAGTGTTTTTGTTGCATTCATGTTGGTTGCATAATTCTTATTATGTGAAAAACAAATTACAGAAATCAATTAAGCCATGAATCGATTTCTTTCAAAAGAATAAAGTTCCGAAACCTTTCTTAAAATAAAGTCTCCTTTCAGTTTGCAAAATCTATTTTGAGCATCATGTTTGTAATAATTTATAATGAGTTTGCAAAAGTTAATCTTGTGTCTCAAGAATAAATTCCAAACTACATTTGAAAATTTTGGTATAAAAAACAAAGGGGCCAAAATAGTTGTCTTGGCTCTAAATTTGGCTTCAGTATAGTTTTAAAATGACCGTTTAAAAATAAAATTTAAAGAGATTTTAGAAGAGTTGTTTTAAATGATTTCTCAAAAATATAGCTTAAAAGGGTTTCAAAAAAAAGTTTGGAAGGGGTCAAAATTTAAAATAGCTTTGAAAGTGTACTGTTTCAAATTCAAGTTTGAGAATCCACCTCGGATAGGCACAGTCAACGGATCAACTTCAGCGTGGCCCTGGGCCCACACAGGATTTGGCTCCGGTACTTGTCCTGCGACTGCGAGGCACTTGGAGAGTCAACAAGCAACAGACCCAAGCTTCCCGCGGATCTCGCCGCCGCGTCGCCGTCCAGCGTCCAACGACCATGCTGCCGCGCTCGTACCAGCTCCTCCTCCTCCTCCTCCTCCTCCTCGTTGTGGAGCTTCCCGGCGTATCCGTCGCCGCCAGCAGCGAGGACGAGGAGTACGCCGCCTGCGCCGCGGCGAACCGCACGGACGCGTCCCCGCTCCGTGCGGACCGCCTCACGGTGATCCTCACGGGCTACTCGGTAACTCGGAGCGTCGCCTCCCTCTGCTCCGCGCCATCGCGGGTGCCTACGCCGCGCACCCGCTGGTCCTTGCGGTGGTCGTGCTCTGGTGCAACCCCTCCACGCCGGACCGCCTCCTCCTCCGTGGCCGCGGCGGGATCGGGTTCCCGCCCCGCGTCGCGGTCCGCCGCGCCGCTTCGGCGTCCCTCAACTCGCGCTTCCTCCCGCGGCCCTCCGACGTGCGCACCGTCGCCGTGGCCGTGGCCGACGACGACGTGCTCCCCGACGCGGCGGCGCTGTCCTTCGCCTTCGCCACCTGGCAGCAGCACCAGCACCAGCACCAGCGGCCGGGGCCCCTGGTCGGCTTCTTCCCACGGTCGCACCACCTGGACCTGGCCCGCGGGAGGTGGGCGTACACGGCGGCGCAGCCGGGGCGGTACTCCATGGTGCTGACCAAGCTGATGCTCCTCGACGCCGACCTCCTGCACGCACAGTGGCGGATCCAGGACAAAATCCTAGGGGGGCTGAACTTTATGGTAGGATCGACCTTCGTCTTCGACCTCTTGTCCAACGTCTTCTTCCTAAGTTCCAATGACAGAACTTTCATGGGGCTCAGGGGGGCTGGTTTCTTGTTCTTCCTCTCTTTCTCTCCATTTTTCTTCTTTCCTCCACCACTTCTTCTCCCTCACCCTCCCCATTTTCCATTGATGCATCAGCTGTAGGGGGGCTGGAGCCCCCCCAGCCCCCCCTGTAGATCCGCCCCGCACGCGTACTCGTGCTCGCCGGAGATGGCGGCCGCGCGCGCCGTGGTGGACCGGGAGCGCAACTGCGAGGACATCCTGATGAACTTCGTCGCCGCCGAGGCGTCCGGCACCGGGCCCGTGCTCGTGGAGGCCGGCGGCGTCCGGGACTGGGGCGACCCCAGGAACGACGCCGGCGGTGGCGGCGAGAGGCGAGGCGGGGTCAGGGACGTGGGGCTCAGCGCCACGGGCGGGCTGGGCCACTGGGAGAAGAGAGGGCGCTGCATCACCGAGTTCCACCGCCTGCTGGGAAGGATGCCGCTGCGGTACAGCTACGGCAAGGTCGTGGAGGCCACCGCCGGCGAGCAGGGGCTCTGCAGCAAAGGCGGACGCCTCGTCCGCTGCGATCACGAGTAGTAGTTTACGCCTACCGATGACGCGTAACGTTTTTTTGTATTGCACTGGCGCTGGCCGGTGCTACTGTATGACATTAGCGTGACACGGTTTGGTGTATAATGGACTTTTTATTTGAGGGAAGTGCTGGCGCCCGGCCACTCCGTTTTTCGTTCTTGTTCTGTGCAGTGCATCCCGCCCGCTAGGAATCTGTGCTGTCTAGATGACTCGCCCTGCCCATACGCGGGGCCATATGCGCCCCTCCGTTTTCCCGCCAAGCTTAACTACTACAACAAGATGAAGGAAAGGGAGGGGAGGGAGAGGAGAAGAGAGGGCGAGGCGCGCCGCGTGAGGAAGGCGCTAGGTAGGAGCCGAAGCCTTGTGGCAGGCCGTTGTCCGTCAGCCATCGGCGCCATTGCAACATGTGTAATACCCGGTCTACTTTTGAAACATCCAGTTAAAATATTTGTATCATATGTTTAAGACAGACAAACACTTGAAATATGCATCTGAAACAGTTGAAAAAAAACTTGAAAACACTTGAAAAAGTCATTGCAAAACATATGCAACATCCAGATAAAAACACTTGCAATATATATGTGAAACATATGCAACATCAAAATAAACACACATGCAACATACTTCTGAAAAAACAGATGAAACATTTGGAACAGACGTTTGCAACATATATAACATCTCGATCTACTTCTGCAACATCCATAAGAAAACACTTACAACACACCTCTAAAACATGTAAAACACTTTAAACATACGCTTGCAACATGCGCTTTTCAGCAAAACCTGGTCAGCAGGCGAACGGAGCACCACACAACAAGATCCAGTTGTGCGGTCGCGGTGGAGAAGGAGGATAGCAGCAGGCGGACGACTGCGCTGCCCCCGGCGAGCGGCACCCGCAGTGGAGGTGACAGCGGCGGTTGGACTGTTGCGACCTCGCGCGGCGAGGCAACAGCGGCTATGCGGGCGCAGGGGAGCACACCGCGGCGACACGGTTGCGGTGCGGGCGTGGTGGCGCGGTTGCGGTGGATGGGTTCGAGAACGGGGATAGGAGAGCAAAGAGTTTTTTTTTGGCAACTCGAGCTGGCCAATTGGTGAGAATGTGGGGCGTTCAGGTGGGCGTCCAGGCCCACCAAGAGAAGCGTCCGGGCGGACGGACGTATGCTTCCGCATTACCTTTTATTTAAATCAGTTTTAAGGCAATGTTGAAACAATACTGTTCTTTCGATCTGTAAGGCCAGTCTCAGTGAGATTTCATCAGAGTTTCATGGGCATTAAATAGGCTGATATGACACCGTATTAAAAAAGAGAGAGGTGATAAGAGTTTGATGGGAGTAGAGAGAGTTTTATGGGAATAAAACTCTTCTGCACTGTTTCCAAAATATAGATACATAGGTAACAGAGCCATAAAATCTCCACTGAAACTGGCCTAAGGGAAATTTTCACCTGAATTTCTTCCAACTGAATTGCGAATTGGCGTTTGAAAATAGAGCGTGACCGGGGCGTGGACTAGGACTAGGAGCGGTTACAGTGTCCCGAGGGTGCTGCACACGGGCAGAGAAGAGCGGAACCGGCGGCATTCGCGAGTTCAAATCAACGCTCTGATCGAAATCCGACGGCTGATATGAAGACAGGCGGCCTCCGGGCCCACGAAACCACGTACTCGTACTGTCCTACACAAGATCATTTCCCACTACTCCCTATATTGTCGGAAGCGTGGGCGCGTCGCGTTCGTGCTTCTGCGCTGCTCTTCAGAACGCGCGGGAGAGAAAGGGAACCGGCGATCGGGGGCAGGAGAGAGATCGAGCCCCCACTGGCATGGTCGTCGCGGTGTCCGGCGGCAGCGAGCGAGCGAGGACGATGAAGACCGGCGGCGGTGGTCGTGAATTATCGGCGTGGGTGAGGAAGGGCCCGTGGACGGCGGAGGAGGACGAGGTGCTGCGGCGGCACGTCCGGGAGAACGGGCCCCGGGAGTGGAGCTCCATTCGATCCAAAGGCCTCCTCCCGCGCACCGGCAAGTCGTGCCGCCTCCGCTGGGTCAACAAGCTCCGCCCGGACATCAAGAAGTAATGCACGCACGCTCACCCTGCTCCTCCTTTGCTTCCTTCTTCCTCTCTTTTCTTTCCGCCCCGGGAAGCCTGTTGGTTACGCCGCTCGCTCTTCTTCGTTCTTCTTCTTCCTCGTGCATTGCCCTGTTGACGGTTCTGCATGGACGACGGTGAAGAACTGCTGTTCAGATCATAGTTTTAAATCTCCCGCTATAGCTGCCGCTATAGCCCGCTATAGCCTTTTGAGGCAGGGTGCCGCTATTTGTGTTCATGTACAATTTAGCCGCTATATCCCGCTATAGCCCGATATAGCTCCGCTATTAGCTGTTTTATATATATACCGCTAAACACCTTAGCCCGCTATTTAAAACATTGGTTCAGATACCCAACACTGATGAAGAATTAATGCCGTTTCCTGTGTGAAGGGGCTGCAAGTTCTCGGCGGAGGAAGAGCGCGTGGTGATCGACCTGCAGGCGCAGTTCGGCAACAAGTGGGCAAGGATCGCGACGTATCTGTCCGGCCGCACGGACAACGACGTCAAGAACTTCTGGAGCACGCGGCAGAAGCGGCTGGCCAGGCTCCTGCGCGCGCCGGCGCCCCGCCGGAGGCCCGGCGCCGGCAGCGGCAGGCAGAGCTGCGCCAGCGCTTCGTCCTCGCACGCCCGTGACTCGCCCGCTCAGAAGGTGACTGGGATTACTGCCTGCATTATTATCTGTTTGTCTCTCTGAAATGTGAATTCTGATTGTTCTGAAGTGGAGTAGAAGTGTTGATTTCGCAGCACTGAATTTCTCAAGCAGATACTACTAGTCTACTACTGTAGCCAACCAGCAGTTGTCTTTGACACATATTTATTCTAGTATCATTTTCTGAAAAATGTTAATGTTTCCTTTGATCAGCATCTAAGTGCCATTTTCTGAAAAAAAAAATTTCTCGAACGTGCATGCTGCACGGAATTCATTAAGCAATAGAGTGGAATACAAATCAAAGTCTTTGCTTCTGTAATCAGAGATTACCGAAGCTTACACAGCCGAATGGCACCACGCACAAACTATTACCGAAAGAACTTGTTGCGATAGCTAGAAGGCCCTGAAACCTGCGCGACACCACTCTCCTGCTTCTTCCAGAATAGACGATGCCCGGACACGGGATCGGAAGCTGTGCCGTCGAAAGTTCTTGTGTTCCGCTCCTTCCAAATGGATCAGCCAACGAGGAAGAAGAAGGTGTCGAAACCCTTCCTCAACGGCTTCGGTAGCAACTTTCTGTTAGTTAGCCACCAGTGAATGACCCCTTGATCCTGAATGATCAGCACCTCCTGCAGGTGCAGCTTGGACAGTAGAATGCCCCAGACCACTCTGGCAAAGGAGCAGGCGAACAGCAGATGGTCCATTGTCTCCAGCGCTTGGGCACACACGATGCAGCTCGAAGTATCCTGGAGTCCATGTCTGAAACGGCGATCAGCTGTCCAGCACCTATCATGCATGATTAACCAGAAAAAGTGGCGCACTTTCGGCGGCACAGAGGTTCTCCAGATTTCCCTTGCTCCTAGAGGATTAGAAGACCCTAGGAACATTGCCCCATACGCCGAAGCTAAAGAGTAGAACAGTCCGCCGTAAATTTCCAATGGAATGTGTCCGGCGTGCCCGACACAAGCTGAAGAACCCTAAGCAATTTCCAGACCTGCATGAACTCTACAATCACCGGAACCGTGAAAGCTCCAGTTAGATGTCGCACCCAGGCCCTGCCAGGGAGCGATTCAGAGACCAGCGCCTTCCTGCGTCTTGTAGCCACTGCCCCAAATAGCGCCGGTGCCAACGCCTGCAGGCTTCTGCCATCAATCGAATTGTCCGTCCAAAAGAACGTTGATTCCCCTGAACCGATGACGGAGACCGTTGCCGCCGAGAAAATTGCCATCACCATCTTATCCTTCTTCTCCGGCAATGAAGAGGCTAGGCGACCCTGATCTACCCTCTGCCTCCACGCCCATCTTGTTCTGAGTGCAATGCCAGCTCTCTTTAGGTCGACAACGCCGAGACCCCCCAGGTCCCGAGGGCGACAGACAATGGTCCAAGCGACCTTGCATTTTCCCCCCTCCAATCGACTGCTCACCACCCCAGATGAAAGCTCGGCGCAGCTTGTCAATGTGCTTCAACGCCCACTGTGATAGTCCAATTGCAATAGAAGTATGCACCGGCACAGCGGACAATGTGGCATTGGTTAGTGCCGTCCTACCAGCCACGTTCAACATCTTTCCTTTTCAAAGAGGTATTCTGGCCGCGATTGCGTCAATGAGCCCTTGTTCAACCGATCTCCTAAGCTTGTACACCAATAACGGGATGCCCAGGTAGCGGCACGGGAACCCCTCGATCCTGCATGAGAGGACGCTGCATACCCGGTCGATGTCCTCCTCAGAGCAGGCAATCGGCGTTGCGACACTTTTATCCAAATTTGAGAACAGCCCTGACGCCATGCCGAAGAGGCGAAGCACTGTCCTCACCGCCTGGAGGTCAGATAGCCTGGGGGCGATGAATAAGACCACATCGTCAGCATACAAGCTAACGCGATGAGGCAGGTTGGCTCCAACTGGCGAGAGGCGACCATTGTTGTCCAGCCAACCAATGGCGTGGTTAAGCACCTCCATTACCAAGACGAACAACATCGGCGACAATGGGTCCCCTTGCCGCAGCCCACGCGCATGACAAATGCGCCTACCCGGCCGGCCGTTTAGGAGTATTTTCGTACTGGCTGTGGACAGGATGGTGGCATCCAGTTTCTCCATCTCCGGCCAAACCCCACGTGCTCTAGAACCTCCAGCAAGATGTTCCATGCGACCGAGTCAAATGCCTTCGCAATGTCAATCTTCAACAGTATGCACGGCGTCCCTCTGGCGTGTAGTGCCTTGCAACTCAACCGAACGTTCTGAAAGTTCTCATGTAAGCATCTTCCCCGGATGAAGGCTGTCTGATTTTGCATCATTAAACCATCCAGCACCGACCCTAGCCGTCGCGCGAGGCATTTTGTTACCAGCTTCCCAAAGCTGTGAATTAAGCTGATCGGCCGGTAATCTCTGATCTCCTCTGGTTGGTCCTTCTTTTTTAGCAGGACCATGTAGGCGTCATTGAGGGGGTTGAAACTCCTGGAGTCTGCAGCCCAGAACGCGTTGAAAGCGTTCATCACATCAGCTTTGATGATCGGCCACGCCGTTTTATAGAATAGCCCCGTGAAACCATCGGGTCCCGGGGCTTTGTCATTAGGCAACTCCTTAATTACTGCCCAAACTTCTTCACTGAATAGGGTCTCAAGGCCACTGAGATCAGCAGAGGGTACTCCGATGATATTGAGATCAAACCTTCTGGATCGGGCAAAATTGGTGCCAAGCAGCTGCAAGTAGTGCTGGTAGAGCGCCTCGGCCTTGGCTTCATCAGTGACTACCTCTGTGCCATCAACCTTGAGAGACCGGATGTAGCTTCTTCTTTTTCTGTGACAGGCCATTAGATGGAACATTAGACCGGATGTAGCTTCTTCTTCATTTTCTGAAAAATGTTATGTTCATGTTTCCTTTGATCAGCATGTAGCATCATTTTCTGAAAAATGTTGTGTTCATGTTTCTCAAGTCTTGACCATGACACGTCTGACAACTGAAAAGTCTGAAACCTTGCGCGTTGCATGTTTCCTATGTCTCTCTGAAATCTGATTGTTCTGAAGTGGAGTTGCAGAAATGCACTGCAGTATCTGATTGGTTTTGCAGCAATGCATTTCTGAAGCAACCATTGGCTTTTTCTGAACTACTACTGTAGCCAACAAGCAGTTGTCTTCCAAACAAATTTATTCTAGTATGATTTTCTGAAAAAAAATGTTTTTGTTCATGTTTCCTTTTATCAGCATCTAGTACTGTACCATTTTCTGAAAAATGTCGTGTTTATGTTTCTCAACTGAAAGGCTGAAACCTTGCGCATTGCAGTTCCAGCTTCTCTGTCAGAGCCCGTGCCAGGACATGATCCCGTTCCGAGAGACGAAGCTGTCCCCGCTCAACACCGGCGGCCAGGGCAGCAGCAGGTGGGACCAGGAGCCACGCCCACGCACGGTGGCTCTCGCCATCGCGCTGCCCTCGCACTCCGACAGCGGATCAGAGTTCGGTTCGTCCGGTGCCACCCCGATGGCGGCCACTCGTCTGCTCTCGTACGGCGACGGTGATGGCGACGCCAGGAGCCCGGCTTCCGGCGTGGACCCGCTGGTCTTCGTCGACCCTGACGACGACGATGCCTTCTGCCCGGAGCCGCTGGCGGTGGTGCCGCCGACCCCGTTATTTGGCCTCGATGAGGAGTACGTGAACTTCGGGTCGGCGATGCACCAGGGCGTTCGCTTCGACGACCTCACGCCGGAGACGCTCGACTTCTTCGGCCTCCCTCCGTCGACACAGCAGTAGAGTGACTGGTGGTACTTGCAAAGTGTGACTGGTGGTACTTGCTCTCAGTTTTTGCAGAGAGTAATCCCTCCCCCATTGCGCGTGTTGTTCTGCCTGACTTGTTGCTGTAGTAGCGTTGTCCTCTAACCTGCACGCTGTATGCATGAACCATGTTAATGTTCAGTGTTTCAGTCGGATGTACTAGTATGAACCAGAGTGCTAGAGTAATGTTCAGTACTTCAGTCCTAAAAGCTTTTACATTTCTGAAAATGTTCAGTCCTTCCAGTCAATCTTTGTGAGTTGTTGCTTCAGCATTTCTTAAGCAGAGCATCATTTATTGAGCAGTGAGCACAACGCCACACATTCCGCATGTCTTCCTGTACGCAGTCTGCAGCAACATGAACTCTGGATAAAAAGTAAAAGCTAGGAAATTGCATTCCTAGACTTTCACTCATACACATCAGCATAGGACTAAAGACAAGTACTCTACATATTACATTTACATTCTACACGGACAAGATTACAAAATTAAGACGAACATATCCTAGCAACGCAAATATAGGTGAATTGGAGATTTCTCTTCTTACCACAAATTTGCTCCTTGGTTTCCTTGTGAGGAGGGGTCTGCGCCACTGCTGCCGTCGGACCTGGGCCAATAACCTTCAATTGACGGTAGCGGTGGTGGCGATGTGAATGGGAATCCCGGACGCGGTGGTGCAGTCGGCGGCAACTGTGTGGATCTTGGCGAAGTGGGAGACTTGGTGGATTTCTCGGCGCCCTTCTTCCCGTGGCGCGATGTTGAAGACGCTGCACCTTCGCTCGCCATGTCACCTCTCCAGGCGCCGATTTGTCGCAGCAGCTCGTCATGTGGCCCCTGTCCTCCCTGCCGCACAACGGAGGCGCTGGACTAGGCATCCGCGCCGCGAAACAGGCAGGAGAAGGCGAGATATAGGGTTGGGGATTGAGTGATTTGGCGCGAACCGGGAAGGGGGAAGCGCGGGAGACCGCGTCAAGGAGGAACAAGCCGCGCGCGTCGCTTGGGATCCGCCCGAGGGCATGAGATTTAAACTCACCGACCTCAATGCGAGTTTCATTGCCTGGGTAACGGTGACCCTCTTCCCCTCTCTCCTCGTAAATACTCTGCCAACTAAGCAAATTTGGTGATGTGGCGTATCATTAAATGAGAATGAAATCCCTTTGAAACTCCCACCGGCAGGTTGTAAATTACAGTGAGGAAAAATAATAATAAATTAACAATATACTAAGTGTAGTTTGGAACCTTATTGCAAGAACAGATTATTTATAAGGTCAAAGAAAGAGCAAATTTTTCTTACTAATTTGAATTATTAAATTACAAATTCACAATTAAATTAACTAATAATAGATTGATTAAAAACAAAATAAAAATTTTATATTAACTGGAAATTTAAAAATTTACAAACTAATATAAATAAATAATTCAAATTGTTAGAAATAACAAACCAAATTGATATAAATAAATAAATTACTTTAATTAAAAGTTGGATTAGAAAAAATAACAGTAACAACTAGATTAGAAAGAATATTTATTAAAATTTAAAAAAAAATTAATTAATTTGTTGGGCACCTCAGGCACCCTCCAAAAATTAGCGTATGCTGCTTATTGTGACGTGCACACGGTATTCTTTAGTAAAAGGCGAAAGAATCGTTCGCTTTGTGCACAACACGCAGCTGCGTGCCTTCAACAGGTGCACCTCGCCCTCTTTACGTAGGCAGCCTCTCCTCCGCCTCGTCCTTGCGCTAGCAACAACCAGCGCCACAACGCAAGTACGCAACGACTCGTCCTGCACTCCTGCTGCCCACACGACACCTTTCCATTCGGCCCACGCTCTGTACACTAATAGGCCGGCCACATTCCTTCGCATGCCACTTTCTGACCTTCTGCGGCTCACTGGATGCGTCTGTCTTGTAGACGAAGAGCATCGCTCTGTACACTAGCCCATTGCTGTACAGCCATGGTGTGGTCCACGTGAGGGGTATTTACGTACTTTGAGGGGAGAGAGCGGACTAGTGGACACGCTGTCGCTGTCCGGTGTCCCTGAAGTGGAAAAATGGGCTTCGAGACACTTCCAGAGCTCCAATCGAAGCTTCTCCACACTTGGCGCTCCTGTCCACCCAGCTCCCCAGACCGGAGCTCATATATCTCCCGCCATCCATTGCACGCCCACCACAGCAATCCGGAGCACGCCAGAAACCACGAGAAGCGAAGCAATCGGAGAGCAGAGGAGTGCTGCGAACGACGACGGACAGAGGCAGTTGCGTGAGTGTGACGGAGATGGTGGTGCTCACGGAGGAGTTCCACGGCCTGTCGCTGAAGCGGAAGGGCGCCCACGAGCCGGGCCTCTTCCACGACGCCGGCGTCGACGACCGTTCCTCCGGGTTCTCGCTCTCCTGCCGCGCCACCAAGATGCGGCGCCTCGCGTGTCCCGACGGCCCTCGCCACGGGGACGACGACACGGCCGCGGTGGGCGGCGCCGCGACGGCGGCGTGGGAGGACGACGTCGCGATGGGCGACGGGAGGGCGGTGGTGGTGTACGGTGACGGAGACGGAGGCAGCAGCAGGCGGATCGACGCCCCGCGCCTCCGCGCGGACTGGATCCGCGCCATGCTCCGCGAGGCGGACAGCAGGACGGTGCGGGAGCTGCTCGCCGGCGCCGCCCTGGAACGGGGCTCCGAGTCCGACCTCGCCCTGGCCGTCGTGCCGTGGGTGGCGCCGACGGCGGAGGAGGCCGCCGCTGAGGAGGCGTCGGATGGCGAGGACGGCGCGGCGGCGATGGACGTCGAGGGAGACGACGAGGGGAAGGAAGGCGGCCGCCCCTGGACCTGGACCGGGCATGGACAGGCGTATGGCGACGTTGCTGGGGAGGGCTTGGTGTACCGGTGGCCGCAGCACTGTTGGGCGGCGCCGGTGCCCGCGGTGGCGCAGGCGAGCCCGGTGATGCGGTCGTGGTGAACGGCGTGTGGTGTGTGTTGCCGTAGCGGCAGTAGACAGGAGTTCGAGTTGTAGAGCAGACACGTGTCGAGTGATTCCAGCCCGGAATGGGACCGGGCGCCTTCGCCGATGGCATGTGAAGCCTTCTCGCAATGGCCGGTTGTAGTAGTATGTCAGTATGCGATGATTCAGGGGGTGGATGTGGTCTTTTTCGTTCAGAAATCGCACGGGTGGTTTCGACAATTCGGTGCTCTGGGGCAGTGTTGTTGATGATGATGATCATGACCTTGTTCGGCTGGCTGGCTCCCAGCCAGCCAGCAGTGTTTTTCTCTCACATCAGTTCAGCACCAGCCACCAGTCACCAGTCAGCCAGCAGTATTTTTCTCTCACAATAAATCAGCCTCAGCCACTAGCCACCAGCCAGCCGAACGAGGCCCATGTTACTACTGGGCTCAACTCAAGTCAAAGCCACTCATGACGATGCCCGAATGATGCTAGCACTAATCATGATCTTCTCTGCTGGGCACTAGTACTCTACTGCTCTGTTTCTGTGTTCTGCTTCTATCTGTCCCTGCTGCCCTGTGGGATTTTTTTCCTAAATCCTGTGTATTTCCAGTGAAATTAAACTGATTCTTGTAAAATTCTTACAATCATGTCAAATTTCTGTATTCTGAAGAGACCCTTAGTGCTGCTGTTGCAAAATACTCCTACAGACCAGAGTAAGAAAAAGTGGTGCAGAAGCAGCACTGCAACGGCGACAATCCTGAAACAAGTGCAGCCGAGCGAGGCCTAACCTACGGCTTGCCATCGCCTGAGTATGCTGTCGGAAATCCAACACGGTAGAGCCGAGCGATCCTCCTCCCTATCCTGGCCTTTTCTTTTCTATCCATTCTATTTCTCTCTTCTTGCTCCACTGATGAATTGGTATGGTATTCGACCAAATCCGCATAGGCGCTTCGCGCGCTACGTGGGGATTCATCTGGATCCGATGGTGAACTGTGTGGTTCTTGATGGTCAGCTTGATGGCGGTGCTTCCCTCCTCGCTACAGTGTATTGGTCATGGCCGCGGTGGCGCGGTTAGCTTTGTTGCTTGGGTGGTCGCCGGCACCTTCTCCCGCGTGCTCGTCCTGTGTCAATTTCGTGGTTGTCTTGGTCATGGGCGTAGTCTCGTGAGTCGTGACCCGAACGCGCATAGGACATGTCCAACAACAGGAAGCGCGGCCATAGCATTCAGGAGTGGTATGTATGTGGTATGTATGGGGCACCATTCGTCATATTCAAGCTTTTGGGTGCTATCCCCATGTGTAGCGATGGCATGGTATGGGACACGCTTCGTCGACTCTATGAGTTTTTGTTATATCAGTCTCGACATTGACAACGTCTATGGGTGTTGTTATCCTTCTTTGATCGAAGGCAACATCACTGCATCCCATCTTACCCAACTACTGGATATCCAGGTAAAAATCTAACCTCGCTCTAGATGGGTTGTGGCATCACTTTGGAGGACCTATGTGTGACGGCACTATGCGTTCTGATTTCCCAATTAAAAGTCATTAATAGCTGTTAGTATCTAGCATATTCCCCCTACATGTCTCGATTCAGCGAACCGCATAGTTTGTCAAGCCCTCTCCAAAGAGGATGTGGGGGCATATTTGTGGGTATTAGTTCAGGAAATATTACAATACCTATAGCTCTGACATCGTCTCTGTTAAGTTGCCCTAACAACAACTGAAAATGGTATTTTCGTCTAGAGATCACACTACTCCTTAGCATGGGCCTGTTCTTTAGCCCTAGTGTGTCAGGTGCAAAGACACTCTAGAAAATCAAAGGCTTCAGACAAATGTTGATTTTTTATTTAGTTGTTATTGCTTGGTCGCTGCTAAATGTCAAACAGGCTCCATAGGCACTTTTATTTAGCTGTTCTTGCTTGGTCGCTGCTAGATGTCCATTAGGCTCGATAGGCAAGACCACGTGAAACAGTTGATCACCTGCTAGCTGGGTGTGTCTTTGCTAGAAAGATGTGGTGGCAGATTTTAGAGAGTGTTGGCCCGTAATCTTTAGGCCAAAAAAAATGCACCCAATTCCTTTCAATCCCCTCGGATTAAGCCTAACAAAATTTGATTGGTCTTCATTTAGGCCTGCCCACACACACCTGCCAATTTTTAGTTCTCTCCGACGGAGCACAAAAGACAAATTAATTACCTAGTAACTTGTACTAAATGTCTGAACGTTTGATATGGCACACGCAAATTGCTTTGTTGAAGCGAGGAAAACAGTTACAGTTTGCATATGCACCCTATTACACCACGCTTTGGTGGCCTTAGGTGAGAAAAGATGTCACATACTCCTAAACCTCTATTGAAATACCAATGCTATAACGCATGACAGGCCACAGACTGCTGTGCACAAGAAAAAAGAAAGAAAAAACATCCATAAATATCAGCTTTATCTCACCATCTCTCTAAGTCTCTTTTCTAAAACAATAGCTCCCTCTACCAGAACTACTAGCATGTCCTGCAAGCCACGGCTTTTTTCTTCTCTCTTTCACGAGAGCTTCACTCTGTTGTGGTATGATAAGACCACTATCCCTGCTGGAGCGTTGGATCTAGCCTTAACGGTTTACCATCATTCACGGATCACTGCAACACCTTTGTAACGTACTTTAGCTTAGGGAAAATAGAAATAGCACAATATGTAGGTCATGTTTGGATCCACCGGCTAAACTTTAGTCGGCTAAATCCAACTAAACTTTAGCTGGAGGTCAAAATGTACACAATTATTTTAGCTGTTCCAACCTAGCTAAAACCAGCTAAAAGGCCTCGATGACCAAACTATTCCCAGCTAAAGTTTAGCTAGAGGATCCAAACACCTCAGCTAAAATTTAGCTAGCTAAACAATGAAATTAACTAGGGATAGCATCCCTAGCTAAAGCTTAGCTAGTTAAATTTTAGCTCTAGCAATTAGATAGATAAATTTTATTTGAGGTGGATCCAAACAGGCCTGTAGTATTGCCAAATTAACATGGCTACTCAATTATTAAGAGGATCTTTTTTTCAAATGAACTGTAGATAGGCTCCTGGGTACAACTTTTCGCCAATAGCCAACTTTGATTGTTATCGCCAGAACATGCCTATTGAGCACATGGTGTTTTGAGGCAACGAGATAAATGTTTGTCTGTTCTGGCTGTGGCTACGTTGGTTGGCTAATAATGGCTATTCCTCTAACTTAAGACCTTCCGTTTCTTATCTCTCCCTTCCTCTGTTTATATATATATATATATATATATATATATATATATATATATATATATATATATATATATATATATGTTTATATTTTTCATTTTCACAACCTTTTTATGAAATTATTTTCATAATTCTCACACAGAAAGTTCTGATTTTTGCATTAATTTCTCTTAAATTCTCTATCCATTTTCCACATGGGACAGACTATAATAGTTTTTCCTTGTGATTTCTGGTCATACTGTCAAAACTGCAATATCTTTAGTAACTAGCGTGGTACTTTGGTGATTAGGAATCTATAGTGGCGTTTTTTCCTCTCTTTTTTTCCCCTCAAGGCGACGTTATTCACGCGTTTAATATATTGCCCTAGCTTGTGCTCTTTTTTTTTTGGTTAGGTAAACTTCTCATCCTCATCCATTTTTCTCCCATAACTCTTATAGCTAGATGAGGTGTTTAGCAAAGTTGCATACATCAAAAGACAATGGTTAATATTTTCATGTTTCTACTACTTATTATCACCTTACCCAAAAGAATTAGACAGACATATCATTTTTTAGTGTGGGTGTGGCCACGCACAATAATTCTCAATCTGTAGACTAGGATTTGACTATTCCATTATGTTTTTTCTGTCAACAGTAAAAAAGAAACTTTTCCAAACAAACTAATATATGCTGTCGCCAGAGTTTCAAAAAAGAAAAAAAAACTATGCTGACGCCAGAACATGCTTCTTGTGCATGCCGCCAGTTCATCAACCATAGCGTTTGAGGCAACCAGATAAATGTTCGCTTCTTTTGGCTGCGAGCCTACGACTGTGTTGGACGGTTGGTGGCTAAGCTACCGTTGGGTAATTTTTCTTTTTTTTAATAAAAAATGCTGCCGTTGGCTTGTGAAAAATCAATAGTGAGATTTCTCAAGTAACCAGTGTGGTCATGGACGTGGAAATTAATTTCGAGATATGTTGAAAATTTCTCTTGATACGATATTGATACTCTTGATATCTATAGCTTTATTAGAAACAAATGCACGAAGTTGGTGGTCCACGTAAATGCTTGCTCTACCCCTATGCGAGTTATTAGAAACAAGCGCACACGGTCCATGTAAATATGTTTTCCTCGCCTTTCTTTCACGCCAAAGACCGTTATTATTCTATTAATTGCTAACCAACGTTAAGTCGTTAATTGCAAACCAACGTTATTCTTTCGCGCTAAAGACCGTTAATTTGTTTGGAGGTTTAAATAAAACTAAGAACCAACAGATCTATGTGTGTAAGCACCACATTTCACGACCTCTAATAGTCTGGATTCCGTATATTCGCGGCATGGTGCCCTAGTTCGCGCCCTTGCTTGATGAGTAGGGTAAAGTTTTGCAATTACACCTCCCATGTCATTTTTCCCTCACAATTTTTTGATAAAATATAAACACATGCACTATTCTACAAATAAAGTTTTGTTAAATGGGCCATTTGGAATTTGGATTCAACAAAAGGAAATTATGAAATTTTTTTAGGGTAGGTGGCCACATTCCAGATCCTTCTGAGCCGTACTAGGTCTAAAACCAACACCAACTCCCCTCTATAAATTCAGTAGAAATTCACCAAATTCTCCAAAATTTCTCAGTCAACAACTAGTCAGCGCCGCACACAGTTGCAAGTGTAAGAACTAAGAAGAGAGACAGAGAAGGCCAGTCGGCTTCTCTTTTCTCCTTTAACGCCCGGCGCGCGCGCCGGGATAGCCGAGGCGGGCGTGGCGGCGTCCGCCAGCGAGCAGCCCGGTGTCACGGCTCGACGCGATCCCCGCCGAGCTGAGCTCTTCCGGCGGCTCGACGCCGCCTGCGAGGCACGCCGCCTCGAAACGGCGTCTCCCCCGCATTTCGCCCGGTCTCCTCCCCCGCGGCGGCCGCCGGAGCCTCCCGAGGACGACGACCAGCCCATTTGGCCGCCCCATAGCCGCTACTGGGAACGCTACAAGTATACGCTCTATCCTCCTCGTCTTCTATTTTGCAATCGTTGGTGTCTTGATTTCATTTCGCGTGCGGTGCTCATAGAAGGACTGAATAAAAGCTTGTTCGTGTGGTTAGAATTTCATTGATTTCCTGCTGGTCGAGTTTCGTGTTAGCATTGCTCGATATCGAATGTTAGATAGAGTATGTACTGATGTATGTGCGGTTTGGCGATTTTGTCGTTTTCACATTCCAGACGTAGGAATCAGAGAGTAGCTTCTCTTGTTGCTAACAAGAAGGCCACATATTTGTGCTTGGCATGTTTACGTGCTTAAATCCTTGGATTTCGGTGAGATTATAGATTTTGGTTTAGGATATTTTAGGGATAGACAACACGTACGCTTCATGTCTTGCAAGCCTGAGAACACATACGGCTGGAGTATCACGATTTCTGTTGTTGGTTGGATTAGGCCTGTAATGTTTGGATTCCAGAGGCATGTGTTATGATATTGGAATACTGACTTCTTTTTTTGGACGAGGGGAAACTATCCTGTTTCGTCTTTTGTAGAAAAAGCTCCATAAAAAGTTTGTGGTCAAAACATGAATAGTTGGCCCTACTACTTTGAACATAGCTACTGGACAAAATGTGTTTTGTGTCTGAGACACATTAAGTTCAGACAAGTTCAAGTCTGAAGAAAGTGGTTCATAGGCTTGCAAGAAGCAAGAATTGTTAGCTTCATAACATTTCTCATTAACTTAATGCTATTGGAATGCTGACTTAGGTTTGTCAACTTAATGCTGTGTTTCCACTGCTAATGATAGATTGTATCTAGCCTAGGGGTTTTGGTATTTTCTGCATTAGCTCTACTTAGTTCAAATGTTACATGTTAGGAAGTTATGCGATACCTTATTATAACAGGGTCCAATTGGTAATTCCCGAAGCATACTAATGAGGAACTATGTTCGTAAATATTGTTATTGCAAATGATATCCTAGAGTCAAGCTGAGGAATCTTTGTAATTGAGTTAGTGCCACTAAGTTCAGTTGTTCAATGCTTGGAATTTGTGTTACACCAAACTGAACTTGGGCCTTGTTTAGATTGCAACTTTTTGCAATCTGAGCTACTGTAGCACTTTCGTTTGTATTTAGCAATTAGTGTCCAATCATGGACTAATTAGGCTTAAAAGATCCGTCTCACAAATTACAAACAAACTGTGTAATTAGTTATTTTTTACCTGCATTTAGTGCTCTATGCATGCGTCTAAAGATTGATGTGATGGAGAGAGAATGTAAAAAATTGAAATTTGAAAGCTAACTAGACAAGGCCTTGATGTACAACTTTCCATTTTGGTTTGAGAAATACGTTGTTTGGAGAACAGGACTTTGGTGAACCTGATTGGTTGGGCCCTATCAGTACTAAGGAGGTGTTGGCTTATATAGTTATATGGCTAATGAATCCTGATTTCTAGCTTTCTGATTGTAGGATGTTACACCACCTCAGTTAGTTGTACAAGATGGAGATTTATACAGCACAGTAACTAATCTTATACAGCCAAAATGAAAAGGATGTGAAAAATACTGGTTGATCCATGTGTTTATGCAGATGCTTTTTTTATGTACCATAGAGAATTTATTAGCAATGTCCTTCTATAAAATGCTCTGTAGAATTCTATTGTCAACTTGGAATGGTTATTCTGCTGTTGGCTTTTTGAGTGTATACTATGTTTTGACATTTGAGAACTTGGTTCCAGTATTCTAGGTACGTCAAATCCAAGATTTATAATGAATGTTTTTTAGGCAATCTTCTGTGTATGCCCGTTATTGTATTGTTTCCCTTCTGTATTTTTCAGTTGCACTATTGTGTAGCTACTTTAAATCTGTTTAACTTAGGGATCTTTCAGAATTGTAGGCTTGTCTCAGAAATCCCAGTTTGAAAGTACCCCTTTTGTAAATTCTGTTTTCTCTAGATGCTTTCTCCAAATTCCCAATCCAAATGCTTTAGTCCATGTAGGCTATAGTATCATACTTATCATAAGCTCAACATTGACTCGTGCAATGGTTACAATTCCCTAGGTTCTGGGTACTGGAACAGGACACACACACACTCACACTCACACACACATAGAAATATGGAGCAATCTTTGTACTGAAGATATTATGCTTATGTATCATTATGTTATGATATGAAGCTATCTTTTACCTTCTAAAGTTAAATTTTGTTTACTATCCTTTCAACAGGTCCTTAAGAAATATGGAGTCCAAACCAGAAAATTCTATGATCAATCCCGTTGAGAACTCTGTATCTCCACCATCTGGGAAGAGACATAAAACATTATCTGATAAAGATGGTGACCAATGTGATGATGTGTCTCAGCAAGTAGTGATCTATAAGAATGACAAAAGTGATAGGGGAAGAGATGAACAGAGTGCAAGCCATCTCCCAATTATACCAGCAAAACCATCAAAGAAACAAAAGCGTGCGTTGGGAAAGCAAATTGGAGCCTTTGCTGCTCAGTGTGCTAAATGTCAGAAATGGAGACTTATTTCAACAAAAGAGAAGTACGAAGAAATTCGAGAGCAAGCTCTACCGAATCCTTTTGTCTGTGAGAAAGCCTGTGAGTGGAAGCCTGATGTGACATGCGATGACCCATCAGATGTATCTCAGAACAACGGTATGCTTTGGGCAATTGATAAACCTAACATCGCACGGACCCCTCAAGGATGGGAAAGGTTGGTTAAGATAAGAGGTGAAGGAAGCACCAAATTTGCTGATGTGTGAGTAACATTTTCTCTCCGAACCTTAAATCCTTCCTAGTTTGACTGCTTATTTCTTAACAAATGGCATTGTAGCTGTTACATATCTCCAACCTCTGGGTGACGTCTAACCTATGATCTAAGTTCATAGTCCATGGCAACGAACAAATGAAGAAAGAAAATCTAAGTTCTAATTGTTTAAAGAAATGGGAAAATTGGTGTTTTAGTTTAATATCATACAAAATAGTTCTCCTTCAATATATTTATACCTGCAGCTAGTGTTGTTTACTGTAGTCAATCACCCATATTGATATTAATATCATGCTGCATGGTGTTCTAGCACTGGCATCTTGGATTAATATGGTAGTGCGCATATTAACATTGTATTCATGCTTTCAGGTACTATTGGTCCCCTACAAGAACACAACTGAGATCAAGCAAGGAAGTGGAGAAGTATGTGAAGTTCCTTTGGTCAACTCTTGCTTCAATCTCTTCACTTAAAGCATATTGTTGCTCAAGTTCAGTTTTACATGTATGTAGTTGTATGATCGAAATTTTTCTCTAATTCTTCGAACTCCATCCTTGGATAGGTACCTTGAAGAGCATCCAGAATGTGCTGCACAAGGTGTAAAGTTATCTCATTTTTCATTCCAGTCACCTGCACCACTACAAAAGGACTATGTTCGGAAGCGTTCCCAGACAAGCCAAAGTGGTATTACACCAACAGGGTCAACTAAGCTTCTCCCACCGGAAGAAGGTAATGTATATTACATAAATTGAGCATCCTACATTTAATGTTTTCTAGTCTCCCTTTTTACTTCTCCTATATTTCAGGTGCTTGATTTTTTGTTGTTGTTCAGGCAACATCTTGACTATAAAAAAACTATGAATTATCTCATGTTAGTTGTCCTTTTAGTTGTACTAGTTGGTTGTCTAAGATTGTTGCCTGAAATATAGCAACCTCCTGGCCTGTTTGGCATGTTCCTATTGCTGCATGGTTAGATTGGCATCTTCCTAGTGGATAGTAGTAGCTATCTAGATGTTTGTATTTTCTAGTAAGCACCAAAATTTTGGTGCAAAGTTATTCGGCAATTGGTTGATGTGTTATAGATTCTGCACATTTGTGTTGCAGCTACATCCATACAATTGGTTGTTCATATTACAGTAGTGCCTGGGACACTTATGTCCTCGCTCCAACCAATAGACATTTTTGTCCTCACTCCAAACATATGGCTTCTAACATGGGCTAGTATTTCAACATTAATTGAAGCTTGCTCGTTATTCTCATCTGATCCCATGTTTTGTTTCTTGGTTCAGTTGAACCCATCTCCTGGGCACCTCCACCGGCGGATGACAACCTGAAGAACAACATGCTGCTGGTCCTCTACAATGGAGATCAGACTCGAGTGGTGCGGTCGTCTTCTGAACTGCCAGAGCCTGAGAGCCCGCCGCCTGCACCAGCAGCTTAGCTTAAACCCGCATTCGGCCAGCCTAGGATAATCTTTTGGGTGGTTGGTGTAGAATGATACAAAACTATAGATGATGCTCCTACAAGGGTTGCAGAACTTGGTCCCCATAGGTAGCTGCCATGTTCGTGCTGTTTTATTGGTTCGTTCATTTGGGTCCGTCAGGATCAGGTAGGCTCGTGTTGCTTTCGATCGGCTGCTACTTGAACACCGTTGTGACGTGTATGTGTTGTGTATGTTTTGTACCGTAGCTGCTGCTGCTGGGTGCCAGATTGCTAGTCATGGTCAGATGAAACTCTGAGATTTTGGGATGACAACTGACAAGAAAGTGTGTCGAAGTGATAAGGTTTAAGATTTCTGAAACAAATGGCTTCTTCTGAACTAGATAATACTGTAGCCAACAAGCAGTTGTCTTTCGCACAAATTTATTCTAGTATCATTTTCTGAGAAATGTTATGTTCATGTTTCCTTTGATCAGCATCTAGTGCCATTTTCTGAAAAATGTTTACGTTCATGTTTCCTTTTGTCAGCATGTAGCATCATTTTCTGAAAAATGTTTTGTTCATGTTTCTCAAGTCTTGACCATAACACATCTGACAACTGAAAGCCTGAAACCTTGCGCGTTGCGTGTTTCCTTCGTTTCTCTGAAATCTGATTGTTCTGAAGTGGAGTTGCAGAAATACATTGCAGTATCTGATTGGTTTTGCAGCACTGCATTTCTAAATCAACCATTGGCTTTATCTGAACTACTGCTGTACTAGCCAACAAGCAGTTGTCTTCCAAACAAATTATTCTAGTATGATTTTCTGAAAAATAATTTGTTCATGTTTTCTTTGATCAGCATCAGTAGTCTACGAAGTAGTACTGTACCATGACACATCTGACAACTGAAAGTCTGAAACCTTGCTCATCGCAGTTGCAGCTTCTCTGTCAGAGCCCGTGCCAGGACATGATCCCGTTCCAGGAAACGAAGCCGTCCCCGCTCCACACCGGCGGCCAGAGCAGCAGCAGGCAGGAGGACCAGGAGCCACCTCCACGCACGGTGGTGGCTCTCCGCTCTCGCCATTGCGCTCCCCACGCACTTCGACAGCGCATCAGAGCTCGGTTCGTCCGGTGCCACCCCGACGGCGGCCACTCGTCTGCTCTCGTGCGGCGGCGGCGGCGGGAGCCCGGCCTCCGGCGTCGACCCGCTGGTGTTCGTCGATGGTCGACCCCGACGACGACGATGCCTTCTGCCCGGAGCCGCTGGCGGTGGTGCCGCCGACCCTGTTCTTCGGCATCGACGAAGTAGGAGTACGTGCACTTCGGGTCGTCGATGCACCAGGGCGTGCGCTTGACGACCTCACGCCGGAGACGCTCGACTTCTTCGGCCTCCCTCCGTCCGCCCAGCCGTAGAGTGACCTGCACGGTCTATGTATCATGTATGAGCTGGCGAGGGTCAGGCGTACGGCGCAGCGGCTGGCGAGGGATTGGTGTACCAGTGGCCGCAGCACTGCTGGGCGGCGCCGGCGCCGGCGGTGGCGCAGGCGAGCCCGGTGATGTGGTCGTGGTGAAAGGCGTGTGGTGTTGGTGCGTGTTGCCGTAGCAGTAGACAGGAGTTCAAGTTGTAGAGCAGCCACGTGTCGAGTGATTCCAGCGGGGAAAATGGGACCGGGCGCCATTGCCGATGGCATGTGAAGCCTTCTCTCCATGGCCGGTTGTATATGTGATGATTCAAGGGGTGGATGTGGTCTTTTTCGTTCAGAATCGCACGGGTGGTTTCGACAATTCGGTGCTCTGCTGGGGCAGTGTTGATGATGATGATCATGTTATTGCTACTGGGCTCAACTCAAGTCAAAGCCACCAATGACGATGCCTGAATGTCGCTAGCACAAATCATGATCTGCTCTGCTGGGCAGTAGTACTCTACTGCTCTGCTTCTGCTTCTGCTTCTGCTTGTCCCGCTTGACTGCTGCCCTGTGGGATTATTCTTCCTAAATCCTGTGTATTTCCAGTGAAATTAAACCGATTCTTGTAAAATCTCACAATCGTGTTAATTTTCTGCATTCTGAAGAGACCCTTGGCAGTGCTGCTGTTGCACTACAGACCTGAGTAAGGGTGTGTTTAGCTCGCGAAAATTTTTGGCTTTGGCTACTGAAGCACTTTTGTTTGTATTTATCAATTAGAGTCTAATGATTGACTAATTAGGCTCAAAAGATTCGTTTCGTGGTTTTCTACCAAACTGTGTAATTAGTTTTTTTTCATCTACATTTAATGCTCTATGCATGTGTCTAAACATTCGATGTGACGGGAAATCTTAAATTTTTTTGGAAAAACATGGCCTAAAGAAAAAGGAAAGTGGGTGCAGAAGCACAGCACTGCAACGGCGACAATCCTGGAACAAGTGCAGCCAAGCGAGGCCTAACCTACGGCTTGCCATATGCCATGGCCTGAGTATGCTGTCGAAAAGCCAAGACGGTAGAGCCGAGCGATCCTCCTCCCTATCCTGGCCTTTTCTTTTCTAAATCCATTCTATTTCTCTTCTTGCTCCAGTGACGAATCGGTATAGTGTTGGACCAAATCTGCATAGGCGCTACGCACTACGTGGGGATTCGTCTGGATCCGATGGTGAACGGTGCGATTCTTGATGGTCAGCTTGATGGCGGTACTTCCCTCCTCACTACAGTACGTCGGTCATGGCCGTGGTGGCGCGGTTAGCTTTGTTGCTTGGGTGCTCGCCGGCACCTTCTCCCGCGTGCTCGTTCTGAATAAAGACTTTATTTTTCTCTCGCAATAAATTAGCATAAACATCCGCACTCGCTTCAAATAGGGTCTATGTCAATATATCGTGGTTGTCTTTGTCACGGGTGTAGTCTCGTGACCTGAACGCGCATAGCATTCAGTAGTGGTACATATGGGACTCCTTTCGTCGTATTAATCTTTGGGCGCTATGTCCCGTGTGTAGCGATGGCGTGGCATGTGACAAGCTTCGTCGACTCTGAGTTTTTTTTGTTAGGGTAGGTTTGTGTGTGCTATGAAAACTATAGGGGTTTTTGGTTGCACAAAAAAACTGTTGTGGCGGCAGGCTGTGGCTGCAGTTACCGTGTTAGTTTGCTAATAGCCACAGTCGCAACCTGCACCAATGGCCTTTTTTGCAGCCACGCTAACAACGTCTTTGGATGTTGTTATACTTCTTAGTTCGAAGGCAACATCACTACATCCCATTCTACCCAACCATTGGATATCTAGGTGAAAACCTGGCCCTGCTGTAGATAAATTGTGGCGGTGACTATAGTCGTGTCCTATTATAGACGTCATTTAGGAGGACCTATGCATGACGGTACTATTTGTGCGTGCGTTGTGATTTCTCAGTTTAAAGTCATTAGTATCTAGCATATTCTCGCTACATGTCTCGATTCAGCGGAACCGCATAGTTTGTCAAGCCCTCTCTAAGAGGATGTGGGGGCATGTTTGTGGATCACTATTAGTTCAGGGAATATTACAATACCTATAGCTCTGGCATCGTCTCTATGAAGTTACCCTAACAACAATTGAATATGATATCTTCGTCTAGAGATGGTCACGCTACTCCTTAGCATGGACCTATAAGGCGCTTTTCTTTAGCCCTAGTGTGTCATATGCAAAGACACTCTAGAAATCAAAGGCTCCAGACAAATGTTGATTTTTTTATTTAGTTGGTCTTGCTTGGTCGCTGCTAGATGTCCAACAGGCTCCATAAGCACGACCACGTGAAATAGTTGATCACCTGCTAGTTGGGTGTGCCTTTGCTAGGAAGACGTGATGGTAGGTTTTAGCTGGCCATAATCTTTATGCCCAACCTCTCTAGAATTATGGGTTTTATCCCCAGAAAACTAAATCTCCCCCAATTCCCTTCAATCCTCTCGATTAAGCCTAACAAACTTTGATTGGTCTTCATTCAGGCCTGCCCACACACCTACCGATTTTTAGTTCTCTCCGATAGAGCACAAAACACAAAGTAATTATCTAATAACTTATACTAAACGTCTGTACGTCCGATATGGCACATGTAAACTATTTTGTTGTAGCAAAGAAAACCGTTACAGTTTGCATATGCACCCTATTAGACCACGCTCAATGCAAAAGCATACAATATTGGTAGCCTCATGTGAGAGAAGTTGTCACATAGTCCTAGCCTCTATTGAAGTATCAATGCTATAACGCATGACAGGCCACATACGGTTGTGCACAAGAAAAAAAGAAAGAAAAAACATCTGTAAATATCACCTTTATCTCACCATCTCTCTCGGTCTCTTTTCTAATACAATAGCTCTCTCTGCAGGAACTACTAGCATGTCCTGCAAGCCACGACATTTTTCTTCTCTCTTTCACGAGAGCTTCACTCTGATGTGGCATGATAAGACCACTATCCCAGCTGGAGCATTGGATCTAGCCTTAATAGTTCACCATCATTCACAGATCATTCCAACACCTCTGTAACGTACTTTAGCTTAGGGAAAAACAGAAATAGCACAAATAAGTAGACCCTGTTTGGATCCACCAACTAGCTAAACCCTGCTAAACTTTAGCTAGAGGCCAAACTGTACATAATTTTTTAGTTCTTTCAACCTAGCTAAAACTAGCTAAAAGGCCTCGATGACCAAACTATCCCTAGCTAAAGTTTAGCTAGAGGATCCAAATATCCCTAGCTAAACAATGGAATTAATGAGGGGTAGCATGGTCAAGGTTTTCAATTAGCTAGAGGATCCAAACACGCGGCTAAAGTTTAGCTAGCTAATCTTTAGTTGGCTAACTTTTAGTTGTAGCAATTAGAATTATAAATTTTAGTTGAGGTGAATCCAAATAGGCCCGTATATTGCCAAATTAACTTGGCTATTCAATTATTTAGAGGATCTTTTTTTCTAAATGAACTGTAGATAGGCTCCTGGGTATTGATTGCTATCGCCAGAACATGCTTATTGAGCACATGGTGTTTTGAGGCAACGAGATAAATGTTTGCCTCTTCTGGCTGCGGCTACGTTGGTTGGCTAATAATGGCTATTCCTCTAACTTAAGACCTTCCGTTTCTTATCTCTCCCTTCCTCTGTTTTGATTTCCATTTTCACGACTCTTTTATGAAATTGTTTTCATAATTCTCACACAGAAAGTTTTGATTTTTGCCTTAATTTCTCTAAAATTCTCTATCATTTTTCACATGGGACACGCTATAATAGACTGCAATGTTTTCTCTAGTAACTAGCGTGGTACTCGGTGGTTCGGAATATAAAGTGGTGTTTTCCCCCCTTTTTTTCTCAACAAGATGTGTTTAGGTAAACTTCTCATCCTCATGCATAATCCTTGTGCATTTTTCTCCCACAACTCTTATAGCTAGATGAGGTATTTAGCAAAGTTGCATACATCAAAATACAATGATTAATATTTTCATGTTTCTACTACTCATCACCTTTCTAAAAGAATTAGTCAGACATCGTTTTTTTAGTGTGGCCACGCGCAATTCTCAATCTAGAGACTAGGATTATCTAAAAAACAAAATCGAGAGAAATTTTTTTCAACAATAAAAAATAATCTTTTTCAAACAAACTAATATATGCTGTCGCCAGAGTTTTTTTTTTTAAAATAAACTATGCTGTCGCCAGAACATGCTTCTTGAGGCAACGAGATAAATGCTTGCTTCTTTTGGCTGCGAGCCTACGACTGTGTTGGACGGTGGGTGGCTAAGCTACCGTTGGGTCATTTTTCCTTTTTTTTAATAAAAAAATGCTGCCGTTGGCTTGTGAAAAATCAATAGTGAGATTTCTCAAGTAACCAGTGTGGTCATGGATGTGGAAATTAATTCCGAGATATGTTGAAAATTTCTCTTGATATGATATTAATACTCTTGATATCTATGGCTTTATTAGAAACAAACACACGAAGTTGGTGGTCCATGTAAATGCTTGCTCTGCCCGTGTGCGAGTTATTAGAAACAAGCGTACACGGTCCATATAAATACTTGCTGCTCAAGTCTTTAGTTTTAGATTTTTTCATGCCAAAGACCGTTATTATTCTATTAATTGCTAACCAACGTTAATCTTTTGCGCCAAAGACCGTTAATTTGTTTGGAGGTTTAAATAAAACTAAGAACCCACGGATATACGTGTGTAAGCACCACATTTCACGACCTTCACAACCTCTAGTAGTTTGGTTTCCGTATTTCGCGCCATGGTGCCTAGTTTGTGCCCTTGTTAGGTGACTAGGGTAAAATTTTGCAATCACACCTCCCATGTCATTTTTCGCTCACAATTTTTTTGATAAAATATAAACACATGCACTATTCTACAAATAAAGTTTTGTTAAATGGGCCATTTGGAATTTGGATTCAACAAAAGGAAATTATGAAAAAATTTTAGGGTAGGTGGCCACATTCCAGATCCTTCTGAGCCGTACTAGGTCTAAAACCAACACCACCTCCCCTCTATAAATTCAGTCGAAATTCACCAAATTCTCCAAAATTTCTCAGTCAACAACTAGTCAGCGCCGCACACAGTTGCCAGTCGGCTTCTCCCTCCTTTAACGCCCGGCGCGCGCACCGAGATAGCCGAGGCAGGCGTGGCGGCGTCCGCCAGCGTGCAGCCCAGCGCCACGGCTCGACGCGACCCCCGCCGAGCTGAGCTCTTCCGGCGGCTCGATGCCGCCTGCGAGGCACGCCGCCTCGAACAGCCGTCTCCCCCGCATTTCGCTCGGTCTCCTCCCCCGCTGTGGCCGCCGGAGCCTCCCGAGGATGACGACCAGTCCATTTGGCCGCCCCGTAGCCACTACTGGGAGCTTTACAAGTATACGCTCTATCCTCCTTGTCTCTGTTTTGCGATCGTTGGTGTATTGATTTCATTTCGGGTGCGGTGCTCACAGAAGAACTGAATGAAAACATGTTTGTTTGGGTAGAATTCCGGTGGTTTCCTGCTGATGGAGTTTCGTATTTCGTGCTAGCCTTGCTTGATATCGAATGTTAGATAGAGCTTGTGCTGTTGGATGTGCGATTGGTGATTGTGTATGGACGTGCGATTTGGCGACTGTGTTTTTTTGATGAAACTGATTTGGCGATTGTGTTGTTTTCACATTCCAAGCGTAGGTATCCGAGAGTTGCTTTTCTTGTTGCTAACAAGAATGCCACAGATTTGTGCTTGGCATGTTTACAGAAGAACTGAATAAAAGCTTGTTCATGTGGTTAGAATTCCGGTGATTTCCTTCTGGTCGAGTTTCGTGTTAGCGTTGCTCGATATCGATTGTTAGATAGAGTCTATGCTGATGTATGTGCGGTTTGGTGATTTTGTCGTTTTTCACATTCCAGACATAGGAATCAGAGAGTTGCTTCTCTTGTTGCTAACAAGAAGGCCACAGATTTGTGCCTGGCATATTTACATGCCTAAATCCTTGGATTTTGGTGACATTCTAGATATTAGTTTAGGATATTAGAGGTAGACAACATCTCGGTTCATGTCTTGCAAGCCTGAGAACACATACGGTTCGAGAATCACGATTTATGTTGTTGGTTGGACTAGCCTTGTACTGTTTGGATTCCAGAGTCATGTGTTATAGTATTGGAATGCTGATTTTTTGGACGAGGGGAAACTCTCCGGGGTCACCTTTTATTATAGAAAGAAAGCTCCATAAAAAGTTTACAGTTCGCCCTGCCATTTTAAACATAGCTACTGGACAAGTTCACAGGCTTGCAAGAAGCAAGAAATATTAGCTTCATAACATTTCTCATTAACTTAACGCTATTGTAATGCTGACTTAGGTTTGTCAACGTAATGCTGTGTTTCTAATGCTAAAGATAGATTGTATCTAGCCTTGGGGTTTTGGTATTTGCTGCATTAGCTCTAATTAGTTTAAATGTTACATGTTAGGAAGTTATACGATACCTTATTGTAATAGGATCCAATTGGCAATTCCCTAAGAGTACTAATGAGGAACTATGTTCGTAAATATTTTTTATTGCAAATGATATCCTGGAGTCAAGCTGAGGAATCTTTGTAATTGAGTTAGTGCTACTTAGTTCAGTTGTTAAATGCTTGGAATTTGTGCTACACCAAACTGAACTTGATGTACAACCTTCCATTTTGGTTTGAGAAATACCTTGTTTGGAGAAAAGGACTTTGGTGAACTTGATTGGTTGGCCCCTGTCATTACTAAGGAGGTGTTGGCTTCTATGGTGATATCTACATTTCTGATCGTAGGATGTTACACCACCTCAGTTAGCTATACAAGATGGAGATTTATACAGCACAGTAACTAATCTTATACAGCCAAAATGAAAAGGATGTGAAAAATACTAGTTGATCCATGTGTTATGCAGATGCTTTTTTTAACATACCATAGAGAATTTATTAGCAATGGCCTTCTATAAAATGCTCTGTAGAATTATGTTGTCAACTTGGAATGGTTGTTCTGCTGTTGGCTTTTTGAGTGTATACTATAGTTTTGACATTTGAGAACTTGGTTTCCAGTATTCTAGGTACATTAAATCCAAGATTTAAAATGAATGTTTTGTAGGTAATCTGCTGTGTATGCCCATTATTGTATTGTTTCCCTTCTGTATTTTTCAGTTGCACTATTGTGTATCTTGCTAAAAAAGAAGTATTCGATCACTTTTCCACTTACATTAAATCTGTTTACCTTAGGGATCTTTCAGAATTTTAGGCTTGTCTCAGAAATCCCAGTTTGAAAGTATCGCTTCTGTAAATTTTGTTTTGTTTGGATGCTTTCTCCAAATTCCAAATCCAAATGCTTTAGTCTAAGGTGTAGGCTATAGTATCATACTTCTAAGAGGCTCAACATTGACTTGTGCAATGGTTACAATTCCCTAGATTTTGGGTACTAGAACAGGACACACACCACACCACTATGTACCACACACACACACGAAATATGGAGCTATCTTTATACTGAAGATATTATGCTTATGTATCGTTATATTATGATATGAAGCTATCTTTTACCTTCTAACATTAAATTTTATTTACTATCCTTTCAACAGGTCCTTAAAAAATATGGAGTCCAAACCAGAAAATTCTATGATCAGTCCCACTGAGAACTCTGTATCTCCACCATCTGGGAAGAGACAGAAAACATTATCTGATAAAGATGGTGACCAATGTGATGATGTATCTCAGCAAGTGGTCATCTATAAGAATGACAAAAGTGATAGGGGAAGAGATGAACAAAGTGCAAGCCATCTCCCAATTGTACCAGCAAAACCATCAGAGAAACAAAAGTGTGCTTTGGGAAAGCAAATTGGAGCCTTTGCTGCTCAATGTGTTAAATGTCAGAAATGGAGACTTATTTCAACAAAAGAGAAGTACGAAGAAATTCGAGAGCAAGCTCTAGAGGATCCTTTTGTCTGTGAGAAAGCCCGTGAGTGGAAGCCTGATATGACATGTGATGACCCATCAGATGTATCTCAGGACAGCGGTAAGCTTTGGGCAATTGATAAACCTAACATCCCACGGGCCCCTCAAGGATGGGAAAGGTTGATTAAGATAAGAGGTGAAGGAAACACCAAATTTGCTGATGTGTGAGTAACATTTTTCTTGCCGAACCTTAAATCCTTCCTAGTTTGACCACTTATCTCTTAGCAAATGGCATTGTAGTTGTTACATATGTCCAATCTTATGAACTTGTATGCATACTTGTGTGCTATCTGTTGTATTTCCTCTGGCTGACGTCTAACCTATGATCTAAGTTCATAGTCCATGGTAACAAACAAATGAAGAAAGAAAAATCTAAGTTTAATTGTTTAAAGAAATGGGAAAATTGGTGTTTTAGTTTAATATCATACAAAACAGTTCTCCTTCAATATATTTATACCTACAGCTAGTGTTGTTTACTGTAGTCAATCACCCATATTGATATTAATATCATGCTGCATGGTGTTCTAGCACTGGCATCTTGGATAAATATGGTAGTGCGCATATTAACAGTGTATTCATGCTTTCAGGTACTATTGGTCCCCTACAGGAACACAACTGAGATCAAGTAAGGAAGTGGAGAAGTATGTGAAGTTCCTTTGGTCAACTCTTGCTTCAATCTCTTCACTTAAAGCATATTGTTGCTCAAGTTCAGTTTTATATGCATGTAGTTGTCTGATCAAAATTTTTCTCTAATTCTTCGAACTCCATGCTTGGATAGGTACCTTAAAGAGCATCCAGAATGTGCTGCACAAGGTGTAAAGTTATCTCATTTTTCATTCCAGTCACCTGCACCACTACAAAAGGACTATGTTAGGAAGCGTTCCCAGACAAGCCAAAGTGGTGTTACACCAATAGGGTCAACTAAGCTTGTCCCACCAGAAGAAGGTAATGTATATAACATAAATTGAGCATCCTACATTTAATGTTTTCTAGTCTCTCTTTTCACTTCTCCTATATTTCAGGTGCTTGATTTTTTGTTGTTGTTCAGGCAACATCTAATTTTTTTTCCATTGTTTGACTATAAAAAAAATATGAATTATCTCATGTGAGTTGTCCTTTTAGTTGTACTAGTTGGTTGTCTAAGATTGTTGCCTGAAAATTCAGGCACCTGAAATATAGCAACCTCCTGGCATGTTTGGGATGTGCCTCTTGCTGCATGGTTAGATTGACATCTTCCTAGTGGATAGTAGTAGCTATCTTGATGTTTGTATTTTCTAGTAAGCACCAGAATTCTGGTGCGAAGTTACTCGGCAATTGGTCGATGTGTCATAGATTCTGCACATTTGTATTGCAGCTACATCCGTACAATTGGTTGTTCATATTACAGTTGTGCCTGGGACACTTATGTCCTCGCTCCAAACATATAGACATTTTTGTCCTCACTCCAAACATGGGCAAGTATTTCGGCATCAATTGAAGCATGCTCGTTATTCTCATCTGATCCCATGTTTTGTTTCTTGGTTCAGTGCAACCCATCTCCTGGGCACCTCCACCGGCGGATGACAACCTGGAGAACAACATGCAGCTGGTCCTCTACAATGGAGATCAGACTCAAGTGGTGCAGCCATCGTCTGAACCACCGGAGCCTGAGAACCTACACCAGCAGCTTAGCCCAAACCTGCATTAGGCGAACCCATGATAATCTTTTGGGTGGTTGGTGTTAGAATGATACAAAACTATAGATGATGCTCCTACAAGGATTGCAGAACTTGGTCCCCATAGCTAGGTAGCTGCCGTGTTCATGCTGTTTTATTGGTTCGTTGGTTTGGGTCCGTTGGGATCAGGCAGGCTTGTGTTGCTTTCGATCGGCTGCTACTTAAACACCGCTATGACAACGTGTATGTGTTGTGTATGGGTTGTACCGTAGCTGCTGCTGGGTGCCAGATTGCTAGTCATGGTCAGATGAAACTGAAATTTTGGGACGACAATCAACAAGAACGTGTCATCGAAGTGATAAGGTTTAAGATTTGAAATTATTGGTCATCTATTGTTGCCGTGGTTACAGTTTAACTTTATGTGTTGTTGTGGATGCATGCAAGTTACGGTGTCCATTGACATGTGTCTCACACACACACACGCGCACATACACAAATCCATGGACGTGTCACGCGCACACACATGCTGACATCAATGGTTCACAGACTGAACAAAACAAAATAACAAGAGGATAGGATAGCATCTTTCATCCATGCAAACTTATACTTAGTTGACAGAGGACAGAGCAAGCAAAGCAACTTGTATGACAGTATGGGTATGATAGCATCAGTTGTCCCATAGATGATGGACCGAACAAAATAAAGCCTTCTCCCTGTCGGTTTACAGAAACCTAGCAACATAGGAAGTGCGCAACATTAGCTGCAGTGCTAGAAACTCGGATAGCATGATATGTCTATTACTCTATATATACATTGCTTGTTTAGATATATTGCACATTCTTCTTTGTTTCTTTTTAAACTTTCTTCGCAAACCCTGTCCTAGGAAACAGTCTACTTCGAAGCCATGTGTCGCCACACACACCTCATCATAGGTGAAACTCCTGACACGATTGTGCCTCTCTAGACATTGATCTGTGATGAAGTCATTATGAGGGGCCTCCACCATGACCATTGATTCTGCCATCTCTGTACAAACAAAATAAAAATGGATGAAATAGGGAGAGAAAACAAAGTCAGTGGTTGAGTGCCCTGGTGAGAGAGAGCCCCCACCTCCCCTTCCGCTGGCGATCTCCCTGGCGCCGGTGTCCACCCCCCAAGCCTCCCGCCACCCCCTCCTCAGATGGCCTCTTCGCCCAGCGCCCTCCAGATCTGCCCCCTTGCCTGATGATGACGAGGTGGAGTTCGTGAACTAGAGAGACGACGATAGCACCGACGACATCAAAGCCGCCTCCCCAACCACCTCTGACGTTTTGGACGGGGCGGAGCTTGAGGATCTAGGGGTTGGGTTCGGGGCGTTTCTGGTCCCTCCTGCCTGCAGATCCGGCGGAACGCCATGGTGTAAGGTACAAATGGCTAGAGGGGGGTGAATAGCCTATTTAAAAATCTACAAGCTTCACTAAACAACCACGTTAGTATAAAAGATGGCTAAGATAATTCTAGCACTAGCTCAACTACACTATGCAAGCCACCTATACAATTCTAGTGAAGCAAGACTATGATCTCTAATACACACCAATAAGACTAAGTCACTAAGCTACTTACTCCTATGTGATAAAAGCTACACTAAGATTAGTACAAGAAAGTAAAGAGCAAGTGACTTGATTCTTATACCAACGATGTAGAGAAGTAATGCACTTGAAGAATCAATCACAATGATCAACCACAAGAAAAATCCTCGGCAAAGAGATGACACAAGATTTTTACCGAGGTTCACTTGCTTCCCGGCAAGCTACTCCTCGTTGTAGCGATACACCCACTTGTCGGTTCACGAGCTAATCGACTATCAAGAGTTGAGCCCTCGGCGGGCGCCGTACTACCGCACACAAGATGGGGATCCTCCAAGCCACGAGCTCCACTAGAGTATCCAATTTGCGAACTCCCGCGGGAAAGGATCAAGAACCCCTTACAACATTTGGTGAGGGATCCAACAATCTCCAATTGCGAGCTCAATCACCTCCGTTGCTCTAAGCCGTCTACCGTGTCGGGAAACACGGAAGTGTAACAAGAAATCCACAGCAACTCGAAGATCAAGTGCCTCTAGAATGCAACTCTCAAGTAATGCACTTGAATCTCACTCAATCTCACTCAAGATGTGCAACAAATCAAAGAGATGAGTGGAGGGGTTGTTCTCTAGCTCAAAGGATGTCTCTAGGTCTCAAAATATGCAAGAGTTACCATCAAACCCCGGACATCTTCTATTTATAGCAAAGGGGTACGCAGCTAGCCGTTACCGGACGACGTAGTGAAAAACGTACTGACCGGACGCACCGGTCAGGGTGACCGGACACGTTCGGTCACTACAGGACAAGCATGAACAGTGCGTATCAAAAGTTACCGTTGCTGTGACCGGACGCGCTCTAGCGTTTGATCGGACGTGCTGCACCTGGCGTCCGGTCGGAGTCCAGTAAGCTCCCGCCGTGACCGGACGCGCCGCACGCCCGATCATGTCGCGTTACTAACCGGACGCTCCGGTCCCAAGGACCAACGGACGCGCTGGTCGCGCGTCCTGTGTGCACCTTTCCTCTGTGCCCAGGTGAACTGACCGGACGCACTGGTCAGGCCAGACCAGCGTCCGGTCACAAACCCTAGGCGCGTTGCGCCTCTGCCCTCGACTTAAGCTGACCGGACGCGCAGGTCCACCCTGGACCGCGTCCGGTCCAGCGTCCGGTTGACGTTTTTCAGTGATAAACACTCCGGACTTTCGCCTCTGGCGTAGTAGAAAATAGACGTTTTACTTCCCCAAAAAGCGCCGAATCCCGCCGAGCTTGCGAGGAACCCAAACCCCTCTCTACCGCTCAAACTCCACCGCCTTCGCAAATGTGCTAACACCACCATGTGTAAATCACCATGTGCATGTGTGTTAGCATTTTCACAGTCATTTTTCAAGGCGTTATGTTAGCTCTCAACTAGATCCTAATGCATATGCTCAAAACATTGATCTAGTGGCACTTGATTCCCGAGCTAATCGTGATTGTCCCTCTTGATAATCGGCTATGTATCCTAAACCCAGTCAATCACTTCTCTACTTATCTTAGACCGGCAAAAGAAAAACCCTATGGTTATACCTTTGCCTTGCGCTCTTAGATCCTTCTCCTTTACTTGATCATCATGTCCATCATTTTATGTGCATTCCTTTATGATCTTGCTCATCATTTCATGCACCAAATCATGTGGTCTTGTGGCCATCTCTCCATGCCATTTCCACCTCCATCACATGTGTTACTTATGCCTAGCTTAATCACACTTGATACAATAGCATTAGCAACTTGGTGTTATTAATTACCAAAACCAAACTTGGGCTTTCACATGGTCCGACTTGCTGCCACGCACTGTCTCATTGTGTTGTTAAGGGGGCCAGTTGGACTGGTCTGATGCCTCGTCGAGCTAGGGTCCGACGCTTCTTCTTCACTCTTTTCAAGTGCAACTTTCAACCCTCGCTCTCATGTGCCAACACCAAAGTGTCCCAAACGCTTGTGCATGTGTGTTAGCATTTTTTCACAATCATTTTCAAATGTTGTTAGTACTCACTAGGTCCTTATACAAATGCAAGGAGTTAGTTCACCTAGTGGCACTTGATAATCGCAATTACCATGAGTTTTCGCCTCTTTATAGTACGGCTATCTATCCTAAACCCGATCATGCACTCTATGCGTCTTGACCAGCAAAAGAAAAGCCTAGACCTTTGCCTTGCCTCCATGGTGGGTTTAGCTTTCCTCCTCTGTTCCAACTTGGAGCACTTGATCAACATCATGCGGCCATCTCCATCACCTTGAGTGCCATCTTACTCCACCTTGGATGTGAACCAACCTATCTCCATCAAATCACGATGAAGCTATATGGCCGACTTCCTCCAATGGATATGCTAGGATGGATGGCAACAACCCCAAGATCCTAATTTGGAAGGTGAACTAGAATGTGTGCGGACAGAATAGTGCAGCAAGAAGAGAAGCAATGAAGCTGTCAAAGGTCCTAATGGTTGCGCAACTACCTAGTGTGTAATAAGCTCATGTAGAACCTCAAACCTCCGCAGCCTAGGCTATAGCTGTTAGCGCCCCTCGCTCGTGTAACAGCTGTTTGAAGCCAGAAAATTGGATTTTTCAAAAAAAAACATTCTTTGCAAATCAATCCGAGGGGATTGAGGAGGTTGAAATCCCTAGCAAGTCAAAATTCTCTCTAATCCCTCTCAATTCCCTCCAACCCCCATGGAATAGGGAATAACCGAACAAGGCATGAGACTGGGCAACATTATTGTGTAGTGTGCACCCTATGTTTTGTGCTTGTGTTGTTCTCTATACTTGATAGAACACCAATTTTGGAATATCAAGTTCCTGTGCAACCTGTATTTTGTGCATGTGAGAGGTATAGGAGATCCATTGCTGATTTTACTGTGATTGTGTGCATGCGTATGTATGTGTGTTTTGTGGCTGCCTGCGTGTGTTGGACACCATCTATTTCATGAGACTAGCCACATGTGTCGATGCTCCAAAATATCATGTCACGACTGATGCTCCATTCTCATTTAAGCTACAATGGCAACCTTCATCTATGGCCATTGGCCTCATGTTGCAATAGGCAAATAGTAAAACAAACATAACTTTATTCTCTCACCTCATTACTTTCTGTCAGATACTCGTGCCACTTACAAGTGGGACCATATATCTTTCTCTCAAAACCAACACCAATGCATCTACTTTCATCGATGACACAATTCTCAATGCATATTCTCCTAGAGTGGGCAAGCATCCAAGCTCACATGAAAAGAGTTTCATGCATCAATATTTCATAATGTTGTGGCCCGTCTGAGCTTCGACACCTAGGCCTGTCCTACAAGGCTGCAAGTGGCGGATGTGAACGCCTATGACTGCTTGTTTTTTGTGTCGTCAAAGGACACCACTTTTAGAAAGAAAAAAAAGAAAAGGGAAAAAGTCTATTTTACCTCTTAAACTATCATTGTAATCTAATTTTTAATCGAACGCTAAAACCAGACATCTTATCCCCTGAAGCAAAACACTCAAAATCATTCAAATTACCTCTCTGCCATGTTCCAGAGGTGGTTTTGTTCTTTTTAGTTAAAAATTCTAGTAAATACTTGATGAGGCCTATTAAACCGTAGAAAATGTCTCCAAGATTCTAAAAGTTCCAAAAAATCATAGAGATGGATTGAGATATGAAAAATCTAAATAAAATATTTAGAGCTCATGAAAATATCTTTAGAAGCTTCCAAAAATTATATTTATCTCTAGGATAATGTGAAAAAACTCGAAAAAATCTAGAAAAAGTCCCAAAATATTCTAATGGATGTCTAAACCTATTTCAAACTTTTCACAATAAAAAAAGACACAACCAACATGAAGCAGCATTAATGCGTGTTGCATCATGCTAGTTACGTCTCAGTTCTCAGCCAAAGTTTTTTAAACACATTTAGACATTCATTAGAATGTTTTGGAAATTTTCTAAATCTAAAATTTGAAGTTTCTAGATATAGTTTAGGAGCTCTAAATATTCTATATGGATTCTTCGTATCCTAATCTATCTCTATCTGTATGATTTTTATCAGAATTTTTAGAAGGTCAAAGGCATTTTATGTGGTTTAGAAACCTTATCAAGTACTCCGTTCGTTCTAGTTTATAAGTTGTTTTGGCTTTTCTAGATACGTAGCTTTTACTATGCACCTAGATATATGCTATGTCTAGATATGTAGCAAAAGTGCTATGTACGTAGAAAAAGCCTAAACGACATAATTTGGAATATATTGAGTATATTTACTAATTTTTTATAACTAGAAAAAAGATAAATCCGCCTTCAAAACCACTTCAAACTAGGATAAAGAGATAATTTGAATGGTTTTAAGAGTTAGATTTTAAAATATCTAGCTTTGGAGTTTTAGGAGAAAAAAAAGCAGACCATGACAATAGTTAAGGGAGTCAAATGGACGTTATGTAAAGAAAAGGGTATGAATGATCGTGAGCCTCAAAGATAAAGATTGTTGGAACGTTGTGGCAAACCGCCCAAATTAACACACTTTCGGAGGCTTTTGTCTTTCACTAGACACTAAGTACCCTAAAAGTGAGATAAACCAGACAGTTCCGTCGAGCACACTCCAAGAGAGAACTCGAAACAATCCACATTTTATATCCAGAATCCAATAATAAGTACAAGCTTACAATACTTAATCCATTTCATACAACAAAGAGTCTCAAAAATTCTTTATTACAGTACCAAAGTTCAGAGTGTGATAATTAAACAACGGAAAGAAATAAACATCTAGCGGAGCGATATAAGGATCCGTCTGTGCCCACCAAAAGATCCTCCACACAAAAGCTAGCTTCTCAAGGAGCACCTGCAACAAGGGTAAATAAATCATGAGTACACAATGTATTCGTAAGACTTACACGACTAGGGAATATATTTTTCCGACTCTCAAGGAATATGATAGGATTTATGCCTTGTGGGTTTCTTGTTTGTGGAAAGCAATACTAAAAGTGAGTCCTTATTTCATTAGATTATTAGCAGCCATGTTTAATTCATTATCCAACATTCTATGTAAGTACCTGTTCTATTTTCACGCAAGGGTTGAGTAATCAGAACCATTTTATCATCTTTCATATGTCAGTTCTTACTACGATGCCAGATTATAGTTAAGTCGTACCATCACGTAGAAATGACGATTCGTGAATCAATGTGCCCAGTTGGGTACCCTGAAAAACACACGCCTCGCTTGCACCTCAGGCACAAGCGAGATCAACATGTTTCACTCTTGTCACGAGTTCTAGGTCCCCGTCCAAACTTGAACTCCTAGCTCCCACACTTGAGGCCCGGCCTCAATGTGGTGCTTAGACCTCCACCTGTCTCCGCCTCCAATCAATCGGTTCGGAAAGAGCTGAAACCCATGACAAGAGAGTAATAAGTCTTTCCGTTCCCATAAGTAAGTATGTGCTCGGGATAATAAGTCTGTGACTTGACTAGGGTCCAAACAACGGATGGTCCTTAATCAACACGGACAGGAAAAATAGTGTAACCAAGCTATGCCTCACGACCACGGGACACAACCTGCTACACCCACCAATACCCATATCATATCCCTGCCTAGTCACCATTTCCTTTTCTATCATTTTATCATGGGTGTAATAATAATCACCTATTGTGAGCAACAGCAGGTCGCTCATGCTACCGGTTTCCATAAAATTCCTGCAACATAAATGCACAACATTTATATATACGGTGATTATAAAAAATAAGGGTTATACACTAGGGCTTGCCTTGGGCAGGCAAGGTGTCAGTGCGGTCAGTCAGCGATGGTTCCGGGACCTCCTCTGGCACGAGAATCTCCTCCTCATACTCTTCGATGATCTCCTCGTACTCCTGATCTCCCGTGGTGACAAACTCCACCAACTTATTCTTTACATGCATGCGATGATGATTCAACAAATAAACATTTAGGCAACAACAACTCTTAAAATTAGAACACATAAACTACACTAACAAGCTAGCTCTAATGGCTAAGCTACTAACTAACTATCATCCTCATCAAACAAAGATCAAGCTTACCATACAACTGTTTCATTTATAAATCAATACTATACTCTTATTCCTTTTAATTGTTAATGGATATTTAGCTACATACCTAATAGTCTTGTTTAGGGCTATAAAAAATACATCAAGTACCTAATATTTCTAGGAAGATACTATAAATTTTTAAAGTCAAACCTATCATGGATTTACCACAAAAATTCCTACAAATCTTACCTTATTAATATTAAACATTTCCAATTGATTTAATACTCCTTGGCATCACCTCAGACATGCATACACTAATTACTCTAATAGATAGACAACATTTTTAGGAACTTAACAAAATTTATTTCACAATTTTTAGACATCTACATGAATTGATATTAATTATCAAAGTTCAGCTCAAAAAATAAATACAAAGCTATTTCTAATTACTCAGGAAAAAGCAAAACCAATTCACTGCACAGCCCACGATCGCGCGGCCTGCGCGATGTGGCCCACTCATGCGAGGCGGCCCACGACGGGAGCAAGCCCACGCGCTGGCGATTAAGCAAAAGAGCCCCCCGCGCTAAACGATAACACACTGCCGCCTTATGAACTATTCCCACCCTCAGCGCTTATGCAATACGGCCCCTGAATTAACCTATCTTCACGACAGGTAGGTCCCTGGCACCCTCGCACTCACTGGCGCGACGTGCGGCCGGCACAGGGTGGTGATGCCGGCCGTTAGGGGCCTGCACAGACCCAGCAAGCAGCCCGACCCGCACCTACGACCTAAGCGTCTATCCTAAGTGGCAAAGTGGGAGCAGCGGAGCTTCGCTGAAGTGGTGGCCACGGCGAGCGGCCACATGCGATGGTGGCGCGGCCATTCTGGCCACCTAAGGCTGACACACCACTAGCTAGCTGATGCGTGAGCATACATAGCTTACCCTGGACTCGGTCGTAGCGTCCGCTGGAGCTGGGGGGTGGCGGAGAAAGCTGGCCGCGTGCGACTAGAGGGGGTGCAGCGGCGCACCGCAGCGACACAGCCACGTCAGCAGTTCCGACGAGGTGGTTGGGGTGCGGTAAAGGTGTGTGGGGTGGAGGGGAGGTGGAGACAAAGCTTGTGGTGCGGTTGGTTGAATGCGAGCGAGACCGGGATGGGTGATTGCCCTCGACCCATGCCGATGCGATTTTATTGGCCCGGTGGCGAGCAACGCCAAATTGGCACTCGGTCAGACACCGATCATGGCGGGGAGGGGTCGGATGGCTAGACGACTCACAGGCGAAGCCTTTGACGGGTTGAATCGGACGATGGAGACTCCATCATGCCGAATTGATGGCGCGAGTCCAGCGATCAGGGTGGCAGACGAAAGGGGAGCTGGTCCAGCTCGGTAGGTCCTTGCCCCAGCGAGACGCGGTTGACGACTGGCGGGTCAGCGCACGCGCAAGCGCTACGACCATCGTGACCAGGAGACTGTGCGAGCTCAGCGCCATTAAGGCGACAACAGCGCGAACGATGAGGCGCAGAGGCCCGCACGACAGCGGAGCAGCGGTGCAGGGCAGCAGCAACGCAGCAAGGTGGCCGCGGCGCGCAACGAGCGCGGCCAGCTGTAACACCCCTGGGTGTTAAGCATGCATTATCATTCAAAGCATAAGCATTCAACATCATTGCATGATTAACATTATTTGAATTGTAGCTCTTTCAAATTTAATTTGAAAAACAAATAAATGGGAACCCTAAGTTTGATATAAGTGTTAAAAAGTTGGTGAACTTTTGAGAAGTAGCAATTTTAAATAATCTAGAATAAATCAACTTGATTATTGGAGCAAATTTTGAATTCAAGTTTTCCTCAAATTCTGTTTTAAAAATATTCTAAATAAATGAGTTTTTGATTTTAAATTAGCTTTAAATCTCAAATTCAAAATCTATTGAGAATTTTGAAAATTGCTCTATATGAAAGTTGTAGAGAATAAAATTTTGAACAACTTTTATTTTGGGCCAAATTTCTGAAAACCTCTTTTTCATCTCCAAATTTGAATTTCAAATAGAGAATTAAATCTGAAAAATATTTTGAAAAAGAAAAAAAATCAGATTTTCGCCTTAGTGGGCTTCGGCTTCCCTTTCGGCCCAGCGTCGCTGGCGGTCCGGCCCGCGCCTGCGTCTTCTCCCTCCCGCTCCCGCGCGCGCGCCCGCGCGTGGCGTCGTGGCGCCGCGGCAGCGTTCGGCCGCCGCGTGGCCGCACGCCGTCGGAGCCGCGCGACACGCGCCCTGTGGCCCCCGCAGCGTCCGCGCCCGCTTACCCCCTCCGCGCGCTCGTCCTCCTCGGTTGCTCCCTCCATTCTCCCTCGCCCGCCCGCACAGCAGCAGCAAGCTCCGCCTCCGCCTCCGCCGTCGCGCGCCTCGCCGGAGTTGGAGTTTCCCGCCGCTAGAGCTCACCGCCAACTGCTACATCTTGCATAGGGCTCCGCCACGACTCCACGAATCCTGTGCTCGCCCTATCGCGCCGTGGTAAGGCCCCCGTCGGCGGGAATGGCTCGCCGGAGTTGGTCGAGTTCACCGGCAGCGCACTGCCCCGTGAACTTCACCCCTCCGTCCCCCTTCTCGCTCTCTTCTCACGTGCACGAGCACCGCACTCACGTGGTAAAGCTCGCAGACCACCCCACACACCCCATCCCGGTCGGAGTTGGCCGGCCGGCGGTGAGCCGAGCCACCGTGCCGCCATGGCCGCCGGTGAGCATGCTCCTGAGCTCCTTTGACCGCGCTAGCTGGCTCGCTAGGTTCGCGCGAAGACGGAGATCACGATGACAGTCACGACCTGACTGGAGACCTCGCCGTCGGCGAGAGCTCGTCGGTCAGCGCCGCCCCTGGCCGGTTCGGCTGACGGGTGGGCCCGTTTGACCGCGTGGTCCCGCCTGTCTGTCTCATGTGTGTTCGCGGTGTGCAGATCTGGGGTGCACGTAGCGTTTAAGGCCGGTTTTGATTTTCGGTTTTAAAGAAATTGATTTCCAGAAAATCTGAAAAAGGCTTCCAAAAATTGTATCTCAAGATTTATAGCTCCAAAAATCATGAAACAAATTTTGAAATGTTCCTTTTGAATAGATCTACAGTTTAAAAATATCTCATGTTATTTTTGTGACACTCTACTGTGCAATTTTATTTAATTGTTATATATGCTGTTATCTTAGAAAAAGTGTAGTAAATAAAATAATAAAGGGAAAAATATGATTCTTGTTACATTAGTCTTTATTAGTGATGTACTTTCTAGGAAAAATGCCAGTGAAGCATGTTCTGTGGGAAATTTTTGAAGTGTAGTTCAAATGCTTTTAATTGGTAATATTTGTTATTTTTAGTAGAGAGCAAAATTTGTATACAACATACATCTGATAATTTTGGTAGTATGTTGGTTTACTGTTAGTAACCTAAGAAAATTGTGAAATCTGTTGTTTGATACTTTTTCTAGTATAAAATAATTTCATGCTCACAATTAGGCTATAACTTGTTTATTTTGTACAGGCAGTTTTACTTATGCAATTCTCATGAAAATTTAGTGGTAGGTTAGTTAGGGTAAGAGTAGTCTACTGTAATTTTTGTAGATTTTTATCTACACCAGAGATAGGTGTTGCTGTGTAACCCTAGCTAAATAGGGAATAAAAGATTATTCTTTATGAGAAATTGAGAGAAATAAAATATGTTTGGTGTATCTTTGAAGCATCATTATGCCTTGCTGATGTTGTGGATGAGTTAGGTTGGTAAGGTTTGGTCATTTAGGGTCACTTGCTTGTGTAAGGTGTATGATTGTTGGTGGAACCGCAATGTGCATACTTTAGGGTACATGTTCTTGGATGACGTGGACTACCTGATAGAGGATGAAGTTTTATCTTAACTGCTCATTCCTTGGGCTCATCTACATCTCACGTCATCCCATCACTTCACCGTAGTCCTATGCATTATTCGCATATTTACTTATGCAACTGCATCATACAGGATCGCAGGAGGAGTCGCAGGCAGCAGTGCCGGAGGAGCAGGCTTGGACGGATCAGCAGGAACCCCAGGCACAGGAGGTGCCCGAGGAGGAAGAGTCAGGCGAGGAACTGCCAGAGTGCGTCGATCACCACCCTAGTTCGTTCGAAAGAGGCAAGCCTCGGAGCATTTTAAGTCTCCTAAATTATAAAAAGTTATTCCTTATTACATGAGTTATAGTTATATATTGTTGCATTAAGTTATAGGAGTTGAGTGAAACCGTTGTTGCATTATTACCTTGGCTACCGGATTATCTTTTACCCTGTTAGGTCAGGATCGAGTAAATTGCTTAGCCATGCTTAGACCGGTAGAAGTCGGGTGATTTCCTGTCACCTGCGAGTTATAGGTGGATACCGGGTTATGGTTAGCTGTAATTGTGATCATGAAAAGTAACCAAGTGTTGATGGATAAACGAAGACCGGGCGGAGTCTTATAGGGTTTTGGACTATAGTGATTCCGTCTGTGTCAGTTAAGGACCGATCGTTGCTCGTCCCTCTTGTCATGTTGAACGCATGCCTCACATTTAGCTGGCCGAATAAAGTACCTTTCGACCGCGAAGCTAGTGACACTTTTTGAGCCGGGATAAACTCGGGTTGGCAGACTGGTGTGGAAGGGGGTAACGGGGACGCGAAGAGTGAGCCCAAGGTGCGTCCTGGCAGTCGGGCGGTCCCTGGGTAGTGCGATCCATGATTGTTATCCCGCGGCTTCTCGGAAAGTGTCATTGGTGATCTACGCGACCCTGACGGGGGAAGCATGGTTTGTGTGAGGAATAAATCTCCAGCTGGATAGGAATTCGATTTGAATCGTCGTCGCTCCCGGTTAGTGAGCACTTGACTCGAGCTATGGCATCGTAGTTTTAATGATGGAACACGGATGGTTATGTGGATAACGTTGGAAAGGCTAAACCTGAGATGGTAATCTTTGATGTTAATGGTTAATCAAGTGTTTGTTTTAGTCATAGGTGCTTATTTAGCATGAATAGGTTATCCTAAAAATGATGCTAAAGATACTTATCCTTAGTCATTCATAATAACTTGTGCTTTTCGCAAAGGAGTCAAGCCAATCCACTATGTAAAGCCTTGCATGCTCCTTGGTGTCATGTTATTTCTGGTTTATGACGGGTAAGTCTAGCTGAGTACATTCTCGTACTCAGGGCGTTGTTCCCATTGTTGTTGCAGATGGTCAGATGTACTACGGGTACTGCTCCAACTGTCTGTATCCGGCAATGGGTGACAACTAGGACCTTGGGCAAGGGTCTTTCTGTTTGTCTTATCTACTGCTTTTGTGGACCATGACTATCGACTGGCACTGTAACTGAACTAAGTGTGTGTGCGTAAAACTATTTGCTTCCGCTACTTTATGTTGAACTATGTTGTAATAACTTTTATTTCCGAACTCCGATGTATCCTACCTTTATGATCAGATTTATGTATCGTGTGAACTGTGGCTGCTAAATCAGTACGATCTTGGTTGTATGTTAGTGGTTTGGAAATCCTTCGTGATTTCACGGAATCTCGAGTTATACGGGCTTAAGTTTGTTAAATTAACCGCCTCGGTGGAAGATTTTCTTACTTAATTTCGTATAATTACGTTGATCCGTTACAGCTGGCATCGGAGCATGGTTTAGCATGTTACTGTTCACATGAGTATTTAAAAACTGTGTTTTCAAATAAGCTTTTGAACTTAAAAGTGTGCCAGTGGTCATATCCTTTATGCCCGATAAGGACTCTAGGTGGCTTAATTAAGTACTAACTTGGGGGTTTGCATCATATTTTAAATTTCGTCGCTCATACGGCGTGCTATGGTATGAGTGCCATTCACTTGAGTGGTAATGTATGGATCATTTACCTCTACGCCTTGGTAAGTGAGAGTTGTGAGTGCATGGTCGGATACACTGCCGATCTAGGGGAGTGCTTATGTGATACCAAAATGCTTACGTGCCCTGCGCATGTTCGTATGAGGGTATCCAAATTGTGGGGAATTCCGTCATGCAGTGACGATGCCGTCAATAGGACGACGATTCGGGTAGTTGTTACCGTTATACTCGTATCTAGGGATGCGTGTAGAGCGAGTAACTTACTTTACTGCTTTCTGCATGTTTTCATACTGTGAGGTTTGGGCTAAAGTGATTTTTCTGCAGGTACATAACAACGCTTTCGAGTAGTACGTGTTAGTTACGTTACAAGAGATCGTTGTATGCCACCGTTTATTCCGTTAGTAGTCATTAGTTTTCTAAGTTTGTGAGGACGTACTGAACGTGCATGCATCATGTTGTGCATTTCATTCATGGCACTGTTCCTCCCCTTATAAGTCGATTATCTCATTTTGATAAAAATGCCAACTTAAAAATCTGTTCTCACCACGGTAATAAAATTTTTGCTACAGATGACACGTACCAAGCAGACCGCTCGCAAGTCCACCGGCAGAGCTCCCCGTCATCAGCTTGCTCCGCGCACTCGCCAGCGTCACACTTTTCTTGGAGAGTTTGGGATGCCTACACTCTTGTGGAGAGTGCTCAGCTATGTAGGCTATCATGATGGGATGGAGCCCCGCTACTTTTGGTCAAATGAGCGGTTGGGTGAAGGACTTTTGGTGACTGTGGAAGCAGTAGTTCGTCCCCGAGGTGATGGTTATGAGTGGACCGGTTGGCGTTTTGAGTCAACTGGCAGGACCCCTGAAGAAGCCGCTGAGAGGGCAGCCTTTGGGATCCTGAGGGATATCATGGATCGCTTTCCTCAGGAGTTGGCAGCAACTATAGTGGGAGTCTTTCCGAGGGGCAACCCCTCCACTGACTCGTGGCAGCAAGCAAGGGGCAGATCTCTGGAGATTAGCGCAGCAGAGGCACAGAACAGTGACAACCCCGCTATGAGTGCCATGTTCACAGTGATGAGGGCCTTCGATGGAGTGGAAGGTAGTCTGAGATGTGTTTCTAGTGCTCTTGGTCAGGCTCGTGATGACCGCCGTCAGCTTCAGAGAGATCACGACGCCGAGATTGAGAGGCTCACTGCTGAGATGGCTCAGTTGACTCGTCAGAGAGATCAGACCACTCAGAGGACTGTGATTTTTGAGGGAGATGTACGTGCCCTGAGAGAGCAGCTTGGGCAACTGACCACCGCCCACAGGAATGCTGAGAGCATGTTGGCTCATGTGCTCCATCAGAGGAATGAAGCCTGGTCCGCAGAGAATGTGTTGAGAGCCAGACAGTTTGAGCTCGAGCAGCGGCTGGCTGATGCAGAAGAGTACAACGATAACTTGCATGAAGAGGTCCATCGGCTGAACAATCAGCTTAACCCTTATGACCTTCCTGGCGCAGCAGAGATGGATTTGGATGCAGACGAAGATCCTGAAGAGCCCGTGGCGCCAGCTGAGGAGCACGACGACGCTGCAGTTGGCGACAACGCCAACGTCTCGGACCTAGATAGCGATCACGATGAGTAGGCTAGTAGTTGTTGCGCTAGCTACTAGGTTCCGTTTGCATGATCTTTTGCTTGTTGGCACTTTGGACATGTAATAATGAGTAGAAAGACTAAAGCTTGATGTAAGGTTGAAAGCTTGGATGTGTTTGTGGCGGTATCCGAACGTCAAAAGTCCAGTGTATGTATGCTGGCAACTTGGTTATAATGGACGCGATGTGTGTGCTTTAAGTAATATAATTAGTGATGTTGTGTTAATTGGAATGACTTATTGTGCCCCTGTTTTATTGTATGAATTTATTCTCTCCAGTAAATTCAGTTCGGCATGATTTTTCATTCGGTCGCAATTCCTACAACATCACCTAATAATTATTGTTGCTGAAACATGCAGATGCCGAACACTCGTCGTACCGTGTATGGTGCCGCTGAGGCTGGTGGCAGTGCAGCTGCTAATGATGATCGGGATCCACCACCGCCTCCTCCACCTTACACTGCGGAACAGTTTTTCGCCCAATTCCTGGGAAGCCAACGAAACATGGAGAGCATGCAATAGAATATGGAAGCGGCGCTGCGCAGTATCGCAGATAATACCCGTCGGGAGATAAACCCGGGAGGTCACGAAGCAAATCAGTACAACAGTTTCAAGGACTTCATGGATACTCGTCCACCGATCTTCAAGGAAGCCGCAGAACCTTTAGATGCAGAAGAGTGGATTAATACGATGGAAGATAAGTTTCGTGTCTTAAGAATGACTGAAGTGTTGAAGACTGAGTACGCAGCTCATCAGCTTCAAGGTCCGGCAGGTATGTGGTGGAAGCATCACCGCACCACTTTTCCTCCCCACGCCCATATCTCTTGGAGGGAGTTCACTGAAGCCTTCCGTGGAACATACATTCCACCTGGTCTGACCGAGATGAAGCTTGGAGAATTCCTGGCATTAAATCAAGGCACGAAGACTGTGACTCAGTATCTGCATGCCTTCAATAACCTGAGCCGTTATGCTCCGGACATGGTGGATACTGATGCCAAGAAAATCGCTAGTTTCAAGAGAGGCCTGAGTCCCAAGATGATGAAACATGTGGGTACAAACATGAGGACTAGTTTCAATGACTTCGTTAGCGACTGTTTGAAGCAAGAGAAGAACAACCATGTGTATGCTGCTTCCAAGATCCGTAAGAGGGCTTTCGAGTCGGGTTCGTCTCAGTCCAGGACCCCAGTAGCCAACCGCCCAGCTTATCGACCGCCTGCCCCAGGTGCAAGGTTTAGGCCACCGCAAAGGAAGAATCAGAATGCTCAGCCACCCCAGAGGAACCAGAAGTCGTTCAGGATGGCATTGCCTCAGGCGAAGACAGGACAAGGCAGTTCATCTGGAACTGTGGCTCAAGTGAAGGGACCGTGCTTCAACTGCAACCAACCTGGACACTTTGCCAAGTATTGTCCCTACCCTAAGAAACAGCAAACGCAGTATCAAGCTCGTGTGCACCACACCACTGTGGATGACATCCCTGAAGGAGAACCGATGACAGCTGGTATGTTTTCTATCAACAATCATCCTGCAGTAGTTTTGTTTGATTCCGGATCATCTCATTCCTTTGTAAGTCAAGCATTCGTTAAGAGACATGAGCAAAAGATAGTTGAATTGGAATGTGCATATAAAATCAGTTCAGCTGGGGCTGATCTGTTGACTAATCAGATTGTTCAGGGAGTAACCCTAAACATATCAAACCGGCAATATAAGCTTAACCTGATAGTCATGCCAGGGTTAGTTTTGGATGTGATCATGGGTATGAACTGGATGAATCAAATGGGAGTTGTAATTGATGTTGGAGGAAGGAGTATCTCTCTTAAGGAACCTAGTGGGGAAGGCACCTTTCGGGTGGTTCTACCTCGAAGGGTAGACCTAGCTAGCACCTCTTGTGCGATCCAAGCTACCTTGCTAGCCCAGATTCCAGTGGTCTGTGAGTTTCCAGATGTGTTTCCAGAGGAGTTACCTGGACTTCCACCAGACCGAGATGTTGAGTTTGCCATTGAGTTAATTCCAGGAACAGCACCGATTTCAAGAAGGCCTTATCGGATGCCTCCTAATGAGTTAGCAGAATTGAAAAAGCAACTTCAGGACTTGCTAAAGAAAGGGTTGATTCGTCCCAGCTCGTCTGAATGGGGATGCCCCGCTCTGTTTGTGAAAAAGAAGAAGGATAACTCCTTACGCATGTGCGTGGATTATCGGCCACTGAATGCAGTGACAATTAAAAACAAGTATCCTCTTCCTCGGATTGATATCTTGTTTGACCAATTGTCCAAAGCCAAAGTGTTCTCTAAAATAGATTTGAGATCAGGGTACCACCAGATAAAGATTAGGCCGCAAGATGTGCCTAAGACTGCGTTCTCTACCAGATATGGTTTGTACGAGTATCTTGTCATGTCCTTCGGATTGACAAATGCTCCTGCATACTTTATGTACCTGATGAATTCGGTTTTCATGCCCGAGTTGGACAAGTTTGTGATAGTGTTCATTGATGACATACTAATATACTCAGAAAATGAAGAAGAACATGCGGAACACCTCAGGATAGTCTTGACTAGACTCAGAGAACATCGACTGTATGCTAAGTTCAGCAAGTGTGAGTTCTGGCTTAGGACAGTTCCTTTTCTCGGCCACGTGTTGTCTGAAAATGGCATTTCTGTCGACCCCAGTAAGGTACAAGAGGTTATGAACTGGAAGTCACCAATTTCAGTTAACGAAGTTCACAGTTTCCTTGGTTTAGCCGGTTACTACCGTCGCTTCATACCAGATTTCTCGAAGATTGCCAAACCAATGACAAGCCTGTTACAGAAGGATCATAAGTTTGTATGGACAGAGGAGTGCGAAGCAGCCTTCTGTACCTTGCGGAAGTTGTTGACCACTGCTCCTGTTCTGGCCCAACCAGATATAGAAAAGTCGTTTGATGTTTTCTGTGACGCATCCAAGAATGGGTTAGGATGTGTGCTAATGCAAAATGGAAAAGTCATTGCTTACGCCTCACGGCAATTAAGGAAGCATGAAGTTAACTATCCTACACATGATTTAGAGCTTGCAGCAGTGGTGCATGCTCTAAAGATTTGGAGGCACTACCTGTTGGGTAATGTGTGTAATATCTTCACAGATCATAAGAGTCTCAAATACATCTTTACCCAATCTGAGTTGAACATGCGATAGAGGAGATGGTTAGAGTTGATAAAGGACTATAATCTGAACGTGCACTATCACCCTGGAAAGGCTAATGTAGTAGCAGATGCATCGAGCAGAAAATCCCATGCTATTGATGTGCAACCGTTGTTTGAAGAAGGGTTCAATTTGTTACATCCTGCTGTGTTGCATAATATTCAGGTCAGTTGTACTCTGGAAAGCCAGATCATTGATGGTCAGAAAACAGATAAGGGAATCTTTCATATCAAAGAGAAGATGAAGAGAGAACCCACCAAACACTTTCGATTGGATGACCAAGGAGTGTTATGGTTCAAGGATCGCCTGGTAGTACCTAAGGATAGAGAGCTTAAGAACAAGTTGATGGATGAGGCCCATCGTTCTAAGTTATCTATTCACCCCAGAAGTAGTAAAATGTACCAAGATTTGCGACCCTGTTATTGGTGGACTAAGATGAAAAAGGAAATTGCAGCATACGTTGCTCGTTGCGACATGTGTTGTAGAGTTAAAGCTCTTCACATGAGACCTGCAGGACTTCTGCAACCTTTGTCGGTACCCGATTGGAAGTGGGATGATATAAGTATGGACTTTATCACTGGTCTCCCCACCACACAAAAGGGCCATGATTCTATTTGGGTAATAGTAGATCGTCTCACCAAGACAGCTCACTTTCTGCCCGTTAAGACGACATTCCGACCACCTCAATATGCAGAGAAGTACATTGCCGAGATTGTCCGATTGCACGGGATACCAAAAACGATTATGTCCGATCGTGGTTCACAGTTTACCTCTCACTTTTGGGAACATCTACATCAAGGTTTGGGTACTAGTTTGATTCGTAGCACGGCTTACCACCCATAGACTGATGGGCAAACAGAAAGAGTTAATGCGGTACTAGAAGATATGCTTAGAGCTTGTGTACTATCATCTAGAGGCTCATGGAAATCCTGGTTACCGTTGGCAGAATTCGCTTACAACAACAGTTACCAAGAGAGTATCAAGATGGCACCTTTTGAAGCTTTGTATGGCAGGAAGTGCAGGACACCGTTAAATTGGGTAGAGCCTGGAGAAAGAAGGTTTTATGGAATTGATTTTGTAGATGAGGCAGAGAAAAAGGTCCGTGTTATCCAACAAAACATGCAAGCTGCACAGTCTCGTCAGAAGAGTTATGCAGACAAGAGAAGAAGAACATTGGATTTCCAAGTGGGTGACTATGTCTATTTGAAGGTTACCCCAATGAAGAAGAAACGGTTCGGAATCAAGAAGAAATTGTCTACAAGATATATAGGACCATACCAGATCGTAGAGAAAAAGGGTCCCGTGGCGTACAAGTTGCAGTTACCAGAAGAGATGAGTTCGATCTTTCCCGTTTTTCACGTATCCCAACTGAAGAAGTGTCTGCGTGTTCCAGAGGAGAGGATAGAACCTCAGGGTATTCGGATCAAGGCAGACTTGGAGTATCGCGAGCAACCGGTTCGAGTCCTGGATACTAAGGACCGAGTCACTCGAAATAAAGTGGTCACAACCTACAAGATTCAATGGAGCCACCATGATGAGAGCGATGCTTCTTGGGAAACGGGAGAATATCTTCAAACCGCGTATAAAGCTTTTTACGATAAGTGGTTCGTAATTCAAAATCTCGGGACGAGATTCTTATAAGGGGGGAGGGCTGTAACACCCCTGGGTGTTAAGCATGCATTATCATTCAAAGCATAAGCATTCAACATCATTGCATGATTAGCATTATTTGAATTGTAGCTCTTTCAAATTTAATTTGAAAAACAAATAAATGGGAACCCTAAGTTTGATATAAGTGTTAAAAAGTTGGTGAACTTTTGAGAAGTAGCAATTTTAAATAATCTAGAATAAATCAACTTGATTATTGGAGCAAATTTTGAATTCAAGTTTTCCTCAAATTCTGTTTTAAAAATATTCTAAATAAATGAGTTTTTGATTTTAAATTAGCTTTAAATCTCAAATTCAAAATCTATTGAGAATTTTAAAAAGTGCTCTATATGAAAGTTGTAGAGAATAAAATTTTGAACAACTTTTATTTTGGGCCAAATTTCTGAAAACCTCTTTTTCATCTCCAAATTTGAATTTCAAACAGAGAATTAAATCTGGAAAATATTTTGAAAAAGAAAAAAAATCAGATTTTCGCCTTAGTGGGCTTCGGCTTCCCTTTCGGCCCAGCGTCGCTGGCGGCCCGGCCCGCGCCTGCGTCTTCTCCCTCCCGCTCCCGCGCGCGCGCCCGCGCGTGGCGTCGTGGCGCCGCGGCAGCGTTCGGCCGCCGCGTGGCCGCACGCCGTCGGAGCCGCGCGACACGCGCCCTGTGGCCCCCGCAGCGTCCGCGCCCGCTTACCCCCTCCGCGCGCTCGTCCTCCTCGGTTGCTCCCTCCATTCTCCCTCGCCCGCCCGCACAGCAGCAGCAAGCTCCGCCTCCGCCTCCGCCGTCGCGCGCCTCGCCGGAGTTGGAGTTTCCCGCCGCTAGAGCTCACCGCCAACTGCTACATCTTGCATAGGGCTCCGCCACGACTCCACGAATCCTGTGCTCGCCCTATCGCGCCGTGGTAAGGCCCCCGTCGGCGGGAATGGCTCGCCGGAGTTGGTCGAGTTCACCGGCAGCGCACTGCCCCGTGAACTTCACCCCTCCGTCCCCCTTCTCGCTCTCTTCTCACGTGCACGAGCACCGCACTCACGTGGTAAAGCTCGCAGACCACCCCACACACCCCATCCCGGTCGGAGTTGGCCGGCCGGCGGTGAGCCGAGCCACCGTGCCGCCATGGCCGCCGGTGAGCATGCTCCTGAGCTCCTTTGACCGCGCTAGCTGGCTCGCTAGGTTCGCGCGAAGACGGAGATCACGATGACAGTCACGGCCTGACTGGAGACCTCGCCGTCGGCGAGAGCTCGTCGGTCAGCGCCGCCCCTGGCCGGTTCGGCTGACGGGTGGGCCCGTTTGACCACGTGGTCCCGCCTGTCTGTCTCATGTGTGTTCGCGGTGTGCAGATCTGGGGTGCACGTAGCGTTTAAGGCCGGTTTTGATTTTCGGTTTTAAAGAAATTGATTTCCAGAAAATCTGAAAAAGGCTTCCAAAAATTGTATCTCAAGATTTATAGCTCCAAAAATCATGAAACAAATTTTGAAATGTTCCTTTTGAATAGATCTACAGTTTAAAAATATCTCATGTTATTTTTGTGACACTCTACTGTGCAATTTTATTTAATTGTTATATATGCTGTTATCTTAGAAAAAGTGTAGTAAATAAAATAATAAAGGGAAAAATATGATTCTTGTTACATTAGTCTTTATTAGTGATGTACTTTCTAGGAAAAATGCCAGTGAAGCATGTTCTGTGGGAAATTTTTGAAGTGTAGTTCAAATGCTTTTAATTGGTAATATTTGTTATTTTTAGTAGAGAGCAAAATTTGTATACAACATACATCTGATAATTTTGGTAGTATGTTGGTTTACTGTTAGTAACCTAAGAAAATTGTGAAATCTGTTGTTTGATACTTTTTCTAGTATAAAATAATTTCATGCTCACAATTAGGCTATAACTTGTTTATTTTGTACAGGCAGTTTTACTTATGCAATTCTCATGAAAATTTAGTGGTAGGTTAGTTAGGGTAAGAGTAGTCTACTGTAATTTTTGTAGATTTTTATCTACACCAGAGATAGGTGTTGCTGTGTAACCCTAGCTAAATAGGGAATAAAAGATTATTCTTTATGAGAAATTGAGAGAAATAAAATATGTTTGGTGTATCTTTGAAGCATCATTATGCCTTGCTGATGTTGTGGATGAGTTAGGTTGGTAAGGTTTGGTCATTTAGGGTCACTTGCTTGTGTAAGGTGTATGATTGTTGGTGGAACCGCAATGTGCATACTTTAGGGTACATGTTCTTGGATGACGTGGACTACCTGATAGAGGATGAAGTTTTATCTTAACTGCTCATTCCTTGGGCTCATCTACATCTCACGTCATCCCATCACTTCACCGTAGTCCTATGCATTATTCGTATATTTACTTATGCAACTGCATCATACAGGATCGCAGGAGGAGTCGCAGGCAGCAGTGCCGGAGGAGCAGGCTTGGACGGATCAGCAGGAATCCCAGGCACAGGAGGTGCCCGAGGAGGAAGAGTCAGGCGAGGAACTGCCAGAGTGCGTCGATCACCACCCTAGTTCGTTCGAAAGAGGCAAGCCTCGGAGCATTTTAAGTCTCCTAAATTATAAAAAGTTATTCCTTATTACATGAGTTATAGTTATATATTGTTGCATTAAGTTATAGGAGTTGAGTGAAACCGTTGTTGCATTATTACCTTGGCTACCGGATTATCTTTTACCCTGTTAGGTCAGGATCGAGTAAATTGCTTAGCCATGCTTAGACCGGTAGAAGTCGGGTGATTTCCTGTCACCTGCGAGTTATAGGTGGATACCGGGTTATGGTTAGCTGTAATTGTGATCATGAAAAGTAACCAAGTGTTGATGGATAAACGGAGACCGGGCGGAGTCTTATAGGGTTTTGGACTATAGTGATTCCGTCTGTGTCAGTTAAGGACCGATCGTTGCTCGTCCCTCTTGTCATGTTGAACGCATGCCTCACATTTAGCTGGCCGAATAAAGTACCTTTCGACCGCGAAGCTAGTGACACTTTTTGAGCCGGGATAAACTCGGGTTGGCAGACTGGTGTGGAAGGGGGGTAACGGGGACGCGAAGAGTGAGCCCAAGGTGCGTCCTGGCAGTCGGGCGGTCCCTGGGTAGTGCGATCCATGATTGTTATCCCGCGGCTTCTCGGAAAGTGTCATTGGTGATCTACGCGACCCTGACGGGGGAAGCATGGTTTGTGTGAGGAATAAATCTCCAGCTGGATAGGAATTCGATTTGAATCGTCGTCGCTCCCGGTTAGTGAGCACTTGACTCGAGCTATGGCATCGTAGTTTTAATGATGGAACACGGATGGTTATGTGGATAACGTTGGAAAGGCTAAACCTGAGATGGTAATCTTTGATGTTAATGGTTAATCAAGTGTTTGTTTTAGTCATAGGTGCTTATTTAGCATGAATAGGTTATCCTAAAAATGATGCTAAAGATACTTATCCTTAGTCATTCATAATAACTTGTGCTTTTCGCAAAGGAGTCAAGCCAATCCACTATGTAAAGCCTTGCATGCTCCTTGGTGTCATGTTATTTCTGGTTTATGACGGGTAAGTCTAGCTGAGTACATTCTCGTACTCAGGGCGTTGTTCCCATTGTTGTTGCAGATGGTCAGATGTACTACGGGTACTGCTCCAACTGTCTGTATCCGGCGATGGGTGACAACTAGGACCTTGGGCAAGGGTCTTTCTGTTTGTCTTATCTACTGCTTTTGTGGACCATGACTATCGACTGGCACTGTAACTGAACTAAGTGTGTGTGCGTAAAACTATTTGCTTCCGCTACTTTATGTTGAACTATGTTGTAATAACTTTTATTTCCGAACTCCGATGTATCCTACCTTTATGATCAGATTTATGTATCGTGTGAACTGTGGCTGCTAAATCAGTACGATCTTGGTTGTATGTTAGTGGTTTGGAAATCCTTCGTGATTTCACGGAATCTCGAGTTATACGGGCTTAAGTTTGTTAAATTAACCGCCTCGGTGGAAGATTTTCTTACTTAATTTCGTATAATTACGTTGATCTGTTACACTAGCCAAAGCAACGCCACAGCGGTAGCGGGGCCGAGGCAGCCAGGGCGCAGGGCCCGCGGTGGCAGCAGCGCCAGACGGCAAGGGCAGCCAGTTGTGGCCGTCGGGACACGGTGACTGGCAGGGGTTGGGCCAGCAGCAGCTTGGCTAGGCGAGCAGCAGGAACTGTGGCGCGGCAGGGCAACAACGACAACTAGGTGCAGGGCCAACGACTGGCCAATAGGCAGCCAACGGCCATACGCTGCGGCCAACATGGCCAGGCGGCCCGAGACAAGTGTCGTGCACGCATTTCAAAGCATCGACCACGCCTAAACCAACTCGATCGAGTCACAACCACCTAGACCATGCTACACGTGGTACATCAGGTTTCAATAAGGACCAAAAACATAGCCTCAACCTTTAGCTAAATTGCCCAAGATTAATTCGCAAACATAGCATGGTCACACTGTTTTTTAGGGTTGAAAATTGGCTAAGTCTCGAGTTGAATCCTACTTCAAGTTCCATTTTTAAGCTATTGCAACCACTAACTAGCAATATTATTTTTCGACGGTAAGAATTGCATTGCCATCTACAAAGTTCATATTTCAAACTCTATTTAAGTGTCTCGTGTACATTCTATAATATTTTTGTTCAATAAAAATTGGTTTACACCTCTACTTCATATCATCATGTGACCATATTGGTTCATCGATCTTGACCTCACTTGCTCTTCACCGTTGCGTCGGTCCATCGGCGCCAAGTCTTGCTCAAGCTTCACTGTCACACGCAGTCCCTCGCTTCAAAGCCTCTGACTTGCCCTTCACACTTGCAACAGGTCCTTCGAGCCAAGTCATGTCTTGATCTTCTCCACCTTGATCACATGATTCAATGTCATGTCTCATATGCAATAAGCTCCTCCATCATCACATGTGCAAGTTTTACAACATCTCCAAGTCATTTCCACCTCCATGGCATATGTTGCTCACACACATGTACATGTGGACTAATCACCTGTGTATCTCACATAAAACACAATTAGTCCACCTAAGTTGTCACTCAGTTACCAAAACCAAACAAGGACCTTTTCAGTAGGAAAACCATCTTTCCCTAGGAATTCAAAGCTCTGGGGAAACTTGCTGATATGGCAGTATATAGTTATTTCCCTTGGCTCCATCTTCCTAGGGAAACTGTCATGGTCCTTTCAAATACATAATTTTATTTTTTTGTCCTCGTTCAGTATTTTTCATATATAGATTTGTATTATTGAATTGTTTCTCTCAAATGTCTCCATTCAACATGCAAGCAAATCACAAACAAAAGCGAATATTGTATTGAATTTCACATTGATATCCATCAGTTACACATACAACTATCATATGTTTTCTTTACAAAACACTGATACACTCCTCTGAATCAACGCACACAACGCCATGAAAACAAATGGACCGTAGGGAAACATATATTCCCTAAGAATTTGAAATACAACCCTAGGGAAAGAAACTATCTCTAGGGTACTCAAAAAATTTCTAGGAAAGAAAAAAGCTCTAGGGAAACCTGTTGATTCCAGTAGTGCATGAGGCAGGCCTGAAGGGCCTCCACTCCTCTAGGAGCTACGGCCCTACAACCTCCTTCCTAGGGACGATGGCGAGGTGGGGAGGGGGTGGCGGCCTGGGACGGAGGTGCCGCCCTAGTTGCCCATGCGAGGAGTGACTTAAGGGCCATGTGTCTAACCGATTATAGCACTTCTCCCATTAGTCGTGAGTAGTGGTAGTCTATGTAGGTTAAGATCATGTTTGATCCATCATTGCTAATGGTTAGCCTCTAAACTTAATAAAAAGAGATACAAACACCCTATCTAATAGTCCAATTAATAGCTCAAAATAGAAAATATTAACCAATTTTCCTAAACTAAGTACTACTAATTACCTATTTGTACATGGAGGATCGAAACATGGCTTAACTAATATGTTTGTTAAGCCCTGCTAATAAAAGTTATTACCTAACTTCCCTCTGCAATTTGCTAACTATTAGCACTAATTGGATCTAAAAAGGTCTTAAGTACAGCAAGCCAAAAGCTAATTGGATCTAAAAAGGTCTAAGCACAGCAAGCCAGAAGCATCCTACAACTTGCATTTTCAACGATGGCTGCGACAGTAGCAGCAACTGAGCAATGAAAGGTTGGACTAGCTGCTATACATCTGTAGGCCAAGTGACGACAAGAAGAGTCGTAAAATAAAATAACACAATAGAATCAACTTCAACTCATACCTAGGCTGTTCCCAAACTTGGGGTGTCAAAATTGACTGTAATGACACTGTAGCATTTCGTTTGTATTTGGTAATAATTGTCCAACCGTTGACTAATTAGGCTCAAAACGTTCGTCTCGTAAAGTACCACCAAACTGTGCAATTAGTTTTTTATTTTATCCACATTTAGTACTTCATGCATATATCGCAAGTTTAATGTGACGGAGAATCTTTTTTTGCATAGTATATTTTTTAATGGAACTAAACGCAGCCATAGTATCTTCATCAATCCTGCTGATCAGGGAAAAATGAATATTCAATTAGCATATTCCTTAACCACCTTGCTGCTTCAAAACATGATGCAACTGTATTTGAGGAAAAAGAACAAACCGGATGCAACTTAGGTTTAGGAAAAAAAAACGATATTATGCATTTTCACAAAACTAACAGCAAATTAAAAAGGAAGAGAAATGAAACTACTTGTCTAGTACACATCCGTTCATAAAAGAAAAAGGGTCTATTCGGTTATCCCGGATTGGAGCTAGGAACCACTTCAGCTCATCAACATTATACAAATTAGTGAACCATTCCAACTGGGTATCGTTCCAGGGACTCATTCCTAGAGAACCGAACGAGCCCTAAATGACATAGTTTCAGCAAACCAACTTATAGCCTCTTCTTTTCATTATAAGCAGAAATCACAATATACCTCGTACGTAATCTGCACCAACACTTTTGTTTATAATAAACTACACACTCATGGTAACTTTGCAAAATTCACCCCCGGTTGTATAATGCCAATAATGATCTACCTTGGTGTCATTATTAATGTTTTCAAACTTGTTTAATTAATATTGTTTAGAGCAAAATTCACTCCCGGTCTCTGAACTTGGCCGGTGGTGTCATCCAGGTTCCTGAACTTTCAATGTGATCACCGCAGGTCCCTAAACTTGGCCGGCGATGTCATTTCAGTCTCTAAACTTTCAAGGTGATCACCGCAAGTCCATAAAATTGGCAAGCGGTATCGTCCCTGTCTAAATGTGGTCTAGCCTACTCTATAAGCTGGCGTGACACGCTGACTGTACGTTAGACGTGGATCCAACATGTGAGAGTTAATCAATAATTATTTATATAATATTTATCATGAAAATATAAATTATATAAAATAATTTACATCAGCAAAAAATAAATTAAAGTATTAAAATAATTTACAACAACAAATATATTAGGTTTAAACTAAAATAGAAAAATACAAAAACTAATTTAATATTTATGTATCATCAATAGTATTAAAATAATATTAAAATTCCTATAGTATTAAACGTTTTCTCTATTAAAAGTTGCTTCTAATTTTAGTATTATTTTAAAAGTTTTAATACTAGTATTATAGAAGTAACTTTTCTCTATTATTAATACTATAATACTTTTAATAGTAGCATTATATTATTAGAACTTTTAATAATAGTATTATAGTATTAAAAGTTTTAATAATAATGTTACAGTATTAATAACAGAGAAAAGTTAACTCCATAATACTACTATTAAAACTTTTAAAATAATACTCAAATTGGAAGTAACTTTTAATAGAGAAAAATTTTAATACTATAGGTAAATTTTAATATTGTTATATTTGGACACAGATGACACTGCTTGCCAAGTTTAGGGACATGCGATGATCACCTTAAAAGTTCAGGGACAGAGATGACACCACCAACCAAGTTTAGGGACCCACGGTGATCATCTTGAAAGTTTAAGGACCTGGATGACACCGTCAACCAAGTTTAGGATGCACAAATACCACTTTAGAAGTTCAGGGACCTAGATGACACCGTCTGCCAAATTCAGGGACCGGCGATGAATTTGGCTGTATTGGTTACCTCATACGTACAGAATTTTCATTTGGGCCAAGCCTAATAAATTCTATAACTACCGAAACAATAAAATTAAGTGATCTTATTTTCATGTTTACGGAACAAGCTCAAAGTGAGTGAATTTAATAAAGGTATCACAAGAAGCAGAAAGTACCAATATTGATACATGAAAACAGACATGGTTGAACACTATAGACTCATTATTTATGAAAACAATATTTGATACTTGGTGACATCCTAGGGGGTGTTTAGTTTGCAAAAATTTTTGGATTCGGCTACTGTAGCCTTTTGTTTTATTTGACAATTACTGTTCAATCATAGACTAATTAGGCTTAAAAGATTCGTCTCGCGATTTCACGGTGAACTATACAATTAGTTTTTTGTTTCGTCTACATTTAATGCTTCATGCATATATCGCAAGATTCGATGTGATGTTTTGGGGTGAAAATTTTTGAAAACTAAACACCCCCTAGTCCTAGCTTTCAACCGGAGAATTTTCGCAGTCACCCGAGACTGGGAGAACGGGAATGTATTGAGGTACTCTGCACCCTGCATCAGCAAGTTAGGCACGCCCGGATTAGGAGTCAGAATGCGCACTTGCTTATGATCGAGAGATGTTTATTCATTACCAAAATAGATTGAACAACAATGGTGTAATATATAATCACTAACAAGTGAAATAATAGAACAAAAGTACGATTTAAGGAATAAAATTGAAGCAAGTCACGCACGGGAATTTTAGCAGCAACTTACATAGCACGAGATATTGAAGTGTCAGTACCCTTTATTAGTTCTTGTTGGAGAATGGAAAACATTTTTTATGAGTTCATATTATTTTTTTATTGTGGATAGCAATGTTCCTTGTTCACAAGGACTTTTGTTCCATGTTTAGCACAAAAATATTTAACATTTATTTGAGAAATTGTCACAAAGACAAATATGTTTTTATTTTAGAAAAATGTTGTTATAGCTTCTTGGTTTGTGAAATTGTTATATGTTCTTGTGAAATTGGCTTCCTTTAATATAAAAATATTCAACCTTAATAAAATATAAAAGTTCCATTTACTTATATTTACAAAATACTCCCTCCGTCCCCAAATAAATCAATTCCTAGAATCGGTGTTGACTAACTTTGTAGAAAAAAGTAACAACATCTATGTCATATGAGCACCTTATGTAAATATGTTCTATGATAAATCTAATGATACTAATCTGATACCATAAATCTTAACGTTTTATTCTAGAAATTTGGTCAAAGTTTAAAAAACTTAACTTAAGACAACTCGAGTCTACAGGAATCTATTTATTCAGGGACAGAGGGAGTACTCATAAATACCATTATTATTTTAGTTATTTAAACAAATATTGTACTCCCTCCGTTCCAAATTATAAGTCGTTTTGACTATTTTTTATATAGATTTTGCTATATAACGGAGCAAGTACTAGCCATTGATAGTGTCCCACGAAGAGAATAAATATGAAATGAACAAGAATAAAAAATTTAAAAGGGAGAGAAAGAATTTTGTTTTTTGAGCAACGGGAGAGGAAAAAAAAAAACAGACCGGCCCAGAAGAAGGGGCCCGTGCGGGTGCGATCTTTCTGACGCCGTCGATGCATCCTAACCTGCGTTCCCCTTCCTTCCGTCCGCTGCATCCCTCCTCGGCTCCTCGTGCGTTCTGTCTCTCTCGTGCCCCTCTCGCTCTCAGACGACTGGTGGGCCACCGCCGCCCTAAGCCAGGCGCTGAGGCTTTGGTTGGTCTCTTCGCCGTCGACGAGCAGCCACCAGGTACACCCACCCGTTCTCTTCCCTTCCCTTCATGCTGTGCGAAGCTGAGCACCGAAACCCTAACCTAAAGCTATCTAGCTATTTGAAATTTGATTGACAATCCTTCTAACTTCGAAGTTTCTGCAAAAATTATTGGGTGTACATGTGTACACCCCATGTCCCTTTACTGGATCCGCCCCTGTGGTGAAGCTCCAGCAAGGAGCCGGTATACCCTGCGGTGGCACATGGGGAAGTCCGTGGCTGCTTTTAGGATACTAATCATGTTTGCCAAACAATCATCCAGATCCTAGACCTATGTGCGCATAATTTCCTAGGCATTAATATTCCTATGAAGGTAATTTTCCTAAATTGCCAAGCAGGCCCTTACAAGGATGGTTCATGTACTCAACTGCAATATAGGTGGAGAGGGAGTGCCATATACAGGGTTGTGATACCTTGCCTGGAATATTTTCCTAGTATATGACCATGAACTTTTCCCAAGTACTTTAGGCTAAAATTGATCCATGGGAATACCATATGGATTCTTATAGTTGCTTCAAATCTTTTTAGTTGTATGATCATTCCATTTAGTAATAGTCCTAAGTCGAAAAATGATAGCTGGTGAAATGTCATTCAATTGTACTTGATCTGTATGGGAACAGCAAAAGATCTGAATCAATTTTGCCTGCATTTCATCAAATCCGGATTCTGACATATCGAAGTCGATATCTATTTATAGTTTTATCTTCATCACAAAGCTTAGTGCTGTTCTTTTTATGGCACTAGCTAATGCCTGTGCATTGCTACGGGTGACAGAACAATGTTATATCCAATTTGTTGCTGTCATAAGAAAGGTTTTCAAAACACTGTTGGCACCAATAATGAAGTTAAAGTGACACATGATCTATTAATTTGCATCACTGATATAAGTGGAAATGAAATATTAATCAAAACTTATATGTAGGATGAATCAATCTTGATCCCATCAATCCACAACTACGAAACTTGCATGGGAATTCATTACAACACGCCTATTTCAGCTGTCAATCAAGGCCGTTAGACATTAGGATCTACTTAAGTTTGGAATGCCAAATACAGATAGTTATATATAATAGTTACTACATGTCACATGCAAAGAAGTAGCTAAATGCTGGCAAACAAAAACAAATGGTGTGCCAGCGTTGAATGGCAGACCATCGAGTATTCCAGTTCATGGAAGCCAGATACTGCTGCTGCTGCCTCGTTGTCACACGAAGTAGCAACTTGCAGTCTCAAGCAATTAATCTGCTCTGAATTTTTCATTACTGCAGAGTACAGTGCAGTTAGTCTGAATGAGCAACCAAATAGAATCCTTGCATTGCTGTTGCTATAACACAGCTAGTAGTTTTGTATAGCCTCCTCCATACTAAGCAATTAACCTCTCTGCAATGCACAGCTGTGAAGGCCTTTTTTTGGATTATTTCCAATTCTAACTACATAGTGATGAATCAGCAGTGTAGGGTATTGGGTACCTGGAATGGTGGATCTCTGATGAAATGTTTGGTGATCAATCCGATGCCATGAGATGCCCTTTCTTCAGTAGAAATGAGTTCTGCTTGTTTGTATTCTCCCAAGTTTGGATGATTGATGATGGAATCATTGATCAGCTACACAACCTTACGGCACACTGTCACTACTACACCTAGTAATGAGTAAGCCTGTGAAAACAGTCAATAACACATAAGCTTAGAAATATGTTGGTCCTATTTGTGGTTTATCTCTCGCACTGGCCATTTAATAGGTATTTAACTATAATTCAAAAATGGCCAAACCATGTAAGATACATTAGAATTTTGAACGAAGTCATTGTGATCTTCTACAATATCAACATTAGCTCTGACTGGAGACCACTACACAAGAGTTCACCCAAGAACGCGGCGGCGCGCAGGAGACCCCAGTGAGCGGGAGAGCGGGAGAGGAAGAGGAAGCCGCAGCTCACCCTTGCCGCCGGGGGAAGTTGCCGCTTGGCCGCCTGCCGCTGAGCCATGCAGCCGCGCCCGCATCTGGAAGAGAGAGAGAGAGAGAGAGAGAGAGAGAGAGAGAGAGAGAGAGAGAGAGAGAGAGGGGCGGAGGCTGGAGGCGGAAGTGAGAAGGAGAGTTGCGGCGGCGCTGGAGTCTAGAGAGGATTGGGGTTTGGGAGCAGAGAGAGATGAAGACTTGCTTGGTGGGTGAGGGGCACTTGGGCTGCCTGATGGGCTGGGCCAGACCACTTCTTACTCCTCCTTTCTTTTTTCTTTTTTCCTTTTTTCTCTTCACCCTCTACTGCTCTGAGCTGTTGTTTTAAAATTTCCTAAGTTGTTAAGGTGTCGCCTTGCGTTACACCTTACTCGCTTAAGTGTAAGGCAGTAGTCAGTCGCCACGCCTCGCCTTACCGCCTTGATAACCATGTTGTCAATAGGAAGATGATAGAATAGAAGTACAAATCTATTACAACCTTTCTTGATGGAAGGACAAATCTCGGTGCTGCTAGAAAACGAGTGGATGCAAAAATAGTTAGCAAAGCTCATCCTAGCAAGCTACAGGGCCGGCTGTCTTGTCACTTGCGCCATCCCGGCAGGTACGGCCGCACTCATCTGCTTACGCCGCCCCCAGCAGTCGCGCAAATTTGCTGGACAGTGGCTGTGCAAACACATGGAGGATAGGGCGTGTCGGCGCTGGATGGGGCGGGGGCTTCGGGGCGCGGATTCGATTCATAATCTTATTCCTTGTTGTTTGCTCTCTCTCTCTCTCTCTCTCTCTCTCTCTCTCTCTCTCTCTCTCTCTCCCCCCCCCCCCCCTGCCGTGACCATGCATTTTTGGTGGATGACTAATTATGCACCATTTATAGTTATGTTTGATGTTAAGTTAGCTTTTGAACTTTATTTTGCAATGTCCATTTGTTTCAATTTATTTTTGCAATGCCCATTGTCCAGATTGCTTTTTTTCTTTAAATTCTTTGCTGACATGAACATGTTGTATTACCTCTCCAGGACAGGCAACAGGCTGTTGGAATATGGACCAACAAGGCATGGATGACCATGTAAGAATTATCTCTCAGAATTATAACCTTGCATATATAGGTACCCAAATTTTCTAGGCTAATTTATGATTGCTAACCATGATTCAGGAAGGGGTCCACGTTGTTGGATTTGAAGTCCCACCTTCACCCGATTCTAGCTACAACAACCCTATTCCTGGAAATGAAGATGAAGGCCGGGAGCCCCCACTGGTGCCATCTCATCTCCAGCATACGCTGCTGAGCTTCCCACCAAGCCAAGACGAATCGAGCCCGCTGCCTCAACCTCAGACCGTGGTTCTGAACCACCTTTACATCGAGAAAGAGAACACAAGATCCGTGGTTGCTCTGGGGATCACGCACCGGTTCAAGGCCAAGTTTGTGACAGTTGTGCTTTACAAGCCAGTGCTGAGGCGGTAGGGTGTGGCTATATGTCATGTTCCTTGGTCCTGCTTTCTCGTGCAGGACCGGTAATGGTAATGGTAATTAAACACCCTTGGGTTGCAACCCACCGATGAACAAATAGAATCCCACCCCCTCTCCTGTTGTTGCACAGATTCTGCAGAAACAGAAGAATTAAAGCCCCCTGTTGTAGTAGTGCAGAAACAGGCGAGGAACCTAGGTTGTCATTTTCGAATGATTTTAGTCTTGTACCTAATTTGGCTGTTGGTGGTGGCAGTGATGGTTCGGTTGAATGAGTAGTTTACTTGTGATCTGCGCAGCTGCTTAACACTGAAGTGTTTGTTGTGTCGTTGGCAAAGTACTGAGAACGTGTGTTGTATCTGTGACTGAAAACCGTGGTTTTTTACTTCTCCTTTTGTTTTCATTTTTTGGGTTCTTCCTCCCCTTTTGTTGTATCTGCTGCAGTGTGGTGTATGTATCCATGGTTAGGTGGCTCTAGAAGATGTTTAATCGTGTGTTTGGTTTGTGGGTTGAACTGGGATATCCTGGGTCCGACCTAGATGGTGTGTTTGGATGGGGGCATGTGTGGAACAGGGTCGACCCAGGTTGGCATATTTCCCTCAGATACTTCGATGGTGTCTCTGTCTCTGCGTCCACGTACACCCCTGGCTTGGGCGCTTGTCTTTAGTGCTGGCGTCTATCGCCAGCCCCGGCCCTAGCATTGGCGTCCGCTCTTCCCATAGCGCCAGTGTTCGCCACTAGCCCTAGCCCTAGCACCGGCGTCTGCCCATGGCCCCATCCCCAGCGCCGGCATCCGCCCCATCCTAGCGCTCGCGTCCGCCCCTGACCCCGTCCCTGGCGGAGGATGAGCCCGCGGCGGTGCCCACACCGGTTGCCAGGAGGAGCAGCGGCACGGGAGGAAGGAGGAGCTTGCAGATCCATGGCCTGGATGGGGAAGAAGGGGTCTTGGGCCGCTGGGGCGCATCGGCCGCCAGGGCGGAGCAGGGCGGCGCGGTGGTGGAGTAGGGCCGCCGGGGCAGAGTAGGGCCACCGGGGCGCACTGTCGCGACGGTAGGTGGAAGGAGACATGTCGCTGACAGTCGAGTCCCACATATATAGCAAGTGACGGGGTTTACAGTACCATCCATCCCAACCCACTTGATTCCTCGTAGCAAACAAAAAAAAAAATAGAACGGCTCCGACCCTCAAACCAAACACGAAATGGGTTCATCCCATCCAAAAAACTGGGTTGGATCAATCCCAACCTACTTAATCCCCAAACCAAACACATGGTAAAACACCGTACCTACCGTGTTTTGGGCATGACGAGCAAATAAATATCTGGAGAAAATATCTTGCATGTTGCCGAGCTAAGCTAATTTATGCTATGCATGTAGATATTCCTCCTCCGGATGTGCATGCCGATGCGTGTGAATCATGGTTGTGACGAACTGACGATTGACGAAAAGCATCTTGTTTTTCTTGAGAGCGAGCTGGGAAGGAAGACGGGGGGACTGACGATTGACGAAAAGCTTCTTGTTTTGCTTGAGAGCGAGCTGGGAAGGAAGACGGGGACAGTGGATGGAAGACATGGATCATCCACCAGCAGGCAGCAGAAGCATACTAGTCTGGTCGTCTGGATCTAGATGGCCAGTGGGGCATGTGTGTATTCTACTGCCGCTCGTGCTGGAATGTGTGAGCTTTCCCTGCTCTGGCTCTGGCTGGTGGCTGCTGCTCCAGTGGTGCTGGGACTGGACTTGTTGCATTGGGAGAATGGGAGTGATTGCAGGCAGGAGAGCAGAGCAGTTCACCCAGCATTCAACAGGCCAGCTGGCCAGGAGTATAAGGCCGCGTTCACTTCCCTCTCCCAACCCAAAATATTTCCTCTTACACACATCACATCAAATCTTTCGACGCATGCATGGAGCATTAAACATAGGTAAAAAAGATAACTAATTGCATAGTTTGTCTGTAAATGTCGAGACAAATCTTTTGAGCCTAGTTAGTCCATAATTGGATAAATTTTGCCAAATAACAACGAAAGATGCTACAGTAACTTTTCAGCTACTTTTCGCGAAGTGAACACACCCTAAGTAATCTGGACTTTGGAGTGACAGTGCAGTGAGTCATCCATCCGTGAATTCCAAAGCCTTGGCCTTGTTTAGATGTTGGAATTGGGAGGAGAAGTTGGAATAGTGTAGGTCACGTCGTACTGTAGCAACTTTTGTTTTTATTTGGTAAAAATTGTCCAAACTTTGACTAATTAGGCTCAAAATGTTCGTCTCGCAAAGTACAACAAAACTGTGCAATTAGTTTTTAATTTCATCTACATTTAGTACTCCATGCATGTGCCGACATTTTGATGTGACGGGGAATCTTCTTTTTGCATAGTGAAATTTGGGGTTGGATTTGGGAACTGAACAAAGGCCTTGGATCGCATATTCGCGTCCACGGACGACAACGACATGATGCACGCCAACTCCAAGCACCAGCCTGCCAAAGCCGCAGCAGCAGCAGCAGGTTCCTCGGCGTCTCCTTGTTTGACACCAGCACCGGCACCGCCAGGCACGCCGGCTTCTCCAAGCGCTACGTGCGCGCGGTCGCGGACCTCCTCGGAGGGCCTCTTCCTCACTGACGAGTGACGACCAGATTATATTCTCGATGACACCTTGACGCTCTTCATTGCCGGTATGACTTGCATACTACTCCGTGTTAAAATACAGTAATTGCTTGCTTGTACATGTTCTTCTTCTTATTATTATATATTATAAAAACAACAGGCCAAGTTACGACAGCAACCGCAAGTAGCTGGCTGACAACAAAGACTTTTAACAAACATTATATAATTTTAGTTAAACTTGAGATACTTTGACTCTTTAAGAAAATCAGAGTGACTTATAATTTAGAACAGTGGGAGTGTTACATTAGGTGCCGCCGCTACTATCGTTCACTAGATAGTAGCTTGATAGGAGTATCAGATAATAAATAATATTATTGCACACATGAGTCAGAAATTCCAGCTTACAGATAAATAATATTATTTCACTAAATAATATTACTACACGCATGAGTCCGATAAATAATATTAGTATACTAGAGAAGGTTTGAGCACTCATGTACAACTTATTGACCCTCTAGGGCACCGATAAGACGTGTTGTATCGAACATTTTCTCTATCTAAAGCACATAAGTCAACACTAATAATAATAGTTATTATTATAGGCTATTATAAAAAAGTAGGGCAAGCCACAAGCACTCGCCCCGCCATATTCTATTCTACTTGCACACTGCATGCACCATTTATAGAAATATCGGGGTTGTTTAAAGACTGCTCCTGTTTGCAGCCACCACAGAATTTGGAGCATCGGTGTCGCACGCGGACACGTGGCCGAGCTCTTTTTGCAAAATGGCACTACAAGTTCCGTTAAATAAACCCGCCGTCCTATTCAGTCAGATGTACCTTCTCATTTTACATACAACCGCCCGCAATCAATTTTGCACGAAACCCCTCCCGTTGCCCAGGGCTCCCACCCCAGCTGCCCAACCCTATCACCCCGCATTCCTCTTCCTCCTTTCTCTCTTCTCCCCGCCGCCACCACCCTCCTCTCCGCTAGCTGCACGCGCCTCTCAGGGCGGCACAGGCGTCCTCGTGGATGGGTGGGAGCACAGCGCCGAGAGCTCCGCCTCCTCATGCTCCGAGAGCCCTCGCATCTCGCTGCGCCGACGTTCCTGGCCTCCGTTGCCTCACTCGCAAGGGCAGTGGGGGCATGGCGCCGAAGTTCCTGGACTTCGGGTCGTGCCTCGCTCGCAAGACCAGTATACGCCGTGGTGGGGCATGGCGGTGCTCGCTGGCAAGGGTGGTGGGCAGGAGCTTATTCCGGCGGCGCTTCGCTATACATCGCCGTGGAACAAGCCAGCAAGCAGCGATGGCGGTGGTATGGCACCTTAGATCCGAACTCCCCTCCTTTACCCGCACCTCGCTTCTTCCAAATCCGTGGCTGTTGCCTAGGTACTTCCTTTTGCCCATTGTGTTATTAAAACAGATCCTTTTCAATTTTGTTTGGAGGCGCTGGCCGTTCGTGTTTTGGATCTCGCCTCGCTGTCGTGGATCCGGCGCTGAGTCTCGAGTCCGGCAACTGTCGTCGAGGCTGCCGCCGTGCCTGGGAAGCAAACACCGGTGTCTTCGGGCCTCCTATTGTTTGCTGACGGCACGCTGGGGAGTAGCGACAACAGCCTGTTCCAGCTGCGTACCGTGGAGGACTCAGAGGCCACCATCAGGTACATACTCCTACCCTCCCATCCCATCTCCTCTCCTTTCCGAACTAGAAAAATGTTGCTGCGTAATGGATTGTTTAGTTGAACTGAATCTTCAGATGCACATGACCACAGAAAGGCTAAGATTTGCTCATTCAACTCAGTGACTAATGTGACTTGGTCAGTGAGGCATTCTAACTCTAATTCAGTGACACCAGTGAGCTCCGTTGCTCCAAACTTCATGGTTCATTTCCTGAATTTACCATATGAAAATTTGATAAACAGATGAATAGGGGACTATGGTTAGGAACAGTCAAAGAACATGACCCTCTGAATCGCAGCATATGCAGTTTAGTGCTTCATCATACCATTGCAGCCTTGCAGGTATGTGCAGTGTGCACTAAGTGAAATTTGATGGATGAAGCTGCAAACTATTCGTGCGTATTCGTTAGGATATGTTTAATAATTCTCCTTGCTTTCTTGGCCATGTAATGGTTCGCATGTATTTTGTCTCGTGTTAAAAGGCCAAATATGTTGTTGTGGTTAAACATGTTGCTCATATGTCATAATCACTCTGTTCACTGTATGTGCTAATATCAACCCCACCCGCTATGATGATGAGATTTGTCTTTTTTAAAACCTCATGGGCTGCAAATTCTGTAGTTTGCCTTTCATTTGTTTCAAGCTTCCGGAACCTACACTAATGGTCTCTATGCAGTGTGCACATTTGGATCGATATTCTAAGCTACCAGCCATTGTTAAGGAGTCAATTTCCAATAGTAAACTTTAATGATGGCTATGTAATTTATGGTTGAATCGAATCATAAGGGCTCTATGGTAGCCATGTATGTAATGAATGGCCATTTTACTTATAGCTGAACAGAACCATAATGGATGCTTGGGCGTACAAACCGTGCTATTGGCACTATCAGGACATGGAAGATAAATGGTTGCTTCATGATTTATTAATTTGTGCTATGTGGGTGCTTACTACATAGTGATGGTGACAATGACTATATCAATGTCTACTTACATCTTAACGTTAAGATCTAATTATAAAGTCGTGTATATCAGACATGGATAAGAGCTTCTGTTTTCAAGTCAATGCAGGGCGCCCTGATATATTGACTTTGATTTAGCCACTAGACCTTTCAATTTACGGAGGGAAGATGCCACTGCCTGGCAGCAATGACGTGGCATTGCGGATGCTTGAAAGCATGGCAGGGCTGCCAGGGCCGCTCTTTGCCAGGGAGGATGATGTCACCATACTGCAGGAAGTTGGATTTAGACATTTAGTTGATTATATATTGTACTAACTTCATGTATATATAGCTTCACTTTTGTGGTTTCTTGTCTTCCATCTGCGGATATATGCCAATTTTAATCAAAGTGTTGTCTGATGCAAAAGTCTTCAAAAATATATGATGCAAAAGTTGTTTTAGATTGTGCATCAGTCTTACTGTTTTACATAAAAAAGAGAATTGTATTTTGTTCCGTTATATTAAGCAATAAAGTCATTGCCATAACTTTGGCTAAATAGTTAAAGTAGTGTAAATAATCAAGATAGGGCGCCCAAAGGGCGCCTAATGTTCTAGTATTATTTAAACGAGACGACGAACTGCGGCCGTTGCAGTCTGAGGGGATTTTTAATCCTTTTTTAATTAATATTTTAAAAATAATCATGGATAAAAAATATTTTCATCTCATAGACCCTTTGGTCGTGCCAAAGCTAGTGGCATGACTGTACCACTTTGTTGCGCCACATGCGCCGGCACGACAGAGGGCGCCACCATAACTCGAACGTTTGACCGTGGCTGGCGTGGCCGCCTGTGGGGCCCACCCTATCGCGCCACCGCATGTGGCACGACAGATTGGCGCGCCATAATTGGTGGCCCAGCCCCTTTTGCCCTTCCCTCACTCTCTTCTTCGTACTCTGAGCGTAGCGCCGAGGTCGTGAGCACGTTGGTTCTCTCAAAGCTCTTTCTTCTCTTCCTCCCCTCCTCTAAATCTCTTTGATGTAGTTTGGATTTGGATTTTGGGTTGCACCGGTGTCATGCAATAGGTATGACTCCCTCGATCTTTGTGGCTTTTGGCTTAATAAATGTTGTTTGTATAACAGTGACGGAGCCTGAACCAAAATATAGGGGGGGGGCAATTTGCCATTTGAAACCGTATATACATAAATCACAGACAAATTAGTCTAGCTAGGTCACGCCAACGGACGCTAGCCCAAGTGGTTGAGCGCTCCCGAGGCACCTCTGGGGCCTGAGTTCGATCCCCAGGCTAAACACTCTGCTAGCTATATGGGGCGAATTTCAGGGGCTCAGGGTAAAAAAAATCTCCTCGCCGGTCCCACTCCAAAGTACAGGCCTGTGGCTGTCCCGTCTCACGGGGATGCGGTGCCGCTGTATATGGGTGGGGCCGGGGTTCGGGGATTTTCTCGATCTGCGTGAGAAGATCTTCTTCTTAATGAAATACTCGGTGGGACGTCGTCCCCCCGCGGATCGAGTTTTTTTAATTAGCTAGGTCACAGTTCACAAAATAGAAGTGATCTCGGTCTATTTGTCTATGGAGACCATCACAGCACCAGATTAATTAATATTATATATATGAACATATGTACAAACACCAAAATACATTAGCATATAGAACTGATGCTTGTCAAAAGTCTAGTCTCCTTTTCTTTAGAGATTGGAAATCGGCAATTATGTCTTCATAACTGTAGCCTCTTGCAATTTCACCTTGAAAAGTATATGAACCTTAGAAATTTTCTAGAGCCAAGGGGGGCATGGCCCAGTATGGCCCCCATGAAGCTCCGCCAGTGTTGTATAGTGCAATTATTTTTTCCTCCCTCATGTAGTGTTGCTTAGAAATTGATTGGATTGTTAGGGATTTAGGATGCAATTTGACATTGAGTTCATGTGTATTGAATAGATGTTTTTGATTTAGGGTTCTTGATTTAGGGATGGTGATTTAGGGTTTATGATTTAGGGTTCTTGATTTAGGGATGGTGATTTAGGTTTTGTGATTTAGGGTTTGTGATTTAGAGTTTTATTTGTACTAAGTTATAGAGTTTGCACATTTAATTAGAATGATTTGGATGTAGATTTCATTTTGCTAGAATCAATAGAGTTGTCCAACAACAAGGAGTTCATGCACCATCCGACGGACCATGATGGCAAAGATCCATTCCCACCGGCCGAACCAACACCAAAGTGTTTTTGTGGGTTACCGGCCTTTGTGAAGCAGTCAAGGCATCCTTTGTCATCAGGGCGTGCTTTTTTCTGCTGTCAACTTCGGCATCGCGCCCCTCCAATTCCGATGGTTCTCTAGACGAATGCAACTTCTACTAGTGGATCGATGGTGATGAAAAGTTTGATCGCCGCATCATGTTCTTTCCTTACGACCCCTGGAAGAGTTGTCCGTACCCTGAGTTTGTTTGATGGGTGCCTTCGCCATCGAATCCTCCTGAAATGACAAATATGGAGAAGCTTTACGCTGTAATGGACCGTCGTGTCAATCCCCGTAAATGTCACTATGACAAGGTTGCGGTACTCCAAGAGCCAAGCAAGGACAGACTGTTTACCGCTTTTTACCGGTGTGGTGAGCATGACAATGTAAGTATTCCTTCGATCATTCTATTTTTCGAGCTCATATGTGTTATTCACATTGTAACACTTTACTTTCAGAGAGGTTTCCCAGCTTGTGACTTTGAGGAGTACATCTATGGACCCAAATCGCACTAGCCTTCTGAGAATGAGGCTATAGAGTTTGCAACTGGGAATAAGCCATGGCCATGCTTGAAGATGCCGGACCAAAAGTGCAAGTGTGGCATCAAGGCTCACGAAGGAGTTGTTCCTTTTGAGCTAGGGTGGGGTCACTATTGTGGCAATGCTTACGGAGGGCTCAATGAGCTATTTATGAGTTGACTTAACCCCTCAAATTAGTGAGTCAACATAGGCAATTGATTGTGTTTGCTGACTGATTTGTGTTTGTTTAGGCGGGGAAGTCATGCGTCTGGGAGGATTTCCCCAGTCGTGGAGTCATAATGGTGGAGCTGAAGGACAATGTCCATTTGCCTTACATGAGCGAAAGGAAGAGATTGAAACTGCACAAGTTCAGGGAAGCTATGAGGAGAAGGCACAGTGTAATAGAGCCATCCGTGCAGACATGGAACATGTTGGGTGATGACTTTGATCGAGCGACCGATGGAAAGTACAAGCAAAAGCATGACCCGGAGGAGCTCACTAGATTCTGGCGATTCAACAAGGAGTGCTACAACTTTCTGGACGTCAAGCATAGGAGGGAGATTGACATCTTCTTCAGGCAGCGTGATTGGGCCCTTGAACGGGCCCGTCAGGAGAAGGCTAAGCCTTTGTGTCGTCAACTCTATGAGCACCTCTGAAAGCCCAAGTTTGGTTTTGGTAATTAATGACACCAAGTTGCTAATGCCATGTGATAAGTGTTTGAGTTAGGCATAAGCAACACATGTGATGAAGGTGTATGTGGCAAGGAGTGGTGGCCACAAGATCACAAAGAGATGGTGCATGGACATGAAATGATGATCATGGTGGAGATGCACATAAAATGAAGGACATGATGATCAAGTGGAGGAGAAAGATCTAAGAGCGCAAGGCAAATGTATAACCATAGGGTTTTCCTTTTGCCGGTCTAAGATGAGTAGAGAAGTGATTGACCAGGTTTAGGATATATAGCCGACTATCAAGAGGGGCAATCACGGTTAGCTCGGGAATCAAGTGCCACTAGATCAATGTCTTGAGCATATGCATTAGGATCTAGTAGAGAGCTAACGTAACACCTTGAAAAATGATTGTGAAATGCTAACACACATGCACATGATGGTATACACATGGTGGTGTTAGCACTTTTGCGAAGGCGGTGGAGTTTAAGCGGTAGAGAGGGGTTTGGGTTCCTCTCTCCCTCCCGTCGAGCTTGCAAGGCGGGATTTGGCGCTTTTTGGAGAAGTGAAATGCCTATTTTCTACTGCGCTAGAAGTCAGAAAAGAAACGGAGGCGAACGGCGGTCACTGTGGTGACCGGACGCTGCACCAGACGCGTCCGGTCAGTTCTCAGCAGTTGTTAGGCGCGCGGGTGTTAGGGTTTCTGATCGGACGCTGGTCTGGCCTGACTAGCGCGTCCAGTCAGTTCTCCTGTGCGCAGAAGAAGAGCGCGCGACCGGCGCATCCGGTCCCTCACGGAACCGGAGCGTCCGGTCAGGCACCCAGAGGGGCAGAACTGGTCGTAGAGCCGACCGGACATGCGGCGCGTCCGGTCACGTGCGATCGGACGCATCCGGTCGCGGTGGGGGCTTACTGGACTCCGACCGGACGCCAGGTGCAGCGCGTCCAGTCAAACGCTAGAGCGCGTCCGGTCATGGCAACGGTAACTTCTGACACGCACTGTTCATGCTTGTCCTGTAGTGACTAGACGCGTCCGGTCACCCTGGCTGGTGCGTTCGGTCAGTACGTTTTGCACTGCGTCGTCCGATAACGGCTAGCTGCGTACCCCTTCGCTATAAATAGAAGTTGGCCAGGGTTTGAGGGTAACTCTTGCACATTTTGAGACCTAGAGACATCCTTTGAGCTAGAGAACAACCCCTCAACTCATCTCTTTGCATAGTTGCACATCTTGAGTGAGATTGAGTGAGATTCAAGTGCATTGCTTGAGAGTTGCATTCTAGAGGCACTTGATCTTCGAGTTGCTACGGATTTCTTGTTACTCTTCCGTGTTTTCCGACACGGTAGACAGCTTGGAGCAGCGGAGGTGATTGAGCTCACAATTGAAGATTGTTGGAGCCCTCACCAAGTGTTGTAAGGGGTTCTTGATCCTTCCCCGTGGGAGTTCGCAAATTGGATACTCTAGTGGAGCTCGTGGCTTGGAGGATCCCCATCTTGTGTGTGGTTGTGCGGCGCCCGCCGAGGGCTCAACTCTTGATAGTCGATTAGCTCGCGAACCGACAAGTGGGTGTATCGCCACAACGAGGAGTAGCTTGCCGAGAAGCAAGTGAACCTCGTTAAAAATCTGGTGTCATCTCTTTGTCGAGGATTTCTCTTGTGGTTGATCATTGTGATTGATTCTTCTAGTGCATTACTTCTCTACATCGTTGGTATAAGAATCAAGTCACTTGCTCTTTACTTTCTTGTACTAATCTTAGTGTAGCTTTTATCACATAGGAGCAAATAGCTTGAAAGCATCTAGGCCCCGAGAGTTGGTTTCAGCAATTGATGACAACACATTATTACCATGACTAACATGTGTTTTGCAGAAACTTTGATAAGTTAGGTCATGTGGTTGATAACTGCTTTGGGCACTTTGGTATTCATGCCCCTTGATGGAAACCGTTTCGGTTTTCAAAGGATCAACGACAAGATTAAGGACGGTTAGTTCTGGATGTCAAGATGTTGAGTTTCATCCAGAATAGTCGTTAGGATCTTCGCTTCTTTCCTTTGGCTGTACTATAAAGGGGGGCATGAGCGAGTAGCTTGACCTAGGTGAGTCTTTTGTTTAGGTGTGGTGCACACTTGTCAAACTTAGCACTAGGTAGCTCAGGTAAAGCTCAAAGTTCAGTTGGAAGCAACTTGGTTCAAGTTACGTCGCGTTTTGAAGTCGTTTGAGCCATTTATCCCTGACCAGACGCGGTCTCTGTCTCGACCGGACGTGTCCGATCAGTACTAACAGTCACTGCGTTTCAACCTGGTTGACCGGACGCGGTTCCTGCGAGAACCAGACGCGTTGATTATGTTGACACGTGTCTCAGAAGGTAAGCAATCTAATCAGACGTGACTAGGAAGTGATCGGATACGTTCGGTCACGTTCCAGTAAGGTACTTTGCTGACCTGACACATCCAGTCATCACTGATCGGACACAGACGAGCGTCAGGTCAAAGTACAGTAAGGTCCTTGCATGACCGGACGCGTCCAGTCACCCTTGATCGGTGTGTCCGGTCACTCAGCGATGTCGTTCAGTTTTTCGACCGTTACGTTTGACCAGCGCGTCTGGTCATGTCGACCGGCGCGTCCGGTCAATGTGTATTTTGCTAAGTTGGCAGGTAACAGTTGGATTTGACTGTGGGGTGTATAAATACATCCCCTCTACCTCTTTTAGAGGTCTCTTGCTCATTTGTTCAGCTGAGAAACACCTTTCAAGTGCAAGGAAGTGCAAGAGCTCTAGTGAGGGTAGTGATTTGAGAATCAAAGTTTGAGAATCCCTCATTAGTGACTAGGGAGTAGCAAGTGTGCATCCACCTTCTCATTAGGCTTGTTGTGGTCAAGTGAGAGTTCTAGCTTGTTACTCTTGGTGATCGTCATCACCTAGACGACTTGGTGGTGATTGGGAGATTGGTGATCATCCGGCGAGCTTATGGATAACCCAACTCATCTTGTGAGTAGTTTTGGGCGATTCACCACGATGGAGTGTCAAAGAATCAGCCCATAGAGAGCACTTGATCCTTGCGCGGATCAAGGGGGAGCTACACCCTTGCGCGGGTGCTCCAACGAGGACTAGTGGGGAGTGACGACTCTCCGATACCTCGGGAAAACATCGCCGTGTTTCTAACCCTTACTTTCAAGCATTTACTTTCTTGTATTACTTTTTTTGCTTGGTTTACTTTCCTAGAATTGCCATGCTAGACTAGGATTGGAACTTAGGGTGCAAAACTTTTTACCGGTAGAATCACAAGGAACACTAGTAGGCACTTGGGGTAAACTTTGGCTTATAGGATTTAATTCTTGCAATTAATTTTTAGAAAAGTCTAATGCACCCCCCTCTTGGGCATCTTGATCCTTTCAATTGGTATCGGAGCCTAGTTGCTCCAAATTTAGGCTTCACCGACTAGAGCAAGATGTCTAATGGGGAAGGACCACCTCCCATCTTTGAGGGAGACGATTTTCCATATTGGAAAATTCGCATGGAGGCGTACCTCGAATTCATAGATATTGGGTGTCTTAGAGCCGCAACCGAAGGGCTTTCTGCTATCAAGGATCCCACCAACCTAAGTGGTGACGAGGAGAAGTACGACCGGTGGAATGCAAAGGCAAAAAATGCACTCTACCGGGGCCTAGGCAATGATATCTTCAATCGTGTGCGTAATGCAAAAAACGCTCATGAATTGTGGGAAAACCTTTGTGCTCTCCATGAGGGAACTAAGAGTGAGCGTGAGGAACGCTATCATATTGCTTTGAAGAAAATTAATTCTTTTGAGATGCTTCCCAAAGAAAGTGCTAATGACATGTACACTCGATTGAATGTTCTTGTAGAGGATCTCAATGCTCTCGGGTTCACTCAAATGAGTCAATCGGATGTTGCAAGGAGGATCTTAGGTGTTCTTCCCTTTGAGAAGTATGGTCACATTGTCACCGTGCTTCACCAAAGTGATCTCTCCACCGCAACACCGACACAAGTATTGGGAAAGATCAATGCACATGAGATATACATGCACATCACTCCGGAAGAGAGCTCATCATCTTCCAAGAAGAAGGACTTGGCCTTCAAAGCTAGTCATGACAAGAAAAAGAAGAAGGGCCAAGCCGTGATCATGCAAGAAAGCTTAAGTGAAAGTGATATTGATGATGCATCACCTGCACTCATGGTGAGAAAGACCACCAAGATGCTAAAGAAGCTCAACAAGAGTGGCATCAAGTTCGATGGCAAGAAGAAGTTCTTCATAAGTAGCAAAAGGAAGCCTATATCCGAGATGGATTGCTACAATTGTGGTGAACTTGGCCACTTAGCTCATCAATGCCCTAAGTCTCCAAAAGATAAGTACAAGAAGAAGAACAAGGGCAAGAAAAATGATTCAAGTGATGAAGAAGATGAGAAGAAGAAGATCAAGCCATACAAAAAGAAGGATGGTAAGAGAAAAGAGTTTCACAAGAAGAAGAAGGGAGGCAAAGCTTACATTGTTGGTGATTGGCTCACAGACATTGAGTCATCATGTGAGTCCTCCGGCGATGAGAGCGACGATGAGAAAGAGAAGGTCACCGCATTTATGATTGGGCCATCATCATCTTCACCGACATCTTCATCACCACCTTCACCGTCACCTTCACCATCATCGTCCACTTCTCACCTATGCCTTATGGCCAAGGGTGAACGAAAGGTACAAAACAATGAGAGTGATGATGATGATAGTGATAGTGATGATGAATATGATGCACCTTCTTATGATGAACTTGTAAAATTGTTTAACAAATACTCTAAAATCATAAGAAGAACTAGAAATGAAAATGATGAGCTCCAAAATGAAAATGACTCACTCTCATCTAAGCTTAAGAATGCACAAAAGACTAGTGATGAGCTCAAAGATCAAAATGAAATCATGTCTTCTACTCCTAAGGAGCTCAAAACTTCTAACAAAGAGCTTAGAGATGAACATGATAAACTTGCTAAAAGACAAATATACTACATTGAAAATCAATTATGATAGTCTTGTTGTTGCTAATGAGCTTTCTCTTGAGACACATGATGCTACTAACCAAGTTGTTAAGATTGATATAGCTACATCATGTGATGACTTGATTATTGAGAGCATTGAGCAAGGCTCTAGTGGCAAAGGCAAGAATGTGGTTGAGTCCGACAACTATGATTATTATGTCAAGCTCAAGAGTGAAAATGAGATGCTTAAAAATGAGAACAAGAAGCTAAAAGAGTTGATGGCTCTTGAAAAGCAAACATCAAATGAGTCACTTATTCAAGAGAACAAAAAGCTCAAGCAAGAGAAAGAGCATCTCAAGACCGGCCTAAGCAAGTTCACAAGAGGCCAATATTTGCAAAGTGAGCTACTCATGAACACCGTCATGAAGATGGATAGAAGTGGCATTGGTTACTTGGCAAATCAAGAGAAGAAGGCTAAAGCTCAACAACAACAAAGCAAGTCAAAGCCCAAGACAAAGAGATGTGTTGAGTGTGGACAAGAGGGTCATTTTGCTCATGAGTGCAAAACTCCACCACCACAACCCTTGCCCAAGCATGCTAGACCCTTTGCTTTCAATGCTCATTACATGCTTAGAAAAGATTCAAGTGGAAAGATGAAAGTCATGTTCTTGGGTCCCCCAAACAAGAATAGGCCTAAGAAAATATGGGTTGCCAAGTCACTAGTTGAGAAAGTCAAGGGTTCCTCTCAAGTTTGGGTCTCTAAACAAAAAGCTTGATCTCTAGTGTGTAGGTGAACTACAAGACCGGTGGATCTCATTGGGTTATTGATAGTGGTTGCACTCAACATATGACCGGTGACCCTCGTATGTTTACCTCACTTGAAGAGAATGGGGTATGTCAAGAGAAGATTACATTTGGGGACAATTCAAAGAGCAAAGTCAAGGGTATAGGCAAGATTGCAATATCAAATGATCACTCTCTTTCAAATGTGCTCTATGTTGCTTCATTGAGTTTCAACTTACTATCCGTTGGGCAACTTTGTGACCTTGGCTACCAATGCTTATTCACTCCTAATGAAGTGGTAGTTTCAAAGATAGATGACAAGCAAATGATTTTCAAAGGATTTAGATACAACAATCTCTATCTCGTTGATTTTACCTCCGAAGATGCAAACTTGATGACATGCTTGTTCACCAAAACTTTACTTGGGTGGCTTTGGTATAGGAGGCTTGCTCATATTGGAATGAACACTCTCAACAAGCTATTGAAGAAAGAATTAGTAAGAGGCTTGAAGGATATCAAGTTTGAGAAGGACAAACCTTGTAGTGCATGTCAAGCTGGCAAACAAGTTGCAAATACTCATCCAACCAAAGCTTATATGTCAACATCAAGAGTGTTAGAACTTCTACACATGGATTTGTTTGGTCCTACAACTTACAAGAGCTTGGGTGGAAATCTCTATTGTCTTATGATTATGGATGACTACTCAAGATACACTTGGACTTTCTTTCTTCATGACAAATCTGAAGTGGCCAATTGCTTTAAGAAGTTTGCAAAGAGAGCTCAAAATGAATTTGAAGTCAAGATAAAGAAGATTAGAAGTGACAATGGTAAAGAGTTTGACAACACAAACATTGAAGCTTATTGTGATGAGATTAGAATCAAGCATGAAGTGTCATCAACCTACACTCCTCAACAAAATGGTGTAGTTGAGAGAAAGAACCGGACATTGATCACCCTTGCAAGAACGATGCTAGATGAGTACAATACACCAGAAAAATTGTGGGCCGAGGTAATCAACACTGCATGCTATGCTTCAAATCGCCTCTTCCTACAAAAGTTTCTTGATAAGACCCCCTATGAGTTGCTAAATGGAAAGCAGCCGGACGTCTCATTCTTCCGGGTGTTTGGTTGCAAATGCTACATCTACAAAAAGCGTCATCACCTAGGGAAGTTTCAAAGACGTTGTGATATTGGCTTTCTTGTTGGTTACTCATCAAAGTCCAAAGCATATAGAGTATTTAACCATGCCACCGGTTTGGTTGAAGAAACATATGATGTGGAATTTGATGAATCTAATGGCTCACAAGGAGCAATTGAAAATTGTGATGATGTAGGTGATGAACCATTAAGGGAGGCAATGAAGAACATGCCGGTGGGAGACATCAAGCCTAAAGATGATGAAGACGATGTACAAATTATCAATCCACTATCTTCATCACATGTGCCTCAAGATGATGATAATAATGAGAGGGTTGAAAATGAAGACACTCATATCTCTCATGAACAAGCCGAGGCACAAGCTCAAGATGTTGATGCTCCTCAACCTCCTCCTCAAGTGGTTGAAAGAAGAAACTCACCTCTACTTCAAGCACATCCACAAGATCTCATCATAGGGAGTCCTACAAATGGTGTAATGACTCGATCTCAAAAGCTTGCTTCTTTTGTTGAACATCACTCTTTTGTCTATTCTCTTAAACCTAAGAATGTAGAAGAAGCTCTTCAAGATCCGGATTGAGTGAATGCTATGCACGAAGAATTGAACAACTTCACCCGCAATCAAGTTTGGACACTTGAAGAGCATCCAAAAGGTGCAAGAGTCATTGGAACCAAGTGGGTGTTCCGCAACAAGCAAGATGACCAAGGTGTAGTAGTGAGGAACAAGGCAAGACTAGTTGCAAAGGGGTTCTCTCAAGTTGAAGGTCTTGATTTTGGAGAGACCTTTGCACCTGTTGCAAGACTTGAAGCCATTCGTATCCTTCTTGCATATGCATCGCATCATGAAATGAAACTATATCAAATGGATGTGAAAAGTGCTTTTTTAAATGGCTTCATAAATGAACTAGTCTATGTTGATCAACCTTCCGGGTTTGAAGACCCTAGATATCCTAATCATGTTTATAGGTTGTCCAAGGCGCTATATGGGCTCAAGCAAGCCCCTAGAGCGTGGTATGAGCGCCTCTAGGACTTCCTCATTGAGAATGGCTTCACTATTGGGAAGGTCGACACCATACTATTCACCAAGAAGCTTAATGGGGAGATCTTCATTTGTCAAGTCTATGTTGATGATATCATCTTTGGATCAACAAATGAAGATTATTGCAAGGAATTTGGTGAATTAATGTCGAGGGAGTTCGAGATGTCTATGATTGGTGAGCTAACATTCTTCCTTGGTTTTCAAGTCAAGCAAACGAGAGAAAGGATTTTCATCTCTCAATAAAAGTATACCAAGGATCTTCTCAAGAGATTCAAGATGGAAGAGTGTAAGCCAATCAAGACCCTAATGCCATCTAATAGACATCTCGACCTAGATGAGGGAGGTAAACTGGTTGATCAAACTCTCTATCGTTCTATGATTGGTAGCTTGTTGTACCTTACCGCATCTAAGCCCGATATCATATTTTGTGTGTGCATGTGTGCTCGCTTTCAAGCGTGCCCCAAAGAACCACACCTAAGTGCCGTAAAAAGGATCTTAAGATATCTTAAACACACCCCAAGCATTGGTCTTTGGTATCCTAAAGGAGCTAGATTCCAACTAGTTGGCTATTCCGACTCAGATTATAATGGTTGCAAAATTAATAGAAAAAACACATCTAGAGGGTGCCATTTGCTTGGGAGGTCTTTAGTATCTTGGTCATCTAAAAAGCAAAATAGTGTGGCTTTGTCCACCACCGAGGCAGAATACATTGCCACGGGGGCTTGTTGTGCACAAATCTTATATATGAAACAAACCCTCCTAAACTATGGAGTTGTTCTTGATAAGGTGCCACTTTTATGTGATAATGAAAGTGTCGTTAAAATTTCTAATAATCCGGTACAACACTCATGCACCAAGCACATTGATATCCGCCACCACTTTCTAAGAGATCATGTTGCTAAAATGATATTTCACTAGAAGGTGTAAGAAGTAAAAATCAATTAGCGGATATCTTCACTAAACCTTTAGATGAGGCTACCTTTTGTAGGTTGAGAAGTGAACTAAATGTGCTTGATTCTAGTAACTTTAAAAAATGAGCTTGTGTTGTCCCTTGCATTGCATTGTATTATATGTAATGTTTAATTCTCCGCATTGCTTCTAGGACTTGTCTAACACGGTTACGATAACCCTCCTTTGGAGGAGTGAAGAAGCCTAACCGTGGATCAAACTTGACAAACAACCTAGCCTTTCTTTCTCGCTTTGCATTGCATATGCATGGTTGTTGCTTTGTCGTTTTCTGTTCGGTTTTGCTTTGAGCAACCTCTGTGTTCGTCCATGAATAGAGATAGCATTTGACGCTCCCAAGGGTTTATAAACTCTATTGCTTGGCCATACGTTGCTCCTCAGGTGTTTATTGCATATTTTCCTAAAAATAATACTAGCCTAAGGCAAATTATTTTGAAAATCTTGAGTGTTTGAGAGAGGTCACTCATATCAGGTTCCAATTGGTGTTTATTTGAGTCTCTTTGAATTGGAACTTGATTGGGAGAAGTCGCGTCGAAGATTAGATTAAAAAAAGGCATTTTACAGCGACCGGACGTTGGACCAGACGTGATGCTGCTTCATCACTACGTCCGGTCCCGATGACCACCACCGCGTCCGGTCATCCCGAAGGCAATCTCAAGGATCTGTGACCGAACGCGATGTTGTGACCACTGTGTCTGGTCCCGGACCCCACCACCGCGTCCGGTCAAGCGTGTTGAGTTCCCCGGGTGATCTCCGAACGGACTCTGTCAGCGTCCGATCAGCTCTAACCGAACGCGTCCGGTCGTGCCAGGAGCTTACTGGACTCTGACCGGACGCTGCTCCACCGCGTCCGGTCAGTCGACCAGCGCGTCTGGTCATCTTGTTAAAAGCAAATCTGCCCTTTCTTCTTAATCGTTCGTTCAGATCTTCTCATCTGCGTGCGCCGCCGCTGAGTTCCTCCAAGCCCTAGCCGCCTGCCTCGCCGTCTCATGCCGCGCCGCCGCAGCCGTTGCCCTCCTCAGCCACGCCGTGCCGCACCCGCTCGCAGCGCCGCTCTGTCTCCACTGCTCGGGCGCTGCCGCTCCTTCTCCGTGTCACCTCCTCCACCGCCCTCGTTCGTGCGCCACCATCAACAGCCACAGCCGCGTGTGCCGCTGCAGCTGCTCCTCCTCTGCCGCGCGCGCCACTGCAGCTTCTCCTCCACGCCATGCGCACCACCTCCGCCGCGCCACACTGTCAGAGTCATGCTCCTCCATTGATAGAGCTTTTACCTAACCCTAATCCATCGCGAAGTTTTGTGACAACCGTTCTTCGTTGAGGTCTTTTCGTGCGATTTCGTCTCTGCGAGGTGATTTCACATTGCCTTGATCTTCCAATTATGGTTTGCCGATGACTTTCCATTGAAATTCTAATTCATCTATTGTGTGTCTCGGCACTTCAGCGCTCATCCGGCGTTTTCGTGGAACTCTCGCGCATCAAGGTCCCTCATCGTTTCACCGGAATCTCGCCTATCTGAGAGAGTCTTGTCGGTGCTCTGTGTGTGGCAGTTGATCAGTGTTGAATCCAAGGCCAAGCCTATGGATACGGATTGAGGCCAAGCCTCACGAGTGTCAGTACACCATCTTTCACTATCAGGGTTCTCTCAGTCACAGAGGTTGGTCTGTATGGTTCGCTGCAAGAATGTTGGTGGTGCACCAAGTGACGGGGACGAAAGTCCTCCTAGATTGACAGAGGTAGCCCGTGGCAAGCGCAAGAAGATAGCCACCAAGAAGAGAAAGAGGACACTCACTAAGGCAGAGATAGCACAGGCAGTCGCTGATGCAGCAGAGCTTACAGAGAGAGGTGGCAGAAGCAGTGGGATTCATATTGGTGAGAGTCGCTTTTATCTTGAAGGTCGACAGCTTGGTACTAAGGCCACAGAGGAGACAGAGGATGCACCTGCAGAGCAGCCTACAGAGGACATAGAGGAGATAGAGGAGCAGACCGTTCAGGCTCCACCGCGTCGTCGCTCAGGACGTACGCGTGCTCAGGTGACTCCTAGGCTAGAGGGCTAGTGACGTGGAGGTCGTCCACCTCCCAGGGCTCGAGGTCACCCCCTAGTCAAGCACTTTGACCTAAGGGGAGCTACAACATGATAGGTCCAGACTCTCAGGTTTGTTGAGGTTGGTCGGTGGTTCCCACCTCAGCAGGACCCCCGAGCCTCAGAGGACTTCTACACACCTCTGCACGAGGATTTCTACAGAGTCTATGTTGACAGCGGGATTGCATTCAGACCTCAGAGAGTTTGTCGACTCGAGGCTTTAGTTGAGGTTGTTGGTGAGCAGCTCCATCCACACTTGTCCTTTTTACCTGGTTTGTCAGACTTTCTGGGATGGACTAGAGCTTACTACGGGACTTGGGTCAGAGAGTTCTACTCCTCACTTTGGATTGACCCTGCTCACGAGTTTATACACTTTGCATTCCGAGGCCGTGACCGCAGACTATACAGCACCAGGGTACGGGAGATTCCTAGACTCACTGCTTCAGAGACGAAGATTCACCAGGTGTGCTTTGGTCAGACTTCACCACCGTGACGTCCTCATGGAGGTTCAGTACCACCCACAGACTTGGTCAGACCTTGCTTCCGTGAGCCTTTTGGCGAGGGGTCCAGACGTACACTTGCCAGCTTGACACCCCTTGCTAGAGTGCTTGATGCCATTGTGAGGCGGACTCTTCTTCCGAGGCTAGGATACAGAGAGGGTCTGACTCGTATGCAGCTTTGGTTTGTTCATCACCTCATCTCTCAAACACCGTTTGATATTTGGGATCTGTTGCTATGTGAGATGGAGGACACTTTGGCTGAGGGCTTCAAGGGTCACCGTCAGTTACCATATGCGCACTAGATCTGCTTTATCATTCGATCTGCATGTGACCTGCCTGCAGAGATTAGGGCTAAGATCTCTGATACCACTACTGCATTCCTAGAGTATGACATTCGACAGTTATGGGCTTCAGTTACTAGAGAGCAGGCACCTAGGCCGGGACAGCGTCAGAGGCTAGAGGTTCCAGAGACAGCAGTTGAGCAGGACGAGACCGTTGAGGGTCTTGTTGAGGTCGAGCTTGCTGATCTTGATGCTCAGCCAACTAATCCAGTTAAGGATGATGCCATTGACAGCACAGACGAGGACTATCAGCCTATTCCCCAGTACCGCTCTCCTCGGTCTCACGACCATGAGGCCGGTGGTTCAGGATCAGCCTCCCGCTCAAACCCAGCCATGGTGGCTATCCTTGAGAGGCTGACCCAGGCCCAGGAGAGGCAAAAGGTTCAGATGCAGCGACATGCTCAGGACACAGTAGCTGCATTTGCTCAGATCTAGGCTCGTTAGGACGAGTTCTAGAGGCAGCAGCTGGAGTTTTAGAGGCAACAGTTTGAGATGCAGAGGCAGCAGGCAGCCACCCAGCAGTAGTATCTTGAGCTCCTGCGACACCTCATCACTGTTGGGGTTCCTCCACCACCATTTGTCCTTACTCCAGCACTACAGTCCAGTGGACCTCAGAGTCAGGGACAGCCGAGCTTTTAGTTTACCTCTCCCCAGCAGTAGGTTCCTTAGACCTTTTAGTCCCTGAGCTACACTCCTATTCAGATAAGGTTCACTCCACCAGCTCAGCCTAGACCTCACCTTCTGACAGGCACTCCTTTCACTGACTTGAGTGCCTCCTACAGCGAGTTGACTGGTTAGCCGACACCCTCGCACACCACTGTTATGACCTCTTCAGGGATGTTGGCTTCCGAGACTGTGGCTCCTCCAGTGATAGGGACTGGGACTACAGAGACAGTGCCATCGTTAGTTGCCTCGACAGATCCTCCCACACTTGATATTTTTCAGCTCCGGTGACAGAGACTGCTCCTATTGTTGCTACTACGTCTTCAGTTTCTGCTCCTGCTCTACAGACCCAGACTGCTTCACTACCACGTGTATCTACAGAGGGTCAACCTGATAGTTCAGAGTCTAAGGAGGATACTTCATAGTTTGTGATCACTCCACGCTCCTCGGCACCCGACACAACTGCTTCTGTTTCCACGTCGGATCCTTAGTTTTGTTTTTTGGCGTTTGATGCCAAAGGGGGAGAGAGAGTAGATTCAGGGGGAGTGTTGATAGAGGGTTTCATTTTTTCTTTGTGTGCTACATTCATGAATCATGTTTACTTTCTCGCTCTGCACTTTGTGACTTGTGTGCTTGTGAGATACATGAGTCATATGTGGTCTATCTTGTCACTCTTTTATATCATGTTACTTTTTTGGTTCTAGCTCATAAGGTTGTGCTTTTGTGCCTTACTCCGATTTCATATGAGCTATGTTTTATGTGTACTATCTCTTCTGTTTTATCTTATGAGTACACTCTGTTGGCTTGGAACACATAAGCAATTTCTAACCCCTTGTGCTTATTGCTTTTTGCTTATGTGAACCAAGCATGTTCGAAAACCTAAACTCTTAAATCTTCTGAATCTAAGTGTTGTCATCAATCACCAAAAAGGGGGAGATTGAAAGCATCTAGGCCCCGGGAGTTGGTTTCAGCAATTGATGACAACATATTATTACCATGACTAACGTGTGTTTTGCAGAAACTTTGATAATTTAGGTCATGGGGTTGATAACTGCTTTGGGCACTCTGGTATTCATGCCCCTTGATGGAAATCATTTTGGTTTTCAAAGGATCAGCGACAAGATTAAGGATGGTTAGTTCCGGATGTCAAGATGTTGAGTTTCATCCGGAATAGTCGTTAGGATCTTCGCTTCTTTCCTTTGGCCGTACTATAAAGGGGGGCATGAGCGAGTAGCTTGACCTAGGTGAGTCTTTTGTTTAGGTGTGGTGCACACTTGTCAAACTTAGCACTAGGTAGCTCAGGTAAAGCTCAAAGTTCAGTTGGAAGCAACTCGGTTCAAGTTGCGTCGTGTTTCGAAGTCGTTTGAGCCGTTTACCCCTGACCGGACATGGTCTCTGTCTCAACCGGACGCATTCGGTCAGTACTAACAGTCACTGCGTTTCAACTTGGTTGACTGGACGTGGTTACTGCGAGAACCGGATGTGTTGATCGTGTTGACACGTGTCTCAGAAGGTAAGCAATCTAATCGGACGCGACTAGGAAGTGATCGGACGCGTCCGGTCATGTTTTAGTAAGGTACTTTGCTGACCTGACGTGTCCGGTCATCACTGATCGGACGCGAATGAGTGTCAGGTCAAAGTACAGTAAGGTCCTTGCATGACCGGACGCGTCCGATCACTCAGCGATGTCGTTCAGTTTTTCGACCGTTACGTTTGACCGGCGCGTCCGGTCACGTCGACCGGCGTGTCCGGTCAGTGCGCATTTTGCTGAGTTGGCAGGTAACGGTTGGATTTGACTGTGGGGTGTATAAATACATCCCCTCCACCTCTTTTAGAGGTCTCTTGCTCATTTGTTCAGCTGAGAAACACCTTTCAAGTGCAAGGAAGTGCAAGAGCTCTAGTGAGGGTAGTGATTTGAGAATCAAAGTTTGAGAATCCCTCATTAGTGACTAGGGAGTAGCAAGTGTGCATCCACCTTCTCATTAGGCTTGTTGTGGTCAAGTGAGAGTTCTAGCTTGTTACTCTTGGTGATCACCATCACCTAGATGACTTGGTGGTGATTGGGAGATTGGTGATCATCTGGCGAGCTTGTGGATGACCTAACTCATCTTGTGAGCGGTTTTGGGTGATTCACCATGACGGAGTGTCAAAGAATCAGCCCGTAGAGAGCACTTGATCCTTGCGCGGATCAACGGGGAGCTACACCCTTGCGCGAGTGCTCCAACGAGGACTAGTGGGGAGTGGCGACTCTCCGATACCTCGGAAAAACATCGCTGTGTTCCTAACCCTTACTTTCAAGCATTTACTTTCTTGTATTACTTTCTTTGCTTGGTTTACTTTCCTAGAATTGCCATGCTAGACTAGGATTGGAACTTAGGGTGCAAAACTTTTTACCGGTAGAATCACAAGGAACACTAGTAGGCACTTGGGGTGAACTTTGGCTTGTAGGATTTAATTCTTGCAATTAATTTTTAGAAAAGCCCAATTCACCCCCCTCTTGGGCATCTTGATCCTTTCATAGCTTAGTGACTTAGTCCTGTTGGTGTGTATTAGAGACCATAACCTTGCTTCACTAGAATTGTATAGGTGCTTGCATAGTGTAGTTGAGCTAGTGCTAGAATTAGCTTAGCCATCTTTTATACTAACATGGTTGTTTAGTGAAGCTTGTAGATTTTTGAATAGGCTATTCACCCCCTCTAGCCATTTGGACCTTACAACCTCATTCCCTCATTGTTCCAACTCCTTCATCTTGTTACAATTGTTGGCATGAACACATGTTTCATTTTCGTAGTTCCCGATTCGCCACCGAACGACGGGCATCTGCCGGCCCCCAAGGAGGACGATGACGAGGACGATAACTGGCCATTTCATTATCCTAACGATGATGATGACAATTACAATGACCTTTTTGGTCCCAAACACTATGATTAGGTTTGCCATTCTAGGTGGATAGCGCTGCTTCTTTTGTGCAATGGCAGCAAGATCCAGATGCCCGTGACTTGGATGTAGTGTTTGGTGCAGCACATATTTTTCACGTGCCTATAGGTTTGGCATTACGTAGGACTTGTTTTTATAGCGCTGCATCTTTTGTACAATGGCAGCTTGACCCATACATCTTTTGCTTATTCCCATGGGTGATGTTGATGGTGATGACATTTCATTGCGTGAACTATCATGGTATGTGAAGAGTGCTCAATTGAATGAAATCAAGCATGTCGATGCACGATGACGATGTTAGTGATGATGAGTGCCATTTGTTGTTTGTATGAGACAAGGTTATCTTGCTTAGCATCTTAAACAAAAAGAAAATTGAAAAAACCAAAAAAGGAAACATGCTTGTCGCGTCGTCTAGCCTGGCGTGACAAGCCTGTGCCGCCACCGCAGCTGGCACGACTAAGCACGATGAACAACTGTGTCGCGCCTGAGTCGACGACGTGGCAAGCTTGTCATGCCGAATCAGCTAGCATGATGAGGCTGAGACCAGGGGCTTGTCACGCCAACCTAAGTGGCGCAACACTGTCGCACCAGCCGAACAAAGTTTCCAGTAAGGGCCAGTTTTGGACGTCGACTGCGCGTCGCGCTAGCCTAGGTGGTGCGACTAGGTTGTCGCGCCAATCAGGCTAGCGGGACAAGTCTGTCGCGTCGAGTTTGCTGGCATGACAGTCATCTGCACGGTACCTCTTCGCGTGACAGTCAATTGCTTAATGTATTGTAACAAACAAAAGTAAGACAAGGACATTGCATAACTTATCGGAACTGGCCCTCTATGTGTTCACCCAATAGGTATGCGCTCCCAAATCCAAATTTGAAGCAAATACGTGTAGCCACCTAAGTTTGAAGTCTTCTTGTCCCTCCTACATGCCTCACATAGTTGGCGATACAACCATGTGAGTGTAGCTGACCCCCAACTATAAAGGCCGATGTTCTCCTAGGCCTCACTCAGCTGTGGTATCACCATCCAAGAGACGGTGTTTCTAGAAGTGTCCGGCAGAAGAAAGCATGCCACCATGTGCCATAGCCAAACACGAGCGTACCTCTCAACAACATCATCAGCTGCATTTTGTGGGCACCTGTTGAAGCGTTGGCGCAACTAATTTGAACTCACACCAATGGTCTTCTTCTCCTTCTTTCCTTCTTTAGGTTCCGAAGGATAGTGGCTGGTGAACTAGTACACCAAGTCCTTCTAGTTCTCAGTGTTGATCGTGCCTGACACCACAGGACCATCCAAGCGAAGCAAGAGAATGTGGGCAACATCTTCCATGAGAACGGACATCTCCCCACATGGGAGGTGGAAGTTGTGGGTCTCCGGACACCACCTGTCGACGAAGGCCGTCAGTAGTGGACCATCCATTTCTGGGAGCCCAGCAACGATAACCGTTGCCAAACTCAGAAATCCAACTCTTGCTAGGTAGGTGGCATAGCGCTCGTCCCAGTCCAGTGGATGGTGAGTGCGGGGACGCAGCGGTGGCAACACCTGCAAAGAAGCAACCAATTCAATACTGAAGAAGAATTGAAACGATACCGGTACGTACACATTGACTGTACAATGCAATTATGGGTGTAAATCAGTTACCTTGCCATTGTCGGCCATCAAGTGTGCTCGATGGTCATTGTTGTATTTTGGGTCAAGAAGGGGGTACTGTCGGTGCGCCATGCTGAAAACAAAAACAATAAGACAATGTTAGACAATGTTAGACCATTGATGACTTAATAGACATTGCATAAAACTGAATTAATAACATGAACAAGTAACAAATGCAAATTTTATATAACCAAGAACTCCTATGTACCTTTATATGTTTGGAACTACTACTTCCAATTCGTTTAGCTAGCGTGGCTGCCTTCTTACATTTGTCATGAGTGGCAGCGGTGTGACATGTTTTGTGGCATTTCGAGCAATGGACCTGACTTGGTACCTCATCAAAGTCTCCAAATCCATACATATCTTCACCATACCCGTTCGATTCGTCCATAACTCCTCGAAGCCGCTTTTCTTCCTTCTACCCTTCTTTGTCCTTAGAAGCTCGGGGTCTAGAACATAATCCAACCCATAGTATGGAGGCCACTGTGTCGGATCTAGGTACGGCTCAAAGCTCGACTCTGACACTTTGAGAGTGTTTGACATGAGATAGAATGGAGACATGAACTTCACATTTTCGTGGTCTAGTCCCCTGCATTTGCATGCAGTAATGACATGCAAGCAAGGCACATGAAAAAGTTGTGGAATGTTGGAAGAGCATTCCGCCTTGTGAAGGTGAAAGTCCCTAGTTTGTTTTTGGTTAATTGATGAAACCTAGGACTAACCTTTGTATCTAAGTGGATGATTTAAATAAAGGTGGTCATTGAAAATGAGACATGACATTGACTCATGTGACCAAGATGATGAAGACCAAGATGATGCTTGGTTCGATGGACCGGTTGTGAAGGTGAAGGGCAAGTCGAGGCTTCGAAGCGAAGGACCATGCGATGGTGAAGCTTGAGCAAGACTTGGCGCCGACGGACCGATGCAACGGTGAAGAGCAAGTGAAGTCAAGGTCGATTGATCGAGATGGTCATGTGATGATATGAAGTGGATCATATCTTTTGGAAAAACAAAATGGGCTCAAGCCAAAGGTATAACCATAGGACCATTTTGTTTTGCACTCAAGACACCATAGAGGGTGTGAGTGGTTTAGGATCGATAGCCAAACTATTAAGAGGGGAAGTCTTATCGGTTATTCGACGCACGGGTGCCACAAGGTGAATTCATGAAGTGCATTGCATGTAGGGTCTAGTGAGCTAACTAGAAAACCTTCGAAAATGATTATGAAAATGCTAACACACGTGCACAAGGTGGTGATCACTTGTTGGTGTTGGCACATTTACGAAGGCGATGAAGTTTGAGCGGTAGAGAGGGTTTGGGTCTCTCTCCCTCCCGCCGAGCTTGCGAGCGTGGGATTCAGGCGTTTTTGAGGAGTTGAAATGCCTATTTTCCACTACGCCGAAAGTCGGAAAAGAAACAGAGGCGAACGGAGGTCACAGAGGTGACCGGACGCTGCACCAGACGCGGTCGCGGTATGACCAGACGCGTCCAGTCAGTTCAATGCAGCAGTCAGGCACGCGGGTGTTAGGGTTTGCAACCAGCGCGTCCGGTCACTCGCGGGACCGGCGCGTCCGGTCAGGCGCCTAGAGGGAACTGAAGTTCGCAAGGCTGATAGGACGCGTGGTGCATCCGGTCATTGAGGGAGCTTACTGGACTCCAACCGGACGCTGGCACTGTCGCGTCCGGTCATTGTCTGGGGCGCATCCGGTCGTTGCTTCGTGGGCGCGTGGTACTGTGCGATCGACGCGTCCGGTCGGTTGAGGGGCGTGTCCGGTCGTTGCTTCGCGGGCTCGCGGTGCTGTGCGACCGGCGCGTCCGGTCATTTGAGCGGCGCGTCCGGTCGATTAGTTTGACCGTTGGCGCAGTGACCGTTGGAGGATCGGACGCGGTTGAGCGCGTCCGGTCAGTTTCGACCGGCGCGTCTGGTCATCCCGAAAAGGACCCAGTGAAGGTGTACAACGGCTCTATTCATTTGGGATGCTTATAAATACTTGATGGCCGGCCCTTGGGGAGGTCTCTCATGATTTCTAACATTCTTGTGCATCCTTTGAGCTAGAGCTTCTCCTCCCACTCATCTCTCTTGCTTGATTGCAAATCAAAAGTGAGATTGAGTTATCCCAAAGTGCATTGCATAGCTTGAGGGCATATAGTGGCACTTGTGGGTGGTTTTGCCGGTGGATTTCTTGTTACTCTTGGAGAGTACCGCTCCTAGCCGGCTTGGAGATTGTTGGAGGCATTGGTAAGAGAAGGAGATTGTTCTTGGCCACCTCCGGTTGATTGTAAGAGGTTCTTGTGCTTTCCTCGGCGGAGCGCCAAAAGCAACTCTAGTGGATTGCGCGTGTCATTGAGTTACCTCACTTGAGAGTGGTGTCTTGCGATGCCTTGTGGGGCGTGCCTTGAGGGGCAAGTGACTTGAGGGTCACACCGAGGAACCATCTAAGTGTTGGTCGACATAACCGGTGACGTAGCTTGTCGGTGCACAAGTGAACACCGGGTGAACAAAAACATTGTGTCTCTTGTCTCCCGGTGATTGATTTTCATATTGTGTTGTTGTCAATATTGATTGATTGTATATCATCTTGGTGATTGGCAACATCTTCACCATCGGTATAAGATTCATAATCCTCTCTCTCGCTTTTACATTTACTAGAGGCTTGCTCTCTAGTGTAAGTTTAGTGACTTAGCCCTTGTGTGAACTAGAGATCATAATCTACTAGACTTGTGGTTAAGAGGCTTGCATCACTACCGTAGGCTAAGCAAAACTTGATTTACGCCGTTTGTTATTCTAACAAGTTTGCTTAGTGTTTATTGTAGAATTTTTATAGGCTATTCACCCCCCCTCTAGCCATCTAGGACCTTACAGAAGGTCAACCCTATAATTCCTGCCATCATACTTCTCACCGCCTGGATTGGTGCATCCCGTTGACCTTATATTGTACACTAGCCTCGAAGGTCCAAAGGCCTCCCCCACTTGGTTGGAAGCTATTGCCTCCGCAAGATCCAAGTGTTTTCTACCCGTGCGACCCCATTTTTCTTTGGACACCTTTGATATGTTCCATCGATTGACAAAGTATTCATTGCACTTCGTGAAAGAGTACTCCACAATACCTGACACAGGAACTTCACATATAACCTTGAATACTTTGTTCAACGATTCCGAAGAATTGGTGGTCATCACACCGTACCTAAGACCTCCTGCATCGAATGCTAGAGCCCACTTCTCCCTCTGAGGCATCTGATCCTCCAGCCACCTCTTCGCCGTAGCATTGAGGACCTTTTGTAACTCGCCAAGCGTCTCTTCAAACTTCTCCTCAGATCGACAGGCACAGAGTGACTTCAACTTCTGCATAACCTCCTTTTTCTTCTACTTTTGCCATATGTTGGCAGCAAAGTGTCTCATACACCACCAATGCTCAAGAGGAGGGCATCCATCTACATGCTCTCTCACAGCTACGAGCAACCCGTGATGCCTATTTGAAATCATGCAAATGTTGCGGGATGTACAGAGGACATTCTGCCTCACAAGCTTCAAGAACCAACACCAACTGTCATCGTTCTCACCCTCGGCCAAAGCAAATGCTAAAGGGACAAGTTGATTGTCCGGGTCCACTCCAACTGCAATCACTAGAACACCCATATACTTGCCTGTAAGGAACGTGCCATCAACTAGTACTAAGGGCCGACAATGTTTGAAAGCCTCCGCGGACTGCGAGAAACACCAAAACACTCTATGCAGGACATGTTTTGGAATGCCATCCACATCATCCACTATGCGACCGACAAGAGGATACCATCTTAGGCCAGGATTGAAACGTTTCATGGCACTTAGAATCTTAGGAACTTGGTTGTATGTCTCTTTCCAATCACCCCACAACAACTCTATAGCATGCTGCTTTGCCCGCCATGCCTTTGAGTATTTCACTCTATAACCAGTGAAGCCCCATATCGTCTCGATCATGGAAGAAACTGATGTGTCGCTGTCGGCCCTAACAACACCAGCAACACGACGACCAAGGTACCGGGCTATGTTTTGGGCATGCACACCCTTCGACTTCAAAGATCAACATGTGTGAGGTTGCTTAACATTTCGAATCTTCCATTTGTCGTTTGTCTGCCTTCGAGCCCATACTCCCCAACCACATCTAAACTTGCAGACGATCGTGTATCTCTTGTTCTTGTCGCAGTGGATGACATTATAAGGCCTATGAAACCTAACATCATAATCCATCAGAAAATACTTCAAATGTTCCAAAGTATCAAAGACCATTCCCTTCTTAATCTCCATCTTGTCACTCTCTGCCACATCATCCGCCAACAACATTAGACCACTGTCACATACTGCCTAGTCAACCATACTAATGTGCATGAAATTTGGTATCGAGGGTACCTCCACATGGACAACCTTCAATTGGCTAAGTTTCGCAGGGCTGTACTCCACTCTTATGGACCCATCAACTAGAACTCCTATGGACTCCCTAAACCCGGCCTCACAACAATCGCTCTCGTCCTCGCTACTAGGCTCAGACCTGTACTCATCCTCCAACAACACATCAACCGAACTTATTTGCCCGAAAGTCAAGTCATCTTCATCCTCTGAGGCAACACCAACTTCGTCATCCTCCGATCCTTCAGATATGTCATGCATATCATGGATTCCATCTCCATAGTCATCATCATCATCAAATGCTTCCTCATCGAACTCATCATTCAAGGCACCGGGCTCACATGACATATCAACTTCTCTAACAACAACCCCCTGCAACTCTTCATCTTGGGTAAGGTTTTCTACGGGCTCCACATCGACACCCACCACATAAGGCGTACACAAGTTCTCCACAACAACTTCGAAGCATCTAACACTACTACTCTTCATAACTTCTATGTAGTTCTTCCATTCCTCCTCACTTGACAAAGGCATCAACACGTAGTGTGGTTGTTCCTTCCCGCAGTCAAATCTACCTCTCAAGCGTAGTGGGCACCCAAATTTATCGCGGTAATGCCTAACCAAATCATCCAAGCTAGGAGGACTAGTGAAGAAGTGAACTTGCTCATGCATGCTTTCGAGCTCTCCATTTCCTTTAACTTTGCCACCATGAAACAATCGCACTAAACGGTCCATCTACAAAATGTCAACCAATATAACAACAACATCAACAACTACACCTTTCTGAACCAAATCAAATACATTCACTACCACAGTAGAATAACACATTATGTACATAAACCGAACTAACCAATCTAAATCCTCCATGCATCAAATACCAAGGTACATGCAACACATAGTTTACGCAAAATCCACGGCCAAACTATATCATGAACTGATTCTATGCGTCCCATTGTACGAACGAACGATTCAAAGCTTCACAATTTACCAATTTTGCAAACACTACCCAAAAACAACCATAATACAAGTCACAACCCATCTATGAGAGGGACGAGAGGGAGGACAGGAATGAGTTGTACTTGCCGGAGGTGGGGGAGGTGGCGAGGCTTGCCGCCGCTGGTGTCTGACCGCACGAGGGCCGCCTCGGGGTTCCTCCGGCCCAGCTGCGCGGTGCCGAGGCTGCCTAAGGGAGGCAGGGTCGCGTGGGGACGAGGAGGAGCAGCCCTACGGCCTTGGGCGCGGCGGCGGTGAAATGGCGGCGCAGAGTCGTCGCGCGGCCGACTAGAAGAGTGGAGAGGATTTGGTGAAAGGAAAAAATGGGCCGGGCCGCCTAACCCTAACTCACCGTGTCGCGCTAGGCCGCCTGGCGCGACGGGGCAACACGGTGGGACCAGCTGCTCGTCACGCAAACACATGTTGCCACCATGGCTCTCTTTGTCGCACCAGCGCATGTGGCGCGACAGTATGCTTTGGTCACGCCGTGCGGACTGGCACGACCAAAGGGGCTATGGGGTAAAAATACTTTTTCAGAGAGATTATTATTAAAATATCTTTTAAAAAAGGATTAAATTTTAAAAAAGTTCCCAGTCTGAGCGATGAAGGCTTTGACTTGGGACCACCATGCTGCTGCTATTGTTGACATCTTCATGGCAAGCGATGACTACTAGAGTAGCAGCCATAAGACTACCCGTGACAAAGAACTTGAACAAAAATATATCATGTCGATGCATCCTGCAGATCAGGGGGGAAAATGAATATTGTTCAATTAGCATATTCTTTAACTACCTTGCATTGCAGCTTCAAAACATGAAGCAACTGTGTTCCAGGGGGAAAAACTAGATGCAACTTGGTTTAGAAAAATACTCCCTCCGTCCCAAATTATAAGACGTTTTGATATTTCTAGATACATAGATTTTGCTATACACTTAGATATACACTATGTACAGATACATATCAAAAACAATGTATCTAGAAAGTCAAAACGTCTTATTATTTGGAACGGAGGAAGTAAAATACTATAAAATGCCTTAGCTTATCCCCAAAACTAACAACAAATAAAAGAGTGAAAATAAGTTACTTGTCTGGTGCACATCTATTTATAATAAAATAATACTATATGCCACAGTTTCAGCAAACCAACCAACCTTGCACATTTGCTTCGTCATCTTAATTTGCTTTGGCTATACTAACCAGTTTAAAAGGTAAAAAAATATCATATCTTGCTCTTTTTGTTACTTATTGATACACAACAGGAATCACAATATATATACAGTCCCTCCATTCCAAATTATAAAACGTTTTGGTTTTTCTAGATACATTGCTTTTACTGTATGTATCTAAACATAGTGTGTATGTAACTGTATAGCAAAAATAATGTATCTAGAAGAGTCATAATGTCAGGGAGTACCTAGTAAGTAACATGCACTAGCTTTTTACTTGCAACAAAACTATTCAAGCTCTCGTGCCAATGTTCCAAGATTCTACAATAGGGCTTTGTTTAGTTCCCGAGTTGGCGCCCCCGATTCAGCGGCTGCTGCTACAGTGTTTCCGGTCAGAACATTGTAGCATCTTTTGTTTTTTAGTGTAAAAAATTGTCCAAAAATTGATTAATTAGACTCAAAATATTCGTCTCGCAAAGTACAACAAAACTGTGCAATTAGTTTTTGATTTCAGCTACATTTAGTACTTCATGCATTTGTCGATATTTTGATGTGATGGAGAATCTCCTTTTTGCATAGTGGAATTTGGGCACCTGAATTGGGAACTAAACGAGGCCTAGGTTTAACTTTGCTTTCTGCATTTACTTCATGCCTTTCCCATCATGTCAACAATGATGTAGCTTGTTCCATTACTAATGTTTGCTCCATACAGGATTTACCTTTAGGCCAATCCTAAATAAATTCTATAGCTAACAAAACAAAAATTAAGCAAGCACCTTTGATGACAGAACAAGGCCAAGCATGTGTGCGTATAATAAATAAAACACAAGCAGCAGAAAGCGTCAATATCCATACAGAAAAGCAAGCACACTTGAACACAACTGACTCATTAATTAAAAATTTATCAGAAGACAAATTACTATAGCAGTACTTACTTACCCTTTGACCTTTTTAGAGGCCCAAGCTACAAGCGTGGCTGGCCCATCTACCAGTTTGAGCTGGTTGGATGCGTCAGGTGAACTGGTTGTTGGCTTCACTTCTCCGACAGAATCCACAAGTGCTGATGACTTGTTGTGGTTATTGATACCTGGTGACATCCTAGATTTCAACCGGCGAATTTTAGCAGGCACCCGGGGTGGCAAGCATCGGAGTGTGTTGAGGTACCTTGCAGTACGCTGCATTAGGAAGTTATTAGGCCAGATCAGGAGTCGGAATGCGCACTTGCTTGCATGCAAGTGAGATTTTAAAAAATAGAAGAAAAATTAAGCAGCAAGCACTACAATATATAATTCTTGGTACAAACAAACCTAATGTTGGCCTAGATTGAGATGTAATAAGCTAAAACTTAGTTAGAAACATGCTGGAATTGCCCTCTCAACACACCTATCATCCTAGCTAAAGCAGACACAAGCCACGCACGGAACTAATTAATGACGGAAATTTGAGCAGCAACTTACATAGCAACGACTACCACCATAGTTGCTAATGCTGGGAACCACCGAGCCTGCTGGACGAACAGCAGCAGCAGCGTCATGGAAAAATTTGCTGAGGTTTCTAATGCCATGTTCCTGACAAGGGAGATACATACAGACATTGCATAAAAGTAGATAACCTCATTCAGTTGTTGAACTGATGTTAAGTTCCCTCGGAATTCCTTTTAGGAAACCGAAAGAAATTTAGTTTGTACTACTAGTACGTACCGGGGCACGTGTGATCACCGGAGCAGTGGCCCTAGACAAAGCAGATGCTTGAGCGCCGAGGCGGCTTGCCGATCGCGACATCCCGGAGGAGGCGAGCTTCTGGAAGACGAAGCGGCCCGCCGTGCATCATCGATCTGTTCTGGGCTCTCCAATCGATCTCGCCGGTCCTGAGTCCTGACCGCCTTGAGGTGACGGAATTGCTGCTGGCTAGCTAGGACTCTTTCGGCCGGCCCCAGGCTAAGCCGATTGATGATGGATTTATTAATTAATTTAACAGATGGAAATATTGGATGGAGGAAGAGCGCCGATCCTGGAGAGACCGAGCAATCCAAAGCCCCGACTGGGCCTCCATCGGGCCCGTCTGTGACGTACGTGAGTCCTTTCCGTCGCCCGCACGGCACGGGGTCGTCCAGGAGGGCCGAGCGTGGTGGTGGGCCTTGGCCTCTCAGGGTTAGTTTATGGTCAAATTCAAATTACAACTGTTTTATATTTGCAAAAGTTGCACTCGATTTTGTAACTTTTATTAAGTAATTAATTATGCTGTAACTGAAAATTGGTGTGTCAAAACCTTTACAACATCTGAATTTGCTTTTGATTCCATATCTGGAGATGATTATTAAAAAGATTTGGTACTGTCACCCCTAAAACATCCTCCATATGCCCCTTTTTAAGTGTCGCTATGTGTTTGTGCTAGTCAAATTGTTTGTAGAAAATACTAACAACATTTGTATCTCCAAATAAATTTATAGAAAATAGATTCAACGATCTATCTAATGATACTAATTATGTACCATAAATATTAATATTTTCTTGTATATATTTGATCAATACATTTGGCTTCTTCAGAAAAGAGAATGGTAGTTAAAAAGGGAGAGATGAAGTATTAGTGTTTTGTAGGCAACCCTTTTTGTTAAGGTTTCAAACCTTTCAACACTCCGGCCGCTTTTCTAGGGAGTTGCTATATTTCAGGTGTCTAAATTTTTAGAAGTTTTCAGGCAACAATAATCTTAGACAAGTAACCAGTACAACTAAAAGGACACAAGAGACAATTTTCATTTTTTTTTGCTAAACCAAACATTGACAAAATTGTATATTAGCTGAACAGCAATAAACACTAATTTTCATATATTTTTGTTAAACCAAACATTGTACACAGAACATTTGTACCGACGCTACTTTTCATATTTTTATTGACGTTTTTTTTGTCAGCCACCAGTGTGAAAGGACAGTAAAAGTCAGCAAATTTTATTGACTTCACTTAAGAACCGCCATTATGAATATTTATACTAACGGTTAAGAAAACGGCCGCTGTAAATGATTCTCCTAAATTACGAATTGGGCTTAAAAAGTAGAAAAAATAGCTGAGGCAGCCCATACTAGGTTGCCACACACGATTCCTAGCAGCTTTTTCATTTTTGAAAGAAATTGACACGCCACTGTAGATGATTCTTCATTATCATTCGGACTTAAAAGGTAGCAAAAAAATTATCCGAGCCAGCCCGTACTATAGTGTCGGGTACCATAATTAGGAGTACCCAAATCAAGATGGAAAACCACCCGGCCTCCCTATTTAAAGGAAAAAATCAACAAAAGAGAGACGGACTAAATTCTCCCTTGCTGGGCCTCCAGCGAGACATGTGAGCAAACCCGTCCATCTCCACGCTTCATCCAAGGCCTCACTCAGAGGGGTCTCGGAACACATCCGATTCGCCCGAGGCCTCAGCCTTGGGGTCTCGGACACAAGCCGACCCCCGACGACATCACCGCCTCGCCCGAGCCCCAGAATCAGCATTGTCCGTCTCCGTCTCTCCCGAGACCGGTCTCTGACGCCGCTTCTCCATTGGCGCGCTCGAGACCCCCGGTGACGTCACCCACGTTTTTGCGTCTGCCCAACCGGACAAGCCAGCAATGACCGGGGTCAAATCACCACGCCATCGTCTGTAACAGGAATGGGAAAGAGCTGCTGACCACTATGCCACCCATACTAGCACTATGCGCACGATTCGTGCGTGCGCAGTGTACGGAGCAACCACCCCAGGCCACTATTCCCACGATCGGGATAAGATCGCACCGCAATTTCCGCCTTCGAGGCCTTGGACCTCTACGCCAGTCAAACTACAAGGACAAACACACACGCCGGCTACAAGACCAGGTATGACAGGGCACATCGCTACAACACCGAAGGACAGAAACCACTCCCCCAACAGTGGTCCACCTACCTAGACACGTAGCAACAATGCCAGAAGTACCGACGCCATGCCTCCACAGTGTGGACCACGTCGCCACCAGATAAGGCCCTCCTGAGGCCTCTAGGCTCCTCCTCCAGCAGGGTCACACCACATACCAACATTCTTGTAACCCTGCACCTCCTTAAGACTATAAAAGGAGCATGCAGTGATCATTCCAAAGGGACACCCCGAAAAAAAAGAACAACCACCACAACAACACAAAGCGAGATGCGAGCAGATGACTCTCCTGGACCATGCGAGGGCATCGGCAGAGTCACACACACCCACATTCTCATCTCTCACCTTGAGACTTGGGAGCTCCTCCCTCTCTCACATTCACTTGTAACCCCTACTACAAGCACTTCGGTGCAAGATAATACATAACTCTCCTCCCCCACTGGACATAGGGCATTTGTCGGCCCGAACCAGTATAAATCGTCTGTGTTCTTCTTGCACACCATCCGGACCCCCAACGCGCAGACACTCATTACTCGTTGGTGTTAGGACCGCCATTTCTTACACCGATAGTTGGCGCCCCAGGTAGGGGACGTTGGCGTGTCATAACTAACCATTTCTGCAGAAGTCCAGGATGGCTACATCGTCTCACCTCCACCCAACGAGCATGTCCTCGGTGGCCAGAGGCAATGCTAGCCTCACCCCGGGCTCCCACATCTGATTAGGGAGTCTCGAGTTCATCATCACCCAGGAAGGCAACGACCTCGACCTCGTCCCACCAACTAACAAGCCTGCCGACTTCCCTGAGCCCGTGGTCGACCTACACCGCCGTTTCGATGAGCTGAAGAACACATGGCCCAACAAGTTCAGCCTGCCTGGTCTACCACGAGCTGCTCAGTCCTACCATGACAAAAAGGTTCACAGGCCATCGACTAATGCTCACCATCTCAGCCCCAAAGCAGATGAGGTACCAGAGGATCTACCGCAACAGCTCGGGCATGTCATCGCCGACACCCTGGCATCGACAGAGACGAGCTCTAACTCCGACTTCGACGACGACTACCACGACGACTACCAAGGCAGCACCGGCTTCGCCAAACTTCAGAAGATGCAACACTTTTTACACATCAGCGACTATCTCCTCAACGACGAGCCGCTCGACAACGACCTCATCGATCGCTTCGATGGCTACGAGCTCTCATGGCCATAAAAGGGACAATCAGGCCTCAACACAACATTCGGTTTGCCGAGCCCGCCCCCCATTATCTTCATCGTTAATACCGCTTTTAATCACTCTTAAAGGTCTCTATGAACTGACGTTTTTCTTTTTAACTCCCCTGTAATACCGCATGTATAAATACATCATGCGTGTGCATCATACATGCCTCATACATGCATTCTACATATGTCATACCGCATCATCTGCACACGGTCCGAACCTGGGCCCAAAGTTCGTAGGTTGGCCCTGCGAAGGGGTTTCGACAGCCGCTCCAGCCTAACAGAGTGAGGGATGGTATGCGGGGAGTGGCACGATAGAGGCCAACACCCTAGTGCCTCGAAGCACCATATGGGACTCCCCAAACCATGTTCGAGCCTTGACGGACACCGAATTTAAGGGTTTTTCATCGGAGAAAGGCAACGAGCCGCTGGGGTTGTACCGGAACGACCTTGGTTACCCTGAATCGGTCGTCGAGGGTATGAGGTCGGTCACTAGACACCTACGTCGGATCCTCAGCAAACGGGATCTGGGACCTCACTCAAAATGAAATACCCGCTAGCAACTCAAACGGACACCACGAAAAATGGCCCTACTCGAGAGGGATGACGTGTCGCTGTCCAACCCCTCCTTCTTTGCAAAAAAGATGCGAGAGGGGAATGCATTGGGCCTCCTGACCGGATCAAACCCATGGGTCTTGATTTTTAGAGGTTCGGTTTCATATGCATGATCTACCGAGGCCCGCCGAGACCTAAAGTATGGGGACGGATCACCCAGAGTCTAGAAGGTGCCCTAGGGGCAAAAGAGTCCGGCCGATGGATGTCCCATCCGCGTGCCAATCTCAGGCGTCGCCGACCCCGCCTCGGGCCATGGAGTAGCAGGGGTCATGTCGACGTTAAGACCCTAACCGCGCCTCGGGGCACGTACCTCCCCTAGAGGACTCCGCCACGCACGCCACCGGAGGTGCTCCGGTGTCTTCCCTTACTAACAAGATAGATTTCACAGAATGAACGGCAAAGAAGCTTAAACCCACCATGTTAACACAAGTTCGTCATGCGGATAAGATAAAAAAACGCCATGTGTCGCCAGCCGATAAATCTAACAAAATAAAAAAGAAAAAGCCCTAAGGGGTAGCATCGCGGGGGAGCTCCGTGAGGATCTGCTGGGTAGGGATGAGGGCGGCCACCACCTCCTTGGCCGGGCCATAGCACGCCACCAGGTCCTCGTGGAGGCGCAACGGCTCCTCCACAGGGAACCCATCGACCTCGGTGAGGTCGGCTCCCACCGACAGCTCCACCATAGCCAGGGGAAACCCAGTGCTACGGCGAACCCCGCTCTCGATAGCGGCGGTGACGCGACGACGCGCAGCCCAGAGCCGGTCCTCCCTAGTACCCGGGGTGACCCTCAGGTAATCTAGGAAAGCGGTCCACCACGGTGCGGAGACCCTCTAGCTCCACGGTCACCTCTGACACACATAAGATTTCACTCACGATTAGAAAAGAGCACCGAGCTATAGACGGAGAAGGAAGAAAACTGAAGGGAAGAGAACTCACCAACGCCACGTCAGTCGGCGTCACCCAGCTGACGGAGGAGGACGTTCGCCCTCCCCTCAACGTTTGCTGCCACCACACGAATGAGCGCCCGCTCCCTTGCCTGCTCCACCCTCGGCCCCGACGGGCCGGCCTGAGCCCTAGGGAGGGCATGGCGAGGGCGAAGGCTCCCCATTGAGATGCCACCAGTACGTAGCTGGTGGCCGCTCCCCGTGAAAACTAGGTCGCCCGTCCGGCTACGCTGTGCCGCCGGGGGACCATCCACCTCTTCGGACCGTTGCGGCGAGTTGTCACGCACCATCGAGATCGTGGGATTGTGCTAAGAGATGGTGGAAGAGGAAGTGGAGAGTGGAAGGTGGGAATAGGTGTGGGAAGAACAAGTGCCGAGCCGGGTATAAATAGGATCCAAGCGACCGTTCGGCTACGCAGCTGCCCCAAACCATGAATGCGATCTCGAAGCTCGAGCCGACGTTCCCACTTCCCTCGATTAAATCTCCACGCTCCCACTCGCTGCAACGCACTCGTCTAACTTTCGAAACCGTGGATTATCGAACGGACAAGGGGCCTCCATCGAACTCAATTACAACCCACGACAAAAACCACATGGTAATGACCAGCTTGGCCCATCGACCTCTGGTCAAAACCAATAGGCCCAAAAGCGGAAGCCGCGGAGCGTTAGCAGGCTAAGCCATCGCAAAGCAAACGGGCCTGGTGGCTAACCCCACCAGGGGGTTGGTCGAAGGAACTGTCTCCCCGAGACCCCCCCGGACTATCGTGAGGCATAGGTCTCAGGGGCTAGTCCTACCACGCTAGTATAGCGAGAAACTGAAATCACCTTCGACCCTGTGCACTCTTACTCCACTCTGAGCCCCTCTGCGGCCAAGCCCGAGCAATAATGCCCGGGGCACCCTAAGCCATACCCAGGACCCCACAGGCGTCGACCAGTGGGATCCCATCGGATGGAGGCACTGAACCCTCAGAGCCCATCAGACGCATCTGAGGCCCACTGAACGACCCTCGGATGACCTGGAACGAGCCTTTGACCGACCTCTCGCCATGAGTAGAGGCTCGGGGACTACCCTTGCACCAAGGACGAGGCCTCGGATTTGCACCCACACAAAGTCAAGACCTTGGAAGCATATCCTATCCTTCCAAGGCCTCGGGGGCTACACCCGGTGGGTGCGCTTGCGCGCACCTCCCGGAAAAAAGCAATACAGAGGCAAGCCGAGGCCCCGACGATGACCTGGCTAGAAGCCCAGCAAAGAGCAAACTTGACGTGCAGCCTCTGGAGGAGTATCCCTACTCCTCCATAGTCTCGGGGGCTACTGTCGGGTACCACAATTAGGGGTACCCAAATCAAGATGGAAAACCACCCGACCTCCCCATTTAAGGGAAAAAATCAATAACAGCGAGACGGGCTAAATTCTCCCTTGTTGGGCCTCCAATGAGACATGTGAGCAAACCCGTCCATCTCCCCGCTTCATCCGAGGCCTCACTCAGAGGGGTCTCGGAACACCTCCAATTCGCCTGAGGCCTCAGCCCTGGGGTCTCGGACACAGGTTGACCCCCGACAACATCACCGCCTCTCCCGAGCCCCAGAACCAGCATTGTTCGTCTCCGCCTCTCTCGAGACCGGCCTTTGACGTAGCTCCTCCATTGGCGCGCTCGAGACCCCCAGTTACGTCACCCACATTCTTGCGTCTGCCCAACCGGACAAGCCAGAAATGATCGGGGTCAAATCACCATGCCATCGTCTGTAACAAGCATGGGGAAGAGCTACTGACCACTATGCCACTCATACTGGCACTATGAGCACGATTCGTGCGTGCGCAGTGTACGGAGCAACCACCCCAGGCCACTATTCCCACGATCGGGATAAGATTGCACCGCAATTCCCGCCTCTGAGGCCTCAGCCCTCTACGCCAGTCAAATTACTAGAACAAACACGCCACGCCGGCTACAGGACCAGGTATGACAGGGCACATCGCTACAACGCCGAAGGACAGAAACCACTCCCCCAACAGTGGCGCACCTGCCTAGACACGTAGCAACAATGCTAGAAGTACCGACGCCATGCCTCCACAGTGCGGACCACGTCGCCACCGGATAAGGTCCTCCCGAGGCCTCCAGGCTCCTCCTCCAGCAGGGTCACACCACATACCAACATTCTTGTAACCCTGCACCTCCTTGAGACTATAAAAGGAGCATGCATGGATCATTCCAAAGGGACACCCCAAAAAAAAGAACAACCACCACAATAACACAAAGCGAGATGCCAGTAGATGACTCTCCTGGACCTTGCGAGGGCACCGGCAGAGTCACACACACCCACATTCTCATCTCCCACCTTGAGACTTGGGAGCTCCTCCCTTTTCTCACATTCGCTTGTAACTCCTACTACAAGTACTTCGGTGCAAGATAATACAGAACTCTCCTCCCCCACTGGACATAGGCTATTTCTTGGTCCGAACCAGTATAAATCGTCTGTGTTCTTCTTGCACACCATCCGGACCCCTGAGCGCAGACACTCATCGTTGGTGCTAGGACCGCCGTTTCTTACACCGACATATAGGTTGCCACACATGATTCCTAGCAGTTTTTAATTTTTGCAAGAAATTCACACATATGCCGTCCCAGCCTCCTAGGGATCAAACTCAGAACCTTGGGCCTCACGCATTACACGCCCTATCACTGTGCTTCAAAGTCACTTGTGAGACAAGTATGACTTACAGCAGAAATATTCCCTTAGTATTCACTCTATCAGATTTTGAAATAGAGATTTAAAAAAAGTTTCAACTATAAAGTTTTAGATCGCATCGAGATCTGCAACTTTCCTTTTGATAGTTTTTCCATCTAAGGTCATTTGAGAAATTCAAAAAATATTCATTTTAAAATCATTAATCTTAAAACATAATTTCCGAGCCCTAAATGATTTCAAATGACAAAGTAGTCAACTATAAAGTTGTAGATCTTTTCAAATACTTCAACTTTCATTGAGACCATTTATTCATCCGATATCATTTGAAAATTTCAAACAAAATTAATTTCAAATTATTTGTGGTGGCGATAGGTTAAGAAAAACACCCGTACAAATGCATTTTTACTGGTTGTTTTCTTAAGTCTACCGCCAATTGAAACATGTGTTTTTTGTTGGTGGTAGACTTAACAAAAGAAACCAGTAAAAATGTATTTACACTGGCGGTTCGTAGCATGGCCTCCAATTTCTTTTTGGCGCCTATACATTATCAATCACCAATGAAAAAAAATCACAAGCATTATTAGCAAAAGTCGATTTTGTACTAGTGAAAAAAAACTAGACATTTGAGGTATAGGAGAAGTGATTTAGGTCTATTTGAATCTCATGGTCTAAAGTTTAGCTACTGAACGTTAGATTACTTTAGTTTTTGAGGCCTCAAACAAGTGGTTTAAAGTTGTATCTAAAGTTTAGCCAACTTGAAAAAAAGACTTTTATTGATTAAACCATAAAAGTTAACTAAAGTAGTCTAAAGTTTAGCTCTTAGTTTTGGGAGCGTATGCTATGGAAACTAGCTTCTTGTGGAAACTATGGAAACTTTAATTTAAGTCCACATGATTCTAATCCGATGATCTCAGATGAAGGTGAGTCATTTATTCACTTAAACCCTCCCACTAAGATTCTAATCCGATGATCTCAGATGAAGCACAACCCACCTTCAGCTGATGCCATCGGATTAGAATCCTGTGGACTTGATTGAAGTTTCCATAGTTTCCACAAGAAGCTAACAGACTAAACTTTAAACCACAGAATCCAGTTTGATTAATGTACCCACGCAAATTTAAACTTTTAATCTTTGACCTAACTCCTAGTCAAAGAACTTGGACATTTATTTATATATAATACTATACTAGAACCACACATATACACCCCAAGCGTGCATAGCGGACAGACACACGTACGTTGCTGATTCAGAGCGATGACATTTTTGGTGGAGGGCGCATCAGCTTGCCCACCTCCTCCGTGAACCTATCCACGGCGTGGCCATGTAACCATATCGGGACGACGATGCCGTCCTCTCCCTTCTTGCATGGTGTGAGCAAACTGGTACATGCGAAACTGCGGCCGCCCACGAAGCACCATCAGGTCAGCCATCGACTGGATATACTCCGCGTCCACCTCCGCTTTGGCCTTGCGCACCAGCTCCACGGCGTAGCCCACCAGGTTCGCGCGCAGCTGGCCGGCCGTGGAGACGGCGACTGCCAAAACGACCGTGTTGCCGTAGTAGCCCCTGGGCAGGCGGAGCCCTCTCTTGCCGTGGCAGGCGCAGACGGTAAACCTGAGCCGCACCTCCTCGTCGGCGTCCGGGAGCTGCAGCGCCATGGTACGGCACTTCCACAGGAACGCAGTGAGGACGTGAACGTCGTCGACGAACGCTCCCTGAGGCCCGGTGCGAGCCGGGCCCTGATAGCGGCGACGTCCCGGGGGCCGAAGAAGACGAAGCCCTGCACCAGTTCGTCGGCCAGCAGCGCGATGGGGTCGTCCAGCGGCACCTCGTCGTACTCGCGGTGCGCGAAGCTCGGCCGCGGCGGGTTGCGCGCCAGCAGGAGGTCGCGTGCCCACACCGGACGCACCGTCGGCGCCGCCGCGCCCCGCGCCAGCTCTGCTACCGCTTCCAGGAACTGCAGCATGCCCAGAGCGTCCGCCACCGTGTGGGACATCTGCACTGCCAGGATGAAACCACCGCATGCCAGCCGCGTCACCTGGGCCAAGTGAAAAATACGTCCCTCCGTATCGGATTTAGAAGTCGTTTTGGACAAGGTTTAGATCAAATATTGGGAATATAAATCATCAATAACTTTTAAGTTATTGAATTTGCAAATGTAAAAATTATATGAATAGAATTGTCTTGAAAAATACTTTCATAAAAGTATACATATATCACTTTTTCATAAATATTTTTTATAAAAACAAGAGGTCAAAGTTGTGTTTTGAAGACCGTGTCGCGTTCTAAACGACTTCTAAATCCGATACAGAGGGAGTACGTGTCAACCGGGAGCTACTAAAAGAAACACAACATGGATTGTGCAGATATACGTACGTACCTGGACAGTGGCAGACTTTGGATTTTATCGTAGGGTATGCCGCTCAAAAAATTTCATATGCAGTTCGGTAAAAACCACTTGCCATGTGTTAGGTAAAAATCATTTACTAATTTTCATGTGCCGCACAAAAATTTGAGAAGCAATTCGAAAAGAAAGAGCAATGTGCATATTAGTACGGCACAATGTAACGAAACTCGTATGCGATGATAGAATTTATCGGGCCCCCAATTTAGGGTCCATCATGCATCATGTATCAGTCCCTGGATCAGTAGCTGATACGCACAATTCGAACAAGATTGATATCAAAAACCATACTTTTATTACTAATAGAGAAATATATTACATGGTTCGGGTTGCATAGCTTGGGCCACTGGCCTTACATTGTATATCAGAGATCTAAGACAGCGGTCCTATAACAACGTGGCTCCATTCCTACAGACAACTTGGAGTGCGGACGTAACCCTAGACTTATTCCTTAAGCGTATTCCTACAACCCGGTCGTCGTAGTCCCAGTGTAACTTCTTCGTGTAGTCGTATGGCTCCGTCTTCGAGTGTGCTCCAGACGTTCTATCCTTGTGTAGTCCTTGGTAGCTTCATCCTCGGATATACTCCTACAGCTTCATTCCTAAAAACATAGAGTGGAGGAGGGGTGAGTACATACGTACTCAGCAAGCCCTAACTTTGGGTGGAGAGGTGGATGAAGGCTATATATATAGAGAGAGAGGTGGTTAGTGGTAAAGGTGGTAGAGTGAAGTAGTTATAAATATAGGTTGGGCCCTGGCAGGGTATTACCATCCTCACCAGTTCCCGAGTTGAGTATAGATTACCAAATTCATAAATACATCTTACCAGAGTGTTATAGTTGTTGTAGTCTAATCATTTGGGGACCTCATCCCAGCGGTTGCCCATTCCAAGGACGTGGCTATTCGAATAGATTCAATAAACTCTGCAGAGGTGTACAAATTTCCCCACATGATAGGCGTAGTCGATACCATCGTCATGGCTTAGACAGGCCTAACAAGACCTCATACCCGAGAGGGCGCTACCTTAGATTTCCATATAATTCCACCACGGACTACTCAGGGACCGGAACCCACAAGCATCAGGATGATCACACAGCATCCTAGAATATCGAGTGGTTGGATGATCACACAGCATCCAGATTAAATAATAAAAGGGTGCTCGCACACGGCACAACAATAAATTTTACATGGAAGACCACAAAACAACCATGCCGATCAGACCACGGTAGATCACACAGCAGCCGTGTCCTCTCCTGTTAGTCCGTTGCCACTCCGGCCTCCTAGTGAAAATTATACTTCAATCTAACGGGGTGTGAGATCAAGTCTACCCATATAGACATGTGGCTGTACGGAATTCTGGCTAGGCGAGATGGCCAATGAACCGATCCTTATGTGACCGAGGCGAGTATCTCCCGCAGGATCCCACACAGGCTATCCTGCCAAGGTAACCCATACCACATGAATTACCCCCACTCGCCCCCTGTCGAGGTTTAGTCCAATTTTACCAACTTAAGTTTCATAGTTATTATCCTCAAGTTCATATTTCTCATATCTCATCAAGGTACCAATACCTTCTTATGAATCACATTATCATAAATAATCTCATTATTCATCATAAAACAATATTAATCCATGAATGAGGATTTAATAAGTAGTATATGTTAAGATTAGCGGTTGGTAGGGTCGGGTATGGTGGGTTATGGTGGAGGCTAGCAAAATATAGAGGTGGTAGAAGGGGAGTAAACAAAGGAATGAAAATGTAGGAGACAGGTGGGGATTAGGACTTGCCTTTGCTCGCTGTCGAGTATATCCAAGGTTGTCGTTCCTTCATTGTTCCCGTGTTGGTGGTGCTTCTAGGGTCCCGTGGGTCATCTCTGCGTCTCCGATCCTACGCGGACTAACGTCGACAAACAAGACACACAAACGAGAAAATAACAATCAATGCATGTCAAACCAGCACGGCAGCAATCGTTCCTAGACGGGTTGATCCTAGTTGGGCGATGAATCATTAACTAGCCTATCATTATTATGTCAATTTGAAGTAATATTTGGATAGAGGTATTTCATCCAATCAAGGTGGCTCCTACGGGCTAGGTTAGAGTGGGTGGTTGGTTAGCCATACATGGACGTATTCCCGGGTATCGGGCATAGCCATATATAGTGTGTAGGTGATACTATCGGTACACTACTATATCTCTGGGTTTATACATATTCCATCGCGTAACGTTATATTTTATAATACTACCGAGAATATTTTATATTAGTAAAGCGCATATTTTATTTTATTATTATATATATATTATTATTACTAGCGTGTGGATACTTTAATTCTACCGAGCATATGTTATATTACTATTGCATTTATATATTAGTACTATCTATATATGTTGGTTATATCTAATCCTAGCGCGTCCATCTTATAATTCTAACGCGTGTTTTATAATTCTATCAGGTATATCTTATGTTCCCCTATATCACTACTACGATTATATTTATACGGATGCAATTGTATCACTAAGTATACGTTATGTTTATTCGTGTAGTTATATTTAAGTGATCGTTTGCGGAGAGTTTAATCTAATATATGCGTCTACAGCGTGATTACTAATAAAGTAAATCAAGGCAAACAAATCTAGAATTTAAATGGACACCAAAAATTAGGTTTAAGTGTTTTAATATGTAGGGTTTTATTTTAGATGATTTATGGTTAAATAATTACGTGATTTGGATTTAAAACAGATGAGTTATAAATTATTAAAGTTTACCGACTAATCTCTATTGATATAAAGCATGCAAAATAATTCTACAAATTTTAGAAATTATATAAATATGATCTAGAGCTATTCTAGTTTATTTAGAAATTTTCTAGGAATTTTTTTATGTAATTATTAAGCTTACCTTTTAATCTACTGTGTACATTTCCTGTGTGCGCCTAGCAATTTCTTCCTATGGCTGACGCGTGGGGTCCAATCAGCAGAGGAGCTGACCGATCACTGTGCTTGTGCTCCCAAACACCGATCGGTGAACCAGCCTGCCGTGTCCCTGTATTTCACGTGCATCCAGTCCATCCAGAAAAGGAGAAGGGGTAGGGCACTGCCATGTGGGGTCTGGCCACGGCGTGGTGCCACCTCCCCATTGGCCTGGGCGAAGTGGCCAGCGGCTGAGCGGCATTAGATGCCGCGGTCTCGGTCGTCGTCCTCGTCCATTGTTGTCCCGCGAACAGAGCACGAGAGAGAGAGAAAAAGAGGGGAGAAGAGAGGGAGGGAGCAGAGGCAGGGGAGGAGGAAGGGCGAGCTCCTGGAGGTGCGCGGCGAGCGGCGGTGAGTGGAGGTGATGCTGGGCGGCGACGGGATTTGGCCCCGGCGGTGCGGCTTGCGGCAAGCGGGTGCCGTGGCGAGTCGGCTCCGACGAGGTGAACTGGAGGCAGGGACGGCGGTGGTCTCGGCAGTCCGCAGCGAGCGCGACGGCTTCGACAGCGACGCCCCTGGCACTGCAGCCCCGGTCGCAGCGGCCTTGGCGACTCCGGCGCGGCGGACGCAGGCGGCAGCAGCTCGGTCATCCTCAGCTGTGCCTGAGCTCGTCTTCACCGATGCCTTCTCAACGGCGAGCTCGTTGATACTCCGGCGGCTAGGCGGCGGCAATGCCGTCCATGGCTCTAGCACGGCGGCCAGTGGTGGCTGGGCGGCGGTAGGGCCGTCCATGGCTCCAGCGCGGTGGCCTTATACGGCTGAACGGCGGCAGGGCCGTCCATGGCTCAGCGCGGTGGCCGTCTACGGCTGAGCGGCGGCAGGGCCGTCCATGGCTCCAGCGCGGTGGCCTTCGGCGGCTGAGCGGCGGCAGTGCCGTCCATGGCTCAGCGCGGCAGTGCTCGGCTGTCCGCGACTACGGCGAGCGCGGTGGCCTCGACAGCGTCGTCCTCGGCACCGCAGCTCGGCGGACACGGAGCGGCAGCAGCGTTCGGCTTCGTCGCGGTGAAGGCAGGGGCGCCATGCTCCCTTGCAGGCCTTGGCAGCGACAGCTCCGAACTCCGTGCTTGGTGAGGCGCCCTCGATGGCCATGGCCGGTCATTTATAGCCGGAGGAGGTTGGTGCCAGGGTGAAAATATCTTCCGCGAGCCAGCTCGCGGCCAACAGAGCGGAGGTGCGTTGTCGACAGAATTTGCGGGGATGTGGACAACGGATAGAGGCGGTTCGGCACAGTGCGTGTCCGATATTTTTGGCCGGGGAAGACGACGGCGCAGAGAGGCGGTTCGTTCGTCGAAAATATCTTCGACGGCGCGCACCACGTGCCTGCGGCGCTGGCGTGTGCACGCTCTGCTGCTGCTCGGTTTGGGCCGAGCTGAGCTGCCGTGCTCGGTAGGAGGAGATAGTACACAGTAGAAGTTATTTTCCTTTTTTGTAGGTATTAACTAAACAATGTCACAATGCATGTGTATATGTGTATACGATGTATGTATTTCTAGATATTTCACGGCAAAGGAACTAACTAGCATACGATGAATTAACCTTGTATGTGTATATATATCTACCCATTATGTTTTGTAAATGAATAAATAGATGAAGCATTTCTAGCACTAGAAAAATAAAGAGTATAACCATGATATATATACATCTAAATATTATATAACGGTAGAAATTAAAAGCAAGGAATTCATATAGACTTTAACTAGATGTAAACTAATTTTAGGAAAACAATAATCTAGCAATGCGATGGCCAATATAACTAAGCAGAGAAGGTAACTAAATATTGTTTATACTTATGATGCATTTGCTACTACTATAAAGAAATAATTCGAGAATGCAATTGGAAATTAAGGGGGTTATTTTGGTGCCGCAATATAAATTCTAGAAAGCAAACAATCAAACATTCAAGCAAGCAACCATTCAATTAGTCACGCAGGCAAACAATTCAAACATTCATATGGTGGATTTTAATGCAATGTTTTGGAAAACATTTTATTTAAAAGTGGTTTTGTAGGAAATAAACTAATCAAGGTTTTAATTTGTTATAAAGTTTTAAAAAGTTCAAATTTTTAGTGATTTTTAACATGATGCAAAAACACGGGTGTTACAGAATTGAGTTCATAAAAACTCACATGATATATCTTCTAATACTAGTTGAGGGAACCTCAGACCAATCTCTGATCTAGTGATGAATGATCTGAATAATCTCCCTAATTACACAAACAATTATTCATAAGTAATTATGTATGCAAGTTTTTTAGAAAAAAAATAGATGACTCAGTCTTCATGGCGTGAACAAAGGTCTTTTAGAAAAGCAGATGATTCACGACAACAATTACAAACCTGTTGGCCTCTGCGTGAGATCGATTTGCACTTCAAGTCTTTACAGCGTGCCAACATGGGGTAGCAAGCAAACGCAGCTCGAGCTCTGTGATTGGCCTGCCGCTCAGCTCGAGATGCGATATTTTGTTTTATTAGGCCAGTCTCAATGGGGTTTCATCAGAGTTTCATAGGCATTAATTATGCTGATGTGGCACTATATTAATGAAGAGAGAGATGATAAGAGTTTCATGGAAGCAGAGAGAGTTTCATGGGGATGAAACTCTTCTGCACTGTTTCCAAAATCTGAATGTGTTGGAAACAGTAACATGAAATCCCCACTGAGACTGGTCTTATAGTACACCGTGAAGACTGAGTCATCTATGCACGCACAGGCAGCACGCTGCGTTTGCTTGCTGCCCCATGTTGGCACGCTGTAAAGACTTGAAGTGCAATTGACAGAATATATGATATTTTGTTTTATTATAGTACACCTTTAATTGACAATTGATATGTACATGAGGTGGTTGATAAAACTTTGCAAAAATTGACCACTCCTGAAGTAGTGAAGTTGGAATGACTTTTCAATCCGAGGAAAAGGCTTATGGCGGCAAGGTTGGGTCCAGTGTTAGAAAGAGACAAAGCACCGTCAAGATGATAGTTTATGTCAGAAATATATAGTTTGCAGTAGCCAAGGACATCGACAAAATGAGTTATCACAAAAGGACACTATAATGACGGGTTGTGATGCTCGTCTTCAATTTAGTATCAACAAAGAGGGGATTTGGACAATGCAAAAGGTTGTACTAGATTACAATCATTATCTTGCTAGTCCAAATAAGCCACACAACCTGAGGTCCCAACGACAGATTATAGAGGTAGACATGAAATTAATTGGGCAGATACGAGAAGCTGGAATGAAGCCGGCCCAAGTTTATGAGTTCATGAAGAAGTTTTATGGAGTGGAAGAAAATACACCAGTTGCTAAGATGATTGCGATTTGAGATTGGTCGTGAGCGCAGACAGGACTTTGAAGCCGACGATGCACAGACACTGTCTGAATATCTGAGAAATAAACAATTATAAGATCCTATATTTTTTATGCATTTTAGGTATGGTCGTATAGCAAATTTCTTTTGGGCAGATGGTCAGCCTATCATGGATTACAAATGCTTTGGTGATGTTGTGTCATTTGACACCACAAGTTTGAAATGCCTTTTGCTCCGATTCTTGGCTGCAACCATCACAAGTAAATAGTAATTTTTGGATGTGCACTTTTATTTAATGAAACTATTGAATTATTTGTTTGGCTTTTTGAAACTTTTCTAATGACAATGTCAGGAAAGCACCCCAACACAATTTTTATAGATTTATTGTGCAAGCATGCTCTTAGAGTCTCCAGAATGAATGGAGTGTACAATTTACCATCGCAATATATACTGTCTAGATGGACAAAATATGCAAAAACTAAATTTTATATTGAGAAACAAGGAACTGAGAAGAGGGGACATTTGAAAACACAGCCATCGCGCTGGGGGTCGCACCAGCAGCACGGTGCTCCCATCGCCCATACAATTTTTTCCCTAGTACTCGGTATACATGCGAACGCGTCTGACATCGATGTAGTACAGTATACGTATGAACGCGCCTGACATCGATATAGACTTGGGCCTGTGTACGATACAACGATTGTTGACACTCAAATTTGGCACATGTATTTCACGTGAACATGTTGAATAGCCAATTTGTTTGTTAACATTTGTTTGGTTAATCGGCTCAACTAGCGCCCGGACGGACACCATGTTCAGATGGACGCTGCGTCTGGACGCAGCCCCCGCGCTCACGCCCATATTCCATCCCACACCTGCCTCCGCATCCCATCCCGCGCCAGCGCCAGTGCCCGGACGAAGCACCCGCGCCTCGCGCCTATCCTGGTTGCGTCCGTGTCATCCCGCGGCATTCCGTCTCCGCCGCGCCCTCATCCCCCGTTGCGCCCCTTCCTCCGCCACGCTCCGCTTCCGTCCTAACGTCTCATCTCCTCTGCAACAACGGTCCTACCGTTGCAACATATGCAGTATACTCTTGAAACATATCTATATAGTAATTGCATCTTGTGCAATATACACTTGAAACATGTCTGTATAGTTATTGCGATATATATAACATTCAAATATACTTTTATAACATTCAGATAAAACACTTGCAATATACGACTGAAACAGCTGAAACATTTGGAACGTACACTTGTAACATATATGTGTGAAACAGCTGAAACATTTGGAACATACACTTGCAACATACGTCTATAGTCATGGCAACATGTGCAACACTAGATCTACTTTTGCAACATTCAGATAAAACACTTGCAACATATATCTGAAATGCATGAAACATACGGTTGCAACATGTGCTTTCAGCGCAACATCTACTTGTTGCTTGGGCGAATGGAGGCTCGTCGACATGGAGCTCGATGCTAACGTGGAGCTCGATGCCACGGAGTGGCGCGAAGGTCGTCGATGCGGAGTTCATCGGCGGCACAGACCTTAGCGGTGGTCGTACCATGCGGATGGAGGCGGCCGCGGTGGGTGGCGCGAGTTTGGGCGGGAGGTGTGGTGGAGGCGGCGAATTCACGCGGGCGGGGCGGGAGGGTGAGTCATCTGGACGGACCGACGCCTTGCCTAGCAAAAACACAGCTGGCAAGAATATGTTACAACATCTCCTCTTGACCACAAAGAACACACCGTTCCGGATGTGCAAGCCTCCGATTGCTAAGCGGTCCACTGTCCAACACTTGTTTCCAATCACAAGCTATAGGAAAACCTTGCACTTGGGAGGAGCCTAAGACTTCCCAAGTCGTTTCCATGGCTTGAAAGGTATGGACCCATAAAAGAAGGCCCTATAAGGAGATATGTTAGCGCGAAGAGAGTAGGGTGATTCCATTCCGGCCAGGGCACCTTCTCGCCAGATCCGCTAAGTGTCGTGCCAAGCGTCTGCTCCCTGGTCAAGGCCACCTATGCCAAGATCTACCCTCAACTATAGCTTACTCTCGGTGTGCTGGGTTAAGTGCAGCTAAATAGGCTAGGCAGTTTTCTTTAGAGGTGAGTCTCTTAAATGTCCACCTATGAAAATAACCGTCTTTGTAAATCAATTTACAAAAAATATGTTTATTTAAGTGTCTCTGTAAATGGATCGTCTGCCTATGAAATTCACTAGGTATTTTCAAAGACAGACATTTTTGGACCATCTATGTAAATAAAATGGTTTGTCTCCGAAAATCATTTTAGTAAATAGTGGCAAGTGTCTTCCTGGGTTTTAGTACTTGGCAATTAGGAAATGACGGAAGATGCACCAGCTGCAAAATGCCAGCCTGTGAAGCAACCATATCACCTCTAACAAAACAGATTATGAACAAGTTTGGAAGGATCACTACTAAAAAAGATTTACGAAGACATGTAATTTTTTTTACAGTGGCGTCCTATCTTTTAGGTATCGTCTTCGCAAATCAACCATCAATCGAAAATACCCACCTCTGTAGTTGCTTTTTTATATCGTGGATCGGATGGCTCCCGAGAGAATACGAACAAGTTTGGTCAAGAACGAAATTATTGCACGGCAGTAGTGTTGTGCCGCACAAAAACATTTTAAACAGGATGTCTGTAACTATTTTCCTACACATACATAACTTTTGGTGTGCATGACAAGTTTTTACTGTATTTTAGCTATATACGCACCAGGATTTTATTTGGATGTGTGCACTGATGCTCTTCTCGCCAAATAATACTGTCAAATAATTTTCACACGACGGTATCAGCGGCATATGCAGGCCCACGCATGGTCTAGCATGTTCAATATGAACTGCATGCATTCAATGAGAGTCTAGATAAATGCTGCGCGTTGTTACTCCCTCCGTCCCAAAGTAAAAATACACATCTTAGTTCTCGAGAAAAATAGTATCAATATTTATATCTCTCAATAAATTTATTATAAAAATATATTCCATACTCAATCTAATCATACTTGTCATATATATCATAAATATTAATATATTTTTATATAAATTTAGTGAGGGAAGACAGATATGCGTCTATTTTGGCGTAGAGGGAGCCATGCACCAAGATGAATGCATGATGTTTTGGTTCAAGAGTTCACACGTCACAGACTCACAGTGGACAAGGCTGGTCAGGACGAAAGCAGGTAAAGTCAAGGCTTTAATTTCTGCGCATGCTGACAGTGTTCAAACATGGTGTCTTGCCGGTTGACGTGCAAAAGTCAAGTCTTTAGAAGTCAAGGAGACTTGTAGCAGAGGCGGAGCCAGCATTTCATAGCAGGGTATTCCGTCCAAAATAAAAGTTCATATGCAAATATGCAATAGGGATACGGTTTGCATACGTATATTCATAGGAGTGAGTGTGCGTGTGTGTTGTGAGCATCAACGTTATACCGTGTAATTCTAAAAAAACAAAATACAAAATGCAATAGTAATAAACAATATGCAGTAGTAATAAAAAAATATGCAGTAGTACTAAGCAAAGTGCAAATATGCAAGCACCCTTCTTCATCTAAGTTACAAATACAATGTAAAAAAAAAGGTGGGCAGCAACACACTTAGGTTGACATTCAAAATTAGCTAGCCATGGAGACGGAGCATTGGTGACTTTGTGGGCAGCTAGCCAGCTACTACTAGTTATTCTATTGGGCTCATGGCTTATGGGCCATATTTGCAACATCCAATATAACAACATGCTATATATATATATATATATATATATATATATATATATATATATATATATATATATATATGTGTGTGTGTGTGTGTGTGTGTGTGTGTGTGTGTGTGTGTGTGTGTGTGTGTGTGCTCCTAAAACATGAGTATTCCATGGCACACAGGGGCATACCCCTGGCGCCGCCCATGACTCGTAGCTCACGAGGTGCAGCTTGCAACAGGCAGTACGTAACGTAGCCCACACGGTGAAATAAATCACCGAGCAGAGGGCTAGTTCTCAAAACAATCATGGTTAGAAACATTGACGAGACATGTTAATCTTGAGAGGGAGAGAGAGTGAGTGAACCTCTCCTTGCCTAGCAGCCAAAGCCGATCAGGCCGACTGGCGATGCCGGTCAGATCGGTTGCCGGTGAGCCAGGTTTGGCAGTCGGTCAGACTGACTTTCAGCCCAATGGCTAGTTAGCTTTGAATCCCGGTCCGGGCTCGTTCTCATCCCGTTAGACCGGGTTTGCTGACTCATCCCAACGGCTACTTTGGCTTGCATTGCTATTTATACCTCTCTCACTCCTCCATTTGTTGCTGCTGATACTCCCCACTTCCATACCATACACGACCAGAAGCCTTTGGGTGCTGCTCTATTTCTCTTTGTGAGTGTTGTAGCTCCCAACTTCCATAATTCTTGATTAGAGAGTGAGCCAACCTTTGTGAGCTTGCCTTGGTGGCATTAGAGAACTTGAGAGACATTGTGTGTTCTTGAGCACTTGAGCAAGTTGAAGAATTCTGGTTTGTTGCATTCGTTACTCTCAGAGCTTTGCTCCAAGGTGGCAAGGTGTCATTGACAAGCACTCGAGTGTGTGTGGGTTGCTGTGGTGGTCTTGTAAGAAGGGTTGGTCTTCCCGCTGAAAGCGCTAGTTTAGTTTTGGCTAACTGATGAAACCTTAGTACTAACCTCTATGCTAAGTGTGTGAATTAGATGAGGTTGGTACAATCCAAGTGTGGAGCAAGATTCAAGTCCATGGTGAGGAAGGTGGACATGAAATGATGATCAAGTGCTCAACTTGGAAAAGAAGAAAGAGAAAAACAAAAGCCGATGGAGATCAAGGCAAAGGTATTGCATAGGGTTTTGGTTTTGGTGATCAAGACACCATAAAGGGTGTGATCATATTTAGGATCGATAGCTGTACTATAAAGAGGGGAAATCTTTGGCTAAACGGTTTATCGAGTGCCACTAGGTGACATCGTTGATGCATTGCATTTAGGAACCTAGTGTGCTAACTTGTGACCCTTGTAAAATGCTTGAAAATGCTAACACATATGCACAAGGTGATACACATGGTGGTTAGCACTTTTGAGCAAGGGTTGAAGAGGTGGCGAAGTCGTGGTGGTGTTTCTTGCTAAGAAACACCGACCTGACGCTGGTGTCATGAGCACCAGATGCGGGCCTGAGCGTCCAGTCAGTTCTGAGCGTCGCGCACGTGGAGCAGTAGCTTGGTGGCTTGATCGGACACTGGCTACGTCCGGTCGATGAAAATGCGCTATGGGAGCTTACTGGACTCGACCGGACTCTGCGGTCCTGAGTCCGGTCACTCTGAGGAACGCGTCCGATCATCACTTAACCGCACGAGGGCTTTCTAGTTGACCATTGAAGATGAACGGGCGAGGTTTGAATGAGGACATGTGGCGCCCATCCGCTGACCTGTCACGCAGCGACCGGATGCTGAGGCTGCGTCCGATCAACCCGACCGGCATGTCCGGTCGCCACGCAGGAGGCACAGTGAAGAGCCTAACGACTTTATTCTTTGGGGACGCTTATAAATAGTTGGTGGCCGGCTCTTGGAGATTCTTCTTGCTCATTTTTGAACATCTTGACATCCTTGTGAGCTGAGCATACTCCCTCCTACTCATCTCCCTTGCTTGGTTGTGAATCCAAAGTGAGTTTGAGTGATTCCAAGTGCATTTGCTTGAGTGATTGCATCTAGTGGCACTTAGGGATCGTTTGAGCTACAAGATTCTTGTTACTCTTGGTGGTTGCCACCACTTAGATGGCTGGAGCAGCGGAGGAGTTGTGGCAAGAGTTGGTGATTGTTCTTGGCCACCTCCCAGTGATTGTGAGGGGTTCTTGTGCCTTCCCCGACAGAGAGCCAAAGGTAACTCTAGTGGATTGCTCGTGTCATTGAGCTACCACGCTTGCGGTAGATTCTTGCGGTGCTCTTTGAGAGAGCTTGGCTTTGGATTGCCAATTAGCCGCTGAACCACGAGGTGTTGATCGACACAACGGGGACTAGCTTGTCTGCGAGCACGTGAACCTCAGGAGAAAAATCATGTGTCTCTATCATGATTGATTCATTGGATTTCTCCCGGTGATTGGTATTCATCTTATTGTGATTGGTTCATTCCTCTATGCGGTGGTGTAAAGATCGCATTCCTCTTATTTACATTCTTGCAAACTAGTTGTAACAAGCTCTTTAGTGTAATTAGTTTTGAAAGCTTGTCTTATGTTTGCAAGTGTAGCTTCTCACCTAGTTGAGCTCTTCAGTGTAGCTAGCTTTTGAGAGCTCGTAGTGACTTAGCCATTGATTGACTTAGAGATTATAGCAACTAGAATTGGTGGGATAGGTGGCTTGCAACACTTGTTAGAGCTAGTGCAAAAAGCTTAATAGCCAATTTGTTGTCTAACAAGTTTGCCTAGTGTTTTGTAGTTTTTAAAAGGCTATTCACCCCTCTCTAGCCATATTAGGACCTTTCAAGTTGAAAGATGATGAATTCATTCCTGAGATGTTCTATAGACTCCAAGTCATTATCAATGATCTCAAGAGTTTGGATGAGAAGGTGAAGGATGAGGACTTCTCTCATAAGTTCTTGATGTGCCTGCCAAAGAAGTTCAAGACATTGAGAACTATCATCTTTAGAGGAGGATTGACCGGTATATCTCCCAATGAGATACTTGGTGATGTCAAGACCGATGCCCAATACAATGATAATGAAAATGAAGATGAAGAAAGGAAAGACAAGAAAGAAAAGAAAGAAAAGAGTGTGGCATTCAAGGCCTCTACTTCATCTTCCAAGAACAAGGGCAAGTCCAAGAAGGAAGCATCAAGTGAAGATGATGATGACTTTGATGATGAGGCCATGACTCTTCTAGTGCGCAAGATGAGCAAATTCATAAAGAAGAGAGGCTATGGTGCAAAAAAGAGAAGAGATTACATGAAGGAGCATGTGAAATTATGTTACAAGTGCAAAAGCTCGGATCACATTGTAGCGGATTGTCCCTACAATAGTGGTAATGAGGAGGATGAGAAGAAGAAGGACAAGAAGGAAAAGAAGGAGAAGAAGAAGAAGAAGATGACCTTCAAGAAGAAGAAGAAGGGAAGAGGCTATGTGGTCACTTGGGATAGTAATTGCACCAATGATAATAATGATGATGATTTAAGTGATGATAACAAGAGGTCCATCAAGAAGGCACTTTCAAGCATCGCCATCCACAACAAGCCATCCGTCTTCGACACTCCTTCAACATGCCTTATGACAAAGCCCACTAAGGTAAAATATGATGAAAGTGATGATGAATGTGGAACTGATGATTGTAGGAGTGATGATGAGGAGGACCACTCCAAGGATGAGTTCATAGAGATATGTGAGCAACTTAGCATCAGCTATGAAAAGAAGAGAAAGGAGTGCAAAGCATTGCAAAAGAAACTCAAAGCCCTTAATCAATCCTTTAATGAACTCTAAGCATCTCATGAGTGTTTAAAGAAAGATCATGAGGAGTTTGGCCTTGCTCACACTAAGCTTGAAAAGGCTTACTCCTCTCTACTTGAGCAAGCTAAGGAGAAGGAGACCAAGATGGAGCAAATGATCGTGACTTGTGATGTGGGACTAACATGTGATCTTATTAATAAATCTTCTTATAGTCCTATTATTGTTGCTCCTACTAACCCTTCTTGTAGCACTTCCACTTCTACCCCATCTACTAATGATGGTTTCTTGTGATGCCTCACTAATGGTTGAGAATAAGACTCTCAAGAAGGAGGTCAATAAGCCCACTCGTGCTTTAGGCAATGCTTATGGTGGAGATGCCCGCTTGCTAAAGTGCTTGGGTAACCAAAGGTTTTCTCTCAATAAGGAGGGATTAGGATATACCCTCAAGAAAGGCAAGGCGGCCTTTGCAACTCATAAAGTTAGCTTTATGAAGGGCAATGGTCGGTTTTGCAATAGATGCAAGCAAGTTGGGCATATAGAGCAAAATTGCAAGAACAACAAGAACAAACAACTTAATGTATCCTCAATTAAATTTGATTCTTGTTATATGCTTGTTAAGGGTGCCAATGGTCTGAAGGCTAAGTTCATTAGTACACCAATTATGGGCCCAAAGAAGAAGGTCATTTGGGTACCAAAGACCTTGGTGACTAACCTTCAAGGACCCAAACAAGTTTGGGTACCTAAAAAGAATTGATCTTCTTTTGTAGGTCAATTATAAAGCCAGAGGAAGGCATTGGGTGCTTGATAGTGGGTGCACACAACACATGATCGGTGATTCAAGAATATTCAATTCAATCAAGTCAAATTATGGTGATGGTGTTCAAAGTATCACATTTGGTGATAATAGCAAAGGCAAGGTCAAGGGGCTTGGTAAAATTGCTATATCCAATGATTTGAGCATTTTCAATGTGCTACTAGTAGAGAGCTTGAACTTCAACCTTTTGTCGGTAGCTCAACTTTGTGATCTTAGTTTCAAGTGCATCTTTGGTGTTGATGATGTAGAGATCATAAATGTAGATGGCTCTGACTTGATCTTCAAAGGCTTTAGATATGAGAATCTATACTTAGTTGATTTTGGTGCTAGTGAGGCTAGATTGTCAACATATTTACTCACTAAATCTAGCATGGGTTGGCTATGGCATAGAAGATTTGGTCATGTTGGGATGAAGCAATTGAACAAGTTAGTGAAGCATGACTTAGTTAGAGGCTTGAAAGATGTCACATTTGAGAAAGATAAGATATGTAGTGCATGTCAAGCCAGAAAGCAAGTAGGAAACACTCATCCAAAGAAGAGCACAATGAGCACATCAAAGGCATTTGAGCTCTTGCATATGGATTTATTTGGACCAACAACTTATACAAGCATTGGTGGCAATAAGTATGACTTTGTGATTGTGGATGATTTCACTAGATATACTTGGGTAGCCTTTCTTGTTGACAAGAGTGATGTGTTTGCAACATTTAAGACATTCATCAAGAGAGTCCAAAATGAGTTTGAAACCACAATTAAGAAAGTGAGAAGTGACAATGTAAGTGAATTCAAGAATACATGAATTGATGAGCTTTGTGATGAGTATGGCATTAGGCATTAATTCTCGGCCAAGTACACACCATAATCAAATGGGCTAGTTGAAAGGAAGAATAGAACTTTATTTGACATGGTAAGATCAATGTTGAGTGAATACAATGTTAGTCATTCCTTTTGGGCTGAAACTATAAACACGGCTTGCTTTTATAGCAACCGCCTCTATTACCATCAATTCCTAGAGAAGACACCCTATGAGATCTTGAATGGTAGAAAGCCTAATATTGCATACTTTCAGTTATTTGATTGCAAATGTTACATATTAAAGAAAGGCACAAGATTGAGCAAGTTTAAGAAGAAATGTGATAAAGGTTTCTTGCTTGGTTACTCCACTACTAGCAAAGCATATAGAGTTTGAAATTTGGCTAGTAGTACCCTTGAGGAAGTTCATGATATGGAATTTGATAAAACCAATGGCTCTCAAGAGGAAGATGAAAATCTAGATGATGTGAGGGGCACTCAATTGGCAAATGCAATGAAGAAGATGGATGTTGGTGACATAAGACCTAGAGATTGAAGTTGAAGATGACAAAGATCAAGTGCTCTCTAACTCAAATGTGCAAGCTAGTGATTCTCATGATCAAAATCAAGCTAGTTCATCATCTCAAGTGCAAGATCAAGAAGTGGCTAGTACATCATCTCTACCAAATGATAAATCAAATGCAAGCAATCAAGTGCAAGTGCTCTAACCTACCAATGTTGCAAGAGATCATCCATTGGACTCCATAATTGGTGATATCTCAAGAGGTGTACAAACAAGATCAAGATTGGTATCATTTTATGAACACTTCTCATTTGTGTCATCTATTGAACCTAAGAATATAGATGAATCGTTCAAGGATGTTGATTGAGTCAATGCTATTCATGAAGAGCTAAATAACTTTACAAGAAATCAAGTATGTGAGTTAGTTGAGAGGCCTAAGGGACATAATGTGATTAGAACTAGATGAGTCTTTCGCAACAAGCAAAATCAAGATGGGATAGTTGTAAGGAACAAAGCAAGATTAGTGGCTCAAGTATATGCTCAAGTTGAAGGTCTTGACTTTGAAGAAACATATGCCCCGGTTGCAAGATTAGAAGCAATTAGGATCTTGTTAGTCTACGCTTATGCCCACAACATCAAGCTATATCAAATGGATGTGAAAAGTTTATTTCCCAATGGGTACATCAATGAGCTTGTGTATGTTAAACAACCTCTTGGTTTTGAAGATGAAAAGAAGTCCAACCATGTTTATGAGTTGAGAAAGGCTTTCTATGGTTTGAAGCAAGCACCAAGGGCATGGTATGAGAGGTTGAGGGATTTTCTACTCTCTAAAGGGTTCATCATGGGCAAGGTTGACACTACTCCCTTCACCAAGAAGATTAGAAAGGACTTATTTATGTTGCAAATCTATGTTGATGATATCATATTTGGATTAACCAATCAAGATTTTTGTGAAGAGTTTAGAAAGATGATGGCAAATGAATTTGAGATGTCTATGATTGGAGAGCTTAGTTACTTCCTTGGTCTTCAAATTAAGCAATTAAAGAATGGTACATTTGTGAGTCAAGGCAAGTACATCAAAGATATGCTTAATAAATTTAAAATGGAAGATGCAAAGTCTATTAGCACACCTATGGGGATAAATTGAAACTTGTATAATGATGCAAGTGGCAATATGGTGGATCAAAAGATGTATTGGTTTATGATTGGAAGCTTACTCTATGTGACCGCATCAAGGCCGGATGTGATGTTTAGGGTATGCATGTGTGTAAGATTTCAATCCTCACCAAGAGAAAGTCATTTGAAGGCAACAAAAAGAATATTGAGGAACTTGAAGCATACACAAAATGTTAGATTGTGGTATCCCAAAGGAGCAAAGTTTGAATTGATTGGATATTAGGACTCCGATTATGCGGGATGCAAAATTGAGAGAAGAAGCACATCGGGAACATATCAACTATTAGGAAGATCACTTGTTTCTTGGTCATCAAAGAAGCAAAATAGTGTTGCACTTTCAACCGTCGAAGCTTAATACATTGCCGGCGGTAGTTGTTGTACACAAATTCTTTGGATGAAGGCCACCTTGAATGATTTTGGAATCAAGTTTAAACGAGTGCCATTGTTATGTGACAATGAGAGTGCCGTGAAGTGCACCAACAATCCAGTTCAATATTCAAGAACAAAGCACATAGATGTCCGTCACCATTTCATTAGAGATCACCAACAAAAAGGGGACATTTTAATTGAGAATGTGGGCACCGATGATCAAGTTGCTGATATCTTCACCAATCCACTTGATGAGAAGAGGTTTTACAAGCCAAGGAATGAATTGAACATACTTGACTTCTCAAATATGTGTTGATGCACCCCATTATATGACATGCCTCTCCTTCGAGCAAAGCAAGGTAAAGTTGTTTGACATGTCATTCATCCTTTGCTAAGGACTTGTTTAGTGCATCTAGTCATTCCTATCATGTCTTAGGCTCATTTATGAAAATCCAATGAATTTGATGCTTGTATGGTACCACTATTGCTTGTATGCTTGAAATGATCTAATGGTAGCATATGACATATTTGTGGGCTTGTGAACCTAGTGTTTGATCTAGAAAATGAGCTATAAGTGTTTAACTCAACATGGTATATAATAACCCTTATTTGAAGGTGTGAATAATCTTGCCCTTGGTTCAAACCGAGTTAAATATCTTTTGCAAGTAATCTAGATTAAACCAAATTTGGGAAGATGATCCTCACTTATCATGGTTTCACACAACCTTAAAATTTGAGCTCACCTTTTGTGGTCATTAATGACAAAGGGGAGAAGTAATTCCTAAAGATAAGCAAAAGGGGGAGAGAAACTAAAGATGGTAAGATAGGTAAAAGGAAGGGGATCAATTAAAATTTGAAGCGCACAAGTAGGGGGAGCAAGCTCATAAACTTGTATGTTGCATTTGTATGTGCATTACACATGTTTGCTTGCATGGCACAAGTTCTTAAAATTTCATATCCATGCTTGTGTGGTGTATGTTAGTAGTAGAACATGATTGATGAAATGAATTACTAGCATGCATAGATAGAGTAACTAAACTAGTGCTTATCTTGTAAAAACTAGACCCTTTCATACAATATTGATCTCACGGGGTTTTCTAGTTTTTGTGAATGTCTAGTTACTAATGGTGCTAAGGATGGTGTATATTGGCAACTCTGATTGGTATCACGCTTTAAAGGTCCATTCTTTACATCTTAGCATCATTTGGTAGAAATTGACTCCTATATTTCCTACCTAAGCATATGTGTAAGCTTTCAAATCTAAACACTTAGCACATATGTAGGGGGAGCAATTGCTACCAATTTGAGTTTATGAAACTTGTCCATATTCTTTACACACGGTAAAATGCTTGGGCAAGCAACATAAATCCAAAATAATTTTATTGAAAATCTTTGTGAAAAAGGTTGTCATCAATTACCAAAAAGGGAAGATTGAAAGCCCTAGTTTGGTTTTGGCTAATTGATGAAACCTTAGTACTAACCTCTATGCTAAGTGTGTGAATTAGATGAGGTTGGTACAATCCAAGTGTGGAGCAAGATTCAAGTCCATGGTGAGGAAGGTGGACATGAAATGATGATCAAGTTCTCAACTTAGAAAAGAAGAAAGAGAAAAACAAAACCCGATGGAGATCAAGGCAAAGGTATTGCATAGGGTTTTGGTTTTGGTGATCAAGACACCATAAAGGGTGTGATCACATTTAGGATCGATAGCTGTACTATAAAGAGGGGAAATCTTTGGCTAAACGGTTTATCGAGTGCCACTAGGTGACATCATTCATGCATTGCATTTAGGAACCTAGTGTGCTAACTTGTGACCCTTGTAAAATGCTTGAAAAAATCTAACACACGTGCACAAGGTGATACACATGGTGGTTAGCACTTTTGAGCAAGGGTTGAAGAGGTAGCGAAGTCGCGGTGGTGTTTCTCGCTATGAAACACCGACCGGACGCAGGTGTCGTGAGCACCAAACGTGGGCCTGAACGTCCGATCAGTTCTGAGCGTCGTGCACATGGAGCAGCAGCTTGGTGGCTTGATCGGACATTGGCTGCATCCGGTCGATGAAAATGCGCTCTGGGAGCTTACTGGACTCGACCGAACTCTGCGGTTGTTGACGGTCGTTAACGTCAACAATATATAGTGAAATAAACATGAGAGAATGGTCAAAATACATGAAAACATAGAAGACTTGGGTGTTATCTGATGAATTCCATGAGCTTTGTTGAATTTTAATGTTTGCAGGGAGTTATGTAGAAAAGTGGAGAGAGATACCTAATTATTAAAAGAATTTTTGGAATTTCTCCGCGAGATAAATACTAGTATATTATAGAAGACCCCAGAAGACACCAGAATGAAGCGGAGGCCAAGTACCTGCCAGGTGGGGCCAGCCGACTAGGGGGGTGGCCGGGCGGCTGAAAGGTCCTTGTTTGGTTTTGGTAATTGAGTGACAACTTAGGTGGACTAATTGTGTTTTATGTGAGATACACAAGTGATTAGTCCACAGGTACATGTGTGTGAGCAACATATGCCATGAAGGTGGAAATGGCTTGGAGATGTTGCAAAGTTTGCACATGTGATGATGGAGGAACTCATTGCATATGAGACATGACATGGAGTCATGTGATCAAGGTGGAGAAGATCAAGACATGACTTGGCTCGACGGACTGGTTGCAAGTGTAAAGGGTAAGTCGGAGGCTTTGAAGTGAGGGACCGCGTGTGACAGTGAAGCTTGAGCAAGACTTGGCGCCAATGGATTGATGCAACGGTGAAGAGCAAGTGAGGTCAAGATCGATGAACCAATACGGTCATGTGATGATATGAAGTGGATCATATCATTTGGTGATTGGTTGGTGCATGTGTTGCATCAACGTCGGAGAAGTTGGAATGGAATGTGCAAGGCAAAGGTATAATCCTAGGGCATTTTATTTCACCGGTCAAAGGTTGTGTAGAGAAGTGCATGACCGGGTTTAGGATAGATGGTCGTACTATTAAGAGGGGCAAACTTGTTTGCATATCGGTCATCTAGTGCCACTTGAGCGATCTAACTTTGCATACGTGCTAGGATCAAGTGGCGTGGCAAGTTAAGTGGCTAACTTAACGCCTCGAAAATGATTGTGCAAATGCTAACACACATGCACATGGTGATGTACACTTGGTGGTGTTACCACATTTGCGAAGGCGGTGGAGTTTGAGTGGTAGAGATGGATTTGGGGCCCTCTCTCCCTCCCGCCGAGCTTGCGAGGCAGGATTCGGCGCTTTTTTGTGGAAGTGAAATGCTTATTTTCCACTATGCCAAAGGCGAAGATTTTCTCTAAGTCAAAGGAGAAGGAAGTTAGAGAAGAAACGGAGGCGAACGGAGGTCACTGGGGTGACCGGACGCTGAACCGGACGTGTCCGGTCAATGGCAGCAGCTGTGCGTGGCGCGGGGCACTAGGGTTTGCAACCAGCACGTCCGGTCGCTCGCGGGACCAACGCGTCTGGTCAGGCGCCTAGAGGGACAGCAGAACGCAGTGGTTGATCGGACGCGGTGGCGCGTCTAGTCATGTTCGACCGGACGCGTCTGGTCATACGTGGGTGCTTACTAGACTCAAACCGGACACCGGGTGTAACACGTCCGGTCAGTTCTGCAGTGCGTCCGGTCGGTGCTTCGCAAGCGCAGGCGCTGTGTGATCGGCGTGTCCGGTCAAGTTCAGCAGCGCGTTAGTCGCTCGGTGACTGTTGGGGCGCTGAGTCGACTATTGAGATCTAGCGTTTGCGGTTGATTCTGGGAGGCCACATGGACGGCGCTGGGTAACCGGATACGGTGCAGCGCGCCCGATCGATGCGAAAAAAATGCCTAGTGAAGGGGTAATGGCTCTATTCGTTCGTGGGGGTATAAATACTTGTGGTGGCCGGCCTTGGCCGGTAGCTTAGCACACTTTAGCCTTAGTGGCTTATGTTGTGGTGCTTGGGAGCCCTCTAACTCACTCATGCTTGATAGTGTTCATCGGATCGAGTGAGAGAGCGATTCTAGTGCTATTGCATTGTGAGATTGCATCGAGTGGCACTAGGTGATCATGTTGCAAGCCGGTGGTGCTTGTTACTCTTGGAGGTTGACACCTCCTAGATGGCTTGGTGGCTTGAGGCTCTGTCAAAGCTCGCAAGAAGATTGTACAAGGCTCCAGAGAAGCTTTGTGAGGGGGATTGTGCTCACCCCGCGGGGATCGCGAAGAGCAACTCTAGTAGAGCGTGTCATTGAGCTACCATACTTGATGGTGGGTTCTTGCGGCGCTCTTTGGGAGAGCTCGGTTGTGGATACCAATTAGCCGCCGAATCACGAAGTGTTGGTCAACACAACGGGGACATAGCTTGGTGGCAACCAAGTGAACCTCGGGAGAAAATCACCGTGTCAACATTGTCTACTCTTCTCGGTGGTTTGCCTTCGTGTAACACAAGCTTGTATTTCCCTTCATATATACCTTGCTTGTGTTGTTGCTCTTGTATCTAGTTGTGCTTGTGTAGCTAGCTAGATATCTTCTTGCTTGTGTAGCTAGAAGTATCCCTTTTTGCGTGGCTAATTTGGTTTGTGTAACCTTGTTAGTTACATTTCTTAGTTTGTGTAGCTAAGTAATTTGCACTCTCTAATTTGGCATTGGTTGCCTTGTTATTGAGCATTGCTAGTGAGACTAGGAGCTTTGTGCTTTTGCTTACTAGAATTGTGTAGGAGCTCCCCAGTGCTTGAAGTACTAGTTGTATAGGTTTGTGTGACCTTGCAAGGTAGAATTGTTTAAGTGGGCTCTTGCTAGGAAGGCACCTTATTTGCTTGATTAGGATCTTTTGTAAGGTGCTAGAGTTATAGATAGAGTGGTATAGTCTTAGCTAGATCGGTAGATTTAATTCCGCACTTGTTTCGGTTAGCCAACGCAATTAAGTTTTAGAAAGGACTATTCACCCCCCTCTAGTCCGCCATCTCGACCCTTCAGCGGCCACCCCCTTCTCTCCCCTTCCACGAGCTTCTAGAGTATTCTTCTACCGACCTTGAGGATCAATTCTAGCCCTACGTGAAATCGGTTTGATCCAATGGCTCGCGTGCGTCCCACCGGGGTATAAATACAGGGACAGACCCCCCTGAAGGCATCAAGTCATTTGAAGATCAGTTCATCCGGAGCCATAAACCCTAGATCATCAGAGTTCCTCTAGTTCATAGCTTTAGCATAGTTAGATCAGGTCTAGAGGAAGTCAAGCCGAGTCAACCTAGCTTGGATTCCCGATCGTTAGCGAGCGTGGAGTTTTGGTAATGTTCTAGTTCTTCGCACTTATTATAATTCTGTCTTTGCACAATTATTGCAATGTCAACATTATTCTTCATCTTTATTTCGTTCTTGAATGCATCGTTCATTGTCTACTTCAATTTTAGTATAGTTAGGTTGCTATTTAGTTCTATCACATGTTCGTATAGTGCTCGTCTATTTGGCCATAAGATGAGTTGTATGCATTATGTAAGCGTGGTGCTTAGATGCTTTGCATATCTGTGGATGCCCCTAGTTGTTTAGGGTCGTGTGGTAGATCATGGGTGTGACTTTTATAGGCCCATTGAGTCCTTTGTAGTCCTCCCCCTGTGCAGTGGATTATTGGTAGAGCAGCATTGTCTGGTTAAGGATATATTCGTATATCAGAGGTTTCTGAACTCAACTTCTCCTGTTCATAGCTCCATTGTGGTTGGGACATATGGTAGTATTACTTGACGATGATTATTAGTTGTAGTAGCTTGACATGTAACTTGAATACTTAAGAATTATTCCTCTAATATTCTGATTGGATTATGTTATTAGTAATAGTTAGGGAGCTCAGAGTGTATCTACTTATTTATTTATGACGATTGATCATTACTTATCATATATATATCTTTTATCATGTGACTTATCCCTGTTATTGAGTAAGAGTGCATAACATTAGTTTACTCTCTTTATCATGAATATAAAGTTTATCAATACTCTAGATAGAAGTTTAGCTAGACCTTCCCAGTGGTAAAATTATAAATGACAACCTGGTAATACTCTAGGTAAAATGCTACAATGGTATAATTATTTGTCCGCTTGCAGATGTTCTTAATTGTTCTTAATCTTAATTGATCATATCTTTATATCATTTATATTTCCGCCTAGTCATATAAAAATCATAGTGCCACTTATATACTTCTAAGCTTATTTCACTAGGGATGACAACCTAGTTCCATGCTAAGAAGTATAGGTAAATATAAAAGGTGACTAGTATTTAGAGACATGTTAATTTATTACCATGCATTTTTAGAGATGTTGTTATTAGCGATTGCGTTAATTAATGTCAACAACGGTCCTGAGTCCGGTCACTCTGAGAAACGCGTCTGGTCATCACTTAACTGCGCGAGGGCTTTCTAGTTGACCGTTGAAGATGGAAGGGCGCGGTTTGAATGAGGACATGTGGCACCCATCCGCTGACTTGTCACGTAGCTACCAAACGCTGAGGCTGCGTCTGGTCAACCGATCGGCATGTCCGGTCGCCACGCAGGAGGCACAGTGAAGAGCCTAACGACTTTATTCTTTAGGGACGCTTATAACTAGTTGGTGGCCGGCTCTTGGAGATTCTTCTTTGTCATTTTTGAACATCTTGATATCCTTGTGAGCTGAGTATACTCCCTCCTACTCATCTCCCTTACTTGGTTGTGAATCCAAAGTGAGATTGAGTGATTCCAAGTGCATTTGCTTGAGTGATTGCATCTAGTGGCACATGGGGATCGTTTGAGCTGTGGGATTCTTGTTACTCTTGGTGGTTGCCACCACCTAGACGGCTGGAGCAGCGGAGGAGTTGTGGCAAGAGTTGGTGATTGTTCTTGGCCAGCTTCCGGTGATTGTGAGTGGTTCTTGTGCCTTCCCCGGTGGAGCGCCAAAGACAACTCTAGTGGATTGCTCATGTAATTGAGCTACCACACTTGCGGTAGGTTCTTGCGGTGCTCTTTGAGAGAGCTTGGCTTTAGATTGCCAATTAGCCACCGAACCACGAGGTGTTGGTCAACATAATGGGGACTAGCGTGCCTGCGAGCACGTGAACCTCGGGAGAAAAATCGTGTGTCTCCATTATGATTGATTCATTGGATTTCTCCCGGTGATTGGTATTCATCTTATTGTGATTGGTTCATTCCTCGACGCGGCGGTATAAAGATCACATTCCTCTTATTTACATTCTCGCAAACTAGTTGTAACAAGCTCTTTAGTGTAATTAGTTTTGAGAGCTCATAGTGACTTAGCCATTGATTGACTTAGAGATTATCGCAACTAGAATTGGTGGGATAGGTGGCTTGCAACACTTGTTAGAGCTAGTGCAAAAAGCTTCATATCCAATTAGTTGTCTAACAAGTTTGCTTAGTGTTTTGTAGTTTTTAAAAGGCTATTCATCCCCCCTGTAGCCATATTAGGACCTGTCACCCGCTAAAAGAGGAAAGAAGACTCCTTAGTGGAAAGGTCAAAAGAGGCTATTTCGGGCCCGACCAAGAGAAGACCTTGTTGGGTCACTCACCGGCTTCCACAATGGAGACGTAGGGCACCTTGGGGTGGCCCGAACTCTGGTCAAACAATTCCTCATGTCTTTCCTTTGGTTTGCCTCACATTTGTTCATATTGCATATATTATTTGTGATTTTCCGCTTGTGCTACTCAGGCATGGTGGTTTGTGTTTGCAGGGACTGTGTGAAATTGTTTACACAGATACTCGGGCCCCACATTTCAAGTTGCATCAAAGAAGAAGAAAGAGGGAGAAGAAAAGCACTTTTGAGTGTGGGCACTAGCCAAAGTTGGCCAGGCCGACTAGGGCTCTCGGTCAGGCCGCCCCTCTGCCAAGCCGGCCTCAGGGGCCGACTAGACCGACCTTCCCATTGTTGCTGTGCTTTTATTTGCTAACTTTTGTTTAAAATTTTTGTATGGCCTATTCACCCCACATCTAGGCATCGAAGCGGTCCTTTCAACGATGAACATTGTGGACCTAGATGCACTTTCAATCTCTCCCTTTTTGGTGATTGATGACAACCCCGATTAAAGCTTACAAATGATATAAAAATTAGGCTTTTGGGTTCAATGATTTATGAGAGGCTCTCCCATAATATGTGCCTATGAGTTAAATTCACAAAATGACCTCAAATGTCAATTGCACATATAAAACACATAGGAGCTCCCCTATGTCATTGCATCCGTTGGGTGCAACAAGCGTGTGTGATAGCAAAAAATAACCGTGATGCATGTAACAATTATACACTTCAACCAATAAAATGGAAACAATACATCATCACACAAAGCATATATATCACACTAATATGCAACCCTTAGGAATTAAACTTGGAGTTCAAGCACACATAGTTGCACACAAAACAAATATTCCCAAATCCATGGGATAGATAAAAGTGCTAGATTATTACATATCCAAAGTCACAATCTCTCACAAGAATATTATAATAAAGCTCAATGTCTCAAATCTCACACAAATTCATCCAAATTAGCATATAAGATAAACATGAAGCTTTAATTTGCCTTCTTTCTCCCCCTTTGCCATCACATCATAAAAATAGAAGAACATAAACTGATTTGGAGAACTCATCACATCAATCACTCATTATCGTCATCACCATGGTCCCCTGTGGTTGATGGATCTGCAAAGAAAGTGCCATGACTGCTACTGTCATGCTGCCAATATATAGTTGACCCCATCTGAGTCTGAGTGTCAGAGAAGTGGTGTGAAGCAAATCCAACGGTCAAGCTGGGTAAGGTGCCAAAGATGGAATATGCAGCTTTGTGAGCAACCCTCTCTAAAGCTGACATCCTGGCTGTGGTGCAGGAGCTGAGGTGTAAGCTGGCACCATGGAGTATGCTAGCACTGAAGTGTAGGTAGATGCTGAAGGAGGAGCTATAAACAAACCTACTGACTGTGTTGGCACATAGCCATAGGACATAGACGACTTGGTCCTATACCACTGAGTGTAGTAGTCCTTCTGCTGCAACTACTCAACATAACTATCCAAATTAAAGCTATCGGTGCAGGAGATGCTGGTGCAACTGGAATTGGTGGAGGAGCTGGAGCATCAGGCATCATGTGGCCATGCATGTCTCTGAGTAGATCATGAATCCTGGTAGTCTCTCTAGCTCTCACCCTCTCCTATGCATGAACCCGGTGAGCTACACCATGGAGCTGGTGCAGAAGGCCAAAGCGGAGGTGGACGCAGAGTATATTCATTGAGTGGCTGACTTGATGGTGCTTTGCGGGTGGCCGCAATTTGCGAACCCACGCTTGTACTTGGTGTTCAACTAGACCATGATAGGGTTCATCGGGCTTGACTACGGGTGGTGCCAGCCGGTGTACAGAGGGGTGGACACCATGGGCCCCTCCCTTCATCCCCAGGATGTCTAGCTTCCTCATACCATGAAAGAATTCCAAGGGCGAGAACGACATCGTCGTTTTGATGTGCTTACCTGGCCAGACCATGGATAGGTTCACGGAGGAGCTAGGCAAGCTGATGATGCGGTAGTCCTCGCTCTGAATCACCAACTTTGTGTGTGTGTCTGCTATGCACACTTGAGTTGTATGTATGGTTACAATTTTCTTTTTAAATTACACATAAATCCACAAACTTGCACATGCATTGTGGACAATATAAAATTGGCCAATATGACATAACACACAATCATTGTCGGCTCATCATTGTCGGGTAATATAAAATTGACACTATTAGGGGTATCATTACCATTTTGTAAGTGAAAAATTTATTATTGTCTTATTTTAAAAATAACCGACTGTTATGGATAATTACCACTACTAATTGGTAACATGACCCAACAATGATACCTACTCTCGGCAGTTCACATCGGCTTCCCTCTCCCCCCTTAACTTCTCTCTTCCTCTTACTCCCCATCTTGGTCTGTCTCCATCCTCCAGCTGCTATCCTCCGCCTCCTCCCCTCTAGCCTCTCTCCTTCTAGCTAAACCTAGCGCAGATAGCCGCCCTAGTGGTGCGCAAGGAATGAGCGATCTCCCTAGCTAGCATGCGCAGGGGCGTGGGCCCTGGTTGGTGGCTTTCCTAGCCAGCACATGGAGGGTGCTAGTGGCTAGACTCTCTAGTGACACTATCATCAGTGCGGGTGGCTAGCTAACCCGGCCGAGGAGCAAGGTGTAAGAGGAGTTCGCAGACATAAGTGATAAAGGTGATGTGTGGATGAATCAATATGTTGAGTCTCCTCTCTCTCTAATGTATTGAATCTCTCTCTATGATTTGATGAATCAATTTGTGATGTGATGAGTTGACCTATGATGTTTTGAATCTCTCATTCTCTCTATCATGTGATGAATCAAAGTGTGATGTGTTCAATCTTCTCTCTCTGTAATGAATTGATTTGTGATGGGTTCAATCTTCCCTTTCTTTGTGTTGAGTTCACGTCACTAGCGGCTGCTGCACTAGGCTCGCCTGACTAGCAGCAGATGATGGCCAGGCTGATGCTCAAGTTTTCTCCTTTCTTTGTTTTTAAAGACCCACCACAGTCGGTTTTAGAACTGATAGTGTAAGCATGTGTCTATTACTCCTAATAACACACTACTTATTCAAAACTTTGGCAGTAATGAAATATTTTACTCATCAATAATTGTCGATTGTGTACTAGTGGGCAAAATTAGCACAGACGCTTTGTTGTCAACGAGCATGTTGCCTGCCATTAAAAAATAATGATGTTAAATTATGGAAGAATTCTAGAAAAATGCGAGCACTCATACTAAGTCAAGAACTTGAATCCGAAAAAAAATGTTTTGTCAAAAGATACCTAGCCAACTGAGCTATGGTTAGTTAACAATCTCCAAGTTCTTTGACTACGAATTAGTTAGAGATTAAAAGTTTAAATGTGCATGAGTGCCTTAAATAAAGAAAACTAGGTGATACCCACGCTTTGACAAGGGGCTTCGCCATCAACATTGGCAACATCGACGTCATCTTTGCCATCACTTCGGCAAAGGGCTCTGCCATCAACCTTGGTGACATAGACGTCACCTTTGCAAACACTTCTGCAAGGGGCTCTATCATTGACCTTGGTGACATCGGGGTCACCTTCACCCAACCATCACCTTCGGTTTGAGTGAAGAACCTCCTCCCATGTTCATCGTCAACACCTTCGTCAACTAGGCATGAGACCTTTGCCTGCTCATAAGCACCAGCCGAGAGGGGCTAAGGGGTGAATTGGAGAACCAATTCAACCTAGAGGACATGCCTTGCCCAGTGCTCATGAGCTAAAGGAGGCAAGCCCACCAGCTACGACACCTACCCCATCTACGTCCACCTCAACAAATGTGTCATCATCAATCTTTAGTGACAACCCCTGCGTCTAACCATGATTGGACGACTATGATAGCCAGTATGATTGCTTCCACTACTACGACTACTTTAGCTACAAAGAGCTACCCCTAAAGAGGTGAAGACCCTCACAGCAGCTAAGACAAGCAGGAGCGAGACAGTCGACCTTCGCAAACAAAAAGTCATCATCATCGGCTCATGGCCTCCAACCTTCACCACCGAAACATTTCCTACTCTAAGGACACATACCGAGGCCTGAGACAGGCATTGTAATTGTACTCTTTGGCCTTTTTCCTATTATTGTAGCAGCTAGGTCTTGATGTACCTACCAAAACCTAGTGGCTAAGGGCCTACTGTTGGGGATAGGGGCGGTTGTGCCTACCCCCTTACATGTAAAAAAAGCCCAAGGCCCATAAGGTCCAAGGACCTCCATGTAATTTGTAAACCAAAGAGGATAGGGAGGAAGATTGCCTCCTCCCACCTCCCCTATAAATAGAGCCAAGGGGCAAGGGCAAAGGGGTTCTCCACTCACACTCCAAACCGTTATCTTTTGCACTCTCTCTCATCCTCTATTTCCTATGTGGGGACTGCCCTAGCTTACCATTCACCCCGATGAAGGCACGAGTGAAGGACTATAACCCAATAGTTATCCCTTCTTAATAAAATAGAAAAGTACTATCTTCATGAGAAAAATATATTATCTAAATCAAGTTATGTTTCTAGAAAAATATATTATCTAAATCAAAGTTATATTTTTGATCATGCAAAAGTTTCAGAACTATATTGCTAATAAAAGTGCAGTACTTACCCTTTTCAACATTTGTTAGACCAGTGCGAAAGACAGCAAGATCTGACAAGATTAGCTTGTTCTCAAGCTGGGCAAACATCTTTGTATAAGATGAATAACAAACAAAATTTGTATTCAGAACATCAATATAGATATTTCTATACAATGGACAAAATTAATGATACATATATTTAGAAAATACATGATAAGGAAACTCAAATAGATTACACTATGTTAGCCTTGTGGATCTTGAAATCTCTAAGCATGAGCTCTTGCTCCTTAGCAAGCTTAGCTACATCCCTTTCCCGCTGAAAAAGATGTATGTATAATTAATAGTATGTAATGGAAATTTGCGGTCTGCCAATCTTGAGGCTCCTTAGTAAGGAAAGAGAGAAGGAAAAAAATACCTACCTTATGGTCTCGAATGAGCTTCTTCACCATCATAGTTTGTGCCTAGCGCTTTCATAACATCTATAACAAAAATGATAAAAAATGTAAGAAATCACCACTCTGAGCTAAAAAATATGTATATTCAGTTGGTGATGGATGTAGAGTATATTCAGTCGGTGGCTGACTTTGATGGTGTTTCACGGGCTGTCATAATTTACAAACGCGTGCTTGTACTTGGTGTTCGACCTGACCAAGATAGGGTTCGTCGGCCTCGACTATAGGTGGTGCCAGCCGATGTATGGAGGGGTGGCCACCATGGGCCCCTCCCCAATCCTTGGGATGTCCAACTTCCTCAAGCCATGCAAGAATGCCAAGGGCGAGAACGGCATCTTCATTCTGATGTGCTTACCTGGTCGCGCCACGGATAGGTTTACAGAGGAGGTGGGCAAGCTGATGATGTGCTAGTCCTCGCTCTGAATCATCAACTATTGTGTCTCACTGTTTGTTCGCTATGCACACTTGAGTTGTATGTATGGTTAAATCTCCTATTTCCTTTTTAAATTACACATATATCCACAAACATGCACATGCACTCGTCTCATCCTATGAGTGCATATACGCAGACCCTACCTCTAAATACTGAACCAGCAAATCTCAAACTCATATGACCATTTATATGCATAGCCTATCCCTATGAGCACCTTCGAAATACCAAGTTAGTAGATCTCAAAATTGACCACCATTACATAATAAACAATCACTATGTCTCATCACCGTCGAATAATTTAAAACATACACTAATATTGGCATCATTACCAGTTCATAAGCGATAAGTCTATCACTACCTCATTTTAAAAACAACCAGCAATTATAGACAATTATCACTATAGTTGCAGCAGTGATACCTACTCTTGACAGTTTACATCCGCTTCCCTCTTTCCCCCTTATGTTCTCTCTACCTCTCACTCCCCATCTCGGTCGGTCTCCATCTTCCCACCACTATATCCTCCACCTCCTCCCCTCTGGCCTCTCCCCTCCTAGCTAAATACAGCGTAGGCGGCCTACCCAGCAATGCGCAAGGGTAAGTGGCCTCCCCAGTCAGCATGAACAAGGCATGGGCCCCGGTGGGCGGCCTCCCTAGCCAACACCCATGGAGGTCATAGGTAGCTAGCCTCTCCACGGTGCAGGCGGCCAGCCAACCTGGCCAACGTGCAAGGTGCAAGAGGAGTTCACATACACAAGTGACAGAGGTGATGTGTGGATCGATGTGTTGAGTCTCCTCTCTCTTCTCATGTGTTGAATCTCCCTATGTGATTTGATGAATCAATTTGTGATGCGATGAATTGATTTGTGATGTTTTGAATCTCTTATTCTCTCTGTCATACGACGAATCAAAATGTGATGTGTTGAACTCTATAATGAATCAATCTTCCCCTTTTTTGTACTGGGTTCGCATTGCTGGCGGCTGGTGCGCTAGGCTCACTTGACTGGTGGCTAGGCGAGCGGTGGACAGTGGCCTGGTCGATACTCAACTTTTTCTCTTTTTTATTTTTAAAAGGCTCGTCACTGCCCTATTTAGCACCAACAGTGCAAGCCTATGTCTATTATTGTCGATAACACACTCTTGTTCCCTGTCACTGGCCGTTTTAGCACCAACACTGTATATAACTCACTGCTTGTTGAAAACACTAGCAGTGATGGAATTTTTGAACTGCAAGTAATTATTGATTCTATACTAGTGGATGAAATTAGCATAGGGTCTTGCTATTGACGGACATGTTGCCTACCACTGAAAAAATAACGCCATTAAATTCTGAAATAATTCCAAAAAAAGGTGAGCACTCATACCAAGTTGAGAACTTTAATCTGAGTAAAAAAATCATCAGAAGATACCTAACCAGACGAGCTATGGTCAGTTCGCAATCTCCAAGTTCTTTGACTAGGAGGTGTATGAGAGTTGGGAAACATATCAAGGGTGTTGATACACCTCTCTAGTGCTCTCCACATGCATACTGCTTAGTGAAACACTTGGGAGATTAGTGTAGGTGTTTTGCGAAGTGATTAGGCTAGTTAGACCATCGCTTATGTGCTTGCTCTAGGTTTAGGCCTAGTGTTTAGTAAGGTGTGCATACCTCTTGCTCATAAGGTGCTTGCGCGCACTGTTGTTGTACTCGGAGGGGCTTGAAGTCTTGCGAGACCACACCAACCGCGTTTGTGGTGTGGTCGCCACCGTATACCGGAGGGAACAAGGCACATGGCGGTTTGGCTGGAAGCTCAATAGTGAAGATGGCGGGGAGCGGTCCGGGAGAGGCTATTTCAGAGATGAAAGGATCAAGATGCCCAAGAGGGGGGTGAATTGGGCTTTTCTAAAAATTAATTGCAAGAATTAAATCCTACAAGCCAAAGTTCACCCCTAGTGCCTACTAGTGTTCCTTGTGATTCTACCGGTAAAAGTTTTGCACCCTAAGTTCCAATCCTAGTCTAGCATGCCAATTCTAGAAAAGTAAACCAAGCAATGAAAGTAATACACGAAAGTAAATGCTTGAAAGTAAGGGTTAGGAACACGGCGATGTTTTCCTGAGGTATCAGAGAGTTGTCACTCCCCACTAGTCCTCGTTGGAGCACCCGCGCAAGGGTGTAGCTCCCCCTTGATCCGCGCAAGGATCAAGTGCTCACTACAGGCTGATTCTTTGACACTCCGTCATGGTGAATCACCCAAAACCGCTCACAAGATGAGTTGGGTCATCCACAAGCTCACCGGATGATCACCAAACTCGCAATCACCACCAAGCCGTCTAGGTGATGGCGATCACCAAGAGTAACAAGCTAGAACTCTCACTTGACCACAACAAGCCTAATGAGAAGATGGATGCACACTTGCTACTCCCTAGTCACTAATGAGGGATTCTCAAACTTTGATTCTCAAATCACTACCCGCACTAGAGCTCTTGCACTTCCTTGTACTTGAAAGGTGTTTATCAGCTGAACAAATGAGCAAGAGACCTCTAAAAGAGGTGGAGGGGATGTACTTATACACCCCATAGTCAAATCCAACCGTTACCTGCCAAGTCAGCAAAATACGCACTAACTGGATGTGCCGGTCGATGTGACCGGACGCGCCGGTCGAACGTAACGGTCGAAAAACTAAACGACATCGCTAAGTGACCGGACGCACCGATCAGGGATGACCAAACACGTCCGGTCATGCAAGAACCTTACTGTACTTTGACCTGATGCTCGCTCGTGTCCGATTAGTGATGACCGAACGCGTCAGGTCAGCAAAGTACCTTACTGGAACATGACCGGACGCGTCCGATCACTTCCCAGTCGCGTCCGATTAGACTTTTACCCTCTGAGACACGTGTCAGACCGATCAATGCGTTTGATCCTCATAGGGACCACGTCCAGTCAACCAGGTTGAAACGCAGTGACTGTTAGTACTGACCGGACGCGTCCGGTCGAGATAGAGACCGCGTCCGGTCAAGGGTAAACGGCTCAAACGACTTCGAAACATGACGCAACTTGAACCGAGTTGCTTCCAACTGAACTTTGAGCTTTACCTGAGCTACCTAGTGCTAAGTTTGACAAGTGTGCACCACACATAAACAAAAGACTCACCTACGTCAAGCTACTCGCTCATTCCCCCCTTTATAGTACGGCCAAAGGAAAGAAGCGAAGATCCTAATGACTATTCCGGATGTAACTCAACACCTTGACATCCACAACTAACCGTCCTTAATCTTGTCGTTGATCCTTTGAAAACCGAAATGATTTCCAACAAGGGGCATGAATACCATAGTGCCCAAAGCAGTTATCAACCCCATGACCTAACTTATCAAAGTTTCTGCAAAACACACGTTAGTCATGGAAAAAATGTGTTGTCATCAATTGTCGAAACCAACTCCCGGGGCCTAGATGCTTTCAATCTCCCCTTTTTTTCGTGATTGATGACAACACTTAGATTCAGAAGATTTAAGAGTTGAGGTTTTCGAACATGCTTGGTTCACATAAGCAAAAAATAATAAGCACAAGGGATTAGGAATTGCTTATGTGTTCCAAGCCAACTGAGTGTACTCACAAGATAAAACATGAAGAGTTAGTACACATAAAAGCATAGCTCATATGAAATCGGAGTAAGGCACGGAAGCACAACCTTATGAGCTAGAACCAATTAAGTGACATGATATATAACAGAGATCTCAAAAGCACACATGTCACACAATGCAGGGCGAGAAGTAAACATGATGCATGAATGTAGCACACAAAGAAAACGAAACCCTCTATCAACACTCCCCCTGAATCTACTCTTTCTCCCCCTTTGGCATCAAACGCCAAAAACAAAACTAATGATTCGACGGGGGAACAGAAGCTGTCATGTCAGGTGCCGAGGAGCGTGGAGTGATCACAAACTATGAAGTATCCTCCTCAGACTCTGAGCTGTCAGGCTGACCCTCTGTAGATACATGTGGCAGTGAAGCAGTCTGGGTCTGTAGAGAAGGTGCAGGAACTAAAGACGTAGTAGCAACAATAGGAGCAGTCTCTGTCACCTGAGCCTGAAAAACACCAACTGTGGGAGGTTCTGTCGAGGCAACTGATGACGGCACTATCTCTATAGTCTCGGTCCCTAACACTAGAAGAGCCATAGTCTTGGAAGCTGACATCCCTGAAGAGGTCACAACAGTGGTGTGCGAGGGTGTCGGCTGACCAGTCAACTCGCTGTATGAGGCACTCAAGTCAGTGAAAGGAGTGCCTGATAGAAGGTGAGGTCTGGGCTGAGCTAGTGGAGTGAACCCCGTCTGAATGGGAGTGTAGCTCGGTGACTGAAAGGTCTGAGAAACCTACTACTGAGGAGAGATAAACTGAAAGCTCAGCTGTCTCTAACTCTGAGGTCCACTAGACTGTAGTGCTGGAGTAAGGACAGACAGTGGTGGAGGAACCCCAACAGTGACGAGGTGTCACAGGAGCTCAAGATGCTGCTGCTGGGTGGCTGTCTGCTGCCTCTGCATCTCAAACTGCTGCCTCTGAAAATCCAGCTGCTGCCTCTGGAACTTGTCCTAACGAGCCTGAATCTGAGCAAATGCAGCTACTGTGTCCTGAGCCTGTCGCTGCATCTGAACCTCCTGCCTCTCCTAGGTCTGGGTCAGCCTCTCAAGAATAGCCACCATGGCTGAGTCTGAGCGGGAGGCTGATCCTGAATCACCGGCCTCATGGTCGTGAGACCGAGGAGAGCGGTACCGAGGAATAGGCTGGTAGTCCTCGTCTGTGCTGTCAGTGGCATCATCCTCAACTAGATCAGCTGGCTGAGTATCAAGATCTGCAAGCTCGGCCTCAGCAAGACCCTCAACGGTCTCGTCCTACTCAGCTGCTGTCTCTAGAACCTCTGGCCTTTGACGCTGTCCCGGCCTAGGTGCCTGCTCTCTAGTAACTGAAGCCCACAACTGTCGAATATCATACTCTGGGAATGCAGTAGTGGTATTAGATATCTCAGCCCTAATTTCTGCAGGCAGGTCACACGCAGAATGAATAATAAAGCAAATCCAGTGCGCATATGGTAACTGAAGGTGACCCTTGAAGCCCTCTGCCAAAGTGTCCTCCATCACACATAGTAACAGATCCCAAATGTTGAATGGTGTCTGAGAGATGAGGTCATGAACAACCCAAAGTTGCATACGTGTCAGGCCCTCTCTGTATCCTAGCCTCGGAAGAAGAGTCCGCCTCACAATGGCATCAAGCACTCTAGCAAGGGGTGTCAAGCTAGCAGGTGTACGTCTGGACCCCTCACCAAACGGCTCACGGAAGCAAGGTTTGATCATATTTGTGGGTGGTACTGTACCTCTGTGAGGACGTCTCAGTGGTGAAGTCTGTCTAAAGCACAGCTGGTGAATCTTCGTCTCTGAAGCAGGGAGTCTGAGAATCTCCCGTACCCTGATGATGTATAGTATGCGATCACGGCCTCAGAATGCAAAGTGTATAAACTTGTGAGCAGGGTCAATCCAAAGTGAGGAGTAGAACTCTCTGACCCAAGTCCCGCAGTAAGCTACAGTCTGTCCCAGAAGATCTGACAAACTAGGTAAAAAGGACAGATGTGGACGGAGCTGCTCACCAACCACCTCAACTAAAGCCTCGAGTCGACAAACCCTCTGAGGTCTGAATGCAATCCCGCTGTCAACATAGGCTCTCTGAGGTGTGTAGAGGTGTGTAGAAGCCCTCTGAGGCTCGGGGGTCCCGCTGAGGTGGGAACCACCGACCAACCTCAACAAACCTGAGGGCCTGCACCTGGCGTGTTGTAGCTCCCCTCAAGTCAAAGTGCTCTACTGGGGGGTGACCTCAAGCCCTAGGAGGTGGACGACCTCCACATCGCTGGCCCTCTGTCCTAGGAGTCACCTGAGCTCACGTACGTCCTGAGCGACGACGCAGTGGAGTCTAAACGGTCTGCTCCTTTGTCTCCTCTATGGGCTACTCTACAGGTGGGTCCTCTATCCTCTCTGTGGCCTCAGTACCGAGCTGTCGACCTTCAAGATGAATGCGACACTCGCCAATGTGAATCCCACTGCTTCTGTCGCCTCTCTATGCAAGCTCTGATGCATCAGCGACTGCATGTGCTATCTCTGCCTCAATGGGTGTCCTATTTCTCTTCTTGGTGGCTATCTTCTTGCGCTTGACATGGGCTACCTCTGTCAACCTAGGAGGACTTTCGTCCCCGTCACTTGGTCCACCACCAACATTCTTGCAGCGAACCATACTGACCAACCTCTGGGACTGAGAAAACCCTGAAAGTGAAAGATGGTGTACTGACATTCGTGAGGCTTGGCCTCAATCTGTATCCACAGGCTTGGCCTTGGATTCAAAACTGATCAACTGCCACACACAGAGCACCGACAAGACTCTCTGTAAAGAAGGAATAGATAGAGCTACTATTAAGCATTATATTTTAACTACCAGATGAGCGAGGTCCTTATGAAAGCAAGCATACGAGATAAGAAAAGAATATATCACGACAGCTACCTCAGATAGGTGAAATTCTGGTGAATAGATGAGGGACCTTGACGCGTGAGGGTTCCTCGGAAACGACGGACGAGCACTGGAGTGCCGAGATAAACAAAGGATGAATTAGAATTTCAACGGAACATCATCGGCAAACCCTAATTGGAAGATCAAGGCACTATGAAATCACCTCACGGAGATGAAATCGCGTGAAGAGATCTCGACGAAGAACGGCCGAAGTAAATTCGCAAACCGTCACGATAGATTAGGGTTAGGTCTTGAAGTTGTCGAAGGAGAAGCAACGGGTGCGACGATCGGTCAGAGGTGGTCCGGGTGGCGAGGCTCGGCTGGTGGCGGTGCACGCGGTTGCGGCAGTCACGGTGGTGGCGGCACGCGCGGACGGTGGCACGGCTGCGGCTGTCGGAGGCTAAGGCACGGCGGCGCGGCGTGGCTGAGGAGGAGCAGCGGCTACAGCGGGGCGGCTGCGGCTGAGGAGGAGGAGCGGCTGTGGCGGCGCGGCTGTGGTGGTCGATGGTGGTGCAGGAGGAGAAAGTAGGCACGGCGGCGTGGGAGGAGGCGCGGCGTGAGACGACGAGCAAGGCTAGGGCACGGAGGAAAGGCGGCGGCGGCGGATTGAAAAAGAAAAAGGAAGAACAAGATGTACGACTAAAAAGGCTCAGATCCGCTTTTCACGTGATGACCGGACGCGCTGGTCGACTGACCGGACGCGGTGGAGCAGCGTCCAGTCAGAGTCCAATAAGATCCTAGCACGACCGGACGCGTCCGGTTAGAGCTGATCGGACGCTGACAGAGTCCGGTCAGAGTTTACCCGGGAACCCAACACGCATGACCGGACGTGGTGGTGGTGTCCGGGACCGGACGCAGTGGTCACAAAGACGCGTCCGGTCCAGCGTCCGGTCATAGATCCTTGAGATTGTCTTCGGGATGACCGGACGCGCTGGTGGTCGCCGGGATCGGACATAGTGAAGAAGCAGCATCGCGTCCGGTCCAGCGTCCGGTTCAGCGTTCGGTCGCTGTAAAACGCCTTTCTTCAATCCGATCTTCGACGCGACTTCTCCCAATCAAGTTCCAATACAAAGAGACTCAAATAAACATCAATTGGAACCTGATATGAGTGACCTCTCTCAACCCCTCAAGTTTTTCAAAATATTTTGCCTTAGGCTAGTATTATTTTTAAGAAAATATGCAATAAACACCCGAGGAGCAACGTATGGCCATGAAATAGAGTTCATGAACCCTTGGGAGCATCAAATGCTCTCTCTATTCATGGACGAACACAGAGGTTGCTCAAAGCAAAACCGAAAAGAAACGACAAAGCAACAACCATGCATATGCAATGCAAAGCGAGAAAGTAAGACTAGGTTGCTTGTCAAGTTTGATCCACGGTTAGGCTTCTTCACTCCTCCAAAGGAGGGTTATCATAACCATGTTAGACAAGTCCTAGATGCATTGTGGAAATTTAAACATGACATATGATACACTGCAATGAAAGGGACAACACAAGCTCATTTTTTAAAGTTACTAGAATCAAGCACATTTAGTTCACTTCTCAACCTACAATAGTAGCATCATCCAAAGGTTTAGTGAAGATATCCGCTAATTGATTTTCACTTCTTACACCTTCTAGTGATATATCATTTTTAGCAACATGATCTCTAAGAAAGTGGTGACGGATATCAATGTGCTTGGTCCGTGAGTGTTGTACCAGATTATTAGCAATTTTAACGGCACTTTCATTGTCACATAAAAGTGGCACCTTATCAAGAACAACTCCATAGTCTAGGAGGGTTTGTTTCATGTATAAGATTTGTGCACAACAAGCCCCCGCGGCAATGAATTCCGCCTCGGCGGTGGACAAAGCCACACTATTTTGCTTTTTAGATGACCAAGATACTAAAGACCTCCCAAACAAATGGCACCCTCCGGATGTGCTTTTTCTATCAATTTTGCAACCGGCATAATCCGAATCGGAATAGCCAACTAGTTGGAATCTAGCTCCTTTGGGGTACCAAAGACCAATGCTTGGGTTATGCTTAAGGTATCTTAAGATTCTTTTTACGGCACTTAGGTGAGGTTCTTTAGGGCACGCTTGAAAGCGAGCACACATGCACACACTAAATATGATATTAGGCCTAGATGCGGTAAGGTACAACAAGCTACCAATCATAGAATGATAGAGAGTTTGATCAACCGCTTTACCTCCCTCATCTAGGTCAAGATATCCATTAGATGGCATTGGGGTCTTGATTGGCTTACACTCTTCCATCTTGAATCTCTTGAGAAGATCCTTGGTATACTTTTCTTGAGAGATGAAAATCCCTTCTCTCATTTGCTTGACTTGAAAACCAAGGAAGAATGTTAGCTCACCAATCATAGACATCTCGAACTCCTTTGACATCAATTCACCAAATTCCTTGCAATAATCTTCATTTGTTGATCCGAAGATGATATCATCAACATAGACTTGACAAATGAAGATCTCCCCATTAAGCTTCTTGGTGAATAGTATGGTGTCAACCTTCCCAATGATGAAGCCCTTCTCAATGAGGAAGTCCCGGAGGCGCTCATACCACGCTCTAGGGGCTTGCTTGAGCCCATATAGCGCCTTGGACAACCTATAAACATGATTATGATATCTAGGGTCTTCAAACCCGGGAGGTTGTTCAACATAGACTAGTTTATTTATGAAGCCATTTAAAAATGCACTTTTCACATCCATTTGATATAGTTTCATTTCATGATGCGATGCATATGCAAGAAGGATACGAATGGCTTCAAGTCTTTCAATAGGTGCAAAGGTCTCTCCAAAATCAAGACCTTCAACTTGAGAAAACCCCTTTGCAACTAGTCTTGCCTTGTTCCTCACTACTACGCCTTGGTCATCTTGCTTGTTGTGGAACACCCACTTAGTTCCAATGACTCTTGCACCTTTTGGATGCTCTTCAAGTGTCCAAACTTGATTGTGGGTGAAGTTGTTCAATTCTTCGTGCATAGCATTCACCCAATCCGGATCTTGAAGAGCTTCTTCTACATTCTTAGGTTCAAGACAAGAGACAAAAGAGTGATGTTCAACAAATGAAGCAAGCTTTTGAGATCGAGTCATTACACCCTTTGTAGGACTTCCTATGATGAGATCTTGTGGATGTGCTTGAAGTAGAGGTGAGTTTCTTCTTTCAACCACTTAAGGAGAGGGTTGGGGAGCATCAACATCTTGAGCTTGTGCCTCGGCTTATTCATGAGAGACATGAGTGTCTTCATTTTCAACTCTCTCAATCTTATCATCATCTTGAGGCACATGTGATGAAGATGGTGGATTGACAATTTGTACATCGTCTTCATCATATTTAGGCTTGATGTCTCCCACCGGCATGTTCTTCATTGCCTCCCTCAATGGTTCATCACCTACATCATCACAATTCTCAATTGCTCCTTAGGAGCCGTTAGATTCATCAAATTTCACATCATATGTTTCTTCAACCAAACCGGTGGCATGATTAAATACTCTATATGCTTTGGACTTTGATGAGTAACCAACTAGAAAGCCAATATCATAACGTCTTCGAAACTTCCCTAGGTGTTGACGCTTTTTGTAGATGTAGCATTTGCAACCAAACACCCGGAAGAATGAGACGTCCGGCTTCTTCCCATTTAGCAACTCATAGGGGGTTTTGTCAAGAAACTTTTGTAGGAAGAGGTGATTTGAAGCATAGCATGCGGTGTTGATTGCCTCAGCCCACAATTTTTCTAGTGTATTGTACTCATCTAGCATTGTTCTTGCAAGGGTGATCAATGTCTGGTTCTTTCTCTCAACTACACCATTTTGTTGAGGAGTGTAGGTTATTGAAACTTCATGCTTGATTCCAATCTCATCACAATAAGCTTCAATGTTTGTGTTGTCAAATTCTTTGCCATTGTCACTTCTAATCTTCTTTATCTTGACTTCAAATTTATTTTGAGCTCTCTTTGCAAACTTCTTGAAGCAATTGGCCACTTCGGATTTGTCATGAAGAAAGAAAGTCCAAGTGTATCTTGAGTAGTCATCCATAATCACAAGATAATAGAGATTTCCACCCAAGCTCTTGTAAGTTGTAGGACCAAACAAGTCCATGTGTAGAAGTTCTAACACTCTTGATGTTGACATGTAAGCTTTGGTTGGATGAGTATTTGCAACTTGTTTGCCGGCTTGACATGCACTACAAGGTTTATCCTTCTCAAACTTAACATCCTTCAAGCATCTTACTAATTCTTTCTTCAATAGCTTGTTGAGAGTGTTCATTCCAACATGAGCAAGCCTCCTATGCCAAAGCCATCCAAGTGTAGTTTTGGTGAACAAACATGTCATCAAGTTTGCATCTTCGGAGGTGAAATCAACAAGATAAAGATTGTTGTATCTAAAGCCTTTAAAAATCATTTGATTGTCATCTATCTTTGTAACTACCACTTCATTAGGAGTGAATAAGCATTGGTAGCCAAGGTCACAAAGTTGCCTAATGGATAGTAAGTTGAAACTCAATGAAGCAACATAGAGCACATTTGAAAGAGAGTGATCATTTGATATTGCAATCTTGCCTATACCCTTGACTTTGCTCTTTGAATTGTCCCCAAATGTGATCTTCTCTTGACATATCACATTCTCTTCAAGTGAGGTGAACATACGAGGGTCACCGATCATATGTTGAGTGTAACCACTATAAATAACCCAATGAGATCCACCGGTCTTGTAGTTCACCTACACACAAGAGATCAAGCTTTTTGTTTAGGGACCCAAACTTGAGAGGGACCCTTGACTTCCTCAACTAGTGACTTGGCAACCCATATTTTCTTAGGCCTATTCTTGTTAGGGGGACCCAAAAACATGACTTTCATCTTTCCACTTGAATCTTTTCTAAGCATGTAATGAGCATTGAAAGCAAAGGGTCTAGCATGCTTCGGCAAGGGTTGTGGTGGTGGAGTTTTGCACTCATGAGCAAAATGGCCCTCTTGTCCACACTCAACACATCTCTTTGGCTTGGGCTTTGACTTGCTTTGTTGTTGACTTGTTGTTGAGCTTTAGCCTTCTTCTCTTGATTTGTCAAGTAACCAATGCCACTTCTATCCATCTTCATGACGGTGTTCATGAGTAGCTCACTTTGCAAATGTTGACCTCTTGTGAACTTGCTTAGGCTGGTCTTGAGATGCTCTTTCTCTTGCTTGAGCTTTTTGTTCTCTTCGATAAGTGACTCATTTGATGTTTGCTTTTCAAGAGCCATCAACTCTTTTAGCTTCTTGGTCTCATTTCTAAGCATCTCATTTTCACTCTTGAGCTTGACATAATCATCATAGTTGTCAGACTCAACCACATTCTTGCCTTTACCGCTAGGGCCTTGCTCAATGTTCTCAAAAATCAAGTCATCACATGATGTAGCTATATCAATCTTAATAACTTGGTTAGTAGCATCATGTGTCTCAAGAGAAAGCTCATTAGCAACAACAAGACTATCATAATTGATTTTCAATGTAGTATATTTGTCCTTTAGTAAGTTGTTCCTAGTGTTGAGCTCATCATGCTTCTTCTCAAGTTTATCATGTTCATCTCTAAACTCTTTGTTAGAAGTTTTGAGCTCCTTGAGAGTATAAGACATAATTTCATTTTGATCTTTGAGCTCATCACTAGTCTTTTATGCATTCTCAAGCTTAGATGAGAGTGAGTCATTTTCATTTTGTAGCTCATCATTTTCATGTCTAGTTGTTCTTATAATTTTAGAGTATTTGTTCAACAATTTTACAAGTTTATCATAAGAAGGTGCATCATATTCATCATCACTATCACTATCATCATCATCACTCTCATTGTTTTATACCTTTCATTCACCCTTGGCCATAAGGCATAGGTGAGAAGTGGACGATGATGGTGAAGGTGGCGGTGAAGGTGGTGATGAAGATGTCGGTGAAGATGATGATGGCCCAATCACAAATTCGGCGACCTTCTCTTTCTCATCGTCGCTCTCATCGCCCGATGACTCACATGATGACTCAATGTCGGTGAGCCAATCACCAATAATGTAAGCTTTGCCTCCCTTCTTCTTCTTGTGAAACTCTTTTCTCTTGCCATCCTTCTTTTTATACGGCTTGTTCTTCTTCTTCTCATCTTCTTCATCACTTGAATCATTTTTCTTGCCCTTGTTCTTGTTCTTGTACTTGTCTTTTGGAGGCTTAGGGCATTGATGAGCTAAGTGGCCAAGTTCATCACAATTGTAGCAATCCATCTCAGATATAGGCTTCCTTTTGCTACTTGTGAAGAACCTCTTCTTCTTGCCATCAAACTTGATGCCACTCTTGTTAAGCTTCTTAAGCATCTTGGTGGTCTTTCTCACCATGAGTGCAAGTGATGCATCATCAATATCACTTTCACTTGAGCTTTCTTGCACCATCATGTCTTGGCCCTTCTTCTTTTTCTTGTCATGACTCGCTTTGAAGGCCAAGTCCTTCTTGGAAGCATGTACATCTCATGTGCATTGATCTTTTCCAATACTTGTGTCGGTGTTGCGGTGGAGAGATCACTTTGGTGAAGCACGGTGACAATGTGACCATACTTCTCAATGAGAAGAACACTCAAGATCCTCCTTGCAACATCCGATTGACTTATTTGAGTGAGCTCGAGAGCATTGAGATCCTCTACAAGAACATTCAATCGAGTGTACATTTCATTAGCACTTTCTTTGGGAAGCATCTCAAAAGAATTAATTTTCTTTAAAGCAATGTGATAGCGTTCCTCACGCTCACTCTTAGTTCCCTCATGGAGAGCACAAAGGTTTTCCTACAATTCATGAGCGTTTTTGGCATTACGCACACGATTGAAGATATCCTTGCCTAGGCCCCGGTAGAGTGTATTTTTTACCTTTGCATTCCACCGGTCGTACTTCTCCTCATCACCACTTGGGTTGGCAGGATCCTTGATAGCGGGAAGCCCTTCGGTTGCGGCTCTAAGGCACCCAACATCTATGGCTTAGAGGTATGCCTCCATACAAATTTTCCAATATAGAAAATCGTCTCCCTCAAAGATGGGAGGTGGTCCTTCCCCATTAGACATCTTGCTTTAGGTGGTGAAGCCTAAATTAGGAGCAACTCGGCTCTGATACCAATTGAAAGGATCAAGATGCCCAAGAGGGGGTGAATTGGGCTTTTCTAAAAAATAATTGCAAGAATTAAATCCTACAAGCCAAAGTTCACCCCTAGTGCCTACTAGTGTTCCTTGTGATTCAACCGATAAAAGTTTTGCACCCTAAGTTCCAATCCTAGTCTAGCATGGCAATTCTAGGAAAGTAAACCAAGCAATGAAAGTAATACATGAAAGTAAATGCTTGAAAGTAAGGGTTAGGAACATGGCGATGTTTTCTCGAGGTATCGGAGAGTCGCCACTCCCCACTAGTCCTCGTTGGAGCACCCGCGCAAGGGTGTAGCTCTCCCTTGATCCGCACAAGGATCAAGTGCTCACTACAGGCTAATTCTTTGACACTCCGTCGCGGTGAATCGCCCAAAACCGCTCACAAGATGAGTTGGGTCATCCACAAGCTCACCGGATGATCACCAAACTCGCAATCACCACCAAGCCGTCTAGGTGATGGCGATCACCAAGAGTAACAAGCTAGAACTCTCACTTTACCACAACAAGCCTAATGAGAAGATAGATGCACACTTGCTACTCCCTAGTCACTAATGAGGGATTCTCAAACTTTGATTCTCAAATCACTACCCTTACTAGAGTTCTTGCACTTGAAAGGTGTTTCTCAGCTGAACAAATGAGCAAGAGACCTCTAAAAGAGGTGGAGGGGATGTATTTATACACCCCACAGTCAAATCCAACCGTTACCTGCCAACTCAGCAAAATACGTACTGACTGGACGCGCTGGTCGACGTGACCAGACGCGCCGGTCGAACGTAACGGTCGAAAAACTAAACAACATCGCTGAGTGACCGGACGCACCGATCAAGGATGACCGGACGCGTCTGGTTGTGCAAGAACCTTACTGTACTTTGACCTAATGCTCGCTCGCATCCGATCAGTGATGACCGGACGCGTCAGGTCAGCAAAGTACCTTACTGGAACGTGACCGGACGCGTCCGATCACTTCCCAGTCGCGTCCGATTAGACTTTTACCCTCTGAGACACGTGTCAGAACGATCAACGCGTCCGGTCCTCGCAAGGACCGCATCCGGTCAACCAGGTTGAAACGTAGTGACTGTTAGTACTGACCGGACGCGTCCGGTCCAGACAGAGACCGCGTCCGGTCAAGGGTAAATGGCTCAAACGACTTCGAAACGCGACGCAACTTGAACCGAGTTGCTTCCAACTGAACTTTGAGCTTTACCTGAGCTACCTAGTGCTAAGTTTGACAAGTGTGCACCACACCTAAATAAAAGACTCACCTCGGTCAAGCTACTCGCTCATGCCCCCCTTTATAGTATGGCCAAAGGAAAGAAGCGAAGATCCTAACGACTATTCCGGATGTAACTCAACACCTTGACATCCGGAACTAACCGTCCTTAATCTTGTCGTTGATCCTTTGAAAACCGAAACGATTTCCATCAAGGGACATGAATACCATAGTGCCCAAAGCAGTTATCAACCCCATGACCTAACTTATCAAAGTTTCTGCAAAACACACGTTAGTCATGGTAAAAATGTGTTGTCATCAATTGCCGAAACCAACTCTCGGGGCCTAGATGCTTTCAGGAGACCCACTTTTGCATGGGGAAAGCCCGGGGCTATCCACGGAGTTACCCGATCAGGAGCTTGGCTCTTGCGAGGGGCTCTAACGAGGACTAGGGGAAAGCTCGTGTGCTTCTCGATATCTCGGTAAAATTCTAGCGGCGTCAAACGGGAGTTTGCATCTCTATCGCCCTTTACCTTCCGCATTTACATTGTGTACCTTGGTTGTGTGTTTTACCTTCCTAGCTTAGTTGTTAGGCTAGTTGATCTGATTGAAATCTAGGTTGCATAACTCTTTTGGGGCAGAGATAACAATACACCTAGAAAAATTTTAGTTGCGCATCTAGTTAGTTTATTTATTGCATAGGTTTTGACTAGGTTGTTTTATAGGCCTTAGTTAGAAGTAGTTTTTAAGTTGCATAATTCACCCCTCTTAGGTGTCACAGTCCCTACAGATTTAATTGTGTAAAGTTTTAACATCCTAATTTCACATCCTCAGTTACACCATCATTACTTAAAAGCTACAAAATTGAGTGTAACTTCTGTGAAAAATAGCTGTATTTTTAGCATAAGCTAACCATGAGGCCGAACAAAATGAAATTGATAATGACATTTAAGTCTGTTCGTTGGGATAGGGACTATAATAATGATCATCTAAAAAAACTCTATCCCGTCCAAACCAGCATAGTGCTTAAATGGGATTTAACGGGATGAATATGTAGGTCTAGATAGACCACGTCCAACTATCAATCAAGTATATCGAAAACAACATGGTTCGTCCATTGAACTTCGTATTATCTATAATCTAGATGTACTCTCACGCCGGAGCAAATTCGAGGAGATGTGTTTGTGTTGTGGGTAAATAATTTTTCATGTGAGAGGAAACATATATAGGGTCTATTTGGTTATCTACACAATCTCATATCTAAACTCCCTTAGTGCAGTTCGTTTCTATTTAGTTACTTACACGGTCTCATATATATGTTCTCAAAGCAAGACCAGCTTGCATCCCACAATTCGGCTAAATCATGCGTCTCTAACATTTTTTTTAGCAATCCTATGTATCTAACTATACATCTTTCCTCCTGTTGTAGCCCAAGATACATTATGACCATTTATGCAATGCATGAAACCGATCATATGCATAAAACTGTAAACTTTCTATCAAGGCAAACCAAAGAACATCAAATTGAAGCCTTATCTAGGTCAAAGATATGTTGTATAAGTCTCTTCGGAGACATCCGATAAAAAGATATGTTGTATAACATCTGATGCAATGCAATACTAATGCGAGAAACTAATCAAATTTAGAGTTAAAATTTGATCATATAATCACTACTTTTTTATTTTTCTGTGGGCGCCCCAGAACTCTATAGCTCCGTCCCTCACGTATACCATATTAGTTAAGAAATAAATAAAAAAATAAAGAAATTCTGCTTCTGATTTTTTAAGTTAAGAAATTCTGCTTTTTTTAGTGTCAGATCGGAGTCTACAGAGCATTTGCCTGGGCTGTACTGCACCGGGAGGACCAAGAGCCGAGCTGGGCTGGGCTGGGCTGGAAGGCCGTATCCCCACATTTTAGCGCTTATCTTTCTTGAACCTGAAACATGCAGTAAAATATTGTTTAGAAATCAGTCCAACTAAACTTGAGCTGGGTGTGCTAAAGTTTAGTCCTTAACTTCAGCCAACTAAACCACCTTAGACTATTGGATCCAAAGAAAATCACTTGATAAACAACTAAATTTGTAAGTGAACAAAATGAGTACTACAAAGCCCGTGTTTAGATCCGGACTTGGGTGCCCCGATTCGGGCACGGTAGCTACAGTGCCCGTGTCGGGGGCACTGTAGCACCTTTTGTTTTTAGTGCAAAAAATTGTCTAAAAATTAATTAATTAGACTCAAAATGTTCGTCTCGCAAAGTACAACAAAACTGTGCAATTAGTTTTTAATTTCATCTACATTTAGTACTTCATACATTTGCCGACATTTAGATGTGATGGGGAATCTCCTTTTTGCATAGTGAAATTTGGGGATGAAATTGGGAACTAAACAAGGGCAAAGCATGTTTTCTTGCTCCTCCAAACAGAACCTGCAGCTTGCCAAAAAGAAAAAAAAAGAACATGCACGTGATGTCTTTTCAGTCATTCCCACCCGTTTGCGCGCCCCGCCCTCTAGGCTCTAGCCGTGCCCGTCTCCGTTGCCCCTGCGGCCACCACAGCCGCCGCCGCCCTTAAGCCAGGCATGGCTGCCACAGCCACCCGTCGCCGGCCGGCCCCGGCCTTCAGCTGGCCAATAAAGACCCCCCAGAGCCAGCCGGCTCCTGGCTGCCACAAGCCCATGCATCAGCCTGATGGGCGCGTGCATCGCCGTCGTCCCCAGCCGCGCTCAAGCGAGCGAGCACCAAGCACTGACACGTACGGCAGTGCCACTGCTATACATTATTCGGCATCCATGAGTGTCATAAAGCAGTTGATGGACACACACGCTGATGCGTACGTAAAATGCATGCATATATGTATAAATATGGTAGTTCAAGAATAAGATCAGGTACAGGAATATGATTCTCCTGCGTGTACTAAAAACAATGGAATCAACATATCATCAATAGTATAAGAATCATATGATGGAACATATCAACAATGGTGGTAGCCAGCAGCAGATACTCCCTCCGTCGCTTTAAAAAGTCGCTATGGGATACGTGCTGGTCAAACTTTCTCAACTTTAACTAGATTTGTAGAAAATACGTACAACATTTGTATCTCAAAATAAATTTATTAAGAAAGTATATTCAAAGATCTATCCAATGACACTAATTATGTATCATAAATATTAATATTTTGTTAAATATATTTGGTCAAACTTGAATATTGTTGACTTTTTGGAAAACGAGAATGACTCTTTTTTTTTAGGAAGGAGAATATATACGCCCTGAATGGTCATCAGAGTATATATATATATATATATATATATATATATATATATATATATATATATATATATATATATATATATATATATATATATATATATATATATATATATATATATATATATATATATATATATATATATATATATATATATATATATATTGTAGCCACCTCTATTTACGATAATTTTATATACTAATTTACGACAATGTCAGTATATATTTACGATAGTTGAATTACTATAACACATGAGGATATATACCATAATGTTATAGTAAATCACATAGTAAGGAGTTACTATAATCTCGTAAATTAGCATAGCAATTATCGTAACTCAAAGTGGCTACAGAATAAGTTTTATATATATATATATATATATATATATATATATATATATATATATATATATATATATATATATATATATATATATATATATATATATATATATATATATATATATATATATATATATATATATATATATATATATTGTGTGTCCTTTCTTTCTATCAACCATACTTTTCAGGTTATTCTAATAATTTTAGGTATGGTTAGCCACTTAGCCTAATCCCTCATCAATCAGCTCAATTCATTCCTCGCTTTATTCTTCCAATTTGTAGCAATGCTATCTCCAGTGCTATATTCAAAGGTGTTTTACTGGAATTAACAACTCATCTTGGCCTTGAACCGAAGAGAACAATGTGAAGTTGAGGATCGAAGAGGTCGCAAATCAAATCCTTAGTTTAGTAACGGGTTTCATAAGTACTATTGGTCAATCATATCATTTTCTCCACAGAATAGCTAGGGTGTAGACACGCACGTTTATTGGAGCAGTTAGGAAGGAACACCGGCCAGCTTCTGCGATCGTTAGACTGTCCGCACCGGAGTCCTCTAAACGAACCTGCAGGATCGTTTTTTATCGGAAAAACAGCTGCAGCCGCTACGCTATACTGATCCGGTATCAAAAACGAAGACGCACGCATCCGGTAAATCTAGCGCGGTAGCGGACGTCCGCTGCCGGCCGGCGGCTCCACCAAAAGCAGCGCGGGAGGCAGGAGCAGGAGACATGTATGAAGGGCTGTCACATCTCCCGGCGGGTCCTATAAGTTCAACAAACTAAAAAAGTTATAACTCACAAACCAAAAACTCAAATTAAATTCCGATTACGCCATTAAATTCGTTGCAATAAATACTTCAAAACAAGATATCACATGGATATATTTAGACAAAGTGACAAGTGGACCCCATAGTGGATAGAGGATGATATAGAGGATGGATGGATGCAGGAGAATTGAGTATAGAGGATAGAATCTTAATGACTAGGCCTTTTAGAGGATGAATATAGAGGTCCATGAGTGCGGACAGTCTTAGAAAAAAGAGCTCGGTCAGCCATATATTCCCTAGGTACTCTCTCGTTATCGATAATGATCTAACACGGGCATCCGTCCGTAACTCCCGTCGGGACACGGCTCCATAGGAGCGGCCCCATCTCTCTTAGAAACAAAAAAAATCCCCACTCCCTCGTATGTTTATCCCCTCGGCCCCGAAGCAGCGTGACCCCTTATCTGTCCACCCTCTTCCCCCACCGCACGTTCATCGGGCTGCCGTGTTGTGCTCTTCCCCCATCGCCGGCTGCGCCGCGCGCCGTCGCTCCCCGCGCCCCTTACCTGTGTCCCAGTCACCTACACCGCTCGCTCCCTCGCCGTCTGTCCGTTGCCCATCGCCGTCGGGCACGCCGCTGACCCCGCCATGGCCGCTGGGGTGCACATGCCATGGCTCCTCAGGTCTTCCCTGGACGAGCCAAGAGCACCCACGAGCGTGGCCAGTGGTGGTGGTGCTCGCGCGTCGCCAGATCCCACCCCAACTACTGGAATCGACCGGCCCCGACCTTCTCCTCCCCTATGTTGCAAATGTATATTTCAAGTGTTTCATATGTTTTAGAGTTATGTTGCAATTGTTACATATGGATATTGCAAAAGTAGATCAGGATGTTGCACATGTTGCATATTTTTTTGCAAGCGTTTTTAGTGGTATGTTGCATGCGTTTTGAGAAAATATTTCATCTGTTTCAGACGTATGTTGCAGGAAGTGTTTTATCCGGATATTGCATATGTGTTCACACACATGTTGCAAGCGTTTTATCTGGATGTTGCATATGTTTCACACACGTGTTGCAAGTGTTTTATTATCTAGATGTTGCATATGTTTCACACATACATTGCAACAGTATGTTTCAAATGTTTCATCTATGTTCAGCATATGTTGCATTCAAGTGTTTCATGTTGCAAGTGTTAAACGGGGGCACGTTGAGTGATGGAGGCACGACCCGGGCGCCGGGCGATGGGGCGCGGCAGAGCTGGGGACCGGTGGGACGCATCGAGCTAGGGGCCGGCTACTGGGTCCCTCCCATGCGGAGAGAGAGGAGGGGGTCAAGGTGAAGGAGCGGGGCGCAGCGGAGGGCAGGGTGCGCGTGCAAGGCGGGGGCGGGCTACGCGGCCATCCATCCAGACGCGAGGAGCAGCAGACGCAACGTCGAGGGCGGGGTGCACGTGCGAGTCAAAGCGAGGCGGACATGCGGAAGGATGCAGGCTGCGCGGGCGTCGCCGGACGCTAGCCACGCCGTCTCGTTATTCCCAAGATTTACCGTATGTTTGAAGCACCACACGGTCAACAATGAGCGTAGTTATGTCCGAAGAGAGGTCTTCAATCGCATTACGATCGAACATCAAGCTAAGTGTCTGATGTTCATCGATCCTGTATTGGAGATCGATCGACGTCGCCACATGGCTACCGCTGGCGGCATGTTACAAATTTGATGGATCCCAATGAATTCATTTTTCTCTCTCAAAAAATGATAGTGCATGCATGCAGAATTTAAAAGGAATTCTCTTTTCACAATTTAACTTAATTAAAACAAGTCACTAATTTAAGACAAGATTTCTAGGGACACGAGATATGAATCCATCGCTTTCAGATATAGATCGGAGACGGAGACCATGCCTGGCCCTATCTCCATCTGCAATGAATCGTGATATCGTTGTCTTCATCATTGTAGTGTTATTAGTGCATTGGGAAATCTATGCACGAAATGTTGTGCATGCATGCGCATGCAGCCATGTGTGCCAACGAGGAGAACCAAAAGATCTACAGGAGCATTATCATACCAATTTTCCATGCACACAATTAGCAAGTTTGCATGTCAAGTACATAATAGCCACATGCAGGAGTACGTAGTATGCTTCGGCCCATCATGCCACTGAATGTGAAGAAAGCAATGCAGATATCATACTGGTGATGACTGATGAGTGAGCACGAGGTGCTTGTCACTTGTCAGCTAGGAATGCAGATAATTCAGCTGGGGAACCACATGGCCCAAATGTTCAACAACATGCAGAACCCTCTCTGGCTCTCTACTACTAATAATAAGCTTTGCTGCAGCGATGATGACGTGAGTGTTCGATTAATTGAGCTGGCATGTTCTATAACATGTGCAACGCCTGTAATGGGAAATCGATCAATCCATCGTCGTCGTTGCTTGGATCTCGCAACCGACACTGTACGTGTGCGTGTATTTGCATCTCTGAATGTTCATCATTCATGGGCATATCCGGATACGCTCATACGCATGGATCAGATGCATCCACCAACCATCGTAATAACACACTATATCATTAGCTAATTGTCTCATTTTTGTTGCAAAAGTTTTTACTACCTTATCAATACATTTGCCTAAGTTATATTTTGTTAAAATCACTCCTCTATAAAATATCAAAGAAAAAATTATCTTCAGTAGAGCCTTGAACATCCAAATGATTCTATATATGTTGGGAACCTTTAGGTGAATTAGAGCTAATAATGTGATTTCACCGAGACCTGGCCCTTTGGGTCCAAGTTCCATCCAAACACATCGTTCTCTTGTGTATAAGACTGATATTAATAATGTGAGGAAGAAGTACATTCCAGGCTACCAATTTATGTTCAATCAAATCACATCTCTATGAAATGTTTAGAGGTGATGTACTAAAGATCTCAGTTATAGTATCTTGCTTGTATCGAGCGATTGTGCAATAGGATATTATTCTCTCAAAGGTGAGTTCCCAGCCAGTGGCGGATGCAGGATAAAGGGGGGCTAAAACAATGAAGATGTTGATTTGCATGAAGATTTAACGGTAATTTGATGTTTTTGCTACAGTGTTTTTAGTGGTAAATCCAGTCATTAGGGGGGCTGGAGCCCACCCAGCCCCCCTGTAGATCCGCCGTTGTTCCCAGCCACTTATCCTCCTACAATATCACTTTGGATCCCTCTTTGATTGTGAAGAATCCAAAACAAATAAAATCTTGTTTCACCTTTGTAAGACTATCCCATAAATGTGAGTCCCCATTTTTTTTAAACAAGACTAAGATAAAGACTTGGAGCATAAATACTTGTTCTAAATTATTTGTTGCCAAATCTCATTTGTTAAAAAGTAATTTGAAAAGCCATTTACTAAAAAGTGCAGTGTTCTTAATATCCATGTCATTAATTCAAAAAAAACACACACGTGTGCACACACACCTTATCTTTTAACTGACAAAGTATGCTCCATTTAACAAGACCATACTTCCTTATTTGGTTATCACTTTGCCAAAAAAAAAATCTAGAACAAAATTAGTCTAATTTTTCAGCAATCCTCTTGGATTGCAAAGAAAGATATCATGTACGATTGTAGACTACACAACTCTAAGTTATTAGTGTTAGACATCCTGTGTTGACATATGTTTCCTTTTCCATCTTTTTAACATCGTCTCAAAACTGTCCTTCGCCTTCTGCCAATCCACATTCCTCAACTTCCTAAAATAAATTGAAACCCTAAATATGTCATAGGAAAATCTCCGACGTACATCCAAAAAGCTCAGTATAGGTCCTCTACTTCCTAGGTCTCTTCAAAGTAGTACACTTCATTTTTATAAAAAAAAATATTTAAGATGCGATACTTGCTCAAAAATATAAATTAATAACTTCATATTTCAAGCTTGCTTTAGAACTGATAAAACATCACTTACTAGATGTGGCACCACTCTTCTTTCACTCTATTAATGAGTATTGTTAACATGTCAATAACAATGTTGAACAAAAGAGGAAATAATAGGTCCCTTGATGAAGGTCTTTCTTTATTTGGAAAAGGTAACCGATCTTATGGTTCACATTAATTCATTTGCTTCCGATGTAATAAAGGTTTCAACCCATTTGATTCACTTGGGTGAAAAACCTTTCATATGAAATGTTTATAGCAAAGAAGGCCATTTAACCTTGTCATAGGCTTTCTCAAAAACTATTTTGGAAATTGCTCTGTTCAGTTTCTTCTGGTGGAGTTTGTTTGTGTATTTTCTTATTCATAATAACAACCCCTTACAGATGTTGCGTTCTCTCATGAAAGCCAATTGAGTTGAGCTTATTATGTGATCGGACACCATATTAACATGATTAGTTGTCACTTTAGTAAAGGTTTTGAAACTAACGTTGAGCAGACAAATAGAACTATACTATTATATTGGGTTTGCTCCTAACACCTTTATAAGGATTATAACATCAAAGTTCAAACTAAACAATAGTAAATTCCTGTTGAGAAGATTTTAAACATTTGCTTTAGGTCACCTTTTTTTTTGACAAATGCTTTTAGGTCAACTTTAATGACTTGCCAAAGCTTTGCTGAGGAGAACTGCACTGCACCTTCTCGGTCAGCATTTCATTCTGAACTCGCGCGGTCCATATATTTGTCCATTGTCGGCCTGTTCGCGAACTATTTTTCAGTTAACGAACAGTGTTTTCCTCTCATAACAAATCATCGTAAGCCAAATTTCAGCATAAGCGAACACATTGTGTATCTTTGACAAAGATTTTGACTTGCAATTTTCCACGTGTTTACACCCAACGATGAAGCAACAATATATTGTTGTAGGAAAGAATTTCTAATTCATTTTATACTTTCTGTTTAGCATCAATATATTCTTCAAGAGTTCAGAACCAAAAGATCAAAGAGTGAAAGCCTTAAAAAAGCTAGTCTACCATTGCAATTTGCAAGAGTATTTATATGTAAACTTGCTTTTGGAAAACAAGTCAGAATATCATATTCTTTTTGTATAAAATATATACATAATGTACTCCGGTTAGAAGAATTGTCACAATCGTTTCTGTGCGTAGTCAAGAAGGAACCCTTTTTATTTTGACTGGACGAAGAAGCAGTGCATATCACTCATCATCCACAGGTAAGGCTGGACGAAAAAACTCGAACCTCGTTATCTCGCTCGGCTCGTGGCTAGCTCGGCTCGGCTCGGCTCATTACCATAACGAGCCGAGCCGAGCCAAGATTTTAGCTCGTTAGCTATAACGAGCCAACTCGAGCTAGCTCGCGAGCGGCTCGCGAGCCAAACGAGCCATAGTTTTAGAGAAAAAGTTATCAAAACTTATATTATGTTTGTATTACTTCATGTCTTGCACTCTGCAAATAGTTGATATGTTAACTCATATGAATATTTTATTCAATTTAAGGCTATTGGATATATTATTTTTGTATTATTACTATTTTTAAGCTTTTGATAAATGCAAATATTAAATTATATATATTTTTTATAACTGGCTCGCGAGCCTAACGAGCCAGCTTAAGCTTTTAACGAGTCGAGCTGAGCTGGCTTTCTGGATCCTAACGAGCCGAGCCGAGCCGAGCTGGCTCGTATCCAGCCTTATCCACAGGTGTGTTGTACATGTTTCCCTCCTGTCACTATTGCAGAAATAATTCTGCTGTAGACAGCACTACTAATGTGGCTGCACATATATGGTCGTAGTGATTAAGCGCTTGCTTTTGCAGTCTTCATTTGGTTTGGTCTCGCCTAACAGTTGTTAAGCTCTCTGGTCCTCTAGTTGACGTGTTCCATCAACTAGACAACAGCTCCAATCCAGCAAAAAGCACACTTACGCACAATACCATTTTTAGTTTATTCTTACTCCATCAACATGTCCCAAGTGTGTGAATTTATGGAACAGAATTTGTGTTGCACAAAACAGTACAAGTACATGCACCGTCACAAAGCCAAGAAAGTTCATTCGCTCAAATAATGTCCGTTTTCAACTTTTCAAATTTTTTTATCAAAGTCCTAAAACTAGAAACAAAAGGGTACTAGTATCAAAATCAAAAGAAAAAGAGGGAAATGAAAATAAAAAAGTAAGACAAAAGGGTGGAGCCGACATTGGTTGGAGTGTCACAAATGTTGTAAAGTACAATTAATGCTACAAGCCGTCTCCATGATTATCCAATGATTATAAACATCAAACTGCAAAAAGAAAAAAAATCATTCCATAGGCACTAAAATCAGGTTAACACAAAGCATATTCCACCATAAAGACATTTGTTAAAGTAAAATACATTGTGTTTTCTTTCCCTCACAATAAACGGGCAGGATCTTGCAAAGCCCAAGATGTTTTACTGTTTATTTGATTTGCCTAAGAAACCGCGTGCTACTTGAAAAAAAAAATAACAGGGCCTGCTGTTTATTACAGTAAGTATGCTTACCACACGTGGAAGTGGAATTTTACTGAAAAAATTCTTGCGGCTATGGTTTTCTCGAGCCAGTAAAAAAAAGGAAACAGAAAGGTTCACACGTGCAGAGGCACACCACACGCTCGTGCGTGCGAGTCCTGCAGTGCTCCAGATGTGCTCTGATTAATCAATGAGCTAATCAGCAAGGCCAAGCAACTGACCGGCAATTAACAAGTGGTTTAACAAGTGGTTTAATCAGCAAGGCCAGTGCCCAGTGGGCAGCATGAGCAAAGCGACGCTGCGTCGCAGCCGTCGCTAGTGCTTATTCTATTGCTCCTTTCTCTGCCGCTACCGGGTCTTTGCTTTCTCCTCTTGAGGCTCGGCTGCTTGCCTGCTTGTAAACTGCTCCTCAAACCCGCCCTCTTCCTCGCCGGCCGCCCGGCGATGCCTCCCGGTCAGCGGCGCTGGTGGCGGAGGAGGAGGAAGTAGTTAGCTCCAGGTTGGTGATTGGTGGTCGCCGGCGGCGGAGACGGGGATGGCGGCGCCGGCGCCGGCGCCGGTGCCGGGGACGAGCTCCGGCGGGGCCGGAGGCGAGGGGGGCGGGGGCACCAAGGTGAACCAGGAGCTGTGGTACGCGTGCGCGGGGCCGCTGGTGACGCTGCCGCCGGCGGGGAGCCTCATCGTCTACTTCCCCCAGGGACACAGCGAGCAGGTCCCTTCCTTCCCTCCCTTGCGGCGATTCTTGATCAAAGCTGCCGTATTTCCAACCCCCCAAGCTCCCGATGAGCGAGATTGCTCCTTCTATTTATGAAATTTGTTCTATTGTTGCGATTTTCTGTGGCGTACTTCGGCTTGTCTCTTTCTTGTCGCCTCCTCGTGTTCTCCGGAGATGTGCGCCGCGCGCGTGTCATTCCATGGTTGGTTCGCCATTCGGCGGCAATTGGTTCTTGAGCTTCGCCGTCAAATGGTTGCTTTCCATTTGTCTCCTGACAAAAACATTTTTTTCCCAGGTGGCTTTTTGTACAGCAGCGCGAGAAAAATGTCTGCTCACAATTAATGCATACTTTTGTGGTTGTTTGGTAATGTTATTGTATTCCAACTAATTTTAGCTTTTTTGGGGCGACTTAACAGAACACAAAGTATTTTATGCCGCTTGCGTGATGTTCTACAATTGCTCGTTGATATCATTTGCTTTGCCAAGGCTGATGCTTAACTCACATGACAGTTCTATATTTATTGTCTGTGATGTTGATCTCTCGTTTGCCATGTATAGCATAATATACATTTTTGAGTGGTTACTGGTTAGACAAGCAGTAAACGTTTTTTTGCCATTAAGCCTCCCTTGTCCTGTCTATTTGATCATGTTCTAGTGCGAACAAAATAATTAGGGAATTAGGGCCTGAACTTAGTTATCTACGTCTGTCTTTGGCTTGTTTGCCCAACTAAAATGGAATTTCATAATGAAATGCCTGTGATTGTGTGCCAGTTTTATATTATAATAAAGTTACATAAAAGCTAAAAGATAAAGCAGTTAAAAATTCGCTTGTTTATTTGCTAATAATTGTGAAAGTTGTCTGGAATTCCATGGTGAACAATTCTCATTCCTTGATGCCAATTTCAGGTAGCAGCATCTATGCGAAAGGATGCAGATGCCAAAATTCCGAGCTATCCAAATCTTCCATCTAAACTTATATGCATACTCCGTAGTGTCACTATGCTTGTAAGAAATGCTTCTTTCAATACAGTATATGAAAAATAACTGCTGTTGTGCTAGTTCTCTTTTATGTGAACGATTTTGATTAATGTATCTCTCAACAAAATTTGACAGGCTGATCCTGACACAGATGAGGTTTACGCTCGAATGACTCTCCAGCCAGTTAGCAATGTAGGTCATACTTCCCTATCTTCAATTATGTCATCTGTATTATAGGATGTACCTGTACCACCTTGAATTTGGAATTGGTACTGTTAGGTGACGGATTGTGACAAGGAGGCGTTGCTGGCATCAGAGTTTGCACTGAAACAAACCAGACCACAGACAGAGTTCTTTTGTAAAACACTGACTGCAAGTGATACAAGCACTCATGGAGGTTTCTCTGTGCCACGACGTGCTGCAGAGCGAATTTTTCCCCATCTTGTAAGGATACTTTACATCCTATAATGGTCAAAAGCTGAATTGTTGGCTTTCTTAATTGTTTTGATCTGTCTGCGCTGCACTGTACAGGACTTCTCAATGCAGCCTCCTGCTCAGGAACTGCAGGCCAGGGATTTGCATGATGCAATTTGGACATTCCGTCATATATATCGAGGCAAGTCTGTAAAAAAATACTGCACCAAGTTCCCTACTGGGCACGAAAGGAACTAATAAAAGTTCGTCTAGTCCTTATTCAAATATCACTTATGTTCTTTAATTTCATAATTTTATTAGTAACATGTACTCATAATAGACCTATCTTGCTATTTCATAAACACATTGTTTCATATTTTATTAAAAGTTCTCTTCCTTCATCAGGCCAGCCTAAAAGGCATTTGCTGACTACTGGCTGGAGCCTATTTGTCAGTGGAAAGAGACTCCTTGCTGGCGACTCAGTCCTGTTTATTAGGTAAAGTTTGGATAGTGAAGACCTTGTCTTTCTGTGAATGTTTATCTGATTGCTGTTATGGTATTCTTTGGCAGTTGGTATAGCAAATTAGTCTACAGAGAGTATAACTAAAGCTGCTGAGCTTCCTGCCTGTGATTGTAGGGACGGAAGACAGCAACTCCTCTTGGGGATAAGGCGGGCAAATAGGCAGCCTGTTAACCTCTCATCATCTGTTTTGTCTAGTGACAGTATGCATATTGGAATTCTTGCTGCTGCAGCCCATGCAGCAGCTAATAACAGCCAATTCACAGTATTCTATAATCCAAGGTAAATAGCATCTTCTGTAATATATAAAGAAGTAATGTACTGAAAGTTTGAATTAGACTGCTTTTATCTCTTTCAGGGCTAGTCCTTCAGAATTTGTTATTCCTTTTGCCAAGTACCAGAAGGCTGTCTATAGCAACCAACTATCACTTGGCATGCGGTTTAGAATGATGTTTGAAACTGAAGAATCTGCAACAAGAAGGTATAAATTTCCAGCTCTAGTTAATGTTTGGACTGTGTAGCTGTCCTATCAACTTCGAAATCACTTTAGAAAAAATATTAGTGGATCCTCTTGAGTACAATTAGCTAATCTAGAATTTAGCATTCTGGTGCATCTAGAATACTTGTGTATCATGTTATGAACTGCATGTGGTTTTCTCTACCTAGATTTTTACAGTTCTTTCTTTGAACTAGGATCTTTTGTCAACTGCCTGCAGGTACATGGGAACAATAACTGGTATAAGTGATATGGATCCTGTAAGGTGGAAAAACTCCCAATGGCGCAATATTCAGGTTTGACCTGATCAGTCAAACTAAATACTCAAACCTTGCTGCATCTCCCTTTGATTTTTAAGATAAGTGTTTGTAGGTTGCATGGGATGAAGCAGCGCCAAGTGAGAGACGCACCAGGGTTTCCCTTTGGGAAGTTGAACCTGTTATAGCTCCATTCTTCATTTATCCCTCACCATTGTTCACTGCAAAACGTCCGAGACAACCTGGGATAACAGGTAAATACAGAAGTACAATTATTGGCCCAACAGCATTCAATTCTATTAATGAATAGTATTAGTGCATGTATCATTGAAGTTCTTAATTGCATTTTCTTTCAAATTGATAATACTAATTTCCTTGTCTGTGTACTTGATTCATTCTTGTTATATTCTGATCATATCTGTAGATGATGATAGCTCAGAAATGGACAATCTTTTTAAGCGGACCATGCCATGGTTTGGTGAGGAGATTGGCAAGAAAGATCTGAGTACTCAAAACAGTTTAGTTCCTGGATTAAGTTTAGTTCAGTGGATGAACATGCAACAGAACTCCTCTCTTGCCAACACAGTCATGCAACCGGAATTGCTAAATTCGTTAGCTGGAAAACCTGTACAAACTCTGGCTGCAGCTGATCTATCTAGGCAAATTAGCTTCCAGCCCCAGTTCCTGCAACAAAATAACATCCAGTTCAACACTTCGCTGCTACCTCCCCAAAACCAGCAGACCGAACAGTTAGCAAACGTAATAGCTACACCAAACCAATTGGGAAGTGTTATAGTACAACAAAAGGTAGTTCAAAATTGCAGTCCTGAACAGAAACAGAATCCAGTAACTCAACAATTGCAAGTCAGCCAACCAATGATTAGTATGGCACAGCCTCAACTTGTCCATACTCAAGTCCAGCAACCTCAAGTCATTCTCCAGGCTCAGCCTCAGCATCCTCAAGTCATTGTCCAAGCTCAACTACAGCAACAGCAACCTCTGGTTCAAAATCACTCCACCATACAAGGTGGTCTTCAACAAATCCAGCTTCTGCAGCAACAGCATCCTCGTCTGCAGGAGCAGCAGGTTCAGCAGTCAGTGCAGGAACAACAGCAAATAAAGATACAGCCTTTTCAGGTACCTAATGACGCAAACATGGTAACACAGTTATCTGATCAGATGAAAATACAACTATTGAAGGCTCTACAACCACAGCAGACTCTGGCCATGGAACAGCAGAAAATGATATTGGATTTGCAGCAACAAGCAGTAAATTCTCAGTCAACTGCTCAGCAGTGCTCGCAGGTAGCTACCCAAGTGGTAGGTTTGCATAGCAGTAGCACTATTCAGTACCCGACGCAGCAAAAGACTCAACCTCACAAACCAATTCAAGAGTTTCCTGGGAATGCTGTTTCTATTGTAAAATCAGAAATTGTCACCTCCATGGGTGCTCGCTATTTGCATGTGCCTGGCGGAGTGCAGTCAATGAAGACGGATAATGTTCCCTCTTCTTCAAAATCACCATCCACAAACAATAATCCTGTTATTTTGCCATCAACTCCAAGTAGCTCCAAGAACCAATGTTTACCTACTGCAGCAAAGGCTCCTCAATCATCTGTCGTATTGGGTTCTACACTTGAACAGGGTATGAAACCTTTTGAGAGTACACAGCACACAATGGTGATTCCCAAGATGGCTGAAGAAAGGCCAGCTACTGGACAAGACTACATGAACAGCACTCAGATGGATTATTTGGATACGTCCTCATCAGCGACTTCAGTTTGCCTTTCTCAGGCTGACGGATCACTGCAACAAAATTTTCCACCTTCATCCTTCAATCAGCATCAACCGTTGAGAGAAACGGTTCCAGATAGCGAGTTTGAGGTTACAGATGCAGGAAATAACTTTCTATTTGGGGCAGACATTGATGCCCATATGGAGCCTCTTAATGAAGACGCCTTGCTTGGAACTACCTTTGAAACTGAGAAGTACATGGATCAGATGCCAGGAAATGGCATATCTAACTACATTTCATCAAAGGATTCTCAACAAGAGTTATCATCTTCAATGATTTCACATTCATTTGGTGTTGCTGATATTGCATTCAATTCCATAGATTCATCAATCAATGATATCCCATTCTTAAATAGAAATTCTCGGGCTCCAGGTCCTGCTCATCAACGGATACGAACATACACCAAGGTGTGTTATTTGGCTTAGCTTCAATTTTGTCATTCACAACATATGTACATTCACTCTTTGCATAAGGACTGTACTGAGCTCCTGATCAAGGGACTTATCTGCAGGTGCACAAGCGTGGTGCTGTTGGAAGATCTATTGACATCAACAGATATTCTGGATATGATGAACTGAAGCATGATATTGCCCGTATGTTTGGTATTGAGGGGCAACTCAGTGACCAAAATAGAGTTGGCTGGAAGCTAGTGTATGAAGATCACGAGAAGGATGTTCTATTAATTGGTGATGACCCATGGGAGTAAGTCATTTAAGCTTTTTGTTTCCCTTTGTCTAAAAAAATAACTAGCATATGAAAGGGAAAAGAAAAGTGGCTAGCATGATGGATTTCTGCAATTGAATGGCTCATGAACAGTTAAGCTTTTTATTTCCCTTTGTCTAAAAAAATAACTAGCATATGAAAGGGAAAAGAAAAGTGGCTAGCATGATGGATTTCTGCAATTGAATGGCTCATGAACAGTAAAATCAATGGTGACAGTGGGGCAATGCAATACCTGAAACCATTTTGATATTTTGGTTGACGCCTCAGTTTTTAGTTTGTGATATTCATATGGTTCAGTGAGTAGAGTGATAATTTTAACTTTGAGCAAACACACTTCCTGATAAAAATATGTGGAGAAACTCTAAAATCAATTGTTCTGGGTTTTGACTGTGTAACTGCAAAATTCTTCCATGGTCTCATCTGATTGAGGTTTCATGAATTCTTCAACCATATCCAATTTCCAAATTCGACTTCTTTGTGCCACATTGGTTGCTAAAGATTGGTGTCCATGCATTTGCAGGGACTTCGTGAACTGCGTGCGGTGCATCAGGATCCTTTCGCCACAGGAAGAAAGGCAAATGAGATTGGCCAGTGACTATGGAGACAGCTTTCTTGGTAACCAAGCATGCAGCAGTTCTGATGGGGGTCACCCGTGGAGGGTCACCGGTGACTAGAAAGCAGACACTGTCAACACTGCACTAGCTGGCGCCACAATGTTGGTATAATCCGTCCCACTATAGCAAGAACATGATCCGCAATGATAATCTAGGGTCCAGATGTCTGAGCACAAACTTTACACTTAGATGATCGTGCAAACAGTTAACATTCTAAAAAAAATTTGTTGCAATTCAGTGAAATTCCTACAGGAAATGTACTTCATGGTCTGTCTCTGCTGTAGTCTCGTAGATATAGCGCTTCTATTGTGCTATGTTTTGGCAGCCTTACAATCGATATACTACAGTTTGCATAGCATACGCTCCCATGTATGTATTATATATTTATAAATGTATCGGCCTGTGTATCCGTTTGCTGTAACTTAGTTGAAAGCTGAAACCCAGAGGCTGTAAGGTACAAGTACAGCCATTCATAATTTGCCACAGATACAGATCTGAGTGGAGAATTGAATTTAATTTACATATGCTTCATTGTTTGTGAGCCTACCTTGATCGCCTTTAATTTGTTCAGTTCCTCTCAAAACGCTAGGTGGAAATCGAAATCCCCGTATGCAAATTTGGGAGATCGTAAATGGTTTTCCAAATTTAGTTTTATTAATTATTGTTGTTAAAAAAAATTCAAGAAAGATTATTTTTTATCTATGATTGAAGTTGAGAAGTTTGAGTTCGAACTGTTTTAATTGAATTGCTAAAAGCAGTATACTCGATGCTCATCATCAGTGAATAGTGCTGCGAAAGTACACTCACTGGCCAGTGGGTCCCACGATACATTGATCGGAGAGAACATCTCGGAATTTTCAGGTGGAGAATTTGGGTCGCCATCGCCCATCGCCCTCCCACTCCACCCCGGCCCGCCTCCGCAACCGCCGCCGGCAGTGGCAGTGGCAGCCAGGGCGCGATGACGGTGAGCCCGGAGCTAGAGGGCTTGCGGCGCATCGCGCCTTCCCGCTTCGTCTCCTTCGCCTTCCCCAACCCTTTCCTCGGCCACGCCTCCAATCCTTACGGGGACGGGGGCGGCGGCGACGGCGATGCGTGGGAGTGCGTCCGGGTTGCCGTCCTCGATTCGCCCCTCCCTGCCCCGGCCGTCCCGGCGACGGCGGCGATGCTCGTCCCGTCCGGCCGGCACCGCGACTGGATCTTCTCCACCCGCGCCGGACACCTCCACCTCCTCCTCTCCGCCACCCGCTTCTCCCGTCTCGTACTCGTTGGTCCTGAGCTCTCGGCGCCTTCTCCTAGGGTCGTTTCGTGCGTCCGTCGCCCGGACCCAGACCCTGCTCACGCTCGGCTCCTCCCCCTCCTCCTTGCTCTCTGCCCCATGGCCGCGTTTCGGGACAACGCTGTCCCTGACGTCCCGCTGCTCGTCTTCCAGGATGACCTCCTCGGGCTTGCCCCTATCAAGTTCGTCTCTGGCCCTGTTGTTGGCGAGATGGTTGTCGAGGATGTGGCCATTGACTGCAGCCCCGGTCCAGCTGAATTGCGCCGCAGGATGCGGTTCAAGCGCATGCCCTGCCTTGTGCAGACGCAGGTGCGCCTATGTCAGTCACCTGCTGCTGCTTCGTCGCCGTTGCTGGAAGCACTGGAAGGCTCAGGTGAGCTGTTGCAGCCGGAGGTGGGTGGATCGTTGGTCCAGCCTTACCTCCAAGCCATGGTTGCTGGTCTCGCAGTGATTGCGCCATCCATTGAGGAGAGTATCCGGTCAGGTGTTAGACCTAGGTGCCTCTGTGCTGGTGTTGGAGGTGGATCACTCCTCATGTCAGTCAGAGTGGGGCTTCAGTTCGATGTAATCGGAATAGAGGCCGATGGCGTTGTCCTGGATGTCGCAAGGAATCATTTTGGGCTGGTGGAGGATGAGTTTCTCCATGTCCATGTCGATGATGCTATACAAATGATAGAGGGTTTTGCTCGGCAAGGGGAGCCTGATATGAATTTCAGTGCAGTAATGGTGGATCTTGACTCCTCTGATGCTATGTGTGGTGTCAGCGCGCCACCATTGGAGATGACTGATGGAAATGTCCTTATCTCTGTGCGCACAATCCTACATCGTCACGGAGTTTTGATTCTGAATGTGATTCCACCTCCTGCAGATAGGTCCTTCTACAAAGGGATGATTGATCTTCTTCGCCAAGTTTTCTCAGAACTGTACGAAATAGATGTTGGTAATGGTGAGAATCTTGTTCTTATTGCTACAGTATCGCCGATTGAAACCACAGTTACTGGTGATTCTGGACATTTTCTGACAGAATTGAGGAAATTAACTGGGGACTTTTTGGAACATATAAGAAAATTTTGACATTCCTAGTCATTATGCGGTGTTGTTTCTGTTAGCCTCCACAAAGACAGTTCCATATACTTGCTGTCAACTGCTAAGAGCTGAGATGGTTATATTAGCATTCAAGCACTACCACTGGATTCACTGTTTGATATACCTCAGTTTTTCAACAACAAAAAAAAAAGAGATGCTTGTTCTGTAGTGTTATTGAGTATTCAGAGGGCAAATCACTTGTCACCGAAGAGGAATGTTTTCTTGCGATGTACACACCGCACCTCATACAGACACTAGACAATTGGTATTTAGGGTGCACAACAATTTTTACGACAAGATGGCTATACATGATTTCTCTAAGCTCACTGCCAGTGCAATGGTGAATGGAACATGGTGACTGCTAAGACTAACTCAAAGTGATCTGGTTTGCTCCTGCTCTTCATCGGGCTAGTTACAATATGGTAAATTTTCATCAAGACATTAGTTGACCTGGAATTTACGAAGTCAATCTTAGATTGATGCTTGAATTATTTTCAGAACAGAATATGGATCCTGCAATTCTTATTTTAGCTTCAGAAATGATTTTGAAACCGCGCTTTTCATTACACCGGTTTTGCTCAGAAACTTTGTTGTATTGACTGCGAAAGATTACGATGTCTACTGACTACTGATCTGTAAAAGGGGCAATATGCCTACATCACAGACTATTCTGTTAAACCTATCCCAGATAGTCTAGCTAATGGATTAATGCAATGGCCGATAAAAGATTTCCACTGTCATTCGCAGGTAAAATTTGCTCAGTTATTTTCAGAAGATTTCCTCGTTTGCTGTAAGAAGAACAATGCCTGATCGCCTCTTGTTTTCGGGATTTCAGGGCAGAAGCAATGGCATACCAGTATGCGGCAACAAGAACAATGGTTTGAGTCTAACTGATGATCAGGATGCCGTTCTGTCCATTCAGATGTGGGAATGGAAGTCACTCAACGAGCTTGTCACCTTCATTCTTGGCATGGTGAAGCATCCCCATGTGGCCATGTCTATCTGTTGTGATGTTTCCAATACGTTTATGATGAGTCCCTAAAAAAAAAGAGTCAACCAGGATGAGTTTATTGCAAATGTTATATAGGTTTAGTGCCATCGTCAGGAGGCATAAATGTGGAGCATCATTGATATGAATATGAATATGATTATGATTATTATGGCCTGGTCTCCGTTACAAATTGTCTAGGCCCTGTCTGGAACTGATTCACAGCAGCTTCTGCCTTGTGGTGGAGAAAATCGAACGGACGGCCCCAAACGACCAGATTTTCCACAGCAGCATTTCCCACTGACCAAACTACCCCTTGCAACTGGTAAAAATTACCCACCAAATTCCACTCTATAGAAGCGATCCTCTCCGTGCGTTCGACCCTTCCGCCTTGTCCTTCCGCCTTCCGCGCCAAATATCGCCGCCGCCGGCCAGCCGCTGCCTCGCTCCGTCTGCCCCATTTGCTCGTCACTTCACTCCCTCCCGGTGACTCGGTGAGTCCCTGTCTGGCTGTCTCCCCGTCTTCTTCACGCTCCCTCCCTTCCTCGTTGGCACTCCCTCTCCGATGCTTCCCAATCTCCGGCGTCCGGCCCCGTTCCTCTCGGGCTCGAGCACGCTCCCTTCCTGTGGCTTCCCCGTCTCCTTCTCCCTCTCCCTCTTGCATCTCCCCATCCCTACGCAGGTCTAATAATTCTGTGTGTTGTTCTTTTTGCAGTGGGTAACGACTGGTGCCTGCGAGTCCAGGCAGTGCGGGAGCTGATCCTGCGGTCTAGGCGGCAGCGGTGAGATGGTGATGGTGTCAGGCGGCGGGGGGAACGCGTGGGCGAAGGAGATGACCATCCGCCGCAGGATAGCCAGCATGTGCGCTCCACGCCCTGAAGCAATCTCTATGTTCTCTACTTCTGTGTAAGAAAAGGGATTCTTTTCTATCAAGATGCTAACTACCATTATTTGTATGTTGGGTTCAGATTCAACAAGACGCAGGAACATTTCCCTACTCTGAAGGACTACAACGATTATCTGGAAGAAGTTGAGGATATGAGTGAGTAACACCCTCTGTTTGTTAATTTATTATTCTTGAATTATACCAATTGGGAAAAACTTAGCAGGTTTGATTTTTCTTTTCAAGCTTTCAACCTGATCGTAGGGATAGATGTTGAGGCGATTGAAGCAAAAATTGCAAGATACCAACAGGAAAATGCGGAGCAGATATACTTGTCCAGAGCTAAAAGGGTGTGTTTTGTCATGATCCCTGATGTAGTCTTATGGAGTACCGAAATTCCTGTTGAAATGTTTTACCCTAACCTTTGACATATTCATATATCTGATCGATAAAGATTTATCTTTTATGTATAATGTGTTCCTTTATAGGCGGAAGATCTTGCAGCAGCACTTAAAGCAAGCAGGATGAACCCTGTAAAGGCTGAGGCCAATGATACGGTCAGTAGATGTTTTCAAGATATATGTTTTCTTCATAAAAAAAGTATGAAGGTTATAAAATAAAATATGGGTTTTCTTCAACTTAGAGTTCTGATTGTCTGATACCTGGTTGTGTAAGTACATGAGCAATCCCATCATGCTGGTGTCACTGGTAAGCTGCTTGCATGGGAAATATTTGGCACTACCATTTAGTAGGTCAACCAGGCAAACCTCTAGTAAACATCATGAGATTTTTTTTTGAACGTAATAAACATCATGAGAATATAGTAGTGATGAAATGCTAAATCATGAAGTGACAACTTTCAGATTTATCACCTTGACATCTTATCAACATGTTCTGTTGATAATTGCGATCATAATCACAGTATTGGCTGCATGTTTTGCACTAGAAAAAAATGACCTATGCAGGAGTGCTGATTTGGTGATCAAAGGGGCAATCTTTTAGCAAGTTAAATCCTTTGCCAGCATGTTTTACCTTTGTTATGCATAGATAGATGTCTTGCATCTTTAGATATTGCCCTACCCGACCAACATGATCGCAAATGAAATTTAGTAAAGGCATGACATTTTCATCTTCTCTTTGTATCCTTGTATGATCATGTTCAGTTTTTCGTCTGGTTTGACTCACGCATATCTAAAAAACTACTGCAAAGTTCCTTTTCCTTTCATTATGTTTCTCTATACTGTTCTGCTTTACTTTGATACTATTTTTTCTTGAGGTTGATGCATTGATATTGTGTTCTTGGTAAATGCCAACACTTGGTGCTCTTGCAATCTCAGGGTATTAGTGGTGGGGCAGGAGTTCAGGGCCAATATGCACCTGCCGCCGTTCTTGGGGGAGTGGCTCAGCCTCGCCCCACAGGTATGGCTCCCCAACTAATCGGCAGTCGGTCAGATCCTCTTCAAGGAGATGACGAGGAGACCAGGAGACTACGCGCAGAGCGAGCAGCACGAGCTGGCGGATGGACTGCTGAATTGAGTAAGAGAAGAGCACTGGAGGAGGCGTTTAGCGCCATATTTATCTAGGGCTAGATCAAAAGGCAACACATGGCCTGGAGGAAAGGCATTATATTTAAAATGGCCGTCAAACAACTACACAACCTTGGATGATCTATACCGCGATTATCTTTGGGACATGGCATTCTCAGATTGTAGTGAAGTACTACCTATTAGCACCAAGTGAGCCTGCGGCTGCAAAAGCATCCTTTGTGTGCAAGCTAGAAAATGCACATTGTTGTGTACCTTGTTCATCTCAGGCCATCGTGACAGTCAAGATTTGTGACTGTTCTTTTGTATAAGGACATGATACGCTGTACGAGCCCCGCCTCTCAGACGTAAAAAGAAATTGTCCCTATGATATTTATTTTGTCAGAATTTTTGTTCAATTCAAACATTCAATCTACTGTGAGTCTGTGAGTCTTTGGCCTCTTCTAACTGTGTCGATTCTGACAACTAAATGTATCCTTCCTATTAAAGTTACAGCATGTCAAGTAGAGCTTTGCTGTTATTTCAGTACAACACAACCCTTCTATCTAATCTAATTAATCAAATACATTTTGCATCGTAATAATAATCAATCAAACTAAATTTAACAAGAGAATTATCTCCGCCTGTGGCGCTCACCTTCGAGTGCTCCGCGTGGCCTGACGAGATGGAGATGAGGAGGGTCTTTCCCGTCCGCGGTCCGCCGCGGTGGGCCTGTGCCAGCGCCAATGCAGCAGTCCGTTGGCCACCAATTCAGGTGATATTGTATGATGGGAATTCATAAACATCTCTAAATTTTTGACAAACTTTTGGATGCTATGTTACTCGTAATTGCTGCTTAGGGCGTTGGTACTCGTCTTGCTAGTGACTAAAATGTGCCACGTGCTCTATTTTTAGTGAACTAACGACGGTGTGGACGTGTGGGAATAATGGTCGGAATCCCTTTCCATTCCCAATTCATGTTCAAGAAAATGTCAAATGCAGTTGCATTCTGTTTGCAAAAGGAAATGGTGTGAATTCAGTGTACCCAAGTACTCCCGCCGCCCCAAAATAAATCGACTTCCGGCACTGTCTAGGTACATAGCTAGAAGTTGATTTATTTTAGGACAAATGGAGTATGTGTATTATATTATTTGAAAATGACTAGTGTGAACTTGTTAGACACAACAAGGAGAAACTATTTATCGCAACTCCTGTTCTTTTTATCACAAGTTCTGTTCATTACATCAATTATGTACGATGGGATGACTAAAGTAAAAAACTGAGGATGAACCAATAGACCTAGTTCATTGCCATTTTGATTTAATTGCTCTTTATTCCTGACAAATCAGCTTCTTTCCTGCCAATATGAGAGACTTTTCCTCTTTTCTTTTTGGAGCGTATACTGATAACTAGTTTGTTTGTTCTGGTGTGCAGTGAGTTAAATGAGGAAATGCAAAGCGCGGTGCAAGATTACCTAGAGCAAATCGGAGTGAATGATGGCCTTGCTGCATTTCTGCACGCGTACATGGAAAACAAGGAGCATACTGGACATTATTACATGCAAAGCGCGGTGCAAGATTTTGCAGATCTAAGGGCGTGTTTGGTTAGTTTTTTTTTTGTTAAAGTTTAACTCCCATCACATTAATATTTTCTCAAATGTATGGAGTACTAAATGTAGACTAATTGCATGCATGTCGACACAGATTAGGAGTAATTTACGAGCCGAATCTATTAAGCCTAATTAGTCCAAGATTGAAAACTTTTTATCAAATAAGACGAAAATGCTACAGTGTTTGTTAAACTTTAACACCCAAACCAAACACCCCTGACAGTCTCAAAACACGCATGGTATTTGGGCAAAAAAGGCACACGGTTAGTAAAATCCTTATCCAAATTCCAAGCGGCCCCGAGCCTGAGAGAGCAGCTTGCAGGTGGGAATGGCCCCGGGCCCACCTGCCAGTGAGCCACAGCGGGCACGCGGAAAGCTCCACGTCACCTAGTCACGGGTTGCAAAATCCCCGTCCTGCCCCTCCGCTCTCTGATCTCGATAGGGGAGCGCGACGACGGGGAGAAAAAAACAGAGGAGGAAAAAAAACACCAAGGGAAAAAAAATATCACCTCCTCTTCCTGCGTTCCCCCCTGCTCGATCCCCGACGAGGAATTCGCCCCCGAATCCATCGATCTGCTCTCCCCAGTCCGCCGATCCGTGGATCGATCCGTGCGCGGGCTCGGTCCGCCCCGAGGTTCCGATCTGGTCCTCGCCTCGCCGGAGGAGGAGATGAACGGCGCCGGGGGCAGCCACCACCAGCAGCAGCAGCAGAGGCTCCGGCAGCAGCAGCAGCAGCAGGCGCTCCTGATGCAGCAGGCACTGCAGCAGCAGCAGCAGCAGTACCAGTCCGGCGTCCTCGCCGCCGCGGCAGCGGCGGCCATGACCCAGGTCGTGCCCCCGGATCCTCGCCTCCTCTCGATCTGCTGGTCTGCGTGCGCATTGGGCGGCAGTAATGCGCGCCGATCTGCTTGTGAGCGTGGGAGATTGTTTTGTTGCTTTGAGCATTTTTCTTAGGCTGCCTCGCTGGGTTACTAGACATTTGTTTTTTTGGTGGCGGACTAGCGGCAGCACAAGTTACAGCTTGATAGATTGGGTTTCTTCTAGCTCATTTTTTGGTGGAATTGGAGCAAGCGCTGTTTCTGCAGAAGTTTGTCTGCTGATTGCGTGTTATTGTTGTTTGTGATATGTTTCTGGTCGCGTACTGCCTCTACCGTTGTTGCGACTTGGAAGAAAGTTCGTTAATAAAGGAAGGCGTTTGGATGTGATTGCTCGGAAGACGGTTACTACTACTCCGTAATGGATAGGAAGGATTGGGTTCTCACTCCCTTCATGCTTTTAGCTAAAGGGTTGTTATTTTTTTTTTCCTTTTGTTCCCCCTTTGTTGTCGTTGCTTGCCCCGTACCACTACGGTCTACAGCCTATTTTCCCATCTATCATTTGTATCGGCTGTGGATTGGGTGGTAACACAAACTGATGACCTGATCTGTTCGTGAATCTCGAATGTTGTGTGCATTGAGTTCGAGCATTCTGCTTAGGTTGCCCCGCAGACCATTGTTTTAGGTGTGGTTTTAGTGCATTTGTTGGTATTTTTATTTTATTGGAATAATGCAGTCTATACATCCTGTACTATTATTGTCTCCAGCTTTATAAAGTGTGTTAATTGCATTATATTATTCTTGATAGTTAGTTGCACTCTGACTTTTGTTCCTTAAGCTAAGGAATGAAAACAAAGTCATTGCTGCAAATGCAAAGCAACATTGTTCTAGTTGGGAAGAGATGTTTGGTAGCAATTGTATGCAATCACAGATTCTATGGCCAATGGGATACAATATGGCTAGAAGAACTGGGTTTATATTCTCTTTACATTTTAGTACACAATTGTACTTTGTTTTGATTTGCTTGTCATTAGCGTGTTTCACAATTAGTGTAGTACACAATTGTACTTTGTTTGATTTGCTTGTCATTAGCTTGTTTTGCAATAAGTATCTTCTTTTTTATTTTCTTCTATATTTTATATTTTGCAGATGGAACCTATTTCCAATGGCAACCTTCCACCTGGGTTTGATCCTTCCACTTGTCGCAGTGTGTGAGTGCTTTCGGTGTTCTTCTCTGTTTTCACTTTCATATGTGATTGATAGCTTACTTTTCCTTTTTCCCTTTTCATCTGTGCAACTATGTTCTTTTAAAAAATAAAAAATCTGGAGTTTTAAAAGGTAACGAAAACCAAATTTAGGTGATGCACAGTTTCACATTTATGCTGGTGCTAAAATCTGTAGCTAATTGTAGTTGCATAATCTAAATACAGTCTTATTGGTACCTACCTTGAAGTTTTATGTAGTTATCTTCTTTTTCCAAAGTATGATTTTAAGCCATGATGATTTGCTGAATAGGTATGTTGGAAATGTGAACCCTAACGTCACGGAGAGCCTTTTGATTGAAGTTTTCCAGAGTGCTGGCCTTGTGGAAAGATGCAAGCTCATACGGAAAGAGAAGGTGAACTTCTGCAGTCAATGTTTAAGATTTGGAGTACAAGTGATGTTGCATCAGAAATTATTGTATTGAAACAGCCCTCCAACTTCTATGAAGGCACATGTGCTTATGTGTTGAACCCATGGTTTTATGAAACGATGGTTTTATGAAACGCTAGAGGAACACAATATTCCAACATATTTTTTTTCTTGGTGTGTTAGCACATAGATACCCCGAGTACCACAAGTGGTTTTTATATATAGTTGTAACTTGAATACTTGATGGTAAATTTTTCCAGTATGCTTTATGCTACCGCCTAGAAGTCTTATGATCTTTTTCTCAGGCTGATAATTTCACAGCATATATACTGTTTTGAGTCAATTGCATTTATCTGATGAGCATTAACTCTTTCTGCAGTCTTCCTTTGGGTTTGTGGACTACTATGATCGAAGATCTGCTGCTCTAGCCATCATGACCCTTCACGGGCGTCACATGTAAGTTCTGCTGTTATACTACTTTGAACAACACAAGTTTCAGAGATTTAAATTCTGGTGTTCTTTATTGTCGCAATCCTTACACAGATATGGACAAGCAATCAAGGTGAACTGGGCATATGCAAGTACGCAGAGGGAGGATACGTCAGGTGAGATATTCTTAAAAAAAAAATATTCCTGTTGTCTCTTTCTTTTCATATTATAATCCTTGTTTGGTTAACAGTGCCCATTGAATTATTTCCAGGGCATTTCCATATTTTTGTTGGTGATTTAAGTTCTGAAGTGAATGATGCAACTCTTTATGCCTGTTTCTCAGCATATCCTTCTTGTTCGTAAGTCCTTAGTTCTTTGTATATTGATGGCATCTCTGACGAGCTTGACCTACAGCCTATGCTTTCAAATGCTGACTTGTTATTCAAATTTCGCAATATGCTATCTCAAATCTATCTATTTCTTGTGCTATTGAATTTAGAACGATAGAGTTTGGACACTATGGCTTCTCTCTTAGCTTCTACCATTTTTGGCTTGTCTGTAGCCTTTTAGATTTTCATTTGTTTCATTTATGTGCAGTGATGCTCGAGTCATGTGGGACAACAAAACTGGACGCTCCAGGGGTTATGGTTTTGTCTCCTTCCGTAATCAACAGGCACGGACAAATAAGACTTTGCTTCCTTGAATTTTGCAGAACTGTCACCATTTTCATTCATGTGCCTTGATACCACAGTTCATTTCTTTTCCTATTGTTTTTTAATTTAAATGTTTGGTACTGGTGAATTTCTCAGTGCCTGAATTCTGTTAAAGGCAATATTATAGTCTAAATTAGCGAATTGTTTGCAGATTACTGCTAGTTTAAGACAAAATGTGATGTTAATTTCTCATGCTTCAAATCTCTATTTTTTTATTTATTTGGACCCCATTTTTGCGTGAAATAATTTTATAATGCTATTTTCTCATTACTGTCTAAATTCTAAAATGTTCTTGTGAGACTTCATTGGTTGTGCACCTGATTAAACTTTTTATCTGGCTCCTTCTGTTATCCATAGTTAAAATTCAAACTGTAATGTGTTAGTTTATATTTCATATACCATGCACATGAAGTTTGAGTATGAACTGGCATTTCCGTCAGTGTTACACTTGCTTACTTGTACTATTCTCTTTGCTGGTGCAGGAAGCTGAAACTGCTATTACTGAAATGACTGGTAAGCATGCTGTCAGTTCCTATGACGATATTCACTACTTTTTTTCATGACTGCAGTGTACTGATATTATGTATCTGCAACTTCTGAATTTTGGAAACTAATTTGTAGGAAAATGGCTTGGAAGCAGACAAATAAGGTGCAACTGGGCAACAAAGAACAATTCAGAAGAGAAACCAGAAACTGACAGTCATAACGCAGTTGTACTAACAAATGGTAGCTCCAGCAGTTCAGGTTAGTGTTTTTGAATGATTTCATGACCAGAAAAACAACAGTGTTTTCTTTTTAAGGCTGTCAACCTTACCATGTTTATATTGAATTATTGGCATGAGATGAAGAACATGCCACATAATTAGTGATAAAAATTTGAGCCAATAAGGATCTTCCTCACTGCTGATTTTGCCATTTGCTTGATTATATTCTGCAGCAATGGATGCAAGCCAGGATGCAGGAAGTAAAGAGAACCCAGAGAACAATCCTGATTGTACTACTGTATATGTTGGCAACCTCGGACATGAGGTGCAATCAAATTGCTGCATAACAACTTTCATCGTCCCAACTTGTTCTAGTTTCCAGACTTTTCCACTGTTACTAGTGCCTACTGAGATTAGAGTGAATGTGTTTCTGATTACTTTTTCCTAGCTCTCTAGACACCATAGAACTGTAGCACCTAAATGTTTCACTTAACTGGCCAGGTTAACCGTGACGAGCTTCACCGCCACTTCTATGCCTTGGGGGTCGGGGCAATCGAGGAAATCCGTGTTCAACAGGATAAAGGGTTTGGATTTGTGAGATATAGCACCCATGGGGAAGCAGCATTAGCTATTCAGATGGGCAATGGATTGGTAGTCCGTGGGAAACCAATTAAGGTAAGATCCAAAGCATTAAATGCCTCCTGCTTACGTAATCCTTTATGTAATTGTTCTAATGGTTTTAACTGCCGTGTTCTCTTGTAGTGCTCATGGGGTAACAAACCAACTCCACCTGGGACAACTTCCAAGCCCCTACCCCCTCCAGTTGCTCCATACCAGCCTGCTGTAGCAATGCCAGGTGTTCCGCAAGGTTTCACGGCAGCAGAACTTCTTGCTTATCAGAGGCAGCTTGCCTTAAGCCAGGCTGCAGCCGGGCAGATTGCTGGCCAGCATGGTCTCGCGGGTCAGGTTTCTGCAGGTCTTCTTGCTGCTGCTGGTTCCCAGGCCCTCTACGATGGCTACCCGAACCAGTCATCAGCCCAGCAGCTTATGTACTACAACTAGAGTTGAAGAGGAAGGCGTTTGTAGTGTTCAGCTTGTTTTGTGCAAGCCTGGCCATCCTCGCCCTGTTTTTTATTTTGTGGTTCATGTACTATTTGTGTGAGAGTTCTTGTTCTCTTCTCGCCGCGGGATTGTGCCACTATCTTCTTATTGTACCATTGACCATTTTCCTTGTCTAATTCTGTTGAGTAGTCACTTTAACAGAGTAAGAGATGTATTCTATGTGACTTGCGATTGATTAATGTAATGCTCCCCTGGGGATCGGCTTTGGTCGCTGGGTTCATGATCTGGTGTTCTGGTCCGATTGGACATTGAAAGGTTTACTGTTTATGTCATCCGTAGTTTGTTATGATTTACTGGTGTTCTGGTTCATGTGTAGTTTACTGTTTGTGGTTGCATGCCTATGTTCGCTTATGCTCGAAAGTCATCATATTGAGAATACAGTACTATCTCCGTCCTAGAATATGTCGTTTTTTTTATTTTTGTGCTGCAAGGTTAACTCGATTTTAAAAAAATGCATGCAATATTTGTATCTCCAAATAAATTTATTAAAAAACTATATTCAAAGATTTTTTTCAATGATATTAATTATGTACTATAAATATTAATATTTTTTAATATATATTTTGTTAAAATTGTTTTTCAAAAAACGAAAATAATAGATATTCTGGGACAGAGGGAGTACGCTGGAATGGAATTTGTTTTGCAATCAGAGATGCCATGTGAGCCTTTCTGGAACATGGAACTGCCAGTTTTCCGTCAGACGTCAATCATTACTGGATGTTTCACGCTGAAATTCAGACTTATGCCTGTGACTGAAGGTTCAGCAGTTGCAATTGCAATCCTAGCCCTGGTTTAGTCCCTCGTTCTCCCCAAATTTTACTATGCAAAAAGAAGATTCTCTGTCACATCAAAATGTCGGCAAATGCATGGAGTACTAAATGTTGATGAAATCAAAAACTAATTGCACAGTTTTGTTGTACTTTGCGAGATGAACATTTTAAGCCTAGTTAGTCAAAATTTGGATAATTTTTACCAAATACAAACAAAATGCTACATGAATTCTGATATAGTGTTTTTCTCCCCAATTCACCGAACTAAACGAGGCCCTATTTTGTTGTGGAATTTTCTGGACGGCAGATATGCCTAAGAACTATTCCCTCCGGCTCAAAATTAGAGTCGTTACGGGAATCGTGTTAGTCAAATTTATTTAACTTTAACTAGGTTTATAGAAAATACGTGCAACATTCATGTCTCCAAATAAGTCTAATATGAAAGTATATTCAATGATCTGTATACTAATTATGTACCATAAATATTAATATTTTGTTAAATATATTTGGTCAAAGTTAAAAGTTTGACTTTTTAGAAAGTGAGAATGACTTTTTTTAGGGAGTAAGAGTAACAACATTTACTATTTAACTGGGATTATATATTGGATTATTGTTTATTACATCTCTCAAAAGTCAAAACGTCTATGATCTTTATCCTCATCGCCTCATTCTCATGTGACACCCGAGTGGACAAGCATGGTTTGAGTTGACAGCTTCACCAGAGGACTGAGCCGTGGAGACGATGAGATGTGCTCGCTGCTACTCCCACCATGTCGGGCGCTTCCTCCTGCACCCTCTCCTTCCCCCTCATCCACTCATCGTCTTGCTCCGTCCTCCGCTCGACAGGTCTCGACGCGCGCGCAGACTCCGCCTCGGCGTCCCGCTGCCGTGCCCCGTCTAAGAGCCGCCGCTCCGGACGCCATGGACGCGGCGGCCCTAATGGTCGCGCGCGCCGAGGCAGGGGACTTTGCGGAGGCACGGTCCCTCTGGGCGCAGCTCCTGCACAGCTCCGCCGCGCCGTGCCTCCCCGCCGCGGCGCCGCGCCTCCTCCAGGCGTACGCGCGCCTCGGCCGCTTCGACGAGATCCTACTCGCCGTGCGCGAGCTCTCGGCGCGGGACCGCGGCGCGGCGCGCGCGCTCTACCCGCTCGCCGTCTCCTGCCTCGGCGCCGCGGGCGAGCTCGCGCGCATGGAGGACGCCGTGCTAGAAATGGGCCGCCTTGGCCTCCGCGTCGACGCCGCGACCGGGGACGCCTTCGTCCGGGCCTACGCGGCCGCCGGAACCATCCCGCAGATGGAGGCGGCCTACCGCCGGCACAAGAAGACCGGGCTGCTCATCACCCGTGGCGTCATCCGCGCCGTGGCGTCCGCGTACATCTCACAGCAGAAGTACTACAGGCTCGGCGCGTTCGTGGCCGACGCCGGCCTCCGACGGCGCGACGCCGGCAACCTGCTCTGGAACCTGTACCTCCTCTCCTTCGCGGCCAACTTCAAGATGAAGTCCCTGCAGCGCGCGTTCTTGGAGATGGTGGCCGCCGGGTTCCGGCCGGACCTCACCACCTTCAACATCCGCGCCGCAGCCTTCTCCAAGATGTGCATGTTCTGGGACCTCCACCTCAGCGCCGACCACATGCGCCGCGACGGCGTCGCGCCGGACCTCGTCACGCACGGCTGCTTCGTCGACGCCTACCTCGAGCGCCGCCTCGCGCGGAACCTGACGTTCGCGTTTGACCGGCTTGACGGCAACGCCGAGCCCGTCGTGGCCACGGATGCCATCGTGTTCGAGGCGTTCGGCAAGGGCGGCTTCCACGCCAGCTCCGAGGTGTTGCTGGAGGCCACCGCCAGGAAGCGGCGGTGGACGTACTACAAGCTGCTCGGCGTCTACCTCAGGAAGCAGCATAGGAGAAACCAAGTTTTCTGGAACTACTGATACGCTAACCAGTTCAATAACAGTATTAGCAGTAGTGTAGTGCTAGATTGTAAATTTCAGTGATTAAAATGTGCTTGCCAGCAACTTCATATATCTAGGAGTTTGCAACGGACAAACATATACTCTCGGAAAATGATTTATACTCACATCAATAGTGTTGCGCATTGATTTAGAAATGGTGGCTACAATCTCAGAATCTTGAACAAACAACTACACTACCTAAGCAGCACTATATCTATATGGAACTTGGGGTTAACATGAGAAGCTAGAAAAGAGAAGGATGCAAGCAAAAGTACAGAGACTACACCAGGTATGAAGACATTATATTCCAACTAATTTTCATGTGTGGAGGCATCGGTGCGACGAATCTTAGGAGGTTGGGCTTCTCCTTGGCCCATGGGGCGCCATTTTTGTGCCATTCTCCGGTGCTTCTCAGGAACTTTGCAATGTTGGGGATGACCATCTCCCGGCAATGCAGGTGTAGCAAAGGGACTTTTGAAAGAACACTGCCCTTCTGAATCTCCAAGCCTTCTGGCCGCCTCAGCTTGTATGGCTCTCCAGTAAACGGTTCAAAGTCAGGCTGGGGATTTTGCTTCCACGTTTGGTGCACAAACCAACCATATTTGTAATCCCCGACAATGGGAGTGCCAAGGCCTTCAGCACAGTGGACTCGGAGCTGCAAACAGAACAGGTTGATGCTTATAGTTGAAAATGTCCAATCCTATGCAAGATGTATGAATTTATTTTCCATGTTTCCAAGAACAAATGAAAGGCATGATAGGATATACTAAAGTGTAGATCATCTCCACACATTTTGCAGAAATGTAGCACAAACAAGATCCAAACATTATGAGGATACCTGGTGCTTCCGCCCAGTCAATGGGCGTAGCTCGATCCATGAGCACCCATTAATAGTTGGTCCCATCACCCGATACTCTGTTACTGCCTCTTGTGCACCATCTATGCCAGAAGGATGTGCCAGAATAACCCTCTCAGCTTTCCCGTCATCGAGAAGTACCTGAATCAGAAAATCCGGTTTGATTTAAGTGAAAAGATTGGAGCATAAGAAGTTAACCTACATGGGATCATTTATTGTTTTATGTTGCAAGTAATAGCTAACAAATAAATCAGAAAATACCTTTGAAATAGGAGCAGCTATAACACCTTCCCTTTCTTTAGGAGTACCAATGACTAGTGCCCAATACTTCTGCACGTATGCTTCACAGGCTTTATTCCATGTCTGAATATGCCAATAATGCAAGATATTAGTTAGTATGCAGCAATCAGAAAAGGTAAATTCATCACAATAATTTAGACGGAACATGGCATGTTAGTAATCAAGGAATTGTTGATTACCTGAGAAGATGTTTTAGCTAAATTTACACTAGTGAAAAGCCAGTGCAGCCGAGTAAAGCTTTCTTTTGTTCTGCCCATCAAAATCAACCCGCTGCTTTCTCTGTCCAGTCGATGGACCTGAGCTCACAAGCCACAGGGAAAAGAGAACTTCAGAGACCCTAAGATTATACACAGTGACCAAAAGTCAAACAGAAACAACTCGTGAGCTCACCAACTTTGGACCCTCTTCGTTTCCATATGACAGTGCTGCTGCTGCAAGCACATCCATGCTGTTATGTACTGGCAAATGTCCTTTCATGGGCACTTTGGGGGGCTTATTAAGCACCAATATAGCAGAGTCCTGTGATTGAAAAGCTTTAGCTTATTGTGTTGAACCTGAATCATGTAATAGTAATACAAAAGCAGTAAAATCTGAAACATTAAAATGATGATCATGTAAAACGAAAGCAGTAAAAGCAGTAAAATGATGACAAGCTGACACCTTTATCAACATACAAGCTTAACAAATCATGAATAGTCTTTTCTAGTTAACAGATATGCAGACAGATTGATGTATTCATTTATTTCATATCAAAATACTATATATGTCCAAGTTGGGGAATACTGACATACAGAGGCTAATTATCCACGGAAACAACGTTTTCTCTATTAATGCAGGAGTCGTGTAGCCTATATATGTCCATGAAAATTAGCAATACAACCTACAAACAAAATTACCCTGTGGATGACAAGCCTCCTCAGGTACTCAATCTCATCTTTATTAGGATGCAGCGTGGCAGTCGGAATGGTCTCATAACGCTTTTTTATCTCACCCTCAGCCACTGAAACAGGAAGGTGAATTCTCATTCCAGGCTCCATAGCATCATTATGTTTAATCTGCAATAAACTGAGGACCATATTTACTTTATTCACAAAGTACAACAACAACGCCATACAAAAAGAATTATAGAGCAAACACTTCACTGGCACCTTTTTCAGATGATGATTCTGAGTTCGAATGCTGTCAGCTGAAACCTCGTGATCAGAGCACTCAGAGAAAACCTGAATAGCATGTAGTTTTTATATTAGGCCTCGTTTAGTTCAGTGAATTAGGGAGAAAAATACTGTATCAGAATTCCTATAGCATTTCGTTTGTATTTGGTAAAAATTATCCAAATTTTGACTAACTAGGCTTAAAATGTTCGTCTCGCAAAGTACAACAAAACTATGCAATTAGTTTTTGATTTCATCAACATTTAGTACTCCATGCATTTGCCGATATTTTGATGTGACGGGGAATCTTCTTTTTTGCATAGTGGAATTTGGGGAGAATTGGGGAAACTAAACAAGGGCTTAGATGCTGAACCAAAGATGACCACAGCTACAGGTTGTGCAGGCTGCTATGACATTAACTCAGGAAAGTTATACGTGGGCTGTGTTTAGATCCCTGAAAAGGGGTAAAAAAAGTACTGTAGCACGTTTTGACTTTATTTGGCAAATAGTGTCCAACCGTTGACTAATTAGGTTCAAAACGTTCGTCTCGCAAACTACAACCAAGCTGTACAATTAGTTTTTAATTTTATCTACATTTAGTACTCCATGCATGTATCGCAAGTTTGATGTGACGGGAAATCTTTTTTTCGCATAGTACTTTTTTTTTTAGGAACTGAACACAGCCGTGTTCAACTGATCCTATGAAGATACAACCATTCTGGCAAAGGCATATCAAAGAAGCTCTGTTGCTCTTATCAGAAAAGAAAGGCAAGTTCTGATGCAAGTAACTGAAACAAGCAATTGATTAAATTATGGTATAACATCAGTAGTCGAAGAATTCTGAATCAATACTAATCGAAAGAACAATGTGACCATTGAATCAAAGCTGCAACGGTTAGGAATGCCAGTCGCCCAGTCCAAAAAGGGGAAGAGAGATACCATTCTCCTGTTGAAGTGCGCCTGCACAGCCTCCTGCGGCACGTCGGCGAAATAGTGCTTCACCCAGCTCACCGCCGTCACGCGACGCGGCGCCGCCTTCCTTCCCGGAAGAGGGTCCGGCCCTGCGGGGAACGGCGGCAGCGAGAGCAGCTGCCGCGGCCTCGGCCCGGGCTTGGGCGCCCCCAAGCGCGCGACGTTGCTGGCGTCCACCCGGACCACCACCGGGTTGGCAGCCGCAGGCGCCGGCGCCGCCAGCCGGGACAGCCGCCGCAGCGCCGCCGGCCACCGCCACGGCCCCGGACGGCGGCCGCCGCCGCACAGCATCCCGCAGGGCGTAGGCCACTAGTGGTCCGTATTGTTTGAGAGAATTACCTCTGAGCCATTATAAAAGTTCCCAATTACCTGGGAGACACTGGAAAAGTTACAATGTCATATGAGCTACTGCTTTAAATTTTCGGTTCCCTACATGCCACCGCCGTTAGCTTTGGGTAGGATGACAGCTAACAACAGCTTAAAATGTCTCTTTTACCCCTCTTACAGGTGGGCCCCGCACGTCAGCCCACACTATTTGGCACTATTCAGATGGGTCTCAGCTTTCTCACCTAGCCCCCTCATCTCTCTCATACTTCCCACCACTCTCTCTTCTTCAGCACAGAGCAGGGCCCCTGGGGGAGCGGCCGGTGGTCAAATCCTGGTCGGGGGAGGGCTTGGCAGTGGAGGAGGACCGACCAGCGACCTTCGTGGATCCAAGGCGCACCGGTGGGTAGCCGCGGACTCGCCGGAGGCAGCCCGAGGCGGGCCAGCCGCAAGCGCCGGCGGTCGGCTGGGTACATCAGCGGCGGTGGCTCAAGCAGGGGCTACAGTGCAGGCTATGGTGGTGGGGCGGCGGGATGCTGTTGCTGGCGAGGGCAGGCTGCGCGGCATCGGGCGGCCACGGCGCACCTACAGGCGGGCCCCCGCTCGTGCCGAGATAGGGCGCAGCGGCCTAGCCACGTGCGCGCGGCGGTGGCCCGAGCAGGGGCTGCGGCGGCACGGGGCCAGTGGCGAGGGGAGCAGGCGGAGGAGGGAGGCCTAGAGCTCGCTCATGGTGGCTGAGGCGGGCGGCGCCGGCGAGGTGGAAGGCGAGAGAGTGGGGGAGGTTGGAAGTTGAGAAAGAAGGCTGATGTGCGGGGCCCACCTGTAAGAGGGGTAAAAGGGACATTTTAAGCTGTTGTTAGCTGCCGTTCCACCCAAAGCTAACGGCAGTGGCCTGTAGGGAACCAAAAATTTGGAGCAATGGCTCATATGATATTGTAACTTTTCCAGTGTCTCACAGGAAATTGGGAACTTTTATAATGGCTCAGAGGGAATTCTCTCGTATTGTTTTCGGTCGACCCGCGGGCCGCCGTTTTTTTCAAGAACTTCACCCTTTTCTCCGTTTCGACTCGCGGGCCGAGTCCGACCGGAGCATGTCCTCGCTAGGGTTGTGTGCGGTGCCACCTTTATAACCGGGAGAGAGGGCACCGCCGCCTCCTCTCATCCACAATCTCCATCGATCCAGCTTGCAATTCGAATCAAGCGAAGAGTCACACGCACGGAGAGGCCACGAGTGGCCGGCGGTCGGTCAGATCTTGCGATGGCCAGTGGGTTTGGTTTTCAGGGGTTGTCGTCGGAGGCGGCGGCGTCGGTCGCTGAGGGCCCGATGAAGGCGTGCTGCACCAAAAGGAAGGCGGAAGTGGATGCGGCCACCGGGGGTGTGGAGGTTCCGTCGGAGGGGCGCACCTCCAAGAGGAGGGAGGGAGAGCCGGCGCCCGGCGAGAAGCACGCTGACGCTGTGGTGGCTGGCGCCGGCGGTGACGGCGAAGGGACTCTGACAGCAAACGTGAATGAGCAGCTGCCGGGCGATTCCACAAGCGGTGATTCTACCTCTACAGTCAGTGATTCTTCCACCAGCGATGATTCTACTTCTACATCCAGTGATTCTTCCACAAGCGGTGATTCTACGGCCAGTGATTCCACGGACGTGGAAGAGGATGAAGTCAAAGGGGAGAAAGAAGTAGGGTACGTAGGAGAAAGAATGAATGTACGTCCGTCGTTCAGATTTCTACGAGGACGAGGACGAGGACCAGGAGGAGGAAGACGGGGAGGATTGGGGAGGTGGTCCAGGGATCCAACATCAACACCGAGACGACCGACGGGAAGGAGAGGAACTCCATGTTCTTTTGGAATTTGGCGAGGGCACCGACGATCCAACGATCCTTGCTCGCGGCCTGGTCATGGAAGGCAACGCTTTGATTGAGGCCAGATACTATAGCCTAGCGAGCTTGCTGGCTCATGTCATAAAATTAGGCTCCGTTTGGTTACAACGTGTTAAAATTTAACCCATCACATCAATATTACGGTAAATATATGAAGTACTAAATGTAGACTAATTGCATGCATGTCGACACAGATTAGGAGTAATTTACGAGACGAATCTATTAAGCCTAATTAGTCCAAAAGTGAAAACTTTTTGTCAAATAAGACGAAAGTACTACAGTGTTTGTTAAACTTTAACACCCAAACCAAACAGGCCCTTAGTTACCATATAGAGTCTGTTCATCTGGCTTATAATCCGTCTTTTTCAGCTTGTTTTTTTAGCTGGAATAATATTTTTCTCTCACAACAAATCAGTCAACAGTGTTTTTCAGCCGGCTTATCAGCCCAGCCGAACGGGGCCATAGTCTCACTTGTAATCCCGGTATTCTGGTCTGTTTCATTTGTCTTTATTGAGTTTTTCTTAATCAATTGAAGGATTGTTTTTTAAAGAAAATTGAAGGATTGTTTGATCGATCAGGGAGTCTGGTGGTTCATTAGTATGCAGGTGTTGCTAAAATGTTGGAAGCTTTGAAATCAATCTTTTCTTTTGGGTGTCTCGTCTTGCTAGGTCAGTCTCAATGAGGTTTCATCAGAGTTTTATATGTATTAAATATACTGATGTGACATCATACTGATAAAGAGAGATGATAAAAGTTTCATAAGAATAGAGATAATTTAATAGAGATGAAACTTTTTTGCATTGTTTCTAAAATATAGACATATTGAAAACTGGATCATAAAACCTCTACTGAGACGGGCCTTAGAAACCCAGATCTCCTGCATATCATTTCCGAGTAGAATGAAGGGACCCTTAACTGATATCCAAATCGTAGAGCCCGTGAGCAGGGTTCCTCGATACTGGCGTCAAAATCTGCAACATGTGCTTGATGCTTTGTATATCTGAACATGAAAATTAATGGTTTACTCGATCAATCAATGGAAATTTGTCATAGTGAAAACCTTCAACCTACGCAGCGAACTGCTTTGATATCTGCAGCATGTGCTTTTCACTTGTGTTGCTCCTTGCTAGTCTCTCCTGCTTTTGCTTTGATCGTTTCAATCACAGGTCGTTCTGGATTGTTTGTCTTAAAATTCATGTTCTATTCATCTGTCAGTCATGGACATTTGTGATTGTCATAGTGAATGATTTGTCTGACTTCTGTTGTTTGTGTCATTTAAGCATTTCTTTTGCTACCTCGACCACAGCTTGTTCACTGTCCTCGTCACGATCCGTGCCAGCTCATCCCATGTCGTTGATCACAGCTCGCAGGTGGCGCTCGCAGCCGAGCCAAACAGAAGAAAACACGTGTAAAAGAAAAATGTTCCACAAAATGTCAGGTGATGCATTCCGGTCACATATATAATAACGTACGGTATTTCTGGCTGTCTGGAAAAATGTAACCTATCTGACTGCTACGTCAGGGTGCTTATCTCTTCTAGAATGGACCAATCAAAATTATACTAGATTTTTTTAGAAAAACATTATCCGCTGAGAGTCTTTAACCATCGTGTACTTAGAAAAATACACATAGAAATTCGTTGTCGTCGAGATCAAGAGCTAATAAAACGTAAAAATCGCTACGGTTCGATGTGTGGTGCCGGCTTCTCACCCCGCGCCCTCAGGCTTCTCACGCTGTCACGCAGCCTCCCTGCACGCGCCTCCGCCTCATCACGCGGCCACGGCCCCGCCCCCTGCCCATCGCCCAGGGTTCGATTCGTGGCTTGTCCTTTTCTTTTTCTCGAAAAAAAAAATGAAGCATCCTCCTCCTCTCCCCTCCCCTCCCCTCCCAGTCTGTGACTCGCCACACGCCCACACCTCGCCGCGATGCCGCGTGCGCTGCAGCAGCAACAGCCAACAGCACACCTCGCCGCGGGACGCCGCGGGGAGGCGCCCCAAGAAGCGACGCGCGGGGACGGCAACGGGGACGAGAACGATCCATCCCTAAACTCAAGCCCCGACGGCGTCGTGCTGGCCGTCCCTGCCGCCGCCGCCGCCGCCGAGGAGACCGAGCCCGCGACGCCCACCGAGGCGGCGGCGACGGAGAAGAAGAGGAGGGTCAGCCCCGGACCCGAGTCGTCCAGGCCGCTGCGGCGGAGCACGCTCTAGGCGAAGGCGGCCGAGATGGAGGAGCGCGAATGTAGGTCGTGCTCCACGCACAGGGAGGCCTCGTGGAGGTGGACAAGGGCAAGTCAACGGGGTACCTCCATACCTGTATCCTGCGTCGGACTCTCCTGCGTCTGCGCGCAGAGGAGGGACAGCGATGCGCGCCTCTCCTTCGATTTGACGCCTGTGCAGGTGGGATTCGTCTATTTCTTTACGATTTGATTTGATTTGATTCCCAGTATGCTTTTGCGGTTCTGAAGCAGTGCCAGATTCTCGACCCTGTCAATGAAACTTGAAATATCTCACTGTTTAGCCCCCCTGAATTCATCCTGAACTTCAGACCCTCCTCTGAATCTCGCATTGCTTCTGCACCACCTGCGTCAAAATTGCTCTGACTCTGTTAATTCACTTCAGTGCCTTTTTAACTGAAGTAATTTGATGAATTTGGGTTTAACTGTACACTGCAGGATAGTGAAGTTTTATTCATAGTTAACATATTTTCTTTAGCGTCTTTCAGGAAGAATGCCTACAGAGGTTACAGAACCGGATAGAAGTTCAGTATGATAGTGCAAACAGAGAGCATCAGGTACTTGGTGGTTGTTTGACTGGGATGTAGCCTATTAACATCAGGGCGCCACTGCTTGCTGATAAATTAATTATTTTATCATCACAATGGTTTCCTGATTTCTCACTTGTTCTACTTCTGCAGCTTATAATTGTAGGCTGACAGTACGTACTCTGGAGGTTGGCATTCAATTGCACTAGCTAAAGAGGGAGAGGTATTTCCATTATCTCCAATTAAGGCTTACCATTTTATAGTATGTTGTTCTGTTCTGTCAAGCCACCAGATGGCATGAACCCCATGCCATCTACAAGGATCAGGCTATGATCATATTGTCTCTTTATCAATATTATTTTGCAGAAAAAGGTAGAAAAGGAAGAAAGTTTCACATAGAGCAGTTTTTTCCTTACAAAAATATACCTGCTTGCATCAGATACATTGATACCTAAATGGGAACTGTATGATTGTACTAAATAAAAATTGCATGCCATTCTTCAATATACAGTTAAGAATTCCGTAAAACATTCCAGATATGGACCCTGGTTTAAGGATCCACCTTTAATTTTCAATATCTTATGGAAGAAAAAGGAAGTAGAAGTCCTCCGGTGGTCTGCCAGTAACTCTGCTTTACCATTTTGGTTCAGAGACAAAGCAAGTGTTGCTTGATTGGACGAGATTGCTGAAAAAAATATTAGGTGCTCAATTTGAGTTTTTTTTTTGGATTTCTCCACATGGTTAAAGTATTCAGCCACCCTAAAAGTTTATTTGCTCCTGTTTAGTGATTATATTCAGAATATGGTTTCCTGATTTTTTTTAACAAAAAATGATGCAGGATTTGAATGAAGACAATGCTGAATTTTGACTAAAGATGAATTTCGAATTTCCTAATGGAACTATCTGTGTGAAGGGGTTTCAAATTTCCTAATGGAACTATCTGCTATGCATATATATGTGAAGGGGCTGGTTGGGCAGCTATCCTCCCTCTCATTTGTGTGGTGTTGAGAGGAGTCTAGGGTTAGAGAGAGAGGAGTGGCCCTTGTTCTTGAGCTTTTTGCCATCTTAGATTTGATTTAGTTAGGAGTAACTTGTAAACCGACATCTTGGGTTAATCCAAGGATCAAATTCATGCTCCACTTGTTCCTTTCTCCAAATCAGTATTTTATCTTTTTCTGTCCTTTTCGGAGCTATTTTGGGATTTTTCATTCTTGCGTTTTGGACGAGATTTGGGGCAAATCGGTGCTAGGACATGTAAGAATACTTCTTGGCCATCGACTCATCCAATCCCCTCACGAGCACCTCTGATTTTGGATTTCCCCCAAATTTTCCCACTTCCTAGGGTTCTTTGATTTTTTTTCAAGAATTTATTTGAACCCTTCGAAGTGCTTCTTGATCTTGAGCTGAACCCCGTCCATTTTAGCATTGCATTTGCATCATGTATCATAAGAACATCTAGATGAGCTTCCTTGTATATCCTTAGCATTTTCTTGTGCTAAGATTGGATGCGTGCTTTCTGTAGTAGAAGTGTAGCAAGATGTGGAAGCTTAGTTTCACTTTGATGCTTTGACATAAGATCTGTCAAGCAAAGCTTGTTTTTGAAAATTTAACATGAGCCTATAACTGCAACCTAAAAAAATGTTCATCGTGGAGTAGATATTTGGCATGAGTAGTGCTTGTATTAAGCATATTGTAAATTAGATGGTTGAGGCGAGACATAACTTTATTATGCCTTTGTTATGCATAAGTGTTTTCTAGATGAAACACACGGTCATATACAATTGGAACTACGAAAAGAATATTATTGTTTGGTTGTTTTCATGTGTATCCTTGAAATAAAACCGTGGCATTAGCATGGGCACTATACTAGTTAGTATAGTTCCCTTTCACTAAAAATCATTTGTTCCATTCCACCTTCAAAATTGTACCATGTGTTTCAATTATGTTATGTGTTTATTAATACGGTCCATATGTATATATATGTTTAGCCAAATAGTGTGGTGTTTAAATGGGTTATTAAGTTTTTTCTTTTCATTAATCTTTCTCCATTGTGTGAACTTTCCCTTTCCTTTTTTTTATTTTTTGTTTGTTTTTCTGAATATTTGTCTGGTAAAGCCGGAGCTTTTGCTTACTTAACACCATTTTCTTGATGAGCTAAAACATTTTTTCCCTTTTGAACCTGAATCATTTTTGTTTCAAAGCTAGAACATTTTTCTTGTGAATCTAGAACAGTCCACCAGAACAATTTTCTGTTCATAATCTGAAAGTTATTCTCTTCAACTTGAACACTTTTTCTTGTGGACGTGGAATGTTTATCTCTAAATCGAAACAATAACATTGTCCCATGTGACAAAAACAAAATGTTTCACCTCATCAGTATGGAAAATGTTCTTCTACAAAACCTTTATCTAAATATACTCAATTTGAGTCTTACTCCCTCTGTCGTGAAATATAAGGTATTGAAATATACAAAATTTATCTTAAATTATAAGATATTTCAAGTGAACAATGTTTTTAAGGCGACAAGGCGAGACGTGGCGAGCCACTCGTTCGAGTCGACTAGGCGACGCCTAGGCGACCATAAGGCGAGGCAAGGTGACACCTTATCATTCTAAGAAATAGGAAAATAGCAGCAGGGACTATGCAAGAAAAAGGGAAAAAGGGGGGGGGGGGGGGAAGAAAAACCAGAAAAGGGCAAATGTAAAGAGAATGGTTAGCCCAGTCCAATAGGCAGCCCACTGGTGTGTCTTTATCCCTTCTCAGCTCATCTCTCATCTCACGGACGCAGAGCACTGCCACCGCACGCATCGCTCCTCCTCGCAGGCGCAGCGCCGCCGCTTCTCCTCCCTGCTTCACACACGCAAATGCAGCGCCGCCGCATCTCCCTCCTTCACGCAAGCGCAGCTCCACCGCATCTAGCGCTGGCGCATCTCCTCCCTCATGGCTCACGCAGGTACAGCGCCGCCCGCCCTCCCTCGCACTGCTCTTGGCTGCGTGCACTCAGCCTGCCCTCCGCTCCTTCCCTACCTCTTGCTGCTGCTCCCTCAGATCCGCCGCAGATGACCCAGGCGGCGCCGGATCTGGTGGGGATGAGCGAGGAGGTAGCTGCATGGCCTCTCCCAATTGATTTGCTCTTCTTTTGGCTAGGCGTCGGGGACGACTTACTCCCTGCGAGCGCCTCGACGCCTAGGCGACGACTAGGCGACGCCTTAAAAACCATGCAAGTGAATTAAATCACTAAAACACCAATATCACTTGTCATTAGAGTCTACCACCAGGTTTAAAATATGATAAACACGAGATCTCTCTATAGTTGAGGGAGAGTTACATGCGTCATTTGTTTTATCTAATGATCTAAAATTTCTAGGATACCATGTATTTCAAAACGGAAGGAATACTTTAAATTAAAGATGCTATAACAACGCTCATTTTTGAGAAACACCACCCTCTTTATTGATTGAGTTGGTCATACGAAATACAAACACCCTCGGGCAGATCAAGAAGCCAGACATGCCTGCCTGTTACAAAAGAGATCATGTTCCTAGCTAGACTATGAACATCAACATTTGAATTCCTACTCTCATGAGCAAAATCAACATAAATAAAATCATGAGCCCTAGTCCTAACCTTCTTCACAACTTGGCCATACGGACCCATGCCTTCTTCTTCGAGACTCCTAATAACATTAGCGGTGTCTGAAGCTAACCGAAAGGACTGCAATGTTAGGTTAGAGGCCAGCGCTAATCCTTCCCTGCATGCAATCGCCTCAGCTGTTTCAGCATCAATAATACCTTCCAATACCAAACCTGAAGCTCCCAAGAACTTCCCCGCCTAATCGCGAGCAACAGCTGCTACATATGCTCTACCCATGTTCTTGGAGATTACAACATCAACATTGATTTTCATACAACCCACTAGAGGCACGAGCCACTTCGGTCTCCTAGTGGACTGTCATCTTCACCACCCGAGGCGGTTTAGACACCAGTACATCAACCACATAGTTGTTTACGAAATCATCATCTCGATAAGGGGGCTCTAAAAATTATTCTCATGTCTAGGTTTTCTTCTTGCATACCAAATAGCCCACGTCGTTACCACCACACGAACAAGATCGCCATGAGACACTGACTTGATCAATCCAGCCACCCATGCCCTAGTGTCTTCCTCCTGCATCTCACTCAGATGTTCAACAATTTCTTCACGCTCTAGGCTCACACACACCGTGCCATATTGCACAAGCAAAGAGTGTCGCCAAGAGTCCAGAGCACCGCACAACGCACAAGTGTTGTGGTCTGCCATGTTCCGGCACCGGCAACGAGTGTCGTGCCCAACGCTCGTAAGTGGCCAGGGCACAGGATGAGAAAGGTTGTCTACTGCCATTTGGGCTTCCGAACGCATGCGCCAGCAGTCATTTTTTCGTGCCGTTTTGTGCGCTCACATGGGGCCGTGCCTCCCCGAACGTCACCAGCATCAAGAAGAGAGAAAGGAGGCGTCGGATGCCCAGCTGGCGCCGGGAGGAGGAGGAGACACTGAGGCGAGGCAACATAATGCAAGGAGGGAAATGCAACATCCGACCTACTTTTGAAACATTTATATGTAACACTTGCAACATATACTTATCAAAAAAACTTGCAACATACATGTGAAGGCAAATGAAACACTTGAAACATGCACCTGAAACACTTGTAAAAACACCTGAAAACCATTATAAAAACATGTGCAATATCCAGATAAAACATTTGCAAACATATGTGTGAAACATATGCAACAACTAGATAAATACACTTGCAACATACGTCTAAAAAAATAGATGAAACATTGGGAACAAAAGCTTGCAAAACCACTAGAACATATGCAACATCCATATGAAACGATTGCAATATACCTATAAAACATCTAAAACATTTGAAATAGACGCTTGCAACATGCTCTTTCAAACGCAACGTCTACTTGGTGCTCGGACGAAAATAGAGGCTCGCCGATGCGTAGCTTGATGCCGGTGTGGAGCTCGATGCTACGGAGTGGAGGCGGAGATTGTCGTTGTGAAGCTTGTCAGTGGCACAGACCGCAACAGGGGCCGCGACAAGTGGATGGAGCACGGTCACATTGGGAGGCGCGAGTACAAGTGGGGGCGGAGCGGGGGAGGGCGAGATCCGCCCCGCGAGCACAGGCACGTAGCGTGCAGACGCCGCAAAGCGAGCGGCACGAGGTGGACAGGGGCGGCGCGCACGGAGTCTGTTCCGCGAGCGGGCAATGCGGGCGGGTCCGTCCGCAACAGGAGCGTTACCGAACTTCAAAGCCGATGGACTCCCGGTACGGGAAGTCATAGAGAGATTTAGGGGTTGTTTAGTTGGTGAAAAAGTTTGGGTTCGGCTACTGTAGCACTTTTTGTTTTTATTTGGTAATTTGTGTCCAATCATGGACTAATTAGGCTCAAAAGATTTGTCTCGTGATTTACAACTAAACTGTGTAATTAGTTTTTTTCTTTCGTCTACATTTAGTACTCCATGCATGTGCCGCAAGATTTGATGTGACAGGTACTGTAGCACTTTTTGGGTTTGCTTTTTGGGTTGGTGACCCAACTAAACAGGCTCTTAGAGCTTTTCTAACAAACTGAACAGTTCAATAGCTCCGTAGGAACGTGCACTGCAGCGGTAGCCGTGTTTCTAGCTTGTTTTGCTGCAGTTAACCTGATGCAGCTGCAGCGAACATTCCATAGCAAATACCAAAAACAGATTCAATAGTTAGATAATTTGTTTGAAAATAAAGTACTTGACTGACTAAATATTATATACTATACTACTCACATAATTAATAATTTAACAGTGCATGGAAGCTTCTCTGTCATAGCTACACAAACATGACAATAATTTGGCTTATATCGATGCTTATACTAAAATATTGTAAGAGAAAAATATTATTTTATGACTGAAAAGTAGCTCAAGCAAACAAAGCCTACGAGATAGAACTGTGAAGGAAAACGAAGCATCACCACCAATCCACCATGGTAAGAAGCTGTTTATGTCTAGCATGATACAAATACAAAAACAGGCGTCAAGTGAGTGACTATACCAACTGAATCAATCTGGTGCAATATAATAGCTAGAAGAAAACACATGCACGATGAAGTATTGTGATACAAAATTAAATCTGAGATCCCAAAATATGAGACAAAAGAACGTGGTCTAGATGTTAAATTAGCACGATCATTTGGCCTTGCTTAGGTGGACAAACTGGCCTCTCCAATAAATAAACAACTAAAACTACCTTGCGGATTAATATATCAGACTTGGTGGACAATAGTATAACTATTACAGTAAATCTATGTATGTGTTTTGTCTAGTTTCAGGGTGTAAAGTTTTGGGGTGTCACGTCCGGTGTCGCATAGAGATGTCGCATGAGGTGTTCGGATACTAATAAAAAAAACAAATTATAGAATCTGTCAGTAAACCGTGAAACGAATTTATTAAGCCTAATTAATCTATCATTAGCACATGTGTACTGTAGCACTTTATTGTCAAATCATGGACTAATTAGGTTTAAAAAATTCGTCTCGTAAAGCAGTCGCAATCTATACAATTAATTATTTTTTAGTCTATACTTAAAACTTCATACATATATCTAAATATTTTATGGGATATGCTGTAAACATTTGGTGGAGGAACTAAAGGGAGGCCTTACTCGAGCGTTTTTTTCGCTTCCGCTCACTCGATTTTCTGTGCCTGAGAAGCACCCTCGCGCGGTCGCGCCTGCCTGTGACTCTGTCGCTCGTCAGATGCACGCTGAACCGATCGAGCAGCTCACCCTCCGGTCCTCACGCGGGACCCAATGCTCCGTGCACGCGTTACAGTCACAAAACAGCCTCCATCATGTCCTCTCTCTCCGTCATGTCACATCACCTAGCCCCTACTCCCTCTGTCAAACCCCCCAACCCCCCCACCCCAACCTAAAAAAAACTCATTCTCACTTAAAAAATCAGCAACTTTTAACTTTAACTAAATATATTTAACAAAGTATTAATATTTATGGTACATAATTAGTATCATTAAGTTGAGAAATTTTAACCAGCACAATTCTCATAGCGACTCTATCTTTGAGACAGAGGGAGTATGTATACAGATTCATGACTTTAGGCACATATTACATCTAGCCTTGTTTAGTTCCAAATCGCAAAGTTTTGGGATATCACATCGGGTGTTACATGAGGGTGTAGCATGAGGTGTTCGGATACCATTGTCAAATCATGGACTACTTAAGCTTAAACGATTCATCTCATAGAGTAGTTACAATCTGTGTAATTAGTTATTTTTTAGTCTATATTTAATACTCCATGTATGTGTCAAACATTCGATGAGATAGGGTGTAAACTTTTGGGAGAGGAACCAAACAAAACATCAATCATATTTTACTCTTTCTATTTTGGTGTAAGTTCTGTGTTCAATTGATGTAAATTGATTATTCGTATATGAGAATGGTCATGATTATTTAGTTTTCCTTTAAAATTTTTCAATTTAGCTTCCATAGAAATAATCTAGCTATCTTTTTGGTTTTTTATTTTTTTGTATGTTTTATTTGGTTCTCCTTTAATATTTTCTAATTTAACTTACATAGAAATAATCTGGCTATTTTTTATGTTATTTGGATAGTTTTTTTATTCATTTGATCTCGATCCAAGGGTCATGAAAATTAAGTGATGCATGGACAAGAATCACTCGATTTTTTATTTGTTGCCAATAGAGTGTTGGTGCGCTGTCCTACGCATGACACGGCCCCCCAAAACACTCACCAATGGCTAGACAGACCCAACTATTACGACTAAAGATTTTTTTTTGACAGAAGAAGTAGAGATCTTGTGAGCAACAACTAACGTCATGTTCGTTTGGCTTATAAGTCGTACTTTTTCAACCAACGAATAATGTTTTTTTATCACAATAAATCAACGGACAATACTTTTAACCAAATGAACAGGGCGTAAATGTAGACGAGCCAACAATGCAGTAACATAACTTGCACATACGCCGATGTAAATCCTCGCAAAAATGCTTCGCTTTCTCTTTTCTTATTAAGTTCAGCATTAACAGGGACAAAAGTCACGAATGTAGACAGTCATAGTGTGATGACACAGTGTAGTAAGAACAAACGACAAACCATATAACTAAATTTCAACGAGTGCTAATTTTGGCTGGAATGCTTGGAGGGGTATCTAAGAAAGCAGAGAGTGCACGAGTTTTTTTTTTGAAATCGACCATTATAGGAAGTGGGCTTCGGTGATTTGCCATACTGCAACGGGACTTCGCCATCTTGCCATTATGAAACGCGACCGAGCAGGCTGATTGAGTCGTAGGCAAGACTTACCCCATTTCGCCACTTTCTCTTCACTCTCCATTTGCCCATCATCTCCCCCTGACATAATATCTTCCCTTTGTTCCTGCAGCAGAGAAGAGGGGGAACAGTGAGCTTGCATAGCAACATAAAAAAGTTTTTTTTTGTGAAATTAAGGAACAGTCGCAATTAGTAATAAGAACACCAATTAAAAACGAAAAGGTCACCAACCAGCTTGCAGTACATCAGCAGGTGATGAGGTGGCACATTATGTTAAAGAATTAGGCAATTTTCAGATTAAAAGCATGATTAAATCTAGAACATAAATCATGGCAAATATATGAACTAGATTAAACATGTATGGCATACTAGTATAGCAGATCAGCATATTCTACAGCATCAACATGACAAGCATTGATAGTCCAGTAGATAGATTAGATTGTACAAACGTCAAGATTAGATCAAGAGAATTATACCTTTCGGTTGTAGTAGTAAATAGTGTTGAAGATGTGGCTCGCGGTGGTGATGGAGCGAGATCGCTGATGTCGATGTCGTCGATGTTGAAGTCGTCGTCGAAGTCGTCGATGAGAGGCGGAGGAGTATTCTTGATGACGATCCCGCGAGCTCTAGCATGACGAAGCCGACGCGCCGATGCACCCTTTGGAAGACGAGCCGTTGTGGAAGCTTTGGGAGCAGTCGCGCGAAGAACGCTTCCCAAAAACCTTATTCGCCTTCTTCTGGTGCAGGATCGCAAAGACGAGGGTTCCAGAGACCTGCTCACCCGGTCGCTGGTGCACGCAAGCGATCGGACTGGAGTAGCTACAGCGGCGACGCAATAGCGAGTAGAGGCAAAAACCCTAGCTCAACTGGATACGTTTTGGTGTGGCCGGCAGGTTGCTTATATAGCACTGCCTCCAGTGGACTTGCGAGCGGTCCTCTTGGTACGTGCCATCTGTAGCAACAAGATACGACTTACAGTGAGGATCATTTAGGGGATACGAAATTTAATTTAGTCGGGACTATTGAAATTTTTAAGGAGGGAGTAAATGATATGTATGATATAATTAAACATGATGCATGCACGTTCCGTACGCCCTCTCATCCTAGTAGAATCATAAATTTCTAACGCTAGGCGGTGGCATACATATGTTCTCTCATATAGATGAAACTATCGGTCTACTCGTTTGCGTTGTTAGTGTACCTGCAGAAAAATCTCATTTCAGCCCAACAGTTCCCCAAAATCAGCACGCAAGAAAGCAGTAAATTAAATACTTTCTATATACACATCCCCTGATGTATATACTTGAGTATCAAAGCTACCCGATATAAAGGTTCCCACAATTAAGTGCCTACATAATTACACGGTTTAAACATGTAAGTATGCAAGTCACCAAAACTACTCTCCCCTAGATCGCCGGTTAAACGATCATGCTCTCACAACTCACACTTACCAGAGCGTCGAGGCAATTGATCCATACATTACCACCCAAGTGGATGTCATCCATACAATATCACGTCGTATGGATGACGAAACAAAAACAAACAAGGCCCCCAAGTTAGTCTTTATAATAAGCCACCTAAGAGTCCTTATTTGGGCTAAGGGATGTGATCACTGGCATACCTATGAAAATAATTTTTAGAGTTTTAACCCTTTTCATAATCAAATAGTTTTATTTTTAATTACTCGTATGATGTGTTTAATGTTGAATTATGCTCCGGTACCAGCTGTAACAGAACTGACCAAATTATAAGAGCACAAGTACAAAAACAAGCACCGAAGCGCTCAAATTTTCGAACTTGAGCCCATATAATCCCGGTAGTCAATCGAAACCATGAAGGATTTCAAACCAACTTGCTTACAACCAAGATCGCATCATTCAACATACAACATCATACGTTACATTACACAAGTAGTTCCGAAATAAGTTTACACACACGGAGTCGCAAATATTACAAACCAAGTTTATAAAGTAGCGGAAGCATACACACACACACACACACCAGTTGTTTAACTACTGCCAGTCTTGTTGATCAACAACCCGCAAAAGAATCAGGAAAGTACATAAAAGATGATCACGCCCTAGTGATCTAGTCTTCGTCACCCGCAGGGTGGAGACAATTTTTGCAGAAGCCTTGATAGAGCATATCATCTGCAACAGGAGGGAATAAACCCTGAGTACTGGAATGTACTCAGCTAGACTTACCCGTCAAAAACCAGAAATAAGATGACACCAAGGATTATGCAAGGCTTACACAAGAGGCTAGCTGACATCACATTTTGCATAAAGGCATAAGTAATTGAAACTCTTATAACTTGTACTAGCAGTTCTTTTTAGCATTTACCTGTCATCTATCTTAGCACCTGTACTAAACATTCACTTGAGTATAATCAAACAACATTATTATTATATCCATAGCAGGTATATCATTGTGGCAACATTATATCATTCACTTAACCATCTGTTCATTTAATGAGATCTACGTTGCCGCTGCTCAAGTCAAGTGCTCACTAACCGGGAGCGACGGCGATTCGAATCGAATTCCTATCCAACTGGAGGGGTATTTCTAACACTCACCGTGCAGACCCCTGCCAGGGTCGCACAGGCCACCGTTTCATATGATTCAGGAATCGCGGGTCTGAATAATATCGTGACCCCAAGGGCGACACTCTGCCAGGTGATAGGGACTCTAACCCCCCCTTGGTCTCACACCAATGTCCCCAAGCACATCCTTTCTCTCCTCCAAGAAGCAACCTACCATTCGATTCCCGGCCTAAATCACATTACTCGGCTTCGCGGTCGGAACGACTTATCCGACCAACTAAGTGTTAGACTGCGTTCAACATGACTCAAGGACGTACAGCGAATCGGTCCTTAAACGACTCAGACGGGCATAACTCCACACCCAAGACGTGAAGTGTCTTGCGGCTGTACTATCAAACTCCCGCACGGTCTCAATTTCATTTAAAAGCATGGTTCCATCCATGATAGCCATAAGGCCACTCGTGACTCCTTCCTACATCTCGCGGATGACCGGAAATCACCCGACTTCTACCGTACTAAGCAGGGCTAAGCATTGATACGTGCCTAAACCTAAATTAGGATTTAAGTACGATATCTGGGCAAGGATAGGTATAATACAACAATTGTTTTCATACAACTCCTACAACTTAATTGAAGGGTCAAGATGGCGGACTAGAGGGGGGGTGAATAGTCCTTTCTAAAAATAATCACGTCGGCAAACCGAAACAAATGCGGAATTAAAACTATCGGTCTAGCCAAGACTACACCCCTCTATCTAAGTTCACAAGCACCTCACAAAGATCCTAATTATGTAACTAAGGTGCTTTCCTTAGCAAGAGCTCTCCTAAACAATTCTAGAGCAAGGTCACACAAACCTATGCATTAGTACTTTAGCAAAGCCGGGGAGCTCCTACACAATTCTAGTAAGCAAAAGCACGAAGCCACCTATGCTCACTAGCAATGCTCAATAGCAAAGCAACTAATGCCAAACTAGAGAGCGTAAATTACTTAGCTACACAAACTAAGCAATATGACTAACAAGGTTACACAAACCAAATTAGCCACGCAACGGTTGCTACTTCAATGCTACACAAGCAAGAACGTAGCTAGCAAACTACACAAGCAAACTAGTTACAAGAGCAACTACACAAGCACAAATATATGAATATAAATACAAGCTTGTGAATCGAAAGCAAACCACCAAGAAGATGTACACAATGTTGACACGGCGGTTTTTCACCGAGGTTCACTTGGTTGCCACCAAGCTAGTCCCCGTTGTGGCGATACACCCACTTGATGGATCACGAGCTAATTGACTATCAAGAGTCAAACCCTCAGCGGGTGCCACACATCCACTCTCAAGATGGGGATCCTCCAAGCCACGAGCTTTACTAGAGTTGCTCTTCGCGATCCCCGCGGGGTGAGCACAATCCCCCTCACAAATCCTCCTCCGGAGCCACGCACAATCTCCACGCGTGCTTCAACGGAGTCGCAAGCCACCAAGCCGTCTAGGAGGTGGCAACCTCCAAGAGTAACAAGCACCACCGGCTTGCAACACGATCACCTAGTGCCACTCGATGCAATCCTCTCGATGCAACGCACTAGAATCGCTCTCTCACTCGATCCGATGAACACTATCAAGCATGAATGAGTTAGAGGGCTCCCAAGCACTACCACACAAGTCACAAAGACTATAGTGTGCTCAGCTACCGGCCATGGCCGGCCAAGGCATCTATTTATAACCCCACGGTCAAATAGAGCCGTTACCCCTTCACTGGGCAGATTTCGGGATGACCGGACGCGCCGGTCGTAACTGACCGGACGCGCTCAACCGCGTCCGGTCGCCCTGCGACGTCCACGTGTCCCTCAAATTTCAAATGCGACCGTTAGATCCTCCAACGGTCACTGCGCCAACGGTCAAACCCTATGACCAGACGCGCTTCTCAACCGACCGGACGCGCCGGTCGCACAGCACCGCGCGCGCGAAGCAACGACCGGACGCGCTCCTCGCAACGACCGGACGCACCGATCCACACAGCACCCGCGCCCGCGAAACAACGACCGGACGCGCTCCTCGCAACGACCGGACACGATAGTGCCAGCGTCCGGTTAGAGTCCAGTAAGCTCCTTCAACGATCGGACGCGTCCGATCATGTGTGACCGGACGCGCCTCGCGTCCGATCGTACTTAGTTTCCTCTGGACACCTGATCGGACGCGTGAAAGGCCTTGATGGCTAGAGGGGGGTCAATAGCCTTATAAAAAATTCTACAAAGACAAGCTAAACAAGTTTATCAATATAACTAATAGCGAGATGCGAGTTTTGCTTAGCCTACGGGGTGTTTGCAAGCCACCTAACCAATTCACAATTCTAGTTTATTTGCACTCAACCGCACAAGTCAAACCGCACAACTAAAGCTAGCTAGCTACACAAGCTAAGAGTTACACTAACAAGCTAGCAAGGTAACTAAGAAATAAATACAAGAGAAAGTTAGGAGGGTATCACCGAGGGGCGAAGTATTGAGCCAACCAATCAATATGATCAATAGATGAATACCAATATAACCGAACACCGGGATCAATCAATCACAATATGAAAGTGATGACACGAAGATTTATCCCGAGGTTCACGTGCTTGCCGGCACGCTAGTCCCCGTTGTATCCCTCTTCACCACGTGGTTTGGTGGCTAATCGGTCACACACCGAGCCTCTCAAAAGGCACCACAAGAACCTACCAAATGGCAAAAGGTTGCAATGACACGAGCAATTCACTAATGTTGCCTTTGGCGCTTCGCCGAGGTAGGCACAAACCCCTCACAATCACCGGAGGTGGCCAAGAATAATCACCAACTCTTGCCAACGCCTCCAAGCTGCTACAAACCGTCTAGGTGGCGGCAACCACCAAGAGAAACAAGAATCCCGCAGCAAATCAACCACCAAGTGCCAACTAGATGATATCTCACAATGCAAATGCACTTGGATCACTCAATCTCACTTCGAATATGCAAAGAAGCAAGAGAGATGAGTGGAAGGGGAGTTGCTTAGCTCAAAGTGCTCACAAGTATGTCAAAATATTCGAGAGATATCGAGAGAGTGAGCCTTGAGCCGGCCAACGAGTATTTATAGACGTACCCCTTCGAATATAGCCGTTAGAAACTTAAACAGCCGAAATCGGGCTGACCGGACGCGCTGGTCCAACTGACCGGACGTGCCGGTCGCCCAACGGCTAACTCATGAAGTACTGACCGGACGCGCTGGTCCAAATGACCGGACGCGCTGGTCGCCCAACGGCTAACTGCGAAGCAACGACCGGACGCGCTGGTCCAACTGACCGGACGCGCCGGGAACGACCGGACGCGCTGGTCCCGTGAAGGACCGGACGCGTGGGTCACCTAAGCAGCGCTCAACGAAATAGTGACCGGACGCACTGAAGAAAATGACCGGACGCGACAGTGACAGCGTCCGGTTAGAGTCCAGTAAGCTCCCTGAACGACCGGACGCGTCCGATCATCAATGACCGGACGCGCCTCGCGTCCGATCATCGAACTGAAAAACACGCAGACACTGAACACTGACCGGACGCGTCCGGTCATGCAAGGACCGCGTCCGGTTCAGCGTCCGGTCACCTCTGTGACCTCCGTTCGCCTCCGTTTCTTTTCTGGACTTCCGGCGTAGTGGAAAATAATCGTTTCAACTTCTCAAAAACGCCTGAATCCCGCCTCGCAAGCTCAGCGGGAGGGAGAGAGGAACCAAACCCTCTCTACCGCTCAAACTCCACCGCCGTCGCAAACGTGCTAACATCACCAAGTGATCTCGTCATGTGTGAGTGTGTTAGCATTTTCACAATCATTTTTTGAGGCGATATTAGTTCTATCCAAATGCATATGATCATGAAATGCACATCTAGAGGCACTTAGGAGTTCAATAGCCGTGTCATTCCCCTCTTTATAGTACGGCTATCTATCCTATAATGTAACCACACCCACTAGGTGTCTTAGTTACTAAAACACAACCCTTAAGCATATACCTTTGCCTTGATCACGTAGGGTTGCGTCCAAATCCAAGTGTGGCCATCATTATCACCATGTCCATCTTGCCACCAACCTTGGAGTGTACTAATCCTCATATGCTACATACAACTTAGGCATGGGATTAGTACTTAGGCATTGTCACTAATTACCAACACCAAACATAGGACTTTCAATCTCCCCCTTGTTGGTAATTGGTGACAAACCTTTCACAAAGATATTATGATACAATTTTGATTGAACCCATGTCACATTGTCCAAGTATATTACCATGTGTATGAATTATGGACATGTGATCATGAATTCAAATTGATAGCAATGGCTCCCCCTACATGTATGCTATATGTTTGGATTTTGGAAGCATACATGTTAGATAGGAAAGATTAGGAGCATTGTCTACCAATAGGTGCTAAGTGTTTTAGATTATAGACCTTTGAAGCGTGATACCATCGGAGTTGCGATAAACACCATCTTAGCACCTTGTGTAGTTAGATTCCACTTGGAAAAGCACAAATATAACTAGAAACCTCGTGAGATCAACATTATAAGCAAGGTTCTAGTACCACTTTGAAAAACATGAAGCAACAAAAATCTAACTACTTCCTATTCATGCTAGTACCACAATGCATCATTCAAATTATACTAGCAAGTCACCACACAAGCAATGTATCGGAGAAAACAAAATGCATAACTATACATCATACATATGAAGTGCACATAGAAATGCAACATTCATGTTTAAAGAGCTTGCTCCCCCTACTTGTGTGCTCAAAATTTTAGTTGATCCCCTTCTTATATCAATTCTCCCCTTTTAGAATCTATCTTGTGAACAACATTTTCTTCCCCTTTGAGTTCTATCTTTGTGAACAATATTTTCTCCCCCTTTGGCACCAATTGACCACAAGGGGCAAACTTTAGATAGATTATCATGTTGAAAAATGGGGTGAGGATCAAGTTTATGATTCAACCTAGATTGCTTGCATAAATAAAATACTTCGGTTTGATCCAAGGGCAAGCTTCTTCACACCTCACTAGAAGGGTTATCATGCACCATGTTGAAGCAAATATTTAGACAAGTTTTCTAGATTAAATACTTAGGATCACAAGCTACTTAAACAAGTTATATGCTACCACTAGATCATACAAGTCATGGAAACAATAGTGGCACCATATAAACTTCAAATTCATTTAATTTTCATGAATGAGCCTAGAACATATAAATTATGACTAGATGCACTAAACGAGTCCTTAGCATAGAATGTATAACATGTCAACCAATTGTACCTTGGGGCTCGAAGGAGAGGCATGTCATATATGGGGTGCATCAACTCATGTTGGAGAAGTCAAGTATGTTCAACTCATTCTTTAGCTTGTGAAATCGCTTCTCATCAAGTGGCTTGGTGAATAGATCGGCTAATTGATCTTCGGTGCCAACACTCTCAATAGCAATGTCACCCTTTTGTTGATGATCTCTAATAAAGTGATGGCGAACATCAATATGCTTTGTTCTTTGATGTTGAATCGGATTGTTAGTTAGCTTCACGGCACTTTTATTGTCACATAGCAATGGTACATTCTTGAAATTGATTCCAAAATCCTTCAATGTTGCCTTCATCCACAAGATTTGTGCACAACAACTACCCGCGGCGATGTATTCGGCTTCGGCGGTAGATAGTGCAATACTATTTTGCTTCTTGGATGACCATGAGACAAGTGATCTTCCTAACAATTGACATGTCCCGGAAGTGCTCTTTCTCTCCACTTTATCACCGGCATAGTCGGAATCCGAATATCCAACTAGCTCAAAACTTGCACCTTTGGGATACCACAATCCAACATCTTGTGTATGCTTTAAGTACCTCAATATTCTCTTTGTTGCCTTCAAATGACTTTCTCTTGGTGAGGCTTGAAATCTTGCACACATACATACACTAAACATCACATCGGGCCTTGATGCCGTCACATAGAGTAGGCTACCAATCATTGATCTATATAGCTTTTGATCCACCATGTTGCCACTCTTGTCACTATCCAAACTTCCACTAGTGCTCATAGGGGTTGTAATACTCTTTGCATCTTCCATGCCAAACTTCTTGAGCATATCTTTGATGTACTTGGTTTGGTTTACAAATGTTCCTTCCTTCATTTGTTTGATTTGAAGTCCAAGAAAGAAACTAAGTTCACCAATCATTGACATTTTAAATTCCTTTGCCATCATTTTCCCAAACTCATCACAATAATCTTGATTGGTTGAACCGAATATGATATCATCAACATAGATTTGCAATACAAACAAGTCTTTCTCAATCTTCTTGGTGAAAAGAGTTGTATCAACTTTGCCCATGACAAATCCTTTGGATAACAAGAAGTCCCTCAATCTTTCATACCATGCTCTAGGTGCTTGCTTTAATCCATATAAAGCTTTCCTTAACTTGTATACATAATTGGGTTTCTTGTCATCTTCAAAACCGGGAGGTTGCTCCACATACACCTCCTCTTGAATGTACCCATTGAGAAATGCACTCTTTACATCCATTTGATATAGCTTGATATTGTGAGCACAAGCATAGGCAAGTAAGATTCTAATTGCTTCCAATCTTGCAACCGGGGCATAAATTTCACCAAAGTCAAGACCCTCTATTTGTGTGTAACCTTGAGCCACTAGTCTTGCTTTGTTCCTTACTACTATCCCATCTTGATCTTGCTTGTTGCGAAAGACCCATCTTGTTCCAATGACATTGTGATCCTTAGGCCTTTCAACTAGTTCCCATACTTCATTTCTCTTGAAGTTGTTGAGCTCTTCATGCATTGCATTTACCCAATCCGGATCTCTCAATGCTTTATCAATGTCCTTGGGTTCTTCCATTGACACAAAAGAAGAGTGAGCACAAAATGATGTCAATCTTGATCTAGTTTGAACTCCTCTTTGTATGTCACCAATGATGGAATCCAATGGATGGTCTCTTGCAATGTTAGTTGGTTGAAGCACTTGGACTTGATTGCTTGGATGTTGATGTTGATCATGAATTGGAGATGATGAACTAGCCACTTGTTGATCTTGTTGCACTTGAGATGATGTACTAGCTTGATTTTGCATTAGAGAACCACTAGCTTGTGTAATTAGACTTTGGAGCACTTGATCTTTGTCATCATCCACATGAATTACTTGTTTTGGTCTAATATCACCAATATCCATTTCTTTCATAGCATTACTCAATTGAGTTCCTCTCACATCATCCAAGTTATCTTTTTCATCTTGAGAGCCATTTGTTTCATCAAACTCAACATCATGCACTTCTTCAAGTAAACCACTAGATAGGTTCCATACTCTATAAGCTTTGCTAGTAGTTGAGTAACCAAGTAGGAAGCCTTCATCACATTTCTTCTCAAACTTGCTCAATCTAGTGCCCTTCTTCAAGATATAGCATTTGCAACCAAATACCCGAAAGTATGCAATATTGGGCTTTCTTCCATTTAAGATCTCATATGGTGTCTTCTCAAGGAACTTGTGGCAATAGAGATGGTTGCTATAAAAGCAAGCCGTGTTGATTGCTTTGGCCCAAAATGAATGACTCACATTATACTCATTCAACATTGATCTTGCCATATCAATTAAGGTTCTATTTTTCCTCTCAACTAAGCCATTTGATTGAGGTGTATACTTGGCCGAGAATTGATGCTTGATTCCAAGCTCCTCACATAGCTCATCAACTCTTGTGTTTCTAAACTCACTTCCATTGTCACTTCTCACTTTCTTGATTGTGGTTTCAAACTCATTTTGCACTCTCTTGATGAACTTCTTGAATATGTCAAATACATCACTTTTGTCCCCAAGAAAGAATACCCATGTATATCTAGTGAAATCATCCACAATCACAAAGCCATACTTGTTGCCACCAATGCTTGTGTATGTAGTTGGCCCAAATAGATCCATGTGCAACAACTCAAATGCCTTGGAAGTACTCATAATGCTTTTCAATGGATGAGTGTTGCCTACTTGCTTTCCGGCTTGACATGCACTACATAGCTTATCTTTCTCAAATGTGATATCCTTTAAGCCTCTAACTAAGTCATGCTTTACTAACTTGTTCAATTGCTTCATGCCAACATGACCAAGTCTTCTATGCCATAACCAACCCATACTTGATTTGGTGAGCAAGCATGTTGAAAGTTGAGTGTCACTAGCATTGAAATCAACCAAGTATAGATTCTCATATCTAAAGCCTTTGAAGATCAAGTTAGAGCCATCAACACTAACTATCTCCACATCATCAACACCAAATATGCACTTGAAACCGAGATCACACAATTGAGCAACCGAGAGAAGATTGAAGTTCAACTTTTCAACTAAGAGCACATTGGAAATGCTATGATCATTTGAGATTGTAATCCTTCCAAGAGCCTTTACATCACCCTTGCTATTGTCACCAAATGTGATACTATCAATGCCACTATCATTTGTTTTGAGAGAGTTGAACATTCTTGAATCACCGATCATATGTTGAGAGCACCCACTATCAAGCACCCAATGCCTTCCTCCGGCCTTGTAATTTACCTACAAAACAATTTAATGTCTTTTAGGTACCCATACTTGCTTGGGTCCTTGGAGGTTAGTCACTAAGCTCTTTGGTACCCAAATGGCCTTCTTCTTTGGGCCCACAATTGGTGTACCAACAAACCTAGCATGCACACCTTTCTCTCCCTTGGTAAGCACATAACAAGAATCAAAAGGAATGTAAGGTACATTAGCATTTTTCTTGTTCTTGTTCATTTTATTACAATTAATCTCTAGATGCCCAACTTGCTTGCATCTATTGCAATAACGACCATTGCCCTTCACAAAGCGAGGCTTTGGAGTAGCAAAGGCCGCCTTGCCCTTCTTGGGAGTATAGCCTAATCCCTCTTTGTTAAGAGAGAACCTTTGGCTACCCAAGCATTTTAGCAAGCGGGCATCCCCACCATAGGCGTTGCCTAATGCGCGGGTGAGATCATCCACCTCTCTCTTGAGAGTCTCAACCACAAGTGATGAATTACTAGTAGTAGAGGTAGAGTTGGTTGTGGTGGATGATGATGAGCTACATGAAGCATTAGTAGGACTAACAAGTAAAGAATCATCAATAATATCACATGTTAGTCCAATATCACAAGTGACAATCACTTGCTCCTCCTTAGCTTCCTTCATGAGCTTCTCCAACTTGAGGTCCTTTTCCTTGATGAGCTCAAGTAGAGTGGAGTGGGCTTCCTTAAGCCTAGTGTGAGCAACTTCTAGGTCCTCGTGGTCTTCCTTTAGACACTCACGAGAGGCCTCTAGCTCATCAAAGGATTTCCTAAGAGCTTTGAGCTCTTGTTCAATTCCTTTGCACTCCTTACTCTTTTTGAGAGCAACAAGCTCCTCCATCAAGGCATCATTTTCATTGCACTTAGCAATGAGCTCTTGTTCCAAGATTTTGCACTTCTTGGTTGTTCTCTTGTAGCCCTTGCTCATTTGATCTATTACGCCTAATAGATCATCCTTGGAGTAGTCCTCATCCTCCTCATCATTACTCCTACAATCATCACTAGCACAAGAATCATCATCACTATCATCATATTTTACCTTGGTAGGCTTGGCCATAAGGCATGTCGATGTAGTGTCGAAGATGGATGGCTTGTTGGAGAGGGCGATGTTTGCAATGGCTCGCCGAGTGATCCTCTCATCATCACTAGAGCTTGCATCATCATCACTATCGGAATTGTCACTATCCCAAGTGACTACATAACCACCACCCTTCTTCTTGTTGAAGGTGAAGCTCTTCTTTGTTTTCTTCTCATTCTCTCTCTTATCTTTCTTGTTCTTCTTGAGCTTCAAGTCCCCATTATGAAGTCTCTTATCTTCATAGGGGCAATCCCCCACTATGTGATTGGGGTTATTGCAATTGTAGCAAAGGGTCTTTACCTTTATAGTGTCTCTCCTCTTTCTTGCCCCATATCCTTTCTTCTTCATGAACCTTCCCATCTTGTGCACAAGGAGGGCCATGGTCTCATCATCGTATGGATCATCATCATCACTCTCCACCTTGCTCTTTCCCTTAGAGGATGAAGCCTTGAATGCAATGGGCTTCTCTTGCTTGACCTTGGTCTCCTTCTTTTCTTCTACCTCATCTTCATCATCATTGTATTGGGCATCGGTCATTATATCTCCAAGCACATTGGTTGGTTTGACCTTGTCCAATCCCTCTCTAAAGATCATTCTTCTCAAGGTGGCAAACTTCTTGGGTAAGCACATCAAGAACTTGTGTGAGAAGTCCTTGTCCTCAACCTTCTCCCCAAGCCCCTTGAGATCATTGACAATGACTTGGAGCCTATAGAACATCTCCGGTATGGACTCATCATCCTTCATCTTGAAGCTTGCAAACTTATCCTTGAGCATATAGAGCTTGGCACTCTTTACCGTTGAAGTGCCCTCATATGTTTCCTCTAATCTTGTCCAAAGCTCATTTGCCTTTTCAAGATCTTTGATTTGCTCAAATACTTTATCATCAACGGCCTGACAGATTGTGGCAAGTGCCGCCGTATTGCATTGTTTGTTGATGCGGTCATTGGGAGTGAGGTTTTCCTCATCAAGAATGATGTATCCTTCTTTGGTCACATCCCAAACCTTCTCATGTATATTGCCTAGATATAGCTTCATCTTCCTTTTCCAATGATCAAAGGAAGAGATGCCATCAAAGAATGGAGGCTTGCCATTAACATGATTGAACATAACTTGAGCCATCTTACACCGAGGTTGTTAAGCCTTACAAACGGTGACCACGGCTCCGATACCACTTGAAAGGTCTTGATGGCTAGAGGGAGGGTGAATAGCCTTATAAAAAATTCTACAAAGACAAGCTAAACAAGTTTATCAATATAACTAATAGCGAGATGCGAGTTTTGCTTAGTCTACGGGGTGTTTGCAAGCCACCTAACCAATTCACAATTCTAGTTTATTTGCACTCAACCGCACAAGTCAAACCGCACAACTAAAGGTAGCTAGCTACACAAGCTAAGAGTTACACTAACAAGCTAGCAAGGTAACTAAGAAATAAATACAAGAGAAAGTTAGGAGGGTATCACCGAGGGGCGAAGTATTGAGCCAACCAATCAATATGATCAATAGATGAATACCAATATAACCGAACACCGGGATCAATCAATCACAATATGAAAGTGATGACACGAAGATTTATCCCGAGGTTCACGTGCTTGCCGGCACGCTAGTCCCCGTTGTATCCCTCTTCACCACGTGGTTCGGTGGCTAATCGGTCACACACCGAGCCTCTCAAAAGGCACCACAAGAACCTACCAAATGGCAAAAGGTTGCAATGACACGAGCAATTCACTAATGTTGCCTTTGGCGCTTCGCCGAGGTAGGCACAAACCCCTCACAATCACCGGAGGTGGCCAAGAACAATCACCAACTCTTGCCAACGCCTCCAAACTGCTACAAACCGTCTAGGTGGCGGCAACCACCAAGAGAAACAAGAATCCCGCAGCAAATCAACCACCAAGTGCCAACTAGATGATATCTCACAATGCAAATGCACTTGGATCACTCAATCTCACTTCGAATATGCAAAGAAGCAAGAGAGATGAGTGGAAGGGGAGTTGCTTAGCTCAAAGTGCTCACAAGTATGCCAAAATATTCGAGAGATATCGAGAGAGTGAGCCTTGAGCCGGCCAATGAGTATTTATAGACGTACCCCTTCGAATATAGCCGTTAGAAACTTAAACAGCCGAAATCGGGCTGACCGGACGCGCTGGTCCAACTGACCGGACGCGCCGGTCGCCCAACGGCTAACTCGTGAAGTACTGACCGGACGCGCTGGTCCAAATGACCGGACGCGCTGGTCACCCAACGGCTAACTACGAAGCAACGACCGGACGCGCTGGTCCAACTGACCGGACGCGCCGGGAACGACCGGACACGCTGGTCCCGTGAAGGACCGGACGCGCTGGTCGCCTGAGCAGCGCTCAACGAAATAGTGACCGGACGCACTGAAGAAAATGACCGGACGCGACAGTGACAGCGTCCGGTTAGAGTCCAGTAAGCTCCCTGAACGACCGGACGCGTCCGATCATCAGTGACCGGACGCGCCTCGCGTCCGATCATCGAACTGAAAAACACGCAGACACTGAACACTGACCGGACGCGTCCGGTCATGCAAGGACCGCGTCCGGTTCAGCGTCCGGTCACCTCTGTGACCTCTGTTCGCCTCCGTTTCTTTTCTGGACTTCCGGCGTAGTGGAAAATAATCGTTTCAACTTCTCAAAAATGCCTGAATCCCGCCTCGCAAGCTCAGCGGGAGGGAGAGAGGAACCAAACCCTCTCTACCGCTCAAACTCCACCGCCGTCGCAAACGTGCTAACATCACCAAGTGATCTCGTCATGTGTGAGTGTGTTAGCATTTTCACAATCATTTTTTGAGGCGATATTAGTTCTATCCAAATGCATATGATCATGAAATGCACATCTAGAGGCACTTAGGAGTTCAATAGCCATGTCATTCCCCTCTTTATAGTACGGCTATCTATCCTATAATGTAACCACACCCACTAGGTGTCTTGGTTACTAAAACACAACCCTTAAGCATATACCTTTGCCTTGATCACGTAGGGTTGCGTCCAAATCCAAGTGTGGCCATCATGATCACCATGTCCATCTTGCCACCAACCTTGGAGTGTACTAATCCTCATATCCTACATACAACTTAGGCATGGGATTAGTACTTAGGCATTGTCACTAATTACCAACACCAAACATAGGACTTTCAACGCGCCGGTCCCGCGAGTGACCGGACGCGCCGGTTGCAAACCCTAGCACCCGCGCCTGCGCTGTACTGACCGGACGCGTCCGGTCATACCATGACCGCGTCCGGTGCAGCATCCGGTCACCTCTGTGACCTCCGTTCGCCTCCGTTTCTTTTCCGACTTCCGGCGTAGTGGAAAATAGGCATTTCAACTTCTCAAAAACGCCTGAATCCCGCGCTCGCAAAGCTCGGCGGGAGGGAGAGAGGAACCCAAATCCTCTCTACCACTTAAACTTCAACGCCTTCGCAAATGTGCCAACACCAACAAGTGAACACCACCTTGTGCACGTGTGTTAGCATTTTCACAAACATTTTACCGAAGGAGTTAACCACTCAACTTGCCATGCCACTCGATCCTAGCAACGATGCATAGTTAGATCACACGAGTGGCACTAGATGACCAATATGCAAACAAGTTTGCCCCTCTTGATAGTACGGCCATCTATCCTAAACCCGGTCATAAACTTCTCTACACACCTATGACCGGTGAAATGGAAATGCCCTAGGTTATACCTTTGTCTTGCGCATTCCACTCCACCTCCTCCGACGTTGATGCAACACATGCACCAACCATATCACAAATGATATGATCCACTTCATATCATCATGTGACCTTGGTCCATCGATCTTGACCTCACTTGCTCTTCACCGTTGCGTCGGTCCATCGGCGCCAAGTCTTGCTCAAGCTTCACCGCCTCGCGGTCCATCGCTCCAAAGCCTCCGACTTGCCCTTCACACTTGCAACTAGTCCATCAAGCCAAGCCTCATCTTGATCTTCGCCACCTTGGTCACATGACTCCATGTCATGTCTCATATGCAATGAGCTCCTTCATGACACAATCATCTGTGGACTAATTCTCTGTGTATCTCACATAAACACAATTAGTCCACCTAAGGTTGTCACTCAATTACCAAAACCAAACAAGGACCTCTCAATCTCCCCGTTTTTGGTAATTGATGACAACTCTACAAAGATATGGAAATTAAGTTCTTTTAGACTTTATGCCACTTATCCAACATTTAAGCTCTAAGTTAGGATTTGGATAAGCACCATAAAATCCGACTTGGTAGTGATAACTCTCCCTACATATGTGCTCAAATGGTTTGGTTTCAAGCTTGCACATATGCATTAATATGAAATTTGTAGGAGGGTTAGCACTACTAAGTGATGCTAAGGTGTATAGAATAAACCTTTGTAGTTCAATACCATTTGATAGCTCGATATCATTTGAAAATCACAAGTTTGCCATCATCCTTAGCATCATGAGTAGCTAGACATCAAAAATACTAGAAACCCCGTGAGATCAACATTATAAGCAAGGTTCTAGTTTTTGCATGATAATCATAAGTCTAGCTAACATCCTATGCATGCTAGTTATCAAATCATCATTCAAGTTCTATAACTAGCATACACCACACAAGCATGCATATTGAATTTAAGAACTTATTCAATGCAAGCAAGCACATGAATATGCACAAGTCAAATGCAACCAATCAATGTTCATGAGCTTGCTCCCCCTACTTGTGTGCTTCTCTTGTCCAAGAATTTTGATCCTTCTTTTTTCTTCATTGTTGCTCCCTCTTTGTCCATTTCCATGTCCAAACCCCATCTTCTCATGATGTCCCCAAACCCCTCTCTTGGTGCATTGACATATCTTTGTTCCAACTTCTCCCCCTTTGTCATCAATTTCCATAAAGGGTGTATTTCTCATTGATACAAAGGCTTGCATTGGGGTAGATGGTTGAGACTTGAATATTGCGTTGTTGATGGACATCACCGCACATGTTGGAATGACATTACTTGTATGTTGCTCTTGAGATACCACTAGGGATCTTTGACCTTGATACCATTAGGTGGGGCTCCTCCCCCTATGTCATAGCATGGGTCATTCACTTGATAATCTTGAGCTCTTGTGTGTGAGGGAACTTTCTTCATTTGATGATCACTTAAAGTTGAGGATCACTTGTGGAACCACGGTCTTGTATAAATGATATCATGTGTAGAAATACCACGAATAAATGTGTGATACCAATTTGAAGAATCCTCTATCATGGAACCACTTTTAGGATTTGTCAATATGATCTTTTCTTGAACATTTGCTATCTTTATGAGCACCACTTATAGGATATTACTTGTAGATCATGATCTAGACACCACTTGTAAATACCAATTGAAGAAATATTTTGAGTCTAGATACCATTTAAAACACCCTAGATATCCATTTGCATTGTTGTCTGTGCTTGTACCCATATCATTGTCATGAGCTTCTAGTATGACTTGAACTAAGTTGATTTGTCTAAGATTCTAAGTCCGGTTTGATCCAATGACAAGCTTCTTCACTTCTCATACTAAGGGTTATCTTGCCAATGTTGTACTTGTCACTTGTTAGCAATCCAAACTAGATCAAGTACTTGGGTTCACTAGCTCATGAACAAATTCATACACATACCACTAGATCATTTAAACAATTCAAGCAATAGTGGTAGGCTATGAATTTAAATATTTCATTTGTTATGCATGATCCTAGTAAGCATGTACTATATGCACTAATCGCATACTAGTAAGGGATGAAATGATCATGCACATTACAATGATACCTTTGTTATATTGGAGTAGAGGATAGTCACATAGATTCCAATTCATTACTCCAATAGCAATATGAAGTCCAATTTATAAGCTTGGTGAAGACCAATCATTATAGAGAAATCCATTCTTCACCCATATGAAATGAGAACCACTAATAATCAAGTGCATTATCTCTTGTTGTGGTTGGCTTGCTTTTTCTCTTTGATCAATGCTTGCGTGAGAGAAGTACTTATGATACTAATTTTATAACCATGACTAGCTCTCTTTTGGGTGTTGCTTGCTTTTCTTGATCAACCCTATTGATTGCTTCAATTAAGCATCTCAAATATCCCTTGAATTCATCACTTCCATGTTAGCCTTCCAAGCCGGTGCTCGGTTTACCCACCCATGGGCGGCAAGCCCCCTCAGCAGGGAGAAGTGACCTCTCTCCAAAGAACCATCCTTGACACTTACTTGAATTGCCTTTGATTGATTGATCTATGGACTTAACTTGATGAGTAACCTTGAATTATTCTTTAAGTCCTTTTCTTTCTACCAAATGATCTCTAATTATTACTAGAACTTGAACCTCATCTTCATCTTGAGTTTGATCTTCATTTTCAAATTTGAGTACCAAATTTGTACACTAGGTACATTCCACAATCAATGTCCTTGTACTCATTTCTTGTCATGCTTCTAGATCAAGTCAAAACCAAATTTAGGTGCCTCAAACACTTATAAATATGTTTCCAACTTGAGGACCTTTCACTTAAAGTGACTCTAGATCAATCCAATAATTGTCACTTTTCTGGCAGATTCTGTACCCTTCAAGGAATAATTCATATCTCCCAATATACAGATCCAAATGCCATAAAATTTGGTGGAGATGTGATTCACTAAGTCATCTAGCAGCTGTAAAAATTTGAGATTCATTTGACATCTAGATTGCTACCAGATTTCAAATCTTCGACCACTGCTACATGCTGAAAACTGCTGCACTATAGCTGACAAGATGTACTCCAAAGCCGAAGCATCTCTTATCCAATTCTCATGAAATTTGTACAGCATCTTATAACATAAGTCTAGAGCATGTATGCCAAAATTCATACCAATCCAAGTAGATTTGATCATCAAGAGATATACCTTGGTTAGCTCATGATCATCCAATAGCAAGCTTTCAACTTGAATATTTGCAAGCCATCAAATATATCCAATAAATCACCACAATCTTTAACATTGCACTTGTATGTTGTAGCACTTGGACTTCACTTATTTTGACTTGACATTGGGATTGGATATGCATTGAGCTTTAAAACTTGATTCAACATATGATGACCAATATGAATCCAAATGAATCAAGCCTCTAATGCCGATGGTACCTATAAACAATCATCCACTTTTTGATGGTACCCAAACAAGTTTGGGTCCTCTCAAGTTAGGAGCAACATACTTAGGCAAAGCCTTAGTATGGGTAGCGGGATGTTTTGCAATAGCAACAATAGAGGTACCATTTACATCCTTTCTAAGCACATTAGTATCATCAATTGAAATATGCTTAGAAGTGTTACCTAGGGGACATGAATGTGCCATGTGTCCCCTTTCCCGGCATGAATAACATCTTCTCTTTGATTGAGCCTTTTCTTCATTGCTCATGTGATGCTTTTCATTGCCTTGCCTCTCATGAGTTGCTTCAGCCTTCTTCTCAAGCTTGGTAGGACACCCCGAGGCAAAGTGTCCCATATCTTCACACTTGAAGCACTTGATGTGAGCCAAATCTCTCTTCTTATCTTCAATCTTGCTCATCATCTTGGCATCATGGATTTGCATTGGATGCCTTCCTCTTCCACCCCTTCTTATTTTCTTCTTCATGATCATCAAGTCACCAACATCTTCATCATTGATCTTGACTTGAGCTTGGAGTATCTTCTTTTCATCTTGTGGCCTCATCTTTGGCTTCTTGGTTGGGCAAGACTTGGCAAGGTGATCCATCTCATGGCATTTAAAGCACACGAAATGAGATAGCTTCTTTTGTTCTTGCTTCTTCATTTTCTTGCCCTTGTTCTTGTTGAAGCCAATGCCACTCTTGTCACCATAGCTTCTTTGAGTCTTTATCATGTGCTCAAAGGTGACTTTTGAGTTGTAGCACCTCTCTAACTTGTTGCTCAATTTCTTTACTTCACTTTTGAGCTCATTGTTCTCCTTCAAAGTGTTAGTCTCACAAGACGTAGAAGTAGAACAAGCATATATATGTGAAGAACATGGCATATCTAATAAGTCATCACAAGAGGTGGATACATGCTTTCTCCCTACATCACATGGGTTAGTCACATTTTGCAATTGATCATTTGATCCATGTGATGAGCTCTCATTATTTTTAATTTTCTTTAAAAACATCTTAATGAGAGAAGCATGTTTTTCTAACAATTCCTCATGAGATGCAAGTACTTTCTCATGAGTCAACATTAGCTTCTCATGTGAAGATTTAAGATCATCAAGTAAGCTCTTATGTTCTTCATATGAGTTCTTTAGAAAAGAGTTTTCATTTTCTAATTTCATTGTTTTAGCTTTCTCATTTTCTAAAGACGTGTTCATGCTAGCAAGTCTACTAACAAGCTCATCATATGAATCAACATGATCAATCACATTATCATTTGATACCTTTGTGTCACCTAGTGACATGAAGCAATGTGATGTAGTGGATGGGCTTATAGTAGCATCATCAAGGCCCGAGCATGAACCAACGTTGTCACCAACAAGTGTGCTTGGGATAGAAACATCACTTGCAACACTTGATGCATCATCACCATTCTTGTCAAGTGAACTTGTGGTAGATTGATTATCATCATCACTTGACCATGATGTGGAGCAATCCTCCACAACCATCGTGTTGTGGTCATGCTCAACATCATCATGTGCAACCTCCTTGGGCTCGACATCATCGTCATCATCGGTGATAGCTCCATACTTTTCATTGAGATAGGCCCATATCTCATGAGCGGATTTGAGATCCATGATCTTACCAAAGATGCTATCATCCAAAGATCTATACATGATGTTAGTAGCTTGGATGTCAAGATCTAGGCATTTCTCTTGTGCTTGAGTTAGATTATCTTCATCCAACACATGAGAAAAGCCTACATCTACCATCCACCACATTTGAGGGCAAATAAACTTAAAATTGCATATCATCCAATTTTTCCACCGTGCAAAGTGTGTGCCATCAAACATGTGAGGACAATCAACATCTAGTCCATATTCCGCCATCCTCTCAGGTCGGTGAAGACCACAAATGAGAGACCGGGCTCCGATACCAATTGAAGGGTCGAGATGGCGGACTAGAGGGGGGGTGAATAGTCCTTTCTAAAAATAATCACGTCGGCAAACCGAAACAAATGCGGAATTAAAACTATCGGTCTAGCCAAGACTACACCCCTCTATCTAAGTTCACAAGCACCTCACAAAGATCCTAATTATGTAACTAAGGTGCTTTCCTTAGCAAGAGCTCTCCTAAACAATTCTAGAACAAGGTCACACAAACCTATGCACTAGTACTTTAGCAAAGCCGGGGAGCTCCTACACAATTCTAGTAAGCAAAAGCACGAAGCCACCTATGCTCACTAGCAATGCTCAATAGCAAAGCAACTAATGCCAAACTAGAGAGCGCAAATTACTTAGCTACACAAACTAAGCAATATGACTAACAAGGTTACACAAACCAAATTAGCCACGCAACGGTTGCTACTTCAATGCTACACAAGCAAGAACGTAGCTAGCAAACTACACAAGCAAACTAGTTACAAGAGCAACTACACAAGCACAAATATATGAATGTAAATACAAGCTTGTGAATCGAAAGCAAACCACCGAGAAGATATACACAATGTTGACACGTCGGTTTTTCACCGAGGTTCACTTGGTTGCCACCAAGCTAGTCCCCGTTGTGGCGATACACCCACTTGATAGATCACGAGCTAATTGACTATGAAGAGTCAAACCCTCAGCGGGTGCCGCACATCCACTCTCAAGATGGGGATCCTCCAAGCCACGAGCTTTACTAGAGTTGCTCTTCGCGATCCCCGCGGGGTGAGCACAATCCCCCTCACAAATCCTCCTCCGGAGCCACGCACAATCTCCACGCGTGCTTCAACGGAGTCGCAAGCCACCAAGCCGTCTAGGAGGTGGCAACCTACAAGAGTAACAAGCACCACCGGCTTGCAACACGATCACCTAGTGTCACTCGATGCAATCCTCTCGATGCAACGCACTAGAATCGCTCTCTCACTCGATCCGATGAACACTATCAAGCATGAGTGAGTTAGAGGGCTCCCAAGCACTACCACACGAGTCACAAAGACTATAGTGTGCTCAGCTATCGGCCATGGCCGGCCAAGGCATCTATTTATAACCCCACGGTCAAATAGAGCCGTTACCCCTTCACTGGGCAGATTTCGGGACGACCAGACGCGCCGGTCGTAACTGACCGGACGCGCTCAACCGCGTCCGGTCGCCCTGCGACGTCCACGTGTCCCTCAAATTTCAAATGCGACCGTTAGATCCTCCAACGGTCACTGCGCCAACGGTCAAACCCTATGACCGGACGCGCTTCTCAACCGACCGGACGCGCCGGTCGCACAGCACCGCGCGCGCGAAGCAACGACCGGACGCGCTCCTCGCAACGACCGGACGCGCCGATCCGCACAGCACCCGCGCCCGCGAAACAACGACCGGACGCGATAGTGCCAGCGTCCGGTTAGAGTCCAATAAGCTCCTTCAACGATCGGACGCGTCCGATCATGTGTGACCGGACGCGCCTCGCGTCCGATCGTACTTAGTTTCCTCTGGACACCTGACCGGACGCGCCGGTCCCGCGAGTGACCGGACGCGCCGGTTGCAAACCCTAGCACCCGCGCCTGCGCTGTACTGACCGGACGCGTCCGGTGCAGCGTCCGGTCACCTCTGTGACCTCCGTTCGCCTCCGTTTCTTTTCCGACTTCCGGCGTAGTGGAAAATAGGCATTTCAACTTCTCAAAAACGCCTGAATCCCGCGCTCGCAAAGCTCGGCGGGAGGGAGAGAGGAACCCAAATCCTCTCTACCACTTAAACTTCAATGCCTTCGCAAATGTGCCAACACCAACAAGTGAACACCACCTTGTGCACGTGTGTTAGCATTTTCACAAACATTTTACCGAAGGAGTTAACCACTCAACTTGCCACGCCACTCGATCCTAGCAACGATGCATAGTTAGATCACACGAGTGGCACTAGATGACCGATATGCAAACAAGTTTGCCCCTCTTGATAGTACGGCCATCTATCCTAAACCCGGTCATAAACTTCTCTACACACCTATGACCGGTGAAATAGAAATGCCCTAGGTTATACCTTTGCCTTGCGCATTCCACTCCACCTCCTCCGACGTTGATGCAACACATGCACCAACCATATCACAAATGATATGATCCACTTCATATCATCATGTGACCTTGGTCCATCGATCTTGACCTCACTTGCTCTTCACCGTTACGTCGGTCCATCGGCGCCAAGTCTTGCTCAAGCTTCACCGCCTCGCGGTCCATCGCTCCAAAGCCTCCGACTTGCCCTTCACACTTGCAACCGGTCCATCAAGCCAAGCCTCATCTTGATCTTCGCCACCTTGGTCACATGACTCCATGTCATGTCTCATATGCAATGAGCTCCTTCATGACACAATCATCTGTGGACTAATTCTCTGTGTATCTCACATAAACACAATTAGTCCACCTAAGGTTGTCACTCAATTACCAAAACCAAACAAGGACCTCTCATTAATGCATTAAACAATTAAAAGTACTCAAGATAGATTTATAAAAGGATGGGTTCAGCATGCACCGGGGCTTGCCTTTTAGAAAGGTCGAGGGCCGGTGGTCAGGACACTCGGGCAGATCTTCGGCAGGAGCTTCGTTGCCGGTTGGTTCCTCTGGCTGTTCCGGCTGGTCCTAGACCTCCTCCGGTATCGCTGGCTCGAACTCGAGGAGTGTTACCCCCTCCGGAACACCTATTGCATGAGTGCACAATAAATATCATGGATGCATAATGGGTGCAACATGCTCGGAATGAAATGTATTTCAGCAGTAAAAGTACTCTATTCAAGTCACTTCACCATTACGTGCAAATCTCTTCTCCGGTGGAGAAGTACTTACCTAATCTACTCAACCTAAGGTATAGCTGTTCATCTTCGGTTAAGGCCCTAACACCTAACAAACATAAGAGTGACATTATTTAGGTTACCACATCCAACCTAAAATATCACAGTAAGACATTCTGGACAACAGCTACTTGTTTCTAACATAATTGGAGATTCTCAACTCCAAAATATATGATCTAAGACAATCTGGAAAGCTTATGAAATGCACCACAAAATATTTTCAGACCACAACACTTAATTCTAAAGTTTACCTAGTCGAAATTCCAAAGTTCCAGAATCTGTTCTCCCCAAACAGAGAGCAGTCAATTCTGGACTGTCACTCAAAACAGCAATAACTCTTAAACTACTAAGCCAAATGCTCCCAAATTTTGACACAAGCTAGTTTATCAAGTTTACTACAACTTTGGTATTCACAATTTTTCTAGCAAACACTTTTATTAAGGGTCAAACCCAAAGATACTACCAGCTGTCCAGAAAACCTAGAATTGCAAAGATTAAATATTTATTTATGTGGCAAACATCCCATAAGACCAAACTAATATTACCAAAAGTTCACATAGGTCACAAAAACACCATAAAAGTAAGGTTGGCCCACCTAAAATATTTATTTATACCCATTTCTTAATTTACTTAAGTAATTAAGTGAAATTTTAAACATATATGTAAACTGCTCCTAAAATTCTACAAAAATTACAGGAGACTCTAGAAACCAAAAAGAGACCACTGTAAAAATTTGAACTAAAATTATTTATAGAAACTCCCTAAACAAAATTCACAAGCCCAAAAGGCTGATTTTTGTATAATTAACAAATCATATTGAAAAGTATCAAACAACAGATTTCATATTTTTATTAGACACTTTATGGTACCAAGACATTCTCCAAAAATTTATAAGAACATTGCACATGTAGAAAAATTACTAAAATTCATTCAAGTATTCTCTAAAATGACAAGATAGCATTATAACCTGAAAAGTGCTTAAGCACTACTGCCCAAATTTTTACCAGAGCTAGAGCAAGTATAAATTAGCCTACCCACCAAATTTCATAATTTTTGGAACACTGAAACTCAAGATATAATTTAAACAAGTTTGCATGCAATCTGAAACACATTTCAAAAACCTATTTAAATCTCCCAGAAACTAAACATCACATAACCAATTCATATTTTTCTAAAATACTACACACCATGTAGATCCTAACAAAATTTATCTCATAATTTTTGAGCAAGTAAAACCCTAGATATACATTTTCCAAATCTTATCTAAAACTGTGACAGAAATAAAAAGGAAAACAAAAACTAAAATCAAAACCCCACTAAAGGGCCGGCCTGCAAAGCCGACGCGGCCCAAAACGCGTGCGCGCGGCCCGCTCGGGCTCCCGCCCGCGTGCGGCACAGACAGGTGGCCCCCGCGTGTCGGTGAAAGGGAACAGGGACGTGGCGGCAGTGAGCTCCGACGAGCAATTCCTCGCCGCCGGTGGCTCCTCCGACCGATCCAAGTGCACCGGCGTCTTGCCCAAACCCAACCGCACCGAGGCTACCACTTTTCCTCAAAGTTGATGCACCACCGCACCCAGACCGACGGCAATGGCGGACGACCGCGGTGCCTGGCGGTACGCCGGCGAGTCCCGGCCGTCGCACGACCTACCGAAGGGCGCATCACTTTCCTGGACTCCTAGCGGACCTAACGAGATCACTCCCACAGACGGGGGTGGAGCGGAACCGCTTGACCGCGTGAGCACCTGGCCGGCGGCCATGGCGCGGTCGTGCACGGTCTCGTTCCGTCAAGGCTGTCCCGATACTGGCGGTAACATCTTCATCCTAGCATCTACACGTGACAGGGAGGGGGAAACGTGGGTGAAGGCAGACGGAGAACTACGGTGTGGTGCTGGCCACGGTGACCCGCACATGGCGGAGCTCCGGTGAGTTCGGTGAGCGGGCGGAAACGGCAATGCGGCTCACCTTGGGCTCAAACCAACCTACTGACGGGTCGAGGAGGTGTAGGACGGGGAGGCGGAGGGATGGACGTGGTTCGGCGAGCGGTGGTGAGTGCGCGAGCTCGGAGATGGCTACGGCGGCACTGGCGTCCTGGTTTCCGCCTCGGTGAGCCCGGCCAGAGCGAGAGGAAGGGAGAAGAGAATGAGCGCGCGCGAGGGGGTGGAGGTGGCCGCTCGGTGTTCAACTCACGCCCGGGCTCGCGACGTGGAGGGAACGGCAGCGCTCGGTCGCCACGCGTCGCCGTTCTTCTGCCCGCGCGCCATGACATGCCGGCGTTCGAACTCGTTGACTGAAACCGAGCCTCCGAAGACCGACTGACAGGGCAGTTTTGGCGCTAATTTTCTCTCAAACCGGTTCGAGTTAGGAGCAGGTGATAATACAAAAATTGTAGTGCTTTGTGAGGTCAACAACTTTGCTAATTGGCTCCAGAACCAATTCAGCTCAGATTTGAAACTATAAAACTCCAAAGTGGTGCCCCTTGAAACTGAAATGCAGTTTCAGAGATAAACGTCGACTGAAACCCTAACTTCTTGACACTATATCTCCTAAACTATTGAGAACCAGGCATGGGTGATGTTGGCAATGTTGTAGAGCTACATAAGGACTACAAGTTTGTCAATATGAGTGGAAGTTGGTTTGGCCTGGTTCGCAAACTACAAGCTCCTAAAGTAGGCCACAGTAAAACTGGAGGGACACTTTTGAGACTTAGAAAAATTCTAAGTGTTGAGACAGCCCCTCTAGCTGACTTGTGGGCCATTTTTGAGCATGTTCTGGCCAATTTCATGAGATGGCCATATTGAGACTTTTGTTCCCCATAAAATTCCCTACAACTTTGCTTAAGGGTGCTCCTCCATGCAAGGTCTTTAAGCTAGACTTTTTAATTGGTCAAACTAGAGCATTCTAGGGCTAAATGGTGGTCAACTACACCTTGGAGGGCATTTTGGTGATTTTGGTCAACATGAACCTTGCTCCATTAGTGACCCTAAGTATAACTAAGGTGTTGTGAGACATAATTAGCTACTCTCCCCTTTTGTTACACCAACTACCTAGTGTCACATGATGTGAGCCAAACAAAATTCTAAAAACAATCACATTTGTTGCAACCATATAAAATAACATGAATGATGCATGCTTATGCTTATGCAAATGCAATGCAATTATGGAGCTAAACACCTGAGGTGTTACAGTTAGTCCATGGTTGAACAAATTTTGTCAAATAACAACGAAATATGCTACAATAACTTTTCACCCACTTTTCACCAATTGAACACACCCTGAAAACTGAATCTGTGGAAAAATCCTGTGCTGATCACCATGAGTTGCATTCGACCAGATAGTACACATCCAGTGCATTGCATTGTGGTCTTGGTGGGCATTCAAATTTGGCAACGCTTTGGTGGCGGCACCGATAGCGAGTCACCAGTGTGGCAGTGTCCACACCTTCCTGTTCCTTCTGGGATGGGTCGAGACCCATAGCGAGTCACCAGTCTACCAATTCCAAAATCCAAATAGCGGATTTTATTACGTCACAACATAATAAAAAGGAATAATGGACACGTGCTAGTAAGTTTTTTTTTCGCTTGTAGCCGTCTCTCCCAAAATAATTCTAGGTTTGTTGTTAAACCAATTTATTTTTATAATCTTTATAGGTAAAAACACTACAACAGAGAAGGACATCACTGGCGGTTCAAAACTCCTCTTCACTGGCGGATTTTGAACCGCCATAACCAACTCGGCAGTGATAAGCTGATCACATCACTGCCGGTTATGTCAAACCGACAGTGATAGCTCGTGTATCACTGCCGGTTCGTGTTACAAACCGGCAGTGATACTTGAGCAATTTGTGTTACAAACCGGCACTGATAGGTTATAAAAAAATAAAAAAAAAGGGAATACATGCTCGCTGGAGCATGCTCTTCTTGGTTATCATTCTCTGAAATGAAAAAAGATGTTAACAATTTTGAAGTGTCAGACAGTTGCTCAATATTAGACCATTTACTCGCACATGAAAGTAGAATCTATGCACTACAAGGTCAGATTGAAATTGCTAAGGTTGGAAGGTCCAACTGTAAACTTTACCTGAAAATTGCCATCCAAACATGGCCCCAGTTTGGAGCAGCAGTAGGAAACAAAGATTCAAGTGAAGCGACCATGGAATCCATCTTATATACTAATATAGGATACTAGGAGTATCTCTGTCGATATCCTCAGGATTAATAAAAGCAAAAAAAAGTACGACTAAATGTTCACCCAAATGCTCAAGAGAGCGGCTCAGAAACAAGAGACAATACAAAAGGAACTGATAAACAGAAACACATGCGAGCCCTGAACAAATATTTGTGAGAACCAAGAAGAGTCATACTATGCCCATCCCCAGAACCTTATCAACCTCCAAGTATTCGTCGATGCCGTACTTCGATCCTTCTCTCCCTAGACCAGACTGCTTTACTCCACCGAATGGTGCCACCTAAACATTTTAAGGCAGATTAATATTGATGTGCCAGCCACAGAGTAGTCCATTGTATACTACCCCAACCATTCAAAAATGTATGTCATTTTATTTTTGCCCGATGTCAAACTTCTCTAACTTTACTGTATATAGAACATTGCACAGACATCTGAAACATCAAATTAGCTTCATTAAATCCACCATGAAATGTCTTGATAGTGCGCTTATTTGGTATTGTAGATGTCAATATATTTTTCTATAAAATTGTTCAAAGTTAGAAAAGTTTTGACTTAGGACAAAAGTAAAACGCCCTGCATTTTAGAAAAGGAGAAGTATCATTGGCTGTTTCTTACCTCTGTTGAAATAATTCCCTTGTTTACCCCAACTAAGCCGTATTCAAGAGATTCAGATACACGCCATGAACGAGGTATGCTCTTGGTAAATATGTATGCAACTAAGCCTGCAGATCCAGCACAATGGGGAAATGCTTGAGATCAGACATAACAAGGGAGATGTCTACTTTGTAGACAATGATCCACATCTTCCATTGTTAGCGGTATGCACACAGTTCTCAGCATAGTTCAGTTTTAAGACATCAAAAGGTACTGCTGTATAATAAAGAACATTTAAGTTATTTTGGGTCTTAATATCAAGAAAAGAAAAATGCTATATTGCATATTACAGTTTCTATGGACAAGAAATAAACCGATGTTACTAAATTGTATCCTGCCTAGCTCTATTAACATTTCCTTGCTAAGGCATAACGTGCAAATTATGCTAACATCTAATTTGTTCAAGAGTATTAAATAATTGGTGCACTAGATATTGTTAATGAACCTGCGTTTGTATCGTTGGCCATATGGACTGCTTCTTCCTCAGTTTTGAATGGTATAAGGGGTGCAACTGGACCAAAAACTTCTCTGAAATGAAAAAAGATGTTAACAATTTTGAAGTGTCAGACAGTTGCTCAATATTAGACCATTTACTCGCACATGAAAGTAGAATCTATGCACTACAAGGTCAGATTGAAATTGCTAAGGTTGGAAGGCCACCGCCGCAAAGGAGAAGGATGCAGATGTTCCTGGGATTGGGAAGGAATACACCTGACGCACCTTCTTCCTCATCCCAATCCAGCCCGCGTCCACTGTCGCCGTGGCCGGGTGCACCTTCTTCCTCCTCGCCGCCGCTGTATCTAGATCCACCTCCATCGGGCACCAAAACTCCGGATTCAGGTGAGGAAGGGGTGGGCACCATGAGGGAGGTAGGTGGGGAGGGGCGAGCAGCAAGGGAGGCCTAGGCGGGGGAGGGGCTAGCAGCGAGGGAGGTCATCCGGGCAGGGGAGGAGCGAGCGGCGCGCAGAGGTGCGCGGCGGGGGAGAAGTCTGCGGAGAGAGAAAGAGCAGAGATGTCTGGGATACATAAAAATTACGTGAGTTTAGACTACTATTCTGTAGTAGTGTTATCACTGCCGGTTCCAGCCACGAACCGGCAGTGAAGCTCATTATCACTGCCGGTTCCAGCCACGAAGCCCGGTTCCAGCCACGAACCGGCAGTGAAGCTCATTATCACTGCCGGTTCCAGCCACGAACCGGCAGTGAAGCTTCAGTGCCGATTCCAGCCACGAACCGGCAGTGATAATGAGCTTCACTGCCGGTTTGACCCCTACCCCAATCATTTGAATGTCTGTCAGAGTTTGAACCGGTAGTGAAGATTTATCACTGCCGGCCCAATACAATCCGGCAGTGATGGGCCGGCAGTGATGTTTGAATCTGTAGTAGTGAAATTTAACATTTATGGTGCCAAATAGATATAATATAAAAATATGTTTCGTGGTAAATAAATATAATAACATTTATTTTTGGTACCATAAATATTAATACTTCTTTTTTTTATATAAATTTAGTTAAACTTAAAAATATTAGACTTAGGATAAACTTAGAACTTCATTGTTTGGGAAGGAATGAGTATAACTCGTCTAGTGTAAAACAAACTTCGTCCATGATTGCCATGATATGATTTTTTTGGGGACCCGCTAAACTATATTTTTCTAGATAAAAGTGCCTGCTTGAACTAGCAAACATTAGTGCCCAATGCATTTTAAGAAAATACATTTATTCCCGGAACAAGAACATGATTGTTCCTAAAACATACGTTCTCAGAACGAGAAACATGTCCATGCTCCACACTTCTGGCTGCTAATTGAAGGACCGAAAAGGTGACGGGAGGCGGGGGCCTCAAATTTATTTCGAAACTTTGGTCCTCGGCTCAAATCACAACCCCAAGAAGCAATTACACCAAAGCCGTGAGATACACATGCTAACACGTAGTAAAATACCCCACAAGAAGTGTTGAACACACTTGAGAACACCCGGGAAGCAAAGGAGGCAAAACTCCAAAGAGACTAGCAAGAAAAGCTTTCTCTGTGTAGTGCCGGATTGTCCGGACCCTGGTGGCAGACTGTCCGCAGGATAGCTCTCGGACTGTCCGGCGACACGCGCCTGACGGGCAACAGTGACTATCTAAGTCACATAACACAACAGTGGACTGTCCGGCTCACGGGGGCGGACTGTCCGCAGTTCAAGTCTCAGAAAACGAATAGGATCGAACTAGTTCTGGACACAGTTTGATGGACACTGGTGAACTGTCCGCGGTCTAGACCCGGACTGTCCGCAGGCAAAAATCCAGAAAACACACCGAGAGAAAACTAATCTGGACTGGCCAGACAGCGAACGACGGACTGTCCGCTAGCTGTTGGCGGACTGTCCGCGAATGGACAGTGAGCAGAGTCGAAACTCCTCTGTGCTCAACCGCGACTACCGGATAGTCCGAGAATGGACCGCGGACTGTTCGCGAGTCGTGTTCCTGCAGCCCCGAAAAATCGCCTCTCACTTCAATCTTCCGATTTGTGATCAAATCTTCACCAACTGCCACGCAACTTGGTGAGCATGATCACAAGGTAGTAGGGGAGCTACCTCTAAGAGGTCATCGCCCAATTTGAAGCCAATCTATGGGAAATTGAAGGAGAACGAAAAACACCAGTTCTTGAGATCTAGACAAGAAATCACTCAATCTGCGAGCTCATGAGGAATTGGTTGATTTCCTTCGGTGGAAAGGTTTAACTCACGTCATAGCTCAAACCAATGCAAAAAGAACGGATCAAAATGGTCTAGAAACGACAAATCAACTCAAGAACGAGAGGGGAAACAAAAAAAACGTGAAGAACACATCAAGAACACAAAGAGTGATTCTTTCGCCAAAACCCGGAGGACACAAGGAGGATTCGGACCTCCTTTCCCACTTGAAATCTTGGTTCTTACACAAATGCAAGGATTTGTGGACCTCTCTCTCACAAGCACCTAAGGGGAGGGGGAAACCCTAAGGATGAAAGGAAAATGGAGGAGGTGAGGGAGATAGGGGCTTCCACATCCTATTTAACAAAGCTATTACACAATCCCAGTTTTGCCCCTGGATATAATTTAGTCAAACCACTTAGCTCAAGGGTGTTATGGTCCAACCCGGTGTCATCTTTATCCAATGGCCACCGCGCCTCCTCATCAGTAGCTTCGCCTCGACGCGAACTCCCCGATGCCACCATGTGTCGTCCGTTCCTCCTCAGAACCTCCGTCCGGGTTTTGAGGCTCAAACCCGTAAACCCGCCACCGATGGTTTTGAGGACGAAACCACCAAACCCTGCCGATGGTTTTGAGGACGAAACCACCAAACCCCTGATGTTGACGCGTGTCTGACCTCCGCCAAGCTTAACGCATTCGCCTTCCTTCTTGACGTGACCCATCGGCCTCCACCAAGTGTCACGATGCCATCGTCCTCCATCTTGACTTGATCGACGCCATCTTCATCACCCATGTACACTTGCGCTTGTCGATGTCCTAGATGTCAGCCACCGCGGCTGGTCACCCGACCTCCTGGTCCCTCAGTCTAAGCCTCACGTCCGTCCTTCACCACTCCCAGTCTGTCGACACGGCACGTCTCTACTTGACCTTCACCTCGCCGTCGACCACCGCATCCGAGCTCCACACATGCACAACACAAGCCAAGAGACATGTACACATAGCTTTCGCCATGGTAGGGTTAGTCACCACTCAACCTACTTTATGGATCACATTGACAATCACTCATCACAAAACGAACACACAAAGGTACTTGTCAACCTTGTGTTTGCACTAATAGAAGGTCATACGTTAGCTTCCTAGAATCACAGTCGCAGTCTTGCGCAAGGTGCACTCATCCATGTTGTAAAGTGCTGATGTGCGACTTCACTTTTTGTTCTGGTGTTGCGTGCCTACTGCCTAACCGCCGTTGTGGTAGTGCAAATGTGATCTTGGTAAACTTATATTCCATTCGTTGCAAATTATAAGTCATTCTAACTTTGCTTAGTTCATCCATTTTACTATATATCTAGACATATTAAGCGTAATTCTCATTTTCTATGTAGTCTAACAAATAACAAATACTTAAGTTAGCTGCTCTTATATCTTGTTGGATCCATATGTCTAATAGTTAGCTGCCAATAGTTAGCCCATTCAGATCCAAACGAGCCCAGCTAATTGGTAGATGGATACCCAACTAACCAATACCTTGCTAGTTGAGCCAAACGAGTATTAATAGCAGAAGTTATGTAGCTAATATTAGTTATGAACTATTTGCTAGCTTAGTGTAGTTGGCTGGCATGTCTTTTGTGAACTGGGCTGAATTATGTGTTTCCATTTTAAATTTTAAATATATGAAAAATGGGGTGTTACCTCGCTTGAAAAGAATATATAGTATATAGTATTTGTGATATACGAGAAGTTCAAACTACTCGAGTTATAAAATGTTATTTAAACGGGTGGTAGATTGTAAATAATGTGAATAAGTCCACTCGGGTTGACTCGCGTCATTTAAATTCTCAAAATCAATAGTATACCCTTGTATTTTTGGAGCACATTAAGATTCTATAAAGAAAAGCATACATTTTTGCAATATTTGATAGGGTAACAATTCTACTATCCGATTGCAAAACTCAATCTTGTCAGGTAAAAAAGATCTTTTTTTGAAACTCAAGTAAAAAAAGATCTTTACTTTTATGAATGAAGAGCGATGGTCCAGAAGACCAGAGTCAGAGGGGTGGTGTCAACTGTCAACTGGCTGCTGCGAAGGACGATTAGGGAGGAGGGAAGGCGGAGAAGCCCTCAGCTACTGGCCAGAAGCGTGGAGCTGTATGCCAAGGAGAATGAGGCGCCTTTCCCAACTGCCTTATCTCTGAAACAAATCCGACAACAGAGCCATTGGTCCAGACCACCGATGGAAACACTGAAGCTGAATTGCGACGCTTCGTTTTTGTCGGAAATGCATAGTGGCAGTTGGGGCGTTTTGATCAGAGATGCTGATGGCGATGTGGTTATCTCAGGAAGAGGGAAGGTTGATCATCTGCTCAGCCCTTTCCATGCGAAGCTCATAGCATGCCTCCAAGGGATACAGTTGGCGGTGAATCTAGGAATTGGCCGCATCATTGTTGAAACGGATGCTCAGGAGGTGGTGAAAGCTATCAATTCCAACTCGTATGATGATTCAGTCATTGGTCACCTAATTGTTGAAGTTAAATCCTTGTTGGGGTCCAACTTTCTCAGTTATGAGTGCGTCTTTGTGGGTAGAGAATGTAATAGAGCCGCTCATGAGCTGGCTGCGCTGGGTTATTTGTGTAATGAGGGTGAAGAGTTAGTCACTAACTCTCTACCTAAAAATGTATCTGTGATTGTTGCTAACGATATGTTAGCAAACGAGTAATGAAGAATTACCCAGTTTCAAAAAAAAATTCTCAAAATCAATAGTATACCCTTTTATTTTTGGAGCACATTAAGATTCTATAAAGAAAAGCATACATTTTTGCAATATTTGATAGGGTAACAATTCTACTATCCGATTGCAAAACTCAATCTTGTCAGGTAAAAAAGATCTTTTTTTGAAACTCAAGTAAAAAAAGATCTTTACTTTTATGAACGAAGAGCGATGGTCCAGAAGACCAGAGTCAGAGGGGTGGTGTCAACTGTCAACTGGCTGCTGCGAAGGACGATGGTCCAGCCCTTCGATGCAGTAATATAGTCCCTCCGTCCACAGAAAATAATGCACTACATGTTGCGTGCGAGCAAAAGTAGTTCACGTTTAACTAAATTTTTAGTAAATATTATTTACATTTATAGCTCTAAAATAATTTATTATAAAAATACATTTCATAATTAATCTAATGATATTTATTTAATATCATAAATATTGATGCTTTTTATCTATAATAATAGGCAGAGCTCCTCGTACGGTAGGGTGGGCCAGCTGCCCCAGCTACCGGCGGCATCAAAGATCCTCACCCCTTTCTTCCTCCTCCTCCTGGCATCTCTCGAGTAGGCGATGGGCGGCGGCGGACGTCGCAGTGTGGCTGGGCTGTGTTTTGTGTGAGTCGGCGGCGTTGCATGAGATGGCTGACGATGCCCGAGCAAAGGCCCAAGAGCCCTTCAGATGGCTCACTCCTAGCTGGCCAATACATCTCAGGTCTCAATCTCAGTCCCTCTCCCGCATCACCGCATCGAGGCTGAGGGCGGCGCTGTCCTCCGACGCGTCCTAGCTGCAGTCCACCGGTGCCTCTAGCTGCTAGTTGCTGTTGCCCCACCTAAAACTCCGGTTGAGCTCCGCCACTGTCTATAATTGATTTAACTTAAGATACAAAACCATGACACCGTGCTAAAATTACATTCTTTCCTGGACGCAGGGAGTATATAACGGTAATGAGCTATAGAACATAAGTTCACAATCTTAAAAAAATTGATGTTCAGCTCAGCGACCAGCCCAACAGGCCCATCTACACTCTCCTCTATCGATTCCATCTACACTGCAATAGCCAAAATCCCCAACTCCTCGCTTCGCTCGTCGCGGCTCATCACACCATCCACCCGCCCCAAGACGCCTCGTGACGGCGTTCCCATCCCGTGTCGAGCCGCGCCACGTCTGTCGTCACGTCGTGCTCCATCCTCCCGCCGCGCCCACTCCCTGCCCTGCGCGTCATGCCCCGTCCCTCGCCGCATCTAGATGATATCGACGTCGTTGTTTCGTCGTGGCCGCTGTCGACGCTGACGCGCCGCAACGCTCGACCTCAGCTCGCGACATCACGAGATCCGGAGTGGCCAGACCTAGAGCGGGCTTCTCTGCTGCACTTCGCGGTCCCTTCCTTCCTTGGACGTTGCAAGCGCGTGTTGCAAGCGTATGTTTCAGGGGCTTCATATGCACGTTGCCAGTGTTTAATGTGGATATTGTAAAAATAGACCGGGACGTTGCATATGTTGTAATGGCTATATACTATGTTGCAAGCGCCTGTTTCAGACGTTTCAGCTATTTCAGATGGATGTTGCACGCGTTTTATTTGGGTGTTGCATATGTTTCACACTTATGTTGCAAGTGTTTCATCCGAATGTTATATGTTTTCAGCACGTATTTCCCTCGTGTTTGAGACGTATGTTGTAAGTGTTTTAGTTGTTTTGGACGTATATTACAAATATCTTCTCTAAATGTTGAAAAAGTAGATCTGGTGTTGCACATGCTACAGCTGCTGGGCCCGCTCGCATGTGCGTAGGTGTGGATGGGGGCGCGAGCGAGCGGCAGGCGCAGGAAATTGTGCAGGTACAGATCGAGACGGAGCGGGCATGAAACATGGAGTGACTAGGGATACAGAGCGGACACGGGATATGGAGCGGCGCGTGACCTCACGTGAAGCAGGCGTACCACGCGGGTGTCCAGACGCTGGGCGCTAGCCTCTCCCTAGGCCAGCAAGTTTCACGAAGACGACACTGGGCCAAGTAAAGCCCATATAGAAAGTTGCAACGATGTCGTGGGCCACTTAATCTTGGGCTGGTTTGCCCCGTCTATTTGATGGGCCTCCCGATTTGTTCTATCAATTCATCCTATCTGTATCCTACCTGCAACGTATTATTGGTGGGCCCAAAAGGTCATCGCCTCGGGAAAGTGACCCTGTTTTTGTGCCCTAGCCCTCACCTTCTCGCCTATTTCCCACGTCTCTGAGTATGACCAATAAGATAAACCACAGGCAGCAGCTGTCCCTCTCAAGAAAAAGGCCACCGAGAGCGAGAATCCGAGTGAGGCCGCGTTTAGATGGGCAAAAAGGTCCAAAAATATTTGCGCAATAACTGTTACATCGAATCTTTGGACGTATGCATGGAGCATTAAATGTAGGTAAAAAAATAACTAATTGCATAGTTTGTCTGTAAATGTCGAGATGAATTTTTTGAGCCTAGTTAGTTCATGATTGGACAAATTTTACCAAATAACAACGAAAAAGTGCTACATGAACTTTTCTCCAAAAATTTTTACATCTAAACACGCCCTGACCAAAAGGACAATACGTTTTTTTTTCTCAAGCGTGCCAAACACGCACGGAAACTCTCAATTCCCAGGAAACACAAATATCCACCGTTTATTTACACACACCAAAAGCACGTGAGAAAAAAAAAGCGACAAAACAACAATGGATCATCAACGTGCAAAAATCCTCAACATGTCGTTGAAAGCAAGTTTTTTTTAAGATCTGGTTACCCGACTATATCATTAATAAGTTAGAAGAACAATGTTAGATTACCGGCGCGAGTTAGCTCTGCCTGTCGCAAAAAAAAGTAGCTAATTACTCACTAATGACATGTGTACCAAAAAAAGTAAGAGGGTGTTTGGTTCAGCTAGGAGCTCCTAAATCTAGCCTCAATTAGTCCCATTTAGTTATTTTTTTACCTAAATACTATGACTAAATGAGACTAAAAGAACTTTAGTCCTCTCTAGCAACTCTGAAGTAACTAAATGAGACTAAACCATTTAAAAGGAACTAAATTTAGCAGCAGCAATCCAAATAGGGCCTAAGTTGAGGATCTTTCCTCCTGCCATCGACCATGTGAAACACTCGTCCCTGATCTCAGCGAAGATCGCTTGTGCCGGCCTTCTAGAGTCTCTCAAAATTATAGTGTTTCTTTGCTTCCAAATGCACCATAGAGCCTGTACGGAGATCGTATGAGTCATCTTTGTGCCCCTGCTAGTCATATCGTAGAACCAGTCTTCCATATCGTGTTTGCTCATCCATTGAGAGGAGTGCAAATTCTGACATCCACTCCAAGTGGAAACGAGACATCAGATTTATCGTGAGAACGGGGCACTCAAACGAAAAGGTGCACAGCCGTCTCTAGCATAGCGGCGCATTCCATCTACGTAGCTGTAGGCTGGCCCGTCCAGAGTCTATCTTGTAGCAGCAGCCACAGGAACATTTTGCATCTCGGTGGTGCCCAAGCTTTCCAGATTATGGCCTTGTTTAGATGCCACCTAAATTCTAAGTTTTTTCACTCTTTCTCTATTACATAAATTTTTAGACGAATGCGTAGAGCATTAAATGTTGGTAAAAAAATAAATAATTATACAGTTTGGTAGTAAATCACGAGACGAATCTTTTGAGCCTAATTTGTCTATGATTGGACATTAATTACTAAATAAAAACGAAAGTGCTACATTAGTTAAAGTTAAAAAAATTTGCAATCTAAACCGGTCCTAGAGTGGGGAAGTTTGATGTTACCTGGCCAGTGAATTGGATGCTGTAGGCGGAGCTGGCCGAGTACTGTCCCGAGGCTTCAAGCGTCCAGATTATTTTAAAAGGAAAAGTCAAGCCATGTTTAGTTTTAAAAAAAATTAGGATTTTCCGTCACATCGAATGTTTGGACACATGTATGGAACATTAAAGATAGCCGAAAAAAACTAATTACACAGTTTAGTAGAAAACCACGATACGAATTTTTTGAGCCTAATTAGTCTATGATTGGACACTAATTGACAAATACAAACGAAAGTGCTACCGTAGCCAAAACCAAAAATTTTCGCGAACTAAACGCACCCTCAAAATCATTTCAAATTTACACGAGAAAATAAGGAAAAAAAACGAATAAATACCCCACCCACACTCCCGTCTACGTTACGGATTTACACGTGCACTGTCGTTGTATAGTACGCTACCCCCGTGAAGCCGTTGGCGTCGCATCTGAGCGCTTTTGCGCAGAATCCCTTCTTCGGCGCCCGCCACCACCACCCTTTACGCAATTTCGCCTCCTCCGCTCCGCTCCTCCTCCCTCCCCCCTCCCCTCCCCTTCCCTTCCCTACAAAAGCCGCGAGAAGCGGCGGGGACGAGGAGGAGACCGGCCGACCGCCCGCCCGACCCCCTATTGCGCTTGCCGCTTGCCCCCCCTCCCGTTCGGCGCATTCGCGTTCCGCACCCGCGAGGAGGCCGGAGCAGCCATGGGCGTGGAGGAGGCGGGGCGCAAGAAGCTGGCGCTGGCGAGCATCGGCTTCGCGGACGTCCGCGTCGGCGCCGCCGTGCCCGGGGCCGCCGCCGGGTACAAGGACGGCCTGCTCGTCGTGGGCCTGCCCGTGCCCAAGGACGACGGCCTCGACGCCGCCGCTGCCCGGGTCGTCGGGGACCTCGCCGCCAGGCTGCCCGACGTTGGCGCCGCCGCTAGGGTGAGTAACTGGTCTCGTCTGCAGATCTCGGTTGTCTCGGTTTCGTGCTTCTTGTTATGCTCTGGAATCTGGATGGATGTGTTGTGAGTGTGATGGTGGCTTAGTTAGTTCTCACTGAGCATGTGGATGTGGATTGGAACGCTGTCGCCTTTCGGATTGGTTGGGCACACGGGTAAACGGCACAGAGGCGGGAGCTTTGCTACCTTATTCAAGGCGTGGTGCCTGTTTGCTGAATTGCTCGCATGAGGATAGGATTTGTGGGCGATTTGATTTTTTTTTGAAATCAGCTTTGCTGTAAAGCCGATGTCTTTTTCTATTATTAATTGTTCTATAACCTGATGTCTGATGTATATTCTGTGGATGATTCAACCGGCAAACAGTCCCCCATGCTTGAAGGTTCATGCTGCGACCCCATGCTTGAAGGTTCATGCTGCGACCTAGTAACTGTTTGATGTAGAAGTTTCAAACTGCTTATTTGATTTGTTAAAATACTGTGACCATGATGTTGGTAGCTTACTTCGGATCTTTATCCAGGGATCTTCCTATATATATAGATATATCAAAGTCGCCTCATTATCTGTTTCAATAGTAGTTGATTAGCTGACTGTTTAACAGTTGGTGGTTGTTTGGAAGTTTCGTACTGGCCTGCGGTCTAGGCGGGCATCCCAAATTGTTGCCGGTAACTTATTGAGATGAAGTATAGTTAACTCAGATCAGTATTTTCTTTTTGCCCATATAGACAGATGAAGTTAAGGGGTTCTAAAGGTAGGATAATGTTGATGTGTGCATGGGTCCCATTGCCATGTGCCCGGTGTCCCATGCCTGCTGGATGTTTTTTTTGTTCTTATCTTAGGTAGATATTTCTTCACAAGCAGACCTGGTGCTGACTGCTGACCAGTTGAAAGCTATAGATGCACTGTAGCTATCCCCATTGAGCAGAATTTTGCCTTCTATGTGGAATTCCTTTTTATTTGTCTTTTCCTTTGCACTTAAAAAGCTGAGGAGGTGTAGGGAAGCTTCCGACAGATGCTGCCGTTTTGTATCATTAGCTATTTTTCAATTTGATTAAAGCAAGTAGTGACATACCTGCTTATATGCCTTGGTGAGTAAATTTGATTGCTTCCACAATTTTCTTTCTGTTATGTTTGTGTGATATGATCCTTTCAAAAACGACACAAAAGTTTGTCGTTTGGAACCCAAGACTTTTCTTGGTTTTCATGCATCTACCCCGTGTAGAATATACCTGTGTTTTAGTTAAGTTCCCTTGTTTTTCCTTTCCCTGTCCACTTCCAACTTCCAAGTTGGACCAATATTGTTAAACAACTACAATCCAACCTTCCCAGCTATTTGTGACGTGCTGCTGCCTAGGAACTTTCATGCCACCAGCTAGGTGAATGCAACCCATTGAGCTGCAGTGTAAATGTGTAATAATTGTACCCATTCACAGCTTTGTTCACTTGGTCAGAGTTAAGGACTGAGGATGTTTCCTAAAGAAAGAAAATAGTGCAATTCAGATTAGGCTTTGACAAAATGCATGAAGTAACAGGTTAACAATAGCTTTGGACAGCATTCACCAAGTTACTTGGGAATACACAGGTACCTATGTCTTGTTAATAAAATGACAAGTGATGCTGTAGTCAATATGCAAAATGCACATAGCTTTGCTGTTGTCACTGAAAATCAAAAGGAATGATAATATTGATAATAGCTGTCTATCGGATGGGATGGGAGTTCCTTTTTTTCCAGCCTCTCTATTGCATTTCCTACCACGTTAAAGTGTTAAACACTTGCAGATGCTTAGGATTATTTCGGAGTTGGAACTTCCTGAAAATAGTGTTTTCAGTGATCTGAGTTTCTTATGAGTTTTTCAAATCTTGCTAAATGCTGATGGAGTTACCAGACATTGATCTAAGACATGTACCTAATGCAGACTTTTCTGAGGAATAGAGAAGTCGCAGAATTCGTGAGTGGGGCATTGGCTGGTGCAATGACTAAGGCTGTTCTTGCTCCCTTAGAAACTATCAGGTAGTTTTTGCTCTCCAGATTTGTCTTTTCATAGTTCTAAGTCTAGCGTCTTGCTATTTCAAAATATATTAGTTTGGTTGCATGAGAAAGTTTGTCCCCCACTCTGGGAAATGAGTTTGTTTACAATTTTCAATGATCTGCCGATTATATTATGGTACTAGTATATATCTTTCAGTGAAGTGATATCCGCTTGCTATTCTAATTGAAGTAATTTACTACACCAAGCCCATTTAGCTAAGTGATATACAATTATTTTGTTGTCTGTTGCCATCGATTCCGATAAATATCAAAAGTGCTCTATCTACTTATAAAAGAGTATCTACAAGTAATCTGATATGCTTTGATTGATTTCAGGACAAGAATGGTTGTAGGGGTAGGATCAAAACATATTTTTGGTAGCTTTGTGGAGATTGTTGAACATAATGGCTGGCAAGGACTCTGGGCAGGTAATACAATAAATATGCTCCGGATTATCCCAACTCAGGCAATTGAGCTCGGGACATTTGAATGTGTCAAAAGGAGTATGGCATCAGCACAAGAGAAATGGAAAGAGGATGGATGCCCAAAGATACAACTTGGCAATTTGAAAATCGAGCTGCCATTTCACTTACTATCGCCGATTGCAATTGGAGGTGCGGCAGCTGGAATAGCTAGCACTTTAGTGTGCCATCCTCTTGAGGTTCTTAAGGTACTTCAGAGCTAAATCTGCATGTTAAATATCTGTGGGCACTATTCATGGAATGTTATGTTCCTTTTCTTTATTTCCTTTTTGGGGTTTGGTTTATATTTCTAACTTCTATTGCCTATTCCAAATAAATGGCAAACCAGCAAACTTCGTAGAACTTTGTGAGGCCTCTTATTTAATTTATTGATTACTTTTTGACTATTCTTCTTGTCGCAGGACCGCATGACTGTCAATCGTCAGGCTTATCCTAGTATTGCCATTGCCATCAACAAGATTTACCGGACTGATGGCATTGGTGGTCTTTATGCTGGCCTCTGCCCAACGTTGGTTGGCATGCTTCCATATAGCACATGCTACTATTTCATGTACGAGACCATCAAGACTTCCTACTGCCGTGCACATAAAAAGAAATCTTTGAGCCGTCCTGAGCTGCTGGTTATTGGGGCTCTTTCAGGTCGGATTCAGTTACATGTAAAGTGTTACATACAATTCACCAAATTTCTTGAAACAAATTAGGAAATGTTATATTCCAAGTTAGGTGTCTTGTCTCATAGTTATTTGAACCTTCTAGGTCTAACTGCAAGCACAATCAGCTTCCCTCTAGAAGTGGCAAGAAAGCGGCTTATGGTGGGATCCCTACAAGGGAAGTGCCCACCCCACATGATTGCAGCATTAGCTGAGGTGGTCCAAGAGGAGGGCGTCAAGGGGCTTTTCCGAGGATGGGCGGCGAGCTCCCTGAAGGTCATGCCGACGTCCGGTGTCACCTGGATGTTTTATGAGGCATGGAAGGACCTTCTTTTGGGTTCACGGCTCCATGCCTAGCAGGAACGTGACGAAGTCAGGCTCTTGCATTGTTACAGAATAAATTTGTTGTGCTGTGTGGGATTTTCAACATTTTTTTTCTCCTTAAAAAATCCCACATATGCCAACCATTTAGGAGAGAAGAAGGCCATCTTGTGCTGGTTGCACTGATGATTAGCAGTATTAGTCAATTGGCCTTTGCTAACCTGGGATTATCTAACTACTAGCAACTCTGAGCAGACTCAACCTGGACTGGGTATGCATTGGCCCCAAGCATTGTTGTTGTGAAATTTGTCTACTAATGAAAGAAAGACTATTTCTTAGTTCTGAGATGAACCTTTTGTCACTGAACGTTGCATACTTTGTATGAGTGGAGCATTTATCTGGCTCATAATGAGTCACTATTATACAGTATTATATGTAACGGAACCGTCCAAATTATAAGAGCACAAGTATAAAAACAATCACCGAAGTGATCAAATTCTCACACTTGAGCCCATATAACTCCGGTAGTCCAATAAAATTACGAGGGATTTCAAACCAACCAACATACAAGTCAAGATCGTAGTAATTCAACATAACAAGTCATAAGTTACATCCATTTCTCAAGTAATTCAATATACATCGGAGTTCAACATAGTTATTACAACTTACATTGAAAAGTAGCGGAAGTAAAGTAATTTGAAACTAACATTATTCTTATTTCAAATACATGCCAGTACCACGGTCGACTTCCAACAAAAGCATTAGAGATAAGGTAAATAAGAACGATCATGCCCATGATCACACTCTGCCACAAGGCAGGAGCCAACCAACTCTTGCAGCCGCCATGATACATCACAACCTGCAACAAGTGGGAAAAAAACCCTGAGTACAAGGAGGTATTCAGCTAGACTTATCCGTCAGAAATCATAAATAAGGTGACACCAAAGATCATGCAAGGCTGATATAAAGTGGGGCTAGCTTGACAACATTTTGCATAAAAGCTTAATATAGATGATCAATCATTAATGCTTAAGCATCAAGTTAATTATCATTAACCTATCATCTATATTAGAACCTGTACTAGAGCACTCACTTTATTAGGAGCAAACAATATTAATCATAGCAGGTATAAATTGAGACAACATTTCCATCGTGATCCAATTAACCATCAGTTCAAATTAGTTGAATCTACGTTGCCGCTGCTCAAGTCAAGTGCTCACTAACCGGGAGCGACGGCGATTCGAATCGAATTCCTATCCAGCTGGAGGGGTATTTCTAACACTCACCACGCAGGCCCCTGCCAGGGTCGCCCCTGCCACCTTTCGTACAATTCAGGAGTCGCGGGTTCGAATGATGCCGCATCCCCAAGGGCAACACTCTGCCAGGTGATAGGGACTCTAACCCCCCCTTACTCTCCTCCAAGATGCGACCTACCATTCGATTCCCGGCCTGAACCGCATTACTCGGCTTCGCGGTCGGAACGACTTATCCGGCCAACTAAGTGTTAGACTGCGTTCAACATGACTCAAGGACGTACAACGAATCGGTCCTTAAACGACTCAGACGGGGATAGATCCACACCCAAGACCTCCATGCCTTGTTGCTTCACTATCGTCATCCCGCCCGGTTTCATTTCATTTTATTAACACATGGTTCCATTTCACGATAGCAATTATAGCCAACCGTGCCATATATGAATATTCCTATATCTCGCAGGTGACAGAAAATCACCTAACTTCTATAGCTTAAAGCAGGGCTAAGCATCTACTCGATCCTAGTCTATGTAGGATTCAAGGATTCATATATCTGGACAAGAAGTGATATAATGCAGCAAGGGTTTCCAACCAACTCCTACCACTTAATGCAACAATACTTATAACATATATAGAATTAATTGCTTTGAAGATAGGAGACTTATAATGCTCCGGGGCTTGCCTGGGATCCGACTCAAGTTAGAGTATGTCAGATGAAACCCGCTTGGCGAGCATCCTCCAATCTAGCACTCGTCCGATCTTTCTACCTTCGGGATGGATCCACCAAACACCGTCTTCGGGTTTGGCTCCAATGCCATTTCCTTCACACGTTTCTGCTAGCATACCTATATGAGATGTAAGATGCAAGTGCATGAATACATGGAAGTATAATGGACAATACATCACATACAGTAAACAAGACAAACACCATATTACACTCCACATGCATAGACACTTCATGTTGCTTAAATAAACATCACCCAACCTAATATAAAAGATGACAAGCATATTAGGCATGGCACACAAGGTTTCACAAGATCTCATGTGTATTAACTTAACTACCCTCAAAGCATAAGTCACACTTAACAATATACAAGCAAACAACTATAATTGGAATTGATCCATTTCTGGACAAGCAAACAGTAGCTTCATAATTCAATCATATCTGGAGTTTTATAAATCCAAATGACTTGAAAGAAGACCTTATGGAAAGTTTATGAAATTCTATACATTTAATTTATAATCATCACAGCATGATTCCAAAGTTTAACATGTCGAATTTATACAAACACAGAAACTGGTCTAACAAGACAGAGAGCAAGCAATTCTATAACCCAACTTTAAACAGCTATAATTCCTAAACCACATGGCCAAATACTACCAAATTTTAACAGCAGCTAGATATATAAATTATCTACAACTTTTGTATAAACAAGTTTCACAACAAATCACATTATCATTAAGAACTTTGCCAAGTTTCCAGATCTGTCCAGAAACTTCATTTGCAAGAAATAATTATTAACTTATATTGCAAACATATAATTGGATAAAACCAACTTTACCAACATTTCACACATAACTAATGAACACAAGAAAACATAGTGTCCATTACTAAATAAATTCTTTTAATACATTTTCTTAATTCATTTAGATAATTATGTGGAATTATGAACACCTATCAAAAGTTCACAATAAATTCTACCAAAATTATAGTGGCCTAAATATGCTCCCAATAGTCTAGTGTCCAAATTTCAAGCCATTTGGACATGTATATCAACCTCTATGAAAAAGACAAATGGATATTGTAATAAATAATGTGAGAGCAAGTTAAACCTAAAACTCCATATTTTCTATGAACACAAGGCCCTAGCATGAATCAATATGATATATAAACATCATACTAAGCTAATGGAACAACATCTTCCATTTTATCAATTATATATTATTTACAAGTTATTTATCAAGCCATAAACAAGTTAAATCAATAACTTGATCATACACTAAGCAACGACCATGAAATTTATACCACACTACATTCATATCATGGAAAGACTACCATAAAAATTTCACATCATTTGGAGCCACACAACTTAAGATATAAAAATGACAAGCAATATAATGTAGATTTCCTTATTTATCAAGGCCAAATTAAAACCTTAAGAAAAAAGTGAACAACTAGTATGTTTGATATTTTTCCTAGCAAGTACATGTCCTCACAAAATTAACAAAACAAGAATCACTATTTTTGGATATCTAAAACTCCAGATCTTGCTCTGGTCAATGTTTAAGGCATTTTTAGAGCATTTTTAAAGCTTAAATGAAGACATCAGAAAACATCTACAAACATGTAACATATTATGACTCTACTGCATATATCTTTTCTCAAGGTTTCCAAAAAGTCCATATTTGCTATTTTTGGAATTACCTAGCATGAGATATGGATTTTCAAAGATTAACGTGAAATGGAAATTCAAAATCAGCATTACCTAACCCTAACTTAACTTGCTAAGCGCACCCGAACAAGCACCCAAATCAGTCACCACTTAACCCGACATGTGGGACCCGCTGTTCATCCGGGCCCGCTCGTCAGTCACTCACACAGAGAGACACAGAGACAGGAGAGGGGAAGCCGGCTTTCATCCCCCCCGGCACCGGAAACAGGGGAGACGGCCGGTGACTTGCCGGCCGGCCATCTTCTGGCCGGTGAGGCCGGTGCCGGCGGCGGGGAAGGGCAGCGCGAGCTCCACCATGCCAGCCCACATCCGTAGGTGGCCGAATCATGACCGGAGATGGGTTGTGGCCTGCTGTCCACGCGAGCAAACAGCTCGGCGGCGGCCGTGCCGACGACGACGGCTCTCCAGCGGCTAATGGCGGTGGAGTAGTGGTGGGGGAGCATAGGGGCGGTCCACTACACCCGGGGGTGGCTCCAGTTAGGCCAGGGATGGACCCTAGTGGCTCGGCTACGAGCATGTGCGGCGCACGGAGGCACAGCTCGCCGGCGGCCGTTACAGCGGCGATACGGCCAGGGAAAACGGCGGTATCGAGGGCGGCGGATGGTGGTGAAGGTGCAGCAGTACTAGGATAGGACAGGGAAGGCATGGAGAAGTGGATTGGTGGGCGGCCATTGAGCTCTATTCGGCCAGAAATGGCGACGGCGTCTGCGCGACGCGAGGCCGCGGGCACAGAGCGAGAGAGGGGCGAGCGAGCGCTCGGCTTCTCCACTCAACGCGAGGCAACACGCAGGCGTAGTGAGGGGCGACGATGGAGCATGGGCACCACGTGGCAGGGAGGTGGGGGTGCGACGCGAGCATGGCCGCCACGTCCAGAGCACGTGTCGGTGGTTCAGACATTGTGTCGAGTACGTGTCGTGCGTTGCTGTGCCTGACTTGGAGACCAATTTTGGGCCGGCTTGGGTACGAATTGGACAATGGGCCCAAAACAAGATGTGATCATCTCTAAATACTCTCCAACTTTGATTAAGGGTCCACAGTCATTAGGGCTCTGGCTTAGGAGATAATTGTCTCCAAAGTTGCCAATGTCAGTGATTTGATAACAATGATCAACTATCCAAAATGGGGGTCAAAATGAATTGCAATTGGTGCCATCTTCTTATATGTTCTTCCTCAACAGGTAAGCTCCAACTTTTGTATTCAGACCAAATTAAGTTGCTTAGAAAAAACTCGAGAACGAGGGATGCCAATGTCGAAGACACTAAAATCGGGCTTTTAAAATTGCTAAGTGTTGGAAACAGTCCAAATTCTAACTTGTGGGCCCTTTTTGAGCACTTTACACACATTTTCATGACTTGACTCTTAAACAAAATTTGTTTCTTATAAAATTCTCTAGAACTTTGTAAAAGGGTGCACAGTCATGCAAAGCTTCTAGGTCCCACTTTTGAAATGGTCAAACAAAAGTGTTCTAGGGTTCATACATGGTCAACCATCACTTAGAAGCACATTTAGGCAAAATGATCAACATGAACATTGTTTCATTAAGTGTCCTAAGTGTAGTTAAGGTGTTGTAGAGTCCAAACATACACACCATGCATAGGTTGCACAAAAGTGTAGGTCTCACATGCATTGAAACATAGAAATCCCTATAATTGAAATGCTTGCTTCAAAGCTATATTTCAATTTTTTCATGTGTTTGCTTCAAGGTACATGCTACATATGTTTCACTAGGTTGTTCCTCATATGTCCAAGATGTGTTGCACATGTTGCATTTGTATGTTGCATAAACACTAGTTCCCATGGGATCTAAGGCATGTTTCAGTTATAATCCAAACAAGCATATAACTTATCATTTCATGTGACTTTTTGATTCCAAACTTCATGAAACTTTTCCAGGGATCAATATAGATAGGTACTAAGGTGAGACACATGAATATATTGTAATAACACTACCCAAGCATATATTTTGAAAAGGGGCCTATATGTAAAGCAATGATGCAACATCCACTTTAGGTTAGGCTCATCTCCATAGGTTGACCTTGACATTGTCATTGTCATCTTCACTTAATCTGTCATATTTGAGCTCAAACTCACTACTTAATGAGTGACAAACACCTGGGGTGTTACATTATACATCCACTGGTCCAAAATGAGTGTTGTTGTGGAATATATGCAAATAAACTTTCTAATTTCTCATACGAGAACTTTAGCTTTGTTCTAAGTCAAACTTCTCAAAGGTTAGTCAAGTTTTAGAAAACTACGTATCAACATCTACAAGTTTGAAAAGATGCACTAGCAGGACATATTTCATGGAGAGTTTAATAAAACTAATTTGATACTGTAGATGCTGAAGCATTTTAGGGAGAGTTTGACTATTAAGACACATTTTACTGTTGCTCTCTATAATACAAGGAGTCCTGGCTCTCAAGTAAATCAGACCAAATTTCCTTTGGATTCATTATTTTCGTGCCAGCAATTTACTGCAAAATTACCTTGTATCAAACCACAAGTGGACAAATGTAAAAATGCTCGCTTTCTTTCTCACAACTACCGGTACTCTGCAACAATGCGGTGCAATCTCCAAAGATGGCCATTTGTCCTAAGTGGCAGCTAAGCTCCAAGGTCTTTCTTTGCTCTAACCAAAGCTTCGTCCCAACCAAACTTGTCCTAATCACCATACTGTGATTATACAAGGCGCAGGCGCCAATCGCGAGGGAGACATCGTCATACACGCGTGTTTAGGCCCAAACACTGGCCGGCCGCCGGCCATGTGCCCCAACGCGTCAACGCCGGCAACCGGCGATGCCGATGCCGATGCCGACACGGGCGGCGCCACTGTTCTGGCGAAGCTTCATGCTTCGCGAGCTGCCATCGTCTCGGTGCTTTCAGCCGCGGCCGAGGCTGAGGTCGAAATCGACGCCATCGGCGACCGCCTCGACGAGCTCCTGTCCAGCGCCTCGCCGTCGTCCTCCCACAACCTCCAGTCCCAAGCTGTGGCGGCACGCGCGCTGAGCGCGCGCATCGACCGCGCCGTCGCGCCGGCCGAGCCCCTCCTCGCGGCGTTCCGCCGCGTGTCCGCGCTCGCCGAGGATGCCGCGCCACCCGCGAACCCGGGCGACGCCGAGAGCGCGGTCGCGTTCGTCGACCGTGTGGACCAGCTGCGGGGCGCCATCGAGGAGGTGGTGGCACGCGGCGAAGAGGCCGTCCGGAGGGTGGAGGAGGCGGTCGGCTTCCTGGGCCGGACCAAGGCGGCCGGCCGAGGCCGCGTCCGGAGGCTGACCGAGGCCGCCGCGGCGCTGCGCGCTGTGTACGAGACGGAAGCCGAGGAGATGCGCTTCGAGGGCCCCCTCGACGATGCTCTCCTCGGCCTCCAGGAGCTCTTCGAGGCGCTGCTCCTCAGGCTGAAGCACCCGGCGCCAGTGGACGACGACGTCGCCGGCGTCGAGGGAGGCACGGCCGGGTACGAGCTGGGCACTGACGACCAGGTGGAGGCCGCCGCAAGGATGGCCAGGACGCTCGCCGGCAACGACTGCTTGGACATCTGCCTCGACATCTACGCCACGGTGATTCGTTTTCTCTAACCTCTACTACAGCTAGCCTTGCTGTGACAGTTGCGATGTGAGTAACTGAAATAACGGTGGGTGACGTCACTCAGACGAGGTACAGGAGAGCGGCCAAGGCGATGATGCGGCTCAACCCGGCGTACCTCAAGTCGTACACGCCGGAGGAGATCGACGCCATGGAGTGGGAGTCGCTGGAGTCGGCCATGGCGCTCTGGAGCCCGCATTTCCACGTGGCTATCGCCTCCGTGCTCGTTGCGGAGCGCCGGCTCTGCGCGCGCGTGCTCGAGCCCCTGCCGCCGGCGGTCTGGCCCGAGTGCTTCGCCAAGATCGCCGCCCGCATCGTCGCGGCGTTCTTCCGCTTCGCGGACGGCGTGGCCGCCGCGGCGCGCGAGCCGCAGAAGCTGTTCAAGCTGCTCGACATGCTCGACGCGGTGGTCCGGGAGAGGGAGCGCCTGGACGAGCTCTTCTCCAGCGAGTCGGCCACCCTGGTCGCCATCCGCGAGCGCACGCGCGAGGTGGAGCGCGCGCTGGCGCGCGCCGCGGCCGGCGTGTTCTTCGAGTTCGGTCTCCGCATCGAGACGCTCTACGTCACCGGCGCCGGCGCCGACGCCGGGCACGTTCCCAAGATCGTGCGGTACGCCGTGAACTACCTCAAATGCCTCGCGTCCGACGACTACCGCGCGCTCATGGACACCGCGCTGCGCGCAGATCTGGAGCGCGGCGACGAGGACGACGGCGCCGGCAAAGGGGACCGCGCCCCGCTCGCCGAGGCGGCGGCGAGCGTGCTGGAGGCGCTGCACCGGCACGTCGAGGCGGCGCGCCGGATGTGCCCGGACACGGTGGCGTCGCACGTCCTGGCCATGAACGCTTACTGGTACATCTACATGCGTTCCCGGGGCTCGGAGCTGGCGAAGCTGGTGGGCGAGGACACCATGCGGCGCCGGTACAAGGCGGCGGCCGAGGAGGCGGCGTGGGAGTACCAGGACGCGGTGTGGACCCCGCTGGTCCGGCTCGTCAGCGGCAGCAGCTCCGGGGCTCCCAAGACCTGGCCGCCGGACGACGCGCGGGAGAAGGCGGTGGCGTTCGCTGACAAGCTGGAGGAGCGGGTGAGGCGGCATGGGGCCGAGTACAAGATACCGGACGGCGACCTCCGGGGACAGATCAAGGTCGCGACGGCCAAGGCGGTGCGCGGCGCGTACGCCGGGTTCCTGAAGGCCAACGACAAGGCTCTGGCTGGCGGCCGGAAGCAACTGCTGCCGCTGGACATCATCGAGGGAATGGTAGGGCGCGTGTTCGACGAAATGAGCGATGGAGCCGCCGGCAGCGTCGGCCGGGCGAGGAGCCGGCGGGAGTCGAGGAGCAGCGGCAATCTGGAGGGCTTCTACGCCGTCTAAAAATAGTGAAATGAATGCTTCTGTTATTCTGTACTTTGAGTTTCTGTGTTGAAAGAACAAAGTTGAGTTAAATCTTCACAGACAATGTGATATATCAAAATCTACTTTACCACAGTATGTACTTGAAAACTAGATAAATTAAAAAGGTTGGAAATATATTTCTGATATTTGTAGTATTACATATATTGTTGGCCGAAGCTAAACTAGGGGCTAAATTTGTTTGGATCCACCCAACTAACTAAATATTACTAGTTGAGTTAGCTGAAAAAAACTAGCTAATAGCTAATCGCTAGTTGGAAGGTAGGTAACACATTAGCCAAGGTAACCAACTATTGATTGTATTAGCTAGGAAAACCCAGCTAATAGCTAATCGTTAGTGTGTTAGCTAAGAAAAATACAGCTGACTAGCTAATTGTTAGTTCGATGGTAGGCAACAGATTACTTAATCGTTATTAATTGTGTTAGCTAAAAAATCAGCTAATAGCTAGCTAATCGTTAGTTGGATGGTACGTAACACATTAGCTAATCGTTAGTTCAATGATGGGTAACACATTAGCTGGTTTATTAACCGAGATAGCTAATCTTTAGTAACTAACTATTAGGCCAATCTCAGTCGGAGTTTCATATGAATTTAATATTGTGACACTTAACATATTTGATGATTCAGCAGGTTTTTTCGATAACAATAATTCAGTAGGTTAGTTATAAAGAGAGAGATAGAGAGAGTTTCGTAGAGTTTTATTAAGATGAAATCACAGTAACCAACATAAAAGTTGGCATGGTAATCTTGGTAATAGCACCTTAACACTCACCATTAAGTCTAGTCTCAGCCTTAGGTATATACACGGTCCCTAAGTTTTAATTACCAACATAAAAGCTGACATGGTAATCTTGATGATAATACTATCATAACACTCACCACTAAAACTGGTCTCTCACCACTAGGAGTAGCCTTAGCTATATACACGGTCCCTGAGTTTTCCATGACTGGCCTTAGCTAGGGTTCCACACGGTCCGTGGTTATAGGGTTCTCTGCTCCTGGTTATATTTCCAAGAAGTATTTATTTCTTCTGAACTCGTGGAACTGCAGGAATTTGAAAGAAAATATCTTTTATAGAACGATAATGATACGATTAAGATGCCCGGATGGACGAACGCCTCCCATTGCTCACTCCCGGACGCGCTCACGCCCTTCCCCATTCTTATCCCTTCCACGCTCGCGCCCTGCCCCACCCCGACGACGCGGTCATGGCTGCTTCCCTGGCCGCGGCGGCGCCCTCACCCACCTCAGCGTGCGCGCTCCCCGACCCCGGCGTCCTCACCCACCGGGAGCACCCAACGCCTGCGGATCTGAGGGCCCTCTCCCCAACCCCGGCGAGATCCATAGAGGTGGCGCGGCGGTGTTGCAGGGGAGTGGACGACTCTCCTCCACCTCGACGCGACACCCCGCCCAACCCCAACGGAGCCTTCTCACTCCGGCGACCGAGCTCCCCTACCCTGTGGCCGAAATCGACCGGCCCGGCCTTTTCCTCCCCAATGTTGCATATGTATGTGTTCAAGTGTTTTAGGTGTTTCAGATGTATGTTGCATTTGTTTCATATGGATGTTGCAAAAGTAGATCGGGAGATATTGCATATGTTGCAATTGTTTCAGAGGCATGTTGCAAGCGTATGTTTCGAGTGATGTTTCATTTGTGTTTTTCGGATGCATGTTGCAATTGTGTTTTTCTGGATGTTGCATATGTTTTACACATACATTGCATGTGTAATGTGTTTTTTTATGTTACGTATGGTTGCAATGATTTTCAAGTGTTTCAAAAACATGTTTGAAGTGTTTCGACAGCCTTGAGACATATGTTGCAACTGTCGTATTTAGATGTTTTAAAAGCGGATCGGGTCTTTCATCTCTCCTCCTCACCTTCCATTGCATCGTCTCTCCTAGCGCCGGCAGGGCATCCATACGACGCCGTGGTCGGATCCTTCCGAATTGGAGGCGCCGCACGTCCGTCCCCTCTTGTCGCTCGGGCAGCACGGGCCCTGCGTGGAGCGCGCAGACGTCCAGACACGTCCGGACGCTAGCATCACTATTTATAGAAAATAGACAGTTGAATCCCAGCCGACATTTAAAAACAAAAATAGCGCAGCTCATCTCCATGCTTAACTAGTGCAAAGGTGCACAACCTTTTTTTTTCACCAAAAAAAAAACTGATCTTATCGCCATGTAGAAAACGCAGCTTGAACTGAACGAGAGATCTCACACGCAATCAGGACAAGACATGAAACATTGCATTTATCCCACAACTGCGATGCAAGAAAGCAAATACATTACCAGGCACAGTTAATATGTATCGCATACAAACCATAACGCTAAACTCTTTTGCACACAGCTAACCAACCACTATTATTCTGTAAATAGGCACACCCTAACATAGATACACTGATGCAAACCACTACGCTTCTGTTCTAGAACCTCAAAGACTATCCTGAAGAGTCACACCTATACAATCTTCGACGACAGTTTTGTTAGTCTGTTTGGAAGCACCAGAGTTGGACTTGATCTGTTTTGCTTTCTTCACTGATGGACTGAGCAAAAGAACAAGACACCCCTGGCCTATGAAGAATTAGGCGGTTCATTTCAAGAATCCGACTCGGCAGTTCCTGAAAGGGTGACAAAATTGAAGACATTGGTCATGAACTCATGATGCTGTGGCCAACAGTCACAGCGAATCTTGGTGTAAGTGCTAGTGGACGATGAAACTTACCATCACCACAGAGCTGCTCAACCCGGCTTACAATGTGCTTGCCGTAAGTGTACTTCCTCAATGCTTGCATATGACCCTTTACACGGCTGAGCAGGAGTTCCCGCTGATTCTCATTGCATGTTTCAAGTATCTTCTGAACCACATAATTAGCATACTGGTCCTTCATCATTGCCTAATTGAATATAAAAGGTGGTTAGCAAATATAAGCTAACATCAAGACAGAAAGAAATAAGGTTACAGAAGAGACTCCTTTGGTGATCCATGAGATTCACAGCTCCCAGAAGCTGGAATAACTGAAAGACACCCATAGAATCATCTGATTGACTATGTACAGAACTGAGATCAGCTCCCCGTGTCTTAGCCTTACTTTCAGCCCGTTTGGCAGAGGAAGGGACTAAGGGAGGGATAATGGAGGAAACACTTAACTACACTATCAAACATACCAGCAAATTGTCATTGGCCTCTGTCTGCTCCACAATCTGCCTGATCAGAAGATCCCGCTCCGCAATATCACCATGTTGAAAACACTTCTCTATCACATTTGATGCAAATTTATTTTGGCTCATGGTAACAACCTGCCCAGCCAATTTAGTAATAATTTGGCTCCTCTCATGAGCTTTTCCTCTTTCTAGAACATGCTGCAAAAAAAATAGAGAACAGTAAGCTGCCAAGGGAGGCATAAACATATCAAACATTGGAAAGGTCGTGGGAGAAACGGTGTTGAAGGATCCACTATATCAACTTACAAAGTAATTTTACCTGTGTAACATAGTTGCCATACTGATCTTGCGCAAGGATGCACGCCGACTGCAATATCTCATCTATTATGCACTGGCCTTGTGAGTTACCACCGCAGTGCTCCAAAACTCTCTGCCCAGAATGATAATCATTGAAGAATGCACCAGAATCCATCACGAAATTCTAATAGATTATTACTGTAAATTCACCTGAATTACACGGCAACCATATGGGTGCATTGAAAGGCTAGCAACTTGTCCCTGAAAAGCAGATACTACAAAACCAATATGTTCTGTGGGGACACACTCAATGCACTTCTGTATAACATGATTTCCATTTTGATCACGGACACATCGCATAACATGTCCATCAAGCTCGTGAACTAGATCTATTTTCTGGTCAAGTTCCATAACTTCAAGAGCCTACATGTTTCGAGAGAGAAGTTAGTGGAAGCAATAATCAATAATGATAGATGTAGTTGCTCACATTAAGCTAGATGATATCAAGAATCACATGAGAAACTAAGTTTTAAGTTGATTGCACTGCATCACCAGTCCCACAGTACCATTAGCAGATTAACAGCAAATTTCTATGTACATAAAAGAGGTCATCTTTTCATATCATAGTTATTTTCCCCCTCAGAATGTCATAGTGATTACGAAAAGATACCCCTCTAACTCTGCATGCACTGAATGATGGATATTGTGATAGAACCCTGCTGATTTTTTGCAATAATAGAAGGGAAGAAAAAAAGAATTTATATATAAAGACAGAGACTAGCGAAAAACACTGATCAGTAGAACATAAACTAAAAAGGAATTGATCCCACAGATACTTGAGATAGAATATAAAACACCACAAGTTTCAAATGCTCACTCTAGTACTGCAGGTATGCTCATATAAACCTTAATTGAAGTTTTTATGAACCACTAACACTGCACATGAGCTCAAGATCAGAAGGACATCTCACAATGGCACTCATTTTACAAAGACTGAAGCCAGGCAGCTTTTGAAGTAGTTGGAGACTTACAAGCATCACATGTTGATGAAAAACAAAATGCTATGTACAAACAGAATTGAGAAATAGAAAGGCTTGTATAACATATTCTATAGTTCCATAATTGTTACAAAAGATGTGCCTGTTACATTAAAAAACAAAAGATGTGCCTGGGTCCTTAAACTTACCTTGGATTCTCATCTAGGTTCATAAACTCTCAAAGTGAGAATCTGGGTCATTCAACTTTAAAGTGCTTCACTCTAGGTCCAAATAGGGACCTGGTTTACCACTTGGAGTGAACAACTTAAAATGTTCAAAGGACCTAGAGCCTCACTTCGAGAGTTTGTGGCCTTAGGTGAGAATCCTGGAAAGTTTAAGAACCTAGGTGCGCTTTGCTCTTATTACAAATTAGTCACATCTAACTTAATTATATTAAGCAAAGATTAAAGAGTACCTTCTGGATTACACGGCAGCCATACATCTGAAGACTCAAAGGCAAAACATGACCAACAAGCTTGGTGGCAAGATCCCTCCTTTGCTCACGAGTTCCATGTTCAAAAAACTGCAGTGATTACAAACTTATGTTTACTGGTTACAAGTTACAATGCATGACAATGTGAGATGAAATGACTAGACATGGCAAGCGATATACAAACAATACTATGGGCCACGAGATTCACCCTTGCAACAGCATACCTTTTGGATCACGTAATTCCCGAAAACGTCAGTCATTAATGATGAAGCATGAGGAAGAACCTCCGCAAACACAGATGCCTTCTCTTCAGCAGTGCAGTTTTCCAACTTCTGCTGGATGAATCGGCTACCATGTTGGTCAGCACTGAGATCAAGAATACATCCAAATTAGCATACAAACCTTTGTTTCTTAGAATGGATGTTAAGACAGGATATGGACTAAACCAACAATCAACACCGAAGAACTAACCTGTATTCAACTATTCGACCTGTGATGTCAGATAGCTCAACCCTGCGTGCTCTGTTGGACTTTAACTCTTCTAAGAAAGAGCAGGTCTTTGATTCATCAAACTTCTGTCTTTCTCGCTGTCCTTGAATCCCAGGACTATCAGTGATATTTCTTGAGGGGGACTGAAATCCAATAGAGTCATTTCTCCTACCAGGAGGCAATACTCCAGGCAACGTTTGTCCCTGAAACACTGGACTTGTAGGATAAGTCATCGGCACTCCGACGTAGGATGAGATGCCTTGATAATTTGGAACAGTCCCTCCTCTTCTGTGTGTAGGAGAATTAGGAAAGCCAGTTCTTGGAAGTGGAATCCTCTGATCAGATGGATATGCTGCTTGGGGTATCATCTTTTGTGGATCAAAGCTTTCAGCTGGATTCCCAACAACAGTAAATCTTGGACCCATTGTATTGTATTGATTTCCACCAGTATACTGAAATAAAGAGGGATGCTGAAAGAAATGAATGAAGTTCTGATCGGGAATGGACGGCTGCATACCAGCCCCAAGTTGTCCGTATACTTTATATGACTGCATAAAATCTGTTCCCCCTGTAAGATTCCCTGCTGGAGGAAATCCAGATGGCCTGCCACTAAAGCTTGGAGTCATAGGACTGTCAAGAGGTGTAGCAAGAGGACCTTGGGGAGCATAGCCAGCCATAAAAGGTGGCAAAATGGAACCACTTACAGCGTACCCACCAGTTCCAATTGAGGTTGGAAAAGCATTAGCAGGGTGCAAATTCTGATAATAAGGGTTTCCAAAAGAATTTGGTGTATAGAAAGGTGTTGTCATACTAGGCTGCGGTAAAAATTGGTGCATGTCACCAGCAGGTAACTTGAGCTGAGCATGAGACAAGTTATCAACAAAAGGTATATGGGGAAGACGGGGTCCTTGAGTAGTCATTAGAATAGGATCACCTTGGACTGGGGGAAAGGAGCCATACTGCTGCAAGACATTGTCCTGCCACCTCTGCTTGACAGGTAAGGATGTATGGCCATCCAAACTTAACTTCAAATTCTTCATACTGGAGTCCACATTATCAAGTTCAGTAACAGCTGCACCACTGTCAAGCACGACATTTCCATGTTTGGTGTCTACAGCCACCTTTTCTTGCTGAGAAGTTTGCATACCAGTTTTGCTACCAGAATATGATGAACTGGAAAGGGGCGGTGATGAAAGGTCACTGCTAACAGTACTTTTCAGTGGGCTTTTTGGTGTCCAAGAGTTCAGGTCTGATTGCTTGACAGCATCAACTGACAAACTCCTTGACAAATTTATGTCAGAATATACAGGCATGGAATCACCAGTGTTGCTATTTGAAGGATTAGAAGATGAACTATCAGGCAAAGAAGCAGCACTCTGTTGAAAGCTCTCCTAAGGAAATATTAAACAGATGATGAGACCATTTGTAACAGTCAAGAGAAAACCAAAGCATCAATTCAAACTTCATTTGTAAGTGCAAGAGGGAAAAGAGTGAAGTAACAATTGGGAAGGAACAAGCAAATACAGTAAGACAAAGCACAAATGTTGCATCACTTCAGATCTCTTCCAGAACTTGTTAAAGGCTAATAATCTGTGGCGATTGCTTTTGGAAAGCATTTTTTTACTGTTTTCACTTTTCAAATAGGTCTACTAATTATAATAGCTGTTATAGTAGAATGTAAAACAAGCCAATTATTTCCCACGTTTTTTTTTAAAAAAAATAGACAATTCCAAAGTGTAGTGATCTAGATAGACTTGTAGTGCTGAAATTTGGTCTGTCACGTGGTAAGAAATTGAGTAAGAATGGAGCAATACCTTTAAGGCATTGTTTGGATTTAGTCGGATTCGCATCAATCCACATGTATTGGGGTGGATTAGAGTGGAACTTGAACTAAATTTCATCCCAATCCACCCCAACACATGCGGATTGAGGTGAATCCGACAACATCCAAACAAGGCCTAAATGTTCAAAAGAAACCTTAGCTTTTACCTATCGAAAGGAACCTTACTATAAAGTTTTTACCTATACAAAGATCACTAAGTATCAGCTAAAGCAGGGCTGAAATATTGGCCTGTGCCATAAGAACAATAATGTTTATTTCTACTTTTGGATACAGCAAATTCAGTGGCCTCATAATAAGGTAACCATTGCGCAAGTATGTTGGAAAGTTCATATCTTATTTCAGGTTCAAGCAGGTAAAAGGCCATAGCATCCCTGCTCATTCATGTGCCCCTAAAGCAAATTATAAGGTGTCAACATACCAACTAACTACTAACTAGCATGTTTCAGAACCACAATTTCTGAATTTTCTCTGGCACATATAACTATGAAGGTAGGATGCAACGGCTATGACAAAAAAGGAGTAATTGATCCATGTCAAGCACTCACCAGACTAAAATCCTGGCTCTGAAAGTTGGATGCACTGGAGATAATCTGGGCATCCTCCACTGAACTTGAATCCAATCTTGGAGATTTATCATCCTCCGGTTCTTCTTTGTGAGTTGACAGTGTAGATCGAGGAACATATACCGAGCCTTTGCTGCTGTTATCTTGGGAGACTACCCTCCACTCTTTAGCCTTGCCAACACGGTTCATTAATCGGCGGCTCTCTCTTGAAATAAGTGGCGGAGGGAGCCTTGGATTCAGATTCACCTTGGAGCCATAATACTCAAAATATGCTGGATCAGCACGTAGTTGCTCCTCAGACTTCGAACTGTCAGTTATGTTATCCAAGGTTGCCAAACTAGCTTCAAAGCTCCCACTCTGCTGGCCAATGAGATGGCCAAGAGCAGCAAGAGATCCTTCCATGCTAGGCGGTGCACTTCCACTGCGATTTGGAACAGATTTGCTCCAGCCCCCATAAACCCCAGTGCCATTATCCACAAATCCCAAATCTTCCCCTGAAAGGCCACCCACTGAAGAGTCAAATGCACCAAATCCCTTACTCCAGTCCCTAGCCCCCGTACCACCAATTAATCGGACAGCACTCTCAGTAGCCATTAGACTGCAGAGAAAGAAATTTGGTTTGTAAGTGCTCATCAATTGATAAGATATATAAGAATTCTTGTTACTTCCTCAACTAGAATATTGAGCCTAAATGTTTGCCAATGTAACTAGTAACAAGAATCAGTGTAAAGCAAATGCATTCGAGATTTCATGCCTAGCGGTCCATGTATTCGATAAAGAGACAAGCTAGAAGAAAAATATACAAGGGTAACTAAATATGCTGCTTTGGCCAGATAATACCATATATGCAGAAATTTGACAGCATGGGGCCTCAATTCAAATACAGAAACATAGAAGTGAATCTCAATCGACGAAAATGGCAAGTTGCAAAGTGAGCCAGTGATTTGGTCAGACGTTTGCTAGCATCTAGCGCCACAACTACAGTTGTGCCAATGACTCAGATAAGGCAGCAAAAGATAATGCCTTTGGGGTGTAATCATGCTCATATCCATCGAACTGCACAAAACCGATGCCACTGCCTACCTCAGCAATCTGACACATTCCAGTTTGTTACACGATCTAATGGGGAAAAAAATAAAATTCCAATGCGAGATCAAATGATTTAGCCATTGGACTAATTCCCCAAGAGAAAGGACACTTTTTTTTCACAAACAAACCCAGAATGCAGTCCAAAAGCAGATGAAAATCGGAAGAGTAGCTAAATTCAGGAACAAGCACAAACCCAATCGACGGCTAGAACTCATTCCTGTGATTCCACCAATGGGAATCCTTAGAATCGCAACAACGCATGCATCCCTCTGGCACAACAGCAACTTGCCAACACTCAAGTAGTCAAGCTCCAACCACAGCCCGAAATTCTCCACCAAAAATCAAGCAAACGCAAGCACGCCAATCATCACACCTCTACACCAGTCAACAGGGGAGATAACGAAACAAGGAAAGGGAAAGCTGTAACCTTGCCGCCTCCAAGTCAGTCGGCTGGCCCGGAACCCTAGGCGACCCATCACCAGCGCCACCACCTGTAGTCATCCTCCCAAAGCTCTCCCCGCAAAAGGCATTCCCCGTTTCTCCAGGGGCACCAACCACCTTGGCCTTATCCACCATCTCTCTGCCAGGAGCTTTCCTTTGCTCCGCCACCACCGCTTTACCCTTTTCCCTTTTTTCTACTTGGTTGGCATGAGGCTGGATATGACCGCAGCAACGTGTTACGGATGTGAGGCAGGGATGTGATGGACAGGATCATAAAGCGTTTGCGTACACGGAGATTGGGGATGCGTTTTAACCTTTCCTTTGAAAAATAAAGAGAGTTTGGGTGTTTTTTTAAGGAAGGAATGGACCTTCGAGATGGCAAATGTCTTGCTAAAGGTAAACATAATCCATAATTAGTATGATAACAGTAGGTGAAAAGAATTTATGTCATTTTTGTCCTTTCATCTAGACATGTTTGTTTAGTACTGTGGATAGTATTGTTTGTAATGAGGCAAAATGAATGTTCTTCGTAATAATGAGAAATTGGTTAGTTACTGGTCATCAATTGACTAAATATGCTAGTAAATGTGAAACACCCCCTATTGCTTTCTCAGCTGATTATTGCAGCCTAAGTTTTTTTAGTGCAACAAGTAACAATAAGTTTGTCAAGCAAATGCATTATAGATTCACTTCAAACAGTTCATATATACCATATAAAGAGATAAGCACAAAGAAAAAGAAACATACACAAAGGGTAATGCTACTTGGGCCTCGTAAGTAAATACCATAGTAGCCAAACTTTAATGGCTCAGGGCCTCAGAACAAATGAAAGACAGAAAAATAACAGTAGAATCTGAATTGGTGTATGTACATGACAAATAGACAAATTGCCAAAGTGAGCCAGCCATTTGGCGTAGCATCTAGCGCCCCAACTGCATTTGAGATAAGGCACCAAACGACAAGACCTTTGGGGTGTAATCATGCAGATATCCATCGAATTGAACACCAACCTCGTACCCTGCCTACCTCAGCAATCCGACACCTCCCATTCCCCTCCACACAATCTAGTGGGAGAGAGAAGGGGGGGGGGGGGGGGACTTTTTTTCATACGAGTTGAAACACGAGCTAGCCTGGACTGGTTCCCCAAGCGCAAAACCAGATGAAACACGACCAAATTCAGGAAGCCCCAGAAACATTCCTACGATTCCAACAAAGGAATCCCTTCACCCCCAACCCAGAATCACAACTACGCACGCATTCCCCTCTAGCAAAGCCAAAGGCGACTTGCCACCACTCGAGCTGCCAAAAAAATATTTCCCCAAAAAACTCCAGCAGACGCTAGCGCGCTAGCAGCCCGCCACGACACAGGTAACAGAGGAGGTGAGGGAACAGGTAGGGGGGGAGAGGGGAAAGGCGCGACCTTGCGGTCTCCGGGCCGGCCGGCCGGCAGCCCGAAACCCTAGGCGGCCGAGCAAGTCCACCAGCAGTCCTCGTCCTCCTCCGCCCGGAGCTCGGCCCACGAGGCCACGACAAGCCTCCCGCTTTCTCCAGCGCCGGCGCCTCCAACCGCGTCGGCCTTATCCACACCTTCGGAAAACACTTCTTCACTCGGGAAGCTTTTCCTTCGCTCCTCCTCCACCTCCACGCACGCTTTTCCCTTTTTCTTTTGGCGACTCGGTGGAGAAGACGATGGACGACGGGCGGTTGAATGGGTGCGTGCGGCCGTACCGATCGGTGGTGGCTTCTAAAACCCTCGCACCCGCCCTGCTGGGCTGTGTGCGACCGCCGCGGCGTGCTTTGGGGTTCGTGCCGGGTGGCGATGTGCGGCGGGGATGGAGGCGGGCGGAGTCACGAGGCGGCGTCGCTCTGCCTTCTGCGTGCGGGGACCTAAGGACGGCAGGGATTCTGCGGCATTTTCGCTACGCGTACACCCGAGATTGTGGACGCGCCGCTTTAAGCCTTCCTTTGGTAAAGTGGTGTGTGGCCTGTGCTTAAAGAGATGGAGAATGTCATGCTAAACCCATATTTATGCGTATGATAGGAGGTGAAATATGCTATTTTCGTCCATTCATCTATCATATGTACATGTTTGTTTTGTTTTATGGATAGTGTTTATTTATGAAACATTCATATCATAGAAAACGATGTTTGTTAAAGACATGCATTGTTATCACTACTATGAGCATTACTTCATATTTATTCTAAGGGTGATTGGATTATTTCAGCCACCTTCAATTCGTTCTTATTTAGTAGGTTGCACATAAGCAAAGCAACTTCAGTGACATAGGAATTTTAAAGGATAGCGAGATGAAAGCTGCGACTAATAAAATCCATGGATGTTGCTTCAAAAACTTATTATGGCATAATTAAATGCCATTGAGCCTATTATGGCCAAAAAATGAAAATATCCATGCAGAAGTTTGCAACTATTCATCGAATTATATTAACTATTGTGACACTTGGAAACAACAAAGTGAAGTTGTCCATCTGGATTGGCCTCGTGCACTAAATGTAAGTAGTTGATTAAGCTCCTTTTTTGGTGGTAGTCTGCATATCCTGAATCTTCGACTTAGCTCAGGTCTTCATAACTTTTCACTAACCATTCTTTCGTTGAAAGGTGACATGGCTATTGTAGCTAAGCGCTAGTTGACTTCATCAACCTCAATCAGTCAACCTAGTATATTAGATTAGAGGCATTCATATAGGTAAGGTTTATAGATACTTGACGATGTGTTTACTGTGATTTCATAAATCTTAATTTCTACGCCTCAGACCCTCCAATATGTTTGAGTGCGTGTGAAGAGGTAGAGTGTGTGTAGAAGCACATACCTTTATGATTGTACACATCGATGTTGTATTGTTTTTTAAAGTGAACATCTTATTTGGATTATTGGCGGCTGGATACATTAAACAAGCAACACATCTTTCTTTGCTACGGATAAGGGTATCAAGGCATCATCTTTCCCCCTTTTTCTCTACTCCCTCTAGAAGTGCTTAACATTGTTACAACTGTATGTCCTCGGTCCTCTCCAGAGATAAAAAAAAAATCCGATGAATATCATATTGCCATCATTATGGTCTCCGGAGGATCAGTACATGCTTGTCCTTTTTTTTCTTGGTAATGCTGAACTAGGTAAGTTGGTATTCTCGTGGTGCACCGTGTGTCTCCTTGTAGCAAATGTTACTGTACTATTTATTAAGTCTTTCTTGACTAGTTCCAGTATTTTTGCGGTACTGTCTGCTGCTAGACGCAGTATATGGTCTTGGAGGAAACGTCAAGGGAACGCGCTCCACCGTTGCGCTGAAAAGGCTTGGAAGTTCGACCTCCACGGTTCGACCTCATCCGGCGCCAGTCCTCAAGTCAATACGCATAGAGCCAGCAATTTCAAGGGTGCACTGTGCACACGCGTGTGTATATCGTCCAAGGCTCACTTTAACGTCTGAATTTTTTAAAATAACTATTTCAGTCCTCATTCTTTTGCCTTTTATGGTTTTATCCTAGAATTATAATATAACCGTGTTAGCCCTTAAACTTTGTATCTTAGCCTCAATTTTACTAATGAATGAACTACCAAAGTTGGTCATCCCTGTTCGTTTAGCTGAACTTTGGCTTATAATGATGCTTATGTTGATTTATTGTGAGAGAAAAATATTATTCGTTCGCTGAAAAGTACTGTTAAAGTAGTTCAAACGAACAGGAGCCACTGCTGAAAAGTACTGCTGAAGTAGTTCACCCATGCTGTTGATTTCTAATGCCAGTGGTTGGATCGACATGCCTAGGTGAGCGCCCCAGAGCGATCGAAACACCTATCTCAGAGTCACAGAAGGCGATGCAAGACAAGGGAATGAAAGTCCAATTTACCTATCACAACTATTGCGGACGTTTAATATTCCTTTTTGATTTCTAAACCCAGTTTTTTAACCTCTACTAATTTTTGAAAACCATTCACTTTTGCACCTCTGTGATGTGGCCCACGTCAGACGGGGTATCTTCCTAGGGTTAATTTCTCTCGGCTGCCAAAGTGGCACTGAGCGGTTTTGGTGGTGCTTTGTTGATGTGGCCCATGTCAGACTGGATAAATCGAACTAAGTTGAAAGTTTAAGAAGGTAGATCGGACTACAAAATTTTTAATAAAATAATATATAAAATCCACAAAAAATTCAAATATTTTCACATTGAAAAATAACACAATTTAAAACCCTGAAATCTTGTTTAATCTTATAAAATTCATAGAAAATTTGTTTTATCTTGAAAAATTATGATTTTTTTTTCTGAGTTAAAACATAAAAAATCTATGGATTTCTAAGATTTTAACTAGACTTTAGGATTTTTAATTGCATTTTTTTTTCAAGTAAACATTTGTATATTTTTTGAAACATATTTTCGTAAATTTTTTGATATTTTTAAAAATACATTTTTAGTCCGATTTACATTCTTGAACTTAGTCCAATTTACCGCCTCTAGCATGGCCTGACGTCAAAAAAAAAACACCATAAAAACCGCTCATTTTGCAAATGTGACCGTTTGCTAAAAGTTGGGGGAGGTTTAAAAAATTGATTTTTTAGAGTAGTGAGGAAAATCGAACGACCGCTATAATTAAGAGGATAAATTAGACTTTTTTCAACTAATAAAATGTCTTCTCCTCAGCAGCCTAGGATAATGGGCCTCTACGACAAAACCCACGGCAGAGCCAAGCCTGTCTGACTCTGCGGAAAATTCTCAAAACCATCCTTTTCTATGCCACTCTCCACTCTCCACTTCTCCGGGGCGTGCGCGTGCCCAAACGGCCAAACCCCACCCCCAAGGCCTCCCCGTCTCCAGGGGCGTTCGCAGGTCCGCCCGCCTAGACCGAGAGCCAGCGAGGGCGAGATGGCGGGCCGCTTTGTCTTCCAGGAACTCGCCTCCGGGATGTCGAGATCGACAAGCCGCCTCGGCGCCCAAGGATCTGCTTGGTCTGGGGCCACTGCTCCGGTCATCACCGCTTCGGTACGTACGAAATGCTTGGGTCGTACAGCGCGCTTCTCCACAGCCACAGGCTCTTGCACGCGGGCGGTGAGCGGTGCCGGCGGCGGGGGCGAGGTGGCAAGCTTTTCTCCTCCGATTGGGTTTAGGGGTGGGCAGGGTGGAACGGCGGGGGTGTGGGCGGCCGGCGGCGGGTGAGCCGCTGGTCGGGGCGGCGGTAGAGGCCAGAGTTGGGGTGGCGTGGTTCATCGAGGAAGAAGAGCAGTTGAAGAAGATGAACAGTTGTAGAAGATGCAATCGCGCGCTGGTTACAGTAGCGACGCCCGCGCGTTAGGGATATCTTGTTATTTTTCTGCAAGCTATGATTCCTTGCTGATATTCGTCCTGCCCTCTCGAAATTTGCTGAAAATTTCTGGTTTTTTTCCCCTCTTGTAACGGGAACAATCCAAGTTCTCGTCTTTTATCCTGCCCTTGCCAGGTAGTTGGCACCAGACCCCTCAGCAATGTCTTCCATGGAGCTGCAATCCATCCTGGCACGGCGCTTCCCAGCAGTAGCCGTGGGCTTCATGACCGTGTAAGTAGCTACCTTTTCTTATCCTCTCAATCAATTCTTCATTACTGAAGCCTCTTTTCACATGTAAGTTGATGAAGTCTGAGAAAAAAAGGGACATCACTGAAAGTTCTTGCCATCACCCTCTCAGGTAGGTGGTGGCTTTGGAACCCTCAGCAATTTTTTCCGTGGTGCTGCCGTTCGTCCAGGCATGGTGGTTCCCAGCAAGCATGAGATCCTCAGCGGCTGTGTAAGTTGCTGCTCTTTCTGTGGACTTATGTCTGCTTTAGTATGATAGTGTCGACAGCACGAGGGTTGTGACCATAGATGGGTGGGTAAATCGTTGTCAGTAAGGCAAGCTTCAACCTGTTTTTAACTCTTGGTTTGAGTTTACATCTCAAACTTGACTATTATCTTTGCAATCTGTACGAAGAATTGCAGTGCTTTGTTGCTTCACTTCAATTTTTAATCTCATTTTGCACGATTTCGGTTGTTAGTGTGACAAGATGACATCAATGCTGTTCAATTCAATCTATATATTATTGGGAATGAAACATCTTTTTGCAAGTGGCTCCTGATCTGTCCCAACTGCCTAATATAGGGTGCTAGTGTCCACCATATATATTGTTTGCTACGACTTCTTTCTGAGATTTGTCTTGTCCACTCAAAATTTGCTGTAATTTCTGCTTTTTGTTCCTTAACTAGAACAACCTTTTTTTATTATGAAGGAGAGATTACCTGTGCTTTTAAGAAAGCAACATAGTTGTTACAGATACTGGGATCAAACAACCCATGTTGTCATCATTTGTCTTGCGGTCTTGCCCTTGCCAGGAAGATGGCATCAACCCTCAGCGATGTCTTCCATGGAGCTGCAATCCATCCTGGCACGGTGCTTCCCAGCAGTAGCCGTGGGCTTCATAGCCATGTAAGCAGCTAACTTGTCTTCTCCTCTCGCTCCCAAGCAGGTGTGCTGACTTCTTTCCCTGAATAATGCAGGCTGCAAGCAGGTGCCTCAACACGGCTACTGCTAAAACTGGCCGGTCAACAAATGGAATGCCATCAAGTATCATCGAGGACCGTTTGCATGAGGTATGAAACACACCTCCTATGTGCTATTTATTACAGATTTGACTCATTTCTTTTGTTTACTGTGTAGCAAAATATGAAGATAATCAAACTGCAGACTGAATTTGAGATCACTAAAAAGGACATGGAACTGCTGAGACACCAAACAAAGTAAGGAAGTGTGAATAAAAATTTTAGAAGTTCTATTCGTCTAATTACTGTGATTTTCAGGACTGAGGTTGTAAAGGGTCAAACAACGATGCTTAAATATGCCGTGCTGATTCTAGGAGCTGGAGTAGTCGCAGGAATGTTGGCTGATTGGCTTTCCTAAATTGTAAGTTCGTTGCTGCTTAAATATGCAGAGTCGATTCATGAGCCAAAGCCTGTGCCAAAGCAAATTGTCATTGATTATTCTATTTTTGTGGGCTTCGTCGGTGTCCTGATTGGTGTTGTGGTTGCCTGTATGGGGAAGTGAACTAATGTATGTGGTAGTCAGCCATTGTGTGTGTGTGAGTTAGGTCTTGCTTATTAGCAAGGGAAACCTGTGTTGTAAATTTTAGCTTAGTCCTCTGTAATGAACATGATGTTTTCCTTGCGGTGAGTGTTTGTTAAATAACATGTTTCACCTGGGCTATACAACCATTTGCTGTATGCTGTCAAGTGCCATACTAGCTTCTCACTAGTTTCAGTCACCCTTTTCAGCTTTCAGTCTGCAATTCCCAAGTGGGCGCCCAGAAATAATGTGCATTGTCTGGTTGCTTGTTTTCAAGTCTAAAGAGTGGAAATTTTGACCAATGCAATTCCTATTTGCTGGTTCGACCAATGCAGCTGAGTGGAAATTTTGACAGAATTTTGCTTGAATTTTGACAGAATTTTGACACAATTTCATGATCACTGTAATATTTCAAAAATATAGCACTGACTCCAACCATATCATCATGATCACATGCATATAATACTGACTCCAACCATTTAAGTTACAAAGGTCCAAATAACTTAACTAAGATCTAGATACATAGGATACATGTCCAGAGATACATTTTCATAGAGATCTCCATTTTCATGATGGAGATACATGTCCAGATACAATTTAAGTTACAATTTCATGATGGACATAACATTCCAGACCGAAACCTTCAATTGGTTTTCAGTTTTCTTGGCTTGAGTTTTTTTGGTGGGCTCCTCTTTTGCACCGTCTTGTCTGGTGAAACACCTTCAACTAGCAGGTTTTGCAGTTGGCTGCAATAAAAGTAGCACTATGAGTCACTTGTATGAAAGCAGTGTACAAGTATAAAAGAATGAGAATTAATGTGTAGAATACCCTCTTGTAACCCTATTGGGGCTGTTCTGTATGATCTGGTCCCTTGTGAGCCTTGTGGGGCTGGTGAGTGTATTTGGGGCTGGTGTTGGCATTCCTTGGTCATGGAGAGAAGCAACTGGGGCTGGTGCTTCAATTTCTAAAGCATGCAAATCATCTAGGGCTGGTGGTGCCATTTCTTGGTCATGGAAAGCATTTGGGGTTGCTGGTTCAGTAGCAGTATCCTGAGATTTCCCTCCCTTCTTTGCTCTCTTTGTTGGGATTTTTGCATTCTCACCATACTTTGTTGTATTTTTCCTTGGCTTTCTTTTCCTGCAAGTTTGGACAAAAAAGTATTTAATTTAGTCAGCAAAACAAGTCATGACAACAATTAAATATAGTTGGGTCTTACCTTTTCTTAGTCCCATTAAGATGGCATTTGTAGCTTGTTTTACCATGGCCTAATTCTCCACATCCATTGCACTTCCTTTTGCCTCTAATCATTTTTTTCTTGTCCTTTTCTGCCTCATTTGCTGTTTCCTTGGCTGCCTTCTTTCCTTTGCTACCACCACCTTCAAGGAAGCTTTTGATCCTGAGTTTTCTGTACCGTCCAGCAGTCCTCTTGTCAAGTGGTGCCCTAACCCCAAAAGGCAAATCAGCATCTGGCCACTGTGATCTATCAGGCAATGGCTCTATAAGTCTCTTATAAGCTGCCTTGAACCTCTCAATAGAGTAATACTCATGCACAAAGTCCTCCATATGTACATTAGTAGACTGTACACTTGTAATCAGCCAAAGCATGCTGGCAAGGCTTACCAGTATGCTGCCACTCAAGACAGGTGCACTTATGTAGAGAAGACTTAACAACATGTCTACTACGAGTGTTTGTGGTGTCCCAAATTTCAGCTGCAACACTACCACCATCTATAATAGTCAAGTGCCCAAGCCCTCTAGTTCTAGCTTTCAACTGCTGTATGGATCTTCCCAGTAAGCCTTTCTGAAATTTTTCTCCTTTTCGCCCAAAGCACCATAATCATCTCTCTGAGTTTGTCTGCAAGCTCAACAACAGGAAGGTCTTTCCAGTCCCTGATCCAATTGTTGAACACTTCAGCAAGGTTATTAGTGATATAATCACATTTAATCTGAGAATTGAAGCCAGATCTCATCCACAACTTGTAATGGTGAGCCTCCATTCAAACCAACACTTGAGGACTAGCATCAATGACTGACTTGTAAAAATAATTGAAAACTGATTCTCTATAAGCTCTAGCTGCATAATACATCTTAGAGAACACATCACCACCAAACCTTTTAATGAAATTGTTCATTAGATGTCTAAAGCACTCCCTATGTTCAGCCTGCGGAAACACATTCATAATTGCATTTTCTAGACCTTTGCACGCATCAGACGAAATAGCTAAAACAGAAAGATCTCCTATGGCCTTGTGCAACTGAGTCATAAACCAAGTCCAGTTATCTGTTGTCTCACCATCGATGAATCCAAAAGCAACTGGATACATCCAGTTGTGACCATCTATACCACAAGCTGCAGCTAAATGACCATTCCATCTACCATTAAGTGAAGTAGAGTCTATGCTAAGGTATGGCCTGCATCCTTCTAAAAAACCTTCAATGCAAGGTTTCAATGCAAAAAAAAATCTATGGAAATAGAAATTGCCATCTACCTCCTTGATGCCAATCTCAATAACACTACCTGGACACCTTTTGAGGACCTCTGCCCTCCATTGAATAGAAGCTGAAAGCTCTCTTTCCATTTGCCATACAATTCCCTCAGAGCAATTTGCCTAGCTCTACAAATAGTATCATAATGAATTATACACTTGTGGTCATCCTGTAGAGTTTTTTGCAATTCCTTAGGGCCCATAGCTGTTTTCTTCCTAAGGTGATGTATTGCCTTTGAAGCAACCCAAGCACTGGTTGGTGTGGTAGTCTTTCTTCTAGCACTTGATTCACATGTATGCTTATCAACAACCACCGTCACCTGCAACAACAAAAAAATTAGCCAAGGCAACGAATATAGAAGGGCAAAAAACATTGGCAGCCTTAAGGTTATTGAAGGGAAAAATTGAATGGTACGCAAAATTAAAGTTGGTACCATAGCGGTGCACCCATCAGGTTGTCTATGCCCAACAAGATGCCAAGGACAGTCTTCTCCCCCCTTGCAACCTCCAATATATCTTTCAGGATCTATTTTGACAACACGCAGTTCAAACTCTTTATTTATAGCAAATTGTCTCACAACCAATCTAAACTCATTCATGTTAGGATAAACTGTGCCTAGATCCATATTGGGCCAATTTGGATCATGCACCACAGTCCTCTCTCCTGGTAAGTAGTCATCAACTTCAATGGCTGCCCCAGTTGTATCAATTTCTTCAGTCCTCTGATAAGTATCGGCGTTCTGTTGACTGCTACCTGTACTGGCTGCCTTTCTTGCCTTATCAGCCTCCTCATCCTCAGCCCTAAACCCCAACAGCTCATACATCACCTCATCATCAACAATCTCAATTCTTCCCTCTTCATCTCGATTTTCCTCGATGCGTAGGCTATCCCAATCAACAAGAGGTGTCTGCATTTGCTGTGCGGGAGGTTCTACCAGTGCTAAGCTAAGGTCAGGCTCCCCATCGAGCCTAGTGAAGAAATAAAAAGGTGGCACAGTTAGATTACCACCACATCTACACTGGTCGAGTCTCATCTACACGCTTGGGCACAGTTAGATTACCAACAAAGCAAGAATACGTACCCTTGGAAGAGATCTGGCCAGTTCTCCATCCACCACTTGGAGCAGCACCGGCGTTGGCCGCCAGAGCCGGGATGCCTGGCTGGCTTCGGGGAAACCTAGGAGATGGCCTGCAGTTGACCGTCGGCGGCGGCGGCGGAGGCGGCGGTGCTGGCGGCGGCGGGGAGCCATTCCCTCTCTTCCTCGCTTGACCTAGCGACGTCATATGAAGACGAGCGTTGTCTGTCTCCCGTCCAAGAGAACGACCGTGAATCACCCGTGACTGAAAGGCTCCATGATGGCATCAGGGAGGGGCAAAATGGGAAGGCAAGTTTGCCATGGTAAAAAAAATTAATTTGGCAACAAATCCTCCACAGGGCATATTTGCAGGTGTGTATCGTTTGAGAATGGCAAACGGGCGAATCCCATTTACGGGATGGCAAAATTGCGAAGCCCAGTTTTCATAATGGCAGAATCACCATTTTCTCGGGCGGCGCACAGGTGGGGGTCGGGAGGTGACGCGACAATCTAGGTACAGGGGCGGGTATGATTTCCACTAGAACATCAGGCACCCTACAATGACTTGAAGAACAGAAGTTGTTGTCAACGCTTCATAGGCATGGCTTTATAATTACACAGCAACATTAAGATCTAATCAAAACATTGATATATAAGCTCTGTTGTATCTGGTTTGAACGCATAGGAAAATCTTTCTTCCTAGAATCAATATTTTCCAAACTCAAATACAGCTACGGATTAAGGAAAAGTACATCATTACAAACCATCATTAGTGAGAACAATCACATGGCTGCCATCCAGGTTCGAAACTTAATACATCTATTATTTATCTCCACTTGATTTCACACATGAAGGTCACAAATAGGTCATGAGGGCCATACACTATACATATAGCCATCGCATCCTAGTAATTCATCAAATGGTGCCTCTTGTTCCAGTAAAACTGGTAGGCACGATCACTCCACTCTATTGCCAACAAAATCAACATCAGTTAGACCCAAATGGCGGCTATACATCCTCTACCTGCAGCTAGGAGTACCATAGAAACTATCAAGCTCATTAAGGACATGTAAAGTATGCGTCCAAGATCAAGATATGTATTCCAATTAATGAAGTATATACAACCATGTGATGCCTCATAGGTTCAATAGCATTAGAGATTTATGTCATAATACTATCCTAACCAAGACCACAACCAACTTTGCTTCAAACGGGTGGAAACATGTGCACAAGGACATGCAGAAACTGATGATATTCTACTGACAGATATTTTTAGCAAAAGAAAATATGGTCAAAAACTATATGGCACTAACCAAAAGTAGCAAGCCAAGCTGAACATTCTGAACTTCATGAGGAAAAAGGCTATAACTTCAGGTTCAGTCTACTCCAAATAGACAACACTACAAGAACAAAAAAAGCTCTAAGAAGCAAAGAGATCAACCTTGTCTTTGGCTAGTAGTACATGAAACGACCTCAATTTCCACGAAGGGAAATCCACAGAGTCGAAGTGTATTAAGACCGCGATGGATCTTATTACCCAAATTCCAGTCGAATACCATATCCATACAACGATAATATCAGAGTACAATTAGTGCGGAATTACATAATTTATTACATCGCCGCATTGGCGGAAACAAAAGTAGCAGACAAGCAGAACAGCTTGAAGATAAGATCGCCAAACTTGAGCGTAGGCACGAACCCCTCAACCATCAAACTCCTCGGAACTATACTCCTCAGCAGAACATGTGCCAAAAATTTATCAGTACGATTTGTACTGGCCACTCCCATCCCTATGAGCATTGCTTTGTGGATTTGGATGCAACATGGTTATATTCAAAAGAAAACCTATAGGGCTGAGGTTTCCTATGCAGTAGCATATCAAGTGAATAATATAAATGATCAGGTTTTAACATCATTCCCACACTCATTCCACTCCATTCCCTTTTCCAAGCCAGGTTACGATCCTGGGATCAATATACCACCATCTCCACACTATTACCATACCATCGCTCAATCGACAGGCCAACTCCCTCTCGGCACTGTCTCAAGGCCGGTAGCCCCTGGCTATGATCGACACTCCCTCACGGGGGAAGAAGAGAAGGACTCATCTCTCTATCTAGTTTAAGCGAAACCCAGGAAAGGTCCATAGCCGACGAGTCGGCGCATGTATCGATCGATCAACCATACACTCTGCAGAGGTTTTACATAACCACAAGATCTGCCTTCCTTGCTGACCGTCGTCAACTGGGCTGATTCCGGCTACTTGCTAGCCTAGGATAATGCCACTCTACCATTCAGCCCTGGTTCACCCCAAGTTGAGTCTGGGGTGGCTGAAACTGTGAGTCATGAGCCGGGTCCACAAGGTCTCCATGAAGTCTCGGTAGGGTGTGGGGGGAAAATCCTTTGTGCCCCGTACCTCCTTACACTGTCCGCTATCAACCTAGCAGTAGTGGCAAAATCCTACCAAGTAGTCCAGCCGTCCCGCACCATATAGGGCGAGTGGTACGTAAGGCTTTCCGGTGAATCTGAGTACTAGTAAGTCCTTAGGGATGACCAAGCCAGAATGTCTCTATCAGGGTTTCCTTTACCGTGCCACCACAGCACCCCCAACCCGGGCTCCACCCATCACAGGTTCACAACCGGGTCCACCTCTTATACCTTTTACCCACCACAGGTATACATTTCCAGGGGTGCCCAGGTAGCATCCCATGGTAAGACTTGTCCCAGGCTCGTCGTATACTCCAACTTGGTCGACTCAACCCTCACCCTCCACACACCCAAGTCACACACGCAGCACTCTCCCCAAAGTCCAGATAACACCAGTTTCCACCACGCACATAGTATAAGCGTAGTAGAAGTATAAATAAGGAATTATAGAGCAATAAGCGTGTGTCTAGCCTATAGCAGGGTATGCAGGGGTAAGGTTGCGTCAAGGTAAAGGCTTTCAAGCAAGCATACTACCATGCAAATCCTACTATAAAGTAGAGTAAAGCGATAGCAGTTCTATATTAGCCATGCGTAATAGGTGCTACGAGATTTGGGTGGGATGTGACACCTTCAGTGTAGTCGTCTGCGTTCTCCTCACGGTACTCACGGTCCTCGTCCGTCAGGTCCTCCTCCGAGTCTGCATCATTTGCATTATAGTCGCGTTAGCGACGTTTATAGAATAGCACAAAGAAGCAATGAAAATTCAAAAGAGCTAAATTCACTCAAACATGGGTTCATTGCGTAGAGCTTGATTTTAGATGAATTTTGGTCCTGGTTTCGTATTTTTCTGAGGTCGTATGAATTAGTTATGAATTTCCGAAGTTTAAATCATTTCTGAAATTAGATAAAGGCTGAATTAATCCTGGGCTGACACGTGTCGTGCTGTGGTTGGTCCACGTGGCTAGCTGACGTCAGCATGACGTCAGCATGACGTTATTATAACGGTTCCGAGCTGACAGGTGGGGCCCAGCTGACGTTAGCATGACGTCAGCATGACGTCATCAACGTCGTCAGCTCCGACAAGTGGGTCCAGGGACTCTTGGGTCACTGACATGTGGGTCCAGTCAAAGTCAACGTTGGTCAACGTTGAGTCAACGGTCAACGGTCAGCGGTCATCAGGCAGGGTCACTGACGTGTGGGGCCAAGGCTTCTGACGTCAGCAGCTGATGTCATCGTGACGTCAGCATGACGTCACCCCTGGTTGTATTATCACTGACAGGTGGGTCCCGCATGACGTCAGGATGACGTCACCTACTGTCAAGTGGGTCCCGCGGCTCGGTGTCACTGACATGTGGGGCCAGGTCAACGGTCAACATTTGACCGGTCAACGGTCAACTCGGGTTGGGTCCAAACTGGGCCGGTTGGGCTCGGGTTGGGCCGGTCTGGGTCGGGCCGGGCCAAACACGTGGCGTGCTATGGCGCAGCCACGTCACGGCCGTGGGCTCTTGTTGGGCTTCGCCCACAGCACGGCTCACACCGTGTGGCTCATGGTGGACCAGCGCTCCTGGTCCATGGTCCTAAGGCAGGGTTCATGGTGGACCGAGCCCATCGTCATTTCTCCTCGGCTCGGCTCATGTGCACCGGGTGCAGGGCTGCGCTGCTCACCTTGCCCCTTCTCTATTTCTTCCACGGCGCGCTCCTGCCGGCGACATGCTCACCGGCGAGCTCCTGTAACGGCTCAGGCATCCAATTGAGGTGGGGAAAAACTTCCTCAGGCGATGGCGAGCCCGATGGTGGTGTCTGGGTAGCAATCGTGGCTCCCTAGAACGTTGGCCACGGTGATCAGCGGCTTGAGCACCACCGGCGTGCGGGAAGGGCGCGGGGCTGTGGCTTAGGCTGCTTTTGTGGTGCGTGTGGGCGTCACTATGCTTTTGCGAGTACGTTGGGCAATTCGAGGGGTCCTCCATGGCCTCCGGTGGCTTTGGCCCCGGTGGAGTAGACGCGGTGGCGGCGGCGCTCCGGCCGTGGCGCGGTGTGACCTCCGTTTGACGTTCTAGTGATCTTCTCCTACTTGAATCGTGCGCGCGACGTGTCCCGCGGTGTTGCAGAACCAACCAAGGTGGTTGCGCCATCCCCACCGTGGCGTAGGAAGCGCGGTGGCTGCGTCACAGCCGTGCTTGGGTCCATGGCGAGCATGTGCTCTCCGTGAACCGTAACGGCGTGCTCGAGCTGTTGTGCTCGACGTCGTTCTCTTCCTTTCTTATTGCCTCATGTTTCCGATTGGCTCGACACGGGGGCTGTGGTGGTCCTTCTAGGCTGCCGTTTTGGCCAACCGAATCAAGAGTTCATGCTCAGGCGCGGTCCGTTCATGGAGGTCTAGCGAACCCATGGGCTAGGAGGGGTCTCAGCGGCGTACGGCTCACCGTCGGTGTTGAAGGCGAGAGGATAGCGGTGCAGTGAAGGGGTGTGGCCGTGTAGCTCCGAAAGCAGTGCCGTGCAGTGCCGATCCGCGATCGTGATGACGGCGATGGCGTCGCCCTCGGCTCCGGTGACTTCGGCAGCGTGCGGGGCTCCGATCCTCCTCTCACGATCTCCTTCTCAGCCCTCTACTCTCGAAGTGGTGCGGCTGCTGGGCCACCAGGCGGTGGCGGAGGCTGAAAGCTAGGGCGCCGGGCGTGAGCGGCGTGCGGGCTGGCTTTATAGCCGAGCGCCATGCCTCCCAGGGCGGATGGCATCGTGTGGTGGAGGCGGATGCATCGCATCAGACGGTGGTGCGGGGTTGCGTGGGCGCGGCGCAAGGGGAACAAGGTCATGCGATTTGCGTGACCCTGGGCCCGCGTCTGCCATGCTGGTCGGCTCCTGGTCGCGTGGGAGAGGTTGGCGTGGGCGAGGGGAAGAAGACGCTACTGTGCTGACAAGCGGGGCCCGTGTGACAGCGGCTGCAGCGAAAACGGGAAACGCGCGAGCGTGGGCGACGTGCGGCTGACGCATGGGGCCAAGCGGCAGCGGCAGTTGGCGGGGCTGGGCGCGCGGGCGTTGCTGGGCCGCGAGCTAGGCCGCACGCGCGCTGGGGCTGGCTGGGCCGAGCAGCTGGGCTGCGAGGCCTTCTTCTCTCTTTCTTCTTTTTTCTTTTCTGTTTTTCATTTCTTTTCCATTATTTGAATTCAAATTTGATTTGAAATTTGAATTCCAAACTGATGTAACTTATTCATTGGTGTTTAGGGAATTTTGTTTAGCTATTTTGTATATCAACATAGGTGTAGTTTGTTATATATATAGAATTAGTTTTTCTTTTATACAAATATCCTTGGATTTGAATAGTGATTATTTTATGGTGTGTTTCTTAGAAAAAGTTATTAAGCATAACATAAAGCAAAAGAAAATCCAAATCACAATTGAGTTAACTATGTATGCAACATTTCATTTGTTAGAATTTAGATAAACATAATTAGTCAAAGGCATGCCATGCTTATATGCTAACTTGGGTTGGGTAAGACCTAATGCATCTCTTAGGTTGGGTTACCATACATGACACTCATCATCACATAGAAGTTTTGAGAAAAATTTTTGTAGTAGTGTTTTTGGTGTGTGGATTTTTGGGTTGTTACAGTCCTACCCCCTTAACAGAATCTCGTCCCCGAGATTAAAGCGTAACGTACTCTTTGAAAAGATAGGGATATTGTAGCCGGAGGTTAGACTCTTTTTCCCATGTTGCTTCCCCCTCAGTATGATTACTCCATTGGATCTTGCACATAGGGATAGTCTTGCTTCGAGTCTCTTTGGTATCTCTGTCCAGAATTCTGATAGGATGTTCTTTATACTCAAGTGTATCTTGAATGTCAAGAATACCAGTCGGGATCACTTCATCGGGTACTCTTAAACATTTGCGTAGCTGGGATACATGGAATACGGGATGTACACCCGCCAATTCCACAGGTAATTCAAGTTTGTAGGCGAGCTTTCCAATTCTCTTGCAAATCTTGTATGGGCCAACAAACCTAGGGGCAAGCTTGCCTTTCACATGAAATCTGACCGTTCCACGTAGCGGGGATACCTTGAGATATACGAAGTCCCCCATATTGAACTCCAGTTCTCTTCTTTGTTTGTCCGCATAGCTCTTGTATCGACTTTGGGCAATTCTCAAATTCTCTCTTACCTGAGCAACTCCTTCTTCTGCATCTTGAATCTTGGCAGAGTCAAAGAATGATCTTTCTCCTGGTTGGGACCACATCAAAGGTGTCTTACAAGGTCTGCCATATAGAGCTTCAAATGGCGACATCTTGATGCTGGCTTGGTAGCTATTGTTGTAAGAAAACTCTGCATAGGGTAGACATTTCTCCCAATCAGAGCCGTAATTCAATACACTAGCGTGAAGCATGTCTTCTAAGATTTGATTTACTCGCTCTGTCTGTCCATCTGTCTGTGGGTGGTAAGCGGTACTGAAATCAAGTCTGGTTCCAATAGACTTGTGCAGAGCTTCCTAGAATCGGGACACAAATTGAGGACCACGATCAGATACAATACTAGAGGGAGCTCCATGCAACCTGAGAATATGCTCAATATATAGATCTGCTAATTTTTCTGCATTGGTCTTGGTCTTCACTGGTACGAAGTGAGCAACCTTGGTTAAACGATCAATAATCACCCAGATGGAATCATTGCCTTTCGGTGAATGGGGTAATCCAACTATGAAATCCATGGATATGCTCTCCCATTTCCATTCCGGGACGTCAAGAGGCTTTAACAATCCTGCAGGCCTCTGATGTTCAGCCTTGACTCTATTGCAGGTGTCACATCGTGCCACGTGTCCTGCAATGTCTGTCTTCATACCTTTCCACCAAAAGTGTTTTCTCAAGTCCTGATACATCTTTAAACCTCCAGGGTGAATACAATACTTAGAATCATGAGCTTCTGACAAAATTTCCTCTCGTAGGACTGGATTAGAAGGCACACAGATCCTGTCCTTGAACCAAATGGTTCCTTGTTCATCTTCATGGTGGTTGGTCTTATAGCCTAGTTTAATTAGACCACGGAGATAGTCAATCTCCTTACACATTTTCTGAGCTTGACGAATGCGATCCGTGAGATCATACTGTATGCGGAGCTCATTTAGCGAGCCATGCGGTTGTATCTCAAGTTGGAAATCATCAATCTCTTCCTTGAGATCAGGTGGTACGGATTCAGTGATCAAAGTGTGACAGTAACTCTTGCGACTAAGAGCATCTGCGACTACGTTAGCTTTTCCCGGATGGTAGTGAATTTCCAAGTCATAGTCCTTGATCAACTCTAACCATCGACGTTGCCTCATATTCAGATCCTCTTGGGTGAAAAAGTACTTCAAGCTCTTGTGATCGGTGTAAATATCACACTTATTGCCTATCAAGTAGTGCCTCCAGATCTTTAAAGCATCAATAACTGCTACTAACTCAAGGTCATGTGTAGGGTATTGATTCTCATGTTCTTTCAGCTGTCGAGAAGCATAAGCTATCACTCTTCCATCTTGCATTAATACACACCTAAGTCCTTGACGAGATGCATCACAATAGACCATGAAATCTTTGCTGATATCGGGCAATGCTAACACAGGAGTTGTGGTAAGTCTCTGTTTCAATTTCTGGAAGCTTTGTTCGCATTCGGGCGTCCATTCAAACTCCTTAGTCTTCTTTAGCAGGTTGGTCATCGGATGGGCTATCTTGGAGAAGTTTTCGATGAATCAGCGATAATACCCAGCCAATCCCAAGAAACTTCTGACTTCTGTCACATTACGGGGTTGTTCCCATTCCTTCACAGCCTCAATCTTAGCTGGGTCCACTGCAACACCTTCAACTGATAAAATGTGACCTAAGAAGGCGACTTCTTGTAGCCAGAACTCACATTTGCTGAACTTTGCGTAGAGCTGATGTTGGGCTAGTCTCTCAAGCACCACTCTTAGATGATGTTCATGTTCTTCAGCGGTGGGTGAATAGACCAGGATGTCATCAATGAATACCACCACAAACTTATCCAATTCGTCCATGAAAACCTTATTCATCATATTCATGAAGTATGCGGGAGCATTTGTGAGTCCAAAGGATACCACAGTGAACTCGAACTGACCATACCTAGTCACAAAAGCTGTCTTCGGTATGTCACTCCCTTGAATCTTCATCTGATGGTAGCCAGATCTAAGATCGATCTTGGAGAAATACTTGGCACCTCAAAGTTGATCAAGCAAATCATCAATTCTCGGCAGGGGGTACTTGTTCTTGATGGTGACTGCGTTCAAGTTACGGTAATCTATGCACATTCTCATTGAGCCATCCTTCTTCTTAACGAACAGAACAGGGGATCCCCAGGGTGAAGCACTGGGTCTGATATATCCCTTCGAGATGAGCTCTTCTAGCTGTTTCTTGAGTTCGACCAGTTCATCAACTGACATGCGATAGGGTCTCTTGGCAATGGGTCCTGTTCCCGGTAAAAGATCAATGATGAACTCTACATCACGGTCCGGTGGCATACCCGGTAATTCTTCAGGGAATACATCAGGATAGTCTCTGACCACAGGCACATCATAAACTGTCTTTTCCTCCTTTAGTGATTCTGATCTTGCTTTAAGGGCACATAGGATAGAGGTGGTCCTTCCAAACTGGGGTTCACATCTAATGACTTGGCCTGATGGGTGGGTTACTTGGACATATCTAGGGGAACATGATATGATGCCTTGGTGAAAGGTTAACCAATCCATGCCTAAGATGACATCTAGGTTAGTGGAAGGTAACAGGGTTAGATCGGCTTTAAAGATAAGACCCTCTATAGTAAGATTCACTCCCTTACAGATGTGGGTACTTTTCAGGTCTCTTAAGGGCGAGCTGGTAATGATAGGCTTCTCACGTGGGGTCACGGGCAGGGCATACTCTCATGCAAACTTGGTTGATATGTATGAACAAGTTGCTCTAGAGTCAAAAAGAACTGATGCAGTATTGCCATTCACTAGAAACATACCGTACACGACGTCTGGCGCAGCCTGTGCTTCCTCGGCATCCAGATGGTTGAGACGTCCACGGGTAGCAGACCCCTTGAACTGAGACTTCTGAACAGCTGAATTCTGAGGGCATTCAGCGGCCTTGTGACCTGGTTGGCCACAAGCGAAACAGGTGAAAGGTGCACCGCCTGTAGGGGTTGGCGCGGGTGCCTTCCATTTTCCATTGCCTGGTGCGGAGCGGTTCTGTGTTGGGCGTTCATTCACAGAGCGGGAATGGTTGAAACGGTCATGGGTGTTACGATCTTGAGCAGGGCGGGAGTATTTGGTGAAATAGCCTCCACTTCCCCTACCCGATCCAGGGTTGTCATCCCTGTTGTGGTGAGAGCGTCCCCTGGATGAAGCATCTCTGCGGATCCTCTTGCGATCACGACCACGGAGGGACTCCTCAGGTTTTCGCTTTCTTCCCTTGTACTCTTCTCCAACTTCATCACGGTCCTTCTCGATCTGAATGCAGCGATCCACCAGAGCACGTAATGTGTTACTTTCAATACCGCCAAATTTCAGCTTGATGTGCGGGTTAAGCCCCTTGCGGTAATAGTACAGCTTCTCCTTTTCAGAGTTCACAACATAGGAAGGCGCATAGCGCAGAAGGTTGGTGAAACAAGTAGTGTACTCGATCACTCTGTCTTTCCCCATCTTGATGTTGCGAAACTCCTCAGCTTTAGCCTCCATGATACCCTTGGGAATGTGGTACTCAGTGAATGCTTCGGCGAACTCTTCCCATGAGATGTTGGCAGGGTCCTCATGGGAGTCACTGAAACTGTCCCACCAGGCACGTGCTGCACCTGTGAGCTGGTGTGCGGCGGCTCCAACACACTCATCGTCGGTGAATGTAGTGAGATCAAGCTTCTTCTCCATTTCCTTAAGCCAGTCATTGGCTACCAACGGGTCAGGGTCGGTGCCATCATAGGTAGGTGGTCTTAGCTTCAGGAGACCTTCCAGCTTCCTCTGGAAATCATTCTGCTGACCTCCTTGGCGACGATTGGCTCCTTCAACAAGAGCTGCAAGAAGCTGGGTCTGCTGCGCCATCACTTCTGCCAGGTTCGGTGGTGGTGGCGGCGGGATGTTCTCCTCAACAGGTGGCGGGGTATTCTCCAAGTCGAAGGGTATCCCTCCACGTCCACGGCCACGACCACGGCCATGGTTGTTGTTACCACGGCCCCTATTGGGTTCGGGGATGGGTGCACGCCCTCGATTCATTAGGCGATTTGATCGGTGGTTTGGCATCTATAATGTGAATCGTTGAAATTTTAGTGCTTGTGCCAAGGTGCTTTATAATTCAATATGATTACATGATTTTGATGATTTAAAATAGAACAATTACACTATCCAACACTCATTACAAAGAAGCGACAAGATCCAAAAGATGCCATAAGATCCAAAAACATTCATTACAAGGGTTTGATTGCATAGCATCATCTTTAGCAGCTACACTAGAAGATGTGCGAGAATCGTGCTACGCATAGAGTCTCATCATCTCATAAGGGGGGGGGGTACAACTCATGGAAACTTTAGACATAACTCATGACCACGCATGGTCACCTACTCTAACTCGTACACCGCGGCTGGAATACGACTGTCCTCGATCTCGATCTCTTCGTCAGACTTGTGGAGTCGGGATACATACTTCAAGGCCTCGACGAGCTCCTCGGTAGCCTTGGTTCCAGGTAGGGTAGGGCAAGCGTCTAGGTTGAGGCGAGTCGGGGCTAACTCAAACTCCTCTATCCTAGGCTTTGTCTTGCTGCGAATCTCCTTGGGTAGCTGATCCCACATACCCTTCATTTCCTTGAGACGTTTCCTGTCAGACTTCTGCCAAGCCTGCCAAGTCCTCTCACACTTGTCCTATAGGTACTCGGTCTGCCTGAGTGCCTCGATCAGGTGACCCTGGTTGCGAACGGCCTTCTTCCTGAGCTCCTCTAGCTCCTGAGTCAGGGTCTTGTTCCGGGATTGGATCTTCAGCATACCAATCCCCTTAGATCTCTCTCTGTCTCCCCTGCGATTGAACTCGGCCTTCTTGTCGTCCAACTCACTCTGTAATTCCAAGACCTTGCTGTCGAGGTAGCAATTCCTGTTGCCTAGGTCGGCTGCTTTGTCCTGTAAGTCAGCGACCTCGGCTCTGTGGTCCTCCTCACGACAGTTGAGCTCGTCCTGCAGCTTGGCAATTGTCTCCAGTAGTCTAGCTCGCTCATGTGCTCCCAGTGAATCTCGCTCCTGGTACTCCCACCGAAGGGCCTGGTCCTGACGTTTCTTCTGCTCCAGCTAGGTCACGTACCTGTCCTGCTCTAGTAGGTGAATAGCTGAGACACGAAGGCATCTGTCCTCCTCGGCAAGAATAACTCTGCCTGCTGCGAAACTCTGCTCACTGGGGGTAAGGCTGAGGTCGAGGGCCTGGGGAAGTAGACGGAACTCTGTCGTCTTCAGGTGCTCATAGTGGTCCCTCATCACTCTACGAAGTGCCTTGTGTGAGATAGCTTGCAGTCCCTCCTCGACCGTGTCCTCTATCGTCATCTCGGTGAAGGCTGGGACGGAAGGTAAGGTGGTGCTAGCTGGGTACTCCACGGAGGTGGCAATCGGTCCTTCGATTCCTCCTTCCTTAGCTGGCTTCCCGGTGCAGGTGACCTTGACAAGCTCATCGGGGACACCTAACGTGGTGAGAACTCGGCAGAGGGTTGGTGCAAAACCTCCGAGCTCACGTAGGTCAAGGGTAAGCTTGGCGTGGTCCAGAGGTAGTGGTCCTAGAGGCGGCCAATTGACGTTTGTTGCCATCTGCATGTTTCAAGGGAATAGGTGTTAGCAGGTCAATAATAGATAAGCCTTGCATAAAAGTAAATGCAGGGTCGGTATATAACCAAAAGAAGGGCTGTTCACGTCCTATTCTATCGTCCATTTCTAAGGGTTTCGTCCTAAGGTCAAGCATGGCTCTGATACCAACTGAAACGACATCAATTTCCATGAAGGGAAATCCAGAGAGTCGAAGTGTATTAAGACCGCGATGGATCTTATTACCCAAATTCCAGTCGAATACCATATCCATACAACGATAATATCAGAGTACAATTAGTGCGGAATTACATAATTTATTACATCGCCGCATTGGCGGAAACAAAAGTAGCAGACAAGCAGAACAGCTTGAAGATAAGATCGCCAAACTTGAGCGTAGGCACAAACCCCTCAACCATCAAACTCCTCGAAACTATACTCCTCAGCAGAACCTGTGCCAAAAATTTATCAGTACGATTTGTACTGGCCACTCCCATCCCTATGAGCATTGCTTTGTGGATTTGGATGCAACATGGTTATATTCAAAAGAAAACCTATAGGGCTGGGGTTTCCTATGCAGTAGCATATCAAGTGAATAATATAAATGATCAGGTTTTAACATCATTCCCACACTCATTCCACTCCATTCCCTTTTCCGAGCCAGGTTACGATCCTGGGATCAATATACCACCATCTCCACACTATTACCATACCATCGCTCAATCGACAGGCCAACTCCCTCTCGGCACTGTCTCAAGGCCGGTAGCCCCTGGCTATGATCGACACTCCCTCACGGGGGAAGAAGAGAAGGACTCATCTCTCTATCTAGTTTAAGCGAAACCCAGGAAAGGTCCATAGCCGACGAGTCGGCGCATGTATCGATCGATCAACCATACACTCTGCAGAGGTTTTACATAACCACAAGATCTGCCTTCCTTGCTGACCGTCGTCAACTGGGCTGATTCCAGCTGCTTGCTAGCCTAGGATAATGCCACTCTACCATTCAGCCCTGATTCACCCCAAGTTGAGTCTGGGGTGGCTGAAACTGTGAGTCATGAGCCGGGTCCACAAGGTCTCCATGAAGTCTCGGTAGGGTGTGGGGGAAAATCCTTTGTGCCCCGTACCTCCTTACACTGTCCGCTATCAACCTAGCAGTAGTGGCAAAATCCTACCAAGTAGTCCAGCCGTCCCGCACCATATAGGGCGAGTGGTACGTAAGGCTTCCCGGTGAATCTGAGTACTAGTAAGTCCTTAGGGATGACCAAGCCAGAATGTCTCCATCAGGGTTTCCTTTACCGTGCCACCACAGCACCCCCAACCCGGGCTCCACCCATCACAGGTTCACAACCGGGTCCACCTCTTATACCTTTTACCCACCACAGGTATACATTTCCAGGGGTGCCCAGGTAGCATCCCATGGTAAGACTTGCCCCAGGCTCGTCGTATACTCCAACTTGGTCGACTCAACCCTCACCCTCCACACACCCAAGTCACACACGCAGCACTCTCCCCAAAGTCCAGATAACACCAGTTTCCACCACGCACATAGTATAAGCGTAGTAGAAGTATAAATAAGGAATTATAGAGCAATAAGCGTGTGTCTAGCCTATAGCAGGGTATGCAGGGGTAAGGTTGCGTTAAGGTAAAGGCTTTCAAGCAAGCATACTACCATGCAAATCCTACTATAAAGTAGAGTAAAGCGATAGCAGTTCTATATTAGCCATGCGTAATAGGTGCTACGAGATTTGGGTGGGATGTGGCACCTTCAGTGTAGTCGTCTCAGTTCTCCTCACGGTACTCACGGTCCTCGTCCGTCAGGTCCTCCTCCGAGTCTGCATCGTTTGCATTATAGTCGCGTTAGCGACGTTTATAGAATAGCACAAAGAAGCAATGAAAATTCAAAAGAGCCAAATTCACTCAAACATGGGTTCATTGCGTAGAGCTTGATTTTAGATGAATTTTGGTCCTGGTTTCGTATTTTTCTGAGGTCGTATGAATTAGTCATGAATTTCTGAAGTTTAAATCATTTCTAAAATTAGATAAAGGCTAAATTAATCCTGGGCTGACACGTGTCGTGCTGTGGTTGGTCCACGTGGCTAGCTGACGTCAGCATGATGTCAGCATGACGTTATTATGACGGTTCCGAGCTGACAGGTGGGGCCCAGCTGACGTTAGCATGACGTCAGCATGACGTCATCAACGTCGTCAGCTCCGACAAGTGGGTCCAGGGACTCTTGGGTCACTGACATGTGGGTCCAGTCAAAGTCAACATTGGTCAACGTCGAGTCAACGGTCAACGGTCAGCGGTCATCAGGCAGGGTCACTGACGTGTGGGGCCAAGGCTTCTGACGTCAGCAGCTGATGTCATCGTGACGTCAGCATGATGTCACCCCTGGTTGTATTATCACTGACAGGTGGGTCCCGCATGACGTCAGGATGACGTCACCTACTGTCAAGTGGGTCCCGCGGCTCGGTGTCACTGACATGTGGGGCCAGGTCAACGGTCAACATTTGACCGGTCAACGGTCAACTCGGGTTGGGTCCAAACTGGGCCGGTTGGGCTCGGGTTGGGCCGGTCTGGGCCGGGCCGGGCCAAACACGTGGCGTGCTGTGGCACAGCCACGTCACGGCCGTGGGCTCTTGTTGGGCTTCGCCCACAGCACGGCTCACACCGTGTGGCTCATGGTGGACCAGCGCTCCTGGTCCATGGTCCTAAGGCAGGGTTCATGGTGGACCGAGCCCATCGTCATTTCTCCTCGGCTCGGCTCATGTGCACCGGGTGCAGGGCTGCGCTGCTCACCTTGCCCCTTCTCTGTTTCTTCCACGGCGCGCTCCTGCCGGCGACGTGCTCACCGGCGAGCTCCCGTAACGGCTCAGGCATCCAATTGAGGTGGGGAAAAACTTCCTCAGGCGATGGCGAGCCCGATGGTGGCGTCTGGGTAGCAATCGTGGCTCCCTAGAATGTTGGCCACGGTGATCAGCGGCTTGAGCACCACCGGCGTGCGGGAAGGGCGCGGGGCTACGGCTTAGGCTGCTTTTGTGGTGCGCGTGGGTGTCACTATGCTTTTGCGAGTACGTTGGGCAATTCGAGGGGTCCTCCATGGCCTCCGGTGGCTTTGGCCCCGGTGGAGTAGACGCGGTGGCGGCGGCGCTCCGGCCGTGGCGCGGTGTGGCCTCCGTTTGACGTTCTAGTGATCTTCTCCTACTTGAATCGTGCGCGCGACGTGTCCCGCGGTGTTGCGGAACCAACCAAGGTGGTTGCGCCATCCCCACCGTGGCGTAGGAAGCGCGGTGGCTGCGTCACAGCCGTGCTTGGGTCCATGGCGAGCATGTGCTCTCCGTGAACCGTAACGGCGTGCTCGAGCTGTTGTGCTCGACGTCGTTCTCTTCCTTTCTTATTGCCTCATGTTTCCGATTGGCTCGACACGGGGGCTGTGGTGGTCCTTCTAGGCTGTCGTTTTGGCCAACCGAATCAAGAGTTCATGCTCAGGCGCGGTCCGTTCATGGAGGTCTAGCGAACCCATGGGCTAGGAGGGGTCTCAGCGGCGTACGGCTCACCGTCGGTGTTGAAGGCGAGAGGATAGCGGTGCAGTGAAGGGGTGTGGCCGTGTAGCTCCGGAAGCAGTGCCGTGCAGTGCCGATCCGCGATCGTGATGACGGCGATGGCGTCGCCCTCGGCTCCGGCGACTTCGGCAGCGTGCGGGGCTCCGATCCTCCTCTCACGATCTCCTTCTCAGCCCTCTACTCTCGAAGTGGTGCGGCTGCTGGGCCACCACGCGGTGGCGGAGGCTGAAAGCTAGGGCGCCGGGCGTGAGCGGCGTGCGGGCTGGCTTTATAGCCGAGCGCCATGCCTCCCAGGGCGGATGGCATCGTGCGGTGGAGGCGGATGCATCGCATCAGACGGTGGTGCGGGGTTGCGTGGGCGTGGCGCAAGGGGAACAAGGTCATGCGATTTGCGTGACCCTGGGCCCGCGTCTGCCATGCTGGTCGGCTCCTGGTCGCGTGGGAGAGGTTGGCGTGGGCGAGGGGAAGAAGACGCTACTGTGCTGACAAGCGGGGCCCGTGTGACAGCGGCTGCAGCGAAAACGGGAAACGCGCGAGCGTGGGCGACGTGCGGCTGACGCGTGGGGCCAAGCGGCAGCGGCAGTTGGCGGGGCTGGGCGCGCGGGCGTTGCTGGGCCGCGAGCTGGGCCCCGCGCGCGCTGGGGTTGGCTGGGCCGAGCGGCTGGGCTGCGAGGCCTTCTTCTCTCTTTCTTCTTTTTCTTTTCTGTTTTTCATTTCTTTTCCATTATTTGAATTCAAATTTGATTTGAAATTTGAATTCCAAACTGATGTAACTTATTCATTGGTGTTTAGGGAATTTTGTTTAGCTATTTTGTATATCAACATAAGTGTAGTTTGTTATATATATAGAATTAGTTTTTCTTTTATACAAATATCCTTGGATTTGAATAGTGATTATTTTATGGTGTGTTTCTTAGAAAAAGTTATTAAGCATAACATAAAGCAAAAGAAAATCCAAATCACAATTGAGTTAACTATGTATGCAACATTTTATTTGTTAGAATTTAGATAAACATAATTAGTCAAAGGCATGCCATGCTTATATGCTAACTTGGGTTGGGTAAGACCTAATGCATCTCTTAGGTTGGGTTACCATACATGACACTCATCATCACATAGAAGTTTTGAGAAAAATTTTTGTAGTAGTGTTTTTGGTGTGTGGATTTTTGGGTTGTTACAGTACACTGCAGGAACATTTTTTTTTGTGCAGCTAGGAGTGCCCCGAGAATTACCAGATGAGTACCCACTGCAGAAACATACTTAAAGTTATACTGTATCCGCATATATGAGTATTTCAGATTTCAGTTAGAGTGCAAATATGGGCATAGTTCAGATTTCAGTTATAGTGCAAATATGGGCATACAAAGAGTAAAAAATCAAGCCAAATAAAAGAAACTCCTTCAGGCCTGTTGGCAACTGTTTGTAAGAACCTCTGAGAGGCGACATTAATCACAAAAAACACAAAATTGTCAGAGCCCTGATAGGCACATCAGAAACCAGAGCATTTCTATCAAAAGGTTGTGTATAAGCAGTAAAACAAACAGATAGCTCCACTATAATAAAATTGAGGTGTACAGTAGGTGTTTTCTTTCATTTTCACAATGACTAAACTACACATGGATACTTTCTGCATAGAAACAGACCATAACAGAAAAAAAAAACAGAGCTTCTAATTTTAGGTGACCTGAGTCAAGGGCATAGTTTTTAGCTCTCAATGGATTAAATTAAACAGTCCCCAACTGTCTACACATAATGCTTTAGTCTAGTGGAAGCAGGTCCTCACACATGCTTGAAAAATCAGTGACATTATATCCCCTACCACATACCAGGTTCTCTGACGTGACCTTGAAAATGCCGGTTTACCAGCCCATCTGCATTACCATCAGAATGTCAACAACAAAGAACCTGGAGTTTTCGTACACACAACACATGAGCACATCAAGCAAAAAAAATATACATAAAAAGGAGGCACTGACCTTCAGCTCCAGATGGCAGACCGGACAGAGGGGCTCCACTTAGCAGCCCAACCATCAACAGCACTGCCCGGCCTTTTTGAGGGCCTTTAATATGTCCATCTCTATTGTACACAAACAAAGAAGAATGATTTCAGTCTGGTGGCAAACTGCTAGTTTCAATAGCAGAAGCAACAGGAGCACGAATGTGTCAAAAGACAAAGATGTATATCTCATCTGTAGAGAACACCAAAATCGTAGCTCCCGATGGTGTGCAGTTCAAGAACACAATTCCGCACCAGCCGCAACCGTAACGAAATCTTTCATACCAAAACATAGCAGTGAAATGTGAGCTCATAAGACTACCCGCAGTGGATACTCTAAAACGATACTCTAAAGCTTTAGAGTATGAATATAGAGTAAAAATTGCTGCACTGGGTACTCTAAAACGATATTATATCCTTTATCTCACTCTATATTTAGAGTGGTACTGTGTTTACTCTATACTCTATAGTGGCGGCCCCACTAGCTAAACAAAGGAAAAAATGCTATAACTCACAAACCAAAAATCCAAATTAAATTTCGATTTCACCATTAAATTCGTCTCAATAAATCCTTCAAAACTAGATCACACATGGATATATTTAGATAAAGTGACAAGTAGGTTCCACAGTGGATAGAGTGGATAGAGGATGATATAGAGGATGGATGGGTGCGGGAGAATTGAGTATAGAGGAGAGAATCTTGCTGACTAGGACGTATAGAGGATGAATATAGAGGTCCATGAGTGCGGGTAGTCTAAACGAAAGCAGAAGGTCTAAGCAAGGACATGAGATGATCTCTCACCTCGAGCCTCATCGAGGATGTAAGGAGGACAATGACGCGGACGTGTGCCAAAGCTTCCACCTCTTCCTCCACCATGGCTGAATTCGCTCGATGCCGGATCTCGCACGCCGCCGGATCTGCGCACTACAGGATCCTGCACAGCTCCACATACTCCTGCTGTCGGATCTCCCCATGCTCTGGCTACGATGGCACTCGTGCTAGCATAGAGGCGACGCGTGGAGGAGAGGGCAGGGAGGGGCTAGCGCTTCTGCCTCCGCCGAACATGGCTGCCATGGGGACCGGCAAGATCCACCCGATCCGCGCGCCACCGAATCTTGTAGATCCACATGCTCCCCCGTGCTGCAGAGACCTGCGCGACTTCCATGCTCGAGTGCTGCAGTGTGGATGCTACACGTGAGGATAGGGCGGAGAGGGGCGGAGGTGGTGGCGGCGGCCGCGATAGGAGAGAAAGGAGGTCGGGGAGGGTTGCGGCCCTGCGGGGTGGGAGCGAGGGGCTTTCTGAAAAACTGCGAGGGGCTTCTCGAAACAACGACTTATTTTCCAATTTTTCTCTTCTTCACGTCGAAATAAATTGGAACTCATGTGGAAAAATATTAGAACGCGTTTACTGTTCTTGACAGAGAAGTTGGACTGCAGGTTAATTCTAATAATTTGGAGGTTCTCTTTGCAAAATGTACAAAACCACGTGTCGGCATTTGGAGGAGCCACCATTGCTCCCATTTCTGTGGTGCGAGCAGAACACAGCGGGTTTTAAACAACCCCGATGGCTGAAGCAGAGGGTGAGGGGAGACCGAGGCGGGCATAGGCGGGCGGGTAGTTTCGTCGTGCGTACAGAAAAACGGTGGGGAAGGGAGATCGGCAACCGAGAAAGTCGTCGATGTCAAGAGTTTCCGACTAAGTTTCAGTCCGGATCCAACTGTCAAATCAGATCTAACAGATAGGAAGTAAGGTGGGTATAAAATATTCGGTTGAGAGTCTATTTTTAATTCATTCGTTCTTTTATACTATATATACAATATAGATAGATAAAGGATCAACTCCTTATATAGTAGCCACATAGATCAGTCATGTATATTTTCATCTGTTTTTGAGCAGCATTGAATTAGTCACTACTTGTACAGGGGGCAGTACTTTTAAATACCACAATCTGCTGCTCCTCAGGGTGTCTAGCAATAAATTTAAAAATTGCAAATGAGTATGCTACTCATTGAAGAACACACACATGACATTCTCTAATAAATTACCTCAAAAGACTGACGAACAAGGCAACATCGGTAAGAGGAAGCACATGAATGAGAGCTCCGTATGCAGTATTTTTGCAAAACCAGCATCAGAGTAGTGCTCAAACCTTCTTTCCACTAAAGCGGGGGGAGATTGGGGGCGATGTGGACCAGCACCTGAGGGGAATGACAAAGGATGACTGGAGATGCGAGAGAACAACGACGACGGGAGAGACGGTACTTGTGGCGTCGCACGGATAGGGCAGCAACGAAGTGCTCGCAGCCTCGCAGGCTCAGGACGTCATGGTATCTAGGCCCTCGGGCCTTCCGATTTCATGGCCGAGGTCCCTGACCCTAGCGATGCAACCGTCGTCCACGTCGGGGACGCAGGAGAGGGAGCTAAGCCGGCGCCCATGGCAATGTTGTAGGAAGCCTTTGGCTGTGGGCAGCAAATGGGGCTGGCGTTTACAGCGGGAGGGCGGAGGGGCGCCGCAAGTGCAGGTTGGCCCAACTGCCCATGGCAGAGGGGACGAGTCGTCCGTCGAGCTGGTTCGAGAGCGTTCGCCACCTTCCGGGTTCACAGTTTAACGGGTGGAAGACTCGCTATGACACCGATCGGACTGTCCATATCGCGTCTTGGTCAGATTCGACGGCTAGCGGGTTAGCGGGCAACGTGGCCATATCCACTGCCCGAACCTTGGCTCAGATTATCCATTCTCTAATCTATTATCATATAAAAAATAATATTAAAACGGCTAATTGATGAATTACACATCTCATGTAAATTGTTTTAAGCCATTAGTCTAAGAAATCATGGCTGGTCCCCAATCGCTTTTCAGTATACTCACCTGGAAGGATTTAAAAGAAATCGTGAAATATATCGAAGGGCACTCTATTTCTTTCAGGAATTTGCATAAACACCTCTTGTACATGCCTGTTGAATGCCCTTACAGCTAGCGATCCTTTTATCTGAATAAAGGATCAACTCCTTATATAGTAGCCACATAGATCAATCATGTATATTTTCATCTGTTTTTGAGCAGCATTGAATTAGTCACTACTTGTACATGGGGCAGTACTTTTAAATACCACAATCTGCTGCCGCTCAGGGTGTCTAGCAATAAATCTAAAAATTGCAAATGAGTATGCTACTCATTGAAGAACACACAGGACATTCTCTAATAAATTACCTCAAGGACTGAGGAACGAAACAACATCAGTAAGCGGAAGCACATGAATGAGAGCTCTGTATGCAGTATTTTTGCAAAACCAGCATTAGAGTAGTGCCACTAGTAGAGAACAGACCTTTGATCCCTCGACCAAAACAAGCTCTAGTCTCAGAACTTTTTGCGCCCGGGACTAGAGAGACCATTAGTCCTGTTTGGTGGCTCCAACCGGGACTAAAGGTTGGAGCCACAAACCGGGACTAAAGGTCGACCTTTACTCCCGGCTGCTGACTAGGCCCGTGGCTGGAAAGGAACCTTTAGTCCCGGTTAGAGCCACCAACCGGGACTAAAGGTCCCCCCTATATATCCCGGCCGGCTTCTTCCTCATCGAGAGCTCCCCGAGCTTCAGTTCAAATTTTAAGCTATTGTTCTCTTGGTTCCTCCATTCATTCTTCGATTCATCCATCGATTTCATCGATTTCTCTGTCGATTCTTCGGTTATAAAGGTTATCAACTTCATACTTTCATGTTTCATCATTGGCTTATCTCATTTTGTTCATTACAATATATATATGGTTTTTATTGTGGTTTTTTTATTTGTAAGCAATTTGAGCTCAAAATCACTTAAAGCTTGCATATTTGGATGAAGGAAGGTTAAAGTAGCTATTAAAAACTAGCATTCACCATTCATGTGTAGCATGCATAGCACACTTCATTGTTTAGAGATATAGAGAATTTTAGAGTTTTTTTAATTTTATTTGTTTATAAAATGAGAAATTTATAGTGTATTAAAAATGAGTATAGAGAGTAGATGACAACTGCTTCCGGGTCCTCGGCCTCTCATGGGTTTCCAAAGCGACTTAGGCTGGGCCTCCCACGCATTGCATGCGGCCAATGTTTTCCTAAACGGTAAACGGCCTTTACACGGTCGCCCTCCGTTTAGTGTTTAGGCTGTTTACTCGGTGTTTAAACGGAGTTAAACGGTCTAAACGGTTTTGTACTTTTAAAAAAAAAATACATATAATTATATATGTGCATGTAAAAAATCAAGTATTCTATCAAATATATGTATTTTGTCATTTTAAATAAATAAGTGCTCTAGTCTGTAGCACAACATCAAGTATTGATTCCACATTGACATGTCAATCAAATCATGATTAATGATAAAGAAATGAGTCAAATGATAGTCAATAGCAAGATAAATCACAATTGACACGCACTCACAAACTGACAAATGACAGCTATTTAGCATGTCTTCAGATCAGTACAATAGTGCATAACATCACATGAGTACATAAATTCAGATTACACCATGTTTAAACTAAAAATAATTGCCGCATTGGTCATCACAGGCTCACATCACAAGGCCACAGACCAAAGGCAAATTAGTAAATATAAGCAAAAGGACAACAGTTGAGTTCTCACGTCACAACACTCTGTCACAGAAGCACATTAGGTCATCACAGCAAGACCGCGGTCAATTTCAATCACATGTCATAACCAAAAGATCAGCCATTACTAGCTACTAGCCATGCAAAAGCAAAATTCAGCAGCTCTGTATGTCATTGTGACTGTGAGTGACTACTAACTAGTAACTACTCATCATTCTTCCCCTCCTCATCCCCAACAATTGGGACCACATCCTCTTGGTCAGATTCAAAGTCAATCTCATCCTCATTGATTGGTTCGTCTTCTTTTTCAGACTCAAATTCATCTTCACTAACATCTCTCATTTGGGCCAGCCTTGCACTTCGACGAAGTTTCCCACATTCTTCAACACCACAAGCCTCTTCAATTAATTTCCATGTCAGCCCAGAAACAGACTCACCATCCTCTTCATCACCACCTTCAACAAGCCATCCCTGAGCTTTAGTTGCTTCAGTTCCCAAAAGAGGATCCATGTTCTGATTCTTCTTGGCCTTCATTTTTTTCGTATTCATCCTATTATTGTATTGAACAAATACAAGTTGGTTGAGACGCTCACATGTCAGCTTGTTCCTTTTTTTTTGTATGATTCTGCATAAGCAAATTTAGTTTTAGTTAACAGTTTGAAATCACAAGTTATATAGACATAATTAGAGTTTATAGAAGTACAAAGAGTTGGGAGGCTTACAGATTCAAAACAGCTCCAAGTCCTTTCACATCCAGAAGCACTAGAAGTTAAAGAAAGAATCCTTATGGCCATTCTTTGCAGAGTTGGAACCTGTGTTCCATAATTTGTCCACCATGTTGCTACAAGTGAAAATACCAAAGTATATCAAGTTATTGCAGAATTAGTCCTTAGAACCAGGTTTTATATCAACTTAAATTACACTAAAATAAATTAGAAGATGTAGATTCTAGCAGGAAAAAATATTGCTGCAGATTCTAGCATGGAAAAAATGTTGCTACAGATTCTAGCATGGAAAAACATGTTGCTATAAGTGAAAACAGCAAGGTATATCAAATTACTGCAGAATTACCTGGGTTGAAATCATATTGCTTGCAGCCAGCCTTTGCTACTGGTTTTCCAAAGTGACCTTGTTTCTCTCTAAACTTGCATAGCTCCTCATTGAGCACTTTGTTTTGCTTGTCATAGTCACCATGGTAAAAGGTCTCAACAACAGTGAAGAATCCATCCATGATTTCCTCATTCATGAAGATGGAATCATCATTGTAGCTGTAATATGGATTCAAAAGATAAGCAGCCTTGTGCAATGGAGTGTCCAGCCTATCCTTCATCTTGCCATCAATGATCTCTATAACATTGTTGTACAGATTGAGATTTCCTGTGTTCTCAATGTTGCGAAAGCCCATCTTGATTTCTTCCTTGGCCTTTATGATGTCCCCATACAGAAATGCCATGGATGGTTTGATATCACTATCAACCATGCGAAGTACCTTGATCAGTGGCTCAAATACCCTCAAGCAAAGTGCAACCCCACTCCAAAAGGTAGGCTTTGTCATTGTGGAAGTAGCTAGGACATCTTTGCTATTCTTCTTGATGTGGCTCAAACCTAAGAATTTGTCCCATTCATCACATTGAGACATTGCCCGTAGTTGCTCCTTCTTCTCATACAAGCTTTGCAAAGTTAGAAAATTGGAAGCAAATCTAGTTACACCAGGCCTCACAATATCTCTCTTCTTTGTATATTTCCTCATCAAAGCCAAGGTTCTATGGTGTGCATATATAAAGATGGTCAGTGACTTAGCTTGATCAATGTAGCCCTTGAACTTCTTCATCTTCCCAATTCCTTCAAGCATCAAATTCAGGGTGTGAGTTGCACATGATGTCCAAAATATGTTTGGCCTCTTCACAAAAAGTAAATCCTTTGCTGCCATATTGTTTGAAGCATTATCTGTGACAACTTGGACTACATTTTCAGCACCTACTCTCTCAATACAGCCATCCACATACTCAAAAATAAGTTGTCCAGTGTGTGAATCTTCTGAGGTTTCTTTTGATTCTAGAAAGCTTGAGCCAATGGTGCACTGCATACACATATTCATGATGCTTCTCCTTTTCTGGTCAGTCCATGCATCTGTCATGATTGAGCAACCATTCTTAGCCCATTCCTATTCATGTGCCTTCATCATCTTCTTTGTCTCCTCAACTTCCTCAAACAATAATTTCTCTCTCAACTGGTGTTGGTTTGGTTTCTTTCCACCAGGGCCAAATCTACCAGCTGCTTCTATAACTTGATCAAACTCTACATTGTTTATCTGGTTAAAAGCTACACCTAAAATGAAACCAAGATATTCACAGTTAGACATTAAAAGCATAGAATGCAAAAAATTCACAGTTAGAACTTATAATGGAGCAAATGGCAAGCTGCAGGCAAGAACTTACCACGCACATACACCCATCTCGCAATGTAGCGCTGCAAGCTATGCATTCTCTCTTTCATTATTGATTCAGTGATTAATTGTTGTCGGATCACCCTTGTGTTGCTTAGGGAGTCTTGATCAAGAGGCATTGTAAACTTATCCATAGGCCCTATTTTCCTAATGGTCTTCCCTCTAGCCGCATCAACCTCTTCTACCTCTGCTATGTTGGTGTCCTCATCAGCATCCGGCGCACCATCAAGGTCCACAGCATCTCTAACCTCTTGTTGTTCAGTAAGCCTAGACTTTTTAGCCTTTTTTGAGTAATCTAAGGCTTTCTTGCACTTTTCTTTATCCTCTTCCGTCGATAATTTGCAAGGTCTAACCTGCATAATTAAAAAAGAAACATTAAGTTCTCAGCAAGAATATAGAATCATGGCTTGATAGAGAATATATATAATATATTAACCTCGCCACGAATCCCAGCAATATGGAGCTTTAGCCTATGTATTCCTGCTGTCACCTGTAGGCCACAATACTTGCACTTGATCACATTCAAGTTGTTTGGATCCACCAACACTCCATACTCCCACCCAATGTCACTAGAGTTCCTCTTTAGGATCATGGGTTTGCTAGTGGAACTAGAAGGATTAGATGCAGCGGATGACATCCTGCAACTACAAATAATTTAATGAGCAAACTTTAGACAACACCAGCAAACCAAATTGCAGAGAGCAACCAATCTTGTACTAGTACAATATACTAGGCAGCCATTTATTTAACAATTCATTTATAACTATTTAGTATTTATCATTGCATCCTATTCTATCAGAAAGGAGCAGCAGATGCAATCTTGATGTGTGAGATACTCCATGTCCAGTTCTAAGTAGATGCAGTCACCACGAAATTTTTTAATACAGCCATCTCCTTTAGCTGCAGATGTCTGAATAATACAATTACATAAGATACTCAGCAGAAAGTGTCCCCAGTTCACAATTCACAAGCTAACTAGTTATTTATCCCATTTGCACGTGTCCAGACATGCCCCAAAGCTAACCAGACAGCAGGCATCTAGCCGTGAATGGCATCCAACAAAGAAGCTGACATAACTGAAAATGCAATGTTCATCGCCATGGCATTAGAGACCTAGAAAAATCAATGTACAACAGAAAAGGCTAACTAGCTAGGCTCAATTTCAATCTGTTAGTGAGCACATATCTGAAAATGGAGATGCGCAACAAAAAGCTCCAGGAAAGCAACTAAGCAAGCACAGACATTCAGATCTACTCGTGGAGAGAGTGCAGAACCAAGGCAGTACAGAAGAGTGGATCACCTTGAGCCTAGCACGGTCGTAGAGTTGGAGAAATTAGAGGATTGGAGAAGGCGTCACGTCGTCAGTGCAGCCGACGCCAATATGGGTCGAGGTGTGTGCAGCCGGCGTCCGCAGCGAGAGGGCGAGGCTTCCTGATGTCTTCACGGTTTCACGAACAGCAAGGACACAGGCACACAGCTTCACGAGGTGGAGCCGTGGAGGCCATGATGGAGGGTGGCGGCTGGTCGGCGAGCTTGGACGCCGGAACAAGCGGCCGCGGTGGCTACCTGGTGACGGCGGCTGAGAGGCTGACTGTCTGAGACGAGTGGCAAATGGCAAATGAAAACCCTAGGCGACTTTGTGGGCTTATCTCTTACCAATTGGGCCAAAATCGACCGTGAAATTTGGGCGCGAGTTTGTTTGGTCCAAAATTTCACTCCCGCCCTTGGGCTTGTATCGCCTAAACGGCCCGTTTACCCCGTCCAGTCTTGTTTAATACCGTTCCGTGTCGCCCGTTTATGCCGTTTTTTAGCGTTTTGGACCGTGTAAACGGCTGGGACGTTTAATGCAACGAATATGGCCTAAACAAGACAGTAGGGTGCCGTTTCCGTTTTCTAAACCGTGTACACGGCCGTTTAGGCCGTTTAGGCGAACATTGCATGCGGCAAGTGTCATGATGAGACGAAGATTGTGATGGAGTACCGAGTGAAGAAGGAGGGTCCCAACAAGTGTCGAGGGAGATTGGGGGCGATGTGGACCAGCACCTGAGGGGAACGACGAAGGATGGCTGGAGATGCGAGAGAACGACGACGACGGGAGAGACGGTACTTGCGGCGTCGCACGGATAGGGCAGCAATGCAGTGCTCGTAGCCTCGCAGGCTCAGGAAGTCATGGTATCTAGGCCCTCGGGCCTTCCGATTTCATGGCCGAGGTCCGTGACCCTAGCGATGCGACCGCCGTCCATGTCGGGGACACGGGAGAGAGAGCTAAGCCGATGCCCATGGCAATGGCGTAGGAAGCCTTTGGCTATGGGCAGCAAATGGGGCAGGCGTTGACGGCGGGAGGGCGGAGGGGCATCGTAGGTGCAGGATGGCCCGACTGCCCGTGGCAAAGGGGTCGAGTCGTCTGTCGAGCGGGTTCAAGAGCATTCGTGACCTTCCGGGCTCACAATTTAATGGGTGGAAGACCCGCTATGACCCCGATCGGACAATCCATATCGCGTCTTGGCTAGATCCGACGTCTAGCTGGTTAGCAGGCAACGTGGCCATATCCACTGCTCGAACCTTGGCTCAGATTTAGTAGGTAGCGATATATATGGGAGGGGCTCAAAAAGAGCGCAAGATGCCTAGACCAATATAAGTCCACTTTATACATACAATACTATAGATGTCCAACTAGGTCGGGCTTTAACGGGGGCACGAGGCACGACCTGTTCAGGTCCGGCCTGAGCACGACATGGCCCGAAGAGGCTCGGTGCTGGCCTGGCCCGTGGCTTAGTGTCGTGCTTGGGCTAGACCTCTGGCACGCTAGGCCAGCCCGAGCATGACCCGATAAGAGGTTCGGCCCATTAAGGCCCGCTTGAGAGCAACCCAAGCCTAATTATTTAGATTAGATGCCCTTATCCTTTTCACGGTAACTCCCTACCGCTGCTTCTTCTTCCCCATCGCGCGTCGCCCCTTCTCTCCCCGTCTCTCCCTCCTCGCCGCCCATCCTCTCTCCACCTCCAACGCGGCCCCTTCCGGCCTTCGTCGACGTGGATCCACTTCCTTGGCTCCGTCTGCCCTCCCCGCACCAGATCCGCGGTTCTTCCTCCCCCGTTCGCACTCCCCAACGCAGATCCGTCGAGCACTTTAGTGTCGAGCCTCGTCCATCAACACAGCTGGATGGTGCGGTGGCGGCGTCCTCTAAGGCTTCTCTTCCTTCCTTCCCGTACGCAAGTGGATGGCGTGACGGCGGTGAAAGCTCCTTCCTTCCCTCCCTGCCGCGCTCCCCCCTGACCGGATGCTTGAATTTGATTTTTTCGGGCTAGCATGGGCACGTCGTGCCTTGCATGCTGGCACGCCATGCCTAAGGGGTACCCTTGCCGTGCCTGGGCTCTACCTTGGGCACGACGGCCAGCACGGCACGCCACAACAGAGGCTAATCGTGCTTTTCGTGCCTGTGCCCTAACGTGCCGTGCCATGCCGGGTGGCACGTTTGGACATGTATACACAAGACCAATCTATATAGTAGTTTGAAGCGATTTTATATGAAAGCAAACAACGATTTGGAGTGGACAATGTTATTTTCTTTTTAGTTTCTGATATTTTGAGTTCATCACAAATGACAATCTTAAATGAAAATTTGTGTCACTCCGTTAACATGGACTAAATTTCCCACAAAAAAGTTACATAGAAACACTATGACATATATGGACTAAGGCAACAATGTCCAAACCTTAATTGATAAATGAAGGACAATCCAAGAAGCATGTGAGGCCCTGTTTGGCAGAGCTCTCTCTGCTGAATAGCTGCTAGAGAGCTCTGCCAAACAGTTTTATAGAGAGAAGTGATTTTTTTGCTGATTTCGTAAAGTGATTCTCTGCAATGAACTAAGAGGTTAAGAGCTGAAAAAAAGTTGTTTTTCTTGATTCTGTGAAATGATTCTCCATCATGATTTAAGAGTTTATGCTAAAAGAGAATCACTTTCAGCCACAGAAACACTTTTTTCAGAGAATGTGATAGAGCTCTAGAATTAGCTTTCATAAAGAATCAGAATACGATAGAGCTCTGGTACCAAACAGGTTAAGAAAATACCAAAAGTTGAAGAGCACGCACGTCACGGGTACAAGTACAACCCCGACGCGCCGCGAATGCGCTCTTGTTGCACGCACGTGAATGTACAACGCGCATCGCGTGCCGGCTGTAGCCCCTACTCGGCAATCTGCTGACAGCTGACACATCCTCAGTGCAAGTAGCCAAGCCTGCCGGTGGTTTGAGCCCAAAGCCAACCCCGTTTAGCTAGCCCGACAGACGTCCGGTCCAGCTGAGCTTTCGGCCCAAGTAGATCCCGGCCGGACTTTTCGTTCTCTTTTTCAAGCTGACCAACCCTTGAGCGGTTGAGCCCTTGACAGCCATGTCACAGTGTTTTGGGATGGTAACGGTAATGTAATCAGCTCGCACTGCTACCTGACTGCAATAGCTAGCAGCTTTGTTTGGTTTGGACGCCAGCTTTTTTTTAGATAAAGGATAAAATATCCGGCTTTATCTATCCATGAATAGAATCAGACCAATTATTACAAACTCTAAACACGGGCACACAGTTCGGTTGTAATAAACTTACAACCACTCACACGACTAACTGAACAAGTGAAAAGTTCTTGACTAAACAAAACCAACACGTCTTTGCGAAAGTCAACCATTTGAACCAAAAAACTCTAAAGCTGATGTCTCTAGGTGTTGTGCCACAGAGATCATTTGATCTTTCCGATCGTCACGCCGCTGCAATTTCGCCCATTGACGTAGCCAGTGTGTCCCTCAGAACAGTACCTGCAAAAAAGATTTGGGTTTGCATTTGTCAAAAACTACCTCATTTCTTGCTAGCCAAATTACCCACAGTAGTGCTGTAGCTGCTGTTAATAGTAATGTATTATACTTTTTGTTACCCACTTTGGACCGGTGAACAAACAAATCATTTATATACATAGGTGGTGAAATCCTAAAAAGTATATGTATAGAACGCCACAAAAAATTAGCATAAAAGCAATTAAAAAAGAGGTGTTGTATTGTCTCTGAGAAATGGCAGACACAACAAGTTTTGTCTCTAGACTAATTTCTCCTAACCAAGTTATCTTTGGTTAAAATCACTCCTCTTTTCAAATACCACATGAAAACCTTTAATTTCATTGGAAGTTTCGTTTGTCAAATATCTTGCGACACTCTCACTCCATTATTAATTAATGCAGCATACATAGACTTGATTGTAAAAATCCCAGAGGCCTTTAAGCCCCATACAAACACATCCCTTTCTTGCGATAAGTTGACTTGTTGTAAAGAAGTTACAATTCGATTCCAGTTTGATAAGTTCGCACCCACCAGATTTCTTCGAAAAGAAATGTTTAGTAAGGAAAAACTCATAACTGTAGCAATAGAGTCTTGTTTTCTTCTTACAATATTAAACAACACAGGAAATTTATCTTTGAGAGGTTTGTTGCCCAGCCAAGTATCTACCTAAAATCTGGTCTGTGACCCATCTTTTACATTGAAATATCCTAACTTTATGAAGAAATCTTTAACATTTATTAGACTTTTACAGAAATGCGAATCCGTTGGTTTCTTTTCACAACTTCCTAGAGTCCTATTTTTAATATACTTGTTTCTTAGTAACTCTTGCCACAACCCATCCTCATTTAATAATTTGAATAACCACTTACTAAGCAAACATTTATTTTGAATCTCTAAATTTTGAATCCCAAGACCTCCCTGGTCCTTAGGATGACACATGATTTCCCAGTTAACTAATCTATATTTCCTTTTGTGTTGGTAATTTTACCAATAGAAGCGAGATCTAAAACAGTTGATTTTTTCCAGCACTCCTTTCGGTAGTTCGAAGAATGACATCATAAACATCTGTAAATTGGACAGTACCGAGTTTATAAGGACCAATCGATCGCCGAATGTTAGCATTTTACCTTTCCAACCACTAAGTCGTTTCTCAATTCTCTCTTCAATATTCTTTCAGTCTTTATTATATAATTTCCTAAAATGCATAGGCAACCCCAGGTAGCGAAAGGGGAATTTACCAATGACACATCCGAATGGTTGCGAATAAAACTCTTCGTGATCTTTAGCTTTTCCAAAACAAAAGACTTTGCTTTTGTGGAAATTAATCTTTAAGCCAGATAGTTGCTCGAAAGTGCTTAGCAACAGTTTCATGTTGACTGCCTTTTCAACATCATGGCTCATAAAGATCACTGTGTCATCCGCGTACTGGAGGATTGACAAACCATCTTGAATAAGATATGGAATAACCCCTTTTATCTGTCCTTCTTCTTTTGCTCTGGCAATTAGTATGACCAACATATCAACCACTATATTGAATAGTATGGATGACATGGGGTCACCTTGCCTTAGCCCCTTTTAGTCTGGAAATAGGACTCAAGTTGGTCATTAACCTTAATATTTACGTTGCCTCCTTGTGTAAAATTATGTACCCATTCACACCATTTTTGTGAAAAACCCTTCATCCTTAAAATTTGCTGTAGAAAGCTCCATTTTACTTTATCATAATCTTTTTCAAAGTCTATTTTAAAAATCACACCATCTTGTTTTTTTGTGTGTAGTTCATGAAGTGTTTCATGCAGAATAACTGCGCCCTCCATAATATTTCTTCTTGGTAAGAAGGCTGTTTAAATCGGTCTTATCAGCTTCTGAGCAATAGTAGTTAATCTATTTGTTGCAACTTTTGTGAAGATTTTGAAAGAGACATTCAACAAACAGATCGACCTGTATTGTTGAATAACTCTTGCATCCTTCTTTTTAGGCAACAAGATTATGTTTATGAAATTAAGACTCCATAATGAAAATCAGAAAACAATGCCATCAAATCATCTTTGATTAAACCCCAGAAGACCTAATAAAACTCCGGTAGAAAACCATCCGGCCCAGGCGCCTTATTATGTTCCATTTAGAAAATTGCTGTCCTAACTTCCTCTTGAGTGAAAGGTTCTGTCAAGAACTCATTTTTCAGATCAGAAACTTGAGGTATGTCCTCCGTCCGAGATTCATCTAAAGATAATAGAGAATCTTCAGATGGACCGAACAGGTTTTTGTAATAACTAGTAATATACTCTTTAAGTTGAGCATCACCAGTTAAAATACTATCACCATCCTCCAGCTAGAAAATACGAGTCTTTCTATGTCTACCATTGGCTAGAAAGTGATAATATTTTGTGTTTGCATCTTCTTCTAAAAGGTGTTTCACTTTAGCCCTTTGGTACCACTTGAGTTCCTCCTCTCTTAGTAATTCTGCAAGCCTTTCATTTAAAACATGTTTTAGATCTCTTTCCGAGTCATTTAGCAAAGTGTGTTCTGCCTTTTTATCTAGTTCGTCCAACTTGTTTAAAAGTGTTGTTTTTTCTTTCTTGTACACACCACTTACATGCTTCGTCCATCCTAAGATGCTGACAAAGCCTTCTAATTTTCATCTGCCATCTATCAATAGGTGAACCTAAAACTAGAGTATTCTGCCAAACCTGTGAAACCATCTCATAGAATCCATCTCTTAACAACCAGCCAAGTTCAAATTTAAACTGTGGCTGATTGGTTGAGGATGAGTTGTTTATAGAGAAGATCAAAGGTGATAAGAGATTTCTTTATTTAGCGTATGAACAGTTGTAAGAGCATACTTCGACTCAAAATCTGTACATACTAGAACTCTGTCCAATTTTTCAAAAGTTTGGTTAGACAGATTATTAGCCCAGGTATACTTCCTTCTTGACGGATCAATTTCTCTAAGGTTTAGGGCATCAATTACTGTATTGAACAAAAAGGCCATCTATCATTGTAATTATCATTATTTTTCTCGTCTGGTCTGCGAATAATGTTAAAAATCACCACCTCTAACCTTAGGTATAGTTTATTTTGAACATACTCAAACCATTTCAGACAAGAAATTTGACTTGTGCTCCATTTGAGCCGGACCATAGACTAAAATAAGATTAAACTTAAAATCATCTTCTTTGTGTCGTAATTTAAAACGAATAAAAAATCCCCTTCCTCAATTTCTCCAATGTCAAAATTCAACAAATGAACACCTAAAATCATGCCACCGGATCTACCCCGTGGAGCCATACAGTGCCAAAAAAGTCTCTACTAGCACAGATTGTGTCGAGAATATTTTGTGAAAAGCTAGCTCTACCAGTTTCCGATAAGGCAATGAAGTCTAGATTTTTTTTCTTTTGTTAAGTCTGACAAGAATCTGTATTTTTTACCATCCACGAACCCATTACTATTCTAGAAAATTCCTTTCATCTGGACTTACTTTTAAAACTTTTATTTTTGTGTTTAGGGTGCCTTTTCTTTTTTTTTGTGATACAGGGGTTTCAGCTTTTGTCATGCAACGAGACGTACATGACCAATCCTTAAACATTTCTGGAAACCACACAGTATCAATATCGTAGTGCTCGCATATCATTTCATCCCCTGCAATATCGACAAGTCCATAAGCTTTGGCTTCGTCTGGATTTGTTTGTGTCTTTTGTTGAATCTTTTTCACGGCTTGATAGAGAATTTGATAAGCCAATGATTTTTTTTCCATCTTTCATAATACGGTTAACCACCATGTGCCCGATTATGAAATGCTTGGAAGAAAATGATGAATTGAAATATAGCTGCTATGCCAAAACATGATGCTTATTTGGCAAAGAAAAATAGAGTATGTTATAAGAAATTCGCATTGATTGAGAGTTTGTTCCTTAAATTTGGTGGAATGACTCCATTCCTTACACTAGTAGTGATAATGTATAAATCCATTTCATTCCACAAGCCAAATAAAAAATATGAGGAGTGAGAAGACGATGGACCAACCTATTCCTCGAAAGGAACACCTCTAACTTCGGGAGATGGATAGTATCGTGGTTCCGAAGACCCATATTAGATACTGCAGCAGTCGGATACAGGCCGACTAAACTAAGCACAAATAAAGTGATTCAGGTGCCGCCGTGAATCGATAATGGAGTAAAACACCCGAACCAAACACGCTCAACAGTCAATCATTCTTTGTTTATCGTTTAGTCGATGTAGACGATAAACTAGACAATTTAAATAGTTTGCACTATATAGCCGGGAATAATAAATATGCATACAATTATTAATTTTACTTTGAGTTCTATCATCAAAAGTGATCACTTTTTTTAGATGGTTAAATGGGCCACCTAGCTTAGCCCGGCACGAGCCTGGCAATTATGAATTTAATAAAAACTTGAACATGTTCATCGTCATGCATAATCATAAAGCATTAACACATAAATGCATTTCATATTTTAATTATAGCACTCATAGGTTGCACATGTGTTGAGATGTGATTCCATGAAATGATGTTAGTAATAATGATTAAGGTTCTTTTTGAAGTTATGATGTGAAAATTCCTTAAACACTTAAAATTTTGTCTTAATAAAATTTGAAGTGCTGAGTTGATACCTTAATGTAGAATCAAAAGTTTGTTGTGTTTCCAAGTCAAAAATGTTAAATTTGTGCTCCAAAATTTGAATTCAATAACTAATCTCCACACTTAGCCATTATGACCAAGTCCCTAAAAACAATTATTAAGTTCATTTTTTGGTGAATTATTAAATCACTTTTCACAAATAAAATTTGTGCAACTTTGGTTTCATTGTTTGGTGTGATGCTTGAACTACGTTAATATGTAATTGGTTGATATGTTTGATAGATGTTTGACCACTAATTAATCAACCAAAGTTTTCTAATCAAAACTGTCTTAAAAAGCCTTAATTGAATCCCAGTTTTTAGTTTCAACTTCCTATCTTCAAAATTCAAAATCTTCAAAACCGTCAAGATTTTGGTGTTGATCCTTAAAGCAAAGTTGAAGATCTCGCTGAGTTGATCAAGTGCTAGTAGTGAAGTTTTTCTAGTTTCTATTTGAAATCGTGAGAAAAAGAGAAGGGAAGAGGAGGGTTCAGTTGGCTACAGTAGAACTGGCAGCAGCACGCCTGGCTCCCTCACCGCCGTGCGCCGTTTGGCCAACTCCGCGCCACCTCTCGCATTTGGACGCACTGTCGCCCGCGTGGCTCACTCCAGAAGGTGCCCGTGCTCTCTCCTAGCTCGCCCTCGTTGTTAAAACCCCCACCGTCGGCTCTCTCTCTCTCTCTCTCTCTGTGTGTGTTTTTCCCTTTCTGCGCCACATCATGCCGGTCCCTGCTTGTGGCGCCGCCCAAGCGCGCTGCGCGTTGTAACAGAACCGTCCAAATTATAAGAGCACAAGTATAAAAACAATCACCGAAGTGATCAAATTCTCACACTTGAGCCCATATAACTCCGGTAGTCCAATGAAATCACGAGGGATTTCAAACCAACCAACATATAAGCCAAGATCGTAGTGATTCAACATAACAAGTCACATGTTACAATCATTTCACAAGTAATTCAATATACATCGGAGTTCAACATAGTTATTACAACTTAAGTTCAAAAGTAGCGGAAGCAAAGTAATTTGAAACTAACATTATTCTTATTTCAAATACATGCCAGTACCACGGTCGACTTCCAACAAAAGCATTAGAGATAAGGTAATTAAGCAGGATCATGCCCATGATCACACTCCGCCTCTACGGCAGGAGCCAACCAACTCTTGCAGTCGCCAAGATACATCACAACCTGCAACAAGTGGGGATAAAACCCTGAGTACGACAAAGTACTCAGCTAGACTTACCCATCAGAAACCAGAAATAAAGTGACACCAAGGATCATGCAAGGCTGATATAAAGTGGGCTGGTTTGACAATATTTTGCATAAAAGCTTAATACAGATAAGTAATCATTAATGCTTAAGCATCAAGTTAATCATCATTAACTTGTCATCTATATTAGCACCTGTACTAGAGCACTCACTTTATTAGGAACAGACAATATTAACCATAGCAGGTATAAATTGAGGCAACCTTTCCATCGTGATCCAATTAACCATCCGTTCAATTAATGGAATCTACGTTGCCGCTGCTCAAGTCAAGTGCTCACTAACCGGGAGCGACGGCGATTCGAATCGAATTCCTATCCAGCTGGAGGGGTATTTCTAACACTCACCGTGCAGACCCCTGCCAGGGTCGCACAGGCCACCTTTTCATATGATTCAGGAATCACGGGTCCGAATGATGTCGCGACCCCAAGGGCGACACTCTGCCAGGTGATAGGGACTCTAACCCCCTCTTGGTCTCACGCCAATGTCCCCAAGCACATCCTTTCTCTCCTCCAAGAAGCAACCTACCATTCGATTCCTGGCCTGAATCACATTACTCGGCTTCGCGGTCGGAACGACTTATCCGGCCAACTAAGTGTTAGACTGCGTTCAACATGACTCAAGGACGTACAGCGAATCGGTCCTTAAACGACTCAGACGGGGATAGATTCACACCCAAGACCTCCATGCCTTGTTGCTTCACTATCGTCATCCCGCCCGGTCTCATTTCATTTTATTAACACATGGTTCCATTCCACGATAGCAAATATAGCCAACCGTGCCATATATGAATATCCCTATATCTCGCAGGTGACAGGAAATCACCTGACTTCTACCGCTTAAAGCAGGGCTAAACATCTACTCGATCCTAGTCTATGTAGGATTCAAGGATTCATATATCTGGATAAGGAATGATATAATGCAGCAAGGGTTTCCAACCAACTCCTATCACTTAATGCAACAATACTTATAACATATATAGAATTAATTGCTTTTAAGGTAGGAGGCTTATAATGCTCCGGGGCTTGCCTGGGATCCGACTCAAGTTAGAGTATGTCAGATGAATCTCGCTGAGTACATCCATCTTCGGGATAGTTCCACCAAACACCGTCATCGGGTTTGGCTCCACGTCAGGTCCTTCACGTGCTTCAGCTAACGTACCTAGATGAGGTGCAACGATGCATATGTATGAATGCAAATAAGTGCAATAAACAAGTAATCATGCAAGAATACCAAAGTTCACATAAACCCTAGAGCTAATTAACTTAATCCTCAAGAAGACATAACATAGAAGAGGGCAAGCACATTAATCAAGAAACAAGTCTCACAAGATTACAGGGTACCACTCAAGTATCATCAAAGATATGAGTCACATTTCAATACCCAAGCATGACAAAGTTAATCAAAGTACTAGAACTAGAAATTGCTACCTTCTGGACATCAAACCAACAGCTGAGTAATTTAATCATAACTGGAGATCTACAACTCCAAATGACTTGCAAGAAGACATTATGGAAAGCTTATGAAATTATCTAAATTTCATTTATAAACATCATAGCATGATTCCAAAGTTTAATATGTCGAATTTACACAAACACAGAAACTGGTCTAACAAGACAGAGAGCAAGCAATTCTGTAACCTAACTTTAAACAGCTGTAGTTTCTAAACCATATGGCCAAATGCCACCAAATTTTAACAGCAGCTAGATCATGAAATTCACAACAACTTTGTTATAGCACACAAGACATGAAAACATCATTTGCATAGGGTAATTAACAATATTCTCAATTCTGTTCAGAAACCTCATTTGCAAGAAATAATTATTAACTTATGTTGCAAACATATAATTGGATAAAACCAACTTTACCAACATGTCACCCATGACCAATGAACACCATAAAACATAGTGTCCATTCCTAAATAAATTCTTTTAATGCATTTTCTTAATTTATTTAGATAATTAGGTGGAATTATGAACACCTATCAAAAGTGCTCAATAAATTCTACCAAAATTACAATGGCCTACAAATGCTACCAAAAGTCTACTGTCCAAATTTCAAACTATTTGGAGATATATATCAACCCCTATGAAAAAGACAAATAGCTATAGCAATAAATCATGTAAAAGCAAATTAAACCTAAAACTCAATATTTTCTGTGACACAAGGCCATATTATAAATCAATATGATAGAGAAACATGATACTCAGGTAATGGAACAATATTTTTATTTTATCATTTCTATATTATTTATAAGCTATTCATCAAGCTATAAACAAGTTAAATCAATAACTTGAGTATACAGTAAGCAATGACCAAGAAATTTATACCACAGTACATCCATAGCATGACAAGCCTATCATAAAAATTTCACATCAATTGAAGCAACACAACTCAAGATATAAAGTAACAATTAATAAAATGTAGTTTTCCTTATTTATCACGGTCAAATCACAATCTTAAGAAAACAGTGAACAAATAGTGTGTTTAATATTTTTCCTAGCAAGTACATGTCATTACAAAATTAACAAAACAAGAATCACTATTTTTGGATGTCTAAAACTCCAGATCTTGCTCTGGTTAGGTTTAAAGGCATTTTTAGAGCATTTTTAAAACTTAATAAATACATTAGAAAATACCTACAAACATGTAACATATTATGACTCCACTGCATAGATCTTTTCTCAAGGTTTCCAAAAAGTCCCCATTTACTATTTTTGGAATTACCTAACATGAGATATAAATTTTAGAAGATTTACATCAAATCTGATATTCAAAAATGAAATTAGTACATAACTCTAGACAGGCTAGGCGCACCCGGTCGTGCACCCGGATCTACCACCGAATTAAACTGCCACGCGGGACCCACGCCTAGATGTCCCCACCGGTCATACCCAGAGAAAGAATAGAGAGAGAGAGGGTCGCTCCTCTTCTTCCTCCGGCCGTTGAGGAGTAGAGGAGGCGGCCGGAAAAATGGCCGGCCTCGGGCCAGAAGCGGCCGGCGATGGCGATTGGAAGGTTGGCCAGCTTCGCGGTTGCTAGGTGCACCCGCACGCACTTGCGACGTGGGCCGAGGTGGCCCGTGGCCTCATGGCCACGTGCGCGGCAGCTCGGCGATGGCCATGCCGGCGGCGGCGGCCGTGGCCAGTGCCCCTGGCGGTGGGAGGTGGCGCTGGGGAATCCCGAGGACCAGTCGTGCCAGCGGGGCTACTCAGCTCAGCCGGAGATGCCCCGAGGCAGCCTGACCACGAGCACCAGTGGCAGTTCGCCGGCCATGACCACGCGGTGGTGAGGGACCGGCAGTTCCAGGCAGCGCAGAGTCCGGCGAGCATGAGCACGGCACACAGGATATGGGGGCGAAGCTAATGGCGGTGTTCGTGGAGAGTGAGGAGGCACGGAACAGAGGGAACATGGCGGTGGCCGGAGCTCTGCTCGTGGCGGTAATGGTGACAGCGACCGCGTTCACGCGAGGGGAAGCCGCGCGAAGCCAAGGAAGAGGCAGAGGGGGCGAGCGAAGAAGTGTAGATGCTTAGGCGTCCACCACCGAGGGCGCTGGGGGCGCGGGGCACGCATCCAGGGAGTTGGGGCCGCGGCTCGGGCATGGCGGCCACGCACTGGGGCACGCGGCGGTCGTTGAGGCCATTGCGCGAACAGGTGGCGTGCGTCCGAAAGGACCGGTTGGAGCTCTAATTTGGGCCTGATCTGGGCCGATCTGGGTCTTGGACCTAAGGGCAAAGTTGTAGCCCGTACCATGCTCTACATTTCCTATTTAGGGGTCATAGTCATTAGAGCTGTAGATTAGGAGATAATCAGTCCCCAAATTACCAGTGTCAACATGTTAAGCTAGGGCTCAGTTTTGGAATTTTGCAATGCCAAACTTGGTCAAATTGATCCCAACTTTTTACATGTTGTTCTCCAACAAATTGTTTCCAACTTTCATTTTTGGACCAATTTAAGTTTCTTAGTAAAAACTCGAGAACACGGGATGTCAATGTCGAAGACACTGAAATCGAGGTTTTAAAATTGTTAAGTGTTGGAAACAGTCCCAATTCTGACTTGTGGGCCCTGTTGGAGCATGTTACCCACATTTTCATGACTTGACTCTTAAACAAAGTTTGTTCCTTATAAAATTCTCTACGACTTTGTCAAAGGGTGCACAGCCATGCAAAGCTTCTAGGTCACACTTTTGAAATGGTCAAACCAAAGTGTTCCTGGGTCCATAAATGGCAACCATCACTTAGAAGCACATTTAGGCAAAATGATCAACATGAACATTGTTCCATTAAGTGCCCTAAGTGTAGTTAAGGTGTTGTAGAGTTCATCTAGAGTCATTTGGGTAAATTTGCAAAGCTTGGTTGATGATCTATAGTTCCATTAACTTAATGGGGCAAATTCCAATAGGAATAGAACTTATCATTTCATGTGACTTTTTGATTCCAAACTTCATGAAACTTTTCCAGGGATCAATATAGATAGTTATTGATGTGAGACATGTGAAGATACTTTGATAACAACACCCAAGCATATATCTTTTAATTGAGCCTATATGTAAGCAAGGGTGCAATATCCAAGTTTAGGTTAGGGCTTATTTCCATAGGTTTGACTTTGACATCGTCATCTCCACTAATCTATCATGTTTGAGCTTAACCCCACTACTTAATTGGTGATAAACTCCTAGGGTGTTACAGCCCTCCCCCCTTAAAAAAATCGCGTCCCGAGATTCGGAATGGAAGATCTTTTAAGGAAGAGAGACACGTTACCTAGTTCCCAACATCTGCTATAGCATTTCGCTATAAAGCTTCAACGTCGGTGAACACTTTGGTCAAAGGCACTTTCTGATACCTACTCTTTATGGTAAAATTTGTCTGAAGAATTTCCTTCATTGACTTCCATAAAGCATTGTTACTTTGGGAGGAATCCAAGATAGCACATACTGCGTTCTCAGTGTACGGAGATCATTTGGTCCATGAGTGAACCACTCACAAGTATCTGACTCTCTAAAGAGCACCACATAGGCCATATGAACTTGACACTAGACCAAAATTTTCAGAAGTATACTCGTTGAAATGACTCTATGTTCACATGGTTTGAAAAGCAGTCCTCTACCAAAATGGTTTGAGCACAACCTTCCAAAAGGATGAGATCATAGACGACAAATATACTCTGAGGCTATAGGATACTGACTAACCAATAGACAGGGTCTATGTTGGTCGTAAATGTTCAAACATTCATATATCAGCTAATGGAAAGCTACTTACTATTCCATGCGTGCAGTTCTCTTTCTCTGACAACAACACTGTATTATATGAGTCTATCGATGGGTTAGTGAATGTGATAGCTGACTCTGTCGGCTTCCTATTTCTGCCAACAGTTATCTAATAAGATTTTTTTATCCAAAGACAACAGTTATCTGGGTTGAATCAGATGCAACCTCTTGGTAAAAACATGTATAAGGTACCAAAGTATGTCATCACTTGAAAATAATTCCCAAAGAAAGATGTAACGAGGCCTTAAGGACAACAAAAGTTGTAATATTTACTAAACCGTGGGAAGTAGTCTACCACCAAGCGATTGAGTAAAATTTTCCTTGGTGACTTAGTTGTACTGTAAGTTGAGTTGACTTGCAGCATAACAACTTTGTCAGGCCAACTTTCACATTGAGGCTTCCTTTTTAGGATCAAACAGCAGCTCTAAGATGGGAAATCTGTTGTTTGACACCTTTCAAATTGCTTTTGATTCACGATGGTATAAATTGATTTGCAGAAACCAAGATGGAATTGACTTGATCACAATGGCTCCGGAAGATAGAGTATCACTCCAGTTATTGGCTAATTGACTAACTTCTTGTTGGTTATTTCTCTGTAAGACATAGCCTTCATAGCTACCAAGGAGTCATTACCTAGTTGGAGATTAACGTTCCTATTGGTAACTAATCAGTTGTCTCTCAACACTAAAAAGTTCTAAATCTTCACTCTTGACCACAATAATCATGGTTGACGCAGAACGAAGGGTTGCCATCGAGGTCAGCAGATAAGGAGTCACACCAGAGAGGGTTGATTTCGACGGTATGTTCATTATGTATTCAGAGGTTAAGATTTGCCTAATGTGACGATCGAGTCTCATCCAACATATGACTTGTCCAACATTAAGTGTTGTGTCCTTTTTATCCAACAGGAATGAGATACGTTGCTCACTACATGACGTTCGTCAATACTGGGACCACTAAGTAGAGTCACTTGTATACCACCTATTGCAGTCTGTTAATGTTTATGTCAGTAACCTGTTCTTCAAAGGTTATCCTCTTAGCAACTTTAGGAGGAAGCTGTACTACACTTAGTCCTACATAAGGATCTTCTGATAATGTATGGGAAAGATAACCAAGGAAAAATTCACCTGAGAATAACACGTTGATGTTGTTCCGCAATGGATCATGACTAGAAACCACGATACCAGCGCGTGCCGAGCAGCACAACCTTGTGTCGGCCGCCCACAGGAGGCTCTCGGTTTCGTCACGGCACCGTTAGTTGCTACTCATAACACCATTACCGATCACACCACCAAGGTGAAATTTCAAGTGACACAAATTGGGTGGTAAAAACAAGCATTATACAAGGGAGGATAGCAAGAAAAGGTAGTCACAAGGTTTGGAATTAACCAGGAGGTGATTCAAAGATCAAAACATAGCACAAGAGACATAGCTCAATTGCCGATGGCGATTAAGCATGATATTTTTGCTTAACTCCAAACACACCTTGTGTCGACTAAGAAAACTACCAGATAATTAAATAATAGAGATTCGATCATGTTGAGCAACAACATGAGATCAAGATTGATAAACATCCCGAGACTTGGGAAGGTTGAGGATGGCTTAAGCAAACTTCATGGACAAAATTGAGGTACCACTCAAAGATTGAGTTGATAAGGTAGATGTACGAATTTGTGAGCACACGATTTAGAGGCCATAGCAGAGAGGCGTTGCATTACACTAGCTAACCTTTGGGAGAGGCAACCAGAAGGTCCAACATGGATTTAGGTACAGTCTCCATAATTGGCAACGTACGAACCATGGTCAAAGGCTAACGTTGATGAGAGTTAATTTGGTTGGTCAGTCGATAAGGGTCTTCACAAAAAGGTTTGCAAAACATCCACGGCTTATAAAAACATATAGGAGAACTAAACTTTGGACTTTCGGTCAAGCACAGGCATGGATACAAACATTCAAGGACTAACCACTAAGTCTATAGGCTCAGACTCCTAAGAGAGAACCTAATTGAAGACAACAACCATACAATTACATACGTGAACTTTGTTCTAGGATAAAGCTATGTGACCCTCGTATGCTCACCGAGGACAAACGAAGTGACAACTATAGCACTAATCAACTAACAAGCATACCCACAACATCACAATCAAGCAGTCATTTTAGAAAATTCAACAAATGGGCTTAAGCAACCAATACAAAGCACAAGGCTCAACCAAACTAAGCATTTATCTCAAGCATGAACTAACTACAAGTTTAGCTCAAAACAAACGCTGGCTAAGGTGACTAACTTAGCATGGGCATAGAATCTGGACAGCAGCACAGTAGTTACTGGTTTCAACCATAACTAGGGTTGTAGACATCCCACAAAAGTGATCCTTGACTTTCTAGAAAGCTTAGGAAGATGACTACACTTTAGTTATTCATACCAAAAGCAAATTCATAGATTGACATGACCAAAATGCTAATGTTTCAGATCTGTACCAATATGGACAGAAAACTGACAAGAACTTCGAAAATGCGTAACTGGAGTTCTAAGAACCCAACAAGGCTGAGCTTTAACTTTATGTAAAGCTTATTAAGTTGTCTATAACTTTCTTAATATCATATTAATATGATTCTACAGCTAACAAGGTTAATCAACACAAAGAAGACATTTCTGTCCAGGTTTGGACAGATTCTGTCATTCAACTTCACAAGCTCATAATTGGTGACTTACACCATCAAAAGTAGTGATCTTTAGCATTTTGGAAAGCTTAGAAAAAGTACTACACTTCCTCTAATATTTCCAAGACATGATTCTATAATCACATAGGTCAAATAAAGCAAACATTCAGATCTGTTCTGAACATGAGCAGATTCTGACAATAAACTTCTAAAATTTATAACTCCCAAACCATAAGACCGAGGGTCATAAAATTTTAGGACAAGATAGAAAAGTAAGTTGGCTACAACTTTGGTATTCTCCATAACTACAGAAAACACCATTATGATCATGAAAGCATCACTACAACAGAAAACGTTCTAGCATCCAACATTCGACAAGCAAAACTAAACTTGCCTTTGTTCTACTTAACAAGAGAGCACACAAACATGTTATTCTAGTAGCTCTAATTATTATTACCTTAGACCAACTAATTTAATTCATTAATAAGAATCACAATTACTTAGGTGAGGTCTAAAGCATCTGCAAACACTTGTATGACAACAAATTCACCCCTTGACTAAACTAGAGGGCATTTATAGGGTCAAGCAGGTAACCATAATTATTTCTAGCAAGGCTAAGCACACACTTTTCTCAAACAACATGGAGTAAGGCATTCCTATTTAGCTTCATTCAAGAAAGACAGGGTAACACATTGATCACAAGTTACACACTATAGAACAAGGGTGAGAGGAGCATAACTATGCATAAGGCAACAATCATGAAGATGCATGCTTTGTCCTATTCATCCTCACAAGATTGCCAACCTAAGGTGGCGATCACGTTCTATGTCGGTGGCATAACACGCACTCTCTTGATATATAGCTAGTCGACAGCTACATTCGACTTACGCATTCGTGGTTAGCGTGCCTGCAGAAAAATTTCATTGCAGCCCAACAATTCTCCAAATATAGCACATAATGAAAATAGGAAGGTGAACTTCTAAGCACTCCCATATACATATACCCCTGTATACGTACATGTAGTACCAAAACTACCCGAATTATTAATCCCCCACAATTAAGTACCTTCATATATACATGTGTGTGACATGTAAATAATCTAGTAACCAAAACTAGCTCTCCCCTAGACCGAGGGTTGGACGGTCATGCTCTCACAACTCACACTTACCTGTGCGTAGATGCGATGTTGCATAAAAGTAAACTAGCAACATATATGGCTATTTCATATATGAAGGCTACCTCTAATCTGACACACCGGGTAGCATAGTGTGGGAGAGTCATCACACATACATACCTTGGCCTGGGCGTAGATGCAAAATTAAAAACCCCCAAGTAAGTACTTATATAAGCCACCTAATAATCCTTATATGGGCATAAGAAAATTGACCACTGGCATACTTAGATTTAGAATTCAGTTTTCACAAACCTATATATAGCTATAACTTGATAAAACTGATTTTATAAAACAAAACCTTTGTTTTAAATACACATACGACAAGTTTAATGTTGAATCTTGCTCCGATGCCAGCTGTAACAGAACCGTCCAAATTATAAGAGCACAAGTATAAAAACAATCACCGAAGTGATCAAATTCTCACACTTGAGCCCATATAGCTGTAACACCCCTGGATGTTAAGCATGCATTATTATTCAAAGCATAAGCATTCAACATCATTGCATGATTAGCATTATTTGAATTGTACCTCTTTCAAATTTAATTTGAAAAACAAATAAATGGGAACCCTAAGTTTGATATAAGTGTTAAAAAGTTGGTGAACTTTTGAGAAGTAGCAATTTTAAATAATCTAGAATAAATCAACTTGATTATTGGAGCAAATTTTGAATTCAAGTTTTCCTCAAATTCTGTTTTAAAAATATTCTAAATAAATGAGTTTTTGATTTTAAATTAGCTTTAAATCTCAAATTCAAAATCTATTGAGAATTTTGAAAAGTGCTCTATATGAAAGTTGTAGAGAATAAAATTTTGAACAACTTTTATTTTGGGCCAAATTTCTGAAAACCCTTTTTTTTATCTCCAAATTTGAATTTCAAACAGAGAATTAAATCTGGAAAATATTTTGAAAAAGAAAAATCAGATTTTCGCCTTAGTGGGCTTCGGCTTCCCTTTCGGCCCAGCGTCGCTGGCGGCCCGGCCCGCGCCTGCGTCTTCTCCCTCCCGCTCCCGCGCGCGCGCCCGCGCGTGGCGTCGTGGCGCCGCGGCAGCGTTCGGCCGCCGCGTGGCCGCACGCCGTCGGAGCCACGCGACACGCGCCCTGTGGCCCCCGCAGCGTCCGCGCCCGCTTACCCCCCCCTCCGCGCGCTCGTCCTCCTCGGTTGCTCCCTCCATTCTCCCTCGCCCGCCCGCAGCAGCAGCAGCAGAGATCCGCCTCGCCATCGCCGGCTCCCGAGCTCCGCAACCGCCTTAGCTGCCGCTCCGGCTCACCGCCTCCGCCTCCGTCTTCGCCCTCGCTGCGCCTTTCCATGGTGCATCCGGTGCTCGCCACAGCCCGCTAGGATTCGGCCTCCACCCGCGGTAATGGCTCGCCGGAGTTTCGGCCGAGCTCACCGGAGTGACCCGCTCCGTGGGCCGCACCCCTCCACGCCACTTCTCGCCCACTTCTCGAGCGCACGAGCACCGCACTTGCACCGCGAAGCTTGCTGACCTCACCGCGCAGCTCCTCTCGGTCGGAGCTGGCCGGCCGACGGCGTCCCGCGCCGCCGAGCCGCCATACTCGTCGACGAGCTCGATGCCGAGCTCGTCTGGCCACCCACTAGGCACCACTGGGTTCGCGTCGATGAGAGGAGCACGATGGTGCCCTCCCCGTCGTCGGAGGACTCGCCGGCGGCGAGATCCCGGCGGTCCACACCGCCTCTGGCCGACTACGGCTGACGGGTGGGCCCGTCTGACCCATGGGTCCCGCCTGTCTGTCTCAGCGTTTCGGTTCCGGGTGTCACAGCGGGGTGCACGTAGCGTTTAAGGCTGGTTTTGATTTTCGGTTTTAAAGAAATTGATTTCCAGAAAATCTGAAAAAGGCTTCCAAAAATTGTATCTCAAGATTCATAGCTCCAAAAATCATGAAACAAATTTTGAAATGTTCCTTTTGAATAGATCTACAGTTTAAAAATATCTCATGTTATTTTTGTGACACTCTACTGTGCAATTTTATTTAATTGTTATATATGCTGTTATCTTAGAAAAAGTGTAGTAAATAAAATAATAAAGGGAAAAATATGATTCTTATTACATTAGTCTTTATTAGTGATGTACTTTCTAGGAAAAATGCCAGTGAAGCATGTTCTGTGGGAAATTTTTGAAGTGTAGTTCAAATGCTTTTAATTGGTAATATTTGTTATTTTTAGTAGAGAGCAAAATTTGTATACAACATACATCTGCTAATTTTTGTAGTATGTTGGTTTACTGTTAGTAACCTAAGAAAATTGTGAAATCTGTTGTTTGATACTTTTTCTAGTATAAAATATTTTCATGCTCACAATTAGGCTATAACTTGTTTATTTTGTACAGGCAGTTTTACTTATGCAATTCTCATGAAAATTTAGTGGTAGGTTAGTTAGGGTAAGAGTAGTCTACTGTAATTTTTGTAGATTTTTATCTACACCAGAGATAGGTGTTGCTGTGTAACCCTAGCTAAATAGGGAATAAAAGATTATTCTTTATGAGAAATTGAGAGAAATAAAATATGTTTGGTGTATCTTTGAAGCATCATTATGCCTTGCTGATGTTGTGGATGAGTTAGGTTGGTAAGGTTTGGTCATTTAGGGTCACTTGCTTGTGTAAGGTGTATGATTATTAGTGGAACCGCAATGTGCATACTTTAGGGTACATGTTCTTGGATGACGTGGACTACCTGATAGAGGATGAAGTTTTATCTTAACTGCTCATTCCATGGGCTCATCTGCATCTCACGTCATCCCATCACTTCACCATAGTCCTATGCATTATTCGCATATTTACTTATGCAACTGCATCATACAGGATCGCAGGAGGAGTCACAGGCAGCAGTGCCGGAGGAGCAGGCTTGGACGGATCAGCAGGAACCCCAGGCACAGGAGGTGCCCGAGGAGGAAGAGTCAGGCTAGGAACTGCCAGAGTGCGTCGATCACCACCCTAGTTCGTTCGAAAGAGGCAAGCCCCGGAGCATTTTAAGTCTCCTAAATTATAAAAAGTTATTCCTTATTACATGAGTTATAGTTATATATTGTTGCATTAAGTTATAGGAGTTGAGTGAAACTGTTGCTGCATTATTACCTTGGCCACCGGATTATCTTTTACCCTGTTAGGTTAGGATCGAGTAAATTGCTTAGCCATGCTTAGACCGGTAGAAGTCGGGTGATTTCCTGTCACCTGCGAGTTATAGGTGGATACCAGGTTATGGTTAGCTGTAATTGTGATCATGAAAAGTAACCAAGTGTTGATGGATAAACGGAGACCGGGCGGAGTCTTATAGGGTTTTGGACTATAGTGATTCCGTCTGTGTCAGTTAAGGACCGATCGTTGCTCGTCCCTCTTGTCATGTTGAACGCATGCCTCACATTTAGCTGGCCGAATAAAGTACCTTTCGACCGCGAAGCTAGTGACACTTTTTGAGCCGGGATAAACTCGGGTTGGCAGACTGGTGTGGAAGGGGGGTAACGGGGACGCGAAGAGTGAGCCCAAGGTGCGTCCTGGCAGTCGGGCGGTCCCTGGGTAGTGCGATCTATGATTGTTATCCCGCGGCTTCTCGGAAAGTGTCATTGGTGATCTACGCGACCCTGACGGGGGAAGCATGGTTTGTGTGAGGAATAAATCTCCAGCTGGATTGGAATTCGATTCGAATCGCCGTCGCTCCCGGTTAGTGAGCACTTGACTCGAGCTATGGCATCGTAGTTTTAATGATGGAACACGGATGGTTATGTGGATAATGTTGGAAAGGCTAAATCTGAGATGGTAATCTTTGATGTTAATGGTTAATCAAGTGTTTGTTTTAGTCATAGGTGCTTATTTAGCATGAATAGGTTATCCTAAAAATGATGCTAAAGATACTTATCCTTAGTCATTCATAATAACTTGTGCTTTTCGCAAAGGAGTCAAGCCAATCCACTATGTAAATCCTTGCATGCTCCTTGGTGTCATGTTATTTCTGGTTTCTGACGAGTAAGTCTAGCTGAATACATTCTCGTACTCAGGGCGTTGTTCCCATTGTTGTTGCAGATGGTCAGATGTACTACGGGTACTGCTCCAACTGTCTGTATCCGACGATGGGTGACAACTAGGACCTTGGGCAAGGGTCTTTCTGTTTGTCTTATCTACTGCTTTTGTGGACCATGACTATCGACTGGCACTGTAACTGAACTAAGTGTGTGTGCGTAAAACTATTTGCTTCCGCTACTTTATGTTGAACTATGTTGTAATAACTTTTATTTCCGAACTCCGATGTATCCTACCTTTATGATCAGATTTATGTATCGTGTGAACTGTGGCTGCTAAATCAGTACGATCTTGGTTGTATGTTAGTGGCTTGGAAATCCTTTGTGATTTCACGGAATCTCGAGTTATACGGGCTTAAGTTTGTTAAATTAACCGCCTCGGTGGAAGATTTTCTTACTTAATTTCGTATAATTACGTTGATCCGTTACAGCTGGCATCGGAGCATGGTTTAGCATGTTACTGTTCACATGAGTATTTAAAAAAAAACTGTGTTTTCAAATAAGCTGTTGAACTTAAAAGTGTGCCAGTGGTCATATCCTTTATGCCCGATAAGGACTCTAGGTGGCTTAATTAAGTACTAACTTGGGGGTTTGCATCATATTTTAAATTTCGTCGCTCATACGGCGTGCTATGGTATGAGTGCCATTCACTTGAGTGGTAATGTATGGATCATTTACCTCTACGCCTTGGTAAGTGAGAGTTGTGAGTGCATGGTCGGATACACTGCCGATCTAGGGGAGTGCTTATGTGATACCGAAATACTTACGTGCCCTGCGCATGTTCGTATGAGGGTATCCAAATTGTGGGGAATTCCGTCATGCAGTGACGATGCCGTCAATAGGACGACGATTCGGGTAGTTGTTACCGTTATACTCGTATCTGGGGATGCGTGTAGAGCGAGTAACTTACTTTACTACTTTCTGCATGTTTTCATACTATGAGGTTTGGGCTGAAGTGATTTTTCTGCAGGTACATAACAACGCTTTCGAGTAGTACGTGTTAGTTACGTTACAAGAGATCGTTGTATGCCACCGTTTATTCCGTTAGTAGTCATTAGTTTTCTAAGTTTGTGAGGACGTACTGAACGTGCATGCATCATGTTGTGCATTTCATTCATGGCACTGTTCCTCCCCTTATAAGTTGATTATCTCATTTCGATAAAAATGCCAACTTAAAAATCTATTCTCACCACGGTAATAAAATTTTTGCTACAGATGGCACGTACCAAGCAGACCGCTCGCAAGTCCACCGGCAGAGCTCCCCGTCATCAGCTTGCTCCGCGCACTCGCCAGCGTCATACTTTTCTTGGAGAGTTTGGGATGCTTACACTCTTGTGGAGAGTGCTCAGCTATGTAGGCTATCATGATGGGATGGAGCCCCGCTACTTTTGGTCAAATGAGCGGTTGGGTGAAGGACTTTTGGTGACTGTGGAAGCAGTAGTTCGTCCCCGAGGTGATGATTCTGAGTGGACCGGTTGGCGTTTTGAGTCAACTGGCAGGACCCCTGAAGAAGCCGCTGAGAGGGCAGCCTTTGGGATCCTGAGGGATATCATGGATCGCTTTCCTCAGGAGTTGGCAGCAACTATAGTGGGAGTCTTTCCGAGGGGCAACCCCTCCACTGACTCGTGGCAGCAAGCAAGGGGCAGATCTCTGGAGATTAGCGCAGCAGAGGCACAGAACAGTGACAACCCCGCTATGAGTGCCATGTTCGCAGTGATGAGGGCCTTCGATGGAGTGGAAGGTAGTCTGAGACGTGTTTCTAGTGCTCTTGGTCAGGCTCGCGATGACCGCCGTCAGCTTCAGAGAGATCACGACGCCGAGATTGAGAGGCTCACTGCTGAGATGGCTCAGTTGACTCGTCAGAGAGATCAGGCCACTCAGAGGACTGTGATTTTTGAGGGAGATGTACGTGCCCTGAGAGAGCAGCTTGGGCAACTGACCACCACCCACAGGAATGCTGAGAGCATGTTGGCTCATGTGCTCCATCAGAGGAATGAAGCCTGGTCCGCAGAGAATGTGTTGAGAGCTAGACAGTTTGAGCTCGAGCAGCGGCTGGCTGATGCAGAAGAGTACAATGATAACTTGCATGAAGAGGTCCATCGGCTGAACAATCAGCTTAACCCTTATGACCTTCCTGGCGCAGCAGAGATGGATTTGGATGCAGACGAAGGTCCTGAAGAGCCTGTGGCGCCAGCTGAGGAGCACGACGACGCTGCAGTTGGCGACAACGCCAACGTCTCGGACCTAGATAGCGATCACGATGAGTAGGCTAGTAGTTGTTGCGCTAGCTACTAGGTTCCGTTTGCATGATCTTTTGCTTGTTGGCACTTTGGACATGTAATAATGAGTAGAAAGACTAAAGCTTGATGTAAGGTTGGAAAGCTTGGATGTGTTTGTGGCGGTATCCGAACGTCAAAAGTCCAGTGTATGTATGCTGGCAACTTGGTTGTAATGGACGCGATGTGTGTGCTTTAAGTAATATAATTAGTGATGTTGTGTTAATTGGAATGACTTATTGTGCCCCTGTTTTATTGTATGAATTTATTCTCTCCAGTGAATTCAGTTCGGCATGATTTTTCATTCGGTCGCAATTCCTACAACCTCACCTAATAATTAGTGTTGCTGAAACATGCAGATGCCGAACACTCGTCGTACCGTGTATGGTACCACTGAGGCTGGTGGCAGTGCAGCTGCTAATGATGATCGGGATCCACCATCGCCTCCTCCACCTTACACTGCGAAACAGTTTTTCGCCCAATTCCTGGGAAGCCAACGAAACATGGAGAGCATGCAACAGAATATGGAAGCGGCGCTGCGCAGTATCGCAGATAATACCCGTCGGGGGATAAACCCGGGAGGTCACGAAGCAAATCAGTACAGCAGTTTCAAGGACTTCATGGATACTCGTCCACCGATCTTCAAGGAAGCCGCAGAACCTTTAGATGCAGAAGAGTGGATTAATACGATGGAAGATAAGTTTCGTGTCTTAAGAATGACTGAAGTGTTGAAGACTGAGTACGCAGCTCATCAGCTTCAAGGTCCGGCAGGTATGTGGTGGAAGCATCACCGCACCACTTTTCCTCCCCACGCCCATATCTCTTGGAGGGAGTTCACTGAAGCCTTCCGTGGAACATACATTCCACCTGGTCTGACCGAGATGAAGCTTGGGGAATTCCTGGCATTAAATCAAGGCACGAAGACTGTGACTCAATATCTGCATGCCTTCAATAACCTGAGCCGTTATGCTCTGGACATGGTGGATACTGATGCCAAGAAGATCGCTGGTTTCAAGAGAGGCCTGAGTCCCAAGATGATGAAACATGTGGGTACAAACATGAGGACTAGTTTCAATGACTTCGTTAGCGACTGTTTGAAGCAAGAGAAGAACAACCATGTGTATGCTGCTTCCAAGATCCGTAAGAGGGCTTTCGAGTCGGGTTCGTCTCAGTCCAGGACCCCAGTAGCCAACCGCCCAGCTTATCGATCGCCTGCCCCAGGTGCAAGGTTTAGGCCACCGCAAAGGAAGAATCAGAATGCTCAGCCACCCCAGAGGAACCAGAAGCCGTTCAAGATGGCATTGCCTTAAGCAAAGACAGGACAAGGCAGTTCATCTGGAACTGTGGCTCAAGTGAAGGGACCGTGCTTCAACTGCAACCAACCTGGACACTTTGCAAAGTATTGTCCCTACCCTAAGAAACAGCAAACACAGTATCAAGCTCATGTGCACCACACCATTGTGGATGACATCCCTGAGGGAGAACCGGTGACAGCTGGTATGTTTTCTATCAACAATCATCCTGCAGTAGTTTTGTTTGATTCCGGATCATCTCATTCCTTTGTAAGTCAAGCATTCGTTAAGAGACATGAGCAAAAGATAGTTGAATTGGAATGTGCATATAAAATCAGTTCAGCTGGGGCTGATCTGTTGACTAATCAGATAGTTCAGGGAGTAACCCTAAACATATCAAACCGGCAATATAAGCTTAACCTGATAGTCATGCCAGGGTTAGTTTTGGATGTGATCATGGGTATGAACTGGATGAATCAAATGGGAGTTGTAATTGATGTTGGAGGAAGGAGTATCTCTTTTAAGGAACCCAGTGGGGAAGGCACCTTTCGGGTGGTCCTACCTCGGAGGGTAGACCTAGCTAGCACATCTTGTGTGATACAAACTACTCTGCTAGTCCAGATTCCAGTGGTCTGTGAGTTTCCAGATGTGTTTCTAGAGGAGTTACCTGGACTTCCACCAGACCGAGATGTTGAGTTTGCCATTGAGTTAATTTCAGGAACAACACCGATCTCGAGAAGGCCTTATCGGATGCCTCCCAATGAGTTAGCAGAATTGAAAAAGCAACTTCAGGACTTGCTAAAGAAAGGGTTGATTCGTCCCAGCTCGTCTGAATGGGGATGCCCCGCTCTGTTTGTGAAAAAGAAGAAGGATAACTCCTTACGCATGTGCGTGGATTATCGGCCACTGAATGCAGTGATAATTAAAAACAAGTATCCTCTTCCTCGGATTGATATCTTGTTTGACCAATTGTCCAAAGCCAAAGTGTTCTCTAAAATAGATTTGAGATCAGGGTACCACCAGATAAAGATTAGGCCGCAAGATGTGCCTAAGACTGCGTTCTCTACCAGATATGGTTTGTACGAGTATCTTGTCATGTCCTTCAGATTGACAAATGCTCCTGCATACTTTATGTACCTGATGAATTCGGTTTTCATGCCCGAGTTGGACAAGTTTGTGATAGTGTTCATTGATGACATACTAATATACTCAGAAAATGAAGAAGAACATGCGGAACACCTCAGGATAGTCTTGACTAGACTCAGAGAACATCGACTGTATGCTAAGTTCAGCAAGTGTGAGTTCTGGCTTAGGATAGCTCCTTTTCTCGGCCACGTGTTGTCTGAAAATGGCATTTCTGTCGACCCCAGTAAGGTACAAGAGGTTATGAACTGGAAGTCACCAATTTCAGTTAACGAAGTTCGCAGTTTCCTTGGTTTAGCCGGTTACTACCGTCGCTTCATACCAGATTTCTCGAAGATTGCCAAACCAATGACAAGCCTGTTACAGAAGGATCATAAGTTTGTATGGACAGAGGAGTGCGAAGCAGCCTTCTGTACCTTGCGGAAGTTGTTGACCACTGCTCCTGTTCTGGCCCAACCAGATATAGAAAAGCCGTTTGATGTTTTCTGTGACGCATCCAAGAATGGGTTAGGATGTGTGCTAATGCAAAATGGAAAAGTCATTGCTTACGCCTCACGGCAATTGAGGAAGCATGAAGTTAACTATCCTACACATGATTTAGAGCTTGCAGCAGTGGTGCATGCTCTAAAGATTTGGAGGCACTACCTGTTGGGTAATGTGTGTAATATCTTCATAGATCATAAGAGTCTCAAATACATCTTTACCCAATCTGAGTTGAACATGCGACAGAGGAGATGGTTAGAGTTGATAAAGGACTATAATCTGAACGTGCACTATCACCCTGGAAAGGCTAATGTAGTAGCAGATGCACTGAGCAGAAAATCCCATGCTATTGATGTGCAACCGTTGTTTGAAAAAGGGTTCAATTTGTTACATCCTGCTGTGTTGCATAATATTCAGGTCAGTTGTACTCTGGAAAGCCAGATCATTGATGGTCAGAAAACAGATAAGGGAATCTTTCATATCAAAGAAAAGATGAAGAGAGAACCCACCAAACACTTTCGATTGGATGACCAAGGAGTGTTATGGTTCAAGGATCGACTGGTAGTACCTAAGGATAGAGAGCTTAAGAACAAGTTGATGGATGAGGCCCATCGTTCTAAGTTATCTATTCACCCCGGAAGTAGTAAAATGTACCAAGATTTGCGACCCTGTTATTGGTGGACTAAGATGAAAAAGGAAATTGCAGCATACGTTGCTCGTTGCGACATGTGTTGTAGAGTTAAAGCTCTTCACATGAGACCTGCAGGACTTCTGCAACCTTTGTCGGTACCCGATTGGAAGTGGGATGATATAAGTATGGACTTTATCACTGGTCTCCCCACCACACAAAAGGGCCATGGTTCTATTTGGGTAATAGTAGATCGTCTCACCAAGACAGCTCACTTTCTGCCCGTTAAGACGACATTCCGACCACCTCGATATGCAGAGAAGTACATTGCCGAGATTGTCCGATTGCACGGGATACCAAAAACGATTGTGTCCGATCGTGGTTCGCAGTTTACCTCTCACTTTTGGGAACATCTGCATCAAGGTTTGGGTACTAGTTTGATTCGTAGCACGGCTTACCACCCACAGACTGATGGGCAAACAGAACAAGTTAATGCAGTACTAGAAGATATGCTTAGAGCTTGTGTACTATCATCCAGAGGCTCATGGGAATCCTGGTTACCGTTGGCAGAATTCGCTTACAACAACAGTTACCAAGAGAGTATCAAGATGGCACCTTTTGAAGCTTTGTATGGCAGGAAGTGCAGGACACCGTTAAATTAGGTAGAGCCTGGAGAAAGAAGGTTTTATGGAATTGATTTTGTAGATGAGGCAGAGAAAAAGGTCCGTGTTATCCAACAAAACATGCAAGCTGCACAGTCTCGTCAGAAGAGTTATGCAGACAAGAGAAGAAGAACGTTGGATTTCCAAGTGGGTGACTATGTCTATTTGAAGGTTACCCCAATGAAGAAGAAACGGTTCGGAATCAAGAAGAAACTGTCTGCAAGATATATAGGACCATACCAGATCGTAGAGAAAAAGGGTCCCGTGGCGTACAAGTTGCAGTTACCAGAAGAGATGAGTTCGATCTTTCCCGTTTTTCACGTATCCCAACTGAAGAAGTGTCTGCGTGTTCCAGAGGAGAGGATAGAACCTCAGGGTATTCGGATCAAGGCAGACTTGGAGTATCGCGAGCAACCGGTTTGAGTCCTGGATACTAAGGACTGAGTCACTCGAAATAAAGTGGTCACAACCTACAAGATTCAATGGAGCCACCATGATGAGAGCGATGCTTCTTGGGAAACGGGAGAATATCTTCAAACCGCGTATAAAGCTTTTTACGATAAGTGGTTCGTAACTCAAAATCTCGGGACGAGATTCTTATAAGGGGGAGGGCTGTAACACCCCTGGGTGTTAAGCATGCATTATTATTCAAAGCATAAGCATTCAACATCATTGCATGATTAGCATTATTTGAATTGTAGCTCTTTCAAATTTAATTTGAAAAACAAATAAATGGGAACCCTAAGTTTGATATAAGTGTTAAAAAGTTGGTGAACTTTTGAGAAGTAGCAATTTTAAATAATCTAGAATAAATCAACTTGATTATTGGAGCAAATTTTGAATTCAAGTTTTCCTCAAATTCTGTTTTAAAAATATTCTAAATAAATGAGTTTTTGATTTTAAATTAGCTTTAAATCTCAAATTCAAAATCTATTGAGAATTTTGAAAAGTGCTCTATATGAAAGTTGTAGAGAATAAAATTTTGAACAACTTTTATTTTGGGCCAAATTTCTGAAAACCCTTTTTTTTATCTCCAAATTTGAATTTCAAACAGAGAATTAAATATGGAAAATATTTTGAAAAAGAAAAATCAGATTTTCGCCTTAGTGGGCTTCGGCTTCCCTTTCGGCCCAGCGTCGCTGGCGGCCCGGCCCGCGCCTGCGTCTTCTCCCTCCCGCTCCCGCGCGTGCGCCCGCACGTGGCGTCGTGGCGCCGCGGCAGCGTTCGGCCGCCGCGTGGCCGCACGCCGTCGGAGCCGCGCGACACGCGCCCTGTGGCCCCCGCAGCGTCCGCGCCCGCTTACCCCCCCTCCGCGCGCTCGTCCTCCTCGGTTGCTCCCTCCATTCTCCCTCGCCCGCCCGCAGCAGCAGCAGCAGAGCTCCGCCTCGCCATCGCCGGCTCCCGAGCTCCGCAACCGCCTTAGCCGCCGCACCGGCTCACCGCCTCCGCCTCCGTCTTCGCCCTCGCTGCGCCTTTCCATGGTGCATCCGGTGCTCGCCACAGCCCGCTAGGATTCGGCCTCCACCCACGGTAATGGCTCGCCGGAGTTTTGGCCGAGCTCACCGGAGTGACCCGCTCCGTGGGCCGCACCCTCCACGCCACTTCTCGCCCACTTCTCGAGCGCACGAGCACCACACTTGCACCGCGAAGCTTGCTGACCTCACCGCGTAGCTCCTCTCGGTCGGAGCTGGCCGGCCGACGGCGTCCCGCGCCGCCGAGCCGCCATGCTCATCGACGAGCTCGATGCCGAGCTCGTCTGGCCACCCACTAGGCACCACTGGGTTCGCGTCGATGAGAGAAGCACGATGGTGCCCTCCCCGTCGTCGGAGGACTCGCCGGCGGCGAGATCCCGGCGGTCCACACCGCCTCTAGCCGACTACGGCTGACGGGTGGGCCCGTCTGACCCATGGGTCCCGCCTGTCTGTCTCAGCGTTTCGGTTCCGGGTGTCACAGCGGGGTGCACGTAGCGTTTAAGGCCGGTTTTGATTTTCGGTTTTAAAGAAATTGATTTCCAGAAAATCTGAAAAAGGCTTCCAAAAATTGTATCTCAAGATTCATAGCTCCAAAAATCATGAAACAAATTTTGAAATGTTCCTTTTGAATAGATCTACAGTTTAAAAATATCTCATGTTATTTTTGTGACACTCTACTGTGCAATTTTATTTAATTGTTATATATGCTGTTATCTTAGAAAAAGTGTAGTAAATAAAATAATAAAGGGAAAAATATGATTCTTGTTACATTAGTCTTTATTAGTGATGTACTTTCTAGGAAAAATGCCAGTGAAGCATGTTCTGTGGGAAATTTTTGAAGTGTAGTTCAAATGCTTTTAATTGGTAATATTTGTTATTTTTAGTAGAGAGCAAAATTTGTATACAACATACATCTGCTAATTTTTGTAGTATGTTGGTTTACTGTTAGTAACCTAAGAAAATTGTGAAATCTGTTGTTTGATACTTTTTCTAGTATAAAATAATTTCATGCTCACAATTAGGCTATAACTTGTTTATTTTGTACAGGCAGTTTTACTTATGCAATTCTCATGAAAATTTAGTGGTAGGTTAGTTAGGGTAAGAGTAGTCTACTGTAATTTTTGTAGATTTTTATCTACACCAGAGATAGGTGTTGCTGTGTAACCCTAGCTAAATAGGGAATAAAAGATTATTCTTTATGAGAAATTGAGAGAAATAAAATATGTTTGGTGTATCTTTGAAGCATCATTATGCCTTGCTGATATTGTGGATGAGTTAGGTTGGTAAGGTTTGGTCATTTAGGGTCACTTGCTTGTGTAAGGTGTATGATTATTAGTGGAACCGCAATGTGCATACTTTAGGGTACATGTTCTTGGATGACGTGGACTACCTGATAGAGGATGAAGTTTTATCTTAACTGCTCATTCCATGGGCTCATCTGCATCTCGCGTCATCCCATCACTTCACCATAGTCCTATGCATTATTCGCATATTTACTTATGCAACTGCATCATACAGGATCGCAGGAGGAGTCGCAGGCAGCAGTGCCGGAGGAGCAGGCTTGGACGGATCAGCAGGAACCCCAGGCACAGGAGGTGCCCGAGGAGGAAGAGTCAGGCTAGGAACTGCCAGAGTGCGTCGATCACCACCCTAGTTCGTTCGAAAGAGGCAAGCCCCGGAGCATTTTAAGTCTCCTAAATTATAAAAAGTTATTCCTTATTACATGAGTTATAGTTATATATTGTTGCATTAAGTTATAGGAGTTGAGTGAAACTGTTGTTGCATTATTACCTTGGCCACCGGATTATCTTTTACCCTGTTAGGTTAGGATCGAGTAAATTGCTTAGCCATGCTTAGACCGGTAGAAGTCGGGTGATTTCCTGTCACCTGCGAGTTATAGGTGGATACCGGGTTATGGTTAGCTGTAATTGTGATCATGAAAAGTAACCAAGTGTTGATGGATAAACGGAGACCGGGCGGAGTCTTATAGGGTTTTGGACTATAGTGATTCCGTCTGTGTCAGTTAAGGACCGATCGTTGCTCGTCCCTCTTGTCATGTTGAACGCATGCCTCACATTTAGCTGGCCGAATAAAGTACCTTTCGACCGCGAAGCTAGTGACACTTTTTGAGCCGGGATAAACTCGGGTTGGCAGACTGGTGTGGAAGGGGGGTAACGGGGACGCGAAGAGTGAGCCCAAGGTGCGTCCTGGCAGTCGGGCGGTCCCTGGGTAGTGCGATCCATGATTGTTATCCCGCGGCTTCTCGGAAAGTGTCATTGGTGATCTACGCGACCCTGACGGGGGAAGCATGGTTTGTGTGAGGAATAAATCTCCAGCTGGATAGGAATTCGATTCGAATCGCCGTCGCTCCCGGTTAGTGAGCACTTGACTCGAGCTATGGCATCGTAGTTTTAATGATGGAACACGGATGGTTATGTGGATAATGTTGTAAAGGCTAAACCTGAGATGGTAATCTTTGATGTTAATGGTTAATCAAGTGTTTGTTTTAGTCATAGGTGCTTATTTAGCATGAATAGGTTATCCTAAAAATGATGCTAAAGATACTTATCCTTAGTCATTCATAATAACTTGTGCTTTTCGCAAAGGAGTCAAGCCAATCCACTATGTAAAGCCTTGCATGCTCCTTGGTGTCATGTTATTTCTGGTTTCTGACGGGTAAGTCTAGCTGAGTACATTCTCGTACTCAGGGCGTTGTTCCCATTGTTGTTGCAGATGGTCAGATGTACTACGAGTACTGCTCCAACTGTCTGTATCCGGCGATAGGTGACAACTAGGACCTTGGGCAAGGGTCTTTCTGTTTGTCTTATCTACTGCTTTTGTGGACCATGACTATCGACTGGCACTGTAACTGAACTAAGTGTGTGTGTGTAAAACTATTTGCTTTCGCTACTTTATGTTGAACTATGTTGTAATAACTTTTATTTCCGAACTCCGATGTATCCTACCTTTATGATCAGATTTATGTATCGTGTGAACTGTGGCTGCTAAATCAGTACGATCTTGGTTGTATGTTAGTGGCTTGGAAATCCTTTGTGATTTCACGGAATCTCGAGTTATACGGGCTTAAGTTTGTTAAATTAACCGCCTCGGTGGAAGATTTTCTTACTTAATTTTGTATAATTACGTTGATCCGTTACAATAACTCCGGTAGTCCAATGAAATCACGAGGGATTTCAAACCAACCAACATATAAGCCAAGATCGTAGTGATTCAACATAACAAGTCACATGTTACAATCATTTCACAAGTAATTCAATATACATCGGAGTTCAACATAGTTATTACAACTTAAGTTCAAAAGTAGCGGAAGCAAAGTAATTTGAAACTAACATTATTCTTATTTCAAATACATGCCAGTACCACGGTCGACTTTCAACAAAAGCATTAGAGATAAGGTAATTAAGCAGGATCATGCCCATGATCACACTCCGCCTCTACGACAGGAGCCAACCAACTCTTGCAGTCGCCAAGATACATCACAACCTGCAACAAGTAGGGATAAAACCCTAAGTACGACAAAGTACTCAGCTAGACTTACCCGTCAGAAACCAGAAATAAAGTGACATCAAGGATCATGCAAGGCTGATATAAAGTGGGCTGGTTTGACAATATTTTGCATAAAAGCTTAATACAGATAAGTAATCATTAATGCTTAAGCATCAAGTTAATCATCATTAACCTGTCATCTATATTAGCACCTGTACTAGAGCACTCACTTTATTAGGAACAAACAATATTAACCATAGCAGGTATAAATTGAGGCAACCTTTCCATCGTGATCCAATTAACCATCCGTTCAATTAATGGAATCTACGTTGCCGCTGCTCAAGTCAAGTGCTCACTAACCGGGAGCGACAGCGATTCGAATCGAATTCCTATCCAGCTGGAGGGGTATTTCTAACACTCACCGCGCAGACCCCTGCCAGGGTCGCATAGGCCACCTTTTCATATGATTCAGGAATCACGGGTCCAAATGATGTCGCGACCCCAAGGGCGACACTCTGCTAGGTGATAGGGACTCTAACCCCCCCTTGGTCTCACGCCAATGTCCCCAAGCACATCCTTTCTCTCCTCCAAGAAGCAACCTACCATTCGATTCCTAGCCTGAATCACATTACTCGGCTTCACGGTCGGAACGACTTATCCGGCCAACTAAGTGTTAGACTGCGTTCAACATGACTCAAGGACGTACAGCGAATCGGTCCTTAAACGACTCAGACGGGGATAGATTCACACCCAAGACCTCCATGCCTTGTTGCTTCACTATCGTCATCCCGCCCGGTCTCATTTCATTTTATTAACACATGGTTCCATTCCACGATAGCAAATATAGCCAACCGTGCCATATATGAATATCCCTATATCTCGCAGGTGACAGGAAATCACCTGACTTCTACCGCTTAAAGCAGGGCTAAGCATCTACTCGATCCTAGTCTATGTAGGATTCAAGGATTCATATATATGGATAAGGAATGATATAATGCAGCAAGGGTTTCCAACCAACTCCTATCACTTAATGCAACAATACTTATAACATATATAGAATTAATTGCTTTTAAGGTAGGAGGCTTATAATGCTCCGGGGCTTGCCTGGGATCCGACTCAAGTTAGAGTATGTCAGATGAATCTCGCTGAGTACATCCATCTTCGGGATAGTTCCACCAAACACCGTCGTCGGGTTTGGCTCCACGTCAGGTCCTTCACGTGCTTCAGCTAACGTACCTAGATGAGGTGCAACGATGCATATGTATGAATGCAAATAAGTGCAATAAACAAGTAATCATGCAAGAATACCAAAGTTCACATAAACCCTAGAGCTAATTAACTTAATCCTCAAGAAGACATAACATAGAAGAGGGCAAGCACATTAATCAAGAAACAAGTCTCACAAGATTACAGGGTACCTCTCAAGTATCATCAAAGATATGAGTCATATTTCAATACCCAAGCATGACAAAGTTAATCAAAGTACTAGAACTAGAAATTGCTACCTTCTGGACATCAAACCAACAGCTGAGTAATTTAATCATAACTGGAGATTTACAACTCCAAATGACTTGCAAGAAGACATTATGGAAAGCTTATGAAATTATCTAAATTTCATTTATAAACATCATAGCATGATTCCAAAGTTTAATATGTCGAATTTACACAAACACAGAAACTGGTCTAACAAGACAGAGAGCAAGCAATTCTATAACCTAACTTTAAACAGCTGTAGTTTCTAAACCATATGGCCAAATGCCACCAAATTTTAACAGCAGCTAGATCATGAAATTCACAACAACTTTGTTATAGCACACAAGACATGAAAACATCATTTGCATAGGGTAATTAACAATATTCTCAAATCTGTTCAGAAACCTCATTTGCAAGAAATAATTATTAACTTATGTTGCAAACATATAATTGGATAAAACCAACTTTACCAACATGTCACCCATGACCAATGAACACCATAAAACATAGTGTTCATTCCTAAATAAATTCTTTTAATGCATTTTCTTAATTTATTTAGATAATTAGGTGGAATTATGAACACCTATCAAAAGTGCTCAATAAATTCTACCAAAATTACAATGGCCTACAAATGCTACCAAAAGTCTACTGTCCACATTTCAAACCATTTGGAGATATATATCAACCCCTATGAAAAAGACAAATAGCTATAGCAATAAATCATGTAAAAGCAAATTAAACCTAAAACTCAATATTTTCTGTGACACAAGGACATATTATGAATCAATATGATAGAGAAACATCATACTCAGGTAATGGAACAATATTTTCTATTTTATCATTTCTATATTATTTATAAGCTATTCATCAAGCTATAAACAAGTTAAATCAATAACTTGAGTATACAGTAAGCAATGACCAAGAAATTTATACCACAGTACATCCATAGCATGACAAGCCTACCATAAAAATTTCACATCAATTGGAGCAACATAACTCAAGATATAAAGTAACAATTAATAAAATGTAGTTTTCCTTATTTACCACGGTCAAATCACAATCTTAAGAAAACAGTGAACAAATAGTGTGTTTAATATTTTTCCTAGCAAGTACATGTCATTACAAAATTAACAAAATAAGAATCACTATTTTTGGATGTCTAAAACTCCAGATCTTGCTCTGGTTAGGTTTAAAGGCATTTTTAGAGCATTTTTAAAACTTAATAAATACATTAGAAAATACCTACAAACATGTAACATATTATGACTCCACTGCATAGATCTTTTCTCAAGGTTTCCAAAAAGTCCCCATTTACTATTTTTGGAATTACCTAACAGGAGATATAAATTTTAGAAGATTTACATCAAATCTGATATTCAAAAATGAAATTAGTACTTAACTCTAGACAGGCTAGGCGCACCCGGTCGTGCACCCGGATCTACCACCGACTTAAACTGCCACGCGCGACCCATGCCTAGATGTCCCCACCGGTCATACCCAGAGAAAGAATAGAGAGAGAGGGTCGCTCCTCTTCTTCCTCCGGCCGTTGAGGAGCAGAGGAGGCGGCCGGAAAAATGGCCGGCCTCGGGCCAGAAGCGGCCGGCGATGGCGATTGGAAGGTTGGCCAGCTTCGCGGTTGCTAGGCGCACCCGCACGCACTTGCGACGTGGGCCGAGGTGGCCCGTGGCCTCATGGCCACGTGCGCGGCAGCTCGGCGATGGCCATGCCGGCGGCGGCGGCCGTGGCCAGTGCACCTGGCGGTGGGAGGTGGCGCTGGGGAATCCCGAGGACCAGTCGTGCTAGCGGGGCTACTCAGCTCAGCCAGAGATGCCCCGAGGCAGCCTGACCATGAGCACCGGTGGCGGTTCGCCGGCCATGACCACGCGGTGGTGAGGGACCGGCAGTTCCAGGCGGCGCAGAGTCCGGCGAGCATGAGCACGGCACACAGGATATGGGGGCGAAGCTAACGGCGGTGTTCGTGGAGAGTGAGGAGGCACGGAACAGAGGGAACACGGCGGCGGCCGGAGCTCTGCTCGTGGCGGTAATGGTGACAGCGTCCGCGTTCGCGCGAGGGGAAGCCGCGCGAAGCCAAGGAAGAGGCAGAGGGGGCGAGCGAAGAAGTGTAGATGCTTAGGCGTCCACCACCAAGGGCGCTGGGGGCGCGGGGCACACGTCCAGGGAGTTGGGGCCGTGGCTCGGGCATGGCGGCCACGCACTGGGGCACGCGGCGGTCGTTGAGGCCATTGCGCGAACAGGTGGCGTGCGTCCGAAAGGACCGGTTGGAGCTCCAATTTGGGCCTGATCTGGGCCGATCTGGGTCTTGGACCTAAAGGCAAAGTTGTAGCCCGTACCATGCTCTACATTTCCTATTTAGGGGTCATAGTCATTAGAGCTGTAGATTAGGAGATAATCAGTCCCCAAATTACCAGTGTCAACATGTTAAGCTAGGGCTCAGTTTTGGAATTTTGCAATGCCAAACTTGGTCAAATTGATCCCAACTTTTTACATGTTGTTCTCCAACAAATTGTTTCCAACTTTCATTTTTGGACCAATTTAAGTTTCTTAGTAAAAACTCGAGAACACGGGATGTCAATGTCGAAGACACTGAAATCGGGGTTTTAAAATTGTTAAGTGTTGGAAACAGTCCCAATTCTGACTTGTGGGCCCTGTTGGAGCATGTTACCCACATTTTCATGACTTGACTCTTAAACAAAGTTTGTTCCTTATAAAATTCTCTACGACTTTGTCAAAGGGTGCATAGCCATGCAAAGCTTCTAGGTCACACTTTTGAAATGGTCAAACCAAAGTGTTCCTGGGTCCATAAATGGCAACCATCACTTAGAAGCACATTTAGGCAAAATGATCAACATGAACATTGTTCCATTAAGTGCCCTAAGTGTAGTTAAGGTGTTGTAGAGTTCATCTAGAGTCATTTGGGTAAATTTGCAAAGCTTGGTTGATGATCTATAGTTCCATTAACTTAATGGGGCAAATTCCAATAGGAATAGAACTTATCATTTCATGTGACTTTTTGATTCCAAACTTCATGAAACTTTTCCAGGGATCAATATAGATAGTTATTGATGTGAGACATGTGAAGATACTTTGATAACAACACCCAAGCATATATCTTTTAATTGAGCCTATATGTAAGCAAGGGTGCAATATCCAAGTTTAGGTTAGGGCTTATTTCCATAGGTTTGACTTTGACATCGTCATCTCCACTAATCTATCACGTTTGAGCTTAACCCCACTACTTAATTGGTGATAAACTCCTAGGGTGTTACAGCCCTCCCCCCTTAAAAAAATCGCGTCCCGAGATTCGAAATGGAAGATCTTTTAAGGAAGAGAGACACGTTACCTAGTTCCCAACATCTGCTATAGCATTTCGCTATAAAGCTTGGAAAGATAATTTCTTTCCTAATAAACAAGTAATCACCTTGAATGTTAGTAATTTAAAATGCTTTTTAGTAAATCTAAACCCTAGTTCTTTTCTGAAGAAAAGTTGTACTCAAGATGCTTAACTTTGTTTGAATTCATCTATGCACTTGTATGCCTTTCATTATGCATCATGTCATGCATTTCATCATATTAAGTGTCACAGAACCTCGTAAATTATATGGCCCACATACACCTGTCATTGTCTCTAAGACCTCTGATGGCTATGCATGTACACCAGATAACCTAAGAAGATCTGTCGGGTGCCCTCACAGGACCCCGATTCAACTACATTTGACAACTCATACCAGGATCAACAAAGGAGTAACTACAACATTACAACATTTGTACAAAACTTTATATCAGAGTGCGGAAAAATAACAACGATGAATTTACAAATCATGAATGAGTTAACTTTTTATAAACTTAACTTAATTGCGGAAGTCGAGTAGAACTACAGAAGACAACTTAGGCAGAGCACCTAAGTCAGGAGAGAACAACCTGATCATATCGAGTCCACCGACATGACCTCGGTTAACAGCACCAGTCAGTATCTGCAACAGGGGTTAACAAACCCTGAGTACTCAATTGTACTCCGCAAGACTTACCCGACGAAAAGAAAAGACTCCAAGGATATGCTGGCTTAAGGGAAATAGTGAAGCTAGAAAAGAGAAGTTTTGCAGAAAAGCTTACTACCAGTGCATCCTTGCTTTCAAACTTTTAATTAAGTTTTGGCTCTAGTTTTAGTATAGCCTAATTATAGCTAACTTTTGCACCTGTATCTATCTCAATCATAAATATAAGCATTACACTAGTTATTCATTTCTTTTCCATCTCAAGTCCAACAGTAACCATGTTCCAGTTGTTGCTACGATGTTGGTGCAAGGTCAAGACTCCTTTCTCATGGAGTAACGACGATTCAAACCGCTTGATCTACCCAGCTGGGAATTCCTAACCACACAACATATGTAGAACCGAATCTTGCATATATCAACTCTTACTTGGGTCGCCCAAAACCAGAACGTGTCCATCGCCACCCGAGAGCACAGTACTCCTCGAACCCGGTCCGATTCTAGCCCCGAGGGTACACTCTACTCTCGCCATCTCTCCACTCCCAGTGCGAGGTTAGACGTTCTCGTGATGGAATAACCGAAGTAAGGCTTACCCGACATGGGTACATGGTTAGTACTAATAAAAACTCCTTGACTCGAGGGCCAACAACGAACGGTCCTTAACTGACACAGACGGGACCAACCACCAAAGACAATTCCCATGCCCCGTCTGGTCTCAAGTTCATTCTCATATTCATTTTCACATGCTCTCATGACCTGTCATTAGGTCAGGAGAAGCAAGGAATAAACCTGTTCTTGTGATCAAGAATTATTATTCGACTCCTACCGAAGTCTAAGCATTACTAAGCATAAGAGATCGACCTACATATACTTGTGGGATATCATCTGGATATAAATGTAGATCAAGGTAATCATGCAGCAACGGTTTCAACTAACTCCTACTAACATAATGCACATTACACTAGACTTAAGGTGTAATAAAGCATTTATAAAATAGAAGAATGGTTGTATGTCCGGGGCTTGCCTGCGTTGTAGCGGTGGTTAGTTCTCGTAGAAGTCAGTTTGACGCCAACATCACGGGTGGATGACACCTTTCCGAAGATTGATCACACCAACCTCGTCATCACTTGTTCACCACGAATCTTCTCACTCTCGTAGGCACTACACGTATATAAATAATGCGATGCTTAACATGATGAAATGCATGCCATGATGCATGATGATGAACAAGACATAGCATAAAAGAGACATTTAGAAAGGATAAACATTAGTTATCTACTTGAGTACAACTTTCCTTCGCGGTACAGTTGCAAGTAATTATCATAAAGCATTTTTAGTTGTTCTTCTAACAAGGCAAAGGTTTACTTATCGAAACATGCTTACCAACTAAAGTTGTTACTAGGGAAACACATGCACAAATAACATACATGAAAATATATAACTTTTACTTTTTACCCAAGAGGTTGCATCTAATAACAAGTCTATCACATGACCACTAATTACTTACACAAGAAATCATTAACCATTAATGATCTATGTTAAACACATTAATTATCATTAATAAATCATAGTTAGCAAGTTAATCGTGAGGTCGAGCAACTCAATAAGATGCCATGGATCATCACATGTTAATGACCCAAGGTCAACAATCAATCTAAAAGTCACACAAAACTCTAAATGATTAAACACTAATCATTTGATTAACTAATTAATTAATAAAGCATAAATAAAGCATAAAATCAGAGTTATCCAATTAATCTTAAATTTTTATTTTAAGAAGCTTACATCATAACTAAGTGGCAAAACAATCTTCATAATTTCTAGATAATTATATACGCCTAGAAAAAATTAAGAAAAAGCCATTTATTAAATAATAAAGAAAAGACATATAATAAAGTATTTAATTAAAAGTTATCAAAACAGTACAAATATTTTTGTGAAGGTATATCTAACCATGCAAAGCATACTCACAACGTTCAAGATTTTTGGATACTTATTTAACTCACTAAAATTTATGGAATAAGCATTTATTAATTAAAAGAGCTAATTTTTAAGTATCTAAAAACTATTGATTTTTTTGGTTTCATATTTTTTTCCACATAGATCACATCATGAACAAGCTACACATTAATTTTCATAATTTTATCAAGCACCAATTAATACTTAAGAAATAAACAAGAATCAATTTTTTTTATTTTCAAAAAAAAGAAAAACAAAACCTTTTCTGGATTTCACCCGCACCGGCCCAGCTTGGCCCAGCAAGCGGCCCAACACGCGCGCGCCCAGGTCCCTTCCTCCCCTCTCTCAGCCTCACTGACACCCGGGCCCCAGCTGTCAGCTTGCGTTGACAGCGACGGCCGACGGTTGACCAGCGAGTTCTCGTCGCCGACGAGCTCTCCGGCGGCGGAGCTTTGACCTAGGCGTTCACCAAAACCATGCGCATCCATCTAGGGCAACGGCTTAACCTCTACCGAACTGCTACACCCGCGGCGGCGCCCATGGCGGACGGCGGCATGCCGACGATGACAGACGCGATCGACCACGGAAACTCCGGTGACAGCGGGGCTAGCAACGTGGCCACGGCAAAGGCATCAACGGATTCGCCGCACTCTAGCGAACACAGGCCACAAAACTAATTAATTCGATATCGACTCCAACGAGCACAACCACGCGCGTGGCGACACGACGGAGCATAACATCTCCGGCGAGCGCGTGGACCGGCGAACACAGTGCGATAGCGGTTAAACCAAAGGCATGGATAGCTTCAGGGGCTCACCGCGACTCTGACGAGCTAGTTGGTTGAAGGCGAAGTCGACCGGAGAGCTCTGGCCACGGCGCGACCGAGCTCGGCAGCGCGCTGGCCATGCTCGAGGAAGACGGCGGCGCGCGAGCGACGCAGGCACGACGAGGCTGGGAGAGTGGGTGCAGCGCGTACACAAGGACGAGGCGAACTCAACGGTGCACTCAATTTGGCCAGAGGACGAGCGATGGTGGTGGTGAGCGCCAGCGGGTGAAGTACGACGGCGGCAACGAGAGGAACAAAAAGAAAAACGGCGTCCGGCTCGGTGGCTTAATGGCGATGGCGATGCTTCCAGACTTGCCAGCAGCTGCATTAATATACCCACGCGGACGACCACGTATCCAGGCGCGAGAAGGTGCGAGAACGGCCACGGCAACGCCTGCGACAGTGAGGGAGAGGAGAAGAAGAAACAGAGCACGTCTGTCTACTGTAGCAGCAATACCACCTCATTCTTACCTTTTCTGTTTTCTTCAAATTACTCCCAAATTTGCATAGCAACTTCAAAATCTCCAAAAACGAAAGTTGTTCAACTACTCGAGATCTCCAACTTTACTTTTGGGGTCATCTCCAAATTTCAAATATTTTTGAAACTAAGGTTTTCAAATCTTAAATTTGAATTTAGAGTTAATAATTAATTCATTTTCAAATTTGATTTTTATTTAATGGACAATTTCTATTCAAACCACTCAATCATTTGTACCATTTCAAAAGACAAGTTTTATTTATGGGTTTGTTTTGATAATTCCTCCAAGTTTGAATTTTAAAACTTGAATTCAAACAATTATTTTTAACATTAACATTATTTTATGCAACTTATAAATCATCACATATGCAACATATGAAACATAACATTTGCAACATTTGAAAAACCACATATGCAACATAGACATGATATATGCAACATAACAATGCTATAAATGCAACATATGATATCTATTATTGCAATACAAATGCATTTATGGCATAACACTTGATACTTATGCTTGATGATGCATCATTATCATATTTTAATTATTTCTTAACATCTAGAATGTTACACTATCCCCCTTAAAGAAATCTTGTCCTGAGATTTAGGGAACGACATAACCCGTGGGGTTACATAATGGAAAAGAAAATATGTCAAGTACATTAACCTTGAGAAAGTTCATAAAGCAACAAGGATTGATTCAAGAATTACAACCGGTTTCAAAATAATGGTTGTAATTAACAAGGTATTTAGAGAAATCTTGAAGGCATGGATTTCTCCAAAAAGAAATTCCAAGAGAGTCGTAAGTACGTCAACTGCGGACTATAATGAATCATGGTCATAAACCTTGCTATAGCAAGTACCCCGTATTCCCGTACAGTGATCAGCCGTAGGGATTTCCATAATACTTGTTATACCATTGTTACTGATCATGGTACCACTATAGGGCACAATTGTTGCAGCTTTCAAGAAAGTAGGATCTTCTTGTTGAAACGAAAATATTCACAGAAGAGATCAAGATTACAACCGTGATTTGATAATGGTTCCAACATCAAGGATTAAGATAATTCAAAAGAAGTATGGACATAAATTCCCAAGACATTGCAAACAGTGAGGGCATACTAGTCGTGGGACTATAATGGATCACGACCACAGACCTCGATACCTGCGCGCACCCAGCAGAAACCTGTGTGACCCGAGCACACAAGAGACTCTAGGTTCCGACACGGCACCGTGGTCACGGAATGTGGCACCACTATAGGGCACAACAGCGATAACCCTCGTCTCACAATATTGAGAATGTAACCGAGATCAGAAGTCGGTCACAATCACAAGGCATCTAGGGAGCTCAAAATGACAACTTTGAATCCCTAAGGAGTGTCCAGAGAATGAAAACACCCTAATTGTGGACTATAAGGAATCATGATCATAGACCTTGATAACAGCGAGTGTCCCGTATTTCCTTATGGTAGCAAGTCACAAGAAACTCTAGGATACAACATTGTTCCACTGTCACTGATCATGGTACCAGCATAGGGCACAACTGCAGTAACTCGTTTGATAATGTCAGTATTATAACCAAGATCAGAGATTGGTTATAATAACAAAGGATCTGGAGAGGTTAGAATTCTCCGACGAATGTCCAACGAGTGAAAACACATTAATTGTGAGCTATAATGGTTCAGGAGCACCGACTACTGTACCAGTGCGTATTCTGGTGAAAACTCGTGTGGTCGCGAATCACAGAGTATTCCAGGTTTGACACGGCACCATAGTCACGGGTCAAGGCACCACTATAGGGCACAACTAAAGTAACTCTTGTCCAACACATGTAAGTTATCAATATCAAAGTAATAGCATGTGTCAGGATGGAAGAAATCAAAACATGACACATGCATACATTGAGAAGTCAATGCAAGAAGTAGTCCCATGTTTTACATTGAATCGACATGGTAAATAAAGTGCATCCAGAAGTCCCCCAAAGATTAGGAATTTGTGGAGCAGGAATCATCAAAGGACTAATAGAACCTAGTACAGGACGAGATTCATCAATAGAACAACTATAACGAATAATAGCTGCTCCTCGAATATAAGGAGGGAATTTTAATCATTATTATATTATTATTTTATGCATGATATGAGATATGCTCGTCCTATACGTCTTCTCAACGTTAGGATTGCTTCATCTTCACCATGTTAGTAGATTATAGGGCTTTATTTAAACACTATCTTCACTGGCCAAGACAGACTATTGAGATATACTTTGGTAGAGCTTTATCGGTGAATTTGACTCTCCTCTTGATCTTCCAATGAAGATTTGATGAACTTCTTGAAGCCTTTTTACATTGAGTCATCAGAAATTCTTCATGAAGCCTTCCAACAAGCAAGAAGATAGATAGAAGTCCATTTTAACTTGTTATCTTCAAAAACTTTTATCTTGTAAAATCATTTTGAAGTTTTTAAATGTAATGTTGTAGCTGATCCATTGTATGAGCTCTGATACCACCTGTCACAGAACCTCCTAAATTATATGGCCCACATACACCTGTCATTGTCCCTAAGACCTCTGATGGCTATGCATGTACACCAGATAACCTAAGAAGATCTGTCGGGTGCCCTCACAGGACCCCGATTCAACTACATTTGACAACTCATACCAGGATCAACAAAGGAGTAACTACAACATTACAACATTTGTACAAAACTTTACATCAGAGTGCGGAAGAATAACAACGATGAATTTACAAATCATGAATGAGTTAACTTTTTATAAACTTAACTTAATTGCGGAAGTCGAGTAGAACTACAGAAGACAACTTAGGCAGAGCACCTAAGTCAGGAGAGAACAACCTGATCATATCGAGTCCACTGACATGACCTCGGTTAACAGCACCAGTCAGTATCTGCAACAGGGGTTAACAAACCCTGAGTACTCAATTGTACTCCGCAAGACTTACCCGACGAAAAGAAAAGACTCCAAGGATATGCTGGCTTAAGGGAAGTAGTGAAGCTAGAAAAGAGAAGTTTTACAGAAAAGCTTACTACCAGTGCATCCTTGCTTTCAAACTTTTAATTAAGTTTTGGCTCCAATTTTAGTATAGCCTAATTATAGCTAACTTTTGCACCTGTATCTATCTCAATCATAAATATAAGCATTACACTAGTTATTCATTTCTTTTCCATCTCAAGTCCAACAGTAACCATGTTCCAGTTGTTGCTACGATGTTGGTGCAAGGTCAAGACTCCTTTCTCGTGGAGTAACGACGATTCGAACAGCTTGATCTACCCAGCTGGGGATTCCTAACCACATGACATATGTAGAACCGAATCTTGCATATATCAACTCTTACTTGGGTCGCCCAAAACCAGAACGTGTCCATCGCCACCCGAGAGCACAGTACTCCTCGAACCCGGCCCGATTCTAGCCCCGAGGGTACACGCTACTCTCGCCATCTCTCCACTCCCAGTGCGAGGTTAGACGTTCTCGTGATGGAATAACCGAAGTAAGGCTTACCCGACATGGGTACATGGTTAGTACTAATAAAAACTCCTTGACTCGTGGGCCAACAACGAACGGTCCTTAACCGACACAGATGAGACCAACCACCAAAGACAATTCCCATGCCCCGTCTGGTCTCAAGTTCATTCTCATATTCATTTTCACATGCTCTCATGACCTGTCATTAGGTCAGGAGAAGCAAGGAATAAACCTGTTCTTGTGATCAAGAAATATTATTCGACTCCTACCGAAGTCTAAGCATTACTAAGCATAAGAGATCGACCTACATATACTTATGGGATATCATCTGGATATAAATGTAGATCAAGGTAATCATACAGCAACGGTTTCAACTAACTCCTACTAACATAATGCACATTACACTAGACTTAAGGTGTAATAAAGTATTTATAAAATAGAAGAATGGTTGTATGTCCGGGGCTTGCCTGCGTTGCAGCGGTGGTTAGTTCTCGTAGAAGTCAGTTTGACGCCAACATCACGGGTGGATGACACCTTTCCGAAGATTGATCACACCAACCTCGTCATCACTTGTTCACCACGAATCTTCTCACTCTCGTAGGCACTACACGTATATAAATGATGCGATGCTTAACATGATGAAATGCATGCCATGATGCATGATGATGAACAAGACATAGCATAAAAGGGACATTTAGAAATGATAAACATTAGTTATCTACTTGAGTACAACTTTCCTTCACGGTACAGTTGCAAGTAATTATCATAAAGCATTTTTAGTTGTTCTTCTAACAAGGCAAAGGTTTACTTATCAAAACATGCTTACCAACTAAAGTTGTTACTAGGGAAAAACATGCACAAACAACATACATGAAAATATATAACTTTTACTTTTTACCTAAGAGGTTGCATCTAATAACAAGTCTATCACATGACCACTAATTACTTACACAAGAAATCATTAACCATTAATGATCTATGTTAAACACATTAATTATCATTAATAAATCATAGTTAGCAAGTTAATCGTGAGGTCAAGCAACTCAATAAGCTGCCATGGATCATCACATGTTAATGACCCAAGGTCAACAATCAATCCAAAAGTCACACAAAACTCTAAATGATTAAACAGTAATCATTTGATTAACTAATTAATTAATAAAGCATAAATTAAGCATAAAATCAGAGTTGTCCAATTAATCTCAAATTTTTATTTTAAGAAGCTTACATCATAACTAAGTGGCAAAACAATCTTCATAATTTTTAGATAATTATATACGCCTCGAAAAAATTAAGAAAAAGCCATTTATTAAATAATAAAGAAAAGGCATATAATAAAGTATTTAATTAAAAGTTATCAAAACAGTACAAATATTTTTGTGAAGGTATATCTAACCATGTAAAGCATACTCACAACGTTCAAGATTTTTGGATACTTATTTAACTCACTAAAATTTATGGAATAAGCATTTATTAATTAAAAGAGCTAATTTTTAAGTATCTAAAAACTATTGATTTTTTTGGTTTCATATTTTTTCCACATAGATCACATCATGAACAAGCTACACATTAATTTTCATAATTTTATCAAGCACCAATTAATACTTATGAAATAAACAAGAATCAATTTTTTTTATTTTAAAAAAAAAAGAAAAACAAAACCTTTTCTGGATTTCACCCGCACCGGCCCAGCTTGGCCCAGCAAGCGGCCCGACACGAGCGCGCCCAGGTCCCTTCGTCCCCTCTCTCAGCCTCACTGACACCCGGGCCCCAGCTGTCAGCTTGCGTTGACAGCGACGGCCGACGGTTGACCAGCGAGTTCTCGTCGCCGACGAGCTCTCCGGTGGCGGAGCTTTGACCTAGGCGTTCACCAAAACCATGCGCATCCATCTAGGGCAACGGCTTAACCTCTACCGAACTGCTACACCCGCGGCGGCGCGCATGGCGGACGGCGGCATGCCGACGACGACAGACGCGACCGACCACGGAAACTCCGGTGACAGCGGGGCTAGCAACGTGGCCACGGCAAAGGCATCAACGGATTCGCCGCACTCTAGCGAACACAGGCCACAAACTAATTAATTCGATATCGACTCCAACGAGCACGACCACGCGCGTGGCGACACGACGGAGCAGAACATCTCCGGCGAGCGCGTGGACCGGCGAACACAGTGCGGTAGCGGTTAAACCAAAGGCATGGATAGCTTCAGGGGCTCACCGCGACTCTGACGGGCTAGCTGGTTGAAGGCGAAGTCGACCGGAGAGCTCTGGCCACGGCGCGACCGAGCTCGGCGGCGCGCTGGCCATGCTCGAGGAAGACGGCGGCGCGCGAGCGACGCAGGCACGACGAGGCTGGGAGAGTGGGTGCAGCGCGTACACAAGGACGAGGCGAACTCAACGGTGCACTCAATTTGGCCAGAGGACGAACGGTGGTGGTGGTGAGCGCCAGCGGGTGAAGTACGACGGCGGCAACGAGAGGAACAAAAAGAAAAACGGCGTCCGGCTCGGTGGCTTAATGGCGATGGCGTTGCTTCCAGACTTGCCAGCAGCTACATTAATATACCCACGCGGACGACCACGTATCCAGGCGCGAGAAGGCGCGAGAACGGCCACGGCAATGCCGGCGACAGTGAGGGAGAGAAGAAGAAATAGAGCACGTCTGTCTACTGTATCAGCAATACCACCTCATTCTTACATTTTCTGTTTTCTTCAAATTACTCCCAAATTTGCATAGCAACTTCAAAATCTCCAAAAACGAAAGTTGTTCAACTACTCGAGATCTCCAACTTTACTTTTGGGGTCATCTCCAAATTTCAAATATTTTTGAAACTAAGGTTTTCAAATTTTAAATTTGAATTTAGAGTTAATAATTAATTCATTTTCAAATTTGATTTTTATTTAATGGACAATTTCTATTCAAACCACTCAATCATTTGTACCATTTCAAAAGACACGTTTTATTTATGGGTTTGTTTTGATAATTCCTCCAAGTTTGAATTTTAAAACTTGAATTCAAACAATTATTTTTAACATTAACATTATTTTATGCAACTTATAAATCATCACATATGCAACATATGAAACATAACATTTGCAACATTTGAAAAACCACATATGCAACATAGACATGATATATGCAACATAACAATGCTATAAATGCAACATATGATATCTATTATTGCAATACAAATGCATTTATGGCATAACACTTGATACTTATGCTTGATGATGCATCATTATCATATTTTAATTATTTCTTAACATCTAGGATGTTACATTAAGCATACATCATTATTACGTGTAGTAAACGAGAGTGAGAAGGTTCTCGTGAATAAGCTTCGGAGAAGGTTCATCCACCAATGGTGTTGGTGCCAAGTTTGTCTTCAGCGATCCTTCTGCGATTCTGACCTTTCTTGCAACACAGGCAAGCCCCAGAGCTTCCAACCTGTTCCTTGCATTTACAAACACTTTTATCATTAGAGTCCTATAATATGTGCATTAAGGATAATAGGAATTGGTTGTATACCCAATTGCTGCATGATTACCTTGAATTTCAGATATCCTTCCTTGTCACCCCACTAGCGGTGTAGGCCGATATCTCTAATGCTTAGTGATGCTTAGACTTCGATAGAAGTCGAATGATGATTTCATCGTTCATGAGAAATAGGTTTAACTTTGCTCTTCTTAGCTCTGCTTATGGGTCGTGAGAATACCATGATGATGTTTAAATGGAGACCAGATGGGATGTCTCTGGTGGTTGAGTCAACAGGGTTGCCTGGTCGTGCTTGTCCTATCTGTGTCGATTAAGAACTATATCGTTGTAGACCTGTGTGTGGTCGAGACTTTGCAGTACTGGCCACATACTCCGGTAAGCCTGATACCATGGCTATTCCATTATGTGAAAAGACAACCGTACACTGGGAGTGGGAGATGGCGAGAGTAGCGTGTACCCACCCTACGGAAACATCCGGGATGACGTAGGGTGGTGGAGTACTGTGCTCTCAGGTAGCACGAATTGGTTCATATTTTGGAGGATCCGAGTGAAGGTTGATATATGTAGGTCAAAGGCCTGCATATGTCGTGTGGTCGGGAATCTTCAGCTAGGTTTAATTGGTTCGAATCGTCGTTGCTCCTCGATTATGGAGACTCGACCCTCTGCTCTGCATCGTAGTTAACCAATGAAACATGGTGACTTATGGATATGAGAAGAAATGAGATGAGATGCTTAAAGAAGTGATTGATTTAGTCAGGTGCAAACTAGATACTGATATGGACTTAATACACTGCTAAAACATTGAAAGTAAGGATTCACTCGTAGTAAGATTTTCTACAAAAGTTACTCTTGCTTTAGACTTTCCCTTAAGCCTTTATGCTCTTGGAGACTTTTCTTTTAGTCAGGTAATGATGAGGACATCACTCCTTCACATACACACAATGATCCGCTGTTGGACATTCAAGGTCCAATCACTAGAGCTCGTGCGCGACAACTAAATTTAGAGGTGAGCTTGTTCCTAAGTAACTCTTTATATGATTTTGAGAATAGATTGCTACCTAATGATTATATTGTGCTTAGGAATGAAGGTGAGGTCCAGGAGATACATGTAGGAGGGCTTGGAGGCATGGAGGTCCAGTCAGGGCACCCGAATAAAGATAGAGGCCCAAACCAAGTAGAGTTCGAGTCTACCTCGTAGTCTAGGAGCAGTCAGCATTAAAACGGTCGCCCAGGTCGCATACGGGCTCGGATTTGGACGTTCTTAATATGTATGGAAAGCTAACGAGAAGACCTTTCCAATGGTTTCTATTGGAGGCCCAAATTCATCTGGAGTCATCGGGAATCGTCAGAGCAAGTTGACATTCAGAATCTGTCCCGGCGCTGCGACGTCGTATTTTGGTTTTTGGGCCTTGTATCGAGTTGGAACCCATTAGGGGTGCGTCCAAGGGGTCTTACACGACCCTAGCCTCTTTAAATCAGTCACTACCACTCTTGTTAGGGTTTGAGTTTTGCTTAGATTATTCTGTTGATAACAGTTTCGCCGCCGCCGTCGGTTTGTGAGACCCCAACTTTGTGAGATTAATCATTCATCTGCAATTTAGTTGCATTCCTTTGTGTTCTTGCGTGTGTTCTCAATTCGTAGGCAAGGACTTAGCCTTCTTGGCGAGGTCGACCATGCAACGCCGGTCGATAACCAGAGGGGTCGTGGTGCTGCGATTGCGAGGTTCAGAACCGAGTTGTTCGGAAGCCGGATCGAATTGTGTCGTGACTCCACCAAATCGAGAGTTATCAGAACCTTTCGGAAGATCGGGAACCCTAGCTAACATCAGGTAAGTCTTGTTGAGTACCCTCAAGTACTTAGGGTTTGTTAACCCCTGTTGTAGGTTCTGACTTGTGCTGTTAAACGAGGTCATGCCGGTGGGCTCGACATGATCCAATTGTCTCTTCTACCTTAGGTGCTTCATCTAATTTGTTTCCGCTGTTCTATTCACCTTTTGGAACTTAAGTTAAGTTTTACTTTAACATGTCTTGTAAACTAATGTTATAAGTCTTTCGCACTCCGATGTATATTATTTTTATACCAAATGTTGTAATGTTATGGCAACTCCATTGTTGATCCTGTATGAGTTATAAAATGTGGATGATTTGGGGTTCTCCGAGGACACCTGACATACTATTGGATTATTTAGTTTCTGTGTACAGCAATCAGAGGTCTTTAGGACAATGACGGGTGCCCGTGCGCCAGCATAATTTGGGTGGTTCTGCCACAATGGTGGTTTGGCCTACAGGGCACAACTGACTCATTAGGTCGTGCCGTGCCGGGTTGCACCTTCCCATCCTGCACGACAGACGTCCATGGCCGGCGGTTTGAGCCCAAAGCCATCCCCGTTTAGCTAGCCCGACATACGTCCGGTCCAGCTGAGCTTTCGGCCCAAGTAGAGCCTAGCCGCACTTTACCAGCTTCTCTTTTCCAGGCTGACTAAACCTTGACCGACCGTCATGTCACAATGTTTTTATAGATAGACGGTAAACGCTACCCAGTCAGTCATCCTTTTGTTTATCGTTTAGTTGATGTAGACGACAAATTATAAAGTTTAAACGGTTTGCACCATAACTGTAAATAATAAATATGCACACAAACACTCTAGTTTTATACTAAAATTTTCAAATGTGACTTGAGACATGCACATAATTGCGGCACAATTATTAGACTTGTAGTTCTCACATTGTTAAATGAATAGCTATCACTACACAGTAACATTACATTACACATTAAGTTCTAACAACAATGCAAATACCAAAATGTTTTGCCAAGTTGCTTCTCTATCACCGATGAGAGTGTCATTTAGAAGCCTCTGCCGGTGTTTAAAAGCTTTTAAATCATATTTAAATGATCTGTTTAAACTATTTTCTAACTGCTTTGTCCGTTTAAGGAAAAATTAGATCGTACCATCAAAAGACACAAACTTTAGAAAAATACCATTGAAAGATTTGGATTCAGAGAAATAGCACGAAAGGCTGTTCCATTATGGCAATCTAGCACTCCATGAGCTTGACGTTAACAGGAGAAAAAAAGACCCAACCCAACTTGAGATGGCAACATGGCGGATTCGGGTCGGGTCTCCGCGGATCCGAACCCGAAATCCAAACTCAAAACCCGAAACCACCCCGAACACCGATTCGGTGACAGTCTAAACCCTAAACCAAACCCGGTGGATCCCCGTAAGCTGATTGGTTCTCTAAAACCCGAAACCCACCACGATATCGCAACACACACACACAAAAACAATAAGTAATTGCTAGCAACACAAGCATGATATATATTACATATTCACATATATAAACAAGAGGCAATAAACAACACACAATTTCATGACTCAACTTTGAACAAACTTAATAGCTTATATAAGCAATTTATTAATAAAACACATGAGTTTTTATTTAAAATGATCTATTTCGGACCTCCATGGGACATCCGCGGGTAAAAACCGAAACCCAATAATTTTCGGATCCCCAAACCCAAAAACCATGGGGGAAAAATTGAACCCAAACCCAAACCTGTTGGACCAAAATCCACGGAGCTCCGACCCGAAACCGCCCCACTGCCCCAAAACTCAATGCACCCCCACCGGAAAGGACGGTATTGCCACTGTAGGCAAATGCACATGTACGTGTCATGTGCATGCTCTCTTGTCGCTGGGAGCTTGCTGCCTGCATGCTTGCCGCGGGCCGCTGGCATGATGAGCCCAGGATCGCCTTGAGCGTGTCCAGATTATTGCCGGCGGGTAACCTTGCAAGCGGGGCGGGTTGCGGACAGCCGCGAACCCACAAAGCTCGACGCAAAACTGATTAAGCGGGTTTGCGGCTGGCCACTAGCCCACATTCGCTACTGTTAGGGATGAAAACGGATCGGATATAGACGGATATCACTGATATCGTATTTGTTTTCATATTTATGTCCGGATTCGGATTCGAATACGGATAGTATCAAAAATGTCGGATAGAATACGATTGGATATCGACATCATAAATATGTTATTTAAATATTCGGATACGAATACGGTATCAGATGTTAAATATCCGGACTCGAATACGGACGGATTAAAACCCCTCTAAACAAATTCGGTATCGAATACGGTCGGAAAATATCCGTACCGTTTTCATCCTTAGCTACTGTCATATACTTCGTGGACTTTGCAGCCTTGATGATAAAACCCGCAAAAGCCCGCATACGTGCGTACGGCGTCTGTTTGTTCGCTCTCCGCTGCTTGTATTCGACTTGGACACGACGACGCACACCCCAAAGGACTCGCATCCCATGGCGACACCTCGTACACCACGTCCGCCAGCTGCAGCGCGAGCGCGCGCGTGAAGGACATGATGGCGCCCTTGGTGGACGTGTAGTCCAGCAGCTCACTCCATACTCATCATCTCAACGCCAAGGTAGCAGCCTAGAAGCAGCTAGCAAGAACACCTCGCCCATGGCGATGGCCTCCGCGGCTTCCGGCGCTGCTCGGCTCGGACACCCTGTGCGCCCACCTGGCCCTCCTGGACGGCCTGCTCTTCCTAACCACCGTCACGGCGGCTTTGCTGGCGTGGGCCGCGTTGCCGGTAGGGCCTGCTTGGGCGCACGGCCGCGGCCGCAGCGGTCTCCCCACGACGCCCGACGTCAGATCGTACATTCGTCGTAGCGATCCTTGCGGGTCTTGCGGGTTCTTGCGGCTTTATCTCTTGCCCAACGGGCTTCGTGGGTTCAAAGACGTTGGGCCACAGAAGAATTGCAGCTGGTCCACAACAACCACAAAGGAAAATTTTGCGGGGCGGGCGGGGCGGGTTACGTTAACAACCCGCCCCGCCTACAATCTGACCGGCGGGTGTCTCCTCCCTGCTGCGCCTGAGCACGATGAGGATTGCCCACGACGCTCGTCCTGCCGGTCGCCGGAACCACTCTGCGAAGCAGCTGATGTAGGAGAAGGGGGTGACAGCGACCATCTGCCAGTGGAGGGTGGAGGGTGCCCAGGACGAGGAGTTCCATCCGTAGGATGGACGCGCTGTCGAACTCGTACGCATCTAGCTGGAACTCCAACAGCCGCAGCGCGTGCGCATGGTGTTCCTCCAGCTTGATCGCCAGCGACAGCCACAGGCACGCCACCACGAGCAGCTGCAAAACCCACTCGTGCGGTCGTGCCCCTCTGAACCCAACACCAGAGACGGCCGGAATGCACAGGCAGTCAGTAGTCAGTACATTCTCTCACTCAAACACCACTCGTGACTCTCTCTATATTCTTCCAATTTATACCTATTTTGCTGATATTTGTGTGTGGCACATGGCTATGCAAAGTGAATGAATGAGGACCTAGAATTGTTGTCAATTGGTCCTTACTTTTTTTTCTGTTCCATATATTTCTATATATATATAGCTTGCTGAGAGTGTTAAGGCGTAGTGCTGGATTGTTAACGTGGCTGTGCTAGAATCATGTCTGAATGGCTGCTGAAATGAAGCATGCAGTGCAAGTTAACATGGAGTTAACAAGGAGTGCTAAATGTCTTTAACGGAGTAGCATTTTCATTCTCTAAAGCCAAATCTTCCAATGGTATTTTTCTAAAGTTTGTGTCTTTTAATGGTACAGATCTAATTTTTCCACTGTTTAAATATTTTTTTTGTTTAGTTCACCGTCCAGAGCATAAACTACACATACACCTACACAGATATAAAAAATTTACCAAATTGGTTCTCTATCGCCGAGACTATCATTTTGAAGCCTCGACCGGTGTTTAAAAGCTTTTAAATCATATTTGAATGCTCTGTTTAAACTATTTTCAAACTGCTTTGACTGTTTAAATGGTTTTTGTTTAATTCATCATTTAGAACATATAATACACAATATACCCACAATTTAGTGTCTGCACACGTGTAGACAATGATTTAAACAAGTTTAGGGCCTGTTTAGTTGCCCATGCAACCCAAAAAAGTTTGCACAGTACCTGTCACATCGAATCTTACGGCACATGCATGGAGTACTAAATGTAGACGAAAGAAAAAACTAATTACACAGTTTAGTTGTAAATCACGAGACAAATCTTTTGAGCCTAATTAGTCCATGATTGGACACAAATTGCCAAATAAAACGAAAAGTGCTACAGTAGCCGAACCCAAACTTTTTCACCAACTAAACAACCCCTTAGATAACACTTGCTTATGCAGAACCCACAAACCGGTCCCATCGGTCAGTCCAAGGCCAAGTTGACCAAGTCAACGATCATTGTTGGCCGTTGACCATAGGACCTACAACCGGCATCACCTGACAATCTCTTTTCCTGGTTTACTAAAAGGTTTCTTTTTAATATGTTTGAATCTTTAAAAAATCATGACTAACCAACTAACTGTAGCTCAGAAACCATATTAATCCATTTGATCATGATGTCAATCAACCACTAAAATCATATATGGCCCATGCTAGGTGTCATTTTCCTTACACATTTCTAAAATCGATTTTGATAGAAATAATTTCCATCTCTAAAAATCGTCTATGTGGTAATGGGAAGGGTTGCAAGGAGAACTTGGTGTTAAACTGGTTGTGCAGACAGACGCGGTGGCCACTAAAAACCTAAATTAATAAAACTTCTATAGGTCCCAACCAACTAGGACTGCTTGTTCCAACAACAAACTGCGTTCGAGTAGCATTGGTGGTTTATAAGGCCAATCTCAGTAGAGGTTTAGTGTCCCATTTTCCAAGGCTCTTATGTGTTGGAAACAACGTGGATTTGTTTCATCCCCATGAAACTCATTCTACAACTATGAAACTTTGATCCTATCTCCCTTTTCATCAATGTTGTGTAGCAAATTGGTAACTTATTTAATACTCATAAAACTCTCATGATATTGCAACGAAGACTGGCCCAATTAGAACCGATGATATTGATCTATTATATCGCTGCTTTTTTTTTTCCAGAAAACAGGCTGCAATGGTGCTTTTCTATATACTTGGCCATGCATGATGTAGGGGCGGTGTGAGTCCCTCTGGCCTGTGTCGACGGCGACCCTCTGGGAGTTCCTCGGCGTGCCTGTTCTGGCCTGCGTCGACAGTGGCCCCTTTCCTTCATCGATAGCAGCTTCCTCAATTTGTGGCAGATGCAGTCGTGGATCTGGACGATGCAGTGGCAGCTCCGACGGGATTCTCTTCATGTCTCCGGATCCAAATCCTATATAATACTAATTGTCTGTGAACAAGATGAACTTGCGAGCTCTGAATTTTGAGCATGTGCGAGCAAATTTGGCATGTAATGGATTTTTGTGTGTCGAATGGAAATGAATATGTTTGTTGACAGATTTGTTGTGTACCATATATGAAATCAAACAATTACTACTACATTTAAAGTTTTATTTCTATTATTGCGTTTGAAAAATGAAATACAAAGTATTGAATCAAAGAGTTACTACTCGAGTCAATCAAAGAGTTACTACTCGAGTCGAGTCTTGAAAAAAAGAGTTATCAACTTTCCACTTTCTACTGATTAGAAATCAACTAATTACTACCAACGGCTTTAAGAAATCAGTGATTTACAATTTCGTGACATTAGATTTTATGGTCATGGGTGAATATTCACTGTTTCAGCTGTGCTAACTGGATGATTCTAATGATTTATGGTCTGGGAATAAGCTTTTACGGTTGTGGGAGGAAGTTTCATGGTTGCGGGTTAGATAGAGCTTAGTTGGCTGCTGGTTGTAGTGACTTTTATGGTTGCGGGAGCAAGTACTTCTATTGCGGGAGTAACTTCTACAGTTGCGGGATAAGTGGCACTCCAAAATCCAAATCTGAAGGGGCTAAGTGTAGATTAGGTTGGGGCTTCATGTTGAGCTTGTTCTAGGGTGTTATTAGGGGCCTTTGGAGTTCACTTACCAATGTACATTGCAAAACTTATGCCTAGGTGAAGCTCTATGTCATCCATGGCTAGTTACCAAGTGTGAAGCTAGCTAAGGGGGTCTTCAGGGTTACATGGATGGCTTGAGACAAGATTCACCAACCTTAGGTCAAGATTGGCTAGGAAAACCAATGTTGATGTATGGATGGAGTGGAATCTTCTTGCTCCTTTCTTCACCAAATGCAAGGGAGAGTGAGCTCTCCTAGCTCAATCCCAAGCAATGGTGAGGACTTTGGGATGATGGTGGGTACTTAGCAACGACGGACCTTCCCTAGGGGCGGGGTGGGGCGGCCGCCCCAGCTACCGGCGCCGTAGCATCAAACCCCCAGACCCCCTCTTCTGCGTTCTTCTCCATCTCCGGCATCCAGCGACCGGCTGTCGAGGACGCGAGGCAAAGCGGCGACGTATGACGCAAGGTCGCGAGGAGAGCGGCGATGAACGACGTGCTTCGGTTGCTAGCTTCCTTGCTGGGCCTTGTTTTTGGCAGTATAGGTAAGTTGTATAGCCCACTAAGGGCCCAAATTTACTCCCCTATTCCCCAATCCCAATCTCTAGTTGGTCGCATCCTTCCGTAGTCCCGTTGTTCCGCATCCACATCGAGCGAGCGCCGCCGTGCACATCGAGCGAGCGCCGCCGCCGCACTTCCTCTCTGCCCGCCGCACTTCTCTCCGCCCGCCGCCTGCCGCACTTCAGCCCCCGGCACGGCGGCGCCCATTCGCCCGCCGCGCGCCGCTAGGTGCCCAGCCGCCCAGGCCAGCGCCAGGTGCGCCCGCTGCCCGCCAAGGCGCCGAGCAGGAGCTGGCTGCGCCCGGCGATGGAGGGAGGAGGAGAGGAAGAGCAGGAGCTAGCACCTGGGACTGGGGCCGGCCATGGCCGCGGACAGGTTAGCAGAGCAAGGGCAGCAGCTCCACCTCCACCAACATCTTTTGTTTGCAATGTATGGATCAACATCAACTAATCAAGAACTAGTTTATTCTTAGGTAACATCTTTTTTTCTCATCTACTTTTCATGGTCATGTGTGATCGTAGTGTTTTTGCCATGATTTATGTGATTATAGTATGTGAATACGATATCTTTTTGGTTCATTTTCTCGTTGAAATTCGCCCCACCTATAATTTTTTCCTAGCTCCGTCATTGGTACTTAGGGAAGGTCGTCCTTGCCTTCCTCTTTGCTTCCTCCACCTTCTTTCTCCTTTGCTCCTCATCCTCCTTGCTTTTGAAGTTCTTGTTGTTCTTGGAGTGGTGTTAGAGGAGAGAGAGAGAGATGGAGAAGAGTGGGAGAGAGGGCGGTTGAATGCTAGTGCTTGATGTGCTCATGGATAGCTTGCCACCTCACCTGGCGACCAAAGGGAAGGGCAGCTTGATAGCTCAAAACTACATGTTTCGTGCTATGGTGGACTGTCCGGCGTGTCTGCTGAACTGTCCGTCCGAGCAAGACTTAGGCTGACTAGCACAATAAACGCCGGACCATTTGGTGGTTGTTGCCAGACTGTCCGCCACTGCATAGTAGTGCCAGACTTAATAGTTTTTTACATCTAATTTTGCAATTAAGTTTTTGATGATGCTTATGATCATGATGAGAATGATTATCAAGAATGCAATGCTGGATCATTACAGATCCTCCCCTAAATATGTACTATTGAACTTTCTGTAAGTCACTTCTAGACTGTCTGCCTAAACATGCATAACACAGAAATCCTAGAACTTGAACTTCTATCTACCCTTTTGGTTATATAAGGCACTAGGGATATAAAGGAACATGTTTCTAGTGGATTTATGCACCTGTGATCGAAGAGTTAGGGATACTTCCTGTAACATACCAGGTTTTTGTGTAATACAAAAATGCAAACTTTTTAAAAATTTTTGTTTGAATGTGTGTTGCATGTAGATAATAGGTCAAACTTATCCTTTCCTGCCCTGATTTCAAAAGCATGGCTTCAAAACTTTTGCAACAACAAACCTCTTGTCACGATATTGACCAAGTCAATGCCATGACAAGATGTCCTTGAAACAAAATCGCTTTCCAAATAAATTAAAATTGGGTTGAATTCGAGCCACGCGTGAATTCAACATGGCACCATGTGACATGCATTTTGATAATCTTAAAATGAAACCCTAACTCTTCCTCACCCCTGTTGGCGATCACTATTGCACATTTATAGCCGCCAATTATAATCCAAAATGGGAGAAATAAACAAACTTTGACACATGCATATACTATTGACCTAGTTCCACTTGTATTCTGAGAAAACATGTTTTGCAGGACAAACACCAGAAACAAGTGGAAATGCACAAAAAGAGAAAAGAAAGCGCAAAGCAGAATTCGTATTCCAGGAATGCGCAATCCAAAGAAAAAGGAGAAAGCCCACCTTCGTGCACAATTGGGCCGAGACACCACCGCAGGGGAGGCCTAGGCCCAGTTAGCAACCGACCACGCAAAGGCGGTCACGAGGGGGGGGCACCAGGGTGCGGGCACACCCCTGCTGCTGCCATCTAGGCCCGGTCTCCTCTGGCGGTTGCATGCCTCCATGCCATGGCGGTTTTAGGATGTTTCCTATTTTATCTACGCTGAACCGACCAAGTTCCACTATAAAAGGACTAGGGTGCTCTCCACAAGACACACTCATTTGGGCTCAACACTCACTTCTCCACTTGTGCTCTTTTCCTAGTTTTAGTCTTAGTTTGTGAGCAAGGCAAAGCTACTTGGAGAGCTTGTCTCCTTGGAAGGAAAGCACTCTTGGTATGAATACACTTATGAAGAGTTCTTCCATTTTCATGCTCTCATATCATTCATATAGTTATTCATGTGAACTAGAGTATAGTTTTGCTCATGTTATAATCATGATATATGAACTAGTCTATAGTTTGTATGCTATGATCATGACAAGTTCATCTTTGTTCTTCATCGTTCATATAACTTGTATGAATAGAGGAAGAACTAGGGTTAGGGCGATGGTTCGTTGTGCCTTCGGGTTTGCCCATGTTCTTGCTTGTCAATCTGTAGGGTTGGAGTCCCGGGGGGACATGGGTAGTTTCTTTGTACACGGGTGTGGTGCTCGGGTACATGGGAACTGCGAATATGACGGTGCCCCACGGTTGAGGGGTAGGCGGCAAGTGGTGACAGCCCTATCTGTCCCTCATAATCCCCCACGTTCGGGTATTCGTGTAGGAGTTCGTAAAGTCTATCGACTGGCAGACCAGTTGCAGGGATCTCCCTATCAACCTAGACTTAGCTCTAACTCTAATAATGTAATTTGTATGATCATCAAATGTTCTTTGCAATAGCTATATATAACATGCCTGCTCCGCTTAGGTTTATTATTTTATTCTTTGTTTTCCTTTTATCCTTGAGGTTGGCTCAGATGTGTGTCCACTATCCTTGAAATACCATTTTTACCCCTGTCATATGCTATGTCTATCATGCAAGAATGTAATCATGTTTATACCAATGCTAGATGCATACACCTTGCCCTCCTTTGGGAAAATATAAATCACGACACCTTGGAATACTCCTAGGTTGAAATGCTACAATGATAGTTCCGTACGCTTGCAGATGATTGGTCTGTAAACATATTAGGACTATCACGATTGATGTTTCTAAGTACAATTACTCAGAGACTATACTTTCCAATATGCATACGCACAAGTGCTGAGGAAATACATTCCAAGGTAGTGACAATTAGGAACGCCGATCAGGCATTTCTAAGTGTCATTACCTTGAAACTATAAACCCTATACAATAAAACATTGGCACTGATGTAGGGAGTTATATTCCTGAGTAATGATGTTTAGGAATGCTAGTCAGGCATTTCTGGCGCTATTACCAGTGATGGACTTAAAACCCCATCATCTGGTGATTGCGTTAAGAAACGCCAACAACCCCCTTCCAAAAGAGTTTATGAATAATTTTGTGCCCTCATAAATTTTGAATGCATGTGTGCTTTGGCTTTTCATTTGGTTTTGTTTGGATTTTTGTTGAAGTTTTATCTCTCTTTGTTTTCTTCTCAAACCCTAGCTGAAAAATGGAAAAACCCTTCTTCTTCCTTAGGCCAAAACACCTCTCCCCGTGGGCCTAGCTCACCTCCCTTCCTTCCTCCTTTCCGCTCCACGTGGCCCAGCTCGTGTTGCCCCTCCTGCATCAGTCGCGGCATGCCCAGTTGAAAGGTCCTTGTTTGGTTTTGGTAATTGAGTGACAACTTAGGTGAACTAATATGTGGTTATGTGAGATACACAGGCGATTAGTCCACAAGTGATGGTGTCATGAAGGAGGCTATTGCACATGAGACATGACATGGAGTCATGTGACCAAGGTGGAGAAGATCAAGATGAGGCTTGGCTTGATGGACTGGTTGCTAGGGTGAAGGACAAGTTGTGATGGCTTAGCGCCGAAGGACCGAGGCAACGGTGAAGAGCAAGTGAGGTCAAGATCGATGAACCAATATGGTCACGTGATGATATGAAGTGGATCATATCATTTGTGATATGGTTGGTGCATGTGTTGCATCAACGTCGAAGGAGATGGAGTGGAATGCGCAAGGCAAAGGTATAACCTAGGGCATTTCCATTTCACCGGTCATAGGTGTGTAGAGAAGTTTATGACCGGGTTTAGGATAGATGGCCGTACTATCAAGAGAGGCAAACTTGTTTGCATATCGGTCATCTAGTGCCACTTGAGCGATCTAACTTTGCATACGTGTTAGGATCGAGTGGCGAGGCAAGTTGAGTGCCTAACCCTTTGAAAATGTTTGTAAAAAGCTAACACATATGCACATGGTGGTGTACACATGGTGGTGTTGGCACATTTGCAAAGGAGAAGGTGTTGGAGTTGGTGTTGATCAACTTAGAGAAGAGAGAAATGTTTTTCGGTGTTCTTCGGACACTAGGATGGCTCTTAGAGTGGAATACTACTTTGATCCATTGTGAATTGGATCAAGTGCTTTAGTGGGTTGTGTAGCCCTCTGAGTAAGCTTTCCAAAATGTCCAAGATCATTGAAATCGGAGTTCAGAGCTAAGAGATATCGCCGTTTTACTGAAGGGTGGTCTGTGACCGGACTCGTGACCACCGCATCCGGTCAGTTTCGACCACCGCGTCCGGTCAGCTGCGACCACCACGTCCGGTCAGTGTTTTTCGTGGGCGAAAATGACCGGACGCTGCAGCGAGTCCGGTCAGTGATGACCGGACTCGTCCGGTCACTTCGGGAGCTTGCTGGAACCTCTCTGTTCGCTGTTTCGCTGCGACCACCGCGTCCGGTCCCGTTAGTGACCACCGCGTCTGGTCAAAACAAGTTTGTACATGCGAAAACTAGCCGTTGGAGCACGCTACTGACCACCGCGTCTGGTCAGTTACGACCGGCGCGTCCGGTCGTCCCAAAATCTGCCCAGTGAAGGGGTAACGGCTCTATTTGACCGTAGGGTTATAAATAGATGCCTTGGCCGGCCTTGGCTGTTGCTTGGCACCCTTGGGACTTAGTGTCCATGCTTTGGGAGTGCTAGGAGAGCCTCTAACTCACTTGTGCTTGCTAGATTGCGAATCAATAAGCGAGTGAGTGATTCTAGTGCAATTGCATTGTGAGATTGCATCGAGTGGCACTAGGTGATCGTGTTGCAAGCCGGTGGTGCTTGTTACTCTTGGAGGTTGCCACCTCCTAGACGGTTTGGTGGCTTGTGGCTCCGTCGAAGCTCGCAAGAAGATTGTGCGAGGCTCCGGAGAAGCTTTGTGAGGGGGATTGTGCTCACCCCGCGGGGATCGCGAAGAGCAACTCTAGTTGAGCGTGTCATTGAGCTACCACACTTTATGGTGGGTTCTTGCGGTGCCTTTTGAGAGGCTTGGTGTGTGACTGATTAGCCACCGAACCACGAAGTGTTGGTCGACACAACGGGGACGTAGCTTGGTGGCAACCAAGTGAACCTCGGGAGAAAATCACCGTGTCAACATTGTCTACTCTTCTCGGTGGTTTGCTTTCGTGCAACACAAGCTTGTATTTACTTTCATATATACTTGTGCTTGTGTAGTTGCTCTCGTAACTAGTTTGCTTGGGTAGCTTGCTAGTTATCTTCTTGCTTGTGTAGCTAGAAGTATCCCCTTTACGTGGCTAATTTGGTTTGTGTAACCTTGTTAGTCACATTGCTTAGTTTGTGTAGCTAAGTGTTTTGCGCTCTCTAATTTGACATTAGTTGGCTTGTTATTGAGCTTTGCTAGCGAGCTTAAGCTTTGTGCTTTTGCTTCACTAGTTGTGTAGGAGCTCCCTCGTTTGGCAAAGTACTAGTGCATAGGTTTGTGTGACCTTGCTCTAGAATTGATTAGGTGAGCTCTTGGTAAGCTTAGCACCTTAGTTGCTTAATTAGGATCTTTGCAAGGTGCTAGAGAACTTAGATAGAGGGGTGTAGTCTTGGCTAGACCGATAAGTTTAATTCCGCATTTGTTTTGGTTAGCCTACATGTTTAAGTTTTAGAAAGGACTATTCACCCCCCTCTAGTCCGCCATCTTGACCCTTCAAGTGGTATAAGAGCCGGGTCTCTCATTTGTGGTCTTCACCGACCCGAGAGGATGGCGGCTTATGGGCTAGATGATTGTGTGGAACACATTTTTGATGGCACTCACTATGCACGGTGGAAAAATCACATGCTTGATCATTTTCATGCTCTTGGCCCTAAGTTTTGGTGGATCATAGTTGTTGGCTTTTCTCATGACTTGGATGGGTGTGGTAACCGTACCCAAGCTCAAAAGGATTGCCGAACACTTGATGCACAAGCTAAGTTTTATCTAATCAAAGCTTTGAATGATGAGATTTTTGACAAGGTGAGGGGTCTCTCAAGTGCACATAGCATGTGGACGGCGCTCAAGCATCACTATTGTGGCTCCTCAATTTGGGATGATGGAAAATTCAAGGATGATCACATAGTGATGGAGGTACATGAGGATGTTGAGCATGACCACAACGAGGTGGTTGTGGAGGATTGCTCCACCTCAATGTCAAGTGATGATGATGATCATGCCACAAAATCACTTGACAAGAATGATGATAATGCCACAAGTGATGCAAGCAATGATTCTACTCCATGCACACTTGATGGTGAAGATGATGGCTATGAGAGTGACGCCTCAACAAGCTCATCAATATCATCACATGGTGACACTAAGGTATCTATTGGTGGTTTTATTGTTGATTGTGATGGTCCAAATTTTGAGCTTCTATATAAACTCTCAAAGGCCCTAAGAAATGAGATGGCAAAAACAAGTAAATTGAAAAATAAAAACTCATTTCTAAAAACCACATGTGAACAACAAAAGCATCTACTTTATGTTACTACTTGTTCACATGAGGAGCTAAAATTGGCTCATGAGGAACTTAGTGTTGCTCATGATAATTTGGCACAAGAACATGCTTTACTCACTAAGAAGCCTTCTAATGAAGAAACCAAATCTAGTGAGAGCTCATCATTTGGGTCAAATGATCAATCACATATTACTAACCCTTGTGATATAGGCAAGAAGCATGTATCCACCTCTTGTGATGATTTATTATATATGTCATGTTCTTCACAATTAGATGCTTGTTCTACCTCTATGTCTTGTGAGACTAACCTTTTGAAGGAGAACAATGAGCTCAAAAGTAAAGTGAAGAATTTGAGCAACAAGTTGGAGAGGTGCTACAACTCTAAAATCGTTATTGAGCATATCATGACCAATCAAAGAAGATATGGTGATAAGAGTGATATTGGCTACAACAAGAGCAAGGGCAAGACTATGAAGAAGCAAGATGCAAAGAAGCTATCCCAACTCATGTGCTACCAATGCCATGAAGTGGGACATATTGCCAAGTGTTGCCCTACCAAGAAGTCTCAAGTTGAGCCAAAAGCAAAGCCCCAAGCTAAAGTCAAGATCAATCATGAAGATGTTAGTGACTTGATGATAAAGAAGAAGAAAACAAGAGGAGTGGTAGAGCAAGGCATCCAATGCAAATCCAAGATGCCAAGATGATGAGCAAGAATCAAATCGAGAAGAAAGTACATGCTCACATCAAGTGCTTCAAGTGTGGAGATATGGGACACTTTGCCTCGGGGTGTCCTACTAAGCTTGAAAAGAAGATTCAAGCAACTCGTGAGAGGCAAGGCAATGAGAAGCAACATATGAGCAAGGAAGAAAAGACTCAATCTAAGAGAAGTTGCTACTCATGCCGGAAAAGGGGACACATGGCACATTCATGTCCTCTAGGTGAGAATTCTAAGTCTAGTTCAATTGTTGATACTAATATGCTTAGAAAGGATGGCAATGATATCTCTATGATTGCTATTGCAAAACATCCCGCTATTCATACTAAGGCAATGCCTAAGTATGTTGCACCTAACTTGAGAGGACCCAAACTTGTTTGGGTACCATCAAAGAGTGGATGATTATTTATAGGTACCATCGGCATTGGAGGCTTGATTCAATTGGTTTTATTTTGTTCATCATATATTGAGTCAAGTTATGAAGCTCAATGCATATCCAATCCCAATGCCAAGTCAAAATAAGTGAAGTTCAAGTGCTACAACATACAAGTGCAATGTTAAAGATTATGATGATTTATTGGATATATTTGATGGCTTGCAAATATTCAAGTTGAAAGCTTACTATTGGATGATCATGAGCTAACCAAGGTATATCTCTTGTTGATTATTTCACTTGGGTGCATATGAGTTGATTGAATTGGATATATATGCAATGTTGCTTGCTATGAGATGTTTGAATGGATTAAATGCTTAAGTAATCAAGTTTGAATTGATTTGTGTTGGATAAATTCATGAGATGACATTTAGTAAGTGGATTGGATGGATATATGTCTTGTGAAAGTATTCAAACAAGTTAGTTTCAAGTTTGATTCATATTTGATGAAGTATTGCTCAATGTATTGAAATCTGTCCAAACTTGAAAATCTGAGCTAGCAGTGATCAAGTCTGAGTTTGGATGATCAAATCTACTTGGATTGGCATGAATTTTGGTATGCATGCTCTAGACTTATGTTATAAGATGCTGTACAAATTTCATGAGAATTGGATAAGAGATGCTTCGGCTTTGGAGTACATCTTATCAGCTATAGTACAACAGTTTTCAGCATGTAGCAGTGGTGGAAGATTTGAAATCTGGTAGCAATATAGATGTCAAATGAATCTCAAATTTTTACAGCTGCTAGATGACTTAGTGAATCACATCTCCACCAAATTTTATGGCATTTGGATCTGTACATTAGGAGATATGAATTATTCTTTGAAGGGTACAGAATCTGCCAGAAAAGTGACAATCATTGGATTAATCTAGAGTCACTTTAATTGAATGGTCCTCAAGTTGGAAACATGTTTACAAGTGGTTGAGGTACCTAAGTTTGTTTTTGGATTGATCTAGATGCATGACGAGCAATGAGTACAAGACTTTTGTATTGTGAAATGTACTTGGTGTACTTATTTGGTACTCAATTTGAAGATCAAGATCAAACTTAAGATGAAGATGAAGTTTAAGTTCTAGTGATGATTGGAGATCATTTGGTAGAAAGAAAAGAACTTAAACATGTAGGAAGAGTTGGACTCAAATGTAGATTCAAGGATTATTCATCAAGATTGAGTTCGTCATTTGGATCAATCAAACTATATCATTTTAAGTGAGTATCAAGAGTGGTTCTTTGGAGAAAGGTCACTTCTCCCTAGTGAGGGGCGTGCCGCCGTGTGTAGGTGAAACCAAGTTTGGGACTTGGAAGGCTAACATGGAAGTGATGATCCAAGGAACTTGTGATGCTTAGTTGAAGCAATCAAAAGGGTTGATCAAGAAAAGCAAGCAACACCCAAAAAGAGAGCTAGTCATATATTTCAAGTGGTATTCTAAGTAGTTCTCTCATGCAAGCATTGATCAAAAAGATGAAGCAAGCCAACCACAACTCAAGAGATAGTGCACTTGATCATAAGTGGTTTTCATTTTATATGGGGTGAAGAATGGATTTATCTATGATGATTGGTCTTCACCAAGCTTATAAATTGGACTTCACATTGCTATTGGAGTAATGAATTGGAATCTATGTGACTATTCTCTACTTCAACATAACAAAGGTATCATTGCAATGTGCATGATCATTTCATCTCTTACTAATATACGATTAGTGCATATAGTACATGCTTACTAGGATCATGCATAACAAATAAAATGTTTAAATTCATAGCCTACCACTATTGCTTGAATTGTTTAAATGATCTAGTGGTATGTGTATGAATTTGTTCATGAGCTAGTGAACCCAAGTACTTGATCTAGTTTGGATTGCTAACAAGTGATAAGTACAACATTGGCAAGATAACCCTTAGCATGAGGTGTGAAGAAGCTTGTCATTGGATCAAACCGGACTTGTAAGCTTATGCAAGTAAAAATAGTTCAAGACACATTAGAAGCTCATGATAATGATAAGAGTACAAGCACAAGACAATAATGAAAATGGATATCTAGTTTGCTTCAAGTGTTATCTAGGCTCATTTGATTTCTCATATGGTATTCACAAGTGGTGTCTAGATCAACTTACAAGTGATATCTTACAAGTGGTACTCATGAAGATATAAAATGTTCAAGAAGTGAATATTATTGCCAAATCCTTCAAAGTGAATCCATACAAGAAAATTCTTTCAAATGGTATCACATTTCTACTCATGGTAGCTTCACGTGGTATCATTCATGCAAGACGATGGTTTCACAAGTGATCCTCAACCTTAAGTGATCAAATCAAGAAATGCTACCCTCATCTCCAAGTGGTATCTCAAGTGAATGACACATGCTATGACATAGGGGGAGGAGCCCCACCGATTGGTATCAAGGTCAAAGATCCTATATACTATCTCAAGAGCAACATACAAGTAATGTCATTCCAACATGTGCGGTGATGTCCATCAACAACGCAATATTCAAGTCTCAACCATCTACCCCAATGCAAGCCTTTGCATCAATGAGAAGTACACCCTTTTATGGAAATTGATGACAAAGGAGGAGAAGTTGGAATAAAGATATGTCAATACACCAAGAGAGAGAGGTTTGGGAAGAGATTGAACAAAGATATCATGAGAAGATGAGTTTAGACATGGAGATGGACAAAGAGGGAGCAACATTGAAGAAATGAGAAGGATCAAAATTCTTGGACAAAAGAAGCACACAAGTAGGGGGAGCAAGCTCATGAACATTGTTTGGTTGCATTTGACATGTGCATATTCATGTGCTTGCTTGCATTGCATAAGTTTTATATTTAATATGCTTGCTTGAGTGTTGTATGCTAGTTATAGAACTTGAATGATGATATGATAACTAGCATGCATAGGATGATAGCTAGACTTGTGTTTATCATGAAAAACTAGAACCTTGCTTATAATGTTGATCTCACGGGGTTTCTAGTATTTTTGATGTCTAGCTACTCATGATGCTAAGGATGATGGCAAACTTGTGATTTTCAAATGATATCGAGCTATCAAATAGTATCAAACTACAAAGGTTTATTCTATACACCTTAGCATCACTTAGTAGTGCTAACCCTCCCACAAATTTCATATTTATGCATATGTGCAAGCTTGAAACAAAACCATTTGAGCACATATGTAGCAAGAGTTATCACTACCAAGTCGAATTTTATGGTGCTTATCCAAATCCTAACATAGAGCTTAAATGTTGGATAAGTGGCATAAAGTCCAAAAGAACTTAATTTCCATATCTTTGTAGAGTTATCATCAATTACCAAAAAGGGGGAGATTGAAAGGTCCTTGTTTGGTTTTGGTAATTGAGTGACAACTTAGGTGGACTAATATGTGGTTATGTGAGATACACAGGCGATTAGTCCACAAGTGATGGTGTCATGAAGGAGGCTATTGCACAAGAGACATGACATGAAGTCATGTGACCAAGGTGGAGAAGATCAAGATGAGGCTTGACTTGATGGACTGGTTGCTAGGGTGAAGGACAAGTTGTGATGGCTTGGCGCCGAAGGACCGAGGCAACGATGAAGAGCAAGTGAGGTCAAGATCGATGAACCAATACGGTCACGTGATGATATGAAGTGGATCATATCATTTGTGATATGGTTGGTGCATGTGTTGCATCAACGTCGAAGGAGATGGAGTGGAATGCGCAAGGCAAAGGTATAACCTAGGACATTTCCATTTCACCGGTCATAAGTGTGTAGAGAAGTTTATGACCGGGTTTAGGATAGATGGCCGTACTATCAAGAGGGGCAAACTTGTTTGCATATCGGTCATCTAGTGCCACTTGAGCGATCTAACTTTGCATACGTGTTAGGATCAAGTGGCGAGGCAAGTTGAGTGCCTAACCCTTTGAAAATGTTTGTGAAAAGCTAACACATATGCACATGGTGGTGTACACATGGTGGTGTTGGCACATTTGCAAAGGAGAAGGTGTTGGAGTTGGTGTTGATCAACTTAGAGAAGAGAGAAATGTTTTTCGGTGTTCTTCGGACACTAGGATGGCTCTTAGAGTGGAATACTGCTTTGATCCATTGTGAATTGGATCAAGTGCTTTAGTGGGTTGTGTAGCCCTCTGAGTAAGCTTTCCAAAATGTCCAAGATCATCGAAATCGGAGTTCGGAGCTAAGAGATATCGCCGTTTTACCGAAGAGTGGTCTGTGACCGGACTCATGACCACCGCGTCCGGTCAGTTTCGACCACCGCGTCCGGTCAGCTGCGACCACCGCGTCCGGTCAGTGTTTTTCGTGGGCGAAAATGACCGGACGCTGCAGCGAGTCCGGTCAGTGATGACCGGATGCGTACGGTCACTTCGGGAGCTTGCTGGAACCTCTCTGTTCGCTGTTTCACTGCGACCACCGCGTCTGGTCCCGTTAGTGACCACCACGTCCGGTCAAAACAAGTTTGTACGCGCGAAAACTAGCCGTTGGAGCACGCTACTGACCACCGCGTCCGGTCAGTTACGACCGGCGCGTCCGGTCGTCCTGAAATCTGCCCAGTGAAGGGGTAACAACTTTATTTGACCGTAGGGTTATAAATAGATGCCTTGGCCGGCCTTGGCTGTTGCTTGGCACCCTTGGGACTTAGTGTCCATGCTTTGGGAGTGCTAGGAGAGCCTCTAACTCACCTGTGCTTGCTAGATTATGAATCAATAAGCGAGTGAGTGATTCTAGTGCAATTGCATTATGAGATTGCATCGAGTGGCACTAGGTGATCGTGTTGCAAGCCGGTGGTGCTTGTTACTCTTGGAGGTTGCCACCTCCTAGACGGCTTGGTGGCTTGTGGCTCCATCGAAGCTCGCAAGAAGATTGTGCGAGGCTCCGGAGAAGCTTTGTGAGGGGGATTGTGCTCACCCCGCGGGTATCGCGAAGAGCAACTCTAGTTGAGCGTGTCATTGAGCTACCACACTTTATGGTGGGTTCTTGCGGTGCCTTTTAAGAGGCTCGGTGTGTGACCGATTAGCCACCGAACCACGAAGTGTTGGTCGACACAACGGGGACGTAGCTTGGTGGCAACCAAGTGAACCTCGGGAGAAAATCACCGTGTCAACATTGTCTACTCTTCTCGGTGGTTTGCTTTCGTGCAACACAAGCTTGTATTTACTTTCATATATACTTGTGCTTGTGTAGTTGCTCTCGTAACTAGTTTGCTTGGGTAGCTTGCTAGTTATCTTCTTGCTTGTGTAGCTAGAAGTATCCCCTTTGTGTGGCTAATTCGGTTTGTGTAACCTTGTTAGTCACATTGCTTAGTTTGTGTAGCTAAGTGTTTTGCGCTCTCTAATTTGGCATTAGTTGTCTTGTTATTGAGCTTTGCTAGCGAGCTTAAGCTTTGTGCTTTTGCTTCACTAGTTGTGTAGGAGCTCCCTCGTTTGGCAAAGTACTAGTGCATAGGTTTGTGTGACCTTGCTCTAGAATTGATTAGGTGAGCTCTTAGTAAGCTTAGCACCTTAGTTGCTTAATTAGGATCTTTGCAAGGTGCTAGAGAACTTAGATAGAGGGGTGTAGTCTTGGCTAGAGCGATAAATTTAATTCCGCATTTGTTTTGGTTAGCCTACGCGTTTAAGTTTTAGAAAGGACTATTCACCTCCCCTCTAGTCCGCCATCTCGACCCTTCACCAGTCCACCTCCTTTTGGCCTGATTGCGCACTTTAGAAGTCCCGTGAGCCCACCTTATCTTCCTAATCTCGCAGCCCAGCACTCTATTAGGCCTAGCTGCACTCCTCTCTCTCTCTCCTAGCCACCCCAGCCATAGGCCCACCCCGCAGCAAGCCTAGATGCCACCACCGCGTGCACAGCCCACCAGGACCTAGGCGCCCCATGACCTTCCCCGAACTCTAGTGCGCCCTCGTGACCCTAGGTGCAAGCAGCCGCCACTGTTAGTGCTCCCACCCTAGCTTTCGCACCTACTTGGCCTGCCTCCCAATATAGGCCACGTGTTTTGGCCATCCCACCTGAGGGAACGGACGCTGATGGCAACACAAAACCCTAGCCGGCCACCACTATAAATTGCCCTGCCACTGCCCCGCTCATCTTCTTCTTCCTCAGCTACTGCTACCGAGCTCTTCCACCTCGACCATCCTTTTTGTCGTGCTAGGTCCTCGTTGCTCTCCACGGCGCTCTACCCAGAGCTATGGCCATGCCGCATCGGTCTCGAGCCACCGGTCAAGCCCGGTCGATGCCACCACTGACATACTCTCCCCCATAGCTGGACATGACTACGCTAGCCTGATCCACCCTCGGCTACAACACCATGACACGTACCTTGTCGCATCCTTGCCGTGCCTCCTCTGCCTTTGTCGTCCAAGCCTTCCCTGAGTTGGTGCCACTCTGGGACTCCACTGCTCCACCGCAACACCACCGGAACCTGCTTCACCTTGGCCTCGTGATGTTATGTTATTACTCTTATTCGATTGCTGTATGTGGTTGGATTCGTATATGTTCATTGTGCGATGTTGCTTATGGTTGCTGAGCCTTCGAGCCGGCTAAGAGTGAGAACCGCTCATGTGATCTGGTCACGGGTTCATCCGCCATGGCCGTGATGCCATGTGCGACCCTCTCTCATGTTTTATTTGCTTCCGTTCGGACTGACGCGGATAGGGTAGCTCATGGCCATGAGTTTGTTCCACCGCAACCATAGAGCTCTACCCCTGTTGCCTTCATGTTGAGCGCCTCGTATACTTGTACCTGCATTGATCATAGCACCCCTTGGTTCATGTGGTGATAACCGCTATGAACCCTAGAGGGTCATTATGCCATTTAGTGCATAGAGGTCATCTATGAGTGGCCTGGGTTTAGACTGGCATTTTGCTAAGTTTTGTGTGGCATGCTCCCTCTTGCGTTGCTTCTTTCGATTCCCGTCCATTCCCATGATGAGTGGATCGAAAGGCAGCTATCATACCTCTACTCTCTTGTTCCAAACTCTTCGGTTTTCGCCTATTGCCATGGCGTGTGGATCAAAGTACAATGGACCTAAATCCTGATTCACTTGTTTTGCTTGTTTTAGTTATTACTTATTGATGTGACATGTGTTTGGCTATAGAACCAAGCCCCCAACACTCTTGTTTGTCCTCTAGATCTAACTTTTTGATTCATGTCTACCACCATGGCATTAGGATTGAAAAGATTATGAGACCAACACCATGTTTCCCCTGCCTTGCTCTTTTTAGTTTTCGTTGTTTACCTTGTCACGTGAATCAAAGGATCACGGAGTCCAGCCCTCTACTTCTCTTGTTCCACTTCCGTCAACCCCTGTTGATTACCGTGATGTGTGGATTGATGGAACACGGAACCCGCTTCCCTATTACCCCTTAGTCCATTCTATTCAATCCCGTCCATAGCCATAATGGACTACAATCTCTGTCTCAGCTAAGCTAGGGTCTAGGTCATCAATCTTGGAGCCATATAGGTTGACACAATCGGCCCGGAAAGTACCAGCTATTCTGAGACATTGACCTAAGCTTGTGTTCATCCATCGACCTTTTTTGCCCCTTTAAGCCTGAGGAAACAGACTCGCTCTGCAAGGGCTAGCCTTGTTATCGTTGAGCGGTGTTATTTGTTCTTTTCATTTTTGTGTTAATCTTTGTGCTGTGTTGCGAGTTATTTGAATCTTGGTGTAGCGTTCTTTATTTGTTTTTAGTCTTCTATTCTATTTTTAGAGTCAGTCGAAGCTTTCTCTTCTTGTGAGCTTATTGGATTTTTTCATGTCTATTATCGGCATTTCATTCGTAGACTTGATCCACGCGTGGATGGACCTGAGACGATCCATGTGGTGGAGACTCTCGCTGATCGACTACACCGACTATTGGAGACTTGTACCACTACAACCCTGACATCACAGGTGTCATTGCAGCATCTTTATTTAGAGAATCCTATTCGGCATTGCAAACTAGATTGCTAGCACTTTACATTTATTTATTTGCTAGTATATGTGATGCATGCTATTGCTTGAGCCTTGTTTGTCTTGATTGAAAACCAATCTCCCTTGATTACCTAGCTGCGCGCTTGCACTATCATATATGCCAGTCTGCTTGCTTGCAGTTACTCCACCATACTTACATATGTGCCTTTGATATGTGATGTGTGATGGTTGGGTGATAAGTGGATGGTGGATGGGGGTTAGTAAAAGCCCTAGTTTGATTTTAGATAATTAATGAAACCTATTTGGACTAATCCTTGTATCTAAGTGTGTGACTAGATAGGATGGTCCAATCCAAGTGGTGGAACAAGTGAATGATGATCATGATGGTGGTGGAGGGCATGGTGATGATCAAGTGTTCAAAGCTTGGAAAACAAGAAAGAGAAAAACAAAAGGCTCAAGGCAAAGGTATACTTGATAGGAGCTTTGTGTTTTGGCACTCAAGACACCTAGTGGGTGTGAGTGTGTTTAGGATAGATAGATGTACTATTAAGAGGGGTGAAACTCAACGTGAAATGCGGTTATCAAAGTGCCACTAATGTTCTAATTCATTGCATATGCATTTAGATTCTATTGAGTGCTAACACCCTTGAAAATGCTTGTGAAAATTGCTAACTCACGTGCACTATGGTGAGACACTTTGTGGTTGGAAATATAAAAGAAAGGGTGAAGTGAAAAGGAAGAGAAGGGGTCACTCACATGTGAATGGACGCTGGTCTTGGCTTGATCAGACACTAGGTAGCTGGTCCAGTCACTGTGACATGGCAGCGCATGGTGCATGGAGGCTGACACAAGCAGGAGCGAATGCTAGGGCACGTCCAGTCATGTCTGATCGGACGCGTCCGGTCATGAAAAACTATCTCTGGATGCTTACTAGAAATGACCGGACTCCACGTTGGGGAGCGTCCAGTCATACTAACAGCGCGTCCGATCTTACCATTACTGGCACAGGCACACGCGTGAGCCGATGTGGCGCTGGCGTGTCCGGTCCTGCTTAGGCACATTCGGTCTCAACTTAACGTTCGTGGTTTGTAGTTTTGATCGTTGGAAATGGATGAATGCGCTTCAACCATGGGGACACGTGGAAGCGGATGCGTGACCAAACATTGGGTGCAATGCGTCTGGTCATTCTGACCGGCGCGTCCAGTTACTCCGAAAATCTGTGCAGTTAGGGTGCCAACGACTCTATTTCATTTGGCCCTCTATAAATACGTGGTAACTGGCTTGGGCTCACTCTCTTGGCCATTTCTATTGAGAAAACACACTAGTGAGCCTAGCCATTCGTCTCTCTCTCACTTTAGTTGATTGGTTCATCATTTGTTGAGATTGGAGAGCATCCAAGTGCATTGCTTTGAGTGATTGCATCTAGAGGCACTTGGTGATTGTGTTTCGCTGCAGGATTTGCTTGTTACTCTTTGTGTTTGCTGACACCTAGATGGCTTGGTGCAGCGAGGATCATCAAGCGGAGGAAGGTGATTGTCTCCAGCTCCGATCGTGGTGATTGTGAGGGATTCTTGAGCCTTCCCCGTGGAAGATCTCGAAAGGCATCTTTAGTGGATTGCTCGTGGCTTATGGATCCTCTCTTGTGTTGGTTGTGCGGCACCCAGTTGCAGATTAGATGTGTGATGCCTATTAGCACGTGAACCTCCAAGTGAGTGTATCGCCACAACGGGGACTAGCTTGCCGACAAGCAAGTGAACCTCAAAGAAAAATCATTGTGTCATCTTGTCTCCAAGGATTGATTTGGTATTGATTGATATATTGTGATTGATCACTTGCCACGGCGGTATAATCTCCTATACCTATCTTGTGCATTTACATTCTAGTGTAGCTAAGCTCTTTAGTATAATTAGTTTGAGAGCTAGCTTGTTTGTCTAAGTAGTTTAGTTAGTGAGGCTCTTTAGCTTAGTTTTTGAGAGCTCACTAGCTTATCTTTTAGTGCCTTAGCCATTGCTTAATATAGATATCATAAATAACTAGAATTATGGATAGGTGGCTTGCATTTTTGTAGAGCTAGCGCAAAACTTGCATTACGCCATTTAGTTGTCTAACCACTTGGCTTAAGTGTTGTTGTAGAAATTTTTATAGGCTATTCACCCTCTCTAGCCATTTAGGACCTTTCAAGTGGTATCACAGTATGGTCACTGTGATTTGAGGCTTAACAACCTTCGGTGTCAAAATGGCTCAAATCAACAACACTAAGAAGCCACCCCAATTTGATGGCACAAATTGTCCATATTGGAAGTTAAAGATGACCACACACATCATGTCAATCAATAGAAAGGTGTGGAAGGTGGTGGAGACCAAAATTGAGATAGAGGATCCAAAGAATCCCACCGCGGCCGAAGAAGTGCTACTCCAAAACAATGACATTGCTCTTAGTGCTATTCATGATGCAATCAATGAGAGAACATTTGAGCAAATCAAGAATATTGAGATGACTCATGAGGCTTGGAAAAAGTTGGAGGAATTATTTGAGGGCACCAAGGCAATCAAGGGTGCAAAGGAATACATTCTAAAGGAGAAGTTTGCTAGCTTCAAGATGAAGGAAGATAAGAGTGTGCCGGACATGTTCCATCGGATGATGTTGCTTGTCAATGATCTCAAAGCACTTGGTGAGAAAAGTGGAGGACAAGGACTTCTCTCATAAGTTCTTGAGATGCTTACCCACAAGATTTGGCATGTTGGTCACCTTGCTAGTGAGGACCGGTTTGGACACAATGACACCAAACCAAATCTTGGGAGATATCATGACCGATGATGCATATAGAGATGATGATGAGAAGGAAGAAAAGAGGAGAAGAAAGATGAGAAGAAGGATGAGAAGATGAGTGTGGCATTTAAAGCCACATCATCATCCAAGGGCAATGCCAAGCAAGGCACATCAAGTGAAGATAATGATTCAAGCTTTGATGATATGGATGATGAGAAGATGACTCTCTTTGTCATGAGATTTGGTAAGTTCATGGTGAAGAAGGGCTGCCATGCTAGAAGAAAGAAATCTTCATCCAAAAACAAGGAAGAGTCAAGAAGGTGCTTCAAGTGTGGAAGTAAGGATGGTTTGTTGCTCAATGCCCATACAATAGCGACAATGATGATGACAAGAAGAGCAAAAAGGACAAGAAGGAAAAGAAAAAGAAAAAGAAGAAGGACAAGATGACCATCAAGAAGAAGAAGAAGGGTGGTTCATATGTGGTCACTTGGGATAGTGATGCTTCCTCAAGTGATGATGATGATAGTGATGATGACAAGACCACCGAAAAGAAGGCTCTTGCAAGCATTGCCATACAAGAGAAGCCTTCTCTCTTCGACACACCATCATGCTTCATGGCTAAGGCCACTGAGGTATAAACTTGTGATGATGGATGTGATGAGGAATATAATAATGAAAGTGAAAATGAAAGTGACAATGATGATGAACCAACTAAATATGAACTAATTAACATGTTAGAAGATGCTAAAGAACATGTTGACATTAAAAGAAGGGAATGCAAAGACTTGCGCAAGGAACTAAAAGCCCTTAAGCAAGCCTTTGATAAGCTCAATACATCCCATGAGAGGCTAGAGGAAGCCCATAAGAAGCTTGGCAAGGTTCACAAGAAGCTTGAAAAAGCTCATTCCTCTTTGCTTAATGAGCAAAATGAGAAGGAGCATGCTGCAACATGTGATAAAGGCTTAACATGTGATATAATTGATGAATCCTTTTATAAGCCTATCATTGTTGCTCCCACTAACCCTTCTTGTAGCACTTCCACTTCTATCTCATCTAGTAGTGATGGTTTCACTTGTGATGCCACACTAATGGTTGAGAATAAGACACTCAAGAAGGAGGTAAAAGAGCCCAATCACACCTTGGCAAAGGCCTATGGTGGTTAGGACCGCTTGCTTATGTGCTTGGGTAGCCAAAGGGCATCTCTCTATAAAGAGGGATTGAGCTATATCCCCAAAAAAGGTAAGGCCGCCTTCACTAATCACAAAACTAGTTTTGTGAGGAATAATGGTTGGTATTGCAAAAGTTGTAAGCAAGTTGGTCACATAGAGCAACAATGCATGAACAAGAAATCACAAGCTAATGTATCCTCAATTAAGCTTGATTCTTTCTATGTGCTTACTAAGGGTACAAATGATGTTTATGCTAAGTTCATTGGTGCACCATGGATGGGCTCAAAGAAGAAAGCCATATGGGTGCCAAAGAGCTTGGTTACTGTTGACGGTAGTTAAAGTATACTGTGAACCGTCAACCTTTCTTTCATAAATGATAAAAATGGATAAATACTATTGATTAAGAGGTTATTACTAACAGTTTCCATGAGTTTTGGTGAATTTATATTTTTTGCAGGATTTACACAGAAAACCGCCAAAGAGGACCTAAATATAAAAAGATATCGCGGGATAATTTTATGGCGTATACACGGGAAGGTTCCAAAGGACACTAGAGGACTCCACACCGAGGCAGGGCTCGAGAGCTTGCCATGTGGGGCTGGCCGGCCCCACCCCTATGCCACCCGGCCCCTTGTGGTAGGAAGCCACCTCGAGCTTCTAGAGTATTTTTTCACCGCCTCCAAGGATGCATCTCAGCCATACGTGAAGTCGGTTTGATCCAAGGGCTCATATTCAACCTCCTGGGCTATAAATAAAGGGCAGAACCCCCCTAACGTCAAGTCAAATCCAGAGCCAGAAACCCTAATTCCTATTCCATCAGGATCTAGACTAGCAATCAAGAGAAGATTAGTCCTGCATAGGATTTAGTCTTAGTTAGAGATAGAGAGAGATAGAGTGCAAGAGTAGAGTTCTAGAGGAGTTTCGGCCTGTCGGTGCTCTCTTCTGCTATATTCTACGGGATCAAGTTCTTCTGGATCTTGCTTCTGAGATTCTTTGGTAATCAACTTTTGATTCAAGTAAGCAATTTGTCTCTATTATTATTCAAGTTTGCAAATCTCTTTTGAGTACTTTGATCTTGGTAGCTCCTTGATTGAAGTAGTATTCATTCATAGTATAAACATGGTGCTTAGACTAGGGTTACTTGTGAATATGCCCTAATTGCCCAAAACGTGGTAGATCGCGTAGGTGACAGCTGTGTTGAGTCCTTTGCAGCCCATCTCCCATCGATAGGATTTATTAGGCCAATTGGTGCTCGTAGGGAAGGAACTCTGATTTTATTCCTTGGGAGACATCGCCCACGAATTGAGCTTTAGTTGATAAAGTTTATCAAGATTAGAACTAGACAGTCCTTCTTTATTCCCCTTTTATTGTCTGACATTGATTGTGAATTCGGGTTAAGTTTATAGACCAGCTAGTTAGAACACACTCACATATTGTTCCTTTGGGTTCGATATTAAAATCAGGATTATCTTGGTGAAGTGCTACAACAGGATAGATTTATCTGTGCACTTGCGGATACCTTATAACTTGTGTGCATTTAGTTTATACCAACAAGCATTTCTGGCGCCGTTGCCGGGGAACAGTTTGCTGAGTTAACTTTGAGTCTAGCTTAATCTTGTATTATACTTTTATCTTTTATCTTTTTAGTTTTTTATTTACTTTTTATTATGGAGCCCGTACGTACCCTTCTTTACCAATATGGAGCATCCATGGACCTGAGCCTTAAGCCAGCCGAATCATCTAAACACATCCTATCATCTGGTTATGAGCTTAGTTCGAAGTTAATTGCAATGGTTAAGGATGAATCTTTTTCTGGTGAAGTTAATAAAAACCCCTATTTCCATTTACGTGAGTTTGAGCAGATTTGCGCATGTCTTCACATTGAGAGCATGTCTTATGAAACTTTACGATGGAAGCTTTTTCCTTCCTCTTTGATCGGAAAATCTAAACACTGGTATAGACGTCACGTTAAGAGGAGTAAAGGAAATTGGAAAGCCCTAAGTTCTAGCTTTTGTTTACAATTTTTTTCCCATTTATAAGGTTGTCAAACTTTGTGCAAAACTTTTAACTTTTAAACAATAGAAAATGAACCTTTGGGTAAGGCCTGGGAACGATTTAACACTCTTGTAGATTTTGGTCCCAATCTTGCTTAGGCTAAACCCATTCTTCTCCAAGACTTCTATGTGGGCCTTAATAAGAAAACCATAAAACATCTTAATTCATCCGCAGGAGGTTCATTCATGCATATCACTGCTGAACACGCTAAAGACATTCTTATGAAAATCATAGATAACCTTCGTAAGGAGAATGAGAAATTGTTAGAGAAAGAAACCAAAATAGCTAAACCTAAAATTTTGCCTGAACCATCCCAATCTTTAGCTTTAGCTATTGTAGATCCTGAACCACCGAAGGAGGAGAAAACTCTAATTTTGGATTTTATGCTTGAATTCGAGGATGAACTTTTTAATGATTATGGAAATACCTCGAGATATCATATGATGAAGAAACCTCAGGAGTATAAAAATCCATCATTCATAGACCCTTCTGAGAAAGAATTCTTTAAAAAGGCAACAAAAGAACTTGTGTCTGTGTTGAGCGACAAGTGGTTAGAGGAATAAGAGCTTTTACCTAAGATAATTCATTTAGATTCACCCTCTATCGTTATTCGGTGCTAACTTGATAAAGCTCCTTTTGATACTTTTTATAATCCAATAGTAGGTGTTAATATCATGTCTGCTTTATTTGCTCAAGATTTTCTAAAGGACATGCCATTAGCCCCTACTACCAATTTGCTAAAATGTTTTTCAGGACGCATTGTCCCAAGTTTGGGAATTCTGTGTGCCCTTCCTATTTTTGTTAATGGTACCCGAGTCCTGTTGAATTTATACATTTTTGATATGGTAGAATTCAATGTGTTGATAGGGCAACCAATAAAAAGACTTATTCAAGAAGGACAAACGGGGAAATTAAATATTAAACTTGGGAAAAACTTTGAGCTCTCTATGCCTATTATTCATTCTCTTAATACTAAGATGGAGCCACTTTCTCGTTAGACATAATAGAAGAGGTTAAGGTAGCATCTCTTGATGACTCAATTGAACCAAACATAGAAGATGATGCTCAGTCCTTCATTGATGAGGAAGAGGATGATCCTGTTCCCGATCCTCTCGATGAATTGCTAGAATCCTAAGCCCTCTATTGAACTTAAAGCTCTGCCTTCTGGTTTGAGATATGCTTTTCTCAATAATGATCAGGATTCTCCTATGATCATAAGTAATAAACTCTCTCAAGAAGAATCTTTGCGCTTAATAACTATTTTAGAAAAGTATCATTCTGCTTTTGGCTATTCACTCCAAGACATTAAAGGTATTAGTCCTATTCTTTGCACCTATCGCATCCCTACAGATCCAGATTGTACACCTTCTAGGGAGCTCCAACGTAGGCTTAGTAATGCGATGAGAGAGGTAGTGAAGAAAGAGGTTTTGAAACTTTTGCATGTCGGGATCATCTATCATGTGCCGCATAGTGAGTGGGTAAGTCCGGTTCAAGTTGTACCTAAGAAAAGGAAAATGACTGTTGTTAAAAATGAGAAAATGAATTAATCCCCTAAAGAACTGTCACTGGATGGCGTATGTGTATAGATTATCAAAAGCTTAATAAGGCAACTAAGAAAGATAATTTTTCACTGCCTTTCATTGATGAAATGTTAGAGAGATTAGTGAACCATTCTTTTTTTGTTTTCTTGATGGGTATTCAGGATATCACCAAATTCTAATCCACCCAGATGACCAAAGCAAAACCACTATTACATGTCTATATAGAACTTATGCTTATAGAAGAATATCTTTTGGATTATGTAATGCCCCAGCTTCTTTTCAAAGATACATGATGTCTATATTTTCTGATATGATTGAAGAAATCATGGAAGTTTTCATGGATGATTTTTCTGTTTATGAAAAAACTTTTGATGATTGTCTTGAAAATTTAGACAAGGTTTTGCAAAGATGTGAAGAAAAGCACTTAGTCCTTAATTAGGAAAAATATCATTTTATTTTTAGAGAAGGAATAGTGCTGTCACACCCATTTAATGACCAAATGGAGTGCATACTCTTATGTGTGCCCAGAGATCAATCACACATAAGTTAACAAATTATAAAGGAAGTATCATCACAAATGTTATTACATCACGATTATTATCACATAGTCTTTACACAAATGTAGCGGAAAAAAAATATAAATCTCTCGTGGTAGCTCCAAACACAAGCACATTGACTGTTTGACTGCAAGTCTAATAATCTTCAGAGAAGTAGAAGTAGTCACTATTTACACCATCTGTTACCCATCCGGGATTTTTATCCAAGTAAGAAAAATAAACAAGCGTAAGTACATCTCGTACTCAACAAGTTTAACATAGGGTTCATGAGGCTCAAAGGCATGACATTGGTTTATCAGCATGTAGCTTTTAATTAGCATAATTTTAGTATATCAATAATATCAAAATATCTTAATGTAAACAATAAACATATGATCCATGTGAAATGACTAACGAATAGCAAAAACATATTCATTATTAATGATCAACTATTCCATAAGGGTCCAAGGCCACTCGTGACCGTGAGCACGGCTCTTATAACAGTTTTACACTCTGCAGAGGTTGTACACTTTCACTGTGAGTCGTGTTGCCCATATGCCCGGGTTAATTACTCCCAAAACACTTTCAAGGTGAGCAGACAGGGAAACACTATAAAGTCTTTCGAAGGTTCGTCTAACAAGTTAGGGCCATTAGATTCACTCGGCAAACAGATGTAGAGTCCCCCTTCCAAATGGCACAATAACACGCAGCCTATACACATGAGGACAGAGGCCGAACTATACCTGATTCGTCAAGCCATTCTTACGCCAAAAAGGATTACCACTAACAAGCTAGAAAAGGTCCTTCTATATGACTAAAGCCAGAGCCATATAGTCCTCACAGTTGTACTGTAAGTCTCGGATGTTCGCTTACAGATAAGTCCTTAAGGAGAGTAACGAGAGCACCAAAATAATCCCATGCTCTAGTCCTCTTTAAACAGTAATAAAAAGTCATCTTTTAAAGTTTATTGCATATTCTATTAGTCAAATTACATGATCATAGTTCATGTTAATGTCACACCCGGTTTTCTAAAGAACAAAACCAGGCTAATCATATGTGTGCCCAGGAAGTCCACACATATGTCAGAATGAAAAAGTATCAAAACAATGTTTATATAAGGCGGAAAACATACTATATTAACACTTACAACTATCAGAGTGTCGCGGAACGGTCACTAATCTTTTCTTCAGGCTCCAACATCACAGGGACGGCTGACTGGGGGTTCCATATGCCAAACACTTCTGAAAAGACTTTTGAAAACTCCACTACACTTTCATCCTTCTTCTAAGCAGCACCTTTCAACACACTGGAGTGTGAGGAAATAGCAAGAGTGAGTCCATGTCGAACTCAACAAATATAACATGGGGTTCATGAGGCTCAAAAGGATAGACACTGGTTTACTGCATTTAGCTTTTAATTATCACAGTTTTATCATATGAGTAGCATCAGGTTTGCATTAATTCCCGCAATAAACATATGATCAATGTAAAGATGAATAATGAATAGCAAAAACATATCCATTATTAATGATCCACTATTCCATAAGGGTCTAAGGCCACTCGTGACCGTGAGCACGGCTGTTATAATAGTTTTACACTCTGCAGAGGTTGTACACTTTCACTGTGAGTCGTGATTTACCCTTTCGGCCGAGGTGATCAGCCTCTTGACCCACTACCAAGGAAGGTCGGCAGGGTTCACTATGAAGTCTTTCGAAGGTTCGTCTAACAAGTTAGGGCCATTAGATTTTACTCGGCAAACAGATGTAGAGCCCCCCTTCCTGATGGCACAATAACACGCAGCCTATACACATGAGGACAGAGGCCGCACTATACCCGATTCGTCAAGCCATTCTTACGCCATAAAGGAATACCTCTAACAAGCTAGAAAAGGTCCTCATACTTGACTAAAGCCAGAGCCATTATAGCCCTCACAGTTGTACTGTAAGTCCCGGATTTTCACTTACAGATAAGTCCTTATGGAGAGTAACAAGAGCACCAAAGTAACCCCATGCTCTAGTACCCTTAAACAGTAATAAAATCATCTTTTAATGTTTATTGCATATTCCATTAGTCAAATTACATGATCATAGTTCATATTGAGCACTAGCAATACTAATCCATGCAGTATAATAGGTATCAAGGAATAAGATCAACACTAAGTCATCCTTAACAAGGAAACATATGCATAATGATATTATTTGCTTAATGTGAATAGGACAACAAGGATAATCCCATGCTATACTTGCCTTAGAACTTGCTTTATGCCCAAAGCAATACGCTCGAAAGCCTTTAGTATTCAACTTTCAATCTTCTGCTTCCAATTCTCAGCTTCTAGTCTTCAGAGAATAGCTTCTTAATCACCACGTAAATCTCACCGACTGGACATAATTGTGAAGCACCACATAAGCATCCAAACAATCATACACGAAGCAAACAATAGATCTAAATTAGAACAGTACACCCAACATATGAAATAACAAGTGAAAAGGTTTTTGAAAACGTTCTACATATTGCTACAAACACACAGACGTGAAAAGCACATTAATCGGAGCTACGGTTCGAAAGAAATGACTACCGAGACTTTTATATTATATTAAAGAAAAAGCCAATACACTTTGATTTATTTTAATTGAGCAAAACAATGTAAAGAGTTATTAAGACCAGATTAGTCAAAAGATAATTTAATTCAAAAAACATTGTTGAAGCTACTCATGTTTAGTTTATAAACAATATCATATAATTTAATCAAGTTAAACTTTATCATTGCAAAAGATATAAACATGTAAAAGCCTTTAACCTAATTATATATGATGTAAGCAAATTATAATTTAGAAATATATTTATGTTCGTTAGTAATTAATCACATTAATATTCATGTATTTAGCACCGAAGTATGAACATATATTGCTTTCATATTACAAAACTAGTTTCATGCAAATTAACCAAGTTAATATTAATATTTTAATTCTAGACACATGTCATGAGATGATTAAACATCACTGCTAGCATGTTGACATGAATCTTAACACGATAAGAAACAACTAAATCGGAGTCAAAACGACCTGAGTATGCGTTGTATATTTTTATGGTATTTCTGGATTTGTTTTTCTAAAAGAAACCGGCCACAAAACATATCCATGTCATCGTGATGTCATCATGATGCCATCAAGCTAATGTAACAAGCTAGCAATGGAAACTACTGGTAACTGGAGCAGCGCAGAGCAGGACAAGGTGCACGGCCGACACAGGATCTCCGGCACGGTGATGCCATGAACAACAGTAAGTATCTTGCCAGCATGCATGGGGAAGGACCTACGGGCCTCAGTTTGGCACAGAGATGGCACAGGGAGAAAAAGCGTAACTCACCGCAAAGGCTCTAGCAGGGGAACAGACGAAGACGGAACTGAGCTCTCCTCTCCAGAGCGGTCGGTGCCTCCTGCAACGTTCGGCAGCAACGGTTGAACAACAGAAAGCCAAATAGACAAGAAAAAAGGAACCGGCATGCAGCTCACGTACGTAGGCATGCACAGATGGCCTAGGCCTTTGCTTGGTCGCTGGAGGATGAAGGTTGCATGCAGACGGGCGTACATCGCTGCTCAGATCACGGACAGGATGCAATTCAATTTGTTGGCCTGCTGTGATAGAAACAAGGAGAAGAAACAACCGGGTAAATGAGAGATAAATATGGACTGTGCCACAGAAAAAGGCTGGACTATTCTTAGACAACGACGATGGATCTTACCGGCTAATCTCAAGAAGATGATGAGCATGTCAGAGTAAGGATGGGGCACGGCCGAAAGCGACGGCGACAACAATGGCAAGAGAAAGAGGGAAAATATAATTTACTACACGAGAGATTTTCCAAACTAGGGACTCCTCTACGGTAGTTTTGGTGTGCTTTTACCCAAGGGATAGGTACGTATATATAGGGAGGAAAACTCTCCACCTCCATGTCAACTAGCGATATGGTGCTAATTGACGTTGCACCATCCACCTTTACTAATAGGACTAATTAATTATAAAAGCCCATTAGTAAATAAAGACATGGGCCTTTGGGCATGAGGAAATCTGAGATATTTTATTATTTTCGGAATTAATTAATTTCATGGATAAATTAATTCTAGAAAAGTCCAGAATTGAATTTTAAGCCACGAAAAATACCTCGAAGGCTCCGAAAATTTAGGGAAAATTCTCAGAGATATTTTAGAATGAGACGAACCCAAATAAAGTATCTGGAGCTCATGAAAAGATTGATGAAGAGATCAAGGAAAAAGATTAAGCTCACGGAAATTGAAATTTTAAATCCAGAAAATACCAAAAAGTTTTCCGATGAGAAGTAAACGTCGTCCTATGGTATTTTAAAAATAAAAGCACTCACCAACACCAAAGACAAGCATCACACAAACACCACATTATCAAATTAATATGAGAAAGTTTAAAACCATAATTTTCTATATTTAAATTAGCAGCAACTTAACTTATCTAATAAATTTATTCAGATATTGAAATTATTTATTTTATTTAGTGTTTTCTATGCACAACCCAAAATTAGAAATTTTGGGGTGTGACAGTTAAGCACTAGCAATACTATTCCATGCAATATAATAGGTATCAAGGAATAAGATCAACACTAAGTTATCCTTAACAAAGGAATATATGCATAATAATATTAATTGCTTATTGTGAATAGGACAACAAGGATAATCTCATGCTATACGTGCCTTGCTCAAACTGGTCCTGATGATCTTGCTCGTAGAAAAACTCCTGATCCCCAATGAATTGCTCACCGTCTATACTCGATCAACAATAGCAACAACATTCATCCAGAACAATCATGCATAAACAAACAAGACTATAATTAGAACAGTACACCAATAGTATTAAAATAAGATAAAAAGTCTTTGAAATGAATCTACAACTCTCTAGGATCACACAGACGCGAAGATCACGAAAAACGGAGCTAAAACGACAAAGTTACGAATTTACAAAGATTTCCTATAGAAAAATAATTACTTTAATTCAAACTTGAAAATAAAATGTCACAAACCTACTATACAGTACTACTAACATGTAGAGGTCACAAATACGAACCTAACGCAATTTGAACGGTTTAAATCGGAGTTAAAATGGAGAAGTTATGACTAAAACAAAATCAGTGACAAAACTGTAAATAAGTGAAAACGTATTCTGGAATTACCGAGACCAAATACGCTTTCAAAAGGATAAAATGGCTTCGGATTTTACGTTGTGGACTATGGGTTCTATAATAGAAAAACACAGGGTCTCTTTGGCAAAATTGCCGGCCAAACCGGTATCTTCAATCCTCAGCCGTTGAATTCAAAATAGACGGCTCAGATCGGATCGGGAACAGCCGACGGCGGTGCTCGGCCAGAACAGAGGCCCGACGGTGAGTCTCGCGGCGGCACCATCGCCGGAGAACGCAAGAGCTCGATTCCGAGCACGATTCAGAGAAAGGAAAACACAGGGAGGGAGAGCGGAGCACGACGAGCTCACCTCGCGCGAAAACGGAGCCGAGGGCGGACCAAAGGAGGCACGCGGCTTGGAATGGCGGCGGCTAGGGCTCACACTCGCGGTGGCCGAGCTCTCGAGCACCACAGTGGCTACAAGAAGATGAGATGGATGCGGCAGAGCATGGCATGCGACTTATATAGCCCGAAGGCGCTCCAAATAAGGAAGGAAGAAGATTTGGAGGCGGATTCGATCGGTAGAAGCAAGAGAAGAAATCCGACGTGGCTTGGGGAGGAAGAAGGCGTCTTACACATGGGCCTGTGGCGTCAGCGACATGCAGAGAAGACAGGCGGCGCGCGCTCGCGCGAACTAGGCCAGCGGCTTGCTGGGCTCAGCCCAAGGCGGGGAAACGGAGAAGCGGGAGACGGGCCGCACGCGCGGGAGGCAGGCGGGCCGCGGGCGAGCGATAGGCTGCTGGGCTACACGGGCCGAAAGCTAGGGAGGGAAATGAAACTCCTTTTCTTTTTTGCTTTTCAAATATTTCAAAGCATTTTTAAATTATTTTGAATCCTCTTTTGAATTTGAATCAAACCACTCAATACAAAATATTCAAATGCAATAGCATGAGTGCACAAATATGTTCCTACCCTTATATTTGTTTTTAAGTTAATAAAAATTATTATTATTCTAAGTTTATATGCCCACAAAATTGCATAAAAAATCATATTTTCCTATTTTTAAATATCCCAAAATTTTAGGGTGTTACAAGTGCTAGGACACCTAGTGTCTAAAAGAGGAATTGAGGTAGATAAAGCTAAAATTAAAGTAATAGAACGACTACCTCCATTTGTGAATATCAAATAAATTCGATGTTTTCTGGGTTATTTTGATTTTTATCGCCGATTCATAAAAAAAAATTCATATATTGCTAGACCACTAACAAACCTGTTAGCTAAGGATGTTTCTTTTGAATTTGATGATGCATGTTTGAACTCTTTTAACATTCTTAAAGAAGCACTCATCTCTGCACCAATCATCCAACCCCCCTGATTGGTCATTACATTTTGAAATTATTTGTGATGCTAGTGATTATGCTGTGGGGACAGTTTTGAGACAAACAAAAGATAGAAAACATCATGCAATTGCTTATACTAGCAAAACTCTGACAGGAGCTCAACTTAATTATGCAACAACTGAGAAAGAGCTCCTAGCTGTTGTTTTTGCTATTGATAAGTTCAGATCTTACTTAGTAGGAGCAAAAGTAATTGTTTACACTGATCACGCTGTCTTAAAATATTTGCTCACTAAGAAAGATGCTAAACCTCGATTGATAAGATGAATTTTGCTATTCTAAGAATTTGATTTAGAAATGAAAGATAAAAATGGAGTAGAAAATTCTGTTACCGATCACTTATCTAGAATGCAATTTGAGAATATGTAGGAATTACCTATCAATGATTCGATGAGGGACGACATGCTCTTCAAGGTCTCCAGATTAGACCCCTAGTACGTGAATATTATAAATTTTATGGTTGCAGGTTATGTACCACTAGGGGATGATAAGAAGAAGTTCGTTTATAAAAGTCATCTCTACATATGGGATCCGCCATATCTCTTCAGAGTCTGTGCTGATGGCTTGCTCAGAAGATGTGTACCGACAGAGGAAGGCATTTAAATCATTGAAAGATGCCACTCATCATCATATGGAGGACATTATGGGGTATTCCGCACTCAAGCAAAGATTTGACAGAGTAGATTCTATTGGCCAACCATGTATGAAGACACAAAAGATTTTATCCAGAGATGTGGAGCATGTCAGAAGCACAAAAATATAAATTCACGCGATGCCATACTACTCACTAACAACCTCTAGATTGAGCTCTTTGATGTCTAGAGAATTGACTATATGGGACCATTCTCAAAGTCAAAGAACTATGAGTACATCTTGGTGGCAGTTGATTATGTTTCCAAGTGGGTTGAAGCCATGCCATGCAGAGCTGCTGATGCTAAACACTCCAAGAAAAAGTTTCATGAAATAATATTCCCAAGATTTGGAGTGCCAAGAATGGTGATAAGTGATAGAGGAACACATTTTACTAATAGGAATTTCCATCACTATTTATTGAAACATGGAATTCATCACAATATTGCTACTCCATATCACCCTCAAATAAGTGGCTAGACAGAGATGTCAAATAAGCACATCAATAATATTTTATAGAAGACAGTCAATGAAATGGGAACCACATTGAAAGATAAACTACATGATGCACTTTGGGCTTATCATACGGCCTACAAGACCCCATTGGGTATGTCACCATATCAGTTTGTATATAGAAAGACTTGCCATCTACCTGTGGAGCTAGAATTCAAAGTTCATTAGGCTATCAAGTGATGGAACATGGACTTTGAAGCCGCAGGAGAAAAGAGGAAGATGCAACTCTCTGAATTAGAAGAATGGTGAGAAAAAGCTTATCACAATTCAAGGATCTATAAATGAGAACTAAAATATGCCATGATAAGAGAATCAAGAAGAAAGAATTTGTACCTGTAGATAAGGTATTACTTTTTAATTCTAGGGTTAGATTATTTGGGCATGGATAGCTACGAACCAAGTGGGAAGGACCATTTACGGTGCTAAGCACTTCATTGCATGGAGCGGTAACTCTTCAAAACAACGAAGGTACGTTATTCAAGGTAAATGGCCACCATCTCAAAATCTTTTTGGAACCTAATAAACCACTTGAGGTAGTTGATGAATTAGATTTTATTATACGATAATTACACCACTGCCATCCTCCATTGTGAAATAAAATGCGAATATATGTTTTTTAGGAAGGAAATGGATTTAGAAACATACGAGACAAAGATGACCCCGAGAGGATGACAGGTGGGGCTGGTCGACCCCACCTCTGTGCCGCCTAGCCCCTGATCTCCACCTCTCGTGCACAACCAACTCTCACGACCCTTCTACACCCTTCCAAGATAGAATGGCATCTAGTTGTGATTCATTCAAATATTCTTTCGCACGGAGCTATCCAGGGGAAGAGTTTGACCTCTGCTGCAAGTCAACCCCCTATATAAACAACCCCATGCCTACTTCCAAACTCATTCCATTCAAGCCTTCTCTCCTCTCCATAGCAAGAGTTTTCTCCTTCTCTAAGATCCAATGGCCAGAAAAGAGATTGTAGTTTTTAGAGTTGACATCGACAAGAATCCTTCGAAGGAAGACACATAGGCCATCATTCCTGTAGAAGAAGCTCTTCCTCTTGCTATCATTCATCCTAAGGAAATAGTGCCCGTGCCACCTAAGAAGACCTATGGGCAGTCCTACTACATTCAAGCTCGTCAGTATATGCTCCCGACGCCACAAGAGCATTTACTCCTGATGGATGCATCGAAGGAACCAATGGTTGCTGTGCCAAAGAACACCAAGCTGCTGCCTCCATGACCTAATGAGAGGATTATGGGTGGGAAAACCAACAAGCTGGGGAGGTAAAATGTGTGAAATACACTAATGCCACTCCCCGTGTCTCTCTGGATGGAATTCGCGCTACTCCAAGTCAAGTCAAATTCATTCCGCCGAGAGAAGCTCCCAAAAGATCTGCACCTTCTTCTTTGGAAAGAGAAGCCAAGCGCCCCAGAATGACCATAGCCATGCTCGAAGATAGGGTTGAATCTCTCAAGCAAGCACTTGCGCTTGTTACTAGTACCGTTCGTACTATGAGTATGCAGACCGAGATGAATATGTTAGAAATTAGCTATCTCAAGAAAAAGAATGAGAGGCTTGTTAGAGAGATGGATAGGTGTGGCAGAACCACCTAAATTATATGGCCCACATATGCCTACCATTGTCTTTCAGACTTCTGATACAGCACATGCAAGCCAGACAACTCCGGTAGTCTGTCGAGTGTCCTCGGAGAACCCCAAATCATCCACGTTTTACAACTCATACAGGATCAACAAAGGAGTTGTTACAACATTACAACATTTGATACAAAAATAAATTACATCAGAGTGCGGAAGAATTATAACATTAGTTTACAAGGCATGTATAAGTCAACTTTTACTTAAGCTCCAAAAGATGAGTAGAACTGAGGAAGCATCTTAGGTGAAACATCTAAGGTAGAAGGGGTAGCCATACCATGACGAGCCCACCAACATGATCTCAAGAAGCTGCTCAAGCTTGAACCTACAACAGAGGTTAACAAACCCTGAGTACTTGAGGGTACTCAACAAGTCTTACCTGACTAAAGAAAAGACTCTAAGGATATGCTGGCTTAATGGTAAGGTAGAGGCAAGAAGTAACTTTTGCAGAAAAGCTTACTATAAGTGAATCCTTACTTTTGATATTTTAGCAGTGTATTAGTTTATAGTCGATATCCAGTTTGCACCTGGTCTAAATCAATCACTTCTTTAATCATCAAAGCTCATGTTCAACTCATAACATCTCTGATCCATCAGTATCCAAGTTTTATTGATTAACTATGATGTAAGTCAGAGGGTCGAGTCTTCATCTTCAAGAAGCAATGATGATTCGAATCGATTGGGCCAGCTAGGGTTTCCTTACCACACGACATATGCAGATCATAAACCTACATATATCAACCCTCACTCTGATCCTCCAAAATATGAACTGGTCCAGCGCTATTTGAGAGCATAGTACCCACCTCTCTGTGTCGTTCGTCCCTGACGAATTCATAGGAATGTGTACATGATACTCTCACCATCTCTCCACTCCCAGTGCGTGGTTATCATTTCACATAATGGAATAGCCAAGGTATTAGGCTTAGTGGAGTATGTGGCCAATACTAGCAAAGTCTCAACCACACGTAGGCCTACAACAGTACAGTCATCAATCGACACAGGTGGATGCACTACATTGAGACTCCATTCCCAATGCAAGCCAGTTGTGGCCAAACCACCAGTCCGGTCTCAAATTAACATTATTAACATCATGGTATTCACAACCCATAAACAGAGTTGAGAAGAGCAAGGTGAAATTGTTACTCTCGAATGATGAAACCATCTTTGACTTCCATCATAGACTAAGCATTACTAAGCAAATAGTTAAGGATATAGTTAAGGATACCTGTATATCAAGGTAATCATGCAGCAACGGTATAGACCAACTCCTAATTACTTAATGCATATCTCACAAGACTTAAAGTGTATAAAGATTTTATAAAAGCTATAGAAGGGTGTGATGCACCGGGGCTTGCCTTCATTGCAGAGAAGGTTAGTTTCCTTAGATAGATCCAATAGACACCAACACCTATGGTGGATGGATCTACTTCAAGACTTGATCAACACGAGTCTTCTCACTCTCGTACAAACTACACGTAATAAATGATGCTTTACTTAATATGATGGAATGCATGCCATGATGCATGAGATATGATGTAAGACATGTAATACATGATAGAACTCTAATAAAGTTAAAAAAGTTGAGTACAACTTTCCTTCACCAACAACTGGGGTTACCATCACAGAAGCATCTTAATTATTAACTAATCAAGTTAATTAGTTGTTATCATGAAAGGATTAATTTAACATGGACGAACAAGTGATTAACATGGAAGGCATCTACTAAACATAACCACTTATCTTAACTATTGCATATAAGGAACAATCAATACTTATATACATGCATGTACCAAATAAACATTTAATTAAATCATTTATCTATTTATAACAAGTTGATTCTAGCATATCAAGCAACTAATTTCATTGCCAAGGAACAACAGGGGTTTGAGTGTTCCAAGGTCCACAAACAAAGTATAAAATACACCAAAGTTATTTAAGTATTTATCTAAACCATTTTAGTATTTATTTAACTAAAGAAAAGGTATTTAAACACACCTAAATGAATTAACCAATTTAGAAACATCAAAACAGTACCAAACTTTTTGTACAGGCAGTTCTAAGCATGTAAAGCATACTCATAAAATTTCATGATCACAGGATTAATATTTTTATCTACAAAAATTACACAAGAAGAATTTTCCTATTAAAAGATGGAATTTTTAACCATACTAGAATTACTTATTATGACCAACTAATATTTTTCATGGATAGAGCATAACATGAAAAAAAACTATAGAACAAATTTCACATTTTAGCATGCTTCTAGAATTAGTTATGAATTAAACAAGAATCAACATATAATAGCATTGTCTGAAAAGATTAACAGGATAAAGGAAAATATATTTGCACTGGGAACCCTAAACATTTTATGAATCGAAACACAGCCTGACGCTACTATTCACATGAGACATAGAATTCACAACTGGATCTAGAGAAAAGTTTCTATTTCCCTTTTTACCCCTCTCTTCCTCTTCACAACGGGAAGTAGGGCAACGACGGTCGGGACCAGTGATTCAGGCGACACACTCGACGGGGGTGGCCACGGCGAGGCAGTGTGCCCATCCAAAAACCCGTGCAAAACCATGGGGCTATCCAGCTCAGGCCGCGATCGGCCGAGACGGTCTGGCCACGTGAGCCAGAGACCGTAGTAGGCATAGCGCTGGCGGCGGTGCGAGGGCGGTAGCGGCGGGCTCAGCGGAGGTGGGCGCAAGGAAGCTTTTGGATAGCAGAGCTAGTAGCAGCTTGGTTGGGCGTGAGTTTTCACAGAGTCGTGAGGGCAAGCGGTGGCAGCGGTTTTGCTGCGGCGCCATGGCGAACGGCTACGGTGGCAATCGACGCTGGGAACGGCTCTGGCGGCAACAAGCGACGTGAGCAGGCCAGGGGGTGCGTAAGGGTGCGGCGGGGCTAGTGACAGAAGGAATTGGATGGAGGTAGAGCAGCCACGATGAATTTGGTCGGCGAGCTCTTGCTGTCTGGTTATGGAACAGAGATAGGAAGGGGGAAGATGCCGGTGAGGCGAGACGTGAGCGAAGCAACTAGAGGTGGCCAGCAGTTACTTGTGTCGTTGCCACCAAAGTAGCTGCGTGCCCAAACGTGAGAAGGCGGTGGAAAACGATCGGTGGCGGTGGCGAGCAAGCAGCCAAGCTGCTGCTGATGGCATGCACTGTAGCAGCCTGATAGGCCAAATTCATCTCCCTTTTTCTCCCAAAGCCAAACAACAACTCAAAGATCTCCAAACACAAAAGTTGTTCACCTTTATGCCATCTTCAACATTGCTTTAAGCATCAACCTCTAATTCTAAAAGGTTAGAGAGATCAAAGCTAGAGAACAAGGGTACCTTGAAACTCGAACTCTGAACTTTCAGTTAGGTTTGAAAACAGTTTTGTTAAGCAAACTTTGGGAAATAATTAGAGGTAAACCATCTATCAAACCTATCCACTAATTACACATCATCATAGTACAAGCATGACTACAAACAAAGAAAGAAAAGTTGGACAAGTTTTATTTAAGAAAGTTGATTTAATAAAGCTCCCAAAATTGAACTTTATAACTTATTTTCATGGACTTAGGCAAAATGGCTAAGTCAGAGAATCAACTATAGGATCCATTCTTTTGGCTCCAATTTAATCATGATTGACTTAAAAACATCATCAGATCTTGGTTCTATAATATAAAGCATATTTTGTACTACAAATTTTATTTTAACAAAATCTTAATTGTGTAAGCCAATTCTCTTATATAAATTCACAAAGAACACTAAACATTATTGTTATTAGCATTTCATGAAACATATGAAACATACTATAAACAACCTATGAAATACTACCTTGAAACACTTGAATCATGGCATAGTTAACATGTGAAACACCATATTTGCAACATAGCAAAGCTATAAATGAACATTACTATGCAACGTAGGAAACATGACAAGTGAAACATTGTTTATGCAACATATGACACACTACATATGCAGCATGGCAATGCTATTATTGAAACATACAATGCAAGATATGAAACATATAATTGCTATACTTGAAACATAGAGTTCATTTATGCAACAATGCTTGATGGTTATAAATGATGATGCTCATGACCAAGTTTTAGTTGATTTTTAACATCTACGATGTTACACTAGGCTACCCAAGAAGGATTAAATTATGTATCTGAGTGATAGGGCACAATTAAGTTAAGAGTTAGGTTTTTCGTTTCGAATTGTTAGGTTTGTTTTAAATATTAGGTTTGGTTTGTTAGCTTAAATATTTAGAAGATTGGTTCAGAATAATAAAGTGCCTTATTCATTTTTAATAAAGCTTTCGATATGATTACCTGTTCTCTATCTCTCTATTGTTTTTGGATATGTGTTTGTCTCCACATGTTGTGCAAAAAAGTTTATATAGGAAAATAAGTATGGGGGAGACACATCGTGACCACGAAACGATATTTGATCGGGAAATCACAAAATTGGGAAGATTATTTATCAGGGACCTCGTACGCTAAAGTGGGCCCTGAGGGGACACCAGAGGGTGCCACCCGGCCACCCTATTGGGCCAGCTGGCCCACCAACTCATCGCCTCGTGTTTCGTCCAAGGTCAGGTTTGGGCCTAATATACTCCAATTTCATATGTTTCGCCTTCTGTTTCGAACCGAATTGAAAATCATATGCTAATATATCTTAAAAGAGACAGGAAAGATTATTTCAGTCATGATTTAGGAATAAACTCATATAACACTTTTCCTAGAAGTCTTGCTACTGTTAGGAACTTATTTTAGGGACTATTGACATTAATTAACGCAATCGCTAAATAGCAACGACGCTAAAAATGCATGGTAATAAATTAACATGTCTCTAAATACTAGTCACCTTTTATATTTACCTATACTTCTTAGCATAGAACTAGGTTGTCATCCCTAATGAATAAAGCTTAGAAGTATATAAGTGGCACTATGATTTTATATGACTAGGCAGAAATATAAATGATATAAAGATATGATCAATTAAGAATAAGAACAATTGCGAACATCTGCAAGCGAACAGATAATTATACCATTGTAGCATTTTACCTAGAGTGTTACCAGGTTGTCATTTATAATTTTACCACTGGGAAGGTCTAGCTAAACTTCTATCTAGAGTATTGATAAACTTTATATTCATGATAAAGAGAGTAAACCCACTCTTACTTAATAACAGGGATAAGTCACATGATAAAAGATATATATATGATAAGTAATGATCAATCATCATAAATAAATAAGTAGATACACTCCGAGCTCCCTAACTATTACTAATAACATAATCCAATTAGAATGTTAAAGAAATAATTCCTAAGTATTCATCAAGCTACTACAACTAATAATCATCGTCAAGTAATACTACCATATGTTCTGACCACAATGGAGCCATGAACAGGAGAAGTTGAGTTCAGAAACCTCTGATATACGAATATATCCTTAACCAGACAATGTTGCTCTACCAATAATCCACTGCACAGGGGGAGGGCTACAGAGGACTCAATGGGCCTATAAAAGTCACACCCACGATCTACCACATGACCCTGAACAACTAGAGGCATCCGCAAATATGCAAAGCATCTAAGCATCACGCTTACATAATGCATACCACTCATCTTATGGCCAAATAGACTAGCACTATACGAACATGTGATCGAACTAAATAGCAACCTAACTATACTAGAATTGAAGTAGACAATGAACGATGCATTCAAGAACGTAATAAAGATGAAGAATAATGTTGACATTGCAATAATTGTGCAAAGACAGAATTACAATAAGAGCGGAGAACTAGAACATTACCAAAACTCCACGCTCACCAATGATTGGGAATCCAAGCAAGGTTGACTCAGCTTGACTTCCTCTAGACTTGATCTAACTATGCTAAAGCTATGAACTAGACGAACTCTGATGATCTAGGGTTTCTGGCTCTGGATGAACTGATCTTCAAATGACTTGATGCCTTCAGGGGGTCTGCCCCTGTATTTATACCCTAGTGGGACGCATGCGAACCATTGGATCAAACCGACTTCACGTAGGGTTAGGATTGATCCTCAAGGTTGGTAGAAGAATACTCTAGAAGCTCGTGGAAGGGGGGAGAAGGGGGTGGCTGCCCGGCCACCCCCTGGCCGACCGGCCCCACCTGGCAGGCACTTGGCCTCCGCTTTGTTCCAATGTCTTCTGGGGTCTTCTATAATATACTAGTATTTATCTCGTGGTGAAATTCTAAAAATTCTTTTAATAATTAGGTATCTCTCTCCACTTTTTTTGCATAACTCCCTGTAAACATTAAAATTCAACAAAGCTTGTGGAATTCCTCAGATAACACCCTAGTCTTCTTTGTTTTCATGTATTTTGACCATTCTCTCATGTTTATTTCACTATATATTGTTGATGTTAATGACCGTCAACAGGAACCCCATGATTGCTTAAGTTGTTGAGGAATATGATATAGTGAAATAATAAGAACCTGAATCTTGAAGTTGTCATTGGAGAATTTTATTTCAAAAGTAAAATGAATAGGTATACCTCTCCTTTGTAGTAATAGCAATGTCTTATCAGAGCCATATATAGGATAGATAAACTTTCTATATATACAACTTGTGTTTGTATTGAGTTTGGTCAAACCTTGTGACCCTTGTTGAGAAATTTATCATGCTTTCAAGATCAAAATCACATACACTCCACATATTTTCTACTGCTCCTACACTGGGAGTATGCAATCACATGTTTTCTATTCACCAAAAATGTTTTACTCCTACACTAGGAGAAGACACAAAAATATTTGTTAGAAATAAATGCTCCAAGTTCTTGTAAATGTCTTTCTTGAAATTTTCTAATTGCAGAAAGAGGTATGTGGCTATGCAAAAAGAAAAGTATAGGAAAAAATGGACAAGTGTCCAAGTATCTAAAATAATGGATACTTAGATGCCTGCTAAAAAAAGAAAAGAGATAGCCCATACTCTCTAGCAAAAGTTTTCAAATGTTGAATAAGAGAGATATGTTTCAAGGAGCATAATAAAATTAGGATTAGCCACTATATATTCCATACACAAGCACATCTTGATCTAAGAGTATGACACTTTTCTTCTTGGATTCTTGTTTTGACTTTACAATATATGCAATACAAGTATGTTTTCACATTTTCATCCCTACCTGAGATTCGCATAAGCTTTTAGACGTAGGAAGAAAGAAGGCAATGTCATTTATACCTTGGTAAGGATAAAAAATTCTAGATATATCAGTGATTTGAGAGTACTGCAAAAGGAGAAGGTAGGCTATATTTTTGTTTTTTTTCAAAATCTCAACTATTTCTCTAGTTGACTTAACTAAAAGAATAAAGGTGATATGTTTCACGCTGTTCTGTTCTTCAACCACCTAAAGTTTTAGGGTAGACAGTTTGAATCCTGTAGTACATGCATGACTAGGAACAGTCTTATGTTGATGTTTTGTTCTGAAGTTATGTCCTAAGTAATCTATCCTTTTCTTGAGGACGAGTAAAAGCCTAAGTGTGGGGGAGCTTGTTGACGGTAGTTAAAGTATACTATGAACCATCAATCTTTATTTCATAAATGATCAAAATGGATAAATACTATAGAGTAGGATGTTATTATTGATAGTTTCCATGAGTTTTGGTGAATTTATATTTTTTGCAGGATTTACACAGAAAACCGCTAAAGAGGACCTAAATATCAAAAGATATCGCGGGATAAATTTGTGGCGTATACACGGGAAGGTTCCAGAGGACACCAGAGGACTCCACACTGAGGAAGGGCTCGAGAGCCTGTCAGGTGGGGCCTGCCAGCCCCACCCCTGTGCCGCTCGATCCCCTGTGGTGGGAAGACACCACGAGCTTCTGGAGTATTCTTCCACCACCTCCAAGGATGCATCTCAGCCATACGTGAAGTCAGTTTGATTCAAGGGCTCGTATTCAACCTCCTAGGCTATAAATAAAGGACAGAACCCTCCTAAAGTCAAGTCAGATCCAGAGCCAGAAACCCTAATTTCTATTCCATCAGGATCTAGACCAGCAATCAAGAGAAGATTAGTCCTCTATAGGATTTAGTCTTAGAGATAGAGAGAGATAGAGTGCAAGAGTAGAGTTCTAGAGGAGTTTCGGCCTATCGGTGCTCTTTTCTGCTGTATTTTGTGGGATCAAGTTCTTCTCGAGCTTGCTTCTGAGATTCTTTGGTAATCAACTTCTGATTCAAGTAAGCAATTTATCTCTATTATTCTTCAAGTTTGCAACTCTCTTTTGAGTACTTTGATCTTAGTAGCTCCTCGATTGAAGTAGTATTCGTTGTGTAAGCGTGGTGCTTAGACTAGGGTTACTTGTGAATATCCCCTAATTGATCGGAAGGTCGTAGATCGCGTAGGTGACAGCTGCATTGAGTCCTTTGTAGTCCATCTCCCGTCGATAGGATTTGGTAGGCCAATTGGTGCTCTTAGGGAAGGAACTCTGATTTTATTCCTTGGGAGACATCGCCCACGAATTGAGCTTTAGTTGACAAAGTTTATCAAGATTAGTACTAGACAGTCCTTAGTAATCTTCTTTATTCCCCTTTTATTGTCTGACATTGATTGTGAATTCGGGTTAAGTTTATAGACCAGCTAGTTAGAACACACTCACATACTGTTCCTTTGGGTTCGATATCAAAACCAGGATTGTCTTGGTGAAGTGTTACAACAGGATAGATTTGTCTATGTGCTTGCGGATACCTTTTAACTTGTGTGCATTTAATTTATACCAATAGTTACTAACCTCCAAGGACCTAAGCAAGTGTGGGTACCTAAAAAAATTGATCTCCTTTTATAGGTCAATTATAAAGCTGGAGGAAGGCATTGGGTTCCTGATAGTGGGTGCACTCAACATATGACCGGTGATGCAAGAATGTTCAATTCAATCAACACAAGTGGCAATGATGGATATGATAGTATTACATTTGATGATAATGGAAAAGGCAAGGTCAAAGGGCTTGCTCTTGTCAAGCCGGCAAACAAGTTGAAAACACCCATCCTAAGAAAAGCATGATGAGTACTAGTAAAGCATTTGAGTTATTACACATGGATTTGGTTGGGCCAACACAATACACTAGCATCGGTGGAAACAAATATGGCTTCGTGATAGTGGATGACTATACAAGATACACTTGGGTATTCTTTCTAGTGGACAAAAGTGATGTGTTTGCAACTTTCAAATCATTTGTAAAAGGTATTCACAATGAGTTTGAAACAACCATCAAGAGAGTTAGAAGTGACAATTATAGTGAGTTTAAGAACACAAGAATTGATGAGTTATGTGATGACTTTGGAATTAGACATCAATTCTCGGTTAAGTACACTCCACAATCAAATGGCCTTGTTGAAAGGAAGAATATAACACTATTGATATGGCAAGGTCTATGCTTAGTGAGTACAATGTGAGTCAATTTTTTTAGGCTAAAGCAATCAACACGGCTTGTCATCCATTGAAAGAGAAGATACCATGTGAGCTCTTGAATGGTAGAAAGTCCAACATTACATATTTTTGGGTCTTTGGTTGTAAATTCTGTATCTTGAATAAAGGCACTAGATTTGTAACACCCTAAAATTTTATCTTTTCAAAATAGATGCAAAGTAATTTAATTTTGTATTCTAGTGCTCATGAAAACATAGAAAAATAATATTTTTCACTAAAATAAAATTTATCATAGGGTTTAGCAACATTGTGTGTATACATGCCGGTGCATATGATTTGATGTGATGTTTGCTTATTGTTCCTTTGTGTGTTGAGAGTGAATAAAATCTTTAAAATGCATTTAGTAGGACGATCTTCCTTCTCTAGCAAGCCTTTATCATTTTTCTACAATCAAATACCTTGTTTCTCATCTGTCAATCAACTCTACAGACTTCTCGGGAATTTTTCTGACTTTTTCTGTAGCTTGTTTCTACTTGTCTGTGAGCATAGTCTAATTTTTAGATGCTCTAAAATATCTTATCATGAGCTCCAAATACTTTATTTGGGTTTCTTATGTTCCATAATGTCTCTGAAAAAGTTTCCCGAATTTTCGGAGCTCTCGGAGTATTTTCGCGGCTTAAATAATAATTCTGGACTTTTCTAGAATTATTTGATCCACGAAATTAATTAATTCCAAAAATAATAAATATCTCGTTTTCCACCAAAGCCCATGTGCAATAATCCTAATAAATCTCAAAGGCCCATATATTTATTTACTAATGGGCTTAAATAATTACTTAGGCCTATTAGCGGAGGTGGATGGTGCAACATCAATTAGCACCATATCGCTAGTTGACATGGAGGTGGAGAGTTTTCCTCCCAATATATATGTACCAACCCCTGTGTCACGGCGCCCAGCCTGAACTCTAGCGCAGCCGCCTAGCTCGCATAGCCACAGCAGCCCCGTTTTGGATCTCACCGAGCTCGGGTGCAGCCGCCGCGGCCACGCTCGTTGCCCGCCGCTTCACCACCATCCACGACCCGTTGCCGAGCTTCGCGTCGAGGTGAAGAAGTTCCCAGCGCTCTCTGCCTCCCGCTTTAGATCTCTGGTGCTCATGTGCCGTTGCTGGTGCCTTGCAGGAACCCGCTGAGGTATGGTCGAGTCTCACGTCATCTCTGAGCTATCACCATCGACAAGAACACAGAAGCTGGATTCTCCATCATCTCTTTCTTCCTGTGCTATTCTCATCGCGAACCGTGAATGCAAGCCGAGCCAGCAGAGCAGCCATGCGTGCACAGTTCTCATCTTGCCAGCTTGATGACGTCGTCATGACATCACCCACACATTATGGCCGTTTTCCTTTAGAAAAACAAATCCTAAAATTCGATAAAAATACGTGTATACATATAATCTTGTTTAGGCCATATCATTTACGTTTTAACTCCGTTTCGATCCATTTAACTTGCGTTAGTTTCGTGTCGACGCGCTCTACATAGTAGTAACATTGTTTTTTGTATCACATGTTTTTGAATATATATTTGAATATTTAATTAATTAATATATGCACATAATTTTTATTGTTAAAAGCAACATAGAGTTATAATCTCGTTATCGTTGTGACGCGACCGTGTCGATGTAACCTACATGCTAGCGGCAATATTTACCATGTCACTTGTTAATTAAATTAATACTATTAATTCGATTAATGATTATACAAATTTGTTTCTAAATAAAAGCAATAAAGGATAATATCGATCTTTTATGATTATCTTTCAACTTAAATATGTATTTATTAACTATAAGTTGCATAGTTAAACATGATTCATATAAATTCAATTTAGATGCACTTTTATTTATATGTATTGAATGTTTTTTTGAATTAAAGTTAATTTAGGTTTATCTCCTGTCTTTTATAAATAATAAAATGATAACTTGGAAAATAACAACTTAAATATTTCTTTGTTAATTATAATTTGTTTAGTTAAATATAAAATATATAATTAAGTTGATTAATGTTTATCTAATGACTATTAATTTATTAAAAACAACTTAGGTATAATTTCTGGTATCCTATAAATAGATGTTAATATGATCCATATCAACTTAAATGACTTTTTCAATTATGACTTCTTAGTTTAAACATGAATCGTAAATGCTTACATTTAGCTTCACATGTTTTTCCTACTGTTATACATGTTTATCACTTTTAAAATTTGTGGTTAGATTTAAGTTATTATTTTATTAAAGAAAATATGGTTTAATTCATAACTTTTGTGTTTTAAATCCGATTTCGGTGAAATTCGCGTTTGTGTGATCGTAGTGACGTGTAGAATATTTTTATAGACTTTTAAACATGTTTTCTTGATGTTGGTGTACTGTTCTAATTATTATTCATTGTTTGCTTCGTGTATGATTGCTCGATGCGTGTGTGGTGATTTATTGATCAAGTCCAGTCGGTGAGATTTACATGGAGATTCAAGAAGCAATTAATTGAAAATTTGGATCAGAGAAAGGATCTTGATTTAAGGCAAGTATAGAATGAGATCATCCTTGTTTCCTATTCACCTTTAATATACTTAATTCATGTGCATGTGTCTACCTTGTTACCACTAAGGATATCCTAGCTTTTGTATCTTATACCTTGACACCCATGGGACATTGCATTAGGTAGTATTTATGCTAGTGCTCAAGATAAATAACCATGATCTGTAACTTGACTAATGGTATATGCAATAAACATTTAAAAGATGTTTTAAAGTAACATGACTCAAGAGGGCTAGAGCATATTGGGTTGTTTTTATGGTGCTCCAGTTTCTCTCCTTAAGGACTTCTTTGTAGGCGAATATCCGAGACTTATAGTACAACTGTGAGGGCTATATGGCTCTGGCTTTAGCTCAGTATGTGTACCTTTTCTAGCTTGTTAGAGGTTACTCTTGTGGGACAAATGGGGAAAAGTAGACTGCGGATCCCTGAGACTGGTTGTATCACACAGGCTGACTTTAGAAACCTAGCGGCCCTAACTTATTAGACGAACCTTTGAAAGGCTTCATAGTGAACCCTGCCTGCTCACCTTGGGAGTGATTTGGGGATTAGCCGCCCCAGACATATGGGTAATTACGACCCACAGTGAAAGTATATAACCTCTGCATAGTGTAAAACTGTTATAACAGTCGTGCTCACGGTCACGAGTGGCCTTGGACCCTTACAGAATAAATAATGAACACTGATGATAATATTAATACTGATGATGTTGATGCTCACTAATGATTATTATTTCCTGCTATACATTATTCTCGTTTACATGATCATAAGGTTATTTGGGCTTATGGTAAACTTGTTGCTACTCAATTGCTAAAAAGATGACTCACTAAAAGCTATCGCAGTAAACCTGTGTCAAACCTTTTGAGCCTCATGAACCCTATGATATATTTGCTGAGTTCGACATGGACTCACTCTTGCTATTTCCCACACCTCAGGAGAAGTTTAGACTTGTGATCAACCAGTCAGTTTATTCCTGGAGTGAAGTCTACACCCGGTGTTCGGAGTTGTCTTTCCGCTGTGTTGCTCTCTAAGGTTATATCTTATACTATTGCGTTATGTTTATTAAGTATTTGTCTCTTGATATTACACTTATCTGTGGCTATATGTGAGATTTGACTTCTTTATTTTACATATGGTGTATGTCTGGTTTTATCCTTAAAACCGGGTGTGACAGAGTAGTATCAGAGCAATGTTGACTGTAGGACACAAGCCTAGTTAGAAATTAGTCATGTTAAGGTTTTGAAACTGCTATAACAATCCTTGTTCTATAAACCTTGGTATTTTCTTCCATACTGTATCCTTGCCCTTGATATTATCCCCGCCTTGTTGCTTATTTTAAAAGTCTTTGTTCTCATCTTCGCTCCTTGATTTGGTATGCTTTTAGAACCTTATCTTACCATCTTCTTGCGACATCGGAAGAGAAGCATTAGGATCTTTTCCCTTTATACAAAGAAAATGATAGCATCGCAAGTTGAGTCAATGTTGAGTTGTGCTCCTATATTGCCATGTTGGATTGTCTTTATGCCTATGCTTGTTTTGGATCTTTGTAATGATTGCAATAGATTTGTGGATTTCCATAATTTCATTTAGATATAGGCTTAAGATATAAGGATTAGTGAATAGGTGGATGGGTTGGTTTATTTTGACTCTCTACATCCTATCCTTTTATAGCAGTATGTCTCATTCGGCTTATACATCTATCTTTGAATGACCATAAATCATGAGAAAATTCTGGACAATATTCGGCTTCGAGATCTTTATCTAGCCGCAAGAACCACCCTCATAGTTATTTTGGATTGGCAGATACAAAAATCACAAGACGATGCAACTGTGCTGTCTGAAAATTAGAACAGAATCTGTTATGTGCTGTTTTCGACCAAGTCATCTACATAATTTGGAAAAGTGTTCTATAAGAAAGTTTTAGGAAATTTCATAATCTTTCCAAGGGTATAAGGTGAAACTTCATTGGAATTACAAAACGAGAGTTGTAGCAGTTTTACCGCGTTGTTGATTTTCTGCTCGCGAGAAACTTCAGATTTCTTGTTTCTACCTATGCACAAAAGAATCATTAGGATATTAGAACGTATGGATGCTAGTTAGCTCATCTAGAAAAAGGTTCAAGCTACCTTATTTGGTGTCCCTTATTTTAAGGGGGTAGCCAATGTAAAGAATGTTTATTAAGGTTTAATTCTCTATTTGGAAGTATTGGTTAGTTTCCATGATTGAGTTGCCACTCTGAAGCAAAAATGTCTTGTGTACAAGGTTGATAATTTTGGATCCACGGAGGCGAGAGTTGTCCCTTTAGATAGCTCATGATTATGATCATTTATACTTGCTCGTGTTGCTGATATTGGTCACTTGATGACAGAAAGTGTAGTATCTCATGACTCAGGAGCCCTATATGACGTCTCACACTGATATGTGGGAAAAGGCTGATGTTTCTGCCATTGAAGGATGTTATGGGTATGATGAAGCTGAGCATTATCAAAACAACAATGTTGAAGAGCAAGTTGGGAGTGAATTAAGTCAGAATCCACAACGACAAAAGCGAAAAAGGAAAGTCCATAAGAAGCCTGCTCAAGGAAGCAAAGCACAGCGAAACTATGTCAATGGAAGACTGAGCAATGTGGATATGGATAAAATTCATGGAGTTACCAAAGTGGTGGGTGGTTATATTCAAGTAAGCATAGTACAAGTTTTTGCTCTGTTTGACCCTAGTGCTTCGCATTCTTTCATTTCTGTTGACATAGTAGAGACGTGCAAGATGGTAAAGTGTCCAACGAGGAGGCCTTTGCTAGTTCGTACCCTAGTGGGAGAAATGCAGGCAGATCAGATATGCCTGAATGTCAGTCTTGTCATAAATAAGGAAAACTTCACTGCAACTCTCATTGTGTTGGAGTCACTTAAAATTTGTGTGGTTCTTGGTAATGGATGGCTCTGTGCGCACAAAGGAGTGATTCATGGTACTCGGTGCACAATGATCTTAACAATACCGTCAGGAAAAAGAATTGAGTATCAAGGTGGTCGACTCTTACCTGAGGAAGACGAGAATGACCAATTAGAAGATAGGTACACCGAGGATAGCAAAGTGGACCATGAGTTTACAGAAGTCAGAGTAGAGGAACAAACGACTTTGGAGGAGCTCAATAAGAGAGATGATAATGTTTAAGCAGATTAGCCAGCCAGGATCTTAGAAACTGTCCAATGACTTTTAGGCAAACAATATTTAAAGCGTGTAAAGTGTAGTAGAGCAATCGAAGAGAGAAAGATGTAACTTGGGAAGTTGAGGATTAAATAAAGGCAGGGTATCAATATCTCTTTTATCACCATCTTCCGAATCTCTAGGACGAGATTCATCTTAAGGTGATAGAATTGTAACACCCTAAAATTTTCTCTTTTCAAAATAGATGCAAAGTAATTTAATTTTGTATTCTAGTGCTCATGAAAACATAGAAAAATAATATTTTTCACTAAAATAAAAGTTATCATAGGGTTTAGCAACATTGTGTGTATACATGCCGGTGCATATGATTTGATATGATGTTTGCTTATTGTTCCTTTGTGTGTTGAGAGTGAATAAAATCTTTAAAATGCATTTAGTAGGACGATCTTCCTTCTCTAGCAAGCATTTATCATTTTTCTACAATCAAATACCTTGTTCCTCATCTGTCAATCAACTCTACAAATTTCTCGGGAATTTTCTGACTTTTTCTATAGCTTGTTTCCACTTGTCTGTGAGCATAGTCTGATTTTTAGATGCTCCAAAATATCTTATCATGAGCTCCAAATACTTTATTTGGGTTCCTCATGTTCCATAATATCTCTGAAAAATTTTCCCAAATTTTCAGAGCTCTCGGAGTATTTTTCACGGCTTAAATAATAATTCTGGACTTTTCTAGAATTATTTGATCCACGAAATTAATTAATTCCGAAAATAATAAATATCTCATTTTCCACCCAAGCCCATATGCAATAATCCTAATAAATCTCAAAGGCCCATATATTTATTTACTAATGGGCTTAAATGATTACTTAGGCCTATTAGCGGAGGTGGATGGTGCAACGTCAATTAGCACCATATCGCTAGTTGATATGGAGGTGGAGAGTTTTCCTCCCTATATATATATGTACCAACCCCTGTGTCACAGCGCCCAGCCTAAACTCTAGCGCAACCGCCTAGCTCGCATAGCCACAGCGGCGTTTTGGATCTCACCGAGCTCGGGTGCAGCCGCCGCGACCACGCTCGTTGCCCGCCGCTTCACCACCATCCACGACCCGTTGCCGAGCTTCGCGTCGAGGTGAAGTTCCCAGTGCTCTCTGCCTCCCGCTTTAGATCTCTGGTGCTCACGTGCCGTTGCCGGTGCCTTGCAGGAACCCGCTGAGGTATGGTCGTCTCTGAGCTATTACCACCGACAAGAACACAGAAGGTGGATTCTCCATCCTCTCTTTCTCCCTGTGCTATTCCCATCGCGAACCGCGAACGCAAGCCGAGACAGCAGAGTAGCCATGCGTGCACAATTCTCATCTTGCTAGCTTGATGACATCGTCATGACATCACCCACACATTATGGTCATTTTCCTTTAGAAAAACAAATCTTGAAATTCGATAAAAATACGTGTATACATATAAACTTGTTTTGGCCATATCATTTACGTTTTAACTCATTTCGATCCATTCAACTTGCGTTAGTTTCGTGTCGACGCGCTCTACATAGTAGTAACATTGTTTTTTTCGTGTCACATGTTTTTGAATATATATTTGAATATTTAATTAATTAATATATGCACATAATTTTTATTGTTAAAAGCAACATAGAGTTATAATCTCGTTATCGTTGCGACGCGACCGTGTCGATGTAACCTACATGCTAGCGGCAATATTTACCATGTCACTTGTTAATTAAATTAATCCTATTAATTCGATTAATGATTATACAAATTTGTTTCTAAATAAAAGCAATAAAGGACAATATCGATCTTTTATGATTATCTTTCAACTTAAATATGTATTTATTAACTATAAGTTGCATAGTTAAACATGATTCATATAAATTCAATTTAGATGCACTTTTATTAATATGTATTCAATGTTTTTTTAAATTAAAGTTAATTTAGGTTTATCTCCTGTCTTTTATAAATAATAAAATGATAACTTGGAAAATAACAACTTAAATATTTCTTTGTTAATTATAATTTGTTTAGTTAAATATGAAACATATAATTAAGTTGATTAATGTTTATCTAATGACTATTAATTTATTAAAAACAACTTAAGTATAATTTCTGGTATCCTATAAATAGATGTTAATATGATCTATATCAACTTAAACGACTTTTTCAATTATGACTTCTTAGTTTAAATATGAATAGTAAATGCTTACATTTAGCTTGTCACATGTTTTTCCTACTGTTATACATGTTTATCACTTTTAAAATTTGTGGTTAGATTTAAGTTATTATTTTATTAAAGAAAATATGGTTTAATTCATAACTTTTGCGTTTTAAATCAGATTTCGGTGAAATTCGCGTTTGTGTGATCGTAGTGACGTGTAGAATATTTTTATAGACTTTTAAACATGTTTTCTTGATGTTGGTGTACTGTTTTAATTATTATTCATTGTTTGCTTCGTGTATGATTGCTCGATGCGTGTGTGGTGATTTATTGATCAAGTTCAGTCGGTGAGATTTACGTGGAGATTCAAGAAGCTTTTAATTGAAGATTTGGATCAGAGAAAGGATCTTGGATTTAAGGCAAGTATAGCATGAAATCATCCTTGTTTCCTATTCACCTTTAATATACTTAATTCATATGCATGTGTCTACCTTGTTACCACTAAGGATATCCTAGTTTTTGTATCTTGTACCTTGACACCCATGGGACATTGCATTGGGTAGTATTTATGCTAGTGCTCAAGATAAATAATCATGATATGTAACTTGACTAATGGTATATGCAATAAACATTTAAAAGATATTTTAAAGCAACATGGCTCAAGAGGGCTAGAGCATATTGGGTTGTTTTTATGGTGCTCTAGTTTATCTCCTTAAGGATTTATCTGTAAGTGAACATCTGGGACTTACAGTACAACTGTAAGGGCTATATGGCTCTGGCTTTAGCTCAGTACGAGGACCTTTTCTAGCTTGTTAGAGGTTACCCTTGTGGCGCAAATAGGGAAAAGCAGACTGTGGATCTCTGAGACTGGTTGTATCACACAGGCTGACTTTGGAAATCTAGCAGCCCTAACTTGTTAGACGAACCTTTGAAAGGCTTTATAGTGAACCCTGCCTACTCACCTTGGGAGTGTTTTGGGGATTGGCCACCCCGGGCATGTGGGTAATCACGACTCACAGTGAAAGTGTACAACCTCTACAGAGTGCAAAACTGTTATAACAGCCGTGCTCACGGTCACGAGTGGCCTTGGACCCTTACAGAATAAATCATGAACACTGATGATAATGTGAATACTGATGATGTTGATGCTCACTATTGATTATTGTTTCTTGATATACATTATTCTCGTTTACATGATCATGAGGTTATTTGGGCTTATGGTAAACTTGTTGCTACTCATTTGCTAAAAAGATGACTCACTAAAAGCTATCGCAGTAAACCTGTGTCAAACCTTTTGAGCCTCATGAACCCTATGATATATCTGCTGAGTTCGACATGGACTTACTCTTGCTATTTCCCACACCTCAGGAGAAGTTTAGACTTGTGATCAATCAGTCAGTTTGTTCCTAGAGTGAAGTCTACAACCGGTATTTGGAGTTGTCTTTCCGCTGTATTGCTCTCTAAGGTTATATCTTATACTATTGTGTTATGTTTATTAAGCATTTGTCTCTTGATATTACACTTATCTGTGGCTATATGTGAGATTTGACTTCTTTATTTCACATATGGTGTATGTCTGGTTTTGTCCTTAAAACCGGGTGTGACAAGATTGGTCAAGTTTGAGAAGAAGTGTGATGAATGATTCTTACTTGGATACTCAACCACAAGCAAAGCATATAGAGTTTAGAATTTGGCAAGTGGTACTCTTGAGGAGGTACATGATGTTGAATTTTATAAAACCAAGGGTTCCCAAGATGAGAATGAGAACTTGGAAGATGTTAGAGGTATTCGAGTTTCAAATGCCATGAAGAACATTGATGTTGGTGAATTGAGGCCTAGGCAAGTGAATGATGATGAAGATGAATAAGTGCAAGTGCTCTCTAACTCAAATGTGCAAGATGATACAAATCAAGCAAGTTCAAGTGGCTCTCATGACAATGTGCAAGATCAACAAGTGGCTAGTACATAATCTCAACCCAATTATGAAGCAAGTGCAAGCAATGTTCCAATACTCCAACCAACCAATATTGCAAGAGATCATCCATTGGACACTATAATTGGAGATATTTCTAGAGGTGTACAAACTAGATCAAGATTGGCTTTATTTTGTGAGCATTTCTCATTTGTGTCATTCATTGAACCAAAGAAGATAGAAGAAGCCTTGAGGGATGTTGATTGGGTTAATTCAATGCATTAAGAATTGAACAACTTCACAAGAAATCAAGTATGGAAATTAGTTGAAAGACAAAAGAACCATAATGTGATTGGAACCAAATGGGTCTTTAGAAACAAGTAAGATCAAGATGGGGTAGTAGTAAGGAACAAAACAAAATTGGTAGCACAAGGTTACACTCAAGTTGAAGGTCTTGACTTTGGAGAAACATATGCACTAGTTGTAGATTGGAAGCAATTAGAATCTTGCTAGGCTATGCTTGTGCCCACAACATCAAGCTCTATCAAATGGATGTCAAGAGTGCATTTCTCAATGGCTACATCAATGAAGAAGTGTATGTTGAGCAACCGCCCTGCTTTGAAGATCACAAGAAACTCAACCATGTGTACAAGTTGAAGAAGGCATTGTATGAATTGAAACAAGCACCTAGAGCATGGTATGAGAGATTGAGACATTTCTTACTCTCTAATGGGTTCAAAATGGGCAAGGTTGACACTACTCTTTTCACTAAGAAGATTAGCCAAGACTTGTTTATGTTGCAAATCTATGTTGATGACATCATATTCGGATCAACCAATCAAGACTATTGTGTTTGGAAAGATGGTGGCTAATGAGTTTGAGATGTCCATGATTGGAAAATTAAGTTACTTCCTTGGTCTTCAAATCAAGCAATTGAAGAATGGTACATTTGTGAGTCAAGGCAAGTACATCAAAGACATGTTCAAGAAGTTTGGCATGACTGACAGCAAGGCCATTAGTACACCAATGGGAACAAATGACAATTTGGATAGTGATGCAAGTGGCAACATGGTGGATCAAAAGTTATATCGGTCTATGACTGGAAGCCTACTCTATGTGACCGCATCAAGACCGAATGTCATGTTTAGTGTGTGCATGTGTGCAAGATTTCAAGCCTCACCAAGAGAAAGTCATTTGAATGCAACAAAGTGAATATTGAGGTACTTGAAGCATACATAAAATATTAGTTTGTGGTATGCCAAAGGAGCAAAGTTTGAACTTATTGGATATTCAGACTCTGACTATGCGGGATGCAAGGTTGAAAGGAAGAGCACCTCGGGTACATGTCAATTGTTGGGAAAATCACTTGTTTCATGGTCATCAAAGAAGCAAAATAGTGTTGCATTATCAACCACCAAAGCCGAATACATAGCCACTGGTAGTTGTTGTGCATAAATTCTTTGGATGAAGGCCACCTTGAATTATTTTGGAATCAAGTTCAAACAAGTATCATTGCTATGTGACAATGAGACTACCATGAAGCTCACCAACAATCTGGTTCAATAAGCAAGAACAAAGCACATTGATGTCTGCCACCATTTCATAAGAGATCATCAACAAAAATGGGACATTTGCATTGAGAGTGTGGGCACTGAAGATCAACTTGCCGATATATTCACCAAGCCATTGGATGAGAAAAGGTTTTGCAAGTGTTGGTATTTGTTAACGCACATAGAAAAATCTGCAAGCGCACGAATACCGATGTAGCTTTCACCCGAGAGTATTTTAGAGTATCGATTTCTACGAGGAAGGTGAAGTGCACTAGAGAGAATCAAGAACATCAAAAAAGAAAAGGTAAATATGTTTTTGTGGGTAGAGAGGAACTATCTAAAGTTTTCTAAGTTGATTCTATCTAACTAAGATCAGGCTCACTATACTTCACTTACTTTGGAGCAGCAGTACCTTTCTGATCCTCGAAAAAAGACTAGGAAAAGGGTGATCGGGGGAAGGCTACCAAAAAGCTCTACGAAACACCAACCCTATCGTGGTGGATTATAATAATCTACAGAGCTATCAGCTCTGTAGCTACCACAACTAACCGGAGGATTGGGCGCAAACTCAAGTAAACACTACCCTAAACACCGCGTCTACAATAATAATTACTACTCTAATCTAGATCTTAAAACTAGAGCACTCAATACGAGCGAAGATCCTATAATCAAAATAAGTAAGAACTGAGCTTAATCAAATAAAGAACTTAGAAATAATAAATGAAGAACCTGGAGATTACTCAAAGATGAGACGAATCCATAGTTGTAAGGTCCAAATGGCTAGAGGGGGGTGAATAGGCTATTTAAAATTCTACAAGCTTCACTAAACAACAATTGTTAGTATAAAAGGTGGCGACGCTAATTGTAGCACTAGCTCAACTATACTAAGTAAGCCATCTATATAATTCTAGGGAGCAAGACTATGATCTCTAATTCACACCAACAAAGCTAAGTCACTAAGCTACTTACTCCTATGTGATACAAACTACTCTAAGTACACTAGATAAGATAAAGTGCAAGAATAAAAAAGGGAAGTGAATTGATTCTTATACCGACGGTATAGAGATGAGATGTATCCAAAGAATCAATCACACACAATTACAAAGAGAATCCTCGACAAGAGAAGACACAAGATTTTTTACTGAGCTTCACTTGCTTCCCGGCAAGCTACTCCTCGTTGTGGCGATGCACCCACTTGACGGATCACGAGCTAATTGACTATCAAGAGTCAAACCCTCAGCGGGTGCCACACATCCACTCACAAGATGGGGATCCTCCAAGCCATGAGCTCCACTAGAGTAGCCAATTCACGAACTCCAAGATAGGTCTGGCTTGAGGCCGTTGAGGCGAGGGGCATGTGGAGGCTGCCTAATCGCTTAGACTGAGAGAATGAGGGTGTTGTGAGAGATGATGAGTGGTGAGATATGAGATGAGATATGAGATATGAGATGAGATGTGGAGTGGATGTGAGAATGAGAATGTGGGTTGGCATTTTGAGAAGATATATATTATATACTTGTTGCTATTCCGCATGTGCTAAGGATGCAAACTATAGCCAAACTATTAGGACCACCAGATCCTTTATTTTCTATTTCCACTAAAGCTCATCGGTGCTGACCATGGCCTGCACACTTCTCGTGATGTGCAGATTTCTTGAGTTGCAGTGGTGTTGAGAATAGTGGTTGGTTTTCGTCATACACTCAAGGATGCCTCTAGATTGGAGAATGTAACACCTCTGGTGTTATAAACACTAAAACTAGCTATATCATCATATGCATTGCAAAGCATCTATGTTTAGATAACCTTGATGTGCATTCACTAAAACAAGTTTTTATTAATAGATTGACTAGGCTTCTGAGATGATGTCTGTTTGAACCCAAAAACCCTAATTCTACCCACTTTTGTGCAATTTCAAAACTAAAAAGAATTTGGGTTTGAGACCAAAAGCAATCTTTTAGATCTTGTCAAGACCTACAGAGTTGGTTTTCAAAGTTTTTCAAGTTTCCATAAAGAATTTAAAGTAATTTTGAATTTACCAAATTCCAGAAAGTGTCCCCCTTTGATTTCAAACTTGCATTTCAAAATCTAAAAGGATTTTGGCAAAACTTTCTAAAGCAAAGTTGTAAAGCAGGAAAAGTTGAGGGACTTTTATTTTTGGAGATTTTCAACTTCTTTAGAAAATTTGAAAGTAATTTTAAATCAAACGTAGTGGCAATTTCATAAATTTTCAAAATCATCCTTGCCACCTCCTGCATGTCGCTGATGGACGCCAGTGGTCTCCCAGGTGTGTCCAAGCGCCATCTCCCGCTTCAATGTGTCCGCACCGAGCTTGCGTGTCGCCTTGAGGCCATCCCTGCCGTGCTATAAAGCCCAAGCTCGCCGTCGTCACCTTCTTTTCCTTCTTTTCTATTCTTGACCGAGCTCGCCATCATCAAAAAATTTGTCGTCCCCATTGCCCCATCCTCCAAATTGAACTCACAGTTAGCTTCGCCATCTCCCTACGCACGTCTTGAGCCTGCCCTTGCCTCGCCTCGCCGTCGGAGTTGCCCGGCGCACCGCTTTCTTCCCCTCGGCCGACAACAGTGCCGCCGAGTTCCACCCTCTCGTGGCCAGGCCTCACTGGTGAGCCGTTTGCCACATCATCTTGTGTTTTAGCACTGCCTCAATGCCTTGATCGTGATCAGCTCGCTCATTTCAGCTCTACAACACCGAACACGTTGGAATGCCGCCATCAACCTCGGTTCGCGCCGCCGCCGATACCTCTCCTATTGACCACTCATCTCTAGTGCCCCTCTGCCTCAACCAAGCATTGTCCCATGCTTGTGGTGAGCTACTCTATTTTAACCCGGTGCTAATCGATCTAGTGGTGCATCGGAGTGGTCGGAACACGATGCGCCACCGGGTGCTTGCCCGTCGAGCCACCATGGCCGGTCTAGACCTCCTCTCAGTGCTCTAGTCAATCGATTCATCGCTTGGGTGGGTTCACGGGTTGGTGGGGTGCGCAGTGGCACCCTCACCATTACTGGCAGGCTCGTCATCGGCGAGATGGCAGCCGGCCGGGCACCGCCATGGCCACTAGCCAGAGCAGAGGTGCGGCCTGGCCTTGTTGGGCTGGCCTAGCTCATTTTTTGGCCGGGTGGGGCAAGTCATGGGCCGAAAAGAGAGAAAGAAATGTTTTTCCAATTTTTTAAAATGCTATTATATGTATTTTCTTGTATGGTTTTTAATTAAATAAATAAGGCTCCTAAAATCATGATAACTTTTCTATCCTGAGCGGCGTGCTCTAGCAATACTGACTTTGTTTCTTCTTGGTCCTTGAGGTCTGTTTTTCCTTTGGGCATGTGCGGAGGCTCTGGTGCATTGCTCTCGGCTTCCTCAACGTAATTGATGTTGCACTGTGACTTGTAGATGGATCTCTCTATGTTTCTTGCTTCTTTCTAACTGCCATGAATTGTGATAACACCGTGGAGGGCTAGCAATTTCATATAGAGGTAGCCCATGTGAATGGCTGTGTTGAACTTATTCATGAAACCTCTTCCAAAGATGGTGTTGTATGGGTAGTAGAGGTCGACAACGTCAAAGGTTACATATTCTGTTCTTGCATTCTGCTGATCTCTGAAGGACACTGGCAAAGAATTTTTTTCCCAAGGCCTCAATTCTTTTGCCTCCAAAGCCTCTCAATGGAGAGTCCGAAGGCTATAATTGACTTCTGCTCAATTTCATCTGATCGAAGGCATTGACAAAAAATATGTCTGCAGAGCTTCCTGAATCAACTAGGACTCTGCTAATTTCCTAACTTGCAATATTCACCTTGATAACCATGGCATCAGTATGGGAGTAGCTTTCTAGCTGGAGCTCTTGTTCTGAGAATGTCAGGGGTGTCTTTGACCAATCAGTGTAACGTACTGGTCCCTATACTACTACGTTGTTGACAAGTCTAAAATGATCTTTCTTCTGCTTCTTTGTTTAGAACTATAGTGAAGAGCCTCCGGCTATTGGTAGTGTCATGCCGATGGTAGGCAAAGTTGTGTGTGGGTTGAGTTGGTTCTCAGGATTAGGTTCATTCTTGGGGATAGCTAATTGTGCTGGGGGCGGAGGTGGTGGTAGTGTTTCTAGTTGTCTGTTATGAACTTGCGGAAGTTGGCTGGTCTCAATGTATGTAATGTGCGGAGGCCTTGGGTTTATGTAGGTGAGGTTAGCTTCTGTGCACTGGTTGCTTGGTTGCCCTTCCTACTGATTGCTTGGTTGTCCTTGCTGCTGATTGCTTGGCCGCCACGCAGGCAAGAAGCTAGGGTAATATACAACTACTAAGGTGGATGGGTGTATTTGGGTGGAGTTTGGGCTTGGGTATATTGGGTAGTATTGCTATTGTTGAGGAGGTGCCGCGAAGGCATGGTTTACTTCCCTAGCAGATTGTTGCTGCAAAGGCTGCGGGTTGTCTCTATTTTTTATCCTTTCCTACGTTTCCTTATCATCTGGGCAATCCTTAGTGATATGGCCCTTGTCACACCCGGTTTTCTAAAGAACAAAACCAGGCTAATCATATGTGTGCCCAGGAAGTCCACACATATGCCAGAATGAAAAAGTATCAGAAACAATGTTATTATATAACGTATACATAGCTATATTAACACTTACATCAGAGTATCGCGGAACGGTGACTAAACTTCGGGCTCCATTCTTCTCAAGGACGGCTGACTGGGGGTAACATATGCCTAGCACTTCTACTAGTCTTCTGGAAACTCCACTACACCTTTGTCCTTTTTCCGAGTAGCATCTTATTACACACTGGAGTGTTGGGGAAATAGCAAGAGTGAGTCCATGTCGAACTCAACAAGTATAACACAGGGTTCATGAGGCTCAAAAAGGCTAGACACTGTTTAACTGCGTTTAGCTTTTAATCATCATATAATTAGCAATTGAGTAGCATCAAGGTAATCCAAATCCCATTAATGAATCAATGATCAATTGTAATAAGGATAATGAATAGCATTAACATGAGCATAATAATAATCAACAATAATTAAGCATGATATAACAATGGTGATCAACTATTCTGTAAGAATCTCCAAGGCCGCTCGTATCCGTGAGCACGGCTAGTATACCAGTTTTTAACTCTGCGCAGAGGTGTACACTTTCACTGTGAGTCATGATTTCCAAATGCATGGGTTTGCAAGGCCCAAAACATCAGAGACCATATAAAGCCATTCAAAAGTTCGTCTAACAAGTTAGGGCTATTAGATTCACTCGGCAGGCAGATGTAGAACCCCCTTCCCGGTGGCACAACAACCGCAGCCTATACACACTAGGCCAGGGGCTCGCACTACACCCAACGTGGCAAGCCATTCTTACGCCATTTAAGGTAACCTCTAACAAGCTAGAAAAGGTCTCTTGAACAACTAGAGCCAGAGCCATATAGCCCTCACAGCTGTACTGTATGTCCCGGTTATCACTTACAGGTAAGTCCTTACGGAGAGTAACTAGAGCATCAAAATAACCCACATGCTCTAGCCCCCTTTCAACAGAAATAACATCATCTTAATTGGTTGATTGCATAATCCATTAGTCAAATTACAAGATCATTGTTCATAATTAAGTGCTAGCAGTAGCTACCCAAATGCATAACCCATAGGTGACAAGGAAACAAGATATCAATAGCTAAGTTATAATCTCTATGGTTGTCAAGGAGGACACATGCATATGTATGATAATTTCAGTGAATAGGACAACAAGGATGGTCCCATGTTATACTTGCCTTAATCAAAGCTTTCCTGATGATACTGCTGGTCTGGCTCAAAATAATACTCCTGATCGTCAAGAAATTGCTCACCGTCTATACTCGATCATCAATCAACAACACACATGCATCCAATCAAACATACACGAAGCAAACAAAGAGATACAATTAGAACAGTACACCAACAATAACAAAACAGTAATAAAAGTTTATAAAACTCTTCTACACGTTTCTACGATCACACAGACGCAAAGATCACCAAATTCGGAGTTAAAACGTGAAAATTATGAATTTTCTAAGATTTCCTATAGATAAATAAATACTCAATTATAAACTCGAAAAATAAATTATCAAAACCAACTGTACAACTACACTAACATGTAGAGCTCGCAAATACGAACCTAACGCAACTTGAACGGATCAAATCGGAGTTAAAACGAAGTTTTTATGACCAAAACAATTCTAGTGGCAAAACTGTAATTTCCTGAAAACGTATTTTTGAATAAACCGGAAGAAAATACGCTTTCAAAACACGAAAACACATTTCGGATAATACGTTAAGGATGATGGGTTCTATTATGAAAAAGTCTAGGGACTCTTTAGAAAGATTACCCCGCGAAGGGGTATCTTCTAATCTCGGCCATTGATTCAAAATCGGACGGCTGCCATTCATCCTAAATCTTCACAGTGAAGAACCCGACCCTCTTCTCCAAGTCCGGCCGGCGGCCACCATGGCCGGCGTGCTCCACCTCGCCGGAGATGGCGGTTCTCCCTAACTAGACCACCAATCGACCTAGAACTTGATCCAAACGGAAGAGAAACTCCATGCGAACTCATCTAGGCGGTAAAAACTAGCTACAATGGATTGAACACGACTCGCGACAAAAGAAGGGCGGTGGCGCCATTGCCGACCCATCGGTGAACTTCAAAAACACGATTCGAAGCATCTCCACCCAAAAGAAAAGCATAGAAAGGTAGAGAAGAAGAGTGCGGACTCACCAACACAAAGAATACGGCCTCAAATCCACCCGAAAACACCTCACCCGAACAACCGCCATGCTCCAACTACCTCAAGCCCTAGACCTCATTTTCTCGTGGTGGAACTCACGGTTTAGATGAAAAACGGGAATAGGAGGGTCACGGCTTCCTATTTGTAGCTTCAAGTTGCCGTGTTCGGGTAAGAATCCCCGAAAATCGCGGCGGTGGGATTCGATGATGGAGTTCGTCTCGGTTACGACCGGAGGAAGAAGAAAACGCGACTGACAGGAGGGCCCGACTCATCAGCGACTGGAAGAAGAGAGGGGCGTGCGGCCACGGTACCTGGGCCGGCCCACACGCGCGGAAAGGGAAAGCGGCTTCGGCTTCTTCGGCCCAAGAGCAGGAGGAAGCAAAGCAGGCCGACCCGAGCGGGCCTTCGGGCCGCCAGGTGAGAAGGTAAGTCATTTCTCTTTTTTTTTCTTCTTTCTTTTCTTTATTTACTTGTTTTCAAACTATTCCAAATAAAATTTTCCAAACCAAATCAAAATAAAATAAATCCACTCCACAAAATAAAATAAATGCAACAGCATGAATGCAACACCAAATATTTCTTAAATTTTAATTTCCCATTAAATGTTACTTAAATTATTTGGAACCCACTAATTCTAAAATTTGAAATTTTTGGGTGTTACAAATTCTACCCCCTTAAAATAATCTCGTCCTCGAGATTGAACTGCTTACTCAAACAATTGCGGATATGATTTCCTTAATTCATCCTCTCTTTCCCAAGTTGCCTCTGCCTCTGAATATCGATTCCACTGCACCTTGCACATTTTAATAACCCGACTTCGAGTAACTCTCTCAGCAGTCTCTAAAATCTTAATCGGAAACTCTTCATATGTAAGATCCTCCTTAACAGTCAACTCTTCTAAAGGTATCTGCTCCTCAGGCACCCGTAAACACTTCTTAAGTTGTGAAACATGGAACACATTATGCACTCCAGATAAATTTTCAGGCAACTCTAATTGATAAGCAACTTCCCCACGTCTAGTAATAACTTTAAATGGTCCAACATACCTTGGTGCTAGTTTACCTTTCATGTTAAACCTCTTCACACTTCTCATAGGTGACACCTTCAAATAGACATAATCACCTACCTAAAAAAAACTAGATCTCTTCTCCTATTATCAGCATAACTCTTCTGACGAGACTGCGCTACTCTCAAATTCTCACGAATCACTCGCACTTGATCTTCTGCGTTTCTAAGAACATCTGTACCAAACACCTGAGATTCACCTGTCTGATCCAAAAACAATGGAGTTCTACACTTACGTCCAAACAAAGCTTCAAACGGTGTCATCTTAAGACTCTGTTGATAACTATTATTGTAAGAAAATTCTGCATAAGGCAAACTCTTATCCCAACTAGTTCCATATTGCAATGCACAAGCTCTCAACATATCCTCTAATACCTGGTTGGTCCTTTCAGTCTGTCCATCTGTCTGTGGATGATATGCTGTACTAAAATTCAATTTTGTTCCCAATGATTCATGCACAGCTTTTCAAAAGTGCGACGTAAACTGCGATCCTCGATCAGATACAATCTTCTTTGGAACTCCATGCAAACATACTATTCTTTCTATATACAAGATAGCTAATTGTACTCCCGTGTAATTTAGTCTTGACTGGTATAAAATGAGCAACTTTAGTCAATCTATCCACTATCACCCAAATAGAATCATAACCTCTCTGAGTACGCGGTAACCCTACTATAAAGTCCATACCAACTTCCTCCCACTTCCATTCAGGAATCTTCATTGGTTGCACAATCCAGCAGGTCTCTGATGCTCTGCTTTCACCCTCTGACAAGTGTCACACAATGCCACATACTCAGCCACATCTCGCTTTAATCCAACCCACCAATATTTCTGTTTAAGATCTAAATACATCTTAGTACTACCAGGATGAATGAAATAAGCTGACTCATGAGCTTCGCTAAGAATTGCCTGTCGAACAGCTTGATCCTCAGATACACACAGCCTCTTTCCAAACCACAAAATCCCATTATCATCCATTCGAAAACCCTGGTGACTTACCAATCACTATATCTTCTGCTATCTTCTTCAGTTTCTCATCCTTCAACTGACCCTTTTAAATTTCTTACTCTAAAGTAGGCTCTATCACTAATTCCATTGTATTAGTAACAATTTCTAAATTCAAATATTCAAATTCAGCACATAACTCACTAGTCATAGACAACGTCTGTATCTCATTGGCATAACTTTTCCTACTAAGAGCATCAGCTACTTTATTAGCCTTACCAGGATGATAGTGTATCTCAATATCATAATCCTTAATCAACTCTAACCATCTGCTTTGCCTCAAATTCAGGTCTGACTGAGTGAAAATATACTTCCAACTCTTATGATCAGTGTATATATCACTCTTATGTCCAATCAAATAATGTCTCTAAATCTTTAAAGCATGAACCACAGCTGCTAACTCCAAATCATGTGTAGGATAATTCAACTCATGCTTTCTCAACTGCCTAGATGCATAAGCCACAACTCTACCTTCTTGCATAAGAACACATCCCAAACCTTGACGAGAAGCATCACAATAAATAGAAAACTTCTTACTCAAATCTGGCAAAACCAAAACAGGCGCTGTAGTCAACCTCTTCTTCAATTCCTCAAAACTAGCTTGACATTTATCCGACCACACAAACTTGGCATTCTTCTCTAATAGAGATGTCATAGGTTTAGCAAGTTTAGAAAACCCTTCAATGAACCGTCTGTAATATCCAGCTAATCCCAAGAAACTACGAATCTCGCTAACATCAATAGGTGGTTTCCAATTCAATAGATAAGCAAAATCTGATTTCTCTGTGCAAATTCCAATTTCAGTAACTCAGTAAAACTATCATATCTCGAGCTACAGACGTCCAATTCAGATGATCTTTACATGGTTGGAAAGCTTACAAAATTATATACAACTTTTATTCACAACACTTTTTCTGAATCTGTCAAATAATTGGCCAAAAACTGAACTTAAACGAAACTGTTTCAGAATTCCAGACTGTGCAGTAACCCCAACTTGAAATAGATATATCTCTTAGCTCTTAATAGATATTAAAATAATTCTTGCGGGGTTAGAAAGATATAGAAGTCTAATTATTCTCAGTATAATTTCTTAAATTTCTCATTAATGGATTTTAAGTTATTTTTTAAACATCCCAGACTGACCTAAAAATCAGCAAAGGACAGAACTATGTTCACCTCATAACCAACTAATATATTTTGATCAAACTTAATATTCTTAACCATGGAACTTGTAGGCCTGTCTACAAAACTCCAGCACACATTACAAAGATCCAAATCACACATTATCACATTAACAATTCATCAATCACATAATTGTTCACACCACAAACTGACTCTCAAAACAATCCAACTTAAAATTGACTCGCAACTACTATCGTTCTTATTACATAGGGATTTTTCCTATTTCCTAGTTAAGCTTCTAATAAATCTTGGGACGACCTAACTCCGCCCTTAATTGGTCAATCTCCTTATAAGCTTGCTCCTTAAGTTCTTTTTCCTTCAGCAACTCTTATGCAATGATGATGCCACAAGCTCATAACCAACTTTATAAATGTCTCCTTTAGACCCTTATGATTCTTATAGATGTTCTAACAGGTTACCAACCCTAAAAAAATACCTGTGCTCGATAGTGACTTTACAACCATGTAGCTAGCTGATGCTTCCAGGTGACGAAATATAACACATAAACCTCCATCTTGTATCGTCTTTTAGTTCGACAAACCCTCTTAAGAAGAGATCAACTAGAGTACACCAAAGGATAGCTTGCATTTGTTTCTGAGTGATAACTACTATCGTGTCCTTCTATCATGTCAAAGAGACTCATGAGCATATGCAAGAACAAGTAACCTGCACTTCCTCGCGAGCAGAAAAATAGCAGTGCAGAAATACAGTTATATCTCGAGTTCTACGAATCCGATGATATTGTAGCTTATACCGTTAGAAAGCTTATCAAATTTACTACAACTTCCTTATAGAACACTTCTCCAAATTCTGCAGTTAAGGTAGTCGAAAACTGTGAACAACAGAAACTATTCCAGATTACTGACAGCACAGATGCACCGCCTTGTGATTTTCATAACTCCCAAACCATAGTAGCTATCAGGATGGTTCTTATGGTCAGAGAAAGATATTAAAGTCTACTATTGTCCAGAATTTATCCATGATTTTTGGGCATCCAAAAATAGAGATATAAGCTAAGGTAGACAGACTGCTATAAAAAAAACAGGATAAGGTAGAAACGAGATTCAAAGACACTAGAGAGATAGATAACACTAATCTTCAAGTCTTCATGCTTCTTTGCTTTGTGTTGATGAGATATAAGACATGGATCGAGGATAGCCAAAAGATGACAAGAAAGATAAAGTTTGATCTTTAGTTCTTCATGCCTCCTCATGCCTCGTCGTTTGAGATATTCAGGACTTACTGTTGTTGATAGCAGATGCTACCCCACTTAACAAAGATCTTGTTTCACCTGACGATGTCATTGAAGGCAACACTTTCTCTAAAGCTTGCTGCTAATGATAAGTCCTTCATGTGTTGATCATCCATTAAGATGAGATTAATAAGGTAGCATGACAACCAAGGGTAGACAGGAACGGTGTAAGAGAAAATGGCATGAATTAGGATCGATTGAAAGATAAGTAAGATACAAGATGTCACTACCCCACTTAACATAGATCGAGCTACTTCTCAAGACTTATACCTTTCGGGCCTACCTTTGAAACACGAGAACAAGAACAACACACAAGCAACACATCAAGCAAAACAAGCACACATCACATCATCGGTACTACACGTGCTTCTTCAACAATGGTGGTCATCCTAAGAAAAAATATGGATGATGAAAAGCCATCGAATCTTTGAACCAGGTAAGATCAGAAAACTTTTAGTAAAAACAACATAAAACAAAATCCAAGGGAGTAAGAAATAATAGCTCAAAGGAAAGCTATCAAGGAGAGGATACAACAAGACAAGGAAGAGGAATAGTCAAAATCAATGAGTCAAGGGATGACAAAATAGTTTTATCGTAAAATAAGTTTTAGAATACGTCCAGTGCTACTTGGCATACGTCCTACAGTCAACACCGCTCTGATACCACTCTGTCACACCCAGTTTTCTAAAGAACAAAACCAGGCTAATCATATGTGTGCCCAGGAAGTCCACACATATGCCAGAATGAAAAAGTATCAGAAACAATGTTATTATATAACGTATACATAGCTATATTAACACTTACATCAGAGTATCGCGGAACGGTGACTAAACTTTGGGCTCCATTCTTCTCAGGGACGGCTGACTAGGGGTAACATATGCCTAGCACTTCTACTAGTCTTCTGGAAACTCCACTACACCTTTGTCCTTTTTCCGAGTAGCATCTTATTACACACTGGAGTGTTGGGGAAATAGCAAGAGTGAGTCCATGTCGAACTCAACAAGTATAACACAGGGTTCATGAGGCTCAAAAAGGCTAGACACTGTTTAACTGCGTTTAGCTTTTAATCATCATATAATTAGCAATTGAGTAGCATCAAGGTAATCCAAATCCCATTAATGAATCAATGATCAATTGTAATAAGGATAATGAATAGCATTAACATGAGCATAATAATAATCAACAATAATTAAGCATGATATAACAATGGTGATCAACTATTCTGTAAGAATCTCCAAGGCCGCTCGTATCCGTGAGCACTGCTAGTATACCAGTTTTTAACTCTGCGCAGAGGTGTACACTTTCACTGTGAGTCATGATTTCCAAATGCATGGGTTTGCAAGGCCCAAAACATCAGAGACCATATAAAGCCATTCAAAAGTTCGTCTAACAAGTTAGGGCCATTAGATTCACTCGGCAGGCAGATGTAGAACCCCCTTCCCGGTGGCACAACAACCGCAGCCTATACACACTAGGCCAGGGGCTCGCACTACACCCAACGTGGCAAGCCATTCTTACGCCATTTAAGGTAACCTCTAACAAGCTAGAAAAGGTCTCTTGAACAACTAGAGCCAGAGCCATATAGCCCTCACAGCTGTACTGTATGTCCCGGTTATCACTTACAGGTAAGTCCTTACGGAGAGTAACTAGAGCATCAAAATAACCCACATGCTCTAGCCCCCTTTCAACAGAAATAACATCATCTTAATTGGTTGATTGCATAATCCATTAGTCAAATTACAAGATCATTGTTCATAATTAAGTGCTAGCAGTAGCTACCCAAATGCATAACCCATAGGTGACAAGGAAACAAGATATCAATAGCTAAGTTATAATCTCTATGGTTGTCAAGGAGGACACATGCATATGTATGATAATTTCAGTGAATAGGACAATAAGGATGGTCCCATGTTATACTTGCCTTAATCAAAGCTTTCCTGATGATACTGCTGGTCTGGCTCAAAATAATACTCCTGATCGTCAAGAAATTGCTCACCGTCTATACTCGATCATCAATCAACAACACACATGCATCCAATCAAACATACACGAAGCAAACAAAGAGATACAATTAGAACAGTACACCAACAATAACAAAACAGTAATAAAAGTTTATAAAACTCTTCTACACGTTTCTACGATCACACAGACGCAAAGATCACCAAATTCGGAGTTAAAACGTGAAAATTATGAATTTTCTAAGATTTCCTATAGATAAATAAATACTCAATTATAAACTCGAAAACTAAATTATCAAAACCAACTGTACAACTACACTAACATGTAGAGCTCGCAAATACGAACCTAACGCAACTTGAACGGATCAAATCGGAGTTAAAACGAAGTTTTTATGACCAAAACAATTCTAGTGGCAAAACTGTAATTTCCTAAAAACGTATTTTTGAATAAACCGGAAGAAAATACGCTTTCAAAACACGAAAACACATTTCGGATAATACGTTAAGGACGGTGGGTTCTATTATGAAAAAGTCTAGGGACTCTTTAGAAAGATTACCCCGTGAAGGGGTATCTTCTAATCTCGGCCATTGATTCAAAATCGGATGGCTGCCATTCATCCTAAATCTTCGCAGTGAAGAACCCGACCCTCTTCTCCAAGTCCGGCCGGCGGCCACCATGGCCGGCGTGCTCCACCTCGCCGGAGATGGCGGTTCTCCCTAACTAGACCACCAATCGACCTGGAACTTGATCCAAACGGAAGAGAAACTCCATGTGAACTCATCTAGGCGGTAAAAACTAGCTACAATGGATTGAACACGACTCGCGACAAAAGAAGGGCGGTGGCGCCATTGCCGACCCATCGGTGAACTTCAAAAACACGATTCGAAGCATCTCCACCCAAAATAAAAGCATAGAAAGGTAGAGAAGAAGAGTGCGGACTCACCAACACAAAGAATACGGCCTCAAATCCACCCGAAAACACCTCACCCGAACAACCGCCATGCTCCAACTACCTCAAGCCCTAGACCTCGTTTTCTCGTGGTGGAACTCATGGTTTAGATGAAAAACGGGAATAGGAGGGTCACGGCTTCCTATTTGTAGCTTCAAGTTGCCGTGTTCGGGTAAGAATCCCCGAAAATCGCGGCGGTGGGATTCGATGATGGAGTTCGTCTCGGTTACGACCGGAGGAAGAAGAAAACGCGACTGACAGGAGGGCCCAACTCGTCAGCGACCGGAAGAAGAGAGGGGCGTGCGGCCACGATACCTGGGCCGGCCCACACGCGCGGAAAGGGAAAGCAGCTTCGGCTTCTTCGGCCCAAGAGCAGGAGGAAGCAAAGCAGGCCGACCCGAGCGGGCCTTCGGGCCGCCAGGTGAGAAGGTAAGTCATTTCTCTTTTTTTTCTTCTTTCTTTTATTTATTTACTTGTTTTCAAACTATTCCAAATAAAATTTTCCAAACCAAATCAAAATAAAATAAATCCACTCCACAAAATAAAATAAATGCAACAGCATGAATGCAACACCAAATATTTCTTAAATTTTAATTTCCCATTAAATGTTATTTAAATTATTTGGAACCCACTAATTCTAAAATTTGAAATTTTTGGGTGTTACAGCCCTTGTTTTCTCCATGGAAGAAACAATACTGCCTCCGTTGCTTTTGGTTTTGGTTCTTGCTCCAGCTTCTATTCTGATTGTTTCTTCTGTTATCCTGCTGCCCTTGTGATGCAGTATTTTGATTGGTCTTCGTTGTATAGTGGCTTTGCTGGTTGTCTCCTGGTGGCCTATGTTGAAGACTTGTTGATCAGGCCCTCGCTGTTGATGCTGATGGAATTGACTTCTATTGTTTCTTTGCACATTCTTGCTGGTGCCTTGAGCTTGCATTAGTTGGCCTTGCTCTTCTAGCCTTCGGCGTAGGTCACTATCAGACCTGCAGTACTTGTCGAATTCATTGTACAATTCCTCAAGAGACCTGGGCTTCTCCCTGGCTAGGTGTCCAGCGAAGGCTCTGATTCAGAGGCCCTTGATTGCTGCTTCGATAGCTACATCTTCGGGGACATTTGGTGCCTTGGCTTTGAGCTGCACAAATTTCTGGAAGTATTCCCTTACAGTTTCACCTTGATTTTGTTTGCATTGGAAGAGGTCCATTGAGGTTAGAGACTCGCTTTGGAACCCTTTGAAATTGGCCTTGATTTTATCACGGAGGTCCTCCTAGGAGTAAACTGAACCAGGCCTCAACATGGAGTACCATTCTAGTGCATCGCCTTCTGTGGTGATGACGAAGGACTTTGCCATAACTATGTCGTTTCCACTGGCGGAGGCTACTGCTGCCTCAAAGCTCATAATGAAATGGCATGGATCTGTCTTTTCGTTGAATTTGGGTAAGGTGATAGGTTTGTAGGAAGTGGGCCATGGGGATGCTTGGAGCCCTTTAGACAGTGGGGATTTTGAATCTATGGATCTGTAGCTTGGTGGACTAGTATGTGGTGTGCCAAAGGTTGGCTGAGGTGATGCCGTCGGCGGGTGATTGGGCTGGCTCTGAGCCACGGGTTGTGTCTAATTGGAGTTGTTGAAAAGTGGTTGATTTTTTTGCATGCTCTGTATCTCGGTTTGCAGGATGGCTAACTGCTGTCTGATCTCCACTGCCTGTAGTGAAGCTTGCATCACCCTTTGGTTTACTGTGAAGGTCACTGCCAATCTATCTCTTTTTTGTTGGGCGACTTGCAATTTGGCTTGCAGGCTTTGGAGCACTTGCTCTGGTGTTGGGTTTGGATTGGGGTGGTCTTCGTCGGCCATGGGTCGATTGACCATTGGGCGCTCTTCGTTGTTAACTTGGGCTTCTGAAGTAGTGGACTATGTACTGTGAGTGTTACGCCTGGGCCTACCCCTAGTTGTTGTCTCCGCTGGTGCACTGGCAGAGGCTGCTCTTTTTCTTGCCATTGTGACTTTTGCTTGGCCTACACGCGGTGGGCGCCAATGTTGGGAAATAGGTTCCCAGCACAACAGGAGTCGATAATGGCCTTCGCCGGGGCAAAGGTCGGGGTGTGAAGAAGTTACTCAAGTGGGTCCACCACTCAACTAGGGTTTCATGAATGTGTGTCAACTAACTCCTTACACATGGTTGGGTTCCCCTTCTATAGGGTTGCATCTTCATGAACCTTTCCACAGAATTGGCTAGCTTGCACCATGGTAATGAGCGTAGGCTTGAGCTCGAATCCATTTTCTCCAATGTTGACCGCTGGTCCCGTACGAATGTTGGCAGTTGTTGGGGCAAAGAATTCATGGAGAGTCTTGTCAGCCATAGCTTCAAATTCCGATACTAAGCTTCTCTTTGCTTAACTATCTACCGAAGTTTTTACTACCGGAGTCTTCTTGAGTCTTGCTCTAGTCTTTTTTAGGATTGCTTCAGGATTGCTCGTGTAGTCATCCAGAAGGTCAAAGCCCATACATTACCCTGCATAAGAAACACAAGTAGATAAAACAAAGGTAAGCCTGTTTGAGTTAGAGGTCAATTGGCCAATCAATCTTATTCATTACATATATACAGTTATCAATACTTCCTAAGTTTAAATACCTTCCCCGACAACGGTGCCAAAAATGCTTGTTGACATTTACTACTGCTATTACTAAACTAACAACACCAGTAAATGCATGGTAATGATTAATATGTCTTTAGCACACTAGTCACCTATCACATACCTACACTCCTAAGCTTGAACTAAGTTGTCATCTCTAGTTTTATAACTAGAAATGTATATTGGTACTATATAAAGGAATCTATCATTTTATGTGACTAGGCAAAAATAATAAGAATGAATATATGAATAAAACTGGTTCTGCAAGCGGACAGATAATTATGCCATTGAAGCATTTTACCTAGAGTATTACCAGGTTATCGATTTATATTTATACCACTGGGAAGGTCTAGCTAAACAGGAAATCTGTAGTATTGATAACTTTCTATATATATGATGAATGAGAGATAAAACCAATATCATACACTCTACTCATAATAGGGATAAGTCACATGATAAAGATATATATGATAAGTAATGATCAGTCATCATAATAATAAGATAATAAATTCACTCAGAGCACTCTAGCTACTACAATAACGTCGTAAGACCCGAATATTAGAGACATAATTCCTAATGTAGTTCTTTAATCACAACTCAATGAATATTCTAATTAGTGCAACTACATCTAACAATCATTAGTAACATTACTACTATGTCATTATCTACATATAAGGAGCATTAACTAGAGAGGCTTTTAAGACACAACCGTCACCTCTGACACGAACGCGCTCTACATAACCTATGCATAGGGGATGGACTACAGAGGACTCAATGAAGCTATAATAGTCACCTTCGCGATCTACCACACGTCCCGAAACATCAGGGAGCACTCGTAGATATGCAATATATCTAAGCACCACGCCTACATAATGCAAATCATCTACCCTAGGTACCTTAGGATAAACGCTATACGAGCATATACATGAACTCAATAATAATAAAGTAACTATGCTTGACATATAATTAAAGTAAACAATGAACATTGCAATCAAGGACATAAACAAGATGAAGATTAATGTTGCCATAACACTTGATGAGGTCATGACCATGCTTGGAGAATTACATGGAGGCCAAGGAGATTAGCAAGGGCATCCAAATTGAGAAGGAGGCCCAAAAATTATCCGGTTCGAGTCACCAAGGTGGAGGCCCAAATCAAGTTTGAGTCCACCTCGGAATCCAGGACCAGTCTGCCTTGAACTGGTCACCCAGGACGCGTACGGACTCCGTTTTTGATGATCCATATATGGATGGAAAGCTTATTTGATAAGGAAGCCAATCCAAGGGGTCCTACGTCAAAAGATGTTCGGAATCAATGGGAATCGTCGAAACAAGTCACCATCCAGAATCTGTCAGGGCGCTATGTCGACGTCTTTTGGGCCGATTGGCCATGTATCGTGTCGGGCCTTAAGCCCAAGTTGTGGGCGCCCAACCCCTGGTCGTTTCCAACCCTAGGTCGAGTCTTAGACTATAAATATAGCCGCCGCCGCTATTAGACAATTGGGTTTTGTTTAGAGTTTAGTTTTCTATCGAGAAACTGAATCGTTCATTGTAACTGTGGTGACAAATCCTTTTACAGTGATCCAGGGCCCCTGTTCTTGATCTCCTCCACTGTGTTGATTAGTCCTTTGGAACCGAGTTCTTGAACCCTCTATTGATATTCTCATCATTCATATTTGCAATTTCAGATTGTGTGTTTTTACCTTCTTGCTTGTGCGCTTTGACTCGCTTGCAGGAAAAGCCTTCTTGGCGAGGTCAATCAAGTTGTGCTTGGTTGATAACCAACGGAGCAGTGGTGTAACGGTTGCAGGGTTCGAATCGTGTCTGATTTGAAGCCGGATCACCAACGTCGAGATCTCCACAAGCCAAACTTACCGGTTACCTCTCGGAAGATCGGGCCAGTTTTCATCAACACTAATAAACACACAATGATGAATAATACAATGAGAGAGGAGGGCACAAGAATAGTACCAATCTTCACGCTCTTGACAATGTCAGGAATCCAAGCTAGGTTGACCAACTTGACTCCCTCTAGATCTAGTCTAACTAGGCTATCGCTATAAACTAGAGGAACTCTGAGGAACTAGGGTTTCTAGCTCTGGATGGCTTGATCTCCAAATGACTTGATGGCTCCAGGGGGATTAGGCTCCGTATATATAGTCCGGTGGGATGCACGTAAACCCTTGGATCAAGCCGACTTGACGTAGGGCTAAGATTGATCCTCAAGGTCGGTGGAGAAGGCTCGTAGAAGATGACAGGTGAGGCCCATAGCCAGGGGTCGGTCGGCCTGGGGGCCTGGTGCCGCCTGGCCTCCTCCAAAAGCTTTTAGAGTCCCGCTTTCGCCTACTGCCTTCTCATGTCTTCTAGAGTCTTCTAGCGTATCTTTCGCGGTGAAATTCCGATAATCAGTTTGATAATTAGGTCCCTCTTGTCGGGTTTTCTAGAATAATCCCTGGAAAAATAACAATTCACCAAAACTCATGGAATTTGTCAGATAAAACCCTAGACTTCTCTATTTCCATGTTTATTGATCATTTCTCATGTTTTATTGTGCTATAAAATGTTGACGCTATCCACCGTCAACACTGTCCCCAAACCGAACGAACGCCGCTCGCACCCCGGACATGTGGTTCGATGCTCCCATGTCCAGGACCCATCTCTTCGGATCCCGGTCGCCAGACTCATCGAAGTTGGCGAAGACTTTGTTCTCGATGAAGTGGAGCTGGCCGTCGTTGCAGATCGACGGTGAAATCACCAGCTGCAACTCTGGTGGCAGCAACGACTTGATTTGGGGATGAGTCCCCTCCTCCTACATAGTGCCCACTGCCAGGAGTAGTGTGGGCTCATCATCTTGGGCCACGTGGGCCTGCTCCTGCTTCTTCTTACATCGGCAGTCTTTGGCCCAGTGGCCTTTCTTACCATAGGCCTTGCAAGTGTCGTCAGTGACGGGCTGGCCCGTGTTCGTCCCGGTCCGCGACTCATTGTAGCTGCCATAGCCCGCCACGCCTGCGGCCTTTGCCTCGACGCTTGCCACGGCCACCGGAGCTCGACCCGCCACGGCCGGACTCTTGATCCCGCTTTTTGTACCGCTCCAGTCACTGCTCCTCCGTGAGCAGTAGCTTGCCGGTGATGTTATGTGCCAGCGATGGTTCATTGTCGGTCGCCGCCTTGAGCCTCTCGGTGACTTCCTCGATGGACAGTGTGTCGATGTCGAGGAGCGTCTCGATGGAGACAACAAGCTACTTGTGCCTCGGTTGAGCGACTTGAAGGTACTTGGCCACCACCTTCGACTCTGGCTCCGGGTCACTGAGGATTGCCAACCACTGTACGATGTTGGACAAGCACAAGGCAAAATCCTTGATGGACTCCCCATCGTGGAACGCAATTTGCTCGTACTCGGCGCGGAGGCTTTGCGCCGTTGACTTCCTCACGCGCTCGTCACCGATGCGCATTGATCGGATCACCTCCCACACCTCCTTGGTTGATAGCTTGGTCGCTAGGGTAGGCACCATTTCCGGGGGCACGCCGGAGCAGATCGCCTCCAGTGTGGTGCGGTCATCATGGAAGTCGACGTCGTCGTCCTCGACTGCTTCCCAGAGGTGGCGAGCCTGCATCTTCAGTTTCATCAGCAGCGACCACGAATCATAGTTCGTCTTGGTCAGTTGTGGCCAGTTGCCCGAGGCGCCCGTCTCCCGGATCACGCGCTCCATCACCACCTCCCACAGACGGCGTGCATCCTAGGTGCGCGAGCGACGTGCGTCGTGTGTGCGCGATCGACGTCGAGGAGAATGTTGCGGAGATGGAGTGTGCGACGGCGTCTTGTTGCCACTGGCGCCGGACGTCTCCTGCTTGTTGGTGCCCAGTGGAGTACGACCTCAGGGCCGCGGCGGTGAAGCCATGGCGACGCGCTAGGCCCTCTCTTAAGCTCTGATGCCAATTGTTAGCTCTAGGCCGGCGTTCTTGACGCCCGGCGAGCTTGTGATTACAATCACAAACACATGAAAACTCAAACTCAACGCGAACGGTAGGAACACAGAGGTTTGGTGCTGCACACAATCAGCACCGTTTTCTGTCTATTCCTTCTCCTTTTATTCTGTGAAAATACAAAGAGCAGAAGCTGTCGGGTGGACCTCCGCACACTGCGCTTGAATGTGTCCATCCCCACGTTCACGATGGTGTGACCACAACCGATCACTCCAGGGTCGTGCGCGAGCTAGTCTCGCCATGCCCTCTTACGTGCACGGCTGCCACAGACCGGAGCTCGTGCACATGCAAGATAAGAACAGAAACATGCAAAACTAACTAACTGACTCATGCGCTAGGATTACTAACATTAAATGATCTTCCACTTGGTGGCTAATGAAATTTTGTTTTAGATACTGCTATTGTTCTTGCATGTTGGCACCTAAAAGTCTAAGGTTTGCTATGTGGTTTACTTGTCATGAAGTGACTATGCTTTGTTTTAAACTATAGGATACAAAATTCTGATGTGTTATATAGTGACCTGTAATTGTCTCAAGCAAATTTCAAGGTTTCCATTTGTTGAGTTTGTTCTGAGTTTGATAATGAACGATGTTTGCATACACTGATCTGCTACGTCTGTAGCCATGTCATTCCATTATTTGTTCTGGCGCCATGTCCTTGCAGTAAATATTTTCGAGGAAATGGCTAGAAGAGGCAGCAACGAAAGCCACTTTCAGGACATGCCTTCATTGAAGAGTAAAGACCAGTGGAGCTGCATATTGCAGATCGTCGTCTCTTCTCTGCAGGTAATGTGTTTGATGAAAATTCACCTGAACCTTTTTGTTTTTTGTCTATAATCTGATGTGCACATGCATCATGCGTGCAGTCTTTGTACATATGCATGCACCTTGTTCGTGCGTCCGTGTGTGGCCGCGGGTGATGGGGAGGCCACCAATGTGCAGAGCATGGTAGCTTGGTGTGTGCAACGATCACCAGAACCAGACAGTACTGTGCACCTTGTTCGTGCGTCCGTGTGTGGCCGCGGGTGATGGGGAGGCCACCAATGTGCAGAGCATGGTAGCTTGGTGTGTGCAACGATCACCAGAACCAGACAGTACTGTGTGTGCCTGATGCTCGCTGTGTGAGTGCTCCCCTACGGCTACCTCGCCTATAAAGATTGCAGCATGCCTTTTCCTGATAGTGGCAAGCCCACCCCAACAATACTGTGACGCGTGCCAAGCCAAAATGTTGATCTATCATATGCCACATTTTCTGTTCAATTTGGGCTTTCCCCGGTACACAATTTTTCGAGGTTTAAGCATGCAAGGTTGCTTTTCCCCGTTTTTGTTTATATCCAATTATTTTCTCCTTTTATTCAACCACTATTGTTATTGTTCCTTTTATTCATCCACCATTGTTATTGCTATCTAACGCAGACAATTTGTCACAAAGGCTCCCTATCACTCAGAAATGTGATTGTGCACTTAAGATTATTGAGCTCGATGTCTATACAACCACGTCAAAAGAATCAATTGTTTACATATCTGATAGTTGTATATAGATCTAGAAATCATGAGGGAATAGTTTATTGGTTGTTCCCCATCCTGCATAAGTAAATGGAGGATTTATACTTGGTTGATAATTGATATTTCAGAATACGGATTACTATGCAAATTCATGGCTCTTCGCCCTGTTCGCTTGAACTTATCAGCCATGATATATTATTTTTCTCTCACAACAAAACAGCATCAGCCGGCTTATCAACCATATAAACCATCAGCCGAACAGGGTCAAGTGTTTTATGGATTTTTTCAGTTTCTGATTCAACATAATTTATTCTTCAATAATTTATTACATTGTATGACTGCATGCATGCTTCATATATAGAGCTGCAAGGAAAAAGTCAACTTCACCCCCCAAACTATGAGGGGTGGTCTACTTCACCCCTCAAACTATGAAACCGTCTATTTTAACCCTTAACTTTTCAAAACCGGTCAAATTACCCCCAGATAGTTTTAAAATGACGGATTTGCCACAGTAACCGTCGATTGCTACAGTAACCGTGGGTTGCTACAGTGCATTTTTCTTTCCTTTTTATTTATTTCGTCTGAATATTTGAAAAATCATAGTAAATCACAGAAAAATCATAAAATAGGAAATCCAATTTTGTTGGACTCCACATGAATAGATCTACACAGTGAATATATAATATGGTATGTTTTAGTACAACAAAATTAGAGTCCAAATTACAGAAAAAAAAATAGATCAAAATCTACAACAAAAACTTTGTACTAAAACATATCATATTATATATTCACTGTGTAGATCTATTCATGTGGAGTCCAACAAAATTGGATTTTCCATTTTATGATTTTTCTGTGATTTACTATGATTTTTCAAAGATTCAGCCGAAATAAATAAAAAAAAGCCAAAACACCGGTACTGTATCAACCTACATTTACTGTAGCAAATCCGCGGTTACTGTATCAAATCCGCCGTTTCAAAACCGCCTAGGGGTAATTTATACGGTTTTGAAAAGTTCAGGGTAAAGTAGACGGTTTCATAGTTTGGGGTGAAGTATATTTTTTTTCGAGCTGCAATTAGCATAACATCATGTCAAGAAAAAAAGAGCACAACCTCATAAGTCATTTTTACTTTTTTTTCTTGTGGAGGATTTTTTTTGAACTGACACGTGTGTGCCGCACGTGTTTGTCCACTAGTATATATAAATAACTGAATTTTTTTATCAAAATTATTAGGATTACATTTGTACACCAGGCACCTCTACTGTGTCCGCCCCTGCCACATTGGCCCCGAGCTGTCTATCCTTCGCTTCGCTTGTGCGACTCGGTATCCCTTGCTGCGATTCTACTTCTGCCCCTTCCTATCCCTTGCTGCAAAACTCGGCGTGAGCAAAATTCCCTTATCAACTGACCTTCAAAGAAGGAAGGAATGCTGGCCAAATCACTGCATCAACGTCGCCTATATATACACACATCCAGGGCAGCGTTCGACCAGGTAGAAATTGCAAAGGGTCATACACACACGAGCCTAAAAAGTTAACACTAGAGATTGCGAAATAATCGCAACAGGTGAGTGAGCAATGGACCAGGGAGCAGCTGGCGCGAAGAAGTTGCTGCACGGCGTGATAGATGCCAAGATTCTGGAGGCCAAGCTGTCAGTGACGTCTGACGCGCATCCCAAACCCGCAGCTAGCAAGGTCGCAGTTTTGATCTCCCTGCTCTTCCTGGCCGCTCACATGGTTTATTGATGCTTTTGTGTTCATGTACCTAGCTTCTCTCTCATTTGGCATTTTATAAAACATCCATCTACCTTTTTCTGTATCACGGAATTAGATTCCCCACCTTCACTAAGTTCACAGCATTCCCTAACCAGACAATGTCTATGCATGCTACCACAAAACTGAAATTATATGTGCGGGTCTATCAGTGTTGGTTCACCAAAAACAGACATTGTTAACATATTATCAGTGTCAGTTCTAGGCCCCAACCTCTAGTAATCACCCTGAAACTATGAAGGCCTTGTTCGATTAATCCCCTTCCCAAGGGGATTGGAGGGGATTGATCGAAGAGGATTGAGGGGGTGGGGATTTTGACCTGTAGGAGAATTAATCCCCTTCCATCTCCTCCAATCCTCACCAAACCGAACAAGGCTGAAAGGACGCTAATAAACCTCTCGTCATTATCGATTTCCAACTCATAGAAATTTTCCATTTTACTGGATTATAGATTTTCTAACAGTTCGACGCTGCTCCAAAAATTCTAAATCATTTTCTATAAAGACTACAAGTGTCCAATTGCTGCTCTAAACTTTTTGGATTTTTGGAAGAGTTTTTTTCTAAGAATATTTATTAATGTGCTATACAGATTTTTTTACGTATGAAATGAACACATGAATCTAAGAGAAACTCTAAATACTCACATAAACTTGTATTTAGTTTAAATAGGGTCTTATGTACATTAGTATATGGTCTAAAAAAAACTCGGCCCTCGGACGGCTAGCCAGCCCCGAAGCTTTACGCTTAAGAATGGGACCTCTCACGCAGGTCGAGAAAAGCCTCCGATCTCTGTACCCCGTCCTCACCCAGGGGGCCCGTAACCCTGTGAGTGGGCCAGCCCGCAAACCTGTGCTTTGGGAAATACGGGGTAGACGAGGGGATTTTTTTTTCTCCGGCCAGCATAAATCGCCCCTGAGGGGTGGCTGGCACTGCCAGCCGGAGCACTCAACCACCAGGCCGAGCGTCCGTTGGCATTTGTACATGGTCTAATAAAAATAACAAAGACATTTGCTCTAAATTGATGTCAGTTTGGAACCGAACACCGAAGACATATGCTTTTCGGGTAGTGGAATCTCTTCCTGGCAGCTTTGCTTCTATTAAATCGTTAAAAAGTACCTAGGCTGTGCTTACTTGAATGCCACCTAAGGTTTTCTCAATTAAGAAAAAAATTTAGGGAAAGTGGATTGAAAAAGAGATCTACTGGAACTCTCTTTTTGTTCCTCAATCTCCTTTTTAAAAACTCGATCCCTCCTTTTTACAAGAATATAGGAAAAGAAGATGTGTTTTCTCAATCTAGTGAAGTTTCTCTAAGTTAATGATTAGAGCATGTGCCTCCATGACTATTGACTACATAGATGTAACCTATACGGTAATTTACAACATTTAATTGGGCATGTAGAAAGCAACAGCGATAGTATTTTATACTCTTCGTAAAAGCATACAGCAATATGAAGTCCTCTGGCATCATTACGAATTTGAAATTTTATTCTCATGAACTATGTTGCTCTATCCAGTAACAAATATGCGCCATTTTTACATTGACCTGTTCTCTTAAACTCTAACGACTTTAACACCTTATTATTATCAAGGATATGTAAAACACCTAATAAATTATAATATTGTAAAGTACTAGTAAATTATAATATTACAAAGTTCTTTCCCAGATGGCAAATATATACATTGTTTTCTTGTATCTGATCTAACTATTTAAAAAGAATTTGATATAGAACATTTTCATTAGTTGATACCATGTATTTAATACCCAAAACCAAATTTATTGGTCACTAGGGAAAGCATAAACCATGCCATGCAACTTGATGCGAAAAACTGAACTTGTATTGTGCCAGAGCCAAAATTTGTCGAGGAGAAAGTTCCTGACGTGGATTAAGAAGCTGCACTTGATCTACTACTGCCAGGTTTGATTACACTCTGACCTCCGTTATGCACGCGTATATATGCACTTGTCCATTCTTGATCCTTCTTGCAGTACAAATCATAGTGATCGATGTTGCATCCATTTTTATTTTAAATCTTTTCTTAAAAGATACTCCCACCGGTCCATTTTCTAAGGCATTTCATGTATGTCAACAGTCAAACTTTATAAACTTTGACTAATAATTTGACTAATATTTTTTAACTCTTGTAATACAAACATGATACTATTGGATTTGTAACCTAATGGATTATCCAATAATCATAAGTTTATTATCATACACAATACAATATAACATAAATGAATGGTCAAAGTATAGTTTAGGGGACTGTGCCATGTTAGGCTATGTCGGACGTAGTATTTAATATTAACCCATGTGAAATTTTTTATTTCTAATCCTTTTGGCAACACCAACGCGGTGGCGCGGCAGGAAGACACTGCCGCACTTCATGTACCGGCACGTCGTACCTACCACTCAGCCTCTCCCACTGGCATGGTCGTGGCGTGGGGTCCACCTTGCCGCGTCACCTTGCCTGGTGCGGCGGGCATGACTTTCAAGTCCCACATAGCCTCCTCCTTCTCTGTCTCTCTCTCCCTCCCTCTCCCTCTCTGTCGATCTCCCACTTCTTGCTTCCGCCAAGGCACCGAGCAGAGCCCTCATCTGCCACCGCCGCCGACTGCTGCCTAGCAATTTTGAGCGAAAATCCGGTGATTTGGGCTCGAATTTTTTAGGGAAAAAAAACACTCCCGCTAGCTCAAGCAAGATATAGCCCCGTCGATTCCATGTTTCCTCAGTGCAAGTTTCCACGTTGATGTTCCTTACCTATGGCTATGGATGTATTTGAAAATGTGATGCAATACAAGTACAAATTTTATAGATGGACTGTTTAGTGTGTATGTCTTATGGAGGAAGGGTCAAAGAAAATCGGGAGTTTGAGAATATGAATGAAGAAGTGGAAGTGTTTGCTAGTTGGCCTAGCCTTAGTGATTTTAATATTGTTTGCCGTGGATGGGATAAGTTTTTTTTTGTGAAGTCACATTGCAAGGACAATTTGATTTTTGAAAGGAGAATAGGAGATAGAACATTATGTCCTGATGAAGTTGTCATCGGAGGCGCATTGTACAAGGAGGTGGTGAAAGGCGCAAATGTGAATTTGTTTGGAGGTGGTGGTAGACATGGGCCATAGGCATAGGTCTGTAGAAACAACTTATAACTTGGGAGTTATTGAAATGATAGAGGAGGAGGAAGTTGAGCCCGTTGAGAACCTAACTCAAGAGTCACACATGCTGGAGGAGCCCGTAGCCTTTGAACCAGTTTTGTCCCCTCTATTGTCAGGTGAGGAGATGGGGAGAGAGGGATGGTCTTATAATATGGACTTGGTGAATGACTTTGATGCCAGCACATTTGAGAAGGAGGAGTAGGAGTAGGCCAACATGAAATATGATGATATTTCTCTAGGCTTGGAGGAAGAAGATAGTGAAGGAGACAATATGGATGAGGAAGAGGAGGAAGAAGAGGCTGAGGAGGTAGATGAGGATGAGCAGGGAGATGAAGGGGGTGCAGTTGAAATGGTAAAAATTTATCTTCAAACACGTTAAGATGTCAAATTTATAGCAATCACCATGAACTATAAATTGCCACAAATTTACAACTAAACCAGGTTACTAGTAACCATGAGGTATAGGCAATTCACCAACGAAGCCTTCATTGCCTCCATCTGAGGCTCTTCAGTCTTCACTTTGTCTCTTTTTTTTATATATACCAATTGTATGATATGGTACTCCCATAGTTATTCTTTTCCAATGTCCATGTATGCTGCATACCTATCTCTATTCCTCATTCAATACTCCAATAATAGCTCTGACTTCTTGTAGAACCTACATGTGGGTTTTCCACGCTCATGCCACATGTCTTCTTGTACCTTTACATAGTCTCAATGGATTGAATGAGCAACGCATACTTCTGTCTTATCTCATCTTCCTCTCAGTTTTCATTTACTTCCTGTAAGGTTCGTTAGTGACCCTGAGCTCTCCCAAGAACTCACCCAACCACTAAAGGTCTCCCAATCACACGTCAGTCCATCTTGCGGAATTCACCGAACGAGTCAAAATTGGTGAAATACGATGTGATTCAATCTCAACTAAAGCCATTCGGTTACCCACCCAGAAATCGCCGTGAAGTTGCCACAATAGTACCCATAACCAAGCTCAGATGGCACCACCCCTTCACGAGCCAATATCCCACACTTGAAAGTAGGCCAAGGATTTCTCTCTCATGGCAATATCCTTTTTCCACTTATGAACTCATCCACTTCCTCAGTAGAAGGCCAATACGACTTCGGATCATATATGTACTCCTAAAAGTCACACAACGGCCATCCAACATGCAGTTCACACAAAAAACACCAACACTTTACTAAATGGATTGAGCAAACAATTTCTATGGAGATCTTACAAAACTTACATGTGCCCTTAGAGAGCACCGAAAGAAAGGAGTAAATTTCTCCACTCCCAGATTAGGCCTCTGTAGCTCCACACGAACTTCACAGTGGCATGATATAGGGTAGCAACACGTCTAGCAATAGCATCCGTCTTCTCCTCCTCTGACATTTCTAGCGGGTTTGGTAGGGGAGGTACCTAACGCTTGAACTCACGGTATGGTTTAGATGACATAGACCGACGATATAGGAAAAGCCGAATTCTTGGGTCGAAACTTTTCTGGTCCATGGATCCACTGAGAGAACTAGCATGGCTCTATTCTCCGGTGTCCCCCAGAAACTCGCTTTATACAGCATGCGTAGAAAGCTCGACTGGCCGTGTCAGGATGCCTAGATTCTTTCACCGCAGCGGGAAGGCCACAGTCACACATCAGTACGGGAAACGCAGGAGGAACAGGGGCATCCACACAGCATCTATGGGATAGGCAAGGCGATCTTTAGTGAGCCTAAGCGTCATTGAACCTCCTTCAATACCTTCAATTACAAAAATATTAAGCATAGTTAACTCAATGTGTATGTAGCATATACGTGCAACTATACACCCTAAATCAACCGTTACCAAATACATGCATCATTTCCATTATAAACAAAACAAAAATTATAGCATTATTACTACTTACACCTACCATATGGTGATCCGGTTTTTTAAAATCATAGCATATGCAACAAATTCTGCACGTCAAAATCGTGTGCAAAACATACACTACGCTCCTACTAAGTGCTCCGGATCAACAAGATTAAATAACATTCATTTATACTCTCTCCCTTCCAAATTGTAAGTTATTCTAGCTTTTCTAGGTATATAACTTTTACTATGTACTAAGTATATAGCAAAAGGTATGTATCTAGAAAAGCCAAAACAGCTTATAATTTAGAATGGAAGGAGCATTTCAAAATCAATTCCAAACCTAGGTCTCCACCAAACCAATATACCAAGAAATCCACCGAGGAACAGCTAATAGTGTGGGGAATCATTCCAAGCTTGATGGGGGGCGACTTCCACAGCGAATCCAAGCCAAAACGGCCGGATTTGTGTATGACGCAGAGGACAGCTGGCGTGGATGCCGGAGGTCGAGCTCGTGTGGATGAAGAACAAAGGAGACGGGGGTGCAGGTCTGAATGTCGCCCTTCCGTGCCAGGTGCAATGACGTAGCAAGCTAGTCGCGCCACAAGCGCTGGTGTGAAAGTGCGGGCCCCACGCCGTGTCCGGCCCCATGCCGTGTCTAGTAGGCTAGGCCATGGGTCGCCGCCAGTGGGGTAGGTCTGCCGTGCCAATCCATGTGGCGCAGCCGTGTGAGAGTGTCTTCCTGCCGCACCACAAGCATTGGCGCTGCCAAAGGAGTTAGAAATAAAAAAAAGTTCAAAGGGTTAACATTAAAATTAAAATATATTTTTAAAAAGGGTTAAACATACAAAAATAACAACAAAGGCATTCCAAATTAAATGTTGCAGCAGTCCAAATGAATGCATATATACAATTGTATGTGCTCGCAGAGATTCGGGAAGGCCACAGACCAAGGCGCCAGCGGCAGCCTCCTCTACGCGACCATTGGCATGGACAAGTTAAGCGTCGGTCGGACACGCGCAATCGACGCCGCGATGAATGACCCGCAGTGGAAGGAGGAGCCGTTACACATCTACTGTGCGCACAACGCCATCGAGGTCGTGTTCACCCTCGTCAAGGCTAGAGCCGATGATCCAGCTGCATCCACCCCAGTTGATGCGATGGTTGTTGCCCACTCCTACCTGCCCGTCGAGGACATCGTCGGAGGCAAGCAGGTGGACCGATGGCTCCCCGTTTGCGACACGGAGAGGAGACCACTCGATGGCCTGGATAGTGTGCACGTACAGGTCCGGTTCACCGACGTATCGGCCGACCCAGAGTCAAGGTGGGGCAAGGGCATCGGTCGGCCGCCGGTGCCGTACCTGGGGGTACCACGCACCTTCTACGGGCAGCACCGTGGCTGCAGTGTGACGCTTTACCAGGACGCTCACGCCTCCGCGACGCCACTTTCCGGCACCGTCGCAGCTGGTAGCAGGTGTTGGGAGGATGTCTTTGACGCCATTGCCAAGGCTCGGAGGCTTGTCTACATCGCCGGGTGGTCCATCGACGATGATGTCGCGCTAGTGCGTGACCCGAGGAGGCCGGCGCAGACGCTTGGCCAGCTGCTCAAGAAGAAGGCAGGTGAGCAAGTCGCTGTGCTGGTGTTAGCGTCCACGCACGGCGCCGTCGGCGAGGGCACGGCGGTCTACTTCCGGGGCACAGGTGTCCACTACCTCCTGTGCCCCCGAGGGAATGTTGTGTTCGCACACCAGCAGAAGGCAGTGGTGGTGGACAGCCCCCGTGGCCTCGTGGGCTTCGTCGGTGGCCTCGACCTCTGCGGTGGCAGGTATGACACTCCGGAGCACCCGCTGTTCCGAACGCTCGGAACCGTGCACCACGATGACTTCCACCAGCCTAGCTTCCCCGGCGCATCCGTCCTGAAGGGCGGGCCGAGAGAGCCGTGGCACGACATCCACTGCCGTGTCGAGGGCCCTGCAGCAAGGGACGTGCTCGACAACTTCGAGCAGAGGTGGCGGAAGCAGGGCGGTGGCGACAGCCTGCTCGTCGAGCTTCCAAGGAGGTCCGCCGTGCGCGAGGAATCGGCTGCTGGTCAGAGTGCCGAGTCGTGGAACGTGCAGGTGTTCCGATCCATCGATAGCAGCGCAGTCGCCGGGTTCCCGGAGGCCCCAGAAGAAGCCGCGCGGCGCGGGCTCGTCACTGGGGAGGAGGGCGCTGTCGAGCGCAGCATCCAGGACGCGTACATCCACGCAATCCGCCGCGCCAAGTTCTTCATCTATATTGAGAGCCAGTACTTCCTGGGGAGCAGCCACTGGTGGCTCCCGCAAGAAGTTTCCTCGGAGACGGAGAACGTCGAGGCGATTCATCTCATCCCCAAAGAGCTGTCGCTCAAGATCGCTAGCAAGATCACGGCCGGCGACTCTTTCAGGGTTTACGTGGTGCTGCCTATGTGGCCCGAGGGCGAACCGGAGAGCGCTCCCACGCAGTCCATCCTGGACTGGCAGCGCCGGACCATGGAGATGATGTACAGGGATGTCGCGCTGGCGATGCAAGCCAAAGGCTTGAAGGGTAACCCTAGGGAGTACCTCAGCTTCTTCTGCCTCGGCAATCGCGAGGCCTACAGCCCTGGCGAGTACGCACCCCAGGAGCGGCCCGAGCTCGACAGCTACTACATTAGAGCGCAACAGGCCAGGCGTTTCAAGATCAACGTGCATGCCAATACAATGATAGGTACCCCATACATACGTACGTACAATTAATTCAACGGCATACATACATACATACATACATATGAAACTACAAGTTAATCGGTCACCGCTGTTTATTTGTGTTGCAGTTGACGACGAGTACATCATCGTGGGATCCGCGAACATCAACCAGCGCTCCATGGACGGCACCAGGGACTCGGAGATTGCGGTGGGCGCCTACCAGCCACAGCACCTGGCTACAGAGTACACGGAGCAGAGGTACGACAGGTACTCCGGTTATTACTGGGTTACCTTGAACAAGTGGGCCAGAGGGAAGGTCCACCAATTCCGTCTCGCGCTGTGGCGGGAGCACCTCGGCCACGCGGCGGCTCAAGCATCCGGCGACGCGCTCCTCAACCCAGAGAGTTCTGGCTGCATGAGCCGACTGAACCACGTCGCACAGCAGCATTGGGACATGTACGCGAGTGACACGTTCCAGGGCAACCTCCCGGGCCACCTCATGCCCTATCCGGTCGGTGTTAGCGACCGCGGCGAGCTCCTAGAAACCGTCGCCTTCTTCCCAGACACCAAGGCCTGGGTTTTCGGGAGTAGCTCTTCCAGCCTTCCGCCAATCCTCACCATATGACCATGGACCATGCCATGGGTGTGTCCGTGTGTGTATATACACACACACTAACACGCACTAGCACATACACCCCTAGCTAATTACCTGTGCGAATGACATGCACATGAATGCTGCTGCTGCTGCTGCTGTAAATTAATATAAGATGATTTGTGAATAAAAGCACGTGGTGAAATGATGGAATGCAACAATCAGGGATCTATGAACCTACAAACGACATGCCATTATGCGCGCGGATCTTGCACAAGCCTCGGCTTGTGCCCTTGGTGCCGCCGCCGAGCCGCTGCTACGAGCTCGCCCTGCTGGTGTAGTGAGGCGTCGCGCTCCTACGACGAGCTCGCCCTATCGCTCAAGCGTTCGAGCACGGCATCTATCAGGCAGGAGGAAGGGGGGACATGGCTCGAGGCCCGCGCCACGATTAATGTCATTTATTAATGTCATTTCGAATAAATGCAAATCTCGTATTATTATAACCACATACGATAGTCCGTAAAACTAGATGTTGAGTAGTTTATTAGGTCAGTCTCAATAGAATTTTATTGAGTTTTATGGATATTAATTATGCTGACGTGACACCATATTAATAAAGAGAGAGATTATAAGAGTTTTATAGAAGTAGAGAGTTTCATAGGAATGGAACTCTTCTACACTGTTGCTAAAATCTGGATGTGTTAGAAACAGTTACATGAAATCTCCACTGATACTAACCTTATTCAGTCTGATCTAAATAAATATGCCTCGTGTACGTATGCAGTAGTGCAATCCCGACAATGGAACGACGTATCCTTGCTGTCAAATCAAGCTTACCCATGGCTGAATTGAGCTACTTGGTCTGTCCGTTTTTTTAGGCAATCATCGGGGTGAGGGGTGGGGTTGAGGGACCCCACCTGATTTTTTCTCCATTGATTCTAGCTAGCCGGTGATGGACGGTGTCGTACATGGCCAGTGGCCTGAGTAGCAAATAATACAGAGCAGGAGCGAGCTAATTACATCAGATATTCGAGATGTGGGTCAGGTGACGTGGGAAGCGGTGACTCCAGAGTCTACAATCCTGCTTGCAGCGATGAACACATGTTCCAGGCTTTACTTCCCTTCCAAATTCCAAATTTTTACATTCTCTCCATCACATCAATCTTTTGAGACGAATCTTAATGTAGGTAAAAGAAATAACTAATTACACAGTTCGGTTGTAAATCACAAGACGAATCTTTTGAGCCTAATTAGTCCATGATTGGACACTAATTGCAAAATACAAACGAAAGTGTTACAGTAGCAAAATTCTAATTTTTTTTGCATCTAAACACCCCCAGGTTTGGAACTTCGCTTCGGAACACCACTCCATGACGGTGCTTCCAGAGATGCCAGCAGCATAATAGAAGGAGTGTGGGGAAGAGTTGATGGGGGACAGTGCCCGGCCTGCTGATCTCCCAGAGCCGAGTTGTGTCGGGGATGGAGGCAACGTCGACACCCAGCTTCAACCAAAAGACAGCAACAAAGGAGCAGTCGCGGAGCATATGGTCTTCACTTTTAGGGGCGTTCTGGCAGATAGGGCAGACATCTTCCTCGACAATCCCTTTCCTATGGAGGTTTACCTGGCACTGCAGCCTGTTCTGAAGAAGCAGCCATCCAAAGAATTTTACTTTTGGTGGAGCGTGGCTGCGCCATATGAACTTGTAACCTGTCGTCTTCACACCCGAGGAGGTAGACGTTCTGTAAATCCGAGCACTGTTCAGGTAGCCATTCTTCCTCTCAAACATGCTTGATCGGACATCTCCATTTGGACTGAGGGAGACAGAGGAGATCATGTCTTCAAGTATGATGTACTCCAAAGCAGTTGCAGGCTACATTACGCCGATACTTCCCTGAATTGCCGTATCGGTATCGCGATACGTATCGGATACGCCGATACGGTATCGGTGAAGTATCGGAAAAATAGAGAAATAAAAATAAATAAATTAAATCCCGATACTGGACCGATACTTGCCCGATACTTCGAAGCCATAACCCCTCAAATTGAAGTCCATAATCTCAGCAGTCTATTTTGGTGGCCCATTTACACCACACTGGAACCCTAATAGTCACAAGCCATCGAATCCAGTCAGGAGACATGGGCACTCGGGCAGGCGGCCACCAGTCCACCACGCCCGCTCCTGCCGCTGCCACCCGCTCCTGCTGGCTGCTGTCAATGCCGCCCGCTCCTGTTGCCGACGCCGAGGCAGCCCGCCCCTGCTACCGACGCGGACGCCGCGAACGCCGCACGCTCTTGTCACCGTCGACGCCGCCACCAGCTCCTGTCGACGCCTGCTCCTGCCGCCGTGGACGACACCCGCCCCAGTTCTTAACCCGGTGAGTTCTTAATCCCTTCTAGATCTCCTCTGGCCAGCTTTTAATCTGCATTCCAAGTTTCAAACTCTAGATTTCTTTTATTGTTGTTGTTTAGGGATGGCAAGTGGTAGTGGAAGTTCTCCGATGCATGTCTCTGAACCTAGCAGTGTCAATGTAACAAGTGATGGCAATAGTGTTCCTGAAGTGAATGAGATCAGTGATCCTAGATATCCTCTATGGAGGCATGTTAATGAGATCAGTAAACTCAAATGTGTTTAATGAGTTCAGTAAACATCATGATCTGGCACTGAGATGCAGTAGCAACCTTAGTCTTAAATTTGGCTTGTGCCTCTTGTATCCTAATATTTATTATTCTGCTGTAAAGATGTTAAAACCAATATTTATTATTGTGTTGTAAGAACCTTAAAACCAAGTATCTTAGATGCTTCGTGGCACTAGCAATGGCTATATTTTGCCATTTTTATTTGTTTCTTGTTCTGCTAGAGTGAAAATTGTTCTTAGTAGGTGTATTCTGATTTTTTTTTGGTATATTTATATACTTGCCGTATTGGCATATCCTTGTTTTTGGAAAATGCCGTATCACCGTATCGGTATCAGCATATCCGTATCCCGTATCGGTGCAACGTAGGCTGCAGGGTCAGACAAGGAACCAGGAAGCTTCGGAGACCTTGCTGAATCACGGCGCGGACCACGACTGAGTTGTTGGAGCTGTGGCTGTAGAGTAGTGGGAATTTGGAGCTAAGGGGAAGATCGGTGAGCCTCCTCTCTTCCCAGAATGACGTGGACTTGCCATCTCCGATAGTGACAGTGGTGATGCATCTGTAGGCCGAAAGGATGGAGCTAAGGGTGTCCCAGTGCGACCCATCAAGCCCCGCCATTGTTGCTAGGTCAATTCTTTGTCTTGCCCAAGCTGTCTAGGAGGAATCGCCTGGGCGATGGAGTCTGTGAAGGAGTTTCAGTAAGAGACATGAATTGACCGTGGCTAGGTTCTTCACTCCAAGACCACCTTCAGAGCACGGCTTCTAGACTGTGTCCCATGCGACCAGACAGCAGACCCCCCTTAGTTTTTGATTTGCCGGACCAAAGGAAGGCTCTGCGCTTGCTTTCCAGTTTCTCCAGAATGCCCGGCGACAAGGCAATGGCTGCCATGATGTGTGTGACCATACCATCCAAGACAGAGTTGATCAAAATGGATCGCCTAGCTTTGTTCAACAGGGTGGACTACCATCCTGACAGCCTCCGATCAACTTTCACGATCAGTGGGGCGAAAGCTTGAAGGTTCAGTTTAGTGTTGGACAGAGGAAGCCCTAGGTACACTTGCGGGAAGGTGGCTTGTTGGCATTGAAGGACTTGTAACAGTTGGGGCAAGAGATTGTCGTCTACATGCATTGGGACAGTAGTGCTCTTGTGGAAGTTGATGTGCAAACCAGTAGCTATGGCAAAATTGTCAAGAATTGACTTCAGGTTCATGACATCTTGCAGTTCGGCCCAGACCAAGATCAGCATGTCGTCTGCATACTGAAGGATTGGGCATGCTTCATCAACCAATGGATGTCTCATAGTTCCCAGGCTTTTGATGCAGCGTTGGAGAACATCAGCTACCAGCAGGAACAAATATGGGGAGAGGGTGTCTCCTTGCCTGAGGCCACGCTTACAAGTGAACCAGGGGCCTGGGCATCCGTTGACCACCATAGCAGAGCGTGAGGAGGTCAGGAGGAGGCGCATCCAGTCACACCAGGTAGGAGGGAAACCTCGGGCATCCAGAATTTCCAAAAGGTTGTCCCACGAAACCGAGTCAAATGCCTTGGAGAAGTCAAGTTTCAGCACCAAGGTGGGTTTCTTCCTTTTATGGCAGCACTGGACTAACTCTGTTGCATATATGAAATTTTCAGAAATGGAGCGCCCTTTTAGGAAGCCTGCCTGGTCGATGTCGATTAACCTCTGAATCTGCTTTTGCAACCGTGTTGTCAAGATTTTGGAGATGATCTTCATAGAGCAATTTTGTAATGAGATTGGTTTGAAGTCGCCAGGGGCAGCAGCGCCTTCTTTCTTGGGCAGCAGGACAATATGTGCTCAGTTTATGCTTCCTAGGTCGACATTGTTGGAATGGAAAGCCGCTAGCAGCTTCATCACATCAGGGCGGACAATCTCCCATGCGCAACATACCAAGCTGGACCAAAACCATCAGGGTCGGGGGCGTTGTTGATGTTCATGGAGCGCACGGCCTGCAGGGCTTCAGAAACGGTGAACGGGGCCACCAGTTGTTGGGCATAAGCAGTGGGCATGGAGCTGTAGATGTCACGGATGTCAAAGTGCCAATGCCCTGGACTTCCGCGACCCAGGAGCATAGTGTAGTAGTTCGTCAGTGCAAACACTTTGTCATCGTGAGCAATGAGAGGAACTCCATCTACCATGATCTGTCGGATTTGACATTGCCGGCGTCGAATGGTGGCTCGTGCGTGGAAGTAGCATGTGGTGGCGTCGCCTTCTTTGATCGCACGGCACTTGCCGTTCTGCTTCCACCTTGCTGCCTGCTGGTTGATGAACAGCGCAGCAGCAGCTTGGCACCGTTCGTGGAGGCAACGTTCACCTGCAGTTAGTAATCGGAACTCTTCGAACAAATCAAGCAGCAAGGCCACAAAATTGCAGTTCTGGAGGAAATGAGGGGGGAGGGGGTGGGGTGGAGCGAGACTTACATGACCAGGCTTTTGAGGCGGCCCTTGCAGCTTTGGTTTGAGCAGCCAGTGCACCAGCAGCATCGTCAGGTACCAGAGGGACGTTCGAGGAGGGGAGGATGGTGGGTAGAAATTCTGGATGAAGCAGCCAAGAACGCTCAAAGCAGAAGAGGTTGGTTTTGGGAATGGAGGAGTCAATGGAGACAAGAAGAGGGACGTGGTCAGAGGTAGCGCGGTGAGCAGAGAGTAAAGAGGAGTTAGGGTAGGAGTTGTTGAAGGGGATGTTGATGAAGGCACGGTCGATGCGGGTTAAGGTTGGTAATTCTCTGCCACTACTCTAGGTGAAAGAGCGATCAAGGAGGGGGAGCTCGATGAGGTTGGATTTCTAGATAGAGTCATTGAAAATCTCTGCAAGGGAGAGGTTGAACTGGGGCGTGTTTTTATCTTCAGGGTTCCTAGTTAAGTTGAAATCGCCAAAGGCAAGCCAGGGAACTTTGAGTGTGGCTGCCAGAGCGCAGAGCTCATCTAGAAAAGGGAAGGAGAGTCTATGGTCCGAGGCACCATAGATGTTGGTGACAGCGAAGACGTGTTCAGAAGTGGTGGAGAAGAAGGTGAGGGTGAGTGAGTGTTGTTTGGTCACTGGGCAGGAGGCAGCGAGCAGCCTGCTGTTCCAGGCAATGAGAAGACCACCTCTTCTTTCGTCAGAGGGGAGGTCAAGGAAGGAGTCTAGGAAAGGGGGGAGGAAGCTAGGGTGGTTGTTGTGACTGAGTTCAGGAAGCTTAGTTTCCTGTAAGCATACAACTGAAGGGGAGACGTTGGATACCTTTTTTAATGTAGTAAGAATTCCAAATCAACTAGACCCAAGGGATATCTTTTTTATTGTAAAATTTGTCCAGTTGCTTTATGAGTAGGGCCTCATTTTGTAGGTAAAGATCTCTGACTCCTAAACCTCCTTTCTCTTTAGGGATAGTAACTGTCGGCCAGGCAGCTAAGTTGTAACCTTTAGCATCAATGGCATTACCTCTCCATAAACAATTTTTCCTAATCTTGTCGATGGCCTCAATTACCATCTTGGGCAATTTAATTGTGCACATAAAGTATGTTGGCAAAGAGGATAAAATAGAGTTCACCAACTGGAGTCTTCCTGAATAAGAGAGAAATGTAGAACTAGCAAACAGTCTTATTTCCACTCTACAAACAAGAGGTGCAAAATCTTTGACAAGAGGCTTAGTTGTCCCCAATGGCAAACCCAAATATGTAAAGGGCAAGGTTCCAACTATGCAACCAAACACTCCTACTAGCTGAGTAACTTTGTCAGCATCCACATTGATTGGAATGAGGCAAGATTTATGATAGTTAACCTTCAGGCCAGTTGACTCTGCAAAACTATGTAATAATGCCTTTAGGCAAAAAAGTTGTCTAGCATCAGCTTGCAAAAACAGAAGTGTATCATCAGCATATTGGATTATGGGGAAATGGTGTACATCTCTATTAGGCAGTGGGAGCTTGAAAAGACCTTGATTCTATGCTATATTCTTGATGCTTTGCAGAAGATCAGCTGCCAAAACAAATAACTGTGGTGAAAGTGGATCACCTTGCCTCACTCCTCTTTTGCATAGGAATTCCTTCCCAGGGACCCCATTAAAAGTACAGAAGAAATGCCTGAAGAGAGAATATTTTGTATCCAATTTACCCATCTCTAAGGAAAACCCATGTCCTGCATAATCTGAATGATGGCAGTGTGCTCTACTTTATCAAATGCCTTCTCAAAGTCTAGCTTTAAAAGGATGATCTCTCTTTTGGAGTGATGGCATTGATGCAAGAATTCAAAGGACCAACCCAAGCAGTCCTGTATAGTTTTCCCTTGGAGAAAACCATATTGATTTCTGTGTATAACATTGAGTATCACCTTCTAAAGCCTGTTACTTAAAATTTTGGTGAGGATCTTCATTGAGGTGTTGAGCAAAGATATAGGCCTAAAATCTGACACTCTCTCAGGATTATCTTTTTTAGGGATCAAAGTGATGAAAGAGGAATTGATACATCTGAGGTCCACACTTAAACTGTAGAAGTCTTGGCAAAGAGTATAGAAATCTTCTTTTATGAAATTCCAACATTTCTTGTAGAAGAGACCACTGAAGCCATCTAGACCTGGAGCCTTCTCAGGTCTACATGAATGATATGATCAATTTCTTCATGTGTAAAAGGTTGCGCTAATTCTTCCAGTGGAGCAGCTGTGATCAGGTCTGTAAGATTGAATAGCATTTGGGTTTCAGAAATGACCCCCAACCTATTCTTGAACTCAATCCAAAAGAGAGCGGCCTTCTCTGAATGATCAGTTACCTCCCTCCCATCTGTACCTATAATTTGAGCAATAGTATTTCGCCTATAATTGATAGTGGCCATGGAGTGGAAGAATTTAGTGTTTTCATCACCATACTTTACCACCTTGTTAGTGAATCTCTGCTTCCAATAAAGCTGCTGACACTTGAGTAATTTGGCTAATTGGTTTTTGATGATTTCTCTGAAGACTAGCCCTGGTGGAAATAAAGGCCTGAATTCCTCCAAATCATCTAAGAAAAGAATCACACGATTGCAATTTTTGATGAGGGTAGAGAGGGTAGACCTATTTTTATCCCAATGCTTCAGCTTACTCCTGAGTCTTTTGAATTTTCCAGAAACATTCTGAGCAGAATTTGTAGACCCGTAAGGCTGTGACCAAGAATCTTGAACTAAATTTGCAAACTCAAGCATTAAAGGCCAATAATTTTCAAATCTGAAAAGGCATGCCTTTGGAATAGTAGTGCCAATCTGAATTTTACAAGGTGTGTGATCAAAAGAGAGAGGGATAACCATGGTATTGGGGTAAGCCAGAGTCCACTGAGGTGTGGTGAAAAACCAGTCCAGTTGTTCTAAAAAAAGGGTTGCTCTGCATGTTACTCCACGTATAAGATCTTCCTTTAATGGGCAACTCAATCAGATATTGTTCACTGATGATGTCATTGAAAGTTAGCATGTCTTCATGAGAACCCCCAGGCCTACAGCGATTATCAGTTGATCTATAGAAATTAAAATCTCCTGCTAGAAGCCTTCACTGATGCGCTGCTGCCGCCTTCGCCCAGCCGCCTGACACCATCGTGGTGCACGAGACGGACTCCAATGGCGTGCCCAACGAGCTCTACGACGCGGCACAGCTCTACCTCGGAGCGCGCTGCCTCGCGTTGACGCCGGCGCTGCACCTCCCCAAGACGCAAGGCTCGAGCGACGTCGTGGCATCGCTGCCGGACGACCAGACTGCGTGGGACACGTTTTGCAGGGTCCGCGTCATGTGGGCGCCACGGCGCGCGGAGTCGAACGACGCCTACTCCCCGTCGGGGTTGTTCGGCGGCGGGGGCGGCGGCTGGTAGGGCGGGTTCATCTACCGGGGCGGCGGCGGGCAGCAGCAACGGTGCCCGGTCCTCCAGTTCCCGCGCCGCCGCCGCGACATCGTGCGCGACACGTACATCCCCCACGTCCTGGACGTGGCCGCGAGGCTGGGCCTCAGCGCCTACCACAGCGACGACGGTCAGGCACTCAGGCGGAGGCCGCGTCCCGCGGCCAGTGAGGTCGAGGAGCGCGAGCACGTGGCCCAGCACACGGATGTGAGAAGGAATTTCCGTTAATTTTCTGTTCCAAACTTTAAGGTGCTTTGATGTGTGCGGGGCTGGAACCTGCCAAAAAAAATACTAGTGGCTCCCCCTTCCCTCGAGCGCCCCCTCACAGGCGACTCGGGGGCGACCACGCCTACGTCGCCGGCGCCCCCCTCGCCAGCCCTCCCCCCGGCCGCCGTCGCCGTCCCTCTACCCGCGGCGGCGGCGGCGGCCACCGACGGTAGTCCCAAAAACGGGAGCCCCGTCCGCATCTCCACCTCCCTCCACCCCCTTGTTCCTCTTCCCCCCTCCACCTCACATCCCCGGCGTTCCGGCGGCGGCGTTCGGCGGCAGACGGCCGGATCCGGCCCCCGGCGGACGGATCTGGCACCCTCTCACCCCGGCGGCCTGGTTGGGGGGCTGAGCTCATGGTCCTTCCCCGGCGGCTCTCGGTGGCTCCTCCGGCGGCGCGGCGCGTCTCCGGCGACGGGGTCAGCGACGGCCAGCCGGATCCGGCCACCTGTGGCCTGGAGCTGACGTCCCCTGCCACCTGCTCACCACCCCGGTGGGCGGCGTGGGTGGTGGCCATCCATGGCGGCGGCTGCGCTGCACCACCCTCACCCCTCCCCTCGCGGCGGCGGACGGCGTGCTCCAGAATGCGGCCACCACCCCCCCCCCTCTGCTGAGGCGACCGACGGTCTGGTGGTCGTGGCAGGGGCCTAGCGGCCTAGGCCGTTGGCTGCACGGGGGGGACGCCGGCGACCGATGCGCCTTCTCCAAGTTCTGCCGGGGATGGACCCTGGTCCGGGGCCGTGGCGGCCTTTGGCCGGCTCTCCCGTGCGGGGTAGGCGCGGCGCGGCCGGCGTGGGCCTCCTCGGCGGCTGTGGCGGGGCCGACCGGGGTGGCGGTGTGGGTGGTGCAGTGGTGTCTGCAGCTTTGGCGCCTGAGCCGCGGCTTCGACCGTTCGTCGTCGCTGCTTCAGTCGCCATGAGTGGCTGGTTTCCGCGGCAAGAATCTGGGTGAAAACCTTGCCCGTTTGTTCTGGCCCGGCGGCGGTGACGCAGGGCGCATCATCTACCTTCCTGGAGGCGTCGCCGAAACTTCTTCGTCTATGGCAAGCTGAGGACGAAAGTCCTACTCGGGTGCTTTTCAACATTGGTGGCATCTGTGGATGTCGATCCCCTTCTTGAAGGCATTGTTGAAGCACTATTGCAGCCCATTGCCCACTACCCTGGCTGGTGTCCTACTGCCCGCCGCTCCTCCTGCGTGGTCTCTCTGATCGTCGTGCTGCACCTTTTTGGGCTTCATGTTTCTCCTCACCTTGGTACGTCTAGCTTGGGGTTGTTGTAGCCGTAGTGGTGGTCGTTTCCGGCGGATGCTTTGCCGCCGAGGTGTTTCCGGCGGATGCTTTGCCGCCGAGGTCGTGTTTCCGGTGGATGCTTTGTCGCTGAGGTCGCTGACGTTTCCGGCGGATGCTTTGCCGCCGAGGAGTTCTGGCGGATGCTTTGCCGCCGAGGTTGTTGGCATTTCCGGTAGATGCTTTGCTATCGAGGTTGCTGGGGTTGATTGGACGGATGCTTTGCCGTCTGGAGTTCTAGCGGATGCTTTGCCGCTGTTATCTTTATGGCTCCTCTCTCTGCTGACTACCATGGTGTTGAGTTTATTGTATTAGGTTCAGTTTGCTGGGGTTGTTAGGTGGAGGGCCCCCACCTCTCATGTTTCTTTTCGTTTGTGTTAAGAACTTCGTAGGTAATCCATGGATTACCTGCGAATCCTTTTGTTTCTTCTATGTGTAGGTCTATTGACCATTCTCTTCTGCTTAATGAAAAACAGGCTATATCCCCGATCGAAAAAAATGTGTGCGGGGCTGCGCGTCAAGCGGACGTAACTGTGGGCTGTCGCGGACGCCGCAAGCCAGCGTAACACGGCGGAAAACGGGCCGCCGTGCATGCCCGCGTTCGAGGAAGCGGCGCCTGTGGACGCGGGACGGGCTGTCCGTAGCCGCGCCGTTTGCATCATAGTCACATAAAACGGGTTCACCAGCTTCGACCCTCGACCCGGGTTCGTCGACCCCGACCCGGGTTCACGGGTTCATTTTCGACCCGAAGTGTAAAAATCTCTCGCGAGTAGCGTACCACGTACCGCGACCCCGTACCTCGACCCCATCGACCCAGAAACTTTGTGACTATGGTTTGCATGTATACTCGCAAATCAGCTTGAGCCTATCAAGGCCATATCTGTTCGCCACAGCCATCGAATGCCGCGCCATGTCCGTCGTCTCACCCTCGTCTATCTCCGGCAGCGAGTCGGTGTAGATGTACTGGAGCAAGGCCTTAAACACCCTTGCTTCCACGCCACTGATCTGTATGCCGCATCTTGCTGCTTCCGTTCTCTTCGTCAGACAATCAGAAATGATCTCCTCAAGAAGGACCGGTGACCGGACGGGCAGTATGTATCTGTGCGCGGCGAACGACTCCCCGCCGACCTCGAACGTGAGGTCCGCCCCCACACCGCTGGAGAGGAGGCGGCCCAGCTGCTCGCCCATGTCTTACGGCGGCACGGCGACCAGGCGCGTGGGTACGTCGCGGTTCTCGCAGCGGAGCTCGTTGTAGACGGTGATGTCGCGCTTGCACCTGACCTTGAGGCACGTGCTGGCGCTCCATTAGTCAAGATTTTGGGTAAACTTGTGAAAGAAAAAATAAATATAGGGGGCTTTGTACAAATATAAATATAAAACGAAGGAGTATGGACTATTTATGCACCACTGACAAGGTTTTGGACCTAAAAATGCAAGTTAATGGATCATCCATATATTTTACTCTACAAAAAATATTAATTAATATTTATGATAGCAAATAAGCATCATTAGACTAATCATGCCATATATTTTTGTAGTGAAAATATTTGGATATGAAATGTTGATGCTATTTTTTATAAAACCAGCCAAAAACATTTTTTGGAGGAATAAAACTAGACGAACTTGAAATTAGTTGAATTCTCGAAATATGAGACATTTCTATTATTTTGGGGCGATGGAGCGAGTAAAATTAGCAGCTTTTTGTATCCTGATCTCGTGCTGTTATTTTGGGGTATAGTAAGCACAAGATATTTCTATATGAATTTCCACATTATATTTTAGCATTAGCATTACTAGAATACACTCAGGAGCACAGGTTCACAGACTAATTAAATTAAAAATGGAGCAACAGAGATCATTAGGGGCATTATGAGTTCTCACTATTGTGCCAATAATCTGTGTTCATCGTTGAGAACGTGCGCCTATCAAAAGAAGCAAATAAAGTAGAAGAATCACGGAGCCTTGTCCGCTGCTCCATCCTTACTTATCTAGAGTAATAAAACAGCAAAGCCCAGGTTCTAACTTGCTGAGGAGGTTATGTGGTGGTCCGTGGCTCTGTGCTGCTTTGCGTTTTATACGTACTCGGAATCTTTGATTGTGGGCAGCAGGAACAATGGCGGCACCGGCAGGCGTCGGTGGCGCCGACGAGGTTTCTGTCCGAATTTCTTCTGCGGCTGCGGACGCGGAGGCTGCAGCAGGTGGCGAGCTGCAGCAGAGGGAGGGGACGCTCAACAGCTTTGTGCGTGTTGTTGCCTTCGGTGAGTGGGCGGGAAACGCTTTCGGCGCGCTGGCCTTCCTCTGGGCGACCGGCGTCTTGCTTGGCGGCTTCTGCTCCGATCTGCGGCCACTGGATTTCTGGTCTGCCATGGTGATTATCTTCATAGAAGCCTTCAGGTACGTGTTGCTGATTATTCATCGTCAGTTTTTTTTTCATTATTTGCCGTCATCATCTACTTCCAAGCAGAAGGCTTATTGTACGTGAACACATGTAAGGATGAAAACGGTCGAAAACGGGCTTACGATATAGAAAAACGAAAACGGTCGGTTCGGGATATTTCTACATTTAGCAATTAAAGAGTACAAAAAATGGTTGAAAATGATTGTGAAACCAATTGAAACTGACAATTTTTCATGTTAAAAAACAGTTCATAATATAGAAAACGAAAACGGTCAATTCGGAATATTTCTGTTCCGTTTTCATCCCTAAACACATGCACAACAGGCACGCCAAATACAACCGCTAAATTCTAAAATAAATTTAGAAAAAATACAAGCACTCATGTCAAATCGAAGATTAAACTAACTGCCTGGACAAGTTCTACCGAAAGAAAGCTAAGCCAAACTCAGCTTGCGGCGGAAAGCCTATATAATTAGCTAATATATATAGATGCTGCTTTATATGTATTTGTGCACTAAGTATTTTAACTGACCCAAAGTAGAGTGCAGGAAAATTCTCCCTTCACTGTCTAACTTAGCAGAGACTGGCCGCCGCCCATCGGTGTTCTTCTATTCTATCTAGGTTGACGGTAGCTTGATGCCACCTATTGACCTGACCTATATCCCATCCTTTTAGCCTCATGATTTTGTGTTGGGCCAAAATTGACCACAGGTGGATTGCGAATTTTGGGCCTGATGAATGTAACCCCAGATGAACTACGAAAGGGAGGGTGTTCTTTTTAGATTTACGAAAAGGAGGTTTTGGCTAGTTCGTTGTTTCCTACGTTTTTCTTTTCTTGTTGTGTGTGAGACTATTGTTGCTTTGCAACACAAATATTGCCAACTTTTTTTCCTTTTACACCAAAGACCCTTTTTTTAAAAGTTAGACCAAAGACCTTGGTTCTGCTTATATCAAAAGCATAAACACGAGTTTGCTCGATTACTAGCTTACAGTCCGCAGCGAACAATGAAACATATACTTCTGCTGCCACCTCTCTCTACCATCACAAAATTACCTCTCAACCCTTGGTTAACACTAAAAGATTAGGCCAAAAGGAAACTAGCATAGGCCGATTACAAGCATAAGAGGACAGCATAGAGCTAAACAAAGAAGACCAAAGACACATCAGGTCTTCAACATCTTGAGAGGCCGTCCTTCAATTATGCCAGTGAAGTTTCCACGGTCGCCAGTTGCTCTGTCTTCACCATCGCCTTAGCTTCCAGTACTGAAGAAACCCATAAATTTTATAAGCAACTAACCTTTTTAGGCTATTTAACAATGATGTTTGAGAACACAAAACCATTCCTAGTCTTCCAAATGCCCAAAAGTTGTTCCTGCAAAGATGGATGTTTTCCACCAGTTTAAATTCCCACCTAGCATGGCCATAAACCTTTGCGCAAAATCACCTCTGTCCACTGGGCTTAAGGTCCAATTTAGACGTCTCTAACCCAGCACCAAACAAAAACTTTCTAGAGACATTTAAAGAGGAGATGGTCAATTGTCTCCAAATTGCCGCACAGTTTATATTCTTTAGGACCACATACCAGTTCCTTTTCTTTAACCAGTCAGTTGTCTGCACCCTATCATGTGCTATATCCATAAAAAGATTTGAATTTCTACTTTCTAGATAGCTACATCATCTCCCTGCTAACTCCACACCTCCGGTTTAGCCATCAACTTGGCCCACTCCTCCCAACTCCTTTCTTCCTAAATGCCTTCTAAAGGATAAGTTTGACTCATTTTGAGCTGTATCATTGATGACTATCTGTACCCCGAGTACCCATATCAACCAAGTAACTTGAGTGGGGCCACAACTAGGCCCCTGTCAGACAACACTCGGTCAAACAGGAGACTCGGGGGAGGCAGCCAAGGGGGCTACTATCAAGCTTGGCAGGTTCCCTAGGCTCCGAACTTGGGACCTAGGGCCTATCGACCACTCGGGGCGCACCCCAACTAGCTTGGCACTCGGCCAGGAGCAACAACGGACGTGTCGAGGCATACACTCCATGCTCGAGGCACTAGGCCCACCACCCTAGTCAGAAAGTGCCCTGAGTAACCATGAGAGGTCCCACCCATATAGGCACAAGGACAAGTTGGATATGTATTCCTCTACTGCAAGCCAGGGCGATGGCCGACACATTTCTCGCAACTCAAGCACCCACACCGTTTGTACCATGGACATGCCAAGGCATGCCTACATAGGGCGAGGCATGCCCGGCCCCGTAATAACCCTATGCAAAACAAGAACACAAGACGGGACTCATCGGCTACTGTGAGGATCCTATTCTATCAACTCTACCGTGGGTATGGTCACTAATAGCCGGCTGTTCGCACAAAGCCCTCCACAACTATACCAACATGGCGATTGTAGTGAAGACTACCATAACTAGCCATGCCCTATGGTATCTTGTGAAGACTACCACCATGTAATACCTTCTCTTTTTCCTCTCTATTTGTAACCTTACCCCTTGGCTAATATAAGGGGCGGCAAGGCCCTCCTCTCCTCTTCTTCAACACCTAAGAGTCTAGTCTACCCAAGTCCCCTTCGGCTCCTAGTAGTCTACATCCCTTCACTACTCTCAACACTCTCACTCACCCCTACTACAAACTTGAGAGCTTGGGCTCAGGAATACGATCGACACCACCCGACTAGACATAGGGCTCTTGCCTGAACCAATATAAATCTTGAGCCACTGAGTGCTAAGCCATCCAAACCAAACACGCGAATACAAATTTACTAGTTAATGGTACAAAACACCAACAATCAACCATTGACTTTCTCAAATCAAGAGAGATCTCAAACAGACATCAGTAGACTTCAAGGAGCACTTCCCTATCCATATGTCATCCCCACTCTCCACTACCATTCCATGCCTTTTCATACCAACTTTTAACAACATTTAAACCTTGCTAGAATTGAGTCTCCTCTATTATAAGATTGATTAAAGCTCTTATTTCCTAAATATTTTGCTCCTCAAAACACCTTCATGCAAATGTTATCCTCTCCACTATCTAGTATGCATTCAATCGCCCTTGTATCTGTAAAGCTCAAACCTCCAAACTCCATGGGTTAGCTAAAGCCTCCCACTTTACCATATCGTATTTCTTCTTGTACCCACTCCTTCCCAATGAATCTTCTTCAACCTCTAAACCCTCGTACAAGCAGTAGAAGCCCATTGTGTACATTGGAATGTTGGATAGACTTGTGTTGATAAACACAGATCTTACAAATGAACACAAATAGACACATTTTTCTATTTTACGTTCAGACTCACTCAAGTCTTTTCTTTTGTTGTTAATTTTCTGTCACGATGGGTAGGCTGAGGTATTTCATGGAGAAAACCCCCCTTTGCAACTAAAGACCTTTGCAATTCTATTGTTTTCATCTCCACGATTCCACCTTACTCTTTTCATAGTAAATTACAGACATTTCTTCATAACTGAATAGCAGGAATTTTAAATTAATTATATTCGGCTCATTACACTCGACAAACAAGATTGTGTCATCTACTCATCAGAGTACTACAGGTGATTGAGGCCTCCCTATACTAGCTAAGGAGTTAGCCCCCTTGTTATCAGAACTTTGTCCTTAACAAAATGTGTGCGTAAGTGGGTTGTGGGTTCAAAGCCTAGAAACCTAACGCGCGCAAAACTGCACGCATGTGGGAATTGAATTGCGCTGTTTGAGAATGTCCTCCAGGTCAGCTTGTAGAGATGGTAAAGATGATCGCATGCCGTGCCTTGTTTCCATATTGCCGCCTTGAAAACCAGCCTGGACAATAGTAAATTTGTGATACTCCCTCAGGTCCAGTTTTATAAGGTGTAGTCTAACATGGCATGGAGGCAGTAGTTTGACTCTTGACATATGCGAAATGCTTTATAAACTAGACCGGAGAAAGTAGTTAAGAGCCAGCACACGAGCAAGGACCTCTGTACTAGTGAGATATTTAATTTTCATCTGTCTTTGTGCTTTCTCTGAATCTTTGCTCCGCGTTTGTCAGGATTTTTAGCCGCGACTACAAATTGGACAACCTGTCGCTGTTCGGGACGACGAAGGCACTCAAATGGATTAATGTGTCTTTCGCTCACATGTTAGGGCGGCCGCAGGAAGGGAACGAGGTGGTGTTGTTTATGGGCTTGCTGATAGACCTTGTTACCTGGCTGCCGGTTGTTGCACCAATGTCCATGGGCACTCTCCAGGCGGCGTTACTAATTCTTATGAGCAAGATGAAGCTACGAGGTGCTTCTCAGCTGACGAGCCAGTCCAGACGGCGTCGGCGATTGCTGTTGTGGGCTGTCCTAGTTGGCTTCCTGATTATTTATGCTCTCTGCTTTATTGGGCCAACGAGACGTCTCATGGATCAATTCCAGCTCGCTCCATTTATTAAAGGAAAGGCAGATCACCATCGTTACAGTTTTTACGACACGACGGCATTTAGTCTTGCCTCCGCGTCAGCAGAGATACTAACAATGGTGGTGGCAGTGTTGCTGCTTATTTCTAGGCCCCAAATAGTTGCCAACCTGACAAATACTCCTTGGGGCCGCTGTCTGCTATCTCTTGCAAAAGTGATTTCAGCCTTAATCTTGGCTTTTGGTTCGTTTCTGGTCATATGGCCACCTGCACTTACAATTCGCGGTCATGTAGTGGACTCAAATAGTTTCATCGTATCATTCACAACAGCAGTACTGTCACTTGGCAGCCTACAGTCTCCGCCACAAAACACAGATACTCCTAGTAGTCTGTCAGTTGGGTGCTGGATCGATGTGTTCCTGCACATATTGTTCCTTTGCTATCTGACAGTAGAACACCCAATTCTTGTTTTAAGTGATCTTTTGGGTGCCCGTATATTCGCATACCTCGCTGCCGGCTTATCATTCATCCTATTGGTAGCTGTGCTGCTGATTGAGAACTTCCTTATCCCAGCCGCTGTCATTCAGGTCTTGCTCTCATCTTTGCGAATCCGAAGCCTGCATTCTGATTATCCGAATGAGGACAGTCCTAGCCCAAACATGATACCGGCGATTGAAGTCTTCTACGTGCTGGCAATATGCCAAGGTTCATTCTACATCACGGCAAGCATTCTTGGGCTCTTCTCCTTCTTCCCACGCAGAATGCTTGTCCGTCAGTCAAAACTCAGAGGTCAGCAGGGAGCAAAAGCCATCGATCTGTACTACGAGTCTGCCTATATGACATGCATGGAAATTGGCTTGTTTTCGACAAGGAAGACGGTGAGCCTCGCCCGATTCGCCAAGGAGTCCCTAAGCTCCAAGACAAATGGTAGGATACAGCTAGCTGGTGTTCTTATTCTTAGCAACCTCCTGCATGAAAACAAGGAAACCAATTCCAGTCAACAGCTGAGGACAAAAATCATCAGGTCCAATAAGACACTGTCCACATTGATTTGCATGCTGGGCTGGGAAGATGTCAGACACCGTGATACCAAGCTTACTGCCGCTAGGGTCATCGCCAACATTGCTGATAGACTTACAATTGCTGAGATCCCGGGCACGCTGAAGATGGTGTCTTCGCTCCTTGATGCCGGTAATGACCTACCAGCAGATCAAGAAGCTTCAGCACAAACAGCTTCTTGTAGTGGAGGAAATGCAGGTGGCCAATATACAGATGGACAACTGGGTGGGCATCATAAACAAGGAGGCTGCTATTGGATACGCCGCTGTTGGCAGCGGATGAAAAACAAATGGTCTGTTCTAGAGCTACCCTTGACTCATCAGGACTCACTCCCCATACTGGGCATGGCAATTCTAGAGAAGCTTGCTCATGATCCTGACAATTGTGTAGAAATTGCCAGAGCCACGTACCTCATTTCCAAGATTATAGGCCTCATAAGCTACACAACCGACAGCGAAAGTAGCAATGATGAGCAGCAGCGTGCAGTGATATGTGCATCGCTGAATTTTGTGAGAAGGCTTGCAAGCACCGGGGAGAACATTGGGGTGGAACTTCGGCAAGAGCTGTGCAACAACTTCTTTTTGCTGAACAACCTCGAATGTGTCTTGGAGGACAGCCGCAGTAGCCCTGAGATAATGAAACTGGTGATTGATATCTTAACCAAGCTGGCCTTGGATGAGGATGCAAGGAAAGAGATTGGAAGCTGCAAGGTGACTATTAGCAAACTCATGCATGCATTTATTGGGAAGGATGGAGCAAGCAATACTTACTATGAGCAGTCCCTGCGAATGGCCGCAGGGGAAACACTTGCAAACCTTACAATAGAGAGCCCTGCAAATTGCTTGGTTATCTTGGAGGAACCAGGATATGAACTTATCAAGGATCTCAAGAGCATGCTGTGTGAAGATGAGTACAGATATGTTGCGGCAAGTCTACTCCAGAATATCTGTGCGCATGCCAAAGATGAACTGCGCCATCAAGATGCAGGCGGTCACCTGTCATCTGCCTTCCCAATGGTGAGTCTCTCTATATGCTACTAAGAGAAATAATTTTGGCATGTTCATTATTGTTATCATTGAAGTTACTGGTTCGAACCATTATGGTATAGTGGAACTTATCACTGGAGTTTAGTAGGTTAAAAAAAACTCAAAAACATGAACGCTCATATAAAAATTATGGTGTTTTTACCATATAGTATTTGGTTTCGTTTTTTTTCCTTTTGCCATTTAATGAATCCTGAAATAGTCATGATTGCCTAACATTGTTATCACACCACCGGTCAAGCAGGTGATGGAAAATATAATGTCTGAGGAGGGAAAACACCTGGAGGTCCTAATCGGTCTTGTATCACAAATATGTGACATGGTCCCGGAACCATCTATACATGATCAACTACAGTTACAAACCAACAAATCAGAGCTTGTTCAGAAGCTGGTAGGCGCACTCAACTCCAACAGAAAACCAAATCCTGAATACCCTAGGATGAGAAGGGTCATAGTTGAGATGGTGATATCGATTGTGAAATTATGTCCTCGCTACGCCACTATATTGAGAGAAGGGCGAATGATGGAAGCACTGACCAAAATAGAAATGACCCCATCCAAAGTGGAGAAGTACAGGGTCTTTTATGGCAACATAGGCATTGTTCTGGAGAGTGGCCCATCTTTGACTGCTCTAGTGGCCACGGCAAAAAGGTTAATTCATTATGCAGCTCCACCACTTAACCTTGCGACCATGCCTGATTAATCATCAGGGGTGAATAATATTCATCTGTGTGGTTAATGCGTGTACATTGTGGTTGTCTGGTAATGGAGTGTATGTGTATTGTGTTCCAGACTTCCAGGCCTTGAGGATTGTGTCTAGAGAGACCATGGATTTCTTAATCTTATCTTGTACCCCTGAACACTCTTGTTAAGGCTTTGTATTACTTGACTTTTGGTCCCCTTTATTTTAATAAAGCTTCCAGTAGGGGTTAAAACCCCTCCTGTTTCATCAAAAAATATTATAAAGCTGATGCATAATAAATCCCAGCCGACTTTTTTTATGGTGAAGCGTGAGAATCCATAGGCTTTTGGTTTTAGATGAACATGTATATATACTTTTTTTTGACTCCTTGGGTCTGGATCGGAGTAGAAGATATTTTCTGGACAGATGCTATATTGAAGCTAAAGGATCGATACTAGAGGTTGTCGTCTATACCACAGGGCAAGACTACTTGAGGAAGGTGCGGCTCAAGTAGTCAACTGTATCAAGCAAGCAGTGAATGAAGGGCGAGCATGCGAGGAATCAAGGTCGTTGTTCTTTTCTATAAGCCGACATATAGCTAGTATTTTTAGGTGATTATTTCATTTCTGTTAGAAGAGTGCATACAGAATTGCAGACTCTTGGCTTCTTGTCATGTGATTAGGAAGCAGTTTTGTTCTTTGTTTTTATACAGTGGACTGTTTTTATACCATTTCCCTGTTGAACGTTGGAGCTATCTGGTTCATCAGTTAGTGAGACACAACACCAGGCGGATGTACATGCATGACTGTTTTTTTTAAAGGTCAATCAACTGATTTCCCCAACACCATCGACCATATTTTGGAAAGCTTTGTTTTTTGGACGAATAGTACTGAATTCATACATATGGAAGCTAAAACTTCCTCAAAAGATCAAAATTTTTCTTTGTTATCTACAGAGGGGGTATTATTTTAATGAAAGGTAATTTAGGTAAAGGGAATTGAATTAGTAGTTGAAAATTTAGTTTCTGTGACCGTAATAAAACAATTAAATACCCTTTTTTCTTCTACCATGTTAAGACTATTTGGGGAACATATCACGTAGCTGTTGGGTTTTGGTACAAGGCATAAGGCAAAAAGAATGCCATTAAATTTATGTGGGGTTTATTAACATCATTTAGGCGATCTGGTGTACATGTAAAGATCTTTTTTGGGGGGAAACTTGTAAAATTTTTTTGGCATTGTCTGTGTTCCCCTTCTTCTTCCTTTTATTTCCCCATCCATTTCTCCCCCCCCCCCCCCCCCCTCTCTCTTCTTCCCCAACTCCAAGGATGTTCACTTGTGATGCAGCAACGGTGGCGGCGCGGCACGGAGGGGCACAGGATCCGCCGCAGCGCCATCTTCCCCCTTGCAGTCAACAGCAATCCACCACCACCCCCAACCCTACCAGGGACAGCGACATGCGGTGCGCCATCTTCTCTCTCTCTCACTCTCTCTCTCCGTCCCTCTCTTCTTCCCCAACTCCGATAGGCTTAGAAGGGGCTCGGGAGAGGCAGGCGGTGGGGACAGCGTTAGGGTTCCGGGGGCATACGAGGTGGCAAGGGTGGCGGGGTGGTGGGCAGTGGCGGGGGCGAGGACGAGGAGGGCAGGGCGATGGGTGGGGCTTCAAGGTGGGTCCCACCATTTTTATCCCCTTCTTCCCCCTTTCGTTCCCCATCCATTTCTCTCTCTCTCTCTCTCCCTCTCTTCTTCCCCAACTCCGGTGATGTTCACTTGAGATGCAGCAACTGCGGCGGCGTGGAACGGAGGGGCGCATGATCCGATGTGGCGCCATCTTCCCCCCTTGCAGTCAACGGCAATCCACCACCGCCCACAACCCTACCAGGGACGGGCAACATGTGGTGTGCCATCTTCTCTCTCTCTCCAACTCCGATGAGCTTAGAAGGGGCTCGGGAGAGGTGGGCGGTGGAGATGGCGGGAGGACGGCGTTAGGGTTCCAGCGACGTAGGAGGTAGCTGGGCCAGGTCAGAGCGGGGACGCCCATGGCCATGGCGGCGCGAGAGGGGGCGAGGGGAAGAAGGAGATCGACGCGGGTGGTGAAAGGTCTTGATGGCTAGAGGGGGGGTGAATAGCCTATTAAAAATTTTCTACAAGGACAAGCTAAACAAGTTTATCAATAAAACAAATAGCGAGATGCGAGTTTTGCTTAGCCTACGGGGTGTTTGCAAGCCACCTAACCAATTCACAAATCTAGTAATTGCACTCAACCGCACAAGTCAAACCGAGAAGGAAACTACAACTAGCAAGCTACACAAAGAAGCTACTCTAGCAAAGCTAACTAGCTAGCAAAGATAACTAAGAAAGTAATGTGGAGTTGAGTTAGGAGGGTATCACCGAGGGGCGAAGTATTGAGCCAACCAATATGATCAACAATGAATACCAAGATAACCAAACACCGGGATCAATCAATCACAATATGAAAGTGATGACACGAAGATTTATCCCGAGGTTCACGTGCTTGCCGGCACGCTAGTCCCCGTTGTGTCCCTCTTCACCACGTGGTTCGGTGGCTAATCGGTCACACACCGAGCCTCTCAAAAGGCGCCACAAGAACCTACCAAATGGCAAAAGGTTGCAATGACACGAGCAATATACTAATGTTGCCTTTGGCGCTTCGCCGAGGTAGGCACAAACCCCTCACAATCACCGGAGGTGGCCAAGAACAAACACCAACTCTTGCCAACGCCTCCAAGCTGCTCCAAGCCGTCTAGGTGGCGGCAACCACCAAGAGAAACAAGAATCCCGCAGCAAATCAACCACCAAGTGCCAACTAGATGCAATCTCACAATGCAAATGCACTTGGATCACTCAATCTCACTTCGAATATGCAAAGAAGCAAGAGAGATGAGTGGGAGGGGAGTTGCTTAGCTCAAAGTGCTCACAAGTATGTCAAATGTTCGAGAGCAAGAGCCTTGAGCCGGCCAACGAGTATTTATAGACGTACCCCTTCGAATATAGCCGTTAGAAACTTGAAACAGCCGAAGTCGCGTTGACCGGACGCGCTGGTCCAACTGACCGGACGCGCCGGTCGCGCAACGGCTAGTTTCGCGAAGCACCGACCGGACGCGCCGGTCGCAACGACCGGACGCACCGGTCCCATAACTGTCCGGACGCGCTGGTCAACCCTAAGCCGCGCACAACGAACCAGCGACCGGACGCGCTGAAGAACTGACCGGACGCCACAGTGCCCGCGTCCGGTTGGAGTCCAGTAAGCTCCCTGGATGACCGGACGCGTCCGGTCGCCTGTGACCGGACGCGCCTCGCGTCCGACCAAACAACTGAAAAACGCGCAGATACTGGACACTGACCGGACGCGTCCGGTCAAACAGTGACCGCGTCCGGTCACCACTGTGACCCCCGTTTACCTCCGTTTCTTTTTCTGACTTCCGGCGTAGTGGAAAATAGGCATTTCATTTCCCCAAAATTGCCTGAGAGATGACCCCAAACCCTCTCTACCGCTTAAACTCCAACGCCATCGCAAATGTGCTAACACCACCAAGTGATCACGTCATGTGTGAGTGTGTTAGCATTTTCACAATCATTTTTCGAGGCGATATTAGTTCTATCCAAATGCATATGATCATGAAATGCACATCTAGAGGCACTTAGGAGTTCAATAGCCGCGTCATTCCCCTCTTTATAGTACGGCTATCTATCCTATAATGTAACCACACCCACTAGGTGTCTTGGTTACTAAAACACAACCCTTAAGCATATACCTTTGCCTTGATCACGTAGGGTTGCGTCCAAATCCAAGTGTGGCCATCATGATTGTAACAGAACCGACCAAATTATAAGAGCACAAGTACAAAAACAAGCACCGAAGCGCTCAAATTTTCGAACTTGAGCCCATATAATCCCGGTAGTCACTCGAAATCACGAAGGATTTCAAACCAAACTGCTTACAACCAGGATCGCATCGTTCAACATACAACATCATACGTTACATTTCACAAATAGTGCTGAAATAAGTTTACACAAACGGAGTAGCAATTATTACAAACCAAGTTTGAAAGTAGCGGAAGCACAACACACACTAGTTAATTAAATACTGCCAGTCTGGATGATCGACAACCCGCAAAAGCATGAGGAAAGTACATAAAGATGATCACGCCCAAGTGATCTAGTCATCATCACCCGCAGGGTGGAGACACGTCTTGCAGAATCCCTGATAAAGCATGTCATCTGCAACAGGAGGGAATAAACCCTGAGTACTGGAATGTACTCAGCTAGACTTACCCGTCGAAAACCAGAAATAAAGTGACACCAAGGATTATGCAAGGCTTACACAAGAGGCTAGCTGACATAACATTTTGCATAAAGGCATAAGTAATTGAAACTCTTATAACCTGTACTAGCAGTTATTTTTAGCATTTCCCTGTAATGTATCTTAGCACCTGTACTAAACATGCACTTGATTATAATCAAACAATTATCATCATTATATCCAGAGCAGGTATGAATTGTGGCAATCATTGTATCATTCCCTTAACCACCGGTTCATTTAATGAGATCTACGTTGCCGCTGCTCAAGTCAAGTGCTCACTAACCGGGAGCGACGGCGATTCGAATCGAATTCCTATCCAGCTGGAGGGGTATTTCTAACACTCACCGCGCAGGCCCCTGCCAGGGTCGCACAAGCCACCGTTTCATATGATTCAGGAATCGCGGGTCCGAATGATGTCGCGACCCCAAGGGCGACACTCTGCCAGGTGATAGGGACTCTAACCCCCCCTTGGTCTCACGCCAATGTCCCCAAGCACATCCTTTCTCTCCTCCAAGAAGCAACCTACCATTCGATTCCCGGCCTGAATCACATTACTCGGCTTCGCGGTCGGAACGACTTATCCGGCCAACTAAGTGTTAGACTGCGTTCAACATGACTCAAGGACGTACAGCGAATCGGTCCTTAAACGACTCAGACGGGCATAGCTCCACACCCAAGACGTGAAGTGTCTTGCGGCTGTACTATCGAACTCCCGCCCGGTCTCAATTTCATTTTTAAGCATGGTTCCATCCACGATAGCCATAAAGCCACTCGTGACTCCTTCCTACGTCTCGCGGATGACCGGAAATCACCCGACTTCTACCGTACTAAGCAGGGCTAAGCATCGACACGTGCCTAAACCTAATATAGGATTAAGTACGATATCTGGACAAGGACAGGTATAATGCAACAAGTGTTTTCATATAACTCCTACAACTTAATGCAGTAAACAATTAAAAGTACTCAAGATATATTTATAAAACGATGGGTTCAGCATGCACCGGGGCTTGCCTTTCAGAAAAGTCGAGGGCCGGTGGTCTGGACACTCAGGAAGGTCGTCTGCGGGCACTCCTTCGCCTGCTGGATCCTCGGGCTCCTGCTGCTCCTGGTCCTCCTCCGGAATCACAGGCTCGAATTCGAGGAGTGTTACCCCCTCCGGTGCACCTATTGCATGAATGCACAATAAATATAATGGATGCATAAATGGGTGCAACATGCTCGGAATGAAATGCATTTCAGAATAAAATACTCTATTCAAGTTATTTTACTAGTACGTGCAAATCTCTTCTCTAGTAGAGAAGTACTCACCTAATCTACTTAACCTAAGATAAAGCTGCTCATCCTCAGTTAAGGCCCTAACACCTAACAATTACAAAAGTAGCATGTCTTAGGATATTACACCATATCAATCAGCAAAACACCACAGTAAACATTCTGGACAGCAGCTACTTGTTTTTATCACAACTGAAGATTTACAATTCCAAAAGATATGATCTAAGAAAATCTGGAAAGCCTAAGAAATGCACTACAATTCATTTTCAGACCTCAACTCCAAACTCCTAAGTTTTCCATGTTAAACTTCACAAGTTCCAGAATCTGTCTTCTCCAACACAGAGAATAGCAGATTTTGAACTGCCACTTTAAACAATAGTAACTCTCAAACTACTAAGCCAAATGCTTCCAAAATTTGACCCAAGCTAGTTCATCAAGTTTACTCCAACTTTGGTATTTACAAATTTTCCAGCAACCAATTTTATCAAAGCCAAATTTAGAATTACTACTAGCTGTCCAGAAAACCTAAATTACCAAGGTTAAATATTTATTGATGTGACCAACATTCTCTAAGACCAAACTAATACTACTACAAGTTCACAAATATCACAAAAACACCAGAAAGTAAGGTGTGCCCACCTAGAATATTTATTTAAACCCATTTCTTAATTTACTTAAGTAATTAAGTGAAATTTCAAACATATATATAAACTGCTTCTAAAATTCTACAAAAATTACAGGGAACTCTCTGACCCAAAAAGAGACCACAGTAAAAATTTGAACAAGTTTTATTCACAGACACTCCCTACACAAAATTCACAAGCTAATAAGGCTGATTTTTGCATAAATAGGAAACCCTATTGAAAAGTGTCAAACAACAGATTTCATATTTTTCTTAGACAGTCTAGGGTACCAAGACATTCTCCAAAAAGTTATATGAACATTGCACATGTAGAAAAATTACAAAAATTCATTTAAGTATTTCCTAGAATAACAAGATAGCATTATAACTTGGAAATTAATTAAGCACTGATGCCCAAATTTTTACCAGAGCTAGGGCTAGCATAGAGTAACCTACCCACCAAATTTCATAATTTATGGAACACTACAGCTCAAGTTATAAATTTAACAAATTTGCATGTAATCCAAAACACATTTAAAGGATCTATTAAATTCTTACAGAATTTAAATATCTCATGTCAGATCCATATTTTTATAAAATACTACACATTATGTAGACCCTAATAAAATTTATCTCATGATTTTTGGATCATTAAAATCCTAGATCTATATTTTTCCAACTTGTACAAAATCAGTGACAAAATAATAAAAATGAATTTCATTTCGGATGAACTGGGCCGGCCCGGCTTGCTAGCGCGGCCCAGCCAGCGCGCGGCCTGCCTTGGCGCCCCGCCCGCGCGCGCGACGCTGACAGTGCGGACCCGCAGGCCAGAGAGAGAGAGCGAAAAGGGGGAAGACGGCCGCGACTCCGGCGAGCTCAAGCTCGCCGACGACGGCGCCTCCGGCGATGAAAGGAGCACCAACGGCTTCCCCGCGACTTCCCGCATCGACCAAACCTAGGTTTGCTGAACCTATCCCACCCTAGCTATGACGGCCATGGTGACCGCGGCTCGGAGGCGGCACCCGGTGGTGGTCCGGCGAGCTCCGGAGGTCAGGGACCCAAGTGAGGTGTGCTGCGGTTTCCTGAGGACATGGCGGACCTCTCCATGCCACGGAAAAGGACGGAGGTGGAGCAAGTGCCGCTGGCCACGTGAGCACCGTACCGGCGGCCATGGCGCGGCGGCGCACGACGGTGTTCCGACGTGTACCGGCCATCCCATCCGGTAACGTCATCACCTAGGCTTCTCTACCCGACCCGGAACCCAAAACATGTACTAGTGAGAATGGAGGATGACCGTAGGGAGCTGGCCACGGTGAGCCGCCACGCGGACAGTGCGCCGGCGAGGACCCACGGTGGCGGAAACCGAAATTCGCCCTCACCTCTACACAATCCGGTCAAGCAACGGTTGGAGGAGGTGGAGGGGATGCTGGTGGAGCGGTGGACGGGATCTGGAGGACGGTGGTGCGACGGTGAGCTTGCACAAGCACGGGGCGGGCGGGCGGCGGCAATGGCGCCTCCGTTTTCCGCCTCGGTGAACCCGGCCAGAGCGAGAGTGAAGGAGAGAAGAGTGAGCGCGAGTGTGGGGGTGGAGGTGTCGGCTCGGTCTTCATGCTGAGCTCGCAGGCGACGTGGGGCGTCGGCAGAACACGCGCGCCACGCGGCCACCGGGCTCTGCCCGAGCGCCACGACGCGGTCGGCCACGGCCGTCGTTGTCTGAACGTTTCGTTTCAGAGCTCAAAGGTGTCGACTGACAGGGCAAGTTCAACACCGATTATCTCCCAAACCAGTTCGAATTAGAAGAAGATGATAATACCAAAATTGTAGAGCTACATGAGAACTACAAGTTTGTCAATTGGAGCTTGGGCTGGTTCGGCCTAGATTTGAAACTACAGAGCTCCAAAGTGGGTCACCCGAAAACTAAAACTTAGTTTCAGTCACAATGCCGACTGAAACCCGATTTTCTAGGCACCAAATCTCCTAAACCATTTAGAACTAGGTGATGGTGATATTGACAATGTTGTAGAACTATGTATGGACAACAACTTTGTCAATTGGCTCATAGTCTAGTTTGGCCTAGTTTGTGAGTTACAAGTTGCTAAAGTGAGGTACAGTGAAACTGAAAAGTCCAATTTCCAGACTTAGAATTTTTCTAAGTGTTGATCACCACTCAAGCTGACTTGCGGGCCATTTTTGAGCATGCTCTGGTCATTTTCATGAGATGGCCATATTAGAACTTTTGTTCCTTATGAAATTCTCTACAACTTTGCTTAAGGTTGCTCCTCCATGCAAGGTCTCTAAATTAGACTTTTTAACTGGTCAAACTAGAGCCTTCTAGGGTCAAATGGTGGTCAAACTTTTCTTGGAGGGCAATTTTGTAATTTTGGTCAACATGAACCTTGTTCCAAATGTTACCCTAAGTATAACTAAGGTGTTGTAGGTCATGATTGGCTACCTTACCTTTGTGTTACACCATCTATCAAATACTTCATGAAATAAATCAAACAAACCCTAGAATAATTACATGTGTTGCATCACATAAAATAACAAACATGAATGATGCATGCTTATGTTTATGCCATGCAAATGCAATGCAATTAAGGACTAAACAGTTGAAGTGTTACAGCCCTCCCCCCTTATAAAAATCTCGTCCCGAGATTTGAAAAGCGTACCATTTTTCATAGAATTCTTTATAACCATCCCGCAAATAATCCTCCCGTTCCCACGTAGCATCACCCTCACTTCCCTGATTACTCCACATCACTTTGTACCACTTAACCACTTTACTTCTAGTTACTCGTTCCTGAGTATCAATCACTCGGACTGGCTTTTCTTCATAGGTTAGGTCGGATTCCAGCCTGATATCACCTAAAGGAACTTGTTCCTCAGGAACTCGAAGACACTTTTTAAGCTGAGATACATGGAAAACGTTGAATATGGCTCTCATCTCAGGAGGCAACTGGATTTTGTACGCAATAGCTCCACTCTTGCCTATGATCTGGAAAGGACCCACGTATCTTGGTGCAAGTTTCCGCTTAACACCAAAACGTTGGACACTCTTCATTGGAGAAACTTTCAAATAAACGAAGTCTCCAACTTCAAATTCGAGTGGTTTTCTACGACGATCCGCATAGCTTTTCTGTCTCGCTTGCGCTGCAGCCATGTGTTTCTGGATGGTACGGACTTGTTCCTCGGCTTCCTGGACAAAATCAATGCCATAATACCTTCTTTCGCCAGCTTCCACCCAGTTTAGTGGAGTTCGACACTTTCGACCGTACAAAGCTTCGAATGGGGCCATCTTAATACTCTCTTGATAACTGTTATTGTACGAGAATTCGGCTAAAGGTAACCATTTTTCCCAAGAACCCTTGGATGAAATGACGCATGCTCGCAACAGATCTTCCAAGATTTGGTTAACTCGTTCTGTCTGACCCGATGTCTGGGGGTGATAAGCCGAGCTTCTCACTAACTTGGTTCCCAGAAGGTGATGCAAATGCTCCCAAAAGCGAGCAGTGAACTGGGGACCACGGTCAGAAACGATAGTACGAGGTACCCCATGAAGCCGGACTATCTGATTGAAGTACAACTCAGCATAGTCAGTGGGACGATAGTCCACTCTAACTGGAATGAAGTGAGCTGATTTGGTCAAACGATCCACAATTACCCAGATGGAATTATGATTTTTGACAGTAGGAGGAAGACCGACAATGAAATCCATACTTATCTCTTCCCATTTCCAGCCTGGAATGGAAAGTGGCCGAAGTAGCCCAGCTTTCATGTGCACAGCTTTAACTCTGCAACAGGTGTCACATCTAGCGACATATGCAGCTATCTCTTTCCGCATCTTGGTCCACCAATAAAGGGGTTTCAAATCATAATACATCTTATTACTACCCGGATGGATGGACAACTTGGACGAATGGGCTTCGGACAGGATCTGATCTCTAAGCTCTCGGTCCTTAGGTACCACTAACCTATCCTTAAACCACAGCACACCTTCGTCATCTAACCTGAAATGCTTAGTCTCTCCTTCATTCATCCTCCGTTTTATGTGAAAGATACCCGTGTCAGTCTTTTGGAGCTCAATGATTCTATTTCGGAGAGTACCACTGACAGTGATGTTGTACAGGACTGCCGGATGTAACAGGCGAGATTGGTAAAAATCAGTTTCAATTAAGGAATGGCAATGAGACTTACGGCTTAAAGCGTCCGCAACCACATTTGCCTTGCCTGGGTGGTAGTGTACTTGAAGATTATAATCTTTAATCAACTCGAGCCATCTTCTCTGACGCATATTTAGCTCGGGTTGAGTGAAGATGTATTTGAGGCTTTTATGATCGGTGTAGATATTGCAGACATTTCCCAGCAGATAATGCCGCCAGACTTTCAAAGCATGAACAACTACAGCCAGTTCTAAGTCATGCGTTGGATAATTCACCTCATGCTTCCGAAGTTGTCGCGAGGTATATGCAATTACTCGGCCTTCCTGCATCAAAACGCCTCCCAATCCTATGCCTGAGGCATCACAATAAACATCAAATGGTTTCTCGATATTCGGTTGTGCCAAAACCGGAGCTGAGGTTAGGAGGGTTCGTAGTTGGTGAAAAGCCGCATCACACTCAGGAGTCCAGACAAACCTGGTGTCTTTCTGCAGCAACCGAGTCATTGGCTTGGCTATTTTGGAGAAATCCGGGATGAAGCGACGATAATAGCCAGCCAACCCAAGGAAACTCCGAACCTCGTGAACCGAGATAGGAGCCTTCCAGTTTAGTACTTCCTGTACCTTGGCGGGATCCACCATAATTCCTCCATCGGACAACACATGCCCAAGGAAAGGTACTTCACGAAGCCAGAATTCACACTTACTGAACTTTGCATATAGTTGATGTTCACGCAGTCTTGTGAGGACTATACGCAGATGTTCAGCGTGATCCTCCTCATTCACAGAATATACCAAGATGTCATCAATAAATACCACCACAAACTTGTCCAATTCAGGCATAAACACCGAATTCATCAAGTACATGAAGTGTGCGGGGGCATTTGTCAAGCCGAAAGACATAACAAGATACTCATAAAGACCGTATCTGGTAGAAAAGGCTGTCTTTGGAACATCTTCCGGGCGAATTTTAATTTGATGGTAGCCCGATCTTAGATCGATCTTGGAGAAAACTTTAGCTTTAGACAACTGATCGAACAAGATGTCGATTCGCGGTAGAGGGTACTTATTTTTGACAGTGACTGCATTGAGAGGTCTATAATCTACGCACATCCGCAACGACTGATCCTTCTTCTTTACAAAGATAGCAGGACATCCCCACGGCGATGAGCTAGGACGAATCAACCCTTTCTTCAAAAGTTCATTCAATTGCACCTTAAGTTCAGCTAGTTCATTTGGAGGCATCCTATAGGGTCTCCTAGAGATGGGTGCGGTGCCAGGCAACAACTCGATTTTAAACTCCACATCCCGATCCGGAGGGAGTCCCGGCAAATCATCGGGAAAAACGTCCGGAAATTCATTTACTACGGAAATTTCAGCCAACGCCTTTGCTTGCACAGCATGAATTTCCCCCGACAATTCAACCTTTCTGGGAAGTTGTACTAGAAAACCTTTTTGATCTGTAGGATCTCTGAGCATAACTACCCGAGCGGATGTGTCAATGAGTACCCCATTCTGACTCATCCAATTCATGCCCAAGATAACATCTATGTCTAAACCAGGTAAAACCAATAGGGCAAGCGAATAACTTCGCCCTTCTATCTCAAACTCAAGGTTCCCCACTACTTTGTTTGTGGAAATATTCCCACTTGCAGCACTAATACAATAACCCACACCTTCAACAGTATGCAACTTGTGTGCAAATTTGGATGCAAACTTAGGACTGATAAAGGAATGTGAAGCACCTGAATCAAAAAGTACCACTGCGGGGTGTTGGTCAACTAGAAACTTACCAGCGGTGACCACCTCACCAGATGGAATTTCCTCAATGCTGTTATAATGGGCGTGACCTTGACGGCCACCTTGGTTGACATTCTTCTTGGGGTAAGGACAATTCCTGGACCAATGGCCTGGCTTGTTGCAGTTCCAGCAAGGCATGTTGCTAGGGGGAACACTGGAGCTGCCTTGGCCCGCATTACTCTTTGGCAGAGCCACTGTATATGCCTTACGAAACCCAGTTTTCATTGGCACCTTCTTTTGTGGAGGACGGAACTTAGCATTTGTGGCAGGAGGGCGAGGGGAAGACCTCGGTGCCGCTGAGGCCCTTGACTGAGAAGCACTTGCCTCAAGGGCCCTTTTACGGCTCTTAGAGGCAGAATAAATAGTATTGTTGTTCTCCTGGGTCAAAGCATCGCTGATGAAATCATTGAAAGTAGTACATTTGCTAGTGCCCATTGTTTTCATCAGTTTTGGGCCGAGGCCCCTTTTGAAGCTAGCAATCTTTTTGGCATCGGTATCCACAAACTCAGTGGCATACCTTGCCAGGTTGTTGAAGGACTGCAAGTATTCAGTCAGGCTTTTGTTTCCTTGCGACAGCCTCATAAACTCTGTGTGCTTGATTGCCATAAGACCGGGAGGAATATAATTTCCCCGGAATGCCGCCTTAAACTGATCCCAAGCAATCGGGACATTGGCAGGCAGTGTGGAACGATAGTGGCTCCACCAAATACCCGCTGGACCATGCAACTGATGGGAAGCATACTCAGTTTTCAGCTCATCAGTTAGGCGTAGCAGACGAAACTTTTGTTCAATGGTATTCAACCACTCGTCAGCCTGCAGTGGTTCTTCCGCTTCCTTGAAGAGCGGGGGCTTTGTATCCAAAAAGTCCTTGAAATCGCTGTACTGATTTGGCTCTGGGCCCTGGCGGCCAGGACGAGCCTCCCGGTTAGCCAGCTGGCGCATAGCATCCGCCAACATGCGCTGCCCTTCGACCACTGTCTGCATCAACTCGGCCGGAGTAGGTGGTGGCGGAGGGGGTGGCTGTTCCTCCTCCTCATTTCCACGACCCCGACGTAGATTGTACGACATCTGCAAAAATGCATAGCCAATGAGCACTGACGATGTGGGAAATTTGTAGATGAATTATTGCGAAATGTCAAACTGACTGTATGAATAGATTTCTCATAATAATTAAGGCACAATAATTCACCACAACCGCACAATCCATTCTAGTGCATCGTTTGACGAGATCATACTTGGTAATCCAACAAGATGCTCTTTGATAAAGGCTCACTCACAGGGAGCACAACGGTTACCGGACCGTTTACTTTGCTATCTACGTGATTTTCGACCTTTTGCACGGTACTTGGATTCCATCTCAAGATTTTTAGTTGACTGTGAAAGGCTACTTCAAACTGACCACAAAGAGACTTCTCAATGAAGAGTTTCATGGTGGATCATGACTAGCCACCTCGATACCTACGCGTGCCAAGCAGCACAGCCTTATGTCGCGCGCCATAGGAGGCCCTCGGTTTCGTCGCGGCACCGAAGGGTGCTAATCGTGACACCATCATCGAACGCAACATAATAAGACATCAAGTTGTGATCGAAATTAACAGGTTCAAACTACATTCAGGAAACATACGGTTCAGCCTTACATCCCAAAGTCAAGTTATTACAAGGCCTCACTCCTTCACAGGGAGGGCACAAAAGACGATCCTAACATTAAAGGCACGTGATGACTACTCTAAGCATCATCCTCCGAGTCGGTGTCATGGATCTCCCCGCCGTCCTCATCACTGACAGGCTCTAACTCCTCGTCTTCTTCTTCTTCTGGCTCTTCCTCTGGTGCTTCTGCAGGTGGGGCATCCTGTGGTCCATCAACCTCCACTTCATCATCATCCTCAGCCATGAAGATTCCCGAAACCCATGTCCTCATCGACGTTGTTGTTTCGAGGCAGCAGGGGATTAAGCTCGTTGTTCAGGCGGTGCACTTCTTCATGAAGGTTGTCATTGTACTCTTCAGCATTTTCTAACTGTTGCTCGAGCTCAAACTGGCGAGCTCTCAGAACATTCTCCTCGTGCCAGGCTTCATCCCTCTGTTCCATCACACGGACCAACATGCGTTGACAGTTGCGGTTTGCTACTGTCAACCTCTGGACTGCAAGCGTTTCTTGATCACGATCATGAATCACTTGTTCCAGTTGTTGCCGTGCTGCATCCCTAGCAGCAGTCACCGCTGCCAGCTCTGCCCTCAGCCTTTCCACCTCAGTAGGCTCAGGGCGGGGCTCACGTGGAGCGAGCTGATGACGCGGTGCCCTGCCCCCAGTGGACTTACGAGCGGTCCTCTTGGTACGGGCCATCTGTAGCAACAAGATAAGATACGACTTAAAGTGAGGATCATTTAGGGGATACGAAATTTACTTTAGTCGGGAGCACAGAAATTTTTAAGGAGGGAGTAAACGATATGTATGATATATTTAAACATGATGCATGCACGTTCCGTACGCCCTCTCACCTTAGTAGAAACCTAAAGTTCTAACGCTAGGCGGTGGCATACATATGTTCTCTCATATAAGCGAAACTATCGGTCTACTCGTTACGCTGTTAGTGTACCTGCAGAAAATTTCATTGCAGCCCAACAATTCCCAATATAAGCACACAAGAAAGCAGTAAATTAAATACTTTCCATATACACTTCCCCAGATGTATATACTTCAGTATCAAAGCTACCCGATAATAAGGCTCCCACAATTAAGTGCTTACATAATTACATGGTTTAAACACGTAAGGATGAAAGTCACCAAACTACTCTCCCCTAGATCGCCGGTTGGACGATCATGCTCTCACAACTCACACTTACCAGAGCGTCGAGGCAATTGATCCATACATTACCACCCAAGTGGATGGCATCCATACAATTTCACGCCGTATGGACGACGAAACAAAAACAAACAAGGCCCCCAAGTTAGTCTTTATAATAAGCCACCTAAGAGTCCTTATTTGGGCTAAGGGATGTGATCACTGGCATACCTAAAAAATAATTTTTAGAGTTTAACCCTTTTCGCAAACAAATACTTTTGTTTTTAATTACCCGTAAGATGTGTTTAATGTTGAATTATGCTCCGGTACCAGCTGTAACAGAACCGACCAAATTATAAGAGCACAAGTACAAAAACAAGCACCGAAGCGCTCAAATTTTCGAACTTGAGCCCATATAATCCCGGTAGTCACTCGAAATCACGAAGGATTTCAAACCAAACTGCTTACAACCAGGATCGCATCGTTCAACATACAACATCATACGTTACATTTCACAAATAGTGCTGAAATAAGTTTACACAAACGGAGTAGCAATTATTACAAACCAAGTTTGAAAGTAGCGGAAGCACAACACACACTAGTTAATTAAATACTGCCAGTCTGGATGATCGACAACCCGCAAAAGCATGAGGAAAGTACATAAAGATGATCACGCCCAAGTGATCTAGTCATCATCACCCGCAGGGTGGAGACACGTCTTGCAGAATCCCTGATAAAGCATGTCATCTGCAACAGGAGGGAATAAACCCTGAGTACTGGAATGTACTCAGCTAGACTTACCCGTCGAAAACCAGAAATAAAGTGACACCAAGGATTATGCAAGGCTTACACAAGAGGCTAGCTGACATAACATTTTGCATAAAGGCATAAGTAATTGAAACTCTTATAACCTGTACTAGCAGTTATTTTTAGCATTTCCCTGTAATGTATCTTAGCACCTGTACTAAACATGCACTTGATTATAATCAAACAATTATCATCATTATATCCAGAGCAGGTATGAATTGTGGCAATCATTGTATCATTCCCTTAACCACCGGTTCATTTAATGAGATCTACGTTGCCGCTGCTCAAGTCAAGTGCTCACTAACCGGGAGCGACGGCGATTCGAATCGAATTCCTATCCAGCTGGAGGGGTATTTCTAACACTCACCGCGCAGGCCCCTGCCAGGGTCGCACAAGCCACCGTTTCATATGATTCAGGAATCGCGGGTCCGAATGATGTCGCGACCCCAAGGGCGACACTCTGCCAGGTGATAGGGACTCTAACCCCCCCTTGGTCTCACGCCAATGTCCCCAAGCACATCCTTTCTCTCCTCCAAGAAGCAACCTACCATTCGATTCCCGGCCTGAATCACATTACTCGGCTTCGCGGTCGGAACGACTTATCCGGCCAACTAAGTGTTAGACTGCGTTCAACATGACTCAAAGACGTACAGCGAATCGGAGGCCAGCGCGCGGCCCGCCTTGGCGCCCCGCCCACGCGCGCGACTTATCCGGCCAACTAAGTGTTATCCAGCCAGCGCGCGGCCTGCCTTGGCACCCCGCCCGCGCGCGCGACGCTGACAGTGCGGACCCGCAGGCCAGAGAGAGAGAGCGAAAAGGGGGAAGACGGCCGCGACTCCGGCGAGCTCAAGCTCGCCGACGACGGCGCCTCCGGCGATGAAAGGAGCACCAACGGCTTCCCCGCGACTTCCCGCATCGACCAAACCTAGGTTTGCTGAACCTATCCCACCCTAGCTATGACGGCCATGGTGACCGCGGCTCGGAGGCGGCACCCGGTGGTGGTCCGGCGAGCTCCGGAGGTCAGGGACCCAAGTGAGGTGTGCTGCGGTTTCCTGAGGACATGGCGGACCTCTCCATGCCACGGAAAAGGACGGAGGTGGAGCAAGTGCCGCTGGCCACGTGAGCACCGTACCGGTGGCCATGGCGCGGCGGCGCACGACGGTGTTCCGACGTGTACCGGCCATCCCATCCGGTAACGTCATCACCTAGGCTTCTCTACCCGACCCGGAACCCAAAACATGTACTAGTGAGAATGGAGGATGACCGTAGGGAGCTGGCCACGGTGAGCCGCCGCGCGGACAGTGCGCCGGCGAGGACCCACGGTGGCGGAAACCGAAATTCGCCCTCACCTCTACACAATCCGGTCAAGCAACGGTTGGAGGAGGTGGAGGGGATGCTGGTGGAGCGGTGGACGGGATCTGGAGGACGGTGGTGCGACGGTGAGCTTGCACAAGCACGGGGCGGGCGGTGGCGGCAATGGCGCCTCCGTTTTCCGCCTCGGTGAACCCGGCCAGAGCGAGAGTGAAGGAGAGAAGAGTGAGCGCGAGTGTGGGGGTGGAGGTGTCGGCTCGGTCTTCATGCTGAGCTCGCAGGCGACGTGGGGCGTCGGCAGAACACGCGCGCCACGCGGCCACCGGGCTCTGCCCGAGCGCCACGACGCGGTCGGCCGCGGCCGTCGTTGTCTGAACGTTTCGTTTCAGAGCTCAAAGGTGTCGACTGACAGGGCAAGTTCAACACCGATTATCTCCCAAACCAGTTCGAATTAGAAGAAGATGATAATACCAAAATTGTAGAGCTACATGAGGACTACAAGTTTGTCAATTGGAGCTTGGGCTGGTTCGGCCTAGATTTGAAACTACAGAGCTCCAAAGTGGGTCACCCGAAAACTGAAACTTAGTTTCAGTCACAATGCCGACTGAAACCCGATTTTCTAGGCACCAAATCTCCTAAACCATTTAGAACTAGGTGATGGTGATATTGACAATGTTGTAGAGCTATGTATGGACAACAACTTTGTCAATTGGCTCATAGTCTAGTTTGGCCTAGTTTGTGAGTTACAAGTTGCTAAAGTGAGGTACAGTGAAACTGAAAAGTCTAATTTCCAGACTTAGAATTTTTCTAAGTGTTGATCACCACTCAAGCTGACTTGTGGGCCATTTTTGAGCATGCTCTGGTCATTTTCATGAGATGGCCATATTAGAACTTTTGTTCCTTATGAAATTCTCTACAACTTTGCTTAAGGTTGCTCCTCCATGCAAGGTCTCTAAATTAGACTTTTTAACTGGTCAAACTAGAGCCTTCTAGGGTCAAATGGTGGTCAAACTTTTCTTGGAGGGCAATTTTGTAATTTTGGTCAACATGAACCTTGTTCCAAATGTTACCCTAAGTATAACTAAGGTGTTGTAGGTCATGATTGGCTACCTTACCTTTGTGTTACACCATCTATCAAATACTTCATGAAATAAATCAAACAAACCCTAGAATAATTACATGTGTTGCATCACATAAAATAACAAACATGAATGATGCATGCTTATGTTTATGCCATGCAAATGCAATGCAATTAAGGACTAAACACTTGAAGTGTTACAATGATCACCATGTCCATCTTGCCACCAACCTTGGAGTGTACTAATCCTCATATGCTACATACAACTTAGGCATGGGATTAGTACTTAGGCATTGTCACTAATTACCAACACCAAACATAGGACTTTCAATCTCCCCCTTGTTGGTAATTGGTGACAACCCTTTCACAAAGATGTTATAATAAAATTTTGATTGAACCCATGTCACATTGTCCAAGTATATTACCATGTGTAAGAATTATGGACATGTGATCATGAATTCAAATTGATAGCAATGGCTCTCCCTACATGTATGCTATATGTTTGGATTTTGGAAGCATACATGTTAGATAGGAAAGATTAGGAGCATTGTCTACCAATAGGTGCTAAGTGTTTTAGATTATAGACCTTTGAAGCGTGATACCATCGGAGTAGCGATAAACACCATCTTAGCACCTTGTGTAGTTAGATTCCACTTGGAAAAGCACAAACATAACTAGAAACCTCATGAGATCAACATTATAAGCAAGGCTCTAGTACCACTTTGAAAAACATGAAGCAAGAAAAATCTAGCTACTTCCTATTCATACTAGTACCTCAATGCATCATTCAAATTATACTAGCAAGACACCACACAAGCAAAGTATCAGAGAAAACGAAATGCATAACTATGCATCATACATATGAAGTGCACATGGAAATGCAACATTCATGCTTAAGAGCTTGCTCCCCCTACTTGTGTGCTCAAAATTTTAGTTGATCCCCTTCTTTTATCAATTCTCCCCCTTTAGGATCTATCTTTGTGAACAACATTTTCTCCCCCACAACATTTTCTTCCTCTTTGAGTTCTATCTTTGTGAACAATATTTTCTCCCCCTTTGGCACCAATTGACCACAAGGAGCAAACTTTAGATAGATTATCATGTTGAAATATGGGGTGAGGATCAAGTTTGTGATTCAACCTAGATTGCTTGCATAAATAAAATGCTTCGGTTTGATCCAAGGGCAAGCTTCTTCACACCTCACTAGAAGGGTTATCATGCACCATGTTGAAGCAAGTATTTAGACAAGTTTTCTAGATTAAACACTTAGGATCACAAGCTACTTAAACAAGTTATATGCTACCACTAGATCATACAAGTCATGGAAACAATAGTGGTACCATATAAACTTCAAATTCATTTGATTTTCATGAATGAGCCTAGAACATATAAATTATGACTAGATGCACTAAACAAGTCCTTAGCATAGAATGTATGACATGTCAACCAATTGTACCTTAGGGCTCGAAGGAGAGGCATGTCATATATGGGGTGCATCAACTCATGTTGGAGAAGTCAAGTATGTTCAACTCATTTTTTAGCTTGTGAAATCTCTTCTCATCAAGTGGCTTGGTGAATAGATCAGCTAATTGATCTTCGGTGCCCACACTCTCAATAGCAATGTCACCCTTTTGTTGATGATCTCTAATAAAGTGATGGCGAACATCAATATGCTTTGTTCTTTGATGTTGAACAGGATTGTTGGTTAGCTTCACGGCACTTTCATTGTCACATAGCAATGGCACATTCTTGAAATTGATTCCAAAATCTTTCAATGTTGCCTTTATCCACAAGATTTGTGCACAACAACTACCCGCGGCGATGTATTCGGCTTCGGCAGTAGATAGTGCAATACTATTTTGCTTCTTGGATGACCATGAGACAAGTGATCTTCCCAACAATTGACATGTCCCGGAAGTGCTCTTTCTCTCCACTTTATCACCGGCATAGTCGGAATCCGAATATCCAACTAGCTCAAAGCTTGCACCTTTGGGATACCATAATCCAACATCTTGTGTATGCTTTAAGTACCTCAATATTCTCTTTGTTGCCTTCAAATGACTTTCTCTTGGTGAGGCTTAAAATCTTGCACACATGCATACACTAAACATCACATCGGGCCTTGATGCTGTCACATAGAGTAGGCTACCAATCATTGATCTATATAGCTTTTGATCCACCATGTTGCCACTCTTGTCACTATCCAAGCTTCCACTAGTGCCCATTGGAGTTGTAATACTCTTTGCATCTTCCATGCCAAACTTCTTGAGCATATCTTTGATGTACTTAGTTTGGCTCACAAATGTACCTTCTTTCATTTGTTTGATTTGAAGTCCAAGAAAGAAACTAAGTTCACCAATCATTGACATTTCAAATTCCTTTGCCATCATTTTCCCAAACTCATCATAATAATCTTGATTGGTTGAACCGAATATGATATCATCAACATATATTTGCAATATAAATAAGTCTTTCCCAATCTTCTTGGTGAATAGTGTTGTATCAACTTTGCCCATGACAAATCCTTTGGATAGCAAGAAGTCCCTCAATCTTTCATACCATGCTCTAGGTGCTTGCTTCAATCCATATAAAGCTTTTCTCAACTTGTATACATGATTGGGTTTCTTGTCATCTTCAAAACCGGGAGGTTGCTCCACATACACTTCCTCTTGAATGTACCCATTGAGAAATGCACTCTTCACATCCATTTGATATAGCTTGATATTGTGAGCACAAGCATAGGCAAGTAAGATCCTAATTGCTTCCAATCTTGCAACCGGGGCATAAGTTTCACCAAAGTCAAGACCCTCTATTTGTGTGTAACCTTGAGCCACTAGTCTTGCTTTGTTCCTTACTACTATCCCATCTTGATCTTGCTTGTTGTGAAAGACCCATCTTGTTCCAATGACATTGTGATCCTTAGGCCTCTCAACTAGTTCCCATACTTCATTTCTCTTGAAGTTGTTGAGCTCTTCATGCATTGCATTTACCCAATCCGGATCTCTCAATGCTTTATCAATGTCCTTGGGTTCTTTCATTGACACAAAAGAAGAGTGACCACAAAATGATGTCAATCTTGATCTAGTTTGAACTCCTCTTTGTATGTCACCAATGATGGAATCCAATGGATGGTCTCTTGCAATGTTAGTTGGTTGAAGCACTTGGACTTGATTGCTTGGATGTTGATGTTGATCATGAGTTGGAGATGATGAACTAGCCACTTGTTGATCTTGTTGCACTTGAGATGATGTACTAGCTTGATTTTGCATAGGAGAACCACTAGCTTGTGTAATCGGACTTTGGAGCACTTGATCTTTGTTGTCATCTACATTAATAACTTGCTTTGGTCTAATATCACCAATATCCATTTCTTTTATAGCATTACTCAATTGAGTTCCTCTCACATCATCCAAGTTATCTTCTTCATCTTGAGAGCCATTTGTTTCATCAAACTCAACATCATGCACTTCTTCAAGTAAACCACTAGCCAAATTCCAAACTCTATAAGCTTTGCTAGTAGTTGAGTAACCAAGTAGAAATCCTTCATCACATTTCTTCTCAAACTTGCTCAATCTAGTGCCCTTCTTCAAGATGTAGCATTTGCAACCAAATACCCGAAAGTATGCAATGTTAGGCTTTCTTCCATTTAAGATCTCATATGGTGTCTTCTCTAGAAATTTATGGCAATAGAGGCGGTTGCTATAGAAGCAAGCCGTGTTGATTGCTTCGGCCCAAAATGAATGACTCACATTATACTCATTCAACATTGATCTTGCCATGTCAATTAAGGTTCTATTTTTCCTCTCAACTAGGCCATTTGATTGAGGTGTATACTTGGCCGAGAATTGATGTTTGATTCCAAGCTCTTCACATAGCTCATCAACTCTTGTGTTTCTAAACTCACTTCCATTGTCACTTCTCACTTTCTTGATTGTGGTTTCAAACTCATTTTGCACTCTCTTGATGAACTTCTTGAATATGTCAAATACATCACTTTTGTCCCCAAGAAAGAATACCCATGTGTATCTAGTGAAATCATCCACAATCACAAAGCCATACTTGTTGCCACCAATGCTTGTGTATGTAGTTGGCCCAAATAGATCCATGTGCAACAACTCAAATGCCTTGGAAGTACTCATAATGCTTTTCAATGGATGAGTGTTGCCTACTTGCTTTCCAGCTTGACATGCACTACATAGCTTATCTTTCTCAAATGTGACATCCTTCAAGCCTCTAACTAAGTCATGCTTCACTAACTTGTTCAATTGCTTCATGCCAACATGACCAAGTCTTCTATGCCATAACCAACCCATACTTGATTTGGTGAGCAAACATGTTGAAAGTTGAGTGTCACTAGCATTAAAATCAACCAAGTATAGATTCCCATATCTAAAACCTTTGAAGATCAAGTTAGAGCCATCAACACTAACTATCTCCACATCATCAACACCAAATATGCACTTGAAACCAAGATCACACAATTGAGCAACCGAGAGAAGATTGAAGTTCAACTTTTCGACTAAGAGCACATTGGAAATGCTATGATCATTTGAGATTGCAATCCTTCCAAGAGCCTTTACATCACCCTTGCTATTGTCACCAAATGTGATGCTATCAATGCCACTATCATTTGATTTGAGAGAGTTGAACATTCTTGAATCACCGGTCATATGTTGAGAGCACCCACTATCAAGCACCCAATGCCTTCCTCCGGCCTTGTAATTAACCTACAAAACAAATTAATGTTTCTTAGGTACCCATACTTGTTTGGGTCCTTGGAGATTAGTCACTAAGCTCTTTGGTACCCAAATGGCCTTCTTCTTTGGGCCCACAATTGGTGTACCAACAAACCTAGCATGCACACCTTTCTCACCCTTGGTAAGCACATAACAAGAATCAAAAGGAATGTAAGGTACATTAGCATTTTTCTTGTTCTTGTTCATTTTATTGCAATTAATCTCTAGATGCCCAACTTGCTTGCATCTATTGCAATAATGACCATTGCCCTTCACAAAGCGAGACTTTGGAGTAGCAAAGGCCGCCTTGCCCTTCTTAGGAGTATAGCCCAATCCCTCTTTGTTAAGAGAGAACCTTTGGCTACCCAAGCATTTTAGCAAGCGGGCATCCCCACCATAGGCATTGCCTAATGCGCGGGTGAGATCATCCACCTCTCTCTTGAGAGTCTCAACCACAAGTGATGAATCACTAGTGATAGAGGTAGAGTTGGTTGTGGTGGATGATGATGAGCTACATGAAGCATTAGTAGGACTAACAAATAAAGAATCATCAATAATATCACATGTTAGTCCAATATCACAAGTGACAATCACTTGCTCCTCCTTAGCTTCCTTCATGAACTTCTCTAACTTAAGGTCCTTTTCCTTGATGAGCTCAAGTAGAGTGGAGTGGGCTTCCTTAAGCCTAGTGTGAGCAATTTCAAGATCCTCGTGGTCTTCCTTTAGACACTCACGAGAAGCCTCTAGCTCATCAAAGGATTTCCTAAGAGCTTTGAGCTCTTGTTCAATTCCTTTGCACTCCTTACTCTTTTTGAGAGCAACAAGCTCCTCTATCAAGGCATCATTTTCATTGCTCTTGGCAATGAGCTCTTGTTCCAAGATTTTGTATTTCTTGGTTGTCCTCTTGTAGCCCTTGCTCATTTGATCTATTATACCTAATAGATCATCCTTGGAGTAGTCCTCATCCTCCTCATCATCACTCCTACAATCATCACTAGCACAAGAATCATCATCACTATCATCATGTTTTACCTTGGTAGGCTTGGCCATAAGGCATGTTGATGTAGTGTCGAAGATGGATGGCTTGTTGGAGAGGGCGATGTTTGCAGTGGCTCGTCGAGTGATCCTCTCATCATCACTAGAGCTTTCATCATCATCACTATCGGAGTTGTCACTATCCCAAGTGACTACATAACCACCACCCTTCTTCTTCTTGTTGAAAGTGAAGCTCTTCTTTGCTTTCTTCTCATTCTCTTTCTTATCCTTCTTGTTCTTCTTGAGCTTCAAGTCCCCATTATGAAATCTCTTATCTTCATAGGGGCAATCCGCCACTATGTGATCGGGGCTATTGCAATTGTAGCAAAGGGTCTTTGCCTTTATAGTGTCTCTCATCTTCCTTGTCCCATATCCTTTCTTCTTTATGAACCTTTCCATCTTGTGCACAAGGAGGGCCATGGTCTCATCATCGAATGGATCATCATCATCACTTTCTACCTTGCTCTTGCCCTTAGAGGATGAAGCCTTGAATGCAATGGGCTTCTCTTGCTTGACCTTGGTCTCCTTCTTCTCTTCTACCTCATCTTCATCATCATTGTATTGGGCATCGGTCATTATATCTCCAAGCACATTGGTTGGTTTGACCTTGTCTAATCCCTCTCTAAAGATCATTCTTCTCAAGGTGGCAAACTTCTTGGGTAAGCACATCAAGAACTTGTGTGAGAAGTCCTTGTCCTCAACCTTCTCCCCAAGCCCCTTGAGATCATTGACAATGACTTGGAGCCTATAGAACATCTCTGGGATGGATTCATCATCCTTCATCTTGAATGTGGAGAACTTGTCCTTGAGCATATATAGTTTGGCACTTTTTACCGTTGAAGTACCTTCATATGTTTCTTCAAGCCTTATCCAAAGCTCATTTGCCTTTTCAAGATCTTTGATTTGCTCAAATACTTTATCATCAATGGCACGATAGATTGTGTCAAGTGCCGCTGTATTGCATTGTTTGTTGATGCGGTCATTTGGAGTGAGGTTTTCCTCATCAAGAATGACGTATCCTTCTTTGGTCACATCCTAAACCTTCTCATGTATATTGCCTAGATATTGCTTCATCTTCCTTTTCCAATGATCAAAGGAAGAGACGCCATCAAAGAATGAAGGCTTACCATTAACATGATTGAACATAATTTGAGCCATCTTACACCGAGGTTGTTAAGCCTTACAAATGGTGACCACGGCTTTGATACCACTTGAAAGGTCTTGATGGCTAGAGGGGGGGTGAATAGCCTATTAAAAATTTTCTACAAGGACAAGCTAAACAAGTTTATCAATAAAATAAATAGCGAGATGCGAGTTTTGCTTAGCCTACGGGGTGTTTGCAAGCCACCTAACCAATTCACAAATCTAGTAATTGCACTCAACCGCACAAGTCAAACCGAGAAGGAAACTACAACTAGCAAGCTACACAAAGAAGCTACTCTAGCAAAGCTAACTAGCTAGCAAAGATAACTAAGAAAGTAATATGGAGTTGAGTTAGGAGGGTATCACCGAGGGGCGAAGTATTGAGCCAACCAATATGATCAACAATGAATACCAAGATAACCAAACACCGGGATCAATCAATCACAATATGAAAGTGATGACACGAAGATTTATCCCGAGGTTCACGTGCTTGCCGGCACGCTAGTCCCCGTTGTGTCCCTCTTCACCACGTGGTTCGGTGGCTAATCGGTCACACATCGAGCCTCTCAAAAGGCGCCACAAGAACCTACCAAATGGCAAAAGGTTGCAATGACACGAGCAATATACTAATGTTGCCTTTGGCGCTTCGCCGAGGTAGGCACAAACCCCTCACAATCACCGGAGGTGGCCAAGAACAAACACCAACTCTTGCCAACGCCTCTAAGCTGCTCCAAGCCGTCTAGGTGGCGGCAACCACCAAGAGAAACAAGAATCCCGCAGCAAATCAACCACCAAGTGCCAACTAGATGCAATCTCACAATGCAAATGCACTTGGATCACTCAATCTCACTTCGAATATGCAAAGAAGCAAGAGAGATGAGTGGGAGGGGAGTTGCTTAGCTCAAAGTGCTCACAAGTATGTCAAATGTTCGAGAGCAAGAGCCTTGAGCCGGCCAACGAGTATTTATAGACGTACCCCTTCGAATATAGCCGTTAGAAACTTGAAACAGCCGAAGTCGCGTTGACCGGACGCGCTGGTCCAACTGACCGGACGCGCCGGTCGCGCAACGGCTAGTTTCGCGAAGCACCGACCGGACGCGCCGGTCGCAACGACCGGACGCGCCGGTCACGACCGGACGCACCGGTCCCGTAACTGTCCGGACGCGCTGGTCAACCCTGAGCCGCGCACAACGAACCAGCGACCGGACACGCTGAAGAACTGACCGGACGCCACAGTGCCCGCGTCCGGTTGGAGTCCAGTAAGCTCCCTGGATGACCGGACGCGTCCGGTCGCCTGTGACCGGACGCGCCTCGCGTCCGACCAAACAACTGAAAAACGCGCAGATACTGGACACTGACCGGACGCGTCCGGTCAAACAGTGACCGCGTCCGGTCACCACTGTGACCCCCGTTTACCTCCGTTTCTTTTTCTGACTTCCGGCGTAGTGGAAAATAGGCATTTTATTTCCCCAAAATTGCCTGAATCCCGCGCTCGCACGCTCGGCGGGAGGGAGAGATGACCCCAAACCCTCTCTACCGCTTAAACTCCAACGCCATCGCAAATGTGCTAACACCACCAAGTGATCACGTCATGTGTGAGTGTGTTAGCATTTTCACAATCATTTTTCGAGGCGATATTAGTTCTATCCAAATGCATATGATCATGAAATGCACATCTAGAGGCACTTAGGAGTTCAATAGCCGCGTCATTCCCCTCTTTATAGTACGGCTATCTATCCTATAATGTAACCACACCCACTAGGTGTCTTGGTTACTAAAACACAACCCTTAAGCATATACCTTTGCCTTGATCACGTAGGGTTGCGTCCAAATCCAAGTGTGGCCATCATGATCACCATGTCCATCTTGCCACCAACCTTGGAGTGTACTAATCCTCATATGCTACATACAACTTAGGCATGGGATTAGTACTTAGGCATTGTCACTAATTACCAACACCAAACATAGGACTTTCAGGTGGTAGGGTCTCGCCGGAGCTCCGCGGCCGCAGCAGGGAGGTGGGCAACGGCGGGGGCAAGGATGAGGATGAGGAGGACGGGGTCGAGGGGTGGGACTGGAAGGTGGACAGCGCTACCGGCAGCGAGGCAGCCGCTGGCGGGGGCTGGCGAGCGAGGAGCAAGAAGCAGTGGCAACAATTTTTGCAAGAAAGGAAAAGACAACAGTAGATGGTTGTCCCAGAAGTCGACGTCTTTATCCTGAATGGACGTAGTAATAGGATGTAATTTTATTTATTTATTTTCATTTTGCATTATCTTCCCTTTAATTTGTGATCTGCCATTGAGATGAAAACCTTATAAGAATTTGGTTGTATGTGGTCTTACGTGACTTTTTCTTTTTCTAAAAAAAACCAAAAAGAGATGAAGACCACAAGTGCTGAACCTATAAGCAATCACTAGCAAGAATAGGTAGCCTTGTAATAGCATTCTTATCAATCACAAGACTACATATGTAACTGCATGCTTAATTTCATCTCCTACTCATCGTTATCACAAAGGTGAGCCACTCTATGTCATGGTGTCAACCAACAAAGCAACCGCCACAGCATTTTCCTAGCGTTCCAGTTCTCCGATGCCGTTCTCTTTCCCGCGCTCCGGCGCACGCGCCGCGGTGATCACAGCTGTGACAGCTGCGTCATAGCTGTCCGCAGACGCCGCTGCGAACTCCGCCATGGCGCCAGTGACCGCTGCCATGCCAGCACACAGCACCCGCCCAGCCATGCCCTCCATCCCGGTGGCCGCGCCCGAGCACACTGACCCGACGCCGGCGACAAAGAAGTCCAAACCGTCTATCACTCGTGCCTCAGTGGCCGCGTCAACCGCGCGCCCCCACTCCATGCACACTAGGAACGCCGGCGGCAGCGGATGGCTGGGCCGTGCCGCCCTGCTGATGCCGAGGCATCGTCGCGCCCACGCGGCTAGCGCGCGCGCATAGGCGCGCTGCGCAAACAACCAGGTCTCCAGGGCTCCTCGCCAGGCCTGGATCTCGGATTCCAATGCCAAGGCAGCCGGTGGGGGAGTTGCAGCCTCTAGTGGACCAAGGGAGATGGCAGTGGCGGCCGAGGGGTGGTGCTGGAGGAAGAGAAGTTTGGCGTCCTCGATGGTTCGCTTCTGAACTTTGTGGCGTTCAGCCATGGCGCGCCACATCCGCGATAACCTGCGTAACAAAAGGTCAGTTACTCAGTTCCAGTTGTGGTTATGCAGAATTATAGGCTATTTCCTTGATGTTGCTTACCAGATTTTCAGTGTAAAAGGCTAAGGTTTAAGGTATTCTGTCTGCTCATCTATTATAGAGTTATGATCAGTTGATACATGAGTAAACAGAGTTTGATCAGAATACAGCTCTTTTGTTGGCTCTAGTTATGTTTCATTTTGTGTGATTTAAGTATGTTTCATTTTGTGTGATTTAAGTATGCTAATAGCAAAAGATTCTGTTTAGACTTCTAGACCTTGTAGTGTTCTGCTACGCAAATGAAGTTGACTTTGCAATGCAAGCCTGTCAGCAATGAGTTTATGTAATATTGCCCTCCTTTTGATCTTTGAATCTTATGGTCTGTTTCTGCTTTCAGTTTACACTCTCAGAAAGGGTTTTAGAGCTTCCATGCAAAAAGTCTTGTAAAATACTAACAGTTAAATGATGATTATTGTTAGATACACTACCCCCAAACTACTTGATTAATTTATAATAAGCTTTAAGATTGTTCTAGCATTTCCCCGTTTGGTCAATACCATAGTCACAAAGTTTTTGGGTCGATGGGGTCGAGGTACGGGGTCGCGGTACGTAGTACGCTGCTCGTGATAAATTTTTACACTTCGGGTCGAAAATGAACCCGTGAATCCGGGTCGAGGGTCGAAGATGGTGAACCCGTTTTATGTGACTATGGTCAATACTCAATACACAGATGAGTTATTCGTTTTTGTCATTTATCTATTCTTAAAAAAGCACATTCCTTCAGATCACAAGCTGTTCATCTTACATTAACTGAAAACTTAGACGACGTCAATAGTAAACTTCAGCTAACAGAAGTTGGGCGCTCTTAATTGGCTGTGTTTACTATTTAGTCTTTATTATGGACATTTTCCAACAATTAACATTTTATTTCTAACTTATGTGGCTCCAAGAAAAAAATTTGAGTCATTTGCAAGCGATAATGGTACATAGAAAATTTTCATTTGCAGAATCCCTAGGATGAACAGAACCATACCCTTGAATCAACTCCATAAGCTGAGGATGCAGTTCCTCATCCCTTAGAATTTCAATCCTTCTTGATATTGACTGAACTGTGTGTATTGACACCTTCAGCCGAGTATGCAAGCTTCTCAATGCTGCGCAAGTCTTATCAACAGAGGAAGGTTCTTCGCCTTTCACATCTTGGTTCCTCAAATGTGTCAACCTCTTCTCATACTCGATTCTTAACCGCTCACCTGCCTGCAAGTGACCAAAACAGTTATGGCTTTCCCTTGCATTTGTCTACTGGTGTAAGTTCCTGACAGAGATCATACCTTTACTTCTTTGTATAATTTCTTCTCCCATGTATAAAGTCTATCTAAGGTCGAGTGGTGACTTCCAGACATGGTACTACAAGATTCTTCAGAGTAACAGCTGCTAGTCTCATTGTCATAGAGATCATCTATTGAGCTAGAGGGAGCAAGAAGGAAACGAGAAGATGATGAACGCGATGACGCAGAGCGCAAAAGTGCAACTGGGTTCAGCATCTTCGCTGCAATATACAATTGACAAGCTATGTTCAGTAAGTGTCAAATCTGGATCTTTAAAGTAATTTCAGTATTGGATCGTAAAAGCAGTACCAGAAAGATCGTTTGAGGTTGAGTACTGAACTCTACTTGCCTCCAACATTACTGAGATTTCCCGAGCAGCATCACATATCCCCAAGAACTGACAGTCGATATCCTTCATGGCCTCAACCAAGCTTGCTGGCCTTCGATTCAGATATACTGTGAAACCAGGAGTTTCTTCTGCATTTGCTACTCTGTTTCTCATCAGTTCTTTCTTGTGTGCCTTTATCTCAAGTTCTACTGTTTTGCGAGGTTCTGGTGCTTCAGTACACTGAATACCTTTGGATTCAAATCCCTTTGTTTCTTGCTTCATATTGGCATCAAAATTCACAGAGCAAGTGCCCTCGTTAGAAACCATACACTCATCTGAATGCTCACATTCCTCGTCATCATCTTCCTCATCATCTTCATCTTCATCATCATTTGCATTGTCATGCTCTTCTTTTTCCTCTTTTCTGTGCATTTGTATATGCTCTTGACACTCATCATCTTCCTCTTCAAGTTCTGGAATTCCTTCCTCCTCTCGTACCCGTTGTAACCTCGCAAGTTCATCATCAGTGACCACATTGTCGTAGCTACTCCGAGGGCGGGGATATGCAAAGCTGTCCAGCGATGAGAATGGGTTCCAGAAGAAGTCCCACGGTGATGATTCCTGCTCCTGGGGTGACGGAGGTGGGTAGCTTGGCCTGTCATATGGCACGTGATAAGAATTCCTCTGTGACTCCTGGGGTGATGTTGATGGGTAGCTTGGCCTGTCATAAGATCCATAATAAGAAGTCCTCATTGCCTCCTGGGGTGATGAAGGTGCATAGCTTGGCCTGTCATAAGACATGTAATGGGAAGAAGAATTCCTAACTGGTTCCTGGGCCGATGGAGGTGGGTAGCTTGGCCTGTTATAAGGTGGTGGGTAGTATGAAGACGATCTCACCGGTGAGTGCATTGGTAAGAACCTATCCATGCCACTGTCATTGTCCATAGGGTAATGTGACTCAACACGGACTGTTTCCACCGGTCGTGGGTGCTCCTCAACTGACAGTGATGCGTTAGGTCCTGACCTCAGGTATCTTGAGACATGAATGGTTCTCTTCTCATATGAACCATAAGGCAGCCCAAGCATCTCTGGCTTCTGTTGCTTGACAGGAGAGATGAATGTATCGAAGATGAGCTCATGTTGATCATCTCCAGCAACAAACCGTTGGAGAGCCATTGAAACACGCTTCAGGGACTCGATGTAAGCAATGTGAGAAGATGCAAATCGGTTGCGTTGCTCCAGTGCCTGCTTGATGAAGTCCCTTCTGTCCCGGCACGTCTTGACAGCCTCCTCATCTTCTAACCTGGAAGCAGCACATCCCATCTCTCCAAAGCCTTGTATAGTGTTCAAGGACCAGTCATGCTTGGATCATAATCTCTGAACTTTTAACGTGAGGAGAAAAATGACAAAATGTTACAGAAAAGTTTCAGCTTCAGGAAACCAGGTATTGCTTCATCCATCACTGTGGAAATTACCTAAAACTGTAGAAAGGTCACTTGTTGCCAGCAAGAACACTGCTGCTGAAGCCAGTGAATGGGGAGATGACCTGGACCACAATCCTACAATTTGGCAAGTTTCAGAGATTTCAGAAACAACAGTGATGATGCGGAATGATCACATACACTAAGCTTACTACATGTATCAACAATGAACTCAAGCATAGGTTATCCATGTGCAAGTCGAAAACACTGAAACTGTCATTCCCAAAAGTGGAATGAAAACTACTAGACATCAGAAAGACGATCCTTTGCAAATGGAATGCCCCACTGCAACATGCCCTACACTGCACTACACATTTGTTCGGTAGCAACCAAATTCTTTTTTCTCCTAAAAGAAGACTAAGGAAGCATGAAAGTGAAGAATATCATCCTTGGCCCAGCAGAGATGAAGGGGCCTACCTTCTGCTCCTTGCATAATGATGGTCACAGTAAACGGACTCGACAACTAAACTAAATTCAGTTCAGGACACTGTAAGATGCCGGGTGAGGACAGCGCCATGAAAACTAGAAGTGCGAGTACAATGCCACATTTTGTTTCAGGGAGATTAGCACAAATATTGCCATCATTAATGTCTTTAAACTATAGACAGACACGAAAAGCAATAAAAAAAGATATCATATAGGTGAAATCAGGGGTCAGCCGCTGAAGATTTTAACAGTAAAACTAGAGCACGATTGTAACCCTGAACACTGTACAAACAGGTGGACCTGGATGGAGTAGTCGTATTCAGTTGTCTATGCAGTTGGCAAAAGTAAAACATAGAAACATACAAAACTGCAGGTAAAGCCCAAAATTCTGGTGATGATTTATAGCTAATAATAACTTTGTCTCTTTGCACATTGAGAGAGAGAGAGAGAGAGAGAGAGGTCACGGGCTCTTGGTGGCTCAAGGGATGTGTTGGTTGGTTGAAAAGACTAATTCCACAACAATCTGAAAAACCACAGCGCAATCCTGACGAACGCCGAAGATACGAGGAACCAGGCGAAGGAGATGGGAGGAAAAATCAGGAGGAGACGAAAAAAAAAGAACAGAAACATCAAACACTGTTGCTGCAAGAACCGTGAACAATTCCCCTCTCGCCGATTGCCACACCAAAGATCGAACGGCGACAAGAAAAATGCAAAGAAAAAAACGAAGGCCGAGTGAGCAGGAACGCTGGAACAGGCAGACATCATTGTGAAGTGCGAAGGAAGCAAAGGCGACGAGGAAGGGAGGGCGTACCGAGAAGAGAAACCAGGGACGGCACAGATGTTCTTGAAGCGCTCAAAAGGACGCGCGGTATTCTAAAGATCGGGAGCAGCTAGCTCTACAAGAACGAATCCATTCCTTCCGCCTCTCGCTCTTTCTTTCTCTCTTAACTCGCTTTGGCCCCCACATATTTCTCACCCCGGCCGCACCGATTGCAAACATTAATTTAACAGAACAAAAGGCAGGATGCGCGCGAGCTGCGTGTATGCATTCGGATTAGAATAAGAATCGGAGGTATACCTGAGAGAGAGTGAGGGAGACGGCCTTCTCTTTTCCAGGAGGCTGCTGCTGTGTGAACAAGAACGAGGAGTGGAAGACGATGCAGAGGTAGGGAGAGAGTGTGTGGAGTGGCAGGGAAACGGAAGGGGAGAGAGAGAGGGGCTACAACTACAACGGTCAAAAGGCTTCAAGGAGGAGAGGAGAGGACAAATCACCGGCGATGACAGAGAGAGGGAGTGGGGAGGAGAGAGAGGAAAGGAGAGATTAGGTAGGGGCAGTCAGATGCTACTGTTAACTCTCCGTTAACTAGAGCTAAGAAATGATAGCTCGAGGAGATGGAACAAGAGGCCCGAGGAGTTGCAGTCTGGCCTGAGGAGACGCGCCGCCGGGCACCAACCAGAATCGTGCGTGTCTTCTCCTCCGGTTCCCTTCTGTTGGGTGCGTGTGTGCGTGAGCTGGGCTGGGTGCGTGTGTTGGCTGGGTACCTGGGCCTGTGCGTGAGTTGGCTGGCTGTTCACAACTTCGTTTTTTTTTACTTCCCATTACTTTAACGGTGAGTTAACAGATATGGTAAAAATAGATAACAGAGTCATCTTTTGATGCTATTTCTTAAAACTTTGGATCCTTTAAATGGTACCAATCCAATTTTCCCGCGAAACTGAATTCAGACGTGGCCCTACATTTCTTTGTTAGTAGTAGTATTTTCTTCGGACGACGATATCATGCGACCCCACTGTCGCCGCCCACCGCCCCGCCATAGTGTGGTAGGGTCTTGTCGGAGCTCCACTGTCTCGGATAAGACCCTACCGTGCCTATGCCGGCTTCCTTCTTCTCATCCTTCCGCCACCGCCATGGCCATGGTCGCCCCCACCTAACCCCACCTGACTGCCTCCGCCACCGCCCGCTCTAGGATCACCATCGCCCCCGCCTCGTCGCCGTCTCTCCCGTCCCTACCGTCGGGCCTGGCTACCTCCCACGACCCCTTTCTAAGCCGTTGGAGATGGAGAAAAGGATAAGGAGAGTGTGAGAGCGGTCGCGCACTCACGCTAGAGCGCGACCCACGCCGAAAAGAGTTTGCATTTTTTTCATAGAAATTGGTCTCGGCACATTTCAGGTGTGGCCCTACATTTCTTTGTAAGTAGTAGTATTCCCTAATAATACCCCCCGCTTATTCATTTTCTTCGTGAAAATTGGTCTCTGCAGTTAGCTCATTCCAACTACGACGTGTTTGAATCCTGCTAACTAACTATTAGTTGTGTTAGCTAGAAAAAAATTAACTAATAGCTAATTGTTAGCTAAATAACAGGGCAAGACATTAGGTGACTTGTTAGTCCAAACTTATAGGATCCTCTGTGGTAGGTAAGAAATTAGTGGTAGGTAAAACATTAGTTAATTTTTGGCAGCTAGTAATTGTTAGCTATATGGAACCAAACATTGGCAGTGCCTAAAAATTAGAAATTATTTTGCATCATATATTTTACTGAGAATTTATTTTTCTTCAATTTTTTCTCTGCTTCTCTTTCTCTCTCTGCAAGGGAGTTTGTTAGATTAAAAACCTCTTTCTTTTTGTTGGTACGCAAATACTTTATGCAATACATGTATAGGACAATGTTTCTTACGCTAGATGATAAGAAGATGAGGTGTGGCCGTAACAGCCAGGCTTGGATCGTTCAGAGAAAGTCAAAAAGAAAAGGTTCTGAAAACTTTGGCATTACTATTTACCAAACCTGATTTTGTTTATATACAATTTGTAATTTTTTTTGGTCCATGCCATTCCAACTCACCAAAGAAGGAGAAATCTCCAACGGCAAGCTTCACTCCATGACTCCATCCTTCGTCTCCAAAAAAAAGGTCTTTTTTATTCATTTTTGGCTCGTTTTTTTCTGCACAAATTTCTGTCGGTTTGGTCATCGGTCGTTTATGCGTGACCTTCATGCACGCCGCTCTAGACGCTTCACACAAAGCTCATGTCCTCTGAGGGACAATTAAGTTAGTTGCACCAAGAAACGCTTTTGAAACAGCTGAGAGAGAGAGAAAAAGAAACCTTTTTAAAATTTGAAACAAACCAAAACCTTTTCCTGCACCAAAAAAACTATTTTTATTCTGGGCAGACAGGTCTTGGATCAAGAGAAGAATGTGATCAGCAATCATATGAACCGTCACTCATCTCACCGAGTCACTGTGTACGCTGCACCTTGCTGGCTGGCATACACAAGCACAAGCTATGGCCACACCACAACCACAAGGCCACAGGGGGGGGGGGGGGGGGGGGGGGGGGGGGGGGGGGTCAGCTGCACAGGAAGAATGCAAGCAAAAGGTCACAAAAAGGATTAGGAGAATAGATGTCCCCTTGATCTTTTAAGGTCCTGCTCAAATTCAGATGAAGGTTCGTCAGATGCCTTGCTTGCTGCACTAAGTGGTGGCTAGGATTGACTTGAGGCAAGAGGAATCATACGTGTAGCCTTTCCTTCCGTCTACTAAATTTTTTTATCCTCTTTTGTTTTTTGTGCAAATGTGTCTAAGGTATGTACAAAGCAGAGTCACAGGATGAGTTGATTTAAAGTACACCTGTATTGTTTGACTTGCTAGTACTAGGATTTTATATGTATTGGTCATATCTTAATATTGATGTGGATGGTAGTTCAAAGCACTAAGAGCGGTGTAAATATTCGCCGAATGGAGAACTTCAAGTAGACGCTAGAAAGAACTTAACTTTTTAGTATGTTTTGATTGAGTTATTATCTGTTGCTTGTTGGAGGATCTCTAATTTTAGGATGTGGTTGTTGGGGTAGTGAGTGTGTGCATTTGTACCCTGTCTTGCACAAAAAAAAAACGAATTGTTGAGAAATTCTAATTTTGGTGTTCTTCAATGAATGAAATCTAGGCATCCTTAAATATTTATCCATGTAGATAACTAACAAGTGCTGATTTGGCCAGCAAATGGCAGATTATCCTTGAGTCTTTTTTTGACAAGGAAGAGGACGGCGTTACAAAGCAGGTCTGAAAAGGACATCTTGTATGGACGGAGAGGGGCATGCATGGGAATTTTCAAAAAGATAAAGCACGGTTTGTTAACCTCCACCTCTCTCTCTCTCTCTCTGAGATGATAAAAGCAGCAGACATTGAAAGATTCGTGCATGCTCCTCTTTTTTTTTCCCCCTCTAGATACCTTTTGCTCAGGCCTTTATCTTGAGCTTAGCTGCTTCGTACTCTCGCATAGCACGCCTACTTGTGGCGAGAACCCTAGCCCCTTGGATGAGAAACCACCAGCTCTTTATGCCATCTTTATTTGGACAGGCAGTGATTTGTTAGGAAAAAAATAATTTATTTCCCTTCCATTTCATTGGGATCGAACCTGATTCTTCCTCTATCGAACAAACCAATCATTCAGTAAACTGTTAAGATGGCCTTTTTGCTGAGTATCACTTGGTAGTGGCAAAAGGCAAAAACAATCATACTAAATGCACAATTGAGCACTTCCTAATGATAAAGTGTCCAAACACAATTTTAGTGAGCAAGAGCCTATGTTAACAAGTCAGAACTTTTATCTGCATGCAGTTCTGGAACTGAAAATGGCAAGGAGGTTAAAAGGCAAGAATGCAGATTATTCAAGTGCACATGTTAAAACAAGACAAACAAGATCTTCCATAAGTCAAGGCACTAGCAGCAAGTTTTATCTATGCTTGTGCCCATCTGGCCATCTCCCACTGCAAAGAAAACAAAACCTACTACCACTACTTCCTCATCGGATGCCTGCAGCGGCAGCTGCAAAGGGTTTGACACTCCCCAAGACATGCCAAATGACAGGGGTCCTGCTTTTTTAATGTCCCATCAGTCAGAACAAGAAACTGCATCAAGTGAAAATAAAGTCAGAAGAAGACACGAATGATTGGCAAGCATGGTCATTTTTGTCGTAGTTTACTGCTGCCAGTAGCCCAGTATAGATCCATAGTACAGGGCTAACCTTAATCAACTGCCCAGCGCTTGGGATACAGCAAGAATCTCAGCTTGCTCTTTTCATCAGTGCCATGTGGGGCCACCACCGGGGGAGGAAAAAAGGCAAGGAGAAATGGCACTATTGTACTGTACGTATTTTAGAATGAGAACAGCTGCTGCACTGAGCCGAGCAGTGAGGATTCAGTCTGGTCAATTGCTCATCCATTCAAGCATTGTACTCTCTCAGCCTTTTCGAAACAGCCTTTGCCATTTCCTGTTGTGAACATGAGAATACTAGTGCAGTTCTTTTTAGCAACATTTGAGTTTGTTCACTTGGTTGAAAAAGTCATTGCTGAAAGTACTGTTCGCTGATTTGTTGTGAGAGAAAAACATTGTTCCGACTAAAAAAACAAGCTAAAAAGTATGGATTATAAGACAAACGAAAAGACCCTTTTATTTCTCCTTTAATTTACTGCAAACTCCGAAAGAAACCAAAAGCTGACATGAAACTTTTATTTAAGGAAGAAATTGAGTAGCTTCCTCAGGAACCCAGGCTTGCATTTGCTGATTTGCATGTTGCAGCTGCATGGGTTTATGATACTGGTGCATTTTCTTTGTCTTCAAGGGTGCTATTGCTACTGGCAAGAGCAGAATTCAGACAGTAAATGGGTGGATCTGCATGTTTCAGCTACTTGCTGTACTGATGTTGTTGCACTAGATAGCAACTGCAAGTGCCAAGTGCAAGATGGGATGTACTGTGTTTGGGACACACAGCTCGCTCACTAGTGACTACTAACTTCACTGGCAATTGGCAAAAGAGTCCAAGACTCATGGTACGGCCGCAAGGATCAAGATCCCGATGCTAGGTACTAGTACTGTACTGGTAGTAGTAGACTGGGATTTATCTACTCCGTTTCTGTTGCATGATCTGCATCTGCATCTGTACGCAGTGACACATTGCTGGGCAGCCCATGTTTGGCTGACAGTTTTTCCATGGCTGGAGGTACGGTACATGATGATGACCTACCTAAACCACCCTCTTAAACCAAATGACCTACCTGTTTGTCTGCACTGACTCACTCTCGATGCAGATTCAGATTCCTATTACTCTTCCATCCAGGCTGCATTGAACGAACCATATGCAGTGCCTGTTGCCTTCACCACCTCACATGATGTGCTGCCACTGAGGCATTCAACACTCACTCCCTCCTTCCATCCAATTCCAATGATCCTTTTTTTGGGGGGTTTGTTTGAGTGCAAAGGCACCGTTTAGATGCCAAAAATTTTGCCAAAATTTTCAGATTTCCCGTCACATCGAATCTTTGAACGCATGCATGAAGCATTAAATATAGATAAAAAATAAAACTAATTACACAGTTTAGACGAAATGGACGAGACAAATCTTTTAAGCCTAATTAGACTATGATTGGACAATATTTGTCAAATAACAACGAAACTGCTACATTAGCATTTCGCCAAAAATTTTGTCAACTAAACAGCCTCGAAATGGCAAAGGCTTTTGTTTGCAGTACAGGGAGAGACCAGAGGCCACATCAGCATCAGTTACTCTGCACAGCTACCTGCACCTTCCCTGAAGAAAATGACGGGCGCAGGAAGCCTTGCTAGGAATTCCAGTGAGAGGTCGTTGGACGTTGGCAGATGCTTATCGCCGTCAGCATCTCGTGGATCTCGAGACGTGAGAGGATGAGAAAAAGTCTCTCGTTTCCAATCCTTCAGCAGTGGGAAGAAGCAGTAGCCCTAGTGCTGCTCTGGTCCAAGCCTATGAAAACTCTGAATCCTGGACCTGGATACAGTGCTGTAGTAGTGTACGCCAAGAGTACAAGCAAGGACTTGACACTGCCGTATGGAAATGGTATTGCCAGATTCATCATCTTCAGAAAGTGCTTCCTTTCTCTGTAATGTTCCTAAATCTGATAAAGTTTTCTTTTTTCATCCATCAAACTGATATATAACTGTTAAGCACGCCGAAGCATCCCGCCTTGCATCAGTTGCTGGATTTCTTTCTGATAGTTCTATTTTTTTCCCATCAGAGTAACTGTTAAGCACGCCGAAGCATCCTGCTTTGCATCAGTAGTTACTGCGTTTCTTTCTAGTGTGAATGTGGTCCATGGTAAGTGAAGTGGAATCTAGTAGAACGTAAAATCAGCACAGTGCGGTTTTATGGCGCATAAATTGCTGGAAGCACAGTGAATGATCAGTTTCGCCCACACACACGCACACAAGCGCATGGATGGCCCCCCAGCATTGATGGCCGTCGCAGCATGCAGCAATAGTGTCCGTCTGAGTGGCCAGCCTCCTCCATCTCCATTTGCTGCACTCATGGACTTTGGCTGATCCACGATGCCATTGCCAATGCAGCAAGCAGCAGCACCAGCACGGCACTACTGCATCGGACCGAGCTGCTCCCCACCTGTCAGAGACGCTAGACAGCGAAGCTGCCTTGAGGTAGCGATGGTCCCAAAGCCTGACGCGAGTGGCGAGCTGGTGACTTCGTGAGCCACTGCCCACTGCATGCATTTCTCTCATGCTGGCTCATCGCCTTCGTCGAGGCCATGTTTAGTTTCTAAACATTTTTAAGATTCTCCGTTACATCGAATGTTTGACACATGCATAGAGCATTAAATGTAGATAAAAAAACTAATTACATAATTTGGTAGAAAATCACGAGACAAATCTTTTGAGCCTAATTAGTCTATGATTGGACACTAATTAATAAATACCAATGAAAATGCTACAGTAGTCAAAGCCAAAAAAAAATCACGAACTAAACACACCCTGAGATGCCTTCCCTTTCCACGAAGAATGCGAGGATAATGAAGTGATACGACACGACATCATCGAAGTCGCCTAAGGGGTGTTTGGTTTGAGGAGGTAAAGTTTAACAAACACTGTAGCACTTTCGTCTTATTTGATAAAAAGTTTTCAATCTTGGACTAATTAGGCTTAATAGATTCGTCTCGTAAATTACTCCTAATATGTGCCGGCATGTATGCAATTAGTCTATATTTAATACTCCATGCATTTAAGGGAACATTGATGTGATGGGAGTTAAACTTTAACAAGTTAAAACCAAACAGGCGCTGAGGATAGCAGAAGTGAAAAAAAACACTGGCAATTTTGCTGGTCGCAAAGCTTCTGGATGGATGACTGCAGAAGCTCTTACTGACAGACTGACTGCCGTGTCGTGAAAGGAAGACTCGACGACGACATGGCAGCGGCTGTTCTAAAGTTGCATCATGGCCTCTCAGCAGAGCCGGCCGCACGCCTGACGAGCTGCATCGTTCGTATAGCAGCCATGACGGGAGGTCAGAAGCCCAAGTGCCCGTGCAGACGCAGTGCAATCATCGGGGCCAAAAGGACAGGGTACAGCGATCACCAAAAAAAAAAAGTTCAGAGATCCAGTGCTGTGAGCGTCTCAAGCCGCTTGCAAGTTGCAGCAGCCAACGCAGCACGACAGCTTCTGCATGTGTCGATTGAGAGGAGTTTTGTCCAGATATTACTATTCGTCCAAAAAGAGTTTTATCTATGTGACCTGCACTGCATCCTCCTTAATCTCCTTATTGAACATCATGTCAGGACAGACCAGACAGAGTTGACGGCTGACGCAAAGGGTTACCCATGTTGCATTGTATAAACTCATCAGGGGCTTACGAAGCATGTTGCCCATGTTGCATTGTATAAACTCATCAGGGGCTTACGAACGCGCAGCAACACATGTTTAAGCCCTACTTTAGTATGGACATTTCAATTCAATTCAACCTAAAGGATGTACATATCTCATAAGGTAGCCTAAAGAACTGAACGCGCGCCGCGCAGAGCAGCTACGCCCAGCCAGCAGCCATCCCTGATGCTGCCACCGCCATGGCATGCCGAACTAACAAGGGAGTTCTCGGCATATGGCCCCGGAGGAAGGCAGGTAGGCTGCGTCAACAGGGGAAGAGGATTGGGGACCCATCACGGCGCAGCCGGTTCTCGGTGAGGTCCACCTTGCTCATCTTCTCCTCGCACCACAGCAGCTGCTCCTTGCTCAACTTCCCCATCCGGAGCACCCGCGACACGACCTTGATGTCGATCAGGGCAAACAGCAGCTGGACCTCTTCCATTGTGCCTGGCCAGGTCTTGCTCTTCCACCCTTTCTTCTTCAACAGCTCCTTCACCTTCGCCTCTTTCTGCAGGTTTTGAAACAATGCTATGATTCAAGGAAGAGTATATACAACACAAAGTCTGCTTTGGCGATGTTATTACGCAGTAAAGACATTTGCAAGGTATGCAGACTCAACAACCCAGCGTCACTGGAATCAAATGCTAGGAAAGATGTGTCCTACTACTAGCTGTTTAGAAGGGACCATATGGACAGTACAGAAATGAAGAATCGTGTATAAACACATTATGAAAGAGAGATTCAATATCAGTAACCCCACAGGATAAGACTTACCTTATCGAGTGAAGATTGCACTTGTTGAATTGAGCTTCCAGTGTGGCCATGAGCACTCATAAGCACACTACTCTTTCTCTTGTCCTTCTTCAGGAAAAGGCGGAAAGTTAGGATAGACTCCTCTAATAATTTGATGAGATCAGGTGCGGAAATCGCTGGTTCCATTTGATCTTCAGTGTTATCTTTCCTATCTGCGACTGAATTGAGAGAACAGAAATGATAAGCAGAATAGTATTATCAAACATTACCGAGCATGAATCATTCAGGTCTGCAATACAAACAACTGACCAAATATGTACACTAAAAATTGACATTAGCATGCTATGAATTTAGAAACCTAGTTAAAGAAAGGAAGATTACTCATACAAAAGAGTAACTAAATGACAAAAGAGTAATTAAATGATTCATGACAAAATGAAACAAAGAAACAACAGTGTTTACTGTGCTGCTTGTTGGAGTATAGGAGTATTAGGCCCATGTATGCATCACTATATAGCTACACTTCTAGGGTTAGCCCAAATCAATAGAGTACAATTTCCAACATGGTATCAACAGCCTAGGGTTTCCTTTCCCCATCCCTTCCCTTCCCTGCCCACAGCCGCCGTCGTCACCTGCCGGCGCGCCGCCGCCGGCGCCCATGGCCGGCCGGCCTCCTCCCCCTCCCTCCTACTTCCACATCTTCCCTCCTCTACCCACCTCCTCCTGGGCGCACGTGGCTAGAGCCCCTGCCGCCACCGCCGCCGCTGGCCCGCCTGCTGGAGCCGCCGCCGCCGCTGGCCCGCCGCTGGAGCCGCCGCCGCCGCTGGCCCGCCTACTGGCGCCACTGCCGCCTCGGGCCCGTGTGCTGGAGCCGCCATCGCGCCTGGACACCGCCTTCCCGGCGCCGCCATGACTCCTCCCGCCGCCACTCCACCCGCCGCCGCTGGCCCTTACCTCCAGGCGCGGCCGCACCTCCTCCTCCCGGCGCCGCTGCTGCCTTGGTCGCGGCCGCGGCCGCGGACCTAGCGGCTGTTCCTGGGGACGCCGCCACTGCTGGGGATGCCGCCAGGCCCGTTCTTCTCCCGGCCGGCGGGATTCCGGCACCTCCACCCCCGCCGGCGTCCGGGCAACTGCTACCGCCATTGCGGCCGGCCTGGGGATGCCGCCCACTGCTCCTCTGCCCGCGGTGGCCACGGGCGTCTCTACCTTCACCGACCCGCCTCCGCTGCCACCGTCCCACCTCTACGCCACCCGTCCGGACTCCGCTCTCGCTGCCGCCCTCGTCGCTGCACGTGCTGCGGCAGCCGAGGGTCAGGCGCGTGTGCGTGCGGCTGCCCTCGCTTGGGAGCGCGAGCGGGATGCCGCCGATGCCCTGGCCCGCTAGATCGCCGAAGCGGAGCAGCGTCTCGTCCTTCCCGCCTACCACGACCTCGGCGCCACCTCCTCCGGCTTGACGGGTCACCGCACGTCCACCACTTCGGTCCTCTGGCACGATCCGGCTGATCCCCTCGTGGCGCAGCTTCACTACCAGGCCAGGGGCGTTCAGAACATGCGCCTGCTCGTCCCGGTCGTCCTCGAGCACGAGTCGCCCTCCTACGCCCGTTGGCGGGACCTGGTCCTCCTCACCCTCCGTCACTACGCCCTCGACGACCACGTCCTCGTCGATGCCTCTGTCACGCCCAGACCCCCTCGTGGTTGCGCCTTGACAGCATCGTCCTCTCATGGATCATCGGGACGATCTCCCTCGACCTCCACGACCTCGTCCGCAACACGCCTGACGCTCGCCAGGCATGGCTAGCGCTCGAGGGCCAGTTTCTAGGCAATGCCGAGGCCCGAGCTCTGCGGCTCGATGCGAGTTTCCGGACCTTCGTGCAGGGTGACCTCACTGTTGGAGAGTTCTGCCGCAAGATGAAGACCATGGCAGACTCCCTCGGCGACCTTGGCTGGCCCGTGGAGGACCGCATCCTGGTCCTCAACGTCCTCCGCAGGCTCAATGACCGCTACGCCCACCTCAGGACGTGGATCACCCGCCAGCGCCCCTTCCCCACCTTCCTGCAGGTCCGTGACGATCTTGTCATGGAGGAGCTTGCTCAGGGCATCCAGCCAGGGTCCACCTCCGCGTCGGGGTCCTCGACTTCCTCGACGGCCCTTGCTGCTACTCCGCCGCGTCCGTCCGCTCCGCCGCCGTCGTCTCTTCTTGGTCCCCCTCCCTCCGGGCCGAGCGGAAAATGCCCCTCGTGTATAGGCAATATCAGGACAGCTATTTTTCCTCAGCATCATGATTCTAGACCATTTCTACAAGATCATACAACAACAACAACATAGTCTTTTGTCCCAAGCAAGTTGGGGTAGGCTAGAGATGAAACCCAAAAGAGACGAGAAACAGGGAGACACATAAAGGGACATAAAGGGCACAAGACAAAAAGAGGTCACGGTTCAGGCACGTTGATTGCCAATCTCCAAGCGCTCCTGTCCATAGCTAAATTCTTGGAGATATTCCACTCCTTAAGATCTCTCTTAACGGACTCGTCCCAAGTTAGTTTAGGTCGACCTCTACCGCTCTTTACATTATCGGCCCGCTTTAGAACTCCACTACGCACCGGCGCCTCAGGAGGCCTCCGTTTGACATGTCCAAACCATCTCAACCGATGTTGAATCAATTTCTCCTCAATTGGTGCCACCCCAACCCTATCCCGAATATCGTCGTTCCGGACTCTATCCCTCCTTGTGTGCCCACAACACCAACGCAACATACGCATCTCTGCTACACTCAATTACTGGACATGTCGTCTTTTTGTAGGCCAACACTCAGCACCGTATAACATCGCCGGACGAATCGCCGTCCTATAGAACTTACCTTTCAGCTTCTGAGGCACCCTTTTGTGGGCATACAGGATTCAAAATCAATTTTACACCATTATCAAACAGGTTGAACTTCTGGAACCTTTTTTTCATGTAAACAGATAGGATTAACCTAAGTACCAAGCAAACAGGGACCATCTGACATACCTAGCGAACAGTTAGCAATCGAGAGTTACAATCCAAGATATCTCATAATGGAATAATCCAAGACTAAGAGAAACAGTTCTGCGTAAAATTAATTGAAAAGCATTAGGCATTTGCTAATGCCTGAACCATATCTGCTGTAATTTTGACCTCAAGTGCATGGTTCACATCTTTGTTTGAATTTAGTAACATGACAACATAAGTCTATAGAACCATAACCAACACTAAAGTTCAGTGAACATTCTACAGCCCACATTTTGATGGTATAGGCTACATTTATGTTCAAAAATGCAGCAATATAACCCAAAGAATCTTACCTTGAAAAGTGGGGACCTGAAGCAACTTTGACAACAAGCTCCGAGACCGTGCATATATCTCAACCCGGGTACCATGCTCAAATGGCTCATTTTCAATGAATCTCTGCAACAGGACCTGGAATTGCTGGAATGCTTGAGCAGCACAGCTGTAGGTTGTAGGATTATCAGGTTGTGCTGCACCGATAAGGCTCAGGTGCACATAGGTGCAATGCAGAGCCTCCCAGCTTAATGAAACATGAGCAACATATGCAGTCTCAAGTGTCTGATAAGGATCATCTTCGCTTTGCTGTTGTTGAAGCTGTTCACAATCCTCCGGGAGCTCATCTTTTCTTTTGAATGAGAGGCTGCGCAGGGTAGACGCCAATTTTGATGCTGATCTTGGAGACTTTTTGGACATGTTCAGTGACTCTACAAAAGGTTTTTCTGAACCATCAGACTTGCTAAAGTATGCAGAAGGCATTATTTAAATATTTCATAAATCATTGGCACTCTAGCAAACATCAGCAAAATGACAATGCCAAATCCATTAAGCAATAGTAAACACAGAAGAGAAATTATACTGCTAGAGGGGGGACCGAATCCTGAATCCTGAAGGTAGTCAATAACATGTGCTGAAGAGAAACATTCAACAGAAAAAAAAATGGCTGAATCAATGAGATATAAATCACTTGAACAGCACTGGTACATGGGCACCGGAGCCAGCAAAAATTTTAGGATTCCAGTATCTGGGTAACCCTAGGCAGAAGATGACAACAGTGGTTGATTGTGTTTTTCGTGCCCTTTTGAGTGATGTGTCTGATACTACGGTTTCATTTTAAAAGAAAGAAAACGGTTTCAGAAAGAATACTAGCAATAATTGTGGACATACCAAATGAGGCATGCAACTACCACAGAATACTTGTATTCATTAAGCCTCTTTACAGGAGTAGGGACCATAGTTTATGTTGACCCTAATCTATAACACTAGAATAGCAACAACTGGACCTTGATAACTAAGAAGCATCCAAGACAAACATAGCTAATTTTAGTAGCATCAGACTAGATACACGCATAATCACAAGCACATACAAAAGACTATGTACACGCATCACATTACTACCAACAGCATGTGAGAAGCCAAAGCCAAGCATAAAGGAGAGAATCCATAATTAGCTACAACTTTTTACCTGGATCCTTCATGAGCTGCGCGATCATCTTATGAAACACCAGCATCCTGTCGCAGTACTTACCATACAGCGAATCGAACCCACACAGCGGGAAGCCGTCGCCAACACCCGACTCCAGCCACTCCCTGGGGCTGCCCCCTTCCTCCTCCCCGCCATCCTCCTCGAGCTCACCGCACTCCTCCTCGGGGATGAGCACCATGAAGCTGTTCTTCCTGAGCTCCTTGAGCCTCCGCTTCACCTCATTTGTGATGAAATCATCGTCGTCCTCCTCCTCTTCTTCCTCTTCTTCAACCACCCCATTGCCCGCGCCTACGCCCTCCGACGCCACTGCCTCGGCATTGTTCCCCTCCCCAATGTCCGGCTTCTGCTCCTCCAGGCCTCGAGGGGTCACATCGCCGGCGCTGGCCTCGTCGTCGGATTCCACTACCTCTCCCCCACCCCCGGCGCTCTTCTTCCCCTTCCCGAACTTCTTAATCTTGAAGAAATCCATCAGCACCGAGTTGGCCGAGGCTATAAACCCCGAATGCTCAGACGGACACACTTAAAAAAGATCCCTCCTTTTTTCTTTTCGCCGATCCTTGATCCCAAAGTCGGCCAAGCAACTTTGTTTTCCTTTTCCTGCAAACAGCATAGGAATCAGAGAGCAGACGGATAAAAAGACGGGGAGGCGGCCGGAGGTGATTCCCCTGAAATGAACATCTAAAAGAAACCCTAAGAAATCGCGGACTCGCGCCGTGCTCGGCGGCCGAAATAATACCTCAGGAGAAGCCGACTACCCAGACGCCCGCCGCAGCCGAATGCGGGATCAATCCAGCCCGACGCACGCACCCCCAAGATCCGCCGAATCCGAGCCCGCCCTGGCTCTTCGCCCGCCGGGCGGAACTCCCTCCACGGGGGAAGGCGGTTCACGGCTGCAAGTGCGACGGCGAGGCGGCGGCGGCGGCGGCGGCGACCAGCATCTCCCGTGGATCGTGAGGCCCCGCTCCCGGAGTGGTCGGCGCTGCGCTGCTGGTTTCGTCGTCGCCTGGGGACAAGGGGGTTTTAGAACGGTCGGAGTCGGGTTCCGCTCTTGGGGGCTCGACTCGCCACCGACTCTGGCCCGTTCGCCTCGTCGGTGTGACCGTGTGGGAGGGAGCTGGATGCTGGATGGAATCCAATCTTGTCAACCGCGGGCTCGAGGGTTTAAGCGGGGGAGCGGCTGCCGCTTTGGGCTGTGGTTAGCGGCGGTGATTGTGATTAGCGGGTGGTCAAAGATGGAAGCACAGAGAACACGAGGGCCGTGTTTAGTTCCACCGAATTGGTGGCGGCTGATTTCCTGTTGAACACTGTAGCGCACTGTATCATTTCGTTTGTATTTGGTAAAAATTGTCCAAACTTTGACTAATTAGGCTCAAAATGTTCGTCTCGCAAAGTACAACAAAACTGTGCAATTAGTTTTTAATTTCATCTATATTTAGTACTACATGCATGTGCCGGCATTTTGATGTGATGGGAATCTTCTTTTTGCATAGTGAAATTTGGGGATGAAATTTGAGATCTACACAGGCCCGAGGAGTGTGAGGGGGAGTGTGGAGTGCATCGGAGACCGCGCGGAGAGTACGACGCCTGTCGCGGTCACTGCCTCACTGGTCGCCCCGCAGTGGGGCCCGCTGCATAGGTGGCTGGGCTCTGGCTCGGGTATCCCAGGCTCCCAGCAGGGAAATTGGACCGCATGCGAGGTTGCGAGGCCCAGATAGAGACAAACAGAAGGGGCCTATGGAGCCCGGTAAGCATCGGATGTCCCGCGGGCCGCGGCGACAAGATTTCAGTTTTTTTATGAGGACGAAGGGCATCACCATACTGGTAAGCAAGTACTCCTCCTGTAGCGCGATTCTTTTCCATGTAAAATTTACTGCTACTCCCTCCGTCAAGGAAAGAATGAATTCTAGTTTTTCGAAAAGTCAAATAGTTTAAAGTTTGACTATATTGTATAAAAATTAATATCATTCATGATATAAAATAAGTACTATTAGATTAGTCATAGAATATATTTTTATAATAAATTTTATTTGGAGACATAAATGCTAATATTATTTACTACAAAATCGGTCAAACTTGAGTTACTTTGACTATCACGAATCTCATAGTTGCATTCTTTCCTGGACGGAGAGAGTATAAGCTAGTACTCTCTCCATCCAAAAAGAATACAATTATCAATTTCAATTAGTTAAATAAATTTAAATTTAAATTTGATCAAATTTATATAAGAAAATACTAAGATTTATAATACTGAGTAAATATCATTATATTAAATATATTTTTATAGTGAACCTATTTAGAAATATACATATATTAATAATATTTTCTATTAACTTGGTCAAATTTAAAAGAAAGTTTTACTTGTTCCAAAGCTACAATTACTATGACTTGACTATGCTAGAATTTGTAAATGTCAAAGTCATGGTAAAAAAGTTATTTTTTCATATGTCTACCACATAGTAGTTGGTATTCTAACATATCAAAGCCGTAGCAAAAATCCAGATTTACTATGACTTGACTATGCTAGAATTTGGCTAAGTCTTTAAATTTACTATGGGATGGGGATGGAAATGTGGCTAAAGAAATATGGCTAAGTCTGGATTTTTACTATGATTTGGACATTGACAAATTTAAAATTGTACCATGACCTGGATATTGAAAAAGGGCTTCATATTTTGGAGTTGGATATTTAAAATTTTATCATGACTTGGATATTTAAAATTTGTGTAGCAAATCAATTTAAAATTTGTGTAGCAAATCAATTTTAAATTTTGTGTAGCAAATCAATTAGCACCAAGTCCTAGGTCCATTTCCTAAAATCTTTCCGTCAGGGATATATTTGAGAGAATCTTTCAAAAAAAAAAGACTAAAAATAAAAAAGACGGTCCAACCGGTTCTTTAAATGTTAGTCAAAACGAGAGTGCTATAGGCACAACATTCGTTTCAATCAAAAAAAAAAGAAGAAGAAGAAGGGCTAGCCGCATCATGTAAGGGTGTGTTTAGATCCTTAAAACTTTTCACGAAAAACTACAGTAACGAATCTTACGGCGTATGCATGGAGCATTAAATGTAGACGAAAAAATTAATTGCACAGTTTGGTTGAAAATCGCGAGATAAACATTTTGAGCCTAATTAGTCCGTGATTTGACACTAAAGTGCTACAGTAACAAATATGCTAATAACGGATTAATTAGATTTAATAAATTCATCTCGCGGTTTTAAAGCAAGCCATATAATTAGTTTTTTTATTAGTATTCTAAAATCCATTTCAACTTCGCACGAAACATCTGATGTGATATTTTTTTTAAAAAAAAACTTTTCGCCCGAAAGCAACGCCACATAATAACGCACTCCCAGTCCTAGTCCGTGGAGAGACATTTTGTTGAAAGATGAAAAGCAGCAGGAGGCCGTGTCGGCCGGCCCCATCGTCACAGCACAAAAAGGTCCAAAGCTTTTAGTGGTAAAGTGGAAACGTCAACAACCGGTTATTTTTAATTCTCTCAGCAACTGGATTTTTTCATACACTTACAATATTATATAGCTATATTTACATAGCCTTATTACTATATTTATAATAATTTTTTCAGTGTAATTTATTAGACATGGTGATATAATTTAGAAATAACATAAATATATCTCAAAATTTTTTAAAAAAATTATAAATTATTTCTATGTATTTCAGACATCGGAGAAATATATGCCAAATTATTCACAAATGTCAAATATCAGATACGGACTACTACCGTAAGACTACCCGCAGTGGGTACTCTAAAACGATACTCTAAAGCTTTAGAGTATGAATATAGAGTAAAAACTGCTGCACTGGGTACTCTAAAACGATATTATATCCTTTCTCTCACTCTATATTTAGAGTGGTACTGTGCTTACTCTATACTACTCAATAGTGACGGCCCCACTAGCTAAACAAAGGAAAAAATGCTATAACTCACAAACCAAAAATCCAAATTAAATTTCGATTGCACCATTAAATTTGTCTCAATAAATCCTTCAAAACTAGATCACACATGGATATATTTAGATAAAGTGATAAGTGGATCCTACAGTGGATAGAGTGGATAGAGGGTGGATGAGTGCGGGAGAATTGAGTATAGAGGAGAGAATCTTACTGACTAGGACGTATAGAGGGTGAATATAGTGGTCCATGAGTGTGGATAGTCTAACCCTTAGAAGCCCCTACCTGTTGCCTCCTGCACATCCGGATCGTCTGCGCAATATAACAGGGCACCGTTTGGATGTCAAAATTTTTGGCAAAACGCTACTGTAGCGTTTTCGTTGTTATTTGACAAATATTGTCCAATCATGGTCTAATTAGGCTTAAAAGATTTGTCTCGTCCATTTCATCTAAACTGTGTAATTATTTTTATTTTTTATCTATATTTAATGATTCATGCATGTGTCTAAAGATTCGATGTGACAGGAAATCTGAAAAATTTTGCAAAATTTATTGGAACTAAACAGCCCCTAGGTACCACAAGCCCCTACCTGTCATATCAGATACTACTACTATACATGCATGATGCACCCGCACACCCACTGCCGCAGAGGATCCTAGAGAGGGAGGGCTGCTGCACCTGTCACAGAGAGGAGGGGCAATCGGTTTCGACATTTCGGTTCGGTTATTCGTGGAGTAAAACTTCGGTTTCGGACAAGGCAATCGATCGGTTAAAAAAAAAAGAGTAACCGACAATTTTGGCTTCGGTTTGTTCGGTTCGGTGTTCGGTTTCAACCGAGAGCTCGTACCTCTCGTCGCCGGCGTGGGGCTGGCCGGCTGGGACTGGGGAACGCCTTGCCAGAGAAGCACGGATACTCGGGGACGCTGCTTCCGGCCGCACCTCCGCCACTCGTGTCGTGGCTGCTCGGATTTGCTGGAGACGCTGTAGACGCGTGGAGGAGCCTGCTTGAGACGCCACCGCGGAGCTCGGCGCCGCCCGGATCTGCTGGAGCCACCGCCGCGGGTCCTGCTCGCACCACCCCTGCGCGCGCCGCCGCCCACACCTGCTCACGCCGCCCAGGTGGCTAGGGTTAGGGTGTCTTTCCGTGGGGCGGTGACGACTGAGGGGCGAGTGAGGAGGGGGTGGGGCGGTGGGCTGCAGGACTGGTGGGGCGTGGGGTGGGCTGGTGAGAGCATGGCCTCGTGGGGGAGTGAAGATGGGCCGAGCCCCCAATGCCAAGGAGCTCTGGCTCTGGTCTGTTCACGCAACACAGTTCGGTTGCTTCGGTTCTCGGTTCGGTTTGGCCTTCAAACCGAACACCGAACCGAGCACCGAACTTCCAGGAACCCAAAACCGAAGCCGATTCTGAAAACCAAAAAAACCAAAATTTTGGTTCGGTTCAGCTCGATTCGGTTCGGTTTACGGTTTTCGATAAATTTTTGCCCAGTCTCGAGGGCTACGCACGGGCACCGAGCCGGTAGATGCTCGTCCGGCCAATCACTATGCGAGACGTGGGGCCAGCGTCTCCGTTGGCAGCAAATCAAACGGCCAGCAATTCGGTTGTTCCCGGACGCTAAGGTGGTGTTTGGTCGGAGGAGTTAAAGTTTAACAAACACTGTAGCACTTTCGTCTTATTTGACAAAAGTTTTCAATCTTGGACTAATTAGGCTTAATAGATTCGTCTCATAAATTACTCCTAATCTGTGCCGACATGCATGCAATTAGTCTACATTTAGTACTCCATGTATTTGAGGAAACATTGATGTGATGGGATTAAACTTTAACTCCTGGAAAACAAACCGGCCCTAAAACAACCGCATGTAGCAAATCTGGTGGTACACGCGTACGATCGACACCTGGGCTCCTTGGTCACCGTCCGAAGTGAAAGTGACCATATGCTCCATCTCTCCCCAAGCCCTCCACGCGTTTGACTTCAACTCCTCACCACGCTTTGTCGCTTTGTCAAAGCTTCACTTTGGGCCTGTTTAGTTGTAAAAAATTTTGTAAAAGTTTTCAATATTTTCTATCACATCGAATCTTTAAACGCATGCATGAAGCATTAAATATAGATAAAAAATAAAACTAATTATACAGTTTAGATGAAATGAACGAGACGAATCTTTTAAGCCTAATTAGACTATAATTGGACACTAATTGTCAAATAACAACGAAATTTGCTACAGTGTTATTTTGCAAATTTTTTTACAACTAAACCAGCCCTTTGTATCCCGGTTTCATGTCGCATGTAGACTAGATAAATTCAAGTGGTTTTGGTCTAAGACAAAGGGCGATAGTGTTATCTTACCACCCTCCAACTCTTTTAAAACGAAGGTTTTTTGTGTTGGATAATGAGTTAATAAATACCCCAAAAAAATCTATCCTTATAAGTTATGACCCAGCTCTGCTCAGCTCTGTTATCCACAAGCACTATACGCCAAAGAATTCATGGCGCGGTAGACGAGTTCTGCAGAAAGAAAGAAAAGATAGGAAGAAGGAGGCTCACGGGTGTGTCAAGCGGGTGATTGGGTGAAAAACGACAAGGGTTGGTAGTATTTTCTTCTTAAAACTTTCTAAACTTTTTTTTTGCTTTTCTGACTTTGTTTAATCTTGACGACTCTACGGGACGAAACGAAGGCCAAACAAAGATACTAATTTTGACCCCCCCAAAAGTAGGGGGCAAAATAATGGCTGTGTTTACTTCCTAAAAAAAAAGTACTGTGCAAACAAAAGATTTTCCGTCACATCAAAATTGCGATACATGCATGGAGTACTAAATATAGATGAAATAAAAAACTAATTGTATAGTTTGGTTGTACTTTGCGAGACGAACGTTTTGAACCTAATTAGTCAACGGTTGGACACTATTTACTAAATAAAGTCAAAACATGTTACAATACTTTTTTTACATCTTTTCGCGGAACTAAACACACCCAATATAAAAATTGAACAAAATTAGTAAAACCAGCCGAAAAGTGCGAGTATTAAAAATTCAATTGCCAAAAAGTGAGAGCAGAGATAGATAGCGCACAAACATCCTCGGCGTACGAAATTCCAGTGCAAAATCACGTGGGCCTTGTTTATTTTCTCGTAACTTCTGAATTTGGCACTATGTAAAGAGAAGGTTTTCCATCACAATAAATTTACGGTACATGCATGAAGTACTAAATGTAGACGAAATTAAAAACTAATTACACAGTGTGGTTGTACTTTGCGAGACAAACATTTTGAGCCTAATTAGTCAATGGTTGGACAATTATTACTAAATACAAATGAATGCTACAGTGTCCTGCCGTGTCGAGCAGTGAATTTGGCACTCGGGCAACTAAGGCCTGGTTTATATGGTAATTTTTTTTTCAATTTTTGCTACTGTAGCATTTTCGTTTGTATTTGACAATTAGTGTCTAATTATGGACTAATTAGACTTAAAAGATTCGTTTCACAAATTATAGACAAACTGTGCAATTAGTTATTTTTTACCTATATTTAGTGCTTCATGTATGCGTTTAAAGATTCGATGTGATGGAGAGAGGGTAAAAATTTGGAATTTGGAGCGTAACTAAAAAGGCCTAAACATGGCCGTGGATTGAATTGAACTCCTTCATGGACAGTACTTGCGCGGTCCGGGCCAGTACTCCACCCAACAATGATTTGACCGGTCCCATCTGATCCTGGACCATTCCTAGGCCTCGTTTAGTTCAGAGAATTGGGGAGAAAAACACTGTATTAAAATTTCTGTAGCATTTCGTTTGTATTTGGTAAAAATTATCCAAATTTTGACTAACTAGGCTTAAAATGTTCGTCTCGCAAAGTGCAACAAAACCGTGCATTTAGTTTTTGATTTTATCAACATTTAGTACTCCATGCATTTACCGATATTTTGATGTAACAGTAAATCTTCTTTTTACATAGTAAAATTTGGGGAGAATTGGAGAACTAAACAAGGACCTAAATGCACATCGCGCCCAGCCCCCTGCACTCCACTGCTGAACCACTGCCCCCCAACTACCCCGTTCCTCTCTTCATCCTCTGCGGGACCCACCGCCGTACGATCTCCATAAAGGGTAATGTTACGCCCGTCACGTGCTTAGGGCTCGTTTGGTAGGATGCGTTAAAGTTTAACTAACACTGTGGTACTTTCGTTTTATTTGATAAAAATTTTTAATTTTAGATTAATTAGATTTAATAGATTCGTCTCGTAAATTACTCCTAATATATACCGACATGTATGTAATTAGTCTATATTTAGTACTACATGTATTTACCACAACATTAATGTGATAGGAGTTAAACTTTAACATTCTTGAACAAACAGGGCCTTAGCTGCTTACCCGGGAGCGCAGCATGATCTCCCAGAAACAATTATTTCCAAGGCCTTGTTCAGTTGCAAAAAAAAATTGCAAAATGACCCTGTAGCACGTTTCATTGTTATTTGATAATTAGTATCCAATTATGGTCTAATTAGGCTTAAAAGATTCGTCTCGTCCATTTCGTCTAAACTGTATAATTAGTTTTATTTTTTTATCTATATTTAATGCTTCATGCATGTGCCTAAAGATTCGATGTGACGGGAAATCTGAAAAATTTTGCAAAATTTTCTGCGAACTAAACCGGCCCCAAATCTCATCTAGGCCCTTGTTTAGATTGGGAAAAAATTTCAACCCGATGAATAGTACCACTTTCGTCTTATTTGACAAATATTGTCCAATCGTGGACCAACTAGGCTCAAAAGATTCATCTCGTGATTTACAACTAAACTGTGTAATTAGTTATTTTTTACCTACATTTAATACTCCATGCAAGCAGTTAAAAATTGATGTGATGGAGAGAGAGTGAAAAAACTTGGAATTTTGATGTCATCTAAACAAGGGGTAGGTAGCTGTTCCTAAACTATCATTGATGAAGGACGCCCTTAGACTACCCGCAGTGGGTACTCTAAAACGATACTCTAAAGCTTTAGAGTATGGATATAGAGTAAAAACCGCTGCACTGGGTACTCTAAAACGATACTCTATTCTTTCTCTCACTCTATATTTAGAGTAGTACTTTGCTTACTCTATACTCTATAGTGGCGGGCCCCACTAGCTAAACAAAGGAAAAAATACTATAACTCACAAACCAAAAATCCAAATTAAATTTCGATTGCACCATTAAATTCGTCTCAATAAATCCTTCAAAACTAGATCACACATGGATATATTTAGATAAAGTGACAAGTGAGTCCTATAGTGGATAGAGTGGATAGAGGATGATATAGAGGATGGATGAGTGCGGGAGAATTGAGTATAGAGGAGAGAATCTTGCTGACTAGGACGTATAAAGGATGAATATAGAGATTCATGAGTGCGGGTAGTCTTAGGCCTGGTGCCAGCTCGGTTGGTGATCAAACAACACTACTCGCTCCCTCCGGCACAAAATATAATTCATCTACGATGGAATGGTAGAAGACTATAATTTAAGTATTTTTACGTTTAATCATCTCTACACCTAAAATATTCGCAGAAGTACCATCGTACCGCCTCACCCTGCTCAGCTTTGTAACACTCCCGGTGTTATGAGCTTATTTAGCATCTTAGTTAAGGATCGAACAATTTTACCACGAGTTCCTCGGATTTTAGTTGTACAAGTCACAAAAAAAATTGATAAACAAATATTATGCGACTTACGTCTTTGGTTGAAAAATAAATAAATAGTTAAGTCAATTTACTCAGTGCGTGGCAGCGCGAATGAAAAATTCTAATAAAAGGATAAACTCAGTTGCATTAATCGTTGGCACATAAACAATTTAATGAACAAATAAAAATATACACTCACGTATTTCGTTTCGATAAGCATGTTGTTATAGTAATTATAGTGTACAAACCTATTTCTTCCGAATATATCTCTATAGATAAGTATACGCTTAAACCTACAACAGATACATGACAAAGAAATAATAACATAATTATCTATATGTGCTGGTAAAAAATAAAAAATTGGAAAACCAAAACACACGCCACAGCACACTCCGGCTTGCACGCCAACGCAACCACGCTTGGTTGTCCCGTTGCCTCCTGTTCGCTGCTGCACCTTGTCAATCGTGGTTGTCCTCGCTCCGCTGTGGCTCGACCGTGCCATCGTGCGCTCGCGTGTTGCTCTGTCTCACGGTCGACTGCGACTGTTTTTTTAGCAGGCCAGCGTGCACGGCTTCTCGTGTCGCGCCCTCTCTCTCTCATTTCTCTGCTCGCGCGCCTTCCGCCCGGCCGCGCCGTGCTCTAGCTCGAGCTCGGCCACCGCAGTTCCTTGACCTTGCTTCTCTCCGCGCTCGGCTTTCGGCTCCAGCATGACCGTCTTGGTCCCTGTCATGTCTCGCGCGCTCGCCATGGCCGCGTTGTTAGGAGCCGACGCAGCCTCTGCTCGGGCCGCCGCCGCGCGCACGCGTGGTCTGGCTGCTTGAAAGTCCTATGTTTGGTGTTGGTAATTAGTGACAATGCCTAAGTACTAATCCTATGCCTAAGTTGTATGTAGCATATGGGGATTAGTACATTCCAAAGTTGGTGGCAAGATGGACATGGTGATCATGATGGCCACACTTGGATTTGGACGCAACCCTACGTGATCAAGGCAAAGGTATATGCTTAAGGGTTGTGTTTTAGTAACCAAGACACCTAGTGGGTGTGGTTACATTATAGGATAGATAGCCGTACTATAAAGAGGGGAATAACGCGTCTATTGAACTCCTAAGTGCCTCTAGATGTGCATTTCATGATCATATGCATTTGGATAGAACTAATAACTCCTCGGAAAATGATTGTGAAAATACTAACACACTCACACATGACGAGATCACTTGGTGGTGTTAGCACATTTGCAACGGCGGTGGAGTTTGAGTGGTAGAGAGGGTTTGGGTTCCTCTCTCCCTCCCGCCGAGCTTGCGAGATGGGATTCATGCGTTTTCGAGAAGTTGAAACGACTATTTTCCACTACGCCGGAAGTCCGGAAAAGAAACGGAGGCGAACGGAGGTCATAGAGGTGACCGGACGCTGAACCGGACGCGGTCCTTGCATGACCGGACGCGTCCGGTCAGTGTTCAGTGTCTGCACGTTTTTCAGTTCGATGATCGGACGCGAGGCGCGTCCGGTCACTAATGATCGGACGCGTCCGGTCGTTCAGGGAGCTTACTGGACTCTAACCGGACGCTGTCACTGTCGCGTCCGGTCATTTTCTTCAGCGCGTCCGGTCACTGTTTCGTTGAGCGCTGCTCAGGCGACCAGCGCGTCTGGTCCTTCACGGGACCAGCGCGTCCGGTCGTTCCCGGCGCGTCCGGTCAGTTGGACCAGCACGTCCGGTCGTTGCTTCGTAGTTAGCCGTTGGGCGACCAGCGTGTCCGGTCGTTTGGACCAGCGCGTCCGGTCAGTACTTCACGAGTTAGCCGTTGGGCGACCGGCGCGTCCGGTCAGTTGGACCAGCGTGTCCGGTCAGCCCGATTTCGGCTGTTTAAGTTTCTAACGGCTATATTCGAAGGGGTACGTCTATAAATACTCGTTGACCGGCTCAAGGCTCACTCTCTCGGACATCTCTCGAACATTTGACATACCTGTGAGCACTTTGAGCTAAGCAACTCCCCTCCCACTCATCTCTCTTGCTTCTTTGCATATTCGAAGTGAGATTGAGTGATCCAAGTGCATTTGCATTGTGAGATAGCATCTAGTTGGCACTTGGTGGTTGATTTGCTGTGGGATTCTTGTTTCTCTTGGTGGTTGCCACCACCTAGACGGCTTGGAGCAGCTTGGAGGCGTTGGCAAGAGTTGGTGATTGTTCTTGGCCACCTCCGGTGATTGTGAGGGGTTTGTGCCTACCTCGGCGAAGCGCCAAAGGCAACGTTAGTATATTGCTCGTGTCATTGCAACTTTTGCCATTTGGTAGGTTCTTGTGGTGCCTTTTGAGAGGCTCGGTGTGAGACCGATTAGCCACCGAACCACGTGGTAAAGAGGGACACAACGGGGACTAGCGTGCTGGCAAGCACGTGAACCTCGGGATAAATCTTTGTGTCATCACTTTCATATTGTGATTGATTGATCCCGGTGTTCGGTTATCTTGGTATTCATTGTTGATTATATTGGTTGGCTCAATACTTCGCCCCTCGGTAAAACTCTCCTAACTTAACTCCGCTTTATCTTCTTAGTTATCTTTGCTAGCTAGTTAGCTTTACTAGAATTGTGAATTGAATAGGTGGCTTGCAAACACCCCGTAGGCTAAGCAAAACTCGCATCTCGCCAATTTGTTATATTGATAAACTTGTTTAGCTTGTCTTTGTAGAAAATTTTAAAAGGCTATTCACCCCCCTCTAGCCATCTAGACCTTTCAAGTGGTATCGGAGCCGTGGTCACCATTTGTAAGGCTTAACAACCTCGGTGTAAGATGGCTCAAGTTATGTTCAATCATGTTAATGGCAAGCCTCTATTCTTTGATGGCGTCTCTTCCTTTGATCATTAGAAAAGGAAGATAAAGCAATATCTAGGCAATATACATGAGAAGGTTTGGGATGTGACCAAAGAAGGATACGTCATTCTTGATGAGGAAAACCTCACTCCCAATGACCGCATCAACAAACAATGCAATACGGTGGCACTTGACACAATCTATCGTGCCATTGATGATAAAGTATTTGAGCAAATCAAAGATCTTGAAAAGGCAAATGAGCTTTGGATAAGGCTTGAAGAAACATATGAAGGCACTTCAACGGTAAAAAGTGTCAAACTATATATGCTCAAGGACAAGTTCTCCACATTCAAGATGAAGGATGATGAATCCATCCCAGAGATGTTCTATAGGCTCCAAGTCATTGTCAATGATCTCAAGGGGCTTGGGGAGAAGGTTGAGGACAAGGACTTCTCACACAAGTTCTTGATGTGCTTACCCAAGAAGTTTGCCACCTTGAGAAGAATGATCTTTAGAGAGGGATTGGACAAGGTCAAACCAACCAATGTGCTTGGAGATATAATGACCGATGCCCAATACAATGATGATGAAGATAAGGTAGAAGAGAAGAAGGAGACTAAGGTCAAGCAAGAGAAGCCCATTGCATTCAAGGCTTCATCCTCTAAGGGCAAGAGCAAGGTGGAGAGTGATGATGATGATCCATTCGATGATGAGACCATAGCCCTCCTTGTGCACAAGATGGAAAGATTCATGAAGAAGAGAGGATATGGGGCAAGGAAGAGGAGAGACACTATAAAGGCAAAGACCCTTTGCTATAATTGCAATAGCCCCGATCACATAGTGGCGGATTGACCCTATGAAGATAAGAGATTTCATAATGGGGACTTGAAGCTCAAGAAGAACAAGAAGGATAAGAAAGAGAATGAGAAGAAAGCAAAGAAGAGCTTCACTTTCAACAAGAAGAAGAAGGGTGGTGGTTATGTAGTCACTTGGGATAGTGACAACTCCGATAGTAATGATGATGAAAGCTCTAGTGATGATGAGAGGACCACTCGGCGAGCCATTGCAAACATCGCCCTCTCCTACAAGCCATCCATCTTTGACACTACATCGACATGCCTTATGACCAAGTCTACCAAGGTAAAATATGATGATAGTGATGATGATTCTTGTGCTAGTGATGGTTGTAGGAGTGATGATGAGGAGGATGAGGACTACTCCAAGGATGATCTATTGGGCATAATAGATCAAATGAGCAAGGGCTATAAGAGGGCAACCAAGAAATACAAAATCTTAGAACAAGAGCTCATTGCCAAGAGCAATGAAAATGATGCCTTGATGGAGGAGCTTGTTGCTCTCAAAAAGAGTAAGGAGTGCAAAGGAATTGAATAAGAGCTCAAAGCTCTTAGGAAATCCTTTGATGAGCTAGAGGCTTCTCGTGAGTGTCTAAAGGAAGACCACGAGAATCTTGAAATTGCTCACACTAGGCTTAAGGAAGCCCACTCCACTCTACTTGAGCTTATCAAGGAAAAGGACCTTAAGTTGGAGAAGTTCATGAAGGAAGCTAAGGAGGAGCAAGTGATTGTCACTTGTGATATTGGACTAACATGTGATATTATTGATGATTCTTTATTTGTTAGTCCTACTAATGCTTCATGTAGCTCATCATCATCCACCACAACCAACTCTACCTCTACTACTAGTGATTCATCACTTGTGGTTGAGACTCTCAAGAGAGAGGTGGATGATCTCACCCGCGCATTAGGCAACGCTTGGGTAGCCAAAGGTTCTCTCTTAACAAAGAGGGATTGGGCTATACTCCTAAGAAGGGCAAGGCGGCCTTTGCTACTCTAAAGCCTCGCTTTGTGAAGGGCAATGGTCGTTATTGCAATAGATGCAAGCAAGTTGGGCATCTAGAGATTAATTGCAATAAAATGAACAAGAACAAGAAAAATGCTAATGTACCTTACATTCCTTTTGATTCTTGTTATGTACTTACCAAGGGTGAGAAATGTGTGCATGCTAGGTTTGTTGGTACACCAATTGTGGGCCCAAAGAAGAAGGCCATTTAGGTACCAAAGAGCTTAGTGACTAACCTCTAAGGACCCAAACAAGTATGGGTATCTAAGAAACATTAATTTGTTTTGTAGGTTAATTACAAGGCCGAAGGAAGGCATTGGGTGCTTGATAGTGGGTGCTCTCAACATATGACCGGTGATTCAAGAATGTTCAACTCTCTCAAATCAAATGATAGTGGCATTGATAGCATCACATTTGGTGACAATAACAAGGGTGATGTAAAGGCTCTTGGAAGGATTGCAATCTCAAATGATCATAGCATTTCCAATGTGCTCTTAGTTGAAAAGTTGAACTTCAATCTTCTCTCGTTTGCTCAATTGTGTGATCTCGGTTTCAAGTGCATATTTGGTGTTGATGATGTGGAGATAGTTAGTGTTGATGGCTCTAACTTGATCTTCAAAGGTTTTAGATATGAGAATCTATACTTGGTTGATTTCAATGCTAGTGACACTCAACTTTCAACATGTTTGCTCACCAAATCAAGTATGGGTTGGTTGTGGCATAGAAGACTTGGTCATGTTGGCATGAAGCAATTGAACAAGTTAGTGAAGCATGACTTAGTTAGAGGCTTGAAGGATGTTACATTTGAGAAAGATAAGCTATGTAGTGCATGTCAAGCCGGAAAGCAAGTAGGCAACACTCATTCATTGAAAAGCATTATGAGTACTTCCAAGGCATTTGAGTTGTTGCACATGGATCTATTTGGGCCAACTACATACACAAGCATTGGTGGCAACAAGTATGGCTTTGTGATTGTGGATGATTTCACTAGATACACATGGGTATTCTTTCTTGGGGACAAAAGTGATGTATTTGACATATTCAAGAAGTTCATCAAGAGAGTGCAAAATGAGTTTGAAACCACAATCAAGAAAGTGAGAAGTGACAATGAAAGTGAGTTTAGAAACATAAGAGTTGATGAGCTATGTGATGAGCTTGGAATCAAACATCAATTCTCGGCCAAGTATACACCTCAATCAAATGGCGTAGTTGAGAGGAAGAATAGAACCTTAATTGATATGGCAAGATCAATGTTGAATGAGTATAATGTGAGTCATTCATTTTGGGCCGAAGCAATCAACACGGCTTGCTTCTATAGCAACCGCCTCTATTGCCACAAGTTCTTAGAGAAGACACCATATGAGATCTTAAATAGAAGAAAGCCCAATATTGCATACTTTCGGGTATTTGGTTGCAAATGCTATATTTTAAAGAAAGGCACTAGATTGAGCAAGTTTGAAAAGAAATGTGATGAAGGCTTCCTACTTGGTTACTCAACTACTAGCAAAGCTTATAGAGTTTGGAATTTGGCTAGTGGTTTACTTGAAGAAGTGCATGATGTTGAGTTTGATGAAACAAATGGTTCTCAAGATGAGTAAGATAACTTCGACGATGTGAGAGGAATTCAATTGATCAATGCTATGAAAGAAATGGATATTGGTGATATTAGACCAAAGCAAGTGATTGATGTAGATGACAACAAAGATCAAGTGCTCCAAAGTCTAATCACTCAAGCTAGTGGTTCTCTAATGCAAAATCAAGCTAGTACATCATCTCAAGTGCAACAAGATCAACAAGTGGCTAGTTCATCATCTTCAACTCATGATCAACATCAACATCCAAGCAATCAAATCTAAGTGCTTCAACCAACTAACATTGCAAGAGACCATCCATTGGATTCCATCATTGGTGACATACAAAGGGGAGTTCAAACTAGATCAAGATTGGCATCATTTTGTGGTCACTCTTCTTTTGTGTCAATAGAAGAACCTGAGGACATTGATAAAGCATTGAGAGATCCGGATTGGGTAAATGCAATGCATGAAGAGCTCAACAACTTCAAGAAAAATGAAGTATGAGAACTAGTTGAAAGGCCTAAGGATCACAATGTCATTGGAACAATATGGGTCTTTCGTAACAAGCAAGATCAAGATGGGATAGTAGTAAGGAACAAAGCAAGACTAGTAGCTCAAGGTTACACATAAATTGAGGGTCTTGACTTTGGTGAAACATATGCCCCGGTTGCAAGATTGGAAGCAATTAGGATCTTACTTGCCTATGCTTGTGCTCACAATATCAAGCTATATTAAATGGATGTGAAGAGTGCATTTCTCAATGGGTACATTCAAGAGGAGGTGTATGTGGAGCAACCTCCCGGTTTTGAAGATGACAAGAAACCCAATCATGTATACAAGTTAAGGAAGGCTTTGTATGGATTGAAGCAAGCACCTAGAGCATGGTATGAAAGATTGAGGGACTTCTTGCTATCCAAAGGATTTGTCATGGGCAAAGTTGATACAACACTATTCACCAAGAAGATTAGGAAAGACTTATTTGTATTGCAAATATATGTTGATGATATCATATTCGGTTCAACCAATCAAGATTATTGTGATGAGTTTGGGAAAATGATGGCAAAGGAATTTGAAATGTCAATGATTGGTGAACTTAGTTTCTTTCTTGGACTTCAAATCAAACAAATGAAGGAAGGAACATTTGTAAGCCAAACCAAGTACATCAAAGATATGCTCAAGAAGTTTGGAATGGAAGATGCAAAGAGTATTACAACCCCAATGGGCACTAGTGGAAGTTTGGATAGTGACAAGAGTGGCAACATGGTGGATCAAAAGCTATATAGATCAATGATTGGTAGCCTACTCTATGTGACGACATCAAGGCCCGATGTGATGTTTAGTGTATGTATGTGTGCAAGATTTCAAGCCTCACCAAGAGAAAGTCATTTGAAGGCAACAAAGAGAATATTGAGGTACTTAAAGCATACACAAGATGTTGGATTGTGGTATCCCAAAGGTGCAAGTTTTGAGCTAGTTGGATATTTGGATTCCGACTATGCCGGTGATAAAGTGGAGAGAAAGAGCACTTCCGGGACATGTCAATTATTGGGAAGATCACTTGTCTCATGGTCATCCAAGAAGCAAAATAGTATTGCACTATCTACCGCCGAAGCCGAATACATCGCCGCGGGTAGTTGTTGTGCACAAATCTTGTGGATGAAGGCAACATTGAAGGATTTTGGAATCAATTTCAAGAATGTGTCATTGCTATGTGACAATGAAAGTGCCGTGAAGCTAACTAACAATCCGATTCAACATCAAAGAACAAAGCATATTGATGTTCGTCATCACTTTATTAGAGATCATCAACAAAAGGGTGACATTGCTATTGAGAGTGTTGGCACCGAAGATCAATTAGCCGATCTATTCACCAAGCCACTTGATGAGAAGAGATTTCACAAGCTAAAGAATGAGTTAAACATACTTGACTTCTCCAACATGAGTTGATGCACTCCCATGATATGACATGCCTCTCCTTTGAGCCCCAAGGTACAATTGGTTGACATGTCATACATTCTATACTAAGGACATGTTTAGTGCATCTAGTCATGATTTCTTATGTTCTAGGATCATTCATGAAAATTAAATGAATTTGAAGTTTATATGGTGCCACTATTGTTTCCATGACTTGTATGATCTAGTGGTAGCATATAACTTGTTTAAGTAGCTTGTGATCCTAAGTGTTTACTCTAGAAAACTTGTCTAAATATTTGCTTCAACATGGTGCATGATAACCCTTCTAGTGAGGTGTGAAGAAGCTTGCCCTTGGATCAAACCGAAGTATTTTATTTATGCAAGCAATCTAGGTTGAATCATAAACTTGATCCTCACCCCATATTTCAACATGATAATCTATCTAAAGTTTGCTCCTTGTGGTCAATTGGTGCCAAAGGGGGAGAAATTATTGTTCATAAAGATAGAACTCAAAGAGGAAGAAGCACAAAGGGGGAGAATTGATAAAAGAAGGGGATCAACTAAAATTTTGAGCACACAAGTAGGGGGAGCAAGCTCTTAAGCATGAATGTTGCATTTCCATGTGCACTTCATATGTATGATGCATAGTTATGCATTTCGTTTTCTCCGATACTTTGCTTGTGTGGTGTCTTGCTAGTATAATTTGAATGATGCATTGAGGTACTAGTATGAATAGGAAGTAGTTAGATTTTTCTTGCTTCATGTTTTTCAAAGTGGTACTAGAGCCTTGCTTATAATGTTGATCTCACGAGGTTTCTAGTTATGTTTGTGCTTTTCCAAGTGGAATCTAACTACACAAGGTGCTAAGATGGTGTTTATCGCTACTCCGATGGTATCACACTTCAAAGGTCTATAATCTAAAACACTTAGCACCTATTGGTAGAAAATGCTCCTAATCTTTCCTATCTAACATGTATGCTTCCAAAATCCAAACATATAGCATACATGTAGGGGGAGCCATTGCTATCAATTTGAATTCATGATCACATGTCCATAATTCTTACACATGGTAATATACTTGGACAATGTGACATGGGTTCAATCAAAATTTTATCATAATATCTTTGTGAAAGGTTTGTCACCAATTACCAACAAGGGAGAGATTGAAAGTCCTATGTTTGGTGTTGGTAATTAGTGACAATGCCTAAGTACTAATCATATGCCTAAGTTGTATGAAGCATATGAGGATTAGTACATTCCAAGGTTGGTGGCAAGATGGACATGGTGATCATGATGGCCACACTTGGATTTGGACGCAACCCTACGTGATCAAGGCAAAGGTATATGCTTAAGGGTTGTGTTTTAGTAACCAAGACACCTAGTGGGTGTGGTTACATTATAGGATAGATAGCCGTACTATAAAGAGGGGAATGATGCGGCTATTGAACTCCTAAGTGTCTCTAGATGTGCATTTCATGATCATATGCATTTGGATAGAACTAATAACGCCTCGGAAAATGATTGTGAAAATGCTAACACACTCACACATGACGAGATCACTTGGTGGTGTTAGCACGTTTGCAACGGCGGTGGAGTTTGAGTGGTAGAGAGGGTTTGGGTTCCTCTCTCCCTCCCGCCGAGCTTGCGAGGCGGGATTCAGGCGTTTTCGAGAAGTTGAAACGACTATTTTCCACTACGCCGGAAGTCCGGAAAAGAAACGGAGGCGAACGGAGGTCACAGAGGTGACCAGACGCTGAACCGGACGCGGTCCTTGCATGACCGGACGCGTCCGGTCAGTTTTCAGTGTCTGCGCGTTTTTCAGTTCGATGATCGGACGCGAGGCGCGTCCGGTCACTGATGATCGGACGCGTCCGATCGTTCAGGGAGCTTACTGGACTCTAACCGGACGCTGTCACTGTCGCGTCCGGTCATTTTCTTCAGCGCGTCCGGTCACTGTTTCGTTGAGCGCTGCTCAGGCGACCAGCGCGTCTGGTCCTTCACGGGACCAGCGCGTCCGGTCGTTCCCGGCGCGTCCGGTCAGTTGGACCAGCACGTCCGGTCGTTGCTTCGTAGTTAGCCGTTGGGCGACCAGCGTGTCCGGTCGTTTGGACCAGCGCGTCCGGTCAGTACTTCACGAGTTAGCCGTTGGGCGACCGGCGCGTCCGGTCAGTTGGACCAGCGTGTCCGGTCAGCCCGATTTCGGCTGTTTAAGTTTCTAACGGCTATATTCGAAGGGGTACGTCTATAAATACTCGTTGACCGGCTCAAGGCTCACTCTCTCGGACATCTCTCGAACATTTGACATACCTGTGAGCACTTTGAGCTAAGCAACTCCCCTCCCACTCATCTCTCTTGCTTCTTTGCATATTCGAAGTGAGATTGAGTGATCCAAGTGCATTTGCATTGTGAGATAGCATCTAGTTGGCACTTGGTGGTTGATTTGCTGTGGGATTCTTGTTTCTCTTGGTGGTTGCCACCACCTAGACGGCTTGGAGCAGCTTGGAGGCGTTGGCAAGAGTTGGTGATTGTTCTTGGCCACCTCCGGTGATTGTGAGGGGTTTGTGCCTACCTCGGCGAAGCGCCAAAGGCAACGTTAGTATATTGCTCGTGTCATTGCAACTTTTGCCATTTGGTAGGTTCTTGTGGTGCCTTTTGAGAGGCTCGGTGTGAGACCGATTAGCCACCGAACCACGTGGTAAAGAGGGACACAACGGGGACTAGCGTGCTGGCAAGCACGTGAACCTCGGGATAAATCTTTGTGTCATCACTTTCATATTGTGATTGATTGATCCCGGTGTTCGGTTATCTTGGTATTCATTGTTGATTATATTGGTTGGCTCAATACTTCGCCCCTCGGTAAAACTCTCCTAACTTAACTCCGCTTTATCTTCTTAGTTATCTTTGCTAGCTAGTTAGCTTTACTAGAATTGTGAATTGAATAGGTGGCTTGCAAACACCCCGTAGGCTAAGCAAAACTCGCATCTCGCCAATTTGTTATATTGATAAACTTGTTTAGCTTGTCTTTGTAGAAAATTTTAAAAGGCTATTCACCCCCCTCTAGCCATCTAGACCTTTCACTGCTGTCTCCTGCTTCGGTATAGGCGGTGCCTTTCGCGGGTACTCTTTTGAAAACCCAGTGCCGTGCAGTGCCCACACTGCCCCCACCCCGCACCCTGCAGCACCGCCACCGCAGCCACCACCGCCGCGCGTCTGCTTTTGGCACCATAGGAGCCGCGCTGTTTCGCTCTGGTAATACGCGTGAGCTGGAGTACTCTAACCCGATTTAGTGCTCTGGCTGCTAGGCAAGGGAGCTAGCGAGCCGCCCGACCCCCACCTGGGCGATGAGGAGCGCCACCGACCGTAAATTCGACGAGCTGCTCGCCGCCGACCAATTCACCGCCGTTAGTGGGGTAAGCTTCCATGGTCGTTCTTAGTTCAATTGCTCGCACTCTTGGACTGTCTGTGACCTTCCAGTGTTGATGCTCGTCGTAGTTTGGCCGGAGGCATGGCCGGTGGTGGTGTGGCGCGCGGGTGCCAGCTCGGTGTGCCGCTGTCCCCTTCACCGCACGCGTGGGCAGCACCACCTGGGACCTCCCCGTCTGCACCAGCACTGCGGCTGGCCGCGCGGTATGCCTGTGGTGCTCGCGCACCATTTCTTCCCCGTCCCCGCCCTCCGCGTTCGTCGGAACGGCTGCGCCAGCCTCGTGAGCCGCTGCCTGTTGTCGCAGCCTACCCCTGGGCACCATCCAGTGCCCCACCGTTATCCGTAGGCGCGGTGCGAGGTGTAGGTTGTGGTCGGCCTCTCGGTAGAACCACCATGGGCCCCGGTGCGCCGGCCTATCCGGGGTGTGCCGGCGGGCGCCATGCCGTCGCGCACCGGTACGCCTAGGGCGCACATGCTTGAATTGAACTTAATCCGGGGTGTTAGTTGCGAACGTCTGTGAGAGAGGGGAATAGTGGGTCGGAGGGCGGATGAATTCGTGCTTAGGACTGGGGCTCTTTTGCAAGTTGTGCGCGCGCGCGTGCGGGGCGGGCCAGCTAGGCCGTTGCTGGGTTGGCTGCGTCACGCGCGGCCGCGTCCCAGGCTGGGCCGCTGGGCTGTCCGGGTGGCCGCCGTCCTTCTCTGGTTTAAAGTAATTCTTAATTTCATTTCTTAGATAAACTTGAAAATCAAAAATCTAAATGCGTAGAAGTCCAAAAATTGCGAAACCAATTTTGTTAGATTCCTAAAATCATGCTCTAACTGTTAGTATGCTTTTGTCCACATAGTTGTATCATATTTTTAGGAGTTCGCTAATTATTCTAAAATGCTTAATATTGCTAAGAATAAACTTGTGAGAATTTTTGTAAGAAAATGATAAAAGTGTTGGCTCTAAAAATGTTACACTAAACTCCTAATGTCATTACCTGCTCTCCATAATTTTTATAGCTCCAAAATACTTAGTTGCTAGGATAGCTAATGAGCCTAGTGGAAATATCTATTAAATCGATAAAATGAATAAAGCAACGTATTTGGGTTCGAATAACTAAAATGTGTGTTAGGCAGTGACGCTTTACTCGTCGACGAGGTTACCAAGCTAGTGTGTTAGCCATTAGAGTGAGCTCGTTAGCTTGAGAGCATGATCGTATTTTAAGTATTGCAAGTTCCGTTGATTATTTATGTTTCTACGATTGCATTCGCGCATATCATAATAGGAACGATGATGGATCAAGAAGTCACCTGGAGTAGCCGAAAGGATGGTGTCCAGAGGATCGTGCCGCCGTGACGAAATGCTAACTTGGTTAAATTCTACCCAGGCAAGCCCCGGTGCATAACCCCTATTATTCTGCACTTTATTCTATGCTTGTGCATTAAGTTTTAAGGAGTTGAATGAAACCCACTTGCATATATATCTTGATCCCATGAGTCTTACTAGTATGACAGGATCGTGTACAATGCTATGCTACAGGACTCCGGTAGAAGTCGAGTGATTGCCTATCACTCGCGAGAGATAGGAATTATAATATTGTTACTATTAGTATCATGTTACTATCACATGGAATATAAATGTATATGGATAATTGGAGACCAGGCGGAACGGGTTGGATGGACTTGGACCTGGTTGGGCAACAGAGCGGGGCTCTGGTTGCATTTGTTCCGCCTGTGTCAATTAAGGACCGTTCGTTGCATGGACCCTGGTCAAGTCATAGATTTATTGTCCCGAGCATATACTAGCGGATGGGGGCTAGGAAGACTTGTTTCTCTCTTGTCATGGGTTCCGGCTCTTTCCGGACCGGCTTCTTAGGGTGGTTATATATATTGGGTTGAGGAGGTCTAAGCACCATACTGAGGGCAGGCCTGTAGTGTTGGGGGCTTAGAGTCCGAGCTTGAACGGGGACCTGGACCCCTTGACAGGAGTGGAACGGGTTGGTCTTGCTTGTGCCCGGGGTATAAGCAAGACGTGTGTTTTTGGGGCACCCAGCTGGGCATATTGATTCGTGAATCGCTGTTTCTGCGTGATGGTACGGCTTGACTACGCTCTGGCATCGTAGTAAAAACTGACAGTGAAAAGATGAAGAAATGATTTCTGATTGCTCAACCCTACTTGATTATAGACTAGATGCTTACATAGAAGATTGGATAAGAACAAAATACGGCTATTAAAAGTAACAAATTAAGGATACACCTTTAGCGCTGCTTCTTGCAAATAAGAAACCCATAAGCCACAAAGTCTTGCATAATCCTTGAAGTCTTTTTCTTTCCTCCTGATGGGTAAGTCTTGCGGAGTACAATTGAGTACTCAGGGTTTGTTCTACCCTGATGCAGGTGACAGGTGCTGATAAGCTGACACTTGTGTGTGGAAACCTCCTGGTGGGCTCAGCGAGGATTTCCTTTGCGATGCGGAGTAGAGTTATTTATTGAAACTCTCACTAAAAGTTTTACAAGGAAAATATTAGTAATCTGTTATCATTCATGCATTTAAGCGTGCTTCACGTTAATGTTTAACTATCATTAAATGATTTTATTTCCGCTGAACTCTGATAATGTTTTATATTCCGCTGTTATAACTACTTAATGGTTTACTCTGTTGTTGTACTAAAAGTGATGTAAGAAATGGTAAGGATGTTGTAAGCTTTACTCTCTCATTTGTGATCCTGATGTAAAAATGTGGATCTTCGAGTTCTCCCTTGCGGTGTGCTCGACGGAATCGCGTAGTTTAGTGTTCTCCCCAGGGTACTTAGTGTCTAATGGAAGACGAGTACTCTTGGGAGGACATTAGATTAGGCGGTTCTGCCACAAGCTTGTCCCTGGATTTTTTTGACTCGCTCCTCCAAATCAGAATCAGATATCAAATCAAATCAAATCGTTCTAAATCTAAATCGGAAAAATACCAAACCAAATCAAATGAAATCGGAAAAAAAATACAAGTCAAATACGCTAGGTATCATCGTACCGCGTCGCCTTGCTTAGCTCCCCCCGATTTTTTTTGCCTCGCTCCTCCAAATCAGAATCGGATATCAAATCAAATCAAATCGTTCTAAATCCAAATCAGAAAAAATAAAATATCAAACCAAATCAAATGAAATGAAAAAAAATACAAGTCAGCGGCAGTGCTTGGTGGTGCCGAGGAGGTTGAGGTCTTCGCCCGATGCGGACAACGGCCTGTTGTTGTGGCTGAACTCGAACTCGACCTCATATTGCCTACACAAGGCTCGTGGACCGCCAGGCTCCGGTCTAGCGCCACTGTAAAAATAATAAGAGCAGGTACAATAACAATGTAAGGCCCCGTTCGGTTGGACTGATAAGCCGATTAAAAAACACTGTTGGCTGATTTGTTGTGAGAGAAAAAATTCTGTTCTGACTAAAAAAACAAGCTGAAAAAAACGGATTATAAGACTGGTGAACCGGCTCTAATTCGACTGCCATGTCAGTCATATGCACGAAAATGAGGAGAGAGAAAGCTATGCTCGGCGCTGGTTTCGTCGATCAACTCGTCACGCATGCCCAGACGCTCTCTCTGCAAAGAGGTTAACTCTTCCCTTCCTGACCTTGCATATTGAATGAAAAACAATATTTAGATTATAGAAAGAGACTAATTGTTGTATGTGCTAGACTCTAAACTTGTATATCGATGACTTTGCTCGGCTTATAGATAAGTTTTATTGGGCTTGCTCTAAAACCCGCTCTCACACATAACCCGGTCTGGTCCCAAAACCAAGACCCGTGGGGTAAAAGAAAATACACCCTGGTAGGACTGAGAAAACCCATGCAGTACATAGCAGACAATTGCGCCTTGTCGCTATATCAATGTGAAGCAGGACTATTCTGTATGGTTGGAGGAAGGTGGAGACAACTTTATAATTTCTATATAACTAGATTTATAGATTTCTTAATATGTTTATCTAAGCCATAACTCACATGTCTCGATATAGTTGTACGTAAAAATCTGTGATCACCATGCAACACACGGGCATATATCTAGTGAACACATAAAATCTTTATATTATATTGATAGGTAATATAGGACTAGTACGATGAAATATATTAAGAAACACAATACCATAATAGATAGAGTTTTGATGTATATAAGATGATATTCCTTTACAAGTATTGATAACCAACTACTCATGTTGCAAACCATGTCGATCTCCGGATGGAGTTATATTCTTGACCGAAGTGTTATTTGTTACCTCCTCTAGCCACAGGTAAACAGATACTACTCCATAAACGGAAAGGCATCTGCACTTGTCTATAGGTGAACTACATCCTAAAATATATAGCGTATAGAAATATTAAAAAAATGTAATCAAATATAAGAGATTTTGGTGCATGATAAATAGTATTAAAATAGTACACTGTTGTTAGAGGATCTCCAAGTGTTTGCCAAATCAACTTGGCATCCATCTATTTTTGGCAAAACAGGAAAAATTGTGCTCCAACAGTTTGACATCCAACTTGGCAAATTTTAACAACTTGGCAAATCTCCCCCCTCCACGCGCATATTTGCGCGCTGAGCGCAAGCGCGCATCGCTCGCGCATCCGGCTTCACGTGCATATTTAAGCGGGGCTCTTCGTTCACTTAGCGGTCCTCTTCTTATTTTACCAAGTTCAAATGGTAAACTTTTGGAGAGAGTCTATTTTTTTACTTGTCATATATCTTAGCAAGTTGTCAAATCACGATATTTGCTAAGTGAATTTTGGCAAACTCTTGGAGATGCTCTTATTTGCCATTTATTAAGCGGTATCTATTTAACCACACGGATGATGGTCTATACCTATAGAAAAAATGAATAAGGTATACATCTTTTGTATTTTATTTTACCCAAATGCTTCTTTATGAGCGCACGCTCGCGTTGTGCGGCGTGCACACATTCTCGGGCGTCCGATGTTCTCCGGGTTTGGGGTTTGGGCCGTCCGATGCGCAGGTGAGTGGGAGAACGGTGGAAATAACTCACCTGCCATCATTGCCATCGGAGAAGAAGAAGGCCGCGGCGTTAGTATTTGTTTTTTTTTTGGGATTTCCATGTTCTCCGGGCTTAGAAAGAAGTTTATGGGGAGGATGACCAAATCGGCGGCGGCGATGGTCGAGATGGCGGCGAAGGACGGGGCAGCGGAGGCGCCGCTCGCCGGGTAGTTGGAAAGAGCCGATGGCGAGGCCGACGACCAGAGAAGAAGAAGAAGAAGAAGAAGATGCTGAGACAATGTGGCAGCGACGCGGCGACGGAGCCTGGGGACGGGGTGGAGGCGGGGGCGCTCGCGGCAAATCCGAAGCATAGGGTTGAGGTTAGCGTGGTGGCACCGCCAGAGCCTAGGAGGGGGTCGAGGTGGGGGAGCTCGCGCCAGATCTAAAGCATAGGGCTGATGTTAGCGTGGTGGTGGTGGAGGGCGGCGTGCCGCCAGAGCCAGGCAGGGTGAGGAGGCCGGGAGGGGTGGGGGAGTGCGGGAGAAAGAAGATGACCTGTGCGAGAGGAAGGAGGTGAGTGGGCAGAGTTATCTGCACCTGCACACACGGACGCTAATAAAGTCATTTCTTTTAATCAATCTTATTAGAAGATGTAGTATACACTACTTTAGGATGGAGCAAGCAGTCTATCAAATGAATCCTGAGGAATATATAAGTCAGATACGAATGCTTCGTAAAGAACAACATGTTGAGTTATTGTGGAAGTCGGAAAACTATGCAAAATGGAGGAGGAAATCTTCGCATTTGCCCTGAGAAGCAGACAGAAAATCTTTGCATGGACGGCCCCAACTCCATACTTACCCAAACCAACCAACTAACCAAAAAGGCAACGTTCACCATTTGCAGCCTGTTCGTTTTGCTGATTGATCGTGACTGAAAGCACTAGATAGTTTACTATGAGAGAAAAATACGGTGGTTGAATAGCTGGAACTAACTGAGTGTTGGAAACCACGGGCGGGACGGAGACTCGATCGTAGGACTACGACCACCGCGGTAAGGGTGGGCAAAATACCCGATACCCAATTCCCGTACCCGAATTACCTGAACCCGAAATACCCGATCACAATTTCGGATAGTGATTGTAAAAACCCGAAATTAGTTCGGGTAATTCGGGTAATGTTTCCCGGTACCCGAACTACCCAAATTACCCGAAATATCTCAAATATTTGCTCTTCTATTCCTAATACGAAGACATGAAGTATTTCAATGCCATATAAATATATTATTTGGTATGAATTAATGTAGATTTATGCTAACTTGATAATTTATTTGTTGGTAATTGATATGAAGACATGATGTGATTTATATGACTATTGTTTATTGCTTTTAAATGGTACTTGAATTCTTCCAAAATGGTTGGTTTTGTCAATTTCGAGTATATCGGGTAAAACCCGAACCCGAACCCGAATTATCGGGTACCCAAAATTTTGGGTAATACTTTTTCGGGGCAAAAATCAAGTAACAATTTTTAATACCTGAATTTTCAACTATCTGAATTACCCGACCCGAATACCCACCCTTACTCCGCGGCCACGAAAACGATCCCGATGTCGTGCCCGATACCGGCGCGCCACCTGACACCGGCGTAGCGTCCCCGGGCCCCACGGCACAGTGACTCCATCCCGTACTCGCCCCCACGTCGCGGACCCAATAGCTGTCCGCCACGTGCGCCTCCGCCCCGCCCCGCCACGCCACGTACCGGGTCACGTGCCCCATCAAAAAGATCAGCGCGGCGCGCCTGCCTGCGCCCGAGGAACGACACCGGGCGGGCGGGCGGGCACGCACGAGTTCGCGAGTCCCACCTAACCTCCCCGCGTGCGCGGCGTTGGAACCAAGGATTGGATTAGCCTCGCCGAGGCGGAGGAGGGAGTGGTCGGCGAGGGGCTCGCGGGGATGGGGATCTCGAGGCCCCTGGTGGCGCTGGTGCTGGCGCTGCTGATCGCCGTCGCCGGCGCGACCGCCGAGGAGCCCGTGGTGGCCGGCGCGGTGGAGGCCGCGGCGGCGCTCAAGGCGGAGGAGGCTGCGGAGGCCGCGGCGCTCAGGGCCGAGCTGGGGCAGCTCCGCGCGAAGATCTCCGCCTTAGGTCAGTGCGCAAGGCTTGAATCCACGGGGCGCGCTTGATTTTGCTCTCGGGATGTTTTGGGTTGGGGCGGGTGTTGGTGGAATCGCCGAGTTCATGCCTTGCGGCTACGTTAATTCGTGCTGTTTCACTGGATTGACGCCGCTCCGGTGAGCTCCGGGGTTTAGGGCCCAATTCAATTTCGCGGTGGTTGGTGAGCTACCCGGATCTATTTGGTGGGGGGTTTAGCGTCTGCCTTTGCTCGATTGATCGAGGAGCTCGGGGTGCTGCGAGATTTTATTGATTCCCTTCGTGCTGATTTCGACCATGGGATGAATGCAAAATTGGATAGTTCTCTCTTTTTGGTACAAAACTGGATAATTCTCTCCTTTTCAGGAAACTGCTCATTTTAGGGAAAAATACCCAGCTCCTTCTGTTGTTTACACCGTTACCACATATAGTACTTCTACTAGTTTTTTTTTCTGGCTGCCGTTTTACTTTACTTTACTTTATTTTGTTTACACAAAAGTTCCCATTTACTACTACTGTTACATTTACGACAGCGGGCGGTGGGCCAGTGTGTAATTGCAGCTCTTGTGCTTTTGCCTTGGATCAGTTGGATGGTGAACCACTGCCATAGTGCCATTATAATTTTTGGGGCCTGCTTCATTGATGTGTACTGAAAATTCCAATCAAATACACTTCACACAGACCATACAGGCCCGTAGTCTTAATTGAATTGAATAGCTTGGAAAAGTCTAGCAATATTAATTGCAGTAAAACAGTAAATTAATGGTGCTCTGAAGATGCCTGTACTACTGAAGAGTATAATCTCAAACTGTGCCACGGCCCACGGCATGGAAACAATATCTTTTCATTGTGGTATTGTTTCTGTCATAAGCAAAGCAGTTTGCTTCACTATGCCACTTTGGCATTCTATATTAGCCTATGTGACCAAATTCATTTCAATTTAGAGTCATACAGATTGAAATCGCACGTAATGATTCCTTCTAATAAAACATCATTATGATTGGTTTCATGCTACAGAGTCAGACATAGCAGAGCGATCTCAGGTACTGAAGAATAAGGATGATGCCATCGCGAACCTGGAGAAAGCCATTGAGGAGAAGTCAAAGGCTATTACCTCTATGCAGGGCGAGATTGCTTCTCTCCAGGTGTGCAATTTAAAACACAACAGTTAGTCTTAAACATTCTTACAAATAACTGTGCACTTATGCTTATCCATGTACAGGCAAAAGGGTCTGTAGCTGCCGAGGAGCAGGCTAACAAGGCCAATGCCAAGGCTGTTGAGCTTGAGAAGCAGGTATAGATTATAAGAGTTCATGAACATTTGGAACGTGCTAGATGTGTTTACGATTTCTCATTTTATTTTTCTCCTGTTCTAGATTGACAAGCTCAAAAAGGATATTGAAGCACAAAGTAGCCAGAAAGCAGCACTAGAATCTAGGGCCAACGATGCAGAGAAGAAGGTGGAAGAGCTGAATGAAAAACTTAATACAGTAAGTGCATAATCCTTGTCTATGGAATAATTGTGGTCAACTTCTTTTTAATTTCATGTGCTACTGTAAGTGTATATGCCATCTGCTTTTTCCCTTTCTAGTTGGCTATATACAAGCCTGCAACACATTCTTATGACACTAGCAGATCATTAAATTAGATATCTATACTAGAGTCTGAAGTCCATTGAAATTTTAAATTCTATTGAAGTCATTTGGTGAAAAACCATTCAACCAAATGGATACTTTAGATGTTGGATTGCATTGTTCTTATATTTTGTTTTGAAAGAGTGTTCTTATATTTTGTCCTTGCTAGATCCAAAAGGAAAGTGATGAGCAAAAACGCAAAATCAAGAAGACAGAACGTGCTCTTAAAGTCGCCGAGGTATGCAACAAGTTTGTTTATTATTAATGCACTGCTGTCCTGGTTGTTGTGGTATTGTTACATATTTGTTCTTTCACATCGTAGGAGGAATTGATGAGGTTGCAGTTAGAAGCAACTGCTAAGGCAAAACAGCTGACAGAGGTAAGGATATATTCTGTTGCTATCATCAGTTGTACTTAATGAATTTAGAAATTTTAGCAATGTAATAACATCATCTGAGCATACTAACAAACATATAATAAGACAAAAAGTTACTAAATTTATTGCAGTGCAGGTTTGCTTTATACTCTCGGGTATGGATGGTGTTCAGAGTGCAAACATGTCTGTTTATGTTCCACAAAATCATTTTACTAGGCAAAGCATGTTGAAATCCTCTACTACTACTACTACTGATCTATTCCATATTTCATTCTCTTTATTATTTACTATTTCTGTTTAAAAACAATCACAAAGTAGTGTAAGAACAAATAAGTTCAATCTGCATAAATTCTTGTGGTTCCCAAAAGTTATTTGTAGTAATCTATCATGACATTTATTTCCTCCAGTTGGGTGGTTCGCTACCAGTTTTAGAGATAAGTTTCGATAAATCTTTTGTTCCACAATAGCTACATACCTTTTAAGATGCACTATTTGTTGCTTGGCACTTCACTAATATGTTTAAAGTTATAATGGTTACCTACTTACCTAGACTAGGCTAAGCAGAGTATACATATTGTAGTTCTACTGCCTTGAACAGCAAATGCTTGTCTTCGATGATGTCTTTTCTTGCTTGTTCCCATCTACAGCATATTTATGATTTATTCTCGTTTCCTTTTTCAGGTTCATGGAGCATGGCTGCCACCTTGGTTAGCGGCACAGTATGCTCACTATGTGGTAAGAGCGGAACCACAAATATTTATCAATGCAATTTTTGTTCACATGGAATTTACATGCTCATGATCTCTCACCGCTGTATTTATCATCATGTGTAGGAGGTTGTATCAGGCCACTGGAATGAACATGGAAAACCTGCTGTGCATAATGTTCTGCATAAGGTGCCTCTTCATACTGCTTTTATTTTCAATTCAAAATGCATTGCACAAATAAAACTACCATTTATATGTCTGCATATCTTATATTTCAGGCTTCAGAAAAATCAGCTCAGGCAAAGAAATGGGCTGAACCTCATATTGAGACTGCTAAGATGGTAATGCCCATCTGTTCATGTACTTAGTTTCTTTTGTTTTACCTTGCACTGACAGTTTGCTGACATTGTTACTTTCTATGATTGAAGAAATGGATTCCTGTCAAGGAAAAATTGGTTGTCCTGAAGAAAAATGCAGAACCTTATGTACAGAAGGTATCAACAAGATCAGTGGAGTTTTACGAGTCGTCAAGAGATGCTGTGACACCTCATGTTGTCAAAGTTAAAGAGTTCGCTCATCCCTACTACCAGGTAATTGCTGCATTTTCTGTTTCAAGAATATATACAGTTTCATCCACTACTTCAAGGGCAGCAATGTGTTGATTATAGTAATCCATATGCAGTTGCTGATATTCATTTATTTGATTATGTTGATCCAGGAAGTCAAGAAGTTTTCTAAGCCTTACATTGATCAAATTGCTGAGATCACTAAGCCACATGTTGAGAAAGTTAGAACTACTCTGAAGCCATACACTAAGAGAGCAGTTCGTGCATATGGGTCATTTCTTGAGTCGGCAACCACATACCATTGACAGGTTTGTGGTTCTTTTTTTATTCCATTCCAGTTCCTGTTGCATGCCATTTCAATATGTCCTATTCTGCCATGTGCTGTAGGTAGTAGCTGTAGCCTAAAGCCACACTTTGATCTGGTTTCCAACTCGTGTGACGTGTGCATATCTGCTCCCCAGTCTTACCTCTTACCCTCTAGATGTAGCATGCCGAGCGGCTTATGGTTGCCATGGGACATGCCCTTATTTTAGCCTTCCTTCCTGAAGGGTGCTGTATAAATGTTTCTGCATAGGGTCTAGAAATGATAGCCCTTCTCTTGATAGTTTGTGTTCTCTTCTATTTTTAGCTGCTTCATTAAGTTAATGAATTTAACTTTTGTTTTGATATACTTTTAGCTGGTTGTTATATATGTTTAGTTCTTTCTATCATGTGATATTTTTATTTTTTTCTTTTAAAAAAACTGATGTGACAAAATTCTAACATGTTCTCCTTTGTAGGCTCAAGCAAGCATCATGGACTACCTTCACCAGCATGACATAACAAAATCATTTGCAACGAAGGAGTTAGTTTGGTTCCTGGTAAGCACTCCACATTTATTCGGCAGGGAACCACGGCTTAGTTGTCATCTAACAAACATACTTATTTATGTACAGGCTTCTGCTTTGCTAGCTCTGCCTGTCTTCATTATATACAGGCTTCTAGTAGAGACCTTCTGGTTAGTTTCTCATAAATTAAATGCTGATTTCAATCCTAATAGCTATTAGCGTGACCTCAAGTAAACTGAAAATTATCTTCCGTTGCTTTTATGTAGCACCAAAAAGAATAAAAGGCCTCGTGGTGGTAACGGTAACCATGGCCACAAGAGACACAAGCGGCGACACGCTGACAAGTAGATCAATTTACTGAACACTTTAGGGTTCGGTATGCTGTGTATTGTCGCAGATCTTTGATCAAGATTGGATTGCTCTCCCTCTCCCTGAGGCTGTTCTGCTGAACCATGGAGGAAGGAGACTTGGGTCATAGGCACCCTTACCGTGAAAGCATTGTACACCACCAACATTTCTCCTCTTCTTTTACATTTTCACCCCAGGCGTGTGTAATATGGACTTCAGTGCAGCAGACCTTTTACCTGCACTTTGCTGGGGTTCAGGGGGTTATGCCTCGGCCTTTGTTTGATTGGTCATTGTTTATTGTAACTTGTGAATGCGTTTGAGTTGGTGTGCTTGTTTTTGTTGGGGACCTACATTCGAACTTATTACTTATGTATACAGTGTTTGGTTGTTTAGCTAACTGGATATCTCATGTTCACTTCATTGATGTATGCTTGGTCGACACCATGATCTGGTAGAATGGCTGAAGTGTCATGAACAGGAAAAGTATATGTCTATAAATTGCTAGCCATCTGGTATGTTTGTGTGTTTATATCAAAAATCCAGAAACTGCACATCAGTTTGTCATGTAGGGTCCGAGTGCTGAACCTGACGATATTTGGCTCGTCTTCGCTCAAAAAAGAGAAGTTTGTCGATGAAATATTGCTGAAGCTGTGAAAAATTTAGTCTGCACAAGTTTGGCCTAGGCATGTTCGAACCAGAATTTTTTCTCCGTGAACAGATCGGTCTGCCAACTGGCCGCTTTGGCACTGATATGGCTTTAAACAAAACGTTATGAGCTATCTTTAGATCTCTATAATTTTCAAATATATCTCCATATCAGGTCAAATGAAAAGGTTTAATTTTCAAAAGAAATCTATCTCCATATGAGGTCAAATGAAAAAGGAAAATGTTATGAAATAAAGATTACTATTTGCACAAGGAAAAAGGAAATGTTATGAAATATAAAGTTGTAGGTCTTGTCAAGCTTAGTAATTTTTATGTGTATTTATCTTCATCATTGTTTATATTGAAAATTTCTAATTTTCTAAGTGATCCATTAATCTTGGGATTTATCGGCTTAATCTTTCAAATATACTCCTAATGGTAGGGTATGCGCGCATTAATAGGGGTGTGAATATGTGTCAATATATATGAGCGTCTAGATTTGTCTAATTTACAGATAAAAAAAAGAATCCTGCCAAGTGACGTAATTTAAATCTCACCGTTTCGATTGGCCGTAAGATTATATTTTCTTTGCAATTTTTCGTTTGAGGCAATTAAATTCTGCAAAGGACGAGATATAATAAAAAAAAATTCTGGGCTTTATTCCGCGCGCGACGGCCCATCAGCTGCTTCCACTCCCGGCCGCCGGAGCACACCCAAACCCCCAAACCCCAGGGCCCCACCGCAACTCAACTCCTCCGCCGCCGGCCGCACCGTCTCGTCCGCCGCGCGCCACCAGCAGCCTGCGCCCTCCCACCTCCTCGCTCACTCTGCGCCCTCTTTGCCGCAGCTTCATCTGCTCCGCCCCACTCCACCAAGGAGCTCGGGCACCGGTTACTGCACGGTCCTGCGCCGGCGACCGTTTGACGCCGCCGCCTCAGCAGCAGTAGCAGCGTGCTACGTCACTTGGTACGCTCTCCTTCTGGTATGAAGCATCTTGACCCCGCGGGGGTATCGATCGTAACATTTGCCTTATTTGTCGTTTTGATTTCCGCTTGCAGACTGGGCGCTGAGGGTGCATAAGCTAGAGTCGCCATCGATGGCGACCGTGGAGTAGCACCCCAAAGCCGGCGCCTTTCTTGCCGTCCTGCCAGCGCTTCCAGCTCGGTTTCCCCATGATCCTCCGCAGCGCACTAAGGGCCGGTCGCGGCCTCAGGCAGGTTCCCCTGGTTCAGCTCATTGTGGAGCACGGTGAGCTGTACCGGGCACCACACCGGTGTGCTACTGATACCCGGGATGTTGAAGAATCATCAGCTGTGTTGAATTGGTGGGGGGTCACCCCAGTTGGTCACGGGTATCAGTTGCGGGCTTACTCGGCTGCCCCTGCTGCACGTGTTAGGGGTGAGAAACCCTTGGATCGTGCTGATGCAGTGGTAATGGCAGATGAGGAGGTCAAGCGAATGAAGAAGATGCGGGTGTTCCGGACCGCTCAGCGGACTTTCATGGAGTACCTCCATGTCACACGGGGGCTGAGCTTTTTGGATGCCGAGCATATAAGCAAGCACTCACCTGCCTTTGTGAGCAAGCTGCTGAACCAGGTGAAGGATGCTATCAAGGACCCTGTGGAGGGGGATGAGGCAGTGTTCAGGTCAAAGGTGAAGACAAGGGAGATGAGGGATGAGAGGGCCACTACTGCGTTGCAGCGTCTGTTCAGGTATCATCCGATCAACGAGTTTGAGCCATTCTTCGAGAGCATGGGCTTCAAGCCGAGTGAGTATGAATCCTTTCTGCCTCAGGATCTCATGTTTCTTTCCGATGATGAGACATTGCTGGAGAACTACCATGTTCTTTGCAATTATGGGGTTATGCGCACTAAGATAGGGGGGATATACAGGGATGCTGGGGAGGTTTTCAGTTTTGGTGATGGTGTGCTTGCGTCTAAGCTAAGAGCTATTGAGGATCTGGGGTTCAGTAAGACCACTGTGATAAAACTTGTGACCTGTTGTCCTGCCGTATTGACACGTGGCCCACATGCTGAATTGAAGATCTTAAAGTGGCTAGATGACATTGGCATTCAGAGAGACTGGATTGGTCAATTCTTATCTGTAAAGAAGTCGTATAATTATAATTGGAGAAAGATGGTTGAAGTTCCTCAATTTTTTACTGAATTGGGATTTGATAAGGAGGGTATTGGTAAACTGATCAGGCAACACCCAGATTTCTTGTTGGATGGTTCTGGAAAGGTACTGTTTAGGGCAGTTGCCATCATGCTGAAAGCAGGGTCTGGAAAAGAAGATCTGTTTAATCTTTTCATGGACTTCTCAGATGTACAGGCCAGGAGTTTCGCAAGGAACATACAGAGTGTTATACTATTCTTAACTGGCATTGATGTAAGCGAGGAGGATATTAAGAAGTTTGTGGTAGCAAATGCATCAATGCTTGGTTCTGCTCGAGTGAAGAAGGCAAACAGTATTCTTACATATCTCAATGTCGGGAGGAAGCGTTTGTGGAAGATTATAATGGAAGAGCCACGTGAACTGATGAAATATGCGTTAGGGTTAAAGGTCAACCGCCTACCGCCTTGTGACAGGACTGAGAAATCACTGAAGGAGAAGGTGAAATTTTTGAAAAACATAGGATTTGAGGAAGGCTCTGATGATATGAATAAGGCAGTGAAAGCTTTCCGTGGTAAGGGTGATGAGCTACAAGATCGGTTTGACTTTCTGGTGAAGACTGGATTTGAGCCCAAGGATGTAGCGAACATGATCAAAGTAGCGCCGCAGGTTCTGAATCAGAAGATACATGTCCTTGAGTCCAAGATATCATTCCTTTTAAACGAGACATCATATCCTCTAAGCTCTCTGGTTGGATACCCCGCGTTCTTGTCGTTCACTATAGAGAGAACCAAAGCTAGGTTTCTAATGTACAATTGGCTGCAAGAAAGAGGGCTGGTTCCTCCTAATTTTGCTCTGTCCACCTTATTAGCTTGTTCAGAGAAGCGGTTTCTTAACTATCTGGTCCTAAAACATCACGAGGGTCCAGAAGTCTGGGAGAAGTTGAAGAAAGAGGTAGCTGCAGACAAAAACGTGCACTGTACTTCAGATGATTAGCATGACATTATTTGTTGAGTGATACTTTTTAGGAAAAGGCAACGGTGTGCCTTTTGTGTATAAATTAATGGATAATGTACATGGATGGTACTAACTGATATTTTAACTTAGTTCCATGAATATTGTTTTTGTTTTGTTTTATCGCTGGTCTGGACAGACCTCCGATCTGACTATGGCACACCCAAACTTTGCAAATGTGATTCAGCATCAACTATTCGCATATGAGCTAATCTTTGGGCCATAGGTGTGCATCTGAATGTGAAGTACTGTACAAAATCGATTACGACTCACATGGCCATCAATAAAGGCATCATATATAAAAGGAAATGTCTTGTGGAACCAAAACTATCAGGCAATGTCTCTCCTAATACCTACATTATCACCAGTTAGCACCTTATTTTTGGACAACCACCACAGCAAGAAATGCACTCGGGGGGGGGGGGGGGGGGGGGGGGGGGGGGGGGGGGGAGCTTCAGTCCCCATACAGCAGCCACATGGACTGAGAAGAATACCTCTAAAATTAATGAACTGAATAGAGTAAATGCCATTAGAGTTAAATAGCCAAACCAATGAATCTTCCTCATCAGAGAAAGTAATAGTTGAAGCCAACTGCTCTACCTCTAACCAAAGATTCATTAACCTGTCATCCACACATCTCCTAAAAGTACATTTGAGATTTGACCCATCCCACAAATCAAAAACTGAATTGGTCTTCTCATTAACTAAAACATAAATCTCCTAGTATTGTATAGCCAAACTAGAGGTACCTAGTCAATTGTCCTCCCAAAACTTTCTTGCCATTACCCATTTTCCAGCGAAACCCTATCTTGGCAGCTGAAGCTGCCCACATGAACCCTTTAAAGAAACTAGAGGCACCAACAGTAGAGCTACAAAAAAATATTTGGCCTATCCGTGTCATACTCGTAATCTATTAAATCTTGGGATGATCATTGCGTGTTTTCCGTAAGCACCAAAAAATTAAAAGGTCCAAAGCCTGCAGTGGCTTTTGATGGGCCGTACGTTATGCAAAAATAAAAGCAGTATGAGAATGAAGCCCATGGTCCGAAGGAGTCTATAGTATAAACTTTCAGCCCAATGGTGGATCAAAACAACATGGGCCTACCGAAGCTGCATTCAATGAATAAATGTCCGTTTTTCTAATATCCGACAACGTGAACAGGCCTCGTGTACACTTTGAAAATTCTGTGCATACGACCAAGGGCAAAGTCTGAGGAGTCTACAAGAAAAAGTTTTGATTCTTAGCTGAATTGATTTGTCTGCCCAAACGATAGGAAGGGTTCGCAAAACCTGAAGAAGTGAAGAGGAATGTTAAACGTGGAACGACCTCTTGAAGTGCCAGCGCCTTGTACGCACTCTTAGAAGATCATTGTCCATTAGAGGAAAGTGTCTAGCAGGAAATATCTGGACCATCACCTGAGATTGGAGGGACCTGCAAAATAGAAGTTTGCACTAACACCTTTTGGACCTGCAATGTCTAAGACCACGTTTCCAACATACCGTATGTGAATGTCCACTTCATACTTGGCGAAGCGCTCTTTTTTTTTAATGGATCCAAAAGTGAATTCAGTATGTAGCACTAAAAGAACTACATATAAGAAAAAATTATTCTTTTTTAATAAAAAAAATATAACATCGTTTCTACTTAGCATAATAGACTAAAAATCGAGAGTAAATTTACTCGACCACATCCCTCTCAAAAACGTAGTAGCAGTGAAATGTTATAGAAGTTAAAAGGTGGAAAAGGTTCACAGACATAGATTTGATCAGAAATGTGAATCTTCTAACTGACAACATACTTCGCTGATAGAGAGTACTTCTTCCTGAAGTTATGCTTAGCGGACCAGTATTTTCTACTTGTAGATTTTTGTATAAAAGGCCCAGACCCCGCCTGCTGATCCTTAGGAACCCAACTTGTTTAAAAGGTGTTTTTGGTGCTTGAAAGAAAGACATGGTATAGGTAGTGGCTACGTAACATACATGTTAAAATTTGTGAGGAGCACGAGAGCAAACTAACCTTTCCAGCTAGGAGCACTTAGCTTCTTTTGGAAACATCGGTAGAGGTTCAGAATTTTGGCTAAACCGATGAATCAGAAGAAGTGTGCGGGCGGGCAGTTGGCCACGCACGCACGCACGCGAAAGGGCGAGCTTGGATTATGGCGAACGAACAGGGGAGAGCGTTTGGATCAAGGCCACGGCTGGCCCTACCCTACCTGGTTCAGACTGTTCATTTTTGTGGCCAATCCCATTTGCCGATGCGTCCGTCCGTGCGTGCGTCCAATTTCGACGGAGCAGGATGTTTTGGCTGCAGACAGCAGGAGAATCCATGGTTCTTCGGTCGTTCAGATTTTGGGCGACTGGGGCCAGGAGCATCTCCAACGATCTCTGAGTACAATTCTCCCAATAAAATATTATTAGAGTAGCTCAATATCACTTTGTAGATTTTTTAAGAGAGTTGTTGTAGAAGTACCTAATATCTCTCTCAGTACCCATATGAAAGGTTGGTCCTATAGAGGTGTAAGAGGAAATATGCTTAAAAAGTGGTAGTTAGGATGATCCTATGATTAGAGGAGTTGTATCTTCCCTTTTTCTGAGGGGAGGGGAGACGGGGAAAATATTAGCGATAAAAAAAGTATTGAGAAACTGTTGAAGCAAGTTAAAAATATAGCTATTCTCAGTATGATAGTTTTACCGGAACAGAAGGAGGCATCGGAGAACTGCCGGAGATACTCTGGATCGCTGCCAGCCAGACAGGCGCTCATCTTGCAATGCAACCGTCGTCCCTGACTCTGATCTGCTCTATCGGCTCCAACTCGATCTCTCGTTGCTTTCTGTTGGCGGGCAGCAGGACAGACAGGACGATGCTGCCGGCTGCTCTCAAGTCTCACCCTCATCGTCGTCATATGCCCAACTTGGTTCCAGGCAGCGGTACCGACTCGGAGTGTACCTCGGGGGGCCCTGCGCCCCTGCCTCACGGCCAGAGAAAAAGGAAAAAGGAGATGGAGTGACAGAGTCACTGACGCGCTGTGCTGGATTGGCCGTTAGTATTTGGGTTTAGGCTCGGGCGATCCATCACCTCGGTTGGTGGGTCACGACTATACCTGCACACTGCACTCACTAAACTGAGAATAGTTCGTTTTCTAAAAAAAAAGAAACTAAGAATTATTCAGCCAATCCACTCTAGAAACAAGACCAAACCATACTCTCCACTCATCGAGTTCTCCTGGCCGCAGCGGCATGGTGCACGGCGACCCCTTCGGCGTAGCGTTCTTCACTGCGCTCAGCTGCCTGCCTGTCTTCATCCTTCCTCCCCACCACACTTAAGCGTCGCCACACGGCTTCTTCCCTCTCCACCGTGCTCACCGACAGATGCGTGTGGTTTCCATTCTACATTGCGCCCTCACGCACTTCCATCTCTCTCTGGCGGCAGCTCTCGCTAGGAGCAGCGACCAATAGGCCTCCCCCCTTCCCCTCTCTCTCTGGCGCCCGGTCCGTTGTCTCCCTCGGCGACGGTCTCCAGCAGTCATGCATACGAGATCAGGTAGGGACGACTCCCCCAGCAGCGGAGCGGTGGCCAGGATGTAGATTTTTGGAATCGGCCGTTCCCCTGCTCTGTTGCGTCATACGGGAGAAGGGTGAAAAACGTTTGTTGCAAGAGTGTTTCAAGTGCTTCAGATGTTTCAGAGGTATCTTGCACGTGTTATAATGGCTATACACGTATGTTTCAAGTGTATGTTCCAAATGTTTTATCTGTTCTAGACGTATATTGCAAGTGTTTTACCCGGATGTTGCAAAAGTAGATTTAAATGTTGTATATACATGCATTCTGCAAGCATATATTTCGAGTGTTTTTGGGTGTTTCATACGTATGTTTGCAAGTGTTTCATCTAGATATTGTATATGTTCATAATGGTTTTCAAATGTTTTTCAGACATTTTCGCAAGTGTTTCAGACGCTTGTTTTTAAGTGTTTCATTTGTCTTCTTTTATATGTTACAACTGTTGCATCTAGATGTTTCGAAGTAGATCGGGCATTGCACATGGGATTCGCGTGGAAAGCGACTGCCGGGGCGTGGGCGACGTTAGGGACGGCGCGAGCCCAACGTACTAGACACTCGCTCGCTCTCTGTGCGGACATCGTCCGGACACTGGCCCTGTTCATCTGGCTTATAATCCGTCTTATTCGGCTTGTTTTTTCAGCTGGAACAGTATTTTTCTCTCACAAAAATTCAGCCAACAGTGTTTTCAGCCGGCTTATAATTCCAGCCGAACGGCTCCACTGACGTCTGGATCGGATGTCCGGACGCTAGCCAGTCCGGATGGTTTCCCAAAGGCCAAAGCCAAAAGCGAGCGGATAAAATTGGTGACTCGACACTGAATCTGAACCCTTCAATTAGCATGCGTCCATCGTGCATGGCCGTGTGTGTCGGGTCGGGGCGTCGGGCCACGGCCGGCGCGTCGAGCTCGAGCAGCAGCCAGCAGCACCCCGTTCGTTCACCGTACGTACGTCGAGCGCACCAACGCCGGCATCGGCATGCATGGTAGCGATGGGGTCAGCCGACCAGCTCGCAGCCACAGCCACTCGCACCCGATCTGGGCCGGGACAACAGGGATCGCCACGCCACGTACGCATTTACTAGTAGTACATACAATACAGGGACCGGACCACCACCCCACGACAGCGATTGCGATGGAAAACGCAGCAGCAGCACATGGCAATTCCGCCCGCGCAGCCCTGCCATTCGCTCGCCGCTACTACCGTACCATCCCGGCATCTCCCATCTCACTCTCCGACTCTCCTGTCTCCTCTCCCCTGCCTGGGCGTTGGTCCTCCGCCAGAGGCGCATGCATGCGGTGAGGAGATCCACTAGTAGCATCCGCCACCACGAGCACACGAGCACGACGAGTCCAGGACCACCAGTCACCGGACCGCAGCCGCAGCAATGCATTCAGTTCGAATTCCACGCACACCTTCTCCTGCTGTCTACAAAATGGCACCGGCCACTAACGTTTTTACAGTGTCATCAAGTAGGAGTACTCCTGTATTAGTACGTATTAGTTACAGCAAACATGACAGACACCCTAATAACACGTGGATCAGGTGAGGCCCAGCCTGTCCTTATCTATCGATCGACACCGCCTCTCCTCCTTTCATCAGACAAACAATAACAATACCCAGCTGTCCTGCTCCTGTCCAAGAGGCGTACACGAAAATACAAAGAATCCGTCCAGCTCTCCTCATGCCAAATTCATTTCGCCCAACCCAAACCCAAACCAGCCACGTCAAGCACACGGAAATCATGCGTCAAAGCCAAGAAATCCATCAAGGCCCCAGCTAACCAAACATTACATTACTAGCTGCTGTGCTTTGACGACTGCCGTGGCGTGGATCGCCTTCAACTCGGAGCTGCCTCAGGACTCATCACATGATAATGAATTTTATGTCCATTCGACTGCGCATTCGTCTGTCGAATCCTGACCTAGTCTCTTCAGAACACACACGCTGGGTCCAGGACATCCAAAGACCTAATCCTTTTTGCTCTTTGCCAAAGACAACCAAAAGCAATGCACCTGGCCACCTGGGCTTAGGGTATCCAAAGACCTGATCCTTTATGCTCATTGCCAAAGACAACCAAATGATTCTCAATGATATCTGCACTGATGCACATGGCCACATCACATGTGCATATACAAGGATCCATGTTAAACTATACACAAACAGAACAGACAACCAAGCTGCACAAGCGCCAGCACCACAAAGGTCCACAGCCATCTATGAATGATGATGATCAGTTCAAAAGGCAACTCAGCATGAAAAATGACAGAAAAAAAGATTTGCACTTTCTGATATACTAGCTTATTCCATTTATTCTACCTCGAGAAACATTTACGCGTCCAAAATTGTTCCATCAAAAAGTTGCCTCCAAACTCCAGAGACGAGAGAGTTTTACTCCCCCATCTCGCGCAACTCAGTTGACAGCAGCAGCCGATCCTTAGGTACAAGAAAGAGCCTTATCGCACCGGGCGCACGGGCGGGCTCAATGGAATAATCAAATGGGATCTATATATACAAGGGGGCGGGGGGCCTAGGTTTTAACTACACGGGCCTTGCTTATCTGATGAGCTAATGAATCTCGAAAGAATGGGGATGTGCGTACATGCGCGCGCCTTGGATGGATGGGTTACATCTCGCGGAGCAGGTTGCTGATCTTGCGGAGCTCTGTCAGGGCAGCCATCGCGGTGACCTGCCCTTTGCCTCCCAGGATGTTGTTCGGGAAGTTCTCCATGGCGCTTGGCTGCGCCCGGTCTTGCTGGAACACTGTTTCGATCACCTGTGTACATGGCAACCACCAGATAATGTTATTCTCGTGTCTTCGACAACTTTCTGGATGCAGAAAACTAAAGTAAACAATACTAGAGGGGACTTCAAAGCACAAGCTGCATTTACTCTAAAGAACAAAATGCTGACTGGTTACAATCCTATCTCTCTAAACATAGAAATTGTCATCAGCACTAATATGGACTGCTATCCTATCTCTAAACATAGAAATTGTCATCAGCAATAGTATGGACTGCTAGCAACAACAACCTGGCAAAGAAAAACACCAAAGGGCAATATCAGGCGTCTGAAATACAATACCTGAATATTTTCAAGCATGTTCTGTCCAATATTCTTCAGTGTGCCCATCACCTTCTTATTATCACCAGAAGCCAAATTTATGCCTCTGCGCGAGTTATCTGAACTCACATCAGCAGCTGAAGAGCAGGGAAGGACTGCACCATGTTTATCATCCGATGCCTCAGCACTGCCCTTCTCCACATTGCCTTCAGCTGAAGGTCTGCCAAACCTCAAGAACCACTGTAGCTTGTTAATAAATGGCTTTCTTTCATTAGATACCGTAGTTCTCTCAGAGGATCCAACTGGATCTACATTTGTTGCAGACTCTGTTGCTTCTGAGACAGACTCTGTTGCTTCTGAGACATTTTTATCCTCACAGTTACAGTTGGACGACTCATCTGCTAGAACTTCATCCCTATCATCGTCGCCGGCGCATGAATTTGATGTGATGCTACTTCTCTCAGAATCATTATCGTGACAATTCTCATGTTCATTGCCAGCACAAGCGGCATAAAACACCGGAGAATTCTCGCCACTAGAACAAGCTTCTGTCCTTTTCGTTGAGCTCTCTTCAGCTGGTTTCACCGGTGAATCTATAAGTGGATTGAACTTTGTCACACTTGGTGGGCTTACTATTAAATTCTCACTAGCCGCCCCCTTTAACTTTAGTTGTGAGGGCCTTTCAGAATTCACAAGAGGCTCCTTGTGAATCGACACGATAGGGAATTCATCTTGCTGAAACTTTCCAGCAACTTCACTGGACTGTACTACTTTATCTGAATAAGAGTTCAAAAGACACCGTCTCACTGAATTCTTGGTGTCACTCTTCACACTGACTACCTTAACTGGAGAAGGATCTGACTCTGTCCTAGATAAACCAAGCCTCTGGCTCAAAGATTGCTTTAGTGATTTCTTATAAGAAAGACCCTTATCACTCCCTTTGGGAGCAGTTCCGTCATCGTGCAAATTTCTCCACTGCTTTTCCCAGTAACTCTCAGATAATGGATGCAACGGAGTCCTTGGAGGAGTTGAAGCAGCAAGATTACTGTAAACCCTATCATAATCACAACTATCCTTCTTTGATAAGAGAGGTGGGGATGATACGTTCGCATCAACAGCAATAGACTGCAGAGATTTAGCTTTCTCAATTAATTTATGCACATCAACATTGTTTGGAAAGTTCAATAGTCTCTGAAGACACGACGTATTGATTTCAGTGGCCAGCAGAGATGATCTAAGGTGAAGAATCATAGAGACTGCCATGGCTGCGATGAATGCCCCTCTAGACGAGCACAATATCCTAAAGCTGTATTCTTCATTTTCTCCAAGTAGCATGTCATTGGAGCAAGCAAAAACTTCATCCCATACGACTAAAAGATCGTTGAGGCAGAACTCCCGTCCAAACAAGACCCGCAGCCAACGAAGAGCGAAATATTGTGGTTCTACATCCAGCTCAATGAAATGGCTATGAAGAGATGGCTCAATAATGGATAGCAAATGAAATAAAGATGATGAGGCTTCAATGACAGGCGCTAGACTTGAGCTAGATCCAACCTTGGATGTAGAGAAAAACTCTGCCATGCGGACCACTCCACTACCTCCATCCATCAAACCATCAAACATTGAATAGGCATCATGTTCCATGAACCTTTCAGACAATACAATGCCTAGTTCACCCTCAGCTCCATATGCATCACTAAGTGAAATTATTTCTTTTGTATCCAGGTCAAGCTCATCAAGTGTGTTAACTCTGGAAGCGCTTTCAGAATCATCGCCATTGTCAGCTCCAGAATGCCATTTTAAGTCCTTTCTAGGTTTATAACTAAAAACCATATCTGTATCTGGGAAAGACACTCCATCAAAATCATCATTGAAGCAATCCTCATGGAGCTTCCTCACTTGAGACAGTTTATCAATGTCAACTTGAAGAACATACACTAGAGGAGCTAGTAGTTCGTGCATTCCTGTGAAAGTAGTCCATAAGTCAGTACATATTTGGCAATCACATAAAAAAATGCGGAAAGCTACTAATAATCATGTGGATAAACTAATTAATCAAACTTCAATGCCAACAAAACTACAGTGGCATTTATCACAGCTTTAGAGATTTAGGATCATATAGTAAAAGCAAGTGTTTTTTCTCCTTATAAGATAATCTTGGAGCTTATTAACGTATCCTAAGAATTACATCTGAAAATACAATTTTAGGTTATTAAATGATAACTGCTACCAATTTAATGAAATGCAAACAAAAGGTTTCAGCCCCATGAGCATTTCTCAGAGACTGCAAAGCTAACCAGATATGCAGCAAAGTCTTACTGCAATCATGTATTTAAAAGAGTTGCTTACCTTGGCGATATCCACACTCCGGGTGCTGAAGGCACCACATCAACAGTATTCTCCTCAGCATGGCCTGGCAATTAGGTGTTTGAAAGTAACTACCATCTTCTGGGTATAATCGAGACAAGTCTTGGTCAACTGTCTTCTCCAACTCGGCACCTCTGAAGAAACGGCCCCAGCTGCTATCTGCACAAGGAATTTAAATAGAAATATAAGAAATTCAGAGTTTTAGCAGGAAGCATTGGAGCAGAGCATGCAGCATTATTGCATTTCAGCATTGCAAAGATGCCATTATAAGAAAAATACAGTGTTGCCTGTTTATGCCATATAGAAATAGAACAACACAAGAAATATTATCTAGTTGTAATGGAAAAATCCGGTCTAAATTCAGCAAAGCGTACTGCAATCAAAATCAGACTTTCCTATCAATTAGTGCCCCTGTAACACCCAAATTTTAGAGTTAATAAATTTTAAATAATTTAGATAACAATTAATGAGAAATTAAAAATTTAAAAATTATTTGGTGTTGCATTCATGCTGTTGCATTTATTTTATTTTGTGGTGTGGATATATTTGTTTTATTTGATTGGTTTAGGAAAATTTGATTTGAAAATGTGTTTGGAAAATTAGAAAAGAAAAGAAACAAAAGAAAAAAAAAAGAAAACTACTCACCTCCTTACCTTCTCGGCCCGAAGGCCGCGCCTGCCCGCGTGGGCCGCCCAGCGCCGCAGCGGCCCAGCAGCCGAGTCCAGCAGCCGAGCCCGACCGCGCGCGCCTTCTCTCTTTGCTTCGCTGACAGGTGGGGCCCGGTGGTCAGTCGTCTTCTTCCTTTCGTACTCGAGCCGGACTTCGAACCGGAGGCGAACGCAACATCCGTCTTGTGATTTCCGGGATCTCCTACCCGTATACGGCATCTTGGGGCTACAAATAGGAAGAGGAGACTCTCTATTTTCCGTTTTCCATCTAAAACTCTAGTCCAACCACGTGAAACCGAGTGCTAGGGATTGGGGGGAGTTGGAGGATTCGGTTGCTTGTAGGTGGAGCTCGCGGGTGGATTTGAGGCCGTGTTCTTCGCGTTGGTGAGTCCGCACTCGTCTCCTCTATCTTCTTGTGCTTTCCTTTTGGTTGGAGAGGCTTTGAAGTGAGTTTTTGAAGCTCACCGTTGGTCAACAATGGTGCCGCCGTCCCTCTCCTTGCCGCGCTCTCTCCTCGGTTGGTCATAGCTCACCAAAACCGTCTAGGATAGATCGGGTTCATCTCCTCTTTCGATTTGAGTTGATGGCGGGTCAAGTAGTGGTCGGAAAAGGGGGAGACGGAGTTCTCCGGCGGGCTCATGGCGTCGGCCATGGCGGCCACCGGCCGGACATGGAGGGGATGGCCGGATTTTCCACTGTGCACTTGATGATGAACACGAACCGTTGGATTCGAGATGAAGGGCTGAGATTAGAAGATACCCCTTCGCGGGTAAAATTTGTAAAGAGCCCCTAGACTTTTTCAGATTAGAACCCGCAGTCCTTAGCGCAATATCCTAAATCTGTTTTCGTGTTTTGAAAGCGTATTTTCTCCCGGATAAGTCAAAAATACGTTTTCAGGTATTTACAGTTTTGCCACTAGAATTGTTTTGGTCATAAAATCTTCGTTTTAACTCCGATTTGATCCGTTCAAGTTGCGTTAGGTTCGTATTTGCGAGCTCTACATGTTAGTGTAGTTGTACAGTTAGTTTTGATAATTTATTTTTCGAGGTTATAATTAAGTATTTATTTATCTATAGGAAATCTTAGAAAATTCATAACTTTCACGTTTTAACTCCGAATTTGGTGATCTTTGCGTCTGTGTGATCGTAGAAACGTGTAGAAGAGTTTTATAAACTTTTATTACTGTTTTGCTACTGTTGGTGTACTGTTCTAATTATATCTCTTTGTTTGCTTCGTGTATGTTTGATTGGATGCATGTGTGTTGTTGATTGATGATCGAATATAGAAGGTGAGCAGTATCTGGACGATTCGGAGTATTACTTTGAGCCAAGTCAGCAGTATCACTTGGAGAGCTTTGATCAAGGCAAGTATAACACAGGACTATCCTTGTTACCTATATATCAAATCGTCATACATATGCATGTGCTTACCTTGACAACTTTAGAGATTATAACTTAGTGATTGTTATCTTGATTCCTTGTCAACCTTGGGAATGCATATGGGTAGCTACTGCTAGTGCTTAAACTAAGAACAATGATCTTGTAATTTGATTAATGGATTAAGCAATCAACTATTAAGATGATTTTATTATTGTTAAACGGGAGCTAGAGCATGTGTATTATTTTGATGCTCTGGTTTCTCTCCATAAGGACTTATCTGTAAGTGATAACCGGGATATACAGTACAGCTGTGAGGGCTATATGGCTCTGGCTTTAGTTGTTCAAGAGACCTTTTCTAGCTTGTTAGAGGTTACCTTAAATGGCGTAAGAATGGCTTGCCATGTTGGGTGTAGTGCGAGCCCCTGGCCTAGTGTGTATAGGCTGCGGTTGTTGTGCCACAGGGAAGGGGGGTTCTACATCTGCCTGCCGAGTGAAATCTAATGGCCCTAACTTGTTAGACGAACTTTTGAGTGGCTTTATATGGTTCTCGGGTGTTTGGGCTTGATCTCCCCACTCATTTGGAAATCATGACTTACAGTGAAAGTGTACACCTCTGCGCAGAGTTAAAAACTGGTATACTAGCCGTGCTCACGGATACGAGCGGCCTTGGGGATTCTTATGGAATAGTTGATCATAACTGTTATATCATGCTTAATTATTGTTGTTTATTATTATGCTCATGTTAATGCTATTCATTATCCTTATTACAATTGATCATTGGTTCTTTAATGGGAAGTGGTTTATCTTGATGCTACTCAATTGCTAATATATGATTAAAAAGCTAAATGCAGTTAAACAGTGTCTAGCCTTTTTGAGCCTCATGAACCCCGTGTTATATTTGTGGAGTTCGACATGAACTCACTCTTGCTATTTCCACCATAACAGATGAAGATAATGAGGAAGATTATCGGAATGAGTACTAGTCTTGATGTCAACCAGTCAACCGTGTCCCTGTGTGGAGTTTCCGCTGAAGAATTATTATTAGTTATTATTATCTATCGTTCAAGACTATGTCTTAAATACTTATTCGTTATGTAATAAGCATTGTGATGATACTTTGTAATTTGTCAACTTATGTGTGCGACTGGTTCCTGGGGCGCACATGAGTCTTTTATACATCCTATTTTTGTCCTTAAAAATGGGTGTGACAGATTGGTATCAGAGCCGTGTTGACTGTAGGACGCAAGCCTAGTTAGAATGGTCGTTAATAGCATCCATACTCCATTTAATTCATGCTTCCTCTTTTCATCTTGTTAATTACTAAAGTTTTATGCTTCCTCTACTTTATTCCATTGCGAAAATACATTGATTCTATCTAATCTATGTCTAAATTTTATAGATGCCTCTTCATCCCCGTCTGTCAGCTGCACAGTACGTTGCCCGTTTCAAAACTCAGGAGCTGTATGAAGATGGTGATCAAGAGCTATCTGATGCTAAATCAAGAATTGGTGATACACCAATGGAGGATGTAGTTATGGGGTGGACTACGAAGTTTCATATCATGGTTCCTAAAGCTGATGCTTTCTTCCATGACATGTTGACAAGAACCTTGGACAACTACTACTACGACTGGGAAGCTACGTTGGAGTATCGTAGTGCAGAGTTTAGTCATCCCTGGATGGATTCCTATTGGGAAACAGAGTTATGGGTTAAGAAAAGGGATCCTACCACTAAGGAGTCTAAGGTGGAGTCAAAGTTCATTACCAGAGTGAGCCGGGCAACCGTGGAGATAAGCATGGAGGATGCCGCTTTCAATGCATTTGTTTACTACCATGGTCTACGCTCGGACAAGACGTTAAAGGGTGCACTTCGGCATTTTCCTTGTTTCATACATGACAAGGGTATTTGGACCGTGCCGCCTGCAGATGATTCCTCCTTGACTTTACAAGCTACGGTGGGATTAGCTCGAGAATTGACTCTCCATGAGGTGGATTTGAAGGATGAGTTGCTGAAGGAAAAAGAACTTAAGGAGCAAGCTTATAAGGAGATTGACCAATTAAGGGCGGAGTTAGGTCGTCCCAAGATTTATGAGAAGCTTAATTAGGCAATAGGAAAAATCCCTATGTAATAGGAACGATAGTAGTTGCGAGTTAACTTTAAGTTTAGATTGTTTTAAGAGTCAGTTTGTGGTGTGAACAATTGTGTGATTGATGGATTGTTATTATGATAATGTGTGATTTGGATCTTTGTAATGTGTGCTGGAGTTCTGTGGACATGCCTACAAGTTCCATGGTTAAGAATATTAAGTTTGATCAAAATATATTAGTTGAATATGAGGTTAACTTAGTTCTGTCCTTTGCTGATTTTTGGATCAGTCTGGGATGTTTTAGAAATAACTTAAAATCCGTTCATGAGAAATTTAAGAAATTTTACTGGGAATAATTAGACTTCTATATCTTTACAACCCCATAAGAATCACTTTAATATTTATTATGAGCTAAGAGATATACCTGTTCCAAGTTGGAGTAACTGCACAGTCTGGAATTTGGAAACAGTTTCGGTTAAGTTCAGTTTTTGGCCAATTTATTGACAGAATCAGAAAAAGTGTTGTGAATAAAAGTTGTAGATAATTTTGTAAGCTTTCCAACCATGTAAAGATCATCTAAATTGGACGTCTGTAGCTCGAGATATGACAGTTTTACTGAGTTGCTGAAATTGGAGATCGCCCAGAAAAATCAGATTTTGTTTATCTATTGAATACATCATCTCGGATCGTACTGAAATTCAATTTCTGTGTTTTTGGAAACAGATGTCAGGCAGAGGTCGTGGCAGAGGTCGTGGAGGTGCTAACCTACCCATTACTATGGAGGAACTCATGCAAACTCAGAACCAGATGATGCAGATGTTTATGCAGCACATGCAGAACAATCCTGCTGCAGGAGGACCACCGCCTGTGCAAGTGAGGGATAAGCGTGGGGAATTTTTAAAGGGACGCTCTCCAGTGTTTTCTCATGCTGCTGATCCTTTAGAGGCAGATGATTGGGTGAGGGCAGTGGAGAAACAGCTGAATATAGCCCAATGCAATGATATGGAGAAGGTGTTATATGCATCTGGTCAGTTACAGGGGACAGCTCAGACTTGGTGGGAGTCGTATCAAGCTGCACGCCCTGACAATGCTCCTCCTATCACTTGGAATGAGTTTGTTAGAGATTTTCGAGCTCGTCATATTCCTGAAGGTATAATTGAGCTGAAGCAGGAAGAATTCAGAAACCTTAGGATGGGACAGATGAGCGTTAGTGAATATCATGATAGATTTACCCAGTTGGCTCGCTATGCTCCTAATGAAGTGAGGGAAGATGCAGACAAACAGCGTCTTTTCTTGAAGGGAATTTATTATGATCTTCGCTTGCAGTTGAAGGGGAACAGCTATGCTAGTTTTCAAGAGCCGGTAAATAAAGCTATTGTGCTTGATAATGAGCGCAGAGAGATGGACAGGAAGAGGAAGATGAAGGTACAAAGCTCAGGAAGTAACAACCGTCAGCGCACTAATTCTCAGCATGGTTTCCATCAGAAGTTTCAAGGACCGGTTAGTCAATGGAATCGCAATCCGAATCAGAGGTGGTCCCAGAATTGGCAAGGTAATCAGTCACAACAGCGTTCATCATATCCACAACGTCAACAGTATCAGCAGACTGGGCAACAGACTCCTCGCACTGGAAATTCCAATGTTACCCCCATGAAGAATAGTGCTCCCAGCACTCCTACTAGATGCTTTGTCTGTGGTAAAGAGGGGCATATGTCTTACCATTGTCCTGAGAAGCAGAATCAGCATACTCCTCAGAGCCAGAAGAGCAACCAGAAGCAATCTGGTACTGGAAGGGTGAATCACGTGTCTTCTGATACAGCTTATGATGCCCCAGAAGTTATGATTGGTACGTTCAATGTACATTCCACTCCCGCAACTGTTCTTTTTGACTCTGGAGCATCTCATACATTCATATCCAACATTTTTGTTAAAATGCATAGTATACCCATGCTAGCTATGAAAGAATCTCTCTTAGTAAATTCACCTGGAGGTACCATGCAAACCAGTAATCGTTGTCTTCCAATTAGTATGGTATTAAGAGGGGTAGAGTTTAAGATAACTCCTATAGTGTTGAGGACATCTGGTATTGATGTGATATTGGGTATGGACTGGATGAAGCAAAATCAGGTAGAGATTCAGTGTCAGCAGAAAGTGGTAGTTGTGAATGCACCTAATGGAGATAAAATCAATGTGGATGTAGCAGTGCAGAAGCAACCAACCGCTGTGATGAATCAGCTTGAAAATACTATTAAGGAGAATTCAGTGATTGAGGAATTTCCGGATGTCTTCCCTGATGAATTGCCAGGTATGCCACCTGACCGAGACATTGAATTTCTTATTGAATTACTTCCTGGAACTGCACCTATAGTCAAACGACCATATAGGATGGGAGTAGATGAATTAGAAGAACTTAAGAAACAAATTAAAGAATTACAAGATAAAGGTTTTATTAGACCTAGTTCATCACCTTGGGGAGCACCAGTTATTTTTGTTGATAAGAAAGATGGTGGTCAGAGGATGTGTGTTGATTATAGATCATTAAATGAGGTAACTATCAAGAATAAGTATCCTTTGCCCAGGATTGATGACTTGTTTGATCAGTTGAGAGGTGCATGTGTGTTCTCTAAGATTGATTTACGTTCTGGTTATCATCAGTTGAAGATTCGTGTTTCTGATATTCCAAAGACAGCTTTTACTACAAGGTATGGATTGTATGAGTATACTGTTATGTCATTTGGATTGACCAATACACCTGCATACTTTATGTACATGATGAATAAGGTGTTCATGGAATATTTGGATAAGTTTGTGGTAGTGTTTATTGATGATATACTGGTATTTTCCAAGACAGAGGTAGAGCATGCTGAACATTTGAGGTTGGTATTGCAGAAACTTAGAGAGCATAAATTGTATGCGAAGCGAAGTAAATGTGAGTTTTGGTTGAAGGAAGTTTCTTTCCTTGGTCATATTGTTTCTAATGGAGGGATATCAGTGGATCCAGGTAAAGTAAAGGATGTATTAAATTGGAAACCACCTATTGATGTTAGCGAGATTCGTAGTTTCTTGGGATTAGCTGGATATTACAGACGATTCATTGAAGGGTTTTCTAAACTTGCTAAACCTATGACATCTCTGTTAGAGAAGAATGCCAAGTTTGTGTGGTCAGATAAATGTCAAGCTAGTTTTGAGGAATTGAAGAAGAGGTTGACTACAGCGCCTGTTTTGGTTTTGCCAGATTTGAGTAAGAAGTTTTCTATTTATTGTGATGCTTCTCGTCAAGGTTTGAGATGTGTTCTTATGCAAGAAGGCAGAGTTGTGGCTTATGCATCTAGGCAGTTGAGAAAGCATGAGTTGAATTATCCTACACATGATTTGGAATTAGCAGCTGTAGTTTATGCTTTAAAGATTTGGAGACATTATTTGATTGGACATAAGAGTGATATATACACTGATCATAAGAGTTTGAAGTATATTTTCACTCAGTCAGATTTGAATTTGAGGCAACGCAGATGGTTAGAGTTGATTAAGGATTATGATATTGAGATACACTATCATCCTGGTAAGGCTAATGTAGTAGCTGATGCTCTTAGTAGGAAAAGTTATGCCAATGAGATACGGACGTTGTCTATGACTAGTGAGTTATGTGCTGAATTTGAATATTTGAATTTGGGAATTGTTACTAATACAATGGAATTAGTGATAGAGCCTACCTTAGAGCAAGAAATTTACAAGGGGCAGTTGAAGGATGAGAAACTAAAGAAGATAGCGGAAGATATAGTGATTGGTAAGTCACCAGGCTTTCGAATGGATGATTATGGAATTTTGTGGTTTGGAAAGAGGCTGTGTGTACCTGAGGATCAAACTGTTAGACAGGCAATTCTTCGCGAAGCTCATGAGTCAGCTTATTCTATTCATCCTGGTAGTACTAAGATGTATTTGGATCTGAAACAGAAATATTGGTGGGTTGGATTAAAGCGAGATGTGGCTGAGTATGTGGCATTGTGTGACACTTGTCAGAGAGTGAAAGCAGAGCATCAGAGACCTGCTGGATTGTTACAACCAATGAAGATTCCTGAACGGAAGTGGGAGGAAGTTGGTATGGATTTTATAGTAGGGTTACCTCGTACTCAGAAAGGTTATGACTCTATTTGGGTGATAGTAGATCGGTTAACTAAAGTTGCTCATTTTATACCAGTTAAGACTACTTACCATGGACCAAAATTGGCAGAGTTGTATATGGAGAGAATAGTCTGTTTGCATGGAGTACCAAAGAAGATTGTATCTGATCGAGGATCGCAGTTTACGTCGCATTTTTGGAAAGCTGTGCATGAATCATTGGGAACAAAATTGAATTTTAGTACAGCATATCATCCACAGACAGATGGACAGACTGAAAGGACCAACCAGGTATTAGAGGATATGTTGAGAGCTTGTGCATTGCAATATGGAACTAGTTGGGATAAGAGTTTGCCTTATGCCGAATTTTCTTACAATAATAGTTATCAACAGAGTCTTAAGATGACACCGTTTGAAGCTTTGTATGGACGTAAGTGTAGAACTCCATTGTTTTGGGATCAGACAGGTGAATCTCAGGTGTTTGGTACAGATGTTCTTAGAAACGCAGAAGATCAAGTGCGAGTGATTCGTGAGAATTTGAGAGTAGCACAGTCTCGTCAGAAGAGTTATGCTGACAATAGAAGAAGAGATTTAGTTTTTGAGGTAGGTGATTATGTTTATTTGAAGGTGTCACCTATGAAAAGTGTGAAGAGGTTTAACATGAAAGGTAAACTAGCACCAAGGTATGTTGGACCATTTAAAGTTATTACTAGACGTGGGGAAGTTGCTTATCAATTAGAGTTGCCTGAGAATTTATCTGGAGTACATGATGTGTTCCATGTTTCACAACTTAAGAAATGTTTGCGTGTGCCTGAGGAGCAGATACCTTTAGAAGAGTTGACTGTTAAGGAAGATCTTACATATGAAGAGTTTCCGATCAAGATTTTAGAAACTGCTGAGAGAGTTACTCGAAGTCGGATTATTAAGATGTGCAAGGTGCAGTGGAATCGATATTCAGAGGCAGAGGCAACTTGGGAAAGAGAGGATGAATTGAGAAAATCATATCCGCAGTTATTTGAGTAAGCAGTTCAATCTCGAGGACGAGATTCTTTTAAGGGGGGTAGAATTTGTAACACCCAAATTTTAGAGTTAATAAATTTTAAATAATTTAGATAACAATTAATGAGAAATTAAAAATTTAAAAATTATTTGGTGTTGCATTCATGCTGTTGCATTTATTTTATTTTGTGGTGTGGATATATTTGTTTTATTTGATTGGTTTAGGAAAATTTGATTTGAAAATGTGTTTGGAAAATTAGAAAAGAAAAGAAACAAAAGAAAAAAAAAAAGAAAACTACTCACCTCCTTACCTTCTCGGCCCGAAGGCCGCGCCTGCCCGCGTGGGCCGCCCAGCGCCGCAGCGGCCTAGCAGCCGAGTCCAGCAGCCGAGCCCGACCGCGCGCGCCTTCTCTCTTTGCTTCGCTGACAGGTGGGGCCCGGTGGTCAGTCGTCTTCTTCCTTTCGTACTCGAGCCGGACTTCGAACCGGAGGCGAACGCAACATCCGTCTTGTGATTTCCGGGATCTCCTACCCGTATACGGCATCTTGGGGCTACAAATAGGAAGAGGAGACTCTCTATTTTCCGTTTTCCATCTAAAACTCTAGTCCAACCACGTGAAACCGAGTGCTAGGGATTGGGGGGAGTTGGAGGATTCGGTTGCTTGTAGGTGGAGCTCGCGGGTGGATTTGAGGCCGTGTTCTTCGCGTTGGTGAGTCCGCACTCGTCTCCTCTATCTTCTTGTGCTTTCCTTTTGGTTGGAGAGGCTTTGAAGTGAGTTTTTGAAGCTCACCGTTGGTCAACAATGGTGCCGCCGTCCCTCTCCTTGCCGCGCTCTCTCCTCGGTTGGTCATAGCTCACCAAAACCGTCTAGGATAGATCGGGTTCATCTCCTCTTTCGATTTGAGTTGATGGCGGGTCAAGTAGTGGTCGGAAAAGGGGGAGACGGAGTTCTCCGACGGGCTCATGGCGTCGGCCATGGCGGCCACCGGCCGGACATGGAGGGGATGGCCGGATTTTCCACTGTGCACTTGATGATAAACACGAACCGTTGGATTCGAGATGAAGGGCTGAGATTAGAAGATACCCCTTCGCGGGTAAAATTTGTAAAGAGCCCCTAGACTTTTTCAGATTAGAACCCGCAGTCCTTAGCGCAATATCCTAAATCTGTTTTCGTGTTTTGAAAGCGTATTTTCTCCCGGATAAGTCAAAAATACGTTTTCAGGTATTTACAGTTTTGCCACTAGAATTGTTTTGGTCATAAAATCTTCGTTTTAACTCCGATTTGATCCGTTCAAGTTGCGTTAGGTTCGTATTTGCGAGCTCTACATGTTAGTGTAGTTGTACAGTTAGTTTTGATAATTTATTTTTCGAGGTTATAATTAAGTATTTATTTATCTATAGGAAATCTTAGAAAATTCATAACTTTCACGTTTTAACTCCGAATTTGGTGATCTTTGCGTCTGTGTGATCGTAGAAACGTGTAGAAGAGTTTTATAAACTTTTATTACTGTTTTGCTACTGTTGGTGTACTGTTCTAATTATATCTCTTTGTTTGCTTCGTGTATGTTTGATTGGATGCATGTGTGTTGTTGATTGATGATCGAATATAGAAGGTGAGCAGTATCTGGACGATTCGGAGTATTACTTTGAGCCAAGTCAGCAGTATCACTTGGAGAGCTTTGATCAAGGCAAGTATAACACAGGACTATCCTTGTTACCTATATATCAAATCGTCATACATATGCATGTGCTTACCTTGACAACTTTAGAGATTATAACTTAGTGATTGTTATCTTGATTCCTTGTCAACCTTGGGAATGCATATGGGTAGCTACTGCTAGTGCTTAAACTAAGAACAATGATCTTGTAATTTGATTAATGGATTAAGCAATCAACTATTAAGATGATTTTATTATTGTTAAACGGGAGCTAGAGCATGTGTATTATTTTGATGCTCTGGTTTCTCTCCATAAGGACTTATCTGTAAGTGATAACCGGGATATACAGTACAGCTGTGAGGGCTATATGGCTCTGGCTTTAGTTGTTCAAGAGACCTTTTCTAGCTTGTTAGAGGTTACCTTAAATGGCGTAAGAATGGCTTGCCATGTTGGGTGTAGTGCGAGCCCCTGGCCTAGTGTGTATAGGCTGCGGTTGTTGTGCCACAGGGAAGGGGGGTTCTACATCTGCCTGCCGAGTGAAATCTAATGGCCCTAACTTGTTAGACGAACTTTTGAGTGGCTTTATATGGTTCTCGGGTGTTTGGGCTTGATCTCCCCACTCATTTGGAAATCATGACTTACAGTGAAAGTGTACACCTCTGCGCAGAGTTAAAAACTGGTATACTAGCCGTGCTCACGGATACGAGCGGCCTTGGGGATTCTTATGGAATAGTTGATCATAACTGTTATATCATGCTTAATTATTGTTGTTTATTATTATGCTCATGTTAATGCTATTCATTATCCTTATTACAATTGATCATTGGTTCTTTAATGGGAAGTGGTTTATCTTGATGCTACTCAATTGCTAATATATGATTAAAAAGCTAAATGCAGTTAAACAGTGTCTAGCCTTTTTGAGCCTCATGAACCCCGTGTTATATTTGTGGAGTTCGACATGAACTCACTCTTGCTATTTCCACCATAACAGATGAAGATAATGAGGAAGATTATCGGAATGAGTACTAGTCTTGATGTCAACCAGTCAACCGTGTCCCTGTGTGGAGTTTCCGCTGAAGAATTATTATTAGTTATTATTATCTATCGTTCAAGACTATGTCTTAAATACTTATTCGTTATGTAATAAGCATTGTGATGATACTTTGTAATTTGTCAACTTATGTGTGCGACTGGTTCCTGGGGCGCACATGAGTCTTTTATACATCCTATTTTTGTCCTTAAAAATGGGTGTGACAGCCCCACCCTTGAGCTCCAGTATATTTAAGAAAATAATCTTTTACCATATTTGTTCTTGTTGGTTGTTTGGAGTTAGGGGTCCCTTTCTACTGGTGCAGTTATGCTACTAAGAAAGTCAGTATGTCAAAGTGTTAATAGGCCAGATAAGCACCTTTCTACTTTTATATAGTATTTCTTACTAATTGCGGTCAATACCACTGGAGTTTGTTACCTAAAGCCTGGTTCAGGAAACCTCATTGGTTGGGAAAAAGAATCTATGATGACAGTGCAAAATAAACATAGTAGTTCCCACTAATATTAATTATTAACAGTCTTGCACAAGTAAACAGGTAGCGAACAAAATACATCCACATTCAGAGGATATATCATCAATTTCATGTTCATCATTCTCGTCATAAAATCATGTCTAGGACGAAATACCTGGGTTCTGAGAGAGCGGGTTGTCAACAACAAGGTTGGATGATCTGTCCTCCTCCTTTGGAAGATGTGGGTCTACCATAAGGCGGCGCCTCAAACTAACATATCTACAAGAAACAACCAACACCTTCGTCAGTTGAAAGAAGCATTGGTCCAATCATAAAGATGACAAGTCGACAACTTCAGCAAGAAGGAACCAGTCCTCCAATTATATACATACGTAGATGACCAGTTCAGCGGCAATTTCTCTCATAGCCACGTGAACAATAAAACAACCATTAATCAGACATGCAAATTTTCAATGAGTTATTTCTTGATACAGTAATCCAATTGGAAGCATTTACTCTTAATTATTGCATTGTTTCCTTGGCAAAAGACTTTTTTTCTCTCATCATAATCATCAGAGGACGAAAACAACACCCGACCAAACCAGAACCAAACGTGAAGATGAGCAATAGCTCCGCCCGGCTAAGAACAAAGACAAGAGATTCCCGCCGACAAAAACGCACCAAACAGCACGTGGGCCAAGAACAAGAGCCAATCAGCCTCACCTCCTCCGCGAATCCGCGGCGGCGCGGCGGAGCTCGTCAACGGAGGCCCCGGGCGACGCCGGCAGGATGCCGAGATCGACCCGCCACCGGACGCTGCGCAGATTCGCGAACCGCCACCGCCTCTCCTCCTCCGCCATGCGCCCCTGCCCCCTCTTCAGCCGCAGGCGGATTTGACTGCCTCCCCCAAATCAACAGCCCCGCAGGTGGGGAGAGCCTAGAGCGGAGCACCTTTCCACGAGGCCAGACGCTATAAATAGCGTCGTGTATCTGTATCGACCCAGAAAAGAAGGATCTTTGGTGGAATAAAGATCGGGATTTTGGAGGATTTTGGTGGAGGAAGGGAGAGGTGGAAGGAGATGATTTTTCCTGCCCTCCTGTGCGCTCGCGAGAATGGCGTGGCGCCCTGCCTCGTTGGGGGAGTGGCTGGATGATTTGGCTCCTCCTGGTAAGCAGGGAGAGGCCGAGACAGGGTGGGTGAGTAAGCAAGCAGAGGAACACGGAGGAAGGGGAAGGCCCGGAGGGTGTCTCCTCTCTCTTAGGTCCCGTTTGCTTTGAGTGGTTAAAGTTTAACTCTCATCACATCAATGTTCCTTTTAATATATGAAGTATTAAATGTAGATTAATTGTAGGTATGTCGGCATAGATTAGAAGTAATTTACGAGACGAATCTATTAAGCCTAATTAGTCTAAGATTGAAAACTTTTTTGTCAAATAAGACGAAAGTGCTACAGTGTTTATTAAACTTTAGCTCCTCTAACCAGACACCCCATTATTATCTTGCTTGTTTTTTTTTCTATTTTTCGTTTATTAGGAGAAAAATATAGGATCTAGAAGAAGGTTAGGGATTTTGTTCTCTATTGGATTGGAAGGGAGAGTAGTTAGGGAGGGGAGATGTTGATGACTAGGATGACCGGTGAGTGATTGGCTAGGTGGCTTGGCTTATTGGCATTATCTCTTGTTCTTTTGTCTACCTGCTGAGGTGGATTATTTTAGAGAAACATGTAGCATATTTTTATGTATTTCCCATGACATTATTTTTCATATTGTTTATTTTTTATATATACTTGTGTGTTGGTTTGTGAAGGGAACAAACATGAATGGATGGGAGGAGGGAGGTTGGTATGGTGACGTGTGCTCTTTGTTGTTATGTGGTCTATTTTGGTGGAGGGATGGAAATTTGTTTGGTCCACAATGTTTTACCTAAAGCTTAGTACAGTTGCTGCAGGCAAAAAGGATTTTTTTGTGTGATTCTATGATTAGTATAGGAGGGCATGCAAATTATATATGGGTTGAAATCAGGGCATGTATACATCAATAATAATTTCATCTTGATATGTAACATCTTTAGCTTCAGGTTTGTGGCGCATTTAATTTATTTCACCCACATGGTCATTTTAAAAACATGAATATAAATAATTTCACAAACAAATATTTGGTACGGCACTTATCAAGTCTTCAGTACTGTTGCTGATTAGACACAGGAAGAGATGCGATAAATAAAAAATACCTTACGATTTACGATTTAGAACGGAAGAAGTAAATTAACACACAAGCTCGATCAGCTGGACAATTACCTCTTCTAAGTTGCCAGTCATCATCGATCTCACCATCAAATTAATCTCAGCCACACGATCGTCGTCCGACGTGTCCGGCAACTAAGCATAGTAACGAAAGACAATGGCTACAGGACGAAACCATATTCTCTTCTCTTTGAGAAATGCAAGGACATCCTATCAACCAAAAAAAAATGCAACAACGTACGTACGAAACGTAACCTGCAGTGCAGCACAACACACTATGACACGCACAGCAAGTTCGTGCACGTTTCCGCTCCAGCTCCAGCTCACCGATGGCGACGCTCGAATCATCTTCCGTATACGTCCCGCTCATAATTTTGTTGTCTCGTGCAAGTAATAATTTGGAGCTTTTTTTAAAAAAAATTCCCTTCCACAAGTTCGAAGTAGACCCGACTAGGCGACGACCAAACCTTTGTGCGGTCAACTGTGTCGCGCTACCTGTTTCTTCTTGTCTCTAGATTAACCCGGAGAATTTGAATTCGGGTGGATACGAGTTGAACGAATTGTTTGCGTATATAACTCATCCTGATTAAAATCTGATCTTGTTCCGTGAGGTTCTATATATATATATATATATATATATATATATATATATATATATATATATATATATAGTATTACTATATGGTACCTAGGTACCGTATAGCTATTTAGTACCCAGGCCCCACCAGTCAAGCTACCGGGCGCACGCGCACCCCTCCGGCTCAGACTCCAAGGCCCGGCCCGGGCCATCCGTTTTTTTCTCACCGATGCCCCTGGCACGGAATACCTCCCCAGCCCACGTTCCGGACGGTTCCACCAGCTCATCTCGTTCGCTCGCGACCTGCTTCCGTCCGTAATCCGGCCGCCACCACCCCGCACCCACTGGTGCCGCCTCTATCCTCTCCGGCACCGCTCCCCACCCCTCCGGCGAGGTGCCATCCCGCACCCGCCGGCGCCGCCCCTCTCCCATCCAACCGATGCACCTCGTCCCCAATGCTGAACGCCGTCCCTCCTAACACCCTCATTAATTCGCCACCACCACGGGCACCGGCCAATAAGATCCAGTCGAGGGCGGGCACCGACGGTGAGCTCAGTTCATCCGGCACTACCGATGACCCGCACTTTGCCTGCTTTGTCGCCTCGAGATGCATCCACTCCTCGAGCGGGCACGAGCTAGAGAGGTTTCCGAGCCCCAGCCCGGGCGCGTCGCTACCGCCGCCGCGGGAGGGGAAGCGGGTGGTGCTGGTGTGGTAGGGTCAGAGCACGTGGATCGTGGAGGGCTTCATCCAGGAGAGCTCTGACATCTCCGATCCAGTAAGGGCAAGTTCACTACTGGATCCCACACCACGGATCCAGTGAGGGCAGGTCCACAGCTCCCTGGTTCGGTGATGCAGTTCAAAGCTGCCTCCTTGACGGCGTCGCAGTGCTGCCAAGGCGAGGTGGAGGGCAACTGCAGCCCCCTCCCAGCGTCACCTGGTGGCGATAGCTTGACATCAGTACGGCAAGGTTTGTGATTGTTTCTTGCAATTTTCTCGGGGGTGCGTGCTCCTGTTCTTGATGGATGTACTTTATATGCGTGAATGTCTGAGAAGGAATCTTCTCAACTGAAAGTTTTTTTTTCTAATGTCTTGATTGTGCTAAATTGGATTGGGAGTTTATTCAATTTGATAGCTAAATTGGAGCAGAAAGAAGATATATTTGTTCTTGTTTTACAAGTTCAGTTTTACGTATCCTTTATGATAGACGACTGAGATGGATGCTTGTTCCACCTTATTTCTGCTCCAATTTCATGGTAGACCGTCTCCATGCCATATGTTGAATGCTACAAACAGTTTTCATGGGATGCACGAGGCGTGTCAAGGGCTCAGCGTTGCATATGGCTGCGTGGGAAGAGAAGCCGGAGCTGCATATGGCTGCTTTCGCTCCGCTGCAGTGGCGGCGACGGTTGCTCCACCCTTCTCTGAAGCGGCGGCCGTGACCCGGTCATTGGAATCAGCGTGTTAGTGTTTCCCAAGAGGCTAGAGCTCCTAAATCTATCGGTGATTTACTCTTTTGCACATCAAGGCGACCCTTTGTCTCCTGCCTCATTTGACTGCCCATGCATGTGTACAATTCCTCATGGTTGCGGCTTTGGAAGATTCTGATGCGTATCGAATCGAGTTGGATCTCCCCCATTAATTCTAAGTTGAAAGCATGGAATTCGTCCCCAACCGAGCTCTCCATCTGTGCAAGCTAATCCTCATGTACCTCCAGATCGAATTTCCTGTTGAATGAGATCCATTTCTCCTATGTTACACGGATACTTCACTGAAGCCGCGTATCGCGTATCCGATACGTATCGGATACGGATACGTGTCCGATACGCCTAGGATACGTATCCTCCGAGTATCCGATTTTGTATTATTTTTGTTAAAATCGGATACGCCCACGGACACGTATCCTTCGTCCGGATACGGCCCAGCCCATTAGAAGCCCACGGAGACAGCCTCAGTCCCGCACGCCCGCAGTCGCATTCAGTCCCATTCCCGCAGTCCCGCACGGAGACCTCACGGCTGCGCCCTTGCGTCGCGCCGCAACCCCGCTCGCCGGCCGCCAGCCATCGGCGACGAGGCTCCGCCTCCGCCTCCGCTCGCCGGCGTCCCTACTCGCCGGCCGCCAGCCAAATCCTCCTCATCCTCATCCCTCTCGTCCCCATCCACCGCCGCCGAGCGGACGGACGGACGGAGATCCGCTCACGCCTCCGGCTCTGCTGCGGAGCGACGGACGGACGGAGATCTGCGCGCGCCTCCAGCTCTGCTGCGGAGCGGACGGACGGACGGAAGGAGATCCGCGCACGCCTCCGGCTCTGCGGCGGAGCAGACGGACGGAGATCCGCGCACGCCTTCGGCTCCGGCTTTGCTGCAGAGCGGACGGACGGAGATCCGCGCGCGCCTCCGGCTCTACGCTGGCTCAAGGTCAGTTCCCTCTCCTCCACCGCGGCCCGGGTCTGTTAGTGAAATTGCTAGTGTATGACTGTATGCAGTTCGTATTGATAGTGTATGCAGTTCGAACTTCGTATTGATGAAGTCATGAAGTTAGTCTTATACTCTTATTGATGAAGTGTAGTTCGTGTTGCTTTGCTTGTATGCAGTAGAGACTAGAGAGTAGATGGCGTCTGCAAATATGAGAGTAGATGGCGTCTGCAAATATTGTGGATGACAATGAAACAATTGAGGAATAGGAACTTGCTGCTGCATGAATGCCTTGCCTTCTATTAATTTTCTAAATTTGAGACTACTATATTTGAGAGTTGATGAGACTGCAGACCTTCTGTGCTGTAATAATAGTACTCTTAGAGTCTTAAGTGATTAATTGCAATGTTTTATTGTTATCACTTATCAATTTTAGAACATGCTGGCTGCTGCTGCATGAACTTGTTGGCTGCTGCTGCATGAACTTGCTGGCTGCTGCATCAATTTCAGAGTTCAGAGTTCAGACAATAGGAACTTGCTGGCTGCTGGCCTGCTGCTGCATGAACTGCAAGGTAATGTACTGAACTACTACTGATTAGTGATTACTGAATACTCAAGTAGTCAAGTTTTAGTAATAAATTGATTGATAGTTGGTTACTTATTGTGATGTTTTATTGTTCTCAGTTTTATGTTTAGATCTGCATTATTATTATTTTTATTTCTATTTTTTTTAAATATTAAACGTATCCGCGTATCGGGTTTTTGGGAAGTTGCCGTATCCGATACACGTATCCGTATCCGATACCGATACGCGTATCCGTATCCGTGCAATTTAGCATTTCTCTGTAGAGATGATTATTCTGGACATCTGTTACCTGCTGACTAATTAGAATTATATCAACTTCCATTCATAGTTACCTATTCTATTGCCCAGCTTTCTTACTTTAGAAAATTGAACTGATTTCATCTTACAAATCTTTTTGGCACAGAAGATTAAATCCCCAAAAGAAGTGTATGCAGCATGTACAAGTTGGGTTAATGGGTTTGATATATATTTTTCTTGTCTTTTGAGTTCGTTGGGTGTGATATTTATTTGTCCCTGTCATATTTGGAAACTAATTATTTCTCTTTTACTTGTGACCTGGTGCTTTATTCTAGTAGTTCAGTTTTTGCTAGCTTATAGAAATTGATGGTATATATTAATGAATAATTGTGTGGTGCAGCTATTCTCATAGTACTGGTGGAACTGTTTGAAGGCAGAAGTGATTCACTCGAACAATGTCACACGGTGGATTCGTTGATCTAGTTCTCCCTGTCCATATGTCTCAGGTACAGCATTCCTACCCCCTCCAATTTTGTTGCACCTGCAACTGCAACTAGCACTGAAGTGCATTTGGGAAGTCCTTTTGCTTTTGTTTTTCCTTTCCAATTAGACTTCCGACAGTGTAAATCTCCATGCACAAAGAAATTTATTTTGAACCATAAAATTTGATGCCAAGTTCTTTCAGTACAACAATTTTCCTTTGTTCTCACAGAGAAATTTATCCTGAACCATAAAATCTGATTATTTGAACCATAAATGCTGTTTCAGTTCATAAAGACTGATATTTTGTGCCTTCCGATTGGTTCATAAACACTTTTTTTATTATACTTTCTAGTTCACATATGGAATTATTTGTGACAAGAGATGAAGTATTTGTGTTAACATAGGTCATTTGCAACCAGGAACTATCTCGAGCTGTATGGTGATTTGGAGCAAGATTTCAACAAGCTGAGAATGCAATTGGGTGAGAATAGCTCAGATAGCAGGTCCACGAGCAAGCAGGTCAGTCAAACAATCACAACTTCAGAATTTCCCTAGAATCTTATAAGTAATGATCTGACAGAAAGCTGGATTACTTCATATCACAAATTGCACTTATGTTTGGGGAAAAAGTACTCAGCCAGGAGACTACACTCTGTTCATTTTTCCTTTTTATTCAATTTGATTTGATATTTTTGGTAATACTAGTCTGTGATGTGGTCACATTGCTGTGTCAATACTGTTTGCGCAGCTCAATGCATTTGGCATGAACCTGCCAGACGTTGTTTGCTACCTCAATATTAATTAGCTATCACTTTCAGATGGTGCTAGATAATATTTTTTTCCCTTGTTGCTCTAATGTTTGTTGATTGAATTAATTTGGTGTCCTGCTTAGTAACACCATTTATGGTAGTCAGTAACTCAGTAATAGAACCTTCTACTTTCATTTGTTCTTTTAATGCTCTGTTTTTTGTTTCCATTTAGGTTTGTTCTGATGCACATATGACCTTTATTTTTGTAGACAGATTTTTATGGTTGTGTATGATTTACCTTTTATGATCATATATGGTGACCCACGCAAAGATACAACATTAGTAATTGCGTGCATAGATTTTTATAGTAGTATGTTGGTGACCAGCAAATGGATGCAAATATTTGTTGCTTTGTGGACTTACAGATGCAAGCTTATTTTATTACTTCATCTGTCTATTCGAATTAAAAGCTTTTTGCAAAAAAAAGATTTGTTGTTTGACATATGATTTGGACAGTAATTCATTTGTCTTTAAACCCAAACCTTTATGAACAGGAATTTATAAATTCCATCCAGTCAGATTTCTTTAGTTCCTGTGGAAAACTTTCTGTTGCTTTATCTATGTGAAGCCGTAATATCTACCTTCCCTAAAAGAATTAAAAATCTTTATTAATTAGATGGAAATTAATCCTCCCACATTCAGTTTCAAAAACCTTAAGAAATTCTTTCACATAGTAGGTTGGCCAATATTACCTGTATTCCATTCTTGTAATGCATGGCTAGCCTATATCTACCTCATCGAGTCATCGTGGTTTTGTTTGACCGCGCACAATAACCGGCTTGAAGTTTGCATGTCTGCATGGCTTAGAGAAATCCATGGTTTTCTCCGTCCTCGCGTTAATCTCGTTTGGCTTTGGAGCTTGACATTTCTGTGCAGTTTACGAGCAACAAAGGTCAACATAGCCTAATTTATATTTTTGAATTCACATGTGACATTATTTGCAACCAGAACCGGAAGTTTTTGTGTTCATACCTGTCATTAATTGTAACAAGGAAACTAAGTCGATACCTTTTTCTGATTCCTGTAGTCTATCCCTCTGCCGCAGGCCTGCTGCTAATGATTCGGGTGCATTTGCTCAAGAATACCTGCGAGGCCTTGGGACGACCCCTTCGCTGCTGGCCTGGTGCCAACCACATCTTTGCACAAGGTGAAACAACACCCATTTAGCTTAATTTTTTAATATATGTTGGTCTTATTAGTAGCAAAAAAAAAAACTATTGCTTGGACATATGACATATGTAGTGTATCGGTTCATCTCTCACTGTTTCCATTGGAAATTGGAAACCTTTGCATTGCTGCCATTTATGGTGATTATTAGAGATTGGGAAATAACATGATAGTAGGATTTTCCGATTTGTTTTAAAACTTGCATTTACATCTCCATGTACTATGTATAATGTGCTTGTCCTACAGAAAATTGTAACAATATCTTATTCATTTGAGTAATGCACAGTTCTGTGGGCAAAGAGTCTGGTATGTAGCTTGAAGCGGACATTGTGCATGTGGGTGTCTTCCTCTGACTACATTGTCCTTGTTCTTGTTTGTTGAATCCTCTAGTGGTGTTCGCGAGAAATAGGAGGCTATGAGCTTCAGGTCTATGGAAAGATGGCTTTGATTTGGGTTCAGCTGTTCAGAATATATTGGCGAGAGCCCAAGCAAGTTATCTGAAGATTTTATAGTGAAGTGGAGAGAGAAGCAAGCAGAAAGCACAATTTTGATCACAATTCCATGGAGGCGGCATGGAGATTGAGTCCACTGAGGGTTCAACTTCTAGTGTTGCAGTGGTGGGGACTGGTGAGGCCATTATGTGCCTTGACAATCCACAATCGTTACTATATGATGATATCAATAAATTTAATCAAAGGTGTCGTTATGAAATTTGTGTTTATTGTTACTACTAGTCCTTTGCAACACTCTGCATGAGACCCAAAGGCACTATGAATTTCAAGCGATGCACATAATAACAAAAACATACATGGATGAACAAAAACTGCATGAACTTCATGGAAGATGGAAATTGTTGCACCACGCAAACCTCAGCTCGCATATGCCGTGTGAAAAAAAATGAAAAAAAGCGGACGGGAAAAATCCTTGGCGTACGCCGTGTGAAAAAATTGGGAAAAAGGCGCGTCAGAAAAAAATAAAAAAATCGGACGGGAAAAATCCTTGCCAAACACCGTGTGAAAAAAAATGAAAAAAAACGAATAGGAAAATTGGTGATGGGCACGGGTCTTCTGGGTGCGCGCTGGGGCTCGGTCCAGGGGGCTGCGGGATGGAGGTGGGTACTGAATAACTCTTCAGTACCCGGGTACTAAATAGGGTTGCCCTATATATATATATATATATATATATATATATATATATATATATATATATATATATATATATATATATATATATATATATATATATATATATATATATATATATATATATATATATATATATATAAGATCAGTTACAATAATCTCAGTGATGTGATGACGGTGTCTGTATTGCTTAATATGCATGCATGCTTGGTTCTTGGTAGCTTCATGATGTACGATTGGACATGCTTTGGTTCTTGAAATGTGCTTGTCCGGCACGTTTCAACGACGTCAATTTCCTCTCGCTTTCTTCTCCAACTGGATGCAAGGCTCTCTTCCTTGCATTATATTGTGTGGCCTGGTAAACGACGCTGACGTGCTTTAGCCGCCAAACTGCGTATTTATGCTGAGTGATTTGTTTTTTTTTTATAATCGGCTGGCAATGCAGAAAGGGAGGCTAATAATTAGGATACATAACAGAGCTGTCGGTGTCCGAATTTAACTTGGACGTTTCTTTCACCCAACTCACGTATTTGAATGGTACACAAATAGGAGTAGATATATAGCATACATCATCAGAACATGTCATGTTTTTACATGCTTATCTAGTTATCTGTCCATCTTCACGTCCGACTCAGCAGGCCGGCTACGGCTGGTGCTGACTGTATGTGCATCCCGTGCTGGTTTGACAGTTTGACTGGGGTGTGACGTGTGAGCTCTGGCCCACAATGTCAGTGGCACTCAGTTTAGGGGGGTGTTTAGATGATTTTTTTTGGAATTTGGCTATTGTACTACTTTCGTTTGTATTTGGCAATTAATGTCCAATTATGGACTAATTTGGCTTAAAAGATTCGTCTCGTGATTTACAACCAAACTGTGCAATTAGTTATTTTTTATCTATATTTAATACTCCATACATGTGTCCAAAGATTCGATGTGATGGAGAGAGCGTAAAAATTTAGAATTTCGGTGGCATCTAACCGGTTCATTCCTACTAGTGTACTTGTACTGCAGGTGTACACGTGTAGTTCTCTTAACACAAACGGTTTTTGACTAACTGCAGGGGACGGTATAGCCTGCAAGCTGTAAAACTTCCTTTTCAGTTCACTGTCGGCTGTGTTTAGTTGTGTAAAAAGGTGTAAAAAGGTGTAAAAAAAAGTATTATAGCACGTTTTGGCTTTATTTGGCAAATAGTGTCCAACCGTTGACTAATTAGGTTCAAAACGTTCGTCTCGCAAAGTATAACCAAGCTGTACAATTAGTTTTTTATTTCATCTACATTTAGTACTTCATGCATGTATCGCAAGTTTGATGTGACGGGAATCTTTTGTTTGTACAGTACTTTTTTTTAGGAAGTAAACACAGCCGTCATGTATGCTGCAACACAGACACAGTAACTTTCTCATTTCTTGAGTACACATGTAGTACATCCTTCCAGTTCCAGAGTTCCAGTACCAAACAGCAAATCGTGCTGTCAGTTTGGTCCAGGATGTCGACCACAAAACAGTAGGGGTATTTAGACTAACCTCATCCTCTATACTACCTGGTCATCAAGATTCTCTCATCTATACTCATTTATCCTGCATCCATCCATCCTCTATATCATCCTCTATCCACTGTGGGCCTACTTGTCACTTTATCTAAATATATCCATGTGAGATCTAGTTTTGAAGATTTTATTGAAACAAATTTAATTGTGCAATCGAAATTTAATTTGATTTAGTGGTTTGTGAGCTATAACATTTTTTAGTTGGTTCAACGCGTGGGACCCACCTCTACCTGACTGCTGCGTCGCTGCGCGTGCGCGATAGCGGCCGCTCCGTACGTCCGCCACAGACTCCGGATGGAAGCTCGTTGAAAGCCCAAGTTTGGTTTTGGTAATTAATGACACCAAGTTGCTAATGTCATGTGTTAAGTGTTTTGAGTTAGGCATAAGCAACACATGTGATGAAGGTGTATGTGGCAAGGAGTGGTGGCCACAAGATCACAAAGAGATGGTGCATGGACATGAAATGATGATCATGGTGGAGATGCACATAAAAGGAAGGACATGATGATCAAGTGGAAGAGAATGATCTAATAGCGCAAGGCAAAGGTATAACCATAGGGTTTTTCTTTTGCCGGTCTAAGATGAGTAGAGAAGTGATTGACTGGGTTTAGGATACATAGCCGACTATCAAGAGGGGCAATCACGGTTAGCTCGGGAATCAAGTGCCACTAGATCATTATCTTGAGCATATGCATTAGGATCTAGTAAATAGTTAACATAACGCCTTGAAAATGATTGTGAAATGCTAACACACATGCACATGGTGATTTACACATGGTGGTGTTAGCACATTTGTGAAGGCGGTGGAGTTTGAGCGGTAGAGAAGGGTTTGTGTTCTTCTCTCCCTCCCGCCGAGCTTGCGAGGCGGGATTCGGCGCTTTTTGAAGAAGTGAAACGCCTATTTTCTATTGCGCCGGAAGTCGAAAAAGAAACGGAGGCGAACGGAGGTCACTGTGGTGACCGGACGCTGCACCGGACGCGGTCACGGCTTGACCAGCGTGTCCGGTCAGTTCATTCGGTCAGCGTGCCTAGGGTGAGTGACCGGACGCTGGTCTGGCCTGACCATCGCGTCCGGTCAGTTCACCTGTGCGCAGAAGCACAGCGCGCGACCGGCGCGTCCGGTCCTTCACGGGACCGGCGCGTCCGGTCAGGCGTCCAGAGGGGCAGAGAGCGCAGGAGTGATGATCGGACGCGAGGCGCGTCCAGTCATGTACGATCGGACGCGTCCGGTCGTTGAGGGAGCTTACTGGACTCAAACCGGACGCTGGCACTGTCGCGTCCGGTCATTCGCTAGGGCGCGTCCGGTCATTGCTTTGAGGGCTCGCGGTGTTGCACGACCGGCGCGTCCGGTCAGTTTGACCAGCGTGTCCGATCATTCGCTGCAGCGCGTCCGGTCTGCGCGACCAGCGCGTCCGGTCGTTGCCTCGCAGTTAGCCGTGGCGCGACCGGCGCGTCCGGTCAGCGCGACTTCGGCTGGTTAAAGTTCCTAACGGCTATATTCGAAGGGGTACGCTATAAATAGAGGTTGGTCGGGGTTTGAAGATAACTCTTGCATACTTTGAGACCTAGAGACATACTTTGAGCTAGAGAACAACCCCTCCACTCATCTCTTTGCATAGTTGCACATCTTGAGTGAGATTCAAATGCATTGCTTGAGAGTTGCATTCTAGAGGCACTTGATCTTCGAGTTGCTGCGGATTTCTTGTTACTCTTCCGTGTTCCCCGACACGGTAGACGGCTTGGAGCAGCGGAGGCGATTGAGCTCGCAATTGGAGATTGTTGGAGCCTTCACCAAGTGTTGTAAGGGGTTCTTGATCCTTTCCCGCGGGAGTTCGCGAATTGGATACTCTAGTGGAGCTCGTGGCTTGGAGGATCCCCATCTTGTGTGCGATTGTGCGGCGTCCGCCGAGGGCTCGACTCTTGATAGCCGATTAGCTCGCGAATCGACAAGTGGGTGTATCGCCACAACGGGAAGTAGCTTGCCGGGAAGCAAGTGAACCTCGGGATAAATTCTTGTGTCATTCTCTTCCCGAGGATTTCTCTTATGTTATTGATTGGTTGGTACTTCTCATCTCTACACGGCGGTATAATCTCTCGAAGCTCTTCTCTCGTATTATTTCTTGTTTCTAGCTTGTAGTTGTTGTTGTGTTTAGTGAATAGCTTTGTTATAGACTTGTGTAGGTGGCTTGCTTAATTAGTTAGAGCTAGTGCATTTGCTTCGCCACCTTTCGTACTAACGTGTGGTTAAGTAATTCTTATAGAAGTTTTAATTAGACTATTCACCCCCCCTCTAGCCTTTTGGACCTTACACTCGTCCGCAAGTTTACAGTTTCTTTTAGAGTACCCCGCTGCCGGAAAATTTCCTGTAAACAGGTCGTGCAGGTTCGTTTACAGGCTCCCGGTGCAGGTAGCCTTAGACCTAACTAACCAAATTTGCTGCAGGGATTAAGTGTGGAATGTTTTCTTATAGAAGACTTTAATTAGAGCAGTTGACTGGCAATTGTACTAGAAGTAGTACTGGTCATGTGCCCATCACTACTATTTTCTGGTGCAATCATTTTGTGCCGCTGCCTTGTCTGGATGGATCCAATAGTCAGTCGAGCAATAGACATATATCATCTACTCTGGGTGAAATATTCCCGGAGATTATTTAAATCGCAAAAAATTAAGAATATTCATTAATATTATTCATGCCAAGTCCACAAATTAAACCCCATATAACTGGAATTTTCCTTAACCACGCATGTGCACCTCTAAGCAATTTTCACTACATCTATATTAGTCCTTGCAAAAAAAATCTATATACTTAGGAGCTAAGGACAATAAATAAATTATCAGGGCACAATATTTCCTCGATAAAGAATACCTGCCACTGCCAATAACCTTTTTTCGAAGATCACCTATTAGTAGCCTAATACTAGTATATTTTAACTAGACATTTCCTTTCATTCATCTCTTAATTTCCTGTGGACACTTGCTAAATTATTTTTTTGAAAAAAAACAATGGCCACAAAAATAATAACTTACAGTACTTTCTTGAGTAGCATATATACCCTTGTTGACGTAGCAGTCGGTGGCGAAGGGCGACTCGACCATGCGTCCATGGCTCCATGCCCATGGACGACAGGGGCCGGCCGGGCCGGGCCAAGCCAAGCGACCGTTCATTGGCCGGCTGCCAAAGACGTCAATGGCAGCCGCCAGCCACCGGCCCACCGCCTGCGGACAGGGTCGGTCGGTGAGCCTCCGCTTTTGCTCATGTTGCAAGCCAATGACGGCCTCACACACTGCACCGGCATGACACTTTTAAATTGCCAAATTATGGCGCCAATAATTAGCTTAGCTTAGCAGTGAGCTCCAAACCAAGCGCAGCTTCCTGTCCTCAAATTTTGTCAGTGGTCGCTTTCTGCCACCGGCTCAAGACGATGTACGCTTGTACTGTTGCTAACTAGATAGAAACATTGGTGTGATTATTTTGTATGTTTTGTTAAGCAATACCGTGGTTTTGATTATATGGCGTAGTGCTAAAACATTTTCTGGAACATGCTTGAGAGCTCTACAATGCCACTGGCTTCTTCTTAAGAGGAGCGAAGACAAATTTTACAAAGTAGGTGGCCAGCTTAATCAATGTCTTAGGGTCTGTTTGGATCACATCCGGATTATATAATCTGGATTATGAATAAAATTATTTATAATTAGGATTGCGAATTATAATAATCATGATGTTTGGATCTCTGAATTACTGTGGTTGGTTAAAGTGAGAAATTCTTATTTTACCCTTTAGAAGATGACAGTATAAAAGAGAGGAGAAGGGGGGTGGGTGGGGGGGGGGGGATGCGGAGGGGGATTGGACTTTTAGCAATCATAAGACTACAAAACCATGTCTTTCTTGGATTATGGGATTACGATAATCAGGAATTTTGGTTATAATAATGCATAATATAATCAATTTTGTATGGATCATAACTTTATTGTATAACCTTATTATTATAATCATAGGGTATCCAAACAGGGCCAAATATATATGAAAGCATCTAATTTTGTGATAATAGAGACATGGATGGTGTCAGGTCACTTGCTTCAATTAATAAAAGCACGGGCCTAATTTAAACTATGTAATTTTGTAATAGTATAGACATGGATGGTGTCAGGTCTCTAGCTTCACCTGCATATATATGATGCAGGGATATAAATGATTAATTCTAGGTTACTTGCTTCAACAACAATTAGTGGTCGTAGGTCTTACATTATGAGTTGCAGGGCTAAGCAGCCAACCAAAGCGGAATAGGTTACCTCAATGTCAAGAGCATCATTGCATCTAATTCATTCGTACCTTCTAATGCAAACAAAAGTAGCCAATGTGGGCCAGATCGATTGTCCATCCACCGATCCATATCCATGCATGCATTATCAGCGATTTGCATTGGAGTAGTGGACCACTACTAGTGGAGCCGGACATGTCTCAACTCTAAACCATAGATCTTGCAACAGGGTGAAAAAATGGTGTTCCAGCTGTTGAGCAAAGCCAACCTGAAGTCCTGAATTACTGAACCAACCAGAGCAGCTTGAGCAGAAACAGAAATTTCAGTATCAACTGAGCAGAGCTTCGTGACATGAATGGATAAAGTGAGCATGGCTCTGAAAATGAATTCTTTTTCACATTAATTCAGGTAGAGGAGTTCGGTCGACTGTGACAGCAAGTGCAGGAGAGGCACACAGAAGATTGAAAACGCTGAAGAATCCGATTCGGCGCAGGCACAATGCACAACGCAACAAGGGGAAAGCTAGGATGACCAGGAAGACGACCTCCATCGACAGCCATGTATGCGTTTCGTGGACAGGCCACCAGGCTTATCGGTAATCACTCACCGAGTCACCTCCCTAGCTGGCCGTAGCTCACCGCAAACGGCGGTCGCATTCTTACGGCTTGCAGTGCCAAGGAGATCGACGGACGGCGTCGCCCTCAGCGATGATGTATCCATACATCACTGAAGACGTCATCAGGGACATCAATAATCGGGAATTAGTTTAATCAGTCTTTGAGCACAATCTATGATAATAATGCATTCAGATTTATTGAAATTGAAGTGTTGTGTCACATGAGCACTGTTGCTAATTACCTGCACATGCATGCTGCATATTATTGTACCTGATGTTCCCAAAGACGGAGAGATGAACTCATCATCATACTATAATGCCAGAAACTGGGTGTGGTTCAGAAGACAGCGATGTATCGAATTAGTACAACTAACATATATTCCGAAGAGCATTTCTCGTGAGTTTAGGTGGACTGGTGCCACTTCCCTGCATTTTTCTATGGCCGAGAATGATTCTCAGTTCCACCGAGCATATCTCTCGTGATTCTAGTTTGTTCAGTTGTACAAATATATACATATACTGTCAGAAAACTTGTCAGCCCATCTCGATCATCATTGTCGAGCTTCATATGTATAGTATATGTATATGGTTACTTTTCTTGTTTATGATCTCGTCGGTCTGTCTCTGTCGGGTAAACAGCTCAGTTAAGGTTCCTACGGCTGATCAGCCTGGATGGGCAGAATCGACGTACTGTCAATGGGCTGCCCAATATGCAAACGGGCCTTTTCATGGGCCATGAGCACCAAGCAGCACAATACAAAAGCAGACGAGCTGCGTCAGAGCAATGATCAGCCTGTGCTTATGATCAGTATCACTGACACACAGCTTTACTACGTTACTTGTGGACCTCTGAAGTCCAAAACGACGACCGTGGTGTGCTTATCATTGACATGCTTTTGTCATGGAAGTTTTGATTTCCTCCTTGTATATTGTATATGGTGTGGTTATCCTCCACTGTTTTCTCTGTGTTGTTGGTGGTGTTGTGCTGTCAGCATACATACTCTATTGTTTCTTTTGAGCTGTAATTTATATTGTCACTCTAATATACATCATACATTTAGGTGAAGAATTCTTCTTCCAGTGACCCTTTTAAAAAAGAGAAAAGAAGACGAGGAACGCCGATCGAGCAGCCTGGTTCCTCTCTGAAAACACCGGAATCGATGTACGCTAGCTACCTGCCAACGCCACGTGTGAACTGTGAAGCTGCAGATCGTCTCTCCATGCATTTTTCATCGGCAAGATTTATGTCGATGTCTTATCAAAGTAGCCTAGCTCCAATTCTTTTTGGTGAACTCAATTATTCAATAAAACCAATATCCAAGTTTTCCACAAATTATTCAGTTCCGATCCTTAGCCTCTTGTAAATTTTTATATCATATTGTACATTCTCTGTTATGGATTCATAGTTGACCTTTTACCCTAAAACATTGTCGTTGGCCGGTCTCATCATCGCGCCAACACGGATTTGTCCTAATCTTAGACTTGTGCTAAGATATTGGTGTCTAGCATGGGAAGCTATTTTACATGCATGTAATCCCTTCTTTTGAACTTTACTTATTTAGATGTTTATCCAACATATGAAAAATCAAACAACTACTTTTTATTTATAATTTTAATTTTGAATTTAGTTGTTTGATAATTATGAATTGTATGGACCTTCCAAATCTATTAGGAGGTCAAACTATTAATTTCCACGGCTTTTTATCCAAATTTGCCATTGCTAATTTTGTTTCATATGGAATCTATATTTAGTTGTTTATTTTTCGAATTCATATCGAAATTAGTTTGCTACATTTACTAAACTTATTATTATTATTCAAAATTTACTATTTATAAGGCTCATCGCTGGAAAATGTCCGTCACTTTTCTCTGCCATTAGTGTGGCGTTTTCACATAGTGTTAAGACAATTACACAGATACCTACACTAGATTATGATTTTTATTTTATTTTGATAAGCCGGGCCATCAATAGATGATGCATGAACATTTTAATCGACCATGTAATGTTTTCCTTTTGCTGAAACAACTTAAAACTAATGTCCAAGTGAGACAAGTGATAAAAAATTATTTATAATTCAACCGATAAATAAAAGAGTACGTAGGATTCTTGCGCATGTATGAGAGACATCTCTTTATTTTCATTTCATGTGACAATATAAATTGGAAGTAAATTAATATTTGTTTGGGGATAAAATACAAAAGAAGAGGTGTACGTGATACCATATCTACATTCCAAGTGAACAGAAAAGGAAAGAAACAGTGTACACACTTTTGAATTTATATGCATGTAGAGTCATACTATTTATTTGCACGAAAAAAAGAATAATCATCTGATTAGACATATTGTAGGAGTAGAACTCCTTGCAACATATAAGCATCTCAATCCAAATTAAAATTCTTCCAAAACCACCACCACCACCACCAAAAATTATATATACTAGAGGGTAGGCCTAGCGCTTCGCGCGGGCGGCGCGGAGGGAGACAGATCTGAATGTACAGTAACAGAGGCACCAGGTGGATATTGATAATCGGATCTGATACTGTGGATAACGGGCAGTTACTGTTTGTCAGATCTTAGATAACAGGTGACTGTTCACTGGAACCCGATACTGTTCACCGGATCCGTGCTGTAGGTGAATCTCATCTGTGAGAGGGAAAGAGGGGGTGTGAACAGTGCCGCGATGAACAGTGACCGATCACCAGATTTAGGGGGTGCTTGTTTCTCCTCTGGACTGCTGTCTCATCGGATGTTTGGACACATAGATAGAGTATTAAATATAAACTAATTACGAAACTAAATGCACATATTGAAACTGTTTTGCGAGACAAATTTTTTAAGCCTAATTAGTCCATGATTTGACAATGTGGTACTACAGTATATATATGTGCTAATGACAGATTAATTATGCTTAATAAATTTATCTTGCGGATTACTGACGAATTATGTAATTTGTTTTTCTATTAGTATCCGACACCCCCATGCAATATCCACATATGATACCTCTTAAACTTTAGTCACACGATCAAACACTCTCGTAATAGATGCGTGCATCATGCATGTGCGTGTTTTGTAGGAGTATATCCTTCTCTGCTCGATCTGACCACACGCAGTTGAAGCCAACATCCTTTCGGGAGCGCCGAAACATTTGTTGAATCTTTGGGGCTGTATATTCTCTGGATGAAAAATTGTAGGTGTCACCTTGGATATTTCATGGAATGTTAGAAGATGTGTTCGGATATTAATAAAAAAAACTAATTACATAACTCGCATGGAAACCGCGAGACGAATTTATTAAGCCTAATTAATCCGTCGTTAGCACATGCTTACTGTAGCACAACATTATCAAATTATGGATTAATTATGCTTAAAAATTCGTCTCGCAAATTTATCGCAATCTGTATAATTAGTTAATTTTTTTGTTTACATTTAATACTCTATGCATGTGTCCAAACATCTGATGTGACGAGGTGAAAAATTTTAGGGGAGAAACTAGGTTTAGTTGGGTGAAAAGTTTTTGGGAAAATATCACATTGGATGTTCCGTGCGATGTCGGAACGGATTGTCAGATACTAATAAAAAAACTAATTACATAGCTTGCCCAAAAACCGCGAGACGAATTTATTAAGTAATTAAGCCGTCATTAGCACATTTGTACTTAGCACTTTAGTGTCAAATCACGGACTAATTAGGCTCAAAACGTTCGTCTCGCGATTTCCAACCAAACTGTGCAATTATTTTTTTCGTCTATATTTAATACTTCATGCATGTGTCGTAAGATTCATTACCGTAGTTTTTCGTGAAAAATTTTTAGATCTAAACACACCCTAAACAACCCTTACTGGAGGTGGAGGCTATATCTGACTGGCGAAGATAGCGTCTTGGCCACCCTCGTCACAGGAAACTGAACTGTCCTCATCTTTTACAGCCAAGAATACCAGTAGGGCAAGCAAGGGGTAGCTGACAGCCATAAGGCTATCCGTACTCTTCCTCTTCTGTATTCATCCTCTAAAAGGAATATTTCGTCCTGGTCATCGAGATTCTCTTCTCTATACCAGTTTCTCCCGCATCCATCCATCCTCTATATCTCATACTCTATATCAACTACCAACAGTGGGGCCCACATGTTTGTAAATAAATTTTATCTAAATATATCCATGTGAGATCTTGTTTTGAATAATTTATTGAAACGAATTCAATGATGTAATTGAAATTTAATTTGGGTTTTTGGTTTATGAGTTATAGTATTTTTTTTAGCTAGGTGAAATAGTGGAGCCCACTTATTAGATTCTTTTTTTCTCTCCCTGCCTCTCTCCGTTGCGCAGTGCATGCATGCAGCGTGGTAGGGCCACGGCCGGTACCGGACGAACTGTTGCGCGCTGTAAATACCGGACCGGAGCTCTTCCTATATGATAGAGAATGCATTTACAGTTCCCGCTGCGGGATTTTATCCGGTAAAAACAACCTGCAGGAACGTTTACCGGACTCCACTGCTGGTAGTCTAAACACCCAGTTCCCAGCAGAGCCCGCCGGAGGTCGGATTGGACGTGGCCCCGCTGCGCGTCGTGCACCGCGCGCGGCTTCCCTCGACTCGAGGTTGGCGTCCTTGCATTGGAGCGTACTTACGACCGACGAGTCGTACTGACGTGACGACCGGCGCGGCGTGTGCATGCAAGGAGAACAAAGAGCATGTTTAGTTGGCTACAAAAGCCAAAAAAGTTTGTGCAGTACCCGTCACATCAAATCTTTGGACATATGCATGAAATATTAAATATAGGTAAAAAAATAACTAATTGCACAGTTTGTCTGTAAATGTCGAGAAGAATCTTTTAAGCCTAGTTAGTCCATAATTAGATAAATTTTGCCAAATAACAACGAAAAATGTTACAGAAATTTACCCAAAAATTTTCACCAACTAAACAGGCCCAAAGTGGCCGGCCGGTGGGGTGCGCACGCACGCGTACCGCCGAAGCGTCTCGAGTCGTGCTCGTGCAGCCCGGAAATCTTCGGACTGGAGCAGCGCGCCGATGACTTCCCGCGTCGACGATTTCCCGCGCGTCCCGTCTGTTGGCAAGTACGTAAGGCAAAAAAGTTTCAAAAAAAAAAGTACGTAAGGCAAAAACGGGCCAGGGACGGAGGCAGCCCACGAAGCGTACGTTACAGAAGTGCAGCGACGGGCCAGGGACGAGAGCAGCTCGATAGGTACGTATGTTTTCTTTTTTTTTCTTTTCTTTTCTCTTTTTATTTTTTCTTTTCGTGCTTTTTTCTCTCTATTTTTATTTTATTTTTTGTTTTATGTGATTTTTATTATTCTTTTATTTTTTATACTTTATGTTTCTTTTATTTTTATTTTTTTCTTTATTATTTTTTTATGTTCGCGTATTGTATATGTGATGTTCTATTTTTATCTTTTCTTTTATTTCTGATTTCTTATCATTTGTTTACTTTGTTTCTTTATGATTCATGTTTTCTATTTTTCAATCTTTCTTTATTTTTTTATTTTTATTTTTCCTTTTTTTTCTTATTTCTTTTCGTGCATCATTCATTTTTATATTTTAGTTTTTATAAATTTTATGTGTTCATCATTTTTATTTTTTTTATTTTTTATCTTTCTTTTATTTCTTATTTCTTTTCTTTTTTTCTTATTATTTTTTATGTTCTATGTTTTTTTTGTGATGTTTATGTGTATACATGTGATGTTCTATATTTTTTTTTAATGTTCACGTGTTATAATGTGATGTTTTTTTATGTTCACGTGGTATGTTTTTTTACGATGTTCGCATAATATACATGTGATGTTCTCGTAGTATACATGTGATGTTCTATGGTGTTTTTTTTATATTCACACAGTATGCATATGCGGTTCTATGATGTATTTAATGATGCCTACGTAATATATATGCGATGTTCTATAATGTATTCATTGATGTTCTATGGTGTATTTAGTGATGTTCACTTAATACACCTATGGTGTTCTATGATGTTTAGTGATGTTCACATAATGTATATGCGATGTTTTATATTGTATTTAGTGTTGTTCTATGGTGTATTTAGTGATATTCACTTAGTACAAATGTGATGTTCTATAATACTATATTTTAGGATACTTTAAAAAGTATCCATATGATTTTCTTTTATTTTTTTCTATTATGTGTTTTTTATTTTTTCTTATGCTTTGCTCTAGGTTTTATTATTTTTTATTTATGTTATGTATTTATTGTTATGTATATTATAATACTAACTAATTTCATGAACCTAAACATTATAATATTATTCTTCTAAAAAGAGAACATATTTTTTACAAACGACGGAATATCGTTTTTTTTTTGGAACCTAGAACATCGTCTCGGTTCAATAATAGAAAATGTTCTATCTTTATAAAATTAATGTTCGTTAATGAATTTTATCTAAATATATCCATGTGAGGTCTTATTTTGAAGCATTTATTATAAGAAATACAATGGTGCAATCAGAATTTTATTTAGATACTCAGTTTAGTAGTTATGACTTTTTTTTAGTTTATTCGGCACGCAAATCAATAAAATAGATAAAATAATCTGTACTTACTTGCTCCTCCACTCCCTGCCCACGCCCGCGCGCTGCATGTTGAGCCTTGGCCTGCGCAGGGCGGGAATTTTTGGGCGGGAAACACCTGCCGGACGGTGTGTTGCGTCCGAACGACGGACTCTAGCGCGCCGTTTCTTTAATTTATTGGATATGTATTGAGCTGCCAACGATCCGCGCGTATCGCGTGCTCCATGGCTGTCTGAACATTCCCGATCAATGCATGACGAGGCTGTGTGGTGCTCGCGTATTCGTTTGTCAATTCAGGCATGCACAAGATACATGGGCTCTACACGTGAACAAGATACATGAGCTTGCTTTGCATCTTTTCTTCATTTTCACAAGTACATACGTGTACACGTACATAGTTTCTGCTTTCTTTTCTTTTCTAGCACAAATGGTCGACAGCTAATAAACCAACTAGCTTATGATCAGTGGCGGAGCCAGAAACTATGGATATGAGGGGCCGGTCGAAGAATTTCAACCATAAAATAACTGAGTGTAGCTTATTTGTTTGAATTTTTATACTAAGGATGTGCTCATCCAAAGATAAAATATAAATTTGTGTAATTTTGTTGTCCAGAAGTCATCAAAAAATATATGACAAAGCTTTTATTATATCTTTCTAATATGAATTATTGAATTATATACTACCTTTAGATCTCCACATGTGATAACAAGATATCGCATGCGGAGATCTCAGGGTTTCAACCATCTTGTGTCATAACTTGCTTCAAACATGTTCAAATTTTTTTATAGCTTCTACATGCGATGTCAAGGCCTCCCGTCTATTTTCATGATTTTCCGACTCCGTTCACATTTTATATATTTTTAAATCAAATCTCACGCAACTTGGTCGCCATGTCGCGTGCACGAGATGGTCGAGTTTCCGCGTTTGTCCAGATATACGGCGTCGAAATACCCTCAGAAGCATGAATATCATTTTTTGAATCGCTAAGATTCATTATTTCATGCACCTGCAGTTCAAATGTGCGTCTTGCGGGAAAAATAAAGAAAATAAAGAAAATGCGCGAAATATAGCAAGATGCATGGAAAATACACCAAATTTCAAATATGGCCACCTAGTACTATATCAAGGCTGCAGGAAAAAATTAGGAGCAAAAATAAAAAATATATATATTTTGCCGAGAGCCTCCTAAAGCTCTCGGCAAAGATCCTCTTTGCCGAGAGCCTGGGCTTGGGGGCTCTCGGCAAAGAAAATCAAAAAAATAAAAACTCTTTGCCGAGAGCCGCCTGACCTAGCTCTCGACAAAGAACGCCGGCAAATAAAATAAAAAACAACCTCTTTGCCGAGAGCCAGGGCTGGGGCATTCATCGTACTTTTCTTGAATTTCTTAGAGTTTATATCGCATCTGTATGCAGGACTTCTATAGGTGTGAGCAGGGGAAGGAGGCCGAGGCGGAGGTGATGAGTACAAGGTCCTGCAGGAAGCTCATCACCGACATCATCTACGAGGCGAGACTTCAGGCCATCGTCAACTACAACGCCACGGTCGAAGGACGGAGGGTCTCGAAGGTCGAGGCGAGAGGCATGACGCTGAGCCGGGCGCAGTACATTCAGGTAAGTGATTCCTTTTGAGATTAAGCTATGCTCATTTCATCTGACGCTTATATGTGAAATACTTGATGATGTGCAGATGGTCCCCCAATGGTGCTAGTCGTTTCCCGAGTGCCGGGAGATGATCGTGGACCGGTGGCTCTCTGAAGAGTGGACCGCCTAGCACGCCGAGGCCCGGGAGGCGCGTCTGCAGATGCTAGGTGTACCACACCACCAGGGCAACCGCAACCTAGCCGAGTACGCACAAGCTTGGGTACGTGAAACACTTTATGTATTGTAACGCTCAAATGTTGACTAATTACTAATCATCTTGTTGTCTTCCTCGCAGACGGCGTCACACGGTGGCCAGCCTTGCAGCACGTTCATGGCATACGCCATGTCCCACAAGGGCAAGGCCACCGCACCGGAGACCTCCTACAACCCCGACGACCCCCCCGAGGCATACTCCAACTCCAGCGTCCACACCCGCCTCACTGACTACACAGAGGCGGCAAGGGCGGTCCATGGGGCCGACTTTGATCCGGCCAGCGAGGACCTGGACGGAAGCCTCGTGATGAGGGTCGGAGGAGGGAAGAAGCACGGGCGGTATTGGCTTGGCGACGGCGTCATCGACTCGTCCTCCACTCCCACTCTGTCCCAGCTCCGAGCACAGACCACGAGCGGGAGCGTCCCCATACGCCCACGCCCGTCGCCTTCGCAGTCGCGGGTCGCCGAGCTCGAGGTTATTTTTGTTTTACTCATCGTACATTGATGTTTAAATGTTTGCATTGTTCTAACATTCCCTTTGTATTATCGCAGGCCCGCCTAGAAAGAGAAAGGGAGGAGCGCAAGCTTGCCGAGGCCCAGATGCGGTCCCAGATGGAGGCCCGGTTGGAGGCCCAAGCTAAGCAGATGCAAGATCTCATCACGTTCATGGCCTCCCAGGGCATGCAGGTGCCCGCGACGCTCATGGCTCCTCCACCGCCGTCTCAGAACACGGATGCTACTCCTGTGAGTATCGATTCCTCAGTGTTTTGTTTCTGCATTTGCTTGTCTGACATAGACATCTAATTTTTGCAGCCTCCGTCGGCGGATTCGAACAACCCGCAAGCGCCTGGATGGAACACGCCCGGGGGTCAAGGCGGGACTGCTTCTCCGGGGTGGCCAGGGCAAGGTTGGCCATGACTGTGTTTAAAGTGTCGTCTCTAGTAGATTGTGAACTTTAGAATGAAAACATATTATGTTTCGATGATAACTTGTAATGGTTAACTTTCGTTTAGTTCAAATATTGTGATGAATGTGCTATATGCGTGGTGTATGTGAACGTGACATATATGTGATGAATGTGATATGTAGATGTGATATATGTGTTTATACGTGATGAATGTGATTTATATGTGATGAATGTGTTTATACGTGATAATGTGATTTATATGTGTAATGAAGTGGAAAATCAAAAGAAAAAACCAAAATTTCTCACTTTGCCGAGGGTTCCTCTCGGCAAAGGACAGGCTTTACCGAGAGTCTGGCCAGACTGGCCCTCGGCAAACATTTTTTTTAAAAAAGAAAATTCTTTGCCGAGAGCCGGCTCTCGGCAAACATTTTTCTTTTTTTTTTTTAAAAAAAAGTTTGTCGAGAGCCTGGCCAGACCGGCTCTCGGCAAAGAATTTTCTTTTTTTTTTGGGAAAACTCTTTTCCGAGAGCCAGTCTGGGCAGGCTCTCGGCAAACATTTTTCTTTTTTTTTTTTAAAAAATGTTTGCCGAGAGTCTGCCCAGACGGGCTCTCGGCAAAGAATTTTTTTTTAAAAAAAGAAAATTCTTGCCGAGAGCCAGCCAAATGGGCTCTCGGCGAAGAAAGCGGGCCCGTTAACGACGCCTTTTCTTTGCCGAGGGCCACGTTGGCTCTCGGCAAAGCCTTTGCCGAGAGCCCGATAAACGGCTCTCGGCAAAGAAGGCTTTGCCGATCGGGTTTTTGCCGAGGCAGCTTTGCCGAGAGCTGTTCTCGGCAAAGCCTTTGCCGAGGGTCTGAGATGCTTTGCTGAGAGCCTGGAGCCCTCGGCAAAGCCGCCAGCTCCAGTAGTGACTGCTACCATGCATTGATATATAGGAGACTATATAAAGATCTCTAAAGTTACCTTTTCCTGGAACAAAAGATCATAATCTTTTTCACGGCCGTGCATCAGAGAGATTCAGAAAGTAAACAGTTCCGAAACAAAAGATCAGCAATCCAAACTAGAAGTAGTAAAAATTTTCATGCCACACCAAACTCCATTCATCATACCATAGTAATACATACACCAATAAACCATTATTCAGGGAAAGTAAATTTTGCCCTTAAGGGCACATGCTCTAGTGTTGTGGACCACAAGATTCGCACTGAGATTTGTGCCCAGCAAAAGAGAGACAATTTTCTTGTGTCGTGGACCACAAGATTCGCACTGAGATTCGTGCACAGCAGGAGAGAGACAATACTGTGGACCACAAGATTCGCACTGAGATTCGTGAATCTCAATGCGAATCTTGTGGTCCACGGCACAAGAGCATGTGCCCTCAAGGGCAAAATTTCTGCGTCTCCATTATTCATCCCTGACATCAAAGACAGTAAAAAAAAGGTACATACTGCTTTCGGAGCCTTCATCCCTGGACAACGACAACGACGACGGCGATGACAGAGGTCAGTACAGAGAAATTTATTCAGAAAGCTTTAACAAGGTATAATGGCGTGCGGTCACTGGAACAACGGGAACATGTCCAAGTTGTTGTAAAGCCTTGCCATGCGGCCATACTGCTTGTTCAGGTCGAACAGCCTCACCTTGTTGCCGCTCTCGAGATGACGGCGGAACAGCACCTGGTTCTTGTTGACGATGATGGAGGAGCCGCTGGCACCGGCGAAGTCGACTGGAACCTCGGCGCGGTGAGGCACACCGAAGAAGGAGACCGAAATGTCATCGCGCACCACCACCTCGTGCGCGCGACGCCATGTACTACCCGCGTCGCCGTCGTCCAGGAAAAACACGCCGTGCACTCCTTCGACGGCGTGCGGCTCGTTGTCGCCCGGCTCGTTGTCGCGGACGTCGAAGGCGCACAGACGGAGCCGCCCGCCGGCCGATCCCAGAGACCTCCCCACGCGCTTTGTGGCCCCGTCTGCCAGGGGCGGCATGCTGAACGCCGACGCGTGGCCGCGGGCGACGTCGAAGCAGAGGACGCGCGCGCGGCCGTCACCCGCAGCGCTCAGCCAGTAGATGCTATTCCCGGCGCGGATTCTCGGACCCGAAGCAGGGAACGCCATGTCATGCTCCTTCGTCTCCCACTCGCCGGTCTTGGATGAGAACGTCGCCACGTGATTAGGGGCGACAAGCACGACCATGAAGGAGATCGTCCCGGACGCCGCGTCTACGACGTCGTAGCGGAAGCCAGCGGCCACCGTATCGCCGGCGGGAGGCGGCGGGAGCGCGATCCAGCGGTTGGCGGCCGGGTAGCACACGAAGTAGGAGCGCGTTGGGTTCCGCGCCAGCAGCATGGGGCCGTCTGAGGCGACGAAAGAGGCGTCGAGCTTGGGGATCGTCCGCATGAGGAAGGTGGCGAGCTCTCCCTCCGCCGGTGACGCGGCCGGCGCATGCTCGGCGATGAGGTGCTGGTACGCGTGATGGACGGGGAGGTGGCTCGCGACGGGGTTGGTCGGGTCGGTGGTGTTGACGATGGTGAGGTGGACGTAGCCACCGGCCCGCTGGTGGTCCTGGGGCTGGATGGCGACCATGGCGGGGAGTTCGTCTTCGGCCAGCGGACGTGGGGAGTGGTGGTGCTCGAGGAAGTACCGCAGGAAGAGCAGCTCACGCGACGCCTTGGAGACGACGGTGAAGCTGTGGGCGGACTCCGACGGCAGCTTGGACAGGATCATGGACATGATGTTGTCGTCCAGGTGCCGCACCCGCACCGTCACCACCTTGCGCTGCGCCTCTTCGCCGCCGTCGACCTGCACGATGGCCTCCTGCGCCATCTTGCTGCCCTCACGCGCGCAGTGCTACTTTCTTGCTAGCAGTCTGTCTCTGGCTCTCTGCTACCTGGGAAGGAGAGTGGATCTTGTTCCCTACTGCGGGGCCCGTTTGGCATGGCTCTGGCTTTAGTGAAAACAGCTTCGGCTCTGGCTTATGAGAAGGAGTGGCTTCACGAGTGGAGCTGTTGTTGTTTTGGTAAAGCGTTTGGTAAAATAGCTTTTCCTGGCGAATAAAGATACACTACAACACTAACCCCCTTTAGCAACAAATCGGTAGCAACGGAAATTAGATACGTTGCAGTTGTTCCGTAATAATAATAACCCACCCTCCACCTCGAGAAGTCGTCCCCCTCCAATTGCCCATTACCCTCTAATTCCGCCCAACCTCCCACGCGCAGAAGGGCGGCTGCAACCTCCTCTGATCCCACACCGCCGCCTACCGCCGATCTACGCCACCCGCCGGAGCCCCTCTCGCACAACCGACCAATAGCGACAGCGGTAGCGGCGAAGCGAGGGCAGCGACGTACAGGGAGCGACAAGGCGGAGGAAACCAGATCGGGAGCCGCTAGGACTTTTCTCGTCGGTGATCTCTCATACCCTGTACTTGCCCATCGGCTGATCTCGATTGAGGTACGACTGATCTGCAGTTATGATCTCGATTGAATCAGGTAAGAAGGAAGTTGGCTGTTCGATCTACAGGAGCTTCCTGCCATCACGGTAGACTCGGACTCCAATCCCCCACACGTGCACTCCGACTCCAATCCTCTGCCGCTTCAACTCAGGGAGCTGATCGGTAAAGGTCATAGTCGTTTACTGATAACACTAATCGATGGTGCCATCCTGGAGGTATTTTCCTTCCTTTTTTGTTCTCAGATGTGTTTTTCATTAGTAATTGATTTTCAAACTTCTCGATTTCCTACTAAATTATCTTTGATCTCAGTTTGATTAATTTCGAGTGTATTTATTATCTTGGATAGGTGATCTCTTTTCTTTAATCAAAAGCACAGACAACACAGATAAAAGCATGATCAGTGATATGGTCACGATGGTCTATCACAGGGGTCAATATACTGAATTATTGGCTGTATCCTGTATTAGTGATGTAAAGGGGCCAATACAATCTTTTAACTCTTAATCTTTGAAGACTATTGATTTTTTATTGTTACTACTTTTCTTCGTTCAATAATCTCTTATTTCCCTTACATACGAGTGCTACCCGGTTCCAAATCTCATGAATTTTACATAATGATGCTCATATTTGATTGGATATAGTTATCATTGGAAGCTCCCCATTCATTGATATTCAGTTGTAGTTTCCATGGTTGTAGTAATAATACTGACTCATCTTCTGTTCTTATGCAGTGAAGCAGGAACTGTGACTTGTGCAACCTGTTAGGTATAATTATTCATGAGATCTGGTATGTATGATCTCCATTACTATGTTGTAACAAACCTGTAATGTACTAGTGCAAAGATTAAGGTCCACTTAAATGCAGATCGTGTCCGTTAGTTTAAGATTGTCATCCGTAATTCAATTTAATTCTCCCACTGTCCTGTAACTAATACATACTTTTTTCTTTTTATTCTTATTCATTATTTTACTGCATCTAATCCTTGTCTCACTATTACTTAAGGCTGGATAACGAGTCGGCTCGGCTCGTTATGGCTCGTTGGGATAACGAGCTAGCTCGGCTCGGCTCGTTATCCTAACGAGCCAGAAAGCCAGCTCGGCTCGGCTCGTTAAAAGCTCGAGCTGGCTCGTTAGGCTCACGAGCCAGTTATAAAAAATATACAAAATTTAATATTTGCATTTATCAAAAGCTTAAAAATAGTAATAATACAAAAATAATATATCCAATAGCTTTAAATTGAATAAAATATTCATATGAGCTAGCATATCAACCATTTGTAGAGTGCAAGACATGAAGTAATATAAACATAATATAAGTTATGATGACTTTTTTCCTAAAACTATGGCTCGTTTGGCTCGCGAGCCGCTCATGAGCTAGCTCGAGTTGGCTCATTATAGCTAACGAGCTAAAATCTTGGCTCGGCTCGGCTCGTTATGGTAACGAGCCGAGCTAGCCACGAGCCGAGCGAGCTAACGAGCTTTGAGTTTTTCGTCCAGCCTTACTATTACTCTAATAACCACCATTGTAACTAAAAGCATGTTTCACTTTTTTTTATAGAAACATACTGAATGTTAATGTGTGAGCACCTTCGGTACCAGTTCTATGAATAACATAGGTACATAGTTTATAACTTCCTTAAGCATGGATTTCTGTATTTCTTATTTCATTTTCAGATTGACAAAATTAATTTACAGATATCATGTCTTTGGAGTCTGACAGCTTTTATTAGGTATGCCTTTTGGCCTCTGAAGTCTTCATATCAGGATGTGTCCATAATCATTTGGGCTTGACAGATCTTGTTGTGTTTACTCTTTTTCTTGATTTAATTACTGATTTCCGTACGTGTAAATGCTCCAACAATTCCTTTGTACTTCCAAAGAACTTTTACATTGCCTATAGAGTTGCTGAAGCCAGAGTTTCAGAACAAGGGCTATGAGTGTAAGCACACTACTATGATGAGGTAGGACCTATTTGAATTTTTATATGGGCACTATAAAATTGATTTTATATTTGAGTTATTGCTGTCACTAGATTTGAGCTTCTATCTTAAATTTCATGGCTTTCAAATTTTGTGCAGCCTTTTCCATGACCTATTATGATTTAGTTCTAAGTGTGATATTAAAGTAATCCAACATTTATTTGTAGGTCGAGAAGATAAATGGATGGTCACACTAGTGGAATGCTAAACTAAACTGAAAGAAGGAGAAAAGGAGAGTGGATGCTGGCATTCTAAGAGGGCTTTCCTTTATTTTATATTTGACTCCCATGGAAACTTGTACTCTGAACAGAAACTATGTCATGAATTATGTGGATGGTACTCAATGTAAAGAACCAAATTCTTTATACTATATGGCAAAGTGTGCTTTTAATATTTCTATGTGTCGGATGGTCTTCCATTTCACCTGCAGTTTTTATTAAATTGTACAGAATATCAAAAATTGAATATTTATAATATTATTGGTTTTGTGGTTTATTCCTTGCAACACATATAAGTGTTGCAACAAACTAAGTCTAGATGTTGTAACAAACAATAGAAGTAGTTCGCAAATGGTTTGTACAAACGCATAAAAGCTTTGCCATAACCCACTTTATGCGTTGCAACTTTGCAACGGTTGTTAGTATGTGTTACCAACGGATAATTAAGTGTTGCAGTAGACTCTTGCAACGCCACTTTAAGCAACGCATATTACATGTGTTGGTATAGACCCTGCCAACGCATATATAAACTTTTAGCAATGCATATTTGTGTTGTAAAAGGGGGTGTCATTTTGTAGTGATAGTGAAATGTTTAGAATACCCTTGATTTTTTTATTTTTTATTTTTCATTTTCATTTTTATTTTCCTTCCTTTATTTTATTTTCCTCCTATCTCTGATTTCTCTACTCTTATGCAAACATCCTTATCCAAATGGAACCGCTCGTACTCTTCCAACCTCTCCAGATCTCCGTTGTCGCGCCCGGCTCCTCTCCGACGGCGCCCCTTCCTCCTCTTGGTCCACAGTCGCACCCCTTCCTCCTCTTCCTTCGCAGCTGCACCGGTCCCCGCAGGCCTTCCTCGATGCCGCTGCTCCACCCGATGGCGGCTTCTTCTACCCCTGCGCTCACCGCTCTCGGCGGCCCCGCGCGCGTCGCTCCCTGTGGCCCACATTCATCGCGCCGCCCTGCGCCGCCCCGCCCCTCTCACGCTGCCGTCGGTCATCCCCTCCCCAGCACGTGCCGCCGTTGCCTAGAGCCACGCTGGCCTCACCCGTTGGGCAAATCCGACATCATCCACACGCCTGGCCCATGAGACTCACAAGGAGAAGGGCTCCTCTTCTCTCTCCTCGCTACTCTCAGCGCAAATCAAGGACCTCCTGTGGCGGAGCTGGTGCCTTTCAAGTCGTTTTGCAAACGGAGCCGCGAAACAGCTCCAGGAGCCGTAGTGGGAGTGCTACCAAACGCCCCCTACTTGTGGTGTTCTGGTCTGTGAACTGTGCAGTGCTCGCTCATGTCATATGCCCCCGCTCCCCCCACCTTCCCTTTATCTCTTTTTCTTATCTTGTCTTATTATTATTATTATTATTTATACACTTAAAACTGTTATCGGCAGCCCACAGAAAAAAAAACAGATTGGAAAAAGAAACTGTCACTTTGCGTCTCCACCTGCTAATTCGATCGAGACAGTACGTGTATAGAGCAGTCCAGATGCATGCATCTCCTAGACCACTCCCTGCATGCATGATGATGATGTCGATCGTGCACTAGAACATGAGATCCTCAGGTTGCACTATTGCACGCTTCCATCCCTAGAAATTGAATGAAATTGTAAGATTCCCAAGGAAATGAATGAAGAACACCATGTTGCACGCACCCGTTGCGTCTCCCAGTTATTGGCACCGTGCACCACTATTCGTCTAAGGCACAAGCCACGTACGTTAACATAGGCGCTGAAGAAAATTCGTGATCCGGATGCATCTCGTCGTCGAAACATACGAAGCGTTATAGTCGGATCGCCCCGTCTGCTCGCCCCACTCCCCTCCACTCGAAGTATGGATCGGAGTCCGCGTCGCTTGTGTTACACGAAGCCGGTATACCTCTACGGAGACACGCCTGTGGAGTCCGCGTCGCCCGGCACCGCCTGCCCGCCTGTGGAGTCTACGGGGTAGTACGGTTGGTCTGAATACTGAAATGTTGCATGCAGTGTGAAAAAGGCTGACTTTACCTACATGCTCGATCTAAAGGTAACTCAGACTTGGCCTGGAAGGGAAGGACCTTCGTTTCCCTTCTGACCAGGAGCCAGAATCGATTGACCACATCTTAGCCAAGTGCTCGTTCACGAGGGAAGTCTGGTTCCATGTCCTCCAGACGTTGGGGAAGCAGCTACCGCAGGAAGCACCATCAACTCTATCCTGGTGGCGTCGGCTTAGTGCATTGAGCATCGGAGCACAACACAAAGGTATGGACTCGCTTTTCACGCTTGTTTCTTGGCCAGTGTGGAAGGAACGCAATGCACGCTGCTTCTAAAATGCTACGACATCGATCGGCGAACTACTGCAAATCATCAAGGCAGAGGCGGAGGGTTGGATCGAAGCAGATGCAAGCGGACTAGAAGAGCTAACAGCGTAGCTATAGGCCCCATGAGCCAGTCGTTGGTCGTGTCTGTTAAAATGTAGCCCATTGTGCTCCTTGTGCTGCCATCGGCCGTTGTAACATATACTCTCACCTTCTTAATTGAAATGATATGCTGCGTATTCGAGAAAAAAATAAGTAACTCAATTTACCAACTTGAAATTGTAGCTAAGGAACTTTGTATGTCTGTATCATGCATGTTGTGCTTATGAGATGTTCTGAACTATATGGTTCGGCTTACAAATCCAAGTTTCTTATTTTGCAGACAATCGCACCACTGTTGATAACACTTCCAATATATAAAGATTTCTTTAAAAAAACACGGTTGGTAAGAGATCTGCCGAAGCTGTATTGATACAGGAGACTAATATAAAGATCTCCAAAGTTGCCTTTTCCTAGAATCGAACCGGCGCTTTCCAGATGATTCTGCACATTTTGCTCGAAACATTAAGTAGTTCCTCGCCTTATTCCACAAGAATGAAAGCACCTTTTCATTCTTTCCTATACTAGGGGTTTTTACTAGGAGGCCGTGCCGTGCATCAGAGATTCAGAAGTGAACAGTTCCAAAACAAAAGATAAGCAACTTTTTCGTGGCCATGCATCCAACTAGAAGCAGTAAAATTTTTCATGCCACACCAAACTCCATTCATCAAAGACAATAATTAAAACGAGAAACATACTGCTTCTAGATACTCCGTTTGACCTGAAATAAATTAATTCGTAGAATCCGTGAAAGTCAAACTATCTTAAGTTTATCTAACTTTATAGAAAAGAGTAACAACATCTATGATATAAAATGAGAACATTATGAAAATATATTCTATGATATATCGAATGATACTAATTTGATGTCATAAATCTTAATGGATTTATTTAGAAATTCGGTCAAAATTTAAAAAGTTTGACTTAAGACGATTTTAGAAATTTATTTACTCAGTGACAAAGTGAGTACATAGCAAATTTGATGAGTCAAAGCGATTTATAATTTAGAATGGAGGGAGTATATATTATATTAATACAGAATAAAGTGCACGCTTAGACTATCCGTACTCATGGACATCTATATTCATCATCTAAAAGGAATATTCCATCCTAGTCACCACAAAATATACAGTTTCCCCGCATCCATCCATCATCTATTCACTGTGGGGCCCACTTGTCACTTTATCTAAATATATCCATGTGACATTTTGTTTTGAAGTATTTATTGAAACGAATTTAATGGTACAATCAAAATTTAATTTGATTTTTTTGGTTTGGGAGTTATAACATTTTTTTGTTGTGGAAAACAAGTGGGGCCGCTGCTGTCACCTCTCTCCTCTCTCTCACGCATGCGATGCTCGCTCTGCCACGAAGTACACCCTCCATGCGCCAGAAATAGCGGTGGATGCTTGGATAACGCGTGCATAGCGCACACCGCTGCAGCTCATTTTTTTTTTCATATCTGATACGGTAACCGCTGATGTGGAGACGTAGAGGATGGGATTCAGTTCAGCAGTGCATATGGTCTTAGACTACCCGTAGTGGGTACTCTAAAGCGATACTCTAAAGCTTTAGAGTATGAATATAGAGTAAAAACTGATGCACTGGGTACTCTAAAACGGTACTCTATCATTTCTCTTCCTCTATATTTAGAGTGGTACAGTGCTTACTCTATAGTGGGTAGTGGCGGGCCCCACTAGCTAAACAAAGGAAAAAATGCTATAACTCACAAACCAAAAATCCAAATTAAATTTCGATTGCACCATTAAATTCGTCTCAATAAATCCTTCCAAACTAGATCACACATGGATATATTTAGATAAAGTGACAAGTGGGTCCCATAGTAGATAGAGTGGATAGAGGATGATATAGAGGATGTATGAGTGCGAGAGAATTGAGTATAGAGGAGAGAATCTTGCTGAGTAGGACGTATAGAGGATGAATATAGAGGTCTATAATAAGTGCGGATAGCCTTAGGCCCCAAAAATTGACAAAGCTGGACACCGTACACGTGGCCCAGATAGCCTAGGTGAGACTAAGACAAAGAAGTTAGTGCCGCAAGAATCTTTGTTTCTAGCGTAGCCGGTAGCTGCAGCATCTCACTTCATCTCCGGTCGCGATTAACTCAGGCCTCGTTTAGTTTCAGGGGCGTAAAATTTTGGGTATCACATCGAAAGTTTCATGAAATATCGGAAGAGGTGTTCGGATACTTAATAAAAAAACTAATTACAGAACTCATCTGTAAACTGTGAGACGAATTTATTAAGACTAAGTAATCCGTCATTAGCATATGTTTACTGTAGCACGATATTGTCTAATCACGAACTAATTAGGCTCAAAAAAATTCGTCTCGTAAAATACACATAATCTGTGCAATTAGTTTTTTTAGTCTATATTTAATACTCCATACATATGTTCAAATATCCTATATGATAGGATGTAAAGTTTTTAGGGAAAAACTAAACAAGGCCTCGGTACATGAAGCGTGTTTCCTCTAGAAAACTTTTATGCTCCGATCCGTTCCTTATATATATAATTCTAAAAAAAACTACTGCATAGAATATTAATAAGATATAGAAGGCCTTTAATTGGGGCGCCTAGCAAGCAGGCAACCATCATCGTGAAACGGTGGGGGGATGATCACCGTTCCGCAACACTGCAACCGTCGTGACTCGTGAAATGCTGGGGGAATCGCTTGCCATCATCGTGAAATGGTTGATCACCGTATCGGCTGGGCACGACAAGTCGACAACAGGGCAGGGCTAGGCTAGACTACCTCGTTGGACCAAGTAGCAGCATCAGCATCAGCGAAGCACGTTCGCTGGCAGCGAAGCGCCGTTTGTTTGGATGCTTCTTGTTGGATTTCTTCACGGCACCGGCCGAAAGGTTTCAGTTACTCGATCCAGAAAGGAAAGGACTGTTAGTTTTGTTGCCTTGTTGGTACGTAGAATTTGCAGCCCATGAGGCCATGTCACGGGCAGATCCAACCTTTACTCGATCGCATGCACCTTGTTCCAAGCAGAAACCTTATCACTTTACTTAAAACAAGGATTTTTTTTTTCACCTCGAAACGACATCTCGGCAGAGCGCAAGCGCATGTATATATACCTTGGTTTACAAGCATCTTTGTAATGCAATCGGCAGGAGTTAATTCGTAACTACTTTGAATAATAAGACCATTCTCAGTAGGGTTTTGTATTCTTGTTTTTAAGACTTTTATATATTAGAAACAGTGTAGACTAGTTTTATCCCATAAAACTCATTTTACTATATTATCCCATGCCAGCGTATTTGCTATATGTTCGTAGTATATCTAATGTCCAACTTTCGTAAAATTCCCACTGATAATGTCCTAAAAGAACATGTCATTTGCTTTTAGGTCCGCCCTCTAAAAGCTTATTTAAATGCTACTACTTCATCGGCTCCAAAATATAACCGGCTTATGTTGGCCAAAGTCAAAATCTCTCCTAACTAGGTGCAGCGCTTACATGCAAATGCACACATTGACCACCAGTCACTAGCTAGCTAGTGCTTCCTCACCATTTTCTTTGTTTGAAACGTCATGTTTTACTTAGCTTTGATGACCGATACCCGGAGGCTGTCAGTGTCGATGTGAGAAAGCAAACAGGACCGATCGACTGCATGCTGAGTCGCGCTGACAGTACATTAGCTAATGACAGGCATACGTGCACTTAAGCACTTTGCATTGCCCTAATCTACCGACTTATATAGGGAGGAGCTAATATTCTTCATACCGGTACACACACGGTACCTTTATCATCAGTTACATAGGGCCAACTGTATGATAGATGCATCCACAATTCTAGTGCTGGTGCATATGCATGCTTGTCTGATCGATATGATATGATGCTGTCACGTTACCGACATGTAATATGTTCCGCATTGCACAGTCTGGTCCCTGTGTGTCGGCATCCAGCGCCACGTACATGTGACGACGACGATCAAGTAAGATGCAAGATACTAGCACAGCTCATGCATGAAAACTATATATTTATGTATAACCTTCGTAAAAATATTGCATTTATTTTATATTTATTATATATATAAAGCTAGGGGAAGGGAAGGGGAACGCGAGAGACCAGACAATTCACAGACCAAACCAAGCGATCAGATCCACTCTCTCAATCTCGACCCGGTGGAGGAAAGACCGCCCCACGGCTTTCAAATAAGAAGGAAACCTCAGTTCCCCGAGCCGAGAAAACCTCCGAACCCTGGCTCCGTCCCGACAGTAGGAGCGGACACCGCGGGGACCGTTACCTGGGCCGGTGCCGGGACGGTGACTTCCGTTGCCCGTAGGCCGGGTCATCCGTTGCCCAAACTTCCGTTGCCGCAGGCCGGACGGGCCGCACCACTAGTGCTTTGGCACACGGGACCAGCGAGGGGGTTTTTTTAACCACAGCCTGATATTCGCTCCCACTGGGATTCGAACTCAGGACCTGTGGAGTGCCGCTCGAATGTCTTAACCACTCGGCCAGACATCCTTTGGCACCACTCTCTCTAAATCTCACTCAATAAGCAGAGAGCCAGAGATCGATGGCGCAGGAGGCGGTGCTGGTGCGGCACCTGGACGACAACATCATGTCCATGATCCTGTCCAAGCTGCCGTCGGAGTCCGCCCACCGCTTCACCGTCGTCTCCAAGCCGTCGCGTGAGCTGCTCTTCCTGCGGTACTTCCTCGAGCACCACCACTCCCCACGTCCGCTGGCCGAAGACGAACTCCCCGCCATGGTCGCCATCCAGCCCAAGGACCACCAGCGGGTCGGCGGCTACGTCCACCTCACCATCGTCAACACCGCCGACCCGACCAACCCCGTCGCGCTCCACCTCCCTGTCCATCGCGACTACCAGCCCCTCGCCGAGCATGCGCCGCCCGCGTCGCCGGCGGAGGGAGAGCTCGCCACCTTCCTCGTGCGGACGATCCCCAAGCTCGACGCCTCTTTCGTCGCCTCGGACGGCCCCATGCTCCTGGCGCGGAACCCAACGCGCTCCTACTTCGTCTGCTACCCGGCTGCCAACCGCTGGATCGCGCTCCCGCCGCCTCCCGTCGGCGATGCGGTGGCCGTCGGCTTCCGCTACGACGTCGTCGACGCGGCGTCCGGGACGATCTCCTTCATGGTCGTGCATGTCGCCCCTGATCACGTGGCGACGTTCTCGTCCAAGACCGGCCAGTGGGAGATGAAGGAGCACGGCGCGCATGACGACGTGATGGCGTTCTCTGCTTGGGGTCCGGGCATCCGCGCCGGGAACTGCATCTACTGGCAGAGTGACGCCCGCGCGCGCGTTCTCTGCTTCGATGTGGCCCGCGGCGGCCGCGTGTCGGCGTTCCGCGAACCGCCGCTGGCAGATGGGGGCACGAAGCGCGTGGGGAGGTCTCTGGGATCGGCCGGCGGGCGGCTCCGGCTGTGCGCCTTCGACGTCCGCGACAACGAGCCGGGCAACGGCCAGCCGCACGCCGTCGAAGGAGTGCACAGCGTGTTTTTCCTGGACGACAGCCACTCGGGTACATGGCGTCGCGCGCACGAGGTGGTGGTGCGCGATGACATTTCGGTCTCTTTCTCCCGTGTGCCTCACGGCGCCGAGGTTCCAGTCGACTTCGCCGGTGCCAGCGGCTCCTCCATCATCGTCAACAAGAACCAGGTGCTGTTCTGCCGTCATCTCGAGAGCGGCAACAAGGTGAGGCTGTTCGACCTGAACAAGCAGTATGGCCGCATGGCAAAGCTTTACAACAACTTGGACGTGTTCCCGTTGTTCCAGTGACCGCACGCCATTATACCTTGTTACAAGCTTTCAACCATCCCACAAGCTACCTCGACGCCGTTCGTCGCCCGGTAAGACTGGCATCGGTGTCCCAGCCGCCCGCCGAGACTCATCCTGCCACAGAATGGGTCCTGAGGGAAGGCGGAGGAGACGCAGCCGGCCACGCCCTCAACTGGTGCACGGCCTTCCTGCTCGGTAGGTGGAGGGCCGTGTCCCCGCCCGCCAACGCCTTGGGCGTCGCGGAAGGATCTCTACCCCCAACTCCGATGGGTGGTGGGAGATCCTTCCCCGGCTGGAGGCGCGACCTGTAGCCGTCTCGGCCGAGAGGCAGCTGTCGCCGGCCCGGAAGGAGATCCCGGCAGAGTTACAAGGCAGATGTTTCAACTACCTCTCCTACTCACACCAAGTAGCGACTTGCCGGTTGCCACGGTGTTGTCGCGGATTCGGTCACATCGGAAGGTGCTGCTTGTGGCCTAGGCAAGCCGCGAAGACGTCGGCCCTAGTTGGTGGCAACCCACAGCCTCTCGTGCACGCGCCACTCGTTGGTGCCGCGCAGGTGTCTGTGGGGGAAGCCAACGACATCCGTCGCCGCCGCCGCCGCCGACGTCGGGGCAGGCTGCCGAAGGAGATCGTCATCGCCGCGACTGCGACTACGTCGACACTGCGGCTACTGCTAATGCCGCACGGTGCTCCACCGAGTCAGACCCGCTCGCCGAAGCGCCATGCGAGGGCCGGGATACCGGCCATCGGGCCAGGGCCTGCAAGCGTGGTCGTTCGCCGGCGCGCAAGCGAGGCTCTTCGCCGGCGGGCGAGCCTTCACCCTCGGTGGCGTGTCGCCCCGATGGTCCGAGGCAACCCAGCTTGTCGCTGGAATGTGGCGCCGCGACAGGTCAGTCACCCACAACATTGTCGCCTTCTCGTGCGCCGCAACCGACCGCACCGTCTTCGTCGCTGCAGCAGCAGCACAACAGCAGCGTGGCGGTTTCACCACCTCTGGGTGTCGTTGATAACCGTCCCAAGGTAGAGGCCTTCATCGTCCAGAGGAACACGGAGCTTGCCGCGTTAGGTGCGGACCTCCACCTTGTCCTCGTCGCACTCGTGGGTGGAGACCAGCCTGCCGTCACGCCGGAAGAGCTCTAGGCTCACCTTTCCTCGAGGTTTTCTGTGTCTGTGGGCACGGCCAGGGTCGGTGCTTGGGTCGGGAGCCCCTTTGCACGCGAGAGTCAGCAGGATGGCACTCTGGCGTCGCTATGCACGGAGGCAGGCAAGCGATGCACCCCGAGCCTGAGCTCGTAGTGGACCGTTGCTCCGAGGTTCAGAGTTGGGATTGCGATCCCATGTTGTAACAGAACCGCCCAATTATACGAGATTAAGTAGGAAATCATCCAACGGAAGGACAATTTAACAAACTTAAGCCCGTATAACCCGGTAGTCCGTGAAATCTCGACGGATTTCAAACCATTTCACATAACAGCCAATATCGTACTAAGTTTAACGGTTACCATCATAAGTTACATAAATGTTCGCGGCATAAAATACATCGGAGTTTAAACATAGTTATTACAAACCAAGTTTGAATAAAAGTAGCGGAAGCGGTAGTTCAAGTCACGCACACACACAACATTTTGAAATAAAGTGCCTGCTTGTGATCATCTCTAGCAAAAGCATCAGACTAGAAGTAGCGAATGACCATTGCCCACGGTCCTAAGCTTCGCCCATTGCAGGATAGAGGCAGTTGATACAGTAGCCGTAGTACATCTGCCCATCTGCAACAAGTGGGAACAAAGCCCTGAGTACGAGAAGGTACTCAGCTAGACTTACCCGTCATAAACCAGAAATAAAAGACACCAAGGAATCATGACAGGCTGTCTGGTGGGGTAGCTGACTGATTTGCAAAAGGTATTTTTAGCATTTAGGAAAACCTTTACAAAAGCTTTGCATCAAGTTAAATCTTTATTAACCTGTCAACTACATTTGCACCTGTACTAAAGTAACATGTAATTTAAACAGGTAATGATAACCAATGATCATTAACAACTTCCATTATGTCATAATTCATATAACTGTCCAAGTGTTCCATCAATATTACTACGATGAAGTAGCTCAAGTCAAGTGTTCACTATCCAGTGAACGATGGCGATTCGAATCGATTATTAACCAGCTGGTAAGTTATTTCTCACACAAACCTCACTCACCCGCTAAAGTGAGGTGTTGGTCACCGAGTCAACCATTCAGGTAAAGTCGCGAGCTTGCCAGGAACCACTTGTACCCGGGGGCCGCCCGACTGCTCTTTGGCCTTATCATCGCGCCCCCGTATCCTGCCACTGCTGCTCCGGTACAGTGCGTTGCGGGCAATCCACTCGGCCCGAATAATCTCCCAGTTTCGCGGTCGGAAGGTACTTTATCCGGCCAGCTAAATGTGAGGCATGCGTTCAACATGACCCGAGGGACAACAACGGACGGTCCTTAATCGACACAGATGAAAAACACTACAGTCCGAAACCCTGCAAGTTTCCGCCCGGTCTCAAATTCATTTCACACTTAGTTATACCATGACTTCATAGTCATCCAAGCAGATCTAGGTAACCACCTATAGCTCGCAGGTGACAGGAAATCACCCGACTTCTACCGGTCTAAGCCAGCTAAGCATTGACTCGACTGCGGATACCAGGGTAACAAGGATATAGTATAACAAAGGTAAGCAAGGTATAATGCAGCAACGTTTGCAAGCAACTCCTAAACGTAATGCATCAAATTAAGTAAAGTTAATAATAAATTATTTGCAAACCGGGAGAGAAATGCTCCGGGGCTTGCCTCTCTCAAAAGAGCTCGGACGGTGGTCGGGGCACTCGGGTAGCTCTTCACCGACCTCCTCTTCGGCTTCTGTCACCTCCTGCTGCTGCACCTCGAGCTGCTCCTCTGGCTCCTCGGGTAAGACGACTGGGTTCTCGATTTGCGATCCTATATGATGCAATGCGCGTAAGTGATTATGCAAGCGTGCATCGAATGAGATGAATGCAATGAATATGTTGAAATGCAAGGTAGTCAACATCATCCAAGAAACTATACACTACAAGCACATGTCATCTACTGCATTCTCTTCTACTACTAACATGTCAAGTTAACATATCTTATGAAATTCTTCAAAGATACACCAAAGCTTTACTAATTTCTTAATCACACTTAAAGCAACACTTGCTTAAACCCTAAATAATAATAGGTTTGAATAGCAACATATATTTTTTATGCTCCTAAAAATCTAAGAAAATTACAGTAGCATAATACTACCCTAAACAGACTACCATAGAAATTTCATGACATTTGGATAAGTAAACTATCCTGTACAAAAATGACAAGCTCTAGCATAAAAATGAGTATGAAATTACTTTGTACTATGAAAAGTGTCAAACAACAGAATTAATATTTTTCCTAGGTTCTTCATGGAATATAATGACTGTACAAAAATTATCACATGCATGTTTTATACAAAGTTTGCTCTCTAGCAAAAATAACAAAAATCAGCCATTAAAGGTACTTGAACTACTTCTCCAAAGTTTTCCACAGCACATGTATGAAACATATTTTTCCTAAGAAGTACATGATATAAGAAGATTAACAAACTTGAAATCATATTTTTCTGATACATATAGGATTTACTAACCATTTTACAAGATATCAACAATATCAAGAATTAATTAAAGCTCTACAGAAAAGTATCCCAAAAATGACATGCAATATTTTTATATTGTAGATCTGGTTCCAATGAGTCCATAGAAATTTATTTCACAAATTTTGGAGCTCAAATGAATACAAAAACATTTTTCCACAATATTTTCATCATGAATAATAAAAGAAAACAGAAAACGATTTTTATTATTGAAACTGGGCCGGCCCGGGGAAGTCAATCGGTCCGCGGTCGTTTTTGGCCTGGTTCGCGCGCGCGGGGGAAAGAGCGAGCAGGCCCGCTCGGAGGCGCGGCCCACAGGCGCGGTGGCCCAGTGGAAAACGAGGGGGAGAAACAGAGGGCGGCCTCGCCGGCGTTCGGAGCCGCGACGGCGTGGCGGTGGCCGACGGCCAACGGCCATCTTCGGCCACGACCCGTCCAGCGAGCGCGCGCACAGTGTTCGCGAGGAGGTAGCGAACTCGAGAGAGAAGCTCAGGGGGATGGAGAGGGAGCGAGGAAGACGGTGGGCGGAGCACGAGCTCGGCGGCCCCGTCGTGGTGGCGCGGCGAGAAGAGCTCGATTGAGCCTTACTGGAGGCGAACAAGGCAAACGGAGGTCCGTTCGGAGGACAGGAGAAGGTGGCGGAGCTTCGTGCACGACCAATCGAACGGTGGTGGTCCACCGGTGTCGGAACACGGCGGTGAAGGCGAGGATGGCGGTGGTGAGCGGCGCTCCCGCTCGGTTTTCTCCGGAGGAAGGGAAAGAGGGAGCGAGCGAGTGGCGAGTGGGATGGAGACCGGACACGCGCGGAGATTTGAGGCGGAGCGCGCGCGGGGTCCACGGGCTGCCACGTGGGGGCGTCGCCGCCATGCGGCCGCCACGCGGCGGGCGCGTTCTGCCGTGGCGCCAGCGAGCCGCGCGCGCGTGGGAGCGAGAGGGGGAAGAGAGGCCGGCTTGGGCCGGGCCGAGGCGGGGAGCAGGCGCGGGCGCACGCGTGCGGAGGCGGGCCGTTTCTGGCTGTGGGCTGAAACCGAGGCGACGGCCTGCTAGGTTAGTTTTTGATTTTTCAAATTTCTAAATTCAAACCAATTTCAATACAGTTTTCAAATCTCATTTTGAGCAAGAAAAAGACCTTTTTTGAAAATGACCCAAAAATAAAAGTTGCTTAGAATTCAATTCTCTCCAACTTTGATTAAGGGGCCAACTAAAAATTCTCAACAGATTTTGATTTTTAGAATAAAAGCTAATTTAGGGAGGATTTTTGAATATTTTCAAATAACATTTTTAAAACAAATCTTTGACAAAATTTTGAGTGATTTAGTGGCTCCAAAAATTTCACCTATAATTCTAAGTGATATGAAATTTATAGTTGCACAAATTTGATGAATGTCATTTGCACATTATCACAACATGTTATGCAATACTAGTTTCCACACTGTTATTTTATTAAAGGTACACCCTAAGCACATATGATTATGAATGATATGAAATGTCATGCTTATGATTGCAATGCAAATGCTTGCGTAACACCGGAGTGTTACAGCCCTCCCCCTTATAAAAATCTCGTCCCGAGATTTGGGTTACGAACCATTTATTATAAAAATCTTCGTATGCTTTTTGTAGGTATTCACCCGTTTCCCAAGATGCATCTCCCTCATCATGATGACTCCATTGTATCTTATATGTTTTCACCACACTATTTTGAGTAGCCCTTTTTTTGGAATCCAAAACTTGAATTGGCTGCTCACGATACACCAGATCTGACTTAAGTTTTATGCCTCGAGGTTCAATTATTTCCTCTGGAACGCGCAAACATTTCTTGAGATGTGATACGTGAAAAACTGGGAATATAGCACCCATTGATTCTGGTAATTCTAATTTGTAAGCCACTAGACCCTTCCTTTTTAAGATTTTGTAGGGTCCTACAAATCTGGCGGCAAGCTTCCTGCGTATTTCAAACCGTTTCTTCTTCATTGGCGTGACTTTTAGATAAACATAGTCACCAACTTCGAACACAAGTGGTCTCCTTCTCTTATCCGCATAACTTTTCTGACGTGACTGAGCTGCTCTCATATTTTGCTGAATGATATGAACTTTCTTTTCGGCTTCTTCCACAAAATCAATACCATAATACCTTCTTTCCCCTGGCTCAATCCAGTTTAAAGGTGTTCTACACTTTCGGCCATACAGAGCCTCAAAAGGTGCCATCTTGATACTTTCTTGATAGCTATTATTATACGCGAATTCTGCTAAAGGTAACCACGACTCCCATGAACCTCTGGAAGACAACACACAAGCTCTTAACATATCCTCCAAAACAGCATTAACTCTTTCAGTCTGACCATCTGTTTGAGGACGATAGGCAGTGCTACGAATCAGACTCGTTCCCAAACCTTTGTGCAAATGCTCCCAAAAGTGAGCAGTGAATTGTGACCCTCTGTCAGACACGATAGTCTTCGGTATGCCATGCAATCTCACAATCTCCGTAATATACTTCTCGGCATATTGAGGTGGTCTATAAACTGTCTTGACAGGCAAAAAGTGGGCTGTCTTGGTAAGACGATCCACGATTACCCAAATCGAATCATGGCCTTTCTGAGTAGTGGGCAAACCTATGATGAAATCCATACTTATATCATCCCACTTCCAACTAGGTACTGACAAAGGTTGCAACAATCCGGCAGGTTTCATGTGAATAGCTTTCACTCGACAACATGTGTCACATCTGGCTATATAAGCTGCAATTTCCTTCTTCATCTTTGTCCACCAATAGCGAGGTCTTAGTTCTTGATATATTTTACTACTGCCAGGATGAATGGACAACTTAGAGTGATGAGCTTCATCCATAATTTTATTCTTAAGCTCTCTATCCTTTGGAACAACAAGACGGTTGTCGAACCACAACACGTCCTGCTCGTCCACTCTGAAGTGTTTTGAAGGTTCTTCTTTAATTTTCTTTTTGATGTGGAATATCCCTTTATCTGCTTTCTGACCTTCTATTATCTTACTCTCCAAGGTGCAACTGATCTGAATACTATGTAACACGACAGGGTGTATTAGATTAAAACCATCGTCGAGTAAGGGTTACATATTCAGACAATGTGACTTTCTACTCAAAGCATCAGCTACCACATTGGCTTTCCCAGGGTGATACTGTACATTCAAGTTGTAATCTTTAATTAGTTCTAACTATCTTCGCTGTCTCATGTTCAATTCTGGTTGGGTGAAAATATACTTGAGACTCTTATGATCGGTGAAAATGTTGCACACATTACCAAGTAAATAGTGTCTCCAAATCTTTAAGGCATGCACCACGGCGGCAAGCTCAAGATCGTGTGTCGGATAATTGATTTCATGTTTTCTCAACTGACGGGAGGCATAAGCAATGACTCTTCCTTCTTGCATCAGAACACAGCCTAATCCTGTTTTTGACGCGTCACATAACACATCAAAAGGTTTCTTGATGTCTGGCTGTGCAAGAACTGGAGCAGTGGTCAATAGTTTCCGCAAGGTGTGGAAAGCTGTCTCACACTCCTCTGTCCACACAAACTTGTGATCTTTCTGTAACAGACTTGTCATTGGCTTGGCAATCTTTGAGAAGTCTGGGATAAAGCGGCGATAGTAACCAACTAATCCTAGGAAACTCCTGACTTCTGGCACTGTGGTTGGAGTTTTTCAATCCATTACCTCTTGCACTTTGCTCGGATCTACTGAAACTCCATTCTCAGATAGAATATGACCAAGGAAAGGAACTTTCTTCAACCAAAATTCACATTTGCTGAACTTAGCATACAACTTATGATCTCTCAGTCTGGTCAAGGCAATTCTCAGATGCTCTTCATGATCTTTCTCATTCTTAGAGTATACTAGAATGTCATCAATAAAGACAACTACAAACTTGTCCAACTCTGGCATGAAAACCGTATTCATCAGATACATAAAGTATGTAGGAGCATTTGTTAAGCCAAAAGACATAACAAGATACTCGTACAACCCGTATCTGGTAGAAAAAACGGTTTTCAGGACATCTTGTGGCCTGATCTTTATCTGATGATACCCTGATCTTAGGTCTATCTTGGAGAACACCCTAGCTTTAGCCAATTGATCAAACAAAACATCGATATGAGGCAAAGGATATTTATTCTTGATAGCTACAACATTAAGAGGTCGATAATCCACACACATTCTTAGAGTACCCTCTTTCTTTTTCTTCACGAACAAGGCAGGACATCCCCACTCAGACTTACTCGGTCGGATAAGTCCCTTCTTTAGCAATTCTTCCAGTTGCTTCTTCAGCTCAGCTAACTCATCCGGAGGCATCCGATAGGGTCTCCTCGAAATAGGAGCTGTCCCGGGGATCAACTCGATTCCAAACTCAACATCTCTATCTGGAGGAAGGCCAGGTAACTCGTCTGGAAACACATCCGTGAACTCACACACTACCGGGATCTGGCGGATAGGAACAACTTTCATGGCACAGGTCACACTCACAAGGTCTGTTCTTTCGGACAATGGTACCTAAAAAGTACCCTCTCCCTAGATCGGCGGTGTATCCGATCATGCTCTCACAGCTCACACTTACCAAAGCGTAGAGGTAACTGATTCATACATTACCATTCAATTAAGTGGCACTCATACAATAGCACGCCATATGAGCAACGAAAGAGAAATATGGTGCAAGAACCCCAAGTTAGTACTTACATAGCCACCTAGAGTCCTTAACTGGGCATACATGATATGACCACTGGCACACCTTTAGTTTTAAAATCACACTTTTTAAACATAATTTTGTTTTAAATACACTTATAAACAGTAATCACGTTAAACCATGCTTCGATGCCAGCTGTAACAGAACCGCCCAATTATAGGAGATTAAGTAGGAAATCATCCAACGAAAGGACAATTTAATAAACTTAAGCCCGTATAACCCGGTAGTCCGTGAAATCTTGACGGATTTTAAACCATTTCACATAACAGCCAAGATCGTACTAAGTTTAACGGTTACCATCATAAGTTACATAAATGTTCGCGGCATAAAATACATCGGAGTTTAAACATAGTTATTACAAACCAAGTTCGAATAAAAGTAGCGGAAGCGGTAGTTCAAGTCACGCACACACACAATATTTTGAAATAAAGTGCCAGCTTGTGATCATCTCTAGCAAAAGCATCAGACTAGAAGTAGCGAATGACCATTGCCCATGGTCCTAAGCTTCGCCCATTGCAGGATAGAGGCAGTTGATACAGTAGCCGTAGTACATCTGCCCATCTGCAACAAGAGGGAACAAAGCTCTGAGTACGAGAAGGTACTCAGCTAGACTTACCCGTCATAACTCAGAAATAAAAGACACCAAGGAATCATGACAGGCTGTCTGGTGGGGTAGCTGACTCATTTGCTAAAGGCATTTTTAGCATTTAGGAAAACCTTTATAAAAGCTTTGCATCAAGTTAAATCTTTATTAACCTGTCAACTACATTTGCACCTGTACTAAAGTAACATGTAATTTAAACAGGTAATGATAAACAATGATCATTAACAACTTCCATTATGTCATAATTCATATAACTGTCCAAGTGTTACATCAATATTACTACGATGAAGTAGCTCAAGTCAAGTGTTCACTATCCAGTGAACGATGGCGATTCGAATCGATTATTAACCAGCTGGTAAGTTATTTCTCACACAAACCTCACTCACCCGCTAAAGTGAGGTGTTGGTCACCGAGTCAACTATTCAGGTAAAGTCACGAGCTTGCTAGGAACCACTTGTACCCGGGGGCCGCCCGACTGCTCTTTGGCCTTATCATCGCGCCCCCGTATCCTGCCACTACTGCTCCGGTACAGTGCGTTGCGGGCAATCCACTCGGCCCGAATAATCTCCCAGTTTCGCGGTCGGAAGGTACTTTATCCGGCCAGCTAAATGTGAGGCATACGTTCAACATGACCCGAGGGACAACAACGGACGGTCCTTAATCGACACAGACGGAAAACACTACAGTCCGAAACCCTGCAAGTTTCCGCCCGGTCTCAAATTCATTTCACACTTAGTTATACCATGACTTCATAGTCATCCAAGCAGATCAAGGTAACCACCTATAGCTCGCAAATGACAGGAAATCACCCGACTTCTACCGGTCTAAGCCAGCTAAGCATTGACTCGACTGCGGATACCAGGGTAACAAGGATATAGTATAACAAAGGTAAGCAAGGTATAATGCAGCAACGTTTGCAAGCAACTCCTAAACGTAATGCATCAAATTAAGTAAAGTTAATAATAAATTATTTGCAAACCGGGAGAGAAATGATCCAGGGCTTGCCTCTCTCAAAAGAGCTCGGACGCTGGTCGGGGGACTCGGGGAGCTCTTCACCGACCTCCTCTTCGGCTTCTGTCACCTCCTGCTGCTGCACCTCGAGCTGCTCCTCTGGCTCCTCGGGTAAGACGACTGGGTTCTCGGTTTGCGATCCTGTATGATGCAATGCGCGTAAGTGATTATGCAAGCGTGCATCGAAGGAGATGAATGCAATGAATATGTTGAAATGCAAGGTAGTCAACATCATCCAAGAAACTATACAGTACAAGCACATGTCATCTACTGCATTCTCTTCTACTACTAACATGTCAAGTTAACATATCTTATGAAATGCTTCAAAGATACACCAAAGCTTTACTAATTTCTTAATCACACTTAAAGCAACACTTGCTTAAACCCTAAATAATAATAGGTTTGAATAGCAACATATATTTCTGATGCTCCTAAAAATCTAAGAAAATTACAGTAGCATAATACTACCATAAACAGATTACCATAAAAATTTCATGACATTTGGATAAGTAAACTATCCTGTACAAAAATGACAAGCTCTAGCATAAAAATGAGTATGAAATTACTTTGTACTATGAAAAGTTTCAAACAATAGAATCAATATTTTTCCTAGGTTCTTCATGGAATATAATGACTGTACAAAAATTATCACATACATGTTTTATACAAAGTTTGCTCTCTAGCAAAAATAACAAAAATCAGCCATTAAAGGTACTTGAACTACTTCTCCAAAGTTTTCCACAGCACATGAATAAAACATATTTTTCCTAAGAAGTACATGATATAAGAAGATTAACAAACTTGAAATCATATTTTTCTGATACATATAGGATTTACTAACCATTTTACAAGATATCAGCAATATCAAGAATTAATTAAAGCTCTACAGAAAAGTATCCCAAAAATGACATGCAATATTTTTATATTGTAGATCTGGTTCCAATGAGTCCATAGAAATTTATTTCATAATTTTTGGAGCTCAAATGAATACAAAAACATTTTTCCACAATATTTTTCATCATGAATAATAAAAGAAAACTGAAAACGATTTTTATTATTGAAACTGGGCCGGCCCGGGGAAGTCAATCGGCCCGCGGTCGTTTTTGGCCTGGTTCGCGCGCGGGGGGGAAAGAGCGAGCAGGCCCGCTCGGAGGCGCGGCCCACAGGCGCGGTGGCCCAGTGGAAAACGAGGGGGAGAAACAGAGGGCGGCCTCGCCGGCGTTCGGAGCCGCGACGGCGCGGCGGTGGCCGACGGCCAACGGCCATCTTCGGCCACGACCCGTCCAGCGAGTGTGCGCACAGTGTTCGCGAGGAGGTAGCGAACTCGAGAGAGAAGCTCAGGGGGATGGAGAGGGAGCGAGGAAGACGGTGGGCGGAGCACGAGCTCGGCGGCCCCGTCGTGGTGGCGCGGCGGGAAGAGCTCGATTGAGCCTTACCGGAGGCGAACAAGGCAAACGGATGTCCGTTCGGAGGAGAGGAGAAGGTGGCGGAGCTTCGTGCACGACCAATCGAACGGTGGTGGTCCACCGGTGTCGGAACACGGCGGTAAAGGCGAGGATGGCGGTGGTGAGCGGCGCTCCCGCTCGGTTTTCTCCGGAGGAAGGAAAAGAGGGATCGAGCGAGTGGCGAGTGGGATGGAGACCGGACGCGCGCGGAGATTTGAGGCGGAGTGCGCCCGGGGTCCACGGGCGGCCACGCGGGTGCGTCGCCGGCATGCGGCCGCCACGCGGCGGGCGCGTTCTGCCGCGGCGCCAGCGAGCCGCGCGCGCGTGGGAGCGGGAGGGGGAAGAGAGGCCGGCTTGGGCCGGGCCGAGGCGGGGAGCAGGCGCGGGCGCGCGCGTGCGGAGGCGGGCCGTTTCCGGCTGTGGCCTGAAACCGAGGCGGCGGCCTGCTAGGTTAGTTTTTGATTTTTTAAATTTCTAAATTCAAACCAATTTCAATACAGTTTTCAAACATCATTTTGAGCAAGAAAAAGACCTTTTCTGAAAATAACCCAAAAATAAAAGTTGCTTAGAATTCAATTCTCTCCAACTTTGATTAAGGGGCCAACTAAAAATTCTCAACATATTTTGATTTTTAGAATAAAAGCTAATTTAGGGAGGATTTTTGAATATTTTCAAATAACATTTTTAAAACAAATCTTTGACAAAACTTTGAGTGATTTAGTGGCTCCAAAAATTTCACCTATAATTCTAAGTGATATGAAATTTACAGTTGCACAAATTTGATGAATGTCATTAGCACATTATCACAACATGTTATGCAATACTAGTTTCCACACTGTTATTTTATTAAAGGTACACCCTAAGCACATATGATTATGAATGATATGAAATGTCATGCTTATGATTGCAATGCAAATGCTTGCGTAACACCGGAGTGTTACACATGTTGGTTGAGGTGGAGGCATGTTAGGCACGTCTCTGCCAGGCCGTGTCGGAGGTGGCCCAGGCGGTGGACCTGCGTCTTTGCCCAGACGTGTGCGGCTCGGGCCAAACCTCGCCTAGGCCCTCACTCTTGGAGCCGGAGCAGGCTGGGGGATCCCCACCCCCAGCCCAGGTCGACTTCCCCGCCATCCAGGTAGGTGCAGACTGATGTGGCCCTGCTATTTCAGCCGCTGATGGCAGAGCGACTGACGCGACGGCCGCAACGTCGATTGACGACTTCATCGCTGCATTGAAGAAGCCGCTCACGACGCCTATCTTGTCGTCGCCTCCAAGAGGAGCGCTAGGCTTGCTGCCAAGAGTAGGCACAGGGAATAGAAGCCGGAGGCTCGGGTGCGGAAGGTGATGATGAAACGTCTGGGGCTAAAGGAGGTGCCGACTGAGTTACCTGATGAAGCCTCCTTTGAGGAATTCCAGACCGCCTTTGCCCTCCCCCTGTCGGCGTCGACGCGGGAAGCCATGCAGGTTCTCTTCCCGTGTGGAAAACCGCGAGCATAGTTGATCGCTCTTGTCTTGTCGATGTGGTCGCAAAGCACCTTCCTATATAATTTCTATTAGTGAATCCAGTAGCTAGGTGGCAAGGTGTGCGTTGTATTACGAAGGCTCCTCGCTTGCGTTATCGTGCACGATTGTACTGTTAACTATTTTTCTCTTAATTAAAAACGGGTGAATTGCCCGATCGCGAAAAAAAAAATTCTCTGTACTGGGCTCTGTCATCGCCGTCGTCGCTATCGTTGTCCAGGGATGAAGGCTCAGTACCGGAAGCAGTATGTATCTCGTTTTACTGTCTTTGATGTTAGGGATGAATAATGGTGGTATGAATTATACTATTATGAATGAATGGAATTTGGTAGTATCAGAACTTTTACTACTTTTAGTTGGATGTATGGCCATGAAAAGTTGCTGATCTTCTGTTTCGGAACTGTTTACTTCTGAATCTCTCTGATGCACGGCCGTGAAAAAGATTATGATCTTTTGTTCCAGGAAAAGGCAACTTTAGAGATCTTTATATAGTCTCCTATATATCAATGCATGGTAGCAGTAGGCACAGCATGCATGTAACAGACATACAAAGTTCCTTATTAGCTACACTGTTTTATTAAGGACAGCGGAACGGGCCTTCACGGATGCCTGATGGTGATGGTGCCCGCGTGCATGAGCTGTGAGTCACTGCCTGTGGCCCTGACGCCCTGTGCCGAGCTGCGTGGGGCGTGCATGCCGGCTGGGTCCTGGGGCCTGGGGCTTGGACTTGTGGGGGCCGACGACGACGGGCCCCTGCACTTCATGCTGCATAGCTTTTGCTTTGTGCACTCCCGCTTTCCACGATTGCAGCCAAATCTTCTCAGCTAGATAGCTCGTACGGTACGCTGATGCTTAAGGGCTTTTTTGGCAGGGTTTCTCTTCGGCTCTGGCTCTGGCTCATTTAGAGGAGTTCTGCCAAACGTTTTTTTTTAGGAGCCATTTTTCAATAAAAAGTAGAGGAGCCGGAACTGTTTTGTAGAAGCCACAAATTATAGCTCCTTCAAAATGGCTCTGGACCCTCTAGAGGAGCCCCCACAGGAGCAGCCATGCCAAACACTCCTAAAGAAAGGAAAGGGCTCTTGAAAAACCAAACTAGTAATAAGATTATTATTTGGGTATAAGACCCTACAGTACAAATTAACGTGGCTGACATACCAAGCTTCCAGTCGTTTTCAATTAGTAGCTTGCTTGACGGCCTGATGATGATAAGGCGGTAGTACAGTAGCACAAAAATTAAAAGGGGGCATGCATCTCCCATCCATCGAGACACTGCATGCACTGCTAGTCTTTGGCCGTGTTTAGATCGGCTGATTTGGGAGGGGCTGATTTTGCATAGTGCAAGATTCTGCACTGTAGCATTTCGTTTGTATTTGTAAATTTTTGTCCAAACATTGATTAATTAGGCTCAAAATGTTCGTCTCGTAAAGTACAACAAAACTGTGCAATTAGTTTTTTATTTCATCTATATTTAGTACTCCATGCATATGCCGGCATTTTGATGTGACGGGGAATCTTCTTTTTGCATAGTGAAATTTGGGGTGAAATTTGGTATCTAAACAGGCCTATTTTGAAACAGTACGTTTGGGGTTTGGCAGTAAGCTGTGGTCCAAGAGCCCTGGCAGAACAGAACATCGATCACGATCATGGGCGGGCACGCTGCAGGGTCTTTAATACAGAAAAGATTCCTCCAAGGAGACACAAGCAGGCAGCAACGTGCACAGCATTGCACCAATCTCCAACGCACACGGCCGCCGGCCGGCACCGGACACGGGAGGCGATGGAGATGATAGTCCATGGCATTGCGTATCTGCCTGGTGGTCCTGCTGTGGCCACGGCTCCACGAGAGCTCTCCGCCTCTCTCCCCCCATGGCATGGCCCCCATGCATGATGCACGCGTATCACCCCTTGCACAAAACTTCTTGCATGCACGACCCCTTGCACAAAACTTCTTGCATGCATGCGTGCTGAATTTCTTTCTGTGTTTTTCGTTTCTCTGATACAAATGTTGATCTGTATGCTGTGTTGGATGCGATTGAATTTTCTTAAAAATACTGCTGCTACATTTGAGCTGTGGCATGCATCAAAAGGCCGAGAAGGCTAACGATAAACCTTCCTCTCTGATAGCTAGTACTGTATAAAGAAGCAAAAGAGCTCTTGAATCGCATGTTAGACGATATTGATATTCATGATTAGTTGCTCGGTTGTTGCTAGCGTAGGCGTCGTCTCCTAACTTGTAGGTCAAGTAGTTTAGATTGATCTCATCTGTAAATCTGTTGTAATCTTCACCTTGATGTACAAGACACGTCGGGGGCTTTTCCCATGCCCATAAACACGTAGCCGAGAACCCAGCAGGGTATCTCGTTCTAGCCATTTCCACATGGTATTCAGAGTCTCATTCCTCACGGAATTGAAGAATGACACTCCCTTCATCCTCCACAGCCTCTGCTGCTATCTCTCTCGGCTTCCTACCTGTCACCGAGAAACTTTCTTGGAACAATCATCAGATGTGGAAAGCACAAGTGCTCTCTGTGCTGAGAGGTGCTTAGGTGGCCAGCTACATCGATCTGGCGGTGCAACCACCACCGCCGTTCCTGCCACTGAAGGACAACAAGAAGAAGGAAGAGCTGCCCATTGCAAACCCTGAGTTTGCGCAATGGGTGGTGAAGGATCAGCAAGTTCTGAGCTACTTGCTGACGTTGCTCTCCTGGCGAGATCGGTTCCTAGGTCTTGACCGCAGAGACTTCATCGGCAGTATGGACTGCCATCAAAGGGATGTTCGCGTCCTAGTCCCGAGCCCGCGCCATCAGCACTAGGATAGCACTGGTCGCGGCGTCCAAAGGTTCATCCTCCATAAGTGAGTACTTTGCTAAGATGAAAGGCTTAGCTGATGAAATGGCATCTGCCAGTAAAAAGCTTGAGGACGAGGAACTTGTGTCTTATATCTTGACAAGTATGGATCTAGAATTCAACCCTGTTGTTTCTGCTGTCGCTGCTCGTATTGAACCCATTTCGGTGGGAGATTTGTACACACAACTTGTGAGTTTTGAGCAGCACATGGAGCTACATGGTGGAGGCTACCAGTCCTCTGCGGACGTGGCAACAAGGGTTGGCCGCGGCAACAACAATCCTCATGGCCGCGGTGGCGGTCGTGGCTCTAGCCGTGGCCAGAGAGGAGGACGCGGCGGCGGCGGTGGCCGCTCCTAGGGAGGCACACCCACGAGTGTTGCCTGCCAACTCTGTGGCAAAGATGGCCACACCGTGCTGCGATGCTACAAGAGGATTGACGCCTCTTTCACCAGTCCTCCAAAGAAGACAGCTTTCTCGGCCACAACCTTGTACGGGGTTGATACGAACTGGTACATGGACTCAGGGGCAACATATCACATCACCGGTGAGCTTGAGAAGCTGACCGTCCATGACAGATAACACTGGTGTTGATCAAGTTCATGCGGCCAATGGAATAGGTATGGAGATAGATTATGTTGGTCATAGCACTTTGCATTCTCCTACTAGTGTTATTCATCTAAACAACATTCTTCATGTTTCTAAGGCTAGCAAAAGTCTTGTTTCTATGAACCGTCTTGCACGGGATAACAATGCTTTTCTTGAATTTCATCCGAATCATTTTTCCATCAAGGAACAGGGGACGAAGAGAACCCTCCACATAGGCAGATGTGAAGGAGGGCTCTATCCTTTCAAGTCATCTTCGAATAAACAGTGCTTGGTGTCGTCAAGCCGTCTAGCTCCTTATGGCATATTAAACTAGGACATGCTTCCACTCATGTAGTCCAGCAGGTTCTTAGTCGCCACAAGCTTCCTTTTGTTAGAGATTCAAACAATAATAATGTGTGTGACGCTTATCAACAAGGCAGAAAGTCATCAATTGCCTTATCCTAGGTCTACTAGTGTTTCAACTAGTCCTATGGATCTTGTTTTTTTAGATGTGTGGGGGCCTGCTCCAACCTCTGTTGGGTGGCATGATTATTATGTCAGTTTTATTGACGATTATAGCAAGTTCACTTGGATCTACCTTTTGAGTCATAAGTCTGAAGTTTTTTTTAATGTTTTCATGATTTTCAAAATCTTGTTGAAAGACAGTTTAATCGCAAAATTCATGTTATTTAGACCGATTGGAGAGGGGAGTATCAGGCCTTGAACTCCTTCTTCAAATGCATAGGTATAGCCCATCATGTTTCTTGCCCACACGCTCACCAGCAAAATGGCTCCGTCGAGTGCAAGCATCGCCATATTGTTGAGATGGGACTTGCACTTCTTGCGCATGCATCTATCCCTCTCAAGTTTTGGGATGAAGCTTTCGTTACCGCTGTTTTTCTCATCAATCATCTCCCCTCAAAGGTTATCAATGATCAAACTCCTTTTGAACGTCTTCTTGGTCATCTACCCGATATAGCTTCCTCCGCACGTTTGGGTGTGCCTGTTGGCCCAACCTTAGACCATATAATTCTAGGAAGTTTAAATTTAGATCCAAGAGATGTGTCTTTTTTGGCTATAGCAATATGCACAAAGGGTTCAAATGTTTGGATCCTACTGAAGGGCACGTTTATATTTCACGCAATGTTGTGTTTGATGAGCGAGTTTTCCATTCGCTTCCCTTTACCCTAATGTCGGTGCTTGGTTGCGGTCCAAGATCTCGCTTTTACATGATTCTCTATTAAATCCTAACGCAAGTTTTGGGGATGCGATTTTGCATGATCAACATTTATCTTCTCGTGTGTCTACTAATCCTATGCGTAGTTCTGTTCACAATATGGAAGATGTAAGAGAAAATTTGGAAGAAAACAACTCTAGACCGGCTTCATCTGGGCGTTATTTTATGTGCCCCTGGTGACAGCGGTGGCGTGAGACACGAAGGAGATCCGCCCGGTGTTGATTCTCCTCATACTGACGAATCCACCTCAGGTTTAGGGGCGGATCGACTGTCTCCATCGCGCGGGCTCATCCAGTTGTAGTCGTCGCCCCCGCATCCCGATGCACCGACGGGGGCGATGGATCTTCTCCACCCTCCTGTGTCATCATCCCCTCTACGAGTGGGTCATCTGCACCGTAGACCGATCCTAGCCAGGGGGCCACCGCCTGCTGGTGTCGGACAGGAGACCTTGGCTCCTGGATCGACTGTGGGTGGTGCTCCTGAGGCTCATCTTGTGTCCTCGTCTCCTCAATGACCTGCTACCCGCCTTCAGAAGGGTATAAGCAAGCCAAAGGTGTGTACTGATGGCACCGTTCGTTGGTGCAACCTTGCCATGTCTTCTGCAGATGAGCCTTCTACAGTTGCCGAAGCATTTGGTGACAAGAATTGGGTTGTAGCCATGAACAGTGAGTACCAAGCATTGCTTCGCAACAAGACTTGGCACCTGGTTCCTTCTCTCAAAGGCAAGAATATTATTGGGTGTAAGTGGGTCTATAAGATCAAGAGGAAAGTTGATGGTACTATTGATAGATACAAAGCATGTCTAGTTGCTAAAGGTTTTAGGCAGCGCTATGGTTGACTACGAGGACACTTTTAGTCCTGTGGTCAAGGCCACAACTATTCGTCTTATTTTGCCAGTTGCAGTTTCAAAGGGATGGTCTCTTCGACAACTTAATGTGCAAAATGCATTTTTGTTGGTGGTCCTTATTGCATACTTTTAACCGCCAACTTTACATGAAAACAAATACCAAAACCTAGTAAATAGAATTTATACTAACGAATTCCATTAGTTTTGGTAAGTTGTGCATTTGCAGGACACATATCTGAAAAACATATAAAAAGAGTCAAAATGTGCAACCAGGAAAGTGTAAACGAAGATCCATTCAAGGGGAAGAGAAAGAGGCCCAAACACAAGAATCCAAGGCCTAACAAGTGGAGAGAAAACCCAAATTGAGACCAAACCAACCCAACTCCACGGATACACGCCATGGGCCAAGTCCAAAAGTTGAGAAGAGAACGCCATGTGAGATTGAACTCAAGGGGGCCCACCCATGGTTCGGGCGCGCTCAGGGCCCGAGCGCGCCTCTAGTGGCTCGCCTCAGGTCCAACCTTGACAGGGCACTGAGTTGTGGGCCATGCATGTCAGTTGCGGGGTGTGTCGGTACAACAAATGCAGTTAGACGATGATTTGAGGTCGATTTAGGTGCTTTGATGAGGGAATCAAGAATATTTCAAGGAATACACCTCTCCTCTCCACCTATAAAAGGAGGACCTCTCCCCCTCCATAAGACACCACTCAAGGGAGAAAAGAGCAGCATTCCAAGGGAAGAGCACCACTTGAGCTTCACTCCAAAGGGCTATACCCTAGTAGCTAGCTAGAGTGAGAAAGTGAGATGTGAGGGAAGAGAGCGGGGAAGCACCAGGCTTGGCGGTGTCTCCCCGCGCTTGTACCTCGATGAACACCTGCTTGGCTCCTTAACGGGATCTTGGCTAAGTGTTCGTGGTTCTTATAGTCTTTTATATCTTTTGTGTGGTTAAGCTTTACCTACACTTGTTTGTGGGTTCGTCGTCCGTCCCCATGGTGGGTGCTCTAGTTAGAGGGTCCCTGGTAAAGATGGATCACCCTGCGCAATGCTAGAGTAGTAGTCGATAGCGTAGACGTGGTGTCTAGGCTAGATGCTACCTTCGTTTGCCTTGTACTCCACGGTTGAGGGGTAGACGGCAGGTGGTGACAGCCCTGTCTGTCCCTTGCAATCCCCCACGTTTGGGTACGGCGTAGAGCTACAGGCTGGCATCGTTTGACAGACCAGGTGATCTCCATTGCCCGAAGTAAACAAGTAGAAGTAGAGTATCGCTATCCTTAATACCTAAGAGCTATAGGAATCCATCTCTACCACTTTCTATCTCTACCCTTGTGTTGTCCTTGGATGAACTAGCTAAAAGAAAGCACTTCCATCCCCTGTGGAAAATACGATACCCTGAATACTTCTGGGTGAAGGCTACAACGGTAATTCCGTACGCTTGCAGATTCTTCTGTATTTGTTAAGAAATACCAACAATTTCTTCATGGTGTATTGGAGGAAGATGTGTACATGCATCAGCCGGCAGGGTATGTCGATAACTCTCATCTAAATTATGTGTGTAAACTGGATAAGGCCTTGTATGGATTAAAACAAGCTCCGCGCACATGGTATGCCCGACTCTGCAATAAATTGGTAAAGTTGGGATTCATACCTTCAAACGCTGACACCTCCTTGTTTTATTATAACAAAGGGGGATATACCTTTTTTTGTTTTTGGTATATATTGATGACATCATTGTCGCTAGCTCCTCTCAAGTTGCAACAGATGCATTACTCAGAGACTTACAACTTGAGTTTGCCCTTAAGGATCTTGGTGATCTCCACTATTTTCTAGGAATTGAAGTCAAACGGACGCAAGAGGGTTTGATGTTGTCTCAACAGAAATATGCTTCAGACATTTTGATAAGGGCAGGTATGAGCAACTGTAAGCCTATTGATACACCTCTATCTAGTTCTGAGAAACTTAGCATTGTTGATGGTGATAAGCTTGGTTTGGAGGACTCAACGAGATATCGAAGTATGGTAGGGGCATTACAATATCTTAAACTTACTCGCCCAACAGATATTTGTTTTGCGGTGAACAAGGTATGTCAATTCCTGCATGCTCCTACCACGGTTCACTGGAGCGCCGTGAAAAGGATCATGCGGTATATACAAGGGTCATGGAACACTGGTCTAAAGATTTGTAAATCACATTCTATGGTCGGTGGTGAGTGCCTTTTCAGATGCCGATTGGGCTGGTTGTGTGGATGACAGGAGATCTACTGGTGGTTTTGATATGTTTTTGGGTGCTAACTTGATTTCATGGAGTGCTCGGAAACAAGCTACTATCTCCCGTTCTTCTACTGAAGTTGAGTATAAGGCACTTGCTAATGCCACCGTTGAGATGATGTGGGTCCATAAGTTACTACAAGAACTTGGTGTTCCTCATTCGCCTGTGACTCATTTATGGTGTGATAATCTGGGTGCCAAGTACCTCTCAGCCAATCCGGCGTTCCATGCATGGACAAAACATATCGAAATTGATTTCCATTTTGTTAGAGAGCGTGTTGCTCAGAAGCTGCTGGGAGTTCGGTTTATTCACTCAGGAGATCAGCTTGCTGATGGGTTCACTAAGCCGGTTGTGGCTGCAAAGATCAAGCAGTTCCGCTCCAATCTCAACCTTGTAAGTGGCTGAGATTGAGGGGGGTGTTAGACGATATTGATATTCATGGCTAGTTGCTCGGTTGTTCCTAGAGTAGGCGCCGTATTCTAACTTGTAGGTCAAGTAGTTTAGATTGATCTCATCTGTAAATCTGTTGTAATCTTCACCTTGATGTACAAGCCACGCCGGGGGCTCTTCCCGTGCTCATATAACACGTAACTGAGAACCACAGCAGGGTATCTCGTTCCAGCCATTTCCACATCGCAACCTCACTAGCTCACTTAGCAGTTCGGATGCAGGACGAGGCTTACGATCGGTGCCTGGCGGGGTACAAACAGCTGATGTCGCTTCTTTCGCTGGTTTAGGTCGTTAGTTCAATCACCATGTCGTAAATCTTGCATCTGTAAAGAACAACCTCGTGGTGCCGTACGACTGTTTTGTGTCTCAGTAATGTAGGGATTACTGTCACAAAGTTCATTGTAACACAATTTATCTACCTCTTCTTATTAATGAAAACCGTGCCATGATATCTATGCTACTAGCTAGTTGATCTTTCACCGGGATGTAATAATGATATCAGACAATCATAAGATAAGTGAAATAGATATTAGCAATTGTAACACTCCGGTGTTACGCAATGCATTGCATGACAATCATATTGCATGGCATTTCATATCATCATAATCATGTGTGATAAGGTTATAATTTGAATGAAATAAAAGCTTGGAAATAATATATGTGATGAAATATATTAATATGATAATCACATTACACCAAAAATCTTGCAACTATAAATTTTACATCACTTGGAACCTTAGTTCAATTTTTGGAGCAACCAGATGACTCAAAATTTTGTCAAAAACTTATTCAAAAATATTAATTCTAAATATTCAAAAATACTCCCTATTTTAGCTTTTATTCTGCCATTCAAAATCTATTAAGAATTTTCACTTGGCCCCTTAATCAAAGTTGTAGAGAATTTAATTCTAAGCAACTTTTATTTTTGGGTCAATTCCAGAAAAGGTCTTTTTCTTGTTCAAATTTGTGTTTGAAAACTGCATTTGAAATTGTTTGGAAATTAGAAATTTGAAAAATCCATTTCAAACCTTAGCAGGCCACCGCCTCGGTTTCGGCCCGCTGGCCGAAGCGGCCCGCGTCCACCCGGCCTCCCTCCTCCTCCCGCGCGCGCGCCCGCAGCCGCCTCCGCCACGGCCCGGCCCAGCCGGCCCCCTCCCTCTTCTTCCCGCTCTCGCCCGCGCGCGCTGGCGCCCCGGCAGCAAACGCTCGCCGCGTGGCGTTCGCATGCCGACAACGCCACCGCGTGGCCACCGTGGACCCCGCGCCCGCGTCCAGCTTCAAAAACAACCGAGCGCTGGGTCTCCCTCCCATTTTCCGCCTCGCCTGCTCCCTCTCTTCCTCCCTCCGGTGACAGCCGCAGCGGAACGCCGTTTGTCACCGTGCTCCGCCACCGTCTCCGCCTTGTTCCTGCTCCGGTGGACCACCTCCGTCCAATTAGCCGTGCCCGAGGCTCCGCCCCATCCTCCCCTCCTCCGAACGAGCACCGCCATCCCCTCCTTGGCCACGGTAGGGCTCAATTTCTGCTCGCCTCGCCGCGCCACCGCGGCGGTGCCGCCGCGCCGAGCTTCGCCACCGCCTCACTAGTCCTCTCTCTGCCCTCCCGCGTCGCCTTCACGTGTTAGCCACTCTCTGGCGAACGTGTTGTGCGCGCTAGTCGGCCTCGGTTTGGCCGGAGCTGGCCGTTGGCCCGCGACCGTCGCCGCGGCGTCGAAGCCGTGAACGCCGGCGACCGCGCTCGGTTCCCCCCCCCTCGGTGGGCTGGGCTGCGCTATGGGCCGAGCCCCGAGCAGGCCGGCTCGGTTGTTTCCCCCGCGCGCGCAAGCCGGGCCACGACGGCCATGGGCCGCTTGATTTCCCGGGCCGGCCCAGTGCCGTTATAAAAATCCATTTCTATTTTCTTTTATTATTCTTGTTGAAAATGCTTTCGAAAAAATGTTTTAGTAGTCATTTCAGCTCCAAAAATTGTGAAATAAATTTCTAGGGATTCATTGGAACCAGATCTACAATCTAAAAATATTGCATGTCATTTTTGGAATACTTTTCTGTAGAGCTTTAATTAATTCTTAATATTGCTGATATCTTGTAAAATAGCTAGTAAATCCTATATGTATTAGAAAAATATGATTTTTAAGTTTGTTGATCTTCATATATCATGTACTTACTAGGAAAAATATGTTTCATGCATGTGCTGTGGGAAAATGTTGAGGTGTAGTTCAAGTGCCTTTAATGGTTGATTTTTGTTATGTTTGCTAGAGAGCAAACTTTGTATAAAACATGCATGTGATAATTGTTGTACAGTCATAGTATGCTATAAAGAACCTAGGAAAAATATTAATTTTATTGTTTGACACTTTCCATAGTACAAAGTAATTTCATGCTCATTTTTATGCTATAGCTTGTCATTTTTGTATAGGATGGTTTACTTATCCAAATGCCATGAAATTTTTATGGTAGTATGTTTAGTGTAGTATTATGCTACTGTAATTTTCTTAGATTTTTAGGAGCATCAGAAATATATGTTGCTATTCAAACCTACTATTATTACTTAGGGTTTAAGCAAGTGTTGCTTTAAGTGTGATTAAGAAATTAGTAAAGCTTTGGTGTATCTTTGAAGCATTTCATAAAATAGGTTAATTTAACATAACAGTAGTAAAAGAGAATGCAGTAGATGACATGTGCTTGTAGTGTATAGTTTCTTGGACGATGTTGACTACCTTGCATTTCAACATATTCATTGCATTCATCTCCTTTGATGCACACTTGCATACTCACTTACACACATTGCATCATACAGGATCGCAAACCGAGAACCCAGTCGTCTTACCCGAGGAGCCAGAGGAGCAGATCGAGGCGCAGCAGCAGGAGGTGACCGAAGCCGAAGAAGAGGTCGGTGAAGATCTCCCGGAGTGCCCCGATCACCGTCCGAGCTCCTTCGAGAGAGGCAAGCCCCGGAGCATTTCTCTCCCGGTTTACAAATAATTTATTATTAATTTTACTTAATTTGATGCATTACGTTTAGGAGTTGTTTGCAAACGTTGCCGCATTATACCTTGCTTACCTTTGTTATATTATATCCTTGTTACCCTGGTATCCGCAGTCGAGTCAGTGCTTAGCTTGCTTAGACCGGTAGAAGTCGGGTGATTTCCTGTCACCTGCGAGCTGTAGGTGGTTACCTGGATCTGTTTGGATGACTATGAAGTCATGGTATAACTAAGTGTGAAATGAATTTGAGACCGGGCGGAAACTTGCAGGGTTTCGGACTGTAGTGTTTTCTGTCTGTGTCGATTAAGGACCGTCCGTTGTTGTCCCTCGGGTCATGTTGAACGCATGCCTCACATTTAGCTGGCCGGATAAAGTACCTTCCGACCGCGAAACTGGGAGATTATTCGGCCCGAGTGGATTGCCCGCAACGCACTGTACCGGAGCAGTAGTGGCAGGATACGGGGGCGCGATGATAAGGCCAAAGAGCAGTCGGGCGGCCCCCAGGTACAAGTGGTTCCTGGCAAGCTCGCGACTTTACCTGAATGGTTGACTCGGTGACCAACACCTCACTTTAGCGGGTGAGTGAGGTTTGTGTGAGGAATAACTTACCAGCTGGTTAATAATCGATTCGAATCGCCATCGTTCACTGGATAGTGAACACTTGACTTGAGCTACTTCATCGTAGTAATATTGATGGAACACTTGGACATTTATATGAATTATGACATAATGGAAGTTGTTAATGATCATTGGTTATCATTGCCTGTTTAATTCCATGTTACTTTAGTACAGGTGCAAATGTAGTTGACAGGTTAATAAAGATTTAACTTGATGCATAGCTGTTGTAAAGGTTTTCATAAATGCTAAAAATGCCTTTTTGCAAATGAGTCAGCTACCCCACCAGAAAGCCTATCATGATTCCTTGGTGTCTTTTATTTCTGGTTTATGACGGGTAAGTCTAGCTGAGTACCTTCTCGTACTCAGAACTTTGTTCCCACTTGTTGCAGATGGACAGATGTACTATGGTTATTGTATCAACTGTCTCTACCCTGCGATTGGCGAAGCTTAGGACCATGGGCAATGGTCATTCACTACTTCTCACCTGATGCTTTTGCTGGAAATGATCACAAGCTGGCACTTTATCTCAAAACAATGTGTGTGTGTGTGTGCGTGTTTTAAACTAATGCTTCCGCTACTTTTATTCGAACCTGGTTTGTAATAACTATGTTTAAACTCCGATGTATTTTGTGCCACGAACTTCTATGTAACTTATGATGGTAACCGTTAAACTTAGTACGATCTTGGCTGTCATGTGAAATGGTTTGAAATCCGTTGAGATTTCACGGACTACCGGGTTATACGGGCTTAAGTTTGTTAAATTGTCCTTCCGTTGGATGATTTCCTACTTAATCTCGTATAATTGGGTGGTTCTGTTACAGCTGGCATCGGAGCATGGTTTAGCGTAATTACTGTTCATAAGTGTATTTAAAACAAAATTCTATTTAAAAAGTGTGATTTAAAACTAAATGTGTGCCAGTGGTCATATCATGTATGCCCAGTTAAGGACTCTAGGTGGCTACTTAAGTACTAACTTGGGGTTCTTGCACCATATTTCTCTTTCGTTGCTCATATGGCGTGCTATTGTATGAGTGCCACTTAATTGAGTGGTAATGTATGGATCAGTTACCTCTACGCTTTGGTAAGTGTGAGCTGTGAGAGCATGATCGGATACACCGCCGATCTAGGGAGAGTGTTTTATATGATACTAGAATAATTACATGTTGTACACATGTTTTTATGAAAGTATCGCATGTGTGGGTGTTCCGTCCGTTGAGGCGATGCCGTCAATAGGACGATGTGTGTGGGTAGTTACTACCGTTGTACACGCATCTGGGGATTCATGAAGAGCGCGTAGGTAGATTTACTGCTTTCATGCATTCATGGGGAATGGGCTGAAATGAATTTTCTGCAGGTACATAACAGCGTCTATCATGTAGATCGAATTAGTTACGTATATGAGAGATCGTTTGTATGCCACCGAATTCATCGTTAGATGTCCTTATTTTCTAAGTTTGTGAGAACGTAAGACTCGCGCATGCATCATACTGCCTGAGCATTTCATTCATAACCTGCATTCCCCCCCTTATAAAAGGATTATCCCAGTTTGATAAAAGTTACATCAACTTAAAATATGTTCTCACCGGGTAATTTAAAACTTGTGCTATAGATGGCCCGCACGAAGAAGACTGCCCGTAAGTCCACTGGTGGAAGAGCGTCACGTCACCAGATGGCCCCGCGGGAGCGCCGCAGCACGGACACTTTTCTAAGTGAGTTTGGCATGCCCACCTTGCTTTGGAGAGTGCTCCATGATGTGGGGTACCCAGAGGGTCAAGAGCCGGTGTACTCTTGGAATGAGAGCCAGCTAGCTGAGGATGGACTTGCAATAGTGGAGATCACCGTCCCTGCCCTTGGTGATGCGCCAGAATGGGATGGTTGGCATGTGGAGTTTGAAGGACGCACTCCAGTTGAGGGTGCAGAGGGTGCAGCTTTTCACGTCATCCGAGACATCATGAGCAGGTTCCCCAATGAGTTGGCAGCAGCTTTGGCCGGTACTTTCCCGAGAGATGATCCTCGCGATGCTATTTGGGTACAGCCGCAGGGAAGTGCCCTGGTTAGAGGCCCCAGTGAAGGACGGGCTAGCGATAACCACACCATGAGTGCCATGTATGCAGCCATCAGAGCATACCAAGGTCTGGAGAATACCTATTGGACCTTGACTGGCCTACGTGGTGATGATCGGCTTGAAGCAAGGAAGCAGAAGAAGAAGCAAGCACGTGCTATAGCTAGCTTGCAGGAGCAGTTGGCCGACATGAGCTTGCAGCGAGATCGGGCTCTCGAGAGAGGTGAGAGTGCTATGCAGCAAGTGCAGACGTTGACTCAGGCCAACAGAAATGCAGATCGCATGATGGGACAGCTAGTGCAGGACAGGAATGAAGCCTGGAACGAGAGGGACCTTCTGAGGCAGAGGGTCGAGGAGCTAGAAGGGTATAACGCCAACTTGCATGAAGAGTTCCATGCCCTCTACAACGGGATGGGCCCGTATGCTCCTCCGGACGCTGCTCAGATGGACGTCGACGATGACGCCGCTACTGATGGTAGCAATGGTGACGCCTCCGACCTCGACGACGGCCCCGAGGAGTAGGCTAGTTGCCTTGCGTTAGTGATAGGCTTTATCGCGATGGCCTTCTTTTGGTTCCCATGTATCGTGTTGTATCTTGTTCGATCTTGAGACTGGCGATCTTTTGGGTCTTGGTTGTGTATGTGATGCTTGAACACATAAAAGTCCAGTGTATGTATGCTGGCAACATGGTTGTATGGAACGCGATGTTGCATTCGAAGTAATTTGATTAGTGATGTTGTTTTAATTAGAATGTGATTATTGTGCCTCTGTTTTATTGCATGACTTGTTCTCTCCAATAAATTCAGTATGGCATGATTGTTCATTCGGATACAATTACTACCACTTCGCTCAATTATTACTTGTTACTGAAATATGCAGATGGCAAACACTCGCCGTGCCACGTATGAGGCCGCTGAAACTGGTGGCAACGGTGCAGGGGCTGGTGGGGGTGGCGCAAGCAACGTCAATCACCAAGAGCCATAGCCAGAGCCACATTTGCCCCCTCCTCCACCGCTCACTGCAGAAGTGTTCTTCGCACAGTTTCTTGGAAGCCAGCGCAACGCCGAGCAGTCACAAAGGAATATGGAAGATTTTCTGCGTACCATTGCTGAAAATGTTCAGAGAGGAAATAATCAAGGTGGTGGCCATGGAGTGAACCAGTACAGCAATTTCAAGGATTTCATGGATACTAGACCACCTATTTTTAAGGAAGCAGCCGAGCCACTCGACGCTGAAGAATGGATCAACACTATGGAAGATAAGTTTCGTGTGCTGAGACTGACAGAAGTTCTGAAGACAGAATATGCTGCACATCAGTTACACGGACCGGCAGAAATGTGGTGGAAGCATCACCGCACCACCTTTCCTCCTAATGCCCAGATTACTTGGAGAGAATTCACTGAAGCGTTTAGGGGAGTTTATATTCCCCCAGGGTTGGTTGAGATGAAGCTTGGAGAGTTCTTAGCCTTGAATCAGGGTACCAAGACTGTGACACAGTATCTGCATGCCTTTAACAACTTGTGCCGTTATGCTCCCGACATGGTCGACACAGATGCAAAGAGGATTGCTAGTTTCAAGAGAGGGTTAAGTCCGAAGATGATGAAGCATGTGGGTACCAATACCCGCGCCAGGTTCAATGACTTTGTCAGTGATTGTTTGAAACAAGAAAAGAACAACAACGCCTACACTGCATCCAAGAATCGCAAGAGGGTGTTTGAGTCAGGACCATCACAGTCCAGAGTTGTCACTGCCAATCGTCTTTCTTATCGTCCATCCGCACCTGGTGCACGGTTCAGGCCTCCACAGCATAAAACTCAGAACTACAAGGGACCACAGAAGCCGTACAAGATGGCCGTGCCGCCAGCAAAGATCACCGCAGCTGCAGAACAAAGCAACTCTAAGGGAGCAATAGGATCTGCTGGTACAGTGAAGGGGCCCTGCTACAATTGTGGTCAGCCAGGCCACTTTTCAAAGTTCTGCCCTTATCCGCCTAGAAAGAAGCAACAGACTTACACTGCCCGTGTACACCATACCACTGTTGATGAGATTCCTGAAGGAGAACCTGTAACTGCCGGTAAGTTTCTTGTTAACCATCACCCTGCAGTTGTTCTATTTGATTCTGGATCCTCGCATTCTTTTATGAGTCAAGCATTTGCACGGAAGCATGAACAACTATGCACAGAATTGAGTTATGGTTATCGCATAAGTTCAGCAGGGGCTGATGTGCTAACCAATAAGATGGTTAGAGGGGCAACCCTTGAGTTAGAGAGTCGGAAGTTTCGAGTAAACCTGATAGTTATGCCGGGACTAGTTTTGGATGTAATAATAGGAATGAACTGAATGAAAGACTGGGGAGCAGTCATAGATACAAGCAGTCGATTGCTTACCCTTAAGGATCCGCAGGCAGAGGGTACTTTTCAGGTACCATTGCCCAAAAGAATAGACCTTGTGAGTGTGACCTGTGCCATGGAAGTTGTTCCTATCCGCCAGATCCCGGTAGTGTGTGAGTTCCCGGATGTGTTTCCAGACGAGTTACCTGGCCTTCCTCCAGATAGAGATGTTGAGTTTGGAATCGAGTTGATACCCGAAACAGCTCCTATTTCGAGGAGACCTTATCAGATGCCTCCAGATGAGTTAGCTGAGTTGAAGAAGCAACTGGAAGAATTGCTAAAGAAGGGGTTTATCCGCCCAAGTAAGTCTGAATGGGGATGTCCTGCCCTGTTCGTAAAGAAAAAGAAAGAGGGTACTCTCAGGATGTGTGTGGATTATCGACCTCTTAATGCTGTAACTATCAAGAATAAATATCCTTTGCCTCATATCGATGTTTTGTTTGATCAGTTGGCTAAAGCTAGAGTGTTCTCCAAGATCGACCTAAGATCAGGGTATCATCAGATAAAGATCAGGCCACAAGATGTCCCGAAAACCGCCTTTTCTACCAGATACGGGTTGTACGAGTATCTTGTTATGTCCTTTGGCTTAACAAATGCTCCTGCATACTTTATGTATCTGATGAATACGGTTTTCATGCCAGAGTTGGACAAGTTTGTAGTTGTCTTCATTGATGACATTCTGGTATACTCTGAGAATGAGAAAGATCATGAAGAACATCTGAGAATTGTCTTGACCAGATTAAGAGATCATAAGTTGTATGCTAAGTTCAGCAAATGTGAATTTTGGTCGAAGAAAGTTCCTTTCCTTGGTCATATTTTATCTGAGAATGGAGTTTCGGTAGATCCGAGCAAAGTGCAAGAGGTTATGGATTAGAAAACTCCAACCACAGTGCCAGAAGTCAGGAGTTTCCTAGGGTTAGCTAGTTACTATCGTCGCTTTATCCCAGACTTCTCGAAGATTGCTAAGCCAATGACAAGTCTGTTACAGAAAGATCATAAGTTCGTGTGGACAGAGGAGTGTGAGACAGCTTTCCACACCTTGCGGAAACTGTTGACCACTACTCCAGTTCTTGCACAGCCAGACATCGAGAAACCTTTTGATGTGTTCTGTGACGCCTCAAAAACAGGATTAGGCTGTGTTCTAATGCAAGAAGGAAGAGTCATTGCTTATGCCTCCCGTCAGTTGAGAAAACATGAAATCAATTATCCGACGCATGATCTTGAGCTTGCTGCCGTGGTGCATGCCTTAAAGATTTGGAGACACTATTTACTTGGTAATGTGTGCAATATTTTCACTGATCACAAGAGTCTCAAGTACATTTTCACCCAACCGGAATTGAACATGAGACAGCGAAGATGGTTAGAACTAATTAAAGATTACAACTTGAATGTACAGTATCACCCTGGGAAAGCCAATGTGGTAGCCGATGCTTTGAGTAGAAAGTCGCATTGTCTGAATATGCAACCCTTACTCGAAGATGGTTTTAATCTCATGCACCCTGTCGTGTTACACAGTATTCAGATTAGTTGTACCTTGGAGAGTAAGATAATAGAAGGTCAGAAAGTAGACAAAGGGATATTCCACATCAAAAGGAAAATTAAAGAAGAACCTTCAAAACACTTCAGAGTGGACGAGCAGGACGTGTTGTGGTTCGACAACCGTCTTGTTGTTCCAAAGGATAGAGAGCTTAAGAATAAAATTATGGATGAAGCTCATCACTCTAAGTTATCCATTCATCCTGGCAGTAGTAAAATGTATCAAGAACTAAGACCTCGTTTTTGGTGGACAAAGATGAAGAAGGAAATTGCAGCTTATGTAGCCAGATGTGACACATGTTGTCGAGTGAAAGCTATTCACATGAAACCTGCCGGATTGTTGCAACCTTTGTCAGTACCTAGTTGGAAGTGGGATGATATAAGTATGGATTTCATCACAGGTTTGCCCACTACTCAGAAAGGCCATGATTCGATTTGGGTAATCGTGGATCGTCTTACCAAGACCGCTCACTTTTTGCCTGTCAAGACAGCTTATAGACCACCTCAATATGCCGAGAAGTATATTGCAGAGATTGTGAGATTGCATGGCATACCAAAGACTATAGTGTCTGACAGAGGATCACAGTTCACTGCTCACTTTTGGGAGCATTTGCACAAAGGTTTGGGGACTAGTCTGATTCGTAGCACTGCCTATCATCCTCAAACAGATGGTCAGACTGAAAGAGTTAATGTTGTTTTAGAAGATATGTTAAGAGCTTGTGTGTTGTCTTCCAGAGGTTCATGGGAGTCATGATTACCGTTAGCAGAGTTCGCGTATAATAATAGCTATCAAGAAAGTATCAAGATGGCACCTTTTGAGGCTCTGTATGGCCGAAAGTGTAGAACACCTTTAAACTGGATTGAGCCAGGAGAAAGGAGGTATTATGGTATTGACTTCGTGGAGGAAGCCGAAAAGAAAGTTCATATCATCCAGCAGAATATGAGAGCAGCGCAGTCACGTCAAAAAAGTTATGCAGATAAGAGAAGGAGACCGCTTGTGTTTGAAGTTGGTGACTATGTTTATCTAAAAGTCACGTCGATGAAAAAGAAACGGTTTGGTATACGCAGAAAGCTGGCCGCCAGATTTGTTGGACCTTACAAAATCTTGGAAAGGAAGGGTCCAGTGGCTTACAAATTGGAATTACCGGAGTCAATGGGTGCTATATTCCCAGTTTTTCACATATCACATCTCAAGAAATGTTTGCGCGTTCCAGAGGAAATAATTGAACCCCGAAGCATAAAACTTAAGTCAGATCTGGTGTATCGTGAGCAGCCAATTCGAGTTTTGGATTCCAAAGAAAGGGCTACTCGAAACAGTGTGGTAAAAACATATAAGATACAATGGAGTCATCATGATGAGGGAGATGCATCGTGGGAAACGGGTGAATTCTTACAAAAAGCATACGAAGATTTTTATAATAAATGGTTCCTAACCCAAATCTCGGGACGAGATTTTTATAAGGGGGGAGGGCTGTAACACTCCGGTGTTACGCAATGCATTGCATGACAATCATATTGCATGGCATTTCATATCATCATAATCATGTGTGATAAGGTTATAATTTGAATGAAATAAAAGCTTGGAAATAATATATGTGATGAAATATATTAATATGATAATCACATTACACCAAAAATCTTGCAACTATAAATTTTACATCACTTGGAACCTTAGTTCAATTTTTGGAGCAACCAGATGACTCAAAATTTTGTCAAAAACTTATTCAAAAATATTAATTCTAAATATTCAAAAATACTCCCTATTTTAGCTTTTATTCTGCCATTCAAAATCTATTAAGAATTTTCACTTGGCCCCTTAATCAAAGTTGTAGAGAATTTAATTCTAAGCAACTTTTATTTTTGGGTCAATTCCAGAAAAGGTCTTTTTCTTGTTCAAATTTGTGTTTGAAAACTGCATTTAAAATTGTTTGCAAATTAGAAATTTGAAAAATCCATTTCAAACCTTAGCAGGCCACCGCCTCGGTTTCGGCCCGCTAGCCGAAGCGGCCCGCGTCCACCCGGCCTCCCTCCTCCTCCCGCGCGCGCGCCCGCAGCCGCCTCCGCCACGGCCCGGCCCAGCCGGCCCCCTCCCTCTTCTTCCCGCTCTCGCCCGCGCGCGCTGGCGCCCCGGCAGCAAACGCTCGCCGCGTGGCGTTCGCATGCCGGCAACGCCACCGCGTGGCCACCGTGGACCCCGCGCCCGCATCCAGCTTCAAAAACAACCGAGCGCTGGGTCTCCCTCCCATTTTCCGCCTCGCCTGCTCCCTCTCTTCCTCCCTCCGGTGACAGCCGCAGCGGAACGCCGCTTGTCACCGTGCTCCGCCACCGTCTCCGCCTTGTTCCTGCTCCGGTGGACCACCTCCGTCCAATTAGCCGTGCCCGAGGCTCCGCCCCATCCTCCCCTCCTTCGAATGAGCACCGCCATCCCCTCCTTGGCCACGGTAGGGCTCAATTTCTGCTCGCCTCGCCGCGCCACCGCGGCGGTGCCGCCGCGCCGAGCTTCGCCACCGCCTCACTAGTCCTCTCTCTGCCCTCCCGCGTCGCCTTCACGTGTTAGCCACTCTCTGGCGAACGTGTTGCGCGCGCTAGTCGGCCTCGGTTTGGCCGGAGCCGGCCGTTGGCCCGCGACCGTCGCCGCGGCGTCGAAGCCGTGAACGCCGGCGACCGCGCTCGGTTCCCCTCCCCTCGGTGGGCTGGGCTGCGCTATGGGCCGAGCCCCGAGCAGGCCGGCTCGGTTGTTTCCCCCGCGCGCGCAAGCCGGGCCGCGACGGCCATGGGCCGCTTGATTTCCCGGGCCGGCCCAGTGCCGTTATAAAAATCCATTTCCATTTTCTTTTATTATTCTTGTTGAAAATGCTTTGGAAAAAATGTTTTAGTAGTCATTTCAGCTCCAAAAATTGTGAAATAAATTTCTAGGGATTCATTGGAACCAGATCTACAATCTAAAAATATTGCATGTCATTTTTGGAATACTTTTCTGTAGAGCTTTAATTAATTCTTAATATTGCTGATATCTTGTAAAATAGCTAGTAAATCCTATATGTATTAGAAAAATATGATTTTTAAGTTTGTTGATCTTCATATATCATGTACTTACTAGGAAAAATATGTTTCATGCATGTGCTGTGGGAAAATGTTGAGGTGTAGTTCAAGTGCCTTTAATGGCTGATTTTTGTTATTTTTGCTAGAGAGCAAACTTTGTATAAAACATGCATGTGATAATTGTTGTACAGTCATAGTATGCTATAAAGAACGTAGGAAAAATATTAATTCTGTTGTTTGACACTTTCCATAGTACAAAGTAATTTCATGCTCATTTTTATGCTATAGCTTGTCATTTTTGTATAGGATGGTTTACTTATCCAAATGCCATGAAATTTTTATGGTAGTCTGTTTAGAGTAGTATTATGCTACTGTAATTTTCTTAGATTTTTAGGAGCATCAAAAATATATGTTGCTATTCAAACCTACTATTATTACTTAGGGTTTAAGCAAGTGTTGCTTTAAGTGTGATTAAGAAATTAGTAAAGCTTTGGTGTATCTTTGAAGCATTTCATAAGATAGGTTAACTTAACATAATAGTAGTAAAAGAGAATGCAGTAGATGACATGTGCTTGTAGTGTATAGTTTCTTGGACGATGTTGACTACCTTGCATTTCAACATATTCATTGCATTCATCTCCTTCGATGCACACTTGCATACTCACTTACGCACATTGCATCATACAGGATCGCAAACCGAGAACTCAGTCGTCTTACCCGAGGAGCTAGAGGAGCAGATCGAGGCGCAGCAGCAGGAGGTGACCGAAGCCGAAGAAGAGGTCGGTGAAGATCTCCCGGAGTGCCCCGATCACCGTCCGAGCTCCTTCGAGAGAGGCAAGCCCCGGAGCATTTCTCTCCCGATTTGCAAATAATTTATTATTAACTTTACTTAATTTGATGCATTACGTTTAGGAGTTGTTTGCAAACGTTGCCGCATTATACCTTGCTTACCTTTGTTATATTATATCCTTGTTACCCTGGTATCCGCAGTCGAGTCAGTGCTTAGCTTGCTTAGACCGGTAGAAGTCGGGTGATTTCCTGTCACCTGCGAGCTGTAGGTGGTTACCTGGATCTGTTTGGATGACTATGAAGTCATGGTATAACTAAGTGTGAAATGAATTTGAGACCGGGCGGAAACTTGCAGGGTTTCGGACTGTAGTGTTTTCCGTCTGTGTCGATTAAGGACCGTCCGTTGTTGTCCCTCGGGTCATGTTGAACGCATGCCTCACATTTAGCTGGCCGGATAAAGTACCTTCCGACCGCGAAACTGGGAGATTATTCGGGCCGAGTGGATTGCCCGCAACGCACTGTACCGGAGCAGTAGTGGCAGGATACGGGGGCGCGATGATAAGGCCAAAGAGCAGTCGGGCGGCCCCCGGGTACAAGTGGTTCCTGGCAAGCTCGCGACTTTACCTGAATGGTTGACTCGGTGACCAACACCTCACTTTAGCGGGTGAGTGAGGTTTGTGTGAGGAATAACTTACCAGCTGGTTAATAATCGATTCGAATCGCCATCGTTCACTGGATAGTGAACACTTGACTTGAGCTACTTCATCGTAGTAATATTGATGGAACACTTGGACAGTTATATGAATTATGACATAATGGAAGTTGTTAATGATCATTGGTTATCATTGCCTGTTTAATTCCATGTTACTTTAGTACAGGTGCAAATGTAGTTGACAGGTTAATAAAGATTTAACTTGATGCATAGCTGTTGTAAAGGTTTTCATAAATGCTAAAAATGCCTTTTTGCAAATGAGTCAGCTACCCCACCAGAAAGCCTATCATGATTCCTTGGTGTCTTTTATTTCTGGTTTATGACGGGTAAGTCTAGCTGAGTACCTTCTCGTACTCAGGGCTTTGTTCCCACTTGTTGCAGATGGACAGATGTACTATGGTTATTGTATCAACTGTCTCTACCCTGCGATGGGCGAAGCTTAGGACCATGGGCAATGGTCATTCACTACTTCTCGCCTGATGCTTTTGCTGGAAATGATCACAAGCTGGCACTTTATCTCAAAACAATGTGTGTGTGTGTGCGTGTTTTAAACTAATGCTTCCGCTACTTTTATTCGAACCTGGTTTGTAATAACTATGTTTAAACTCCGATGTATTTTGTGCCACGAACTTCTATGTAACTTATGATGGTAACCGTTAAACTTAGTACGATCTTGGCTGTCATGTGAAATGGTTTGAAATCCGTTGAGATTTCACGGACTACCGGGTTATACGGGCTTAAGTTTGTTAAATTGTCCTTCCGTTGGATGATTTCCTACTTAATCTCATATAATTGGGCGGTTCTGTTACAGCAATGTTAATTACTACTTTGCAGTAGAACTTTTTATGCAGGCCGGTGCCGGTTTTGTTTGTGTGTGTAAGATAAGCAAAAGGGTTATTTAAAAAACCAAACTAGTAAACAGATCATTTGGGTAAGAATGTAAGATAAACCCTACAAACGTGGCTGACAAACCTTCCAGTTGTTTTCAATTAGGGCCTCGTTTAGTTCAGTGAATTGGGAAGAAAAACACTGTATCAGAATTTCTGTAGCATTTCGTTTGTATTTGGTAAAAATTATCCAAATTTTGACTAACTAGGCTTAAAATGTTCGTCTCGCAAAGTACAACAAAACTATGCAATTAGTTTTTGATTTCATCAACATTTAGTACTCCATGTATTTGCCGACATTTTAATGTGACGGGGAATCTTCTTTTTGCATAGTGAAATTTGGGGGAGAATTGAGGGAACTAAACAAGGGGTAGCTTTGCTTGCCCCTCTTGGCTTGACGGCCTGAGGCAGTAGCAGACAAGCTAGCAGTAGCACAGAAAGTCAGAAACTGCTGCAGATCTTAGGCCGTGTTTACATCCCTAATTTGGGGGCCGGATTGGGCAACTGTTGCTACAGTGTTCCTGTCAGAATACTGTAGCACCTTTTTTTTTTAGTGTACAAAATTATCCAAAATTAATTAATTAGACTCAAAATATTCGTCTCGTAAAGTACAACAAAATTGTGCAATTAGTTTTTGATTTCATCTACATTTAGTACTCCATGCATTTACCGACATTTTAATGTGATGAGAAATCTTTTTTTTTGCATAGTGAAATTTAGGGGAGAATTTGGGATCTAAACAAGGCCTTATGGGCATCTCCATCATGACACTAGTCTTTGCTCCAAAAGTGCATTCTCTCGTGTATTAGCGGACCAGTGCAGCAGTACTTGGTTTTCTGTGCATCTCTTGCTGTGTTTTGCTTCACAGTTTAGGACCTTCTTTTTGCAGTAATAAAGCTGTGCTCCAAGAGTCCTGCTGCAAGGCCTTTAAAGTGCAGCATCATCTCGCTAGCTAGCCTCGCGTAGATTCATCCAAGCAAGAACAAGCAGGCAATGCAAAAGCATTGCGTGCGTGCACGGCCGGTGCACCTGGCACGGTGGCACCTCTTGCTTCTAGCGATCGAGCTCCAACGCACATGGCCGCCGGCCGGCACGGGAGGCGATCAAGATGATGATGGTCCATGGCAATCGGCAATTTGGCATGCATGCACTGACCGCCCGGACAAGGCGGAGCCTGGTGCATGGATGAGTGATGACTCATGACGACGACGCGCACTGGCCGTCGCACGTGAGGCGACGAATCATCTCTGGTTTCTGAAAGCGACACCCTTCAGCTTTGTTCTCTCACACAAATAACTCAATTATCATCAGCTGTTAGAACGGTATATTCTCTCAGACCTCGCTCTTCCCACATTTGCAAGCTATTACGGCTGCAGGAAGGATTTTTAATTACCATGGCAAATAATGCAGATTGCTTGTAACAATATTTTCAGCAAAAGATGCTAGAATGCTTTTTTTTTTTTAAAAAAAGAAAACTCTGTACATTTCTACAGACAGTGACTTCTGTTTCCTAAGATTCTGAACATATTTGCCACACACACCGGGGAAACCAATACCCCCCACCAAAAAGAAAGAACAAGGACAATGTGTAACCAGATTGTTACCATTCCACATACAAACCAATTTTGCAGGGTTGATTTCCCTACAGGAACAATGTCAAGGTCGATGAGTTCTTTGCTTTTTTTTCAGGCAAGTAGTGCTAGCACAGGTATCCGCGTGTCATTTGGATCACCCAAAGTCGATTTTGTCCATGTAGAGTATCTCAACCGGAGAAAGCGAAATTTTCAGCACGCTGTCCACTAGCGGGATTGGAACTTGACAGACCTATAACATTGCACATAACTCATCTAATTACTCCACCTCAAAGTCACTTGTGTTTAAAGGGCATATGCATTTACTTTTCTAAATTTTGAAATAAATATTTATGACCTAAACGAATTCAAATAAAAAATGTTTCAACTAGAGAGTTGCAGGTGCCAAGAAGCATGCATGAACGGTGAACGCATTGGCTAGTTGATATTCTCTTCCTTGGGGAGCATCCTCGGAAAGCACCTTGGGCAAAGGCATCGGTCCAGTGTCCTCGGCAAATCAATAAATTTGAACTTCCTGTGCCATCTGCATGAGAGTATTGTCACATCTGTGGTGCACTCGCCGGCGTCGAGGAGCTCGAGACGAGGGCAGTGTTTGATAAGCCCGAGCAGCGTGGCCTTTGAGACATGGCCGTATCCTAGTTCAATCCACTCCAGCATTGGGAGCTTGGTGATCACCCTATCCAAGTACTCCTCCGGCAGGCACCAAGTCAGCGTCATGAGGCTCCTCAGAGACGGCGCCCTGCATGCATGCATGCATGGTCATGGATGCAAGATCTAATTGCGAGGCGACAATAATACCATGACATAGACGAAAGAGGAACACGCCGGGGAAGAGGATTGGCACCACCGCACCAGCAAGTTAGTAGCATGTCTAGGGATGAGACGATGATCGATGAATAATCCGATCTGAGACTGAAGATCGACACGATTGTATACGTACCTGTCGGCGAGGTAGGGCAGCAAGTCGGGGTCGTCTGCGACGCCGTGGAAGGACTCGCACAAGCCGACGCTGCGGTCCACGGCAGCCCCGCCCCATTGCCAGCCGTACGAGCCTGGCTTGTTCGTTGATGACATCGCTCTTGTCGAAGCTGAGGTCGATGTGCCGCCACAGCGTCGGCTCGTCGACCGTGACGCGCCGCCACTCGGCGCACACCAGTCCCGCGCCGCGTAGTCCAGTGCTAAACAATACAAAGATAGTAGCGCTCGGACATCCGGACAGAAGCGTGCGTCCGGACGTCCGTGCCTCCTCCATCACGCGCGTCAGCGGAAGACGCCGTGCCCGCCGCTCCTTCTCCCTGATCCCCACCTATCTCTCCGCGATTCCGGACGCCCGCGTCTCCTCCGTCACGCGCGTCCACCGTTCCTTCCCCTTGACCCCCTCCTCTCTCTCTCTCTCCGTGCAGGCGGGACTCGGGAGTCGGGACGAAGATGAGCATGCTTCGTTCGCAGGACTCTAGGCGCGTTGCGCGCCCGGACCTCTGGCCCCCTGCGCGCCCCAACCGTCGCCCCCCTACTCGACACACCCCATCTCCCGGCACCCGGGCCATGCCCCATGACTCTCTTAACATACCTCTGAAACATGAAACACTTAAATACAATGTACGTCTAAATTAGATGAAACATTTAAAACATACACTTGCAACACGTGTGTAAAACATATGCAACATTTAGATAAAACACTTACAACCTGCAACATGAAAACACTTACTGCAAAACAAGATTGAAACAGCTGAAACATTTGGAACATACTCTTATGCAACATATGTGTGAACACATATGCAACATCCAAATCAAAACGCTTGCAACATACGTCTGAAACAGATGAAACATTTTGAACAAACGCTTGCAACATGCCTCTAAAAACACTTGCAACATATGCAACATCCTGATCTACTTTTGCAACATCTATATTAAACACTTGCAACATACCTCTGAAACATCTGAAAACACTTAAAACTACATTTGCAATATAGGGGAGGGAAGGCTGGGGCCGGTCGATTCCGGGCGTCAGGGTGGGAGTTGGTGGCAAGCGGCGGCGCACAAGCACCACCAGCACTGGCCGCGCTCGTGGGTGCCCTTGGCTTGGCCGGGGACAACCTGAGACGCGTGACGGTACCACTAGCACCAGCAGAGATGAGCGGCGCGCGTGGCGGCGTGGGAGCGAGCGCCGTGGGTTGGGCGCGTGGCGGGCAACAGCAAGGAGTGAGTGGCGCGGGTGGGATTGAGGCGTCTAAATGGGTGAGCGCCCTAATTGTACCATTATCGTAAACAATAGTCTCTGCCATCCACTCCAATCCTTATGAAATCCAAATTCAACGGAGAGTCCAACTAAAATAGTCTCCCATTCAGTCCTGTGCTAAACAATAGTCTATGCCATCCAATCCAATCCTTATGAAATCCAAAACAATCCAATTTGAAACACAGACGTACTCCTACGGTACAGCAATAGGCCAACAACATGATGTTTGAAGCAGCACGGGTCCCACCCATGACGCATGTGCTCCCTCATCCTCTCGCCAGCCCCTTCTCTTTCTTTGCCCGACGGCACCTACGAGATGGACCTCAGTCCTCATGGCAGGGTTTAGAATTTCGACCGGTTTTCTCTGAAAATCGGCGATTTTCGTTCCCACCGGTGACCTTCGGTAAATGTACATATTAATAATTTTATTTTGTTTAGACTTTTTCAAAAATTAGCTAAAATTTCATGAAAATTAAAAAAAATTGACCAAAATTTCAACCGATTTTCACCGGCTTTTGAGATTTTCGTTTCTATCGGTCCCTCCGGTGTTTGTGTTTCAGCCGGTAGGCTGAACACTACCACAGGTCACAGCTCATAAAGTCACCAGGGCAGGCAATGCGAGGCTTGGCGGCAGGTGTGGAGGGCATCCTCTGGCAAGGTCGGCCCGAGGCCTGGCCACTGGCTTGAACAGCGCGCAGAGCATAGGGTGGCCACCGGCATTGGCGTAACAAGGCTCGACTGCCTATGCGTGGTGGGCAAGGCGACAATAAGCTCGGCCCCTGCTGTTGTCGATGTCGCGTGCGAGTGAGGTCACCCGCGGTGGCAACGACGTGCAGCCAAGCTCGCCCGAGGCTGCGAAGGCGGCGGGCGACCTCGGCCTCTACGGCGACGCGTGCTGCGAGCTCAGCCTCTGGGCCAGTCCATATGAATTTGATTATTATGAGGTTTTCTATCCAACAACATCCAACGCTATTGGATCAATGAGAAATGGATGTCCATATCCAATCAAATCCAAATCCAACATAATCCAAATACGAAAATCCAATTGGATCTTGGATTACGATGTGTCCATTGCCCGTCAATACCTGGAAAATTAACAGGTAGGGTTGTCAAAAAAGATACAAATATTCAAGTAACATTTTTTAGGAGATATTCGAGTAACAATAAATAAATGAGCAAGAGGCAACGATGGTTGGAAAAATACCAGTGGTACCTTTAGGTACTTTTTTTCTATTATCTGCAGTAGCCAATTAATTGAGAACATTATTTATAAAATGTAATTTTTATTATAGATGATATATTGGTAATTCAGCTTTTTCTCTTTCTCGTACTAGGCAGCAAGCATGACTCAGTTTGTATCGAGCCAGCCGCGGCCTTCGCCTTCGCCAGCCGCCGCCATCGCCATCTTCGGGTGGGTAGCAGCTAGAACTGGGAAACGCGCAAAGCATGAGCAACGAGCAGCTATAATGCTTCGATGAGTGATGATGGCCTACCTGACTACCTCCAGGGTAGGCATGAGGATCGAACATGAGGGGGCGAGCTCCATTACTCGTGGGCGACGGCGGCGTGCCGATCTCGCGATCAGCAGAGTCTGTGAGATCGAGGAAGGAGTGCCAGTATGCACTGGCGACGGCAGATAAGGTTTTGGGATTTGTTTTGAAAAAAAATTCGTTCACAACCGAATTGGACAAATTTCGGGAAAATTCGGATGAATTTCGGACTCAATTTGGTGAATTTTCGGAATGTGAAACGTAAAATTTGTTTCGGACCTCACCGAAATGGACGAATTTCGCTGAAATTCGGACTAATTTGGTCGAATTCAAGAACTGATAGGGCCTACCGCCTACCCTGCTCGTCTTTCCCCAATGCTGGATATCCTGAAGCTATATTCCAGTTATCTGAAAAATGTAGAAGCAAATGCTGTTTTCATTGAATTGAGGCAAAGGTTGGATAGGGCTCTGCGACTCTGTCTGAATTTGTGCAGAATGCTACTGCTGCAGTTGCTTGTTGCTATGCTATATCCATCAATCATCAATGTGGTTCTGGGCATGTGAACAAGCTGCACCTCTGTCTGAATTCATGAAGCCACCGAAATCTCTTGCTCGTTTCACCTAAATATGAGCATTCACACACGGAAGTATTAGCATGTTTGATTTGTTTAGTGCTTAATGATAACAGATCAATGTACAAATGTAAGCTACTACCTGACGTTCGATTCACCATCACTGTCACTGTCACTGTCAATGGTGCTTGAAAGATTCTTCATAATGTACACATCATAAATTTTGTTTCCTTTATGATCCAGCAATAGCTGATGTACCTGTTCCGGTGGTCCTTTCATCGAAACAAAGTCATTTGGGGCTCGTTTGGATAACCCAAACCCTGCCGTTATCCCTGTGTGTTCGACCGGTGTAAAGAGGCCCGTGGCTCTGCTCCCCTTCATGATCCACGAGTCCATTTGGATACCTATCAGGACGAAGAAAACACGTGCTTTTGGAGCCTCATCCTCGCCATTACCCGGGTAATAGAAAAATCGTCTCCAGACTCGTGATTATTTTCCCTCGGCCATCGCGGACTCTCGCGCGCATGCTCGCCGTCGCCACCGTCCGCCGTCTGCCAATAGTTCCTGCCACGCTGCCATCTCATGCCTCACCATGATGGCTAGGCTTTGAGCGGAGCGCACCCTTCTCCAACTCGAAGCAGCGCCCTATTCGCCGCCACGCATGCTCGGGATCTCGCCTGCGGGAACGTCGATCTGCCCACCGCCGTCCGTTGCCCCGCTGTCGAGAAGACGAACCTGCTGCCGCTCTTCGCCTTGAGGTAAGGAAGTTGTAGGTTTCGTCCTTGCCCTCTCCCTTGTATTCTACAGCACGCGCGTCGCCGCCGTTTGTAACTCCGTTGCGACTGAGCCGCCAAAACGCGAGGGCTGCCGTCTCCGGTCTCCGGGGCAGGATGAGGACCCCACATCCGAGTTCGCCGTGGAGAGCTCCACCTTCCCTTGCCTTCTCGAAGCCAACCGAGATCTGTGTGCCCTTGTCCCTATAATTCTGGCGAGTTCATGTCCTCGGCAATGGTGTTCTTCTACGCGCAGTCTCTCAAATGGTTGTCGGGAATTTTCTCACAGCAGGGGAGAGGGTGTCATGTGCAGGGGAGAAAACCCCTTTAGGGGTGTTTGGTTTGAGGAGTTAAAGTTTAACAAATACTGTAGCACTTTTGTTTTATTTGATAAAAAGTTTTCAATTTTGCACTAATTAGGCTTAATAGATTCGTCTCGTAAATTACTCCTAACATGCAATTAGTTTACATTTAGTACTCCATGCATTTGAGGGAACATTAATGTGATGGGAGTTAAACTTTAACAAAATCAAACCAAACGGGGCCTTAGTATTCAAATCCACGTGCATTTCGCTCCCTAGCATCCAAAGGAGCCCTTGGTGGGTTGCAGCCTGGCCGGAGGTAAAACGCAACAGGTTAAATAATTGGAAAAAGTCTACTTGACCCCAACTACGGGGGTCGTCTACTTTACCCCGAACTATGAAACGGTCTAATTTACCCTCTGAACTTTGCAAAACCGGCCAAATCGCCCCTCGAGCGGTTTTAGGAGGTGGTTTTGCTACAGTAACAGCTGTTTTGCTACAGTAACGGTGGTTTTGTCTTTTTCTTTTTAAATTTATTTCGTCTGAATCTTTGAAAAATCATAGTAAATCACAGAAAAATCATAAAATAGAAAATCCAATTTTATTGGACTCCACATGAGTAGATCTACACAGTGAATATATAATATAGTATGCTTTAGTACAAAGTTTTTATTGTATGAATTATTCAAATTAATTACAGAAAAAAATAGATCCAAATTTACAGCAAAAAAACTTTGTACTAAAGCATACTATATTATATGTTCATTGTGTACATCTACTCATGTGGAGTCCAACAAAATTGGATTTTCCATTTTATGATTTTTCTGTGATTTACTATGATTTTTCAAAGATTCAGACGAAATAAATAAAAAAAGAAAAAGACAAAAACGTTGTCACTGTAGCAAACCGCTGTTACTGTAGCAAAACCACCGCCTAAAACCGCTCGAGGGGGTGATTTGACCGGTTTTGCAAAGTTCATGGGGTAAATTAGACCGTTTCATAGTTCGGGTGGTAAAGTAGACGACCCCCCATAGTTAGGGGGTCAAGTAGACTTTTTCCTTAGATAATTTGTTTAGGTGATTGGCACCGGCCTTTTTGGTTGCATAACTTTTATGTAATCTAACTTAATTTAGGTTTATTTAGGTCGTGTTGGCTTCTATTCCTCACGGTGATCTATAGATTAGTTGAGGATGTCGTTCCCGGTCAAACTCCGCTTCTGCTTAATGAACATGCGACACGCTCGTGAAAAAAAAATGTTCAGGCGAATAAGGTAAGGTTCAACAACGACGAGTCACACAGGTCCCACTTGCCAGGGTTATATCTTTGGCCCCGTTTGGTTTGCGTGTTAAAGTTTAACTAGTACTGTAGCACTTTCGTCTTATTTGATAAAAAGTTTTCAATCTTGATTAATTAGGCTTAATAGATTCGTCTCATAAATTACTCCTAATATATGCCGATATACATATAATTAGTCTACATTTAATATTTAATGCATTTAAAAAAACATTAATGTGATGGGAGTTAAACTTTAACTCTTGCAAACCAAACCGGCCTTATCCCCTCCTGTTATCTCTTCCTTCTCCTTTTCCCACTTCCGTCCCACGCCCGCGCTCTCGGCCTCTCGCCCGCCCGCCCGCCCCCCGCCGCCGTCGAGCGCGCCGGTCGTCTCGCCTCCGCCTCCAATCAAGCAAAGCCAACTAAACTGCGACAGAAAATACCCACTGCATTTGGCGGCATAATTTGAACTCTGCTCCTCCCAGCCTCCATCCCCATGGCGACGCCTCCGCTCTCCTCCGTTTCCACTCACCACCGTGCCCCACCACCATGGCCGCCTCCCAAGACTGCCACCAGCCCGCGAACAAATTTCCGTTGTGGCGTGCTGGCGCCAACGGCCGGTCAAGTCCTAGAGGCGGCCACCGCTCCTCCAAGTTCAAGGAGCTACAAGAACCCGCCTAGTCCGGTCCTGAGCTCCGACGTGAACCTTCAAATCCAGCGTCTCTGTCAGGCTGGTGACCTCGCCGCCGCCTTGAGGTTGCTGGGCTCTGACGGCGGCGTCGATGTGCGGAGCTACTGCGCGGTCGTTCAGCTCTGCGGGGAGGAGCGGTTGTTGGAGGCTGCGACGAGAGCACATGCCTTGGTTCGTGCTGGAACGGGTGGAATCGGGAGCGTCCTTGGGAAGAGGTTAGTGCTAGCGTACCTGAAATGCGGCGACCTGGGCGGGGCAAGGACGGTGTTTGATGAAATGCCTCCTCAAGTCGCTGATGTCCGTGTCTGGACTTCGCTGATGAGCGCTTACGCGAAGGCCGGTTATTTCCAGGAAGGCGTTTCGCTGTTCAGGCAGATGCAATGCTGTGGGATTAGTCCGGATGCGCATGCTGTTTCCTGTGTACTCAAGTGCATCGCGAGTTTGGGCTGCATCATGGAAGGCGAGGTGATTCATGGGTTACTTGAGAAGTTGGGTCTTGGGGAAGCATGTGCGGTTGCTAATGCCCTGATTGCGCTGTACTCAAGGTGTGGACGGATGGAGGACGCGATGCAGGTATTTGACAGTATGCATCCCCGGGATGCCATCTCTTGGAATTCTATGATTAGTGGATGCTTTTCAAACGGATGGCATGATAGGGCTGTTGATCTTTTCAGCAAGATGTGGTCTGAAGGTACAGAGATCAGTTCAGTGACAGTGCTCAGTGTTTTGCCTGCTTGTGCGGAATTAGGTTATGAGCTTATTGGAAAAGCAGTGCATGGATACTCCATAAAGTCTGGATTGCTTTGGGGGCTTGAATCTGTACAAAGTGGAATAGATGATGCTCTGGGATCCAAATTGGTATTCATGTATGTGAAATGTGGTGACATGGTCTCTGCAAGAACGGTGTTTGATGCAATGTCATCAAAAGGTAATGTGCATGCATGGAATCTGATAATGGGTGAGTATGCAAAGGCTGGTGAATTTGAAGAAAGTCTCTCACTTTTTGAGCAAATGCATGAACTTGGAATTACCCCAGATGAACATGCCATTTCTTGCCTTCTGAAGTGTATCACTTGTTTGTCTTGTGCCAAGGATGGTTTGGTGGCTCATGGGTATCTAGTAAAATTGGGTTTTGGGGCACAGTGTGCAGTTTGCAATGCACTGATATCATTCTATGCAAAATCCAACATGATTGACTATGCAGTCTTGGTGTTTGATAGAATGCCTCATCAAGATACCATTTCTTGGAATTCTATGATTAGTGGATACACTTCCAATGGATTAAACAGTGAAGCTATTGAGTTGTTCGTAAGAATGTGGACACAAGGACAGGAACTGGACTCAGCTACGTTGCTATGTGTTTTGCCAGCTTGTGCACAATCACGCTATTGGTTTGTAGGAAGGGTGGTTCATGGTTACTCGGTCAAAACTGGATTGATTGGGGAGACATCGCTTGCAAATGCTCTTCTTGATATGTACTCAAATTGTTCAGATTGGCATAGCACCAATCAGATATTCAGAAGCATGGCTCAAAAAAATGTGGTGTCTTGGACAGCGATGATCACAAGTTATACCAGGGCTGGGCTGTTTGACAAAGTGGCTGGGTTACTTCAAGAGATGGTATTAGATGGTATCAAACCTGATGTCTTTGCAGTCACGAGTGCCCTTCATGCTTTTGCTGGTGACGAATCTTTGAAACAAGGCAAATCTGTCCATGGGTACGCCATCAGAAATGGAATGGAGAAGCTTCTTCCCGTTGCAAATGCACTTATGGAAATGTATGTGAAATGCAGGAATATGGAAGAAGCACGGTTGGTTTTTGACCATGTGACGAATAAGGATATGATCTCATGGAATACACTCATAGGAGGTTACTCCAGAAATAATTTTGCCAATGAATCCTTCAGTTTGTTCAGTGACATGTTGCTCAAATTCAGATCCAATGCAGTGACCATGACCTGCATCCTTCCTGCTGTTGCAAGCATTTCATCCTTGGAGCGAGGCAGGGAGATACATGCTTATGCACTTCGAAGAGGATTTCTGGAAGATAGTTATACATCCAATGCGCTTGTGGACATGTATGTTAAATGTGGTGCGTTACTGGTAGCTCGAGTTTTGTTTGACCGGTTGACTAAGAAGAACCTCATATCATGGACCATCATGATTGCTGGATATGGCATGCATGGTTGTGGAAAAGATGCTGTTGCCCTCTTTGAGCAGATGAGAGGCAGTGGTGTTGAGCCAGACGCGGCCTCTTTCAGTGCCATATTGTATGCTTGCTGCCATTCTGGTCTTACAGCTGAGGGGTGGAAATTCTTCAATGCTATGCGAAAGGAATACAAAATAGAGCCCAAACTGAAGCATTACACCTGTATTGTTGACCTGCTTAGCCGTACCGGAAATCTGAAGGAGGCTTTTCAGTTCATCGAGTCAATGCCGATTGAACCTGATTCAAGCATTTGGGTATCATTGCTGCACGGATGTAGAATTCACAGGGATGTCAAGCTTGCGGAGAAGGTAGCAGACAGGGTCTTCAAGCTGGAACCTGAGAACACAGGGTACTATGTTCTTCTTGCCAACATCTATGCTGAGGCTGAGAGATGGGAGGCTGTCAAGAAGCTCAAGAACAAGATTGGTGGTCGAGGGCTCCGTGAGAACACTGGCTGCAGTTGGACTGAGGTCAGGGGCAAGGTTCATGTCTTTATCGCAGATAACCGGAATCACCCACAATGGGACAGGATTGCAGAGTTTCTGGATGATGTTGCCACAAGGATGCGGGGAGAAGACCATGATCCTAAGAAAAAGTATGCTCTGATGGGTGCCAATGATGCAGTGCATGACGAGGCACTATGTGGGCACAGCTCAAAGCTCGCTGTCGCATTCGGTGTGCTGAATTTACCGGAAGGGCGGCCAATCCATGTGACAAAGAACTCAAAAGTCTGCAGTCACTGCCATGAGGCTGCCAAGTTCATTTCCAAGATGTGCAACAGAGATATCATTCTGAGAGATTCAAGCAGGTTCCATCATTTTGAAGGAGGCAGGTGTTCTTGCAGAGGGTACTTCTGAAAGAAACATCAGTCATGTAACTGTGGTTTTGTTTGTTCATTGGCAGAGAGCACATTTAATTCTACTAGCAGTTCTAGCACCACCATATAGCCTGCATCTGTAGTGATTTTCCTTTATAAAGATGAAGAGATGACATTAAAACAATGAGGGAAGAGACCTTTAGAAGGTAACAATTTTGTATGTTCAGGAAATAGAAGCTACTGTCCATAGAAATGTAAAGAAATTTAAAATATATATAAAAGCATTTTGGCATCTTTTACTGAAAATATTGTTACAAACAAGCTGCGTTTGCCATGGTAATTAAAACCCTTCCTGCAAGTGTAGCTTGCAAATGTGGGAGGAGGCCTGAGAGAATATTGTTCTAGCAGCTGATGATGATTGACTTATTTGGAATTTTTCATTCAAAGGGGTGTACAGTTCAGTTGTTATACAACATTGTTAATTGCAGAGGTAATGGCAGTGTACTTACCTGCTATCTGGAAAACTAACATTCCTTGTACGGTTGATATGTTTTTTATGTCAATCTCTCAATTAGACAACCCATCTTTTCACTGTGTGTGTAAAGCTGAATTAGTTGAACATGTAGTGCACTGCTCAGTAGAGACAATCTGGGTAAGAGATGAAAAGTAGACGATGGTTGTTTTGTGCTCAAGACCTGAAGTAGAATCTATAGCCCACATTTTCTTTGACTGTGTTGTAGTGACAACAGATGTGGGAGTTCTGAAGTTCTTGGATCTGGAGTGTTTTAGAACTCTGAATATGTAGCGAAATTGTAGCTTTGTTATAATAGGCAGTTGTGAGTATGATTAATTTGGCAGCCTTATGGGAGCTGTTGAAACGAAGGAATGAATGTTTTCAGGACAAAAGGTGGAGATGTATGGAATTGGTTTAGGGAAGATCCTATATACGTTAAAGAATTGGAGCGTGCTCTGTCGCACTTTCTCTATGGATGCTCTTGTGGCAGCCAGGCAGCTATCACCAAGTTGGAGCAAACAGCATAGAAGCCAGGAATACTAACAGTGATGTCTACAACGTCAGCAAATTGATGGGGGTGATGCTGCTTTAAGATTAAAGACCTGAAAATTGAGAAGCTATGCGCCCTCTGCTGATCTTGATGTCTGTCTTCAACTACAAGATTAATGGTAGAGGGCCTAGAACAAAGGAGAGCAGTCAGGCTCGGCGACCTCTCGCAGCAGCCTGGGAGAACGATGGCAAGTCTCTGAAGGTTGTAAGAGTTTGGTGATGAAGATGTAATGGTTCCATCTTTTTATGCTGGTGCTGTAGAGATGGTCATCCTATGAATGTTGTAAACACTTGAAGTGCCCTTTTGCTAATGCAAATGAGACTGGGGCTTTGCCCTATATTTGATAAAAAAAAGGGGGTACAACAAAGGTACTATCACTATTTCGATAAGTTGTGCTCCTCAAATGAAAATTCCATACCATGTATTGCGAACATTACTTGGTGACTGTCAGACCTATCAGGATATCAGCACACAGACCTGCTTATGGAGCACAAAAGGTACTTCTGCTATTTTGCTGAAACTCAAAAGGTTATGAGAAGTGGAAAACTACAACAAATCAGCAACAACAATGCATACCTATCCTGAAGAGAACACTGCATTTGATATTTATGAATCTGAAGGTGCCTAACAGTGTGAATCAGGGCTGTTACAGTTTCAGATTTCTGCCGGTGACGAAGTTCACGTTCACAGGTCAAGTGTTGGAACTGAACGCATAGCAGCATGTGTACTTCAAAAAATAGGACTTATTGGTGCATTTCGTGAATCAAAGCAGATTGTCATGCGAGAGGTCGCGTACATGAATGAATATATGAAGGTTTCAAAAGACGTAAATAAATATGGGCCGAGCCCATAGAAGAATTCCTTACGGCTCACCAGCCCATGGGCCTCGTCCCTTCGTCTACCTATCCAAGACCAATACCTCTCCCCATTTCTTCCTCCACTATCCACTCCCATCCCATGCCCGTCCCTCTCAAGGCTAAAACCTTCGCGTCCCTTATCCCCCGCAGGTCGCATCGCGTCGTACCAACAGCTCCACGAAGGGGAAGGCGAGTGGGGAGCGGAGATGGTGGTGCGGATCCGGCTGGCGCGGTTCGGCTGCCGGAACAGGCCCTTCTACCGGCTGATGGCCGCTGACAGCCGCTCCCCGCGCGACGGCAAGCACCTCGAGGTCCTCGGATACTACAACCCAATCCCTGGTATCGTCCGAGCCTAATTCATTGCGCCTCCCATCAGTTCGTTCCTTGTATTATCTGGTGCCTGTACCGGAGGTCGGATTGGACGATCTCGTGGCGGTTTTTATGGAGTTTGAGGATGTTTTAATCTCTGTTCTAACAGTTTAATTACACTGTTGAGATGAGGCGAGTATGCTTCATACTGTTGTACTGACAGTAGAGTTTCTTCTCATTTTTTTAGAAATAGTTGTGTTTCCTTGCTTTAACTGCTGAAGTCAAATATTAGCCTATCCATGTGACGATGACTAATGAAAGTGTCCTTTGTCTTGTTGCTGTGTACAGGGAAGGATGGTGGCAAGAGAATGGTTTTAAAATTTGACCGAGTGAAGTGAGTACATGTCAAATGATTTATATAGTGCATTTCACTTGACCTGTTGTGCATCCTCTAATGGGTATATGCAGGGAGTAGCTATTTTACGTGATGTAATTCTGTACCGTCTTTAAACCCCATCAAATTTAAATTGTCCGGTAGAAGCCAGCTTGAAAATTTGACCCAATTTTCAGTTTAAACTTTGCATCTTGGTGTTCAATAATATGTGGAGCATGATAGCATCAGGTGAATTGCCCCCTTTGGAGTGAGGGGTTTTTTATTCCTGCATATTTTCTATGAAAATGAAATGATTCGTGTGAAACTCCTACACGATTCCTATGAAATTACTGTGTTCCAAATGGGCCCATTATTCTACTGTGCATAGGCATAACAGGCATGACATGGAAAACTATATTTGTATAATCCATTTCAAGAGATACAGTAGACATGTTATAAAACTTTAGTATCTGTTCCCATTATTCAACACAAATGATGATATATTGGCCACAAATAACCCTCTTCATGGTGTTCCTCTATAGGCAGCTAGTTTTGTGGTGGATTTCTGTTATTGTGGTAGCTGTGACTAGGTAGAGTGTATCAAAACAAGCCTGCTTTTTTACTGTAGAGATCACTCATCTGTAGAACATGTATATGTGCAGAATCCAGATGCATGACCATGATTTAGAATAAGCAGTGTCTTGAAAAAAAATTAAATGAGGTTACAAGATTGTACTGGAACTGCTAATAGGTTTACTCTCTCATAACTGTTATCTTGCTGCAGATATTGGCTGTCAATTGGTGCACAGCCATCAGATCCTGTGGAGCGCATTCTCTTTCATGCAGGAATTCTACCTCCACCTCCGGCGCTAACTATGGCACACAAGGGTGGGCCTCGCGATAGACATCCTATTGATCCAATGACTGGACGCCCTTTGGACATTGAAGGCCTCACAATTGTTGATGATCCTAGTACCCCGCAGAGTGAAAATGGAGCCCCTATCGAAGAGGTGGCATGAATGAGGCATGGTAGTTTTATGCTTTAGTATAATTATTAATATGGAAGATAGGGGCTTCTTTAATCATTTATGCCCTTCAGATTGGACTGGTTGCTTTTGTTATATTTCCGCAATGTGAGAACTTTTCTAGCAACTGACATCTGATGATTACTTTATGATCCAAAGTTTGCATCTCAATATGCTCCTAATTTTATTGGTTTAAATATTCTTCACTATATCTCTGTGGAGTGTGAAACTAAAAATTCAGAAGTTTATCTTTGTTGACTATTCATTCATAAGCTGTAGGAGTATGTGGGACTTTGAAAATTGTATGTTTTTTCTTGATTGCCTTGACCTTGTACTGGCCTCTTCCAGGGTGGAATGACGGCTAAGTTATATGTGACAATTTTGGAGACCCCCTACTTTTGTTCATGGATGGTTATACTTGTCATACCCAATCAGAAGTAATGTATTTACCCGATCTGATAGGCAAGATGATATTTTTGTTTTTGGGTATCTACAATGGTAGCAGCCGGCATCTGTTAGATACATCTGCTCTTTGTTTATGACAGTGACATGATTCAGGTATTTGCAGTAGAATCATTTCCATTGCATGTGAGGAATTGATGCTTTTCTTGTATTGGTCTTACTGCCGCAAGACAAGTTCACCCACCTGGAAGCAATGTTCAGTGAGTCATGTTTTGCGGACCAAATAGGATGTTTCTTTCATTAGTCTATAAATGGAAAATGTTCGAGTGCTAACTCAAATTAATTCTGATTGAATGCCCGGTTTTTTTGTTTATTTATTATATATATTAGTGTGTGGATTGGAATGGTCATATGGTAGTGATTTACATATCATGATTCATGAACCACAGCTCTTCAGGTCATATAGTTGTGCACATTGAGGATTGATCAACATTGATAACAAGGTATATGCATTCTACTAACAAGTACTATCAGTAGACTCCTAGCTAGTAGTAGCCCAATTTCACTTTTATCCCTTGCATTGTTACATAAGGTATTTCTTCTCACCGAGGCCACCCAATGCTCGAGAAATGCTAAAGCGGTCTCACCAAGAAACCTTTTCCTTGGCGGCTGCAACCCAAAACATTATAAAGCCTGCAACCACACGTCCCAAATCTCTTCTCAGTTCTCCTGAATGCCATAAGAACATACGTGATTTTGTAAGCCAAGTGAAACTCCAAATCAATAGTACTTGAAGACCAGCAGCACACCATGGAAGAAGCGTCAAGAGGCTGCAGCTCACCATACTCGCTGATCTTCGTGCTAGCACTGGCCCACTGGTGCGTCACCACAATGGCGAGCTCCACCTTCACCGTATCCAACTACTGCTCCCAGCCCATATGGCCGGGGACGCTCGCCGGCGCGGGCACGCCGCAGCTGCCGACGACGGGGTTCAGGCTCGACCAGGGGCAGAGCGTGCAGGTCTCGGCGCCGACGGGGTGGTCCGGCCGGGTATGGGCGCGCACGGGCTGCGTGTTCGACGCGGACGGCAAGGGCACGTGCCAGACCGGCGACTGCAGCGGGCGGCTGGAGTGTGCCGGCACCGGCGCGACGCCGCCCGCGACGCTGTTCGAGGTGACGCTGGGGAAGGGGAGTGCGGGCGCGGCCGACCTGGACTACTACGACGTCAGCCTCGTCGACGGGTACAACCTGCCCGTCGTCGCTGTTCCGCGGCCGGGCGGCGGTGGCGGCGGCGGGTGCAACGCCACCGGCTGCATGGCCGACCTCAACCGCTGTACGTTCCTTCCGCGTGACGTGTGCGCGCGCCCATGCATGTCGTGTGGCGTGTGCTAACTACTAGTACCTGCTAGTCTTGGCTGCTCTGATGACGCGTGAAGCTTTGTGTGTCGTGTGTGTGACAGCGTGCCCCAGGGAGCTGCAGGTGGAGTGCGGCGGCGGCACGGTGGCGTGCCGGAGCGCGTGCGAGGCGTTCGGGCAGGACCAGTACTGCTGCAGCGGCGCGTACGCGACGCCCACGGCGTGCCGCCCGACGGCCTACTCGTCCGTGTTCAAGTCGGCGTGCCCGCGCGCGTACAGCTACGCCTACGACGACCGCTCCAGCACCTTCACCTGCCACAGCGCCGCCGGCTACACCATCGCCTTCTGCCTCCCTCCCTCCGGGTAATCTCGCCACACTTATCACCGATCGGAATCCACGCGCACAGAAATGTGTTTCCCATCTGATCAACATTGCTCGGCGATAACATGCCAAAAGTTCAGAGTTCATATCCGATCCTTGTCTGTTCGCGCAGGTTGCACGACTCTGATGCCACTCCCCTCGTTTCGCCGCCGGCATCTGGGCAAAGCTCCAGTGGCGGCAGCGTTGGCGGTGCTGACAGCACGACGTCGCCGCCTCCTACTGTTGGCAATGGCATCGGAAGCGCCAACGAGGCGCCCCCTTCCCCTGACAACGACGGTGAAGGAGCCACCAACCAGGCACCTCCTGCTACCGACAACGGCTGCGGCGGAATCACCAATCTGCAGCCACCTCCGACTGACAACGACGGTGCTGGAGGCACCTATGGGCAGCCGTGGATGACGACGTCACTAGCGAGCACGCTGCACGATCAGCTGTGGCTTCTGCTGCTTCTGCCTGCAGTGCTCTTGTTCTTCCTCTGATCAGTGATCACCCTCCCTCGCCAGGAAGATGAAGAAGCTCTTGTAGGATTCACTGACAATAGTAGTAGTAGTTACCTACAGGACAAGATTCACTGACACAATCCCTATAGCAGTGGTAAAACCATCCATCATGCCCGATCGAGATGGAAACATGTACAGACTGGATCCGTTTATATGTAGATTATATATAGAAAATAAAACAGGCTGTTCATCGTCTGTTCCATGAAAAATGTTCTGCATGTCACTTCCGTTGTGGTGGATTCATAGATTTTTCAGAGCGCACTTTGTTTCCTTCACTGAATGTCAATTCGTTTGCCACCGGTGGTTTGTCTTCAGAATTCAGAAAGCAGGCCCTGAAGAAATCGTGGTTACCATGCATCACACGATTCTCAAGCCGACGAAGAACAAAGATATATATGAGATTCATTCAGGTTCGTTCGTCATATATCATCAGTGAAGTGTCAACATGTAATACTGTACTAGTGATCTACTAGTAGTGTCATGAGGAGGATGAGGGGGAAGGGACAACAATAGGCGCCGGCGGCACCGTCTCCTCCAGCGGCCAGCACTCCCAGTCGCCGTCTTTGTTCTGCGACAGCGAGAAGTGCTTGGGCGTCCACACCTCCCCCCTGTCGTTCCTCTCCTTGGCGAGCCTCCTCGCCGTGTCCTCCACCCGCCGCTTCGCCTGCCGGGCCGTCTCCCAGTCCTTCTTCAGGATCGCGTCGCTCACCTCGCCCCAGACCACCGCGGACTCCGACGCCGACACGCCCTGTGACAGTGACACGATCGACAACATGCATGTTCATCATCAATCACAATCAGCATTAGAGCCTGTAATAATTAGTTAACAGTCGAGTCGTGTCCTCTCCTACCTTTGGGTCTTGCACCACGGGCGTGGCGAGGTCACCGATGGCGCGCTGTGCGTCGTAGAGCACGGAGACCTCACCAGTAGCGACGTCCTTGATCGAGACCTGTCGGTCCCAGAACCCATCGACCTCACACAGCGTCTCCTCAGGCGCGGACGAGCGGAAGATCCTGCCCCTGACGCACCGGGCGTCGCCGCCGCCGAACCCGAGGAACGAGCGTCGGGTCCGGCAGTAGTTGAGCGCGGCCTCGAGCCCGGACTCGGCGCAGACGACGCGGACGTCGCCGGCCCACTCGACGCCGGGGGACGGGAGGAGGCGGATCACCAGGTTGGGGCACCCGACGACGTACGTCTCGCCGTGCCTCGGAAGCCGCAGCTCCCGCGCGCCGCGCACCGCGGCCTCCACGCTCGCGCCGTGGAACCGCGGCGCGGGGCTCTGGCACCACACGAGGCGGACCTCGCGGCGCGCGTCCGTCGCGTGCAGCGCCGTCACGGGGGGCCGGTGCGAGACCTGCTCCAGGAGGACGTTGAGGCCGCCGGAGGAGCCGGAGGTGGAGACGTGGTGGGTCTCCCCGAGCACCGGGTTGTAGGGCGCGAAGCCGAAGATGGGCGGGCGCGTCATGGAGATGCTCCACGACACCACGGCGGCGAGGCGTTCCAGGCTGTCGGCCCCGCGCGCGCACCGGCCCAGGAGGTCCTCGCCGGCGCAGTACACCCCCTCGCCGTAGAGCTGTAGCTGCGACTTGGGCAGGTTGAACGTCACCGGCAGCTGCAAATCAATTCCAAACGTTAATTTGACGACCTTCATTATTCATTCAGACACTTGTTGCTGTTGTTTTATTTATTTAGGAGTATTTGAAAAAAAAACAAGAAAATTCAAATCAAACGTTTGCGTTGAGGAGTCGTTGTCCGCAACGCGCAAACTGCTAAACTTGTGCTTGTTGGTTACAGCATGCTCTACCTAGCTGACCACAGGACTTTGACCTGCTATGCTAGTAGGTAGTAAGAGTATCTCTAAGAGTTTGTCAAATTTTACTTGGCAAATCTTATGATTTGGCAAGTGGCTAAAACATATAACAAGTGAAAAAAGATTGTATCTCAAATAGTTTGCTATTTAGGTTTGGTAAAATTAGAAAAGTAGGCCCACATCCAACCAACAGATCAACTGTTTTTCGCCGTCTCTTCGCCTGGCCGTGCGTCGCGACTTCTCGCCTGGTCGCACAACGCAGCTCCGCGCGTGAACTGGTTCATGCACCGATCGGTGAACTGGCTGCCTTTCTCCCTGTATTTCACGTGAACCAAGTGCACTAGAGAAAAGAGGGAGAGGGAGGTGATGTGGCATCTTCTGATTGGAGTAGCCAACGTGGCCTAGGAGTGGATGGCCTCGGATGCCTTCGCTTCAGTCCGTCGGTCATCCCTGTCCTTTCCTCGTCATCGTGAGCGGAGCGAGTAGCAGAGAGGGGAAGGGAAAGGGAGAGAGAGAGCAGGTGGAGGCGCAGGACATGGCGGCGATGCGGGGTGGTTCTGGCGGTGCTTGGCTCCAGAGCAGCAGCGGCGGTGCTGCCTAGGGTCACGGTTAGCGCGGGCCAGGGCGGAGGCGGTGGTGCAGAGGCGCGGGGTGAAGCGGACGGAGCAGAGCGGGGCGTGTGGTGGGACAACAGTGAAGCGGTGGCGGGATACGCTGCAGCGGCGGGTGGAGCAAGACGAGGCGGGGCAAGGAGGTAGGATGGTGATGGGCTGCGCGGTGCTCCGTGTTCCTCGACAGCATCCCAGAGGTTGTCGTGGTGAGGTCACAGGCGAGCACGACGGCGGCGGTGTCGAGCCCCTTGACTTCGGCGACTTTGTGCTGCGGCGGCAGCGCCCGGGCGGCCTCGGCGTGGAGAGCTCGGCGGCGCTCGACTTCCGCAGCGAGGACAGGCGGAGGGCGCTGGGCGACTCCGTCGAGATCTGATCGATTCGAGTCATGGGGCCACGGTGAAGTTTCCTCGCGCGCGCGGGAGAGGAGTTGGCGGCGGCAGAAAACGCGATGGCAAGTGAAGCCCAGCGCGCAAATATGCGCGTGCGGACCGGTTGGATGGCAAGTTGCCAACTTTGCCAAGTCCATTTGCCAAGCCATTGGAGAAGGATTTTTTTTTTGTTTTGCCAAAAATTGTGGGATGGCAAGTTGATTTGAGGAACTCTTGGAGATGCTTGATTTTGTCACAGTTGATGCCATATGGAGACGAACGTCAGAGTCAGGACTGAGGACGCCTAAATTATGCCGATTGTTTAGGGTGCTCATCACATCACAGCTTAATTAATTAGTAAGTGGTGGCACGTACCTGGAAGTGGGAGAGGTCAGAGCCCGGGCGGACGTTGCGGAAGAGGCTGAGCACCCGCTGCACGAGGTTGGCCGGGCGGAGCTCCGCCGCGAGGCCGCCCTCCAGCGACAGCGGCGGCGTCAGCACCGCCGCGCACTCCGACTCCACCTGCATCACATCACACCAAAGTCAGACACAGCGTTCAATTCGTGAGGTTAAATAACATCTTTTGATTTTCAAAAAGAGAAGGTTTACTGTAATAAGTACAGTACTTCTTACTAGTACATCAAATGGACTGGACGGTAACGTCGGCCAAGATTTGTCAGGGTACAAACGATTACGAACGCGACGACGGCATGCAGGCCGGCACGCTCCCGCCTGCCTGCAGTGCAGACAGGGTCGGCGCGCCGCCGATCGAGACGCTGACACTGCCGAGTGCAGCCGAGCAGAACGGGCGAACGGTGCCCACGGGCGGCGTCAGATTTGGCAGTAGTAGTACGTGACTGCGTGCGCGTGCGGAGGTTCCAAATGGCAGAGTAATATGTATAAACAAACAAACAAACAAACAAACAGGGCAAAATAGAATGGGCCATGTTGTTGTCTCTTGCTCCGTTGCTCGGACCTCCCGAGGCGATCGATAGTAGAAACGGCTACGACAAGGGAACCGCCGGCCCGGGCGCCGCGCCGTCTGTTCCAGAAACGCCCCGCCCCGACGCCACCGCCCCCCGGCCCGCCCGGGTGCGATGAGCCGATCACCGCCTGACCAAGAAAAGGCATCTTGGAAATTTCTTCGAGCGTGGAGTGTACGTACAAGTAGCACGGTGGTGGTAGTAGTAGGTGGAATTTGTATGCTCTCCTCTCCTCTTTGGAGTGAGTATGCGCGGACCATATATATATATATATATATATATATATATATATATATATATATATATATATATATATATATATATATATATATATATATATATATATATATATATATATATATATATATATATATATATATATATATATATATATATATATATATATATATATAGAAAAAAAAGTCTACTTGACCCCAACTATGGAGGGCGTCTACTTTATCCCCTGAACTATGAAACGGTCTAATTTACCCCCTGAACTTTGCAAAACCGGCCAAATCACCCCCTCGAGCGGTTTTAGGCGGTGGTTTTGCTACAGTAACAGCTGTTTTGCTACAGTAACAGAGTTTTGCCTTTTTCTTTTTTTATTTATTTGTCTTTGAAAAATCATAGTAAATCACAGAAAAATCATAAAAATGAAAAATCCAATTTTGTTGGACTCCACATGAGTAGATCTACACAATGAATATATAATCTAGTATGCTTTAGTACAAAATTTTTGTTGTATGAATTATTTAAATTAATTACAGAAAAGAATAGATCCAAATTTACAGCAAAAAAAACTTTGTACTAAAGCATACTATATTATATGTTCATTGTGTACATCTACTCATGTGGAGTCCAACAAAATTGGATTTTCTATTTTATGATTTTTCTGTGATTTACTATGATTTTTCAAAGATTCAGACGAAATAAATAAAAAAAGATAAAGATAAAACCGCTGTTACTGTAGCAAAACAGCTGTTACTGTAGCAAAACCACCGCCCTAATCCGCTCGAGGGGGTGATTTGACCGGTTTTGCAAAGTTCAGAGGGTAAATTAGACCGTTTCATAGTTCGGGGGTAAAGTAGACGATCCCCCATAGTTGGGGGTCAAGTAGACTTTTTCATATATATATATATATATATATATATAGAGAGAGAGAGAGAGGGGTTTGCGTAGGAGTACGTACTAGTATTCTTGGAGATTGAGACCGCGTGTTTCCTGCCTTGTGAAAAGAAAAAGTGGGGCGCGACATGCATGGGAAAGAGAAAATGGTACAGTAATGGGGGATATTGCCGGTGGCAAGTCTCGGTGCATCGCATGCATTCGGTGGAAGGTAAGGTGACGACAAAAAGGAGGCTAGCGGAAATGCCTGCCAGAGAAGGCGCGGCTAAGAAAGGGGAAAACACACTCGATCGGTGATTCCCGTTTCCTGCCAATCAAGTCGATGGATTTATTTATTTCCTTCACAGCAAGCTGCATGCGACGGCGACCAGAGTGCGTGGTCGATGGACCTCGCGCTCCAGAGATGGAGCCGGCGGAAATTAAGGCGCACGGACGGAGCGCAAAGGACGGCGGCGAAACGGAGCACGCCAGCCGCGCATTACCGGGTGGGTCTTGTGTAAACGGAACCTTTTCCTTTCTCTCTTTCTATTACATCTTTAACGATTAGCAAAAGTCGTAAAAGCTAAGCAAGCTAGCGATCGAGAGGAAACTGAAGACCACACACGGCTCGCCGGGTGACGTCCGGGAATCTTAGCTTTATTTATGTATTCGTCCGACCAACGGCGGCGGATTGCCCGCCGCGCCGTCGCCGGCGGTGGCCGGAGTGGGGAGGGAAAGCACACAGTACGGCCTCGAATCAATCAAAGAGATGGAGGCAGGCAGGCAGGGGAACGACGTACCATGTGGGCGGGAACGACGGCCGGCGAGAGAGAGGATTAAGGAATCGAGCAGGAGCTACCGCCGGCGACGAAGCGGATGACGACCAATCAATCAATCAATCCCCTCCGACGCCAAAATATTCAGCTCCTCCTCTCCTTTGCTTTGCTTTCTTTGGCAGCTCCACGCACCGTGTTGGTGCTGGGCGCGTCGTCCATCTATCTATTTATATTATATAATCCGCCACGCATCAGATCGATCGCGCGCCGTCCCTGTCCGCTCGCAAGCCAGCCAGCGGTGGTGGCGTCACCTCCTCCGTGTGGCCGACTGGCCGTGTGTGTGTGTGTGTGTGTGTGTGTGTGTTGTGAATCGTGAAATCCGTCTGTTGGCTTGGAGTATGGTGTATGGACATATATCCTGCTACTCTGCCTATTGGCTCGCGCGCACAAGTTATCGCTCGCTCCAGGCCGAAAGCGCGCCCGGCGCGGCCCCATGCTTGGACTCATCGCTCACGCGGATGCTGCATCCAGCATCCAGATGGAAAAGCCCCTCCATCTCCAAGCATGGTCGCCGGCAGGGCCGCGTCTTCCCATTTCCACATGTGAACGAAACGGAGCTTCGCACAGCTTCCTATATTACGTACATACTCGTATTGCTTCCATTCCATTCAACTACTACTCGGCTACTCCTACAGCAAGTCAGCGCTCTTCGGAAGAAGAAGAAAAAAAGGCCTCCATCGACCCCGATTTGTTTATTCTCAGTTCCGCTAATTTTAAGACAAATTTGTATACCATGTATTAATTGTTAGCTACCTAATTTTAGCTTAAATTAGCTCTCATGCATCCAAACCAAAGAACAAAGACAGGTTAACTCTTTTAGCCAAATCTTCAACTAGTTGTTACCCAACTATGTAGCTCTTTTAGCCAAATCTTTAACTAGTTGTTACCCAATTATGTAGCCAACCATAACTAAATTGCACTAATTTTTGTAAGCCTAACCAGTAACTAGCCATGTGTATTCAAACGTAATTTTCATGTTGACATAATGTTATACTCTCTCCGATTCAGTTTATCTAGCGCACACGCATATCAATATTCAAACTTTAAAAACTTTGATCAATAATTAGGCTAATAATTTTTAACTATTATAATACAAACTTTATACGATTAGATTTGTAAGGAATTATACTATCCAATGAATATAAGTTTATAAGCATAAATAATATAATATAAAGAAAATAAATGGTCAAAGTGTAATCTAGAAGACAGTGTCATTCTAACTTGCGCCAGATAAAATAGACCGGAGGGAGTATTAGGTAATGTTAATTGGACTCCTACGGCCTTATTAGCATATCTGTATTCATCGAATTCTAATGATTGCTATGTTTTTATGCATCTATTACCTATAAATTTTCATGTTTTATTTAAAGAATAAAGTTCAATTAACCCCCTTGAACCAGTCGTTGGATTTGAAAGACGCTCTCGAACTTCAGTACTAGACAACATGTACACCTTAACTTTTGAAAGTAGACAAAATACCCCCTTGACCATTTCAAAAAGAATAACATTTTTCATATGAAGTCGTATGAATACAAATTTTGTATCAAAGTTGTAGAGCTCTACACGATCTGCAACTTTGTAGTTGATAACTTTTTCATGTAATAGAACTCAAAGGCTCAAATTTTTATTTTAAGCCATCGGATTTTAAAAAATTATTTTTTTGAATTTTTCAAAGGACCTCAGATGTTTACATAGTCTACATCAAAGGTGTAGTTCCTAGCTAGTAAGGTCTACAATTTTGTAGCTGACAACTTTTTTTATCTAAGATCGTTGTTTAGAGGCTCAAAAATCATTTTAAGTTTCCCAATTTTGATTTTTTTTAATTTACAAATGGGCTTTGATGTTGCAGCTCTCTTACTGGTACAATTTTGGTATAGACTATGGCCCTGTTTGGACCAACTAAACTTCTTATAAGCTGCAAAAGCTGGACGAGCCTGCTAATAGCTTTTTTATAAATTGGGTGGTTAAATGGTTCAAAATCAATTATAAGTTGGTCTGTCTAGATCAGTTAGAACTTTTTAGTAGCTAGCAACTTATTCTAGTTTTTCCAAATAGGGTCTAGGTCAACGTCCTAGGTCTTTTAAAAATTCAAAAAATGAATTTTAAAATATAGTAACTTAAAATGAATATTTGAACTTTTAAAATATACTAAATGAAAAGGTTATCAAATACAAAGGTGTAGATTGTGTTAAGCACTGGAACTTGTTTATAAAGTTTGTATTCATACTACTTTATATTAAAAAAAATGTTATTTTATAAGAGAAACACATAAGTTGGACGACAGGTGGGCCCTACTGCCACATTAGCAAAACCATTTAAGAAACCTCTTTGAAATGGTTAAAAGGTATATTTTATATGGTTTTTCAAGTTAAGATGTGTGTGTTACGCATGATTGAAGTTCGAGCGGCTCTTCAAATTCCCTGAGTAGTTCAGAGGTGAATCGAACTTTTATTTATTTTTTTTAAAAAACCACTATCTATTGTAGCTATGCTAATAAGCTATGGCTTTATAGCTGTTGAAAAAATACCGCTATTTAACATAGATCACAATTTAAAACCTTGGTCGATGGTTGCAACGAGTATAGCCAAATCGCTTAGGGTGTCCCCAACAGTCCTCAAATCGCTAGCTGTTCTGAAATTCTATTGGACGCAGAGGAGAAGGAGCACCGAGCTAGCGTGGTCTCAGTCGCTAGTCTCACACACACTCTGAGAAAGTTCTCTTTCTTAGCTCCGTTACTATGCCATATCTGCGCTCTCTATTTTTTTTAATTGTTTTCAGCTTTCAAGTAGATGACGATTAATTTGTTTGTCCCATTGAGGACGCCCTTAGGAAGGGGTCTCTGGTCATGACATCGGTGTGTCTAGCCATATCATGCCAATGATCCCTCTAATCATTGTGATACTAGTGATGAACTAGCCACCACGCATTGAATTGTTGTCCAACGAAACAAAATCTCAGTTTCTGTTGATCGACAAGCAGGGGCTAATGGGTTAGATAATGACTAGTACTAATTAAACCCAACCAACAGTAGTAGTGTGGTACAATATGGGCAATGCCAAAAACGTGACCATTGAATTTTATAAAAAAAACGTGACCATTGACAGTGATCTCATCCACGGAACAAGGTTAAACACAGTCTAGTAACTAGGCCTAATAATCCTAACTGTTCGCTTAATCGGATGTGTAAAGCACCAACGTCGCAGGAACACTCACGTCCCTTTGTGAGCACCACGCTTCAGAATGGATAGATTCTAGATTATTACTATTCACCGTGTATATAAACTCAAGATCATTCAATGAAAGACACTTCAATCATTCTCTTGTTCTCATCCTTTACATCTAAGGCTGTGTTCAGTTCCTTAAAAAAAAGTACTATGCGAAAAAAAGATTCCCCGCCACATCAAACTTGCGATACATGCATGGAGTACTAAATATAGATGAAATTAAAAACTAATTGTACAGCTTGGTTGTACTTTGCGAGACGAACGTTTTGAACCTAATTAGTCAACGGTTAGACACTATTTGCCAAATAAAGCCAAAACGTGCTACAGTACTTTTTTTTACCCCTTTTCAGGGATCTAAACACAGCCTAAATGTAAAAAAATGTTTCGTAGGTGCAAATTTTTTTTGTGAAAACGTAGGTGCAAATTTTATTGGAGTTTAATTAAATATAAGTTGACATGTCACTAATATATGATGACACGGCATAATATTTATGAGGAGAGAGAAGGGGAACAGTAACGCTCTCTACCGAGCGTTCGTCGGTCGGACAGGACGGACCCGCCTGCCCCCACTCCTCGTGTGCTCATGGCCTCGTGCCTTGCGCGCCGCGCGCGCCTCACGCCTGCACTGCGCACCGCCACACATCACGCCTCTCGCTCGAACTCGCGCTGCGCAGAGCCGAGGTCCGACCTCCGTGTCATGACATTGAGCTCTGTGTCGGCATTAAGCTCCGCGGCAACGAGCGTCCATTAGGGGGCAGCAAGTAAATGAGCACATGTTGCAACCGTATATTTCATGTGTTTCAAATGTATATTGTATATGTTTTATCTGGATGTTACAAAAGTAGATATGGTGTTGCATATGTTGCAATGACTATACACGTATGTTGAAAGTGTATGTTTCAAATGTTTCAGCTATTTCAAATGTATGTTGCAAGTGTTTTATCTGGGTGTTGCATATGTTGCACTAGCTATATACGTATGTTGTAAGTGTATGTTTTAAACTTTTCAGCTGTTTCAATCGTATGTTATAAGTGTTTTATCTAAATGTTGCATATGTTGTTGTGCCCATACACATATGTTGCAAATATTGTTGTAAATACTTCATCTGTTTCGGACGTATGTTGCAGAAAATGCTTTATGTTACAAGTGCTTCATGAGCAAGCGCAGGCGAAGGTGGTCCCCTCAGGCACAGCGGTCCTGTGCGCGCGCAGGAAGCGAAGTGGGTGGAGCAGCCGGCGCGGAGCATAAAGCTGTATCTATGGGCGTGCACCTGGCACGGAGCACGAGGCAAAGCGAAGCATGAAGCAACATCTATGGGCAGGCAGCAAGCGCGGAGTATGAGGCAAAGCAGAGCACGAAACTACACGTCATGTGGATATCATTATTGAAAATGGTCAGGCGGCCAGCACGGGCGTCTAGACGAACGTCGCGTCCGGACTGGAGGGGGAAGGGTTTCGTCCCGATGAAATCAGGTCGGCACTGTTTCCTACGCGATTGAAACCGGATGAAATCGGCATCGAGGATGATCGTTTGATACTCAAGCAGCGGAGAGATCCATACTGCTGCCGGATCTATACTTTAGGCTTTAACTATATGCTTGGCTGCTTCTTTCCCTAATTCTTTTTCTTTTAGCCAGGTTAAGAGAATTCGTAATGGGATCTGAATGTACCACTCTGAAGTCTGAACATTGTAGCGATCTTCTATTTCACCAGTTGCTCAATGCTGAATTTCATGATTGCAAACTGACAACAAGTAGTACTGTATTAATAAGCGGCTCTTGAATATGATATGACCACCACCAGCAGCGTACTATTGTTGTCTTGTGCAGTTTTTCAATAGCCGCTTATATATACGATAAATTCGCTCACTGTCGACTATCGTTGTCTGACCGGGAGGGCCACGACCTTATTGGTCGTGAATTCTGCGGCGCCGGTGTTGGACACGTACGAGGCTTTGTTAGACGGAGGAGCAATCAATCGAGCCGGCCAGCTGACAGAGACAGAGGCGGGTGCCGGTTCATCCTGACGGTGACGACACAGCCCCAGCCTGCCGGCTGCTTGTCCAGAGGCCCGGAAACGATCGACATGGCTCATGGCTGCGGTGCGGCGGCAAGTAGTGTACGTACGTAGCACGCGATCGATCGAGGGCGCGTATAGTACGTAAGAACTAGGCGTTTTCTGTTGCTTCGCTTGTTGCTAGTCCTACATACTTCGCTACCGTACCACGGCAACGGCATATAATATACGTGTATAGCGTGTTGCCCGTGAGATCGCTTCCGGCCGGCACCGTATGAGTATCAAGCAAAAGCAACACGCACGCACGCGTGAGCACGAAGGCAACAACACGCGAGTGATTGTTTTGCCGTGGCCGTGTATTTTCGCTCCAGCAGAAGCAGATTTGCCCAAACAGGACCGTCGTCGATCGCATCTTCAGCCGATCGGGAGCCTTTTTGACGTTTTGTGCACTCACGTACTAGTAGAACCGGAAATTCGGGCTCCCAAATTCACTGTGCAGAACCCCGTCACATCAAAATACCGGCACATATATGGAGTACTAAATATAGATGAAATCAAAAACTAATTACACAGTTTTGTTGTACTTTGCGAGACGAACATTTTAAGTCTAATTAATCAATATTTGGATAATTATTATCAAATAAAAACAAAATTACTACAGTGTCAATTGGATACCTTCTATGCATCAAAGGATGCAAACGAGTTGGTACAGCATCTGCTGCTAAGGCTTGTATGGATCTCAATGGATTTTAAGAATCTAATAGAAACAAAAAAAAAACTAAAATCTCATAATCACTTCCAAACAAGCTAGGTTGTAAGAGATTCTAATAGACAGATTATAAGAGTCCTAAAATCTACTACCTTTGTTCCAAATTGTAAGTCGTTCTAGTTTTTCGAGATACATAGTTTTTACTATGTACCTAGACATAATGTATAACTAGGTACGTAGCAAAAGCTATGTATCTAAAAATGTCAGAACGACTTATAGAGAGTAATAAACACAAATAATAGGAGGCAATTGAATTCTAAGAATAATTCCTATCAAATCAAATGCAATTTGAGGGCCTGTTTGTTTGAGGTGTAGCTTTTAGCATTTTGGCTCAAAAGCTGAGTTTCTAGCTTTTGGCTTTTGGCAGTTAACTTTTTATTATCGAATTTTATAATAAACTTTTAGTTTCTCAGCACACCCAAAAACTAGAAAAGCTCTTTTAATGTGTTTTTTATCTTTTAGTGTATTTACTCAGACACCATCTTTCCAGTTTTTTCATAACCATCTTTTAATAGTTGAGCTGTTTATTTTAGACTTTTGACTAGCATAAACCAGCAAATTTCTCACTAACAAAAGCAAAAAAAAAAAAGCAAAAACAAACGTGCCCTTACAAGATTAGCAATATCCTCGACTGAGAACCAGGTCATCGTTCAGTCAGGTGAAGAACTGAAGACCAGTAGTAGCAGACCACGGGCCGGCTGACGACCGGCAGGCGTGCACTGGACGAGCAGGGCGTGTCCCAAAGGCAAAAGCCCAGACGTGCAGCCAGGGCCCAGCACTACTCGTACTCGTTTTCGCCTAGCAGGCCGGGCCGGCGGGCCCCAGGCCACGATTTCTTATCCAGTTTTAAAACCGCTTCCTCCTCCTCTGGCCCACACACCCCATCGCGTCGCGGACTACGGAGGAACCCTCTAGGCCCCCCCGGCTTCGGAAACAGCGGGCTCCGTTCCCGGGCGGAGGCCGGCCCAGATCCGAGTACGGCGGCGGCGGCGACGGCGACGGGCGGGATGACGGGTGGCGGCCCGGCGACGGCGGCGGCGTCGCAGGCGTACGGCGAGGCCTGGTACTGGGACGAGCGCTACCGCAAGGAGGCCGGGCCCTTCGACTGGTACCAGAAGTACCCGGCCCTCGCGCCGCTGCTCCGCCTCTACGTCGCGCCGCACCACCGCCTCCTCCTCGTCGGGTGCGGCAACTCCGGTGAGTCGCTCTTCCTTTCGGGTGCCTCGGTCCGTGGGCCGGCGGGATTGGATGGAAGGAGGGAGGCCGTGGCCTGAGTGGTCGGCGGCGCTTGTTCATGCATTGTTCCTTCCCTCCTCTCCCGGGTCTCTGCTGTCGCGTTTATCCCCGAGTGCTTGTGACTGCGGAGACGGATGTGCGATTCGGAGATGGTAGCTGTGTCGGTTAGATCAGCGTGGTGCGCAATGTCGCTGTCCTGTACAAACTAGGAGCTCTTTCCGTTCGCGAATAGCTCTGCACTAACCATTTCTGTTGGAAGGATCTGATTGGATGGCATTTGACCACCTTATGTCTTAATTGAAGAAGAAATACAATGAGTCCGCCCTATTCACTCGCGTACATCCTGTATCCTGTATATAAGTATATATTCCTTACCCTCTGTACCTGGGCAGACCTTCAGTGTGGCTTGTTTTTAAACATTGCCGATGTTTTGGTTACATAAGTAAAAGAGGGCACCATGGTAGTCAAGTATTTCATTGAGAGGCCTTGCATTTCTGTGAGCCAGGTACCATTCTGCCCCTGTGCCATGATTGTCACGAAATCTGGCAAGGTTTGGTCTCTAGTGTGTCTGGTGAATTTTGCAAACTGAGAGTGCAGCTAGTGCATTGTACTTCACTTCTGTCAAACTTCACGAACCTAGGGTTTTCACCCACATGACATGAAGCTGCAAGTTTGCTTATGATTTTATACATTTGTTGGACATACTAATTAATTCTGTGTATTTGAACCTTTTAGTGCACGTAACTGAAATGTGAACTTTGTTGTTATAAAGTGGAAAGTGGTATCATTGTAGAGGTACAGTGGAGTTCTAAACGGTAACAAAGAAGCCACGCGCACATTCGTGGAAACTCATCCTAAATCACTCTAAGCGAAATTGTACTAGTATTATTTAAATCATAGCATTGATCTTCGAATGCAGTTAGAGATCTTAGATTGATTTATTGACTTATATTTCACCTGAGATTGGTTCAAGAGTAAGTCGAAAAAGTACTAGTAATATGGGATTGAGTGACTTGTATCACCTGAGAACTATTCATCTTCAACCAGTTTTTGTTTAAACCAAGCTTACATTCTTAGGTATGGAAATGGCTGGGTTCCCTAATTATTTTTTCTCGGTGGACCATAGGTTATTCATTAAGAAATGTCATCCTCACTCCTTTTGAAGTTGTATGATCATATGTCCATCAATTCTTGCTTTGCTTGAGGATTCATATTGTCCTTAGTTGCAAGCATAGATGTGCTTTCGTTTATTAATTTTAATGATCAATTTAACCACAAATACTAACCACAAGATTTCTACATTACTTTAGGTCTAGTGGAATTACTTATGTGGTTTATCTTTTGATTGTCGCAGTATTTGGTGAAAACATGATTGATGATGGTTATCAAGATGTTGTCAACATCGATATATCTTCTGTGGTAATTGATCAAATGAAGAAGAAATACCACGATAAGCCTCAACTTAAATGTATGATCTTTGTTCCCAACCTTCTGTTCTTGAGTACCTCTGCGGTATATCCCACATAATCTGATATCATTTATTTCCCTTGATTGGCAAGACATGAAGATGGATGTAAAGAACATGTCAGATTTTGAGTCTGGTTCATTTGATGCTGTTATTGACAAAGGTACCATTATCATTGCAGTACTTAACAGCATTATGGATGCAACTGCTAACATCTGTACCACAACATGGCATTAGTTTCTAACCCCTTTTATCATTTGCAGGAACACTAGATTCTCTTATGGTGAGTGAACTTTTGCCAGGACGCTTTGACATTCTCCCAGTGTGATACTCAACAGCATTTCTTGTATTTCAGTGTGGCCAAAATTCCCAAGAGAATGCAACGAAGATGCTAGAGGAGGTCAACAGGTAACGAATACATTGATATTTAACCATGATATATATTGCTTGATTGACTACAGCTTCTATTTACCCCTCCTGTATGCAGAATCATCAAGGAAAATGGTGTCTACATGCTGGTAACCTGAACTATTTTATTTTTTAAAGATGTAATTATTTTGTGCCCTTTAACAATTTTCTGAGTCCCATAATGCCTTAGATCACTTATGGGGATCCAAGTTACCGCTTGCGTCTCTTGAAGGACATGGAAAATTGGACAGTAAAGCTCCATGTCATAGGTTAGTTAGTTACCCACCATCAGGTCAATTTAACTGCACCTCTGCAGAGCTCCAATCACATTGACCTTTTTCATATCCAAAGTAATGTTTAGATTCGCAAATGTATTCCAAAGGAGCTCTTTTTTCATTTCGCCATGGTAAAATGCCTGTGCTTACAACTATAAATATACTGGGGTTTGCAGAAAGATGGGAGAAAAGTTCGAATCAGAACAAATGGGAACTGACAAAACCATTGCCTTTAGATGACGATAGCACATCAGTAGTTGCACTTCTTGGCCCGAAACCTGATGTTCACTACATCTATGTCTGTGTAAAGGTTAGCCTTGAATAATTTTTTAGAATGTTCAAACCTTTTTCCTTAAACTCTTAATAATACCATCTAACTCATCCATATTTTCCTAACGGATGTATCATCTCAGGGCACTGGTGGCGCAAGTGCTGGTTCTAAAGTTGGAGAAGCTGCCAATTGATTTCTCCTATAACCCTCTGAACCGACGTGCGTAACCAGTGTAGCAAATAATGTAGAACTAGAACAGATGTTGTACCTCAAATCTTTGTTGCTTCATTGAATAATAACCAGTGTGTGAATAATGTAGAACATATGTTGTACCTCAAATTGCAGTTGTTCCATTAAATAACCAGTGTGTGAATAATGTAGAACAGATGTTGTACCTCTAATTGTTGTTTCGTGAATTCGACAGACGCTCTCAGTGATGTTGTACTTGTACCAGATGTTCCATTCTACTAGATCAACTGTGTTATTAGATGTTTCCATGGTCCTTGTGATTACCTCTTTCGCCACAAAAGGCCCTGTAGTCTGTTGTGTGCCCGTTGAATTCTGCCTAGCAACAGTTGATGTGAATTCCTGACTATCAATTGTCTATGTTGCACAGTACTATACAGTACTCTCTTTAGTTTTGATTTTTTAATATATTGTTTTTACTATATATTTAGACATAGTGCATATAAAAAATTATGTATCTAAAATCCAGAATGTCCTATGATTTAGAAGGGAGCGAGTACTATGTTTTATTGTTAAATTTTCAACAAACTCAGAAGGTGTATATTGCACACACAATATCTGATCGTTTCGCTGAAATTTGACGCAGGCCTGGTTTAGTTTCCACCTCAAAACTTTACATCATATCACATCGGATGTTTGGACATATGTATGGAGTATTAAATATAAACTAAAAAAATAACTAATTACATAGATTGTGTGTAATTTACGAGACGAATCTTTTAAACCTAATTAGCCTGTGATTTGATAATAAAGTGCTACGATAACACATGTGCTAATGACGGATTAATTGGGCTTAATAAATTCGTCTCGCGACCGACGGATTCTATAATTTGTTTTTTTATTAGTACCCGAACACTATATGCAACACCTCTATGTGACACCCTAAAAATTACACCCTATAACTAAACAAGACTTTATGCTGATGCTTATGTTGAAATACCGTGAGAGAAAAACATTGTTTTTTCGTTGAAAAGTACTGATAAAGTAGTGCAGTAGAACAGGACCACGGTACTATACTATGTTTTAAATCCTTCTGAGTTTGTATAAACTTCTCTTCGAAGGATTTTATAGTTTGATTGAAAAGTCACTAGAGATGACCTGATGGGCCGATGGGCAATGTCCATTCTTTTTTTTTTTTTGAGGTTTCCACTTTCAAGCTTCAGCCTTCAGCTGCAGTTCGCTTACCTTTTCCGCACGTGAGAATCCCTAGGCGAAGAATGTTAAAAAAAAGGAAAGCTGGGTCCCATTCGATCCAACGCGTGCAGATGAGACACGTCACCCTTTCTCCCCCCACACGCCCTCCAAAAATCCCCGAGCCAAAACCCCTTTCCCCGTCGTCCTCTAGCCGCCTCGCCGAACTCTCTCCCTCCCTCTCCCTCTCCCTCTCCTGTCTCCTCCATCGCTCGCCGATTTTTCGCTCCACCCCTCCTCTCTCCCTCTCTTTCTCTCTCCTACCCCGAACCAACCAATGGAAGCTCTCGCGGGCGCCGCATCCTCCTCCACTCTCCCCGTGCGCCATCCGCCTTCCCGCGTGGCCGCGCAGTTCCTTGCGCTCCGCCCTAGCCGCTGCGGTACCCTCCGCGCGGCCGGCGCCGGCGGTGGCAGTGGCAAGGACGACGCCCAGGTGGCCCCCGCCGCCAACGGGTCTCCCGTCCTCAAGGTAACAGTTTATGCCATGATATATAGCCTCCCTCAAGGCGCAGCCAATGGTTTCCCGGGTTGTACGTGTTTGATGTGAGAGTAGATTGAGCGGCGGCCGATATGAGATGAATCCGGTAGCGATTGGCTTTTGTTTAGGCTGTTCTGTTAGATTCTGGACTGGATGCCAGGTATGGTGCATGCTGGGATGGCTGGATAGATTGGTGTTGCTGGAACTGGTTTAGGAGGGTTTATGAGAGGGTCAAAATTTCGTTATGTGCCAGTCAATTGAGAAGTACGGGTCATGGGTTATCTGTTGCCTGTTGGTGTAGCACTTCCATTTCCTAAGTTTTAGATTTGTGTCTCTGGATTTCGTTCACTAGAAGTTATTTATTTATCACCTTCCTGTTTATTGCTAAGAGAGCAGTATATGCATCACTTTATTCTGCCTCATTTACCTTTTGGTCTCCTGTGCATAGTTGATTATACTAAATGTTTTTTGACAGCTGAAGAGCGATTCTAGTCAAAATGGAGTCCTACCTATCGCGGCTGACAAGTCGCAGAAGGCTTCATCAACCAGCGTTAGTACTGACTCAAGTGGATCCAGAGCTGGCCTGTTTAGAACACCAATATCAGGTGGTGTACAGAGTGCAACTTCCGCCCACGGTCTACCTCCGCCAGCTTTGGCCGTTCGCAATTTGATGGAACAGGTAGCTTCCGCTAGCTACCATCTTGCTCTTGAGGCTTCCTGTCTGAAACAAAATCTCACATCTCTCGTCTGCCTGAGTGCCTGACTTATGTGTGTGTACCAGGCGCGTTTTGCCCACCTGTGCTCTGTCATGTCTGGCATGCATCACCGCCGTACTGGATATCCATTTGGTTCACTTGTCGATTTTGCTAATGATTCAATGGGCCGTGAGTTAGCTCCTTATTGGTACCATTTTTGGAAAATAATGCTAAGCTCTGTTAGACCACTGTTTCCAACTGTCGCTGTTGATGCCTTGTGCAGACCCAATTTTTTCACTGTCACCCTTAGCAATCCATACGAGGAACTTACTCGCTGACCCAAGATGCACGCTTGTTGTCCAGGTATGAAGTTTCTTAATATTTCCTTCTGGAGTTGTGGAGCATAAGTTCCATTCTTGGTAATACCATGTGTATCTTCTCCACAGGTGCCTGGATGGAGTGGGCTGTCAAACGCGAGAGTCACCATATTTGGTGATGTTTACCCTTTGCCAGCTGAACAACAGGTTTCTTTTTTACTGCCTTTTGTTGTTAGATATCTCAATCAGTTTGGTAATTAGTTTTCTGTTGATTACTGGCATTTCTTGCCATATGACATTCACTTCTGACTTCTGAATGCTACTGTGAAACAACTGTTGTTTGGTAGTCTTTTCTGGACTGAGATTTTTTCAACATCATACTCCCATAATTGGTAACTCCTGTTGAGCTACTAGTATCCGCTCTTGGTAACACTTTGCCATGGATGTAAAGGGACTAGTTTTTTTGTCATGCTCTTGAGACATGATTGAATTCGGAATGTATGATGTATCTTCAGAACTGTTAATATCAAGTTTTGGGTCATGTTTTGTTCTTCCATTCTTGGTTTTAGAACTTTGGTGAACGAACTGATTGTTCATGTTCATTAGGAATGGGCACATAAGCAATATGTAGCAAAACATCAGCAGTGGGCATCACAGCAATGGGGAAATTTTTACTATTACAGGATGCACAACATAAGGTCTGGACTTCTAATTGGTTGTGTTCCTTTATCATCCTGTGTTTTCCTATCCGTTTATCATTTGAGTTCAGCTCTGTAGTTTAAAATATGTGCTTCCCTGTTCATCAAAACAGTGTCTTGCTTGTCATTAGCCTTGTGTAAATTAGGAGTTGTGACAAACTATCTCACTAATTACAGTGACATATACTTCATCGGGGGCTTTGGAACTGTTGCATGGATAGATGTTAAGGAGTACGAAACTATTCAACCTGACAAGATAGCAGTTGATGGTGGTGACTTGCAAAGTTTAAAGGTAACCAACCATACCAGATGACTGAAACCTTGTTTATATGGTATAATGATCGCAGCAAGTTAACTGGGTCATTTGGCTGCCTACATACCACTCATATGTTTCTACAGTAAAAATATTCTGATACATTTCATGCAGGAGTTGAATGCTATTTTCTCTAAACCACTTCGAGAGGTCTTATCATCAGAAGGGGAGGTCGATGATGCTGCTCTTATATCAGTAGATAGCAAAGGGATAGACATACGTGTTCGTCAGGGTGCACAGGTAAAATGCATGCTTAATTGCTTATGATCAACCATGAGGCTATTGATACTTTACAAAGGATGATTCTCTCATCTTTTCTTTTTTGCCAAATTCTTGAATGTGTTCTTCTGTGCAGTTCAATATTCAGAGGCTAGCATTTGATGTCCCCCACAAGGTTGAGACTCTGGAGGAAGCCAAGAAAGCACTCCACAAGATAATCAAAGACAAGCAGCAAATAAAGTGAGGAAGGTTGCAGAAGCTGGCTCTACGCATTTTTCTAATGGTGTAAGGTTTCATTGCGACAGGACCGAGGATTACATAACGTAGCAGGTAGCATGAGCAAGTGAAAACGATGGCTGTCTTTTAATAATATCTATCTCCACCTGTGGTGAAGATTGTATATATGCTTGTGTTGCCATATCAATAATGATTATTGTGCGGTTGCTGCTTGAGGAAATCAGACCTTCTTCTTGCCTATTTCTGGCTTCTGGGTACCCTGGTAACCTGGGTATCAGTAATAGATTTTTCAACGTGAAGAAATTGTATCATTATGTGAGCGGTACTGATGTCTGGTGAAATTGTCAGTAGTTAGTTTGTGTGTTCGCATGTATACTTTCTGAAATGGACCTCAGTGGATCTTTGAGCAGGACAAAGCATCAATTCACACACTACCCGTGAGCAACGGATGACAGTACTGCTATTTGTGCAACAAATTTGTTTTCGAGCGAACGCTCTATCCTCTATCTTATTGAAAATGACAATGTTGCCTTATTTGGTGTTTGTAGCACTTAGGTCATGTTTAGATTAGATAAAAATAACTTGCTAGCTGCTAAAAAAGGCTCCAATTGATACAAATTCAAATAGACTAGCTTATAAAAAGCTGTTAACTGACTGTCGCTATTCCAACTCAAACATTGTCATCAGGTTGATGAGAAGCTGATTTGTTATGAGAGAAAAACATTGTTCTACGGCTAATAAACCAGCCTGATAAATTCAAGCGAAACGACTGGTGATGCTTTGGTGTGGACTTGGAAAAAAAAAAGAGAAGAGAATCCTGACAAATGTCTGAGTCGGCTAATATTCACGTTTTGCTCGGGCCTTGTTTAGATTCCAGAATTCACCCCCAAATTTCACTATGCAAAAAGAAGATTCTCCATCACATCAAAATGCCGGCACATATATGAAGTACTAAATGTAGATGAAATAAAAAACTAATTACACAGTTTTATTGTACTTTACGAGACGAACATTTAGAGCCTAATTAATCAAGATTTGGACAATTATTACCACAAAAAAAAACAAAAGTGCTACGGTGCTCGGGGTGGCACTGTGCCGAATCGGCCACCCCCGAGTCGGTGATCTAAACAAGGCCTCGTTTGGAGATTGGAAGTTTGGAACGCATCCTCCGAAAAAGGAAAGAGGAAGGAAGAAATGGGAACACATGGGCGTATTTTATGTAGATTCCATAACACTTTGGAAAAAAAAGTGAAGGCTGAAGCTTTGTAGCAACCATATAATTTCGAAAGCGGTAATACTTCCTATAGGGTGTCCGTCCGGACCGCCTAGCCCGCGCTGCGCACCCCACAGCCACCTCTTCGTTTCCCACCCTCCTGTCTCACTGCTACCAGAGTGAGCCGCTAGCGAGTGCCGAGAGGCCGCTGTCGGGGTCAGATCTAGATAGGGCAGAGCTCCACGTGGTGGGCTGCGTGAGACCTGCGCGCACCCCCGCCTGGACTCGCGCCTCTAGGCCTCCTCCTGCGGCCATGTTCTATCTGCCAATGAGTTGTTCGTGCCAAAGCACCGCGACGCTGTGAGGTCCTTGCGCCGCCACCGACAACCGCACCGCCGTGAGCTTCATGTGATGCCGCCACGAGCTCCACAACGACGAGCCTCCATTTGTTCAAGCAACAAGGTGACATTGCACTGAAAGCGCATGTTGCGAGCGTATTTTTCAAGTGTTTTAGATGTTTTCAGAGGTATGTTGTAAGTGTTTTATATGTTGCAAAAGTAGATCGGGATGTTGCACATGTTGCAATGGCTATACACGTTTGTTTCTAGTGTAGGTTCCAAATGTTTCATATGTTTCGGACGTATATTTCAAGTGTTTTTATTTGGGTGTTGCAAAAGTAGATTTAGATGTTGCATATATATGTAAGTGTTTCAATTGTTTTCATATGTATGTTGTAAGTGTTTTTCATCTTGAGTTTCAAGTTTGCAATGGCTACACACGTGGTTCTTTAGTTTTTTTTTCTGGTGTTTTGCAAGTGTTTTAGACATATGTTGCAAGTGTTTCAGTTGTTTTGGACATACGTTGCACGTGTTTTATTTGAATGTTGTAAAAGTAGATTAGATGTTGTACATGTTGAATGAGACCAACCCGCCATAGCCGCAGCTGCAGCTGCTGGGGTGCCGCTAAGCGGGCACAGACGGTTCCCGCGTGCAGTCCGGCAGCACAGGAGACATCCGGATGACGCGGACCCATGTGGACACGTGAAACGAGGAGGCACAGGAAACGGGGTGCATGGAAACGGGCAAGCAGACGTGCGCGTCCAGTCGCTTGCAAACGTTTCCAACACTGTCCAAACCAAAAGGCCTCAAAGGCCCGGTTTAGATGCAAAATTTTTTGCAAAATGGCCACTGTAGCGTTTTCGTTGTTATTTGATAAATATTGTCCAATCATGGTCTAATTAGGTTTAAAAGATTCGTCTCGTCCATTTCGTCTAAACTGTATAATTAGTTTTATTTTTTATCTATATTTAATGCTTCATGCATATGTCTAAAGATTCGATGTGATGGGGAATCTGAAAAATTTTGTAAAATTTTTTGGGAACTAAACAGGGCTAAAGTTGAAATGAAAAACTTTAGATTCAGTTTTCTCTGTCTTGCAGAATTTTTTGAAGTACATGGATTGTCTCAAAGATACTTTAGAACTACGGAGTACAGAGTAGAGTACAGACTGAGGTAAAACCATGAGATTTCCATCTTTGGCTGTGTTTAGTTCCATGGAAAATGCACTATGTAAAAAAAAGATTTTCCGTCATATTAAATTTGCGATACATGTATGAAGTACTAATGTAGATGAAATAAAAAACTAATTGCACAGTTTGATTGTACTTTACGAGACGAATGTTTTGAGCCTAATTAGTCGGACAATTATTATCAAATACAAACAAAATGCTATAATGTCGGTACAGTAAATAATTTGGTGAACTAAACACAGCCTTTGTGCGAAAAGATCTTCATGCAGTCCTTTATGATGCTTCTTTTTTATTACTCTTTCAACGAAGCATGTACTGCGGAGCAAATCCCATGCGGCCATGCCTCTGCTACCTGGGCCAAGCATGGCCCCACCGACTAGCCTCACGCAGAAGTCAATCGCGACCCCACACGACGGAGTACACGTCACGAGACCCCCGCTACGCTTTCACCGCGTCCCATCCACCTCCACCTCTCTCTTTTCCTCTGCCGGTTCTTCGTTTCGGGCGTGTTTAGATCAGCGGCGGACCCAGGATTTCAAACCTGGCTATACCCAAACAACCTTTAAATTAGATCAAGGAAGAAATCAAGTCGTGAAATTTGAGGTTTACCTATGTTTCTACCTTGCAGTTATCTTTGCAGGCAGATGAGGCTGCACAACGAGCGCTAATGAACACATAAAGTAGCGATCTTGAAGCTTAAATATATTATACATGTGTGTATACTTACTAACTACTAATTTTTCTCACAAAATGTAGGGTATGCCCGGGAATACCCGGGCACAATGCTAGGTCCGCCCATGGTTTAGATAGTGAAATTTTTTTAGAAAAGTTCTTGTAGCACTTTTCGTTGTTATTTGATAAAATTTGTATAACTATGGACTAACTAGGCTTAAAAGATTCACCTCGATATTTACAGATAAATTGTATAATTAGTTATTTTTTATCTACATTTAATGCTCCATACATACATCAAAAATTCAACGTGACAGTTACTGTGGAAAAAAAACTGCCTCTTTTTGGCCTCTTCGGTCCGATTGATTTCTCCCTTCCCTTACTCCTGCCCAAATCGAGGCAGGCGCGACCCTAGCAAGGATCTCGGCGGGCCGCAGCCATGGCCGAGGTCGCGGACGCGCGCGTCGCCCCCCCCCCCCCCCCCCCCCCCCCCCCCCCCCCACCTTTGACCACCGGCGTCGGAGACAGCAAGCGGGGCCGCGCCTCGCCCGTGCTCCCGCCGCCGCTGCCCGGCCCGCACAAGAGGCGTAGGGAGGAGGGCGGTGGCGGCTTCGACCGGCGCTGGCTCGGCCCAGTCGGCGGCGGAGGGCACGAGCAGGACGACAGGAGGTGAGTGGGCGTGGCGTTACAGGAGTTTAGCCTACTGTCTGTCTGTCTGTACGTCTGTATGGTTGAGAGGAGCTGATCGGAGCTTGCTAGGCTAGGTGCTCTGCTTGTTGCTGTCAGTGGGAACTGTAAGGTGCTTATTGTACATCGCTGTTTTTGGCTTGGTCTAGGTGTGTAGATTAGAGATTGTGACCTACAGTGTGCAATACCTCTGCGCGTTCTTAGTTCCTCTGTTTAGCTTCTGAATACTTTTAACACCGTCAATGACCTGACCTTCCTGCAGTGACTGTACTCACTACCTAATGTGCCATTGATAATCTGTACCTCCAGTGTCTTATGATGTTCCTTTTTTTTAATCTCAAGCTAGCATATCTGTTGATGATGTGTTGCAACTGTAATAGCTTTTCGCAGTTTTCTCTGTTTTGGTTTGTTGAACCTATTTGAGAACTTTGGATGGGGACGAGCAGGGCGATAAAGTGTGCGTCGGAATCAGGAGTTTAGCTTGGAGCTGATATGAGCATTGCTTATCAGAAATTGCTATTTTAGATACATAGGTCTAGCTATGGTGATTAGAGAGGTTGTGTCTTGCGGTGTGCGGCACTGCAAATGAGATTTCATCACATTAAGGATATCCGAACTATCCTATTTTTTCTGTTTAGCCTCCTGAATCCCTTTAACACCATCAATGACCTGAGCTTCCTGCAGTGAGTGTGCTTACATGCCATTAATGACTTGTTATATTTAAAGTTTTGTGATGCCCCTTTTTCATGTGAAGCTAGCATGTTTGCTGGTACGTTGCATCTGTAATAGCTTTTCACAGTTTTATATCTGCTTGGGGTTTGTTGTCCCCATCTAATAACTAAGTGGTTTATAGCTGTGAGCAGAAAGGAGGTAAAACATGTGATGGTTTTGTTGTCGGATGTTTTTTTATCTATCTATTCTTGCACATCGATTTGAATGCTGCGGCGGTTTTTGAAGCTGTTGAGATTAGTCTTATAGGTTGGAAATTGATCATGGTGGCAGTGGCATATGAGGGAGTGGACGGAATGGAGAGTTTATCGTGGTAGTTTAAACAAGAAAAAGAAAAGGCTGTCTAGGTGCTGTCAATTGAAATCAGTTGGTGTGTACTGGAAATTACAGTTTTTGTTTCGTTTAGCTATATTGATGAGAGGTCATAGGTTCCAGTGTGACACTGTGACATGAGGTTTCAATGCACGCTATTTGCTGTAATGGTGGTGTTAAGTGTTAACATGGAATTAAGTAAAATATGATACTTTTTTTATAAGATTTATAGGGTATTTGGCTATAAAAAAATTGCTTCATTACATTAGGAAACTGTTCTGTAGCTTTTATACTGAACCCCTGCAGCAATATTATCAAGTCGCCTAGTTGTATGGGGACCAATCAGATGACTATTAGACCGGTTAGTCTTCCCCATGTCCTTGTAATTGTACTTGTATCAAGGGTGTATATGCTATATAGTATAACTGTATCAGGTTGTATGTGCCATACTGCTATGTAGTATTCACCACCATTAATTGGTAATAATGTTATCAAGTCGTTCGACAAATCGCGATTAGTCAGGCTTATCGTTGCCATGGCGATTTTGTTTTGCACTACGATTAGTCATGATTAGTCGGGCTGATCGGTGTCATGGTGACTAGGATCGATTAGACGATTTGATAACATTGATTCAAGAATTCAAGTTTCACCATGGTTTCTGAGTCACCTGTGAATTGCTGTGAACTCTGGATCCTAGACTGGTGGGCCAAATTGCTAGCCTAATAATATTCTAAACGCAACATGAAGCTTAGTTTTCCTCCTCCCTGATTGGACGATTATTTGTGTTAAGTCTATGACTAGTCGGACAACTAGAAACCTAGTTGAGCTAATTGGTTGGTGGACCTAATTGAGGTCAAGGGACCGATAAGGATGACTTATCATGATCTTCGGATGACGTGATAACACTGCCCTGCAACGCCATCAATGGTGGAAGCTTTCCTGCGAATGCTTGCTATTCAACTAAATGTGCTATTAATAACTTGTGTATCTAAACGCTTGTGGCTTACGTTACAACAACAACAACAATATAGCATTTTGTCCCAAGCAAGTTGGGGTAGGCTAGAGATGAAACCCAAAAGAGACGAGAAACAAGGAGACACATAAAGGGACATAAAGGGCACAAGACAAAAAGAGGTCACGGTTCAGGCACGTTGATTGCCAATCTCCAAGCGCTCCTGTCCATAGCTAAATCCTTGGAGATATTCCACTCCTTAAGATCTCTCTTAACGGACTCGTCTCAAGTTATTTTAGGTCGACCTCTACCGCTCTTTACATTATCGGCCCGCTTTAGAACTCCACTACGCACCGACGCCTCAGGAGGCCTCCGTTAGACATGTCCAAACCATCTCAACCGATGTTGAATCAATTTCTCCTCAATTGGTGCCACCCCAACCCTATCCCGAATATCGTCGTTCCGGACTCTGTCCCTCCTTGTGTGCCCACAACACCAACGCAACATACGCATCTCTGCTACACTCAATTGCTAGACGTGTCGCCTTTTTGTAGGCCAACACTCAGTACCGTATAACATCGCCGGACGAATCGTCGTCCTATAGAACTTACCTTTCAGCTTCTGAGGCACCCTTTTGTCACAGAGAACGCCAGAAGCTTGACGCCATTTCAACCAGCCGGCTGAAATTCTATGCCTAACATCTTCATCAATATCTCCATCCTTTTGTAGCATCGACCCTAAATACTGAAAAGTATTCTACTAAGTCTGAACCCTTTCGACTCTAACGTGTGCCTCCATAGTTCTAACTTCCTATTAACCCTCGCCCTACTGTCGTCAACTAGCACCACATCATCAGCAAAGAGCATACACCAAGGGATATCACCTTGTATGTCCCTTGTGACCTCATCCATCACCAAAGCAAATAAATAAGGGCTCAAAGCTGACCCCTGATGCAGTCCTATTTTAATTGGAAAGTCACTGGTGTCGCCATCACATGTTCGGACAAACGTCACCACATCCCTGTACATATCCTTGATGAGGGTAACATACTTAGTTGGGACTTTGTGCTTTTCCAAGGCCCACCACATGACATTTCTCGGTACTTTGTCATATGCCTTGTCGAGGTCAATAAAGACCATGTGCAAGTCCTTCTTCTGCTCCCTATATCTCTCCATCAATAAATGCCTTCTCGAGGTCAATAAACGCTTGTGGCTTACATTAAACAAATATATTTCTTGATGCTTTCCTACTGTTGTAGATTTTGGTATCACTTTACTGTTTTCTCTGCATGAGAATGTGCTATTAAATTTGTGTATTCAAAAAGCTCGTAGTGTTACTTTTTCTAAGCAAATATATTTTGATGCTTTGAAACTGTTGAAGCTTTTAGTTCTATATATGCATGGGTTTGCTGTTTCAATTTGAGAACTCTAGGCAGTGCTATAACTATGAGCAGAAAGGAAGGAGATTATGTGACTAGTTTTTTAAAACTTAGTCCCCCAGTTCTTTTTTCTTCCACCTATTTTGAGCACTGTGTCAGTTTTTGAAGTTTCTGTGATTTGTTTCCTAGGTATCAAAATGGTCTTGGTGGCGTAGGAGGAAGAGGTGGTGATGGTCGATATATGAATCGTGCACCAGGTATGAATTATTGAATTAGTGAGTCAGGATTGCCATTACCTGCTCCTTGTCAAATTGTCATTTTTGTAAAGATATTATTAGTTGTAAGTTAGACAATAGATTGAAAAGGTAAGTGCCGATCTAGTTCATTTTCCCCGTAATTGATATGTTTCTCTCGATCTTCTTCGAGTGTGTCAAGCACACAACACAATATGTACTGTACACATTGGAATGGATCACAATTCATAGCAAATGTTTTTTTTTCTTAAGTCAAGTCTTCGAGTGTGTCAAGCATGTTAAGGGTATTATTGTAATCTCCTGTGTCTAGGTCTATATTCACCTCCTTTCATGAGATTGCTGGAGTTGAACAGGCGCATTCCTGTAGAATACCATGATATCATGCTGTCCTTCACAACATCATCCCCTCCAATGAATTGAATGTTGTAGTGCGCCTTCAGCTCGACATTGCTACTCATCAACTCCAAGAAGACAATGATGTAGTGCCTAGTGACATCGTCATTGCCGTTGGGGTAGAAGCGGATGGACCAATCGAAGCCACCATCAGTGAAGGTGGATGACCTTATGAATTTACCAACATCTGTGCTGCCCTTCTTTTGACTATAGTCATCTATCTCGAAGATGTGCGTGCCTGTATGGGCCTCAATGGTACGACTTGATGCTGTTCTTCTGGGTATCCGTGACATCCTTGAAGTACCTTCTCCTTCGAAACAATAATACCCTTAACAAAGCACACAACATAATATGTACTGTACACATTGGAATCGATTCATATGTATATCTTGTCATTTCAAGCTACTTATGCTTGAAATTTCTTGGTACTTGGTAGTGATGTTCCTTTAACTATAATTTTCCATATGATGTATAGATTGGTCGGATTCTGGACGCGGTGGATGGAATGAGGGACCTGGGAACAGTCGTAGGTACATATATAAATCTGAATTGGCTTTGTGTACTCTTTTTTACTTTCTGAGGAGCAACTCTTGTCAAGATTGTCATGGTTTTCACTATGATATTTTTCTCGAACATGCAAGACAGCAAGGGAGATGCATTTCATTCCATTGTAGAAGGAATAATAGGTTTCCACCAAAAATAGAAAGAAGAGAAGAAGAAAAACACACTAAGAAAAAAAATGTAAGATAATCTGCTGCTGCCCCTGTCTTCTGTTTTGCTGCAGCAGTGGACTTGGCAATCGGTCAGCTCTGCTGACTAGTGCTGAAGTATGGCAATAGGCCACTACTTGTTGTACTAGTTAGTACAAGTAGATGTATGGCAGTAGGCCACTAGTTGTAGTGGCTGTTCTTAGCCATGTAGGGAGAAGTTGGGGCTGATATCAGCCATACTCTTGTGTACCTTATAGCTGGTACAAGAGTTGTATATATACTCTAGACATGGAAACGAAAATTTCAGTTCAGAGCAGCAAACATTCTGAGTTTCAGACTTGTGCAGTGCTGTGCTCGTGTGCTCTCTGTTCTGACCCCTTCTTCTACCTCTAGCCATTGTGTGTGTGAGTGTGCTGGTGAGCTGATTGCTCACCTGTGCAGGAGCAGCGCCTTGAGCACGATGCGTTTTTTTCTCGGTGGCTAGTTTACTTCGTGCTCCTGGCAGCGCCATACAACTTGATTCCGCTGATGTGCCTAGGGCTTCCTGGTGGCATGACGTCCACAATGCGCTGGACCCGGGGTTCGCTCCTGCGGTGTTCACAGCACCGAAAGAATTCGAGTGGAGGCCCTACGGGAGTAGCTACTGGGTGTGTGGCCATGGTGTACACGATGGCGATGTAGTAGGAGCTAGGGCAACGTTGTCCTTTGCACGACGTGTGGTGGCCGGCGGCGTAGTGGGATGAGCACGCACTCCATGCTGTCTGCGGTGTCCTCTTTATGAATCAGTGTGACCGCACTGAAGGCGTATTACGGGTAGAGCACTTTCTTCGTCAGCGCCATCGCCTGCCAATGGAGGCGGCAACAGCCACACAGTCATGGCGAGCACGAGCAGCGCCTTGAGCACGATGTGTTTTTGTCTCTCTGGCTAGTTCGCTTTGTGCTCCCCGCGCCCACATTCCACCGCCACTTCATCTACGCCAAGCCATATCAATAATGATTATTGTGCGGTTGCTGCTTGAGGAAATCGGACCGTGTCTATTTCTGGCTTAAGGGTACCTGGTAATAATATGTGTCCACCTGTGGTCAAGATTGTATACTATATGCTCGTGTTGCCATATCAATAATGATTATTGTGCGGTTACTGCTTGAGGAAATCGGACCTTGTCTATTTCTGGCTTAAGGGTACCTGGTTACCTGGGTATCATCACAGATTTGTCAACGTGAAGAAAATTGCATGCCTTGATTTTGATGATAATTTGATCGTATCATTATGTGAGCGGTACTAGTCTGGTGAAATTGGCTATAGGCCCATGTTTAGATCACCTCAAAATTCCAAGTTTTTTCACTCTCTCTATCACATCAATTTTTAGCCGCTTGCATGGAGTACTAAATGTAGGTAAAAAAATATCTAATTACACAGTTTAGTTCAAAATCACGAGATGAATCTTTTAAGCCTAGTTGGTCTACGATTGGACAATATTTGTCAAATAAGACGAAAGTGGTACTATTCATCAGGTTGAAAAAATCTTCAATCTAAACAAGGGCTAGTTGTCAGTTGTGTGTGTTGGAAATGGCAAGCTTGCAATACTGCTGCACGTACACTTTCCGAAATGGACCCAGCTTGCAATAATGCAAGGCTGCAACCTCAGTGGATATTTGAGCAGGACAAAACATCATTGCACACAGTACCCGTGAGCAACGAATGGCAGTATTGCTATTTGTGCAACAAGTTTGTTTTCCAGCGAACCCTCCATCTTTTTTTTTAATCATAACGCTCTATCTTCTTGACAATGACAATGTTGCCTTATTTGGTGTTTGCTACACTTAGATCCTGTTTCGGTTAGATATAAAATAACTTGCTAGCTGCTAAAAAAGTTTCTGATTGATCTAAATAGCCTAGCTTATTTTCTATTTTTAACTATTCAATCACCTAGCTTATAAAAAGCTGTTAGCTGGCACTTTCTAGCTATTGCAACTAGCCACAGCGTTGCTTTTTATCGGTGCCCAAACACTCTCTCTCCTATTTGGAGCACCGATGCCCACGTTGTAGCCGGTGCTGAGATGAAAAAAAAGTGGCCACCGATGCATGTTCGTTCACCGGTGCTTCAAACATTAAAAAATATTATTCCTCGTTCGCCTCTGCCTCCGCGGCCGCTACGACGGTGTGTCGCGGGGTCCACAAGCACAGTGAAGCACCGGTGCCCACGCTGTGAGAATTGGAGAGCTGAAGGATCGGTGCTCTATGTCAGACTGAAATTTTTTTCGGCACCGCTCACACTGTGGACGGTCTTAGGCCCCTTTGGTGTAGCTTCGGACGGCTCCGGCTACCTCTGCTGCGACACTGTATCGCTACTGTGTTGCCACTGTTCACACGAGCTGATTTTCTCTCTTCTGTTCCTCTCTCATAGAGCCATTCGTCGGAGGAGGAGCTGCATTTTGGGCTCCTCCGGCTCCGGTCACAGTGCCACTACAGTACCAGAGCCCAGTGGCGGATGCACGATGCGGGATAAGGGAGGGCTAAAACAATGAAGATATTGATTTACATGAAGATTTAATGGTGAAATCACGCGTTTGCTACAGTGATTAGGCTTGAAATCAAGCCATTAGGGGGGCTGGAGCCCCCCAGCCCCCCTTTGGATCCGCCGCTGCCAGAGCCGGAGCAGGCAAGAGCCCAGCCAAAGAGGCCCTTATAAACAAATTTAGTTGATCCAAAAGCTGTTAGCTGATTCTCTCTGGCTACTGCAACTTACGTATAAACAAATTTAGCTGATCCGAACAGTGCCTTACTAATTTCCAAAAAAAAAAAGAACAGCGCCTTACCCGCCTGCGACTACGCGCGAAGCTGAGCTGCATCTGCATGTACGGAATACTTGCCTTTCTGCGAGTGCTTTAGGCTATCCGCACTCATTGACCTCTATATTCATTCTCTATACGTCCTAGTCAGCAAGATTCTCTCCTCTATACTCAATTCTCCCGCACCCATTCATCCTCTATATCATCTTCTATTCACTATATCCACTATGAGACCCACGTGTCACTTTATCTAAATATATCTATGTGTGATCTAGTTTTGAAGGATTTATTGAGACGAATTTAATGGTGCAATCGAAATTTAATTTGGATTTTTGGTTTATGAGTTATAACATTTTTTTTCTTTGTTTAGCTAGTGGGGTCCGCCACTGTTCAATATAGAGTAAGCACTGTACTACTCTAAATATAGAGTGAGAGAAAGAATAGAGTATCGTTTTAGAATACCCAGTGCAGCAGTTTTTACTCTATATTCATACTCTAAAGCTTTAGAGTATCATTTAGAGTATCCTGCTGCGGACAGTCTTACCCGCCTGGTACCGACCCGCGGTACCTGCCGACTGCCGTACTACATGTCCGGAGCGTGCAGCGTTTGCCTGTCTGTGTCTGATGACTGGTGATTGAGTGTGCTTTTTGTGTGATGGAATTTGAAAAAAAAGGTGCTTGCTATTGACAAACGCCTAAGTCGGTTAATATTTATTCAGTTCGCTTATGCTGAAATTTAATTTATGCTGATGCTTATAATAAAATATTACGTAGAGATTAGAACGCATCCTTCGAGAAGGAAAAAGGAAGGAAGAAACGGGAACGCATCCAAACAACACATGAAAAAGAACGTGAATGTTGAAGCTTGCGAAAACAATATTATTTTTGAAAGAGTTTATGAAAATCCACACAGTCCAAACCAAAAGACTCAAAGTTGAAATTGAAAACTTTAGATTTAGAAATTCTCTACAATATTAATGCTTGGAATAGGGTGTCCGTCCGTCTAGACTCTGTTGGCTTCTCGGGCCGGACCAGTCCAACAGGCAAGGCCTGCTCCATTCTACGTGCGGCTTCCACGGCGCCATTTGCCCACCGTGACTGCCTCCACAACCCCTGTCGCCCGGATTTGCCTTGGCCGCCGCGGTCACCTCCATCCGCCTGTCGCGGCCGCCTCCACTACGCCTCCTGCTCGGACTTGCGCCGCCCAAGGCTGCCGCCTCCATCGAGATCTGCACTGGCGACCTTGCGCGCCACTCCATGGTATCGAGCTTCGCTCCAGCGGCGAGATCCATGTCGACGAGCCTCCATTCGCCCAAGCAGTAAGTAGATGTTGCGCTAAAAGCACATGTTACAACGATATGTTTCATGCGTTTCAGATGTATGTTGCAAAAGTAGATATGGTGTTGCATATGTTATATAGCTATACACATATATTGAAAGTGTATGTTTCAAATGTTTCGGCTCTTTCGGGCGTATGTTACAAATGTCTATTCAAAATATTTCATCTATTTTGGATGTACGTTGCAAGTGTTTTGTCTAGATGTTGCAATGGCTACACACATATGTTGTAAGTGTATATTCCAAATGTTTCATCTGTTTTCAGACGTATGTTGCAGCAAGTATTTTATGTTTCAAGTATATATTCTTGGATGGATGACCAGAGTCACGCAACACACATCTGCAGGTGGGGCGAGCTGATCCCCATGTGCGAGCACGATATGGAGCAGGCGCGGGAAGAGGCATATGCACAAGCGGTCCCCATGTAGCCGTGTAAGCACGGGAAGCGGAGCAAGGGCGGGGCGGTCCTCACATACATGGTGTGGAAACAGAGACACGGGCTAGGCGGATAGAACTGGTGTGATGTTTCCTGCGTACCGTGGATGGAGGCGCCGTACACATGGGCGCGTGTGAAACGGAGCAGGCGACCAACGCGACAGTCGTGAGAGTCCGGACGTGGGTATCCGTTCGGACGCTAGTATCTCCTTCTCTACATTGCACAAATTTTTGATGTAGTATGACTTTGTCTTAAAGATACTTTAGCACTGCGGAATACGAGATTGAGAGAAATAAAGCCACCGGATTTTCAAACTTTACGCGGAAAGATCTGGAAGCTGTCCTTTATAGGCTTCTTCTTCTTCTTTTTACCCTTTTAACCAAAACCAGTCAGGCCCCCCGGCCCTAACCAAGCAATTCCCATGCCTCTGCTATCTGGGCCACACTGAAGCCGGCCCCACCGATCAGTGTCATAGGGCAGGCCAATTCCGACCCCACACGACGTTCTTCTTCTCCACGTCACGAGACCCTCCGCTACACGTCCCCCACATCCCCACACACCTCTCTCTCCCTCTTCCTCCCGAGTAGGGATGAAAACGGTACGGATATTTTCCGACCGTATTCAAGACCGAATCCGTTTAGAGGGGTTTTAATCCGCCCGTATCCGAGTCCGGATATTTAACATCCGATACCGTATTCGTATCCGAATATTTAAATCACATATTTATGATGTCGATATCCAATCATATCATATCCGGTATTTTTTATACTATCCATATTCGAATCCAAATCCAAATATAAATATAAAAACAAATACGATATCAGTAATATCCGTCCGTATCCGATCCGTTTTCATCCTACTCCCGAGCCCCGACGCACCTCTCCCGGCACTTCGTTTGTTCGATTGATTTCTCCTGAGCTCCTCGTCCTTCCCAAATCCCAACCCGACCCGAGACGAGAGATCCTCCAGATCGAGGCGGGCGCGCGGGCAGGGTGCCCTAGCAAGGATCTTGGCGGGCCCCAGCCATGGCCGAGGTCGCCGACGCGTCCCCACCCCCTGCGACCACCGGCGGCGGAGACCGCAAGCGGGGCCGGGCCTCGCCCGTGCTCCCACCGCCGCCGCCCGGGCCCCCGCCGCCGGGCCCGCACAAGAGGCGTAGAGAGGAGGGCGGTGGAGGCTTCGACCGGCGCCGGCTCGGGCCAGTCGGCGGCGGAGGGCACGTGCAGGACGACAGGAGGTGAGTGGGCGTGGCGTTGCAGGAGTTTAGCTTACTGTATTATGTATGCATGTATGATTGAGAATAGCAGATCGGAGCTTGCTAGGCTAGGTGCTCTGCTTGTTGCTGTCAGTGGGAACTGTAAGGTGCTTACTGTACATCGCTGTTTTTGGCCAGGTCTAGCTGTGTAGATTAGAGATTGTCACCTACAATGTGATGATCTCTCAGCGTTCTTAGTTCCTCTGTTTAGCTTCTGAATACTTTTAACACCGTCAATGACCTGACCTTCCTGCAGTGACTGTGCTCACTATTCGACCTAATGTGCCATTGATAATCTGTACCTCCAATGTCTTATGATGTTCCTTTTTTTCTTTATCTCAAGCTAGCATATCTGTTGATGATGTGTTGCAACTGTAATAGCTTTTCACAGTTTTCTCTGTGTGGGTTTGTTGAACCTATTTGAGAACTTCGCATGGGGACGAGCAGGGCAATAAAGTGTGCGTCGGAATCAGGAGTTTAGCTTGGAGCTGATACGAGCATTGCTTGTCAGAAATTGCTATTTTAGATAGGTCTAGCTATGGTTATTAGAGAGGTTGTGTCTTGCGGTGTGCGGCACTGCAAATGAGATTTCATCACATTAAGGATATCAAAACTATCCTAGTTCTTCTGTTTAGCCTCCTGAATCCCTTTAACACCATCAATGACCTGAGCTTCCTGCAGTGACTGTGCTTACATGCTATTAATGACTTGTTATATTTAAAGTTTTGTGATGCCCCTTTTCCATGTGAAGCTAGCATGTTTGCTGGTACGTTGCATCTGTAGTAGCTTTTCACAGTTTTATATCTGCTTGTGCTTTGTTGTCCCCATCTGATAAGTGGTTTATAGCTGTGACCAGAAAGGAGGTCAAACATGTGATGGTTTTGTTGTCGGATGTTTTTTTTATCTATCTATTCTTGCACGTCGATTTGAATGCTGCGGTGGTTTTTGAAGCTGTTGAGATTAGTCTCCTAGGTTGGAAATTGATCATGGTGGCAGTGGCATATGACGGAGTGGGGAGTTTATTGTGGTAGTTTAAACAAGAAAAAGAAAAGGCTGTCTAGGTGCTGTCAATTGAAATCAGTTGGTGTGTACTGGAAATTACAGTTTTTGTTGTGTTTAGCTATATCGATGAGAGCTCATAGGTTCCAGTGTGACACTGTGACACGAGGTTTCAATGCATGCTATTTGCTGTAATGGTGGTGTTAAGTGTTAACATGGAATAAAGTAAGATATGAGGCTTGTTTAAATTTTATAAGATTTATAGGGTATTTGGCTAGAAGAAAATTACTTCATTACATTAGGAAACTGTTCTGTAGCTTTTATACTGAACCCCTGCAGCAATATTATCAAGTTGCCTAGTTGTAAGGGGACCAATCAGACGACTAATAGACCAGTTAGTCTTCCCCATGTCCTTGTAATTGTACTTGTATCAAGGGTGTATATGCTATATAGTATAACTGTATCAGGTTGTATGTGCCATACTGCCGCAATGTTTTCAAGGCGGTAAGGCGAGGCGTGGCGACTGACTACCGCCTTACGCTTAAGCGACTAAGGCGTGAGGCGAGGCGACGCCTTATCAGCTTAAGGAAAACTTAAAAAAGCAGCTTAGAGCAGTAGATAACGAAGAAAAACGAAAAGGAAAAAATGAAAAAGAAAGGAGAAGGAGCAAGAAGTACCCTAGCCCAGCCCACCAAGCAGCCCATATATGCCCCTAACCTTCCTAGGTCATCTCTCAAACTCCCAATCCTCTCTCCAGCGCCGCCGCATCTCTCTCTGCCTCGTTCTCCACGACCATTCCGCCTCCGCCCCTCTCTGTCTCTTTCTTCCCTCTCTCCTCCAGATGACCAAATGTGCTGCTCTGCTTGCGGGATGTTGTAGGATGTTGCAGGCCAGCGCCGATTGGGGAAGATGGCCGCGGCCCGCACAGGCGGCCGCACAGCTCGGCGGCGGGCGGGCGGCAACTTCTCCCGTCGGCGCAGGAGAACGCGTCGGCACGGGCGAGCTGCGGCTTCTTGTTCCCCTCCCGCTCTCCCGCTCACGGGTGTGGAATCTCCCGTGCGCCCGCTCTCTCCCTCCCCTCTCCTGCTCACTGGTGTGGAACTAAGGCGAGTCGTCTGCTGTGGCGTCGTGCGTGCAGCGCCTTGGCGCTTCAGCGACGCCTAAGCGTCGATTAAGCGACGCCTTGAAAACACTGTACTGCTGTGTAGTATTCACCACCATTAATTGGTCATAATGTTATCAAGTCGTTCGACTAATCGCGATTAGTCAGGCTTATCGTTGCCATGGCGATTAGTTATGCACTACGATTAGTCGGGCTGATCGGTGCCATGGCGACTAGGATCGATTAGACGATTTGATAACATTGATTCAAGAATTCAAGTTTCACCATGGTTTCTGAGTCACCTGTGAATTGCTGTGAACTCTGGATCCTAGACTGGTGGGCCAAATTGCTAGCCTAATAATATTCTAAACGCAAAATGAAGCTTAGTTTTCCTCCTCCCTGATTGGAAGATTATCTGTGTTAAGTCAATGACTAGTCGGACGACTAGAAACCTAGTTGAGCTAATTGGTACCGATAAGGATGACTTAACATGATCTTCGGATGACTTGATAACACTGCCCTGCAACGCCATCAATGGGGGAAGCTTTCCTGCGAATGCTTGCTATTCAACTAAATGTGCTATTAATTACTTGTGTATCTAAATGCTTGTGGCTTGTACATTAAACAAATGTATTTCTTATGCTTTCCTACTGTTGTAGATTTTGGTATCACTTTACTATTTTCTCTGCATGAGAATGTGCTATTAAATTTGTGTATTCAAAAGCCCGTAGTGTTACTTTTTCTACATTAAGCAAATATATTTTGATGCTTTGAAACTGTTGAAGGTTTTAGTTCTATATATGCATGGGTTTGCTGTTTCAATTTGGGAACTCTAGGCAGTGCTATAACTATGAGCAGAAAGCTATAACTATGAGCAGAAAGGAAGGAGATTATGTGACTAATTTTTAAAAACTTAGTCCCCAGTTCTTTTTTCTTCCACATATTTTTAGCGTTGTGTCAGTTTTTGAAGTTTCTGTGCTTTGTTTCCTAGGTATGGAAATGGTCTTGGTGGCGTAGGAGGAAGAGGTGGTGATGGTCGATATACGAATCGTGCACCAGGTATGAATTATTGAATTAGTGAGCCAGGCTTGCCATTACCTGCTCCTTGTCAAATTGTCATTTTTGTAAAGATATTATTAGTTGTAAGTTGGACAACAGATTGAAAAGGTAAGTGCCGATCTAGTTCATTTTCCCCGTAATTGAAATGTTTCTCTTGATCTTCTTCGAGCGTGTCAAGCACACAACATAATATGTACTGTACACATTGGAATGGATCACAATTCATAGCAAATGTTTTTCTCTTAAGTCGTTGAGTGTGTCAAGCATGTTAAGGGTATTATTGTAATCTCCTGTGTCTAGGTATATATTCACCTCCTTTCATGAGATTGCTGGAGTTGAACAGGCGCATTCCTTTAGAATACCATGATATCATGCTGTCCTTCACAACATCATCCCCTCCAATGAATTGAATGTTGTAGTGTGATGGATAAGTCTCATGTGTGGTTGGTCTTTGTGGGGCTGTGCTGCTCACATGATCCTTGTGGCTAATTTTCTGTTTTTAGGACAGCATCTTAGACTAGAGGACAGCATCTTAGAGGACATCATCTTATACTAGAGGACAACATCTTAGCTAGGACAACATCTTAGACTAGAGGACATCATCTTAGCTAGGACAACATTTCAGCATCTTAGACTAGCATCTTAGACTAGCATATTGGCATATGCTTGGCTGGCTAGCAGCTATAAATATGTAACCCCAACCCCCCAGGTTGGTATGACATTTGTGTGAGTTTGTGTGAGAAATAAACCAGAAAATTGCCCCAACTCCTAGTGTCATCCTCTCTCGATGAGAGTAAGGATTCTACTGCTACCAAGAGCGAGCATCTCCTGCTCATCTCCTTCCCCGGTCTCACAGCAGCCCCAGCCGCAGCCGGTAGCAGCAGCAGCTCCGGCTGCCCCTGCTCTCCACACAGCAGCCCCCTCGATAGCGCGCCATGTCCGCAGGACAGTCTCAGGGCTCGGTCGCCTCGAGCACGCGGCGTCGGCAGGAGGCCGACCTCGCCGCGGCAGAGAAGCGCGAGCGAGCGGCGGCAGACGCCGCAGCAGCGGCGGCAAGAGCATCGAGGCTGGCAGCAGCGGAACTAGCAGCAGCTAGAGCGGAGGTGGAAGCAGCGGCGGCGGCGGATGCAGCGCGTGCAGCAGCAGCGGAGGTCGATGTTCTACGCGGTAGCAACAGCAGCTCCATCGCTGTTGATGACAGCGCCGACGCGGACCTCGAGCTGCTGGAGAGGGAGGCATCGCGAGGGCGAGCGGCGCAGTGGGCAGCCGCGCATGCTCACGAGCGCGGCGGTAGCCCAAACAGGCGTAGACACGCCGGCGACGCTCCTGAAGGAGACGCGCACGACTGTGGCGCTCCTTGAGGAGGCGCACATGGCGGCGGCGGACGGGTCAACGGAGAGCGCAGCCTTCACAGGCAGCGCGGCTCTCTCTCCCCGGTTCGGTACCGTGGTCACCACGAGTACCAGGCTGTCGTCAGGGACGTCGGCCCCGGCGGCGGGTGGCCTACCCTCACCAAGACCAACTACATTGAGTGGGCGGCGGTGATGAGGGTAAAGCTCCAGGTGCGGCATATGTGGGATGCAGTCCGGTACGGCGACGTCGACTACGACCAAGATCGACGGGCACTGGATGCTCTCATTGCTGCAGTCCCGCCCGAGATGCAGTTTTCGCTTACCAGCAAGCGGACTGCCAAGGAGGCCTGGGACGCCATCGCTGCGGCACGCATCGGCAGCGACCGCGCCCGCAAGTCCACACTGCAGGCACTTCGCAAGGAGTGGGAGAACCTGGCCTTCAAGCCAGGTGAGGACGTTGATGACTTTGCTCTCCGTCTCAACACTCTGTTGCAGAAGTTGGTGCAGTTCGGCGACGACACCTACGGCGAGGAGAGAGCTGTTGAGAAGCTCTTCCGCTGCGTCCCCGAGAAGTACAAGCAGATGGCTCGCTCAATCGACTCTCTGCTGGACCTCTCCACGATGACGATCGAGGAGGCGTTGGGCCGCCTCAAGGTCGTTGACAGCGATGAGCCACAGCGCCTCTCGGGACCCGTCACCATTGGCGGGAAGCTCCTCCTCACTCGGGAGCAATGGGCTGCCGGCCAAGGTGACAGGAAGAAGGGGGAGCCTTCTTCCACGACAGGCGGCCGCAAGCGTGGCAAGCCGCGCAAAGACGCGCAGGCAGGGGCGCGAGGACGTGCCGAGGGTGATGACCGTGGAGGCGCCCAGGGCGGCGCCGCTGGCAAGCAAAAGCCGGCACGGGATGACCCTTGCTACAACTGCGGCAAGCTTGGTCATTGGACCAAGGATTGTCGACAGCCATGACGCGGCCAGGCCCACGTCGCGCAGGCGGAGGAGCAGCCGGCTCTGTTCATTGCTCATGCGAGCATCGAACCACCTCCAGCGGTATCGGCCGCAACGACTCTCCTCCACCTTGACGAGCCAAAAGCACACGCCCTCCTCGATGACAGCTCCGGCAACGACAAGACCGACGGGTGGTGCCTTGACACCGGCGCCACCCACCACATGACCGGGCGGCGGGAGTTCTTCTCCGAGCTCGACTCAGGCGTTCGAGGCACCGTCAAGTTCGGTGACGCCTCCGCTGTGGAGATCAAGGGCGTCGGCTCTGTCGTCTTCGTCGCCAAGACTGGCGAGCACAGGCTGCTCACCGGTGTCTACTACATCCCCGCGTTGAGGAACTCCATCATCAGCTTGGGACAGCTGGATGAGAGCGGATCGCGCGTGGAGATCGAGCACGGGGTGCTGCGCATCTGGGATCATCGACACCGGCTCCTGGTCAAGGTCAACAGGAGCAACCGCCTCTACGTCCTTCACGCGCAGGTGGCGCAACCTCTCTGTCTTGCAGCCCGCCGCGACGACGACGCTTGGAGGTGGCACGAGCGCTTTGGGCACCTCAACTTTAAAGCCCTGAGGCAGCTCGGCAGCAAGGAGATGGTGCGGGGCATGCCGCACGTCGACCACGTGGAGCAGTTCTGCGACACCTGCGTCCTCACCAAGCTGCGGCGGCTCCCTTTCCCTCGCCAGGCAAGCTTCCGCGCCAAGGAGAAGCTGGAGCTCGTACACGGTGACCTCTGTGGCCCCGTGACACCGGCTACACCTGGAGGCCGGCGCTACTTCCTCCTCGTCGACGACATGTCCCGCTACATGTGGGTTGTCCTGCTCGACGCCAAGGCAACCGCGACGGACGCCATCAAGAGCCTTCAAGCTGCTGCGGAGGCGGAGTGCGGCCGCAAGCTTCGAGTCCTACGCACGGACAACATCGGCGAGTTCACGGCGGCCGAGTTCGCGGCGTACTGCGCCGATGAGGGGATCCACCGCCACTTCTCCGCGCCGTACACTCCGCAGCAGAACGGCGTCGTCGAGCGCCGCAACCAGACGGTGGTGGCCACCGCCCGTGCCCTCCTCAAGCAGAGAGGGATGCCGGCGATCTACTGGGGTGAGGCGGTGATGACTGCCGTCCACTTGCTCAACCGCTCCCCCACCAAGGCCCTCGACGGCAAGACGCCATACGAGGCTTGGCACGGGCGCAAGCCCGCGGTGAGCCACCTTCGCGTCTTCGGCTGCCTGGCCTTCGTCAAGGAGCTCAACCACGTCGGCAAGCTCGACGACCGGAGCACGCCAGGGGTCTTCATCGGCTACGCGGAGGGCGCCAAGGCCTACCGCGTCCTCGACCCTGCGACACGGCGCGTGCGCATCACGCGTGACGTCGTGTTCGACGAGGGGCGAAGCTGGACGTGGGGCAAGATGGTGGATGATGGGTCGACTCCGACGACCAACGATTTCGTCGTCGACTACGTCCACTTCAAGGAGGCGGGGGGAGCTAGCAGCTCGTCCTCACCGAGCTCGCCTACCCCACCACCTCGTTCGCCACCACCTCCGGCGAGTCCTTCACCACCGCCACCACCAGCTCCGGCAAGTCCACAGGCATCGTTGAGCTAGCTGGGCTCACCGACTGCAACCCAGCCCTCACTCCGAGGGAGAGGCTGAAGCTGAGACGCGACAGCACGACGGAGGAGGTGGACGCTACGCAGTACCGGCGTCTTATGGGGAGCCTTCGCTACCTCGCCCACACACGGCCGGACTTGGCATTCTCCGTCGGCTACGTTAGTCGGTTCATGCAGCGACCGACGACGGAGCACCAGCAGGCTGTGAAGAGGATCATCCGCTACGTTGCGGGGACTCTCGACCACGGCCTCTACTACCCGAGGTGCCTTGGGGCGGCACACTTCGTCGGGTACAGCGACAGCGACCACGCCGGCGACATCGACACCAGCAAGAGCACGAGCGGGATCCTCTTCTTCCTCGGCAAGTGCCTCGTTAGTTGGCAGTCGGTCAAGCAGCAGGTGGTGGCCCTGTCCAGCTACGAGGCCGAGTACATAACGGCCTCCACCGCTTCGACTCAGGCGCTTTGGCTCGCTCGACTGCTTGGTGATGTCCTTGGCAGAGACACTAGAGCGGTGGAGCTCAGGGTGGACAGCAAGTCCGCTCTGGCCCTAGCAAAGAACCCCGTGTTCCACGAACGCAGCAAGCACATCCGGGTGAGGTACCACTTCATCCGAGGCTGTTTGGAGGAAGGGAGCATCAAGGCGAGCTACATCAACACCAAGGACTAGCTTGCGGACCTGCTCACCAAGCCCCTTGGGAGGATCAAGTTCCTTGAGCTCTGCTCCAGGACCGGGATGGTTCAATTCTCCCACAAGACGACGCACAAGATTTAGGGGGAGAATGATGGATAAGTCTCATGTGTGGTTGGTCTTTGTGGGGCTGTGCTGCTCACATGGTCCTTGTGGCTGTTTTTCTGTTTTTAGGACAGCATCTTAGACTAGAGGACATCATCTTAGAGGACAACATCTTAGACTAGAGGACAACATCTTAGCTAGGACAACATCTTAGACTAGAGGACAACATTTCAGCATCTTAGACTAGCATATTGACATATGCTTGGCTGGCTAGCAGCCTATAAATATGTAACCCCAACCCCCCAGGTTGGTATGACATTTGTGTGAGTTTGTGTGAGAAATAAACCAGAAAATTGCCCCAACTCCTAGTGTCATCCTCTCTCGATGAGAGTAAGGATTCTACTGCTACCAAGAGTGAGAATCCAGCGACTAACATAGTGCGCCCTCATCTCTACATCGCTACTCATCAACTCCAAGAAGACAATGATGTAGTGCCTAGTGATATCATCATTGCCGTTGGGGTAGAAGTGGATGGACCAATCGAAGCCACCAACAGTGAAGGTGGATGACCTTATGAATTTACCAACATCTGTGCTGCCCTTCTTTTGACTACAACAACAACAACATAGCCTTTTGTCCCAAGCAAGTTGGGGTAGGCTAGAGATGAAACCCAAAAGAGACGAGAAACAGGGAGACACATAAAGGGACATAAAGGGCACAAGACAAAAGAGGTCACGGTTCAGGCACGTTGATTGCTAATCTCCAAGCGCTCCTGTCCATAGCTAAATCCTTGGGGATATTCCACTCCTTAAGATCTCTCTTAACGGACTCGTCCCAAGTTAGTTTAGGTCGACCTCTACCGCTCTTTACATTATCGGCCCGCTTTAGAACTCCACTACGCACCGACGCCTCAGGAGGCCTCCGTTGGACATGTCCAAACCATCTCAACCGATGTTGAATCAATTTCTCCTCAATTGGTGCCACCCCAACCCTATCCCGAATATCGTCGTTCCGTACTCTATCCCTCCTTGTGTGCCCACAACACCAACGCAACATACGCATCTCCGCTACACTTAAATGTTGGACATGTCGCCTTTTTATAGGCCAACACTCAGCACCATATAACATCGCCGGACGAATCGCCGTCCTATAGAACTTACCTTTCAGCTTCTGAGGCACCCTTTTGTCACAGAGAACGCCAGAAGTTTGACGCCATTTCAACCAGCCGGCTGAAATTCTATGCCTAACATCTTCATCAATGTCTCCATCCTTTTGTAGCATCGACCCTAAATACCGAAAAGTATCCTTCTTGGCCACCACTTGCCCATCGAGGCTAACGTCTCCCTCCTCGTGCCTAGTCGCGCTGAAATCGCACCTCATGTACTCGGTCTTAGTCCTACTAAGTCTGAACCCTTTCGACTCTAACGTGTGTCTCCATAGTTCTAACTTCCTATTAACCCCCGCCCTACTGTCGTCAACTAGCACCACATCATCAGCAAAGAGCATACACCAAGGGATATCACCTTGTATGTCCCTTGTGACCTCATCCATCACCAAAGCAAATAAATAAGGGCTCAAAGCTGACCCCTGATGCAGTCCTATTTTAATTGGAAAGTCACTGGTGTCGCCATCACATAGTCGGACAAACGTCACCACATCCCTGTATATATCCTTGATGAGGGTAACGTACTTAGTTGGGACTTTGTGCTTTTCCAAGGCCCACCACATGACATTTCTCGGTACTTTGTCATATGCCTTCTCGAGGTCAATAAAGACCATGTGCAAGTCCTTCTTCTGCTCCCTATATCTCTCCATCAATGGTGCGACTTGATGCTGTTCTTCTGGGTATCCGTGACATCCTTGAAGTATCTTCTCCTTCCAAACAATAATACCCTTAACAAAGCACACAACATAATATGTACTGTACACATTGGAATCGATTCATATGTATGTCTTGTCATTTCAAGCTACTTATGTTTGAAATTTCTTGGTACTTGGTAGTGATGTTCCTTTAACTATAATTTTTCCATATGATGTATAGATTGGTCGGATTCTGGACGCGGTGGATGGAATGAGGGACCTGGGAACAGTCGTAGGTACATATATAAATCTGAATTGGCTTTGTGTACTCTTTTTTACTTTCTGAGGAGCAACTCTTGTCAAGATTGTCATGGTTTTCACTATGATATTTTTCTCGAACATGCAAGACAGCAAGAGAGCTGCATTTCATTGCATTGTAGAAGGAATAATAGGTTTCCACCAAAAATAGAAAGAGGAGAAGAAGAAAAACACATAGAAAAAAAATGTAAGATAATCTGCTGCTGCCCCTTTCTTCTGTTTTGCTGCAGCAGTGGACTTGGCAATCGGTCAGCTCTGCTGACTACTGCTGAAGTATGGCAATAGGCCACTACTTGATGTACTAGTTAGTACAAGTAGATGTATGGCAACAGGCCGCTAGTTGTAGTGGCTGTTCTCAGCAATGTAGGGAGTAGTTGGGGCCATACTCTTGTGTACCTTATAGCTGGTACAAGAGTTGTATATATACTGTAGTCATGGAAACAAAAATTTCAGTTCAGAGCAGCAAACATTCAGAGTTTCAGACTTGTGCAGTGCTGTGCTCGTGTGCTCTCTGTTCTGACCCCTTCTTCTACCTCTAGCCGTGGTGTGTGTGTGTGTGTGTGTTGGTGAGCTGATTGCTCACCTGTGCAAGGGATTTCTGGTCCAACAAAAAACATGCCAAAACACACACAAATTTCTGGTCCACGACACCAAAAGAATTCGAGTGGAGGCCCTACGGGAGTAGCTACTGTGTGCGGCCATGGCGTCCACGATGGCGATGCAGCAGGAGCTAGGGTAATGTTGTCCTTTGCACGGAGCACGGTGTCTGGTGGCCGGCGGTGCAGTGGGATGAGCACGTAGTCCTTGCTGTCCGCAGTGTCCTCTTGATGGATCAACATGACCGCGCCGAAGGCATATGGGCAAGGCACTTCCTTTGTCAGCACCAACACCAGCAAATGGAGTCGGCGGCAGCCGCGCGCATCTGTGGTGCGCAGGAGCAACACCTCGAGCACGATGTGTTTTTGTCTCTAGCTAGTTCGCTTCGTGCTCCTGGTAGCACCGTATGACTCGACTCCGGCCACAGCGTGCGTGCCTGCGTTCCACCGCCACTTCATCTACGCCAAGAGAACGGAAGTGCCCTTGGTCTTGGCACCGATGCACATCCTGCAGCTATGGGTATGGGAGCGTTTCCCTGAGCTTCGCCCAGCGTTAGCGATGGTAGGCGTCTTGGACTCCGCTGACGTGACTAGGGCTTCCCGGTGGCACGACGTCCACAAGGCACTAGACCTGGGGTTCGCTCATGCGGTGTACACGGCACCGAAAGAATTTGAGTGGAGACCCTTCGGGAGTAGCTACTGGTTGTGCGGACATGGTGTTCACGATGGCGATGCAGCAGCAGCTAGGGCACTGTTGTCCTTTGCACGACGTCTGGTTGCTGGCGGTGGAGTGGGACGAGCGCACACTCCATGCTGTCCGCGGATCAGGACCTTCATGCGGTGCACAATGCCTCTCACGCCGATGCTGCAATCAATCCGCAAACAACACATCAGCCTGATGCATGATCTCGCTCCATGAAACATGGCAGCTTGTGCCCCATGTTGGCACTACTGCTCGCTAGGTGCCAATGTTGATCTTAGGAACACAAATCACAGGCTATCCTAGAACACATGAACGCTCAAGAGAAAGCAGTATGTGCACAACACTTTTTTCGTATGTGCACAACACTTTCTTCGTACGTGCACAACGCCTTGCCCACGATGTGTTTGTCTCTGTGGCTAGTTTGCTTCGTGCTCCCAGCGGTGTTGTCCGACTCGACTCCGGCTCCGACATCCTCCCGGGGGAGGTCCTCCCCATTGCCGTCCGTCTGGTGCCCGCGTTCCATCGCCGCTTCGTCTATGCCAAGCGAACGGAGGTGCCCTCGGTCTCGGTACCATAGCCAGACCTGCTATGAGCGAAGGTAACACTTGATTCAATGACGTTGGGCGGGCCTTCCCTGTAGGCTATCGGCTGCTGGCTCTTCTTCGTGCTGGTCGTCGTCCCTGAGGTTGAGCTCGTACTGCGACGGCAGCAACATGTTGAAACGACGCTTCAGATCTGGGTGCCCACGGAGCAGGACCATAGTCACAAAGTTTCTGGGTCGATGGGGTCGAGGTACGGGGTCGCGGTACGTGGTACGCTACTCGCGAGAGATTTTTATACTTCGGGTCAAAAATGAACCCATGAACCCGGGTCGGGGTCGACGAACCCGGGTCGAGGGTCGAAGATGGTGAACCCGTTTTATGTGACTATGAGCAGGACCCTCATGCGCTCCACAATGCCTCCGCGCTGATGTTGCAATCAATCCACAAACGATAGCTCATCATGTTTTGTTGCTTGATGCTATGCAACAAATACAACCAACGTCACATCTATGATGTGATTCAAGTGGCTTAGGTAAGAGGACACATCGCTCCACCTAATCCTCTGCCCATCATCTCCTTTTTTCCCTCTCCCATCCACTTCCTCTATTTCCAAAACAAATCTTGGTTCCTAAAAAATAAATCTAGAGTTGGGCATATAGATGAAATTTCTTCCACCATCAGAAGATTGAAGGCCAAAAGTTTAAGAACCAAGAGCAAAGCCATTCTCCTATTCCCACACAGCAAAAAATGGGTGGAACTCCTGCCCCGCCACCTCCCTTGGAGTCCACCCTCTCTATTTATATGAGGACCATAATCAGCCTGATGCATGATCTCGCTCCATGAAACATGGCAGCTTGTGCCCCATGTTGGCACTACTGCTCGCTAGGTGCCTATGTTGATCTCAGGAACACAAATGGCGATGCAGCAGGAGCTAGGGCACTATTGTCCTTTGCACAACGTCTGGTGGCCGGCGGCGGTGTGGGACGAGCGCGCGCACGGCGTATGTGCAGAGCACTTTCTTCGTCAGCACCAACACCCGCCAATGGAGGCGGCGGTAGCCACACGCGGCCGTAGCGAGCACGAGCAGCGCCTTGAGCACGGTGCGTTTTTGTCTCTGAGGCTAGTTCACTTCGTGCTCCCAACGGCGCTGTCCGGCTCGGCTTCGGCTCCGACATCCTCCCGGGGGAGGACCTCCCCATTGTCGTCCGCCTGGCGCGCGGTCACAGCGTGCGCACCCGCGTTCCACTGCCGCTTCATCTATGCCAAGCAAACGGAGGTGCCCTCGGTCTCGGCGCCGATGCACATCCTGCAGCTGTGGGTCTCGAAGCGCTTCCCTGAGCTTCACCTAGCGATGGTGATGGCAAGTGTCCTGGACTCCGCTGACGACGGTGACGTGACTAGGGCTTCCCAGTGGCACGACGTCCACAAGGCAGTGGACCCTGGGCTCGCGCATACGGTGGTCACGGCACCGAAGGAATTCAAGTGGAGGCCCTACGGGAATAGCATCTGGGTGTGCGACCATGGCGTCCATGATGGCGATGTAGCCGGAGCTATGGCATTGTTGTCCTTTGCATAACGTCTGGTGGTCGGCGGCGGTGTGGGACGAGCGCGCACACGGTGTATGTGCAGAGCACTTTCTTCGTCAGCACCAACACCAGCCAATGGAGATGGCGGCAGCCACACGTGGCCGTGGCGAGAAGGAGCTGCGCCTTGAGCATGGTGCATTTTTGTCTCTGTGGCTAGTTCACTTCGTGCTCCCAATCGCGCTGTCCGACTCGACTCCGGCTCCGACATCCTTCCATGAGAGGGCCTATTCATTGTCATCTGCCTGGCGCCCGGCCACAGCATATGCTCCCGTGTTCCACTGCCGCTTCGTCTTTGCCAAGCGAACGGAGGCACCCTCGACCTCGGCACCATAGCCAGACCTGCTATGAGCGAAGATTACACTTGATTCAGTCAATCACGGTGGGCGGGCCTTCCCTCTAGGCTATCGGTTGCCGGCACTTCTTCGTGCTGGCCGTTGTCCCTGAGGCTGAGCTCGTACTGCGGCGGCAGGAACATGTTGAAGTGACGGTTCAGGTCTGGGTGCCCACGAAGCAGGACCTTCATGCGGTGCACGATGCCTCTCACGCCGATGCTGCAATCAGTCCACAAACAACACATCAGCTCGATGCATGATCTCGCTCCATGAAACATGGCAGCTTGTGCCCGATGTTGGCACTACTGCTCGCTAGGTGCCAATGTTGATCTCAGGAACACATCACAGGCTATCCTAGAACACATGAACGCGCAAGAGAAAGCAGTATGTGCACAACACTTTTTTCGTATGTGCACAACACTTTCTTCGTATGTGGACAGCGCCTTGATCACGATGCGTTTGTCTCTGTGGCTAGTTTGCTTCGTGCTCCCGGCGGCACTGTCCGACTCGACTCCGGCTGCGACATCCTCCCGGGGGAGGTCCTCCCCTTTGCCGTCCGCCTGGTGCCCACGTTCCATCGCCACTTCGTCTATGCCAAGCGAACGGAGGCGCCGTCAGTCAAGGCACCATAACCAGACCTGCTATGAGCGAACATAACACTTTCTTCAGTCAATGACGCTGGGCGGGCCTTCCCTGTAGGCTATCGGTTGCTGGCACTTCTTTGTGCTGGTCGTCGTCCCTGAGGCTGAGCTCGTACTGCGACGGCAGGCACATGTTGAAGCGACGCTTCTGATATGGGTGCCCACGGAGCAGGACCTTCATGCGGTCCACGATGCCTCTCACGCCGATGCTGCAATCAATCCACAAACAACACATCAACCCGATGCGTGGTCTCGCTCCATGAAACATGGCAGCTTGTGCCCCATGTTGGCACTACTGCTCGCTAGGTGCCAATGTTGATCTCAGGAACACAAATCACAGGCTATCCTAGAACACATGAACGAGCAAGAGAAAGCAGTCTGTGTACAACACTTTTTTCGTATGTGCATAGCGCGTTGAGCACGATGTGTTTGTCTCTGTGGCTAGTTTGCTTCGTGCTCCCGGCGGTGCTGTCCGACTTGACTCCGGCTATGACATCCTCCCGGGCGAGGTCCTCACCATTGTCGTCTTCTTGGTACTCGCGTTCTATCGCCGCTTCGTCTATGCCAAGCGAACGGAGGTGCCCTCGGTCTCGGCACCATAGCCAGACCTGCTATGAGCGAAGATAACACTTGATTCAGTCAGTGACGCTGGGTGGGCCTTCCCTGTAGGCTATCGGCTGCTGGCACTTCTTCGTGCTGGTCGTCGTCCCTAAGGCTGCACTGGCGGCGGCAGGAACATGTTGAAGCGACACTTATGATCTGGGTGCCCACGGAGCAGGACCTTCATGCGGTCCAGGATGCCTCTCACACCGATGCTTGAATCAATCCACAAACAACACATCAGCGCGATACATGATCTCGCTCCATGAAACATGGCAGCTTGTGCCCCATGTTGGCACTACTGCTTGCTAGTTGCCTATATTGATCTGAGGAACACAAATCACAGCAATATGATCATAGTGGCTATCCTAGAACATATGACCGCGCAAGAGAAAGCAGTATGTGCTCAACACTTTTTTCGTATGTGCACAACACTTTCTTCGTATGTGCACAACGCCTGGAGCACGATGCGTTTGTCTCTGTGACTAGTTTGCTTCGTGCTCCCGTCCGCTCTGTCCGACTCGACTCCGGCTGGAACATCCTCCCGGGGGAGGTCCTCCCCATTGCCGTCCGCCTGGCGCCCGAGATCCACCGCCGCTTCGTCTATGCCAAGCGAACGGAGGCGCCCTCGGTCTCGGTACCATAGCCAGACCTGCTATGAGCGAAGATGACACTTGATTCAGTCAATGACGCTGGGCGGGCCTTCCCTGTAGGCTATCGGCTGTTGGCACTTCTTCGTGCTGGTCGTCGTCCTTGAGTCTGAGCTCGTACTGCGGCGGCAGGAACATGTTGAGACAACGCTTCAGATCTGGGTGCCCACGGAGCAGGACCTTCATGCGGTCCATGATGCCTCTCACGCCGATGTTGCAATCAATCCACAAACGATAGCTCGTCATGTTGTGTTGCTTGATGCTATACAACTCATACAACCAACATCACATCTATTATGTGATCCATGTGGCTTAGGTAAGACGACACATCGATCCACGTGGCTTATGTGCAGAGCACTTTCTTCGTCAGCACCAACACCGGCCATGGCGCGCAGGAGCAGCGCCTTGAGCATGGTGCGTTTTTGTCTCTGTGGCTAGTTCACTTCGTGCTCCTAACGGTGCTGTCCGACTCAGACTCCGGCTCCGACATCCTCCCATGGGAGTGCCTCCCCATTGTCGTCTACCTGGCGTGCGGCCACAGCGTACGCGCTCGTGTTCCATTGCCGCTTTGTCTTGGCCAAGCGAACGGAGGCGCCCTCGGTCTCGGCACCATAGCCAGACCTGCTATGAGCGAAGATTACACTTGATTCAGTCAATCACGGTGGGCGGGCCTTCCCTGTAGGCTATCGTCATCGTCCCTAAGGCTGCACTTGTACTGCGGCGGCAGGAACATGTTGAAGCGACGCTTCAGATCTGGGTGCCCACGGAGCAGGACCTTCATGCGGTCCACGATGCCTCTCACGCCGATGCTGCAATCAATCCACAAACAACACATCAGCCCGATGCATGATCTCGCTCCATGAAACATGGCAGCTTGTGCCCCATGTTGGCACCTACTGCTTGCTAGTTGCCTATGTTGATTTCAGGAACACAAATCAGAGCAATATGATCATAGTGGCTATCCTAGAACACATGAACGCGCAAGACAAAGCAGTATGTGCACAACACTTTCTTCGTATGTGCACAGCGCCTTGAGCAGGATGTGTTTGTCTCTGTGGCTAGTTTGCTTCGTGCTCCCGGCAGCGCTGTCCGACTCGACTCCGGCTCCGACATCCTCCTGGGGGAGGTCCTCCCCATTGCCGTCCGCCTGGTGCCCGCGTTCCACCGCCGCTTCGTCTATGCCAAGCGAACGGAGGCGCCCTCGGTCTCGGCACCATAGCCAGACCTGCTATGAGCGAAGATAACACTTGATTCAGTCAATGACGCTGGGCGGGCCTTCCCTGTAGGCTATCGGCTGCTGGCACTTCTTCGTGTTGGTCGTTGTCCCTGAGGCTGAGCTCGTACTGTGGCGGCAGGAACATGTTGAAACGACGCTTCAGATCTGGGTGCCCGCGGAGCAGGACCTTCATGCGGTCCACGATGCCTCTCACGCCGATGTTGCAATCAATCCACAAACGATAGCTCGTCATGTTTTGTTGCTTGATGCTATACAACTCATACAACCAACGTCACATCTATTATGTGATCCAAGTGGCTTAGGTAAGACGACACATCGATCCACCTAATCCTCTGCCCACCATCTCCTTTTTTTCCCTCTCCCATCCACTTCCTCTCTTTTCAAAACAAATCTTGGTTCATAAAAAATAAATCTAGAGTTGTGCATATAGATGAAATTTCTTCCACCATCAAAAGGTTGAAGGCCTAAAGTTTAAGAACCAAGAGCAAAGCCATTCTCCTATTCCCACGCAGCAAAAAATGGGTGGAAGTCCTCCTGCCCCACCACCTCCCTTGGAGTCTACCCCCTCTATTTATGTATAAGAGGACCATGATCAGCCCAATGCATGATCTCGCTCCATGAAACATGGCAGCTTGTGCCCCATGTTGGCACTACTGCTCGCTAGGTGCCTATGTTGATCTCAGGAACACAAATGGCGATGCAGCAGGAGCTAGGGCACTATTGTCCTTTGCACAACGTCTGGTGGCCGGCGGCAGTGTGGGACGAGCGTGCACGGCGTATGTGCAGAGCACTTTCTTCGTCAGTGCCAACACCAGCCAATGGAGGCGGTGGCAGCCACACGTGATCGTAGCGAGCAGGAGCAGCGCCTTGAGCACGGTGCGTTTTTGTCTCTGTGGCTAGTTCGCTTTGTGCTTCCGCCGGCGCTGTCCGGCTCGATTTCGGCTCTGACATCCTCCCAGGGGAGGTACTCCCCATTGCCGTCCTCCTGGGGCGCGGCCACAGCGTTCACGCCAGTGTTCCACCGCCACTTTGTCTATGCCAAGCGAACGGAGTCACCCTCGGTATCGGCACCGATGCACATCCTCCAGTTGTTGGTCTGGGAGTGCTTCCCTGAGCTTCGCCCAGCGATGGCAATGGCAAGCGCCTCTGAGTTCGCTGATGACGGTGGCGTGCCTAGGGCTTCCTAGTGGCACAACGTCCACAAGGCGCTGGACCTGGGGTTTGCTCATGCGGTGTTCATGGCATCGAAAGAATTTGAGTGGAGGCCCTACGGGAGTAGCTACTGGGTGTGCAGCCATGGCGTCTGCGATGGCGATGCAGCAGGAGCTAGGGCACTGCTGTCCTTTGCAAGGCGTCTAGTGGCCGGCGGCGGAGTCGGCGGCATCAGGTGGGCGGCGGTCTCGCAGGCGTCCGAAGAGTTGCGTGACACGCGTAAGGTGGAGCGTCTGCCTCAGTCCTTCTCTGTTAGGTGCGTGGGCATTTGAGTCTTTTCCTGTGGACTGAGTAAAGATGAGAATATATTGAAAATAGGAAATGGGAGAAATCTCTCGAATCAAAAGAGTTCCCGTGCCTAGGGTTAAATCTCCAAAGGCTTGCGAATTGGATGTCAAATGTAGGGGGTTGTGCGTATTGAGGGTTAACTATCAAAATTTCTCATGCACAAAAGATCAGCCTCCATATGCGGCGCACCCACTGCTACTTCAACTTCTGATGTCACACCCTCGAAAACACATTATTTCCAGTGCTTCCTGAATCCTGATACTCCAAGCTCCCAGAATGATGACGAAGTTGAGTCCCTTCCTGTGTTGCTTGTCTGCTGCTGCAGCAGCGTGCTGCCATCACTACACAAAGATATCATCAATCATTCATTCAATCTGTGTTGGTGTGACGCGCTGCAAACCAACCCAAATAGTAATGAGGGGTGAGCGTGTAATGCTTTCTGTTGGAGTATGTTTAGGCCCATGTGGCTAAGGCCCATGTGGCCCATGTATGGAACTATATGTAGCTACCCTTCTAGGGTTAGCCCTAAGGAATGAATCAGACATTCTAGCATGGTATCGAGCAAGGTTCCCTGACCCTGCCCGCCGCCAGGCCTCCAGCAGCCGCGCCGCCGGTCTGCTGCCGCCGGCCATGGCCGGCCGCCATCCCTCCCCTTCTCCCTCCTCCTACCTCCACTTCCCCCCTCTCTCCTCCCCCTCGGACCCTCTGGTGCCGCGCCCCTTCTCCTATGCCGCTGCTGCCGCCGGCCATGTCCGCCCGCCCATCCAGGGGGCGCCGCCCGACGGCCCGCCGCCCGGCCTCCTCCATCCAGGCGCGCCATCTCTCCCTCCCATCCACCCCACCGCTGCCTCCTCCTACCGTCCTTCCCTCCCCTCCGGCCTCCTCCCCTCTGCGGTCATCTCGGATGGGGCCGCAGCCCTGCAGGGGACGGCTGCCAGTACTTCTTCCTCTGTCCAGCCGCCGCCCCTCCCGGTGGCTGCTGCCGCCGGCCAGCCAGCCATGGCCGGCGCTCCCTCTCCCCACCCCTCCTTCTCCTGCTCCTCCCCTGTCCCGTGGGCGCAGCAGCCACCTTCCCCTGCCCCTGCACACGCCCAGCCGCCGCTCCTCCTGGAGCCGGTCATGGCTGGCCGTCCACCATCCCCTTCTCCGTCTACCACCATCCTTTCCTCTCTTCTTCCCCTCTATCCCTCCCTTTCCCGGGCTCCACCATCCCCTGCTGTGGTGCTGCCGCCCGCTCCCTGCCCTTCTCCTGCCGCCCTTCCTACTGCTGCGGGCCTGCTAGCTGCAGCCCCTGCTGTTTGCCACGCCGCCACCCTTGCCGCGTCCGGTAGTCCTCCTGCTGCTGCGGCCACTGCTGCGGGTGCTGCTGCGGGCGCGGGCGTACGCCGTCCCAGGGCCGGCGCCACTGCCGCTGCATCTCGTGTCGCGCGCCGGACCTTGTCGGCTCCCTACCCTCTGCCATCGGCTCCATCTCCCTCGCCGTCGCAGCCGGGACATCCTCCTGGCGCCGCTCCCACCATGGCCGCCACCGCCGGGGCCGCTGGTGCGGGGGGCCCGGGCGTCGCCACTCCGGGGTTTCACCCCAACTCCCTGTGGGCTACCGTGGCCTCCTCCTTCAGCACCACCGCCAGCACTCCACCAGTGAGTCCTGATTGGATCGCCGACTCGGGCGCCACTTTCCACACCACGCCTAATGCGAGTCTACTTTCCTCTCTTCGTCCTCCCCACCCTTCCTGTCCCTCTTCCATCATGGTCGCCAATGGCACCTGCATTCCTGTCTCCTCCGTGGGCACTGCCAGTTCCCACGGCTCATTTTATATCTCTGATGTTCTTGTGGCTCCCGGGATGGTTCACAACCTTCTCTCTATTCGCCGTTTCACCACTGATAACTCTTGCTCGGTTGAGTTTGACCCCTCTGGCCTTACCGTGCGGGACTTGGCCTCCCGGGCTCCTCTGCTCCGGTGTAACAGCACTGGGCCTCTCTACACCCTTCAGTTTCCGGCATCTGCTTCACCTTCTTCGCCATCCTCCGCCGCTTTCGCCGCCACTCCTTCCTCTACCACTTGGCACCGTCGCCTCGGCCATCCTGGCCGGGATGCCCTGATGCAGCTCAGTCGTAGTTCCGACATTCGTTGCTCTCAACCTCACGATGATCACTTGTGTCATGCGTGCCAGCTGGGCCGTCACGTTCGCCTTCCCTTTCAGTCCTCATCCTCGCATGCCCCTCGTACATTTGATCTTATTCACTGCGACTTGTGGACCTCTCCTGTTCTCAGCATGTCTGGCTATAAGTACTACTTGGTGGTGGTCGATGATTTCTCCCATTATTCCTGGACTTTTCCTCTGCGTGCCAAGTCCGAGGCTTTCCCCACTCTTAGCAACCTCTTTGCTTGGGTATCCACTCAGTTCGGCCTCACCATCAAGGCTGTCCAGTGCGACAATGGCCGAGAGTTCGATAACTCCACCTCCCGTGCCTTCTTCCTTTCTTCCGGTGTCCACCTGCGCATGTCTTGCCCGTATACCTCCTCTCAAAACGGCAAGGCAGAGCGTATGATCCGCACCACCAACGACATCATGCGCACCCTTCTGCTCCAGGCATCTCTACCCGCTCGCTTCTGGGCTGAGTGTCTGCACACCTCCACCTATCTCCTTAACCGACTTCCTTCTACTGCCTGCCCAGCTCCCACGCCTCACCACGCTCTTTTCGGTACCCCTCCTCGGTACGACCACCTTCGAGTCTTCGGGTGTGCGTGTTACCCTAACACCGCCGCCACCGCTCCTCATAAGCTGGCTCCCCGGTCGACCCTCTGTGTCTTTCTCGGATACTCTCCGGATCACAAGGGTTACCGATGCTTTGACCTTACCTCTCGCCGTGTCCTCATCTCTCGCCATGTCGTGTTTGATGAGTCGGCGTTCCCTTACTCCACCTCTCCACCCACACCTCCTGCTGACCCTGCGGAGGCTTCCTTCTTTCCCACTGACACGGCGATTCCGCCACCCTTCTCCCCCTACCCTGCAGGTACTGCTCCGGCGCGCTCCCCTGGTGGTCCCGCGTCGCCCCAGGACCTTCCGGTGCCTGACACGGTCGAGGCAGCCCCGGAGCTTCCACCCTCGCTCCCTGTGGCTTCGCCGCCTCCCGTTGTGCCGGATGCTGCCGTTCCGATCGCGGGACCGCGCGCACCGACCCCACCTCCTCCCGGGCGCTTCGGTCTCGTCTACCAGCGCCGGCGGGAGCCGCGTCCGCCCTCACCTCCTCCCGGACGTTTCGGGATCGTCTACGAGCGCCGGCGTGAGCCGGCTCCGCCGCTCCCGTCCCCAGCGCCGTCGTCGCCGGTGCGTGCTCCGCCGGCATCCCCACGCTCTCGCGCCGACCCGCCGGTGTACCACCCACCTCTTCTTCACCGGGACCCTCGTCACACTCACCCGATGGTGACGAGGCAGGCGTCTCGCCCGCAGGCCCTCACCGCCGCCGCCTGCGAGCCGGAGATCTCTCCAGTACCCTCTTCCGTTCGCGCGGCCTTGGCGGATCCTCACTGGCGCCGCGCGATGGACGAGGAGTACGCGGCCCTCCTCGCCAACCAAACGTGGGACCTCGTGCCTCGTCCGCCGGGGTCCAACGTTGTCACCGGCAAGTGGATCTGGACGCACAAGAGGCGGGCTGATGGTTCCTTGGAGCGCTACAAGGCTCGCTGGGTCCTCCGCGGCTTCACTCAGCGGCCCGGCATTGACTATGCTGAGACGTTCAGTCCCGTGGTGAAGCCAGCTACAGTCCGCACCGTCCTCTCCCTGGCTCTCGAGCGCTCCTGGCCTGTGCATCAGCTGGATGTCAAGAATGCCTTTCTTCATGGCACTCTGACTGAGACGGTCTACTGCAGTCAGCCGGCCGGTTTTGTGGATGGTTCTCGTCCTGACTTCGTCTGCCGGCTCAACAAATCTCTCTACGGGCTCAAGCAGGCACCCCGGGCTTGGTACTCTCGCTTCGCTACCTTCCTGCAGACTCTGGGGTTCACGGAGGCCAAGTCTGACACCTCCCTGTTCATCTACCACTATGGGGGTGAGACTGCTTACCTGCTCCTCTATGTGGATGACATTGTTCTCACTGCCTCCAGCGAATCTCTGCTCCACCGCATCATTGCCTCACTCCAGAAGGAATTTGCTATGAAGGATCTTGGGGTGCTCCACCACTTCCTCGGCGTCACTGTTGAGCCCCGACCTTCCGGTTTGTTCCTCCACCAGCGGCAGTTCACTTGTGACATTCTGGAGCGAGCCGGGATGACCGCCTGCCAGTCCTGCTCTACACCGGTGGACACCCAGGGCAAGCTGTCCGAGGCTGGGGGTCCGATGCTTGGACCAGCAGACTCCACCGCCTACCGGAGTCTTGCTGGCGCACTTCAGTACCTCACCTTCACACGGCCGGACATCACTTATGCCGTCCAGCAGCTCTGCCTCTACATGCATGCTCCGCGGGAGCCTCACCTGGCTGCTATGAAGCGGCTTCTCCGGTACCTCCGTGGCACCCTTGGCTACGGGCTGCTCCTCGGCCGGTCTTCCACTGCCGAGCTGGTTGTCTACACCGACGCTGACTGGGCGGGCTGCCCGGACACCCGCAGGTCCACCTCCGGCTACGCGGTCTTCCTCGGCGGCAACCTGGTCTCTTGGTCGTCCAAGCGCCAGCCCGTGGTTTCCCGCTCCAGTGCCGAGGCGGAGTACCGTGCCGTGGCCAACGGCGTGGCCGAGGCCGCCTGGCTCCGCCAGCTCCTGGCTGAGCTTCACCGCCCCCTCGCCAGGAGCACGCTCGTCTACTGCGACAACGTCAGTGCGGTCTACCTCTCCACCAACCCCGTGCAGCACCAGCGGACCAAGCATGTGGAGATCGATCTACACTTCGTCCGCGACCGGGTGGCCATCGGCGACGTCCGAGTGCTTCACGTCCCGACCACCTCCCAGTTTGCGGATATCTTCACCAAAGGCCTCCCTTCCTCGACCTTCTCCGAGTTTCGCTCCAGCCTCAACGTCTCCAGTGGCTAGTTGTGGCTGCGGGGGGGTCGTGTGTGTTGTGCTCTCACATGTTTTCTTTCTTGTTCAGTCTTGAACTCCGCTGCGCCGGTAGTTCAGACTGCGGGGGGGTGTTGGAGTATGTTTAGGCCCATGTGGCTAAGGCCCATGTGGCCCATGTATGGAACTATATGTAGCTACCCTTCTAGGGTTAGCCCTAAGGAATGAATCAGACATTCTAGCACTTTCAAGTGGCAATTTTGGCTGTGACACGTGTACAATGGGATTGTCCTGTGTATTGTGGAAAAAAGGATATAAGACATACATGGGGTTGTCCTGTGTAATGTAAAAAAAAAATCTAGACCACTTAGGAGAAACTAAGCAATTTCATTAAGAGGAAAATGGGCACCCAATTGGAGCCAAATAGGACTTGAACCTGTGTGGGGTGTACACTCACTCCTCCCATTTATCTCAATAAATACTATTATGATAGACTCTTTACGGACTAAGCAATCTGCAGTGTTTAAAAGGCGACTAGGCGTCCAGGCGAGTGCTGGGTCCGCCTGGACGCCTAGGTGACAAGGCGCCACTGTTTCCTAAGGCAAGCTGGGTACGCCTGTACACCTAGGCGACGCCTTTGAAACACTGGTGATCTGCACTAAACAATTGAAGTGATCATATCCTTCCCATCTGATATAGATATACTGAAGAAAAGCAGTGGCCGTCGCAGACAATCTCATGTGAACACTACAAAATCATCTTTTCCCAGCCGGATCACAACACTTTGAATCAACGATCTAGAATTGCATATTAGTTTACTTCCATCTCTTTAACCATGGGGAAGATAGACCAAGTTTAAAAGCATAGTTTGGTCATATTGGCTAGTTTTATTTAAAGTAGAAATAGAAAGAAAAACATTAATAGAGGGATATAATTGACATTTTTACCTTATTTTTATTTGCTACTATTACTTTTGTTTCTTTTTGTTATATACAAAAAATACGGTAAACAACCAGAGTGATCAACACTGATGCTCTACAGGGAAGGACTGATGTCATACAAGCAGTTCATTCAGGAACTTGAAGATGACGTTTCACCAGTTGAAGCTCAAAGCAGGTGTGTGCGCTAGACCTCCCCTTTTTTTGTACTGAATTTTTGGCAGGCATATATTTCTACTGCAAACAAATTTTCTCCCTTTTAATCAAAAGAATCATTTCTGCTGTGTGTGCTGCACTTTTTGTATGGCTCTGATGTGAAATGCACATTTCTGCTGTGTGTGGTACACTTTTTCTATGGCTGATGTTAAATGCAATTTGACGTTTTAGTTCATCCTATTTATTTATAGATATGAGGAGTACAAGTCAGAGTACATCACAACTCAGAAGAAAGCATACTTTGACCTCCATAAGGATGAAGATTGGTAATGATTCTTTATATTACAACAATGTGATATATCATCTTATCTTCTTCAATAACTTTTAAATTTGCATCTCTTTCTTGTAGGTTAAGAAATAAGTACCATCCTACAAACCTTGAAAATGTCATTGAAAGGTTTACTACTTTCTTAGTCTATTTCTGCCATCTTCATGATGTTCTGGCATTTTTGCAATGCTTTTTCTTTATGCCATCTTAGCTATAACTATTGTCTATTCAAACAGAAGGAATGAACTGGCAAGAACTACTGCAAATGATTTCTTCCTACAATTGCAAAGTGGAAATCTAGACACGTGAGATGCTCTCTCTCTCTCTCTCTCTCTCTCTCTCTCTCTCTCTCACACACACACACACACACACACACACACACACACACACACACACACACACACACACACAACACATGCACGCACAATGACTCTCTGTCTCTCTCTCACACACACACAGCCGACACAATAACACGTGCGCCCACACATGCATGCTCACATGCAGTCGTTAAGAGTGTGTATTAATTATTATACTTTTTTTGGTACTGTACAGAGGTCCAGGTTTGACGGGTTCGGCAGTGAACAAATCAGGAAATAATAGCAGTAAAAATCTAGATGCTGTGGAAGGGGATGGTAAAAAGGGGAAACTTGGAAAGGGTCCTGATGATTCATATTATGCTGCTCCCAAGGCTCACCCAGTTAGTTCTGAGGTTCGTCGAATTCGAATTGACATTGAGCAAGCTCAAGCTCTCATTTGTAAACTTGATTCTGAGAAGGGTATTGAAAACAGCGTTCTCTCAAGTAGTGACCATGAAAAATCAGAGAGGGATAAGTCACATGGTTCAATGGGGCCAATTGTTATAATACGAGGATCATCTACTGTGAAGGGTCTTGAGGGTGCTGAGTTGCTGGACACTCTTGTTACTTATTTATGGCGTATCCATGGTGTGGATTATTATGGTATGTCTGAGACAAATGAACCTAAAGGCCTAAGGCATGTGAAAGCTGATGCGAGGACATATAATGGGGCTAGCTCAAATGGCGCCGAATGGGAGAATAAACTTGATTCATTCTGGCAAGACAGAATTCAAGGTCAGGATCCATTAGAAATGTTGAAAGCAAAGGAGAAGATTGATGGAGCTGCTACTGAAGTCTTGGATCCATATGTGAGGAAAATAAGGGATGAGAAGTATGGTTGGAAATATGGATGTGGAGCCAAGGGCTGCACAAAACTTTTCCATGCCGCTGAGTTTGTCCAGAAGCATCTTAAACTGAAGCATGCAGACTTGGTGGTTGATCTAACTTCAAAAGCGAGAGAGGATATTTACTTTGAGAACTATATGAAGTATGTTTCTGCAATCCCATTCTTTTAATTACTAAGCTAGCTAGGTTTAAAATTTGCAAGATGATTATGAGAAATTGTATCTCAAATGCAGTGACCCAAAGGCGCCTGGTGGTACACCTATCATGCAGCAACCTGCTCCAGTAAGCCTCATCAGTAAGTTTGTACTCGCTTGCAAATTGGTGGCATTATTGTCTAACTGTTTGTACTGATCAATGTTCAGAGGGGAAAAGGCAGACAAAGGCCACCAATAGAGAGTCGGCTGAGGGATGAGCGTGGTAATCATAGGTTTGACAGGAATGTTGATTCACCAACACATGATGGGTCTGGTGAAAATCCCGACGATCCTATTTATGATTCGTTTGGTGATCCAATTATGCATGGTGCCTTCCCTCCAGATATTCCTGCTCCCCCGGTTCTAATGCCTGTGCCTGGTGCTGGGTAAGCCTGGGACTTCTGCTGGCTGATTTTGAAATTTGAATGATCAACGATGTACTCATTCAGTTCATCTCCATGCAGTCCGCTCGGACCGTTTATTCCTGCACCACCGGAAGTTGCCATGCATATGTTGAGGGATCAGGGTGCGCCACCTCCTTTTGAGCCAACTGGAGGTCCACATCCTAGGAAAGCAGGGAGGGGTGCTGGTCCCCCAATGCGTGGTCCATCCCCAATCTTTACTGCTCCTCCGCCTCATCAGATGCATGACCCTCGTAGAATACGAAGGTTAGTATTTATTTATATCTTTAGTCTCTTTGCAGTTTGCACTGTGTTTCTCAGAAAGTCATCACTCTATGAGTAAAAACAATTCATTTCCAACATTCCGGAGACGAGGTCCTTAACAGTAAGACATGGCATGCATAACTGATTGTCTGTTGACAACTTAACTTTGGTATCTTTGTATTTTACATTTGACTTGATTTATACAATGGGGCATATTACTCGTCAGTCTGAGTACCAAATTTAAACAATTGACTGTAGAATTTAAGCTGATCGGCTAATTGAAACTCCTGGTTGCTGCCAGTGGATTATTCATAATTTGTGCACCCTGAAAAATGTCCTAGCTGAAGAATGGTCTGATTATGGAACTCTATCTGCAGTCCAAGTCGTTCTCAACCATGTTTTAGTACTTCTACAACCAGATTATGGTCGCCTGGAATATGGCTAGTTTATAATGTATACTTGACTAGGATATACGTCTTTCCAGATACTAGTGATGCAAATTTTGTGCTTTGAATTAGCAGCCTTATGCAATGGATTTGGATACCTGTTGATGTGAACTATCAATAGATATTTCCAAAACGTATTCCCAAGGCATAATCATTTGGTGTTTTTGGTACAACCTTTCACCAGTTTTGACCTTACCGTGCTTGCAGCTACCAAGACCTCGATGCTCCTGAGGACGAAGTGACTGTCATGGACTACCGAAGCTTGTAGACTTCCTCCACTTCATGTGCCTCCAGATACTTGTAGGTAACATAATAGTGCGAAAACAAAACACCTTACTCTCCCTAGAATCACCGCGGAGGAACCCCAGCAGGCATTTGTGTGTCGACTCCTGAGCTGTCAGCTTCTCAGTGTTTGTAAAATGAAACACAGGAAGTACATTACAACCCCTCACCATTAAACAAGGTGTTACCTCAGTTTGTGCAATGTGAAAGATTTTTCATCTATATATGTTCCTTCTCCTTGGAGACTTTCTCCTAGATAGCTGGATGCAAGTAATCCTGTATCCTTGCTACTTTTTTTTTTGGCCAGCCCTGCCCTGTTGTATGTACCTCGCCAAATAGGGTCCGTTTGTCGCTGCACATGCAGATGGCAAGTGGGTTGGCATGTGGTGTCGTTTGCGTGTGCTCTGAAGTTTATTATTTGTGCCTGCCTGCCTGCCTGCCTGGGTCTGTTTCCAGAAATTCTTCCCCGTGATCCGTAGGAGCTGGCAAGCATGTTGGTCCAGCTCGTGGAGGGAAACTGTTTGGAAGCTCCAGTCGACCAGTCCCTGGACCTGGAGCGCTGGACGGCTGACCCCGATCCGGTCCAGTCTGTCTGTATCTGCTGACCCAATCTAGACAACGTGTGGAAACACACTGCCGAGTCAGCACTGCTGACTGCGATCGCAGGGTTTCGCGCGCGAAAACCCTGAGAAGGATCGACTCGCCGAAACGGGCGTGCCGCGCCACGCTTCCTTGCTGGCTGGCTAGCGGCGGGCGGGCAGCCGGCGGTGGTCGCTGTCGGCCACCTGCCACCGCTGTGAGCCCGTGTTTGCGGCAAAGTGAGAGGCACGCAACGTGGACTGGACCGGAGCGGAATCCTGGACGGATCACAAATTGGATCCAATAATGTGCCCCGTGGTATGACCGGCGTTCCTTGTGTCGCCTCGCCGATCATATCGGAATGATATATGGCATATGTGGTTTTTGCTGGTGCATGCAACTTCTTTTTTCTTTCTTTCGTTCTTTTTTGTTATTACGATTTGCGAGAGATGAATTCTACTACTAAGACATGACAGTCCCATGTCTGGTTCGCATCATCCGAGTAGTATGCTCATGCTCCAGTCTGAATCCATGAAGCTTAGGTAGCTGCTAAAAATTAGTTGGAGATCCAAATGGACTACAGCTAAATAGATCAACTAACCGTTAGCTATACACCTAAATTAGGAAGTACCTTATTAGCTGTACCAATCTAGTTAATACTCCATCCATTTCAAATTATAAGATATTTTTACTATGCACTTATATATACTCTATGTTAGATATGTACATAGTAAAAAAAATATATCTAGAAAAACCAAAACGTCTTATAGTTTTAAACAGATAGTAGATTGTAGAAAGACACTTTTGTCCTTACATCTACCTCAACCATGTGCTCTCTCATTAACATATACGGAGTATTAAAAAGAAAGGGTAATATAGATTATTATCCATCTTTTAACCAATGGGTCTAGCTAAGTTACCTTGCTAATTTTAGTTATGAACCATTAGCTACCAATAGACCAAAGTCTTCGTTTAGATCAACAGAGCTAATAGTTAGTTGCTAATTATTAGCTCCTTTAAATCCAAATAGATCTAGCTAAATAGTTTAGTTAATTCCTAAATCCGTTCCAAATTATTAGACGTTTTAGCTTTTCTTTATAAATTGATTTTGCTATGTATGTAGATATAGTGTATATCTATGTGCATATCAAATACAACGTGTCTAGAAAAGCCAAAACGTCCTGTAATTTAGAACGAAGGGAGTATTAGTTAAACGCCTGACTAACAACTATCTCAGTAGGTAGTTTTTTTTTGAGGGGTCAGTACTTAGTTAACTATTAACAACATTGGATCCAAACAGGCCTAAACGTCACCTTATTATACAAGTAGTACTAAATTCATTTTCCCACGGACAGTGTAGCAATCACTTCTACCTGACCTTTTTATTTAATTTTTATTTCCGTTTCCATTTGAAACCTGTCAGCTAAACCCGCCGCGCCAAGCTCAAGTAACCGCAGCGTCCGATCCGATCGTTACTTCCCGCCGGACACGGACCACTGACTGGTGGGCCACCTCCACGTCTGTACGTCAAGCGGCCCAGTCCTGGCCATGCGCGGGCCCATGTGGCAGCGTGAGTCGCCGCAAGAAGCTTCCTCGAAGCTTCATGGCCGCAACCGCCTCGAGAACAAGTCCCCATTCCCTTTTTTTTTTTTTTGCGAAACAACAAGTCCCCATTCCCGACCGCAAAAGCAGGCCAAGGAAGAAGAGAACAAAACGAAAACCGAAGCTTTTTTTTTCCCTGGATATTCAGAGGGAGTCAGGGTCTCAGGGTGAGGGAGGAAGAGGGCGGAGCCGCGAGGCAGCTGGCTGTGTGTGTGTGAGCAGGCCTGTAAGAAGCTTCGCGACGCCGAGGTGAGCCGCGACTGGGTTCCCGCCGCCCCCACCTGGCGTTCCCGGCGATCTCGTGGTGACGTCTGTGTGGCGCGCAGGGGTGGGTTGCGCTCGCCGGTCTCTCGGTGTCGTCTCTCCTGCGAAGGTGCCCCTGGCTCTGGCTGCTGCTGCTGCTGCCGGGGTGGTCTGATCGGGCATGGCGCAGGGGAGTTCGCCGCCGCCGGAGATCCGCTCGCCGGACGACCGGGCCGCGGCGGAGGACGCCGCCGAGGCTGAGCCTGAGGCGGAGGAGGAGGTCTTCGACGACGCCTTCGATATACCCCACAAGAACGCGCCGCATGACCGGTTGCGCCGGTGGAGGGTACGCGATCGTCTCCCTGCTCTGACTCTGTTTCCTTCGGATTTGGATCTTCGGTTGGCCTGTTGTGTCGGGGATCTGGGTTTGCGTTCTCCTTCGATGTGGAAATTATTAATGCGTATGCCGTACTCTGATTGTTTGAGTGCGCTCGGGGAATAAAATAAGTAGACATCCAATGCCGTCCTGATCGTGACTGGAGTGTGGAGTGTGGCTGTGGAGGTGTCATTTCGATTTTCGAGGATCGAAGCGTGGGCATTTTACACGATTCTCTGTGCCGCTTGGAGAAAACAGGAATTGCGAATGTGCGATGAGCATATTTCCCATTGAAGAACATGTTTTCTTACATTTGACTGAAGACCAGTGAAATGTTCCGATGCTTTGCTGATCCTGATTCCGGGTTTCAGCAGCCTCTTTCTCCTAATGACATTGTACTTCTTTTCTTTCTACATTTCTACAAAGGCATTGTGGATACAGTCTGTTGTTGACAAACACAGTACGTCATTACCTGATCCCCTGCTACTGTGTGCATATTCATGTAACTACAAAGTCTTCAAAAATCAGCAATCGAAAGTAGAATATTGATAGCAGGGGTTCTCCATGCATATATCTGTAAGACATAATCTGCTGCTGACCTCTCACTCTTTGTTTGCTGCACAGCAGATTTGGCAATAGGTCATTCTCTGCTATCCTAGTTGTTGTAGCAGTAGGCCAATAGGCCACCACTGGTACATTAGTTGGTAGCTAATACATCAGCCATGTCTTGGTAGTGGGCTGAGGTAGGAATTGTACTGCTAGTACTAGGAGTAGTTGGGGCTGTACTCAGCCACGCTCATGTGTACCTTATAGTTGGTGCATGAGTTGTATATACTCTACCTCTATGCAATGAAAACAGGCAGTTCAGTTGCCACAACCAGAGGCAGAGCCTTGGCCAACGCTGGAGCTTCTGCAGTGTGTGTGCTGTGCTCACCCCTTCTTCTACCTCTAGCCATAGTGAGTGAGTGTGTCTGCTGGTAAGCTTACTGCTTACCTGTGCAGGGCAGTGAGGGACCAACAAGTGGTATCAGAGCCGTACAAGTTCACCTGCGTTGCCGGACTAATCGCCGGTGATGGCACCTGGCTCGGAGACGGGCGACAGCAGCAGAGCTGCGGGAGGCGGCAGTGCTGCTGGGGCTGCCCAGCCACGACAGGAGGTCGTCGTGTGCACGGTGCGGGAGGTCAGCGGCACTACTTGGTCACAGCTGACTCGCACCAACTATGGCGAGTGGCAGTGACCATGAAGCAGAGCCCGACGGCTCTAGAACGCCATCGACAAGGGCACCGACATAGAAGAAGATGACATGTCAGCGTTGGAGGCCATCCTCGCTGCTGTGCCTGCAGAGTACCGGGAGCCGTTGGGGGCGAAGAAGTCTGCTAAGGAGGCGTGGGAGGCCATTGCAGCGATGCGCGGGGCAAAGAAGGCGACGGCCCAGCTGCTGAAGCAGGAGTACGCCAATCTCAAGTTCAAGGATGGTGAGTCGGTGGAGGACTTCTCCCTCCGCCTATAGTCGCTCATCAAGAAGCTGGGGAGCCACGACATCACCATCGACGAAGAAGAGGCGGTCTCCAAGTATCTCCACTCCATGCCGGTGAAGTACATCCAAATCGCTCTCTCCATAGAGACGATGCTGGACCTGTCCACCCTCACCATTGAGGATGTGACTGGCCGTCTGCAGGCGATGGACGAGCGCATGGAGCAGGCCACAACAACGATGGACAACGGCAAGCTGCTGCTGACAGAGGAGGAGTGGGCTGCCTGGATGAAGGAGAAGAAGTCCGGGGAAGCCTCCTCCAGCCGCGGTGGCTATGGCAAGCGCCGCAGCAAGGCTTCTTCGGAGAAGAAGAAGGTCGACCCCAATGCCTGCCGGCGCTGCGGGAAGACAGGCCATTGGGCAAAGGAGTGTCCAAATCGCAAGCAGGAGAAGAAGGCCGAGGCTCATTTGGCGCAGGCTGATGATGATGATGACGCCATTCTCCTGATGGCGACGTTCTGTGCACTGCACGACGTTGAGGCCAAGGAGAAGGGAGAGGTGATGGCAGTGGAGGAGCACGGGAAGACTCTGAAGGCTGTCAACCTCGACGAACTGCGCGCCCAAGTCCACCTTGGACATGTAGGCGGCGAGCAGGAGCAGTGGTGGTACCTGGACTCCGGCGCCAGCAACCACATGACGGGCTCCAAGGCAGCCTTCTCCGAGCTCGACAGCAACATGACCGGCACGGTGAAGTTCGGTGACAGCTCAAGGGTGGCGATCCGAGGGCGCGGCACCATCATCTTCAGGTGCCAGAATGGCGAGACCGCGCGCCGACGGATGAATATTACATCCCCCAGCTATGTTCAAGCATCATCAGCATTGGCCAGCTGGATGAGCGCGGCAGCGAGGTGCTGATCAAGGACGACGTCCTCAGGATCAGGGACCAGGAGCAGCGGCTTCTTGCCAAGGTGAAGAGGTCCCGGAACCGGCTGTACCTGCTCGACTTGAAGGTGGAGAAGCCCATCTGCTTGGCTACGTAGCGCATAGAGGAGTCGTGGCTGTGGCATGCCCGCTATAGCCATCTCAGCTTCGACGCCTTCGGCAAGCTGGAAAAGATGGTCCGGGGGCTACCTCACATCGAGCACGCCGACGAGCTGTGTGACAGCTGCTTGGCTGGGAAGCAAAGGAGGTTGTCGTTCCCGAAGACGGCGAAGTATCGCGCGGCGGAGGCCCTCGAGCTGGTCCATGGTGATCTCTGTGGGCTGATCACGCCGGCGACGCATGGAGGCCGCAAGTATTTCATCTTGCTCGTGGACGACTGCAGCCGGTTCATGTGGCTGCAGCTCCTGACGAGCAAGAACGAGGCGGCGGAGGCGGTCAAGAAGTTCAAGGCGCGCTCGGAGGCGGAGAGCGGCAAGAAGCTGCGCGTGCTGCGGACTGATCGTGGCGGTGAATTCACCTCTGTAGAGTTTGCAGCGTACTGCGCGGATCAAGGTGTGGTGCGCCACCACACCGCGCCGTACACGCCGCAGCAGAATGGCGTGGTGGAGAGGCGCAACCAGACGGTGGTTGGCATGGCGAGGTCGATGATGAAGGCTAAGAAGATGCCGGCGGAGTTCTAGGGAGAGGCGGTGACCATGGCGGTGTTCATCCTCAACCGCATGCCCACCAAGGCCGGTTCGAGGCTTGGCATGGACGCAAGCCGAATGTGTCCTTCCTCAGGACATTTGGCTGCGTTGGCCATGTCAAGAACACAAAGCCCCACCTCAGCAAGCTGGAGGACAGAAGCACGCCCATGGTGCTGTTGGGCTATGAGGAGGGAAGCAAGGCCTATCGGCTCTATGATCCCAAGGGAGGCAGGGTGGTGGTCTCTAGGGATGTAGTGTTCGACGAGATGGCTGCTTGGGATTGGGAGGATCAAGGCGCCGGGAAAGCTGCTGGTATCAGCAGCACATTTGCTGTCGAGCACCTGGTGATCCAAAGAGGAGGAGATGATGGCGCTGGAAAGCATGCTGCTGGAGAACAGGCTGCCGCTAGAGAGCAGTCTCCACCAGCAGCGGCGCATTCACCTCCACCACAGTCCCCTGCGATGGCAGCACAGGGGACACCCCCACTGGAGTTCGCATCACCACCCACCGACATCGACGAGTTCGTGGATGCTTTCCATGACGGCGAGGAGGTTCGGTTCAGGCGAGTGGACAAGCTTGTCGGCGAAGGGGGAGCTCCTGGGCTGGCTAGCCGGCTTCTAGATGACCCAGAACTACTCCTTGTCAGCGCAGAGGAGCCGCCGACGTTCACAGTGGCTGAACGCGACGCCAATTGGCGCCGGGCGATGTTGGAGGAGATGAGGGCGATCGAGGACAATGGGACATGGGAGCTGGTGGGATCCACCGGTGGGCTGCAGGCCGATCGGGTTGAAGTGGGTCTACAAGGTGAAGCGGGACGAGTGTGACGCCATTGTCAAGTACAAGGCTCGGCTCGTCGCCTACGGCTTCGTGCAGCGTGAGGGCATCAACTTCGAGGAAGTCTTTGCTCCGGTGGCGCGAATGGAGTCCGTTCGCTTGCTGGTGGCCATGGCAGCAGTGAAGGATTGGCGCGTCCACCATCTCGACGTCAAGTCTGCGTTCCTCAACGGTGAGCTCGCGAAGACGGTCTTCATCAAGGGCGCTGAGCACAAGGTGCTCAAGCTGCGCAAGGCGCTCTACGGGCTGCGGCAGGTCACTCGGGCGTGGAACGCCAAGCTCGACACCACCTTAGGCAAGCTTGGGTTCACTCGCTGCGCCACAGAGCACGTGCTGTACACACGGTGACGGGGGAAGGAGGAGCTCGTCATCGGCGTGTATGTGGACGACTTGATCGTCACTGGAGCGCAGGCGGAGGACATTGACGGCTTCAAGCGCGAGATGGCTGCTCGTTTCAAAATGAGCGATCTCGGCGCGCTCTCCTACTACCTCGGCACTGAGGTGAGGCAGGGGAAGGAGCACATCTCCCTGGGCCAGCGTGCCGATGCGGAGAAGCTGCTGGAGCGCAGTGGCATGGCGGAGTGCAAGCCATGCGCAACTCCAATGGAGGAGCGGCTGAAGCTGTCCAAGCACAGCACGGCGGCGAAGGTGGACGCGACGCATTACCGGAGCATCGTCGGCGGGCTGCGCTACCTCACGCATACTCGGCCGGACATCGCGTTCGCGGTCGGGTATGTTAGTCAGTTCATGGAGGAACTGTGTGAGGATTGCTGGACGGCGGTGAAAAGGTTGCTGCGCTATGTCAAGGGGACGCTCGATCAAGCGATCATCTTCCCCAAGAGTGGCGGCAAGGGTGGGCTGCGGCTCACGGTCTTCAGTGAGGCACCCCCCAAGGCAAAGGAAGGTGAGCCGGAGCTCAATGTTTTCAGCGACGCAGACATGGCGGGCGACATCGACGGGTGATGGAGCACCTCTGGTGTGCTTGTCTTCCTTGGAGCAGCCCCCATCGCCTGGCAATAGCTGAAGCAGAAGATTGTGGCGCTGTCGACATGTGAGGTGGAGTACGTCGCAGCGGCCATGGCGGCGTGCCAGGCTGTCTGGTTGCGCCGGCTGCTGGGCGAGCTGACCGGCGAGGAAGCTCACCCGCCAGCTCTGATGGTGGACAATCAGCCCGCCATCGCCCTCGCCAAGAATCCTGTCCTCTACGACCGGAGCAAGCACATCGACATCAAGTTCCACTTCCTCCAGGACTGCGTCGATGGAGGGCAGATCGTCATCGAGTTTGTCGAGACCGGCAGACAGCTCGCTGATATCCTCACCAAGTCACTCGGGCGCCTGCGGTTCATGGAGCTGAGGAAGATGATTGTCTTTGGGTTAGCAGCAGGATTAGGGGAAGAATTGTAAGACATAATCTGCTGCTAACCTCTCACTCTTTGTTTGCTGCACAGCAGATTTGGCAATAGGTCATTCTCTGCTGTCCTAGTTGCTGTAGCAGTAGGGCAATAGGCCATCACTGGTACATTAGTTGGTAGCTAATACATCAGCCATGTCTTGGTAGTGGGCTGAGGTAGGAATTGTACTGCTAGTACTAGGAATAGTTGGGGCTGTACTCAGCCATGCTCATGTGTACCTTATAGTTGGTGCATGAGTTGTATATACTACCTCTGTGCAATGAAAACAGGCAGTTCAGTTGCCTCAACCAGAGGCATAGCCTTGGCCAACGCTGGAGCTTCTGCAGTGTGTGTGTGTGCGCTGTGCTCACCCCTTCTTCTACCTCTAGCCATAGTGAGTGAGTGTGTGTGCTGGTAAGCTTATTGCTTACCTGTGCAGGGCAGCGAGGGACCAACAATATCCAAACATTGATGCTCTTATGCAGACTAGTTTCTGTACCTCGGTTGGATTATCCTGTTGATACGCAGGGGAGTAGGGAGATTATTAAAAGACGCAAACATCAATTTTATGACAATGACATACTGGTTTTTTTTACTTACTTTTACTTATTAATAGTTCTAAGTTGCTTATGTGAGATTTCTCATGGTAAAGCTGAAGTGGGTGAAGTGGCCTTTGGGATATAGAAGTTTGCTGTGTATAGTGGATGGACACAAGCTTCTAGTAATGAGTTCTGACAAATATGGTTATTCTCTTCATTTCAGCAAGCTGCTCTTGTTCTTAATGCTTCACGACGTTTTAGATATACTCTAGACCTTAAAAAGGAGGAGGAGAAAGAGATTATAAGAAGGAAGATCCGGTCTCATGCGCAAGTTATACGGGTACTGTGTCATTTTCTTACTGAGATATTGTATTCTTTTTTTTTGGGTCCGTTTCATTTTTTTGTATTCTGAATTTGTATTCTCCAGGCAGCATTTCTTTTCAAAGAAGCTGGCCAAAAAGATATCAGAGGTACGACTGCTACTTCAGATTGTTATTTTAACCTCTATTTTAGTGTCCATTTTACAGAAACATGTTTACTATTATGCCATCAGTCATCATTCCATCCTTGTAAAAGGCTAGTGATAAAAAGGGCAATGGATTATGTTTTCATTGTTCCTTTGTAAATAATATAGCAGTTTTCCTTGTAGCAATGTGCCTGAGAGCGCAGTTCTATATAATAATATAAACAATAATGATGTGGTAATGCACTTGGATTTCAATAACAGTCATAATAATTTGTTTCACTAGTTTACCCTTTCACTATGTTTCCTTCATCAAATCATTTTGTTCTTTAGGTTGTACATTATTATGTTAAAGTTCATCTGATTCGTCTATAAAATCCAGGCTGCCACTTTTACCATAAATTAGCTAGCTGTATAGTATATTTCCTGATGTTATATCTGCTTGGAAGTTTACTGCTGCTCTGCCAAGTTATACTTGTGATTAATTCTTATGTTTTCCTTTATGCTTGTTTTGTATACCATTTATTTATATTCTTGTGTTATGTTTAATGTCCTTGCACGAAGCAGAAGCTTATACTGGTATAAATGTTGCAACGGCCTCTCGCAGTTTTCCAATTGAACTGGAAAAGCTTAACACATTAAATAGGGACCATGACAATGTTCTTCTTCAAGAAATTGGAGGAGTAAGATAATGCTGACCTTTATTGTCACTTCTTTTGGTCAACCTTTTCATGTTAAACTTTTGGTCGTCACTAATTATGTCCATCTGATCAGGTTAGGGGACTGTCAGATTTGTTGAAGAGTAATTTAGAGAAGGGAGTTAGTCCAAATGAGGATGAATTGTTAGAAAGGAGGAATGTCTATGGATCAAATACATATCCACGCAAGAAGAGGAAAAACATACTGGTATTTTATAAGTACATATATGATCATATATATTTTCAAGCATTGCAAATAACCACTTCCAGTTACAACCTTCTACTGTTAACACTGTGGTTGCAATTTCCTAGTGTTACACATATTTCCCTTTCCTTTTCCTTTTGTTTTTTTTCAGCCTTTTGTCCGACTTATGTCTTTATGTTTCTCTGCTCAAAATTTCTGCTACTTTGATTGAAATCATGTCTCCTTTTTTCCACTGGAGGGAATTTTGGACCAGATTTCAATGAGATAGCTCACTGGCAGAAAGTGGGAAAAATTGGAAAGAGAGTAAAATTCAAAAGCAACAAAAATGCGAAATAAATCCTTAAATTAGCGAAGACATTTTTTAATGGTAAAATCAAACTAGACATTGGTCCCATCATAATTTTCTACTTTTGTATCACTACGTGAATCTCGTTGCTTCAAATTTGTACAATTTCAAAATTTAACTCTATTATGTTTGATTCACAGCGTTTTGTATTTGAAGCATGCCAAGATTTAACTCTTGTCATTCTGATGGTAGCTGCTGCTATATCACTGACATTGGGTATGACCACAGAGGTATTGTGTTTGCACTTTTTTATCGCTCTCTTATGTTGTTTGAACTAAAAGTCCTATTGTCCTTTATTATACATATTACCTTACCTTTTCTTTTCTTTACCATTATTCATTCAGGGTGTTGATGAAGGATGGTATGATGGTGGAAGTATCTTTTTAGCCGTTTTCCTTGTGATACTTGTTACTGGTAATGGGTTTGGATTACAAGTAAACTTGTTTTCAGTAGCAATGTTCTATTTCTAACATTTATCATCATAATATCTTCAGCGACAAGTGATTATAGACAATCTCTACAGTTTCGACATCTGAATGAGGAGAAGCAGAACATACAAGTGGAGGTGAGTATGGCCACACCACGTGTGAACTCCCATTCATTGGCTATATTTCTGATTTGCTATCTCTATTGGTTAGGTTGTTAGAGGTGGTAAAAGATTTGGAACTTCAATCTTTGACCTTGTTGTTGGTGATGTAGTTCCTCTCAAAATTGGTGATCAAGTAAGATGGTATATTAATTTTTCAACTGCAATTTTCATTTTTTGTGTAGAATCATCTGCTTATCATTTTTTTTGCCTCCAGGTACCTGCTGATGGTGTCCTGATATCTGGCCATTCTCTTGCAATAGATGAATCAAGTATGACTGGAGAGTCAAAAGTTGTAAGTCTATCAAAAAAGAGCCAGTTGCTGTTCCCAAATCTGTGTTTATTGGATTTTCATTATTAGATGTTATTTTAGGTTCACAAGGATCAAAAGGCACCATTCTTGATGTCTGGGTGCAAAGTTGCAGATGGCTATGGTTCTATGTTGGTGAGTCCAGCAATCTCAAGCATTTTGACAACATCTAGAACTGAGAACCCTTGTTTTCCACGTCACTGTGCTCCATAGTGTTGGAGTATGTTGGAGTATTAGGCCCATGAGGCTAGGCCCATGAGGCCCATGTATGCAACACTATACAGCTACCCTTCTAGGGTTAGCCTAATGAACTGAGAGATCAATTCCAACATGGTATCAACAGCCTAGGGTTTCCTTTCCTTTCCCCATCCCATCCCTGCCCGATCCAGGCGCCGCCGCCGCCAGCAGGCGCGTCGCCGCCGGCAGCCATGGCCGGCCGGCCTCCTCCCCCTCCCTCCTACTTCCACACCTTTCCTCCTCTACCCAACTACTCGTGGGCGCAGGTGGCTGGCGCTCCCGCCGCCGCTGCTACCCCGCGCGCTGGCCCAGCCGCCGCCGTTGGCCAGCGTCCTCCCGGCGCCTACTCCGCCGCTGCTGGCCCACCAGCTGGTGGCCTGCATCCTCCCGGCGCTGGTGGCCCGCATCCTCCCGGCGCTGCCGCGGGCGCGGTCCTCCCTGGCGCGGTTGAGGACGCCGCCGGCCCAGAGGGCGCACTTCTCCCGGCCACGGACGCCCACGGCGCGGATCCGGCCGCTGCAACCGCCGACGCCAGGGCCGCTGCCGCCGCCATCGCGGCCGGCCTGGGCATGCCGCCAACTGCTCCTCCCCAGTCAGCCGCTACTAGCTGTGCCGCTGCTCCTCTGCCCGCGGGGGCGAGCGTGCTGGCCCAGGGTGCCTCTCCCTTCCCCGCCCCGCCTCTGCTGCCCCCGTCCCACCTCTACGCCACCCGTCCGGACTCCGCTCTCGTTGCCGCCCTCGTCGCTGCACATGCTGCGGTAGCCGAGGGCCATGCGCGTGTGCGTGCGGCTGCCCTCGCTTGGGAGCGCGAGCGGGATGCCGCCGATGCCCTGGCCCGCCAGATCGCCGAAGCGGAGCAGCGTCTCGTCCTTCCCGCCTACCACGACCTCGGGGCCACCTCCTCCGGCTCGACGGGTCACCGCACGTCCACCACCGCGGTCCTTTGGCACGATCTGGCCGATCCCCTCGTGGCGCAGCTTCACTACCAGGTCGGGGGCGTTCAGAACATCCGCCTGCTCATCCCGATCGTCCTCAAGCCCGAGTCGCCCTACTACGCCCGTTGGTGGGACCTGGTCCTCCTCACCCTCCACCGCTACGCCCTCGACGACCACGTCCTCGTCGATGCCTCGGTCGCGGCCCAGACCCCCTCGTGGCTGCGCCTTGACAACATCGTGCTCTCCTGGATCATCGGGACGATCTCCCTCGACCTCCACGACCTCGTCCGCAACACGGCTGACGCTCGCCAGGCATGGCTGGCGTTCGAGGGCCAGTTTCTGGGCAATGCCGAAGCCCGGGCTCTGCGGCTCGATGCGAGTTTCCGCACCTTCGTGCAGGGTGACCTTGCTGTTGGAGAGTTATGCCGCAAGATGAAGGTAATGGCGGACTCCCTCGGCGACCTTGGCTGGCCCGTGGAGGACCGCATCCTGGTCCTCAACGTTCTCCGCGGGCTCAGTGACCGCTACGCCTACCTCAGGACGTGGATCACCCGCCAACGGCCCTTCCCCACCTTCCTGCAGGTCCGTGATGATCTTGTCATGGAGGGGCTTGCTCAGGGCATCCAGCTAGGGTCCACCTCCACGCCGGGGTCCTCGACGACCCTTGCTGCTACTCCGCCGCGTCCGTCCGCTCCGCCGTCGTCGTCTCTTCTTGGTCCCCTTCCCTCCGAGCCGAGCGGGGGTGGGGGGGGGGCCGTGGCGGCCGCCGTCGCCGCGGCGGTGGACGTGGTGGGGGCCGTGGCGGGAGCAACCAGGCGCCGACGGCTCCACAGGGTGCACCATGGCCCTCTTTCCACAACCCGTGGTCAGGGCACATCTCTATGTGGCCCTTCCAGGCTCCCGGCGGTGAGCCTCGCCCGCAGGCGGCCTTGTTCGCTGGTGCTCCACCTCCCGGCGCCTACTCCGCGTCTCCGTGGGCTACACCTTCCGGCGCCTCGCCCGAGCCTGCCTGTGGTTCGTGTCTTCCAATCACATCTGTGGGTGCCGCCGGCGCTCATGGCTCCTTTCGTATTCCTGATGTTCTTGTTGCCCCCTTCTATGGTTCACAATCTTCTTTCTACTCGTCGTTTCACAGCTGACAATTCCTGTTCTGTGGAGTTTGACTCTTCTGGTCTTACTGTAAAGGATTTGGCTTCCCGGCGTCCTCTGCTCCGATGTGACAGCATGGGGCCCCTTTACACTCTTCGCTTCCCGGCGGCTGCTTCATCTTCTTCGCCGTCCGTTTTGTCAGCTGCTTTCACCGCCACTACTTTCTCCACTACTTGGCACCGGCGCCTCGGCCATCCTGGACGTGATGCCCTGATGCAGCTCAGTCGTAGTTCCGACATTCCATGTACTCGGGCTCATGATGAGCATTTGTGTCATGCGTGCCAGTTGGGCCGACATGTTCGTCTTCCTTTTCATAGTTCTTCTTCACATGCAGCCCGCATTTTTGATCTTGTACATTGCGACCTATGAACATCTCCTGTCATCAGTATTTCTGGATATAAGTACTATCTTGTGGTGGTCGATGATTTTTCTCATTATTCATGGACCTTTCCCTTGCGTGCGAAGTCTGATGCTTTCTCCGCGATTCTTCACTTCTTCGCTTGGGTGTCCACACAGTTCGGCCTCACCATCAAGGCCGTCCAGTGTGACAATGGTCGTGAGTTTGATAACTCCACCTCCCGTGCCTTTTTTCTTTCTCACGGTGTCCAGCTGTGCATGTCTTGCCCCTATACCTCCTCTCAGAATGGCAAGGTTGAGCGCATGATTCGCACCACTAACGACACCATGCGCACTCTTCTGCTTCAGGCGTCGCTTCCTGCTCGCTTCTGGGCTGAGAGCTTGCACACCTCCACCTATCTCCTTAACCGTCTTCCTTCCGCTGCCTGCCCAGCTCCCACGCCACACCACGCTCTTTTTGGTACCCCTCCTCGGTACGATCATCTTCGAGTCTTCGGGTGTGCGTGTTACCCTAGCACCATAGCCACCGCTCCCCACAAGCTGGCACCCCGTTCGACTCTCTGTGTCTTTCTCGGGTACTCCCTGGATCACAAGGGTTACCGTTGCTTTGACCTTACCTCTCGTCGGGTCCTCATCTCTTGTCATGTGGTGTTCGATGAGTCCGTCTTCCCTTTCTCCACCACCACCACGCCCACTACCACCCCTGACCTTGACCTGTTCTCTCTGTTTTTCACTGACACGGTGGTCCAGCCACCTTTGCCGTGGTCTCCTGCAGGTAATGCTCCACCGGGCTCCTTGCCGGGCTCGTGTCCCCGCTCGCCGCCCGCCAGCGACGCCCCTGGCCCTGCGCCTTGCACGGGTCCGGGGGCGTCGCCCTCCGGTGCTGCTCCGGCCCCTCCGCTCGACGAGGGTCCGAGGGCGTCGTCCTCCGGTACTGCCCCGGCCCCTCCGCTCGACGAGGGTCCGGGGACGTCGGCTACCGCACCTCCTACGCGTTTCGCCGAGCCGGTGCGCGTCTACCAGCGCCGTGTGCGTCCTGCTCCGCTGCCTCAGTCACCACCGGAGGCCTCTTCTCCGCCGGCGACGCCGACACCACTGCCACGGCCCCCGACTGCCTGTGTCGTGCCGTCGGTGTACCACCCACCGCTTCTTCACCGACACCCGCGGCATGTTCACCCTATGATGACACGGCACGCGGCCGGTACCCTGCGGTCCCGGGCTCTCGCGGTGATGACCGATGACCTGCCAGCCTCTCCAGTACCCTCTTCCGTCCGCGAGGTCTTGTTGGACCCTCACTGGCGCCGCGCAATGAAAGAGGAGTACGCGTCACTCCTCGCCAACCAGACATGAGATCTGGTGCCCCGTCCGCCGGGCTCCAACGTCGTCACCGGCAAGTGGATCTGGACACACAAGCGTCGGGCTGATGGTGCTCTCGAGAGGTACAAGGCTCGCTGGGTTCTCCGGGGCTTCACTCAGCGTCCTGGGGTCGACTATGATGAGACCTTCAGCCCAGTGGTGAAGCCGGCCATCGTCCGCACAGTGCTCTCGCTGGCTCTCGCTCGGTCATGGCCCGTGCATCAGCTGGACGTCAAGAATGTCTTTCTGCACGGTCTTCTCACTGAGACAGTTTACTGCAGTTAGCCAGCGGGGTTTGTTGACTCTTCCCGTCCCGACATGGTCTGCCAGCTCAACAGGTCTCTCTACGGCCTCAAGCAGGCCCCCCGGGTGTGGAACACTCGGTTTGCTGCTTTCCTACTGACACTGGGTTTCGTGGAGGCCAAGTCAGATACGTCCCTGTTTATCTATCACCATGGAGCTGAGACTGCGTACCTGCTGCTCTATGTTGATGATATTGTCCTCACAGCCTCCAGTGAGTCACTCCTCCGCCGCATTATCACCTCTCTTCAGCAGGAGTTTGCTATGAAGGATCTAGGTGTGCTCCACCACTTCCTCGGGGTCACTGTTGAGCCTTATCCTGCCGGGTTACTTCTTCACCAGCGGCAGTATACTCTTGATATCCTGGAGCGAGCTGGGATGACTGACTGCAACCCCTGCTCCACTCCGATTGACACACAAGGCAAACTGTCAGAAGCCAAGAGCAACCCAGTGATAGATCCCACTGCATATCGAAGTCTTGCTGGTGCCCTTCAGTACCTCACCTTCACTCGGCCGGACATCACCTATGCAGTTCAGCAGATATGTCTTCACATGCATGATCCCCGAGAGCCACACCTCACTGCTCTCAAACGTCTCCTCCGCTACCTCCGCGGCACTGTCGACTACGGCCTACTCCTTCACCGGTCGTCCTCCGCCGAGCTTGTCGTCTACATTGACGCCAACTGGGCTGGGTGTCCGGACACTCGGCGCTCCACCTCCGGCTACGCTGTCTTCTTGGGCGGCAACCTGATGTCCTGGTCGTCCAAGCGACAACCGGTGGTCTCCCGCTCCAGTGCCGAGGCGGAGTACCGCGCTGTCGCTAACGGCGTGACTGAGGCCTCCTGGCTCCGGCAGCTTCTCGCCGAGCTCCACACTCCTCTCTCCCGGAGCACGCTGGTCTACTGCGACAACGTCAGTGCGGTGTACCTCTCCACCAACCCCGTTCAGCACCAGCGGACGAAGCACGTGGAGATCGACCTACACTTTGTCCGAGATCGAGTTGCCATTGGCGAGCTGCGGGTCCTTCACGTACCGACCACCTCCCAGTTCGCCGACATCTTTACCAAAGGCCTCCCGTCCTCGAACTTCACCGAGTTTCGCTCCAGCCTCAACATCACCGGTGGCTAGTTGCGTCTGTGGGGGGGCTCGTGTATGTTATTCTTTTCATGTCCAGTCTGTAACTCCGCTGCGCCGGTAGTTCTGACTGCGGGGGGGTGTTGGAGTATGCTGGAGTATTAGGCCCATGAGGCTAGGCCCATGAGGCCCATGTATGCAACACTATGCAGCTACCCTTCTAGGGTTAGCCTAATGAACTGAGAGATCAATTCCAACACATAGGATTTCCTTATTGTCATTTTAATATTTTCTTTTTCATGGCTAAACTAACTATAACTTGTTATAAACTTTGTTTATAAATTTAAGGTAACAGGGGTGGGTACAAATACTGAATGGGGTCAGTTGATGGCTAACCTTTCAGAAGATAATGGCGAAGAAACACCGTTACAGGTTATTCTCTGTAAGGATAGTGCAAATTCTTGAATGGACAAATACTGAAGGCTCTCTTTGGTTTATGCTTTCACCCTTTTTAGGTTCGCTTGAATGGTGTTGCAACTTTTATTGGTTTGGTAGGCTTGTTTGTAGCTGGTGCAGTACTTGTTGTCCTTTGGATAAGGTATTTTATTTTTACTAAATATTGCTACTAACAAAAATGTACTTCTCTCTCTCTCTCTCTCTGACTGATTTTGAAACCAACTTCAGATATTTTACTGGACATACCGAGAATCCTGATGGGACAACTCAATTTGTTGCTGGAACTATTGGTGTCAAGCAAGGATTTATGGGGGCAATTAGAATTTTGACTATTGCTGTATGTAATCCTAATGTTGTTAATATAAAAGTATAAAACTAGTACCATGAACAGATTTTAAATGGTTCTTCTCATGTTTATCCACAGGTGACAATTGTAGTTGTTGCTGTGCCCGAGGGACTCCCATTGGCAGTAACACTGACGTATGAATTCTTATGTAAATTCCATTAACTTTTCAGGTAAATGACTGTGTGCAATTTTTTCAGGCTTGCATATTCCATGAAAAAGATGATGCGAGACAAAGCTCTGGTAAATAAAAAAAATATATGTTTATGCATATATTTATATAAAAAAGATACGACAGGAGGAACAATATGATTTGATTTTGTATCATTTAAATAGGTGAGGCGGCTCTCGTCATGTGAAACAATGGGATCAGCTACTACAATATGCAGTGATAAGACAGGAACCCTTACATTGAATAAGGTTTGTTGAGTCATTTACCAGCCCATTTGCCATTTAAATTCTTTCATGATATATTCCCAAGATGTTCTGACATAATGCTTGTTCAGGACTTTACGTCAAATGAATTCTCGGACAAGCATATGTTCAATTTTATCTAGTACAATGAGCCTGATATTTGTGCTTTAGTTGTGACATTTTATAATTGCTGGCATCACAATTTGTTTGTAACTCATATGAATTAAGCCTGCAGATGACGGTCGTGGAAGCATATTTTGCTGGAACAAAGTTGGATCCATGCGATGATGTTAGCCAGATGTCAGACAGTGCAGCATCACTTATTATTGAAGGAATTGCACAGAACACAACAGGAACTGTATTTCTGCCAGAGGTACAGAAAAATCTCCTTTTTTATTCCAGATACCATTTTTGGAAACTCAATGCTAGATTCCGTAGTTCATAATATCACGGATTCGTGTCCAGAATGGAGCTGCTAACGATTTGTCAGCTAGACCAACTAAAGAAAAATTGAATTGAGTCTCAAGCGCAATCTTTTAATAGTGTGAAATTTGGAGGGATCAAGCTCATCAGCAGTTTAAGATCTGAAACATTCAGGATACGCCCTTAACATGCAGGACACCTGAACTGGGCATCCTCCTGGAGGCAGTCTAAGGGGACTATTAAAAATCATCCATAGCACTCGTCTTATCAATCGACAACTTGCCATGTTCGACAAATTTTCATCCATTCTTTTTCTTTATACAGGATGGGGGAGCAGCTGAACTTACAGGTTCACCTACTGAAAAGGCCATTCTTTCTTGGGGCCTTAAGGTACTATTAGTTTATTACTTTTGATTTACTCTTCAGTATTTCTACAGGTCCTTTTCCTGTTGACTTGACTTTGAACCTTGCACAGATAGGGATGGATTTCCACGACGTGAGGACAAAATCTTCAGTTATTCATGTTTTTCCATTTAACTCGGAGAAGAAACGTGGCGCTGTTGCAGTACAGGTACTACATAGTGTTATGTGTATGAAACTTTAATGCGACTAATGTGTGTCTGAGAATCTTTTTGACTCATCTTCTTTTCTACAGCTTTATATTTGTAATTCCTTGTACCATGTAGTGGGGACATAAAATAATGTAACGTGCGTGCCAGAATTATCCTATTGCTTTTTACATTTTTTTTTGCAAAATTTGCTATATTTGAAATAACATTTAATTCATAATTAATTGAATTTCTGTCAGGAGTTGATGTCATCAAAGTTTTAACACTTACAAGTAACATGTCATATCTGTCAGCGGGCTGATACTGTTTTCTGATTGGCTTGCTGTTGCATTGGAACAAAACCTGCCAAATGATTGCCACTTACCATCTTGCTACTAGTTGTAATTTGTAAACAACTTCTGGATGTGTTTCAAGCATAATTTTTTTTTGAAACAAACCAAGCATAAGAGCTGCTGATTGTATTAAAAGGAGGAAAAAACCCAGACTGAGCAGTACAACAAAGCAACGACAATGACTACGACAACCCCTAGAGGGGCAAGATTTCGAGCATAGTTTGACTTGTGTTATACTTCTAAATTAGCCAGTTTTGGGACACCCTCTGCTTAAAGGGATTACTGCTTACTAGTCAGTTGCCTCCATGGTTTTAATCGTTAGATTCCATTGCCATTTTCTTGTCATTCTTGAATCAGGATAGATTTCCATAATCTTGTCTTTTGATATGCAAAGATTTTGTAACTGTTTGTCCAGTGACTTCCTTATCCTGATGAAAATATCTATGCCATACTGTTTCTTATCCCGATATGGCTAGTGTTATCTTGATGTCTGATTCCTGGAATTTTAGTCAGATGATGATGTTCACATCCACTGGAAAGGTGCAGCTGAAATAGTGTTGTCATCTTGCAAAAGCTGGCTTTCTGTCGACAGCTCGGTTCAGTCAATGAGTGCTGAGAAGGTAATACCGTCTCCTAGCTTTTTGTTGGTTAATCTGAGACTCACTTGACTTTTTGAAATTTTTGTTTCTGTGAGACCCACTTGGACTTTTAATATTTGCAGCGTGATGAATTCAAGAAATCAATTGAAGACATGGCAGCGAATTCATTACGCTGTGTTGCTTTTGCATACTGTTCCTTTGACATTGAAAAGATCCCAGAGGAAGACATAGCAAGCTGGGAGTTGCCTGAGGATGACCTGACCCTGCTTGGCATCATAGGAATAAAGGTTGATTACTGTTATTGTGGACTCGTTTTTTGGTTCGACTGTGTCTGTGCTTGACGCATACTAGGGAGTCAAGTTATTTGTTCAAACACTTGAGCGTAGGACAGTACTGTGTATTCTGTTCTCTACTTTCTTCTGTGAGCTTGCATCATAATACCTCCTGTTTAATCTCCCCATGCATCTACTTTTAAGCAAAATTGATAATACGATTCAACAACAACTTGTTTCTCCTATAGGACCCCTGTCGCCCAGGTGTAAGGGATGCTGTACGACTGTGCACCACTGCAGGTGTTAAGGTTTGTGTTACTTATTTTGTTTTTATTCTTCCTGCATCACATTTCGTGCGTTCTAAGGATGACCTAGGATTTTTTATTGTTTTAATATTCAGAGAGCAAATAAAATGGTAGTAACAGGAACTAATATTAACAGGAGGAAAGGATCTGAGTCTAATTGTATACTGAATATTTTTTGAACGCAATGGCAGGAGCTCTGCCTTTCAATTAAATAAGAATAAAGAGAGTTTATGTACAAGCAAAAGAGAGGCACACTCCATAGTGGAGCAAACAGGGAATTGTATACTGAATATAGAAGTTCAAAAAACAGCAACAGAAAAAAAGGATTACAATACGTTGTCTACCATGTTTGACACATGATGAAATTGCTAGCCTTTGTCATATGGCAAATAACTTCCTAAAACCCCTTGTCCATTCTTATGGTAGCTTACACATTATTAAGCCTCCAGATTATGTACATCTTTCCATTCATTGATGTATCTTGTTCTGTTACTATGTGGTAGCCTTTCTATTTTTTTTCTTTCTTTCAAGAATGCATGCATTTTTCTTTGGAAATGGATTTTGTTTTATTCTATGATTGATAACCATAGTGTCTGTAATTCAGGTGCGCATGGTTACAGGAGATAATATTGAAACAGCTAAAGCTATAGCTCTGGAGTGTGGAATACTAGATGCAAATAGTGTTATTTCAGAGCCAGTTGTAATTGAGGGAAAAGTGTTCCGTGAGATGTCTGAAAGTGCAAGAGGAGATGCCGCTGACAAGATAATTGTAACTCTCTCTCACTATGTCTCACAAGTTGTTTGGTGCTTTCTTTCACTTTGCTAATGCTGTCATTCTAGCCTTTGTCCTCTGGAGCATTTTTAAGTCCTTTAATTCTTTTTTATGCCATAGAGCTAATTAACTTGTTTCAGGTGATGGGGAGGTCCTCGCCAAATGATAAACTTTTGCTTGTCCAAGCTTTAAAAAGAAAAGGCCATGTTGTAGCTGTTACTGGTGATGGCACAAATGATGCCCCTGCATTGCACGAGGTGACATGTTCAGCTCAAAACATTGATGAGCCATTGCATATTGCACTTTTTGTTACATTGATTATCTTACCATTTCTAATTGCTGCCTTGCCTCTTGATTTGTTGTCTAGGCCGATATAGGTCTTTCAATGGGCATTTCAGGGACAGAAGTCGCTAAAGAAAGCTCTGACATTATAATCTTGGATGATGACTTCACATCAGTTGTCAAGGTTTGTTTGGTAGAATTATACAAGAGGACTTTGCTCAGCACTGATTTTCTTTCCTTGTAAAAATAATTCCACTTGTTCAGAGTTCACACGTTCAAGTCCTTGGTCGAATGTGCATTTCTAGGCTATAATTCTGTTGCAGAAGTGTATCTGGTGAGATTTAGGTTAGAATTTATGGATTTGTACATCCTCTTTCAGGTTGTTCGTTGGGGACGATCTGTCTACGCTAATATTCAGAAATTCATTCAGTTCCAGCTCACTGTCAATGTTGCTGCACTCGTGATTAATGTGGTTGCTGCTGTGTCCTCTGGTGACGTGCCCCTAAATGCTGTTGAGGTTGGGACAATTTTCCTCCTTTTTTTGTGCAATTTACTCGACTGCTGCCATTGTTTCTACATTGAAGCAGTTAGTTGTCATGTTGCATGAAACGTCTGCTGAATTTTAATATTATGTGTAAGTATATATATGAAATTTTAAATCTTTCTGGTAAATACGTTCAAAAAAATCTCTCTGGTAAACAATTTGTATAGAACTCGAGATATATAGCTTAACAACGACGCAGCATTTTACCTGAGACACATGTATTTCCAGGCTGTTTCTCATCAGTATCATATACTTTGTTCTTTCACTTCTCAGCTTCTCTGGGTGAACCTTATCATGGACACACTTGGAGCTCTTGCATTGGCAACCGAGCCTCCAACAGACAACCTTATGAAGAGAAATCCTGTTGGTCGAAGGCATGTCAAAATGATCCAAAATTCCTTGTTGACAACATTGTGTCCAATATGTATATACTATGCTTTCTGAATTTCGAAATAGTTTACCCATACTTTTCTACTGCAGAGAACCTCTTGTTACAAATATTATGTGGAGAAACTTGTTTGTTCAGGTTAGTATTCCTTCATTATAAAACTGGATTCTGTTTAAAATTCTTTCTTATTCTGATATGTTTGGAATTTTGCACAGGCCCTTTACCAAGTAGCAATTCTTCTGATTTTTGATTTTGCTGGAGTAAGGATTCTGCGTCTGCAGAATGAAAGCCGATCTGCCGCTGAGAAAATAACGAATACCTTCATCTTTAACACATTTGTATTTTGCCAGGTGGAATATCTGTCCTTCAATAATTCAAGAAACATAACAGAACATTACTGCAGAGTGCAGACAAGTCTTGCTTCACCTTAGACAAATGCATACTAAAATTGGGTTATTCTCAAAAGAAAAGAATCAATGTTGAGTTGACTATAAATTGGTATTAGTTTTCCACAAAAGGGACTAGTGTGTTCAGAGCCTTGATACTACATGGATATTTTCCTTCGAGTAAGGACTTGTTATAAGCTATTCATTGCTTTACCATAGTCAAGTTATAAGCTATTCATTGCTTTACTATAGTCAAATTTCAGGTATGGCATAAGTTATATGGAAGTTGGTTATATGCTTCACATGGAATGTTTTGATCAATTTTCAGCGACTTGCTAGTTTTCCTTGCATTTTTTTTTCAGTAATTTAATGTGGCCAGCTTCAACCTTCTAGAATCTAGGCCCTTGAGTGACCATATATAGCCTGTTGTCTTGCTTGTACAAAGTTGAACTATACCAGAGTGGGTCTGCCATGAAAAAAATATATTATTTTGATAATGTATTACCCGCGGTAACTCGATCCTTGTACATCTGGAACAAAGGTTTGAATTAATTTGGATGTTTTTTATGCCAGATCTTCAATGAGTTCAATGCGCGAAAACCCGAGGAGAAGAATGTCTTCAAAGGGGTAACAAAGAATCACCTATTCATGGGAATAATCGGTATAACAACAGTATTTCAGGTAACAGACAATATAGATTCTCTACATTGGTATCACCTCTGTCCATCGTTATAAAGTTGCTCTCGTCTTTGGCAGATACTGATAATTCAGTTCCTGGGGAAGTTCTTCAAAATAGTGAGGCTTGATTGGAGACTATGGTTGGTTTCAGTTGCTATTGGCCTTGTGAGGTATGCACTTCAAAATTTGGCAACCTATTATGGTTCCGTAAACCTTTTTCAATCCTTCAAAGGCGTCACATCCTTTATGCACGAGCTTATCGTCCTGACTTGATCATTGCGTATATGAACCCTGACAAGTCACTTTTTCCATGGAAACTTTTTTCTTTTGTAAAACTGAATGTGAAGCCTTGTTTCAATGTCAATTCTGGTGTGAATGTTGACCTCCTTTTTCCTTCGTTTGATGTTTCCAGTTGGCCCCTGGCTTATCTGGGTAAATTTATTCCTGTGCCCGTAAGACCCTTCCCGGACTATTTCAAGCCTCTCTGTTGTCGGAAATCGTCGCGACGAGGTGAGTCTCCATGAAGTTGGTGTTGTTCCTTCTCTGCGTTAGTTTTTTTTTTGTCCCAAACTCAGAAATGAATCGGTAATGCAGACGAGGAGGAAGGTGGACAAACCTAAGGTGCAACGAGTGGGCAGTGTAAATAGGTATGTGATAAGAAATGGAGATAAATTGCACTGGTTGATTCCATGGTAGCAGCATCTTGGGGATGTACGTATAAGATGGCAGCTAGTCGGCCTCGTAGTTTTCTTCTAGGAGAAGCAGTGGGGAAAAAAAAGTATACAGAAGCCAAACTCGTGTACCAGCCTACCCTACCCTACCCAGCTTCTGCTATGCGGCAGCGAAAGGGCAAGCAAGCGCAATCCATTCCAAGCTACAGTATACTAGCTGCCTTCCTCACTTGGACTTGAGACATCAGCATAACCTGAATGAAGCAGCGCCAGCGCTAGCTTTGCGATGTAGCAGCATTTTTTGTCCTGGCGATATAATCTGACTGTAAATTTGTAAATGTTTATCGACTACGAGATGTTCTCATTTTCTTCCACCTGTTCTACGGAACTTTTTTTATACAAAAATGAAGTCAAAAGAATAGCTCTAAAACAATCTTTTTTTCCCTGAATCACAGTACATGAACGCATATTCACCTCTATAATGTATATAAACATTCTACCTTTATGACCATCTTCGAAAGACGAGTCTGAGACGGCCGGTAAATCTTGTGGTATCGACGAAGTCATCACATGTGTCTTGCTATCAATGGATATGCCGTCTATATCACAAAAGAATAATGCCGTGTCTTGTTGTCGATAGCTACATGGTCTACCAGTGAAGGAACAATGTTGTAAATCCTCAAATAAATCCAATAAAATTAGAGCTAAATCTTGGAATAAATCGAATAAAATTCGAGCACTCGCGTCAAAGTCGAGGACTTAAACCCGAGTGAACAAGTTACACCACAAATCCAACCAGGTAGTGCTCCTTTCGCTCAAACAAGCTAATCTATATCGCCTACTACATCCTTTATTGGAAAAAGTCTAAATAACCCCCTGAACTATGGACCCTGGAACACGTAACCCCCTGAACTATGAAACGGTCTAATTTACCCCCCTGAACTATCTAAAATCGTCTATTTTACCCTCTGGGCGGTTTTCGACGGCGGTTTTGTTACAGTAATAGCGGTTTTGTCTTTTTCCAATTAATTGGATTTTCCAATTAATCTAAAACTACAGCAAAAACTTTGTACTAAAGCGTACCGTATTATATATTCACTGTGTAGATCTACTCATGTGGAGTCCAACAAAATTAGATTTTATATTTTATGATTTTTCTGTGATTTACTATGATTTTTCAAATATTCAGCGAAAATAAATAAAAAAGACAAAACCGCTACGACCGTAGCAAACACACTGTTACTGTACCAACCGCCGTCGAAAACCGCCCAGAGGGTAAAATAGACGATTTTGGATAGTTCAGGGGGTAAATTAGACTGTTTCATAGTTCAGAGGTTATGTATTCCAGGGTCTATAGTTCAGGGGGTTATTTAGACTTTTTCCATCCTTTATTAGTGCACGCGGATAAGGTTCTACGCTGTCTCACCATGATAAGTCGCCCTGCCATGACAAACCTTGAAGGAAAAAAAGGATCGGAATATGCAGGGTTCAATCATGTACACCATGGAGTGGTGGAGAGGACAGAGGACAAGGAGGTAAAGAGCCAAACAGAGGGGAGGCGAAGTAGAGTTCAACATTTTGATGGAATTCTAGATGGAATTCGTGAATTTTGGTTTCTTTTGTAGCCTGTAGGTGAACGAAAAGCATATTTTTGTTTAGAAATATCGCTTTTTATGCTATGTTGTATATCTTGAGTTGCTATGTTGTATATCTTGAGTCCAATAATACGAGTTTGCACCTTAGTAAAAAAATTGTGCAACCCTCTTCGTGGTTGCGGGCTTACTGGTACCCGGACATCCGGAGCAGATGAGCGCGTCTAGACGCCCCAAGCGTGCTGCTACCTGCCCGCCCGCCCGCGCCTGCCGCTGTGCCGTATCGCTGCTGCACACGCACGGCCATCCCCTGTCTGCCCCACCCCGCACGTCCATCGCCCCGCCCTGCCCGCGCGCCTCGGTTGCACCCGACACTCCTCCCCCTGAACCCTTCCTCTCTCTGCGCGGGGGGGACTCGGGAGCCCAGATGAGGACGAGCACACCTCGTCCCCAGGACCTCGGGCGCGCCATGCGCCCCATCTGCCAGCCCCCGGCTCACCACACCCCTTCCCCCACCGCTCGGCCCATGTCCCCATGACTCTCTGAACATACCTCTGAAACACGAAACACTTGCAACATGAAACACTTGAATGCAACATAAAGTCTGAAACAAATGAAATATTTGAAACATACACTTGCAACATATGTGTAAAACATATGCAACATTTAGATAAAATACTTGCAACATGAAAACACTTACTGCAACATAAGAATGAAACAAATGAAATATTTGAAACATGTTCTTGCAACATATGTGTGAAACATATGTAACATCCAGATCAAAACGCTTGCAACATACGTCTGAAACAGATGAAATACTTTGAACAAACGCTTGCAACATGCCTATGGAACACTTGTAGCATATGCAACATCCTGATCTACTTTTGCAACATCCATATGAAACATTTGCAACATACCTCTGAAACACTTGAAACATACGTTTGCAACCTGCGCTTTCAGCGCAACATCTTCTTGCTGCTTGGGAATGGAGGCTCGTTGGCGCGTGGAGTTCACCGGTGTAGAGCTCGCCAGTGATGCGAAACTCACTGCTCCGGTGGAGAAGGGCGTGGCACGTCCCGTGGAGAAGGCTGCAGCGGGTCCGCGCGCTGGAGAAGCCTGCAACGAGCGGGACGCGCAGTGGAGAGGGAGGAAGACGGGTTGCTGTGCTCTGGCGCGGAGGAGATGCCGGCCAGCAAAGAGAAGGCGCGTTGGAGAGGGAGACGCGGTGGAGAGCGCCGTCGCCGAGGCAGCGCAACGAAGCGTGGTCACGAGAGCTATCGTGACGCTACGGCGAGGTGAGTTTTTTCTTTTCTTTTTCTTTTTTTAGAACAGTTGGGGCGAGTGCATGGGCAGATAAGATGCGGTTGATGAGCTGCGTCGTAGCCCACCATCGACACCGTCCCGGGTGGACGGTCGTCGTGTACCTAGCATTACCGTCGTGGTTGTGACCAAGGTCACGGTACATAATGGGCCGAAAAGCGTTTCCGGAGCTTGAGCTAGATAAAGATGCAGGTGCCGACAGCTTTGTTTCCTTTGCTTTAAAATCACATCAAGCAGGAAAAATCGAGTGGCAAAGGCACTAGATTGGCGACATTGCGCACAAGCTTACTCATGAACTTGTTGCTGGCTACATCTAGAAAGAGGGTTTGTATGGTTTCACAACGGCTAAAAAACAACATATTTTACTTCATTCCAATTCCTCATAGTGCCATTATCCTTGTTAAGCACTATTTTTTTTAAAAAAAACACAGAAGTACGTTTTTTCAATTGCCAATTTTTTCTTCGAAAACCTACACACTACTCACAAGATAACAGTGAAGGATCTGTGTTTATTTAAAATCCAGGCGAAAGCTAAGTGTCCCTCCCCTCCTGTAAAACTATGTTCTTATTCTCACAACTAGACTACGCCATTCCAAAAGTTTATTCTCTATACTAATGCTCCTCTAAAACAGACATTAAAAGGTTCTTTTTTTTCGCGACCCGGACTTCACCGGTTTTTCATTAAGAGGGGAAACAAAAGTTTTGGATACATGCTGGATCAACGATGTTGGCAAGCCACCAACACGATTTCCAGTTAAAACACAGCCCTAGCTACTAGATCCTCAACAAGGTCTATTGCACAACCACACCATTTTGCGACAGTAGCTGTTGGATGGCCGCGATAGGCGCGCAGCCGCCCAAGACCCAATCGTCAGCCTCCCTGGCGACGTCCTGCAGCACAGTGCGCACGTCGACCGGCGCGCTCCGGAACACACGCGCGTTCCGCGCCTTCCACAGTCTCCAGGAAACGAGCAGCACCAGCGCGTCGAAGACCTTCCTGCCCACTGCGTCCAGACGCTGTCTTCCCCTCAGCCAGCACTCGTCGTGGCACGGCACAAGGCCAGTGAGCTGGAGACGCGAGAGCACGGCGTGCCAAACCTGCCGTGCGACGACGCAGCCAGCAAACAAGTGCGCACAGGTTTCCGACGCCTGGTCGCACAAGGAGCAGGTGTCGCTTTGCTGCAGGCCGTGCCGCGCACGGCGCTCCGATGTCCACAGCCGTCGGTGCAGCACATACCAGAAGAAAACCTTGACTCGCGGTGGTGCCCTCACCTTCCACATTAAAAGGTTCTACTCTAACATTAGACGACACGTACGGTTGTTTGTTTGTTTGTTTCCTTTTGAACTATGCACAATGTGAGAATTGTTTTTGTTTAATATATAGTGGCTGGTTTCCTAGCCAAATACTAATATCTTCCCAAAACCTTACATGGATGTCATCCTCTAATTAAACCTTCCTAATAAAGGCCTGCTCGCAGAGCAGGCGGTCAAGCCCCAAGGGTGGGTGCTAGCCGGCCAGGGCTCGAGCCCTGGTTCCTACATTAAGCCTTCAAAGTAGGCCGGGTCAAGTGACCTTTCTCTTAAAAAAAAACTTCCTAATAAGGTTAGGAGCGAGGACATCGATCTTAAATAGAGGGGAAGCATGTAGCTCGGCTATGTCAAGTCAAGCCTTCAAATTCACATACGTAGTAGTACGTACGTACGTACTACCGAGAGTTGCCATATATTCATGCATGGAGTATATATGATGCGCCAAATAAACAAGCTTCATAATAGACCGTTGCCGTTACTTTGTCGAACACAAGATACGACGATACATGCATGCATATATTTGGAAAATGTTCTACATTTCTACTTACGTGGCAAAATATAATATAATAAATAAATACACAACAAAATCATGTGTATGTAAATTAAAACCAAATGCGACGTGATCGAAAAGGTGAAGTGGCTGATTTGGTTTGAAAAGGCTACTACGGCCAGCAGAGCTCGCTCAGAGGCGACCATCGAGGTCGAGGAACTCGTCGGGGTCCATGAACGGCGCCTCCTCCTCCTCCTCCTCCTGCTCCTCGTCGTCCTCGTGCACGCTGACGCGATGTCCGCCACCGCTGTTCACCGTCACCGTAGCAGCTGCAGCAGCAGCAGCAGCAGCAAGAGGCGGCTGGGGCGGCAGCGGCGACGACGGCGGCGCCGTGCCGCCGTGCACGTGCATGGCGAGCTGCGCCCGCGTGGTGGCGAGCTGGTGCTGCACGTCGCGGATCTCCTGCTGCAGGCGGTGGATGATTCCCGTGCAGCCGTACACCGGGTCCTGCACCCGCCAGTGCGCCTCCGTCGCCATCGTGTCCGCCGCCCGGCCTCGCTCCAGCACCGGCAGGCTCTGCGCGCGAGCAAGCACAGAAATGGCGCGCGCATGCACACGTACGTTCGTCATCGCGCACTCTAATTTGCATCCCATATATATAAATAAAAGAGCTAAAAAAAGTCTCAGTGATGCATGCATGAGATGAGCATGACGATGCACTGCACTAGTGCTGCACGCACGACGCACCTGGAGCACTCTGGTGACGTTGCTGGTGCCGAAGGCGGCGTGCACGTCGGCGTACCTCCGCGGCTGCGACGCCGGGAAGTAGGGCGCGAGGACGCAGTCGGGGGCGCACCTCCGCCGGAGGTACTTGCACGCGGCGCACCGCCTCGCCGCAGTCGCACTGCTGCCGCCGCTGTCCGGATGATGATGGTCCATTTCCATACTGCCGCCGCCCGCCCCTGCGGACATGAGAATCTAGTGGAGATCACGAGAGATCTTGGCGTGAGGTGTTGCTGAGATCTCCGTGGATCCTCGAAAGATTTGGAGACGGATACGGCGGCGTTCCGGCTATATATGCTCGCCGGCCAGGAATGGCAAGCTCAACGGCTACGTGCATGCGTTGGCTTCCAACTGGGGAGGAGGGGCGCCGTCGGTGAGCCGGCCCCCGGAAGGAAAGCTCAACGGCAGTGTCTGCGCTGCGCATGCCGATGCGGCAAGGGGAGAGGGCCCCAGGCGTTGACCGGCTGCTTGCATAGCTGCATTGCCTTGCTGGGAAACGGCGGTCGGCGGCGCACCGACCAGGAGCTAGCAGGGAGTGTTCGTGTGCATGCATGCGCTGGTCCACCTGGGTGACCGCGTCCACGTACGGACACCGGCACGGCGCGGGCAGGCACCAAAAATTCTTGTTTAAGAGCACTCCACTAAGTCTAAGACGCCCTAATTAACGTCTCTTCGGAGACATCCGATAAAGCTATTGCTCCTTCTTTATCTATACATGCTCGGCAAAGCTCTTGCTGTAGCTTTTAAAAAAAAATCCGATAAGACGCCCAAATTAACTAGTTGGAACGTACTCCGGGTAGTTCCTGAAGAGACGGGTATTAAAAAAAGAGAGATCGAGAGAAACAACAATTGCGTCTATGGACTGGGTTAAGCGACAAAACGAACGCGTCCCATTACATTTGAAATAACTTATGTAAACACGTGCATGCCCACACACATCTTTGCTAGTCCTATTTAAAGGCACTATTTAAACGAACTATATAATACGACACATTTGAATACGAACACGAAAACGAACACGAACTTATGGAATATCAAGAATTTCGAAAACAAACTAATTCGAGCGAAATTATGTCGAATACGGTCGGTATATGAAAAATCAATACGGAATATTGACCCGTATAGTAGGAGCAGGTGCATAACAATTAACAAGTGAATAATAATTAATAAGTACTATAACTTTCTTAAAAAGTATCTCCATTCGACACCATGTAAGGAAGATATGATTTTTCTAAGACAACGAACGCTTGTACGCGATTAATATACCGCTGAAACTTTATTTAATTTTTTTGAACATCTTAAAGACCCCAAATGAAAAAACTAGAAACCAGAAAGTTGTAGATCTCGTCGAGAGCTACAATTTTTATATAAAAATCATCTTCATCCGAGATCATACGGAAAAGAAACAATTTTTCTAAGGTTGAACTTAAATCTGGTTTAAACTGAATTTCGAAACCGAATTTTGAATTCTTGATATTCTGAATAAAAAGTAGAAAAGTAGAAAATGGTCAGAAAAATGTCTAACCCGTTTTTCGCTCCAATTTTGAATTTAGTGTTCCGAATTTCAAAACAAATTCGAATTTGTCCGAAAATACGAATTCGATCAGATTAAATGTAGAAAACGATGTGGTTCAGTACGGGATATTTCCGTACCGTTTTCATCCCTAACTGTGAATGACGTACCATCTGAAAAGTTTAAGCAAAACTCTCGCAAAGCCTCTTCAAGGTAGCTGCGAAGAGCAGCAACAAACAAGGATCACATCAGCTTAAGGTTGTGTTTGGATGCAGAGCTAAAGTTTAGTCTGTGTCGCATTGGATGCTCGAATGCTAACCAGGAGTACTAAACATGAGCAAATTATAAAACTAATTACATAGGAGTTGACTAATTAGCGAGACGAATCTATTAAGCCTAATTAGTCCAGGATTAGTACGTGTTTACCACCACATTGTCAAATCGTGGACTAATTAGGCTTAATAGATTTGTCTCGCAAATTAGCCTCCATTTATACAATTTGTTTTATAATTAGGCTATATTTAATACTCCTCATTGATATCAAAATCCGATATAACAGGCCTAAACTTTAGCTCGCAGAGTCAAGATTCCATCAACTTAACAGCCTATAAGATTCCATCAAAGATTCCCTTTAGTTTCAGTAATTTCTATACCTAGAATATAGCTTTGACTATGATTTTCCATTATAATAATATAACAAAAAAATAAATATAATGATTTCATCTACTCCCTCCATCCCAAAATATCTGTCATTTTCGTTCTCCGAGAAACAATTTTGACAAAATATATATTAAAAATATTAATATTTATGGTATATAGGAAAGATCTTTAAATCTAGTTTTTTAATACCTTTATTTAGAGATACAAATGTTGCACGTATTTTCTATAAATTGAGTCAAACTTATGGCACGAGAACCAAAAGCGACAGATATTATGGGATGGAGGGAATACTACTTTCCATGCTGTCTTAGATCGTAACCATATCTCCAAACTAAAATATTGAAGCTGGACGAAGTTGGTTGACGATCTAGACTCCACGCCACGGCCGACCATGTCTTCGATCGGCACAGCCACTGCTCGCCTGCACCGCGAGCCGAAACAATCAAACGCACCGCTGCACTGACCATGCTGCAGAAGTTGGAAACAGTCAAACACTCGAAGTCTAAAACCAATCCAGCAACCAAAACACCGCGTGCCGTGGCCGTGGTGTGGTTGTGGTTGTCTACTTCTTTTTTCAAAGTGGGGTTCTCAACTTTATGATGCGAACAAACAGATATGCAAAGGGAGAAGAAGACTGGTTGACTGCTATCTCAGTGCCCCAGGCGGGCAGGCAAACCCCATCCATGCCGGCAGCAGGTCCGGCGACTGGAGCTGCCCCGTCGAGCCCGTAGTCAGGTGAGTTCTTCTTCGCGGTAAGCTCATCTCTACAACACCCTTCACGTCAAGATTATAACTGAATCTTACCGTCTCCACAATACCTTCAATTATTAGCAGCTGTACCATGGCTCCTTCCAATCTGCTCCTCCTCCTGCTGCTTGCAACTGCAACTCCGTTGATCACCGGGCAGCTCTCCGACTACCCGACAGCCAACCTCTCAACACTGTGGACCAACAACAACGCCTCCCTCAAGCACAGCATCACCTACGCCGATGGCTCTGTCGTACGGGCCATTGTTCTCCGGTCACCAAAGGCTGCTTTCTATGGTCCTTCTTTCGCCGCAGGGTTCTTCTACCCCTCCGCACCCTGCGACAATGGTGCTTTCCTGTTCGCCGTCTTCATCGTCTACACCAACAGCGGTGCCGGCATCACCTCTGTGGTCAATGGCATTCCGCAGGTGGTCTGGTCCGCTAACCGGCTCCACCCTGTTAAGGAGAACGCCACCCTCGAGCTTACTGGGGATGGCAACCTGATCCTCCGTGATGCTGATGGTGCTGGCGTCTGGTCGAGCGGCACTGCAGGCAGGTCCATTGCTGGCATGATGATCACAGAGCTGGGCAACCTGGTGCTGTTTGATCAGAAGAATGCAACAGTATGGCAGTCATTTGAACATCCGACTGATGCGCTTGTCCCTGGGCAGTCACTACTGGAAGGCATGAGGCTCACTGCAAATACATCTGCAACAAACTGGACACAGAATCAGCTGTATATAACTGTCCTCCATGATGGATTGTATGCCTATGTTGATTCCACACCACCACAGCCCTACTTCTCGAGATTGGTGAACAAAAACAAGACAGGAAACCATCCGACACAGGTTACCTTAACGAATGGCAGCTTCAGTATCTTCGTACAATCCACACCAGATCCAGATTCAAGCATCCCATTGCCAGCAGCAAAGTCTACCCAGTACATGAGATTTGAGAATGACGGACACCTGAGGCTGTACGAATGGTCTAACACTGAAGCAAAGTGGGTCGTGGTGTCCAATGTGATCAAGATGTTTCCTGATGATGACTGTGCTTTCCCGACGGTCTTTGGGGAGTACGGGGTATGCACAGGAGGGCAATGCAGCTGCCCCTTCCAGAGTAACTCTACTTCAAGCTACTTCAAGCTAATCGACGGGAGGAAGCCGAATATTGGTTGCACGCCTCTGACTCCAATCTCCTGTCAAGAAATTCAACACCATGAGCTCTTGACCCTAAAAGATGTTTCATACTTTGATATAAATACAAGCCACACCATTGCAAATGCTAGAAACAGCGATGACTGTAAGCAAGCGTGCCTGAAAAACTGCTCCTGCCAGGCCGTGATGTTCACCTATGGACAGAATGAGTCCAATGGTGACTGCCTGTGGGTCACGAGGGTTTTCTCCTTGCAATCAATACAACCTCAGATTCTTCATTACAACTCTTCTGCTTACCTCAAGGTGCAGCTTAGCCCCTCCCCTTCTGCAACTACTGCAAATAAAAAGAAGGCAATTTTAGGCGCTATAATTGGAGGTGTTACTGGTATTGTACTGGTTCTTATTGTTGTCACTCTTTATGTACAAAGGAGGAGGAAGTACCATGAGATAGATGAAGAATTTGATTTTGATCAATTGGCAGGCAAACCAATGAGGTTTTCTTACGCGAAGTTGAGAGAATGCACCGAAGACTTCAGTCAAAAGCTCGGGGAAGGTGGATTTGGTTCAGTTTTTGAAGGGAAATTGAATGAAGAGAGAGTAGCCGTGAAACGTTTGGAGAGCGCTAGACAAGGGAAGAAAGAATTCATGGCAGAGGTTGAAACGATTGGTAGCATTGAGCACATCAATCTTGTCAGGCTGGTAGGATTCTGTGTAGAGAAAGCACATAGACTTCTAGTATATGAATATATGCCTAAAGGTTCCCTTGATCGGTGGATATATTATCGCCACAATAATGCCCCTCTTGATTGGAGCACCAGGTGTAGGATCATTCTGGATATTGCCAAGGGCTTATGCTATCTTCATGAGGAGTGCCGGCGAAAAATTGCCCATTTGGACATTAAACCACAAAATATTCTGTTAGATGACAACTTCAATGCCAAATTGGCTGATTTTGGATTATCCAAGCTCATAGACAGGGATCAAAGCAAAGTAGTAACTGTGATGAGAGGAACACCTGGGTATCTGGCGCCTGAATGGTTAACGTCGCAAATCACTGAAAAAGTTGATATTTACAGCTTTGGAGTTGTTGTTATGGAAGTAATATGTGGAAGAAAAAATATCGATAATTCTCAGCCTGAAGAAAGCATCCATCTGATCAATTTGTTACAAGAAAAGGCTCAAAACAACAGGCTGATTGATATGATTGACAAACAAAGTCATGACATGGTCACACACCAGGATAAAGTTATTCAGATGATGAAGCTTGCAATGTGGTGCTTGCAACATGATAGCAGTCGAAGGCCATTGATGTCAACGGTAGTCAAGGTACTGGAAGGTACAATGACCGTAGAAACTTCCATAGATTATAATTTCTTCAGTTCAGATCCAGTATTTTCTGTTCAAAGTGATCAATCAGCATATTCAGCTCCACCACTGGCATCAATCCTATCTGGTCCAAGATGAAATGTATCATTGTCAGTAATGAATATAAGGAACATCCATATTGTACACTTAGGCTTTGTAATTGCTTCTGTACCTTATCTGATTTCTAATTTGGAAGTATGTTTCAGATAGCATAAGAAGAATAATTTTCGCAAATTAATGTCATATTTTTCCAGTGAAGTTGTAACTCTCTACATCTGGAATAGAAAAATAGTGTAATTTAATTTTACATCGTCTCAGAAGCATATAACCAAAATGACCCTCACACACAGTATCCAAGAAATATTCTTTCGAAAAGTTGTCTGCTCAAACTCGAGGTAAAGATTTATCAGGAGCATATGACTTCTACATGCACAATCTTTAGCATGACTATAAAGAATATTCTATTGGTACCCTCCTCTTAAAGCATTTGGACAAGTTCTACAATAAAAAGGAAACTCCATGGGTCAAGCTTATTTGGAATGCCCATTACCCCAATGATCAAGTTCCTCATGCAACAACTGATAGAGGCTCCTTTTGGTGGAGGGATATCCTAAAACTTTGTGATTTATTCAGAGGAATTGCTGAATGTAAAATTGGAGATGGATCTAGTGTCCTCTTTTGGTCTGATCTCTGGAATGACAACATCCTACAAACTAAATACCCAAGACTATTCTCCTTCGCAAAGAATAAGAATATCACAGTTGCACAGTTTGTGTCAGACAACTCCCTGGAGACCCAGTTTCATCTCCCTATCTCAGAACAAGCATATCAAGAGTTTCAAAGCCTTCAAGATTATATTCAAACAATTCAAGTTCATCACAATACAAAAGATTCTTGGCAGTACATTTGGGGAAACAAGAGTTATTCTTCCTCAAAGTTCTACAATCTCCCTTACAAGAACGTCCAACCTCCTGCTCCATTCATCTGGGTTTGGGATTCTAGATGTTCCAATAAGCTCAGGGTCTTCTCCTGGCTTCTTTTAATGGATAGGCTCAACACAAGGAACATCCTAAAAAGAAAAAAGCACAAGCTAGAAGGAAATAACTACAATTGCATTCTCTGCAGCAACAACTTGGAGGAAACTGCCTTTCACCTCTTCTTCAGCTGTCCTTTTAGCCAAGCTTGTTGGCAATACCTTGGCATCCATTGAGATTTCTCCATTGACTTCTTTCAGATGGTGATTCAAGCTAAGCAGCAATTTCAGACCCCTTTCTTCATGGAGATCTTCATCATTGGAGCTTGGCAAATCTGGAAGCAGAGGAACAATTTCATCTTTGATCGTGGTCGCCCTTCCTTCAGCTCCTGGAAGGAAAGTTTTTTGGATGAAGCTAATTTACAGGCTCTTAGACTCTGTGACTCTAAAAGATCGATTTTCTTATCCCTTTTAGCAGTCCTTGCCTAGTGTTGTTGGCTCTCTCCCTTTCCTGGTTGTGGGGTTGTCGTTTTTCTCTGGTCCACCTCGGACCCCCCTTCTTTCCTTCTGCTCTTGTACAGTTTTTCTCCTTGTTGATACTCGATCAGTTGTTGGGCTTCTCTTAATTTTAGATAAAACTTTACAATGGGGGCCTCCCCTGCTGTATTTTACGTTCAAAAAAAAATATTCTATTGGTACTGGCAATAGCACTTTAGTATGTCTAGCTACTTGGCGCATTTGATTCGGTTAGTTTCTGTGAGCAAGCACACAGATGCAGCATTGACAGAGCACCCGATCACCTTCCTCACAGATGAAATCACGTCGTATGAAGTCTCTTAAGTGAGCCAGGTGCTTCAAAACATTGTCATTATTTGTGTGTTTAGGTCACTAGGATCACCTTATCATGCAACTATGCAAGGAAATAATAGGATGTCAAATCTCCATAGCTATAACAAACACTAGCAGACAAGATTGACACCTCGGTGATGATTCAGGAAGCCCAACGGCAACACTAACCTGGGAGTTCAACCTGGCAATTTCAAGATTCGTCCTTGTATTTCTTGGTTAGTCACCCACCAAAGCAAACGCCTTCTTAGCCTGCAAAGTGCAAAGTTACATGAAGGTCATCAAAGTAGAAAGCAATTGGGCAGATTGCTTACTGCACAAAGTGACATCAATTACACCTTGGATTGTAGAACGAAAAAAACACACCATACCCAGGGTTAGGATCAGTTGATTCATTCACCAACTGGTTTCTCAAATAAAATATCATCACCCTTCTACAGCCATTTCATTTCAGCTTGTCATGATCGAATGAAAACAGTGTGCTATCCAATGGTCTTAGCTCAGAGTTGGCATTCTCCCAGATGTTTGACAAAATGGCTAACACAGATAATCTCTCTACTTTCATGTGAAAAAGGATAGAGAATAATCAGTCGACTGGAAAACAAAGAAATTTATGATCAGTGTGACAATCTGCTTCAAATATTCTTAGAGCAACCAATATAAATAGGTTAAGATTTCACAATCAAATGCAAGTAATACATCTGCTTCACCTACTGCCATTGTACAATCTGGTCATCACCTGCATGACTGATGACTGATGCTTCGCTTATGTAGTCAGCAATGCTTGGTGAAAAGGTAAAATAATCAACTTGAATAGTTGAATTTCCTGAGGCTTCTATTTAATAAAAACAAATGAAATTCATTACTTTTACATACATACAAACACAAAAGGAGCGGTACAAGTCATTACGATTAAAACAAAATCAAGTCACAAGATTTAAAGCTAAGAAGTACTGAAATTAAATATGCTCATTAAAAATACAAAATGTGTGGGTTTTCAAATCTAGTGGCCTAATTTGACAAAAGGAACAAAAAATTATGCCATTTTTATTATAAGGGACATACATTATCTGTATGCCAGGCATGAAGCATCCATGTATCAGATGTAATTCAATTTGGTCATCTAAAAGGCCTTAAATATCATAAAGTTCAGTTTGCAAATTGCAATGCAACATAATCTCACTCACTCCCTCCCTCTTCTTCTCTCTGTCCACCGATTTATCTTCAGATGCCACAATTTCTCATTAAATGTCTTTGCACATGTGAAGAAGAACAGAGTATCCGCTACAATATACTCTGTAAAAGTGCCTGTGATGATGGAAGCATAATCCTCACCACAGTGATACACTTATCGAGTCGGCTGCTTGGAAAAACTATATGGTTGGAATAGATAAGATAACTGATCAAACCCTATGAGGATATTCAGCTACAGTTTCAGTCAGCCGTCGCCGCATGAAACCCAAGGCATTCTCCTCCGTGTACTTGCTCTCGCAAGATTTGGGGGCATACACCTAAACGGCTAAACTCCCACAAACACTTTTACACAAGTGCTAAGTGAGTAGGTAATTTGGAATGCCGTGTCCAATGGCATCCAAATTTGTTGCCAATTAACTGATCCGACGAGTAAAACTCACAGCATGCCTCAGCTAGACCGCTCCGCCGCCACTCGCGCGCAAAGGAGACGTCCGGCTCTCCGCCGGCGCGGGGTGCTCGTAGTAGGAGCCGGTTGCGCTCTCTCTCTCTCTCTCTCTCTCTCTCTCTCTCTCTCTCTCTCTCTCTCTCTCTCTCCCATGTTGGAGAGACGCCGGCACCGGGAGCGTTGGCTCGTCGTCGTCGAGGTTGGTGGTAGTACTGTGGTCGGTGACTCCATTGGTCTGAAAAGCATTATTTGGGCTGAGCTGGGCCTCTCGTATCTAACGGGCTTTTTTGGGCTTGATCGCTTGATCCACTGGACTATAGTGCTTTTCTGGTTTAGGCTTCGTTTGGCTGCAGCCAAACAAGCTCTTAGTGGTTTATTACTCTGAAAATGTATTTGCTTTGCTAATAAAAAATTAACAAGTAAGAGAAAAAAATCGGACAAAATTTTTTACCAAAACTTTAGCAAAGAAAAAAAATCAAAAGATAGACAAAAATTATATGTAATAAAATGTCACGAAGTTCTGGTACCAAACTAAAACCTTGGCTTATCCTAATTCTGCCAAACAAGATTTCAGGCCTGGTTGGTGACCATGGCTTGCCACACCTTAGATTTAGATTAGTCATATCATAATTTTTTAGGCAGATGTTTGGTTGGTGACCACAAGTTACCATGTCCCAAGTTAATCATGACATAGTTTTTTTAGGTCGCTGCTTGGTTCACTGTCACAACTAAAGCATGACACACTTTCTTAGTACCCTATCCCACGCGTCATAAATTCATTTTATTGCCAAACCTTTTCACAAGTATGGCTTCGATTTTACTCGCCACACTTTTGTGGCACCCACAATTTGTCTAACATTCGGCATGGCAAACTTTAGCACTAACCAAAAAGGCCTAACCAATGGCCATGGTACCGCACAGACCGAATATGTCGTGCTTTGAAGTGCTGTTGTTGCGGTAGTAAGCTATCTAAGGGGTGTTTCCAATGGTCTAGCTTAGAGCTAGCTGAATCAATTTTTTAATGACAAAATAGTGTTAAAGATAGAAAATTAGCGTGGTGTCAAGAGATAGTCTAGCATGTTTTATGATGCATTTCTATCCTACGGCACAATGTTCAGTTCTACTCCTGCAATCTCTCTTCTGCATATTTATTAGCTTAGAGCTAGTGTTACTATTGGATCGAGAAGCGTGGTAGCTATAGGAGTAGGCTGCGCTTTAGCTTAGACTTCTTCCGTCGCATACTGCCATGAAAATATACAATTTTAGGGTTTGTTTAGATACATGAGCCAATTACTGGATAGTTAAAAATTAGCTGTAGTGCATCGAAACAGGAGATGTAATAGAGAGTAGGTGGGCTAATTTTGTAGCTAAGTCTTTTAACTGGCTGCTAGCCAACTACCTAGCAAATTATAGTTAATTTTGACTAGTTTTTAGCTTAACTAGTAACTATTTATGTGCATCAAACAAACTCTTATGAATTTCATATGAATAATATGGGAAATATGGCGTCGCAAATGCAGCGTGAGAAAAGCATGAAAAATCCATTGCCGAGACCAAAGAGACCCACTGGTCATCATGAACTCATGATCCACTTGCTTGGAGAGTTGCTTTGCCGTGGCTGGAAAGACAGGCTGGCAGGTGGGGGTGGGGGGTCCCCGAGCCGAGCCAGGGTGCAGGTGCAGACGCAGTCCGACTCCCTCGTCCCTCCTAGGAGTGAGTTGTCCTCGCCGCCCGTACGGACGCCGAGTATTTTTAGCGAGACAGGATAGGATAGGATAAGGTTGTGTTTGGTTTGAGGAGTTAAAGTTTAACAAATACTGTAGCACTTTCGTATTATTTGATAAAATTTTTTAATTTTGGACTAATTAGGCTTAATAGATTTGTCTTGTAAATTACTCCTAATCTGTGTCGACATGCATGCAATTAGTCTACATTTAATACTTCATGCATTTGAAGGAACATTAATATGATGGAAGTTAAACTTTAATAAAAACGTAACCAAACACGCCCTAAGATTAGCCCCTCCTAACTCCAACGCATCATCCATCCACACCAGCCCAGCCCCAGGCCTGCAAGGCTGCAACGTGCGTCCGTGCAGGTACAGCCTTGGGGACCCTTTCCCGTTTTCCCTCTCTCTCTCTCATGGGTTCGTGGCCCACACGGCCACACCCTATCCCCGTCTCCCTCTACTCTCTCTCACCGCTACGTACGTACGTACGGGTAGGAATATATCTATACGTATACAGTACACAAACAACACAAATACTGTACCTTGCCTAATGACACTTGCTCCATCGCATCGCATATATAGAAACACAAACTTGTTGGAGTACAGCATCGTAGTCATAGGATGCTCCATTGTATCGCATCGCATCCGTCGCCCCATCCCGTCGCGTCCCTTGGAAACCTTAAACAGCACTGCCATTGCTATCTTCATAATATAATCATCCTAGTAGCAGCTAAGCTAACCCCTCCATTAAAATTGAAACGGCGGCTACCGCGACACCTCGCCGCCGCCGGCGGTCTACCGATACGATGAGACCGATGCCACCATCCGGGGAGACGAGACGACGTAGGATCCGGGATTAACACAGAGGTCAGTACCCTGTTTGCTTGTCTTGTGAACCTTACTTTTTTGTTAACGAAAGAATAATATTTTCTCTCACCAAACCAATATTAGAAATGAAGCCCTCCCAAAGCCACGGCACAACAACAAAAAAAAAAACCTTTATTAGAAACACAAGTCTGCTTCGTGAACCGTTTACGTGGCAACTCGTGGTTGCTGCAAATATTTGTTGTTTACCTTCGTTATTGTAGAAATGAAGCAACCTTCCGTTACAACAAGTCAATCATGGACTGTGCCACTAGACCTACTGCTACTATACCATTGCTCTTCTAGTCTTCTGCTCCCTCCGTCCCTAAATAAATCAATTTCTAGAATACATGTCGGTCAAAGTTTAACTAATTTTATAATACAAAAGAGTAAAAACATATATGACATAAAATATAATATAAAATGAGTGCCTTATGAAAATACATTCTATGATAAACCTAATGATATTAATTTAATACCATAAATCTTAATATTTTTTAAAAAAATTCAGTCAAAGTTAAAAAAAGTTTCACCCTGTTCGCTTATGCTGAAATTTGGCTTATACTAAAATGTTGTGAGAGGAAAATATTGTTCCTTGGCTGAAAAGTAACTCAAGCGAACGGGCTGATCGCTATTTTTTTTTTTTTTTTGCGAACAGGGGTGATCGCTATTATAGCCTTCTACCAGGAGCGAGTTTGCTTGTGCCATCACACTTGGGCCGCCTCCTTTTCGAGAGAAAGCTACTGCTGCCTTGTGAAAAAAGATCCCTTTTCCTCGTGCCGTATGCTTAGATTTGTCGCTGCCTTGTTCAGTTCATGTTATGGTGTCAGCACAGAGCGTTTTCTTTTCCCTTCCCTCCGAACAACTGGACGGTGGTACTACTAGTAGCACTAAGATGAGATTAGGCAGGCGGCTTAGGAGTTAGGACTCATCACCCACCGATTTTGTCTGCTCCCACAAGTCCACAACCCAAGTCACCGGCACCAGCATCAGCTGTTGCAGAGACGAGAGCAACAGAGCAGAGGCCACTCATCACCATCATCATCTCCTGAATATTCTTCGTCCCTTTCTCGTTCTTTCTCGGCATCTTGTTCTTTCTCGGCACGCATGATGATTATGATGATTGCACACCCCTAATGACCGATTGAGCGAAACGAGTACTCCCAGTATGGATCAGTGGGACTATCACATGCTGCCATTGGTTACTTCAAGTTCTGGGGCACAGTCCTGAAATCCTGATGCTGCTGGAGCTGGTTTGTTCAGACAGACTGACGGAGCAATGTTCATGAGGCAGACTGACAGAGCAAGTGTTCATGCAACATCAGCATTCGACAGTTTCAGGCCGACACAGTGGCGAGCACAAGAAATGGAGTCTCTTCTTATACGTATCTTGATTGATGACGATGATTATATATCAGTAACAGTAGCACCAGTGGCAGCATTACAATTAACAGAACAGCACCTCTTCTCGCACCTAGCACATCAACAGAGGAGAAGAGGGGAGCAGGAAGAGGGAAGAAAGAGAGGCTCTGCTCTAATCTTGGCCGCTTGCTGGCTTGCTACTCGTAGTCGCAGCCCGCGCTGTGGAGATCCATCATGGAGAAGGACCTCGGCGACCTAAACGAGCTGTTCCTCGCCATCTGGCCGCCGGCGGTGGCGTGCACGCTCAGGCGCGGGGACGGGAACGTGGGCGGCCTCCTGCTCCTGAGCCCGCCTTTCGGCTCCTCGTCCTCGTCCTCGTCGTCCGCGCCCTCCTCATCGTCCTCCTCCACGACGGCGTGGTCGGGGGCCAGCAGCGGCGGCAGGTATGTGGTGGCCAGCGCGCTGCAGGACGCCCGGCGCCGCGACCACGCCTGCAGCACCCGGCGGCGCTTATTGAACGGGTTCTCCGGCTTGGCGATCTCCTTGGCGGCCGCCGTCGCCGCCGCCTCCGCCAGGCTCGTGAACGACTTGGACTTGCCAGCGTAGAAGTTGGACAGCCCCCGCCTGCGGTTGAAGAGATTAATTGTTAAGGATTATTAATTAGGGCAGAAGAATCAGGAGGGGGAATGCATTGCTGGTGGAAGACGATCGATGGTTTTGCTTGCTCAAACCACTTGCTTGATTGAATTTTTTTCGCTGGTACGCCAAATCCGTTAGCTTTGTCAGTATGATGAAGAGGAAACAGCATGCTAAGGGGCTGTTTAGTTGGCAAATTTTTTGGCGAAACGCTACGGTAGCAGTTTCGTTGTTATTTGGTAAATATTGTCCAATTATGATCTCATTAGGCTTAAAAGATTTGTCTCGTCCATTTCATCTAAACTGTGTAATTAGTTTTATTTTTTATCTATATTTAATGTTTCATGTACGTGTTCAAAGATTTGATGTGACGGGGAATCCGAAAATTTTGGCAAAATTTTTGGCATCTAAACGGTGCCTGTTTGACCAAATGAGCATGGATGGTACTACTGCTGCTACTAGAACCTAGGATGATAAAAAACACTCCTCTTTTCTGAGCAACTCTTATCATTATTAGCTACTACTCTACTGGGATGGGATCTAAACCACCCGCTTGATGTTTTCGTTAGAAGAACATTGTTTTGTAGCAAAAAAATCGGATATTTATCCATAAAACATGCTATCTCCAGCAGCGGTCTTGCAGAAGCAATTTCTACTAATACTAGTACTACAGTAATACTAGTAAGTACTCGTAGATCAAGAAGGGGGATTAGCAGCAGAGAAGTAAGCAGTAATACTAATACTTGCTTGATTGAATTTTTTTCGCTGGTACGCCAAATCCGTTAGCTTTGTCAGTATGATGAACAGGAAACAGCATGCTAAGTTTGACCAAATGAGCATGGATGGTACTACTGCTGCTACTAGAACCTAGGATGAAAAAAAAAACACCCCTCTTTTCTGAGCAACTCTTATCATTATTAGCTACTACTCTACTGGGATGGGATCTAAACCACCCGCTTGATGTTTTCGTTAGAAGAACATTGTTTTGTAGCAAAAAAATCGGATATTTATGCATAAAACATGCTATCTCCAGCAGCGGTCTTGCAGAAGCAATTTCTACTAATACTAGTACTACAGTAATACTAGTAAGTACTCGTAGATCAAGAAGGGGGATTAGCAGCAGAGAAGTAAGCAGCTTACTTGGTGGGCAGATCATCCTCCAAGGACTCGAGCGTGGCCAGCCCCATCATGCCGAGCCCCTGCGCTTTGCTCTCCACCTCCTCCTCCTCCTCCTTGTCGGACGCGGAGTTCTCCCCGATGGAGGAGCTGTCGGACGACGCCGCCCCGATCGACGAGGCCTCCGACAGCGCCTCCTCTTCGTCCTCCTCCTCCCTCCTTGCCGCCGCCACCTCATCACCATGCTCATGCTCTTCTTCCTCCTCCTCCTCCTCATCTGGGACGGAGAAGAAGCCGTTGGCGTTCCTCATCCTGTCCGCCTCCTCCGGATCCGGCTTCCCGCTCCCCGACCGCCGGAACCCGCCGTGCGCCGGCGACACCCCCGCCGCCACCGCCGTGGACATGCCCGCAGCCAACCAACCAACCAACCGATCGAGCAACAAATCCAACCCGGCAGAGCCTCCGCCGCGGCGTAGCTCGGGCCCCGGCGCCCGGATCGACCGACCGATGGACCGGCCGGCGCGCAGCAGGAGGAGAGCTGCGGAGCGAGCAGGCAAGAAATCTCGGTGCGCGAGCGAGCTAGAGAGCGTGAGATGGATGGGTGGGTGGGCGGGGAGGGGGAGGAGACGGGCGGGGAAGGGAAAGCGGGGAGGGGGACAGGATAAGGAGCTGGACCCTGCCCCGCCCCGCAGTGGAATTGTATAGTCGGAGAGAGAGAGAGAGAGAGAGAGAGAGAGAGAGAGAGACGGGGGGAGACGACCGGCGGCGGGCGAGGTGCGGTGCTCCTGGCGTGGGGTGGATGAGGTGGCCGGTCTCTGTCGGTCGCTGCCGCGTGGGCCCTCTGGCCCGCTCCGTGGGCTCGGCCCAGGGAGTGGAAATAGAAAAACCACCAGCGCAGCACCAGGCGTGTCCAGGCCGGCCTGTATTTTCCCTACGTATAGTACGGTGGTGCCTGTGCCACATGCTCGGCGTGGCCCACACGACACGTCACGTAGGCATACGATGCACGTACAGCACGACGCAGGTTGTAGTTTTGTAACACACAGCACACACCGTATGTATGTACAGTATACGCGCCGCGTGACGTGGCTGGTGCTGGTCTGTGTTTGTGGCTGTGGTGTGTGTGTCCCTGGACCTGGAGACGAGTAGACGACGTACGTGCTGGCGTGGCGTGGCTCGCAATGGCGTCAGGCGTCACGAGAGGAGGGATTAAGACGCGCTGGAGCGAGCCATCGCTTTCTGGATTCCGCTGGGTTTGGGTTTCAGGATGAAAACGGTCGGAAACGGATTTACGATATAGAAAAATAAAAGCGGTCGGTTCAAAATATTTCTACATTTAGCAATTAAAGAGTATAAAAAAATAGTTGAAAATGGTTGTGAAACCAATAGAAACTGACAATTTTTCATGTTAAAAAACGGTTTATAATATATAAAACGAAAACGGTCAATTCGAAATATTTCGTTTTCATCCCTAGTCTGGGTACTTTGGGTGAGACAGTGAGACGAGGCGTTCCGCGCGAGGTTCGGTAACGCTGTCCGGTCCGGACGGTCAGCCTGTTCATTTCGCTGGATTATTGTGGCTGAAAATACTGTTCGTTGGTTTATTGTAAGAGAAAAACACTGTTGGATAACTGCTGATTTGGCTGAATAGCTCAAACAAACAGGGCGGGTAATTTTCTTCCCCAGGACAGTGACGGCGGACAGGCTTTCCGGGCGCCGCGGCGGGTTCACCTCATCCATGCATCCAGTTCCCCGGTATCACACGGTCCGGTGATTATTTTGGTATTACGAAAAGCTCCTGCTTCTCTACCACATCATACACGATGGCACGTGACCGGAGCACGTGATGTTGTACGGAGTTGTATGGTTAAAAAATCTATCTAGCGAATGATCATATACATACCGACTAGAATACACTAACCAAGAAACAGGGCGGAGAACGAAGAAGAGAAAAAGGAAACCGTTTGCCGCTTTTGTTTTCCTTTCCGACGACGGACTACGACCGTGAGGACCGATAGATGAAAGTGGACTTTGCCCTAAGAAATCATCGAGCCCAAAGTAAACTTTGGCAGACCTACTGCTAGAGCGCTAGCAGTGTCAATTAATTAGCACAACTAGTTCATGGAAAACACTTAAGAAATCAACTGGCCGGTGCATGGTTCCGCAAAAGAACTGTACGCTGGGATTTTATAATACGATACGACTACCAGCTAAGCTAGGTGAGACCGACATGGATGATGGATGGATGGATAGCATAGAGATAATGACGAACGCGAGCGCTAATCCTAATAAACATCCATGTGATGAGTACTATGTATGTATGTTGACCCCATCGAGCTGCCCCTCGCGTTACCACTATCGGTGACTACTTTAATTAGCTCTTTGGTCTACTTTTTTTTTCTCCAAATTAAATATTAGACATAGACGTTCACATATACTCCATCCGTATCGGATTTAGAAATCGTTTAAGACAGCGACAAGGTCTTCAAAATACAACTTTGACCTCTTGTTTTTATAAAAAAATGTTTATGAAAAAGTGATATATGTATACTTTTATGAAAGTATTTTTCAAGACAAATCTATTCATATAATTTTTACATTTGCAAACTCAACAACTTAAAAGTTATTGGTGATTTATATTCCCAATGTTTGACCCAAACCTTGTCCAAAAACGACTTCTAAATCCGATACGGAGGGAATACACACACATTCACCGTAAGCCCAAACATCTTACCTCTATATATGAGCACTTTTGAGAGAATGAGGTGGACCGATAAATTTTGATATTGACGAAGTCCTCGTAGACGTCTCACTGTTGACGAGAAGACTAGAATATGAGAGTGGGGGAGAGGCGGTGGGGAAGGTTCCACTACAAGAAGTCTAACCAACTTACGGAGTCTTTCTCCTGTTTAAACTTTTTGACGCCATAGCCAGTAAGTAGGCGAGGCAGCTCCGGTAGTCGGTTGGCGCCATGTCGAGGGTGCACTGCGCTAAAGCTCCCCTCCGGCCAGCTGTAGCACCACGTGGCAAACCTGGTGGAGGAGTTTGCGGCGGCGTCTGTGACGGTGTTCATGAGGACACTGACATCGGCACCAAACAGTAGCCTGGCTGCCGACGAGGAGGCAACGATCTTGTCGAATCCATCGGTGGTGTCGAAGTTGAGGAGGAAGTCTTGGTTGAAGTAGCGAAGGACACAGCGGTCGTAGTAGGCGGCGGCGTCCTTGTCACAGACGCACAATTGTCGTGCGTCCTCCAAGGCATCTGTGAGGCAGGCATCGTAGGTGGAGGCGTCAAAATCACCACGATACTGTGCGAGGCCGTGTACAGCGTCGTGAATGGACCACATGGTGGCGGTGACGAAGAGGGCACCGGAACAGGCCGCCTTCCTAAAGAGGTTCGCCTCGTAGCTGTCGTAGGCGACGTGGCACGTCAGACCTTATAGCATGTATATGTGCCTTTATATATGTATCTTTCTATTTTACTTCTAATATTAAACAACAAGGTGTATTCGATCTTCATCGCTCACAACGCTTGATGGCAGGGGCGGGCCCAACACAGGGGCTCATGCCCCCCTACCCACCAGAGCTCCATGGAGTTAACAGAGAGGGAAGGGAGAGGAGAAGAGGGAAAGAAGGGGATTTAATGCCAGATTAAGTTAACATTTAGATTTTTCCGGTGCTATTTTATGAAGACGAGATTTTTCAATGTTATTTTACGATTCTCATGAACTTCCGATGCTAGTACAAAACAATTTTCCCTAAAATCTATTCGTGCATTCACCGCTGCTCGATAAAGATCTAACAAACTCAATCTATCTTGTGTCTATATAAGTTAGAGTAGCGTGTCCAAGCGCTATGCAGAGTCTAATTTCAAAATGAATGGGAACAAGTGTTTCTATGATCTGTTACTCTCTTCCATTTTCATGCGAGCTAAGTGTTCATGCATAGTACAGAGTCTAATTTAAAACGAATTGCAACACATGACATGGTTATTAATAAATCTATAAGCATTTGTACCCATACAAGTTAACCCAACACATATCAAACATTGTATAAAGTTTGATTCCCAAATAAATTTAAAAATATATTTTTTATGAATAAACAAACTGAAATACATGATGTAATTGCTAAATAAATCTTCAATCCACAAATCAATCAGATAACCATGCACCAAGTTAAACCTCTCGGTGCAACACACAAAAGTTTGCTATTATTATATATCACGCGGTAGTTGTTGGTAGCGAAATCCAAATGTGCAATGATTCGTGCATGCATGATGCATGTTAGGTGGTGCGGCTAATGTTGGCACGGAGATCTGGAAGAGAATCCCGTCTTGACTTATTATATTTGGCGCATCTTTGGCACTGCATCGGAGATTTCATAAAACTATATTATCGTCGGGTCTTAATTGTCCTTTTCCGTGTTCTTGGCAGTGGATCGAGACATCTTCATCGGCGCAACAGGTAGCTTGCCCCTCTTGTGAGGACCGACAAATACAGGCACCTAGATGGGCAGCCACCGTGGGCATTTTGGTGGCACGTACGGTCTATGCTTTGACTATTATTTTTAATAATTATTAAATAAATACCTGAACACATTTTGTTTCATAAATACAATTGCACGTTACTCCCAAATTGTTGTGGACCGTCCATCTGACTAGATACCAATGGTTATAATCACATATTATACGAAATACATAGGCTCTCTGTTCCAAATAAACCAATTTCTACAACTATCATCTTATAGTCAAACTTTTTTTTTTCTAGCATATGACTGGATTTTATAGGAATTAAAGAGCACCAATATGTATGTTTTTATAATGGCGTCATAAAAATTGGTATTCTTTTCTTATATATCTGGTCAAACTTAAAAAAAACTTAATACAACTTCAGTATTTTATTTAAGGATGGAAAAATATTTATATAACTTTGTAGTTTGAAAATAGGATAAATGGGAAAAATGTTTGTATTAGGTATTAATTTCATGCTTGATTTGTTGGAAAGTGACACATGCATGCGTGGTAGTTATATTTAGATATTTATCACGTTCCAAAGATATAATACAAAAATATTTTGTATTTATACAACAAAATGTTTGTACTTAGAACGAATAAAAAGATAAATCTTTGTATTTACCCTATTAGATTTAACACACACAATTTTTTGTTGCAATGTGATGATCAGACCTATTTCTTTTGGAACATGTGAAAGAGTTAATCTTACTAGACCTAATAATGGGCTGCTACATGACCCCACCAACCCACACAACCCATATAGACCTGTTTACATTAGGGCTTGTTTGGATACACTGTTATCCACCCCAATCCACACGTGTTGGAGTGTATTGTGATGAAAATTAAATTAAGTTCCACCCTAGTTCACTCCCACATATAGTGGGTTTGGGACACGATTTGTAACTCGCAATAACCGCAAACAAGGAAACTGGGGCCGATGGTGAGGATGTACCCTAGGGGCAAGAAATGGCTGTTTGGATGCTTGTATGGTGACTTGGGTCAGACTCAGGTCATCCAAGATTCCTCTATCAACCTGGCACCATAGAAATGAGATTGAAATCTGTTTCTTGCGGGCTTTGACTGACGTGATGCAGCTTTGCTGCTTTTGGTGTATATGTTGTCTCTAGATCGAGTCAAGAGTCCATGCAACCAAACAATAGCCAGATGCAGCCTTGCCAGAGCAACACAAGCAACCAAACAAAAGAGGCTTTGAATCATCTGATGAGCTTGGCCAACAGGGGCATGCATACAAGATGCGAGCCAGGCTAGTTAGGGAAGAGAACCACCTCATACATACACGTGCATGCACACATCCTATTTCTACGAGCACCTTTGAAAGAATGAGCCAACATATCTCGATATTGATGAAATTCACCATAAACACCTCATCGTCGATGTGTACTTGCGTCTCCTACTTGTATAATGGGCAGACACTAGCTACAAATACAGGTGCATTCTCCGTATCTTTTGAAACATTTTTTTAAAAAACAAATATTCTCCGTAGCTTGGACTATGTGCATGACTTTGATGTTGGACGGATGGATGAGAGGTCCATACGTAAAGTATATGCTGCGCATTATATATGTAGAGTCAAACACTACAAAATGGCAAAGGTAAAGTTAAGTGGTGGCTGTAATAAACTCATCATGGCAATCATGCATGTATTGGCCAAGAGATATTCTAATAAGCATCTCGTGTTTTAATATTTGCATGAGAGAAAACAAAGAGGATTCGATCTATCCCTATGTGGGGCTAAGCTAGATTTTTCTTTCAAGGATGGATCATGATTCGGGAGCAACCACAGTTGACAAATGGATGGTTGTTTGGTACTAGTACTAGTAAAGTAAAGAGTTTTATTTAGGATTTGCTGTTAGAACCGCACAACAGCACAAAACTTTCTAGCTCTCTCGTGTAGCTTCCGATTGAGCCGGCCCTGCGGTATACACTCGAACAGAAAAAGGTTAGTCATAGAAAAGGCAGCAAAGTTGCCACTGAGCAAGCGTTATATAAGAACCACCAGCATGTTAGCTCCTACCAGTCAGTCTAGATTCTAGAAATCCATGGATTATTTTAATTATTAACCCTGAGATAATTATTAAAGCAAATTAAACAGGCCAGCTAACAAGGTGCTTATGCTATTACTTTAGGCTTCATACATACACCAATGCAATAGAGAGAGATGAGATCTTGTATGGACACTAGCACAAGGGTTCCCGGTGCAACCTTTTCTGACAATTAGGGGCATGTTTGGTAGGAATTCTATCTTAGCTGCGCAAAGTTGTTTTTAGTTTCTCCTACTAAACGGGTGCTTTCAAAATAGCTTCTCCCTAAAAGCTATTTTTCAGCTCATCTCACAGCACAGGAACTGAGGTGAAGCTGAAAATACTAGCTTCTCCCAGCTTTCTCTCTGATATTTTCTCTGAGAAGCTGCTTTGGCAAACGTTTATGAAAACAAATTTAGCTCTACTGCTAAAGCAGCTTTCAGAGATAAAGCCAACAAAAACTGATTCACTAGTGAAGCTGAGCTATATCAAACAATACATAGTAGGACCACTAGCCAGTACTATTAGAATATATATGTTTTTTTTGCAGGACGAGATTTTGTGCAAGCTGGTGTTTTCGCAGGCGGCAATGGTTAGGCCAGTCTCAGTGAAGAGTTTCATTGCACTGTTTTCAAGACTGCCAAGTCATATAGAATGAAATGAAACTTGGACGAAACACCCACTCTCAATACAAAGTTTCATTCTAGGGCCTTGTTTAGATCAAGGCTAAAGTTGAAATTTTTTCACTCTCTCTCCATCACATCGAATCTTTAGACGCATGCATGGAGCACTAAATATAGTTAAAAGAAATAACTATTTGCACAGTTTGTCTGTAATTTGCGAGACGAATCTTTTGAGCCTAATTAGTCCATGATTGAACACTAATTACCAAATACAAACGAAAGTGCTACAGTAGCAAAAATTTAAAAAACTAGCCATCTAAACAAGACCTAGAGTTTCATATGCATTTAATTCTAAGACTCATAGAGAGTTGATAATAGTGCCAAAAGAGTTTTATTCCTATGAAATTCATTTATTCTCTCTTTTCATTAAAACATTGTCGTGTCTTAAAAAATGCATATGTGACAGACTACTAAATGCGAATGAAACTCTAATGAACTACCATTAAGACTGGCCCAATGCATGCATGGATGGTCCAAACATATACAAGCCACGTGGTTTTGTGTACACTTACGTTGTCCCCCACTAATCTCCAACCCAAAATAAATCCGCATGCACCCCACAATCTCATTGCGCCGGCCGGCTGCACCCGGACGCCATGTGAGAACTGGTGCATCCTGTCTCGCGATATATTGGCCTGCCTTCAATGCATATGCATGGAACCAACAAGTACTCCGATGAATTTGTCAGCTATGATGACCTATGATTTTTCAGGTTTTGAAGCACTGCCAGTCTTCCACACACTGATTTAAGAAACGGTTGAGAAGTTAGAGAGAGAAAAAGACATTTTTTTACTATAAGAGTGTGAAGCCATCTAAACCGTGCTTCAACGATTACGTTGGCTTCTTGGCTGCACCCTGAGTTGGGGGGGGGGGGGGGGGGGGGGGGGGGGGGGTTGGAGGGGGAGAAACCCTGGTAAGCAGTGCCATCTTTTGGTGCGCGGTTGTGTGATGCATAATAACACGCAACAATTCCACAAATGCATAAAACATGTGTTCGTTGGAACGACAATAATACAAGTCGTTCTTATCAAAGAAAAAAAAGGTCGTTGGACCCATAGAAATATCTTAACGGAATATGCGGCTCTGATGGAGCCGACGTAGTGCCAAGTAAAATCACTGGCCGTGGCCGGCCACCCCTTTTTTTTTTCTTTAATTCCACCCCCTTTTTTGGTACGGAAAACATCCCACGAAAACGTGTACCGGATGAATGGATAGACATAGATGCATCGATGGTCAAATAAAGACGTCGAGCCGCAGGCAGGCAGGCATACTGTACGTAGTCACCGTGAGTTGTTCATTCTTCTTCCTATCGCATTTCGCCTCGATTCCACGATCCGTCTTGGGCAATTCCGCACCACCTACATTGATCTCCTCTCGTTTTCACGTCAGATCTGCAACGCGTCCTCGTCGCTGTGGCTGCCTCCTATTTTGGTTGCTGGTACGGTGTATATACGGAGGCACCCCAAGAGTACGCTTGCTTCATTTGGAGACGAAGGTGCGTGGCCGATACGATGCTTCGTTCTTCGCCTACTACAGACTAGACTAGAGACCGGTGAGGCACCTTCCATCCTACTATAAGATTGGTAAACGACTGACTGGTCGTTCTCGTTTGTGGATGAGGTGAGGTCGCCGGCCGATACGTACTGCCCCCTGCTTGTCCCGTTGCTGCCACATGGCACGGCACTGCCCGCACCACCGGTGGTCTGCTCCCCGTCGGTCCCGTCGCAGCCGTCGACCTCGAGCAGGTATATATTCCCGTCGCCGGGCCGGCATCCATCCATCCGTGAACAAGGGAAGGCAGGGCGGCACGCCGTATTGGCTGGTAGTATTTGGCGGGCATATATATGCATCCATGGCCGGAACATGCATGCTTTGGCACGGAGCAGGGCATGGCAGCACGACCGGGCCGGCACTTCCCCTGATCGGGAGGGATGTGTGGCTCTCTTGGCTGCTGCGTTCGTTCCAGTTTTCAGCTCTCACTTGCCACGCCACAGTGCCGTCTTTGCTAAACTGTGCTGTGCGTCATCATGGATTCATATATGGGCCCGTCCTTTGGGGCTTGGGCCGCCAGGAAACGGCACTTGGACGCGAGGAACACCGGGCCCAAGACCACTGCGCTCGTCATGGGCCGTGAGTCCATGATCCATGAGCGGCGCACCAGGTCTGGTCAGCCGCATAATTTCCTTTCTAGTAGCACGTACTATACCCCCACCCCTTCAAAAAAAAAAAAGTAGCACGTACTGTTCAGTAAACTGCGTGGTGTATCGTCTTTACTACGGTTATTATCTTTACTAGCAAATATATCCGTGCGTTGCAATGGGAGAATTAAAACCAACCATTTATAGAAAATGAAACGTACCTGTTTATGTTTGCATTACATTCCAGCTGATGCGGCTCCCCCTCGGCTCCCTCCCGGCGTGGCAGACGTGTGGCTCAATGTGCTGCATGCAGCATGAGGAACAACAGGCCGCCGCGCAGAGTAGGCGGACGGCTCAGCCAGCTGAGCGGCGTGGTAGGTCGGCAGCCTCGCCCCGATACCACACTTGGCTGCCACCCTGCACTTCGCCTCCGCATCAAGCAACCGCACCCTCCACGCCCAATCACCTATTTATGTTTGCGGTAGGTTCTAGCTGATGCACTTCCTCCTCAGCTCCCTCCCGTTGTGACAGGCGCGTGGTTGAGTGTGCTGCGTACAGCATGGGGGACAGGGGTGCCACGACGAGCAAGCAGACGACTGGTCGAGGTGAGCGGCGCGGTGACTTCGCCTCCTCATCGAGCAACCGTGCCCTCCATGCCGAATCAAAACTATATGAATAACTCAGTAGTGAGAATATTTGTTTGTTAAGAAGGCAAATGGTTCAAAGGTTCCTAATATTGTATCCATTATTTGTTTTTTTTGTGACTGTTTATCTGTCTGTTGACAGATTTGTGCTGTCAAAATCAATCGGTTTTTGTACCAATCAAATCACAACAAATCTATCAAATTAAGAGCAATATAGATAGATACTGCTATAGCATAGAGAGAATTAGGGAGAGGAAGTGGAAACAGTTAAGCCAGCGTAGAGTTACAAGTTCCGTGCGCACAGTCCAAACCGTTAACATGATCGTCGACACATTAAGCTACAACGGAAACACATATCTTAAAGCATAATCCAATTATCCAACGCACAAAACTTTGACAGATTTAGCATAAAAATTTGTCATCATTAATTTTTAGATATAAGATTATAAGAAAAAGGGAGATATATTTAGAGTTGGGTGAACGTGGGAACAGAAGAAAATGAATCGGCTGGACAAAGAGAACGGAAAGCAAGTGGAGTCTACGTGAACAAAACGGAATTAGAAAGCAACGACTCTAGGACGGACTCCTAAGCAGAATCCACGGTTGACAAACAGGAAAAGAAAACGGACGCACGAACCACGTGAGGGAAGCCGGACCAAAATCAGGGGGAGAGAAACCATCCTTGTTTTTTCTGTGCAAACTCTTTTGTATTATTGTTGGAGATGCTAATATGTAGTCTACAGACATGCATATATGAGTTTTTTTAAAAAAAGACATGCTTAAATCATCAAGAGACTGAGTTAAAAAATTATAGAGTTTAGCATTGAAGAATGAAGGTATCTTGACAAACTTTAAACATCCATAAGAAGAGATTTTTTACGGTGCTAAGAGGAACCAGAAGTTCCACCAATCCATTTTTATTTTTAGCGTATGGTTAGTATAGTAATTTAACAACTGGAGACTTAGAAGTCAGAACGTCCTCCAGAACGTGTCGTTGGCCCCCCGGATCGCCGACTTTGGGATGGCAAAGCTCATGGCCAGGGACTCCTGCCGGGTTGTGACCACGACCAGGGGAACCGTCGGCTACCTCGCGTCGGAGTGGATCAACGGGATGCCCGTCACGCCCAAGGTCGACGTGTACGCCTACGGAATGCTGCTGCTGGAGAACTTGTCTGGGAGGATGAACTCGCAGGAAGAATGGGGGCAGTGGCACTGCCGCACTGGTGTACATGGACGCAAGCTTCTCCAGGGGATGTGATGAGTCTCGGAGATCGCAGGCTGAGTGGCGACGCCGTCCCCGATGAGGTGGAGAGGGTGTGCAAGGTCGCCTGCTGATGCATTCAGGACAACAAAGCTGACCGGTTGAACGATGACGATGAGCAAGGTGGTACAGATTCTCGAGGGTCTTTCTGAGCTCGGCATGTCGCCTGCCCCCGTACCCGCTCGTGGACACCGAGTCTCCCTCGCCTGGCCGCGCCCCCAGCTTGGATCGCCACCTCGCTGGCAGCCGTACGTGCCCGCCGCAGCAATGCCGAGCGGCGAGCGCCCAGACCCCGCCCCCGCTTGTGGCCGCCGTGGCTCGCTGGAGCGCGTGCCTGGCCACGCCCTCATCTGGGTCGCCGGTTGGGTCTTGCCGCGCCACGAGCGTCGCCGCGCCGCCGCGGCAAGAGAAATCAGATCGCAATTTTGCCCTTTTGCGTTTAGTTAAAGATTTAGAAAAATAAGTTCTGGGTCCATAGGATTTCGGGTCCGGTCCACAACTTAAGTTCCACCCACTCAGTTCCGCTACCTCTCTAACCATCCGATCAAGGGGTATGGACAACCCATACTTTTCTCACTCTCTCACTTGCAGTAGTATGGATTAGGTTTTTTTGTATACACTGTGAATGATTGTTCAGTTATTCTCCATGACGAAAACAACCCGATCTAATGAACTGATGAACTTTGAATGCCAACAAACTTGTCTGGGAGGATGAACTCGCAGGAAGAATGGGGGCAGTGGCACTGCCGCACTGGTGTACATGGGCTTGCCGAGGATGAGGGTGTATTGGTGTTGTCTACTTCCTGATCCTGGTCGGACCGTCGGACGCAAGCTTCTCCAGGGGATGTGATGAGTCTCGGAGATCGCAGGCTGAGTGGCGACGCCGTCCCCGATGAGGTGGAGAGGGTGTGCAAGGTCGCCTGCTGATGCATTCAGGACAACAAATTAAAGCTGACCGGTTGAACGATGACGATGAGCAAGGTGGTACAGATTCTCGAGGGTCTTGCTGAGCTCGGCATGCCGCCTGCCCCCGTACCCGCTCGTGGACACCGCGTCTCCCTCGCCTGGCCGCGCCCCCAGGATCGCCACCTCGCTGGCAGCCGTACGTGCCGAGCGCCCAGACCCTGCCCCCGCTCGTGGCCGCCGTGGCTTGCTGGAGCGCGTGCCTGGCCGCGCCCTCATCTGGGATCGCCGGTTGGGTCTTGCCGCGCCACGAGCGTCGCCGCGCCGCCGCGGCAAGAGAAATCAGATCGCAATTTTGCCCTTTTGCGTTTAGTTAAAGATTTAGAAAAATAAGTTCTGGGTCCATAGGATTTCGGGTCCGGTCCACATTTTAAGTTCCACCCACTCAGTTCCGCTACCTCTCTAACCATCCGATCAAGAGGTATGGACAACTCATATTTTCTCCAAGCGCTGTAAAAAATCACCCATAAGAAATAGTAAAATCACCATTTTTAGCTGAATTGACGCCTTTATGCTACTTATGCAGATTTATGCTTGGGTTATTGCTTGTAACCAAATGCTCACATTCTTTTTGTTTAAGACAGGAAAATAGTTGTTGGATATAATCCGTTACTTGTTTACCATTTACAAACAAAGAAGAGTTCACTATCAAATAGAGTGCTGCCCAAGCAGGGCACGAGCAGTTAATACATTCCTTTTCTTGTATCTGCTGGTGGTGTGCCAGTTGATCTCTCAACAGAAGTCTCAACTACAGTTGATTTGTTTCATAAGTTTTAGATAATGGTTGCAAGGCTGTAACTATCATTTTCATGATTCATAAGGCCCAAACTATATATTCCATTTTCTTTTATCTTTTACAAAAAACTAAAGTCAGTACTCAAAAGGATATGGTTGGTGCTATAGCAGTTCCTTTGGAGCCTGACCGGCAAAGAATGTGTGAAAGTGCGAATTCACAGCTCCAAAGGTGGCTTTGGCTATCACAGTTTCTTTGTCTCCCGGGCTCTGCCGCTCTGGGCAGCAGAGGACTGATCATTTTTAGGGGGTGGGGGAGGGTGAGAGGGAGGGAGGAGCTGGGTTGTACCTTTGCCTAATTCTTTTGCTACCTCAATTTTTTTTTCATGAGAGATCTTGATATTTAACACCGAATACGCTTGACTCACTTAGATTGACACCTGATCCACGTGACTTTCAAAACATAAGAATTGCTTCGATTCAAGTGTTCTCCTCTCCTTTTTTTCTTTTTCTTTTTTGCAGCCCTTGTGAAATGCTATTTATGCCCTGCCACACACTCTTATGCACGCACACCCTAGACAGATTACTCTAAGCAACTACTGTGGGAATTTTCTGCAATGGCAAATTGTGATAACTAAATCAATTTCATCAGGACCTCCGTGCCCTATAAATTAAATGAAATAGAGAGCATTAGCATATAGGATATTCATAAGGGATTCCAGCATTTTGAACAAGCCTTAAAATGCATCTAACAAACAGTTTATTAGTACAAGCAAAAAGACGAGAGCCTCAAGGCTCACCCATTTTCTGAGTGATGGTGTTCTAGGACAAATTAAAACTAGGCATGCGGCGTCCAGTTGGCTGTGTCTTCCTTGAGCAGTTCCCGGGTACAGAAGTTTTTCCAACAACCAGCAGTATGTCCGCGCTAATGCTACAGTAAAAGCTAGGAGACAATATTTTACTGTTGTATCACCGGTGAATTCACGTCACCCCTCTTCAAACAACGTTTATCGATGTTTTGGTTGGAGTTTGTTTTGTCCAAAAATTTACGAGAAGAAGTAAGAGAAAATCTTCCCTGGCATAGCCATCACATTTCTTCCCAAACCAAACCAGTACTTCCTCATCCCGCGTTCCAGCCTGCCCTCATCTGCCACTTGGACTCGGCCCACTCCTTTTTTTTTTCCCACTTCAGGCATAGCTTTTCCTCCCTCCACAGCCACCTGCACGGTCCAGCCGGCTCCACCCCGCAGAGCCAAGCTGCATCTCTAGTCGAAAGGTTCATAGTAGCCACCCACTCGCCCCTCTCCACTCCCACCAAGGCCGCGGCACGCATGCTCCCGCAGGCTGACCAAGGCCCAGCCGCCGCCTGCCGAGGGAAAACGCTAGGACGTGAGCGTCTCGCTCACCCAAGGCTCCCAGCCAGGGTAAAGGAAATTTTCTTAAACAAAAGTATTCGTATAAATTAAAAGATGAGTTGAATTTAAGCCCTGCTTGAATTCAACACAAGACCATTATACACATATTCTATATTTGCTTTAGAAATAAAACCTGAGTCTAGTATGTGTATGTTGCCCGTGCTAAGGCTCACTACTACAGATTTAGTCATCAGTGCCGGCCATATCACTGCCGAAATTAGGACAACCGGCAGTGATGACCCTTCACTACCGGTTCTAGGCTCTGACAACCAGAAAATAATTGGGGGGTGCGAGAACCGGCAGTGATGACAACTATCACTGCCGGTTTGTGCCTCCCGCCGGCAGTGATGACAACTCCACTTATCACTGCCGGTTCAAGCCAAGAACCGACAGTGATTTGATTCTATCACTATCGGTTCTAGGATAGAACCGACAGTGATGAGCCTGACAGCACAAAAAGGTTGTAGCCGTCATCTTCTTCCTCTACTCTTTTATCCCGAGAACAGAGGCGCGCGTTTGGGCCACTCCCTCCAATGTTGCGGTCGCCCAAATCCGTGAAGCTACCACTTGGATTTGGAAGAATGACTTGATCTTTTTGCTTTAAGGTTAATAACCAGCCTCCATTCCTTCGATTTTGTTGCTTAATTAGCTTTGTTTTGATGGCTATAATGCTTGATTCTCATTCTTATTTCTCCATTCTTTTACAGAGCACTTTTCTAATTCATGGCTATAATGCATTGTTAGTATGTGATGTTATAATTGGTTCTTAGGAGTAGAGTAGATTCTTTTACAATGTTGATGAGCAAATTAACCCATGTGTCACCAAACAATGCATTGTTTGGAGCAGTAGTGGCGGATCTACAGGGGGCTGGGTGGGCTCCAGCCCCCCTAATGACTTGATTTACTACTAGAAACACTGTAGCAAAAATGTCAAATCACCATTAAATCTTCATGCAAATCAAAATCTCCATTGTTTTTTAGCCCCTCCTTCATTATCATCCTGCATCCGCCACTAGTTTGGAGCTACATTGTTGTTCATGATCATGTCTCCAATTTTAGTATTTTTTTAAATTAATGTCTCTATTTTTATGTGGCATGGAGTAGAATAATTGTTCTACAATATTGTGCAATAATTATTTTTTATGGGGCTGTGATTTTTAATTTATATGGGCATTGTTTGGAGCTACATTGTTATTCATGATCATGTCTCCAAATTTAGTCTTTTTTTAAATTAGTGTCTCCATTTGTATGTTGCATGGAGTAGAATAATTGTTCTTCAATATTATGCAATAATTGTTTTTTATTAAAACTTTCCTATGTTTCCTCTGCCCGGCCCATTTTACCTGTGCAGACATGGATCGAGGGTGGATGTACGATCTGTCATGTACAGACCAACGGTACTTGACGGGCATCGACGATTTCATCAAGCTCGCTAGAGCCAATGTTGGGGACTCACGGCCTGTATTCTGTCCATGCAAAGATTGCAAGAATACGAGAAAATGGAGCGACGTGGAGCATATACGATTGCACTTGATTACCAGGGGGTTCATGAGAGACTACACGATTTGGACTTTGCATGGGGAGGTTGGTCAAAATGTTGCACAAGAAAACAATGATGATGTGCCCATGCCTAGCGTATCCCTAAACGCATTTCTGCCTATTGATGATTATCAATGCTACACAGTACCTGTGCCTACCAACGATAATGTGTTTAGGAATACATTAGTTGACGACACAGAGGAAAATGATGGCATTTCACAGTTTCTACATGATGTGCATGGCGGATTCCTTAGTGCTACACAGTTGAAAAAACTGGAGATCATGAGAAAGGATGCAAAAACACCATTGTATCCGACCTGCCCAATAAGCAAACTGGAAGCCAACATCATGCTATTAGAGTTCAAATCAACGAATGGATTGAGTGATAAAGGCTTCGATAGCTTGTTAGGTATACTACATAAACTGCTCCCGAAGGGTAGCGAGTTACCAGAAAAGACTTACCTGGCCAAGCAAATGATTTGCCCAATCGGCCTCGAGGTTGAGAAAATATACGCGTGTTCCAATGATTGCATATTGTACCGTGGAGAAAAATACAAAGACTTGGATGCGTGTCCCAAGTGTAAAGCTCCCCGATACAAGCAAGGGCCGTCAAATCAGGGAAGCAAGACCAGAGGAGGGCCCATAAAGGTCGTATGGTATTTTCCTATAGCTCCACGAGTGCATAGGTTGTTTGCAAATGCAAAGTCAGCCAAACTGTTGCGTTGGCACGGCGAAGAGCGTAAGAAAGATACAATGTTGAGGCACCCCGCCGACGGGTCGGACTGGAGGACTATCAACACTATGTTCTATAAGAACATCGGTGGAGAGGTAAGGCATCTTTGGATAGGTTTGAGCACAGATGGGATGAATCCATTTGACCAGGTTAGAAGCAATCATAGCACTTGGCCAGTGACGCTATGTATATACAACCTTCCACCCTGGCTTTGTATGAAACGGTGATACATCCAGATGCCACTACTAATACAAGGGCTAAAACAACCTGGTAATGATATCGATGTGCTTCTACAACCAGTGATCGATGAACTACTACAGATGTGGGAGACGGGTGTGAAGGATGTTTGGGATGAGTACAAAAAAGAACATGTCACGATAAAGGTTATACTTATCGCTACAATCACTGACCTGCCAGGGCGAGGTTGCTTGTCTGGAGAGAAAACAAAAGGATACACTGGGTGTGTCGAGTGCTTGGACGAGACTGATGCTATACATCTACCAGAAAACAAGAAGATGATCTATATGGGACACCGTAGGTTCCTACGAAGGGATCACCCTTACCGCAGGAATAGAAAAGATTTTAATGGGACTACTGAGAAACGTGGACCTCCAAAGTATCGAGACGGGAAACAGATACTTAAACAAGTAAGCAAACTCACAGATGTTGTCCTTGGGAAGGGGGAAGGTGCAGTACCAGCGCTAGCCGGTAGTATCTAGAAGAAAAAATCAATCTTTTGGGAACTACCTTATTGGCCACTTTTGAGTGTACGTCACTGTCTTGATCCAATGCACATAACTAAAAACGTGTGCGGTAACACACTTAACATGTTGATGAACACCGGGGGAACAACAAAGGATTCTCTCGCGACACGCTTGGACATGCAACACCTGGGCCTCAGGAAGGAGTTGCACCCAATAACTCTTGAGGATGGCCACTTGAAACTTCCGGTGGCATCATGGACACTGAAAAAAGGAAGAAAAGGTCATGCTTATTTCTTTCTTCAACGATCTCAAAGTGCCAACTGGCTACTGTGCGAACCCGAAGAGGCTAGTTATTATGAGAGAACTTAAGTTTAACTATGGTTGTATAAAGGCCCATGACTGTCATGTCATTATGACTCAGCTGCTCCTAGTTGCCCTGCGAGGTATCCTCCCTGACAAGGTCCGTGCCCCAATCATAAAGTTGTGTTCGTTCTTCAACGCGATCTCTGAAAAGGTCATTGAAGGGGCCAAGCTAGACCAGTTGAAGCAGGAGATAACCGAGATTCTATGCAGGCTTGAGATGCATTTCCCACCGACTTACTTCGACATATCAGTGCATCTACTTGTTCATCTTATGGACCAAATTAAAGCCCTTGGCCCAATGTACCTACACCAGATGTTTCCTTTCGAGAGGTTGATGAAAGTTTTCAGGCGGTATGTTAGGAATAGATTCAGACCAGAAGGGAGCATGGTAGAAGGATGGACAACGGAGGAGGCCATTGAGTTCTGCACATATTATATGGACATCAATCGGGTCGGAGTTCCAGTATCTCGTCACAATGGAAGACTAGGGGGCAAAGGAACGATAGGTGAGAAAGCTGTCAAAATAGTCGAAGTGGTTTCCTTCAGATAGGCACACTTCGCTGTTCTCCAGCAGGCCGACGGTGTGATGGCATACATTAATGAGCACAAGCAGTTACTGCAAAGTAAGCACATCGGTAGGTCACAGGCTTGGCTTGAGAAAAAACATAAGGAGGAATTCAGTGACTGGTTTCGATGCCGCAGGCTAGGAATGATGACGGGATGTCAGCTAGATCTCTTAGCTCCCGGACATTCGACTATGGTGATGATGTACCAAGGTTATGATATAAATGGTTTTACATTTTACACAAAAAAACAGGATGGAAAGAGCACCAACCAAAATAGTGCTGTTCGTTTCGACGCCCACGATGAATACAGCACGGTGGAGGCAACATACTATGTTTTCATAGATGAGATATAGGAGCTAGACTATGGACGACAGTTGAAGGTCGCTCTTTTCTGTTGCCAGTGGGTCCAGCTAGATGAAATCAACACCGACAATGATGGGTTCACTACCGTTGATCTATCCAAGACCGCATACAGAGATGACCCCTTCGTCCTTGCAAAGGATGTTTTGCAAATCTTCTATGCAAGGGATAACAATACAAAGGGAAGACTACAAGTAGTCATGCAAGGCAAAAGGAAGATTGTCGGTGTTGAAGGAGTGACAGACGAAGAAGAGTACAAAGGTTATCAAGAAATGGCTCCTTTTGGGGTAGACATTACCCTACCTATCCTTGAAGAGGGTGACGAACCTGCTTACCTCCGGAGTGATCACGATGAGGCCATCATAGTTAGAATATCATAAACTATGTAATCCTTAATGAAATGTTATTTTAGTAATTTGCATCGAATTTGAGATCGTATGGAGTTGTAGAGATTGATGAGTTCTACCACTATTATTTTGGAACTTTGTTGATATAACGGATGCCATGTTTCCAACAAAGTGACATAATTTTGTGTGAGACAGAGCACTTTATGAGCCATGCCTAATAAAACTTTCTCAAATTGAGAAATGAATAAAATAAAAGTTGTAGACATTCATGAGTTCCATAACTTTGTTGTTTACAACTTTTCCATTTGAGATCAATTGGGGACCCAAAATGTTTAAAAATAATCAATATCACTGCCGGTTCTAATAACCAACCGGCAGTGATATCCCATATCACTGCCGGTTGGTTATTAGAACCGGCAGTGATATGGGACATCACTGCCGGTTCTAATAACCACCCGGTAGTGATGCGTGGGTTATATAAGGCGCTGGCGCGCTCCAAGGCCAGTGCACGACTCTTTACGCGCTCGACGCTATTCGCCAGTGCACGCCGCCGCCGCCCAACGCGCACTGCATGACGCCGCAGCCCGACGCCACCCTTCACGACGTCGTCCCCTACCGCTTCCTCAACGCCGCCGTCCCCTACAGCTACGCCGACGCCACCAGGAGCTCCTCCACGTCGCTGTTGAGCGCGCCACCCCTGCTTACTCGGTGAGTGCCCATAAGGTGTTCGATAGAATGCCTCAGTCCTTCTCTGCCCTGTTTTCTCTGCCCTGCAGTTCAGCAATACATAGCACATGGAAATAATTGCCTTAGTTGTTGTGGCTTATCTTACCTGGCTTAGATGATTTCAATTTTCATAGTCACTTTACTTAACATTTGCATTCATCTCTGCTATTATTCGATTGTCAAGCTGTTCAAGCTGTTCAAAACTGTAAATGGCCATTAGTCTTGAGTCTTGGACAGTACACCTTTCCTCAGTCTTGGACATGCACTAAATGGGCATTGAATGAGGAGAAAGCTGTTCAAGCTGCTGCAGATCTTATTGGGGAGCTCTTTGTTTTCTCGGTATTCACTAAGTCAAAGCTAAATGTGTTCCAAACCTCCTACATATGTTCCTTGTCCTCACTTTTTGTATGATTCTGTAAGTGTGATGCAAACCTATTATTTATGTATGAGCAATGAGCCAATGAACATATGATATGCTCATCAGAAACTGGAAACATTATCGAGACAAACAGGAGTGATCCGACTCTTTTTCTAGACTTCATTTTACTAAATGTATTGTTTATATAGTTTGGTGATATTTTTTTATTTCAGTCATTTGCTAAACTTAGGCAAAAATTATGTAGTAGGTTGTTGGGGTTGCTGTAATTTGGTGGGGGTGCCTTCTCTAGAATGTTAGACAAGTCGGCTAAGTGTGGTCTTATTCAAGGTATTGGGGTCACTAGTTGCTAGGCAACATAGCTTATGGGCAATTCAGCCACCCTCAAGCAAGCTTGTTAGGTTCGTGATGCCTTTGAATAACCACCTCAATGCAGGTTCCGCCGCAAGAGCCAAGTGGTGAGGGTACCAGCAGGACTAAGCGTGGTGCAACAAAGCTTCCTCAAACAAGTAAACATTGGCACATCTCTGAGTTCGACCAAGTAGGGGAGCCGGTGGAGCCTCTTACAGCATTAGGCCCATACAAGAGTGTCATCGGGGCACTTGTAAGAGACTTTATCCCGATCAAATACAGGAAATGGACTGGTCGTTAGGATGACCCATGGAGGGTTCTAGAAAGTGAGAAGGAGCTAGTTTGTAACAAGTTGAAAGGGTATTTCACTTTTCCTAATGACTATGACGAGGCGACAGTCAAGAAGAAGGCCAAGGAAATCATGGGTCGCTCATTCAAGACTTTCAAGGGAACCTTGTACAAGTTAATCAAGGAGGACAGAGAACCGAATTTTGAGGGAGGTCAATACAACAAGCAGAGAGACTTCTGGGAGGAGTTCAAGGCTTACAAGCTATCCGAAGAGGCCAAGGCATCAAGCGAAAGAAATAGAGCAAACTCGCTTAAGGCAAAGGATCCTCATCGCCTAGGATCGCGTGGCTATGTAAGGAAGATTCCGGAATGGGAAATGGAAGTCCAGAAACTAGAGCAGCACGGCGTTAGGCCTCAGACAAGCGATTGGCAGCCCAGATCAGTAAACTACCTACTCGCAAGGGGGGCACAATACAATAGTGACGGGAGCCTTAATGCCAGTAGTGAACCCGTCAGCAATCTCCTCCAGAGGATTTCAACCTTAACTGAGGAAGTGAATAGAGGTAACCGCAAGTCCGATAGAGAAAATGACGTGCTCACACAAGCACTTGGAAACAAGGAGCACCCCGGTCGCACTAGAGAGACGGAAATGTTCCTTGGGTGAAAGCTGTAACAGAACCGACCAAATTATAAGAGCACAAGTACAAAAACAAGCACCGAAGCGCTCAAATTTTTGAACTTGAGCCCATATAATCCCGGTAGTCAATCGAAACCACGAAGGATTTCAAACCAACTTGCTTACAACCAGGATCGCATCATTCAACATACAACATCATACGTTACATTTCACAAGTAGTTCTGAAATAAGTTTACACACCCGGAGTCGCAATTATTACAAACCAAGTTTATAAAAGTAGCGGAAGCAACACACGCCAGTTGTTTAACTATTGCCAGTCTTGATGATCAACAACCCACAAAAGCATGAGGAAAGTACATAAAAGATTATCACGCCCAAGTGATCTAGTCTTCGTCACCCGCAGGGTGGAGACAATTTTTGCAGAAGCCTTGGTAGAGCATATCATCTGCAACAGGAGGGAATAAACCCTGAGTACTAGAATGTACTCAGCTAGACTTACCCGTCGAAAACCAGAAATAAGATGACACCAAAGATTATGCAAGGCTTTCACAAGAGGCTAGCTGACATCACATTTTTGCATAAAGGCATAAGTAATTGAGATTCTTATAACCTGTACTAGCAGTTATTTTAGCATTTACCTGTCATCTATCTTAGCACCTGTACTAACACATGCACTTGATTATAATCAAACAATTATCATCATTATATCCAGAGCAGGTATGAATTGTGGCAACATTGTATCATTCCCTTAACCACCGGTTCATTTAATGAGATCTACGTTGCCGCTGCTCAAGTCAAGTGCTCACTAACCGGGAGCGACGGCAATTCGAATCGAATTCCTATCCAGCTGGAGGGGTATTTCTAACACTCACCGTGCAGACCCCTGCCAGGGTCGCACAGGCCACCGTTTCATATGATTCAGGAATCGCGGGTCCGAATAATGTCGCGACCCCAAGGGCGACACTCTGCCAGGTGATAGGGACTCTAACCCCCCCTTGGTCTCACGCCAATGTCCCCAAGCACATCCTTTCTCTCCTCCAAGAAGCAACCTACCATTCGATTCCCGGCCTGAACCACATTACTCGGCTTCGCGGTCGGAACGACTTATCCGGCCAACTAAGTGTTAGACTGCGTTCAACATGACTCAAGGACGTACAGCGAATCGGTCCTTAAACGACTCAGACGGGCATAGCTCCACACCCAAGACGTGAAGTGTCTTGCGGCTGTACTATCGAACTCCCGCCCGGTCTCAATTTCATTTTTAAGCATGGTTCCATCCACGATAGCCATAAAGCCACTCGTGACTCCTTCCTACATCTCGCGGATGACCGGAAATCACCCGACTTCTACCGTACTAAGCAGGGCTAAGCATTGACACGTGCCTAAACCTAATATAGGATTAAGTACGATATCTGGACAAGGACAGGTATAATGCAACAATTGTTTTCATACAACTCCTACAACTTAATGCAGTAAACGATTAAAAGTACTCAAGATTAATTTATAAAATAGTAGGTTCAGCATGCACCGGGGCTTGCCTTTCAGAAAGGTCGAAGGCCGGTGGTCAGGACACTCGGGTAGATCTTCGGCAGGAGCTTCGTGTGAACTCTATCGATATATCACTCTATCACAGAGGTGTTCAGCTCACGATATAGTGTAATGAGTAGCGATAGGGGAAGAGTTTAACACAAACACGAGTAGGTTACATCGGCCGGCGAGCTCCTGCTCGTCGCCGCCAACTCCAATCCGGACGCAGCCGGCCGACTCCTCTCTTGTTTTTCCCCCCGTCCTCTCCCCCCTACTCTCCTCCCCTGTTCTCTTAACCCTTCTCCAAGCAAATCCTTCACGCAATCCAGCTGGGCCCGGAATTCTTCGGGTTGGGCTTCCTTCTTCTCTTGGGCTTCTCCCTTTTGCTCGGCCCATGAGGAGAGCTTGTATTTTCTTCAGCCTTCCCCTTGGTTGTCCTTCCCGCTATCTCATCTTCAGCTTCATCTTGCCGGACAGGTACAGGGTTCCTGACATCCCTCCCTTCTTGAGAACCGGCTTGACCCCAAGCCGGAGCTGCGGGAAACTGTTGCTTGAGTTCAGTCTCCAGTTCCCACGTCGCCATAGAAGTGGGCCAAGCAGACCATTGAATGAGGACCTCAGAGACCAGATGATCGCCATGAGGTTTAAGACGCCGCTGAAGGACTTTGATAGGAAATCTCAGAGTATCAGAAGCAACAGAATGAGGGAGTTCAGTAGAAACCCGGAGACTTGGAGATATGGCTTTCTTAAGCTGTGAAACGTGAAACACCGGATGTATAGAGGTGTTGTCTGGTAACAGTAACTTGTAAGCCACACTGCCCACTTTGGCTATCACCTGATAGGGACCAAAATATCTGAACGAGAGCTTATGGTTTGCTCTGGTAGCGACAGAGGTTTGCACATAGGGTTGCAACTTGAGGTACACTGAATCACCAACCTCAAAAGACCGTTCAGTCCTATGTTTATCAGCCTGTTGCTTTTGTCGTTGTTGTGCTCTGACAAGTTGCTGTTGGAGAAGTTGAACCATAGTGCTTCTGTCTTGGAGCCACATCTGAACATCAGGGACAGCACAAGACTGGATCACATCGATACCCAAATGGCATGGTTTATGACCATAAAGAATCTCAAACGGTGTAGAGTTCAAGGAAGTGTGAAAACTGGTATTGTACCAGAATTCTGCCAAGGCAAGCCATTTCTTCCATTGATGTGGACAAGCGTGAACAAAACACCGGAGATAGCCTTCTAAGCACTGGTTAACCCGCTCGGTCTGACCATCCGTTTGGGGGTGGTAGGCTGTGCTCATTTTCAGCTTAGTTTGTGTCATCTTGAAAAGCTCTTGCCACAGGGAGCTTGTGAAGATTCGATCTCGGTCAGAGATTATAGCTTCTGGTAGCCATGGAGCTTAAAGATATTATCCATAAAAGCCAGTGCCACAGTGAAAGCAGTAAATGGGTGTCGCAGTGGTATAAAATGGGCAAACTTAGAGAATTTATCCACAACTACTAAGATACAGTCATACTTTTGTGAAGAAGGCAAACCTTCAATGAAGTCAAGACTAACCACTTGCCAGGCAAATTTGGGGATATCCAGGGGTTGCAGTAAACCAGGGTACTTGACTCGTTCTGTCTTGGCTTGTTGACAGACAGTGCATTCTGAAACAAAAGTCTTTACCATACTTTTCATGCCAGGCCAAGCAAAGAGGTCCTTTACTCTCTTGTAGGTGACTGGAAATCCAGAATGTCCACCAATGGGTGCTGAATGCAAAGACTGCAAGATTTTCAGTTGAATAGAAGGACTATGACCAACCCATACTCTACCCTTGTACTTGATGATTCCATCATGGAGAGAAAAGTGACCAGATGAGGTCTGAACTGCTAAAGTAGTGAGAAGCTTTGCAGTTTGGGGATTGGAAGGATAAGCATCCACTAACTCTTGCAACCAGACAGCTTGAAGGGTAGAAATTGCTAGCACTTCTTGATGAGGTCCGGGAGGAACTCTGGAAAGAGCATCAGCAGCTCGATTTTCAACCCCTTGTTTATAACAGATTTTAAAATTCAAACCCAGCAATTTGACTAGGGCTTTATGCTGCCAGGGTGTAGTCAATCTTTGCTCATTTAAAAATGCTAAACTTTTCTGATCAGTCTTGAGCACAAACTCTCCATGTTGGATATATGGCCTCCAATGCTCTACTGCCAAAAGAATAGCTAGACACTCTTTTTCATAAGTTGAGAGTGTTTGATTTCTGGGCCCAAGAGCTTTACTAACATAGGCTACAGGGTGGCCTTCTTGCTGTAATACTGCTCCTATCCCCTTGTCAGAAGCATCAGTTTCGATCAAAAATGGTTTGTGAAGATTAGGGAGAGCTAGTACAGGAGCTGTAATGAGGGCAGTTTTGAGGGCTTGAAAAGAGGACTGATGTTCAGAAGTCCAAAGGAAAATTTCCCCTTTCTTGAGTAAGTTGGTGAGAGGTTTACAAATAGCTCCAAAGCCTTGTACATATTTTCTATAATAGCCTGCCAGACCTAAGAAGCTTCTAACTTCCTTTACAGAAGCAGGTGTAGGCCAGTCTCTGACAGTTGCTATTTTGCTTGGGTCAGTTGCCACCCCTTTTGCACTGATGATATGTCCCAAGTAAGCTAACTCAGTTTTGGCAAACGAGCACTTGGAGAGCTTTACTTTGAACTGATGATGCTGCAAGAGCTGAAAAACTTGCTTGATATGGTTCAAATGATCTTGCCAAGTCTTGCTGTAAATAAGAACATCATCGATGAAAACCACTACAAATTTCCTCAAAACAGATGCCAAGACAGAATTCATCACATGTTGAAAAGTTGCTGGACCACCTGTAACTCCATATGGCATTACTTTGTACTCGTAATGACCATTATGGGTTTGAAAAGCTGTTTTATCAATATCTTGTGCAGCCATGAGAATTTGGTGAAATCCAGAAGAGAGGTCTAGAGTTGTAAACCATTGAGCCCCAACAAGTTCATCCAACAGCTCATCAATTATTGGCAGTGGATACTTGTTCTTTACTGTCATTGCATTAAGTCTCCTATAATCCACACAAAGTCTCCAGTCTCCAGTCTTCTTTTTGACCAGCAATGCAGGAGAGGCATAGGGACTATTGCTTTCTTGTATCCAACCATTTGCTAAAAGGGTCTTGATTTGGCTTTCGATCTCATCCTTCTGGGCTGCATTGTATCTGTAAGGTCGAAGCCTAAAAGGCTGTGACCCAGGCAGCAAGGGTATTGTATGCTCTGAACTTCTCTGAGGTGGCAAGCCCTTAGGTGATGAGAACAGATCAGCAAATTCACTGATTAAATCTTGAACTGCATCTGGTGGTTTCTGGCTGATAGCAGTTTCTTGCACTGCATAAAGTTCAACCAGACACCAAACTTTATCCTGCTGGATAAATTCAGCCAACTCAGAGTTACTGAGTGGTTCACAGGTGTGGATTCGAGGAGTAATTCCTTGGAGAACAGCCTTCTCTCCTTGATACTCAAATGACAACCATTTCTGTCGCCAATCAACTTCCATAGGGCTGTGAGCTTCTAACCAGTCAATGCCAAGGATTATGTCATAACAATCAAGTGGTAGCACTTTCAAAGAAATTTTGAAGCCATGTCCTGATATCCATACGGGACAGTCCACCAACTCATGTTTGCAATAGAGTACTTCACCATTTGCTACTCTAACTTGCATAGGAATGTCAAGAGAAGACCAATTCCTCCATTTAGATGCCATTGCTTCACTGATAAAGCTATGGGAACTCCCAGAGTCGATTAGAATGACAGCTTCCTTGCCATAAATATCAGCTATCATTCGCACAGTTTTACCAGTCTCTGTACCTTGTACTGCATTAACAGAAATAGCCATTAAATCTTCATCAGAATCTTCATTTTCAGAATGGATATCTGTAGGCCCTTCACTCCCTTGCAAAAATTGCCAAAGCTCTTCTACCACATGTAGAGAAACTGAGTTGGAGCACTTATGGCCTGGATTCCATTTCATACCACACTTGTAACATAAGCCCTTGGCCTTTCTGTAGGCCATCAGAGTAGCTGCTTTATCTTCAGATTGAGAACCGCGGCTGTGGTCATTACTTCTTTTTGTGGGATTGGGTTCCTCATCAGACCCCTTGGCAGCCATTTGAGCATTGTTACTGTTACTGAAAGGAAAAGATCTGGATTTGTTTGAATATTTAAACCCAGAACCATAATCATTCCTCTTGTACTCTCGTTTTGGAGGGTCTTTAGAAGTTTCCTCCTGCAACAGAGCAATAGAACTAGCAGTATCGAGATTACCAGGTCTATGAACTAAGACTACAGCTCTGATATCATCCCTTAACCCATCTATAAATCTATTTGTAACTGTAGCAGAATTAAACTTGGGATCATGAGCAAGGATTTGATGAACAATTATATCAAATTTTTCAATGTACTCAGACACACTATTGGTTTGTTTGACATGAAAAAATTGCCTCAACAGATAATCATGCTGATCCTTTTCAAATCTATCACACACTAACTTGCTCAGCTCTACCCAAGGCAGATCCCTAAGAGAAAAATCTAAGGACTGAGCCCAGAATGCTGCATTGCTAATAAGATGCATGGATGCTATCTTAGATTTGCGTGAATCAGGGACATCATACAGATCAAAGTAATTTTCACAATTTTTGACCCAAAGTTTAGGGGAGCTGCTGTCAAAATCTGGGAACTCAACAGGTGGTATAGCATGATTCAACGGGTACTGACTAGCATCAACTTGATATGGACTACCCAAGATAAAAGGAACTGGTGAGAGGGTGTCAGAATCCTTCGCACCTGTGACCGGGGTCGGAATTAAGGTGGTGACCACCCCATTCCCAAAACCCCGGTGGTCCTGTGCACTGCCGTGGCCTAACGGCCGAGAGGTTTCCTTCAGAGGAGTTGATGTCGAGCCAGTGAGATCTGGGCGCTCAGCGTCGAACACCTTGTGTGCACTGATCTCTTCCTGCTTCATAGACAATTCGTCCACCTTGGCCTGTAAGCTGGCGATGTTCGACTGCAACACCTTCACTTCCGCTTGGACTTGGGGCTTCCAATCAGAGAGCTCGCGTAGGGTTGAGGTGTTCGCGTCCAGCGATTGCTTGAGTGTCGCATGCTGATCGTCGAGACGCGCTTGCATCCCCTTGAGGAAGGCCGTGATGTCGCCGACTTGATTCTCCATCGCTGCCAGCCGCTTCTGCTCGCGCGTCAGATACTGGGGTCGAAGTAGATAGTCAGGAGGAGTCGCCAGTCTTGCCGCCGTCGCCGGCGACCAGAGATCGCCTGAATCGGCGCGATCCGGCCGAGGAACGCCTGCTCCGAATACCAACTGTGAACTCTATCGATATATCACTCTATCACAGAGGTGTTCAGCTCACGATATAGTGTAATGAGTAGCGATAGGGGAAGAGTTTAACACAAACACGAGTAGGTTACATCGGCCGGCGAGCTCCTGCTCGTCGCCGCCAACTCCGATCTGGACGCAGCCGGCCGACTCCTCTCTTGTTTTTCCCCCGTCCTCTCCCCCCTACTCTCCTCCCCTGTTCTCTTAACCCTTCTCCAAGCAAATCCTTCACGCAATCCAGCTGGGCCCGGAATTCTTCGGGTTGGGCTTCCTTCTTCTCTTGGGCTTCTCCCTTTTGCTCGGCCCATGAGGAGAGCTTGTATTTTCTTCAGCCTTCCCCTTGGTTGTCCTTCCCGCTATCTCATCTTCAGCTTCATCTTGCCGGACAGGTACAGGGTTCCTGACACTTCGTCGCCGGCTGGTTCCTCTAGCTGCTCCGGCTGGTCCTGGACTTCCTCCAGAATCACAGGCTCGAATTCGAGGAGAGTTACCCCCTCCGGTACACCTATTGCATGAATGCACAATAAATATCATGAATGCATAAATGGGTGCAACATGCTTGGAATGAAATGTATTTCAGAAATAAAATAATAATCTAATCAAGTTACTTTATTAGTACGTGCAAATCTCTTCTCCGGTGGAGAAGTACTTACCTAATCTACCCAACCTAAGATATAGTTGTTCCTCTTCGGTTAAGGCCCTAACACCTAATAAACACAAGAGTGACATTATTTAGGTTAGCACAGTAAGTTATTCTGGACAGCAGCTCAAAGATTCTGACATAACTGAAGATTCCTGACTCCAAAAGATATGATCTAAGACAATCTGGAAAGCTTAATAAATGCACCACAATTTGTTTTCAGACCACAGCACTTAATTCCAAAGTTTACCTAGTCGAAATTCCAAAGTTCCAGAATCTGCTCTCTCTAAACAGAGAGCAGTCACTTCTGGACTGTCACTTTAAACAGCAATAACTCTCAAACTACTAAGCCAAATGCTCCCAATTTTTGACACAAGCTCATTTACAATTTTTACTATAACTTTGGTATTTACAAGTTTTCCAGCAACCACCTTTATCCAAGGTCAACCCTAGAAATACTATCAGCTGTCCAGAAAACCTAAAATTGTAAAGGTTAAATATTTATTGATGTGGCAAACATTCTCTAAGACCAAACTAATACTACTACAAGTTCACAAAGGTCACAAAAACACCAGAAAGTAAGGTGTGCCCACCTAGAATATTTATTTAAACTCATTTCTTAATTTACTTAAGTAATTAAGTGGAATTTCAAACATATATGTAAACTGCTCCTAAAATTCTACAAAAATTACAGGAGACTCTCTGACCCAAAAAGAGGCTACTGTAAAAATTTGAACTAAATTTATTCACAGGAACTTCCTACACAAAATTCCCAAGCCAAAAAGGCTGATTTTTGTATAAATAACAAAGCACAGTAAAAAGTGTCAAACAATAGATTTCTTAATTTTCTTAGACACTCTAGGGTACCAAGACATTCTCCAAAAATTTATATGAACATTGCACATGTAGAAAAATTACAAATATTCATTTAAGTATTTCCTAGAATAATAAGATAGCCTTATAACTTAAAAAGTACTTAAGCACTACTGTCCAAATTTTTACCAAAGCTAGAGCAAGTACAAATTAGCTTACTCACCAAATTTCGTAATTTTTGGAACAATGAAACTCAAGATATAATTTAAACAAGTTTGCATGTGATTTAAAACACATTTCAAGGACCTATTTAAATATCCCAGAAAACAAACATCACATATCCAATTTATATTATTCTAAAATACTACACGTCCTGTAGATCCCAACAAAATTTATCTCATAATTTTTGGGCAAGTAAAACCCTAGATCTACATTTTCTAAACATTATCTAAAATTGTGACAGAATAAAAGAAATGAAAATAAATCAGATCTGTTACTGGGCCGGCCCGGGAAAGACGCGGCCCACGTCTCGCGGCGTGGCCCGTTCCCGCGCGCGACCTGCTACGGCTCCCGCTCGCGCGCGCGTGCGACTGACCAGGTGGCCCCACTTGTCAGCGAGAGAGAGGCGGAGGGCGGAGCTGCGGTCGCCGGAGCTCGCCGTCGGTGAGCCGGCCGACGAAATTGGACGTATGAGCATGACCACGTCATCGAACTACATCGGTTGGTGGCAAGAACAGGGCGGCAGAGCCACGGTAAGGTGCTCGCCGTCGGGCATGGCGGACCACCGGCACTGTGGTGGCGAAATCTCGCCGCCGGTGAGCCTGACATCCCAACCCTAACCCCCGATGAGCATCCCCATTCTACCTCGACCCTAACGCACCTACAAGTGGGTGACAGAGACGCCCAGAGACCTCTGGCCACGGAGAGCCGTCGCGCGGAGGAACTCCGGCGAGGTATCGCGGCGGAGGAAAACGAAAATGTGGCCCTACCAAAGCGCGATTGGCTGCGAGGAGTGGACGGTGAGGTAGCGGGCTTCAAGGCGGAGCGAGAGACGCAGTTTGGCCGGTGGTGATGCGGTGGCGAGCGCTTGCGAGCACGTTGGAGCGGGTGGCGGCAATGGCGGCTCGGTTTCTCCGCTCTGCCGACGAGAGAGGAAAGGAGGGGGGGAAATGGATGGGTAAGGCCGAGACTGAAAGGATCAAGATGCCCAAGAGGGGGGGTGAATTGGGCTTTTCTAAAAATAAAAGCAAGGAATAAAACCTACAAGCTGGAATTCACCCCTAGTGTCTACTTGTGTTCCTAGAGAGTCTACCGAAACAAAGTTTTGCACCCTAGTTCCCAATCCTAGTCTAGCATGGCAAGTCTAGGAATGTAAACAAGCAATGTAAGTAAATACGAGAAAGTAAATGCTTGAATGTAAAGGGGCAAGGAACACGGCGATGTTTTTCCGAGGTATCGGAGAGTCGCCACTCCCCACTAGTCCTCGTTGGAGCACCCGCGCAAGGGTGTCGCTCCCCCTTGATCCGCGCAAGGATCAAGTGCTCTCTACGGGTTGATTCTTTGACACTCCGTCGCGGTGAATCACCCACAACCGCTCACAAGATGAGTTGGGTCATCCACAAGCTCCGCCGGATGAACACCAAACTCCCAATCACCACCAAGCCGTCTAGGTGATGGCGATCACCAAGAGTAACAAGCTAGAACTCTCACTTGACCACTACGAGCCTAAATGAGAAAGTGGATGCACACTTGTTACTCTCTAATCGCTAGTGAGGAACTCTCAAGCTTTGATTCTCAAATCTCTATCCTCACTAGTGCTCTTGCACTACCTTGCACTCCAAAGGTGTTTTTCAGCTGATCAAATGAGCAAGAGACCTCTAAAAGAGGTGGTGGGGATGTATTTATACACCCCACAGACGAAACGAACCGTTACCTGCTGACTCAGCAAAACTCGAGCTGACCGGACGCGCCGGTCGTACTGACCGGACGCGCCGGTCGCTCGTAACGGTCAAAAACCGAAAAACACCTAAATGACCGGACGCACCGGTCAGGGGTGACCGGACGCGTCCGATCGTGCGTGGAGCTTACTGTACTCGCACCGGACGCGCGACCGCGTCCGATCGGTGATGACCGGACGCGTCCGGTCGTCTCAGGACCTTACTGGACTATGACCGGACGCGCCGATCACACCCAGGTCGCGTCCGATCGGGTGTTTCCCTTAAGTGACACGTGTTGACTTCTGACCACCGCGTCTGGTCCTCGCGAGGACCGCGTCCGGTGCTCAGAGCTGAAACCCCAACCGCGGAACTGAACTGACCGGACGCGTCCGGTCATGCCGAGGACCGCGTCCGGTCACGGGAAAACGACCCGAAACTCTCCGAAAAGCGTTACAACTTCAACCAAGTTGCTCCCAACTGAACTTTGAGCTATTCTAGAGCTGCCTAGCGCCAAGTTTAACAAGTGTGCATCACACCTAAACATAGGACTCGCCTAGGTCAAGCTACCCGCTCATGCCCCCCTTTATAGTACGGCCAAAAGAGAAAAACGAAGATCCTAACGACTATTCCAAATGTCTCTCAACACCTTGACATTCGGAACTAACCGTCCTTAATCTTGACGTCACTCTTTTGAAAACCGAAACGATTTCCATCAAGGGGCATGAATACCATGGTGCCCAAAGCAGTTAAAACCTCCATGACCTAACTTACCAACGTTTCTGCAAAACACACGTTAGTCATGGTAACAAGGCGTTGTCATCAATTGCCGAAACCAAACCTCGGGGCCTAGATGCTTTCAATCTCCCCCTTTTTGGTGATTGATGACAACACTCAGATATGAAAGATTGGAGTTGAGGTTTTTGAACATGCATGGTTCACATAAGCAACAAGCAATAAGCTGAGAAGAGAAAGGAATTGCTTATGTGTCCCAAGCCAAAAGAGTGTACTCATAAGATAAGACAAAAAAACGTTAGTACACAAACGGATATAGCTCATAAGTAATCGGAGTAAGGCACGGAAGCACAACCTTGGAGCTATGATTAAAAAGGGTGACAAGCGCTAACACTGTGATTAGATGAAACATTAAGGCTCAAGGTTTATCACACGACGACATGTCACACGAATGCAATGACTGAAAAGTAAACATGATGCATGAATGTAGCACATAAGAAAGAACGAAAACCCTTTCTCAAAACTCCCCCTGAAACTACTCTCTCTCCCCCTTTGGCATCAAGCGCCAAAAAACTAATCTAAGGATCTGACGGGGGGACAGACGGAGTCGTGTCGGGTGCCGAGGTGCGCGGAGTAATCATGAAGTGTAGAGAATCGCCCTCGGAATCTGAGCTATCTGGCTGACCCTCGGATGAAGCATGTGGCTGTGTAACTGTCTGGGTCTGAATGGCAGGAACAGGTACTGTCGTAGTAGTAATGATAGGATCCGTCTGAGTGACCTGAGCCTGTAGCGAGCCAGTAGCCGGAGGATCTGTGGAGGCAACTGATGAAGGTAGAGTCTCTGTAGTACCAGTCCCTGTAACTGGAGGAATAGCTGCCTCTGAAGCTGATAGCCCTGAAGAAGTAGCAACTGTAGTATGCGAGGGCGTCGGCTGACCAGTCAACTCGCTGTAAGTAGCACTGAAATCACCGAAAGATGTGCCTGTCAGGAGGTGAGGGCGAGGCTGGTCTGGTGGTGTAAACCCCGTGTGAATAGGAGTGAAGCTCGGGGACTGGAAAGACTGGGGAACCTGCTGCTGTGGAGATGTGAACTGGAAACCCGGCTGTCCCTGACTTGATGGATCAGAAGATGGCAAAGTAGAAGTCAGGACAGAAGTAGGCGGAGGAACCCCAACCGTGACTAGGTGGCACAGGAGGTCCAAGTATTGCTGCTGACTAGCTGCAGTCTGTCGCTGAATCTCATATTGCTGTCTCTGCATTTCGACTTGCTACCTCTGGATCTCAAGCTGCTGACGCTGAAACTCGTCCTGACGAGCCTGAATCTGTGCAAGTGCTGCAGCTGTGTCCTGAGCCTGTCGCTGTATTTGCTGTTGCTGTTGCTCCTGTGCCTGGGTCAACCTCTCAAGAATTGCCACCATGGCTGGGTCTGTGCGGGAGGCTGAACCAGAGCCACCGGCCTCGTGGTCGTGGGACCGAGGAGACCGGTACCTGGGGATGGGCTGGTAGTCCTCATCAGTGCTGTCAGATGTCCCATCCTCAGGAAGATCAGCAGGCTGAGCGTCAAGATCTGCAAGCTCTGCCTCTGCAAGCTCATCAACTGTGGCGTCCTGCTCAGCTGCTGTCTTAGGAACCTCAGGTCGCACACGCTGTCCTGGCACTGGGGCCTGATCTCTGGTGACTGACGTCCAAAGCTGACGGATATCATACTCAGGAAAAGCAGTGGTAGTATCTGATATCTCAGCTCGGATCTCTGCTGGCAGCTGAATAGATGATCTGATAATGAAGCAGATCCAGTGTGCATAGGGCAGCTGACGATTACCCTTGAATCCCTCAGCTATGGTGTCCTCCATCTCACTAAGTATGAGATCCCATATATCAAACTGTGTCTGTGAGAGGAGGTGGTGAACAACCCATAGCTGCATCCGAGTGAGTCCCTCTCTGTAGCCAAGTCTGGGAAGTAGAGTGCGTCTGACTATAGCATCCAAAACTCTGGCCAGTGGTGTCAAACTAGCGGGCGTGCGTCGAGACCCTTGGCCAAAAGGCTCACGGAAGCAGGGTCGAACCAAGTCTGTAGGTGGCACTGTCCCGCTGTGAGGGCGTCTCGGAGGAGGAGTCTGACCATAACATAGCTGATGTATCTTTGTGTCAAAAGCTGGGAGTCTGAGAATCTCCCGCACTCTGCTGCTGTATAGGCGGTGATCGCGGCCTCGGAATGCAAAGTGAATGAAATCATGGGCAGGATCAATCCATAGTGAAGCATAAAACTCTCTTACCCATGTGCCGCAGTATGCACCTGTCCGTCCAAGAAGATCTGACAAGCCTGGCAGAAAGGACAGGTGCGGACGTAGCTGCTCTCCCACAACCTCGACTAGTGACTCAAGTCGACAGACCCTCTGTGGTCGGAAAGCAATACCGCTGTCAACTAGAGCTCTGTAGAAATCCTCCTGAAGAGGGGTATAGAATCCTTCTGAAGCTCTGGGATCCCTCACAGGTGGAAACCACCGACTGACCTCCACGAACCTCAACCCCTGCACCTGACGTGCTGAAGCACCCCTCAAGTCAAAGTGCTCGACCGGGGGTGAACCTCTAGCTCTGGGAGGAGGACGTGCTCCACGTCGCTGACCCTCTGGCCTAGGAGACACCTGAGTACGGGCGCGTGTGGAACGGCGACGTACTGGAGACTGAGCTGGCTGCTCCTCTGTATCTGCTGTAGCCTCTGGAGCCTCTGTGGTCTCTGTGGGTGGATCAACTGACATATCCTCTGCAGCTCTAGTATCCTCAGTGCCCTCAGTGGCCTTTGTGCCGAGCTGTCGACCTTCAAGATGAAAGCGACGCTCGCCTATGCGTATGCCACTGCTCCTGCCACCTCTCTCTGCCTGCTCTGCTGCATCTGCTACGGCCTGAGCAATCTCTGCATCTGTGAGTGTCTTCTTCTTCTTTCTGGCCAAGACCTTGACACGCTTCCCACGTGCAATCTCAGACCGACGAGGAGGACTGTCGTTCCCGTCACCAGAGGCACCACCGACGTTCTTGCAACGCACCATGCTGACACAGTGACTGAGAACCTCTGTAAGATGATGAACTGTCACTCAAGAGGCTTGGCCTCAATCCGTATCCGCAGGCTTGGCCTCGGATTCAGCAAACTGATCTTACCCTGACACACAACAGACTCGCTGCAAAGACGGAATAGAGAGATCTACTATAAACACATATATAACTAAAAGGTACGGAAACCTAGAGATAGCAAGCATATGAGATACGAAGTGAATCGAAACGCGAAGCTACCTCGAATCGACAAGACGACTGTGACAAGATGAGGTGACCTAGATCGCGAGATTCCCCGAATTCGATGAACGAGCTCTGAAAGGACCGAGTCGAGATAAAACAACTGAGTAATACTATCAAGGTTAGCCCTAGCGACAAAATTGAATGAAATAGATCGAGATTGAACAAGTTGTCACCTCGAGATCGGGTTAGGGCAAAACCCTAGGCAAGGGCAAACCCTAGAAGAGGAAAGCGGCCGAAGGATGAATGACGAGCTAGGGTTGGCACGGGGGAGCTGCGACTGCTGCTGGCGAGGTGCACGGCGAGGCTGGACGGCTTGCCGGCGGCGGTGGCGCGCGGCGCAGCAGCGGCGGGCGAGGGTGCGGCTGCGGGCGGCGCGGGAGCGGCCGGTGCGGCAGCGAGCAGCGCGCAAGCGGCGAGCGCGTGCGGGCGAGGAAGGTGCGGCGCGCGCACGGCAAGAGGTCGCCGGCGGCAGGGAAGACGGTGAGGGGGCGGCGGAAACGGCGAGACGGCGACTAGGGCAAGGCGGCGGTGGAAACGCGTGCGGGTGAAAGAAAACCGGCCGAGGACGAACGGTTTTATGAAGGGGTTAGATCCGCGCGACACGTGATGACCGGACGCGGTGGTCGTTATGACCGGACGCGGTGGTGCAGCGTCCGGTCACACTCCAGTAAGCTCCTGGAGTGACCTGACGCGTCCGGTGAGGACTGACCGGACGCGGTCAGAGTCCGGTCGTTGGGAGTTCGGGAATTCAACGCGAATGACCGGACGCGGTGGTGGTAACCGGGACCGGACGCGGTGGTCAACAGAGGCGCATCCGGTGCAGCGTCCGATCACTAGATCTGGAGTTGGTCTTCTGGATGACCGGACGCGCTGCTGGACGCCGGGACCGGACGCGGTGGTGAAGCATCACTGCGTCCGGTGCAGCGTCCGGTGCAGTGTCCGGTGACTGTTCTTCGCCCTCCTTTGTTCCGAACTACGACGCGACTTCTCCCAATCAGGTTCCAATTCAAAGAGACACAAATAAACACCAATTGGAACACGATATGAGAGACCTCACTCAAACCCTCAATTTTTTCAAAATAGATTGCCTTAGGCTAGTATTATTTTTAAGAAAATAGGCAATAAACACCCAAGGAGCAACATATGGCCATGCAATAGAGTTTTTGAACCTTTAGGAGCGTCAAAATGCTCTCTCTATCCATGGACGAACACAGAGGTTGCTCAAAGCTTAACCGAAAAGAAACGACAAAAACAACAACCATGCATATGCAATGCAATACAAGAAGGTAAAACTAGAAAGCTTGTCAAGTTTGATCCACGGTTAGGCTTTTTCACTCCTCCAAAGAAGGGTTATCGTAACCGTGTTAGCCAAGCCCTAAAAACATTGCGATAAAAATAAACATGGCATATTATACAATGCAATGCAAGGGACAACACACGCTCATCTTTTAAAGTTACTAGAATCAAGCACATTTAGTTCACTTCTTAACCTACAAAAGGTTGCCTCATCCAAAGGTTTAGTGAAGATATCCGCTAATTGATTTTCACTTCTTACACCTTCTAGTGATATGTCATTTTTAGCAACGTGATCTCTTAGAAAGTGATGGCGGATATCAATGTGCTTGGTGCGAGAGTGTTGAACCGGATTGTTAGCAATTTTAACGGCACTTTCATTATCACATAAAAGTGGCACCTTTTCAAGAACAATCCCATAGTCTAGGAGGGTTTGTTTCATATATAAAATTTGTGCACAACAAGCCCCCGCGGCAATGTATTCCGCCTCGGCGGTGGACAAAGCCACACTATTTTGCTTTTTAGATGACCAAGATACTAAGGATCTTCCAAGCAAATGGCACCCTCCGGATGTGCTTTTTCTATCAATTTTGCAACCGGCATAGTCCGAATCGGAATAGCCAACTAGTTGGAATCTAGCTCCTTTGGGATACCAAAGACCAATGCTTGGGGTGAGTTTAAGATATCTTAGGATTCTTTTTACGGCACTTAGGTGAGGTTCTTTAGGGCACGCTTGAAAGCGAGCACACATGCACACACTAAACATGATATCGGGCCTAGATGCGGTAAGGTACAACAAGCTACCAATCATAGAACGGTAGAGAGTTTGATCAACCGGTTTACCTCCCTCATCTAGGTCGAGATGTCCATTTGATGGCATTGGGGTCTTGATTGGTTTGCATTCTTCCATCTTGAATCTTTTGAGGAGATCCTTGGTATACTTTTCTTGAGAGATGAAAATCCCTTCTCTCATTTGCTTTACTTGAAAACCAAGGAAGAATGTGAGCTCACCAATCATTGACATCTCGAATTCCTTTGACATCAATTCACCAAATTCCTTGCAATAATCTTCATTTGTTGATCCGAATATGATATCATCAACATATACTTGACAAATGAAGATCTCCCCATTAAACTTCTTGGTGAATAGTGTGGTGTCGACCTTCCCAATGGTGAAGCCCTTCTCAATGAGGAAGTCCCGGAGGCGTTCATACCACGCTCTAGGGGCTTGCTTGAGCCCATATAACGCCTTGGACAACCTATAAACATGATTAGGATATCTAGGGTCTTCAAACCCGGGAGGTTGATTGACATAGACTAGTTCATTTATAAAGCCATTTAAGAATGCACTTTTCACATCCATTTGATATAGTTTCATATCATGATGTGATGCATATGCAAGGAGGATACGAATGGCTTCAAGTCTTGCAACGGGTGCAAAGGTCTCTCCAAAATCAAGACCTTCAACTTGAGAGAACCCCTTTGCAACTAGTCTTGCCTTGTTCCTCACCACTATGCCTTGGTCATCTTGCTTGTTTCGGAACACCCACTTGGTTCCAATGACTCTTGCACCTTTGGGATGCTCTTCAAGTGTCCATACTTGATTGCGGGTGAAGTTGTTCAATTCTTCATGCATTGCAATCACCCAATCCGGATCTTGAAGAGCTTCTTTTACATTTTTAGGTTCAACGCAAGAGACAAAAGAGTGATGTTCAACAAAAGAAGCTAGCTTTTGGGATCGAGTCATTACTCCCTTTGTAGGACTCCCTATGATGAGATCTTGTGGATGTGCTTGAAGTAGTGGTGAATTTCTTCTATCAAGCACTTGAGGAGGTGGATGAGGATCATCAACATCTTGAGCTTGTGCCTCGGATTGTTCATGAGAGACATAAGTGTCTTCATTTTCAACTCTCTCATTCTTGTCATCATCTTGAGGCACACGTGATGAAGATGGTGGATCAACAATTTGTACATCGTCATCATCATCTTTTGGCTTGATGTCTCCCACCGGCATGTTCTTCATGGCCTCCCTCAAGGGTTCATCACCTACATCATCACAATTCTCAATTGCTCCTTGGGAGCCGTTAGATTCATCAAATTCCACATCATATGTTTCTTCAACCAAACCGGTGGCATGGTTAAATACTCTATATGCTTTGGACTTTGATGAGTAACCAACAAGAAAACCAATATCACAACGTCTTTGAAACTTCCCTAGGTGTTGACGCTTCTTGTAGATGTAACATTTGCAACCAAACACCCGGAAGAAAGAGACGTCCGACTTCTTGCCATTAAGCAACTCATAGGGGGTCTTGCCAAGAAACTTTTGTAGGAAGAGACGATTTGAAGCGTAGCATGCGGTGTTGATTGCCTCGGCCCACAACTTCTCCGGAGTGTTGTACTCATCTAGCATTGTTCTTGCAAGAGTGATCAAAGTTCGGTTCTTTCTCTCAACTACACTATTTTGTTGAGGAGTGTAGGTTGAAGACACCTCATGCTTGATTCCAATTTCATCACAATAAGCTTCAATGTTGGTGTTGTCAAATTCTTTCCCATTGTCACTTCTAATCTTCTTTATTTTGACTTCAAATTCATTTTGAGCTCTCTTTGCAAACTTCTTGAAGCAATTTGCCACTTCGGATTTGTCATGAAGGAAGAAGGTCCATGTATACCTTGAGTAGTCATCTACTATCACAAGACAATAGAGATTACCACCCAAGCTCTTGTATGTTGTAGGCCCAAACAAATCCATGTGTAGAAGTTCTAGCACTCTTGAAGTTGACATGAAAGCTTTGGTTGGATGAGTGTTTGCAACTTGTTTGCCCGCTTGACATGCACTACAAGGTTTGTCCTTTTCAAACTTCACATCCTTCAATCCTCTCACTAGTTCTTTCTTCAATAGCTTGTTGAGAGTGTTCATTCCAACATGAGCAAGCCTCCTATGCCAAAACCAACCAAGTGAGGTCTTGGTGAACAAACATGTCATCAAATTTGCATCTTCGGAGGTGAAGTCAACAAGATAAAGATTATTGTATCTAAAGCCTTTGAATATCACTTGCTTGTCATCTATCTTTGAAACTTCCACTTCATTTGGTGTGAACAAGCATTGGAAGCCAAGGTCACAAAGTTGCCCAACGGACAACAAGTTGAAACTCAATGAAGCAACATAAAGCACATTTGAGAGTGAGTGATCATGTGATATTGCAATCTTGCCTATACCCTTGACTTTGCTTTTTGAATTATCCCCAAATGTGATCTTCTCTTGACATATTCCATTCTCTTCAATGGTGGTGAACATACGAGGATCACCGGTCATATGTTGAGTGCAACCACTATCAATAACCCAATGAGTTCCACCGGTCTTGTAGTTCACCTACACACAAGAGATCAAGCTTTTTGTTTAGGGACCCAAACTTGAGAGGGGCCCTTGACTTTATCCACTAGTGACTTGGCAACCCATATTTTCTTTGGCCTATTCTTGTTTGGGGGACCCAAAAACATGACTTTCATCTTTCCATTTGAATCTTTTCTTAGCATATAATGAGCATTGAAAGCGAAAGGTCTAGCATGCTTGGGCAAGGGTTGTGGTGGTGGAGTTTTGCATTCATGGGCAAAGTGACCTTCTTGACCACACTCAACACATCTCTTTGACTTGGGCTTTGACTTGCTTTGTTGTTGTTGAGCTTTTGCTTTCTTCTCTTGATTTGCCAAGTACCCAATACCACTTCTATCCATCTTCATTACGGTGTTCATGAGGAGCTCACTTTGCAAATGTTGGCCTCTTGTGAACTTGCTTAGGCCGGTCTTGAGATGCTCTTTTTCTTGCTTGAGCTTTTTGTTTTCTTCAACGAGTGACTCATTTGTTGGTTGCTTCTCAAGAGCCATCAAACCTTTTAGCTTCTTGTTCTCATTTGCAAGCTTCTCATTTTCACTCTTAATCTTGGCATAATCATCATGGTTGCTTGACTCAACCACACTCTTGCCTTTGCTACTAGAACCTCGCTCAATGCTTTCAATGATCAAGTCATCACATGATGTAGCTATATCACACTTAACAACATGGTTAGTAGCATCATGTGTCTCAAGAGCAAGTTCATTAGCAACCACAAGACTATCATAATCAATTTTTAATGTGGTGTATTTGTCCTTTAGAGAATTGTGTCTAGTGATGAGCTCATCATGCTTCTTCTCAAGTTTATCATGTTGATCTTTAAGCTCTTTATAGGAGGTTTTGAGTTCCTTGAGAGTGGAAGACATCACTTCATTTTGAACTCTAAGCTCACCACTAGTCTTTTGAATATTTTCAAGCTTTGATGAGAGTGATTCATTTTCATTTTGAAGATCATCATTTTCACTTCTAGTTCTTCTTATGATTTTAGTGTATTTGTTTAACAATTTTACAAGTTCATCATAAGAAGGTGAGTCATATTCATCATCACTATCACTATCGTCATCATCATCACTATCATGGTTTTGTACCTTTCGTTCACCCTTGGCCATAAGGCATAGGTGAGTAGTGGACGATGATGGTGAAGGAGGCGGTGAAGGTGGTGATGAAGATGTCGGTGAAGATGATGGCCCCATCACAAATGCGGCAATCTTCTCTTTCTCATCATTGCTCTCATCTTCGGAGGACTCACATGATGATTCAATGTCGGTGAGCCAATCACCAACAATGTATGCCTTTCCTCCCTTCTTTTTCTTGTGGAACTCCTTCTTTTTGCCATCCTTCTTCTTGTATGGCTTGTTCCTCTTCTTCTCTTCTTCTTCATCACTTGAATCATTTTTCTTGCCCTTGTTCTTGTTCTTGTACTTGTCTTTTGGTGGTCTAGGGCATTGATGAGCTAGATGACCAAGTTCACCACAATTGTAGCAATCCATCTCCGAGATTGGCTTTCTCTTGCTACTTGTGAAGAATTTCTTCTTCTTGCCATCGAACTTGATGCCACTCTTGTTAAGCTTCTTTAACATCTTGGTGGTCTTTCTCACCATGAGTGCAAGTGATTCATCATCAACATCACTATCACTTGAACTTTCTTGCACCATCATGGCTTGGCCTTTCATCTTCTTCTTGTCATGACTAGCTTTGAAGGCCAAGTCTTTCTTCTTGGAAGATGATGAGCCCTCTTCCGGAGTGATATGCATGTACATCTCATGAGCATTGATTTTCCCCAAAACTTGAGTTGGTGTTGCGGTGGAAAGATCACTTTGGTGAAGCACGGTGACAATATGTCCATACTTCTCAACGGGAAGCACACTCAAGATCTTCCTTGCAACATCCGATTGGCTCATTTTGGTGAGCCCAAGAGCATTGAGGTCCTCTACAAGAACATTCAAGCGAGTGTACATGTCATTAGCACTTTCTTTGGGAAGCATCTCAAAAGAATTAATTTTCTTTAAGGCTATGTGATAGCGTTCCTCACGCTCACTCTTAGTTCCCTCATGGAGAGCACAAAGATTTTCCCACAATTCATGAGCGTTCTTTGCATTACGCACACGATTGAAGATATCTTTGCCTAAGCCCCGGTAGAGTGCATTTTTGGCCTTTGCATTCCACCGGTCGTACTTCTCCTCGTCACCACTTGGGTTAGCGGGATCCCTTATGGGGGAAAGCCCTTCGGTTGCGGCTCTAAGGCACCCAACATCTATGGCTTCGAGGTATGCCTCCATACGAATTTTCCAATATGGAAAATCGTCTCCCTCAAAAGTAGGAGGTGGTCCTTCCCCATTAGACATCTTGCTCTAGGCGGTAAGGCCTAAAAGTAGAGCAACACGGCTCCGATACCAATTGAAAGGATCAAGATGCCCAAGAGGGGGGTGAATTGGGCTTTTCTAAAAATAAAAGCAAGGAATAAAACCTACAAGCTGGAATTCACCCCTAGTGTCTACTTGTGTTCCTAGAGAGTCTACCGAAACAAAGTTTTGCACCCTAGTTCCCAATCCTAGTCTAGCATGGCAAGTCTAGGAATGTAAACAAGCAATGTAAGTAAATACGAGAAAGTAAATGCTTGAATGTAAAGGGGCAAGGAACACGGCGATGTTTTTCCGAGGTATCGGAGAGTCGCCACTCCCCACTAGTCCTCGTTGGAGCACCCGCGCAAGGGTGTCGCTCCCCCTTGATCCGCGCAAGGATCAAGTGCTCTCTACGGGTTGATTCTTTGACACTCCGTCGCGGTGAATCACCCACAACCGCTCACAAGATGAGTTGGGTCATCCACAAGCTCCGCCGGATGAACACCAAACTCCCAATCACCACCAAGCCGTCTAGGTGATGGCGATCACCAAGAGTAACAAGCTAGAACTCTCACTTGACCACTACGAGCCTAAATGAGAAAGTGGATGCACACTTGTTACTCTCTAATCGCTAGTGAGGAACTCTCAAGCTTTGATTCTCAAATCTCTATCCTCACTAGTGCTCTTGCACTACCTTGCACTCCAAAGGTGTTTTTCAGCTGATCAAATGAGCAAGAGACCTCTAAAAGAGGTGGTGGGGATGTATTTATACACCCCACAGACGAAACGAACCGTTACCTGCTGACTCAGCAAAACTCGAGCTGACCGGACGCGCCGGTCGTACTGACCGGACGCGCCGGTCGCTCGTAACGGTCAAAAACCGAAAAACACCTAAATGACCGGACGCACCGGTCAGGGGTGACCGGACGTGTCCGATCGTGCGTGGAGCTTACTGTACTCGCACCAGACGCGCGACCGCGTCCGATCGGTGATGACCGGACGCGTCCGGTCGTCTCAGGACCTTACTGGACTATGACCGGACGCGCCGATCACACCCAGGTCGCGTCCGATCGGGTGTTTCCCTTAAGTGACACGTGTTGACTTCTGACCACCGCGTCCGGTCCTCGCGAGGACCGCGTCCGGTGCTCAGAGCTGAAACCCCAACCGCGGAACTGAACTGACCGGACGCGTCCGGTCATGCCGAGGACCGCGTCCGGTCACGGGGAAAACGACCCGAAACTCTCCGAAAAGCGTTACAACTTCAACCAAGTTGCTCCCAACTGAACTTTGAGCTATTCTAGAGCTGCCTAGCGCCAAGTTTAACAAGTGTGCATCACACCTAAACATAGGACTCGCCTAGGTCAAGCTACCCGCTCATGCCCCCCTTTATAGTACGGCCAAAAGAGAAAAACGAAGATCCTAACGACTATTCCAAATGTCTCTCAACACCTTGACATTCGGAACTAACCGTCCTTAATCTTGACGTCACTCTTTTGAAAACCGAAACGATTTCCATCAAGGGGCATGAATACCATGGTGCCCAAAGCAGTTAAAACCTCCATGACCTAACTTACCAACGTTTCTGCAAAACACACGTTAGTCATGGTAACAAGGCGTTGTCATCAATTGCCGAAACCAAACCTCGGGGCCTAGATGCTTTCAGAGACGACAGCAGAGGCGCCCTTCTATGCGCTCGGCAGCTGGCCAAGGCACCAGGTCGCGCGCGGCGCGTGGAGGACACGCGGCGGCGACGGTCTGCCCCGGTCGGACAGCTCACTCGGATGTCTGACCGACTGAATTCAAACCCCGCATCAACCGACTGACAAGCCAAGTTTAACAATGATTATCTCCCAAACCGGTTCGAATTAGTCGAAGATGATTACACCAATTTTGTAGAGCTACATGAGGACTAAAAGTTTGTCAATTGGAGTTTGGGCTGGTTCGGCCTGGATTTGAAACTACAAGGCTCCAAAGTGGTGCCCCTTGAAACTGAAACTTAGTTTCAGTCACTAAGCCGACTGAAACCCAATTTTCTAGACACCATATCTCCTAAACCATTTAGAACTAGGTGATGGTGATATTGACAATGTTGTAGAGCTATGTGTGGACAACAACTTTGTCAATTGGTTCCAGGACTGGTTTGGCCTAGTTTGTGAGTTACAAGTTGCTAAAGTGAGGTACAGTGAAACTGAAAAGTCCAATTTCCAGACTTAGAATTTTTCTAAGTGTTGATCACCACTCAAGCTGACTTGTGGGCCATTTTTGAGCATGTTCTGGTCATTTTCATGAGATGGCCATATTAGAACTTTTGTTCCTCATGAAATTCTCTACAACTTTACTTAAGGTTGCTTCTCCATGCAAGATTTCTATGCTGGACTTTTTAATTGGTCAAACCAGATCACTCTAGGGTTCCAAACTTGGTCAACAACATTTGGAAGGGTAATTTGGTAATTTTGGTCAACATGAACATTGCTCCACTACTTACCCTAAATGTAATTAAGGTGTTATAAGACCTAATTAACCACTCTACATATTGGTTGCACAAAGTTCCTAGTGTCACATTCTTTGGAACAAGTATTTCAATACTTTCACCCAAATGTTGCAAGCCCATGTTGCACATGTTGCATGAGTGTGTTGCATAACACTTGCTAGTTATGTTACACTAAAGTGGTTGACATGTCTCACAAGGAAATTGCACATAAGGTACTTATGTTTTGCACACTACTCACTTCTTACTTCACATGAAATATAAACATATCATAAGCTTATGCATGAATGAATGATGCTTGCTTATGCTCATGCAAATGCAATGCCAATAAGGAGCTAAACACCTAGGGTGTTACAGCCCTCCCCCCTTATAAAAATCTCGTCCCGAGATTTGGAAAGCGTACCATTTTTCATAGAATTCCTTATAACCATCCCGCAAATAGTCCTCCCGTTCCCATGTAGCGTCACTTTCACTACCCTGATTACTCCACATTACTTTATACCACTTAACCACTTTGCTTCTAGTCACTCGTTCCTGAGTATCGATCACTCGGACTGGCTTTTCTTCGTAAGTTAGATCGGATTCCAGCCTGATATCTCCTAAAGGGACTCTTTCTTCAGGAACTCGAAGACACTTTTTGAGCTGAGATACATGGAAAACGTTGAATATGGCACTCATTTCTGGTGGTAACTGGATTTTATACGCAACAGCTCCACTCTTGCCTATGATTTGGAAAGGACCCACGTATCGTGGCGCAAGTTTCCGCTTAACACCAAAACGTTGGACACTCTTCATTGGAGAAACTTTCAGATAAACGAAGTCTCCAACTTCAAACTCGAGTGGTTTTCTACGACGATCAGCATAACTTTTCTGTCTAGCTTGGGCTGCAGCCATATGTTTTTGGATGGTACGGACTTGTTCCTCAGCTTCATGAACAAAATCAATACCATAATACCTCCTTTCACCAGCTTCTACCCAGTTTAGTGGAGTTCTACACTTACGACCGTACAAAGCTTCGAATGGAGCCATCTTAATACTCTCTTGATAACTATTATTGTACGAAAACTCGGCTAGAGGTAACCATTTTTCCCAAGAACCCTTGGATGAAATGACACATGCCCGCAACAGATCTTCCAAGATTTGGTTAACCCGTTCCGTCTGTCCTGATGTCTGGGGGTGATAAGCAGAGCTTCTCACTAACTTGGTTCCCAGAAGGTGATGCAAGTGCTCCCAAAAGCGAGCAGTGAACTGGGGACCACGGTCAGATATGATAGTACGAGGTATCCCATGGAGCCGGACTATCTGATTGAAATACAACTCAGCATAGTCAGTGGGACGATAGTCCACTCTAACTGGAATGAAGTGAGCTGATTTGGTCAAACGATCCACAATTACCCAGATGGAGTTATGATTTTTGACAGTAGGAGGAAGACCGACAATGAAATCCATACTTATCTCTTCCCATTTCCAACCTGGGATAGAAAGTGGTTGAAGCAACCCAGCTTTCATGTGCACAGCTTTAACTCTACAGCAGGTGTCACACCTAGCCACATATGCAGCTATTTCTTTCCGCATCTTGGTCCACCATTAGTATGGCTTCAAATCATAATACATCTTATTGCTGCCAGGATGGATGGACAACTTAGAGGAGTGTGCTTCAGACATAATATCATTTCGAAGCTCCCGGTCCTTAGGCACAACTAACCTATCCTTGAACCATAGTACACCCTCTTCATCTACCCTGAACTGTGTAGTTTCTTGCTCTTTCATCTTACGCTTGATGTGGAATATACCAGTGTCAGTCTTTTGGAGCTCAATAATTCTGTTTTTGAGAGTACAACTGACAATGATGTTGTACAAGATCGCTGGATGTAGAAGGCGAGATCGATGAAAATCAGTTTCAACTAGGGAATGGCAATGAGACTTACGGCTTAAAGCATCCGCAACCACATTTGCCTTGCCAGGATGATAGTGCACTTGAAGGTTATAATCCTTAATCAACTCGAGCCATCTTCGTTGACGCATATTTAACTCGGGTTGGGTGAAGATGTATTTGAGACTTTTGTAGTCTGTGAAGATATTGCAAACATTGCCCAGCAGATAGTGCCGCCAGGCTTTCAAAGCATGCACAACCGCGGCGAGTTCTAAGTCATGTGTTGGATAATTCACCTCATGTTTCCGAAGTTGTCGAGAGGTATACGCAATTACTCGACCTTCCTGCATCAGAACACCTCCCAAACCTATGCCTGAGGCATCACAATAAACATCAAATGGTTTCTCAATATCCGGTTGTGCCAAAACCGGAGCTGAGGTTAGGAGGGTTCGCAGTTGGTGAAAAGCCGCATCACACTCAGGAGTCCAGACAAACCTGGTGTCTTTCTACAGCAACCGAGTCATTGGCTTGGCTATTTTGGAGAAATCCGGGATGAAGCGACGATAATAGCCAGCCAAACCAAGAAAACTCCGGACCTCGTGAACCGAGATAGGAGCCTTCCAGTTCAGTACTTCCTGTACCTTGGCGGGGTCCACCATAATTCCTCCATCGGACAACACATGCCCAAGGAAAGGTACTTCACGAAGCCAGAATTCGCACTTACTGAACTTTGCATATAGTTGATGTTCACGCAGTCTTGTGAGGACTATACGCAGATGTTCAGCGTGATCCTCCTCATTCACAGAATATACCAGGATGTCATCAATAAATACCACCACAAACTTGTCCAATTCAGGCATAAACACCGAATTCATCAAGTACATGAAGTGTGCGGGGGCATTTGTCAAGCCGAAAGACATAACAAGATACTCATAAAGACCGTATCTGGTAGAAAAGGCTGTCTTTGGAACATCTTCCGGGCGGATTTTAATTTGATGGTAGCCAGATCTTAGATCGATCTTGGAGAAAACTTTAGCTTTAGACAACTGATCGAACAAGATGTCGATACGTGGTAGAGGGTACTTATTTTTGACAGTGACTGCATTGAGAGGTCTATAATCTACGCACATCCGCAACGACTGATCCTTCTTCTTTACAAAGATAGCAGGACATCCCCACGGAGATGAACTAGGACGAATCAACCCTTTCTTCAAAAGTTCATTCAATTGCACCTTAAGTTCAGCGAGTTCATTCGGAGGCATCCTATAGGGTCTCCTAGAGATGGGAGCCGTGCCAGGCAACAACTCAATTTTAAACTCCACATCCCGATCCGGAGGGAGCCCCGGCAAATCATCGGGAAAAACGTCTGGAAACTCATTTACTACTGGAATTTCGGTCAACGCCTTTGCTTGCACAGCATGAACTTCCCCAGACAAATCAACTTTTCTGGGAAGTTGTACCAGAAAACCCTTTTGATCTGTAGGGTCTCTAAGCATAACTACCCGAGTGGATGTATCAATGAGTACCCCATTCTGGCTCATCCAATTCATGCCCAAGATAACATCTATGCCTAAGCCCGGCAAAACCACTAAGGCAAGCGAGTACTTTCGCCCTTCTATCTCAAGCTCAAGATTCCCCACTACTTTATTTGTGGAAATATTCCCACTGGCTGCGCTAATACAATAACCCCCACCTTCAACAGTATGCAATTTGTGTGCAAACTCTGATGCAAACTTAGGACTGATAAAGGAATGCGAAGCACCCGAATCAAAAAGTACCACTGTAGGATGTTGGTCAACTAGGAACTTACCAGCAGTGACAACCTCACCAGATGGGATTTCCTCAATACTGTTATAATGAGCGTGCCCCTGACGGCCACCTTGGTTGACATTCTTCTTGGGGTAAGGACAGTTTCTAGACCAATGGCCTGGCTTGTTGCAGTTCCAGCAAGGCATGTTGCTAGGAGGGACACTGGAGCTGCCTTGGCCCGAAGTACTTTTTAGCAGAGCCACTGTATATGCCTTACGAAACCCAGTCTTCACTGGCGCCTTCTTTTGCGGAGGACGGAACTTAGCACTTGTGGCAGGAGGGCGAGGAGGAGCCCTCGGGGCAGCTGGAGCTCGAGACTGTGAAGCACCTGCCTCAAGTGCCCTCTTGCGGCTCTTAGAAGCAGCATAGATAGAGTTATTGTTCTCTTGAGTCAGAGCATCACTGATAAATTCATTGAAGGTAGTGCACTTGCTAGTGCCCATAGTCTTCATCAGTTTTGGGCCGAGGCCTCTTTTAAAGCTAGCAATTTTCTTGGAATCGGTATCCACAAACTCCGTGGCATACCTTGCCAGGTTGTTGAAGGATTGTAGATATTCAGTCAAACTTTTATTGCCCTGCGACAGCCTCATAAATTATGTGTGCTTGATAGCCATAAGACCTGGAGGAATATAGTTCCCACGAAATACGGCCTTGAACTGATCCCAAGCAATAGGGACATTTGCAGGCAATGTGGAACGATAGTGGCTCCACCAAATACCCGCTGGACCATGTAGTTGGTGAGAAGCATATTCAGTCTTTAGCTCATCAGTCAAGCGAAGCAGACGAAACTTTTGTTCAATAGTGTTCAACCACTCATCAGCTTGCAGTGGTTCCTCCGCCTCCTTAAAGAGCGGGGGCTTAGTATCAAGAAAGTCCTTGAAATCACTGTACTGATTGGGTTCTGGGCCCTGGCGGCCATGACGAGCCTCCCGGTTGGCAAGCTGGCGCATAGCATCAGCCAGCATGCGCTGCCCTTCGACCACGGTCTGCATTAACTCAGCCGGGGTAGGTGGTGGCGGAGGGGGTGGCTGTTCCTCATCCTCATTGCCACGACCCCGACGAAGATTGTACGACATCTGCAAAATGCATAGCCAATGAGCACTGACGATGTGGGAAATTTGTAGATGAATTATTGTAAATATGTCAAACTGACTTCATGAAATAGACTTCTCAAAATACTCATGACACAAGGAGCACAGCAGTTACTAAACCGTTTACGTTAAAATCTACGTGATTTTTGATCTTTTGCCCGAGACTTGGATTCAATTTCAACGTGTTTAGTTGACTGAGAAAGGCTACTTCAAACTGATCACAAAGAGACTTCTCAACGGTAGAGCTCCATGGTGGATCATGACTAGCCACCTCGATACCAGCGCGTGCCAAACAACACAACCTTATGTCGCGCGCCATAGGAGGCCCTCGGTTTCGTCGCGGCACCGAAGGATGCTAATCGTGACACCATCATCGAACGCCACACAACAAGACATCCAATTGCGATCGAAATTAACAGGCTCCAACTAAACATCCAGGAAACATAGGGTTCGACCTTACATCCCAAAAGTCAAGTTATTACAAATCCTCACTCCAACACAGGGAGGGCACAAAAGACAATCCTAACATTGTAGCTACACGATGACTACACTAAGCATCGCCCTCAGAGTCGGTGTCAAGGATCTCCCCGCCATCCTCGTCGCTAACGGGCTCTAACTCCTCGTCTTCTTCTTCTTCTTCTTCTTCTTCTTCTTCTGGCTCTTCTCTTGGTGCTTCTTCTGGTGCGGCATCTTGGGGCCCATTGACCTCCACTTCATCATCATCTTCAGCTATGAAGATTCCCGAACCCATGTCCTCATCGACGTTGTTGTTTCGAGGTAGCAGAGGATTAAGCTCGTTGTTCAGGCGGTGCACTTCTTCATGAAGATTGTCATTGTATTCTTCAGCATTCTCCAACTGTTGCTCGAGCTCAAACTGACGAGCTCTCAGAACGTTCTCCTCGTGCCAGGCTTCATCCCTCTGGTTCATAATACGGACCAACATGCGTTGACAGTTGCGGTTTGCTACTGTCAACCTTTGGACTGCAAGGGTTTCCTGGTCACGATCACGAATCACTTGCTCCAGTTGCTGACGCGCTGCATTCCTGGCAGCAGTCACTTCAGCCAACTCAGCCCTCAACCTTTCCACCTCAGTAGGCTGAGGGCGGGGCTCACGTGGAGCGAGCTGGTGACGCGGTGCCCTGCCTCCAGTGGACTTGCGAGCAGTCCTCTTGGTACGTGCCATCTGAAGCAACAAGATAAGATACGACTTAAAGTGAGGATCATTTAGGGGATACGAAATTTACTTTAGTCGGGAGTACAGAAATTTTTAAGGAGGGAGTAAATGATATGTATGATATAATTAAATATGATGCATGCACGTTCCGTACGCCCTCTCACCTTAGTAGAAACCTAAAGTTCTAACGCTAGGCGGTGGCATACATACGTTCTCTCGTATAAGCGAAACTATCGGTCTACTCGTTACGCTGTTAGTGTACCTGCAGAAAACCTCATTTCAGCCCAATAGTTTCCCAATATATGCACACAAGAAAGCAGTAATTTAAATACTTTCCATATACACATCCCCAGATGTATATACTTCAGTATCAAAGCTACCCGATATAAAGGTTCCCACAATTAAGTGCTTACGTAATTACATGGTTTAAACATGTAAGTATGCAAGTCACCAAAACTACTCTCCCCTAGATCGCTGGTTGAACGATCATGCTCTCACAACTCACACTTACCAGAGCGTCGAGGCAATTGATCCATACATTACCACCCAAGTGAATGGCATCCATACAATATCACGCCGTATGGACGACGAAACAAAAACAAACAAGGCCCCCAAGTTAGTCTCTATAATAAGCCACCTAAGAGTCCTTATTTGGGCTAAGGGATGTGATCACTGGCATACCTAAAAATAAATTTTAGTGTTTTAACCCTTTTTCATAATCAAATACTTTTGTTTTTTAAATACTCGTACGCTGTTTTTAATGTTGAATTATGCTCCGATACCAGCTGTAACAGAACCGACCAAATTATAAGAGCACAAGTACAACAAACAAGCACCGAAGCGCTCAAATTTTCGAACTTGAGCCCATATAATCCCGGTAGTCAATCGAAATCATGAAGGATTTCAAACCAACTTGCTTACAACCAGGATCGCATCATTCAACATACAACATCATACGTTACATTTCACAAGTAGTTCTGAAATAAGTTTACACACTCGGAGTCGCAATTATTACAAACCAAGTTTATAAAAGTAGCGGAAGCAACACACGCCAGTTGTTTAACTATTGCCAGTCTTGATGATCAACAACCCACAAAAGCATGAGGAAAGTACATAAAAGATTATCACGCCCAAGTGATCTAGTCTTCGTCACCCGCAGGGTGGAGATAATTTTTGCAGAAGCCTTGGTAGAGCATATCATCTGCAACAGGAGGGAATAAACCCTGAGTACTGGAATGTACTCAGCTAGACTTACCCGTCGAAAACCAAAAATAAGATGACACCAAAGATTATGCAAGGCTTTCACAAGAGGCTAGCTGACATCACATTTTTGCATAAAGGCATAAGTAATTGAGATTCTTATAACCTGTACTAGCAGTTATTTTAGCATTTACCTGTCATCTATCTTAGCACCTGTACTAAACATGCACTTGATTATAATCAAACAATTATCATCATTATATCCAGAGCAGGTATGAATTGTGGCAACATTGTATCATTCCCTTAACCACCGGTTCATTTAATGAGATCTACGTTGCCGCTGCTCAAGTCAAGTGCTCACTAACCGGGAGCGACGGCGATTCGAATCGAATTCCTATCCAGCTGGAGGGGTATTTCTAACACTCACCGTGCAGACCCCTGCCAGGGTCGCACAGGCCACCGTTTCATATGATTCAGGAATCGTGGGTCCGAATAATGTCGCGACCCCAAGGGCGACACTCTGCCAGGTGATAGGGACTCTAACCCCCCCTTGGTCTCACGCCAATGTCCCCAAGCACATCCTTTCTCTCCTCCAAGAAGCAACCTACCATTCGATTTCTGGCCTGAACAACATTACTCGGCTTCGCGGTCGGAACGACTTATCCGGCCAACTAAGTGTTAGACTGCGTTCAACATGACTCAAGGACGTACAGCGAATCGGTCCTTAAACGACTCAGACGGGCATAGCTCCACACCCAAGACGTGAAGTGTCTTGCGGCTGTACTATCGAACTCCCGCCCGGTCTCAATTTCATTTTTAAGCATGGTTCCATCCACGATAGCCATAAAGCCACTCGTGACTCCTTCCTACATCTCGCGGATGACCGGAAATCACCCGACTTCTACCGTACTAAGCAGGGCTAAGCATTGACACGTGCCTAAACCTAATATAGGATTAAGTACGATATCTGGACAAGGACAGGTATAATGCAACAATTGTTTTCATACAACTCCTACAACTTAATGCAGTAAACGATTAAAAGTACTCAAGATTAATTTATAAAACAGTAGGTTCAGCATGCACCGGGGCTTGCCTTTCAGAAAGGTCGAAGGCCGGTGGTCAGGACACTCGGGTAGATCTTCGGCAGGAGCTTCGTCGCCGGCTGGTTCCTCTAGCTGCTCCGGCTGGTCCTGGACTTCCTCCGGAATCACAGGCTCGAATTCGAGGAGAGTTACCCCCTCCGGTACACCTATTGCATGAATGCACAATAAATATCATGAATGCATAAATGGGTGCAACATGCTTGGAATAAAATGTATTTCAAAAATAAAATAATAATCTAATCAAGTTACTTTATTAGTACGTGCAAATCTCTTCTCCGGTGGAGAAGTACTTACCTAATCTACCCAACCTAAGATATAGTTGTTCCTCTTCGGTTAAGGCCCTAACACCTAATAAACACAAGAGTGACATTATTTAGGTTACCACAGTAAGTTATTCTGGACAGCAGCTCAAAGATTCTGACATAACTGAAGATTCCTGACTCCAAAAGATATGATCTAAGACAATCTGGAAAGCTTAAGAAATGCACCACAATTTGTTTTCAGACCACAGCACTTAATTCCAAAGTTTACCTAGTCGAAATTCCAAAGTTCCAGAATCTGCTCTCTCTAAACAGAGAGCAGTCACTTCTGGACTGTCACTTTAAACAGCAATAACTCCCAAACTACTAAGACAAATGCTCCCAATTTTTGACACAAGCTCATTTACAATTTTTACTATAACTTTGGTATTTACAAGTTTTCCAGCAACCACCTTTATCCAAGGTCAACCCTAGAAATACTATCAGCTGTCCAGAAAACCTAAAATTGTAAAGGTTAAATATTTATTGATGTGGTAAACATTCACTAAGACCAAACTAATACTACTACAAGTTCACAAAGGTCACAAAAACACCAGAAAGTAAGGTGTGCCCACCTAGAATATTTATTTAAACTCATTTCTTAATTTACTTAAGTAATTAAGTGGAATTTTAAACATATATGTAAACTGCTCCTAAAATTCTACAAAAATTACAGGAGACTCTCTGACCCAAAAAGAGGCTACTGTAAAAATTTGAACTAAATTTATTCACAGGAACTTCCTACACAAAATTCCCAAGCCAAAAAGGCTGATTTTTGTATAAATAACAAAGCACAGTAAAAAGTGTCAAACAACAGATTTCTTAATTTTCTTAGACACTCTAGGGTACCAAGACATTCTCCAAAAATTTATATGAACATTGCACATGTAGAAAAATTACAAATATTCATTTAAGTATTTCCTAGAATAATAAGATAGCCTTATAACTTAAAAAGTACTTAAGCACTACTGCCCAAATTTTTACCAAAGCTAGAGCAAGTATAAATTAGCCTACTCACCAAATTTCATAATTTTTGGAACACTGAAACTCAAGATATAATTTAAACAAGTTTGCATGTGATTTAAAACACATTTCAAGGACCTATTTAAATATCCCAGAAAACAAACATCACATATCCAATTTATATTTTTCTAAAATACTACACGTCCTGTAGATCCCAACAAAATTTATCTCATAATTTTTTGGCAAGTAAAACCCTAGATCTACATTTTCTAAACATTATCTAAAATTGTGACAGAATAAAAGAAATGAAAATAAATCAGATCTGTTACTGGGCCGGCCCGGGAAAGACGCGGCCCACGTCTCGCGGCGTGGCCCGTTCCCGCGCGCGGCCTGCTACGGCTCCCGCCCGCGCGCGCGTGCGACTGACCAAGTGGCCCCACTTGTCAGCGAGAGAGAGGCGGAGGGCGGAGCTGCGGTCGCCGGAGCTCGCCGTCGGTGAGCCGGCCGACGAAATTGGACGTATGAGCATGACCACGTCATCGAACTACATCGGTTGGTGGCAAGAACAGGGCGGCAGAGCCACGGTAAGGTGCTCGCCGTCGGGCATGGCGGACCACCGGCACTGTGGTGGCGAAATCTCGCCGCCGATGAGCCTGACATCCCAACCCTAACCCCCGATGAGCATCCCCATTCTACCTCGACCCTAACGCACCTACAAGTGGGCGACAGAGACGCCCAGAGACCTCTGGCCACGGAGAGCCGTCGCGCGGAGGAACTCCGGCGAGGTACCGCGGCGGAGGAAAACGAAAATGTGGCCCTACCAAAGCGCGATTGGCTGCGAGGAGTGGACGGTGAGGTAGCGGGCTTCAAGGCGGAGCGAGAGACGCAGTTTGGCCGGTGGTGATGCGGTGGCGAGCGCTTGCGAGCACGTCGAAGCGGGTGGCGGCAATGGCGGCTCGGTTTCTCCGCTCTGCCGACGAGAGAGGATAGGAGGGGGGGAAATGGATGGGTAAGGCCGGGACGATAGCAGAGGCGCCCTTCTATGCGCTCGGCAGCTGGCCAAGGCACCAGGTCACGCGCGGCGCGTGGAGGACACGCGGCGGCGACGGTCTGCCCTAGTCGGACAGCTCACTCGGATGTCTGACCGACTGAATTCAAACCCCGCATCAACCGACTGACAAGCCAAGTTTAACAATGATTATCTCCCAAACCGGTTCGAATTAGTCGAAGATGATTACACCAATTTTGTAGAGCTACATGAGGACTACAAGTTTGTCAATTGGAGTTTGGGCTGGTTCGGCCTGGATTTGAAACTACAAGGCTCCAAAGTGGTGCCCCTTGAAACTGAAACTTAGTTTCAGTCACTAAGCCGACTGAAACCCGATTTTCTAGACACCATATCTCCTAAACCATTTAGAACTAGGTGATGGTGATATTGACAATGTTGTAGAGCTATGTGTGGACAACAACTTTGTCAATTGGCTCCAGGACTAGTTTGGCCTAGTTTGTGAGTTACAAGTTGCTAAAGTGAGGTACAGTGAAACTGAAAAGTCCAATTTCCAGACTTAGAATTTTTCTAAGTGTTGATCACCACTCAAGCTGACTTGTGGGCCATTTTTGAGCATGTTCTGATCATTTTCATGAGATGGCCATATTAGAACTTTTGTTCCTCATGAAATTGTCTACAACTTTACTTAAGGTTGCTTCTCCATGCAAGATTTCTATGCTGGACTTTTTAATTGGTCAAACCAGATCACTCTAGGGTTCCAAACTTGGTCAACAACATTTGGAAGGGTAATTTGGTAATTTTGGTCAACATGAACATTGCTCCACTACTTACCCTAAATGTAATTAAGGTGTTATAAGACCTAATTAACCACTCTACATATTGGTTGCACAAAGTTCCTAGTGTCACATTCTTTGGAACAAGTATTTCAATACTTTCACCCAAATGTTGCAAGCCCATGTTGCACATGTTGCATGAGTGTGTTGCATAACACTTGCTAGTTATGTTACACTAAAGTGGTTGACATGTCTCACAAGGAAATTGCACATAAGGTACTTATGTTTTGCACACTACTCACTTCTTACTTCACATGAAATATAAACATATCATAAGCTTATGCATGAATGAATGATGCTTGCTTATGCTCATGCAAATGCAATGCCAATAAGGAGCTAAACACCTGGGGTGTTACAAAAGCATTCGAAGGTGAATCTTCATCCTATAGGAGCCGGGCGAGGGCTAGAACGCAAAGAGAAGAAGAGCTCCAAAGGTTTCGAAAGGAAATCGAAGATAGCATGGAAGCACGGATAGCTACTCAAGTTGATGCACGAGTTATGTCAGCTATGCAATCCATGTGTTCGACATAACCGCAGCCTATCCTGACTTTGAATAGCCCAGTGCCCAAGGGTCGCAGTAGCTACGGCTCGACCCCTATGCTTGACGAAGAAGAGGTCAATGCTCCTCATCCGGTGGACAACATCACTGGACCTATTAATGTCAGGTTGTACATCCGTCAGCAGTGGACAAAAGACAAGGTGGCGGTCGGACAAGCATTTCCAAGAGGAGATGACATCATTCATGGCAAGCCAATGCCACCCGGGTATGCCAGGGTCAGCATTGATAAGATCTTGGATAAGAAGTACAATAAGATACACATTGATTTCCCAGTGGAGGAAGATAGGCCGTGTCTTGTTCACAACTTGGGCACTCATGTGGCTTGGCGCAAACGCTTCATCAAGCTGGATGAGCAACCATCTTCGGATGATGAGGATGACAGTGAATCATCGGCATCGCCGCCGCCAAGAGGTTTCTCTCCTCTGCTAGAGAAGACACCTCCTCCACCGCCAAAGGAGAAAACACCTCCTCCACCGCCAAAGGAGAAAACACCTCCTCTACCTCCTCCACCTCCTCCACAGCCAAAGGAGAAGACACCTCCTCCTCCTCCTCCGCGAAAATCCAAAGTGCGATCAGGTTCGACCTCGCAACACAAGAGGTCATCAGTTTCGGTTGGTAATGCTCCCTAGACAAGTAAAAAGAAGGTGGATGCTAGCATTACGAGTAAGATGAAGGACCCGACTGTGGAGCCTCCAAGCAAGAAAGCCGCCGATGCCTTCTTTAATCGAATAGCCAGTCTACCTAAGTGGAGACAACAGACCGAATTTGAAAGGCAACACAACAAAGAGAGTAATCAAATCAGAGCTAGAGAAATACACACCAAAGAATTGCTAGAGATACAGAACTTGGCCAACAACATGGGCATATCCATGGAGAGGGCCACAGAGTTGTATTACGGAACGAGAGATTTTGAAAAAGCCACGGTCGCATACAAGTATTCAAGAGACAAACCTTTGGTCGCCACCAAACAAGAGTATAGAGATTTGCCAACATACATGCGACAGTTGCATGATTATTACTCCCTGGATACTGCCAACGGAGACTGTGTCGGTTTTGAAGTTTGTATCCCTCCCGGAATGGTTTTTAATCATCCTGAAGAAACGGTGCATATTATTTATTATGAACACCTCTTTCAGCTCTTCCAACGGCGCTCGCTCGATACGCAGATTTTGATGATATGGTCTATGTAAGTACCCTACCCTCACAACGTTATAATAAACTACGTGATTTGCATTTGAATATATCATATGTTTATTATGCAGGTGTATGGCAAAATGGTGCCTAAAGAAGCAATTGAGCAATATAGACTTCTTGGATCCCATATTTGTAAATGAGACAACATGCACCGCCTCTAGTGAAGATGACTATGTACCAACAAGTTTGAAGATTGAGTTTGAAAGGATGTTCAGAAACAACAAAACAAACGTACTCCTACCCTACAACTGCGAGTACGTGTTCTCGACCCTTATTTTAGTGTTTCTTTTCTTGATATGTCATTCAATAACATGGACTTTGTGATTGCAGCAACCATTTCATCCTCGTAGATATCTATCTTTAAGATTCACATATCGAGGTGTGGGACTCAAAGAAAAAGCCACTTTCTCTTATCGACCCCCTAGTCAAAGTGCTGAATAAGTAAGTGAACCCAATATCACAACACTTTCTAATCACATAGGATATTGTAATGTCATCGGTCTTCACACTTCATTTACAATGTAACATAGAATGAAGGCATTACCGAATTGGAAAAATCTCGATAGCAAGATGCAAAAGCAATGGAGTGCCCCATTCAGTGTAAAGTATATGGAGGATCTCAAGACCCTAGATCAACCGATGGGGAACAACGAATGCGGGTTCTATGTGATGTGGGCAATGCTAAAATACTTTGGCGCAAAAACAAATAAGGGAGATGACATGGTACGTAGGCATCCCATTTCTATTGTTTTGTCTTACGTTTGTGCATCTCAATATCATCTTGCTTCAATTACAGCGCAAAGCAAACAATCACAACCAGTTGCTAGATTTTGAGATGAGAGGAATTAAAGAGGAGATAGCAAGGTTTGTGATGGACGAGATATTGACCAAGACAGGATCATTCTCCATTGCGAGGACTAAGAAGTACAAGGCGTAGTACGGAAGAGACCACATTGATAGGCTATTGTAATACGACTCTTAATTCGATACTTAAAGTTTTTTTTGAAACTTTTGTAATATAAATGTTGATGGGTTTGTATTGTCGCTGATCAACAACCACCTTCACATCGATATCAAATTGATCGATAGCAACCACCTCCACCTCCCCGACCTCCCACCCCACCACCTCCCCTCGAAATGAAAATAAAACAATTATTAAAATGCAAATTGTGAAAAGTATATCACTACCGGTTCAAAGAAAACCGGCAGTGATAATATAATCTACACAACCGGTTGGTTAAAACAACCGGCAGTGATGGCTCAAGTATCACTGCCGGTTTGTAACACGAACCGGCAGTGATACATGAGCTGTCACTGCCGGTTTGGCATAACCGGCAGTGATGTGATCAGTTCATCACTGCCGAGTTGGTTATGGCGGTTCAAAATCCGCCAGTAAAGGGGGGTTTTGAACCGCCAGTGATGTCCTTCTCTGCTGTAGTGGCTATAGTGCCATCTAGAAACAAAAATCAACCAATCAAAAGATAATATATGTTCTGATATTTGATGATGAATAAAAACGAACGACAATATCAGCAAAAATTGTTTTTTCATCTAGTGTTAAAATTATTTGTTTAACCATAATCAATTTTAGCTTAACTCGATGCACGTGTTATTTGTTTAATCATGATCCTGTTCAGTGACTAACTTTTTGTTTTTTTCTTTCTTTTGTGATGTCCTTATCTCTTCGTTTTTGTCATCCAGACATCCATGTCTCTCTGTGCCTTTTTCTTCGGCTCTTCGCCTCTTCCACTGCTCCATCTCTCTGCTCACGATCGGATCCATGGCTCCCTCTCTCTCATCATCTATCGAAGCCAACGCGGACTGGGAGGGAGAAGGGAGAAGCAGTGCGGAGGCCCGTTGACGGGAGCAGGGCGACGATAGCACCAGCGCCGACGCCCCATGGTCTGATCCGGATACTCTTTCAACTCCATGCAGCACTACAGCCAAGAATACGCTCGTGCTTTCTTGGTCTCTTCACACATGCTTTCTCAGCCATCAGCGTGGTGGACTGCCGCGGCGTGCTACAGATGATGAGCGACGGCATGGTGCGTCGCAGCGTGGAGCCGGCGGCGTTGTTCCCAGAGGCCGTCCCGGACGATGATGACTGCGGCGTGGAGTGGAAGGACGTGACGTGGTGTGGGACCCGGAGCATGACCTGAACACGCACCTGTAATGGGCGGGGCACCTGGGCGCGGCCAACGACGCACGGATCCCTGTGCTGGCCTACTTCCACGGCGGCAGCTTCTGCATCGGGTCCGGGCGGTGGCCCAACTTCCACGCCTGGTGCCTCCGCCTGGCCGACGGCGCCAGGGCCATGTCCTGGCTGCACTCCGCCGCCGCCGCCGACCCCTGGCTCGCCGACGTGGCCGACTTTGCACGCATCATCGTGGCCACTCGGCGGGCAGCAACATCGCACACCACGATCGCCGCCGGGCTCGTCAAGGCGGGACTCGGCCCCGCCGTGTGTATCCGCGGCGCCCTCCTCCTTGCGTCTACCATGGCTAACGATTTCTGTTTTCTTTTCGGAAGAAAATAAAAGGGGCGAGCCTAGCAGGGAATCGAACCCTAGGCGAGGCATTCACGGTGAGGGCGGGGGCTAGAGAGGGGCAGCAGCGTTGAAGCCTAGCGTTGAAGCCTGGGACGATCCAAATAACCATAGCCTTAGATTGAGTTGAAGCCTTTAAGAGAGGATTACGAGCCAATGATCTTAATGATATTGAAAACTTGGGTACAAAATCTTTGGCGCACAATGGTTGAATCATCTCAGCGGGGGACATAAACGTGGGGTGTACCAAACTTTGTTTTGATTGTTCCTTTATAGTATATACTAGCAAATATGCCCGTACGTTGCAACGGGAAAAAAAATCAAACGTTTATAAAGTGACAACAAGATTGATACATATTACTTACGTTTAACCATTATATAAATTTAAAGCTAATGTTGACAATAATGTGATAATGTACTATTGGTCCTATATCGAATTAAAATACAAACTTGATTTTTTTCTTCTATCATAAAGCACACAAATATTTAGAACATAAACATAAATATATCATAACTTTAATTTTTATTATCCATATGTTGCTATAGTTAAATATCGAGTTCTGTCATTACAAAAATCTGTAATTTTAATCTCTGATTAAAGCCAACAACAGTTAGCCCTCATCAGGGATTATGGAGATACATTAATTATTTAGGCTAGATGAGATAACAAACTGCTCAAGATTTTAGCTCATGGTTTAATTACTTGAACTATCAACTAATCTAGGTTTTAATAAAAAGAAGTTTTATTTCTAATTAAAATTACATCAACACAATTGAAATCTTTATTTACTTAGGGATAGGAAAGGATCATTCGTTCACATACCTATAATATATCATGTTTATTATTTGTTTTTTACTGTGAAAAGAAAAACTCACCTGAGCGGATGAGCGGAGGTACCGGAAACAAAAAAAAATCTAAAGCAAAAGAGGAAAACAGATAGGATTTGCAAAAACAAGATGGAAACAGAAGAGAACACGGACGAACGAATGAACACAACCAAAAGACAAAAATAAATCCAAAAATCAAACGGAATTTGCAACCCAAAAATCGGATGTAGGCGAGACACGTTCCACTTCGTACCGGATGCCCGTCTCTCCTCCCGATCATGTCACAGACGTTGCCGCCGTCTTCATGTCGAGCACAACAAAGACACCATGAAACAACAAAAACACCACGCCGCTCCTCTGATCGACGAGGCTCTCCAAGCTTGAGCCGATGATCCATCCATGGCTTCAGCCCCAGCAACGGCCACCACTTCGCCATCATATGTCGACGATCTGCACGTCCTGCGCCTAGGAGCCTCCTTATGACAGGATCCGGCGAGACGGACACCGTGTACTGGTCCGTGGCGACGAAGCTCAGCTTCCTGCCCGGCGATGACGCTAGCTGGGATGGCGACGATCTAGACCCTCTCCGCGTGCTAGCGCGCTGGTGGTCCTCGGGGATGTGGACTAAGCCCACGTCGGTCGCGTTCATGTCGTAGTTCAAGATGCACTCGCCGACGTCGTCCTCGCTTAGCAAGCAGGCGCCGCCAGACGTGTATGAGTCAGTTAACGACGCCACCGCCGACGACCGCTGCGTAGTTGTCTCTGTCCCGGCTCCTGCACCACCAAGGGCACGGGTGGTCGTTGGTGATCTTGACGGGCCTCCATTGGGCGCCACCGCCGGTGTCCGAGTCCGACGACGACACGGTCTGCACCCTAATGCGCGCCGACGTGCAGTCCAGGTTCCTACCCATGTCCGCGTCGAGCAGCATGAAGGAACAACCGATGTCGTCGGCGGCAGTGATCAGGGCGCAGTAGTTGATGACCACGACGACGCGAGTTATATCTTCACGTAGACACGTTCCTTCTCCTGTTTAATTGGTGTTCTACTTCTGTTTCTTTTTTTTTGTTCCGTGTCTGTTCGCACCCTGTCCACCTTTTTGAATCTCAATCGGAGAAGGGCAATCATATATGGACTTCCTTGGCCTCCCGGTGGTGGCGTGCAAAGGCTGGACTATAAAGATGGACAGGCGTACACGTGTTAGGACAAGCCTTCTGTTCCACCGCAAACGGAATTAGTTTTGTATAAAGTGTTAGTTAGTTAGGGAAGGTCAGACCAAAATAATGGTACCAAAAAAGAGGAGGATTTTGTATTGTATGCAAAAAAAAAAGACAGTCTAGAAAAACATGTATCGCCTTTAGTACATCAGTTTTTTGAACTCATGTTCCAACACATGTGTATATATTTTTGCAGTGCAAGGAAATGATGTGCATCAGTTGAATATCAATGTGTATGGTAACAGGAACAAAGAAGTCCTGAATCCAGGTTAGTAAATAAGAATTACAACAAAAAACTTTAGGTAGTCTATTAAAGATATATCCTTAAATCAATATTAAACTATATTCTTATTTAACCAACATTAACACGTGTATATATTTTTGCAGTGCAAGGCAATGATGTGAATTAGTTCAATAGCAATGTGTATGCTAACAAAAACAAAGAAGTCATTAATCCAGGTTAGTACAGTAACAATTCTAACAAAAAACTTTAAGTACTCTATTAAAAATATAGCCTTACATCAATATTAAACTATTTTCTTATTTAATCCAACATTATTTATAGTACACATAACTCTCATGCAGGCTCACAAAGTCCAGTCATGAATGCCAAGGACAAAACAAGTAAGAGAGAGAGATAGGTATGCACGGATGACAGAAGAAAAAAAACAAGAACAATTAAAAAGACGCCGTGAAGCCTATCAGCAAAAGAAAGCAAAGAAGGAAGAAAATTCAATTGGCTCACAAAGTCCATTCATGAATGCCAAGGAAATAAGATGTAAGACAGAGAAAGAAAAAAAACAAGAACAATTAAAAAGACGCCGTGAGGCCTATCAGCAAAAGACAGCAAAGAAGGAATCGACACAAACACATGCAGATAAACAGGTACAGCAGAAGACCAGAAAATACGCAAAACAAAGGCAGAGATATGCAAACATGGAGCAAGAAAAAAAGAAAGTTAAAATAGAACAGATTACAGCTAACCAAGAACTAAAGCGCAGCACACAGACCAAGGATTCAATCACTATGGAGAACCCTGCATATATCGAAACTGGACTCGAAGTTAAAACATCAACCTTCAACGAAGAAAAGAGGCCGACAGAATGCACATCAAAACAGGTGGAAAATGTCTCTGTACCATCAAGAAAAGAAACATCCAAAATCACAGGAGACAATGGCACGGGACATCTACAGCATCAAGAAGTGATGACTAATGGTAATAATACTATCGTTATACACAATATTCTCACATTAGAAACAAAAAAAATTGTGAAACTAACCATGTTTCTTGGACAGACATTTCCTTTTCAATGTGCCCAGCAACCGCAACCAAAGACAAAGATGCACCAGGATCAGCCTACAATGAAGATCAGGGTAAGTTTCAAGTTATTATTTAATATGCGCTTATGAAATATAAAAAATAATATAAGTAACAAAAATTTGCAGATAATGATGGAGTGATATTTGAACAAGACGCCAATGAGGAAGAATATATGTTCTCTGCTCAAGGTAGAAAAATAAAATTGAATTATATTCGCACCATTATATTATTATATACTATGCTGATTATAAGATTCTATAAATAAAAATAGAGTGGGGCAAAGATGAGGAAGTCGAAATCTCAGACGACGAGGAATCAACTGCTGAAGATTCAAACATCCCTGACCCATACGAGATCGTCTATAGCAACATACCAGAAAAGACTCACATGCTGAAAACTGTGAAAAATTGCGAATTTTGCAATGCAAAAAAGTTTGAGTACGAGTCCGAAGGCTTATGTTGCAGAAAGGGAAAAATCAAACTATCCAGAGACACCGACTCAATTCATGAGGCTTTGGACAAACAACAATTCTGATGCAAGACATTTTCAGAACAGTATCAGATTCTTCAACGAACACTTCTCATTTACAACTCTATATTGCCACAAAGACACCATCGACGTCAGAAACACTGGAATCTACACCTTTTGAGCACATGGTCAGATCTACCACAACATACCCTCGATTGGTAATAGTCCAGCAAATGCCACACACCTAGAGTTGTACTTCTACGATGACGACCCAAGCCTAGAGCATCGTTACCGTCGTTGCCGCAAGGAAATATTCGAGCAAGACAAGCACATAATGAGCATAATCACCGACGTTCTACGCGAAAACCCATACTCAGAACAGTTTAGGAGTTTGGGACAGGCCCAGAACCTCGAGGACTATAGAATTATCTTGAACCTTGACCAGAGATTGAATCAGAGAGTATACAACGCACCAATCACTTCAGAGGTAGCTGCAGTATGGATAGAAGGAAATGAAAGAAGAAATACTTTTGACAAGAACATAATATTGCATGGCAAAAACAATGAAATACAGGGCATACGATCATATCATGGATGCTATGATCCATTATCATATCCTATATTCTTTCCAAGAGGCGAACTAGGTTGGCATCCAGATATCCCAAAAGTCGATGTACGAATGGAAGATGTGATAAAGGCTCGTGCAAAGAAAAAGGATAACGGCGATGACCTATGTTAGTACGTCATATACTTCGTCTTATCTTAAATCAAATTACAATATATATTCATATGAAGCTGACTGTTGATTTTACATATTAAAACAGATTCAAACAGCTAACTGTGTGTAACCATGAGAGAATACTACTGCTACAAATTCCATATGCGACCAAATATTTTCGATCCAGTGTTACATGGCGGATGACTATTCCAGCAGTTTGCTGTAGATACATACATCAAGATTGAAAACTCTAGATTGGACTACATGTATCATCATCGGAAATAAATCAGAGCAGACTTATACCAAGGGCTTCTGGATAGCATTCAAGCCGGCGAGCAACAGGGGAATGAAATTGGGAAAAGAATACTCCCATCATCGTTTATTTGAGGGCCAAGAGATAAACATCGTCGGTATCTAGACGCTATGGCTCTAGTCAGAAAATATGGAAAACCAGACATTCCTTACGATGACATGCAACCCAAACTGGGAAGAGATAAAAAATGAACTGAAGTTTGGACAGATACCATAGCATTGCCCAGACCTGGTTGTTCGTGTTTTTAGGGCAAAGCTAGAAGAAATGGAGCACCAGCTATTTGAAAAGGACAATCTCGGAATGGTTAAGGCGTATACCTATGTGGTAGAATTCTAGAAGAGGGGACTACCACATGCTCACTTCTTGCTGATCATGACAGGAAAATACAAGTACACATGCCCAGATCAGTACATAGAATCATCTCCGCCAAGCTCCCTAACAAGCAAAAATACCCAGAGCTATACAAATTGGTAGTCAAACATATGATGCATGGTCCCTGCGGAGCATTGAATAGATATTGTCCGTGCACAAAGAATCGTACGTCATGCAAGAACAATTACCCAAGGGCATTTATTGAAACTACAATAACAGGCAAGGACTCCTGCCCATTATATAGGAGAAGCAATGACGGAAGGACCGCAAAAGTCAAAAAATGCGAACTAGATAACAGGTGGGTTGTTCCTTACAACCCATACCTATTGATGATGTTCAACTACCACGTAAATGTTGAGATATGCTTAAGCATTAAAGCAGTCAAGTACCTATATAAATACCTATACAAGAGACATGACAAGGCATCTATATCTGTTACTAGGGCAGAAAACGAAGTACAAGTCGATGAGATTCGACAGTACAGAGACACACGATGGGTGACGCCTCCAGAAGCACTGTGGAGAATATATGGCTTTGAACTAAGCAAAATAAACCCGCCAGTCCAGCAGCTGCACCTGCACCTCCCAAACATGCACATGGTTTCATACGATGGCAAAGACAAAATCAAGGATGTAATCAACCGTGGAGGCACGGAAAGATCAATGCTGACATCATACTTCGAAAGGAACACCAATGATGAAAAAGCTCGTGGCATACTGTATAGAGACTTTCCTGAGTATTATACTTGGAATACACAGGGCAAGCTATGGCAACTGAGGAAACAAAAAACAAAATACCAGATTGGCAGGATAGTCGCAGCACATCTAGCTGAAGGAGAAAGATACTATCTTCGGGTACTCCTAAACCATGTGACGGGCGCAACAAGCTACACAGACTTAAGAACGATTGACGGTCAAATAATGCCAGCGTTTAGGGACACCGCAGAAAAATGGGACTCATTGAAGCAGACAACACAATAGATGAATGCATGATAGAAGCAAAGCTATTTCAGATGCCATCATCGCTAAGAAGACTGTTCGCAACAATACTGGTGTTTTGTGAACCAAGCGACATCCGTAGTCTTTGGAACAATCACCTTGAGGCAATGTCAGAAGACTATAGCAGACACTGCAAGTGCAAACACACAGTCCAACAGATGGTACTAAGAAATATCAGGGACATGCTGCAGTCAATGAGAAAAGACATCAAATCGTTTCCACTTCCAGAAATTGACAAACAACATGACACATCAGACAGCATACCTAGGGAGATTATCGAGGAATCTTCAATCGAGGTGGACCCAGAGGACACATCTTTGCATGAGTACCGAAACAATGAGCAAAAGATAGCCTACAAGAAGATCAAGTCAGCAACTAACAGCAAAATAGGAGGCCTCTTCTTCGTCGATGGCCCAGGAGGCACGGGGAAAACATTCCTTTACAGGGTGCTCCTAGCCATCGTGCGCAGTCATGGTAAGATTGCTCTAGCAACAGCCAGTTCCGGTGTTGCGGCTTCAATAATGCCCAAAGGAAGGACCGGTCATACATGCATTCTAGAAGAATGCAATCAATACGGAGATTGTGCTCGGACAACACTCAGGAATGTAGGTTTTCTTGCCTAGAATACCACTGTGTCCCTCAGACGATGAGATGTTCCTATTTCGTTTAAAGAGGAAACAATTTCCAGTCAGACTAAGCTTCGCAATGACAATAAACAAATCTCAAGGGCAGACAATACCAAATGTGGGCGTCTACCTGTCTGACCCGGTTTTCTCTCATAGACAACTGTATGTCGCCCTCTCTAGAGCGACGGCGGCAAAGAACATAAAGATACTCACAGGAAGACATGAAGAGGAGGAGGAGGAGGACAAGAAGAAGGAGAAGACGAAGAAGAAGATCAGTACAAGTGGGGACATACACTAAGAATACCGTCTACACGGAGGTCCTAACCAAATAAGTCATGTGCTGATTGAAAAATAAAATGTAACCATGCTGTGTACATGTACTCTATTATTCTACGCCAGTGGAGTTAAACATACGCAAAGTGGTGTTTGATAATGATATTTCTATTTGCTATGGCAAAATCCTAAGTATTCTATTCCAGTGGAAAACCACTACAGGGCCAAAAAAAAGCAAAAGAAGAGCAAACGCAAAACAACACAAACACTGCAGACAAAAAAAAATGCTAACTAAAGAGAAAGAATAGCAAATACCTTCCAAATTATCTTGTTTTATTACAATCCACCAGGCTTCTGAAAAAAAATGCTAAATCCTTCCCTGCAAGTGAAATTTAGCAAACAATTATCCTCATCACGGAGAAAAAAAATATCTTTAACACATTTCAAAGGTAAGGTGGCCTCAATCACTGAGGGCAGGCGCAATGGAAGCAGCACCTAGTGTTAGCCCTAGCATAAAGCTGTTCTCCACGTACTTCAAGGATGAGCTGGGGCCAATACTCTCACATCGCAAGCAGCACCTCTCTCTGCTATGGTTCAGGACCTGCTCAGCTTTTGGTTAGCTTTTTATGTTCTCTCCCATGCCACAGCGCGAGATAGGGTGCTGTTTCAACTTTTTCTCTGACCAAGCATCGCCTCCTGCAGAAGAGAATCTGACACCATTTGAAGCTAACATCTGCGATGATTTGGACAATGGTTGCACAGCTGAAGGTTGGGGCAGCACGCCATGTTGGAGCGTTGGGCATGGCCTGAAATGGAAAAGTGCAAGCTTACAGAGTCCAAACCCGAAAAAAAAACCGCACCTTTGGAGCCTCGCCAACCTCGGAGGGTCGTTGTACGAGTGCAGCCGGCATCACCAAGTACAGACCTGCCCTGCACGGAACCGCGGAGGAAGTCAGACAAAAAGACAGCCGGCGCAGAGCATGCGCCATGCAAAGAACCGCGAAGAAAGTCCGGCGGCGGTCGATGGCTGGCGGAGACTCCAAATAGGCGCAGAGCCGCAAAGGGCGTCTGACGGCCGGAAGTGACGCGCGGTGGCGAGATAGAGCCTGGGGACCACTACGCCTAGAGGGAAGACGGCCCATGGACTCGCGAGCTCGCGGGGTAGGCAGCCTCCTGATCTCAAAACAGCGCAATAAAATCCCAAATTAGGATTCATACTCAATAAACGATAGCTCTATCAGATGGAACAAGAGAGAAAGAAAAGGGGTGGAAAAGGAGTGCACCATGGATCAGAGGCTCAAATAGATCAAGTCCCGGTCAGGGAGGTGCGCCAACGGCAGGACTCCTGCCGGCCGCCGGTCGCGAGGAACAAAAGTCAGACGCGTGCCTTTCTTCTTCGGTTCTTCCCTTCTGCTTTTTTTTTGAATGTGTTTGGGCTGTGCGTGTGTGCGTGTATTTGGGCTGTTGGCTGGGTGAGTGCGTGCGTAAATTCACTGGGTGTGCTTGGGTGAGTTGGGTGTTTAAAACCTTAGTTATTTTATCCTTTTTTGTTTGCTTCCTATCTTAATTAATAAGTTGTCAATTTAAACGGCCACTAAACAGAATGTTAAAAGTAGGTAGCAGAGAAACTTTTCAATGATATATTTTTTATAAAGCTTCATCTTTTGATGCTATTGTTCATTTGTTCTAAACTTCATTGTACGTACTATTAATATATTTAGTTTTTGTTAATAATAGATTAAAACGTGATGGTAGTTCCTGCTCGAGATTTCCTCCACGTGAGGCTGAATTTTTTGTTCTCCCCAATAATAAGATTTTGGACTATCTTCTTATCTATAATATATAATGGCAAAGGTGAGTAATTTCTTATAAAAAAACAAAATAGATCCAATGGTTATAAATGACTGGTCTTTTGATTGGATGGTTGGATGTTTCTGATTAACGTGATAATTTTTAGCATTTATCTTTTTTTCTTAGCGCGTCTGGTGAGAATTAACGTGTCAGCTTTGTTGGGGGCCTCTGATTAGTAATAGTGTCGGGTATTAATTCTTCAACATCTACATATTAAACGATGAAGCTCAAACATATTAAATAATAAAAAACTAAAAATAGATATTATTGACCCGTAGCAACGCACGGGCATAATAAAGAAGCAAAATTTCCTCCTCTTTTTTGGTACCATTATTTTGGTTTAGTCCTCCCTAACAAACTATGTGAATGTGCAACCTATCCCCTCTCTCTCTATATATACACCGCGTGAAAGTCAAGTACAATTTATATATGCCGCATCCGTGTTCGTTCCTAAGTCTAGTTTAGATGAGTCCGGTTTTGATTCATGACGTGATAGTTGGTGTTAGTTTGCTTCCACGAGTCGGCTTGGTTTGATTTTGGTGACTCCGATTTTATTGAGTCTGGTTTTTGTTGGGTTCTTTCAGAGTCCGCTTGGTTTGCTTTCGTGAGTCTATTTCTTTTTCCACGTTTGGCGTTCGCTTTCCGTTTGTTTTCACCGTCTCGTACGTTAGATACGTTTGGCATCTATTTGGACCTGAGCGAGGCGGATACCAATTCTAATTCCAGTACAATGCACCTCTGATCCGACGGAGTTGTGTTGATTATATAAGCGAGCGAGGGAGCCCGCATCATCATATGATACTCATGGCTGCAGGCGGCGCCCTCGAGGTCCTTACAGTACATGCAGAGCAGCATGACCTGTTAGAATCGTAGGATTGTTACCTCTGTGTTTAACCCGTAGATCTGTAGTTAGGCTCCTCGACCTTGCGGAGCTTCACCGCAACGGCAGCGTGGACGCCGATGCCGCCCTGGATGCAACCTCGCGGACGCCAGTGCTCGGCGTGGTGGTGAGGCAGTGGGGCGTCAGAGAACCTGCATAGGAGATAGCAGTGGTGGTGGCGCAGCTCATCTCATCGCTGGCAGCACTCTTTAGGATCGGATTAGGGTTTCACTGTAGGTGGGTGTGGCGGCTCCGGTCAACCTCGTCCGTCCGAGCCCTCACCTCACCTTCCTTTTATGTGTGCTGTGCGATAGGGGCCCTCCAACCAAATTAGGGTTGGGCTCCTCCGATCAAGGAGCAGAGATATGGCCCAATAGGCCGTTGGGCCTATTGGTGGAGATCAACTAACATTCTCCCCCTTGATCTCATTCCATCTTTCAATTTCATATCATTTGCTTTTGTTCATTCCATTACAGATTAGCTCATAGAGCATGTCTCATCGTCACGGTCCATTGCGATAGACTTAACAGCTACAACTCACTACTCTGTTCTGAAATAGATACTTATCTTTGGGCCTTCTTTTGTCCAGAAATATTTTAGGCTTTCCCTTAAACCCAAGCTAGCTACATGTTCTCTGAACACCATGTCCTTTGAACATGTTGGGTGGTAAGCCTTTTGTAAGTGGATCCACGAGCATCCTTTCTATTCTTATATGCTCAAGACTTATGACTTGATCTCGGACTTTATCTCTCACAACATAATACTCTATGTCAATGTGTTTGGTAGCACCACTTGACTTATGTTGTGAGCATCCTGTACTGCTAGATTATAATTGCAGTATTACTTTAGTGGTCTATAGATGTCGTTAACCACCTTCAAACCGGGTATGAACTTTGTTAGTTAGTTCACCTGCCCGTTGCCTCATAATACGCTACAAACTATCATACATTGTGGACGATGTAGTGATGGTTTGTATTGAGCTTTTTCATGAAATAGCTCCCCTTTTCGAGATGATAGAAAATCCACGTCTGGATATGCATTCACTCTCGCATAATCAAAATCTGAATATCCCACCTTGTGGAGTGAATCAGATCTTCTATATGTCATCATGAGGCCTTTCGTTCCTTGCAAATAATGCAAGACTTTCTTTACTAATTTCAGTGTTCTATTCCAGAATTGCTCTGGAATCTGCCAAGTAAAACCCGGTAACAAATGCCAAGTCAGGGCGCGTACATACTTGAGCATGTTGCAAGCTTCCGACAGCTGAAGCATATGGAACCACTTTCACTTTATCGATTGAGCTCATATTGGTTCCTAGGGCATTTAAAATCCCCATATCTGTCGCCCTTGACTATAGGAGCAGGTGAGGGACTACATTTGTGCATACTGAATTTCTTTAAGATCTTTTCCATATATGCCTTTTGTGATAGTCCTTATACCCTTTTTCTTCTATCTTGGTGAATCTCGATCTCTAGAACGAACGAGACTTCGCCAAGATCTTTCATATCAAATTTCTTTGTCTCTAGTAGTAGACTGACATCACTACTAGTAAGTAAGATATCATCTACATACAGGATAAGGAGGATAAACTTCCCATTCTTAAACTTTGCATAGACTCAATTGTCCTCTACATTCTCTTTTAAAACCCAAAATTCTTTATTGACTGATCAAATTTCAAGTACCACTGTCTTGAAGCTTGCTTTAATCCATAAATGGATTTCTTTAGACGACATCCCATTCGTTCTTTTCCTTCCATAATAAAACCTTTCGGTTGTGCCATGTAAACATTTTCCTCCAAGTCTTCGTTGAGAAATGCCGTCTTTACATCCATCTGATGTAATTCTCAATCGTAATGTGCCACTAATGCCATTATGATTCTGAAGAAAACTTTACATGAGACTGGAGAATAGGTCTCATTATAATCAATCCCTTCTCTTTGCATATAGCCTTTTGCCACAAGTCGCGCTTTATATTTCTCTATATTCCTTTGAGAGCCAAGTTTTATTCTGTAGACCCATTTATAGCCTACTGTTTTGACTCCTTTAGGAATTATTTCCAAATCCCAAACTTTATTGACATTCATCGATTTCATTTCATCTTCCATAGCCTCAAGCCACTTTGATGAATGATCACTTCTCATGGCTTCTTTAAATGAGGTGGGATCATCCTCCATTTGAAATTCCTTAGTGTTATACACTTCATAATCAGCAGAAATAACTGATTTTCTAACTCTTTAAGACCTTCTAGGGGCCTCCACATTTGGCACATCTTCTATTTGAGGTTGTTGTTACTCCCCCTCATGTGTGGCAATAGGTTCTATAGAATCCTGAAGAACAGGTTCCTTATTTTCATTCATTGTTGCCACAGGTGAAATAACAACAGGTGCTGGCACCATAGTATCTAGCACTGTCGGTGCAGCTATAGCAGGTAGTGAGAAAAATGGCTCATGAATCATTGGAGTGGACGCATACACCCGCTCCACTTCAAGGACAATCTCTCGAGCTACCATGCTCCCCCTCATCTTTTCATTCTCTAGGAAAACATCGTGTCTCGTTTCCACAAACTTTGTATGTCTCTCTGGACAGTGGAAAACAAAAACCTTTTGACTTTTCTGTGTTGCCAATGAAATGGCACCTTACTGTTTTGGGATCTAACTTCCCAATGTTTAGGTTAAATACTTTAACCTCAGCGGGGCTTCCCCACACACATGCAAGTGGTTTAGTGAGGGTACACTTTCTGTCCACAACTCATACGGTGTTTTGGGCACCGATTTACTTGGTACTCTTTTGAGAATATGAATGAGGTTTTTTAAACGCCTCCATCCACAGGCTCAACTATAAGGTGGAGTAACTTATCATACTGCCCACCATATCCATCAGGGTACGATTGATTCTTTTAGCCACTCTATTCTACTGAGGTTCACCCAGTATAGAATACTAGGCTATTATGCCATTCTTTTAGGGTACGGCGACCGTAGTACTCCCCCACGGTCAGACCTGACTATCTTAATCTTTAATATCTTAAATTTATCCAATGCTTCTGTTCTTTCTTTGATTGGATAAATATAGCCATAATGGGAGTAATCATCTTTGAATGTTATGAACGAATCATTACCATCCACACTCTTTACAGGAAACTGACCACAGATGTCCACAGATGTCTGTGTGAATAATCTGTAGAATTCCTGCGCTTCGTTTGTCATCTTTTCTTAATTCTTTTTACATACTTTCCTTTTATGCATTCTCTGCATTGTTCTAAAACTGAGAGCTCTAATGGAGGAAGAATATCATTCTTAACTTGTCTTTCCATTCTCCCCTTCGAAATATGGCCTGAACGATAGTGCCATAATTTCGACAACGCATCGTGAGCTCTCTTATCCACCATTTCCAGAGTAACACTCTGTTACCAGCTGCTTTATCAGCTGAGTAGCATATGTCTTTGAAGAGCTAGTGAACTGACTCTTTATTCTATCGAGGTACTCGGTGACCGTGTCACACTCTGGAATTGAGCCCACAATTGTAGGTTCAATCATGTCCTTTATCACAGCTAAACATTTCTTATTGGTAGTGACACACTTCCTATGTTCAACAGTCATAGGACATCTTTTGGGATTCAAAATCCCTTTCTTTAGTTGCCCAAGTGGCATCATTGTCTTTTGTCTCCCTCACCGGTGCCACAATCTCAGTGGAACACGGTGAGGTGACTACCCAGTCCACCTTAGACAAGATGAAAACCAGGTCAAAACTTTTCTTAACATAAATAGAATTAATGCATAAATCATTAACTTTTCTTAACATACAACTATTCTTATACACTAATCCCACTTCACCGTTGGGCAGAAATAGAATTAATGCATAAATCATTAACTTTCACAATTGTTCTTACACACTAATTCTACATCACCGTTGGGCAGAAATAGAATTAATGCATAAATCATTAACTTTTACAACTGTTCTCATACACTAATTCTACATCACCGTTGGGCAGAAATAGAATTAATGCATAAATCATTAAAATTAACATCTGTTCTTATACACTAATTCTACATCACCGTTGGGCAGAAGTAGAATTAATGCATAAATCATTAACATTACGATATTATTATTAACAACGGTGGTCAGAAAACAACAACATCATAATCATATCTAAACTCTTTTTCTCCAATTAAATACCACATTGATTCAAAATAACTGGAGAATCAATATTTTCTTTAGCAGCGGAAAAACTTTCTTTTTCTCCAATTAAATACCGCATTGGTTCAAAATAACTGGATAATAAATAACTTTTCTTTAGCTGTGGAAAAATTCTCTTTTCCTTGAATTTTATCCACAGGAAAAATTGTATTTTCTATTTCCTTTAATCCATTAATCAATTTCCAGGAAATAAAGATTTACTGGAAAACTTTTCTTTTCTCTAGTTAAATATCATGTCGGTTTCAAAATCATTGGAGAATATACTTTTTCTTTAGCAGCAGAAAACGTATACTCAATTTCTTGAATTTTACCCACGGGTAAAATACATTTTTCTATTTTTCTTTTAAGCCAATTTGCATTTTTCTAATTTCCAGGAAATAAAAATTTACTGAAAAAAATGAAAACTGATTCATTTCTTTACTATTCCTTCATTTTCTACGAAATAAAACCTTATTCAATGGAAAATGAAAAAACAATTTCTCACTTGTTCTTTGATTTGGACTGAAACTGCCACAGTGGCCCGGCCTATCATTCTTTCTCACTCGGGCTCAATCCTTCTCTGTTGGCCCAAAAAACCGCAAATGCCGGCTCAGCCCAGCTCACCGCGCGCGCTCAGGCCGCACCCAGGCCACAACCTGGGCCTGGACCGGCAAAGCATCGCGCCCCGCATGCCCGCCTGGGCCGCTCGGTCGGCCCGATCATTTGCAGCCGTTCGATCTGATCGACGGCTCGCCCGCGCGTTTCGGGAGGTCAAAACCCCGCCACAGCCAGTGCACAGCCAAACCCTAGCGTCATTTCGCCGCTCTCTCCTCTCTCTTCTTCGCTCTCTCTTCTCAGCCGAGCACAACCGAGCCAGCGACGAGAGCATGTCGGCGAGCGAGCGGATAGTGGAGCGAGGCAAGGCGCCGTCGCCGGCCCCCTCGCCGGCGCGCGTGCTCCCCAACAGGTGAGCACGCCGCCGTCGAGCGGCCTGGCCGCGGTGCCCCCTTTGTCGAGCCCGGTGAGCAGCTGCCCCGGTTCGGCCTTTCTTCTCCCGCGCCGGTGAAGGGCCGGTTCGGATGGATTTCTTCTCCCTTCTCCTAGTTCTTTTCGATTTGGTTGTGCTTCTCTTATCCGAACTGATGTGGGGAATAGGGTTAGGGTTCGTGTGCCGACTCCTGTTTCTCTTTGATTTGGATTGATCATCTCTCTTTCTGTTTCAGAGTTTTTTCCGAAAACAAGATCTAGGGATACTGTTCCATTTTCTTTTTATTTCTTTTTCTTTTCGGAGTTCATCCGAATCGGTTCCCTTCCCCTTCTTTGATTCTTTTCTGTTTCTCTTTTTGGCCGAGTCCGATTTGGATTTCTTTTCATTCTTCTCGGATTCAACCGGTTAGGGATGAGGATTCATTCTAGGGTTAGGGTTTCTGCTTTGTTCATCTTAAGCCCGAAAACTTTTCTTTTCCCCTTTCTTTAACCCAGTTAGGGTTAGGGTTCAAGTGCTGAGGGCCCTTGATTTTCTTCTTCTCTGTTCCGAACACGGATCTGTTCTCTTCCCCACACGCGGTGGCGGTGGTGACCGGTAGACAGTACCCCGGTCTCTCTCTTTTTGCTCTTATCCGGTTAGGATTAGGGTTACACACTTAGTAACCTGGCTCTGGTACCATTGTTAGAATCGTAGGATTGTTACCTCTGTGTTTAACCCGTAGATCCGTAGTTAGGCTCCTCGACCTTGCGGAGCTTCACCGCAATGGTAGCGTGGACGCCGATGTCGCCCTGGATGCAACCTCGCGGACGCCAGTGCTCGGCGTGGTGGTGAGGCAGTGGGGCGTCAGAGAACCTGCATAGGCGACAACAGTGGTGGTGGCGCAGCTCATCCCATCGCTGGCAGCACTCTTTAGGATCGGATTAGGGTTTCACTGTAGGTGGGTGTGGCGGCTCCGGTCAACCTCGTCCGTCCGAGCCCTCACCTCACCTTCCTTTTATGTGTGCTGTGCGATAGGGGCCCTCCAACCGAATTAGGGTTGGGCTCCCCCGATCAGGGAGCAGAGATAGGGCCCAATAGGCCGTTGGGCCTATTGGTGGAGATCAACTAACATGACCCTGTCGACGCCTATCCCGGCGAGCATGGACGGCAGGATGCCGAAGAAGAACTAGAGGAAGGCGATCTTGCTGTTGAAGGCGATGACCAGGTTTTGCGGGTTGCCGATGGGCGTGGCGCTGGAGCCGATGTTGGCGCTGGTGGCGAGCGCAAGCAGGAAGGGCTTGGCGGGGAGGGTTGCGCTTGGCGGTGAGCTCTAGCACGAACTCAGTGAGCACAACACCGCAGGTGTCGCTGGTGAAGAGCGCACTGGCTAGCGCGATGACAACGCAAACGCGGAACAACAGGTCGTGGCTGCCGTGGCTCCGCCACTCCAGCAGCTTGCCTAGGTGCTTGAACATGCCGGCGCCCTTGAGGTAGCCGCCCACGACCATGGTGGCGAAGAGCAGGCCCAGGATTAGGAGGTCGATGGAGGCGTACGCATTGTCGGCACTGATGACATGGAACACGATCGGCAGGAACAACACCGAAGGGAACACCGCCAGCATCCAGAACACGCCGAAAGCTACGTCATGGTTACTATTAGCGTGCGGGCGGCGTGCCTTATTGCTCTCACTGCAACTCTCTGCTTTGAGCTTGACGAAGCAGAGGGGCGGCTCACCGGTCACTAGAGGTTTAAGTAATAGCTGAGGAGGATCTTGCATGCGCTCAAGCTGATGTCAAATATCTCGGGGTGGGGGCTACCTACACTATCTATATACCTGCTCTCCTTTCTCATCATTGTTTTTATTATACTTATATATACACTTGTTATTCGAATCATGTATGGCAGCGGGTACAGAACCAGCCGTCATGGGCATGATGATGAACGAAGGTGGGAGCGGGACTAGCAGCTACGTACATCCAGCAGCCACTGAGACAGGTCCTTGCCTTGCCTCCCTGCCTTTGCTCGTCTACGAATACGAGGATGCTCTTCTGTTGATGATCCAGCGGAGAGCAGACTCTACTGCTACTGCTACCACAACCACAAAGATGGTCATATGCAGCCTGTCTGAGATATAGTTGGGCATGCAGCCAAGGCCCGTGAGCCCAGCACGAGGCCTAGTATTTTGGCTCGGCCCAAGCACGGCCCGGAGGAGCAGGCCGTGCCTGGGCCGACACGGCACGGCCCGCTCCACAACGGCAGGCCCAGTGGCGGCCCGGTGCATTTGGCCCAGCCCACCTCATCTCATCGCGGCAACCCCCCTCGCTCCATATATAAACCAGCGCCGCGGCTGCCCCCCTCACTCCCCAAACTCTAAATCAGAAATCCCACCCCGCCGCATCGCTCTCTCGCTCAGTCGCTCTCGCTTAGCTCCGTCGGTCGTTGCTCATCTCCGACCGTCCCCGTCGACCACCGTCTCCGGCTCTGGTCACCTCGCCGCCGCTCCTCCACCTCACCCTGAGTTCCCTGATCCCCTCTTCCTGTCGCCTCCCTTCCCTTCTCCCTATCCCTCCTCTGTCCTCTCGGTGAGTTCGTCTCCCCGTCCGGTCCCTCCACCACCGCTTGCCGTCTTTGCTAACAGTGTTTCGTTGCCTCTAGGTCACCCTCGTCTTCTCCAGCGCTGGGCTTCGGTTGCGCAGGTAAAGAGCTAACCCTAACCCTAACCCTAATCTATCTCTGATCCCTATTTGGCTGTTTATGTAGGTCGGTTGCCGATGCCTCTTCGTCTAGCTCTAGCATGAGGCGACCGCGCACACCGTCGAGGAATGGGGCTAGAGGGAGGTCGTCCGCAGTCGAGGTCGTCATGGCAGATGATGATGTCATCTATCCTGTCACCGGGAACGAGACCTGGTCGCGGCAGGGCTGCCCACAGAGGACGATGACAACATTCGTGAGGACGCTGTGGCGTTGCTTGGTGTCGATCTCCTAGGTAGCGGTGGTGCAAAACCGGTGGCAACGGCCATAGGGACGCAGTGGCCTCCAACACCAACAGCACTGCTGATACTCCAACCTCTTCTCTCGATAAGCGTAAGTCTGGTGTCTGGAATGATTTTGATGAGATCTATGAGGTGGTGAATGGTGAGAAGATTCGAACAAAAGCTACTTGTAAGATGTGTAGGTCCACATTGAGTGCTAGATCTGCTGCTGGTACTGGTCACTTGATTAGGCACCAAAAATCTTACAGGCAAAAGACTGATCATGCTGCTAGGGTTTAGTCTAAGTTTGTTTTTAATCCTGATGGTTCTTTGCATAATTAGAATTATGATCCTGTTGTTGCTCGGTCTGAGTTGTGTTGATTGATTGCTAGGCTTGATCTTCCATTGGGTATATGTGACACTGAGGCCTGGGAGGATTATATTGTTCGTGCTCATAACCCTAAGTTTGTTAAGTGCTCTAGAAAGACCACCACTAGATATCTTGGTAAGCTGTTTACTAAGCGCCGTGATACACTTAAGAATGTGTTGTCTGCTGCTTCATCTGTTGCTTTGACATCTGATATTTAGTCTGATAATGCTAAGGAGGACTATATTAGTGTTATTGCTCATTATGTGAATGTTGATTAGAAGTTGCAGAAAAAGGTTATTAGTCTTAGGTTTATTAAAGTGAAATATTTTGGTGAAAACATAGCTGAAAGAGTTGCTGTTGTGGTTGAGGAGTTTTATCTTATTGATAAGATTTTTGCTGTCACTCTAGATAATGCTGCTTCTAATGCTAAAGCTATGGAAACTTTGACACTAATGTTTGTTGGTTACTTAGGTTCTGATCCTGCACCTGAGCCTGCTGATCCTAATAAACGCAAGTATAGTCTTGTGCATTAACATTGTGCTTGTCATATCATTAATCTGATTGTTAAATCTGGACTAAAGAGGTTAAAACCTTCCTTGGAAGATTTTAGAACTGCAATTAATTTCTTGAATTTCTCTAATCAAAGAATTGCTATGTTCAAGAACTACTGTATTGCTAAAGGTGTTAGACTTAGAAAGTTTGGCTTGGATATGAATATCAGATGAAATGCTACTTATCTTATGCTGAAACACTCGGTTCCATATAGTGTTCTCTGTGTTCATCAATTCAAATATCAAAATCACTGGTATATTGCTGAGAAGGTATTTGATTTTCTAGAACTCTTTTATGACTGCACTGTTGTTCTATCTGGTGTTTACTATCCTAGCAGTCCACTTGTTCTGCCCCATGTTTTAGAGATTGCAACTCATTTGCATGCTTGTGAAAGAGATCTGAATCTTAGACAATTTGTGTTTTTCTATGCAACATAAATTCCTTAAGTACTGGGCTGACATATCTCTGTTATACACATTTGCATTCATTCTTGACCCTAGAGCTAAGATGAGAGGTTTCTTTAATGTTCTGAATTTACTTGCTAAAGCCACTGGTTCTGAGTACAATACTTATTATGTTGATGTGAAAGCAGAATTGTATAAATTGTTCAACAAATATGAGAGCAAGTTTGGTGCAGCTAGGTCTCAAAGGGTTGCACAACCATCAAACCATGCAGGTAAGAGAAAACAGGCATGGGGAAGAATCTTTGAAGGCTCAGGTGTTGTTGGTCCTCCCCCTGCCACCACTTCATCTTCATCTACCTCTGCCTCTGCTAGATCTGAACTCTCAGTTTATTTGGACAGTGACAATGTCACTTCTTATAAGGATGATTTTGACATATTCCTTTGGTAGCGTGACCACAAACTAATCTATCCAGTCCTATCTATAATGGCCAAAGATATTATGTCAGTTTTTATGTCTACTATATATTCAGAATCTTGTTTCAGCTTGTAGGCAGGATCATTGAAGAACGGCGCCGCCACTTGTTACCTAAAACTGTTGAGATGCTGGCTTGCTTGAAGAGCTAGGAGAACAAAGGGAACAACATGGAGCTGGTGACAAAAAGAGCTTGAAGAAGCATTCAACAATCTGTACCATGAAGAAGAAGGTGCTGCCGCTGGTGACTGAGTTGAGATCTGAGAGCGAGACATGTGCTTTTGGGTGAGATGAGAGTAAAACTTGTCGCTATCATCTGTATTTTAGTGAGTTGAGAGTGAGACTTGAACAATGTTTGTAATAACTTAATTAAGACAACTTAGAACTGGCTACACTCTTTTTTTTTCTTTTCTAGGGTTTCTCATAAGGGTGAGTTTTACCTAAAAATGTTTTTAATGAGACGGCATTGCACAAACAGCTCATTCTGTTATCTAAGTCTTCGAGTTGTCGAGTTGATAAATGAGTTGTCGAGTTGATCAATTCTTATCTTACTGTGATCTGTGAATAATGAATTGATGAAAACTGTTATCTGTGAATGATGTATTCAAACTGTAACCTATGAAAATGTTTAAGTGTTTGAGGAGTTAAGTTTTTTACATGTAAACTGGGCAGTGGGCTGGCACGGCCCGCCAAATATGCCGTGACTGACGGCCTGGCACGACACGAAAAAAGGCCTATAGAGCTGTTCCTAGGCCGAAGGCTAGGCCCACGTGCCTTGTTGGCCCGAAGCCTATCAGGCTGTGCCAGCCTATTGCCGTGCCGTGCCGGGCCGGGCCGACCCATTGCCCATCTATAGTCCGAGATGAGCATGTCCGACGACCTACGAAAAACAACTCTTGCTTTAGGACGACTCAAGGACTGCTCATCCTCGGCCTCGGACAAGTCTCCGATGCCTGGCTGTGGCATCCTGTCACAGGAGAGGCTATCACCCTCCCACCCATACACGACGACCACTACATCCCCGTCGAATGCGCTCAACCACAGCTCCGCAGCCCACCCGGACTACGGCAAGGTGTGAAATGGCAGCTACGATCGATCGATGAAGGGCTATTGTCAACGGAGTCGACGGCCCGATTGGGTTGAGGCTCTACGCATCATAGCCAGGAGTTCACGTATACATGTATGGCACGCATATATATACTGCTACATGCATTAGCACCATCACTGCGTAACAAATTGTATGCCCCGATGCAACGTACGGATATATTTGCTAACAAGCTAAAACAAGAACAAGAATGTTTGAAAACGTTGCAACCAAGGAAAGAAGATCCAACAATACAGCTGCACGAGGATGTCTATTATATTATTATAATAACCACAGGAAATACATGCGTACATAATAGCTTGAAAATAATCACTCGAATAATAATTTGTCGTGGCGGATTATTTTATATTTTACTGGCGGCCCTGGCGTGCATGTAATGAATCAATGCACGGTGGTGGTTCCATTGGCACCATTGCCGTACGGCATTGCTGCTGCTGCGCCGGCATCATCCTGCTCTGCTCCTCCAGCCGCCGCTGCTGGGGAAGAAGCCACCGTCGTCTTTGCTTGGCCTTGATGGGATTGGGGGGTTACAATGAAACGATCGAGCATCCCCTTGACCTTCTCCTTGGATCCCAGGCCGTGGTCCGGCATGACGCCGCCGCCCGCCTTGGGATGCGGCAGCAGCGCCCCGGACACGTCCCCCCAGTAGTCAGGGTTCGCCACGTACCACTCCATCGTCTTCCTCAGTCCCTCCTCCCAGTGCGTGCGCTCGCGCCACCCCAAGCTCTTGAGCTTCTCGTCGTCCAGAAAGTACCTCTGGTCGTTGAACGGCCGGTTGTCGACGAACTCGATGGCCTCGTCGGCGTCGAGGCCGAAGAGGCCGCAGATGTCCCTGGCCACGTCCATCACCGTGCGCTCCTTCTTTGTGCCGATGTTGTAGACGTGGCCCACCTCGCCGCGGTGCAGCACCACCTCGAACGCCTCGGCCACGTCCTCGCAGTAGAGGTAGCTGCGGACGTTGGTGCCGTCGCCGTGGATGGGCAGGCGCTGTCCCCTCATGGCCAGCAGCAAGAACTTGGGGATCAGCTTCTCGGGGAACTGGTGCGGACCGTACACGTTGTTCCCGCGCGTGGTGATCACGGGGAGGCCGTAGCTCCGCCCGTACGCCATCACCAGCATCTCAGCGCCGGCTTTGGTGGCCGCGTACGGGTTCGTCGGCAGCAGCTGCGACGCCTCGTGGTTGCCGACGACGGCGTCGCCGTCCGTCTCGCCGTACACCTCGTCGGTGCTGACGTGGATGAACCGCCGGATCTGCCCGGGTCCGGCCATCCGGCAGGACTCGAGCAGGACGTGGGTGCCGTAGATGTTGTTCTTGGTGAACTCGAAGGAGTTGCCGAAGGAGTTGTCCACGTGGGTCTGGGCGGCGAAGTGCATCACGGTGTCGATGCCCTCGGTGGCCAGGATGAAGCTCACGAGGTCGGCGCTGGCGATGTCGCCCTTGACGAACTTGAAGTTGGGGTAGCTGCTCACGGGGAGCAGGTTCTTGAGGTTGGAGCAGTAGTCCAGCTTGTCCAGCACCACCACCTTGTACTCCAGGTACTTCTGCACGATGCGGATCGCCACGTGGGACGCGATGAACCCCGCCGCGCCGGTGATTAGGATCCTCTTCGGCTTGTACGGTGATGTCGGCGCCGCCATTTTTCCTTTTTTTTTAAAATGTATGTATCCGCTTCAAATGCTGCTGCTGCTGCTGCAACCAACGAAACGATGATATATGCAAATGACGATGGGAGTCAACGGAATTGTATTAATTAGCAAGTACATCTTCATTCTAATAACATGGTTGATTAATTAATTTCCAAAAAGAAGAAAATAAAATGAAATAAAAATGTGTTTCTATATATAATGAGAAGCTGGCTAGCTGCAATAAAATTAAACATATATCACATACTTTCCCGTCCACAAAAGAATGCAATTATGGTATCCGTGCCCGTTAAAAGAATTCAAGTTTGACCAAGTTTTATTCACATTTACGTCTCTAAATAGCGGTATTTATTTTGTAACATAAGTGTTATTAATTTTTTTCCATAAATTTGGTCATACTTGAAAGTATTTGGCTTCTTGAAATGTGATATTTGCATTATTTTGTGGATGGAGGGGGTATATAAGAGTATACAAAAACTCGAGATATATACACATATGCTACAGCACTAAAAGGTACTAGAGCATCCCAAAATCCTTTCTAAATCTCACTCTCTAAATCATCATTTGAAGAGTCATTTGCATAAAAATCGCTTTCTATATTTTTTCACTCTTCAACAGTTCTTCTTTATCTCATGCGCACTCTAGAGAGTCATTATCGTCTTCTATTTTTGGCTAGCGAAAAATCCGGAAAAAAAGATAGCTATATTTGGATGACCATTTAGAGAAGCTGTTAGAAGGTAGTTTTTCACCAAAATCTCTATTCCTAGCATTTAGAAATGATATGGAGAGTCTCTTGGAGACGCTCTAAGCTTCCTTAATTTCCTTCTTCCCATTAGTTAATTAGGATAATGAGAACAATTTGACGTGCATGCATGCAAGTTTTAAGTGTACGTATAAAAACTAAACGATCGAGGTATATAACTAGGATGAAGAGGATCGGAGGAAGTCGATTGCACCGTACCTTCTTCTTATATCGATGAGCTGATGAGCGGATCGGAGGAGACTGGCGGGCGTGGATGGTGGATGGGATTATCGGGGATGGAAAGCCAATGGAGCCAACGAGCTAGCAAGGAGGCTAGCTATTATATAATGGACATGCTGGATGCGAGGAGGAGACGTTGCCAGCGTGGTGCAGTGCTCCGTCCGTCCTAGTCCTAGCTCTTTGGGGCGGAAAAAAAATTTATGCAACACCGTCGCACATCACCTCCCGTGCGACACCGCTTAATCGTGTGACACGTGTCCCGCTGGTTCGGCTCATCGCGTAATCTGTTTCTCTAGAAAACAACTGCTGCTAGAAACGTGGACTCGTATTGACCACGCGGCATGCCCGGTGGGACCTGTAGACATGCGTTGAGGGGTGTACGTCGCACGGGAGACGATGTGTGACGGCCGGCGCCGCGCGTCGCATACAATTTTTTCCCCTCCTTTCGTGGGTATGGCTGGGTTGGTGTGGTACATGGCCAGTATGTAGTGTGGTGCTGTGCATTGCACTTGAGAGGGAGACGTACGAGACAGAGATGCAGCTATAGCAGCACGAGAAGCACACGACGAGAGAGGCAACCGACCCACCCACCAGAGACCCAGCACTATATACACTCGAGCATGCAGCTCGATGGATGTATATATCGGACAACCGGTGGCGGAACCAGGGGGGCCGGCAGGGGCCGTGCCCCCCCATGCAGCTTGAACGCTTGAGATAGCCACTGATGTCTACGTACAGCAGTGTTAGCAGGCATTTGTCTAGGTGACCAGCTCCTCTCGTCATGATTATGCTCCTCTCCTTGCAGCTTTTTCAGTTTCTTTTGCAGTATGTCTATTTCCTCCCGACCAACCCATACTTATATGATGCGCCAGGTGATTTTCTTTTCTTTTTGTCGTCAGAACTAAGGAGATTCAATACTTTAGTGCTATCATGTGAGAATGTGACGAACATTTTATTCCATATAATCTATATCAGTATTTCTCTGAACCTGCCACCTGATGTTTTCTTACCTATCACAAGTTGAAACCGTGTTTCTCATAATATTGTGATTTTTCATTAGGAATACTAACTACATACTCCCTTCGTTCCAAGTTATAAGTCACTTTGATTGTTTTAGTTCATCCATTTTGCTACGTATCTAGAAATATTATTTATTTAGATGCATAGCAAAATTAATGTAACAAAAAAGTTAAAGCGACTTATAATTTAGAACGGAGAGAGTATGTAAAAACATTGAAAAAAATTATTAAGACATACACTTATGTATATATTTATTACATCTAGAGATGTCATCATATTTGTTCGGCCCCCCTTAACGAGAATGGTTGGTTCTGCCACTGCGGACGACGACGACGACCCAGCAGCAATGCAATGAACGGATGGATGGATGGATGGGAGTTAGGTGTCTCATGTGGCTCATGCGCATCTGGGTAGTTACGCGCGATCCACACAACGTTCTCCTACCTCCTCCTCCTCGTCGCCGCCGTCGTCGTCGTCGTAGTTATACATAGATGGAGACACAACTACACTCGACACAATGCAATGCAAGGCAGCCAGCAGCGCCATATGCCTGCCCATATCCACGAACCCTACCTACTGCTCTCTGCGTCCAATGCAAGACCGGCGCGGCTCCCCCGGCCTCCCGCTGACCGCTTCGATCGGTCCTTAATTACCATGCATTGCGCCAATTAGCTACTCTACCATTCACCTTGTACTTGTACACAACGCGACTGAAACAAGCAAAAAAGGGTCTCGCTTCATTGACTCTACAATGAGTACTACGTGCAGTAAAGAAACCATGCATGCATGCAGGTTACGGTTGACTGCAATGTGTGCTCTGTGGAAGCAATTTCACAAACGAATAGTCAGCGCATCCTTAATTACTTTTTGCTTTTATCACCTAAGAACATGTTCAACCCACACAAAGGGAGTTGTCTGCAAGCTTATTTTGAAATCTGAACCCAGACAGCTAAATAGACAGCTCATGAAAGCTTCCCCAAGGAAAAATGCCCCCGCGTTGCTCCTCTCTCAGGGGCGCCACGGGTGGCTCCGCGCCGCCGCCGCAGAAGGCCACCGCGCCACCTGCTTCACTGCCCTCGCTACCGCTTGAACACGCGGTCAACCCCACCAGTGCAAGGACGGCGGCGGCGAGGCTCCCGCTTCTCGTCCTCCCTGCACTCGTGCTTTCATGGATGGTCGTCATCCTCAATTTCGGTGGCCGGAGGTAAGGTTCCAGTGGCCGGGGCGCAGATCTGGTGGCCATGGATGCAGATCCGGTGGTTGGGAGTAGAGACTCGTCACCCCACAACAGTGTTGGCGCGTCACGGCTCCGGCGGCGGCGCCTCCTATGCGGCTGTGCCCGTGCGCCTGGCTATCGGGCCTGCCGGCCTACGCACACGCACCCTGTTGGCTGCCGGGTGGTGGCTGGCTGAGGCCGGCCCGCCTACTCCCTTGCGCGGTCAGCGGTGGCTGGGCACGCCGATCGGAAGACTCCCATTTTCATCCTTTGTGCAAGAGGTGTGTTGTTTTGCCTTCTTAAGAGCTAATAAAACTTGTTTAATTACTGTTGTCTAGAGGCCCTTTACCCAAATTTCGTAGCTCATTTGTATCACTGTTTGACCCCTTGCTGGAAGAAGCTAATTTTAGGTTTCCACTGCCAGCAACTTTTGTGGAACAATTGAGGATGACGCCCACCTCTTTTTCCACTGCAACCTCCCCCGGGCGGTATGGTTCTCCTTTAACCCAACTGTAAGAACTCATAATCTCCCTCACGAAATAGATGGGGTTCAGCTTATATTACAAACTCTAATAACTGATACTACACCAGAACCCCTATTCTCCAAAATATTATTTACTTTGTGGTACATATGGAAGGCTAAAAATGATTACCATTTCCACAGGAAAGCTTGGACTCCTGTACAGTACAGGTACATACTGCAGCTGCTGCTCACCTCAATACTCACACTCAGGCCATAGCATCCACTGTCTCCACCATGAATAACATTAGCCACAGGACGAGGAGCACAGATGGAATAGCAACCACTACTTCAGGTATGCAGCTACCCTTCATGCAAGGTCCAATGGAGAACAGCAATGCTACTGCCATACCTGCCCTACTTCCAGATAGCAGGTGCTATGTTGATGCTTCTACTTCACCAGACCAAGCTGGAGCAGCACCAATGATAGCAGGTCTGGGTATTTTCATACTTAATTTTCAGGTACAACCCACCCAGACGATCTACATCAAGGCTACACTCACCAGCTGCTCATCGGTGATCATGGCAGAGGCTGCAAGTCTCGCCCTTGCATCCTCCATCACACGGGCCATGAACATTCACAACTGCAACTTCCTTTCGGATTGTACTCGGGCAAAGGCGACGTGATGATGCCGGATTCTGATTTTTTTCTCCTCCCACCCAACGTTCAGATTTGCCTTGGCAGCCGATCGATGGTTTCAGTTTTTTTAATACTAGTAAATATGTCCGTGCGTTGCTACGGGTCAATAATATATATTTTTAGTTTTTATTATTTAATATGTTTGAGCTTCATCGTTTAATATGTAGATGTTGAAGAATTAATACCCAACACTATTACTAATCAGAGGCCTCCAACGAAGCCGCCACGTTAATTCTCACCAGACGCGCTAAGAAAAAAGATAAATGCTAGAAATTATCACGTTAATCAGAAACATCTAACCATCCAATCAAAAGACAAGTCATTTATAACCATTGGATCTATTTTGTTTTTTATAAGAAATTACCCACCTTTGCTATTATATATTGTAGATAAGAAGATAGTCCAAAAATCTTATTATTGGGGAGAACAAAAAAACTTCAGCCTCACGTGGAGAAAATCTCGAGCAGCAACTATGTCACGTTTTAATCTATTATTGACAAAAGCTAAATATATTAATATTACGTACACTGAAGTTTAGAACAAATGAACAATAGCATCAAAAGATGAAGCTTTATAAAAAATATCATTGAAAAGTTTCTCTGCTACCTACTTTTAACATTGTGTTTAGTGGCCGTTTAAATTGACAACATAATAAGATAGGAAGCAAACAAAAAAAACGGATAAAATAACTAAGGTTTTAAACACCCAACTCACCCAAGCACACCCAGTGAATTTACGCCCGCACTCACCCAGCCAACAGCCCAATACACGCACGCACGCACAGCCCAAACACATTCACTTAGGCCTTCTCACGTACCGGCGGGTTTATTTTGCTTAGTTTAAAGCCATATATTCTTTATAATGCTTCTGGAGGCGTCACCCATCGTGCGTCTCTGTACTATCGAATCTCATCGACTTGTACTTCGTTTTCTATCTCAGTAACAGAATAGATGCCTTGTCATGTCCCTTATATAGGTATTTATATTGGTACTTGACTGCTTTAATGCTCGTGCATATCTCAACATTTATGTGGTAGTTGAACATCATCAATCGGTATGGGTTGTAAGGAACAACCCACCTGTTATCTAGTTCACATTTTCTGACCTTTGCGGTCCTTCCGTCATTGCGTCTCCTATATAATGGGTAGGAGTCCTCGCCTGTTATCGTAGTTTCAATAAATGCCCTTGGGTAATTGTTCTTGCATGACGTACGATTCTTTGTGTACGGACAATATCTATTCAATGCTCCGCAGGGACCATGCATCATATGTTTGACTACCAATTTGTATAGCTCTGGGTATTTATGCTTGTTAGGGAGCTCGGCGAAGATGATTCTATCGTACTGATCTGGGCATGTGTACTTGTATTTTCCTGTCATGATCAGCAAGAAGTGAGCATGTGGTAGTCCCCTCTTCTGGAATTCTACCACATAGGTATACGCCTTAACCATTCCGAGATTATCCTTTTCAAATAGATGGTGCTTCATTTCTTCTAGCTTTGCCCTGAAAACACGAACAACCAGGTCTGGGCAATGTTGTGGTATTTGTCCAAACTTCAGTTTATTTTTTATCTCTTCCCAGTTTGGGTTGCATGTCATCATAAGGAATATGTCTGGTTTTCCATATTTTCTGACCAGAGCCATAGCGTCTAGATACCGACGATGTTTATCTCTTGGCCCTCCAATAAACGATGATGGGAGTATTCTTTTCCCAATTTCATTCCCCTGTTGCTCGCCGGCTTGAATGCTATCTAGAAGCCCTTGGTATAAGTCTGCTCTGGTTTCTTTCAGATGATGATACATGTAGTCCAATCTGAAGTTTTCAATCTTGATGTATGTATCTACAGCAAACTGCTGGAATAGTCATCCGCCATGTAACACTGGATAAAAATATTTGGTCGCACATGGAATTTGTAGCATTAGTATTCTTTCATGGTTACACACAGTCTGTTGTTTGAATCTGTTTTAATATTGTAAAATCAACAATAATCTTCATATGAATATATATTGTAATTTAATTTAAGATAAGACGAAGTATATGACGTACTAACCTGGGTCATCGCCGTTGTCCTTTTTCTTTGCACGAGCCTTTATCACATCTTCCATTCATACACCGACTTTTGGGATATCTGGATGCCAACCTAATTCGCCTCTTGGAAAGAATATAGCATATGATAATCAATCATAGCATCCATGATATGATCGTATGCCCTGTATTTCATTGTTTTTGCCATGCAATATTATGTTCTTGTCAAAAGTATTTCTTCTTTCATTTCCTTCTATCCATACTGCAGCTACCTCTGAAGTGATTGGTGCGTTGTATACTCTCTGATCCAATCTCTGGTCAAGGTTTAAGATAATTTTGTAGTCCTCGAGGTTCTGGGCCTGTCCCAAACTCCTGAATTGTTCTGAGTATGGGTTTTCACGTAGAACGTCGGTGATTATGCTCATTATGTGCTTGTCTTGCTCGTATATTTCCTTGCGGCAACGACGGTAACGATGCTCTAGGCTTGGGTCGTCATCGTAGAAGTACAACTCTAGGTGCGTGGCATTTGCTGGACTATTACCAATCGAGGGTATATTGTGGTAGATCTGACCTTGTGCTCGAAAGGTGTAGATTCCAGTGTTTCTGACTTCGATGGTGTCTTTGTCAAGCTGGCAATATAGAGTTGTAAATAAGAAGTGTCCGTTAAAGAATCTGATACTGTTTCGAAAATATCTTGCATCAGAATCATTGCTTGTCCAAAGCCTCATGAATTGAGTCGGTGTCTTTGGACTTGCTAGTTTGATCTTTCCCTTTGTGCAACATAAGCCTTCAGACTGGTACTCAAACTTTTTGCATTGTAGAATTTGCAATTTTCCACAGTTTTCAGCATGTGAGTCTTTTCTGGTATGTTGTTGTAGACGATCTCGTATGGGTCAGGGATGTTTGAATCTTCCGCATCTGTTTCCTCGTCGTCTGAGATTTCGACTTCCTCATCTTTTCCCCACTCTGTTTTTATTTATAGAATCTTATCATCAGCATAGTATATAATAATATAATGGTGCGAATATATTTCAATTTTATTTTCCTACCTTGAGCAGAGAACATATATTCTTCCTCATTGGCATCTTGTTCAAATATCACTCCATCATTGTCTGTAAATTTTTGTTACTTATATTATTTTTTATATTTCATAAGAGCATATTAAATAATAACTTGAAACTTACCCTGATCTTCATTGTAGGCTGATCCTGGTGCATCTTTGTCTTTGGTTGCGGTTGCTGGGCACATTGAAGAGGAAATGTCTGTCCAAGAAACATGGTTAGTTTCACAATTTTTTTATTTCTAATGTGAGAATATTGTGTATAACGATAGTATTATTACCATTAGTCATCACTTCTTGATGTTGTAGATGTCCCGTGGCATTGTCTCCTGTGATTTTGGATGTTTCTTTTCCTGATGGTACAGAGACATTTTTCACCTGTTTTGATGTGCATTCTGTCGGCCTCTTTTCTTCGTTGACGGTTGATGTTTTAACTTCGAGTTCAGTTTCGATATATGCAGGGTTCTCCATAGCGATTGAATCCTTGGTCTGTGTGCTGCGCTTTAGTTCTTGGTTAGCTGTAATCTGTTCTATTCTAGCTTTCTTTTTTTCTTGCTCCATGTTTGCATATCTCTGCCTTTGCTTTGCGTATTTTCTGGTCTTCTGCTGTACCTGTTTATCTGCATGTGTTTGTGTTGATTCATTCTTTGCTTTCTTTTGCTGATAGGCCTCATGTCGTCTTTTTAATTGTTCTTATCTTTTTCCTCCTCTGTCTTACATCTTATTTTCTTGGCATTCATGAATGGACTTTGTGAGCCAATTGAATTTTCTTCCTTCTTTCTTTTGCTGATAGGCTTCACGACATCTTTTTAATTGTTCTTATTTTTTTCTTCTGTCATCCGTGCATACCTATATCTCTCTCTTACTTGTTTTGTCCTTGGCATTCATGACTGGACTTTGTGAGCCTGCGTGAGAGTTATGTATACTATAAATAATGTTGGATTAAATAAGAAAATAGTTTAATATTGACGTAAGGCTATATTTTTAATAGAGTAGTTAAAGCTTTTTGTTAGAATTGTTACTGTACTAACCTGGATTAATGACTTCTTTGTTTTTGTTAGCATACACATTGCTATTGAACTGATTCACATCATTGCCTTGCACCGTAAAAATATATACATCGTGTTAATGTTGGTTAAATAAGAATATAGTTTAATATTGATTTAAGGATATATCTTTAATAGACTACCTAAAGTTTTTTGTTGTAATTCTTATTTACTAACCTGGATTCAGGACTTCTTTGTTCCTGTTACCATACACATTGATATTCAGCTGATGCACATCATTTCCTTGCACTGCAAAAATATATACACATGTGTTGGAACATGAGTTAAAAAAACTGATGTACTAAAGGCGATACATGTTTTTCTAGACTGTCATTTTTTTTTGCATACAATACATTAATAAATGATTTTTTTGAAGTTAATTTACCTCGAATCAACTGTTCTTGTTCATGCGCAGGATCAGTGTTTAAGTCAAAAGGATGTATAATTTGGTCGCAACGTTTCTCCATAGCACCTCTTGCAAGTATGTCTTTGGAGTCGTCGAGGTTGACATCTTGCTGATCTGTAATCATATCTTCATCATCGATATCAATTATTGGCTCTGCAACTTCCTCGTATGGTTGATTGTTGATATCTATGTCCATAATGTTGAAATTTTTGATTGTACTGCTTTGAGCAATGGAGTCTGAAGAGTATGGATTCGATTGTTTTTGCGTTTGTATGAAGTCAATCGAGATCTAAAGCAACCGGTGACAATTTTATATTCTTTTTGAATTTCCTATCGCTATTAATTAATATATATAAGATTAGATGAACACAGTTTGATCCATGTCTATGATTGATTCGCAAAGGAATCGGTGTCCTATTTGCACACCTTTCCTAATTTTGTCCTGTTTTGTATTATTTTTTTAATATTTCTATATCTATTCTTTAATAAAACATTTATCCGAGGAGGAATCGGTGTCCTACTAGAAAGACCGCGCGGAGCCGCGCATCCTTTATATCGGCTAGCCCGTCGTGGCCGAAAATACCGAATTGTATATATGCAGTAGCTTTTTTTTTTATCCTTTTATATTGACATTCTTGTCTTTTTTTTTTGTGTAATTTGATAATATTAAGTACGTGGCCGAAAATACCGAATTGTATTATGTTTATTTTGATTTGAAATTTTAAGTAAATTAATAGCATACAAACTTATATCTTTCTTTTGGCTCGAGGGTTGGTCAGTTTGACCATTTGCTTTAGAAGTAGAACTCTTCAAAGGATTATAGCTTTGGAGTGAGCGTTTACTTGGTAATGTTATTGAGATGATTCTAGTGATCTTGAGCATAGAGCTATATTCCCTTATATGGAGTGGTTGAAGATAAATTAGAAATTTATTGTTTTGTGCATTGAAAAAATAATATTTGTAGGTAACTTGTTTTTATCCTTTTTATGGTGTTCATCGAAATGATATGAAGTTGAATTGCAAAAGGTTTATTGATGTTTTGAGTAGACTATAGCATAGAGGCAAACAATCTTTTTTCTTAGGAAATAGAAAATATGACTAATCAGTAAAATGTATCATTTATTTTTTTGTCCGTTAGTTGTGTTTTCTATTTTAAAAATTGACATGTTTTTTTTTAAAAAAATTGAATTATCATTAGCTTTTGTTTGTAGGTACAAAACTTTTAGCCTAGAGTGGAATTGACAGGATTGACCAGTTTTTTTTTTTTTGACAAATAAGTAGTAGGTGATCCAACGGTGGAGGATTTCCCGTTAACGTGTCCTGATGTGCCGGTCGAAGAAGTTGTTATCGTAATAAATTATATGATAGCAAGATAAATCTATAACCCAACATTTGTTGTGAACACGTCCATTTTAAGTTTTCATATAACATAATAACATTATACAAAGGTGGTGAAACTACATTTTATATTTTTGGCAAGAGAATAAGCTGGAGCTGATGGTGCGGATAACAGTGCACCACATGAAGTTCACGTGTACTATGCTGTGAACTCAGTCCATGAACCGTGGACTGGAGAGGAGCTGTGAGAGCGGGGTACGATGAACCGTGTTCGTGACAAAGGTGTATTTGGAGTGTATTTCCGGATTTGTTTTCGTAAAGGAAAATGGCCATAATGCGAGCATGACGTCGGAGATGATGTCAACAAGCTAATAAGAGGAAGTTGGGCACACACGGCCGGGCTGCTAGCTCTGCTTGCTCTCCGGTGTCACGCGTTTGCACTCGCGTGCGTGCGCCATGGCTTGGCACGGCGGAGCAATCGTCGGCGCTACTCGGACCTCGAGCTACAGGGCGCGGCGGCTGGTGAGAAGGAATGGAGATTGGAGAAGGCGGAGGAGCTCACCGCGATTCCGATGCGGGGCTTCTCGGCGTCGATTACTGCACAGAGAGTAAAGGAGCCGAGGCGAGGCGGATGGCTGCCGTCGGGACCTCCGGCGACCACGGATTCCGCACAGACGGCCTCGGATTCCTGCAACGGATGAATCCTGGAAAAACTTTTATTCTATTTTTGACCCGCCTTCTTCTTCCTGAACGCAGGCAGAGCAGAGGAACCGCTCGTCTGTGGCGTTTTCGGCCGGGCGGAGACGAGGCCGGCGGTGAGCGGCGGCGCTAGGGCACGCCTGGGCCAGCGCGGACCCGCTGGTGCCCGCACCGAGTCCTGGCCCTGGGACGGCCGGTGGCAAGGTGACCACGCACGTAGGTGGCGGTACCTGCTGCAGCTGCCGCTGCTGTGGTGCTGTCCTCCACCCCGGAACAGGCCGGTAGGGGCGTGTGGGGCGCTGGCCGGGACGTGTGGGGGGCGGCGCCCGGAGAAACGGCTACGGCGGCAGTGGATGGCCGGCCGGAGAGCTGCGCCGGGCACGTGCGGTCGCAGGGCCGGTCGCTGCTCCACGGGAGGCGGGCCGTGGCATGCCCGCCACGCGCGTCGGCGCTGCGGCATCAGCACGGCCGCGCGTCGGCGGCGGAGTCGGCGAGAGCGAGGCGGGGAGGTTCGAACGCCGCGTCCATGACGCGGGGGATAACCGGACACGGCCACGCTTGGGAGTTGGGACGAATGGGACGAAGGCTCTCGAAACGTTTTGAACCGCCCGAGGAATTGCAGGACACGTGGCAAGAGAATAAGCAGGATCAGATGGTGCGGATTTCGTTATTTGTAAGATTTGGACATTCGTGCAGAGGAAATCGGTGTCCTATTTGCAGACCTTTCCTAGTTTTGTCCTGTTTTGTATTATTTTTTTAATATTTCTATATCTATTTTTTAATTCCGTGTGGGGGTGGACAGAGGATATCAGGACTCTTAGGAGATGGACGGCCTGCTGAGTTTGAGTCCTGGTCCATATACAAAATTTTTTATTTTTGTGTGGCTGTTCCACTTCAGCTACTATATATAAAAACGTGCACAATTAGTTAAGAAGGCAAGACCAAAATAATGGTACCAAAAAAGAGGAGGAAATTTTGTCTCTTTATTATTATTAGGTTGTGTTGCAACGGGAGAAAAAACTACTAAAATATTCACGCATAATGATAACGTGAATGGTACATATCTACTTATGTTTTTTTTTGCTTTTTTATTTTATTTCATGATGATCGTCACATGCGTAATATAAGATAATACTGACAATAAATAACAATATCCTATTAAATCTGTATCGAACTAAAATATACCTAAATATATTTTCCTTCGGTTACAAAGCGCATAATTATTTAGATATAAATATATAAGGATGAAAACGGTCGAAAACGGAATTACAACATAGAAAACGAAAAGCGGTCGGTTCGAGATATTTCTACATTTTAGCAATTAAATAGTACAAAAAATGATTGAAAATAGTTGTGAAACCAATTAAAACTGACAATTTTTTATGTTTGATGAAATTTGGAAATCATATCATAATATAGAAAACGAAAGCGGTCGATTCGAAATATTTCCGTTCCGTTTTCATCCCTATAAATGTATCATAACCTTGTAGCTTTTTCATACTACATATGTGTTTCTATGACTCAATAGGGACCTTTGTAGCTTTTTTGACGCATTATATCAATCTCTATAACTTTTTTTGTCAATGTGTCAGGATTGGTCTGTTCGACAATTATTATGATAGAAGATCTCTTGATTTTCACGTGGCAGCCCTCGTCAAGAATTACATAAATACATTTGTTTAGATTTCATTAGTCAATAATCTGCCCAAGATTCCGGTTCAAGAAATAATTAGTTGTACCATTCACTAATCCATATTTTAATAAAAATAAGTTTTGTTTCTTATCAAAACTATTTCAAATGGTGTAAATCTTTCTTCTCAAAACTTAATACGCAAACAAACATAATAAGTGCTGGAAAGTAAGGGTTATGCACCGGGCCTTGCCTTAGGCAGGAGCCGGACAGCGGAAAGTTAGTGAAGGCTTTGGGAACACCGACATGCAGGACATCCTCTGCGTATTCCGAGTCTGCCTCTGGCACGTTCTCGGTCATCGCCAAACCTATATGCATGCAACATATGTAAGGATGATTTAATACACCTATATATATAATACAATCTAACAAGATTCATAACATCTAAGGATAGATCACATTTTTATGAAGCTAACAAAACTGGTTTGAAATTTTTCTGATTTTTCTATGATGTTTGGTGAATTTTGCAAGATCTCTGCTTTTTATAGAAAAAGAGAAAAATGAAAGAAAAGGGAAAAAAAGGTTTGTATGCATGGGCTTGGTCTAGCCCACAACAAAGCTAGCTTACCTGTAAGGATTTGGCTGAAGTTGAAAAAAGTCCACTCGGATTTGAATATTTTGCATCAGAAACCCCGATCTATTTCAAAAACTATTAAGGCCCTCCCACCTTTTCTTTCTGTATGGTATCTTTATATCTGGAACCCTGTATTTCTTTCTATTCTCTTCCCCACTCCTAATCTCACCTAATCTCCATTTGCAACTGACGGACCGACGTAGAAATGGATATGGGGGACATGGCTAGATGAAAAAAATTTTGATGGCAGAAACTTTGCCTCTTTAGTATTATATTACTAGCAAATATGCCCGTGCGTTGCAACGGGAGAAAAAATCTATCAAATATTCAAGGAAATCGAGAACTGAAATGGTACATATCTATTTATGTTTCACTCTTTCTATAAAATTTTAAAACTATAATTTATTAATTTTATGATAAATATGACATTCTTAACATAAGCTAATTTTATATCATCACTTTAATATTACTTACAGTTTGATTAGTTAGACTCAACTGAATCAAGATATAATAATATACAAGTCTTTCTTTTAACCAAAATAACATTAATTATTTGGTGGTAGAAATATATCTTTCTTAGTGAATGCTTAGGAGTTCAAAGCCTATGTATTATCTTGTTTTTATTCTTTATTTTTATTGTTACTATTTATATACTTGTTTCCATTTTCACATTCACATTTAGTTGAACATGAATGAAAAATAAAAATAATGGAGTGAAAACACATTTAGTTGAATGTGAAAATAAAGAATACATAATGGAAAAAGAAAATGTAACCGAACGTAACTGGAGCTGGAGAAAAAGAAAAGAAAAATAAAAAACATGAAAAAACATCTAAACAAGAAAGGAAATCCCAACAGGACTCATCAACCTTTTTTCTAGACGCACAGGGTCTAACGTTCTTTCTTGAGTTAAACAGGAAAAAGAAATTTAAAAAGACCAAAACTTAAACATTCGAATATGACAAGGACTCTTCAGTCTTTTTTTTCATATACACGACCCAATATATTTCGAATGTAACTAAACGTAACTGGAACTGGAAAAAAAAAGAAAAATAAAAAAAGACGTGAAAAAACATCTAAACAAGAAAGGAAATCTCAACAAGACTCATCAACCTTTTTTCTAGATGCACAGGGTCTAACGCTCTTTCTTGAGTAAAACAGGAAATCAACTGATTTATATTAGGGGCTTAGGGCCCTTTTCGGAACGAAGGCCGCCGGGATTTTCATGGAGATCGTAGAGGGACCAGTTCAAGTTCACGTGAATAACGCATGCTGGATATACTTGGAAACTCCAATCTGGACAAAACCAGATGCGCGCGGTAAGGCCTTCGCCTTCCAGTTCCGGCTTGTAGTGTGTGTGTGTGTGTGTGTCTGCTTGCAGTGGCACTGCGCAGCACCAACCACCGCCCGTGTACAAATCTGAATGAATGAATTATCGATCGTTCTTCTGTCGCCGATCGATAAATCAATCATTCAGATTGGAATTAGGATCCAGCAGAAGGCAGAGATTCAGAGACTGTCTGCACTCTGCACTGCAGCACATACGGCCGGGAGACGACCGCGACCGATCTGCCGCTCGCTGTTTTCCATCGTTTTCTATCTACTATATCCATCTGTCGTCCGGGAAGGAAGATCAATAGATCGATCATAGCCGCCAACAGTGCAAGGTCGATCGCCGGACAGCGGGCAGTGCCATGCACGATGCATGCTTTGATGTACTGAGAAAGGGGAAAAGGTGCTGTGCGGCCATGCATGCATCGCATCGCAGTCTAGCACGAATTAAAAGATGATGCATGTGCGGATGCAGCAATATTATTACTGGTGTCGTCTGTCGTGTCCAAAGCAAGGCGGCGAAATGGCGAATGAATGGCAATTCGTTCGGAACAAGAAATGGCAGTGAATCAGTTTTTAGTTGGAGAAAGGAAATTCTATCTAGTACAGCAGTATAAACTAAGAAACCCATCCGGGGCCCATCAGCCTTGGATGCTGGCAACCGACTGGGCCCGCGCGGTGGGCCGATCTGGCCTGGCCCTCCTCAGGCCCTGGTCGGGGCGGGTGTGGAATGGAATGGTGACCTGGCCCACCTGCCCTTTCTATCCAGTCCTCCTGCATGCCCGGTTGCCCGCCCCTTTCTATCCAGGCCGTGGCCTGGGCGGGTAGGGAATTTGTCGCATCTGTTTTGTTGATACCTTTTTTTTCCCACTGTTGTCATTGTCATTAGTTTATGCTGCATCGCGTCGCTGTTTCTATTTTTCTACTACACATCGGCCATGGACACGAATACACAATACACGGTGGGTAAGAAAATAAAGTGGCTATATATATATATATATATATATATATATATATATATATATATATATATATATATATATATATATATATATATATATATAGACACACACACACACACACGATATGCATGCCCTGATGCCCATGCCGCATCTACAGTACATTCGATTCGAGCACAGCTTCGGTTCTACTGTTAGCTCTGACCACACTGTATGTAGACGTAAAGAATACGAACGTACGTGTCCCATGGCCCAGCGGCCCATGCATGCGGCTATATGCCTGATGAGGGCCTCCTGATTCAGAGCCTTTACGGGCGCGTTTGGTAGTGTGGTGGCCCAAGAGCCCGCCTGCGCTGGTGGACTGCAACTCTCATGTTTGGGAGCCTTGGCCCGCTCAGCAGCCTGGCCATCGGGGTGCAAAACGGCCCCCTCCACCTGGCTCCGGGGAAACGAAACTACCTGGGCGCGGCTGCGAGCGGCGCGAGGGCGGGTGATTTGGGACGATTTCGGCGGCGGCGGCTGGCTCGCGCGGGAAGAGGGAAAGCTCCACGCGCGCTCTCCCCACCGGCGAAATGCTCTGCCTTTATAAGCGGCGCTTGCTGCTGCTTCTCCTTCCTTTCTCTCTGTGCTCTTCGCCTTCCTCTAGCCACGTGAGAGACCGACGGTGGTGGTGAGCTGGTGTGCGTCGCGGCGGCGTCCTCCCCCGACGGGCTTCATCTCCGTTCCCCTGCTACGACACGGCATCGCTCCGTCGACCGCGGGGACTCCGTGGAGGCGGCCGTCTTCTTCCCTCTTTTTCTATGGGTGCGGTGGTGGTGAAGCTCTTCTTCCGGCCCAATCTGCTTCCTCTCCGGCCAGATCTGCTTCGTCTGCCTCGCCGGGTCTTGATCTTCCTCCCGCTGCACTACTCCTTTGCATTGACGCCGTCCCTGAGGTGAAATCGACCCCCAATTCTCCCTCCTTCTTTCACGGCGATGATGTTAGGGTTTCATATGCTAATTGCTGTTTAAGATTGGTTCATCTGATTTGAGTACTACTTGTTGTTCCTCGATGGATTAGGGTTTGCTATCATAATTCACTGATGGTCGTTCTTACAGTCTTTCTTGCTTGCTACTATGATGTGCTTGTTCCTTGATGAGCTCTGTATACATGATGTGTTTCTTGCTGTTCATATGGTTTGCTTCTGTATTTTTATGATATGGTCGATAATGTTGTCCTGAGCACCTGGAGGCATATACCTAAATGTCGTCGTGCTTTATTTGCTTACTAAATCATTGTACAATCATGTTGAAGTCAGGCAGTGTATGATGAGCTGAGTTTGTGTTACATTGTTATATGCATGTAGATGGATCCCTCTGTGAGCCGTGAGATGATGTGTAGGCAAGCAACTGCCCTAGTTGTAGTCATGGTGTCCTTTGTTACCAGCAGGCTTAAAAGGAAAATGGTTCATAGTGAACCTGACCCTCTGCTGTATGCACTTAGGGATGAAACTGACCAGCACAAGCAGCAGACCCTTAACCTGATTTATAACTCCAATGATGGAGAGTGCCTATCCATGCTTAGGATGATCAGAGCACCTTTTTTTGCTTTATGCAATCTGTTTAAAGCTAGTAGCCTAGTTTCTGATAGAGAGGGGGTCACAGTAGAGGAGCATGTTGCAATGTTCCTCCATGTGGTTGGTCACAACCAAAGATTTAGAGTTGTCCACCAGTCTTTTAAGAGGTCCATGGAGACTATGCACAGACACTTCCATCATGTTTTGTATGCTGTTGGTGAGCTTAGGAATGAGATGATCAAGCCTCCTAGCACTACCGTTCACCAAAAGGTACTTGGAAGCCATAGATGGAATCCATTCTTGAAGGTAATTGTGAAGCACATGTTCCTTCATTAGGTAGATGTACATATTCACATGTATTGTTATCTCATTTTCATGGTTTTTAGGACTGCATTGGTGCCATTGATGGCACCCATGTGTTGATAAGGGTGCTTAGACACATGTAAGCTGCTTTCAGGGGTAGGAAACACAACCACACAAAATGTCATGGCTGCTATGGACTTTGATCTCAAGTTCACATATGTTCTTGCTGGCTGGGAAGGCTCTGCCCATGATGCACTTATCCTGTCTGATGCCATAGAGAGGAATGATGGGTTCACTGTACCAGAAGGTAACTGCATACCTACTCAATGCACTTATGTTCTTAAGATTGGCACACACACTCATAGTAGTTGTCTAATTGTAGGTAAATTCTACTTGGTAGATGTTGACTATGCATGTTGCAGTGGCTTTCTACCCCCCTATAGGGGGTTAGGTACTATTTGACTGAGTTTGGGAGTATAAATGACCCAACCAATGCAAGGGAGCTTTTCAACCTAAAGCACTCATCACTAAGGGTCACTATGGAGAGGGCTTTTGGTGCACTAAAGAACATGTTTCGTATCCTAGATAACAAAGCACTTTCACCCATACAAGACTCAGGTCAAGCTTGTATCAGCCTGCTGTATTCTGCACAATTGGATCCTAGATTTTGGTATTGACCAAGTTGTGCCACCTAAGGAGGGTTTCACTGGCAGCCAACCTGACCCACTTGAGAACATGCCCAATAATGACAGCTAGTCTCAAGACTCCAATGCCATGACACTTAGGATGGATGTCATTTGTAATGCTATATGGGAAGGGAGGGGTGCCTCTAGGATTTGATCGTGCAATAGCTTTATTATTAAATTCAGTTTATTTACCCTGCTATGGAACTCATGTTTGTTATGTAATAATTTGTTGGACAAGGCTGAGACCAATTTGCTTTCCTACTCAAGTGTTTATTGTTTGGTTCATGTTGTTTTTCATCATCTGTCACTGGTTCATGGTCTTTGGCCATGAAACTCAGTCATACAGTGGTAGCAGCACAGATCAATTATGATGCTCCTGTTGTATGGCTGTGTCCCATGGCCAAAGCTTATGTGTATTTATGATTATGATGTTATTCTCCTACTTACTTTAAAATTGCAATACCAAATAGGATGGCTCCACTCCTAGTTGATCTTCTTGGTCCCCAGGGTGGGTTTGTGGCTGCTTCTGATGTAGTAAATGGGCTGCCGAGGGTGCTATTGCTACTGCTGTTGTAGCTGGTGCTGGTGCAGCAGCTGCAGCTGGTATTGGTGCTGCTAGTGCTGGTGGTGGTGGTGCAGCAGTTGGTGATGGTGCTGCAGGTGTAGGTGCAGGGGATCCTAGAGCCATGAGGTGGAACAACAACACTTTGGCTTTGTCCTTAGGAGGATGGCACAACTTGTTAGTGATGATAGTAGACCTAACAAAGTCTTCAAGGATAAAGATGTTAACCATATTGCAAAAGCTCTTAAGGAATCAATGGGGAGGCAGTGAGCTCAACTCAGGTGTACAACCACCTGAGGAAGTGGAAGCAGAAGTAGTCTAGGGTATGTAAGCTTAAGGACCTGAGTGGGGCACTTTGGGATAGTGACACCAATGCTATCATGCTTGAGCAGGAGCACTGCCTTGGCCACTGTAAGGTAGAACTTTGTTTTCTTTCTTATGTGTCCTTGTACCTGTCTTTTCATTACCTATCTAAAACTATACCCTTTCCCTCCCTCCCTCCCCTTACTGCAGGACCATCCTAAAGATGTAGAGTTTCTAAACTGTCCTATAAGGTTCTACACTGAGATGGAGTCCATCTTTGATCATGCTATGGCCACTGGTAGGTTTGCAGTTGTTTCTAGTGAGAGTGTTGCTGCTAAGGTAGAGGGTCCTTCCTCTACCTATGTTCTTGCTAAGAAGACCCACACTGATGTAGGATGCAGCAGCAAGGCCATAGAGCTCCTCTCCTCAGCTGTGGGTGCAAAAAGGAAGAGAGGCACCTTCAGTGAGGATGAAATGCTTATGTTGACCAACATGTCTGATGCTGTGAACAATGTTGCCAATGCTCTTTGGGAGACTAGACCAGCCCATGTTGATGCTGACCTCTACCTTGCTGTGATGGAGATGTCTAGTTTTATTGAGGAGGCACTAATAGTGGCCTACATCTACCTGCTGGACAACAAGGCTCAAGGCAGGAGCTTTGTTGGCATGAGTGACAGCCATAGGAACATTTGGCTCAGGAACTACCTAGTCAAGAACTACTACATGTAGTTCATGCACATATTGGCAACCATGTGCATTGAGGGGGTTGACTGTTGAGATGTATAGTTCCTCCACCTCCCTCACCCACTCTCTCTTCTTTTTTACTACAGTTGAGCTATAGGTATTTTGTACAAGTTGCTTGGCTGACTCACACCTGTCCTTTTGGATTCTTTCTTGGGAGGATGGCTAACTATATGTGCTAGAGAGCACCATGGTAGGCATTTGAGCCCACAAGTGTTGGGTAGAACAATCATGTTGTAAGGCACTATTTTGTAGCCTATGTTGGCTACTTTATTTGAGATCAATTGTTCCTTATTCTCTTAATTATGAACTGTTGGTTTTGTTTCTTTTGATTGGTGGCAACTGTGGGAAATCTATAAGGCCTATGATGCAAACAACATATTCATGAGGTGGCTGCCTTGTTTAATTGGTTCTTCATGTTTTTCATCACTGCTATGGAACCCTATGTGTGCCCATCCATTCACTTATCAACAACAACTTGTATCTTATGCTAATGGCAGTGAATGGATGTGCACAATAGGGTTCGATGGCAGTCATGACTCTAGATTTGCACTTGTTTGGTCTTACCCTACTTACTTGATTATTCTGGTTTATCATGTATGTCATCAAATCCATGTGACACATCCATATCCTAGCAACAGCCCCTTCTTCCTTGTGCTGATGGCAGTGTATGGATGTGCACATGAATTCCATGGCAGCCATGAGCTTGGATTTGCTGCAATATTGGTTTTTATTTTCTATGGCAGCCATCAATGATTTGAACTTGATGAACACCGCCAGATTCTAAAGTTGTGGCCAATCTTTTCTTACAATGCCTGTGATGTCATAACTGTTGATTTGAACTTGATGATGCTGGTCATCAGTGAGGGACTTAAGATCAATGATTTGTTTCACCGCAAATCGTAGATCTTCAAGTTCCACACCCATGGCTAGTTTCATGCTTTACATTTGACTGAGGCTACACCACTATTTCATTTCACAGAAATGCCAACTTGCTATGTGGTTTTCTATGGGAAGACTCTAGGGATTTACCTGACTTGGCATGAGTGCAGTAAGCAAGTTCTTGGGCTCAGAAATGCTATATACAAGAAGTATAGCAACTATTAGCAGACTGTTAGAGATTTTTAAGCAGCAATGAGATATGTCAATCCATCTCATGGAGCAGCAGCTCCCCTCCCCTATGATCCGGTTCCTGATGATGCTTTTGCTCCAATCATTGCTCCTTCTGATGGTAATGGTAAGGCTGGTTGGTGGAAGAAGGTATTAATCACCTCACCTGTTATCTTACTGTTTGGACTATGGATGAATGGGGGTAGTACTGGCTGCTATGACTGCCCCACTTAGACATGTGATGACTACAACTAGATGATGGGAGCTGCTGCTATGTCTTACTAATTTCTGTCATCTATTTCTGTTTTCTATCTCCTATGTGTTGTTCAAGGTCTGCTACTTACTAATTAGGTTGTTGATGTTGTTATTTTGCCTTACTTCATTGGTACTTTTGTAACTATGGGAATTAGGCTGATGATGACAAAATGGATGGGTGTATTAGCTGGCTACATGTGCTTTTTGTTTGTGTAATCTATTTCTGTGATCTTCTACCTGTGCTGGGCTTCACAGACTTGTCTTTGGTGGCTAAGTATGTTGCAAATGGACATGTTCTTGCTTGCTTACTTCTTTAATTATACCGTGTATCCATCTATGTTATGGATTGATCAACTGTTAATTTGTCTAAGGCCTAGTGCTGTTAACAGTACTAATTGTATGGTTTACTTGTTCAAAACTGTTGTAATGGATCTCCAACTCTTGCTCATTCCATTGCCATAACTGCATTTATGCATCTTGACTATGGGCCTGACCGAGGCAGCCAACAACCAAACACAATCTTGGTTTGGTAGTTGGAGTTAGTTGGCTGTTCGACCCGGCTGCATGTGTGCAAACAAACACAATATCAAGTGGGCCCAGCCCGTTTCACACTAGATGCCAAAAAGAGCTGTTGCACCACTTGGGGCAGGCCTAGACTGGCCTGGGCCAGGCGGGCGGGCCAAGCCGGCCTCAGCCACCCTCCCAAACAAGCCCTACATTTCGTCGCTGCGGCCCACTGCACATACTATACATCACAACAGGTTTAGTATACGTCACCGTCACCATCACCGTCCCGACGACGATGACCTTTATTTATTATGATGAGAAACAAAATAATTGATGGTATACATCGTCCACCATGCACGGTGACTACTGACTACATTACTACTGTTACGTATGTATATATGATGACTAAGGTCTTATTTAGTTTCCACCCCAAACCTTTGCACCATATCACATCGGATGTTTGGACACATGCATGGAGTATTAAATATAGAGTAAAAAATAACTAATTACACAAATTGCGTGTAATTTGCGAGACAGATCTTTTAAGCCTAATTAGTCCATGATTTGACAATAAAAGTGCTACAGTAACACATGTACTAATGACAGATTAATTAGGCTTAATAAATTCGTCTCGCGGTTTACTGACGGATTCTGTAATTTGTTTTTTTATTAGTATCCGAACACCCCATATGACACCCACATATGACATCCGATGTGACACCTCAAAACTTTACACCCTAGAACTCAACAAGATCTAAACCTTCGATTATGAATTTCTAATCCATCCAACTAATCCGCCATTTAACAATTGTTAAAAGTATACGTATGCATAATGCTGATAGCTTATGCGGCACGAGCATTGGATCTTACGGAGTAATAAGTCGCTCTGCTTACCTTGCATGGGAAGGATAGACAAGCAATGAGGAGGAGCATCCAGAGACCATCATCATTCATCAACCATGTGTGGTAAAGACGTCCTTGTGTGTGACACACACACATGGCCCACATGCATGACCCTACGAGAGTGATGCGTGGCCAATGTCGTCCCGTCGCCCACCGCGCGCTCCTCCTTGGCACAACTGTCTTTAATTCTTATATATAAAAAATTATAAATAAAAAAATCTAATCCATCTCAATTTAATTAATCAGCATCTTGTGATTAGAAAAAGAAGCAACAACTAGTGCTATACTACTCCAAACTAAGAATTTGATGCTAATCTATTTTCTGTAAAAGTACTATATATGTGTATGGGATCGATCGGAGTAGTGTATGTACTAGCTAGTCTTGGATTATGCATGTTCTCAAAGTGAAGATGAAGTCGTATTATATTAGCCACCACCATCATTAACATATGCATGTTACATGTGAGAGAGCTTTAGGATGGATCGGAGGAACAGGCCAAAATCAAGCCCATGCATCATCATTGCGTTACACGCGACATGTATCTAGAATTATTATTAGTAGAGAGACTTTAATTTGCATCAAGCGCCGATCCAACTCCCGTACGATGATGATCAACTGGTAGCGGTCGGGTTTCAAAATAAATCCGTGTAATGATATATCGGTACACACATGGGCAGGAAAATAATTCCATATTACTGTAAACAAAGGCAACTAATAGTGGATATATAACCGGTGCTCCTAAAAGGAACCAACTGATGAGTGCGAAATAACAAGCCTAATTAATACGAAGCATATATATTTTGCTGGCGAAACTGAAACCAGTCATGGACTCATGGCGCAACACATGTGACGACTCTCTCTCTCCTTCTTCTTTTTGAGAAGCACGAATATATGACGAGTTGTGCAGTAAAATAAGGCCCATATATATATTTAAGACCACCAAGAAATACTGCTACTATGTATAAATACAGTAAATAAACTTGAGAAAATGGTGAATGAATTAAATAAAGAAGAGTAAATGCAATGGGTGTCGTGTCCAAAGCAACGGCGAATAAATGGCGCTGCCATGAGAAGAAGAAATGGCAGTGAATCAATTTTCGCTGGAGAAGAGATGTAACGCTAGTACAAAAATTAAGAAATCCGTCCGGGGCCACCAGGGCCCATCAGCCTTGGATGCTGGCAATGCAACAAACTGGGCCCGCGCAGTGGGCCGGGCGAGGAACGAATGGTGAGCTGGCCCACCTGCCCTTTCTATCCAGTCCTACTCCTTCCCTGACCGACCAGACACCGGGGTGCAGTGTGCAGAGGGATCAGTGATCTTCTCATCCAAGCCAGTGGCAGTCCTCGCAATTTGAGGGCACTGCCTGCTTTCCCAACGCCGTTTTCTTCAGGGCACAGGCACGCACAGGCTATCTGGTCGGATAGGATTTTGACGAAACGCCAAGCATTTCATCGCGAGCAACCTAACATCCCATCCCATCCCATTCGATAGAATTTTGAAACGCCATGCCCATGCACGCATGGTCGCTGTGAGTGGAGTGTGTGGGTTGGCGTCTTGCCTGCGTCGTCGTCAGTGACAGACAGGAGAGAGAGGCGTTTCCGTCTACGCAAATAATCCTACTCCGGAGTCGTAGTCTACTCCCACTGATCGTCGTCATCCCCAACCGATCCATCCGCGCTGTATATAGCTAGCCCACGAAAATTTAAACAAAAATAGGTGTGCCGATTGGGACGGATAGATCGAGAGAGTCAGAGAGATAACGATCGGACAGGAGCGGAGGAGCACGTCGCTCCAGACATGTTGAATTCATTATCGCGAAGCTGACTGCGCTAGCATACAAACCGACTCCAAACCACCCGAATTTGTTTTTTTTCCTTCTCCTTTTTTATGATGATGAATGAGCTGACGAGTACCTAGATAGAAAAGGATAGCTACAAAAAGAAATTCAAGAGTGTCCACTGCATGCATCATGCATGCACACAGCACCGCCCCCTCCGCGCGGCCTCCGTCTCTTTTGTGCCGGCGACGCCTCGACCGCCGCCTCCTTTCCTCTCCGTTATTCCTCACGCCATCATTGCGTGCCGGCCGGCCAGGCCTAGCTAGCCTCTCTCTCTTTTCTCTCAGGCCGCAGGCGGCATGCTCGATCTGCTGATGAGAGTGCGGATCCATCCGGCACGGCAATGCTCATGCATGCATGTCATCCGCGCCACCGCACACGCGTGAGGCGTTGCGGGCCGGCGGCGCTGCATCAACCAACTGTCCGTCCACCCCTGCAACAAGCAACAAAGCAAGCATGAGCAGTGGCGGATCCAAAACAAAAACTTTTATACTACTAATTTGTGACGAAGTGATTGTACAGATAAGAGATAATAACATGGAAAAATAACGATATACTTATATGTATCCATAAATCATGTGATCATTTCACAAAATCTCAAAAATGATGTTCTAATTATATTAAATATGGACTTTTCGTTAATAAACATAACGAAAACGTCTAAAATGAATGATGTTTCAAATTTTCAATTGACTGTATCAAACTTGACTTTAATTGTCGGACGGACTACAATACAAGAAGAATCAACACTTACCTTTCTTTTTTTCCCCGGCTGTCCTACAGCAGTGTCCGCCATCATCCATATTCCATGGTGGTGCCATGATGGCCAATGGGTTGGTGACTGGTCAGCGAGGCAGTGATGGCGATGGTCGACGGCACGGATGTCTCTACGGACTGCGCCAGTGCGTCGGCGAAGCCTAGGAACCGAATCAACAAGAAGGCATGCAAAGGACGGGCGGTGAAGGGGCCAGACTGCTCGACTTCCACTTATCTAATTCAACTTGGGCTTCTCTATTGCTATAAGGCCCAGACGTGGCACAAACCAGAGGCAGGAAAACGTTTCGCTGGCTGTCATTGTCTACCTTCCGACCTCGGACCTCTCCGTTAACAGAACAGAACCTTGCACTGGAAGAGGTGGGGAGCAGAGTCCGACACATGGGGGTAGGGAAGTCTCGTCGACGGGGAGGTCTGGCAGTCGCCAGGCCTTGCCATATTGGTGGATCCGCCCCTGAGCATGAGAGAAGGATGCGACAATTTTATTCCCGCAAGTAGATTTTGTTGAATGTCCTTTTCGTTAAAAAAAAGAACAAAGCCAAGGGCACAATGCATGCATGACAAGGCAGCAAGGTTTTGTTTTTTTCTTTAAAAAAGATATAACATTGCGTAAAGTAAGTTTTTTTTTCTTTCTTCTTAATGCATGCCTAGCATGCTGCTTTACCTTACGAGCACAACTTTTGAAATATATGCACTACAAACTATATATATATATATATATATATATATATATATATATATATATATATATATATATATATATATATATATATATATATATATATATACTTTTTTCTTTAGAATTTCATCATTCGAGCTCTCACTATCCATTAATTTCATACTATACTAAAACCTACAAGATGTCTATTGTAATTGACTAAGCCTCACGCGCAAGGAGAGGCGCTTTTGATTGACGTGGAATCAAGGAATTGAAAGAAGGCCGACTCACATCTTTCCCACGCTTTGAGATCGATGGGGCACGAAGCAGATGTGCAGCACCACTATGGCATATGATTTTTTTTTCTCTAACAAGAAACAACTACTTCAACTCTTGTTGTCACATTTTATTTGCACATGTAGATTTTGTTGAATATCCTAATAAAAACAAAGTGAGGGGCACAATGCAACAAGACATTTGTTTTTCTCTTTGATGAAAGCATTGAGTGCAGTAAGGAATTTCCTTGATGTCTGGCATGCACCTTATGAGGACAAACTTTTAAAATGTGCACTACAAATTGGATTATTTTTCAATATACAATAAACGCATAATTTCAATCATTCTATAAAAAATTAGCTACCTTGGATACTCTTTTTTTTTTAGAATTTCATCATTGGAGTTCTCAACTATACGTAATTACATACTATAATAAAACCTCCAAGGTGTCAATTGTAACCGACTAAGCCTCATGGGGAAGGCACTTTTGATTTGACGTGGAAAGAAGGAACTGGAAGAAGGCCGGCTCACATCTTCCCCACTTTGAGATCGATGAGGCACGAACCGGAGGTCCTGATGCCTGTTGCATCATGGCATAAGATTTTTCCCCCTCTAACAAGAAACAACAGCTTCAAACCCCCTTTTGTTACATTTTATTCACACACGTAGATTTTGTTGAATATTATTTTATTGAAAAAATGTTTTACTTTAAAGAAAATATTTAGTAAAGTAAGGAATTTTCTTAATGCACCCCTTTACCTTATGAGGATAACTTTTAAAATTTACTACAAAAATGTGTAATTTTTCACTGTACAATAAAGTATATAAATGCATAATTTCAATCCTACTATAAAAACAACTTAGCTAGCTTGGGTAGCATTTTTTTAGAATTTTATCATTAGACTTGTTCACTATATGTAATTACATACTATAACAAAGCCTTTAAGAAGTAAGATTTTTTTTTCTTAACGAAAACATCGAGTAAAGTAAGGATTTTTCTTAATCTCTAGCATGCTGCTTTACCTTAGGAGGACACTTTTTAAATGTGTATTACAATATTTCTTCACTGTACAATAAACACCTAATTTTAGTCCTGCTACAAAATTAAAACTCAGCTAGCTTTGGTGCTGATATTTAGAAATTTGACATTAGACTTCTTAACTATGCGTAATTACGTACTATAATAAAGCCTTTAAGAATGTCTACTATAACCGACTAAACCTCACGCAGAAGGCACTACTGCAGACTGCGGCTTTGCCTAGCGCCTGAGACGCTCGGCAAAGGCCGAATTGCGCTCGGCCAAGGCTTTGCCGAGCGCAACGCTCGGCAAAGGGCTCCCGGCAATGAAATGCTCGGCAAAGCCTTCTTTGCCGAGCGTTTTTTATCGGGCGCTCGGCAAAGCCTTTGCCGAGCGCCTAAGCGGCACTCGGCAAAGAAAAGCGACGGTCACGGCGGTAGTCACGGTGTGACGTTTTCTTTGCCGAGCGCCTCCAATAAGACGCTCGGCAAAGAGCAAACTGATTTTTTTTAAAAAAATTCTTTGCCTAGCGCCTCCAGTCTGGCGCTCGGCAAAGAGCAAACTGATTTTAAAAAAAAAAATTCTTTGCCTAGCGCTTCTATCCTGGCGCTCGGCAAAGAGCACACTGATTTTTTTTAAATTCTTTGCCTAGCGCCTCCCGCTTGGCGCTCGGCAAAGAAAAACAATTTTTTTAAAAAAAAAATCTTTGCCTAGCGCCTCCAGCCTGGCGCTCGGCAAAGATCAAACTGATTTTTTTAAAAAAAATCTTTGCCTAGCGCTTTTAGCCTGGCGCTCGGCAAAGACCACACTGATTTTTTTTAAAAAAAAAATTTGCCTAGCGCCTCCCGCCTGGCGCTCGGCAAAGAGAAACAATTTTTTTTAAAAAAAAATCTTTGCCTAGCGCCTTCAGTTTGGCGCTCGGCAAAGCTGGGTAAACTACAAGGCTCTTTGCCTAGCGCTGCGCTAGGCAAATCTGGAACCCAGATTTTGTTAAATCTTTAATTTTTGCTTTCTATCTCTGCAAACATAACATATCATATATATACATCAAATGGTATCACCATGAACACAAATAACACCATTTATATCACAATTTCATCGCTTCTGTCACCACCATCACCATATATATCACAATAGCACATATATCTCATAATAGCATCACTTATTCGGCAATAAAGTCCATTACAACAACTTGATATTCATGAAGTTCAACACAACAAGTCCAAGTCCATGACATGAAGTTCAACACAACAAGTCCAGGTCCATCACCAAGAGAAGGAATACGTGACAACAACTTCGACGTTACTCACTGAGGCGGCGGTGAAGGTTGGTACCCGGGCCACCCATGTGACGGTGGCGACGGTCCCCCATGCTCGTTCGGCACGTGGTTCGAACCCGCCGACTGAGGCTACACACAGGATATTTTGTCCTCGGCGGCCTCCTCGCCGTCCTCCTCGCCATCCTGCGGCATCTCGTCCCCGCTGGAGTGGGCTCTGGCGCGTCATCCGCGCCCCCTCCACTACCAGAGCCCTGGTAGAAGTGGCTTAGGCTCCTCTGACGGCCCCCTGGCATTGTTGCTCAATCACCTGCAATTAAGAACGAAGATGTAATTAGAAATGGATACAAAATAAACAAAACTAAATTATAAAATTTGAAAGTATTACATGTATGTTACAAATATTCTTCATGATCGGGATTAGCTGGACCGTAAGTCTCATCATCACTATCAGCCAGGTCAAAATAATCAACGACATCTGGCAGAGGAATGTTGTCTTCATCGTCATTGCCTAGACGCAACCGCTCAAGCATTTGTAAGTCGTTTGGATCTCGCACCTCATCTCCGTCGTCATCATCAATGACCATTACATTATCTACATCCATTCCTATCTCACAGGTTAAGTCTATCTCGAACCTCCCTTGTAGCCCATCTTCTTGGTAAAACTCTCCGTCATACGTGGTTGGGTTGAAGTGGTAGTCTTCATCATTTGGGAGAGGTGCTCCGCCATGTGGCGACACCTTGTGCACAACACACCAACCACTGAGATCCGGACTAGTCTTGCAAGCATACGGCGTATAATAAACTTGTGTGGCCTGTTGTGCCACAATATACACATCGTCTCTTGGATAGACAGAATCCTGTCGAATTTCAACAAGACCAAGATTTGGGGTCTTCCTCGTTACTTCCGGATCAAACCAATGGCATTTGAATATGACAGGACGAGCTTTGGTGCTACCAGGGAATGCGATTTCGTATATTTCTTCAACTCTTCCATAGTAGTCCCTGCCATCAGTGCCGGGCGTAAAAACCCCGCTATTGTGGTCTTTCGATTTGGCCGCACGCGCTCATAGCTTGTTGTGTGAAACCGAAATCCATTCACGTCGTAAGCGGACAATGACTTGACTCGGCGGTCACACCAATTGCCAACACATCTCAGGTCAGCACCGATAGAAGGATCGGTTCGGGCCTTGGTTGAGAACCAACTAATGAAATCGGGCCTCCCTTGTCCTGCACCATTAGCGAGGAGGGTGTCTTGTTCCGACGGGGTAGGCTCCCTTGAACGGTGCCAGTATTGACGAATGAATTCCCTATGACGAGTAACAAGGGGGTTAGATGTAGAAAAGGTGCGGGATTATTGAAACTAGTACGTTGAGAACTTACACAATGTATGGGTCCACCTCTTCTAGGTTGGTCAGCACATACAACATAATTTTACGCAACTCCACATTTGACAAGGGTTTAGTGGTTGACCCACCGGCTCTTCCAAGTTGCCCTCGAAAAAGGCTGAGGGTCCACTCATTTTCATCAGCATTGTAGCGAGGAGGTGGATTATGCACACTTGGAAGGGTGTCGTCGTAATACGATGTTGTGAAGTTTGACGTCTCCTCCAAAGTGAATGCACTTGCAATGGAAGCCTCGATTTTACCCTTGTTTTTGCACTTTTTTCGAAGAGTCTTTAGGCACCTCTCGATTGGATAGCACCAACGGGCCTGCACGGGCCCTCCCATCCGTGCCTCATACGGGAGGTGTAATATCAGATGCTGCATGGGATTGAAGAAGCCTGGTGGAAAGATTTTCTCCAACTTGCAAAGCAGGACAGGTGACACTTTTTCCAAGTCTGCAATCATGGACCGAGATAACTCCTTGGCACAGAGCTGGCGGAAGAAGTAGCTCAACTCTGTCAGCACTGTCCATATGGGCTCAGGGACGAAGCCTCGGACCATCGTCGGGAGAAGACGCTCAATCCAAATGTGGTAGTCATGACTCTTCATCCCGTTCACTCGGAGAGTACTTAAGTTCACTCCCCTCCTCAGATTTGCTGCGTACCCATCGGGGAACATCAACGTCTTCATCCATTCGAGTACTTCCCTCCTTTGTCTGGGATCCAAGACAAAATCCGCCTTAGGCCTTTTCCATGTCCTACCACCACTAGGAGCTCGTATCTCTTGATGTGGTCTATGACACAACTCTGCGAGGTCCACTCGAGCCTTAGGGTTGTCTTTTGACTTTTCAGTGTTCATGAGCGTTGCCCAGAGTGCCTCTGCGACATTCTTTTCGGTGTGCATGACATCAATGTAATGTGGCATGAGGAGGTCATCAAAATAAGGGAGCCTCGTCAAGCCAGACTTATGAGTCCACATGTGTTCCTCGCTATATCCCATGAACCCATCACCTTGTTCATTCTCCACGAGAGCATCAATCTGAGCATGGACCTCGGCAGGAGTCATCATCTGTGGTGGAGGTTCAGTGACTTCGACACCTTTCGTAAAGCCCACGGTGTCTCGCCTAAATGCGTTGTCGAGGGGCAGGAATTGACGATGTTTGTCGAACGATGAATACTTGCCACCATTCTTGAGCCAGATGAACCTCAGATTAGCCTTGCATAATGGACATGGGAACTTCCCGTGGACACACCAACCGCTAAATATCCCATAAGCTAGGAAGTCATGCATGGAGTACTGGTACCAAACGTGCATTTTGAAGACGGTCTTTGTAGCTCGATCGTATGTCCACACCCCATCCTCCCAAGCACTGACGAGTTCATCAATCAGAGGCTCCATGAAGACACCCATCTTCTTCCCCGGGTGTCCAGGAATAATCAACGACAAGAATACGTTCAAACGTTGAAAGGAGACGCCAGGGGGGAGGTTCAGTGGGATGACGAACACGGGCCAACACGTGTACGGGGCAGCCATCATACCATAAGGATTGAACCCATCTGTTGCCAGCGCCACACGTACATTACGAGCCTCTGATGCTTTCTCATGATGGATGCGATCAAAGTGTTGCCATGCTTCACCATCGGACGGATGCACCATCTTGTCGGGATTGTATCGTTTCCCCAGTTTGTGCCATGTCATCTGCTTAGCATGCTCCTCGCTCATGTATAGCCGTTGGATCCTCGGCAAGAAAGGGAGGTACCATAGGATTTTCATTGGGACGGTAAGCTGCTCCTTGTGGCCTCCACCAGAGTCTACCTCCAGGTACCGGGAGGCTTTGCACTTCGGACAATACTTCTCCTGCTCAAGATCTTTCCTGAAGAGGACACACCCGTTCGGACAACAATGTATCTGCTCGTTCGGCATCTTGAGTCCATCAAGGAGTTTCTGGCACTCGTACAGGCTCTTTGGCAACACGTGGCCCTCCGGAAGCAGGCTAGCAATCAAGGCCAGCATGCCACTGAAGTGTTGCCGACTCATGTTGATCTCGGCCTTAAACGCCATCACGCGTCCAACGGCATCGAGCTGACAAACCGTCGTGCGATCATGAAGGGGTTTCTGTGCCGAAGCCATCATGTCGTCGAACGCCTTTGCGGATGCCTCCGCCTCCTCCGCACGTCCATCGGGGATCTGTGCTTGCGCGAAGTCATCTAACATGTCTAAAACCCCACCACCATCATCGACATGCTCGAGGCGAGGCCGCACGACCTCCTCTCTCAACCGATGCGCTTCACCATGGTGTACCCACCGGGTATAGCCCGGCACAAAGCCATTCAACTGAAGATGTTTAGCCATGGTCTCCTGGTTTTGCCATTTCCTATTTGCACACTTGCTACAGGGACACTTCGCCAATCGCGCTCTATTCACACCACTGCCGAATGCACCTTCCAAGAAAGCCTCCGTCTTCTGCCCCCATTCAATGCTAAAATCATGCTTACTTGTGTATCCCGCATACATCCACTCACGGTCATCCATCCTCTAACATGCATATCAAAGATGAACATAAACATCAAGTGCATCTACTTCGTGTTCCTACCATCTAATAGGTAAGGATAGGTCCTAATCCCACCTGCGGATGCGTAGACGAGGTTAGTTTCCATGGGCTACTCCGAGCCGAGACAGAATTTCGGCAGCACCTCCCCGCTGTTCTCCAGATACACGTCCCGACAGGGAGAGTGTGTATCCGGAGAACAACACGAAGGTGAGGCCCAAACCCTGTCTCGGATCAGAGCAGACCATAGAAACTAACCTCGTCTATGCATCCGCGGGCTGTCCAAAAAAAGTGGACAATCCGAAACAGATATGGTTATACATATGCAAAGATCACATACTTCCAACCATATCCGTTTCGGACGGGAGACGCCTAACTGGGTAACGCGACCTACGTCCACATGTGACAGAAAAAGGGGTCATACCGTAGGTGCCGGTGAAGACAGGCTAGCGGGGCAGTGCCGAGTCGTGCTCCTTCAGCTATCCTCCAACGGGAGCCCTCCTGAAAAAAAACCAATTAGTGAGAACGAAAAATTTCGGCAGCACCTCCCCTGTACGGGGAGGTTACCAAACCTGCAAAAAAAGACGACACGATGGCCGACAACCACAAATACGTCACCGGCACGATGGCCGACTAGCACAAGAATATATGCAAGTATTAACACTATTAGTATAACCACTACTAGTACTATCACTACTCACACTACCACTACTACGCCTACTACTCCTAGTCCTAACCCTTCTACTACTACCTACTACACCTACAATTACTACTACTACTCCAACTACTACTACACCTACTACTAATCCAACTACTACCACATTGACCACGACTTCGCCTACTACTACTACTCCTACTACTCCAACTACCACTACTACTACGCCTACTACAACTACTACGTCAAACTAGACGTACCTGTGGCGGACGACGCGGGGTGCGGCGACCGACGCGGAGTCACGGTCGGGGTGCGCGAGGCCGGCGCGGGCGTGAGCCGGGGCCGGGGCGGGGGCGGTTGGCCGGGCGCGGCGAAGGTGGCCGGCCGCGGCGCGGGGCGGCGGTGGCGGTTGGCCGGGCGCGGCACGATGCGCGGGGGCGGGGGCCGGCCGGGCGCGGCACGCGGCGGCGGCGGCGACCGTCTGCACGGCGCGGCGCGGGGGGGGGGGGGGGGCGGAGGCGGGGGCCGGCCGGGGGCGGAGTTGGGGGCCGGCCGGGCGTGGCGGCGGCCGAGCGCGGCGGGGGGCGGCGGCGGCGGCCGGCCGCACGGCGCGGCGCGGGGGACGGGGGCGGGGGCGGAGGCGAGGGCCGGCCGGGCGCGGCGCGGCGCGGGGGGGCGGCGCCGGGGGCGGAGGCGAGGGCCGGCCGGCCGCACGGCGCGGCGCGGGGGGCGGCGCCGGGGGCGGAGGCGAGGGCCGGCCGGGCGCGGCGGCGGCGGTGGCCGGGCGCGGCGGCGGCGGTGGCCGGGCGCGGCGGCGGCGGTGGCCGGGCGCGGCGGCGGCCGGGCGCGGAGGCGGCGGCCGGGCGCGGAGGCGGCGGCGGCGGACGGGTGCGGCTGCTGATGTTTTTTTCTTCTTTTTTTTAATTTTGGCCGGTTCATGTAAATAAGGAGACGCCCTTTGCCTAGCGCCCGCGATCTGGCGCTCGGCAAAGAGGTGCCTTTGCCGAGCGCCAGATCGCGGGCGCTAGGCAAAGAATTTTTTCGTTGATTTTTTTCAATTTTGGCCGGCTGAGACGCTCTTTGCCTAGCGCCCGCGATCTGGCGCTCGGCAAAGATGTGCCTTTGCCGAGCGCCAGATCGCGGGCGCTAGGCAAAGAATTTTTCGTTTTTTTTTAAATTTGTTTTTGTGAATTTGTTTTTTTATTCGTTTAAGTACTGTACACTCCTTTGCCGAGCGCCAGATCGGAGGCGCTCGGCAAAGACTTTTCCGTTTTCTTTAAATTTGTTTTTTAATTTATTTTTTTATTTGTTTTTTAAAATTTGTTTTTTATTTGTTTTTTAAAATTTGTTTAATTGCTGTACACTCCTTTGCCGAGCGTCAGATTGGGGGCGCTAGGCAAAGAATTTCAAATAATGTGTCATCCATGCAAACAAAGGTTTGAAAGAAGAAAAAAGAAAATTAAAGAAAAAAAAAGAAAATTTTTTGCCTAGCGCCAAATTTCAGCGCTTGGCAAAGAGGTGCCTTTGCCGAGCGCCCTGCGTTAGGCGCTAGGCAAAGGTGTCTCTTTGCCGAGTGCCAACCTTGGCGCTCGGCAAAGGCACCTCTTTGTCGAGCGCTGACATTTGGCGCTCGACAAAGAATTTTCTTTTTTTTTGTTTTTTTGTTTCAAACTTTTTTGTCATGCATTACACATTATTTAAAAGTATAGGTTAAGTTTTGGTACTTTTTAAATCTTTTTACTATTTATCGTTAGTTTATTTGATTTAATTGAATTCTCCGATAAACGCGTGTTTGAACTGTAGGTGCATCGAATCTCCGAATTGGACGGTTCGAAAATTGATATTCGCATTACTTAGCGTATGTTAAGGCCGTATCCTGGAGCACGCATGAAATATCGAACATCTAGCGCACGGAACACGGCGACCAAGTTGCGCGTGAAGTGCTATTAAATTAAAAAAAAAAGCAAACAAAGTTCGAAAATCACGAAACTTAGCGAAACGTCTTTGGAGCACATGTGGAGGCTATGGTCAAAATTTGGTAAAGTTTCGTGCACGTTGTCGCGTAAGTTAGTTAGAAACCTAGACATCTCACATGTGATAACTTGTGATCACATGTGAGATGTCTAGGTTTCTAACTAACTTACGTGACAACGTACACGAAATTTTACCAAATTTTGATCATAGCCTCCACATGTGCTCCAAAGACGTTTCGCTAAGTTTCGTGATTTTCGAACTTTGTTTGCTTTTTTTTTAATTTAATAGCACTTCACGCGCAACTTGGTCGCCGTGTTCCGTGCGCTAGATGTTCGATATTTCATGCGTGCTCCAGGATACGGCCTTAACATACGCTAAGTAATGCGAATATCAATTTTCGAACCGTCCAATTTGGAGATTCGATGCACCTACAGTTCAAACACGCGTTTATCCGAGAAATTCAATTAAATCAAATAAACTAACGATAAATAGTAAAAAGATTTTAAAAAAAGTATCAAAACTTAATATATACTTTTAAATAATGTGTAATGCATGACAAAAAAGTTTGAAACAAAAAAACAAAAAAAAAGAAAATTCTTTGCCGAGCGCCAAATGTCAGCGCTCGGCAAAGAGGTGCCTTTGCCGAGCGCCAAGGTTGGCACTCGGCAAAGATACACCTTTGCCTAGCGCCTAACGCAGGGCGCTCGGCAAAGAGCCACCTTTGCCGAGCGCTTAACGGAGGGCGCTCGGCAAAGAACGACGGTATATTCCGCGGTGGCTCTTTGCCGAGTGCTATCCTTTGCCGAGCGCCTGGCGCTTGGCAAAGACGTTCTTTGCCGAGTGTTTCTCTTTGCCGAGGGCCTGACGCTAGGCAAAGGAGTCATTGCCGAGCGCATTCTTTGCCGAGAGCCCGGCGCTAGGCAAAGGTGGCCTTTGCCGAGCGCCCGATAAATAGCGCTCGGCAAAGACCCAGGCGCTAGGCAAAGGCACTGTCTGCCGTAGTGAGGGGAGGTGCTTTTGATTTCTCGTTGAAATGGAATGCTTTTGATTTGTCATGGAAATGGTTTGGAAGGAATTAGAAGGTTGGCTCACATCTTCGCCCGCTTATGGTTCTGACAGTTTTGGTAAATTCCTGATAGCTTAACGAAGCCGACAAGAATACTCCGAGCCTATCCTATCGAATTCTTTCGACCGACAGGATCTATTCCTTAGTCATGTCGGTTCTAAGGAAACCAACGGGAATACTAGGAACTGTCAGAAAAAATCCTGTGGTAGTGTTTGAGATCGATGAGGCATGAATCTGAGACGCTCATAGTTAAAGCACCGTGGCATAGGATTTCTTTTCCCACTAACAAGAAACAACACCTTCAAACTCTAATAATCACTTTTTTTTATGAAAAAGTCCCATTATTAAGTCTAGGATTCTTTTTTTTTTCCTTTGCGTGTATTAGGTTCAGGATTTGTATTATACCAGTTGTATATATCTTTTTATTTTGCCCTGACCTTTAACATTACCAAAGTCGATGGTTGTAGTAAAGCCGGGCCCACAGAAAAGTCGATCAAGGGTGTGTTCACTTCGCGAAAAGTAGCTGAAAAGTTACTATAGCATCTTTCGTTGTTATTTGGCAAAATTTGTCCAATTATGAACTAACTAGGCTCAAAAGATTCATCCCGACATTTACAGACAAACTATACAATTAGTTATCTTTTTTACCTACGTTTAATGCTTCATGCATGCGTCGAAAGATTTGATGTGATGTGTGTAAGAGGAAATATTTTGGGTTGGGAGGGGAAGTGAACGAGGCCCAAAGCGGTTTATCTGCCTCCTCCTCTAGCCTCTTTCTCTCTCTAGACGACAAGTATTTAACAGCCTCGGCGGCTTGGCGCTACCGTCTTGCATTCTTTGCGTTGTCCGCCCGCCCGCCCCTCCCTCGTTTCACCTCCTCCCTCGCACCCACCGCCGCGCCGCTCGTCAATCATCACCTCCCGCGCGCCTACCGACGGCCAGATGAGCTCCACGGCGGCCGCGGCGGCCGACGTCCTCCCGGCGCTGCCGCCGATCAGGACCACGGCGCCGGCGGCGCCGCCGGAGCCGGCATGCTCGTCGGCGGCCTCGTCGTCGACGGCGCCGGCGCCGGACGCGGAGTCCGTGGCCTTGCCTGCGGCGGAGAAGCAGCAGCAGCAGCAGGGGGAGGCCGGCCCGGCGGAGGCCCAGGGGCAGGAGCAGGAGCAGGAGGCTGAGGCGGAGCCCACGACGCCGACGTCGGAGGGGAGCAGGCTGCGGCCGCCGGCCGAGTGCCCGCCGGCGCCGCGGAAGCCGGCGTGGGCGCCTCCGCCGGCGTCGTCGACGCCCGCCAAGCGCAAGCTCCCGTCGTCCGCGGCGCCGGAGTCGCGCCGCGCCTTCTTCCCCGTCGCGCGCGACCTCACCACCGTGTTCCGCGCCCTGCCGCCCAAGAAGCGGATCCGCGCGGGCTGAGCGCGGACGCGGCCCCGATCCGCCCCGCCGCGGCTCTGGCGGTCGCCAATTGGGTTCTAGCTACCTGGCGTACGTGCAGGACGGCGCACCAGCATCCACTCCTGTGCGGCGGTCGCGGATCTGGGTGTCCGCCAGGGACGACGACAACCGCGGCGTCGTCGACTGCTCCGACCTCTCCTCTTCACCGCCTCCGCAGAAAGCCGACCGCGCGCCTGTGCTGCCCCCGCACCTCGTCCTTGGAGTTGGAGGACCATGATTGCAAAAGAGTGGATTCTGCTGTTGTTGCTCATGGACTCTTGGAGTTCTTGGCTTCTTGCACATCCTGGCTTCTCCTTCCTCCCCCTCCCTTCTTTTCTTGGTGAAAGGCCATCATGGCATGGTACAGACTCAACAGCTCTCGTACAAATAGTGTGTTGGTTTATTATTTCTTTCCTCTGCTTTTTTAGGGGGTTGTGTGGAGTAGAAATTGTAGAATTGGAAAAGGCTGTTTATTTATAGGGTTGATGAATGGGAAAAATGGAAAGTATGTAAGAGGGAGAATTCCCAGAGATCTGTTCATTATGTTCGTTATATAAACTATAGTTCACAGTGTCAAAATCATGAGCTTTCCTCGCCCAAAGAAAAAAGATCATGGGCTCAGCTCAGTTCAGTTCAGCTATGTTGGTGTGTACTTGTGTTTTTGCTTTACCGTGGCCTTGGGTCCCGTGGCAATTGCAGCGTAAAAGCTCGTCCGTCAGTCACAACAACAAAGAGCTCAAGAACAAGTGTGTCTGGCAGTAGATGGGAGAAAGAGAAACAATAATCCTGCACACGAAGAGGAGGCAATTCAAGCATGAAGAAGATCTGCCAGTTTCAAGTTTTCGACTGAATTGGATCTGGCAGTGTATGATCGGATCTTCAGAATTAGTCGAGCTGCTTGTTGTGGATGGATGGATCCATGGAGGACTGGACAGGACCGGAGCATGCAAAGAAGGTGGGGGATGGATGGGCAGCGTGGGCAGGCTAGGGAGGATGTACTTTGTGCTCTTTTGTCCCGGCATTGCACTGCACTTGGTGTGGGAGAGGAGAATCTTCCATTCATGAGAGCAGCATGCATGGGGATGGCCAATGGCATGGTAGTGTGGGGTGAACAACTAGTATCTTTTTACACCTCCCTGGAGGCTGCTAGATGGATGGATGCCTGTGTCCAGACCAGTCCTTATTTATCTCTGTAAATTTCCTACTTATGCTACATGCCTACACTACATTCCTCTAATCCTCTCCCTGGTTGCCTGGTAAAAAAAATTAAAAAAATCAAGTTGCAACATGCATGTTTGTTCTTGAGTTCAGTTGACAAATGACAGATCGCAGGGGGGCTGCGGGGAAGAGGCCGCTTGTACATGTGCAGAGCAAGCAGCCTCCATGCTCACATGCGTCCATGTGGTGGAAGCTATTGAGTGGATCCATCCATGGTGATTGGTGATGGAAGCTGTGATGTGCATGCATGCTGGGGGAGAGACAAACAAGGGGAAGAAGCTGCAGAAACTTTCTTCCTTCTCTCGCGCTTCACATGGGCTGTTGCATCTACTACTACCTCAGGAACAGAGGGGGCTCCGTCAGTCTCGGCCAGGCAGCCAGCCCCTAGTTGTTTTAGGAAAGCCATCATGAGATGGGAGACCCGGGCAGCACGGAGAGCATCTTGTTGCCTCCTACTGCTATGTCCTATGCAGTGGCGTGCAGAGGCGGGGAGAGCTTGGAGAGGCTAGCTTGAGGTGCAAGTGCAGGAAGCTATAAGATTTTTGGAGCTGCTAAATTTGGCGCACATCATCGGCAGGGCGCCAGGGTGAAGACTAGCTGACTCTACAATTTCCTACGCAGATCGCGCAAGAAAAAAATACTTTTTTTATTTATCAAAGAAAAAGAGGAAAACTATATTTGTGCTGTCTGTAGCATATTTTATTTTCTGTAGTGTAAAGCATTTGGTATTTCTCTTTTGTTTTTTTATGAAGACGCTCAAAAGAGTGTTTTAAATAAATCTAATAAATATCAATACAAATAGAGGCTAGTGCAGAAAATGGACAATAAGACACAAAACAAATTAAAAAAAAAGAGTATATCAAAAAACAAAACTGGGGCTGGTGGTGGAAAAGAATTGCTAAATTAACACTTAGGAATCTGTAAGGTGAAAACAATATATGGACTTGTTTGAATCCAAACTACTAAAAATTAGCACTATATTTATATGCTAATTAGATACGTAGAGGCCTTGTTTGTTAGAGCTCCTCTTCGGCTTCTGCTCTCCTGAAAGAGCCCTACCAAACTGTTTATTAGGAGAAGCTATTTAGAGTCGTTTTTTATGGAAAAATGAGGAGCCGGAAAACAGCTCCACCTCCTCATGGGAAGCCCTGAGGAAGGAGCCCTCCCGGAATTAGTTGTTGAAAAAAAACTACGGGATACTTAGTTAGGATATAAATAAAAAAAACACTCCACTTCTTTAGATGGCCTCAAACTAAGACTAACAATTAATCAAGGTACCAAACCAGCCCTAGACAGTAAGTAACCTCCTGTTTTCGTGGATTAAGGCCCTGTTTGGTTACATGAGGTTAAAGTTTAACTCCTATCATATCAATGTTCCCTCAAATGCATAAAGTATTAAATGTAGACTAATTGCATGCATGTCGGCACAGATTAGGAGTAATTTACGAGACGAATCTATTAAGCCTAATTAGTCCAAAATTAAAAACTTTTTATCAAATAAGGCCCGTTTGGTTTGGATGTTAAAGTTTAACAAACACTGTAGAAGTTTCGTCTTATTTGACAAAAAATTTCCAATCTTGAACTAATTAGGCTTAATAGATTCGTCTTGTAAATTACTCATAATCTGTGCCGACATGCATGCAATTAGTCTACATTTAGTACTCCATGTATTTTAGGGAACATTGATGTGATGGGAGTTAAACTTTAACTCCTCCAAACCAAACGGGGCCTAAGACGAAAGTGTTACGGTATTTGTTAAAATTTAACACGCCAACCAAACACCCCCGATAACGAACGAGCAGCCAGGCATGTCTGCAGTTTCTGCACCCTCTGCAGGCAGGCATGGGATTCGGTTGGTTTGGCTACGAAACCAGGCGATCAATGTAGGTCCCCAAGTCAAGCGGGTAGGTAGCCCCCTACCAGCAGCACGGACGGATGGGCGACGCACGCCATGAGGACACCACCAAACCACCACCAGTGCGTGTGCGTGCAGATCATGCAATGCAGCCTAGGATTCTTCTTGGGAGAGCGAGCGACAGAAATGCCATTTCCCATCGCCATCGCCACGTCGAGAGTCATTGACCTTTTTATTTTCACCTTCGCACGGACACAGAACGTTTACCACAGCAGCAGTGGTAGAAATTGACTGCTCTCTCCGTTCACCGGGCCAGCACAGCACACGGCTCTGCTGCAAATCCTGCAATTGCAAGCTGTATAGGGTGCGGACGTGCGGTGCGGGCAGTAAAAATAAAAAACGACAGTGCCCTGCAACTGCAACTGCATGTTCTGATGTCGTCGTCCTTGCCTTGGCCCGGTTTCGCGCGTGTCCCGTACGTTGAGCGTCTGACAGCAGAGGAAGGGAAATCTTCCCGGCCTGCTGTTGCTGACCTGCTGTGCCTGCCACTGTCACGGCGTCCGTCTTCACAGCGCGTGTAGTAGTACTCTCCTCTAGGTCCCTCCCACCCAACCAGAAAAGGGTGCCATTCTAAATTACGAGTAGGGTGTGGTCGCCGCGCCAAAAGTAGGTAAAAAGTTACTGTAGCATATTTCGTTGTTATTTGGCAAAATTTATCCAATCATGGACTAACTAGGCTCAAAAGATTCATCCCGACATTTACAGACAAACTATGCAATTAGTTATCTTTTTTACCTACATTTAATGCTCCATGCATGCGTCGAAAGATTTGATGTGATGGGTGGAAGAGAAATATTTTGGGTTGGGATGGGAAGTGATCAAGGCCTAGATTGAAGTTAAAAGCTATTTTAAATAAAACTAAACTTAAATAAATATATTAAATGATGAAAAAAACTACACTCTTAGTATTTGATATATATAATCAATATTAGTAGATGTTTGTAAAAAATGGTTAAATTGATAATGATTTGACTTAGCATTGTATAGCTAAAATAACACACTTTTTTTTTTGGGACGCAACGCAACCTCTCGGATCTTGGAGTACTATTTAGCACTGCTACTACTATAACTGCATCACAGTAAGTAACTACTTTAATCACCCTCTCTAATCAGCCAGGTCAGCCACAGGCACACAATAAAGAACCCAGACCCAGCAACAAAAAAAAAGGTACTGTACGGTGCATTGCGCTGCTTACCTGTTGCCACCACCGACACACTTTAGTTTCGACACCACTGAAGGAGGAGTAGAATTATGTGTACTATAATACAAAACGGTTTTATAAAAAGAGTAGTACGTTGATTGCTTCTGGATCTGGAGTAGTATATACTACTATTTTCCAGTATAAAAGAGTATATATATGTGCTTCTGGATCTGGGTTTGCATTGCTTTCCTTCCTGCGTGTACCTGAATCGCAGCCGCATTTTATCATGCATGGGATCTGATGACATTGCACCTGATAATATTATAATAATAACCAGCCACAACTGCTGATGATCCTTAGCTTTCTACTTGTACTAGTAGTTAGTTTCTTTGGAGTGAGTACGTAAAGAATGTCATCAGCCTGGCATCCGACTCCGAGAGATGGGTGTGTACGTCGCTTTTCCACTTTATCCTCCTTGCGTCGCTTTGCATCCAATGCAGCTAGCCAGCATTATTACACTAACAAAGGGATCAAGAAAACCATGTTAAAAAAAGTTGGTTAGTAGTAAGGCAGGCTTACGCTGTAGTCCTGTAGATCCGGTTGCGGCCGCTTTACCCACCACCAGTGCCAGCCGAGCTTCCCTTGCAAGACGGGTGGCTGCCTTGCCTTGCCCAAGGTATCTTTGCACGTTCTCCGCCGTGGTGGTACGCATCCCATCCATCCATCTCTGATCTCTCCGGCAATAAAAAGGCAAGAAAAGAAAAAAAAAGAAGGGTACGGCGCCACACAACGCTGTATAACCCAACTACGAGATCCTGCTGCTTGTACACGTAGTCCGTTTGTTGTTGCGCCGGCCGGGAATCCTATGGCCATGCATGCTGCATTTTTCTTCGTTCGTTGCACAAATCGTGTAGCAATTGCAATGCCAGAGATACTACCGGGCGTGTGAAATATATAGCCGTAGGACGACGACGGACAACTGGTGCGTTGCTCGCGCTGCTACATGCTTGCATGCATGTACCGATGCAGTACCGGCGGCAGTTTTATCCATGGACGTACGCGTCGATGAACCTTTGCTTTGCTTTTTATTGTGCGTGCGGAGTTTCACGGAAATTAAATTCATTTATCCCTCTTTGACAGGTTCCTGCTCCTCAACTAAACAATAAAAATTCACATAGATTTTGACGAATATCATACAAAAACCACTTGTCCATTTATATTGGGAGCTAAAAACCCCGCTCGTCGCTACTCCCTATTAATATTCTGCACCGTATAGAGAGCTGGAGCTAAGAACCAGGGATTTGGAACACTACCAAACACGCACTGATTTTTTTATGGGATTGACTAGCTATCTGTTGATAGATTTTTGTTGTCAAAATCTGTCAGATTTTTGTCCAACAAACAGATGACAGCTCACAAAAAAATGACAGATAAAACATTGAGAAATCTGTCAACTAAAACATAAATAGATCAACATCCCTTAACGGGTTCCCAAACCCAACATCCATTAATGGCAAAAAAACAAAACGCACTCTTTTGATTCATGGTACACACATAGCTGGTTCACTATACACGCCTCACTGTCCTCACTTCTCACTTGTTGTTCTTGCTCTCCAGCAGCCGCTTCAGCTCGATGAAGATCGAGACCACGATCTGGATCATGTTCTTATTGGCGACCTGGGTCACCGCCCTCCCTTTGGCCGTCAGGAGCACGCTGGCCGTTCCTCCACCCTTGCCAACTTCCTCGTCCATCTCAGAATTCTTTGACAAGATGTTGGGGTGGATGCGCATCTCCTTGCAAGCCAGTATCTGCAGAGCATCCTGTTGACAAAAAAAATTAAATCATCACAACTATGGAAAAGTGGCAGCATAGAAACCATTTAGCTCTCCTAATCATTTAACATACTAAGCATGTGCACATTGCAGGTCAGTCAAGTGGCAATCAGACTATGAGCACTCATCGATGTTAATGGCTGTATCTACTATCTAGGTACTGGATATCCAAGATACTTTTCTTAGTTCATAATGACAGGAAACCATCTGGGATCTAAAAGATATTGATCCCCACCTGAAGTACAGCCCTTCCACCAGCATCATCAACACTGAGCAAGCCATCGCAAACAGCTGCCAAGATCTCAGCACATAACTTGGCCGACGTGGCTAAAAGGTGCTCCGGTGCCATTTGTTTCAGCAAAGAAACATAAATGTGCATTCGTTTTGATCTCAATCGTTCGTCAGTGCTACTGCAGAAAAAATGAGAGTGATAAAATTAAGCTAGGAACGAAGCATCTTCCTTGCAAGGGCTAAAGAGATCAATTTGAGTTGTTTTACTGAGCCCTTGTTTAGATTGAAGAAAATTTCAACCCGATGAATAGTACCACTTTCGTCTTATTTGGCAAATATTGTCCAATCATGGACCGACTAGGCTCAAAAGATTCATCTCGTGATTTCCAACTAAACTGTGTAATTAGTTATTTTTTTACCTACATTTAATACTCCATGCAAGCGGTTAAAAATTGATGTGATGGAGAGAGAGTGAAAAAACTTGGAACTTTGAGGCAAACTAAACAAGGCGTGAATTGCAAAAGGCGCAGGTCTTTTGTCTGAACTTCCCTGAGGCTGAGTCTCTATAGACACCATGTCCAGTGCAATCATTTAGAACATATATATCTTCAATAAAACTATTATATGCAAGGAGTGGCACTTTAGCTACAAAATGTAAGCAGATGCTAATCAGTGACTTGATACATGTTAGTCAGTGGCTTAAAACAAGAAAAGTTTAGTACAAAAATAAATACCTTTTTAGATGTTTCCAAAAAGGTAGTCAGCCAAATGCCTAATCTTCTCAGACACATCAACTAAAGATGGCAGAAACCGAAGGAAGAGAACCCCTCTCCACTTTACATAGTCCCTCTGGAAAAAAATAACAGTCTCATTAACCATGACCCAATATACAAAACAAAGCATTACAGAAGTGATTAGAGCAACTTAGAGAGTAGGATAAAATATTTGTCTCCGTACTACTTCATAGGGATCACGTAGTGATTTTGTTATTTTTTGACATATAACTGCAGAAACATCATAAACGAGAGATCAGTTAAACACACACACAAAGCTAGCAAACACGTGTACACAGAAACAAAAAAAATAAAACAAGCAACTCAACTAAATTTATAAAAAAAAACAATGTTCAAACTCAAACATAAAAACAATGCAAATCTACACAACCCACAGAGAAGTCATCAGCTGCCCGAACCTCACAGTGCAGCAGCTCCAACAGCAGAAACAAAAAAACAACAGCAACAACGGCAGCTCCGGCAGCAAAAACAGAAGCAGCAGCAGCCGCTCCAATAAACAGCTCAAAACCAACCTTGAGAAAACTAAAAAAATATACACAGTCACACTCACACATAGACCCCAAAGCTAGCATACAAATGCACAAACAACTAAACTAAAAAAAGAAAAAAAAAGAGAAAAAAGGTCCACAAAAACAAACACACACAGACGCCCCCACACACACAAAGAGACACCCACATAGACACACACACACGGAGACACACACAAACACCCACACACACAAACACACACGCCTGAAAACACACAACCGCGATGACACACAAGCACCTGAAAACACACACAAACCATGACACACATACACACTCAACAAAAGTAACTTTGCAAAAATAAAAACTAGTGAAAAACAAAAAAACAAAACAAACAACAAAAACAACTTTGAAACAATAAAAACCAGTAAAAAACAAAAAAATGCTCAAAAACCAAAAGCAACATTGAAAAAATAAAACCAATGATAAACAAAAAAAGTCAAAACAAACAACAAAAGAATCTTTGAAAAAAATAAAAACCAGAGAAAAACAAAAAAAGTCAAAATAAACAACAAAAGAAACTTTAAAAAAAAATAAAACCAGTGAGAAAAAATATAAACAACAAAAGTCATATGTTCTGTAGTGTGTAGTCTGACAAGTATTGTTTTTTTGCTGTTGATAGGATTAGAGAGGAGAAAAGAAGTGCTTATCATAAGCAAGGTGGAAGCTTATCTGTAGTTGGACTGTGATGAATTTACTGGTCTCCAGTATACAGTAGGGAATCTGTAGTTTAGTGGAACTCAATGGGTTCTTCTCTTTCCAAAGCCACTGGAGAGGACGCCCTGGTTCTGTGCAAGGATCGGATGCGCCATATCCGACAAGCCATTGACTCAAGAGATGCACTGTCAGCAGCGCACTTATCTTACACACAATCCCTCCGTACTGAGGGTACTGCACTGCAGCGGTATGCTGAGATCTCACTAGAATCATCACTCTCCATTTCAGAAGTGGATAAGTCGCCATCGTATTCCTCTATGGCACATTGGCACCTCCCTCGCCTTCGCATGCAGTAGAGAGTGTTACATCTCAAGTGCATCGAGCAAGTCCATTGACTACTCAGCCCTCAACATTGCATGAAAGCATCCATTACTATCTGTATAAACATACAATACCCCTACAAATTTTAAACAGAGGAAACAAATGTGTGAAAATCTCAAGCTGTGCGGTGATGTGTTACAGTTCCTTATAAGCGAAACTGACTTTTAATAAAGAATCCAAAAAAGATTTAATGAAACTTGCAAAGGACACGTATCACACGTTGGATAAGATGATCTCACAACTGCAAGAGGTATCTCAACATAATGAGTGTCAGCTGGCACAATCTAGATATGATATAGTAGCTATCACCTGCATAAAAGAGTAATTGTGAAACCTGGCATGACAGTTTGAGAATGATATGAGACATGCAAATGGCAGAACACATGCATAACACTACAAATACCTTTCAACAAGATCTGGAAAAGCAATACACGCCACATTCATATAAAAAATCATAGCCAGATCAACTCATATGTGTCACCAAACAGTGCAGAACTAATGCAAAAAAATTGCTAAAAACACCACATCGACCATCAATTTACATGGGATGGAAGCCAGATCTCATCATAAAAAATACAACAACAGGAGCTAGTCACGAGACCCACAGGTTCACAGTACAAGTACTACTGACATTTGACTATTTGCCACTTTTAGCTATGGTCAATTAATCCCTCTCACATCCACTTCTCTCACGTGGGTGGCAAATCTGTTGCCACTCTCCCTAAAATAGTGGCAATTGGTTAATTATCCCCAAGTACTCACATTCAGACAAATACTCTCTTTCCAGTGCTAATCATAGCCGTGGAAAAACAATGCTAAAGTTGAGTGTGCAAATGTGTTTACAACCAACTCACCTACTACTGCTAGTAGATATACATATCTCTAGAAACTAGCTAGACAAGTGAAATTGGTTAGACAGATTTATTAACTGTCATTTATAGTGCTCACATTTATTCGTGGTCAAATTTATATTTAAAAAATAACTCAGAAACTAACAATTACTACCACAAAGGCACTGACAGAAAAAATCAAAGAAATGACTCATAATTTCGATTCATGTCAACAGGTGAACAACAAGCTTAGAAACAAAGTCTGAAGAATCTGGAGTGTTAGATAGATTTTCACATCTCACGGCTAACCAGCAAACAAGGCAAACAACTGAAACGACAAAATACAAGTTCAGATATACAAATAACAAGCTAACAATTAGCAGGTTCCTATTCCTAGTTAAGCACTGTCGTAAATCTGAATTTAGTTAATATACTGCACAGCCAGGTTATCTTGTAATGATCAATAATATCCTCTATCTACTAAACTCAGAGAAGTCAAAGAGAAGCAACACGTATCCTGAAAACAGAACTAGATCTTCACAAATATATTACACTATCATCTTCTACAAGCTAGGGGAATCAGACCTAAATAAACCTTGAAAAGCTTACAACGCCGAAACACAAACTAACTTGTCCACACATTTAAGTTACATGACAGCTAACAAAATGGTATTTACCAACTGTTCTAGCACAACATATGCATCAATTCAGAATATTTAGAAATGAAAAACAACCTAGAAGTTGAGCTGGCCAGGACTGCTCAGAGCTGCAGCATGCCGTCACAACACTCAAAATCAAACAGAAAACTAGCTTACTCAGATATTGGAATTCATCAACATTCAATAGACTGAAATTGTTATATTTCCTCCAAAAGTACCTAGCGTTCAGTTCTGCTACTGAATTGCTAAAATGAATATGAAAAGCAAAAAAACACAATATGTGAATGAAAAAAATGGATTGAACAGGGGCAAACTTATGTCACACCCGGTTTTAAGGACAAAACCAGATATACACTATATGTGAAATAAAGAAGTCAAATCTCACATATAGCCGCAGATAAGTGTAATATCAAAACACAAATGCTTATTTAACATAACGCAATAGTATAAAATATACCTTAGAGAACAACACAGCGGAAAGACAACTCCGAGCACTGGGTGTAACCTTCACTCCAGGATCAAACTGACTGGTTGATCACAAGCCTAACAAATTCCAGAATCTAGAAATCTGGTACCCTTCCTGAGATGGGGGAAATAGCAAGAGTGAGTCCATGTTGAACTCAGCAAATATATCATAGGGTTCATGAGGCTCAAAAGGTTTGACACGAGTTTACTGCGATAGCTTTTATTAAGTCATCTTTTAGCAATTGAGTAGCAACAAGTTTACCATAAGCCCAAATAACCTCATGATCATGTATACGAGAATAATGTATAGCAAGAAACAATAATCATTAATGAGCATTAATATCATCAGTGTTATCATTATCATCAGTGTTCATCATTTATTCTGTAAGGGTCCAAGGCCACTTGTGACCGTGAGCACGGCTGTTATAACAGTTTTACACTCTGCAGAGGTTGTACACTTTCACTGTGAGTCATGTTTACCCATATGCCCGGGATCGCGACTCCCAAAACACTTCCAAGGTGAGCAGGTAGGGAAACACTATGAAGCCTTTCAAAGGTTCGTCTAACAAGTTAGGGCCATTAGATTTCACTCGGCAAACAGATGTAGAGCCCCCCTTTCTGATGGCACAATAACACACAGCCTATACACATGAGGACAGAGGCCGCACTATACCCGATTCGTCAAGCCATTCTTACGCCATAAAGGAATACCTCTAACAAGCTAGAAAAGGTCCTCATACTGAGCTAAAGCCAGAGCCATTTTAGCCCTCACAGTTGTACTGTAAATCCTGGATTTTCGCTTACAGATAAGTCCTTATGGAGAGAAACTAGAGCACCATAAAAACAACCAAATATGCTCTAGCCCTCTTGAGCCATGTTTCTATAAATCATCTTTTAAACGTTTATTGCATATACCATTAGTCAAGTTACAGATCATGGTTATTTATCTTGAGCGCTAGCATAATACTACCCAATGCAATGTTCCATAGGTGTCAAGGTACAAGATACAAAAACTAGGATATCCTTAGGGGTAACAAGGTAGACACATGCACATGAATTAAGTATATTAAAGGTGAATAGGAAACAAGGATAATCCCATGTTATACTTGCCTTAAATCAAGATCCTTCTTCTGATCCAAATCTTCAATTAATAGCTTCTTGAATCTCCATGTAAATCTCACCGACTGGACTTGATCAATAAATCACCACACACACATCGAGCAATCATACACGAAGCAAACAATGAATAATAATTAGAACAGTACACCAAACATAAGAAACAATATGTGAAAAGGTTTTAAAGATGTTCTACGCATTGCTACGAACACACCGGAGCGAAAAAACACGCTAATTGGAGCTACGGTGAAAGAAACGACTACCAAAAGATTTTGTTATATAAAACGAAAAATTATAGGTTTCATTTGTTTTAACTATATAAAATCATATATATAGGATAAAATACTTTTTATAGATATTCAAAAGTGACTTAGGCTAAATTATATTTAAATTTAGAAAACTAAAGGAGAAATCAATAATATTTTATTTATAAATCTAGTTGCACAGTTATTAATCAAGTTAGATCTAAACTATGAAATTCCAGAGATTTTGATAAAGAAAACATTAATACTAGTACGTAGTTCATGTTGTTATAAATCCATTGCAATTTGAACGGACTAATTCAGAATTAAAACAATGAATTAAATAAGATTTTCTTTAGTAAAATAATAGATTAAATCTAACATCGAATATTAAAGGTAGGAAACCTAACCAACAGTAGCACTAACAGTATAAAAAGTTTGTAAAACTCTTCTACACGTTACTACGATCACATAGACGTAAAGATCGTGAAATTTGGATTTGAAACGTAAAAGTTATGAGTTTTCTAAGATTTCCTATAGATAAATAATTACTTTAATATAAACTCAAAAATAAATTATCTCAAACCTACTGTACAGTTCTATCATCATGTAGAGCTCGCAAATATGAACCTAACGCAATTTGAACGGGTCAAATCGGAGTTAAAACGGAGATTCTACGCACAATTTTAAATAATGGAAATTCTGTAAATAAGTGAAAACGTATTTTCTGAAGTTACGCGATCAAAATACGCTTTACAGAAAGGAAAACGCAAACCGGGAATACGCCTTGGACTGCGGGTTCTATACTTAAAAATCACAGGGACTCTTTAGCAAATTTGCCGGCCGAACCGGTATCGTCAAATAGCAGTCGTCCGATTTAAAACGGACGGTTCCGATCGGATCGGGGAAGATCCGGACGGCGCTCCGGCCGGCAACGGCCCCGACGGCGACATCCCGCGGCGGCGCCATGGCCGGACTTGGCTATCTCGCGCTACGGTGGACTACCTCGTGAAAGAAAAACACCAGCGTGTAGAGTGCATCAACGCGATCTCACCTAGGGCAAAACTGTGGCCGAGGATGAAGCAAGGAGAGCGTGCGGCTCGGAGAGGCGGGCGGCTAGGGCGGTGCTTCGGGCGTAGCCACCACAGGGTGATGTAGCTGCGATTTGTGGTTGGATGTGGAGCGGGGAGGTGCGGCGGCCCCGTTTTTATAGCCCGGAGGCGACCCAAAGATGGAAAGAGGAGATTAAGCCACGGATTCGATCGGTGAGTGTTTTTGGAAAGCTCCGTGCCAGCGGCTTGGGGAAGGGGACGCGACCGATGCGTGGGCCCGCGAAGTCAGCGGCTGGAATGGGAGAAGGGAGGTGCGCGTGCGTTCTAGGCCGGCGGCCGCGGCTCGGCCCACGCGGGTGATCGGGAGGAGGAAACGGGCCGCGCTCAGAAGACAGGCCGAGGCGCGCTAGCGGGCCAAATTCCGAGTGAAGATGAATTTCCTTTTCTTTTTCTTTTTCTAATTTTTCAAAGGAGCTTTTCAAATAAATTGTGAATTGCCTTTTGTGTTTTCAAAAAGTACACACAATACAAAAGCTTAGATGCACCAGCATGCATGCACATACATGTTGCTAAACCTTCTGATAGATTTTAATTTAATGAAAAATATTATTTTCCTATGTTTTCATGAGCACAAAAATACATAATTAAATCATTTTAACTCTATTTCCAAAGAAGCAAATTTTAGGGTGTTACAATTCTACCCCCCTTAAGATGAATCTCGTCCCGAGATTCGGAAGATGATGATAAAAGAGATAATGACACTTTGTCTTTATTTGATCCTCATTTTCCAAATTACATCTTTCGTGCAGAGTCATGAGACATTTTCTCATATCCTGACTGACTAATCTGCCTAAATATGATCATCTCTCCAATTGAGCTCCTCCAAAGTTATTTGTTCCTCTGCTATGACTTCTGTAAACTCACGGTCCACTTTGCTATCCCTCAGTATACCTATCTTCTAATTGGTCATTCTCGTTTTCCTCAGGTAAGAGTTGACCCCCTTGATACTCAATTCTTTTCCCTGACGGTGTTGTTAAGAGCATTGTGCACCGAGTACCATGAATCACTCCTTTATGTGCACAGAGCCATCCATTACCAAGAACCACGCGAATTTTAAGTGACTCCAACACAATGAGTGTTGCGGTGAATTTTTCCTTATTTATGACAAGACTAACGTCCGGGCATATCTGATTTGTCTGCATTTCTCCCACTAGGGTTTGAACTAGCAAAGGCCTCCTCATTGGACTCTTCACCATCTTGCACGTCTCTACCATGTCGGCGGAAATGAAAGAATGCGAAGCACTAGGGTCAAATAAAGCAAAAACTTGTACTGAACTTACTTGAATATAACCTCCCACCACATTGGTAACTCCATGAATTTTCTCCATATCCACATTGCTCAGTCTTCCATTGACATAGTTTAGCTGGCTTTGCTTCCTTGAGCAGGCTTCTTATGGACTTTCTTTTTTCGCTTTCGTCGTTGTGGATTCTGACTTAGTTCACTCCCAACTTGCTCTGCAACATTGTTGTTTTGATAGTGCTCAGCTTCATCATACCCATAACATCCTTCAATGGCAGAAACATCAGCCTTTTCCCACATATCAGTGCGAGACGTCATATAGGACTCCTGAGTCATGAGATACTACACTTCCTGTCATCAAGTGACCAACATCAGCAATCACGAGCAAGTATAGATGATCATACTCATGAGCTATCTAAAGGGACAACTCTCGCCTCTATGGATCCAGAATTATCAACCTTGTATACAGACATTTCTTGCTTGAGAGTGGCAACTCAATCATGGAGACTAAACAATACTTCCAAATAAAGAATTAAAACTTAATAAACCTTCTTTGCATTGGCTACCCCCCTTAAAATAAGGGACACCAAATAAGGTAGCTTTGAACCTTTTTCTTCTAGATGAGTTAACTAGCATCCATACGTTCTAATATCCTAATGATTCTTTTGTGCATAGGTAGAAACAAGAAATCTGAAGTTTCTCGCGAGCAGAAAATCAGCAACGCGGTAAAACTGCCACAACTCTCGTTTTGTAATTCCAATGAAGTTCCACCTTATACCGTTGGAAAGCTTATGAAATTTCCTGAAACTTTCTTATAGAACACTTTTCCAAATTCTGTAGATAACTTGGTCGAAAACAGCACATAACAGACTCTGTTCTAATTTTCAGACAGCACAATTGCATCGTCTTGTGATTTTTGTATCTCCCAATCCAAAATAGCTATAAGGGTGATTCTTGCATTTAGAGAAAGGCATTGAAGTCTACTCTTGTCCAAAAGTTTCTCATGATTTTTGGTCATTCAAGAACAGAGATATAAGTTGATAAAGACAGGCTGCTCCGAAAGACAAGATATAGAAAACAGGAGATAGCCAAAACCCAGCTATTTACTTCATTAATCCTTATACCTTAATCCTATATCTAAATGAAATTGTAGGAATACTCCACAAGATCATTGCAATCATTACAAAGATCCAAAATAAGCACAAGCATAATGACAATCCAACTAACACATTGGTTCACACATCACGCATTGACTCAACTTGTGGTGCTATCGTTTCCTTCATATTAAAGGCAAAGATCCTAATGCTCCTCTTCTGATAACGCAAGAAGATGGTAAGATGAGGTTCTAAAAGCATACCAAATCAAGGAGTGAAGATGAGAACAAAGACTTTTAAAATAAGCAACAAGGTGGAGATGAATAACAAGGTAAGGATATAGTATAGAAGAAAATATCAAGGTTTTATAGAACAAGGATTGTTATAACAGTTTCAAAACCTTAACACGACCAATTTCTAACTAGGCTTGCATCCTACAGTCAGCATTGCTTTGATACCACTCCTAAAATTTGCTTCTTTGGAAATAGAGTTAAAATGATTTAATTATGTATTTTTGTGCTCATGAAAACATAGGAAAATAATATTTTTCATTAAATTAAAATCTATCAGAAGGTTTAGCAACATGTATGTGCATGCATGCTGGTGCATCTAAACTTTTGTATTGTGTGTACTTTTTGAAAACACAAAAGGCAATTCACAATTTATTTGAAAAGCTCCTTTGAAAAATTAGAAAAAGAAAAAGAAAAGGAAATTCATCTTCACTCGGAATTTGGCCCGCTAGCGCGCCTCGGCCTGTCTTCTGAGCGCGGCCCGTTTCCTCCTCCCGATCACCCGCGTGGGCCGAGCCGCGGCCGCCGGCCTAGAACGCACGCGCACCTCCCTTCTCCCATTCCAGCCGCTGACTTCGCGGGCCCACGCATCGGTCACATCCCCTTCCCCAAGCCGCTGGCACGGAGCTTTCCAAAAACACTCACCGATCGAATCCGTGGCTTAATCTCCTCTTTCCATCTTTGGGTCGCCTCCGGGCTATAAAAACGGGGCCGCCGCACCTCCCCGCTCCACATCCAACCACAAATCACAGCTACATCGCCCTGTGGTGGCTACGCCCGAAGCACCGCCCTAGCCGCCCGCCTCTCCGAGCCGCACGCTCTCCTTGCTTCATCCCCGGCCACAGTTTTGCCCTAGGTGAGATCGCGTTGATGCACTCTACACGCTGGTGTTTTTCTTTCACGAGGTAGTCCACCGTAGCGCGAGATAGCCAAGTCCGGCCATGGCGCCGCCGCGGGATGTCGCCGTCGGGGCCGTTGCCGGCCGGAGCGCCGTCCGGATCTTCCCCGATCCGATCGGAACCGTCCGTTTTAAATCGGACGACTGCTATTTGACGATACCGGTTCGGCCGGCAAATTTGCTAAAGAGTCCCTGTGATTTTTAAGTATAGAACCCGCAGTCCAAGGCGTATTCCCGGTTTGCGTTTTCCTTTCTGTAAAGCGTATTTTGATCGCGTAACTTCAGAAAATACGTTTTCACTTATTTACAGAATTTCCATTATTTAAAATTGTGCGTAGAATCTCCGTTTTAACTCCGATTTGACCCGTTCAAATTGCGTTAGGTTCATATTTGCGAGCTCTACATGATGATAGAACTGTACAGTAGGTTTGAGATAATTTATTTTTGAGTTTATATTAAAGTAATTATTTATCTATAGGAAATCTTAGAAAACTCATAACTTTTACGTTTTAAATCCAAATTTCACGATCTTTACGTCTATGTGATCGTAGTAACGTGTAGAAGAGTTTTACAAACTTTTTATACTGTTAGTGCTACTGTTGGTTAGGTTTTCTACCTTTAATATTTGATGTTAGATTTAATCTATTATTTTACTAAAGAAAATCTTATTTAATTCATTGTTTTAATTCTGAATTAGTCCGTTCAAATTGCAATGGATTTATAACAACATGAACTACGTACTAGTATTAATGTTTTCTTTATCAAAATCTCTGGAATTTCATAGTTTAGATCTAACTTGATTAATAACTGTGCAACTAGATTTATAAATAAAATATTATTGATTTCTCCTTTAGTTTTCTAAATTTAAATATAATTTAGCCTAAGTCACTTTTGAATATCTATAAAAAGTATTTTATCCTATATATATGATTTTATATAGTTAAAACAAATGAAACCTATAATTTTTTGTTTTATATAACAAAATCTTTTGGTAGTCGTTTCTTTCACCGTAGCTCCAATTAGCGTGTTTTTTCGCTCCGGTGTGTTCGTAGCAATGCGTAGAACATCTTTAAAACCTTTTCACATATTGTTTCTTATGTTTGGTGTACTGTTCTAATTATTATTCATTGTTTGCTTCGTGTATGATTGCTCGATGTGTGTGTGGTGATTTATTGATCAAGTCCAGTCGGTGAGATTTACGTGGAGATTCAAGAAGCTATTAATTGAAGATTTGGATCAGAAGAAGGATCTTGATTTAAGGCAAGTATAACATGGGATTATCCTTGTTTCCTATTCACCTTTAATATACTTAATTCATGTGCATGTGTCTACCTTGTTACCCCTAAGGATATCCTAGTTTTTGTATCTTGTACCTTGACACCTATGGAACATTGCATTGGGTAGTATTATGCTAGCGCTCAAGATAAATAACCATGATCTGTAACTTGACTAATGGTATATGCAATAAACGTTTAAAAGATGATTTATAGAAACATGGCTCAAGAGGGCTAGAGCATATTTGGTTGTTTTTATGGTGCTCTAGTTTCTCTCCATAAGGACTTATCTGTAAGCGAAAATTTGGGATTTACAGTACAACTATGAGGGCTAAAATGGCTCTGGCTTTAGCTCAGTATGAGGACCTTTTCTAGCTTGTTAGAGGTATTCCTTTATGGCGTAAGAATGGCTTGACGAATCGGGTATAGTGCGGCCTCTGTCCTCATGTGTATAGGCTGTGTGTTATTGTGCCATCAGGAAGGGGGGCTCTACATCTGTTTGCCGAGTGAAATCTAATGGCCCTAACTTGTTAGACGAACCTTTGAAAGGCTTCATAGTGTTTCCCTGCCTGCTCACCTTGGAAGTGTTTTGGGAGTCGCGATCCCGGGCATATGGGTAAACATGACTCACAGTGAAAGTGTATAACCTCTGCAGAGTGTAAAACTGTTATAACAGCCGTGCTCACGGTCACGAGTGGCCTTGGACCCTTACAGAATAAATGATGAACACTGATGATAATGATAACACTGATGATATTAATGCTCATTAATGATTATTGTTTCTTGCTATACATTATTCTCGTATACATGATCATGAGGTTATTTGGGCTTATGGTAAACTTGTTGCTACTCAATTGCTAAAAGATGACTTAATAAAAGCTATCGCAGTAAACTCGTGTCAAACCTTTTGAGCCTCATGAACCCTATGATATATTTGCTGAGTTCGACATGGACTCACTCTTGCTATTTCCCCCATCTCAGGAAGGGTACCAGATTTCTAGATTCTAGAATTTGTTAGGCTTGTGATCAACCAGTCAGTTTGATCCTGGAGTGAAGGTTACACCCGGTGCTCGGAGTTGTCTTTCCGCTGTGTTGTTCTCTAAGGTATATTTTATACTATTGCGTTATGTTAAATAAGCATTTGTCTTTTGATATTACACTTATCTGCGGCTATATGTGAGATTTGACTTCTTTATTTCACATATAGTGTATATCTGGTTTTGTCCTTAAAACCGGGTGTGACAACTTATCACTTCAATAAAAAGGTTAGATATGGATTAAGTCACACTTTCAGTTACATTGGGTAGCAGTATCTCTATATCAAAACATTACCTACCAAAACATGCATCTGAAAAAACTAGCAAAACACACCTGCAGTTATATTAGATGAAATAAGACGACGACATAAAACTAGTTGTGGTGCAAGGTACCATTGTTAACATGGATATAATTTACATTAACTGAACTATTTTTATCTACCAATCAGAGTATGCCGAGAGCTCCAAAACCAGAGGACCAGACCAACAGAAACTTACTTATTTAGAATTCCATATAACGTTATTCATTCAGCATAGCAATCAGAACTGAAAATTGATGTGCTAGTATTAAAAAACTAGCCCAAGAGCTGCATTAACATAGGCTCATAGTGTTACAAAGACAAATATTCCTAAAAGATTTAAGAAGGAACAAACATTCACAAAGATGGATTTGACACCTACAACTTATATCCTAGAAATAGAACACAAGATAACTTATATCATGTGGTCTCCATTGTGAGCACAAAATCAGAGCACAAAATCGCAGTTGTATCAGTCTTCCGATGTCTGAACCTGTAGATGTCCACACCAAGCATAGCATTTGATGAAACAAACTAGCAGTAGCAGACAACAGATAACAAGCTACTCATTAGAAAACACGAGTTGTGAATGGAAGGCAGGCATGATAGCAGGACATACACATCAAGCATCAGATTGAAAAAAAATCGCTGAGAGAGAAGCAGAGCCGTGCTCCATAATTCAGTTTTTAGTGCTTGCAGTCATCATAGCACAAAAGCAATACAGAGAAGAGCAAAATGCGTGCCAAACATGAGAATGGATGCATGAGACGACAGAAACAAAGAGGAGGTCGGCTGCTCCCCACCCAACCCCCCTCCCCTGGCCCCAGCGCCAGTGCCCCAGGCGCGTCCCATCGACTGTCCTCGATCGCAACTAACAGGCAATGGACAAAGCAAGAGGGCTTGCAGCTGCGTCGCTGCTCCTAGCCCCAGCGCCCCCGCCTCGTGGTTGGCTGGCCGCCCCGGTGCCCCCGGCCCCTGCACCGCACTGCCGCCCCTAGTCAGCGCATCCGGCTCTGCCCACCACGTCGCCCACCCTCACCCGGCGGCACGCCCTCACCCACCCGCACGCAGTAGCTCCTCAACACAAAAGCAAATAGACAAACATACGAAGAAGAAATACACTTACAAAAATCGATGGGCCAGGGGTTCCTCTGCGGCCATCGGCACGGGGCGCTCGGAGATCTCCAACCACCGCCGGCCGCGGGCACAGGGGGAAAAGCAGCGCGGGCACAGGGGGAAAAGCAGCGCGTGAAGGCTCAGCCACACCCACGCCACAGCTCGCCACAGCTCAGCGGACTGCCGCCGGAGGCTCCGCCCCACCCACCGTCTGGCGCGGCGCAAAGTGAAAGCGGCGGCGAGGCCACCGCTAGTGCGCTCACGAAGCGGAAAGATTGGGGAAGAAAGGAGCGGTCGGTGGGAGAAGAAAAGAAAAGAATAGATGGATCACGGGTTTGCGGGTTTCAAAAGATGTAGTTCACGGACCCGTCAGCGTGGCTGTACAACCACAAAGCCGCATGAATCTTGAAGCAAAAACAATGGCCTAGAATTTGACAGATTTCAACAACAAAAATCTGTTGACAGATAAATAGCAAAACTCTTTTTTTATTGATCTGTTGATATCCTGCATTGTGGAACTTGCATAGTAGCAGATGTTAGTAGTGTGTTTTAGGTAGCGATGGATGCGCGCAACGCATTGTCTCGACTCTCGAGGCCAGGTGTATATATATATATATATATATATATATATATATATATATATATATATATATATATATATATATATATATATATATATATATATATATATATATATATATATATATATATATATATATATATATATATATATATATATATATATATATTGGTCATGCACGCAGAATCGCAGATGCAAAGTGGCATGCAACAGAGATCCAAATGCCACGGCCATCCCATCCCTCGGATCCTACGTCCATCCGCCTTTTATCTGACATGAGTAGATGGATGAGATCCACATCGGGGCACTGCATATGCATGGATCATCAGATCATGCGTCATGTTCATGTCTGAGAGAGTAGTAGTATGTGACACCAACCAAAGTGTGGTGGTAGATCTAGAAGCGAAGAACACACGGAGGCAGCCGGATCTCTGTCACGCCAACTTGCTGCTCGCGAAGGATCCACTGGTGGGCCCAGGCCTTCCACATGCCATTATAAGATAGCAGTACTGTGCTACAGTATTTCTTTGCCATACGTACAAGTACAATACAAGACACACCGGAGCAGAGCAAAGCACCAAGCACAGTCCTGTGCTAGTACTACAACTCTTTTCCTTCTCGAAGACTGACAGACTGTGATCGTGCTTTTTGATCCCTGCCGGTGCCGGGAGCTACTACTCTACGTATTGGACAGTCCGGTTGGAAAGTGAAGCGGAGGCCGTCGCATCACGTCTCCACCGCTGGCCTTTCCTAGCAGCAGCAGCAGTACTTACTCTGCAACAGTAGACACAATGCATTGGCTCTGCAACAGAACATGCAGCACTGACGAGTGGGACACAGAGAGAGAGAACACCCTAGAGGCAAGTGAGTGGCACAGGTCCAAATCTTGATTCTCAAGCAAAGGCGATGTTCCCTCTTCGCTCCTTTTTTAGCCTTTTGACCACCCTTGTAGTTGTACTCCTAGCCCCCCCCCCCCCCCCCCCCCCCCCCAAGCGTTTCGGGGTAGGCACGCATAAACATTGCTGCAGCATCTGCATGGGATCCAATGCCAGACCTGGGCAGGCCACTTCACTCCCTTCCAGGATGATCTGTCTGGCGCCACTGTGCCTGGGACTCTGGGTGGGAGAGAAGCTGAGCCCAAAAGCCTGCAGCGGGAAGAAAGGCAGCGAGGTGGCCGGTGACGGTGATGGTGACGGTGATGGTGGAGTGAACAACAACTGATGCTTCTTTACCCGTTCGAGTTTAAAGCTTCTTCTCCCCGTCCCCCACCATCCCGTGTTCGGTATTGTTCCTCCTCTGCCCTCCAAGTTTAAAGCTGGGGATGCGTGGCTGCAACATCATCATGATGTCGAGAGTAGAGTGCTCCAAATCCCCGTCCATCCATACCTGTCATCTCCGTCTCTGCTGGGAACCCAAATAATAGAAAGAAAACTACCTTCGTTATAAACAAAAATATATATCATTTTTTCTGAGAAACCAACCAACACTACTACACAAAAGATTTTACGAGGCGTTTCGAAATTGGGCTCGCACTACTGAAAACTCGAATACTTCTGTGGGTGACGAATTTTTCTGTGTGTTTTTTTCGCTACTCATGGAAAAATTGCAATTTTTTGTGGGTTCCCAAAAAACGCACAGAACAATAGGAAAACCCACAGAATAATTATATAATTTTTCTGTGTGACGATACACACATAAAAAGTGAAATTATTCTGTCGGTATTTTTAAAACACACAGAAAAATAATTCGCACATACAGAAAAATATCAATTATTCTGTAGGTTACTATATTACCCACAGATTAAAATTACGTACTCACAGAAAAATAAGTCGCGCGCCTGTAAATTTAGCTTTGGCGCTGTGTTTTTGGTGTTGCCGCCTAGCTTTTGGTATTGGCGCCTCTAGCTTTTGATATTGGCGCCTCTGTGGCATAGAAAAGGAAGTGAAAAAAAATAAAATAAAACCCCCCCTAAACCTAAATCATGCCGCCAGCCCATCCCTCTCCAATTGGTATGCGCTGCCCGTCTCCCTCCCGTCGGCCCCGTCCAGCGCCGCCTCCATCTCCCGTCGCTCCCTCCTCTCCAGCTCCAGTCCGCCGCCCCCATCTCCGTCACCCCCGTCCAGCGCTGCCTCCATCTCCCGTTGCTCCCACCTCTCTAGCTCCAGTCCGCCACCCCCATCTCCACATTCGGCCCCCTGCCCATCGCCAGCCACCTCAGCTCCATGGCCGCCGCCCGCCGCCCTTGGTCCGCCACCGGCCGCCGCCCATAGATCTGCATCCTGTGGCACCACACCAAGGAGGTTCGACATCCATCTCCGCCACCAATCCACAGGCGGCGTAGCACCTACAGTGCACGTGACCCTAGGGCGGCCACCGGCCGGCCAGGAGCATCAAGACCCGCCACCCCTGGTCTCCCTCCCGTCCGGCGCACGTCCCTGCACACGTCCCCATTGATCTCCACCACCCTTGATTTTCGATTGAAGTCTGCTTCCCTCAAGATTTGGCCACCAGTGCTGTCTCCGTGAAATCTGAATCGAGTTCTCAGGTTCCATGTTTCTCTCTGAAAATGTGAACTTTCTTTCTCTATGTGTGGCTATATGTATACAGTGAGAAACAAACTGAGCTTGCACCATTGCTAGTAGTCTGAGCATATGGCCCTTTGCTTATTCATTTTGCCGCACATTTAAGAGTCGAATGTTAAAGATTGAGCACTTACAATAACGTTTTGTTTGGTGAAACCAGTTTCGTGTCTGTCAATAGAATATGCTGTCCTTAGGTTTTGTGAAACCAGTTTCGTTTTTCTGTCAACAGAGTATGTTATGCTTTGGTCTGGGTAAACCAGTTTTGTTATTGTCAGCACAGTATGTTAAAGTGATGCGGCTTTATATCATTCTAATCAGGTGTATTCTTTTCTATGATTAGATTATGTGCAGGAATAGAGGCGAAAGCTCATGATGATTACCTATTGAGTAACAAGATACAGTTCCTTTGTTGCTTGCTATAGCCAGCCACATCTGACATCCTTTTGGATACACACTAGTACTAGTATTTTGTCTAAGATAGCATGTAGTACTAGAATGTACGCAGGCTTAGGTTCAACCAGTATATGAATGTGCGACAATGGTGCTGTCTCCGTGAAATCTGAATCTATGCTAGTTAATTTTCGTTTTAACTGAGCATAAGTTTGGCCACTGCAGTCACCTACTTAACATCGGTTTTGAAAATTAAAGATAAGAGCTGATAGGTAGACAATGATTTTAGGAATTCAACTTTATCATATGCTTATCTCAATATTGGTGCAGTATGTTGAAACACATTATACACAGATTAAAGCTAGGCACATAAAACTCAGATTGTATCATTGTGTCAGGCTTAGGCATCGAGACCTGATGATGATCAGAATACACTAATTTCTTCTTAGTTAAGCATAAGCATAGATCAATCTGGAATGAAATCCAGGGCATATCGTTAGGCTCCTCTGCTCCTATGTAAATTTATATTGTACAAAATTAACATAATCCTATGCTGCAAGACAGTTCAAGCTATTCTTTTCACCTATATATGCAACAAGACCTATGAATGTGTCTTTTTAAAGCATGGTTCTGATGTATTGCAGTGGAAATTTTGGGCTAAGCAAGGGCTCAAGGTTCCTATTGGAGGTGTACTTTCAAGACTGAAGAATTGTCCAGGACCTGTGATTGAGACTAAAAGATATACTTATCTATTTGCTATATGTTGTTATTCTACATTTTATTTGTGTGCCATTTTTCTGAGTTTGGAATGTCTGTCCTTGCACTAAAAATAATTGAGGTTCCTTTGTTGTGATATCTAATATATTAATATTTGAAACAGAACTAGTTAATATGTCAAACAGAACATGGATGTATAATGGTTGGCAACGTGGCAAATCTCCCTCAAATGAATGGATTGATGGAACCACAAAATTCTTGAATAGTGCATTTTCAATTCCTGGTGTAGTTGAAAATGATACCATTAAGTGTCCTTGTGCACAATGTCGGAACTACTTTAGATATAAAAGATATACTATAGAGATGCATTTGTATAGGAATGGTTTTAAGGAAGGCTATGAAACTTGGACTGAGCATGGTGAGGAGCTGATTTCACATGACGATGGATATGATGGTGTGGGAAATAGAGAGAGCACTGATGAAGTTGACCAGATGGATCAAATGTTAGTAGACCTTGCTAGGCACCATCCACCTATACTAGATGCTGAACCAACAGCATACGCTAAAGCTTTCTATAGGATGGTTGCTAGTGCAGATGAGTCGGTGCATGATAGAACCACACACTCATGCTTGTCTGCTGTAGCTCGTTTGTTTGCTGTCAAGTCACGATACAACATGTCCGTCGCTGAATATGATGATATACTAGGCATAGTACATGAACTCCTTCCTCCTGACTCCAAGTTACCTAATGACTTCTATCAATCTAGGAAATTATTAGAGGGTCTTGGTATGTAATATATCAAAATTGATGTTTGCTATAACAATTGCATGTTATTCTACAAAGATAATAAGGACAAAGATAAATGTGATTTTTGTGGTGCTAATCGGTATGTGGAAGGGCGAACAAAGGTTGCACGCAAAGTTTTGCGCTATCTTCCAATCACAGATAGGCTACAAAGGCTATATGTACATGGGGAGACAGCCAAGTTAATGAGATCATATAGTCCCACAATATGTGGTAAGATGGTGCACCCTTGTGACGGAGAGGCTTGGCAACAATTTAATGTGTACTATCCAGATTTTGCAAGCGAAAAAAGAAATGTTCGCCTTGAAGTAGCAACAGATGGTTTCCAACCATTTGATGTGAATGTTGTGCCTTACTCATGTTGGCCAGTCTTTGTCACCCCACTACGCCTTACTCATGTTGGCCAGTCTTTGTCACCCCACTGAACCTACCTCCTGGCACATTCTTAAGGTTTGAGTATATTTTCCTCGCACTTGTTGTTCCTGGTCCAGAGCATCCTGGTAGAAAATTGAACATTTTAATGCAGCCCTTAGTTGATGAATTTCATGAAATGTGGAAGGGGCTCACAACATGGGATGCTTCATTGAAGGAGGAGTTTACAATGAGAGGAATCTACCTTTGGTCAGTACATGACTTTATGGCATATGGGGACTTTTCTGGCTGGAGCACCCATGGTAGGTTTTCATGCCCATATGGGTGTGGGTGTCGAGGATTCCTACTCCCTAATGGTTGTAAGTCTTGCTGGTTTGATACCTATAGGCATTTCTTGCCTGAAGATCATCCATTTAGAAGTGAAGCTAATGCTTTTCGCAAGAACACCAAGGTGTTTGATGAGCCACCTAAGTACTTAACAGGGGAGGAAGTGCAAGCCCATGTGAACCAGTTTGCTGGTGATACACAAACCTATGGTAGATTGCATAATTGGACACATGTACTTTGTTTTAGACAACTTCCATATTTTCATAAGTTGCTACTTCCACACAATATTGATGTGATGCATAATGAAAATAATATGGGTGAAGCCATATGGAACACATGTTTTGACATAGCTGAAAAGAGCAAAGATAATGTGAAGGCTAGGCTAGATTTGGTAATTATATGTAATCGTCCTTCCATGCATTTGGTGCAAAAGAGCAATGGGCAGTGGGATAGGCCTAGAGGTCCATTTAGCGTTCACAAAGATGTTAAGCCAACCATCTTGCAATGGTTCAAAGAATTGTAGTTCCCTGACTCATATGCATCCAATCTGAAGCGTGGTGTGAATCTGTTGCAAAAGAAATTTTTTGGACTAAAATGTCATGATTATCACATCTTTATGGAAAGGTTGCTCCCTGTAGTGTTTCATGGGTTTTTGCCAGATAATGTGTGGCGTTGTTTGGCAGAGCTTAGTTTCTTCTATCACCAATTGTGTGCCAAAGAGCTTAGAAAAGATGTTGTCCGCTCTTTGGAAGAGAATGTTGCGGTGCTTTTTTGCAAAATGGAGAAGATATTTCCTCCTGGTTTCTTCAATGTTATGCAACATCTCGTCATACATCTGCCTTATGAAGCACGATTAGGTGGTCCTGTCCTAGCACGTTGGTGCTATCCATATGAGAGGTAAATCTAGAAATAGTCAAATAACCAGTTTGTTTATGTCACCGACAGTAAGTTAGCTATTTGTAATACGTTGCTCTCACTTCGTAGGTGTATCCAAAAACTTAGGAAAAAAGTAAGAAATAAGGCTCGTGTTGAGGCTGGCATTGTTGAGGCATTTCTTGTTGAAGAGGCGGCAAATACACTAAGTCTATATTTTAGACCCCATGCTCCATCTATTAGAAATAAGGTGCCTCGCTATGATGATTGTGCATCTTTATTTCAAGGTACTTGTGACCTTGACATTTTTAAATGCCCGGGTCGTTGCATGAGCCCTAGAAGCGTTCGTGAACTCTCAAACAAGGAGTACAAGGTTAGTTTTCTATACATATTGACAAACATGCCGGAGATGGATGCTTTTTTCACGTATGTTTTGCCAAAAACATCATTTTTGTTCTGTTCTAGATTTTTTATTATATAGGCATAACCAGAATTTTGTTCATGTAGACACTTTGATAATGAACAGTGGAAGAGCCATATAGCTCCCACAGACCAGCAACGTCGTGATTTAAGGTTAAATGGTTGGAAAAATAGCCGTGGTGTACAATCTGGTCCAAAATTTTTTGATTGGTTCAAAGAGCAAGTAATTTTCTCATACACTACAGCCTTTGTTCTGTTCTAACATTATGAATTATGGTATAAAACTTATCACATATTTTATGTTTTTTCAGTGCTTGAAATCAACTAGCATACACAAAGCTCTGTTCCAAATGTCCTATGGTTATTGCCCTCGAGTTAAGTCCTATGGGTGTTATGATGTCAATGGCTATAGATTCCGTTCAAAGAAATATGAAAGTGGAAGAGTGGGGTTAACAACAATCAATAATGGTGTTTGTGTAACTTTTTTGATGAATCAGACAATGCTCTAGAGTATTATGGTATCATAGAAGATATAATTAAAATTAAGTGGGAAGGCAGCATGAAACTAGAGTTGGTGCTATTTTATTGCTCCTGGTTTGATCCAACACCCAATGGGTTGAGGCGTACTAAAGATCTAGGCTTGGTAGAGATCAATCATACATTAAGATTATCAAATTTTGACCCATTTGTGATGGCTAGTCAGGTTACTCAAGTGTACTATCTGTCATACCCATGTAAGAATATGGAGCTATCTCCATGGTGGGTTGTCTACCATGTTGCTCCACATGGATGTGTACCTATGAATGAAAGTAGTAGTGAAGCTATGGATATGGAAGGGGTAGTACAGGATGTCTACCAAGCGGATGGTTTCGATGGCACCTTTGTCATTGATTTGAGTGATGCCTTGGACTCCATAATTGCAGTGGGATCAGATGAGGTTACTGACCCAAAAGACTTGAAAGCAATCTAGAAACAAGTTGTTTTGGACGAGGAATATGATGAAGAAGCTATTGAAGAAGAGGAGGAAATGGAAGAGGATGATGAAGCAATGCATGAAGAAGATGAAGAAACTTATGATCCAAATGATTTTTGAATATGCAGTTCAGAATATATGTTTTAGTTATGCCATTTGTTATGCATAAGATCCTATGTAACTGTTTTTGAATATGCAACCATCGGTCCAGTATTATTAATATATCAGTTTGCAAGTGTGCTTCGGTATTACTAAATCTGAATTCATGTTGTTTTCTTTCCAATCCTTTTTCCTAGTTTGCTGCCCCTCCAATAATTTGTTATCTGATGCAATATGCAGTCAAGTATTATTTTTGTCAATATGCAGCCAGCAGTCTAGAACTATTAATATTTTGTTATCTAACATATTGTATCAACTGCAGATGGTCTGTACACACAACAAACATATAGCCAATTATCGTGCAGCTAAAAGGAATGATGGTTCTAAAAGTGCAGGCGCTGCCATGGTCCATTCCATTCAACACACACGCCGTGTAGCCAATAGCAGTGCAACCCAAACAAATGAAGCTTCTGGAACTGCAGGTGATGCCTCACAAATGACACCAATTGTTGAAGCTCCCCCAATAAAGCCACCCAAAAAAAGAGGAAGGAAGCCAGGGTCCCGAACAAAATTTAAAGAACCTCCACATGGTGTTAAAGTGGCTCTTAAACCAAGTGGTGACAAGTGAGTGCATGCTAATCTTATTGTCTTATTTGTACTCTGTTTTACTAATTTCTGAAAGTATGTCAATATCTTGGTGTTCACTAAATGGCTAAAGATTATTTTCGAAGGGAAGTTAACATATATAGATGGTTGTCTACTTGTGTGCACGTATAATATGAACTTTTTTCTGAAATTTATGTAAACCTGCACCTGTTACTAATTTTTGAAAGTATGTCAATATCCTGGTGTTCACTAGATGGCTACAGATTGTTTTCTAAGGCAAGCTAACATATATAGAAACCGCATGTCCGAATACTTGCATGATTCTACTTCAGTTTGCTGTCTCGTTTATGACTTGTGTTGAACTGTTACTATTTATGGTTTTTGAGCTGTGAATTCGATGATTTCTCTGTACTTCATTTTACTTGAATACTTAATCATGAAATTGGTTCTAGAATAAAATATTTTTTGTTGTTTTATACGGTTTCAACACAATGATGTAAAATGTTAGCTAGTTAAGTGTATTTAAACATCACACAAGAAAATTCTTGTCAGCTTTGTGAGTAACTCTTGTTAGTTTTGTTGTGTGAGTAACTCTTGTCAGTTTTGTTGTGCTAAACGAAGGAAATATCATTCATCTATGTAAGCACAGAAGGTCTATAACTCTACAGAGTCTCTCTTTTTAAGCAAATTTTTGTACCTTTTGGGGATTAGTGGAACACATTTCAAATGAAAAATTATATAGGGTTCAGTCATGTGTATGCTTGCTGATAATTTAGTTAGTCTTTTGCTCTAAATCATTGGAAAGTCATTTTAATATGTGCCTCGTTGGGTATGACCAATTAATGACAAGGCATCTCTGGGAACACAAATATGCGTAAACAGGTAACTATGGCTGCACCTATCTGTGCCCCAGGATCTCTATTTCCTAGTACTTTTTTGTTGTCATCAAGAAATTTCTTGAGGAGAAGAGCAAATTGCTAGTAATGGTTGAGTTCTCTCATTCCACAAATTTGCATCTACCATATTGGTCAACTTGGGCAAACAAGCTTCAAAAAATAATGACAATGGCACAAATTTGCATAGATCACTTGAACTGTAAAAGCAACAATTTTTAGTGGACTTAGACATTCCACTTGAACTGTAAGCTGCTCATCACACTCAACTATTTTAGCAACCACTAGTGCTTAGATGGTTGTCTACTACTACAGTTACTGTCTTTATGACTTGTGCACCTTGGAATGTATTGAGTGAACCATGAGATTAAATTTCTTGGATATCCTAGCAGCCTTTTGTGCTGACCTGCTACTATATAATTTATTTACAGGCAGTTCATGTATGTTTACTACCCGCCACCTTACAAATACACTACTCAGCTTGGGGTCATACTTAGAAGAGAATATCCAGGTGTGATTGTCGAGGTGGATGAGAACGGTGATGAATTCAAGCGCTTAGCTTTCAATTGGGCTGATTATTTTCATAAAAATCCTGGTGCTAAGGGAATGGCTAGGGGAGAAAATGTGGTTTCTGAATTTTGGGTAAGATACCTATGTTTAACCTAAAATTTCTGAGCAACATCTAAAACTTGGAATTTCTTAAGATATACAGAATCTAAAACCTATGTTCATGGTTCTATACACATGCAGCGTTTGTTCCAAGTTGCAGCAGGAGATCAACAAGAAGCGGACTGTGTTCTAGAAGGCTGTTTGAAGAAAAGGGTGAAGGACATGATGTATCAAGTCCGTGTCGATGCTGTCAAAGAGTACTACAGGGAAATAAAACACATATAAATCAAAGATGCAGTAGCGTGCCATATTGACCTTGACTATGAGCAATACAAGCTAGAAAATCTTGAGTGGTTGAATGATGAGGTATGGCTCTACCTTTGTGCTTATTGGTGCTCAGATGAGTTCAAGCTAAAACGTAAGAGGGGACAAACATCTCGCTCAAGTAATGAAGATATTGCTCAAAACAGAGGAGGATCTAGACCATTCACATAAACACAAGTATTGGTATGCATGTGTATATTCTTTAATGTCTTTTTAGGAACTTAGTAGCCTACTATATATTCATATCTCATATGAAAATTTACTATTTTTTAGGAAGCTAACTTTGGACCACAGAAAGCAACCCCTATTAATACATTTGCTACAATGAAATATGGCTTGAAAAGCCTAGATAGCAATGGTAGATGTGGTCCAATCAGTTGCCGCAAAGCACAAAAACGCATGGTATGTATGTGATGTCTTGTTATGAAAATTGACATGTGTGCTAAAAATTTCTGCTTGTGAAGTTCTAGTGTGTATACTACGAGTACTTAAATGTCATCTTTTGTGGAATTTGGTAATACAAAAGTTGTAGATAATTTAAGTATCTTCACTGTCCTAAAATTTCATGGCTTCAGGTCATAAGGTTTGGGAGTTATAGTTTTATGAAGTTTCCTGTAAGGTCATATTCATATCTGGTCAGCAGTGCTTCTTTGTGCTTTTTCACCCTGTTAACTTAAGAATCAGGTCTATGTTATAACTAGAAAGATGTGGAGAACTTCTTACACTTTCCAAAGTGCTAAAGAACATGATTTTCCATGATCTAGAACTCTAGTTATGATTTATTTAAGTGACTGTCTTGCCGCTGTCCAGAAATTTCAGAATACAACTTTAGCATGTTTTGGCTATTTGTACATCTATAGAAACATGTTTCTTTGTAGGATGACTACCTTGCTGCTGTTAAGAGGATAGAATGTGCAAATGAAGAGGATGGAGACCCTACAGACATGGAAATGGATGGGCATGAGGTTGAGCAGCAACAATATTTGAATGGAAAGACGCTATATGATGTGTCTAGTGGTGGCCCGAGAAAGCATGGGCGTCTTGCCATAGCAAATGTTGTGGTTAAGTCTTCAGATGTCAGGGCAGCCGGAAGGGAAAGAAGTGTTTGTCCATCAAATTCAATGACTATGCAAAATATGTCTCGCGAAATGGAACAGCTACGTCGTGCAAATGGAAGGCTAGAGCAAGAGAATCGTGAATAGGACAATGCACTTGAGCAAAACAAAGTTCTTGTAGAATTGGTACTGGTACGTGCACTGCTCCTGTAAATACTTTACAAATATTATATGTGAATTATCTAATGATTTGAATCTAAAATATCTGTGCTTGCAATACAATTATAGAAACTTTGTCAGGACACAGGAAGGGTAGTACTAGAAGAAGCATTACGACGCTTGTCCACCACGCAAGCAATTGTGAGTATATCTTCATTTCCACTATCAACATGTTTTGTAGTTGTCATATCCATCACTTAGAGATTTTAAGATGGAAAGGAAATAGAAGCTAATTAGTATTTTGTGGGGTATTGTTCAGAATGGCAACACAAAGTGCAGTAGTGAGAAAGTGGCCTCATATTGATTGTTGTATAGCTACTGCAGTGAATTTGCATGGCTATTGCATTGAGGAAGTGGCCTTATGTTGGTTTGTAATGTTTCACACCTTAAAAACCAGTGGTTTGAACACTTTAACCTTGTCTAATTCATGGTACCACATTCAAATGACTTCACATCAAATTTAGAGGCTTTGTTGTGTTATATTGTTGGGAGACAATTCTATTTACTGATATAACTTTGTTCACATTCAGGCAACTGGTTCTTCTCATGCGGCCTTAGAATCTGCCAACAATGCTAATGATGTTTGCCACACCGATGGGGATCTTCATGCTGCAAACATTGGCAACAATGGAGGTGATGCATCGATGTGATGGTTGTGTTTAGTTGGAAAACATGGATGTGGTGGTGGTTTCTTCTTTTGAAGAGTTATGCTTTGGCAATTAACTAGTAGGTGGCTCTAATCTGTTAGCTTTAGTTTTAGCTACAATATGACTCAATGATGCATGTTGGACTCTCTAATCCATCTTGGCGGAAACTTGAACTGCTTAGATGAGATGGTAATGCTTTTGAATGTATTGATGCTGGAACATTTGGACATCATCTACATGTAGCCTGAATGCTATGAATGAATGTGCTGAACATTTGGACTCCATCTTTATATGTATGTTATTATAATGTTGGGATGAAATTGTTGTATGGACAGTCCATATTTCAACATGCTATTGCTATTGTTTCTATATAATTATTGTATTCAATTTACTGTGTGGGCAAGTGTATTTTTCTGTCGGTGGTCTGATAACACCCTACAGAAAAAAACAATTTTTTCTGTGCGCTTAACTAACTGATAGAAAAATACAAATTTTCCTGTGAGTGCACCTCTAAAACTCTGACGGGGCAACACTAACAGAAAAAATAATTTTTCTGACGTGTTTCCATTTTTTCTGTGAGCATTAACACACAGAAATTTCCCTTTTAATCTGGGCAAACACAATTTTTCTGTCCGTGTGAAACCCACAGAAAAATTGTTTCTCACGATGAACCCATGGAAAAATTAAAATTTTCTGTCATTCTATTTCCGTGTGTTATTTTCTAACGGTACACCGTCAGAAAAATATTTTTCCGTGGGTATTCGCATTTTTCCGTGGGGTTTTGTACACACAGAAGAATTCAAGTTTCCAGTAGTGTCGGAGGCAGGCGCGCTTTTAAACCACCTCGATTAATGTCTGGTATTAACCGAGGCGGTCATTTTTTATTAACCGTGGGGGTCACAGTCAACCGTCTTGCAAAATCAATTTACCGAGGCGGGCAACCTAATGCGACCTCCTCGGTTAATATTTATTAACCGAGGCGGTTCTCCTCACATTATTGTTGACGATAGTTAAAGTATACCATGAACCATCAACCTTTCTTTCATAAATGATCAAAATGGATAAATACTATAGAGCATGAGGTTATTACTGATAGTTTTCACAAGTTTTGGTGAATTTATAATTTCTACAGGATTTATACAGAAAACCGCCAAAGAGGACCTAAATATCAAAAGATATCGCGGGATAATTTTGTGGCGTATACATGGGAAGGTTCCAAAGGACACCAGAGGACTTCACACCGAGGCAGGGCTCGAGAGCATGTCAGGTGGGGCCGGCCGGCCCCACCCCTGTGCCGCCCGGCCCCCTGTGGTGGGAAGCCACCATAAGCTTCTGGAGTATTCTTCCACCACCTCCAAGGATGCATCTCAGCCATACGTGAAGTTAGTTTGATTAAAGGGCTTGTATTCAACCTCCTGGGCTATAAATAAAGGGCAGAAACCCCCTGAAGTCAAGTCAGATCCAGAGCCAGAAACCCTAATTCCTATTCCATCAGGACTTAGACCAGCAATCAAGAGAAGATTAGTCCTCCATAGGATTTAGTCTTAGTTAAAGGTAGAGAGAGATAGAGTGCAAAAGTAGAGTTCTGGAGGAGTTCTGGCCTGTCGGTGCTCTCTTCTGCTGTATTCTGCGAGATCAAGTTCTTCTGGAGCTTGTTTCTGAGATTCTTAGGCGATCAACTTCTAATTCAAGTAAGCAATTTGTCTCTATTGTTCTTCAAATTTGCAACTCTCTTTTGAGTGCTTTGATCTTGGTAGCTTCTTGATTGAAGTAGTATTCGTAATATAAGCGTGGTGCTTAGACTAGGGTTACTTGTGGATATCCCCTAATTGACCGAAATGTGGTAGATCACGTAGGTGACAGCTCATTGAGTCCTTTGTAGTCCATCTCCCGTCGATAGGATTTGGTAGGCCAATTGGTGCTCGTAGGGAAGGAACTCTGATTTTATTCCTTGGGAGACAGCGCCCACGAATTGAGCTTTATTTGACAAAGTTTATCGAGATTGAAACTAGACAGTCCTTAGTAGTCTTCTTTATTCCCCTTTTATTGTCTAACATTGACTATGAATTCAGGTTAAGTTTATAGACCAGCTAGTTAGAACACACTCACGTACTGTTCCTTTGGGTTCGATATTAAAACCGGGATTATCTCGGTGAAGTGTTACAATGGGATAGATTTATCTGTACGCTTGCGGATACCTTATAACTTGTGTGCATTTAATTTATACCAACAATTATAAGGCCCGCTCGGTAAATAGTGGCCCAGCTTCTAGCCCAGGCAAAGCCCATACTCATTACTCTACCGGGCTCATATATAACCAAGACTTAGGTTCCTTGCTCACTCCACTTCCTCCCTCCCAGCCGCACCCACTCCCTCCCGGCGCTCCCTCACTCCGTAACGCGTGTGGCGCTCGACACTCCCTCGCCCCTCTCTCCGCTCGACACTCCCTCCTTCCATCTCTCTCGGCGCCTCCCTCCCTCTCTCCTGGTGGTCCCTCCCTCTCTCCCGTGGGTGGCGCGTGGTGGTGGAGGCACAGCCTCGCACGGGTCGCGGGCTCCCTCTCCCTCTAGCGGTGGCGGCGGCGCCCCTCCACCGAGCAGCGGCGGCGGCGGCGCCCCTCCACCGAGCAACAGCGCCGGCAGCGCCCCTCCACCAAGTAGGCAGCGGCTGCAGCGCCCCTCCTACCCTCCGGCTCGTCACCCCTCTCCCCTCCCTCTCTCTCAAGCCCCTCCCGGCGCGGGCAAGAAGCCTAGATCCGGCGGCTGGGAGGCCGAATCCGGTGGCGGGGAGGCCGGATCCGAGAAAGGGCGAGGCAGCGGCAGTGCGGGAAGGCCGGTTCCGGCGAGTTACGGCGGCAGTGCATGGATGGGCTCGGCGGGCCTGTCCATGGATTTTTCTTTTTTTATTTGATTAACCAAGGCGGGCGTTTGAACCGCCTTAGGAAAGATTCATTTACCATGACCTTTCCACCAAGGCGGTTGCGATGCCCGCCTCAGTTAATCACTTTTGCCCGCCACAGTTAATTTTTCTTGTAGTAGTGCAAAACCAAGTTTAAATAAAGACATGGAAAATCAAAAATATTTATGTACCAAATAAACACTTTAAATTAATCATGTAATGTATTTTTTTCAAGGTTGATAGTCGATACTTTTTTCTATAAATATAGTCAAACTTCAATTCATTGAGTCCTCAGCGAACAAGATGTTCACTCTTTTCTTTCATGACAGAGGGAGTACCTACGATACATGAGAGAGAAGGTGCCACCTTGGAATTCAAGCAAATCGTGTTGGATTGTGCCACGCATAGACTCCGAAGGCATCCGAACCTATATATGAATGATAATGCTGTGATGCGGACGTCCACACGCCCCATTTCTATCCGGAGCACCGTCCGCACAGACTTAGCAGCTGTGACACACTTACTCACTACCCCATATTAAACCAGCACTTACTCACCTACCCCACATTAAACCAGGAGAGACCATCGTCACCTTAGGCCCCGGGCGATTAGACGACGATGCACTCGCCCCTTTGACTGGCGAGGATGCCAGAGAAGGTTGTTGGCGCACGGCGAGCGATGGATATGCCGGGCAGCTGCAGGCTGGCCAAGCGTGCTACAGCTGTGTGCTGGGCCGGTCGTGCCTCGCCGTGCCGCGCCACGCCTAGGCTGACACGGATGCTGTCGCCGACGCCTCCTTCTCCACCACAACCCACGCAGTCGGATCCCACTGTGCAGTGCTCCATCCACCCAACCGCCTGCTAGGGTTTGTTAAAAGCGCATGTTGCAATTGTCTGTTTCTAGTATTTCATATATTTCAGAGGTATGTTGCAAGTGTTTAATATGGGTGTTGCAAAAGTAGATCGGAATGTTGCATATGTTGCAAGCGTCTATTCCAATGTTTTTTTGTTTCTTAGACGTATGTTGTAAGTGTGCTTATTTGGATGTTGCATATGTTTCACACATATGTTGCAAATGTTTTATATGGATGTTGCGTATGTTTGCAATAGTTTTCAAATGTTTTCAGATGTTTTTGTAAGTGTTTCAGACACATGTTGCAAGTGTTTTATCTGTCTTCAGACGTATGTGTGAGTGTTGCATCTGGATGTTTCAAAAGTAAATCGGGATGTTGCACATGTTGTAAGGGCGCCAATGGCTGGTGAACAGCGGCCTGCCGCAGGGTTTCGTTCCTCGCGTGGCGCGCCTCGCCCGCTCCTCTGCTCTCCCCTCCCCTCCCCTCCTCTCCCCTCCCTTCTCTTCCCTCCATCTCGACGCGGTAGTTTGAGCCTGACGAGTGCGATGCCCGCGGAGGTGATGGGCCGACGGTGGCGTGGTGGTCCCACAAGAAGCTGAGGTCTGTGCCGTCCGCTCGCTACGCGAGAAATAGAGCAGCTGCAGGCGTATGTCCGGACTTCCGGGCGCTAGTCCTGCCAATATCTGAACCTACCTCGTTTGGATTGAGGAGTGGAGCCGTGCCATCCGGCACCGAGCGGTTTGTGTGTAGGTACGGCTGCAATTCAATTCTGAGAACCAACTCACCCGTCACAAAAACAAAGGGATGCCCATTGTGATCCTTGGTGGGTATCGGATCTTCAGAATTAGTCGAGCTGCTTGTTGTGGATGGATGGATCCATGGAGGATTGGACTGGAGCATGCAAGGAAAGGTGGGGGATGGATGGGCAGCGTGGGCAGGCTGGGGATGTACTTTGTGCTCTTTTGTCCAATTGTCCCGGCACTGCACTGCACTTGGCGTGGGAGAGGAGAATCTTCCATTCATGAGAGCAGCATGCATGGGGATGGCCAATGGCATGGTAGTGTGGGGTGAACAGCTAGTTTCTTTTTAACCTCCCTGGAGGCTGCTAGATGGATGGATGCCTGTGTCCAGACCAGTCCTTATTTATCTCTGTAAATTTCCTATCATCCTATCCTACATGCCTTACATTCCTCCTCCTGGATGCCTGGTTGTCTGATTTAAAAAAAATGTCGAGTTGCAACAGGTTTGTTTGTTGTTGTTCAGTTGAGTTGACAAATGACAGTGGCTGGCACAGGCACAGATCGCAGGGGGAGCTGCGGCGAAGAGGCGAAGAAGCCGCTTGTACATGTGCAGAGCAAGCAGCCTCACAACAGTCACATGCAGGCATGTGGAGGAAGCTACTGGGTGGATCCATCCATGTCCATGGTGATTGAATTGCCTGATTGGCGATGGAAGCTGATGTGATGTGCATGCATGCTGGGTGAGTGGGGGAGAGGATCGGAGAGACAAACAAGGGGAAGAAGCCATCATGAGACGAGAGACCCGGATGGCACGGAGAGCATCCATATTTTATTTTCTGTAACGTAATGTAAAGCATTTGGTATTTCCTCTTTTGTTAGCAGGGGCTAGTGGTGGAAAAGAATTATATTGCTCATTTCTCCTATATTTTAGGTGCCTGAATTTTAAAATAATTTGAGAGTTGAGGCAATACTTTTGTACCACCAATTAGTATAAGTAAATTGTTACTTTTGTGATTTGTTATTGGTCTTTGTGTCATAACACATCATTTTTTTTGTTCTTCTCGGACTATAAAAATAATTTTAAATTATTAATTGTTTTTGTGCCAGCATAAATCATATTTTATCGGCTTGTGGTTTTATCTAACGGTTTTTATTCTCAGAACCGAAAATTGCATATTGTTCTTACAGAAATTGCAATAAACTTAAGCTGCAATTTTAATAAATATATACAATAACCATCGCTGAAAGAAAACTAAAATTAAGACACTTGAATGTTAGAGGTCAACATTATAATAAACGCTGATCGGCGGAACATGATGCCGGGTCCACACCAGAGATCCATTCGCATTCACTAGTAGGTGAACAGAACATGAGAATAAGACTATGAGTAAACAACACTGCGTGTAATAACAACCGTACCCTATTTCTTTTCCCCCAACTAAATGTCACTTATAATTTAGGATAAAATTCCAAACGCTCGATACATTTTATTTCGTGATAGAGGGATATCTAAAACTCACTACCTAACTAAAGTTTAGTCCTTTGCTGTTTAGATACATAGGCTGCCCGCGGACCGACTAGGGAATTAGCTAGTTGTTTCGAAAAGAAAAGAAAAGAAAAAGACAGTGAATTAGTTGGTAGGTACGGTATAAGTAAAAATTTCTTCACTTGTTTGGATGATCTGAAACTAAGAGTAACAATTAATCCAGGTACCAAACCAGCCCTAGAGTACTCCTAACCTCCTGCTCTTAGTAACGAGCCGCTCCAGGCATGTCTGCAGTTTCCGCACCCTCTGCAGGCAGGCAGGCAGGCAGGCAGGCAGGTTTCACCACGACGAAACCAGGCGATCAATGTAGGGCCTTGTTTAGACGAGAGAATTGGAGAGAAAAACACTGTATCAGAATTCCTGTAGCATTTCGTTTGTATTTGGTAAAAATTATCCAAATTTTGACTAATTAGGCTTAAAATGTTCGTCTCACTGAGTACAACAAAACTGTGCAATTAGTTTTTGATTTCATCAACATTTAGTACTCCATGCATTTGCCGACATTTTGATGTGACGGGGAATCTTCTTTTTGCATAGTGAAATTTGGGGAGAATTGGGGAACTAAACATGGCCTAGGGTCCCCAAGTCAAACCTAGCAGCAGCACGGACGGATGGGCGACGCACGCCATGAGGACACCACCAAACCACCACCAGTGCGTGTGCGTGTGCGTGCGCCGTGCAGTGCATGCAATGCAGATGCAGCCTAGGATTCTTCTAGGGAGCGAGCGACAGAAACGCCATTCCCATCGGCCATCGGCCATCGCCACGTCGAGAGTCATTGACCCTTTTTTCCTCCCCCCTTCGCACGGACACAAAACGTTACTACCACGGTTCACGGCAGCATGCAGTAAAATAGAAATTGACTGCTCTCTCCGTTCACCGGTGAGGCGGTGACCGGACCAGCACAGCAGAACGGCTCTGCTGCTGCAACTGCATGTTCTGTTCTCTATATGCGTCTGACAGCAGAGGAAGGGAGATCTTCCCCTGCCTGCTGCTGACCTGCTGTGCCTGCCACTGTCACGGCGTCCGTCCTCACAGCGCGTGTAGTAAAAAAATATTTTAAATTAAACAAAACTTAAATATATTGATAAATACAACAACACTTGGTATTTGATATACTAATTGTTGACAACAAAAAAATATCCATTTTCTGAAGTTGTCAAAATGTGTAACAGATTTCACCATTATGTTCCTCTCGTCGAGATGGTAAAAAAAAACATATATGGAACGTCCAATTTGGGGTCCGGATGAGAGAGTTGTGCCTCCAAGAAAATGTATGAACTACCGGTACTACCGGTCCGAGATCACCGGTACTACCGATCCGAGAAGGTTTGATGCAGATATGAACTACCGGTACTACCGGTCCGAGACCGGTACTACCGATGGATGGTGGTAGGTGGCGTAGTTTGGCGTGAAAATGAACTACCGGTACTACCGGTGGACCCTGACCGGAAGTACCGGTAGGTGTTTATTTCGAATCTGACTTTTAGATCTCGAACCGATTTGTTTCTAGATCGGTTTTTGGACGTGGGAAACTTAGAAAATAAGCCTTGTAGAGGTTTCCTACTAGGATAAGACCACCCCTCTATATATATGAGAGGATCATGGCCGATTGAGTTCCCATCTATCCGATCGTCATACAAACAAATCAATCTACTCCTTTTATCCCTTTTCTCTTCTCCTTTAACTCCATGTTGTTCATCCCTTGATCCATGACCAAGGATGACGTCCTAGGCTTGCCAGCCAACCTAGGGCAACCCGGCGACGTCCTTGCCCTGACGGGGTCCCTCCCGGGCGAGAGCTTCGACGGTTTCTTTACTAGTTTGCATGAAAACTAGCCGGTTTTTTGTCACGTAAGCGCGATTGGTTATCCTTTGGTGGTTTGCTTGTAAACCTCTCTGTGCTTCACCACGAAAGAGTGATATCTTGTTGTGTTCTCCGGTCCGTAGCGACTCGGGCGTCCAATGCCCTTTCTGATGTGTGATTCGGACCACATCCGACGTCAACACACTTTTTGGCGACTCCGCTGGGGAAAAAGATTACTTCGGCTTCACTTTTTGTTGCTGAAATCTCTTTGCCTTAACCCTATTCTTCGCTGATATATCTTCTTGAGCTCGCCATTACCGTTGCATCTGGCCCAAAAGGCCGATCGCATATGGTTTTGAACCCTTGTGATCTTGCTTATAAATTTGCAACGTGTTGCGCTTGACATTGGAAAATTCAGAAAGGCGGTCAAGTTCTAAATCATGGAGTACCAAGGTGGTTCATCACAAAACTACTACAATTACCTCAAGGTACAACTTGCAAATACATCTTATGATCCTAATGGTTATTTTGCAAGTCATATAAGCTCTCATGTTGGTGTTGCTAGGTGTAATGATACTAAATATGTTGCATCAGCTGATACTTTTGATAACGCTTCTCATCATACACATCATATTTATGGATATCATGGTCAAGAGTCGATGTCAACTTTAAATTCTTTGAATTTTGATGCTACTAGCAACATACAACATGTAAATCCTTATTCATCGGCTATAAGTTCACAATATGTGGTTTCACCACATGACATGCCGATGAATGAGAGAATTGGCTTTGATAATACTAATTATTTAGCCAATTGCTCTCAAAATTCAGCACTATATGCCAATGCTCCTATTCATAATTCGGCTTCACATGTTACTCCCAACTCAAGCCGAATTAGTAAAATTTCAGCAAGGTATTTAAGTGCTAATACTCATGATTTGGCTTTACGTTTTACTAGTAACCATAGCCGAATCAAAGAAAATTCAGCACCTTATGCAAGGATCAATGGCCACAATTCGGCTTCGTATTTCACTCATGATCAAAGCCGAATTAGTGAAATTTCAGCAAGACATTCGAGTACTAAAACTCATGATTTGGCTCAACCTATTGCTAATAATTGTAGCCGAATTAATGAAAATTCAGCAATGGGTGCACATGCAAACAATTATGATTTGGCTTTATATATTGCTCTCAAATCAAGCCGAATCGATGAAGATTTAGCCATTACTAGAAATCCATATGGTTCCTCTAAATGGAAGATGCCCGCATATCATAGATCGTATCCATTACATATTGATTACTTGAAAACTCCCGATGGTTGGTGGATACCTGGTTTTTATGAGTTTAGTGGTGAAGATGATAAGACCGTTGTGGAACACATTAATGTATATATCTCACAATTAGGTTTTGCTGGTAAAGAAGATTATATGAGAATACGTAATTTTCCTTTATCCCTTACCGGTATTGCCTTTGCATGGTTTACATCTTTGCCCCGGTGCACTGTTGGTTCATGGTCTCAATTAGAGGAGAAATTCTATGAATTTTTTGGAAAGATTAATGAGAAAAGGCTGATCACAATTGAGTCATCGGCTAAAAGAGGATTGCTAGTGGACATGAAAGAAAGATTTGATTCGGATGTAAGCAAAGGTTCGGCTACAAAAGTCGAACAACACAATGTCCTTTCCGAATCAATCACATCTCAGAAAATAAGTCTTGTTATAAAAAAGCATAGAAAACGACATAAATCAGCTAGACTTGATTTTTCAGGAGCTAAAGGGGTTGTATACTTATCTAGTGATTACCACATTATTGATGGAGATCAAGCCCTTACAAGCAACAAAGGAGGGTTGTCTGCCTGCTCAGAATCGGACGAGCCAACTTTAAAGTCGACTAAGCCGACTCCTGCCTGCTCGAAGTCGGCTACCCAGTCAGCCAGGGCGACTGCCTCCGCCGCCTTCCCTGAGTCAGCTAGGCCAACTTCCCAGTCGGCCAAGACGACTGCTCCTGCTAGTGCCTAAGTCGGCCTAGCCGACTTCCACCCAGTTCCGGCAGCTGCTAATGTGTCTTCGGATGGTTCGACGCCTCTTGTTGATTGGTTTTTGGGATGAAGAGCAACATCATGCAAATCAAGGACATGCACTTCTCCAACATGATCAACAAGGTAGAAAACACAAATATTTTGCTCAAATTCCAATCCGGTCATACTATTTCAATTTCTGCATCTATTAGAGATATCCTTGCTAATAGTGGTAATAGACCAATTGAGAATAGCAATTTATTTGTTGGTGATAAAACAAATTCAGATTCTATCGGCTAACACATTGTGCTATATGGCAAGACCGATAGTGCTAGTTTGTCAAAGCTAAGGCTTCTTAAAAGCAGCTACAAAGGTGTGGCCGAATGGGTTGATGTTAAATCTGATCTCTTCATTTGCCTAGCTTTAAAGCCGACTCCACGAAAGAATTGGCTAAAGAAATCAAAATACACCTTTGATTTTATTTTTTGTGATCATGTCTTTGATATCTTGCTCAAAAATAATTTTATTAGAATCATTGATCACAATGTTTTGCCGTCAATTCAAAATTTAGAAGAGCTTACATATTGCAAGTGGCATAATTCGTTTGATCATAATACTTGTGATTGCAATATGTTTCATCGTGTGATCCAATCGGCCATTGATAAAGGCCAATTGAAATTTTCTAAAGCTCAACAGATGGAACAATTGGATTCAATTGGTCTTGATGGCAAACAGGTTTTGAATCGGCTTGCATTAGCCGATTCACTCAAAGCTCAAGGCTCAAATGCACAGGAGAAAAATGTGGAGCCCTCAAGTGATGACAAGGTTGTTGTCCATCAATTGCAAGTTGAAGATATTTTAGTGGATGACAATGTCACTATAATTTCAGAAGATACTGGGGGCATGTGAAATCTCTCCAACTAGAGCAAAAACCGATTGACACCATTGAGCAAGGGGAATCGGTTGAGAATCCTTCTTTGGAACATGTTTGTCAAGATGAAAAGAAGGGGGAGGATGCTCATAAAGCTAATGGAGGCAAATGTCATGGCAAACAAAGGACTAGAAGGCCGGAGCTTAGTTTCGAGAAACTTCTAACTAAATATGAAAATATAGCAAAAGCAAATGTCAACAATCGGCCAAAGAAAGTCTCATCATCAATATTACCTCCAAAGTGTAAGTCTCAATAGTGGAATTGGCAAGGAGATAGATCTCAGGAAGCAGCAACATATTCTCCTTTTGAGCAGCCAATTCCCATGTATTATGGACCATAGCCTACACATTTTCATCCATATTCACCTTGGGGCTGGTTTGATGAAGAGACATATCTGCCATCATATTATAGGCCACAATACATAGAGTATGCAACTCCTAGATATTCAGAGAAATCATCTTCTTATAAAGACCGATTTGATCAAAATCGGTCTGGAGCTCATGCAAAGAAGAAAGTGGTAAAACAAGTTTACCGTGTGAAGTATGATGGCTAGAAAGATAAAAGTTCAGATCTAAATTCAACTATTAAAAAGCCGATTACATTGTTGAAAAATCCGGCTAATGATGGCAAAGAAGTAGAGAAATCATCTATTGATGTTGTAGATGCCAAATTTGAACAAAAGAAGATGAAAATGCAAAAAATCAAGAAAGAATTGCCGCTGTCCAAAATAGAAGCGAAACCGACATGCTCAATCGGTTTACCAAAGTGGCAAGAAAAGAAGTTACAAAAGCTTAGTACAGAGAAGCTAAAAGAAAAGGGCTTGGCGTGGGTTCCTAAACGAAGAATTCAAGCTCAGAAAGATGATGCTCAAGCAAGTGTTGCAACAAAGGCAAAATAGAGAAAAAGGTTCAAAAACAATTGCCAAGTTGGAGGTTTGCACCAAATCATCAAAATCATTGATCATGGCATCATCCATACTCTCTGCCTATGCCTATACGGAATTCATCCCCTAGTATGCATGGTTATCCCTCAGTTCCTTATTTTGATCTTTGGTATGGATCTGTATGTTTCGGAGGGTTGTCAAATTATTTTGCTTATCAATGATCAAGAGTCAAAATATTTATTTCGGTTATGCTTGCTCTTGTGGATGAATTCATATGACCGATATTTTGATATCGCCCTTAGTGTAAAAATATAGCCGATGAGTGCTTGTGACCATCGTGCTATTATAAAGCCCCCATGAAATTTACTTTGATGGCTTTCAGGCCCGGGGGCATGACAAATGCATTTTGAATTTACTTCATGAATGTGATAATATGATTAATCGGCTTGCAAATAAGATGAAGGTGTTGGCATAATTATTATTTCTCATAATAGTATTGTTTGAGACATCAAGCCGATTAAAATTACATTTGCACCAAAATTCAAGCCAAATGTGAAGTTTTCTTATTTGGCTTGGCTTATATTGCAATCCATGAAGTATGACATGTTGAAGCCTATGGTGATTCTTTACTAGTGGTGCAACAAATTGCTGGTGAATTTTAATGCTTAGAAGAGTCACTAAAAGTTTGTCTTGATGCTTGCCTTGATATCATTGGTTCTTTTGCCGAATTTCAAATTCGGCATATTCCAAGGCATGAAAATCAAAAGGTCAACATGTTAGCGCAACAAGCATTTGGCTATGATGTCGGTGGGCATAATTTTCATGTTCAAGAACAGTCGATGTATAAACGTTTAGAATTTTTTGGTGTAGGTGCAGACTAGTCGGCCAGCCGACTAACCAAGTCGGCTTAGCCGACTCCCTCCTTGCTACATCCAAGTCGACTGAGCCGACTGCTATAGCCGACCAGGCCAATTCCCCCCAGTCAGCTAAGCCTACTGCCCTTGTCGGCTCAACTGACTCCCCTGTGACCAGCACAGTCAATGAGCATGACGAGCTCTTAAATCGACCTGGCAAAACTTCCAGTGATGTTGGGGCCAATTTGTATGATTTGAGGACTCCTTTATTGATATATCTACGTGATCCAAGTGCTAAAGTTGATAAAAGTGTTCGACGAAGTGCTTTTCAAGTATGTGTTCACAATGATGAGCTTTATCGAAGGACCGCCGAAGACTTGCTGCTGAAGTGCTTGTGATTTGATCAAACTTATCAAGAAGAAAATTGAGGAGAATCCAAGAAGGTGGCATGGAGTATTGTCTGAAGCTCTATGGGCACATCATATTTCAAGGCATGGTGCTATAAAAGTTACTCCTTTTGAGCTAGTATATGGTCAAGAGGCCGTGTTGCCCGTCGAAGTGAATTTGGATGCATACAGGCTTGCTAAACAAATTGATCTATCAGCTATTGTATATCATAATCAAATGATGGATAATATTGATGAGGTGACTGATGTGAGATTAAAATCTCTCAAGGAAATAGAGAAAGACAAAGCTCGAGTTGCCAGGGCATACAACAAAAAGTCAAGAGTAAATCTTTCCAAGTAGGAGAATTAGTGTGAAAAACCATACTACATATTGGATCGAAGAGCAATTAATTTGGCAAATAGTCACCTAACTGGGAGAGTCCTTACAAAGTGATTAAAGTCATATACGGTAATTCCTATTTGCTAGAGACATTGCAAGGTGAACGTCTCAAAGTTGCATTCAACGGGAGATACTTGAAAAAGTATTTTCCAAGTGTTTGGCAAGAATCCTAAGTGCTCTCCAAACAATGACCGATACATGTATCGCCCTTAGAACAAAGATGGCCGATGTATACATCGCCCTTAGTCACCATGCAGCCGATGAGATGGGTATCGTTGCTGTTTGGTTTAATTATGTTTGTTTGATCAAGTGTTTTCAGGTTCATGCATCATAAACCTGAAAACAGGGGGGCATATGTTGATAACAAAAAATGTCCATTTTGTGAAGTTGTCAAAATATGTAACGGACTTCACCCGGGCGTCCAATGCCCTTTCTAGTGTGTGATTCAGACCACATCCGACGTCAACACTAATCAATATTAGTACATGTTTGTAAAATGATTTGACTTAGCATTGTAGCTAAAATGACACTGTTCTTTTTTATTTGGGGGACGGGGGGAGGATGCGACGCAACCTCTCGGATCTCGGATCTTAGAGTAGTACTGTTTAGCACTGTTGCTACTATAACGGCCTTACAGTATACTCCCCCCATTCCAAATTATAAGGCATTCCAAGAATCTTAGAGAGTCAAAGTGTCGGGTACCTGGATTAGGAGTACCCGAACCAACGATGAAAAGAAGCGAACCCCCAAGGAATCCGCATCCTGAAACCCTTTAAAAGATCGCACCAAGGCTCCGCCCACACGGATACACCGAGCTCGGCCCGCATAACGTATGGCGACACCAGGCCACCCTCGACCGCGTTTCGATTCGAACGAGGCCCGCTCGAGGAGAGGCCTCGACCCGGGAAATTCTCCGACTCACACGACCCGGGGCCAGGCCGATCGACCCCTCCTCACCCACCTACCCACGGACAAGGCATTCAATGCAACCACTTCCACCGACGTGGCTACAGCACCACCTGCGTGGGAGCAGTACCAGCGTCTAATCCTACTTTTTACTGTCCATCCCAGGATGAACGGTAAAAAGCTGCCACTATACACTCCATGTCGGGCACTGTTCTACCTTCGACGCCCCCTCGAGGCACAACACGACGACCATCGCATTTCGGGTTTTCTGAGGCTCGGCCTTATCCGTTCCTCGTCAACCCCCTCTGCTACGTCTCGACCGGCCCTCGAGCACCGCCGGTCAATAAGGGAACAACGCCCGCACGTCGACAACAGGGGATCGCACGCCCGCCACAAGACCTAGGGTCTTTCGCCGTCCCATCACCGACATCACCACGACACCCCAAGGATGGTCGGCATTCACAGAGACACGTCGCTACAGCAACCTCTACAACACCCACCGCGCCTTCTCCTCCAAGGCACCACCCTAGGGTTTTTTGTACACCTCGGCCTCCACTTGAATCTATAAAAGAGGAGGCAGAGGGCTCATCTCAGAAGAGATCAACATCTCAAGCAACACTCTATTCTTTCTCTTTCCTGAGACTTGGGACCGGCTCCCTCTCTCACAGCTTGTAACCCCTACACAAACACTTCGGTGCAAGGAAATACAACACTCTCCCCTCCCCGCTGGACGTAGGGCCTTCTTTGCCCGAACCAGGATAAACCCTCGTGTATTCTCTTTGCATCACCATCCGGATTAGGGAGCACGCAACACAAATTCACTCGTCGGCTTAGGGCCCTCCCGGGTCCGAACACCGACACAAAGCATCTTAAGTTTGATCAAAATTATAGAGAAAATTACAAAAAATTATAACATCAAATAAGTATACTATGAAAATATAATTAATGAAGAATCTAATGATACTTAATTGGTGTCATAAATATTATTATCTTATTATATAAATTTGGTCAAACTTTAGATCCTTTGACTCTCCAAGATTCTTGGAATGCCTTATAATTTGGGATGGAGGGAGTAAGTACTTAGGCCCCGTTTGGCATGACTCCACTTCACTGGTGGAGCCGTTTTTTTGGCTTTAGCTCCATGAACTGCTCTTTCGATGGAGCTAAAGCCGTTTTGACAACCCGTTTGGCAAAACAGCTCCTCATAGTACATCAAAAGCACAAAATGACTACAACGCCCTTGCTTTTTTTATTTTTGGTATTCTCCTTTTTCCTCCTTAACGGTGACGAGCTAGTTTGTTTCACGTGTACATTTCTGCATTCTTTTCGTCCTACGAGAAAAACTGAATTTAAAATTTTTAATTCAAAAGTTAATAAATTATAAATTAAATAGAAAAAAAATAACACAATGAAGTCACAAGCAATATTAATGCACATTACGGATCCGTTCAAACAAATATGCCCATGCAAGGTGATGAAATAGTACACAAATCATATATCATGATATAATGCAAACATATATAATCACGACAATCTAGAAAGATAAATTGCTCGAGCAAGGTCATCACAGAATTTATCCATATTCCGATCATTAGATTCTAAAGTTGATGTATCACCTCTGCGCAAACCAAAATCATTTCTATACCTTCGAGGTATAGTGGGCACATAATCTAGATTCCGATCGCATTTACTGAAATCTTTATCCTCAGAATGGTTCTCACGAATGAAATTATGTAGACACATGGTTGCGGCAACAATCATCTTTTGCTTCTGCATCGGGTAACTCGGCATATTAAGAAGGATCCTCCACTTCATCTTCCACACACCAAATGAGCGCTCCACCACGTTACGAATACTTGAATGCAAATGGTTTAACATTTCTTGTTGCCCACTTGGAGCAGGACCTCTCCGCCAATCCGGCACATGGTACCTCTCACCCTTATATGGTGCCAAGTATCCAGGTCTATTTGGATATCCGACGTCAACATGATAATATTTTCCTGCATACAGTAGAGCAAAATTGAATTGCACGAAACTTCTACAAAAATGAACTTTATAATTTCTAAAATGTTACATAAACATACCTTGAGGGGGGTGTGGGAATTTGTTGTGGTCATGCCTAAGTGCATGAAAGAGCACACTAGTGTCATGCATAGATCCGGGTTGTCCAATAGATGCATATGTTCTTTTAACCAATGTCCAGTATTTGTCTTCGGTTTCTTTCCCTTATTGTAAATAGGACCTGCAGCTCTCTTCCCTCTCAGTCTCAGACTAGTGGGTGTCACTTGCTCTGGCTCACTATCATCATCATTGTCAGCCTCCTCTTCATCATCTAGATTAATATGAGAGTTGCCACATGACAAGTTTGATTGGGAAGGTAGTACACCACTTGAAGCACCCCAATGGTCATCACCGGTATTACGAATGTCCTCAAACATAATTTCTAACTTCTCCTCATTTTGAAAACCTCGATGCCTAAACCTGGAACAACCTTTTATGTCCTGTAATGCAACAAATTAAGGTTATGTTCATGCTCACAAAGAGAAATTTGAAATGAATAAACATCTTAAATGCACATACTTTGATTGCCTTCTTCCACCAGCTTTCAGGCATGTCAATGTTCTTCTTCGTTTCATCCCATCCAATACCAATTTCATTGTTGGTGAGTTTCTTCCAAATACTGTAGTCAACTTTCAATTTATCCCATTTGTTCTTGAATTGCTTTCTATCATAGTCAATTACAGTCCTTTCTTTGAACCTTTGTATCACATTCTTGTACCCAGCCTTATTCAAGTGAGTGTTTGCACGGTTACCTTTTTCTACTTCATCAGCAAAAATCTCACACACTATCCTAGTATTTTCATCATTCCACTCGGCCTCACTGTTTTGAACAATATATCAAATGTGACAAATAATAGATGTATACTGGTCACAATATTGTATTAGCTATTGACAAAAAAATGCGAACATCCAAATCAAAGTATATTGCTAGCTATTGATAAAAATGACAAGATGACTAAAGCACTAAAGCACCGTCAGTCCTCATGGATCATGCATGCACTTCATAGTTTCAGTACACCAATTTAGTCGTATTCCAGTATTTCATCCCAGGAACTAGATTGGCAGACAAGTCCATTAGCTTCTACTGCAGGCTTCCAGTCCTCGACCCTACATCCAGTTAAATAACTTACCAGGCATAACTAGATTTATGTATGAACAAAGAATATTAGGTAAGAGTAGCAAGACTGTTAGCTTAGCTGCTGCATATTTTCCTTCTTGTCTATTGTCTACCTTAGGGACTTGGGCTAAGATATATTGGCTTCACAGTTAGTGTGATATGCTGCCTTATGTGAAATGCTGATATGACATGTTGTATTGTTATGACACTGGATCTTTACTGACAGCACTACAGAATGCAGAATGAGACGCCTTGCAGCAGACAGTCCTAGTCGGCACAGGCATTTGGAGGCCATTATAATATGCCTGTTTAGCTTGAGCCTGCCAGAATGAGTTTTCACTCATTGACTTGTAAAAGCACTGCAATGTTACACACTGAGAGTACAGACTATGACGTTTTCACTCATTGACTTGTATCTGCATCCCCTAAGTTGGATAAATTTAAAAAATATATTTATTGACAATGAGTTTGAGTTTGAGATTGGTATGGGGTTAATAATAAGATTGAATCATTTATGATTCAGCTGTCAAATAATCAATGTGCACATTTTGTAGCTAATCAAAGTATATTGCTAGCTATTGACGAAAATGACAAGATGATGAAATACCTAGAATCAGTGAGGTCGACGGTGTCAGTCGTAGGAACAGCAGGAGGCACTGATGGCTTTTGTGCGCGTGCACCTCGACCAGCTCTACCACCACCGCCTCGGCGTCGACCAGAGGTAGCACGGCTAGGGGCAGATGAGCGCCCAATCTCTATGTGTCGGTCATCGGAATCTTCAGTCATCCTCCAATCTGGCCCGTACATGGCAGCCACTAATGCATTCCACTGCGGCCATCCCCACTCGCTAGTGGCAGCCGACGTGCCTATGCCCAAGGGGTCCGAGGAGGACTGCTGGCCGGGGGAGGTGTTGCAGCCGCACCGGGGGGATGCGCTGCAGTCGCTGAACCATGAGGACCTGCTGCAGTCGGGGCGACCGGACGAGGGGCTGCAGACGCGCCGGACACGACACCTCCACGGCCAGCCATGCCAGGCCCCTCTACCGGCAGGGACTTGGCCGGCCGCGCCAGGCCAGGCTTGGACGCTGGGATGCCCTGCGCCAGCCGCGTCGGCCCACTGGCCTTGGCCGACCGCGGCAGACCAGGGAGCGCCGCCGGGGTGTCCCGCGGTGCCGACGCCAGGCCACTGGCCAACGCCGACGGGTCCTCCACCGGTCGCACCGGTCCAGGAGCCCCCGCCGCCAGCGCCGGGCCAAGGGCCACCGCCAAGCCAAGGTCCGCTCCAATGGCCGCCGCCACCCCCAGCGAGAAGAGCGGAGAAGCCACCAACTGTCGTGATTGGTTCTGAAACGCTGAAAGGATCTTCATTAACGCCCGATCTACCAAATTCCATCACTCTCTCGCCTTCATTCTCCTCCACTGAAGGGGAATCCATGGCGGTGGTGTTGTTTTGCGGGTCTCCTACGCCGTACGTACGAGAGGGAAGAGAAGTCGCGAGCAGATGACGACGGGGTGCGGCGCTTATTTCCCAGTGGCAAATGACATAATTTTTTTAAGTACTAAGGGCAGGGGCTCATGTGGCTGGAGAAGGAGCCGGGAGAAGCCTTTAGCTCCTTCCCACCCCAAAGGTCCGTGAGAGCATGATTTTAGGGGCTCTATCGGTGGAGCCGTTTTATTTTACCGCGTTTGGCAGTTGCAAACGGCTCCTGAAGCCGCTGAAAAAGCCCTACCAAACGGGGCCTTAATCACCCTCTCTAACTAGCCAGATCAGCAACAGGCGCACAATAAAGAACCCAGACTACCCAGCCACAAAAAGAGGTATTGTACGTACGCTGCTTACCTGTTGCCACCACCGACACACTTTAATAGTTTCGACACAACTTACACTGAAGGATCAGCCCTGTTCGCTTGAACTTATCTGCCAGAATCAGCCAGCCATTCAGCAGTGTTTTTATCTCACAACAAATCAGTATCAATATTAGTATCAGCATCAGTCATTCAGCAGTGCTTTTATAGCCAGCCGAACAGGGAACGTACAAAAGGGTATGTTGATTGCTTCTGGAACTGGATTAGTATATACGTACTTCCAGTATAAAAGAGTATATGTGTTGCTTCTGGATCTGGGTTTACTTCGTTCCTGCATGCGTGTAGCTGAATCGCAGCCGCATTTTATCATGGGATCTGATGACATTGCACCTGATATAATATTATAATATAATAACCAGCAACAATTGATGATGATCCTTAGCTTTCTACTTGTACTACTAGTTTCTTTGGAGTGAGTAATTGAGTAAAGAATGTCATCAGCCTGGGATCCGACTCCGAGAGATGGGTACGTACATAGCTTTTTCCACTTTATCCTTGCGTTGCTTTGCATCCAATGCAGCCAGCATTATTTACACTAACAAAGGGATCAAGAAAGAAAACTATATTTAAAAAAAGTTAGTTATTAGTGACAAGCTGATGCTGTAGATCCGGTTGCGGCCGCTTTTCCCAACCCAACCCAACCCAACCCAACCACCACCAGTGCCAGCCGATCGAGCATCCCTTCCCTTGCAAGACGGGTGGCTGGCTCATCATCGCTGGTGGCTGCCTTGCCTTGCCCAAGGTATCTTTGCACGTTCTCCGTGCCTCCGTGGTGCGGTACGCATCCATCCATGTCCATCTCTGACGATCTCTCCGCTAATAAAAGGCAGAAAAAAGAAAAGAAAAAAGGTACGGCGCCACACAACGCTAATATTACACTACGAGATCCTGCTTGTACACGTAGTACGTAACAACGCGGCCCGTGTGTTGTTGCGCCGGCCGGGAATCCTATGCCCATGCATTTTCTTCGTTCGTTAAGCTTAAGTAGTTGCAGACGACTTGCAATGCGAGAGATGCCGCGCGTGTGAAATAGCCGTACGAGTATAGGACGGACAACATACAGGTGCGTTGCTCGATCGCTGCTACATGCATGTACCGGTCCAGTACCGGCGGCAGTTTTATGCATGGACGTACGCGTCCACAAACCTTTGCTTTGCTTCTTATGGTGCACGCGGAGTTTCACGGAAAATTCATTTCTCTCTCTTTGAGCACTTCTTCAGTAACAAACTAAGAATCACTCCTTATCAACTAAATAAACAACATGAATTCATTTATTAGACTCCGACGAAGATGGGATGAAATTTATTTCTCCATTCTTACTCGGAGCTAGCTAAAAACCCCGCTCGTCACTACCCCCTATTAATTCCGCACCGTATAGAGAGGCGGAGCTAAGAATCAGGGATTGGACCCCTACAAACGTGCTCTAATTATTTTTATTCCATTTTGATCTATTGATTATTGATCCTACACTGTGGATCTTGCATGGTTACATGTTGTTAGTAATGTGCTTTCAGGCAGCGATGGTCGATCACTACCGGAGGGCTTCCGGCTTTGCCGAGGGCTAAATATCGGACACTCGGCAAAGACTCTCTTTGCCGAGGGCTAAATATCGGGCACTCGGCAAACACTCTCTTTGCCGAGGGCTGACCCAAGGAGCCCTCGGCAAAGACAGGCCCTCGGCAAAGAGGCCTCTGCCGAGGGCCTGGCCCTCGGCAAAGCAACGGCCCTCGGCAAAAAAAATCTTTGCCGAGGGCCTCCCTATTGGCCCTAGGCAAAGAGTCTTTGTCGAGGGCCAACCTTATGGCCCTCGACAAAGAGATTTTTTAAAATATATTTTGAGACACTAAATTAACTCAAATCAAAAAGTTTTCTACTACAAAATTGTCTAACTTTTTAAGATCTACAAACTATATATTGGTTATTTCTTCATTTAACAAATCAATAGTAATATTGTTCACAAAATCTACATCTCTCTAATAAGTTTTATGAAACTACCAGAGAGGATATATAAGGATTGTGAAATATGTTAGAACCACCACGTCGGTTGAACAAATGACCAAACAACCAAAATAAAGTTTGTAGATCTTGAGAAATTATAAAATGCTGTAGTTGAAAACTTTTTCATTTGAGTTAATTTAGTGCCTCAAAATGTATTTTGAAAAATCTCTTTGCTGAGGGCCATAATATAGGCCCTCGGCAAAGTTGCCGAGGGCCTACCTCATGGCCCTCGGCAAAGATATTTTTCAAAAAGTCTCAGATGGAAAAACACTCTAAACGAAAGTTGTAGATCTTGAAAAGTTATAAAACTTTATAGTTGACAACTTTTTCATTTGAAAACATCTAATTGAGGATATTTATATTTAAAGTTTGAAATTTGAAATTCCAAATTTAAAAAAAAGCCTTGGATGGAAAAACACTCTAAACTAAAGTTGTAGATCCCGAAAAGTTATGAAACTTTGTAGTTGACAACCTTTTCATTTGAAAGCATCTAATTGCCGATAATTGCGTCTTAAGTTTGAAATTTGAAATTTTAAAAAAAGCCTCGGATGGAGAAACACTCTAAACCAAAGTTGTAGATCTCGAAAAGTTATGAAACTTTGTAGTTGACAACTTTTTCATTTGAATTCGTTTAGCACCTCAAAATGTATTTTGAAAAATCTCTTTGCCGAGGACCATAATGTAGGCTCTCGGCGGGCCTATCTTAGGGCCCTCGGCAAAGAGATTTTTTAAAAAGTCTCAGATGGAAAAACATTCTAAACGAAAGTTGTAGATCTTGAAAAGTTATAAAATTTTATAGTTGACAACTTTTTCATTTGAAAGCATCTAATTGAGGATATTTATATCTAAAGTTTGAAATTTTAAATTTTAAATTTTAAAAAAAGTCTTGGATGAAAAAACAGTTTAAACGAAAGTTGTAGATCTCGAAAAGTTATGAAACTTTGTAGTTGACAACTTTTTCATTTGAAAGCATCTAATTGCCGATAATTGCGTCTTAAGTTTGAAATTTGAAATTTGAAATTTTGAAAAAAAAAACCTCAGATGGAGAAACACTCTAAACGAAAGTTGTAGATCTCGAAAAGTTATGAAACTTTATAGTTGATAACTTTTTCATTTGAATTCGTTTAGTGCCTCAAACAATCAATTTACACTCGGTTTGTTATAACATATGAGGAATCGAAATGGAATATAAACACAAGTGATAGAGGGTTGGAGTGGTTAGAGGAGGTAAGTGAGAGAGGGCGTGAGAGGTCACGAGTTCAAATCCCACCGACCACGACTTTACAAATAGCGTAAAAAATACTGTGTAAAATGCTACAAAAAAACCCGCGGGTGGGGGTGATGGCTCGTCGGCGCCTCAAAAATAAATTATTTTGCTATTTTTTCGGGTTTTTTTTCGATTTACATTTTGCTGAGGGTTTTTCTTTGTCGAGGGTTTTTTTTTTGGCCCTCGGCAAAGGCTTTGCCGTGTGCCCGATAAAGGGCCCTCGGCAAAGACCTCTTCGCCGACTCAAAATTTCACGAGAGCTTTTTGGCGAGGGTTTTTGGCCCAAAGAACCCGAGTCCAGGAGTGGATACAGTACATTGTCTCGAGTCCAGGTATATTATATTATATTATATTATATTATATTATATTATATTATATTATATTATATTATATTATATTATGTTATATTATATTTGTTCATGCACGCAGAATCGCAGATGCAAAGTGGCATGAAACAGAGATCCAGATGCACGGCCATCCCATCCATCGGATCCTACGTCCACCATCCGCCTTTTGTCTGACATGAGTAGATGGATGAGATCCACATCGGGGCACCACCGCACCAGTTGCTCCTGCATATGCACACGCATATGCATGGATCATGCGTCATGTTCATGTCTGGGTGAGTGAGTGAGTGACACCAACCAAAGCGTGGTGTCGTGGTGGTGGTGGATCTAGAAGCGAACAACACACAGGCACAGCCGGATCTCTGTCACACCAACTTGCTGCTGCTGGCTGGCCACTGCTCGCAGGGACCCACTCGTGGGCCCAGGCCTTCCATATGCCTCTTATTATATTAGTATAGTATACGTATATAGCAGTACTGTACTACAGTATTTCTTTACCATACAATACAGTACAAGACACACCGGAGCTGGAGCAGAGCAAAGCGAGCATCGTCACTGTGTGTCTGTGGGACTGTGGTAGTATCTCTACTATAATTGATCACTTCGAATTATTTTAGGCCCACCAACCAAAATATCCCCCGCTGAATAGCCTAACTATTGTGTACCCAGAAAATTGCACACAGAAATTTACCTCCATTAAAATCAATGGCCAATAAAACATCTACACCAAAACCGATGGCCACAATTGGATGTGTGAAGCCAGGCTTCTCACCTCGCCTTCTCACCCCCGCGCCCTGTTGAATCGCGACTCCTCGTCCATCCGCCCCGAGCACTCACGCTCGTGGCATGCAGCCACGGTTCGATACCTATTCCTACGTATTTTTTCGATAAAAATGAAACAAAATGCCCTGTCCAACCTCGATCCCGCGAGAGGTGAGCGCGCTCGTGGATAGAAGCCACGCCGACATCTCCTCCTGCCTCTCTCCATCTTCCCCCACGGCGTGCGAGCTGGCCCCCCACGGCGGCCTGGGCGGGTGCCCCTCCAAGGTCACGCGACGACATCACAACCTGGTACGTCGGCCCTTTGGTCTTCCCTTCCTGCTGTGCCAAACCCGGCACCCAAACCCTAACTTACTATTTGTGCTCAGACCTGATCTGATTGCTGGCTGTCGGGGCGCTGGCCTCCAGGGCGCTAGGGAGTCGACCGCGATCCAGCAAGGCGTAGCAGCGCAGATACAGCGAGGCGCTCTTCCCGAGGTGCGTCGGACGGCCGGGCCTAGGAGGCGGCGGCCACATGGACTAGGGAGACCACGGGCACGGTGGTTGCCATGCGTACTCGAGCCACGAGACTGCGGCGGATGCCACGGGTCGCGGCGAACGCGTGGGCGGCGGGGCCGCAGGTGATGGTGAACGCTCGGGTTTAGGAGGCCGTGGATGGCGGCGGGGGCGCGGGTTTGGAGAGACGGTACCGCAACCCTAACTGCCAAGATCGCTGCCAGTTGTGCTGCTATTGGTGAGCAGTACAAGAGGACGTCTCCGCGTCAGCCCTGGAAATCCCACCGTCGACGGCTCACCCTGACTGAACGCAGAGAGGTATGTGTTTGTTCATGCATCTTGATTGGTTCTGATTGGGGATGGCTGGGTCAGGAATCTGACAGCTCCATGCCAGCATGCAGTAAATTGTAATCCTATAAGAAGGAAAGAATGAAGAAGAAATGCTTCTAGCTGTATAAAAGACATGCAATTTGGATACGATGTAGTTAGCTATAAAATGTACAATTTTCAACTTGGAACCATCCTTATGATAAACTCTCTGATAACAAGTACTGTAATTTCATATAGATCAACTGTGTTTCTCAATTTTCTACATAGCATTTGTTAAATGTTAACCGAATATGTGCTGCCTCATGATTGCCTTGCTGTTAAAAAGGTGTAAAAGGCTAAAAGCTACTTCCAGTGTCAGTGCTTTACCTTCGTATATTTTGACACATGGCTGTTTCAAGTAGACTCTGCATTTACACAGAAGCTTCCTCTGTTAAAAGAAAAATTGCATGTTGTAACATTTCTAGTTTTTCAGGACGGGAATGCATTTGCTCGTGAGCAGAAACACCAACACCGGCCCGTGATATTTGGACCAACAAGCCTTGTTGGTGGGGCTAACCAGTGAAAGGCAAAGAGTGGCAGCACAAGTTTTCAGCCTGGTTACAGGTATTAAGACTTAAGATAGTGTTATACGTGAACCACCTGTACACTACAAAGCTTTATATTTTCTATATTATGCATCTCAGCTAAAGTGCTATAATGCTGTTATCATGGAACTTGTAGTTTCCAGTCATCTGATTAAAAGATTAATGAGTACCCATACTAAAATATTTTGTAATTTATGCAAGTTCAGAACTGAATTCTTGAACTGCTCTTTTCTACTACTGCTATTTACATCTCAGTGTGGTGATTGTCCATTCTATGGGGCAGTAGAATTCATTTGTTTGGATGCAACAAATCCAATTTAATTTTGCATAAGCAGCGCTCACTGCACTGTGTACTAGAATTTGTCACAATCTTGCAATATACTTGCTGGGAAATATTTGCTTGATAAACTTGAAAGTTGAAAGTCAACTCGAATGTACCTTACTATGATTTTTTAGGAATATTTGCCTATGATGATTTAGATCACATGATGCACATTTTTTAAGGGTTAAGGTAGGCGAAGGCGAGATTTGCAATTTAAATTGTTTTATTTTGGCAATAGCTTCCTTTGTTCGTTGTTTCATTCATCTACTAGATCAATACTCTTCCCCAATCTACTAGATCAATGCTCTTCCCCAATCTACTAGATGGTTCTGGATGCTTTGTCTCAGGTCAGGATGCTATTCGTTGCTTTTTCTTTGTCTCTCTTGAATTGTTGCTTCTTCTGAAACTTTTTGCAACTATTAAATTGTTGCTTCTGTTTCAAATTGCAGCTTTAGAGCTGCATATTGGATTGGACAGAGGACCAGAACAATGACGATGCCTTACTGTGGGTGGACGGGTGGAAAACCAGGAAGCTGCCAAGCGGACTGCCACTGATCCCTCAGTCCTCATGTCGCTGAGTGGACTGCTGGTCAGTTCATGTACCCTTCTGTCTCTACCTCGTTCGCATGGCCCCGGTGGAGTCTGCACATTTAGCCATGGCGATGTACCGCTTGAGCTGCTCTGTACTAGCAACATTTCTCTTTCCAAAATTGTGTTGATGGATTGTACATATCTGGGGCAACAGGAACTAGCTAGCTACATTTTTTCCTGACTTATCCACCCATCTGATGTCCAACGTTGGGATGCTCCTCCTGCATCTTTGCGTGACACACTATAATGAATGCATCTTGGTTGTGGCTATGTTTTGTTGGTCAATTAAAGTTTTGGAAATCTATGTTGTCTTCCTAGCAAAGTGCAGACTGCAGAGTGGTAAGTTCACAGTTTCTATGATCTGAAAATTATTAATATGGAGCGAAATGGTTATTGCCCTTGTGATGCATAGGAATTATTTGCTATATTAAATATATTTACCGTGCTTAAGTCATGGTTTATTCTATATATTTCTCTGAAAATGTACCATTTCTTTCCATTTCATTTTTCGAATATATGATGGTTGTTTTCATGTATATCCCTCAAATGAAGCTGTGGCGTTAGCACGGGCACTATACTAGTTAAGCCATGTTTAGTTCCCAAAAAATTTCAAGATTCCCCGTCACATCAAATGTTTGGACATATGCATGGAACTTTAAATATAGACGAAAAAAACTAATTACACAGTTTGGTAGAAAACTACGAGACGAATCTTTTAAGCCTAATTAGTCTATGATTGGACACTAATTGACAAATACAAACGAAATGCTACAGTAATCAAAGGCAAAAAAAAAATCCGCGCACTAAATACACCCTTACTCTTTTCCTTCTCGAAGACTGACAGACTGTGATCGTGCTTTTTGAGCCCTGCCGGTGCCGGAGCCCGGTGCCGGAGCTAGGAGAATCCGGTTGGAAAGTGAAGCCGTCGCATCACGTCTCTACCACTGGCCTTTAGTAGCAGCAGCAGCAGCAGTACTTGCTCTGTAACAGTAGGAACAAAAATGCACACTGTCTGTTATGTGGTCCAATCTCTCGTTTCGCTGAACAATGCATTATGAGAAATGCAAGATGGAGGTTATGGGAAAATGATAACAGTGTCATCTGGAATGGAATATGTGGTTTCAGTAATTAAATGCCATTTTTTCCCTGACGGCTTGCAACTGGCGGAGGTTACGGTTACGTTACGGGAGAGTCCTGATCCCAGAGGCAGGTGATGAGTGGCACAAGTCCAAATCTTGATTCTGAAGCAAAGGCGATGTTTCCTCTGCCGTTTGCATCCATCGCTCCTTTTTTAGCCTCTTGACCACCCTTGTAGTTGTAGGCCGGTACTCCTAGCCCCCCAAGCCTTTCGGGGGGTCGGCACGCATTACATTGCTGCAGCATCTGCATGGGATCCAATGCCAATGCCAGCCCTGGGCAGGCCACTTCACTCCCTTCCAGGATGATCTGTCTGGCGCCACTGTGCCTGGGACTCTGGGTGGGAGAGAAGCTGAGCCCAAAAGCCTGCAGCGGGAAGAAAGGCAGCGAGGTGGCCGGTGACGGTGATGGTGACGGTGATGGTGGGGTGAACAACAACTGATGCTTCTTTACCCGTTCGAGTTTAAAGCTTCTTCTCCCCGTCCCCCACCATCCCGTGTTCGGTATTGTTCCTCCTCTGCCCTCCAAGTTTAAAGCTGGGGATGCATGGATGCAACATCATCATGATGTCGAGCAAATCTAGTAGAGTGCTCCAAATCCCCGTCCATCCATACCTGTCATCTCCGTCTCTGCTGGGAACCCAAATAATAGAAAGAAAACTACCACGGTTATAAACAAATATATATCATTTTTCAGAGAAACCAACCAACACTACTACACAAAAGATTTTACAAGGCGTTTTAAAATTGGGCTCGGAGGCGGACGCGCTTTTAAACCGCCTCGGTTAATGCCTGGTATTAACCGACGCGGTCATTTTTTATTAACTGTGGCGGTCACAGTCAACCGCCTTGCAAAATCAATTTACCAAGGCGGGCAACCTAATGTGACCACCTCGGGTTAATATTTATTAACCGAGACGGTTTTCTTAATGCAACCACCTCGGTTAATATATTAACCGAGGCGGTCACATTATAAGGCCCGCTCGGTAAATAGTGGCCCAGCTTCCAGCCCAGTCAAAGCCCATACTCATTACTCTACCGGGCTCATATATAATCAAGACTTAGGGTTCCTTGCTCACTCCACTTCCTCCCTCCCAGCCGCACCCGCTCCCTCCTGGCGTACCCTCACTCCGTAACGCGCGCGGCGCTCGGCACTCCATCCCTCCCTCTCTCCGCTCGGCACTCCCTCCCTCCCTCTCTCCCGGCGCCTCCCTCCCTCTCTCCCGGTGGTCCCTCCCTCTCTCCCGTGGGTGGCGCGCGGTGGTGGAGGCGCGGCCTCGCATGGGCGGCGGGCTCCCTCTCCCTCCGGCGGTGGCGGCGGCGCCCCTCCACCGAGCAGCAGCGGCGGCGGTGCCCCTCCACCGAGCAGGCAGCGGCGGTGGCGCCCCTCCTCCCCTCCGGTTTGGCACCCCTCTCCCCTCCCTCTCTCTCAGGCCCCTCCCGGATCCTAGATCTGGCGGCGCGGGCGAGGAGCCCGGATCCGGCGGCTGGGAGGCCGAATCTGGTGGCGGGGAGGCCGGATCTGAGAGCGGGCAAGGCAGCGGCAGTGCGGGAAGGCCGATTTCGGCGAGCTACGACGGCAGTGCATGGATGGGCTTGGCAGGCCTGTCCATGGATTTTTCTTTTTTTGTTTTTTATTTGATTAACCGAGGTGGGCGTTTCAACCGCCTCAGGAAAGATTCATTTACCGTGACCTTTTCACCGAGGCGGTTGTGATGCCCGTGTCGGTTAATTTTTCCTATAACAGTGCAAAACCAAGTTTAAATAAAGACATGTAAAATCACAAATATTTATGTACCAAATAAACACTTTAAATTAATCATGTAATGTATTTTTTCAAGGTCGATAGTCGATACTTTTTTCTATAAATATAGTCAAACTTCAATTCATTGAGTCCTCAGCGAACAAGATGTTCACTCTTTTCTTTCATGACAGAGGGAGTACCTACGATACATGAGAGAGAAGGGGCCACCTTGGAATTCAAGCAAATCATGTAGGATTGCGCCACACATAGACTCCGAAGGCATCCGAACCTATATCTGAATGAGAATGTTGTGATGCGGACGTCCGCACGCCCCATTTCTATCTGGAACACCGTCCGCACAGACTCAACAGCTGTGACGCACTTACTCACCTACCCCACATTAAACTAGGAGAGACCATCGTCACCTTGGGGCCCAGGCAATTAGACGGCGATGCGCTCGCCTCTTCGACTGACGAGGATGCTAGAGAAGGTTGTTGGCGCGCGGCGAGCGATGGAGATGCTATAGTGTGCGCTGGGCCGGTCGTGCCTCGCCATGCCGCGCCACGCCTAGGCTGACACGGATGGCTGCCACCGCCGCCTCCTTCTCCATCACAACCCACATAGTCGGATCCCGTTGTGCAGTGCTCCATCCACCCAACCGCTTGCTAGGGTTTGTTGCAAGCGCATGTTGCAATCGTTTTTTCTAGTGTTTCAGATGTTTCAGAGAGTTGTTGCAAGTGTTTAATATGGGTGTTGCAAAGTAGATCGGGATGTTGCATATGTTGCAAGCGTCTATTCCAATATTTTTTTTGCTTTTTAGACGTATGTTGCAAGTGTACTTATTTGGATGTTGCATATGTTTCACACATATGTTGCAAGTGTTTTATATGGATGTTGCCTATGTTTGCAATAGTTTTCAAATGTTTTTAGATGTTTTTGCAAGTGTTTCAGACACATGTTGCAAGTCTTTCATCTGTCTTCATACGTATGTGTGGGTGTTGTATCTGGATATTTCAAAAGTAGATCGGGATATTGCACATGTTATAAGGGCGCTAATGGTTGGTGAACAGCGGCCTGCCGCAGGGTTTCGTTCCTCGCATGGCGCGCCTCACCCTCTCCTCTGCTCTCCTCTCCCCTCCCTTCTCTTCCCTCCATCTCGACGCGGCTGTTCGAGCCTGACGAGTGCGATGCCCGTGGAGGTAGTGGGCCGACGGTGGCGCGACGTTCACGTGGTGGTCCCGCAACAAGTTGAGGTCCGTGCCGTCCGCTCGCTACGCGAGAAATAGAGCAGCTGCGGGCGTATGTCCGGACTTCCGGGCGCTAGTCCTCCGGATATCTGAACCTACCTCGTTTGGATTGAGGAGTGGAGCCGTGCCATCCGGCACCGAGCGGTTTGTGTGTAGGTACGGCGCGGCTGCAATTCAATTCTGAGAACCAACTCACCCGTCACAAAAACAAAGGGCCGCCCTCATTCGCAGCCACCGAGACCCAAAGCAGCTACATGTACCCTACAAATAATGAGCGAGCAAATATGAGCGAGGTCGATCGTAGTATGATATACGAGCGAGAGTACATGTACCGTACACATGGGCAAAGTGGTAAACAAAACACGCAGCTGGTGGACGCTGCTGCCGCAGGTATATGTATGCATGGCCCAAACGGCGGCACGCCCACGGCACACAAATATGCATGTCAGCATGTCCCAGACGCGGAATCCGTCCGAATCCTACGTGCTCATACACACAGTATATATTAGCAACATACGCATACGTAATACTGTAGGTACTAGTACAGTATCACGGAGAGTGTAGCTTAGGTATATAAAGTTGTGCACGTACGTACGTGTCCACTGATGGTGATGGATGCCCAAGAGCTAGCATAGCATGCCGGTGCAGCAGAAATTAAAAACGTAGGACATCATCAGTGCGTGCTGTGTTTACGGGGGCCGGGATCCATCTTTACTACAGTTAATACGCACAGTATATATGTGTATTACGGCACGGCCGCCCAGAGGTGGTTAACAGTGTGTCTTGGGGTGTTGTTGCGCGCGTATCATTTTTCACAAGGGGTCTCACGGCGATCCAAAATCTGATGGTTAATTCGTGAATTAATCTTGTGACTTTGTGATGATCAGTGACTGAGAGGAGGGTATAGCATACGTACACTTACTGCTTGCGCCGATCCACACAGCTCAGTTACACTCGTACGTCACCCAGATATATATCAGTGATCTACTACACAGCTACAGTGCTGGCGCTTGCTTGTACAGTGCTCATCAGCTCTGATTCTTGTGTGCTTGTCCGTTTCCCTCGGCAATGCGGATCGATCGGGTATGTACGGTGGTGGATTGTACAATGCAATGCATGGTAGCAAGCTTAGCATCCCCCGCGTCAGTCCGTCAGTACAAGCGCCAATTAAGCAGCAATCAGATGGATATGGACCCCCTCTGACTCTGATCTGGCGGCCGGCGTTGTCGATGGTTGCAAACAGGCAAGACAATCCGCTTGACGTGACAATGATGATGCATATACCCTCGAGCCTGACCACTCTGCTGATGCATATACACGTACACGTCGAGGCCGCCCATGGATGATGGATCCCATCCTGTCCGCGCCCGCGCGCGCCGGATCAGATTATATTCTCCTGGTGTTTGCCGCCGCAAAGTCCGCAGAGTTGGACTATACTTCGTGCTAGTACTCTATTTATATGCTGACTGTTAGTCAAATGATTGGCAGACTTCTCCAAACTCGATCGCAATAAACCTGCTCACTCAATCTTCTTCGATGTACTAACTTCCACCAGATAAGAAGCAATGGCGCCTTCACGAATGAATCTCTCTGCCGTCTTCCTTCTAGTCGTCGTCTTCCTACAACCCGTCGTCATGGCAGCTGATCGTAGTATGTATGCGTGCACATGCATGAACTACATGTTGCATGCAAGCGGCGATGTCATTTCATTAATCTTTTGCTAAAAGTTGTTTGATGCGCCTTTGACATTTAATTTGTTGCATAAATGTCCATGCCTGGATCTGAACCATGCAGAGCCAGCGTCCGTTGGGGAATATACCTGCGGCTGGCACTTGAGCGCCAAATATGAAGGGGTATGCGGTGGATTGATAGACGACGACACCTGCAATAGTGTATGCAAAGACGAAAGTAGCGACAACATTCAAGGCTACTGTTACATGTTACAATGCTTGTTTCAAGGAAGATGCGCCTCTAAGACTGAGACTGTTGCTAGTGCTCCGATCCAGCAATGATCTCCGCCTGAACAATGATCCAATCCTTCTTGGCCCTTGTCTAATAATATATATAATATTGTATACTCGGTGTATCTACCGGCTGCTTACTTATGTTGTGTCATGGACTTGCAGGTCAAAATAAATTTATATTTTTCTTGTGCAAATTTATATATATATATTCCATTCAAGAAACTGCAAACCATTCTAGCTAGCACGCACCATGTCTTAGGTCTGTCTGACGAACCCGCGCCGCGTTCTTATCTCATCAATGACGGACGGAAAACTCTGCATCAGCTGAAAGTACCCCTCGGTTAGCACAGCAATCTTGAAATTTTTCTCCACCACAAAGAAGTCAAGGCACAGTCTCTTCAGCTCCGGGCAGAGGTACATTTCAGCGCAGATGAGAACCTTGGCAACAGTCTCCGCCGATACGCAGTCCCATAGCTTGCGGGCGCACATGAGCTTCAGCCGGTCCAGATGGTACATGTCAGCTGCCGCGAGCAGGTTCTGGAACAACTCGATGCTGGAAGAGCTCTCCAGCCCTTCATCGACGTCTCGTGGCAACGCATCCGTGTACATGAACCGCAGTAGGATCTGGAACGTTGCCGGCTTGATGTCGTGCAGCGTGATGCAGCGCATCTTGGCGTCTGCCATGGAGCCGAAGAGTTGCGCTTTGAAGACCGGCGAGCGGGCGGCAAGCACGGCCCTGTGCGCGTGGAACTTCTGGCCGCCAACTGAGAAAGTCACATCTTCTGAACCGTCGGTGTGATCGAGGAGGTGGCCGAGATGATCGGCGATGTCGGAGGCTGGCACGGTTATTGGGTTGTCCTGCTGCAGAACTATGACTCCAAACATGAATGTGACGCAGCCGTCCTTCACGTAGTCCGACTCTAGAACGCTCCGTTTCACGAACTCCGGAAAGCCCCATAAGTTGAAACCCTCGGGTGGATACACCTGCACACAACGCGATGCGTGCGAAGATGATGGCGTGCCGTCTCTGCCCATGACGAAGCATTCGAAGATGGCCTTCACGTTTTTGGACTCGCTGACGAGCCGTAGAAAGACATAGAGGTATTCACCATTATTGTCGGCCTTGTTTCCATGCGGGTAGCATCTTACTCTCCAGATGTGGCCCCCAGCGGAGAAATCATCGGAATGGACGATGTCGCCGATGGCAAGGTTCTTGGTTCCTGCGAAGTCGAGCTTGAATTCGATGAAACCAGATTCCCAACATGTTGCCATAGAGCTCAGAGATGTGGTTCCACTTGTATACACTCCAACCTATCCAGGATGTCTCTGCAAAAAAAAAAAAGGATGAGACTCTCTGCTAGTGTAACTGATGAGTATGAGCATATACAGTACACAGGAGGGAGTTTGAACGGTTTGATTGCCAACCAACCCACTCGTATATTGATGAACCAACACGGCATGCAATGCAGCCGCCTCTGTTTTGACAATGGACAGAACTCGAGAGCCGCCTTCGTTTCAGCTGCCGTTTGACCCGCACCACACCTGGTGCCCCTTTCCTGTGGGCACACCGCACATGCCAGCTGCACTGCATGCCCACCCAGTCCCGCCAAGCGTGGCAACTGGCAACACAGACACAGCTGCCAAATGTGCTTAGGCCAATCTCAGTGATGTTTCATTAGAGTTTCATGGGCATTAAATATGCTGATGTGACACCATATTGATGAAAAGAGAGATGATAAGAGTTTTATGGGAGTAGAGAGAGTTTCATGGGGATGAAACTCTTCTGCACTGTTTCCAAAATATGGATACATTGGTAACAGGGTCATGAAATCCCCATTGAGACTGATCTTAGAGAAGCAGACCCAGTGCTAGAGGCTCCCACGCGAGTGGGGTCTGGGGAAGGGAATAACCGAAGCAAAGTCTTACCCCCACAGAAATTCTGTAGAGAGACGGCTTCGAACCCAGGACCTGGCGACTCGGCGAGCTAGCACTCACCAACTGCACCAGGCCTGCCCTTCTTAGAGAAGAAGCTACCGAAATTTGCAGGAATGTTGACCCCTGCCCCCCACCCCCCCTAAAAAAACTTTCAGTATACTGGCTGGATGGGCGCGGCAGCATTTTCCGTGGTTTCTATGTGCAAAACACTGAATAGGCATATGTGCTACGGCAGTCATCAAGAAGATTTAATTTGGGCAGAGGATTCAAGCAACATAAAATTGCCAAGGACACAAAGTTTCAAGGGTTTTGCATGTTTCGAGCTATATTCGCACCCAGCATAGTTTCAGGAATTGATATCAGGAAAAAAAATATAAAGGGGCAAGTTTTTTCCATATATCATGATGGGGATGAAGCACGAAAGGTTCTGAAGCTCTCATGTACCCTTAAATAGAGAACTGCAGAACATAAGAGTGCTCCTTCAAATTCCAACAAAGCAGACATATATAGACATCTCTAAGTTTCTGTTCATGTTACACTAAGGAAAAAGTTCACATCACTATATTAGACTGCGTCAATTCTAAATCCACTCTCTCATATATGAATGAACATCTCACCAATAAAACTATCTGGTAGTACCATTCACAGAGCCAATTCATGCAAACTAGTACCAACAATCAAAGATGATATATACAAGTACTCCAAAAATATCCAATAATATGGTTGAGATTGGTAAGGATTCCTGCTACCACCACTCAGAATAAATACGATGTTTTAACCAGAATAAATAACTTGTTTCATGCCCATTTTGTTTGACCAGTACGTCTGAAACGTCATGCTTTAATCACTAGAGGCAATAATAATCTAACCTCACAGTACCATAAAGAAAGTTCACACCACTAGAGTACACTGTCATGGTTTTTAACTCACCATCTAATTTCATCAAGCATCCATTGCTTAACACTCCTTTTCAACCATGAAAAATCTATAGATATTACCAAGGCACAAACTTTCACACTTGATAATGTAAATTGAAGTACCTAAAGAGCAGCAAAGCAATAAAAAAAAGACTGATTGCTCCTGGCAGGAAAAATCCATCTACAGCCAGGTGTCACAATTTTGAAATTCCCATAGTTGAATGAATCAAGGAGAGAAAGCTATTATGTTAGCATAGACATACAAAATGGTACAGACCTGAGGTATGACACAAACAGCAATCAAATATTCCACGGAGAACAGATAACGTATTCGATCCACAACTACATGTTTACGAGGAACTCAAAGAAACAACCTCCTTCTGCTACCTTCTGTGATGACAAGTAGCTGTATATGCATTTAGATACACAAGGCAGGGTATTGTCTAAGCCTCCAATGCATGTCAATGCGACATTACTTCCAGACTTCCAGTTCTCAAGTGAATCAAACAGCACAAGGTTATATGGACTATAAAGCAAATTATACCAAATTGCGATACAATAGGTATTTTATAATCGCAACATCCAGAGGACAGAATCCCAGATGGCGATGTTCCCAAATGAATAGTCAAGTTTGCACTCGAGAAAACCAGAACCCGACATCGTCGCATCCGACTGCATCCTAACACAAGTCGCTTGAACTTTGAACACCGATTTCACAAGCTAACAAAGCTTAATCTAAATTGGACTGGAGAGCAGCACACGAGGATACTCACATTCTGGCCTCCGTTGTCAGAGCCACGCCTGCTCCGCGGCGGAATGATAGCTCCTCCGGAACTTCACCACACGCTGTGCGCCGCGCCTACTCGCCCGGCCGCCGCCACCCGCCGCGGATCCGCCGCTCTTCGCCTCGCCTAGGTCTAGCTCGCGGTCTCGGGGCGACCGACGGCCGCCACGGCTAGTGAGGGTGTATACCACTCGTGTGTGGGCCTGGCCCATAATGGTGGTAAGGCCTTCCATTAACAGTTTGAGCGTGCCAAAGGCAAGAAACCCATATAAACGTGTGCCCATACGAAGGATACGCGGCATACGCCAGCTATCTAGGGATGGCTTGTATACTACTATGTTAATGTTTACGGTGATTTGGGGTGTTTAGTTTCCACCCAAAAAATTTTCGCCTCATCACATTGAGTGTTTGACACATTCATAGAGTACTAAATGTAGACGAAAAAAAACTAATTGCACAGTTTAGTTGGAAACAACGAGACGAATCTTTTAAGCCTAGTTTTTTTAAAAAAGAATCTTTTAAGCCTAATTAGTCCATGACTAGCCTTAATTACTACAGTAACCCCCATATGTGCTAATGACGGCTTAATTAGGCTTAATAAAATCGTATCGCGGTTTCCAGGTGAGTTATGTAATTAGTTTTTTATTAATATCCAAAAAAACCCTTCCAACATACCATAAAAACATCCGATGAGACATCAAAAACTTTTCGCCTACTAACTAAACACCCCCTAGTTAATAGTGTAATGGTTTGGTGTAAAAATAGGAGCATTTCGATTTTTGAGGGCCAAAGTAAGTTATTAGAGGTTCTGCATATCAACTAACCGGGCATGATAACAATAATAATAATAATAATAATAATAATAATAATAATAATAATAATAATAATAATAATAATAATAATAATAATAATAATAATAATAATAATAATAATAATAATAATAATGAGTAAATCATCAGACTGGCTTACATATATATAAATCTATATATAGGTAGTATAGTATAGTATGGCCTATGCCATTGAAGAAACTGCAAACCATTCGTAGCACGCACCATATGTATGTCCTAGGTCTGACGAACCCGCGCTCTTATCTCGTCAATGATGGACGGAAAACTCTGCATGAGCTGAAAGTACCCATCAGTTAGCACAGCAATCTTGAAATTTTTCTCCACGACAAAGAAGTCGAGGCACGTCCTCTTCAGCTCCGGGCAGTTGTGCAATTCAGCGCAGCCGAGAACTTTGGGAGATGGTTGGCGATGTCAGAGGATGGCACGGGTATAGTAGGGCTCTCCCGCTGCAGAACTATGACTCCAAACATGAATGTGACGTACCCGTCCTTGACGTAGTCCGACTCTAGAACGCTCCGTTCCACGAACTGTGCAAACCCCCATGTTTGGAAACCCTCAGGTGGATACACCTTCACACAGCGGTTTCCATACGAAGATGACGGTGCGCCGTCTCTGCCGAGAAGGAAAGCGTCGAAGATGGCCTTGACGTTCTTGCAGTCGCTGACGAGCTGTATATAGAGAGAGAGGTAAACGCCATTGTTGTCAGCCTTGTATCCGTGTGGGTAGCAGTTTACTCTCCACACGTGCCCTCCAGCCGAGAAATTGTCGGACTGGACGACCTTGCCGACGGCGAGATTCTTGGTTCCAGCGAAGTCGAGCTTGAATTCGGTGAAACCAGACTCCAACATGTTGGCAATTGCAATAGAGGAGAGAGGCAGGAGAAGTGGTTGTTCTGTAATCTGTATACGTAGGGTGAGAAATGAGACTTTCTGTGAGTGTATATATATAGGGAGTACGTATGAACAATGAACGAATAATGTATGTGAACGCGGTGACCATGTTTTCGCAATGCATGCACGGGAGCCGCCTCGGTTTCGAGAACAGACGGGATTCGATGGAGAGTCGAAACGATGATGGTATCGGTAATTCCAATCGCTACTGAGCTCTCTTTATTTCCCAATTGATAAGGTAGACGCTTCGTTTTCGCTGCCGTACGTGGCCACGCACGGCCGCACCACACCCGAGGTATCACGTATGTGGCCCGGTCACCGGGTGGCGTGGCGGGGTGTGCGTTTGTGAGTTGTGACAATGCCTTTTTACTACCTATATATAAGTACTCTATGAGGAGGGAGTTTGAACGGTTGGATTGCCAACCAACCCGGCCGTATATTGATGAGCGAATGTGAACCAACTTAGGGCTTGTTTAGTTCCTCCACCTAAAGTTTAATCCATATTTCATCGGATGTGTTACAAATATCTCAACATGATGATCTCAACCGACTTCGTTGGATTCCCTCATGGTCATTTCTCCACGACCCCGACGTCTCCATACACGGGGAAGTCCTCCCCGTGAAGACCCCGTCTCTAACGGGACGTCCCCCCACTACCGCAGACGTGCGTCGTGGTTGCGTGACGGGAGAGTTTTCTTCCCGTAACCTCTCCCGATATTATATATAAATATCGCTGTGACCAATGGAATAAACACTGAGTTTACTTTTGCCATTACATTTGTTCTCTCTGTTGCTCGCAATTTCTACTCACAACACGTTATCAGCACCCTCGCTCTTCTTTCCCCCACAAAGAGAATAGCTCAGTTGTTAGATCGATCATCGCAGTGAGGAGCCCGATCCGAAGGTAAAAATGCATACCCACATCGTACTCCTTTCCCTTCGGCTCCCCTCCTTCTCCAGTTGGTGATGATGGCATACAACCGTGCCATTACGATGGACGTCAACTTCGCTCATCACCGAATCCAAAGGGGCCTCCTCGAAGACCTTCGCGAGGTCCTTGGGAAGCGTCTCGGCAACCGCCTTCGTGGCGTACGCCACCTCGGTGACCGCCTTCGCGGCAAACATCGAGGCCTCGACCCGCGGATGCACGGCCGCCTCCACGGTGGTCGTTTTGGAGGGCACCGTCATGCCAACGTAGTGGTCCCTGCACCACCATCCCGGCGTTCAGTAGTGTCATCCGTGGCACCGCCGGCTCCAGCTCCTACGGCGTCTGTGGTCCCGACTCCAGCAGCGCCCGTGGCTCCACCTCTGGCGGCATCGGCTCCACCACGCTGCCCACTGCACGGCGACAACATCCATGGTTGTTGGCCCTTCCGGCCAGCCATGGCTGTCATTGGGTGTTGAGCCGATGTCGTCGATCCAGTACCCGACGCCAACTCTGTCGCCGGCGCGGGCTGTTCGCAGCACGTCTCCACGTCGAGCATCGCCACCAATGATTGCGGCGCACGTGTCGGCTCCAAATCGCTTGCCGGCGTACGCACGCCATTGCAGCTCACCGGCAATCGATCCAGCGATCGCTGCTCCTCCACCTCCGCCGATTCGTGCTCCACGCGTACGCGCCAACGCCACAGCAGTAGCGGATCCACGTCCCGGACTCCGCCGCACGTGGATCCACGTCCCCACGGGCCTTCGGCTCGGAACCTCCCCAATGGCCACCTCCCAAACAGGAATGCTCGTGACGTGGGCTACCTCTCCTCCAGCGAGGATGAGGGGCACGCCCCTCGGGCTTGAACGCCACGGTGGGGAGGGGAAGGGTCGAGATGGCGGATTAGAGGGGGTGAATAGTCCTTTTCTAAAACTTAAACGCGTTGGCTAACCGAAACAAATGCGGAATTAAACTTATCGGTCTAGTCAAGACTACACCCCTCTATCTAAGTTCTCTAGCACATTGCAAAGATCCTAATTAAGCAACTAAGATGCTAAGCTTAGCAAGAGCTCACCTAATCAATTGTAGAGCAAGGTCACACAAACCTATGCACTAGTACTTTGTCAACCGAGGGAGCTCCTACACAACTAGTGAAGCAAAAGCATAAAACTCCTAAGCTCACTAGCAATGCTCAATAACAAGGCAACCAATGCCAAATTAGAAAGCACAAATTACTTAGCTACAAAACTAAGCAATGTGACTAACAAGGTTACACAAACCAAATTAGCCACGCAAAGGGAAGCTTCTAGCTACACAAGCAAGAAGACAACTAGCAAGCTACACTAGCAAGTTACGAGAGCAACTGCACAAGCACAAGTATATATGAAAGTAAATACAAGCTTGTGTTGCATGAAGGCAAACCACCGAGAAGATGAAGAACAATGTTGACACGGTGCTTTCTCTCCCGAGGTTCATTTGGTTGCCACCAAGCTACATCCCCGTTATGTCGACCAACACTTCGTGGTTCGGCGGCTAATCGGTATCACACACCGAGCCTCTCAAAAGACGCCGCAAGAACCCACCATCAAGTGTGGTAGCTCAATGACACGCTCAACTAGAGTTGCTCTTCGTGATCCCCGTGGGGTGAGCACAACCCCCCTCACAAAGCTTCTCCGGAGCCTCGCACAATCTTCTTGCGAGATTCGACGGAGCCACAAGCCACCAAGCCGCCTAGGAGGTGGAAACCTCCAAGAGTAACAAGCACCACCGGCTTGCAAGACGATCACCTAGTGCCACTCGATGCAATCTCTCAAAGCAGTGCACTAGAATCAACTCACTCGCAATCGATTCGCACTCTTGCAAGCACAAGTGAGTTAGAGGCTCTCCAAGCACTTTCAAAGCATGGACACTAAGTCCCAAGGGTTCTCAACTACTGCCAAGGCCGGCCACTACTTCTATTTATAAGCCCACAAACAAATATAGCTGTTAGCAATTCACTAGGCGTTTTTCAGGACCGACGTTGCAGTCGCGTCCGCCAAAGTGACAGACGCTGCAGCCGCGTCCGTCACGTGGAAGAGTGCCACGTGTCCCTGGTCTTCAAATTCCAACAGTCATTTTTGCCTACGACAAACGTGTCCAACGCGTCGAGTGCGCGCGTCCATCGCACCGACAGACGCGGCACAGAGAGCTCCCAAAGCCGGTTTTCAGCACCAGACGCGTCCGACGCTAATCCACCTGACGCGTGTCGCGTCTGTCGCTGTTGAGCTCCTTCTCCGTGCGCCAACGTCACCACGATGGATGCTGACGCACTGCGTTTGTCATAGCAGCACCGGCGCATCTGTCGCGCGCTTCGCCTGCGCGCGCCTCAGCGCAACACCGTCGGATGCTGATGTCACGTGTCCGACGCTCAGCCACCGCCACGTCCGACGCATGCTCTAGCAGCGCACCGCCTAGGGTTAGCCAGCGGATGCTGACGTCAGTGTCTGTTGCCTCTGCTACCAGCATCTGTCGAGTGTTTCTCAGCGAGAAACACTCCCGCGACTTCGCCACTTCTTCCACCCTTGCTCAAATACGCCAACCACCATGTGTACCACCTCGTGCATGTGTGTTAGCATATTTTCACAAATATTTTCAAGGGTGTTAGCCACTCTACTTTCCACGCCACTCGATCCTAACACGTATGCAAAGTTAGATCGCTCAAGTGGCACTAGATGACCGATATGCAAACAAGTTTGCCCCTCTTGATAGTATGGTCATCTATCCTAAACCCAATCACCAACTTCTCTACACACCTATGACTGGTGAAATAGAAATGCCCTATGGTTATACCTTTGCCTTGCGCATTCCATTCTGACTCCTCCGACGTTGATGCAATACATGCACTAACCAATCACCAAATGATATGATCCACTTTATATCATCACGTGACCGTATTGGTTCATCGATCTTGACCTCACTTGCTCTTCACCGTTGCCTCGGTCCATCGGCACCAAGTCTTGCCCAAGCTTCACCGTCACATGCGGTCCCTTGCTTTAAAGCGTCCGACTTGCCCTTCACACTTGCAACCGGTCCATCGAGCCAAGCCTCATCTCGATCTTCTTCACCTTGGTCACAAGACTCCATGTCATGTCTCATATACAATAAGCTCCTTCATGGCACAATCACATATGGACTAATTTCCTGTGTATCTCACATAACCACATATTAGTCCACCTAAGTTGTCACTCAATTACCAAAACCAAACAAAGACCTTTCAGGAGGGGAGAAGGGGGAGGCGCAGCGTGTCATCGGCGAAGCACGGCTCCGAGCGCGCGCGTCTTCCAGGTGCAGCTACGTGGCCCCTCGGCGCAGGCGTGCAAGCGTCCTCTAGGCGCGGTGCCCCGTCTGCGCGGCGGCCCGACGTGGCAGCGCTCCCCCTCGGCGCGGAGGTTCGGCGCGGTGGCCCTGGACGTGGCGCCCCCCTCGTGGCTGCGTGGCCCTCGGCGTGGTGGCCCTCCCGCGTGGCTGCTCAGCTCCCGGTGCGGGCGTGGCATCCTCTCACGCGTGGCTACGAAATCCCCGGGGCGGAGCGCCTCCTCCAGGCGTGACCCGAGGCAGGCCCAACGGTAGGGTGGCGACACACCTCACCCACGTAGGCAGGGGCAACCGCCCGAAGGCAGCTGGCGGCGACGGCTAGGTGAGCTAGGGGGTTAGGGTTCTTATATATGCCCGCCCACTCTAGTTGGGCCGAATGGCCGGTCCAGGCCCAGGTTGGGGGCCTGCGAGCTTTTAGCCTAGGCCAGTTATCTTGCATTTTAATTTTCTGAAGTTATTTTCATTAAATTGTATAGTGAAAGGATCAAGATGCCCAAAAGGGGGGGTGAATTGGACTTTTCTAAAAATTAATTGCAAGAATTAAATCCTACAAGCCAAAGTTCACCCCTAGTGCCTACTTGTGTTCCTTGTGATTCTACCGGTAAAAAGTTTTGCACCCTAAGTTCCAATCCTAGTCTGGCATGACAATTCTAGGAAAGTAAACCAAGCAAGAAAGTAATATAAGAAAGTAAATGCTTAAAAGTATGGGTAAGGAACACGATGATATTTTCCCGAGGTATTGGAAAGTCGCCACTCCCCACTAGTCCTCGTTGGAGCACCCGCGCAAGGGTGTAGCTCCCCCTTGATCCGCGCAAGGATCAAGTGCTCTCTACGGGCTGATTCTTCGACACTTCATCATGGTGAATAGCCCAAAACCGCTCACAAGATGAGTTGGGTCATCCACAAGCTCCGCCGGATGATCACCAAACTCTCAATCACCACCAAGCCGTCTAGGTGATGGTGATCACCAAGAGTAACAAGCTAGAACTCTCACTTGACCACAACGAGCCTAATGAGAAGATGGATGCACAGTTGCTACTCCCTAGTCACTAATGAGGGATTCTCAAACTTTGATTCTCAAATCACTACCCTCACTAGAGTTCTTGCACTCCCTTGCACTTGAAAGGTATTTCTCAGCTGAACAAATCAGTAAGAGAGCTCTAAAAGAGGTGGAGGGGATGTATTTATACACCCCACAGTCAAATCCAACCGTTACCTACCAACTCAGCAAAATACGCACTGACCGGACATGCTGGTCGACGTGACCAGACGCGCCGGTCGAGCGTAACGGTCGAAAACCTAAACAACACTGCTGAGTGACCGGACGCACCGATCAGGGGTGACCGGACGCGTCTGATCGTGCAAGGTCCTTACTGTACTTTGACCTGATGCTCGACCGCGTCCGATTAGTGATGACCGGACGTGTCCGGTCAGCAAAGTACCTTACTAGAACGTGACCGGATGCGTCCGATCACTTCCCAGTCGCATCCGATTAGATGTTTTACCCTCTGAGATACGTGTCAGCATGATCACCGCGTCCGGTCCTCGCAAGGACCGCGTCCGGTCAACCGTGCTGAAATGCAGTAACTGTTTAGTACTGACCGGACGCGTTCGGTCAAGACAGAGACCGTGTCCGGTCAAGGGAAAACGGCTCTAACGACTCCGAAACACAACGCAACCTGAACCAAGTTGCTTCCAACTGAACTTTGAGCTATTCTTGAACTACCTAGTGCTAAGTTTAACAAGTGTGCACCACACCTAAACAAAAGACTCACCTAGGTCAAGCTACTCGCTCATGCCCCCCTTTATAGTACGGCCAAAGAAAAAAAGCGAAGATCCTAACGACTATTCCGAATGTAACTCAACACCTTGACATTCGGAACTAACCGTCCTTAATCTTGTCGTTGATCCTTTGAAAACTGAAACGATTTCCATCAAGGGACATGAATACCATAGTGCCCAAAGCAGTTATCAACCCCATGACCTAACTTACCAAAGTTTCTACAAAACACACGTTAGTCATGGTAATAATACGTTGTCATCAATTGCCGAAACCAACTCTCGGGGGCCTAGATGCTTTCAATCTCCCCCTTTTTAGTGATTAATGACAACACTTAGATTCAGAAGATATAAGAGTTGAGGTTTTCGAACATGCTTGGTTCACATAAGCAAAAAGCAATAAGCACAAGGGGTTAGACAATGCTTATGTGCTCCAAGCCAACAGGGTGTACTCATAAGATAAAACATGAAGCGTTAGTACACATAAAACATAGCTCATGTGAAATCAGAGTAAGGCACGGAAGCACAACCTTATGAGCTAGATCCAATTAAGTGACATGTCATAAAATAGTGACAAGATAGACCACATAAGACTCAAGTATCTCATTAAGCACACATGTCACAAAATGCAAGTGCGGGAAAGTAAACATGATGCATGAAAGTAGCAAAATGTAGTACACAAAGAAAAATGAAAGACCCTCTATCAAAACTCCCCCTGAATCTACTCTCTCCCCCCTTTGGCATCAAACACTAAAAACAAAACTAAGGATCCGACGGGGGAACAGAAGCAGTCGTGTCGGGTGCCGAGGAGCATGGAGTGATCACGAACTGTGAAGTATCCTCCTCAAACTCTGAGCTATTAGGCTGACCCTCTGTAGAAGCACATGGGTGTGAAGCAGTCTGGGTCTGAAGAACAGGAGCAGGTACTGATGAAGATGTAGCAACGAGCGGAGCAATCTCTGTCACCTGAGCCTGAAGAGTGCCAACTGCCGGAGGATCTGTCGAGGCAACAGGCGACGGTACTGTCTCTATAGTCCCAGTCCCTATCACTGGAGGAGACACAGTCTCAGAAGCTGACAACCCTGAAGAAGTGACAATAGTGGTGTGCGAGGGCGTCAGCTGACCAGTCAACTCGCTGTAGGAGACACTCAAGTCAGTAAAGAGAGTGCCTGTCAGAAGATGAGGTCTAGGCTGATCTGGTGAAGTGAACCCCGTCTGAATAGGAGTGTAGCTCGGGGACTGAAAAGTCTGGGGAACCTGCTGCTAGAGAGAGGTGAGCTGAAAGCTCGACTGTCCCTGACTCTGAGGTCCACTGGACTATAGTGCTGGAGTCAGGACAGACGCTTGAGGAGGAACCCTAACTGTGACTAGGTGTCACAGGAGCTTAAGATACTGCTGCTAGTTGGCAGCCTGCTGTCTCTGCATCTCGAACGGCTGCCTCTGAAGCTCAAGCTGCTGCCTCTGGAACTCGTCCTGATGAGCCTGAATCTGAGCAAATGCAGCTACTGTGTCCTGAGCCTGTCGCTGCATCTGAAGCTCTTGCCTCTCCTGGACCTGGATCAGCCTCTCAAGTATAGCCACCATGGCTGGGTCTGAGCGAGAGGCTGAGCCTGAACCACCGGCCTCATGGTCATGAGACCGAGGAGAGCGGTACCGAGGGATAGGCTGGTAGTCCTCGTCTGTGCTGTCGGAGGCATCATCCTCAACTGGATCAGCAGGCTGAGCATCAAGATCTGCAAGCTCGGCCTCAGCAAGACCCTAAACAGTCTTGTCCTGCTCAGCTGCTGTCTCTAGGACCTCTGGCCTCTCACGCTGTCCTGGCCTAGGTGCCTGCTCTCTGGTAACAGACGCCCACAACTGCCGAATGTCGTACTCTGGAAAAGCAGTGGTGGTATCTGATATCTCAGCTCGTATCTCTGTAGGCAGCTCACACGCAGATCTAATGATGAAGCATATCCAGTGCGCATATGGTAGCTGATGGTGACCCTTGAATCCCTCTGCCAAGGTATCCTCCATCTCACATAGCATCAAATCCCAAATGTCGAATGGTGTCTATGAGATGAGGTGATGCACCACCCATAGCTGCATATGAGTGAGTCCCTCTCTGTATCCTAGCCTCGGAAGAAGTGTCCATCTCATAATAGCATCCAACACTCTAGTGAGGGGTGTCAAGCTAGCAGGTGTACGTCTGGACCCCTCGCCAAACGGCTCACGGAAGCAGGGTCTGATCATGTCTGTAGGTGGCACTATACCTCCGTGAGAGCGCCTAGGTGGAGCAGTCTGACCGAAGCACAGCTGGTGAATCTTTGTCTCTGAAGCAGGGAGTCTGAGAATCTCTCGTACCCTAGTACTGTAGAGTCTACGGTCACGACCTCGGAATGCAAAGTGTATGAACTCATGTGCAGGGTCAATCCAAAGTGAAGAGTAGAACTCTCTGACCCAAGTGCCACAGTAGGCTCCAGTCCGTCCCAGAAAGTCTGACAAGCCTGGAAGAAAGGACAAGTGCGGACGGAGCTGCTCACCAACCACCTCAACTAAAGCCTCAAGTCGACAGACTCTCTGAGGTCTGAAAGCAATCCTGCTGTCAACGTAAGCTCTGTAGAAATCCTTGTGCAGAGGTGTGTAGAAGCCCTCTGATGCTTGGGGTCCCGTTGAGGTGGGAACCACCGACCAACCTCGACGAACCGAAGGGCCTGCACCTGGCGTGCTGTAGCTCCCCTCAAGTCAAAGTGCTCGACTGGGGGGTGACCTCGAGCCCTAGGAGGTGGACGACCTCCACGACACTGGCCCTCTGGCCTAGGAGTCACCTGAGCTCGCGTACGTCCTGAGCGACGACGCGGTGGAGTCTGAACGGTCTGCTCCTCTATCTCCTCTGGATCCTCTATGGGCTGATCAGCAGGTATCTCCTCTGTCTCCTTGGTGGCCTCAGTACCAAGCTATCGATCTTCAAGATGAAAGCGACGTTCGCCAATGTGAATCCCACTACTCCTGCCACCCCTCTCTGCCAACTTTGCTGCATCTGCAACTGCTTGAGCTATCCCTGCCTCTGTGAGTGTTCTCTTCCTCTTCTTGGTGGAGGTCTTCTTGCGCTTGCCACGAGCAACCTCTGTCAGTCTAGGAGGACTCTCGTCCCTGTCACTAGGTGCACCACCAGCATTCTTGCAACGAACCATACTGACCAACCGCTGAGAAAACCCTAAAAGATGGTGAACTGACACTCATGAGGCTTGGCTTCAATCCGTATCCGCAGGCTTGGCCTCGGATTCAAAACTGACCAACTACCACACAAAGCACCGACAGGACTCACTATAAAGATTGAATAGATCGAGCTACTATAAGCAACATATATTATCTAATAGATAAGTGAGGTCCTAAGGAAAGCAAGCATATGAGATAAGATCTGAATAGAACGCGATAGCTACCTCCAATCGGCAAGAATCCGGTGAAGGGATGAGAGACCTTGACGCGTGAGAGTTCCCCGGAAGCGACGGAAGAGTGCTGATTTGCCGAGACAAGCGATAGAGAGTTAGAATTTCAACGGAAAATTACGGCAAACCCTAAGTAGAAGAACAAGGTAACGCGAAGGAACCTCATAGAGAAGACGTCGCTCGGAGTAACCTCGACAAAGAGCGGCCAAAGCGAAGTCACGTGAGACCTAGGGTTAGGGCAAAAGGAAACTTGAGAGGAGGACTCGGTGGTGGTGCGCGAAGGAGGAGGAGGTGATGGTGCACGGTAGTGGCTCGGCAGCGTGTGTGCCTAAGGGATCTATGGCGGCGCGGGCGCAGGGCTACGGCGGTGATGGAGTGAGAAGACAGGCGCGAGATACGGTGGCGCGACGAGGCAATGGCGGCGTGCGTGGCAGCAGCGCGTGGAGCAGCAGTGGAGGAGGAGGAGGCACAGCGTAGGCACTTAGGAGCGGTACGGCGGCGCGCAGCGAGACGGCGGGAGAGCTAGGCAAACGGTGGCGGTTGCGGCGGCATACGGCGGAAGAAAACGGATGAGAGAAAGGATCGGGACGAAAAGGTTATATGAGGGCTCAGATCCGCTTTCGACGCACTGACCGGATGTGGTGGTCGCCTGACCGGATGCGGGGGGCAGTGTCCAGTCAGAGTCCAGTAAGCTCCTGGAGCGACCGGACACGTCCGGTTAGAGCTGACCGGACGCGGACAGAGTCTGGTCGGAGATCACCTGGGAAACTCAAGCGCATGACCGGACGCGGTGGTGGGATCCAGGACTGGACGCGGTGGTCACAGCGACGCGTCCGGTCACAGATCCAAGAGAAAGTCTTCAGGATGACCGGATGCGCTGGTGGTCACCGGGATCGGACGCAGTGGTGAAGCAGCACTGCGTCCAGTTCTGCGTCCGGTCCAACGTCCGGTCGCTGTTTAACACCTTTCTTCAATCCGATCTTCGACGCGACTTCTCCCAATCAAGTTTCAATTCAAAGAGACTCAAATAAACACCAATTGGAACCTGATATGAGTGACCTCACTCAAACCCTCAAGATTTTCAAAATATTTTGCCTTAGGCTAGTATTGTTTTTAGGAAAATATGCAATAAACACCCGAGGAGCAACGTATGGCCATGCAATAGAGTTTATGAACCCTTGGGAGCATCAAATGCTCTCTCTATTCATGGACGAACATAGAGGTTGCTCAAAGCCAAACCGAAAAGAAACGATAAGGCAACAACCATGCATATGCAATGCAAAGCAAGAAAGAAAGACTAGGTTGCTTGTCAAATTTGATCCACGGTTAGGCTTCTTCACTCCTCCAAAGGAGGGTTATCGTAACCGTGTTAGACAAGTCCTAGATGCATTGCGGAGAATTAAACATGACATATAATACAATGCAATACAAGGGACAACACAAGCTTATTTTTTAAAGTTACTAGAATCAAGCACATTTAGTTCACTTCTCAACCTACAAAAGGTAGCCTCATCCAAAGGTTTAGTGAAGATATCCGCTAATTGATTTTCACTTCTTACACCTTCAAGTGATATATCATTTTTAGCAACATGATCTCTTAGAAAGTGGTGGCGGATATCAATGTGCTTGGTGCGTGAGTGTTGTACCAGATTATTAGCAATTTTAACGACACTTTCATTGTCACATAAAAGTGGCACCTTTTCAAGAACAACTCCATAGTCTAGGAGGGTTTGTTTCATGTATAAGATTTGTGCACAACAAGCCCCCGCGGTAATGTATTCCGCCTCGGCGGTGGACAAAGCCACACTATTTTGCTTCTTAGATGACCAAGATACTAAAGACCTCCCAAGCAAATGGCATCCTCCGGATGTGTTTTTTCTATCAATTTTGCAACCAGCATAATCCGAATCGGAATAGCCAACTAGTTAGAATCTAGCTCCTTTGGGATACCAAAGACCAATGCTTGGGGTGTGCTTAAGATATCTTAAAATTCTTTTTACGACACTTAGGTGAGGTTGTTTAGGGCAAGCTCGAAAGCGAGCACACATGCACACACTAAACATGATATCGGGCCTAGATGCGGTAAGGTACAACAAGCTACCAATCATAGAACGGTAGAGAGTTTGATCAACCGGTTTACCTCCCTCATCTAGGTCGAGATGTCCATTAGATGGTATTGGGGTCTTGATTGGCTTACACTCTTCCATCTTGAATCTCTTGAGAAGATCCTTGGTATATTTTTCTTGAGAGATGAAAATCCCTTCTCTCATTTGCTTGACTTAAAAACCAAGGAAGAATGTTAGCTCACCAATCATAGACATCTCGAACTCCTTCGACATCAATCCACCAAATTCCTTGCAATAATCTTCATTTGTTGATCAGAAGATAATATCATCAACATAGACTTGACAAATGAAGATCTCCCCATTTAGCTTCTTGGTGAATAGTGTGGTGTCAACTTTCCCAATAGTGAAGCCCTTCTCAATGAGGAAATCCCGGAGGCGCTCATACCACGCTCTAGGGGCTTGCTTGAGCCCATATAGCGCCTTGGACAACCTATAAACATGATTAGGATATCTAGGGTCTTCAAACCCGGGAGGTTGATCAACATAGACTAGTTCATTTATGAAGCCATTTAAAAATGCACTTTTCACATCCATTTGATATAGTTTCATTTCATGATGCGATGCATATGCAAGAAGGATACGAATGGCTTCAAGTCTTGCAATGGGTGCAAAGGTCTCTCCAAAATCAAGACCTTCAACTTGAGAGAACCCCTTTGTAACTAGTCTTGCCTTGTTCCTCACTACTACGCCTTGGTCATCTTGCTTGTTGCGGAACACCCACTTGGTTCCAATGACTCTTGCACCTTTTGGATGCTCTTCAAGTGTCCAAACTTGATTGCGGGTGAAGTTGTTCAATTCTTCATGCATAGCATTCACCCAATCCGGATCTTGAAGAGCTTCTTCTACATTTTTAGGTTCAAGACAAGAGACAAAAGAGTGATGTTCAACAAAAGAAGCAAGCTTTTGAGATCGAGTCATTACACCCTTTGTAGGACTCCCTATGATGAGATCTTGTGGATGAGCTTGAAGTAGAGGTGAGTTTCTTCTATCAACCACTTGAGGAGATGGTTGAGAAGCATCAACATCTTGAGCTTGTGCCTCGGCTTGTTCATGAGAGACATGAGTATCTTCATTTTCAACTCTCTCATTCTTATCATCATCTTGAGGCACATGTGATGAAGCTGGTGGATTTACAATTTGTACATCGTCTTCATCATCTTTAGGCTTGATGTCTCCCACGGGCATGTTCTTTATTGCCTCCCTCAATGGTTCATCACCTACATCATCATAATTCTCAATTGCTCCTTAGGAGCCGTTAGATTCATCAAATTCCACATCATATGTTTCTTCAACCAAAACGGTGACATGGTTAAATACTCTATATGCTTTGGACTTTGATGAGTAACCAACAAGAAAACCAATATCACAACGTCTTTGAAACTTCCTTAGGTGTTGACGCTTCTTGTAGATGTAGCATTTGCAACCAAACATACGGAAGAATGAGACGTCCGGCTTCTTCCCATTTAGCAACTCATAGGGGGTCTTGCCAAGAAACTTTTGTAGGAAAAGGCGATTTGAAGCATAGCATGCGGTGTTGATTATCTCGGCCCACAATTTCTCCGGCGTGTTGTACCCATCTAGCATTGTTCTTATAAGGGTGATCAAAGTCCGGTTCTTTCTCTCAACTACACCATTTTGTTGAGGAGTGTAGGTTAATGAAACTTCATGCTTGATTCCAATCTCATCACAATAAGCTTCAATGTTTGTGTTGTCAAACTCTTTGCCATTGTCACTTCTAATCTTCTTTATCTTGACTTCAAATTCATTTTAAGCTCTCTTTGCAAACTTCTTGAAGCAATTTGCCACTTCGGATTTGTCATGAAGGAAGAAAGTCCAAGTGTATCTTGAATAGTCATCCACAATCACAAGACAATAGAGATTTCCACCCAAGCTCTTGTAAGTTGTAGGACCAAACAAATCCATGTGTAGAAGTTCTAGCACTCTTGATGTTGACATGTAAGCTTTGGTTGTATGAGTATTTGCAACTTGTTTGCCAGCTTGACATGCACTACAAGGTTTGTCCTTCTCAAACTTTATATCCTTCAAGCCTCTCACTAATTCCTTCTTCAATAGCTTGTTGAGAGTGTTCATTCTAACATGAGCAAGCCTCCTATGCCAAAGCCACCCAAGTGAAGTTTTGGTGAACAAGCATGTCATCTAGTTTGCATCTTCGGAGGTGAAATCAACAAGATAAAGATTGTTGTATCTAAAGCCTTTGAATATCATTTGCTTGTCATCTATCTTTGAAACTACCACTTCATTTGGTGTGAACAAGCATTGGTAGCCAAGGTCATAAAGTTGCCCAACGGATAGCAAGTTGAAACTCAATGAAGCAACATAGAGCACATTTTGATATTGCAATCTTGCCTATACCCTTGACTTTGCTCTTTGAATTATCTCCAAATGTGATCTTCTCTTGACATACCCCATTCTCTTCAAGTGAGGTGAACATACAAGGATCACCGGTCATATGTTGAGTGCAACCACTATCAATAACCCAATGAGATCCACCGGTCTTGTAGTTCACCTACACACAAGAGATCAAGCTTTTTGTTTAGAGACCCAAACTTGAGAGGGACCCTTGACTTTCTCAACTAGTGACTTGGCAACCCATATTTTCTTAGGCCTATTCTTGTTTAGGGGACCCAAGAACATAACTTTCATCTTTCCGCTTGAATCTTTTCTAAGCATGTAATGAGCATTGAAGGCAAAGGGTCTAGCATGCTTGGGCAAGGATTGTGGTGGTGGAGTTTTGCACTCATGAGCAAAATGGCCCTCTTGTCCACACTCAACACATCTCTTTGGCTTGGGCTTTGACTTGCTTTGTTGTTGTTGAGCTTTAGTCTTCTTCTCTTGATTTGCCAAGTAACCAATGCCACTTCTATCCATCTTTATGACAGTGTTCATGAGTAGCTCTCTTTGTAAATATTGGCCTCTTGTGAACTTACTTAGGCCGGTCTTGAGATGCTCTTTCTCTTGCTTGAGCTTTTTGTTCTCTTCAATAAGTGACTCATTTGATGTTTGCTTTTCAAGAGCCATCAACCCTTTTAGCTTCTTGTTCTCACTTGTAAGCATCTCATTCTCACTCTTGAGCTTGACATAATCATCATAGTTGTTGGACTCAACCACACTCTTGCCTTTGCCACTAGAGCCTTGCTCAATGCTCTCAATGATCAAGTCATCACATGATGTAGCTATATCAATCTTAACAACTTGGTTAGTAGCATCATGTGTCTCAAGAGAAAGCTCATTAGCAACAACAAGACTATCATAATTGATTTTTAATGTAGTATATTTGTCTTTTAGCGAGCTGTGCCTAGTGTTGAGCTCATCATGCTTCTTCTCAAGTTTATCATGTCCATCTCTAAGCTCTTTGTTAGAAGTTTTGAGCTCCTTGAGAGTAGAAGACATAATTTTATTTTGATCTTTGAGCTCATCACTAGTCTTTTGTGCATTCTCTAGCTTAGATGAGAGTGAGTCATTTTCATTTTGGAGCTCATCATTTTCATTTCTAGTTCTTCTTATGACTTTAGAGTATTTGTTCAACAATTTTACAAGTTCATCATAAGAAGGTGCATCATATTCATCATCACTATCACTATCATCATCATCACTATCATTGTTTTATACCTTTCGTTCACCCTTGGTCATAAGGCATAAGTGAGTAGTGGACGATGATGGTGAAGATGGCAGTGAAGGTGGTGATGAAGATGTCGGTGAAGATGATGATGGCCCAATCACAAATACGGCAACCTTCTCTTTTTCATCATTGCTCTCATCACGAGAGGACTCACATGATGATTCAATGTCGGTGAGCCAATCACCAACAATGTAGGCTTTGCCTCCCTTCTTCTTCTTGTGGAACTCTTTCCTCTTGTCATCCTTCTTCTTGTATGGCTTGTTCTTCTTCTTCTCATCTTCTTCATCACTTGAATCATTTTTTGTCCTTGTTCTTGTTCTTGTACTTGTCTTTTGGAGGCTTAGGGCATTGATGAGCTAAGTGGCCAAGTTCACCACAATTGTAGCAATTCATCTCGGATATAGGCTTCCTTTTGATACTAGTGAAGAACTTCTTCTTCTTGCCGTCGAACTTGATGCCACTCTTGTTGAGCTTCTTTAGCATCTTGGTGGTCTTCCTCACCATGAGTGCAAGTGATGCATCATCAATATCACTTTCACTTGAGCTTTCTTGCACCATCATGACTTAGCCCTTCTTCTTCTTCTTGTCATGGCTAGCTTTGAAGGCCAAGTCCTTCTTCTTGGAAGATGATGAGCCCTCTTCCGAAGTGATGTGCATGTACATCTCATGTTCATTGATCTTTCTCAATACTTGTGTCGGTGTTGCGGTGGAGAGATCACTTTGATGAAGCACGGTGACAATGTGACCATACTTCTCAACGGGAAGAACGCTCAAGATCCTCCTTGCAACATCCGATTGACTCATTTGGGTGAGCCCAAGAGCATTGAGATCCTCTACAAGAACATTCAATCGAGTGTACATGTCATTAGCACTTTCTTTAGGAAGCATCTCAAAAGAATTAATTTTCTTTAAAGCAATATGATAGCGTTCCTCACGCTCACTCTTGGTTCCCTCATGGAGAGCACAAAGGTTTCCCCACAATTCATGAGAATTTTTTGTATTACGCACACGATTGAAGATATCCTTTCCTAGGCCCCGGTAGAGTGCATTTTTGGCCTTTGCATTTCACCGGTCGTACTTCTCCTCGTCACCACTTGAGTTGGCGGGATCCTTAATAGCGGGAAACCCTTCGGTGGCGGCTCTAAGACACCCAACATCTATGGCTTCGAGGTACGCCTCCATGCGGATTTTCCAATATGGAAAATCATCTCCCTCAAAGGTGGGAGATGGTCCTTACCTATTAGACATCTTGCTGTAGGCGGTAAAGCCTAATTTAGGAGCAACTCGGCTCTGATACCAATTGAAAGGATCAAGATGTCCAAGAGGGGGGGTGAATTGGGCTTTCCTAAAAATTAATTGCAAGAATTAAATCCTACAAGCCAAAGTTCACCCCTAGTGCCTACTTGTGTTCCTTGTGATTCTACCAGTAAAAAGTTTTGCACCATAAGTTCCAATCCTAGTCTAGCATGGCAATTCTAGGAAAGTAAACCAAGCAAAGAAAGTAATACAAGAAAGTAAATGCTTGAAAGTAAGGGTAAGAAACACGGCGATGTTTTCCCGAGGTATCGGAGAGTCGCCACTCCCCACTAGTCCTCGTTGGAGCACCCACGCAAGGGTGTAGCTCCCCCTTGATCCGCGCAAGGATCAAGTGCTCTCTATGGGCTGATTCTTCGACACTCCATCGTGGTGAATCACCCAAAACCGCTCACAAGATGAGTTGGGTCATCCACAAGCTCCGCCGGATGATCACTAAACTCCCAATCACCACCAAGCCGTCTAGGTGATGGCGATCACCAAGAGTAACAAGGTAGAACTCTCACTTGACCACAACGAGCCTAATGAGAAGATGGATGCACACTTGCTACTCCCTAGTCACTAATGAGGGATTCTCAAACTTTGATTCTCAAATCACTACCCTCACTAGAGCTCTTGCACTCCCTTGCACTTGAAAGGTATTTCTCAGCTGAACAAATGAGTAAGAGAGCTCTAAAAGAGGTGGAGGGGATGTATTTATACACCCCACAGTCAAATTCAACCGTTACCTGCCAACTCAGCAAAATACGAATTGACCGGACGCGCCGGTCGACGTGACCGGACGCGTCGGTCGAGCGTAACGGTCGAAAACCTGAACAACACTGCTGAGTGACCGGACGCACCGATCAGGGGTGACCGGACACGTCCGATCGTGCAAGGTCCTTACTGTACTTTGACCTAACGCTCGACCGCGTCCGATCAGTGATGACCTGACGCATCTGGTCAGCAAAGTACTTTACTGGAACGTGACCGGACGCGTCCGATCACTTCCCAGTCGCATCCGATTAGATGTTTTACCCTCTGAGATATGTGTCAGCATGATCACCGTGTCCGGTCCTCGCAAGGACCACGTCCGGTCAACCGTGCTGAAACGCAGTAACTGTTTAGTACTGAGACCACGTCCGGTCAAAGGAAAACGGCTCTAACGACTCCGAAACACAACGCAACCTGAACCAAGTTGCTTCCAACTGAACTTTGAGCTATTCTTGAGCTAGCTAGTGCTAAGTTTGACAAGTGTGCACCACACCTAAACAAAAGACTCACCTAGGTCAAGCTACTCGTTCATGCCCCCTTTATAGTACGGCCAAAGGAAAAAGCAAAGATTCTAACGACTATTCCGAATGTAACTCAACACCTTGACATTCGGAACTAACCGTCCTTAATCTTGTCGTTGATCCTTTGAAAACCAAAATGATTTCCATCAAGGGACATGAATACCATAGTGCCCAAAGCAGTTATCAACCCCATGACCTAACTTACCAAAGTTTCTGCAAAACACACGTTAGTCATGGTAATAATGCGTTGTCATCAATTGCCAAAACCAACTCTCGGGGCCTAGATGCTTTCACATAGTATTTTATTTACTTCCCTAATTACATCAGTTTTAGTTAGTCTAATTACCAGCAATTTAGACTCCTGATATACTGCATTGTAAATATTCCCCTTTTTAGCATGCATTGTGAATACAAATTCCGTACATATTCAATGTGTTTTGTTCATTTCAATTCCCTATTACATGTACCTATGCAATTAATATGGTCGATTTTTCTCTTGATTGGAACTTGATTCACTCGATGTCACCTCGATTTATTATCAAATTAGCAAACACAAGGTAGTACCACATACTACTGTGGGATTTATTCCTCAAAGTGCTCTTCCAATTTGACTATAAACATACAAGGAATACATCTTGACGCGAAACAATTAAAATAAACAAGGTCTACACCTCCATGGTGACTACCTAAGTTTCACAAAATTAGATAAAATCCCTTTTATTTTAATCAAGTTTACCTTGCTATTTACACAATTGCATTAATTTAATATTACAACCATGCTATTGTTTTTTAATTAAATCTATGGCAACACACATGTAGGAACCATGACCACCCGAGAGTCTGACACGCAAATCTCATCAAAGAAAGAATTTGATGCGCTCGCTCTCGATAGACACAACTTCCCTACATGGGCGATGGATCTCAAAGTGAGTCTATCGTTGCGTGGAATGTTCAAGGCAATTGAAGCTTCCAAAGATGGTGAAGTTGCATTGCCTAAACCAACCAAGTATCATGCCTTATTCATCATAAGGAACCACATCCATCCAAATCTCATACTTAGTGGCACTAGATAACCATTGCAATTAAAGATTTCCCCTCTTTATAGTACGGTTCTCTATCCTAAATCCACTCACACCCTCTAGGTGTCTTGAGTGACAAAACAAAATGGCCCTTAGGATTTATACCTTTGCCTTGAGCCTATTTTGTTTTTCTCTTTCTTCTTTTCAATGTTGGAGCACATATCATCATCTTTTGGTCACCTCCATCACCTTGACCATCTCTAGCTCCATCAGTTGGTGTGTACCGACCTATCTTTACATTTCACTCATGACAAAGGTTAGTACACTTAGGTTTCATCAATTATCCAAAACCAAACTAGAGCTTTCAACCACGACTACACCCGCGCGACTGCGGTGGCCCTCCCCAACACACCACGGTGGCGCCCCAGTGTGCGGTCGCCCCTCTCCTACCCCACCCCGCTAGTGGCACCCATGCCGGCTATTCTCGCTCGATTTTTCTCTTCTCTTTCTCTCCCTCTCTACTTCTCCATCTTCGGCAGGCTTAGAAAGAGGGTCAGAGGGAGACAGGCAAGCCTGGAAGTGGGGACGGGAGACACGGCGGCAAGGTGGAGGCGGTGGTAATGCCGCTGGAGCAGTGGTGAAGGAGGCGAACGGGCGGGGCTAGGGGCATTGGCGACCATGGCCATGGCGGCGGCAGCGGGGAGGGAGGGGGGTTGGGGGGGAGAAGGAGGTCGCTGCATGCACGGTAGGGTCTCGTTGGAGCTTCGGGGTCATGCCACGGAGCTCTGGCGAGCCCCTACTACGTTGCGGCGGGACGATGGGCGGTGGATAGCGGTGGTGCATGGCGTCTTCTAGGAGTGGCCGACACTGAGGCAGGGGCACAACCTGGGGAGGCCACCACCGGGAGGGAGAAAGATGCACAGAGGAACGAGGAATAGGGAGGGATAAAAGATGAAAACGAGGAAAAATACGAGCTGCAGAACTGTATACCTAGACTATAAAGCTGGCACACATCTCAAGGCAAATCCAAAGATCACGCATGCAGGAGCATGAGCCCTTATAAGGGCAGAATTTCCGTGTCCAGACGGAGAGAGTTCTTGAGACCTTTGAGGCGATCAAGACATGGCAAGTGTTGTGGGCTTGTGGCCCATGGGTTGCGGACTAGAAGCCTAGAAATAGTGCGGGCCTGTACGTTTGTGGCATGTCACCACGTATAGGTACAACTTGTACAAGGCCGCAGCTGGAAAATCAGCAGTAAACATATTCCAAAATAGCCGATTTTCTAAGAGAAGTAAAACATGCAGAGTTTGTTGATGCTAATCATTCACGTGACCGCGTCGCTCCACTCTTTGAAGCCAAGTCGTCGCAGGTCCTTGGAAATTGAGAGTGTAACAATCAAGCTGGGGTTGGGAGGAAATTTGGGGATAAATTGTGAATCGAAACAGAGTTTACAGGATATGGCCAGGACTACGAGGACTACTTCTATTACTATGATAACTCTGTTTGCAATTCGATACCGATTCAGTTAGTTACATTGGCTTATATAGCCAAGACTCCTCACGGTTGTTGCTAGACGGGCACCACCTATAGGGTTACCGCCTCATCAGTGTCTGTCCTACCTGTCAGCCCGTGACATTCCCTCCTTGGAAAATAGACTGTCCTCAGTCTGCTGATGCTTGGACTTGTTGATGAGGAATATCCGCCTCATCTTCCCACGTTGCCATATCAGCAGGCATTGTTGTCCACTGCACTAGCACTTGTTTGATCATGTGGGCGCCTCGACGAATCACTCTGGTGTTCACGATGCGTTCTGGCTGAAGAACTGACAGAGGGTCGGTGCCAACTGATGTCAAATCTTCAGAGACCGGGGTTTCCTTCGACACATGCTTCTTCAATTGAGACACATGTAGAACTAGATGGATCCTGCTGCCCGGTGGTAACTCCAACTTGTATGCTACCGCGCCAACACGCTCCAGAATTTTGTATGGTCCATAAAACCTGAAGGATAGCTTCTTATTTGACCTTGCTGCAACTGAGGACTGGACATAAGGTTGCAACTTCATATATACCATGTCACCTGTTTGAAATTCCCGCTCTACTCTGTGTTTATCAGCCTGAGCCTTCATCCTTTGCTGAGCCCATTGCAACTGCTGCTGAATGATTTTGGAAAGCAATTCTCTTTCTTTCAGCCATTGTTCTAAGTCAGGTACTGTGCATAGCTGCAAATTTTGAATTCCCAATTGCCTAGGGCTTTGCCCATATAGAACTTCAAAGGGTGATCTGCCTAGTGCTGAATGTTGAGTGGTATTATACCAGAATTCAGCTACTGCTATCCATTTACTCCACTACCTTGGGCAAGCATGAACAGTGCACCTTAGAAACCCTTCCAAACACTGATTGAGCCTTTCCGTTTGCCCATCCATTTGCGGGTGGTATGCTGAGCTCATGAGAAGCTGAGTGTCAGTTAGCTTGAACAGCTCCTTCCACAAAGAACTTGTGAATACAGGATCTCTGTCTGAAATAATTGCCTTAGGAAGGCCATGGAGCTTGTAAACATGTTCCAGAAATAACTTCGCAATCTGTAGTGCTGTATAGGGATGATGAATTGGAATGAAGTGGCCATATTTTGAGAACTTGTCAATGACTACTAAGATAACATTGTATCTGTCTGATGTAGGTAGACCTTCCACGAAGTCTAAACTTATGATCTCCTAAGCTTGGGTAGGGACTGATAAAGGTTGCAGCAAGCCAGGTAACATTGTATGCTCTATCTTTGCTTGTTGGCATATAGAACACTATTGCACAAACTTCTGCACAGCTTGTTTGAGATGAGGCCAAGCAAACAATGATTTCCCTCTACTGTAAGTGGCTGCAATACCAGAATGACCACCCAATCCACTAGCATGTAGGGCCTGCAAAATGTTTTGCTGAGCCAACTCATTACTGCCCACCCAGATCCTGCCTTTAAACTGAATAACTCCATCTACTAACTTGAATCCCTTCTCATTCTCCCCCACCAGTGCCAACTCAGATAGCAATGCTTTATCGTCCGGATATTCCTCATAACTGTCTTTTAATCTCTGGACCCAAGATGGAACACATTTTGATATAGCATAAGTTTCTTGGTCAGAGGCACACCTGGATAGGGCATCAGCTGCTGCGTTGTTAATGCCTTTTTTGTACTAAATGTGGTAGTCCAAGTCCATGAGCTTGACTAGTGCTTTATGCTGAATCTTTGATGTGATCCGTTGCTCTGTGAGATGAAGCAGGCTTTTATGGTCCGTGCGAATGGTGAATCTCCTGTGCTGCAAATATGGACGCCATTTGTCAATTGCCATCAGAATGGCTAAACATTCCTTTTCATAGACTGGCAATGTTTGATTGCGTGGACACAAATGCTTGCTGAGGTATGCAATGGGGTGGCCGAACTGCATCAGAACTGCCCCTATACCAAAGTCACTGGCATCCGTCTCTAGAACGAAAGGTTGTTCAAAATTGGGTACCGAAAGGACTGGAGCTTGGACCAGCCTCTCTTTGAGTAACTGAAATGCCTGCTCAGCTACTGGTGTCCACTGGAACTGGCATCCTTTTCTGAGTAGGTCTGTTAGTGGCCTGGCTAGTACCCCATAATGCTGCACAAATTTCCGGTAATATCCAGTTAACCCTAGGAAGCCCCGTAACTGTTTCACCGTTTGAGGTGTTGGCCAGCTAATCACTGCTTGAACTTTTGAAGGGTCAGTAGCTACCCCGACAGCTGATATGACATGACCCAAATAATCCACCGAAGACTGAGCAAATAAGCACTTCGATCTCTTGATGAAGAACTGATGTTTCTCCAAAATCTGAAACACTTGGTGAAGTAAGTGAACGTGCTCCTCCAGCGTCTTGTTGTATATCAAGATGTCGTCCATAAACACTAAGACTCCCCGGCGAAGCAATGCTGCAAAAATCAAGTTCATTAGACTTTGGAATGTAGCCGGTGCGTTGGTGAGCTCAAACGGCATCACCATGAATTCATAGAGCCCTTGATGTGTACGGAAGGCCGTCTTATACTCATCGCCTGCTGACATCCGAATCTGATGATAACCGGCACTGAAATCTAATTTGGTGAACCACTGTGCTCCACTAATTTCATCAAGCAGTTCGTCTACGATAGGCATAGGATGCTTGTGCTTCACCGTTATCGCATTCAAGTGGCGATAATCCACACAAAACCGCCAAGTGCCGTCCTTCTTACGGACTAACAGAACCGGTGAAGCAAATTCACTTGTACTTGGCCTGACTACCCCAGTCTTGAGCATTTGCTGAACCTGAGCTTCTATCTCATTCTTCTGTATTGGAGAGTAGTGATAGGGTCTGATACGCACAGGTTGTGCTCTAGGGACAAGATTAATCTTGTGATCAGCTGCTCTTGCAGGAGGTAACTCAGATGGTGTACTGAACAGACCATGATACCGATCCAACAACTGTTGTACAGCTTGAGGTATCTCTGTTGAAGCACTAGGCTCCACTGCACAAATGAACTGTTGGTCGTCCGACAATAAGGTATCAGTTGTATCCGTGCAAAGCTACAGACAACACATAACACCACCGTGCTGAATCAGCTTAAGGAGCTTCTTGGACCCAATGGCTGGGCAACAGTCCAACTGATCTTGGATCCCATGCAATGCCACCCGTTTACCTTTCACTGTAATTCTCATCTCTTTAGTCTTATAATCCACCCAGACTGGACTTACAGCTTCCAGCCAATCTTCACCGACTACCATGTCATAACACTTAAGTGCCAACACTCTTGCATCTGATGTGAACTTGTGGCCCTCAACCCACCACTGCAGTGTTGGTATCCTCTCTGAGCAATGCAGTTGACCGCCATCAGCTGCTTTAAACGTCACTGTGGCACATGGTTCCGTCTGAAGGCCAAGAGTCTGTACCAATTTGTCACTCACAAAGGTACCAATGCTCCCCGAATCAACCAACACCAAAAGTTGTTGTTTCCCAATTCTTGCCAGTAACTTCAGTGTTTGCCTTCGGACCTTGTTGCCTTCCTTAGGTGGTTGCAATGAACATAACACATCTTCAGAAGTCATGGCATCAGATTGAATGTCTTCAGAATCGTCAGGGGAAGATAACTCCAATGCATCCCAGAGCTCTTCTAAGACATGCAAGGGAACCTGCTCCGGACATGTGTGCGTAGTACTCCATTTCCCACCACACTTGAAGCATAGTCCGTTCTTGCGGCAGTATTGCTTGAGTGTTGACAGTTTGTCGTCAGTCTTGGGCACAACTTTATCTGTCATCGCCTTCTCTTGTACAGGCCGATCTAGTCCTTTGTTGAACACTCGCCCAAAGATTCTTGGCTTGGAGGCATTCAGTTCTTCCTCTTGTAGCATGGCCAATGCACTGGCTGTGTCCACATCGCGCGGCCTATGCAGAGCGATAGCTGTTCTGATCCCATCTTTAAGACCTGTCAGAAACCGGGTCACAAAATAGACATGATCATAGGCTGGATTATAGAGCAGAACACCATGAGCAAGCTTCTCAAATTGAGCCTGATATTCAGCAACAGTTCCCGTTTGCTTCAACGCCTCCAACTGCCTCAGCTGCCTCTGATATTGGTCCTTGTCATATTTTGCAAACACCAGTATGTGTATGATCTTAGCTGCCTCTGATATTTTGCAAACACTAATAATAGGGTATCTTTTGGGGGAAAAAAATAAAAAATATTTTGGAGCATAATCTTAGCTGTAGTAACAAAGAAACTAACCTGAGGAAACAAGCATACAATTATAGGGTGAACTACAGTATGTGTATGATTCTAAATCAACAATACCTAGGCTCTTTCATAGATGAGGATACTCATTGTTCAGCTCTTGCACTTTATGAGCATGCAGCAGCTCTGCAGATCACAAAAATGCAACACCAATTAGAGAGTTTCTGAGTCACTGCCATGAAACGCTAAACTCAAAGACAGCCTAAAAATCTAAGTACTAACCTCAAGTGTGCAATGTGTCATGATTCCCAAGGTCAAGCAAGAGGGATTAGTCCTGTGATCTTGTAAATCAACCATAGCACAGCAGCAGCGGGCCATAAAATCGGGTTGTTGTATCTGCAGTGAAGAGGGGGAGTTTAGGGAAGGGGAGGGAGAAGGGGAAAGAGGGCACGCCAGAGTCTAGGGTTTCGCCCAGCCGGCATCATACCTAGGGTTTCGACGACAGGGCGGGAGGTGGCATCGAGAAGACCACACGGAGGATGGGGAAGAGGGAGGGGCACCTCTGGGCCCCACCTACGCCGCCCCCGCGCCTCCGTGCCGCCCCGAGCCGCCACGCCGCCTGCAGGCTGCGCCGCTGCCCTGCGCCCGCCGCCGTGGCAGGAGGAGGAGGCGGCGGCGGAGGAGGAGGAGGAGGAGGAGAGGAGCTGCGCCGCACCGCTCGCGGCCGTCGGTGTCGCCATCGCCGCTGGCATCGGGAGGAAGAGAGAGGGAGGGGAAGGAAAGAGACGGGAGAGAGGGCCAGCAACAAACATAAACAAGCGGTGGATGAGAACGGAGTGAACAGGAATCAGAACCAAATCTTAGCGTCCAACCTGAGATCGAATGCACATAAACATTTTTGCTATCGTGGATAGCCTGGGAAGTCGGCGACCGGTTCACCTTTGAAGAGTTTAGATACGGATTTAACTTTTATATATAAAAAAAGATCGTGAATCTTAGAGCGAGCCGATCGAGCTCCACCACATGGCTAGGTGCAATGTTATTATTCCCATATCGTACTTCTCCATTATATTCAGGGAAAAGTTGCATGCATGCTCTGATGGATTGATTGATCATATAGTAGTAGTATATTAAAAGATGGTTGTTGACACTTAAAAATGTGCTAAGATGATTTTGGACGCCACCGGTAAATTATGAATATCTTGGACATATTAGAAATCAAAAGGCGCAGCAAAACATTGAAGAAACTGTGCGGAGAAGACGGCGAGCCACGGCGAGATGCATCCAGTCGGCTTAACCGACTCTAGTAGTCGGCTTAGTCGACTCCCCCTGCTAGCCGTTCAAGGCACCTACCTAGGCCTGTGAAAATCAGCTTAGCCGACTCGTCCTAGATTCCGAGTCAAGTTTGCTTCCAAATCGATTTTTGGCATGTTTTCGACATGGGAAACTTGGAGAACGCGTTTTAGAGCTGTTTCTATTGGGATAAAACCACCCTCTACTATATATATGAGAGGATTACGGCCGATTGAGTTTCCATATATCCAATCGATAAAAAACACATCTACTCCTTTTTTTTAAGAATTACACAATACAACGTAGACGCACACACACTCACCCATATAAATACACGTATGCAAACACTACCCCTATGATCACCTTTAAAGGACTGAGCCGGCGGCCCTTTTCCAACCCCTCCTGCTGTTCGTCACATCTCCCGGCGAGATTCGGTGGCTTTCTAGGAGGCCTTGCTGGTCCCCAGAGAGAAGTTCGGGAGTCTATCTGACCAAGAACGAATTTAACTTCGGCCTAACCGATTTCTAGATCGATTTCGTTGATTACGTTGTATTCTTAACGCTACTGCGTTGCAAGTTGATCGCAACCTTCTTGAGCGTGCTAATCTTGCTGGTATGTGATCTGAACACCCTCCGGCTTCAACAATGGCCATGGCCATGATCCAGCTAGCGATCGAGCGATCGAGCCCATGCATGCATGCATGGCCGGGAAGATGCATGTCCAGTCCAGTCCAGATCAGATTAGATCGATGAGTAGTGTGCAGTAGTAGTGCGGCGCTGGTGCTAGCTAGCTCGCTAGTACAACTCTAGCTGCGTGCACTGTTTCTCTTTCGTCTTTGGCTTTGTTAATAAGCTGTTAGGTCGATCGATCCGGCTGTCAAGATGAGGCCAACATACTGTACAAGCTAGGATCAGGCTATCTGCACCGCGTACTCTAAATCATCCTCCAGGATGAATATAGCAGATGAAAAACCTGTACCGCATAGTTTAAATGTGTACGCTATCAGAGCGCGTCCTCTATTTGTGGTGCGATGGCAGATGTACGCTAAAGGACAGCCGGCCCACACGCAGCCGGCACAGCGACCGCAGCAACCACGGATCACGCATGCACGGAAGGCTGCAGAGGGGGCCTCACTTTTTCCGTAACAAAAAAAATGTTATAACTCACAAACCAAAAAACCAAATTAAATTCCGATTGCACTATTAAATACGTTTCAATAAATACTTCGAAACAAGATGTCACATGGATATATTTAGATAAAGTGACAAGTGGGCTCCACAGTGGATAGATGATGATATAGAGGATGGATGGATGCGGGAGAATTGAATATAGATGAGAGAACCTTGGTGACTAAGATGTATAGAGGATAAATTTAGAATACCACGAGTGCGGATAGCCTCAGAGATGGCTGGCTGGCAGGGCCACGACGGCGAGCACGCCTTTTGAGTTGTAAGGGATGTGTCGTGTGTGTCCACCGTGCTCGTCGGTCTGCTGCAGAGACTGCAGTATGTGTGCCAGCTAGCCTTGTTCGTTGGACGTACGGACGGACGAACAAGACATGCATGCATGTTCTCCTCTCGATCGATCCATGGCCGTGGGCAACAAGAATGATTCCGGCAGATGGAGGGATCGCATCGGATCGATCCCCTCCCCTGCGCCCTGCTGGATTGGAAAATCAACTGGCAATGGGATCACCAGCCAGCCTAAACTTTCCGCGTCTTTTCCCAAAAGCCACCGTCGCCGGCGCACGTCCGATCGATCCTTCGGTTTCACTTGGGGCTGCTGGTCTGGCCTCCCTTTTCCGGTGCCAGGCCCAGGTGAAATGGACGCTGCAGTCTGGCGGCTACCTAAGCGCTTTCGTTTTGTGTACTCCACGTTGAGAGCAAGTTCATCTTCGCTTTGGCCATCGTTTGACAGAAACCCCACACAGTGTTCGTTCATCGAGACCATTATTGCAGTTGCAGCGATGCAGAGAGGGATATAAGCTGTTTCAGTTTCAGGCTTTCAGCTATATATCACCTAGCAGCAGCAAAAGTAACAACAGAGGGTCAATGTGGTAGTCGATGTGCGGAGGCAATGAAGGACGACGGCCTACACGGACGGTCAGCATTGCTGCGCCGAAACAAAAATAGGCGGATTTAAAGCACGGGAGTCTCGGGCCTTGTTTGATCATGAGGCTAAACTTTAGCCAATGAAAAGGCTAATCTTTAGTCATGGGACTGTTTGGATCTAAGGACTAAAGATTAGCCATGTACCATACTATGACCTATTTACTCTTAATTAATACTCATTGCACATGATTAAAAGGAGTAGGTAGGGATAATATGCGTCTTTTATCATTAAAAGATCACTTTTAACCCTCTTAACCCACCTTCGTGGAGCTCATGGAGAAAGGATAGAATAAAATTTAGCGCTCACTCTTAGCCCTTCTATTTGGATAATGAGTTAGGGATCCAAACGTGGCCTCACTCCGCTCTTATACTCCCTCGGTGCCAAATTAGAAGTTCCAGCTCCGGCCTCTCGATACGCCGGGCCTCGCTTGCCGCCGATCCCTCCGTGTGGTGTGAGTGGCCGCCATGTTGTAGTGACGGAAGTCCTGGCTCCAGGTCCCGTGTGCCGTGGCTCGGAACGACATGTGGCCCAGTTAGGCCCACCATCAGGTATAAGCTCACATAATATTCACAGCCTAGGCCTCGATTTCTTCTCTCTTAGCTTTCTCAACTTCTGAACTCATCAAATTGTATTCCTTAATTTCCAAGTTGCCATCAAGGCACGTGAAATACAGCTAGGTTTATTTTAAAACTCAAAAATGCCATTGAACACAACATGTCTTATTCGGATATAGTTTGAGCAGAGTAGCATGTTATTAAGTGGAGAAAATTATCTGAAAAATCCATTGGACAAGGTACGGTTTCAAAGTTTGTCAACTCTGGTTCAGTCGTGCAGAGGGAATCAGGGAACATAAACATCTGTTCTTCATGTCCCCTGGCCAAGTTTAATCGGCGAATAATAGCATGTCGCTTAAGGCACACAGACATATAAATTTCAGTTAGCACATAGATCAAAACTCATGCAAAGTATCGTGTTATGTAATACTAGCCTTCTAACTTTCTAGTGCCCTGGGATGGATGGCCTGGTCCAGGGGGCAAAAGCCTTCTAAATTTCCAGTTGCCCTGGGATGGTTAGCCTGTTCCGAGAACTGTGGTCGCTGTCAACTTCTCTTCCTCTTAACGAAATGCATGCTTAGATATGTTCGTGAAAAAATATTAGAATGTGCTCAATTTGCAATTTAGTTGTCAAATGAATTAAATAGTGAAGTTTAACATGGAAGTATGAATATGCGGCATGACATGCATGGTACCATATGGCTGCAAACATGGAAGTACAACACAGTAGAACCACTTGAGCCAACATGATTGAATATACTGTGTGTGTATTTGATGACATTCATGTAGCCAGTAGTTACTGGCTTACTGCATATCAGCATTGCAAAAGGGTAATAAACAGCTTGAAAGCTTCCTCCAAGCGCACCCAACTTCAAAGACAAGAAATTTCCATGAGCACAATTGAAGCTAGGCTGTTTATTTTGTCTCTTTTGCTCTAGCACCCAGTGTTCGATCAGTGGCCCCTAAGGGCAGAACCTTTTGTATTATTCTTATTCTTCTTTAATGTAAGGCAGAGCTCCTACCATAATTATTTTCTAAAAAAAATGAGCACAAAAAATTTATGAAAACTATATGCCGCCATAACTAATAGAGAGTAAGACTGTAAGAGTATTAACTATTAAGTAATACAGCAACCCCCCAGAATTTACATCCAAAATATCCGGCACTATCACTTGGCACTTGGCAGCAACTTCATCAGGTACTGCAAGAATAGTTTAGGAACAGACGCTCTATGATAGCACACCTGGTGCCAACGTGATTAGTATCAGATAATGTACATGGAGCCAATACCTAAGAGTTTGCTGAAAACATATCAGCACTGCAAAAGGATAAACATCTTGAAAGTAGCCCCTCACACAATTTCAGGATCAGACGTATCCATGAGATCAAGGAAATTTATAGTACTACTTAGACTATGTAACATCACACGATAGACACTTATAACGTTAATTTAGCATAACCACCATATACTTAAGTTTGTTATGTAACAGATGCACTTAGTAGTAACTTCATCAGGTTCTGCAAGGATAGTTTAAATTGAGCACAGGCTCTCTGTTCACCACCAACTAATTCATATTCTAATGATCAATAGCCTATAGGCAAATTAGGCACGTAGAAGACGCCCCACTAAATCTATGGTAGCACACCTGAACTAAGAACTATCGAGATGAATTTTGTGTGTTATACTCAAACCCCAACCCTCCTCCTTAGCTCAGCCGAAAGCAATGGGTATTTCTGCACCAGGTTCACAAAGCCATCTGTAAACGCTGCTTTCTTGAAATTGTTCTCCGTAGCAAAGAAGTCAAGGCACCTCTTCTTGAGCTCTGGACAGCCGTATGTCTCGGCGCAAACTAAGATTGAACCCACCGTATCCGCCGAGACATTCTCGGTTAATTTCAGGGAGCACATGGTCTTGAGCCGGTCCAGCGCGTAACGATCAGCCGCGGCAACCAGATGCTGCATCATGGCAACGAGAGAGTCGGAGTCCCCAAGCTCTGCATCCGCAGGCAAGGAATCAGTGTACATGTACTGAAGCAAAGCTCTGAAAGCCGCTGGCTCCATGTCCTGCACCGTGATCGATGGCACCCTGGCGTCTGCCATGGCGCCAAGGAGCTGCGCCTCGAAGACCGGCGAGCGGGCAGCGAGCACGGCGCGGTGCGCAGGGAACGCCTCGCCGCCGACGAGGAACGTCACGTCCGTGCCGACTGTGCGGTCCAGCAAGCGGCCGAGATGGAGCCCGATGTCAGACGGCGACGGTGGCGGCACCGGCACCGGCACGTCGTCCGAAGCAACGACGATGACGCCGCACATGAACGTGACCAGCCCATTCGCCACGAAGAGCGCCTCGACGTCGCTTCGCTTCACGAAGCGCGCCCAGCCCCATGGGAGCTCGGGCTGGAAGACGTGCACGCACCTCTTGGCGTGGGTGGCGGACGGCGTGCCGTCCCTGTTGAGCAGGAAGGCCTCGAAGATAGCTCTGACTGGGACATTCGCGGAGTCGCTGACGAGGCGGAGGAAGATAGAGGCGTACTCGCCGTCGAACGCGCTCGAGTCGCCGCTCGGGTAGCAGACGACCCTCCACGGGTGACCCCCGGCGGAGACGACCTCGGAGCTGACGAACTGCCCGACGCCGAGGTCCTTGTTCTCCGAGTAGTCAAGCCTGAACTCGAGAAAGCGAGACTCCACCATCTTTTGCATGCAGTCTAGTGGTTCACCTCACTGGTACCTAGCTAGCAAGATTCCCACAGATCAACACCGATTCACAGGCTAAGATTCATTTAGGAAACGCTAAGAAACACTTTTAATCGCCGGGGGCAAAAATCTTGAAGAGGAGCAGGGGCGGACGAGGACACTCACATTCGAAGCAGGTACGGTGGTGGTGGAGGTGTCCCCGGCTACCGGCCGGCTTGCCGTGGGCTGCTCCGATCCCTAGCCTCGCTTCTTCGTCGGCGCAGCAGCAGGATCAGGATGGGATGGTAGCTGAAGCTGATCGATCCTCCGCGAGCACGCACGCCTCCTCAGATCGTCGCTTGAGTGGTTGATCGTGTCCGTCTACGCAGTTGGGGGAAAAGCGTGGGAGAGTGGTTTACAGCCGCCGCCGCCAGTGGGCAGTAGCCGCGTCGCGTTTCCGAGTGCCCCTTGCTGCAGCGCTGCGGCGCACGTGCTCGGCCCAGCGGCCCACCTTCGCTATTTGGGATTTGGCCCTCCACAGTTGCTCTGCCGTGGTCTAAAATCATACTTCTTGGCTGCCTTCCTACCTAGAAAAAAAAGTACATTCCCCTCAAAAAAGAAAAAAAAAGAAAAAGGTACATTTTAAACTACCGTCGTAATCTATTTTTTCTACTCAAAATTCAAAATAAGATAGTTTACCCTTTATTATACTCTCAAAACTATCTAAATAATCTCTCTGCCCTGATTTACAGTGGTTTTAAAGATGATTTTGTCCTTTTTAGATAAAAAATTCAATAAAGACTTGATAAGTTTTTTTAATAAACCACAAAAAATGTCACTAAACTTTTAAAAATTCCAAAATGCTGGAGATAGACTAGAATATGAAAAATCCAAATAAAATACTTAGAGCTTATGAAAATATCTCTAGATGCTTAAAAGTATATTTTGCTCTAGGAGATAGAAAAATATCCAGGAAAAATCTAGAAAATCCCAAAACATTCCAATGGATTGTAAACATGTTTTCAAAACTTTTTGCAATAGAAAACATAATACACAACTAGCACAAAAGCATAGGTCGAGTGCAGTTAGCATTAATGTATGTTGCAATCATGCTGTTTCATCTCATATTTCGCGCTGTTAGCATTAATGTATGTTGCATTCGCACTATGTCTTTAAAACATGTTTATATACATAGAATGTTTTTGGAATTTCTATTTTTTTCCTAGAAATTTCCCATTTTCCTAGACCTATTTCTTTTGAAGTTTCTAACGATGTTTTCACTATCTCTAAATATTTTATTTGGATTTATCATATCCCAATGTATCTCTAGATTTTTCTTGAAACTAGAGACATTTTCTATTGTTTAAAAACTTTATCAAGTATTTATCGAACTTTATTAACTAAAAAAGACATGGTTGCCTTCAAAACCACTCCAAACTAGGGAACTGAGCTAATTTGAATAGTTTTGAGAGTTCAAAGGGTAAGATGTCTAGTTTAGAATTCGAGAAGAAAAATCAGACTATGGCAATAGTTCAAGAAGATGGAATGGATTTTTTTTCGTCCTCTTTCATCATTTTAAAGTTACACTTATTTATTTTTCATGCTATCTCAAGGCATCCTGGGTTCCGCCCATGGGTACATTCAAGGATATTTGATTACCTTCCATCTCTTATACTTCATTAGAATCGAATTTAGAGACTAGATTAATTGATCAACAAAATTTAAAAGACGTTAGACAAACCATGAGAAACTAGGTGTGGCTTTAATAGGAACCCAAATTAAATGTCTTGGCAAGGGCTCGAACCTAAGCCTCATATATCCACATCCTCAACCAACTGTGTTGGTAAAGCTTAATACATTCTCCATCCGTCCCATAATAGATAAGTTTCTAGAAATTTTCATACATATTAACGACGTTGGTAATAGAGGCATGTAACCTCGTTTCATTTTATTTCCCGTAGGATATCCCTTGGATTTAGCAGGTATCGTTTGCATGCCCTCATGATTAGGGCTTGAACCTAAGCATCACATATCCACATCCTCATCCAACTGTGTTGGTAAAAGCATAATACATTCTCCCTCCATCCCATAATAGATAAGTTTCTACAAATTTTCATACTGAAGGGACCAAAAACGGCGACCAGATTGGGGTGAATGGGAGCCAAAAATTTCTTTTGAGAATGATTAGCTACTGCAAGGATTTTAATTTCGTTATCGCAAAAATTTCGGTCACCACCGAAATTACCGAATTTCGTGAAATTCGGCCGAAATTTCGCCGAAATTTTTTTAGAGATTAAGACATGAAGTATGTTGTTTCTAAAAAAGTTTAGATATAAATAATTATTAGTATGATTTATGACTACACATCTATTGAATAGAAGAATATACAATATAATCAATAGAAAAATACAAGTCTATAGTTATACATCATATGTATTAGAGTATTACAAAGTTTCGGAGTTTTCTTTCGGCCACCACCGAAATTACCGAATTTCATGAAATTCGGCCGAAATTTCGCCGAAATTTTGAACCCTGAGCTACTGTCCCAAAATCACCCCCAAATGCGCGAATAAAACACCGTGATGTCCACGATCTAACTAGTGGGTTGATGTTCCCTAGGAACACAGCGAGACACCTCAAAACAGGCACAGAACAAGAACTAAACCGAAGGACGAAAAAGAGATACTCAACTCCTATGGAGAGAAAGCGAGTTCTCAACCCAAAGTACACATGTCAACTGGTGACAAGCGTACTTAGAAAAAGATCCTTGAGACGCTAGAAAATCAATGCAAAAGACGGATCTCAAAACGAGCACTCGAAGAGCCCAAACACAAATTTTCAGCAGCAGGTGCGGAGGCTCCGTGTTTTCCCCCGGAGGCTCCGCGGTCTGGAGATTCCCAGAGGTTTCGCATTTTTTTTCCCGAAGGTTCCATGTTTTTTCGGAGGCTCCGCACTGTCTAGAAACAACAGCACGAACTGGGGAAGAACAGGTCAAAATTTGATCAAAACAACTCAGATTGACTTGAAACTTTGTAGGTAGGTTATTGGGAGTGTTGAGAAGATATCTTCAAGACATAAACACCCAACTTCAAGCCTATCATGAGAAATCAAAGAAGAACGAAAAAACACCTGTTCTTGAAACCTAGAAGAAGAAATCGCCTGATCTGCGAGCTGGTGAGGAATTGGTTGATTTCCTTCGGTGGAAAGGCTGAACTCACGTCATAGCTTAAATCAAGGCAATAAAAACGAACCAAAATGGTCTAAAAACGAAGAATCGGCTCAAGAACAAGAGGGGGAAGAAGAAGAACGCGAAGAACACATCACAAATCACAAGAACAAAACTTCTTGCAAATCCTAGAGGACACAAGAAGGATTCAAGACCTCCTTTCCCAATTAAATTCTTGGTTCTTACACTAAACACATGGATTAGTGGACCTCTCTCTCACAATCACATAAGAGGAGGGGAAACCTTAACAAAGGATGAAAGAAAATGCAAAAATGGAGGAGGTAAGGGAGATGGGGGCTCCCTCATCCTATTTAACAAGGCTATTACACAATCCTAGTTTTGCCTCTAGATACAATTGAGTCAAACCACTTAGCCCAAGGGCGTTATGGTCCAACCCGGTGTCATCTTCATCCGACGGCCACTGTGCCTCCTCATTAGTTGCTTCACCTCGACGTGAACTCCCTGATGCCGTCACGTGCCGTCTGTTCCTCCTCGGAACCTCTGCCTGGGTTTTGAGGCCCAAACCCATAAACCCGCCACCGATGGTTTTGAGGACCAAACCACCAAACCCGCTCGCAAGTAGCATACTCCATATGCATCCCTCGCCTCGACGCGTGTCACCGCCATCCTCGACTGGTCGGCTGCCAAGTCCTCTGAGCCCCGCTCGACTGGCACGTCCTCCATCTTAACTCGGTCAACACGGTCACTCCCATGTACACTTGCGCTTGTCGATGTCCTAGGTGTCAGCCACAGCGGCTAGTCACCTAGCCTCCTGGTCTCTCGGTCCAAGCCTCACGTCCGCCCTTCACCGCTCCCGGTCCGTCGGCATGGCACGTCTCTACTTGACCTTCACCTCGCCGTCGACCACCGCCTCCGAGCTCCACACCTGCACAACACAAGCCAAGAGACATATTGCACACATAACTTTCACCATGGTAGGGTTAGTCACCACTCAACCTTCTTCATGGATCACGTTGACAATCACTCATCACAAAATAAAACACAAGGACACATTTTAACCTTGTGTTTGCAATCTCCCCCTTATGAGTGCATTGGCAACACCAACACACGAATAGCTTGAGCAAAAGAAAAATAAGAAGAAAAGAAAACAAAGAGCTCAACCAAATGACCAAACGCCAAAGAAAAGCCAAAAACGGGGTCATTTGAAATGAGCAAAACTTGGTCCCCAAAGACGTGGGCAACGACTCAACACAATCAAGTAAAACAAAACTAGCCCTCAAGAAGAGGCAACGGGCTCAACACCACTAGCAAAGCTCGAAAAGCCAAAAAGAAACTGCTACTCTGCTAGACCCTCCAGAAGAGGCAAAAGCTCAACACATCTAGCAAAAGCAACTCAAGTGCAACTCCCCCTGAACAAATGCAATCTCCTTGATGAATGCACACCCAACATGTGTCTCTCCCCCTTGGAGTGTGATCTCCCTCTCGGAGTCATGTGTGCTATCTCTCCCCCTTGTTGACACATGCACTTATCAAGCTAAACCAAAGACTGCAACTCTCCCTCAAAATATGCTATGAATGCACAGAATGCAGAAATGCAAAAGCTTCAAGATTATAGGAAGTAGATTGAAAAGATGCTCTAATTGATGTTGTCATGTATATATAGCAACACATACAAGTGCTAGCAAATGCTCCAGGTGACCAAATGAGACAAAATATGGCATTTAAGCAAGTGTGGTCAAGTTAGAGCAATTTTAAAAAAGGGATTCACCACCAAAGGAGCACATAGCAAAGATAGACAGGAGATCGACCTTGTGCTACACATGTATGCAAAGTGAACTACCCCAAACAAAGTTCATACATCATGTCATGAGACAAACTTGTGGTTTGATCAAATTTTAGATACCAATTGAAATTCATCGGAGTTATGCAGCTTATCACCAAAGTTTATCAGACAAGTGTGTGCGGGAGGTTATCTGTGCCATCAAAACCTGACTTAGCGACCATGTCAAGCCTATGCCAAAGGTAATCAGAAGCTTAAGACAATGATCTCGGTCTCCATTACAGAGCTCAAGTTCACCAATAAGTGCAATTTGGAGCTGCCTCGATTACTCTGACATAGGATAGCACAGACCCATCCCGATCTTTTCAAATCACTTAGCTTGTTTTTCAAATTTTAGCACAAAATCAAGTTTCTCAAGCATATATATGAAGCAAAAAAGATCTCGACACATTCTACACATGCTAGTTGCCACAAGTAGTGGTGAACACATTTCATGTTTCAACAAGTCTTAATCAAGTTCACAGTTTGGAAAACAAGCTTAGCTCATAACATGCATCAATTGATCAAAAGGAGCCTAAGCCAAAAGCACATCATGTATATCCATAACATCCCCAACAAGAGCATAGTGTCAATCTAGCTACTATAAGGATGAAGCTCAAGATGCAATATGATACATGATGATATGATATGTAAGTATGATACAAAAGCAAAAGCAAAAGCTAAACTACAAAGAAAAGCAAAACTAGAATACAACAACCAAAGTTCCCCTCCTCTAAAAAGGGAAACAAACTCCAAGGTCCCCTCGCAAGCGAGCAAACTGGGCTTGGTCAAGTGGTTTGGTGAAAATGTCTGCAAGCTAGTTTTGGGTATCAACATGAATAAGATCAATGTCCCCTTTCTCATAGTGGTCTCACAAGAAGTGAAAACAGACCTCTATGTGCTTGGTTTTGGAGTGGAGAATGGGATTTTTGGCTACACATATGGCACTGGTGCTATCACAGAACAAAGGCACTTGCCTAAACTTTAAGCCATAGTCTCACAAGGTAGCAACCATCCAAAGCAACTAGGAACAGCAAGCAGCAGCAGCAACATACTCAGCTTCTGTGGTGGATTGGGCTACAGTGGACTGCTTGCGAGAGGACCAAGACACAAGTGAAGACCCAAGAAACTGACAAGTCCCAGAAGTGGACTTCCTCTCAACACAACAACCAGCATAATCTGCATCGGAATACCCACAAAGAGAAAGAGAGGAGAAAGCTGAAAACCAAAGACCAAATTTGGGAGTAAAATGAAGGTACCTCATGATCCGCTTGATAGCTTGACGATGCGAAGTGCACGGTGAAGACTGAAAGCGCGCACAGAGACAGACCGTGAACTGGATGTCTGGTCTCATCGTAGTCAGGTACAACAACGACCCGATCATGCTTCGGTACTGCTTCTGGTCCACAGCTTCTCCTTCCTTGTCCTCATCTAGAGCCGTCGTGGTCGACATGGACATTGAAAGAGGCTTGGCCTCGCCTATATCGAACTTCCTTAGGAGATCCATGGTGTACTTCCCTTGGTGCACAAATGTTCCTTCTCGAGTTTGCTTGATTTGTAGCCCAAGGAAGAAAGTCAATTCACCCATCATGCTCATCTCGAATTCCCTGCTTATAGTCTTAGAAAACTTTGCAACAAGAGCGTGAGAGGAGCCATCGAAAATGATATCATCCACGTAAATCTGAACCAACAGAGTGTTAGTGCCTTGCTTGAGGAGAAATAAAGTTTTATCTACAGAACCCATCTTAAAGCCCTTAGCAAGCAAGAAAGCTTTCAAACGCTCATACCAGGCTCTCGGAGCTTGTTTCAACCCATATAAGGCTTTGTGGAGTTTGTAAACATGGTTGGGATACTTGGGATTTTCAAAGCCAGGGGGTTGCCTCACATACACCTCTTCTTCTATGTATCCATTCAAGAAGGCGCTCTTCACATCCATTTAATACAGCTTGAACCCTTTCGAAGCTGCATAAGCCAAGAGCATCCTTATAGCCTCGATACGGGCTACAGGAGCAAAGGTTTCTTAAAAGTCTACTCTCTCTTTCTGACAAAACCCCTGAGCCACTAGCCTAGCCTTGTTCCTCACCACCACTCCATCCTCACTTTGCTTGTTCTTGAAAACCCATTTTGTACCTATGGGGTGACACTCACGTGGAGGTGAAACTAAGGCCCAAACTTCATTTCGCTCAAAGTTCTATAACTCCTCGTGCATAGCATTGACCCAATCAGGAGCAGAAAGTGTGTGTCCAATATTTTGTGGCTCGAAATTAGCGACAAAGGCGGAATGAGCGAATTGTGAGATTTCATATGACCTTGAGCGTGTAACACGTTGACTGATGTCGCCGATCATGGTTTGAGGCGGGTGGCGACGCTGAATGTGCCGAGGTGCTTCTCTCAAAGAAGTCGCCTCTCCCTCAACAATAGCTAGGGCCTCCTCAGGAGCAGCCGACATAGGCTGAGGAGGCGGCTCGTTTGGACCCCAAGTTGTGGATGAAGACAGATCGGGGCCGTGAACCAAAGTAGTCATTGTAGACTTGACTAGAGTAGCCGAAGAGGTCGGCTTTGCATCTCCCCAATCAGCATCTTCCTCATTCTCCTCAACAAAGATGCTCTCACTGATCTCCTGATCACCTGCACATTCAAAGATAGGAACAAAACAAGGCATGGTCTCGTCGAAGGTAACCTCACAGGTCTCTATAACTCGGTTAGTTTTAAGGTTAAGTACACGATAAGCATGAGAATGTGAAGCATAACCGAGAAAAATATCATCGGAAGATCGAGACTCAAATTTGTCCAAATTACCTTGTTTCAGAATGAAGCACTTGCATCCAAACACTCTAAAATGGCTTACCTTGGGTGGTCGTCCGAATCGCAATTCATAAGAAGTCTTCTTCATGAAAGCTCAAAGGAAAATGTGATTGGAAACATGGCACGCGGTGTTGATCTCTTTGGCCCAATATCTCCTAGGAGTCCTATGCTCATCGAGCATCGTCTTGGCTATCTCAATAAGGGTCCGATTCTTGTGCTCAACAACACCATTTTGCTGAGGGACATAGGGAGAGGAAAACTGATGCTCGAGGCCCAAAGAAGCACAAAAGATTTCAAAATTAGTATTATTGAATTATGTACCATTGTTATTGTGAATCGCTCTCATGGCATTCTTAGGGAACTCATTTTGCAACAGAAGAATCAAATCCCGAGCATGTAAAAAGCCTCATCCTTACCCTCTATGAAAAACACCCAAGAGTAGCGAGAAAAATTGTCCATGATCACTAGAACATACCACTTCCCACCATCTGACCGAATCTGAGCTAGACCAACTGTGTCCATATGAAGTAGCTCGCCGGGTTCCTTGGTCATGACTTGGTTCATAGGTGGGTGAGAAGCGGCAACCATCTTCCCGTGACGACACGGATGACACAACAAATCCTTCTCAAATTTCAACTTGGACAATCCTCAGATTAAATCAAGTGAGCTCAACCTAGCTAGTAAGTCAAAGCTCAAGTGACCCAGTCTCCTATGCCACTTCCAAAGCTCATAGGAGGATTCAGCCACCAAACATCGAGAAGAGCCAAAGGAGTGAGAAAAATTAGCTCAAAAGACACGACCAAAAGGGACAATCTGGCACACAAGATTTCCCTGAGAATTAAGAACTTGAGACAAGCCAGTCTTAAAGCGCACTTCAAAGCCATTTTAAAGGAGTTGCGAAACAGAAAGCAAATTGAAATGCAAATTTGAAACCAAAGAAACATCCTTTAAGATAAAACTCTCGTTGACCCGAATGGTCCCACGAGAAAGCACCTTACCTTTGCTATTGTCCTCGAATATGATGTACTCCTTACATTGCACGGGGTCGAGGCTGGAGAACCATTTTAAACTTCCGGTCACGTGGCGTGAACAGCCGGAATCAATGAGCCACGTGTTCTCTAGGCCTCCGTCCTACATCAATAAAAATACATGGGATGAGCAAATGGCGCAACACTGGGTTAGTAAACTGTGAAGGATACCAGTGTTGGCTCATTTGCCCTGAAAAAGTGTTAGGGAAAACACCAAACATGTCATGTCCCATTTGAGGAAAGTGGGCACCACATGGGGGAAAATGTGGTCCGCTAGAACTATAGGACTAAAAGCCACTGCCACGAGGTCTAAAGTCATATTGATCATGACCTGAACCACACCGAGCACGACCACAGTGTGGTCTCACAACCTGAGGCCTAGCACCTTGAGGCTTTGCCCCTCGAGGCCAAGCATTGCGCCTCTGAATAGGCGGCACATGTACGCCATGGGGCGGGTGGTACATGTTCTGGTTGTTCAACTCATACTCCCGCCGCTCATCTCTCTTCCTCCTGAAGCAAAACTCAACAAGATGACCATCCCTATGGCAATAATCACAGTGATACGTCACCTCTCTTGGGTGGTTGTTGGCTCACTTTCTTGTGGGTATGTGTCACTCTTGATGGCTTTTTGGCTTTAGGAAGGGGATCCTCAGAGATGTTCGGTAGAGTGTCAAGTGAGTTCCTGAGATGGTTTGGTTTTAGAACCCAATCTTGTTTCTAGGGCGGAGCTCTTGGAGGTTCTTTAAACACTCCATCTTTCACAGTAGGTTCGCTAGGCTTAGGTGGATTGATCTTGATCAATTTGGGAGTAGTGAAAGGTTTCTCACTTGGGCTCAAACCACTGAACTCACCAACTTTCCCATAGACAAGTTCACCCTTCCCACCTAAAGTAAAGCCTACTCCCGATGTCCCAGTTCCCCGCCTGAATTGGCTTATCATCGTGCCCAACTGTGGTTCACTACAAGACACACAATTCAAGATGGACCAAAGGTATGTGTTGTCTTCCTTGGATCTCATCTTGCCCCACCTGCAAGACTCAAGCTCTAATACCAAGCTCTCATAACGTGCACACTCAACAATCGTGCTATCTGAACTGGCTTTCTCAAGAGCAAAGATCTTGGCATTCTTCTCTGCTAGCTCAGATTGCAAGCCTGAACAAGACTTGCACGCACCCAACAAGCTAGACCTAGCCTTCAACTCATTGTTCTCATCTAACAAGATAGCATACTTAGATTGCAACTCAGAAAAGTTGGTCATATGAACAGCACATTCATCACACTCAACCTCGTCAGACACATGAACGACAAGCTTCTTAGCTTCCTCAAGCTCCTTCTCCACAACTTCTAGCTTGTCCTTAAACTTTTTTCTCTCATGAGCAGCATGTTTTAGCAGCTTATCTTGACTCATCAAAGTATCTGTCATGATATCAAGCTCGGTGATAAGAGCATTAACGGTGGGTTTTACCTCGGTAGAGTCATCGTTGCCAGGAAGCACGTCCTTGTTGGGCTTCACCCCTTCATCCATGGCCATGGTGCAGTAGCCTCCGTGGATGGACATGGCGATGAAATAAAGCCCGATCAACTTGTCCTCACGTCTCTTCTCGGACTCATCATCGCTTGAGGGAGAAGAAGACCGGTCATCGTTGGTGTCGTTGTCGAGATCACTGAGGGAGGCGAGGAAGACATGCTCTTAGGCCTTGGCCTTCTTGAAGTTCTTCTTCTTCAATGCCTCCTTGTCGAATCCTTCCTTCGACTTGTGCTTAGAGGTGTACGCGTGCTTGTCCTTGCACTTGCTAGAGTCGTACTTGTCGGAGGAGTGCTTGTTCTTCTTGGGGCAGTGGGCGATGAAGTGGTCAGGATCTCCATAGCCGTAGCATCCTTCCTTCGGACCACCACCACACCGGCGATTCAAGCGGTTGTTGTGAAACCGCGAGAACCGGCTGATGATCAATGCTAGCTCATCATCCCTAAGGGCCTCCAATTGCTCCTTTGTCACAGACACCAAAGAAGACAAGGCAAAAGATATATGTGAAGGGTTAGCCAAAGAACTTGAGCCATTACCTGAGACCAAAGCCATAGTCGGTGCAGAGGGATTCTTGAGCTTGGCTTGGGTTTGGTAGTCAATCTCGGTGGACTTAAGCTTGCTAAAAAGCTCATCTACGATGAGGGTGTTGTAGCTTGCGAACTCAATGATCACGGACACCTTCACATCCCATACCTTCCGATCTAGGGCATATAGAAGCTTGAGCTCATGATCATCATAAGGTAATTGTGCCTTGTTTGCTCGCATCTTGCTGACAATGGTCTGAATGCGAGAAAACATGGCATCGATGGACTCACCATCAAGCTAGGTGAAGTTCTCGTACTCCCTCTTGTATGTCTCGTAGACTCTAGTTTTGACCTGTGTGGTCTCCTCGTGATAGCTCTAAAGCCTCACCCAGATCTCCTGAGTGGTAGTACAATCGAAGACTCTCTCGACCTCTTGAAGCGAAAGACTCGAGAAAATATAGGAATGCTTGCTATGGTCAGCACCATAGATGCATTGTTTTGTACTTTTACTGAAAGTGGAGGTTGTTCTGCTGCTGAGCAACTTGAGGTACTCTTCACCGCAAGGTTGTCATCATCAAGTTTCATTAACAGTGGCAAGACGCTTAGTGACATCTTCACTATCAGATTCAGAATCAGAGGAAGCATGGAGTTGTTCATGAGATTATAATGTGTATATATAAATTGTGGATTAATGTGTATGTATAAATTTCAAGTTTTGTCAACAATGTCAAGCCTAACTTTTTGATTATTGTGTATTTGGTCAACAGTGCCATCGTGACTTTTGTTTTCATATGCATCCCTAAAATGACACCGTGGCGTTAGCACGGGCACTATACTAGTTAATAACCAATACTTCCTTTGTTCTAAATTATAAGATCTTTTTGGTTTTTTAATATATTGCTTTTACTATGTATCTAGATATAGTGTATATCTAAGTGCATAACAAAATTAATGTGCCTATAAAAGTAAAAACGTCTTATAATTTAAAATGAAGGTAGTATAATCACTACTGTGTGTGTAACTAGTAGTACTAACTACTTGGAAAAATGAGGCACTGTGTTTCTTGGACCCTGTGGAGTGCACAATCTGCTCAGGATGCAAGTGGGGCAGCGGTGGGCAGCCCACCCCACATCCGCATCAACTACAAGTGTTATGTGAGCTGATGCGGCAGCCCACGTCTCGCCGCTCTCTGTTTGTGGGTTGGAACCGCAACCCGCGAAGTGCTAGAACTCAAAACCTCCTCGTCCTCCACCGTTGAAGGCCTACTCCAAGACCACGGACATCTTCCTGTGCCTGTTGAGCTCGAACATCGAGGGCTCCTTTCGTTGCAAGACGACCACGGTGCCAGCTGTGTCCGCGCTTCTGACGCCCATCGTTAATAAGAGGAACACGATGATCAAGCAGGAGCCGCAGGAGCTGCTCATCGGTCTCAGGGATGACTCCTCGGTGGCGTCCAACGAGACGGAGGTGGCAGATGCACGGGAGGAGTACCAGATGTTCATCGACTTCACCGGCGAAGAGTTGGGACTACTTCATGGCCGGCACAACGGCTTATTGCTCTTCCCGCCGCTCGACGTGCTCGCTAAGGCGTCCTTGGACATGGCATTCAAGTGAAGACGTACCGAGCACCACCAACGTCATCGCGCTCGCCCTCCGTGGCTGCGTCGCCTATCTCAACTTCGCCATCGCCTCCTTGCAGTCGCAGAAGCACGCTGCCCCCGTCCACGTCGACCGGCCAGGCCACACCCGCGCCCTCTGCGACGCCGTTGTACTAGGCGGATGATGTCGTGACAGCAATGTATGTGGTGTCATGGAAATCTTGTCTCATTTCTTGTGGTTGTTGTGGAGTGACATTGTAACAGAACCGTCCAAATTATAAGAGCACAAGTACAAAAACAATCACCGAAGTGATCAAATTCTCGCACTTGAGCCCATATAACTCCGGTAGTCCAATAAAATCACGAGGGATTTCAAACCAACCAACATACAAGCCAAGATCGTAGTGATTCAACATAACAAGTCATATGTTACATTCATTTCACAAGTAAATCAATTTACATCGGAGTTCAACATAGTTATTACAACTTAAGTTCAAAAGTAGCGGAAGCAAAGTAATTTGAAACTAACATTATTCTTATTTCAAATACATGCTAGCGCCACGGTCGACTTCCAACAAAAGCATTAGAGATAAGGTAGCTCAGAAGGATCATGCCCATGATCACACTCCGCCACTAAGGCAGGAGCCAACAAACTCTTGCAGTCGCCGTGATACATCACAACCTGCAACAAGTGGGGATAAAACCCTGAGTACGACAAAGTACTCAGCTAGACTTACCCGTCAGAAACCAGAAATAAAGTGACACCAAGGATCATGCAAGGCTGATATAAAGTGGGGCTAGCTTGACAACATTTTGCATAAAAAGCTTAATATAGATGATCAATCATTAATGCTTAAACATCAAGTTAATTATCATTAACCTATCATCTATATTAGAACCTGTACTAGAGCACTCACTTTGTTAGGAGCAAATAATATTAACCATAGCAGGTATAAATTGAGGCAACCTTTCCATCGTGATCCAATTAACCATCCGTTCAATTTAATGGAATCTACGTTGCCGCTGCTCAAGTCAAGTGCTCACTAACCGAGAGCGACGGCGATTCGAATCGAATTCCTATCTAGCTGGAGGGGTATTTCTAACACTCACCGCGTAGGCCCCTGCCAGGGTCGCACAAGCCACCTTTTCATATGATTCAGGAATCACGGGTCCGAATGATGTCGTGACCCCAAGGGCGACACTCTGCCAGGTGATAGGGACTCTAACCCCCCCCTTGGTCTCACGCCAATGTCCCCAAGCACATCCTTTCTCTCCTCCAAGAAGCAACATATCATTCGATTCCCGGCCTGAATCACATTACTCGGCTTCGCGGTCGGAACGACTTATCCGGCCAACTAAGTGTTAGACTGCGTTCAACATGACTCAAGGACGTACAGCGAATCGGTCCTTAAACGACTCAGACAGGGATAGATCCACACCCAAGACCTCCATGCCTTGTCGCTTCACTATCATCATCCCGCCCGGTCTCATTTCATTTTATTAACACATGGTTCCATTCCACGATAGCACATATAGTCAACCGTGCCATATATGAACATCCCTATATCTCGCAGGTGACAGGAAATCACCTGACTTCTACCGCTTAAAGCAGGGCTAAGCATCTACTCGATCCTAGTCTATGTAGGATTCAGGGATTCATATATCTGGACAAGGAATGATATAATGCAGCAAGGTTTTCAACCAACTCCTACCACTTAATGCAACAATACTTATAACATATATAGAATTAATTGCTTTGAAGGTAGGAGGCTTATAATGCTCCGGGGCTTGCCTGGGATCCGACTCAAGTTAGAGTATGTCAGATGAATTCACTTGGCGAGCATCCTCCCATCTAGCACTTGCCCGATCCTTCTATCTTCGGAATGGATCCACCAAACATCGTCTTCGGGTTTAGCTCCAACGCCACATCCTTCACATGTTTCTGCTAGCGTACCTATATGAGATGCAACCATGCACATGTGTGAATGCATAGAAGTGCAATAAATAGAGTAATCAAACAAGCATACCAAAGTTCTCATAAACACCTAGAGCTAATTAACTTAATCCACATTAGGGCATAACATAGAAGATGGCAAGCACATCAAGCAAGACACAAGCCTCAAGATCATAGGGTACTAACCCAAGTACTTTCAAAGGTATGAGTCACACTTCAACACATTAGCATGGCAAAGTTAATCAAAGCACTACAACTAAAATCTGTCACTTTCTGGACATACATATAGTAGCTCAGTAAATCAATCATAACTGGAGATCCCTAAATCCAAATGACTTGCAAGAAAATATTCTGGAAAGCTTATGAAATTATCTACATTTCATCTTTAATCATCTCAACATGATTCCTAAGTTATTATGACCAAACATGCCAATCTTTAAAGTCTGCACAGAAGGTAATTAAAATCTGACAGTAGACTTATTAAGCATGCAACTCTTAAACTATCAGACCTGGGATCATGAAAATTTAACACAAGCAAGATAATATAATTATATACAACTTTTGTATTTACCAAAACCACAGTAAACATCATTTACACCAAGAAACTAGTTGCACGAGTAACACCACACATGCAGCCCAACAGCAGTGGTACAATTATAGACAGAAAACTGATAAAAACTTCAGAGAAGCATAAATGGAGTTCTAGACCTCCAACAAACATAATTCTCAACTTTATGGAAATCTTATAAAGTTACCTACTACTTTCTTGTAATCATCTTAAGATGATTCTACAGTTAACATGGTCAATTAATTAAATAATTGCATCTCTGTCCAAAATATGGACAGAATCTGATATGCCACTTTAAATCGTTATAGCTTGAGTTTCACAAATCCAATAATTATGGTTCTGGACTTTTTAGAAAGCTTAACAAATTGTGAACAACTTTTCTATAAACATCTAGAACTAATTCTGCCACTAACAAGGTCACACATGGCACACAAAGCAATGCTGTCTAGGTTTGGGCAGAAACTGCCACAGTACTTTAAACAACTATAACTAAACATATACTTAACAAAAAATTGTGATCTTTAGCTTTTTGAAAATATTATGAAAAGTACTACAACTCATCTATTATCAACAAGGCATGATTCATAACTTAACTGAGCCAAACAATGCATACATGCAGCACTGTCCAGAATAGACGCAAAGCAGCATATGGCATTTGTTATTTTTATAGCTCCTAAACTATCAGACCTAAAATCCTGAAATTTTTATCAGACATCACACATCACAATAGTAGCATGCCACAAAAATTTCACTTCATTTGGAGCCCTACATTGGCAGTTATGAAAATGACAAATAGAACTAGCATTGAAAACCTAGAAGCATAGATCTATTTTTACAGCTAAAAATCTAAACTAAAACATGATATATTATAGATCCACTGCATATATAATTTCACAAGGATTCCAAAAAGTCCTCATTTGCTATTTTAGAAATTTCCTATGATTTACTATGTATTTTCAAAGTTTCACCCGATTCACCACAAATAGGTCCCTCAAGGCACTATTCATATGAGTCTATGACATTGCAGTTAGGCCCCTTCTTTGAGTCAAATTGTTGCATGCAGCCCCTGGTCGCGATTTTACAGGGGAGGGGTCGCCGGAGCTCGCGGTGCCGGCCAGAGGGGGCTCACCGGCGGCAGGGGAAGTGGAGGGGAAGCAAGAGGAGGCCGACGCGCACCCATGGGTGGCCACGGCTTGTCTCGAGGTGGCCCGACGAGGTGGGGCCACGCGGAGCAGCGGCTCACCGGCGGCCAAGCTGGCGGCGCCGGCCCTCCGGCGGCGCTGGCCCGCAGCGAGCGCGCGTGTGGGGTGGAGTACAACGAGGCGGAGGCGGCGGTTCACGCGGCTGTGGCTGTGACGGCTCAGAGCTGCGGGAACGCAACGTCAATAGAGCTTCGCGGTGGCTTCCATGGCGGCTCCGTGTTCGCGAGGTGAGAGCAAGAAAATGAGAGGGGCAAGGGAGATAGGGCGAGTGAGCGAGCAGGAGGGACAAGTGAGTGCTCGGGCTCTCCAAATCGACGTGCACGGCGACGTGGTGGACATGCGAGAGAGCGTCGGCCACGCGGCAACAGACCCCTACGCGTGGTGGCCATGGCTGCTGCTACTGCCGATTCAAAATTTTAAATACCACCTCAAACATACAACTGAAACACCCTTTTCGTCTACCTTTATCTCATAATCCATTTCGAATTAGCAAAAACTTCACTAATAGAAGTTGTAGAGCTACATGAGTACTCCAACTTTGATTAAAGGATCAAAGTCTAATTCGGCATGGTTGGAGAGATACAAAGCTCCAAATGAGGGTACCTCAAAACTAGATTCTGCAGTCCAATTGTAAACTGACTGAAATTGTCTTCTTCTCTACCTTATAACTCCTAAACCGTGCACTTATTTAATCAACCATTTTCACCATCAGCTAGATCTACATGAGTACTCCGACTTTGGTTAAAGGAGTTTGGCCAGATTCGAAATGGTTTGCAAACTAAAATTCACCAAAGATAGGTACCCGAAAACGGAAGTCGCGACTTTCAGGCATCCCAGACTTAGCCAATTTTCGAACCCTGAAAATAGCATTGGATTCAATTTCATGAACTCGATTGGACCATGCTAAGTACTGAATTAGCTCTGGGACAGTAAATAAAGTTTGTTTCCCATGATATGTTCTACAACTTTTATTTAAGGATCAAGGTCTGGATCAGCTTGTGTTGCAAGATATAAAGCTCCAAAGCAAGGTACATGAAACTGAAATTCGACCCCAACACTTCGAAATTTTCAGGATGGCTAACAACAGGGAATTTCTAGGTTGTTAGACATTTTTGGACATGTTGTGCACCTTTTTAAGATTTGTCACCTTTACAACTTTTGTTCCTTATAAAATTTTCTACAACTTTGCTACAGGGTGCACAGCCATACAAAGTTGTTAAGTCACACTTTTGAAATGATCAAATAAAAGTGTTCCAGGGTCCATACATGGTCAACCATCACTTAGAAGCACAATTAGGCAAAATTATCAACATGAACATTGTTCCATGATGTGTCCTAAGTGTAGTTAAGGTGTTGTAGAGGCCAAACATACCCACCATGCATAGGTTGCACAAAAGTGTAGGCCTCACATGCCTTGAAACATAGAACTCAAGTGAAATGCTATAGTTGTTTCATGTGGTTGTTTCAAGATACATGCTACACATGTTCCACTAGGGTGTTCCACATGTGTCCAAGATGTGTTGCACATATTGCATTTGTATGTTTCACAACACTAGTTCCCATGGGACGCAAGGCAAGTTTTAGTTATAATCCAAACAAGCATATAACTTATCATTTCATGTGACTTTTTGATTCCAAACTTCATGAAACTTTTCCAGGGATCAATATAGATAGTTATTGATGTGAGACATGTGAAGATACTTTGATAACAACACCCAAGCATATATCTTTTAATTGAGCCTATATGTAAGCAAGGGTGCAATATCCAAGTTTAGGTTAGGACTTATTTCCATAGGTTTGACCTTGACATCGTCACCTCCACTAATCTATCATGATTGAGCTTAAACCCACTACTTAATTGGTGATAAACACCTGGGGTGTTACAGACATCTTCAACTTCATCTTCTTCCAGTATCACTGGTACTGCTTTTGTCCTTTTAGACATCCCTTTTGGATATGGGGGATCCTATGTAGACTTGCCACCTCTTGTAGTTATCTTATTTACCTGCTCAGGGTTAGTGGAAACAAGCAGTGCAGCAGACAACCATGCTATTTGTATTTCTATATTTTTATTAAAATTAAGTTATTCTTTTATGGCAGAAGAAAAAGTATCCATTTTAGCATTTATACTCTCAAAATTTTATCATTAGAAACAATCTTATTGGATAAATTATCATTAATTCTAGCTTGTTCTAAAATTAATTCTCTTAAAGGTGGCAATTCAGTATTAGAAGAATTGTAATAATTACCTTGGTACTTACCTTACTGTTGACTCCATCCTTGTCGTGGTGGAACTGAATTGTTGATGGCGAGGCTTATGTCTTGTTTATAAGCATTTTCAATGGCTCTTTGATCTTCCTTGTACTTAGCTCTCTCGTCGAGCCAATTTAGCAATACGTCCAGCTTGGTTGATAGTGCACATAATTCGTCTGGTGCTCCTCACTTTGGTGGCATGATTGAATATTGCCTGATGGCCAGTTTTTATTTTCTGCTATCTTTTTCATAAGAATTTTAGCTTTTCTAGCAGTGAGTGACATAAATGATCCTCCAGCAGTTGCATCTAGTGGTTCACGAGATTTCTGACTTAATCCATTATAAAAGCTTTGCATGAGCAACCATAACTCTATTCCATGATGAGGGCAATCTGAGATGTATTCTTGGTAACGCTCCCATACTTCTGGAATGGTTTCTCCCTTCTGCTGTTGAAAATTAATAATCTTTCCTCTTAAGGCATTGGTTTTCCCTACTAAGAAGAACTTTTCTAGAAAGGCCTTTGAACATTTCGCCCATGTGTTGATGTCTTCTTTATTGGCGTAGAACCACTGCTTCGCTCTTCCCAAGAGTGAGAATGGGAACAAACAGAGTAGTATGATGTCTTGAGCGACGTCCTTGATGATGATTGTACTTCCAATATCCAGGAAATCTTACAGACGTGCACTTGAATCTTCATGTGCCTTCCCACTGAATGGTGTAGCTTGTACCATGTTGATGAGGCATGGCTTAAGCTCAAATTTTGAATCATTGGTGTCGAGTTCTAGTCCAGTACGGATGTTCTCAGTACTTGGAGCAGAGAATTCTCGTATAGTCTTGTTAGCCATAGCTTCAAAAACTGATATGGGCTTCCTTCTTGATTAAGTTGATTTTGATTGGAGTGTGGTGAGTCCTGAAATTCCCTGTATAAGATACAAAATAAAGAAAACAAGGGTAAACCTAAAAAGATGAGGTACCTAGTTATGATTTTCATCAATAAGTATTTACTTGATTTGTTAGTTTCTATCTTTATATTGCTTTTCCCCGGCAACGACGTCAGAAATGCTTGTTAGTATTTATTAATGCAGCACTTGTTTTAGTAATAGTCACTTAGTAATCACTACACATCTAATTATGGAACCAGATTGTCATCCCTAGTAAATGAAGCTAGATATGTATTATCAAATTAGCTATCATTTTAGTGACTAGTAATATTGAATATATTAAATAATAATAAATCCACAAGCGCACAGATTAATCCTACTATTGCAGCACTTCACCGGGAGTATTTTAGGTATCGTTATTTATATTTTACCATAGGAAAAAACTATTGAAATTGAGCAGCATGAAATAACAAATCATTGTGGATTACTTATGATGAAAATCAATCACATAGGACATGCCCAAACAGGGGTAAGCCAATGGTAGATAAATAAGGATAATGAATAAATGTAAGCATAAATATTGATAACCCCAGAGATAGAAATATATACTACACAAGTTTAGTAAGACCCGACAGGAGATTAGTTAAGAGGTTGAATCCCTAAGTAATTATAGATTCATTAAGTCTTTCGCGCACTCTAGCAAATATACAATCATATATAGCACAAAGGACTCTTCATCTACACATAAGGAACATTGCTAGAGGAGAGCCAGAACATAGCTAGACTATTCCTCTGCAACCGGGTTCTATTAGTTCTATATACGAGGTGTGGGTTACAAAGGACTCAACAAGATTATTATCACGCCCGTGATCTACCACACTTCCCAGCATATGTAGTGCATCCGCAGGCATACAATACCTAAGCACCACGCTTACATACTGGCTACCACTTAACCCACTCGAGTACTGGATTAAACGCTTTGCGAACATATGCATAAACTCATAATCAATCATGACTATATCAAATATACTACTAGAGCAAACTAGGAACATAATATATAGAAATATAATATTAAAATAGAATAAAGTCATAACAAAGGAGAGATTCAAAAGATTATACCAAACTCCATATGACTGCAGATCCAAAATCCTCGAGCGAGAACCCAAACTCTACTTAAACCTTGCTAGCTAGCCTATACTAGAACTTTAAGTGGCTAATCTAATCTCTGGTGGAGAGCTTCTCCTTGGCTTCAACTGATTTCCTCTTAGCTTCTCCCCTCAGGAGGGGGGTGGGCTCTGTTTATATAGGCCAGTGGAATGAACCGCAACCCTTGGATTAAACCGACTTGAAACAACGGAGGAGATTGAAACCCTAAGGTGGTGGAGCATCATGTGCGAAGGCCGAGGCTGACAGGTGGACCTCTAGGTCGACCGACCTGGGTTACTTTTAGGTGGGTCCCACCTTCAGGGGTCTGCCTTCTCATATCTTCTAGATCCTTCTTCACTTCATGCCACTGTGGAATATGCTTTTTAGCCTGATGTTTATTCATTTCTCCGTTTACTTCCTGATAACTCTCTGCAGAAACACAGATTCACCAAAACCTATGGAATTCTGTTAGTTAAACCCCTATTCTACATTTTTATTTATTATTTGCCCTTTTTCATGTTTTGTTGATGGTTTGAAATTGATGGTTGACGACCGTCAACAAGCACACAAAAATCTCAATATCATCGAATCAGTTTGGTCTTATTGAGATAGTTGAGGTCATAAGGACTTTCGATCAAGTTGAGACGGTGAACTGTCTTGAAAATGATGCAGTATCCACTAACGTTGACACTACAGTTAGAGAGCTGATGGACATCTAAAATAGTGCTACAAAGCATAAAGATTTCTCTAGAATCATGGTCTTCAACAACTCTGGTAAAGCATTGTTGCTCAATAACCGCACGAATAGCAGCTTCAACAATTAGACATCATACAGCTTGGTCATGTACATGACACCCCCAAGTCACAAGCAACCTGTTCTATTCTCCAAGCTCCACACCTAGCTGTGAATGCGGCAGGAAAGCTGGACACAAGAAGGAATCGAGAAAAGGAGCTTTTGACTAAGGAATCGAGAAAAGGAGCTTTTGACAAAGGAATCGAGAAAAGGAGCTTTTGATCACTATGACATGTTTGAGACCTGAATGCCTAGTGCGGTTGTGATGGGTCTTTTCTATAACTTTTTGACTCCAATCCAAGTAGTTACAATAGTCGAGGGGCAGACTGGTTGCTATGACATTCAAAACTGATGACCCTTTATACTATGTCCTACGAGATCAAATATCCAGTGGCTGGACTTTCTTGCATCCGCAGTAAAATTCAATAGCTATGTCTCATCCGTTATGCATTAGATCTAAGGTGATACTTGTTGTGATGTACTCCTCGATGCATGGTTCTTGCAAGCTCAACAAATTTTATTAAAGACTACTAATACGTGTTTGGTTCTTGCAAGATCAAAGCCACTCATGACTACTAGTACTACTGATACGTGTTTCGTTCAACAAACCGAGGCACAAAGTAACCCTTGCACAATTGCGATGAGTGAATTGAATGCATGAGGAAAGCCTGTGCAGTTATTTCACTCCAAGCATTCATAGCAGTCGAGGGGCAGACTGAAGAGTGAAGACAAGTTGCTCTTGCTTCCATAAGCAATTTCTCTTGCTTGGTTTTGCAGAGCAATAGCTAGCTAGAGATGGCTACATGATTTCATAGATCCTGATCGTCTGCACTCGCTCGGCTGTGGCTGAAGATGCCGCTTCAAATCCAACTACCTTACTAGTACTTTATGTATGCAGCCACAGCCGGTGCAGTTGTTCTTTGTAGCACAACCGATCTGGCAAAAGTTCTAGTCACAGCTCAGTAGCAGAGTAAAATGTTCGAGTTGGTCAAATTTACATGACTCGGACTATAAGGCATGCATACGATTTACAAGAAATAGGTAAATGCCATTTCATATCTTTGGTCAACAGAGTTTAACCCACTTAATACAAAGTTCAACAAAAGTCCATTTACATGGATATTATTACAATAAGATAAACTAAAGAACATCACAATTGTCTCCAGTGAACATTGAAAACACAAATCAGAACATTAGTGTTATGAGATACTAAACATTAACATCATCTGACCATGTTGCTACTACTAAGTTGAGAGGAACTGCACGAACTCCACCAATTTCTAGATCATTCGAACGGATTGTAAGATAACGGATACGATGAGAAAATACTTCTGCACCACGAAACTCATAGCGGTATGAAAGCAAAGTCTGGAGATCTGCATTTGAATGAACTGCAACAAACACATAGGGTCCTAGATGATCCTCAGCAAGACGATAGTTTCGATGGCCAAGAAGTTGATGAACAACTATAGATGTAATGTACCACCCACTATAAAGTTAGAATGCACTGCAAGCACTACAACCCTTGTTTGAAGGCCCTGGCGAACACGAAGCTTGCGGAAGACAGCGATACACAGACATGCCCCAAGAATGATCATAGCTATCCATGATCTGTGTAAAAAAGAAAACAATATGCAGGAAAAAAACAAAGAACAAAGATGCCCACTAGTAGGGAGGAGGGCAAAAGCTTTGAGATGGAACTGAAGCAGGAGCTCTGGAAAGCCTTCCTCTCGCCCCTTGTCTCTGCTGTTATATAGTTCACGGGTCATGGACCAACCCACGACCCACACGCGCATGGCTGCTTGCCCGCAACCCCACATATACGGCGCAATAGTTGACACGATCTGTATTTTGTTGTTTCATCAAAACTATGATCCGGCCTGTCAAGCTTTCTTTAGTATCAAACTATCCTAGGCCCTGTTTGGATGGATTGCAACTAGTTAGACATGGCTAAAAATAGCCAACTAAGAATCAGCCAATTAGTTGTGTTATTAGTCCATACTTGTTTGTATCCTCAACTAATTGTTGGGTTCTATAGATTAGAACTAGTTGTTAGCCCCTAGTAGTCAGGTTCTATGGACTACTTGGATGGCCCCTGTATTTCATAGTGATCAGGATCTTTTATATTTTGTAGGGTCGAACTGTCTTAGGGTCTAGAAAATTTCAACATCTATACACCCACGTCCTCCGATCAGAAAGGGCAAACACTGTTAATATAACCAATTACCAAATGACCAAAGGACCTGAGCTACACAACGCTTAACAGAGTTCAACCGACCTAATACAAAGTTCAACAAAAGTTAACACAGATATGCATACAAATAAGACTTCACATACGGTCATCCCATAGACCAAGCCTAGTCATGACTTGTACTACTGATATGTCCCACAGATCAAGGGTCGAGGCGGGTGTGCAGGATGTTGTCATCCACATTCACCTTCGCTAAGACGGCGTTGGCGATCGGCTCGAGGCTTGCGAACAATGAGGACATACTCGAGCGACAGAAAGTACAGCACCAACTGCAACTCCAGCGAGGAGGAGGACGATCTGGAGTATTGGCGAGTTGGCGAATCGCAAGAGCGCTAGCTAGGAGGAGAATGTTTTAATTTTTTTTCTCTTCTCTAGAAACTCAAAGCACCTTAGAATCCATGACTACTTTTTTCAAGGTAGAAAATCCATGGGGGTATCTTTTGAATAACAAATTTAGTTTTTTGGAGGGTTTTCCATCCATGGGTGTGCCTTCCCCTTGCTTCCAAATTATAGGCCACAGTTCAAACAGCCGCAGATGCAGTCACACACATAAAACAAATCGCCAATTACAACGCAATAAGCTGCAGCGAGCAGGTTTATTTTTTCTTTTTTGGTAATCTTTACGTGTCAAATTCATGGATCTTTTAATTGTTTATTGTCATCATCTTTTAGTTTTATGTTTATTTATATTATGAAACAACCAAAAAGGCACCAACTAATGCTACCCAAAATTTCGGTCTCTACTGAGCAAACGGGGCGGTCTGCCAATCGAAAAATTTGATTTCGCACCGCGCCGAGCAGTCCCGCCAACACGCACCGAAAAATTAGATGTCTCTCTTTTGCCCTCTGCGTGGAAAATAGGTTTATCATGCCATCGATTTCAGATAAGGGCATTTGTGGTAATGTGATGGCCACATAAAAGCGCAAAGAGTCGCCTTCTCCGCCTCCATCTCTATTCTCCAGTTGCACCATCTCTCCTACAGCTCCAAATCCCATGGCCTCCCTTTCCACTCTCCAACCGCCCCCTCTGTCACCCCGCTCTAGACCCTAGGCGCCATCAGAATAGTAGCTCGACTCTCCAGCCGCCTCTCCACTCTCTAGCCGCACCCTCTCTCATATATTTCCGAACCCTAGCCAGAGCTGAATCCCCTTCGATTCGTTGATAGCAGGTCGATCAGCTGACGACGGAAGGACCGCCTCGATGACGGTACAAGCTGGATCCGGATCCCCTACCTAGCTCAGCACCTGTCATGATCGACCGGATTTGATCTCTAGCCAGAGCCAGATCTGGTAACCCTTCGTCAACGTCGGCCGCACTAGCTCTGCGACTATGATGACAGAATGGCGATGCCAATGACAAAGCAAAGCCAGGGATCATAGAGGAAGAGGTACCCAAATTCCTTTTATGATGTGTGCTCTACTATAGTGGGTGAACCAAGGATATGTAGATAGCGATGGGGTTACATATTTTCTATAGTTGAGTGTAGCTAACATGTGCTTTATTGGATTAATGACTTCTGTATAAGCTGTAGTTACTAGTTAGGTGCTTATTTGCACATGCTTGCTCTGCTTTGTTGACATTCCATAGAAGCTTTAGTTAATAAATGCCTTCGTAATCTAGATGAACAACCACTAACTGCTTATGAACAAGCACGGGATGCACAAATCGCAAGGAATCATATAAAGATGGAAGAACTTGGAATACGACATGTGGGCCCAAAACCTATGTCTCCAAAGGCAGAAAAGTCAAGCACAAAGGGTAGACACGGTGAAGATTTGGAGTATATCCCTGAACCAGGGGAAGTAGTTGAGGGATTTGATGACACAGATGAAACAGATTCAGATTTAGAAGATGAGTCAGTGCCCCTATCAATTGACGAGGTGCTTGTTCTATCTTGTATTTAGTTTGGAGGAGGAGGGGGCCGAGGGGTAGGTAGCCATGCAATGCTTTACTATTTGGATATCAATGGAATTTGTGCATGATTGCTACTTAAGTTTGTATCTCCAATTTTAGTGTCTGGGTCAAAGAAACCATAGAGGAGGCTCTGCCAGCAGGACAAAAGGCAGCACTGCCATGAGTCCTGGGTGAAGGCTCTCCATGCGAGTGAGGTCAACACCACTAGAAGAGGCTGCTCATGGATTTTGTACTTGGAGTCTTCCGTTGGCAAAAGGGTGAAGGTAGCAGCAGTAGGTGAACATAATTCTCCATCACGACTGACACCCGGACCTAGGGATCAATTCCAAGTTCATCAATTGACTAGAAACATTGGTCAGGACGGCACCCTACCTAGCCCTGAGAGAGACTCCTCACGGCCAGATGATGATAGCTCTGCTGAAGAGGAGCCCTCTCAGCAAACTCCCATCTCCCCACACCCGCAGAACGATGAAAGTTGCCTAGGTTGGTATTACCTTCTAGATGTCCATCAATCAATTTGCACTAGCTATTTGATATCCATGTAACTTTTCTAATAATCTAAATGTATAAAAACTATGTAGTACCATTGCTAGGAAGAGCGAGGAAGTCAAGGCCTCAAACTTGTGGAATTATGCTCGACAAAATGAGCAAATCACTAGGAGGAGTGAGGATGCGCATCTCTGTTGCCGAGGGGAATAGAAGGCCACATGATCCAGTGCAAGCTGCCAAGTTTGCCTTAGAGGCAGGTGTAGTAGTCAGGAAGGATATACCAATTTTGATGCATTGGAAAGAATACAAGAGAGAGAAGCCCGACGGCGTCTATTGCACAAGATTTGTGAAAAAGCAAAATGTATGTATGGGTATCCCCTCTTGACATTCAACTATGCTTTGAGCAACTTTAAAAGATTTACTTTTCATTCACACTACTATGTGCAGGGAAGGCTGCGTGTTAACGGTGCTCACTCACCAATAAAAAAAAGCTTGCCAAAATGTAATACAGTCTGTGGTACGATAGGAACGGTACTGGTTGAAGAGAACATACTTCAATGGCGTCCCTGCTAATCAGATCCGTATGACCTCTCCTATCTCATCCACGAACAATGCACAATGGTGTGAACTTGTCAAGATTTGGTCTAGTGTTAAGAACAAGGTGTGTGAACCATCGATTTTCTATCTAGTCTTGCTATGGTCTACTTGTGCTGCAGTCTAACACAAATGAAGCTATAGGAAACATCTGAGAAGAATAAGCGAAATCGTGCAAAAGTGAAGTACCACTAGGCTACAGGATCTCGCTCATATGTTGTCTAGATACAAAAATTTGTAAGTAATGGTTGTGTTTTATTGTTACTCTAGCCTTTGCATAAATATAAATCGAAACTCATGTGCAATGTGAACAGAAGGAGAACAAGAGAAATATAGCAGAACAACATCAAGGACTCGAAGAAAAAAATGGTCCACCTGATGAAGATGTTAATGCTATGGAAGTCTTCAGGGACTTCCATACCATTAGAAAAAATGGCATGGACGATGCTGCAAGAGCAGCAGTTGTAAGTACCTTCTTTTGCTTCCCTTGAAATCTACTGAAGCCATTGCCATAAAAGAAGGAAACGTAGCACGAGCCTAGTGTTATAGAAATCTACTAAAATATATTGAAGCTTATGTAATCTCTATCAACAGTAGGCTGAGGAAGACCTACGCATTACTTGTTATAAACCAATCTCTTGGGTTTTCAATTGAAGTTCTCTTACACTATCTGTAATATAATATTTTACTGACTGAATTTCGCAGGAAGCTATGGAAACTATGCAAACAGAACCTATTGCTGATTGGCAGCAACCAATTACTAGTACTTATGTTGTTTGTAAGGTCCTCTGCATCCACTAGGGCAAGGCCTCTCTCAGGGAAGCGGCAACAACCTTTTTTAAAAGAATGCTGTATCCAGACAAACTCCATCAGAACAGAGACATCGGCAGAGAGAATAGTTCAGGAACAGCTTGCTGCTGAATAGAAAAGTTCCGCTGCCCTCGTCGATCAAGTGGATGAACTGAAAAGGAAGACAGAAAAGACTGAAAGGGAGCTTGAGAAATACAAGAAATAGCTACAAGAGGAGTACAACAATCTCCGTGAGCTATGCACGCGCTTCAGCTCTTCTAGTAACTCTCAGTCTTCAACTCCTACGGCTTGATGCAGTGAATATTTGTGGTTTAATGTGTGGACTCATGAGCCGGTTTGATGTGTGGACTCATATGTCGGTTTAAGCTGGTGATACTATGTCAGTGGTTCTTTGCTGATGTGTGAAATATAAATTGTTGTTATTTGATTGCTAGGCTAAATAGTTATGTAGTCAGTCTGTGTAGTAGTGACGATCTCAAATTACTTCTATGATGAATTGATTGTACTCCATGTGGTAGAACCAGGACAGGCCACGTGATCAAAAAAATACGACACGTGGACGAACTAGTGCACGACACATGAATTGGCGAGGACACGACACGTGGGCTATTAAAATCTGATACGTGGAAGAAAATCGTCAGGCCACATGGACATATAAAAATACGACACGTGGACGGACAGCATAGTGACGCATGGTTAAATAAGAAATGAACACGTGAACCAATAAAAATACGACACGTGTTTCAATGAAGAAGTGACACGTGATCCAATGGCAACACGACACGTGTTATAGTAGAAAACTGACATGTGGAATAACAGAGAAACAACACGTGGTCCAATAAAAACCTAAAACGTGCAAGAACCAGAGATGGCCACGTTGTGCAATAAGAAGGTGACACGTACCCGAACCATATCCAATGCAACTGGCTATAGCATGTACACGTGGGCTATAGCATGTACATATGGAAAGCATCTCCAATGAAGGTGCCCACCAGCATGGCAGCCCCCTGCCACGCATGCTAAAATAGTTCTATGACAATCTATTTTTCATCATAGATCAAGGCACTTCTATAACGATTTTGTCAGATTCATCATAGATATGCAAGAGTGACGTGACATAACGAACTAGTTTTCGTCATAAATTCATCATAAAATTGAAATTTTGACGAATTTGGCTCCTTCAGTGACGAAATCTGTTCGTCATAGAAGTAGATATTCCTAGTAGTTGGTGCAAAATGGTTGCAAAATGTTTAAGTTTACTTGGCATGCATATATATATATCTTGATGATTTATTTTTTATATGTTTCTCTAATATATATTGATGAGTGGTATATTTATCTGGGGGTTCTATATTTATTGGAATGTTTTTTTTAGTTTTTTAGTTGTGATGAATGGCGGCGGACTTCTCTAGCCACAGGAACCAAGTTTTCTCCCTGGCGATCTTTCATTCGCGTCATCGCCAAATAGGGCCGTTCCGCGTCATCCCGACTCATCAATAGTATGAAATATTTTAAGTTTTGTGTGCTAATATAATTTTTACATATATACATTCATCCATAACATGATTATTGCATATGTCATAAACTATAAAATCGGTCAAGTGGCTGGAAGCAGCACTATGGCTGCTCGGAGTGTGGGACATCTTCAAGATGACGATAAGTGAGGTCGTGAATAATGAAGGAGGCGAGTTATGAACGTACAGTCTCGCCTTCGACATCTCCATTAGGTACAATAAAAAGGTGCGCTAGGACATCTGTAGACTGGACGACAGTCGCCGACCAAGATCGGCGCCTAGATCGATGTCGTGCTGCTTTCTTCGCAAGTAATTGAGCTAATTGGCTACTGTATGCCTGATTTCTCGTCCTTGAAGATAGAAGTTTTACGTCAGCATAGTCTGGATGTGCCACGAGTAAGCGAGAGGCATATGCACTGTTTGCCTAAACGGCCGTTTAGTCCATTTAAACACCGTTTAAACGGTAAATAGAAGTCAGCCATGCTGTTTAAGCCCTAAACGGTGAATTAAACGGTTGGGCCGTTTAAACCCGTTTAAACCGTTCAATCCCGTCTAAACGGTCTAAACAAAATCAGATTAAACGTGATTAAATGAGCTAAGCAACCATTTAATCCATAATTAAGTAAATTAAAGGACTATGTCTGTCACAATCAATATGAAACTAATTAACATTGTAATTATACGAAGTGTTGGGGGATTTAGATTTCTTCCAATAAGATTATTTGGTAGAATATTTGATTTTTACATGTGTAAATATGTATGGGTTCTAGCAAATTTTATTTTTACCTACATAAATATGTATATTTTATTGTTATTGTACAAAACCATTTAGGCCGTTTAACTCCGTTTAAACACCATTTAAACGGTCTAAACGCTAAATGAATGGTAACCGACTGTTTACCGTTTAGCGTTTAGGAAAACATTGGGCATATGATATTCAACCAAATAGATGTGGTACGTCGTGTATGATATGAGAGTAATGTTTATTTATTCTTATTATTATATGAGCGCTTCCTGATACTTTTTGTTTGTCCACTTGTAGGTTTTACTCTATGATTTCATCTCTGCTACATGTGGCTGGCAGCCCATTCTCACGCAAGCTATTAAGCGACTAGGGTACGCCTAGGACTTCGTGGAAGCGATGGGCTAGAGGACGATAGCTGGCATCCAGTTTTGCGTGAGATTTAGGTAGAACCAGGCCATCGATAGTTCATCAGTAGGCTACATCTATGGGATGTCATGTCCTCGACGTTGCGAAGCAATGGAGAGTGTTTTAGTGCGGGCCTTGCATTATATAGACAACGATCGTGGTTACACAATCCGAGACATACACTACTAGCAGTGGAGACAGACTAGGGTTGCAGCCAGTTAGATTCCATGTGTTGGTTACGTTTATTCATACTGTTATGTTTAATTAGGTTTATTCGAACAGTTATGTTTAATTTGGTTTATTTGTATGGATATTTTAATTATGTTTGTATGCAAGTTAATTATGTTCATTAGGTTTATTTGTATGGATATCATAATTATGTTTGTATGGATTGAAATTTAATTCGTATAGGATTGAAATGCATATGCAAATAAAAAAATTAGAGAAACAAAAACACAAGGCATTATGTAGGAATAATAAACATAAACAAAAAAGTCTTTTAGTCCCGGTTTGTACAACAAATCGGGATTAAAGTGTACTTTTAATCCCGGTTTGTGTTACCATCCGGGACTAAAAGTCCCCCACCCACCACCACTGCTCCCACCTACCATGTCGCTTAATCACCACTCATCCCACCTACCACCCCGCTGCTCACGCTTATAAAACCGACCACCGGGCGCCATTCATCTTCTTGGACGACATGCATGCAGTGTTCTGTTGTGCCCAATTCCATCCCAATTCATCTGTTGTTGTTCGTCCAATTTTCTATCCACATATATGGCCACTCTGTGGGAGAAAACCCTCCACATACAAATTTCATTACGCGTAGTCAGCAATGACGCACACAAGACGTACTAGAAGAATGTTTTTGAAGATGGAGCAACACCAAAGCCTAGAGAAGCTGGGTGTGACGCCCATACAATGTAATTGTTGCATGGGCTGTCTTCTACCTTGATGGATCCATCCAAGCCGGTTGTCTATCCATTCATGACATGAATGTACTATCTTCCAGAGAGGCATGGGTTCATCAAAGCTCACGCAATCGCCCCCTTCAGCATCCACCTCCGGCACCCTCTAGCACCTATTTAACTCTCTTGGTGCTAAAAGAATATTTTTGAGGTGGTTATTTAATAATATGTTGGCACACTTTGATTGTAACATTGACCTACTTAGAGAAGGCCTTTGTTATCGTATATGTAATTTTATTATTAGATCTTTGTTATCGTATATGTAATTTTTATGTACCCCTCTAAGGTTCTCTAAGATCTTTATTATTGTTTTCGATGTCGCATATGTCTCATATACGAATTTTTCAAATGACTTTGGATGGAGAAATGTCCAAAAAAAAATTTGTAGATCTCGAATAGTTATACAACTTTGTAGTTGACAACTTTTTCATTTTAAGTCATCTAGTAAAAAAAACTATGTTCGAATTTCTCAAATTTAAAATTTGAATCTTTAAAATGACCTCAAATGGAGAAACAACCAATGCGAAAGTTGTAGATCTCGAAAAGTTATGCAACTTTATAGTTGATAACTTTTTCATTTGGAATCATCTACTATTTTGAAATTCTGTTTGAAATTATATTTTTAAAGAAGTTTGATTTCTCTTTTTAAACTCTGGTTAAAACTTATAACTAGTCTTTCTCCGGGATACTAACTTCAAATTTGATGATTTTTTTCCTAAAATTTTCTAAATTCATGCTCTATCAATTAATTGTGTTCTTACAGCTTTCATTTTGGTCATCTTTTCATATCAATTTGTTTTATCAATTCAAAATTCGGTTCTCAAAAAATGGTAACTTCAAATAGCATTTTGAAGAAGTAAATGAATTCAGCTGCGAACTTCATAAACATAAAAGTTGTAGAACTGATCAAGATCTACGACTTTTATTTTGGTCATTTCTTCGTCCGACAAAGTGGTATTGCCAGTTGTTCACAAATGGTAGTGTAAATTTGTGAAAAACGTGCACTACCACTTTTCTAGATGAAGAAATTGCTAAAATAAAAGTTGTAGATCTCAAAAAGTTACGCAACTTTGTAGTCAACAACTTTTTAATTTGAAATCATTTTGTCAAGAAAAATTATGTTTGAATTTCTAAAATTTGAGATTTGAATTTTTAAAAGGTCCTCAAATGGAGAAATGACCAAAATAAAAGTTATAGATCTCAAAAAATTATGCAACTTTGTAGTTGACAATGTTTTCATTTGAAACCATCTGGTCTAGGAAAAGTTTGTTTGAATTTCTCAGATTTGAAATTTAAATTTTTAAAATATAATTATAATTTATAGCATATGTTATTAAATATTTAAAGCATGAAATAAAAACATTATAAATTGTATATGAAAGCAATTTTGTATTGCAATTTTTTGAGCCATATTTTTTTACTACACAATTTCCAATTTTTAGCCTATTTATGTTAAAGAAAATATTAAAAACTATTGCATGAGCGGGAAACGAAACTGCCGGGTAGGCAGCAGTTTCGGCGCGCACCAAAATTTGGCTTCAGTTCCGGGTTAGGCCAACAACCGGTATTGAAAGACCTCTGGTCCCTACTGGAGGCCCAACCCAGGACTAAAGGTAACATTTAGTCCTGGGTTAGGCCTCCAACCGGGACTAGAGGCCTTTTAATCCCGGTTGGTAGCCCAACCCAGGACTAAAGGTCCAACACTATATACTCGTCGCTTCTCTTCTCTTCCTCCTTTCAATCGTTGCCACTAAAGAGATCTCTCGCGCGTCCAATCCGCCACCCTGCCGCTCGCCACCACACCGCTCGCCTGTCTAACCTCACCCTCGTCCTCGGCTTCGGCGCGCGTGGCCTTGCCTCCTCCCTTGTCTCGATCCCGCTGGCCTCGCCCTCGTCCTCTCTTCTCGGCACGCGCGGCAGCACCCTCGTCCTCTTCTCCATGACCGGCCTCGCCCTCGTCTCGCTCCGGCCGGCCTCGTCCTCGTCCTCTCTCCCCGGCGCGCGCGGCGGCGCCCTCGTCCTCGTCTTCAGCATCGGCCAACCTTGCCCTCGTCCTCGGCTCCGGCGGCGCGCTCATCCTCGTCTCCGGCGGCCGGCCTCACCCTCGTCCTCAGCTCTGCGCGCACGGCCTCGCCCTCACCCTCGTCTCGTCTCCGGCGGCGGCCAACCTCGCCCTCGTCCTCGGCTCTGGTGGCCGGCCTCGTCCACGTCCCCGGCTCTGGTGCGCGCGGCCTCACCCTCATCCCCGTCTTGCTCCAGTCGGCCTCGTCCTCATCTCCATCGGCGCCTTCGGCCTCGACATCGTCTCCACCGGCGCATTCGTCTCTGCCTTGACCCTCGATCATCTCCGACCTCAGCCTCGGTTGCTGCTGCCATCAGGTTCGCCTCGCCTCATCCCACCCTTCCTGTGCTGTGTGAAACCGAGCACAACCAACTTAAGCTAATTTGCTTGGCTAGATATTTGTATTCGATCTAATTTAACTTGTAGTTGTTTTAGTGATATATTTTGATCTAATTTGACTTGTGTGTGATATGCATTTTGGTATATGAAAAATATTGACTTCAGTGATATATTTGAATTTTGATATTTTGTATATGTATATATATAGGTAAATTCTTAAGAATATATGAGTTTTGGTATATGAATTCATATATTGACTTAGTGATATGAATTTTTTATATATTAACTTTAGTGAGAAGAGATGGCTGAACATCTCCTTGAACCGATTGTCCTGAGTTGGGGCTATTGTATTGCTTAGGGATTCGAACCAAGTTTGCCGGCTGTGCCGTTCAATCATCCCAGGATAGTAAGCAACGATATATGTTTTAATACATTAATATGTTTTAAATACGCTTGTACACAATATATTTTTCTGATATGTATATATATGTTTTTTTAATGTACCGTAGGTAATTGACCTAATCTTTTGGCTTGAAGAGACACTTTCATATTTCGGGGTTGAGGGAGTGGATGTTGAGAGCTTTGATGTAGATAATGGTCGATTAGTCCAATCTCGAATTGGCTTTTCCATCACCGTTAGGAGGGGTAGAGATGTTGTACAAATCTCAGAGGTGGGAGTAAAGGCACCTGAGAAGAAAATTGTAATTAAATATGCTGTCAAATCATGTTTGAATAAGCTTGTGAATATTGGGTACACCCTGCCTACACTATCCTCCATGACAATACAAGCAACAGATGCGGGCTCGTATCATGATGTTGCGGGCTTCTGTGCAAAGATTGCTTGAACTAACCAAAGTGATGTGGTAAAGTCGAAGTCGAACTCATAGCTTATATTCAGATTTGTTGTTATTCGAAAGCTTTGTTCTCATATCCATTTTTTGTGCCAACAATTACAGGTTGAGGACTATAACTTAACCTATGCAAGTTGTAGCTTTGAAGTCATTCTAAACCGGACAATGTATGGGTTTGATTGAAAATATGCCGATGAATGGCCAACACTCACTACGAAAGGATTTCAGAAAAAGCTGATATGACTAAGAGGGGATCATCTGACCCACTGACTTCTCGACCATCGCTTACCGTCGTTAGTAGACCTTGTGCTCGTACTTTTAAAGCAAGGGAGAGTGTACTACTTAATGTGTTGCTCTACGTCAATAATATTTGTGGATACAAAATCGGTGACCTATATTTCGCCGAGTACATAATACGACGTAGTCAAACTTGGAGGTGATCTACTTGCGCTTGCATGAACTTGGTGTGTAATTGAACTTTGGGGTTGGACATCTAGCTTATTTTAATGACTTGTTTTAATTATTATGGTTTGTATGAACTTGCTGAATGGGGATGATCATTGTAATATATAAGCTCTTAATTAGTTTCATTCTTATTTATGGATGACGTACAATAGTATAACATATAATACGTGTACGAAAACTATTTAAAACGAAAACAAATTGAATAGAAAGAAACTGCAAAAGAAAAAGAAAAGAAAAAGAAAACAAAAGAGTAATATTTAGTCCCGGTTTACCAATCGGGTCTGGAGGTGCCCGCCCTCAGGCTCGTCTTGGAGGCCCCTTTAGACCAGGTTGGTAAAAGCAACCGGGATTAAAGGGGGTTTCTCAACCAGGATTACTACCCAGTCCTGCACTAGTGTATTGACTATGAGAAGCTTTTCAAAATTGAAACTGTTGAGGTCATATATCCATACAACAATGACATTAGAAACATGATTAGCTTTTTGTACAATAGCATTGCCTACAATATTATGAAAAAGGATGCCAATAAAGATCTTACCGAAGATCTTGTAACAAGGAATACTAAATGGATGGCACATTCATCTAAAATATAGTATTAGCCTAGTAATTAAAAGTTCTCATATTTTTTTTGGCAAGATGTAATCAAGGAGTTATTATACTATTGATAGGATTAACAAAAAAAACAGATCGTTTTTTTAAATAACTTGTTGGGACATGGATACCTTGGATGCGAAGACCTCTTACCTCCTCATCTCTTCGTCATAAGTTGAGCTAACTAAACTAGAACATGAGCTGCTATGTTTATGTTTGACAGGAACTACGCAGGGGTCTTCGCCAGCGGCACCGGGCGCGGCGAAGACAAGCGGCCAGCGGAGGCTCGCTGGCAAAGACTTTCGGCGAACTTCAAGGCTGAGTGGAGGAAGGCGGGGTGAAGGCCCTCCAAGAGAAGATGGCGGGTTGATCTGGCTAGCGAGAAGACTCGACGAAGGCCAGGGCTTCGCCTATCCGTGAGAAGACCCAAAGGAGGACACGTGATAAGCAGCGACTAGGCCTCCGTTGGGCTCGACGCTAAGGCCCATGAGCCAAGCCTGGGGATATGGAGAAGACCTAAGATGTCCTAGGAAGTTAAGCTTGTACGGGCATATTCTAAGAATATGCCTTAGCTGGCGCAAGGTATAGTTGTAAAATGGTTTTCCTTTGTACAGTGACCTATAAAGGGGGAAACACACCTCATGTAAAAGAGAGAGATCTATGAGTAAGGCTGGATAACGAGCCAGCTCGGCTCGACTCGGCTCGTTCTGGCTCGTTAGGATAACGAGCTAACTCGGCTCGGCTCGTTATGAGCTCGAGCTGGCTCGTTAAGCTCACGAGTCAGGTATAAAAAATACATAAAATATAATAGTTGTATTTTTCTAAAGCATGAAAATAGTAATAATACAAAAATAATATATCCAATAGCCTTAAATCGAACAAAATATTCATATGAGCTAACATATCAACCATTTGTAAAGTGTAAGACAAGTAATACAAAACTAATATAAGTTATGATGACTTTCCCCTAAAACTATGGCTCGTTTGGCTCGCAAGTGGCTCGCGAGCTGGCTTGAGTTGGCTGTTATAGCTAACAAGTTAAAATCTTGGCTCGGCTCGGCTCATTATGATAACGAGCTGAGCCGAGCTAGCCACGAGCCGAGCGAGCTGACGAGCTTCGAGTTTTTCGTCCAGCCAGGTCTATGAGTAAATGAAACCCTAATTGTGTCATGGTCCCACCTTTGTGCCTACACTTGCGTTGAGACTTTGCCTGCGCGAAGACCCCCCTTTCTCACCCTGCTGGGAACCATTTTCCCAACATAACTGTTTCTATATATAGAGCTTTATACTGAATGTTTCACCTGGCCACAAAATGTCAGGATGGTCCTGACTCCTGCGCTTCCATCTCCTTCATTATTCGCAATTAATGAGCCAACGGGTGATCACAATCGTGGTGAAACAGGGCAACTGAGTATACATATAATATGTTCATTTCTTTTTTTAATTATACAGTACTTCTTCAATACAGGCGCCTCGCTATCAAGGAGAACGTCGCCTATGGCTAAAAGCACGAAACCATTAAATATAACTGTTTTATATTATTACACAGGACTTCGTCAATACAAATGTCTCGTTGTTAAGGAGAACGTCGCCTACGACTGAAAGCATGCTTATGTAACCATTAGGTTATAAGGGCAGTCTCAATGGAGTTTCATCAGAGTTTCATGAGCATTAAATGTGCTGATGTGGCACCATATTAATGAAGTAAGAGATGATAAGAGTTTTATGGGAGTAGAGAGAGTTTCATAGAATGAAACTCTTCTGCACTGTTTCTAAAATATGGATGTATTGGAAACTGGATCATGAAACCTCCATTGAGACTGGCCTAAGCCCTTTCACATAATATGTTCAATTCTAGAACACTATGGAATGCACCAGCGCACTACTTTCCAAATTTCATCTAAGATACTATTGATCTGATCTACATACCTCGTTCTTATCTCGTCATATCGAGAAAATACTCCCTCCATTCTATTTTAACCGGCGTGACGATGGTATTTACGGTTACCATGAATCGCATGTAAACATACTAAGGCCATGTACAGCGGGTCTCTTCGCCCGTTCTCTTCGTGACTGTTTTTGCAAAAAAAAAAAACACCCTGTCCAAGGGCTGGTTTAGATGTAAAATTTTTTGCAAAAACAGCACTGTAGCTTTTTCGTTGTTATTTGACAAATATTGTCCAATCATAGTCTAATTAGGCTTAAAAGATTCGTCTCGTCCATTTCGTCTAAACTGTGTAATTATTTTTATTTTTTATCTATATTTAATGCTTCATGCATGTGTCTAAAAATTCGATGTGACGAGGAATGTGAAAAATTTTATAAAATTTTCTGGGAACTATACAGGACCCAAGCCTAGAGACAGGTGATGCGTCGCCTCACGAGACGACAGGGAAGGCCCATGCTTCGAGGCACAAGCGACGGCGGGAGCAGTCTTGTATGGCTCAGCGTTTAGACTCGACTGTGCGCGAGGATCCCGCGTGGGTGCGCTTGGATTTTGGTTTTCGCGCGCGGGGATGGAGCACACCGACGCGGCATCAGCTTTGGGGCGGAAGAGCTAGACGCGGTGGCGACAGCCAGAACGCGGGCTCGCGACAAGTTCGCCGACCTGTATGCGCCGCCCAACCACCATCCCGCCTTGCCGTAGCCTCGCGCTGCGCTGCAAGTGCTCGTCCCTCCGCGTGGCGTTGGGCCTCTCCGCGCGGGACTCCGACACGGCCCAGGCGGCGCCCAATAGACGAAGGAGCATCGGCAGATGGAGCCGGCGGACGCGGGGACACGGAGGTGGATGCTGCGGTGTGCCTGGATCCATGGCAGAGAGCATTGGAGCAGCGGTACATGCAGTTCTGAAAAGTGTTAGCTTTCTGAATCTGCATTTTTAGTGTATAGTTTTGAAATCTATCTGAGGCTGTGTTTAGTTGTGTAAAAAGGTGTAAAAAAATACTGTAGCACGTTTTGGTTTTATTTGGCAAATAGTGTCCAACCGTTGGCTAATTAGGTTCAAAACGTTCGTCTCGCAAAGTATAACCAAGCTGTACAATTAGTTTTTTATTTTATCTACATTTAGTACTCCATGCATGTATCGTAAATTTGATATGACGGGAAATCTTTTGTTTGCACAGTAATTTTTTTTAGGAAGTAAACACAGCCTGAATCTGCAATTGTATCATTTCTAAAAGTTGTTAACTCATAGTATCATATAGTTATCCGTGCCGCCGGCAGCGAAGTCCATACGTCCTTCACAGCGGCATACTCTTTCTGTCCCTACAAAAAAAAAGTCGTTTTCGCTTTTCAAAAAATCAACAAGTTTTAACTTTGATCAAATATATTTAACAAAATATTAATATTTATGGTATATAATTGGTATCAATAGTTGTCGCCAAAAAAAAATGGTATCAATGGATAGATCGTTGAATATACTTTTATAATAAATTTATTTGAAGATATAAATATTACACGTATTTTCTATAAATCTAATTAAAGTTAAGAAAGTTTAATTAACACTATTTTTTATAGTGACTCTTTTTTTAAGGGACGGATGGAGTATAGCTTATGTCAAAAAAAAAACAAAACTTTTTCATCAAGTGTTCCCAACTTCCCATGCATGTGACGCTACGGTGATAGGCCTCTCCGTGCATGCATGTGACGTTTCAGCAGTTTTAAGTACCTCGATACTGCAGCTAGTCTGGTACTACGGTCTACGGCCAAAACCAAAAACGCGCTGGCTCTGCGTCATAGAACGGAGGGTAGATTACTAGCCGATGCACTATTTTAGATCAAGTTCTAGAACATGAATCCAGCTGAAGCAGAACAATAACTCTTCAAAGTAGGAGTAGTTGGCTAACTCTGTATAAACCACACTGACATGCGAAGGAATCACACATAAAAATGGAGGTACTAGTTGGCTAACTCTGTATAAACTCTGTATAACGCGTTGAAGAGAAGTTTATGAACGTACTCCGCCGTACAGCAGAAAATGAAGGTGTCGGGTGTTGGGTGTGGGTGTGGGTGTGGGTTGGGTGTGCAGTATTTAAGGGGATGGTCCGGATCTCATCAAGGTGTGTATTAGAGTTGTATTTCGAGAATGGGTTTCTCGGCAGCCGTGCAATGGTGGGATGTGTGGCAGCTGCGCATCCTTGTCCTCGGAAGCCTCTCCTTCCAGTATTTTCTCTTCGTTGCCGCTGCCTTGCGCAAACGCCGTATTCCATCATGGTTCAGGTTTTTAACCTGGCTGGCTTACCTAGGGAGTGATGCCTTGGCGATATTTGCCCTGGCCACCCTCTTCAACCGCCACAAGAAGGAGGAATGGGTGTCCACCCATCGCAGCGACGTGAGTCTCGAGGCTTTATGGGCGCCCATCCTCTTGCTGCACCTCGGCGGGCAAGACGGCATAACTGCTCACTCCATCCAGGACAATCAGATGTGGAAACGGCATGTTCTAACCGCGATCTCTCAGGTTAGTAGGCCTTCTGAAATGGTTATAGACAGTGGTAGTATAATATAAGTATATAATTATATATACACACAGTAGTCTATTAACCAGTGTTTTTGCATGTGCTAGAATATTAGAAATAATAAGGGTTAATGGATGGTGGTAGTGAATAGTTTGATGCATATGACGAAACATATCTGTGCTATCACTCCTTATTTATTTTCTAAAACAATCAATATCCATATAATTATTCTGTAATTTCTATATAGTTACGATCGGTTAAACTTAGGCCTCGTTTGGTTGGGTGAAACGTTTATGTTTCTCACTAGAAACACAAGAATCGGCTCCAAATAGTTTGTTGGACAGATATTCGAATCAGAAACGTTTCACGGTTCCAACGTTGGGGCTTGAAACGCCAAGTGGTTTGGCATGGTTCCGCAACTTTTTGAGAGTCTGAATCTAGAGATAGCTAGCCAAACAGTTTCAATTGATTGTGTTTCTGGTAGAAACGTTTCTCTAGAGAATCTAGGGCTCTGTTTGGTAGGGATTCAGATTTTAAGAGAAACGTTTCAGATCTAGATTCTGCACTAAACGTTTCAGAGAATCTGGGAAGCTAAGAACAACTTTGGTCTGCACCAAACTTCTACACTACTGAAGATGTTGAAATTACTCTATCGTCAAAGAACTATATACTATGCAGTATTTTTTATGCATAGAACGATACTTACAATTACACTATCAATCTAGCTAGATGCTCCCTCCATCCTAAAAAGAATGACGTTATGGGATACGTGCAGGTCACACTTTCTCAACTTTGACTAGGTTTGTATAAAATGCGTACAACATTTATGTCTCCAAATAAGTTTATTATGAAAGTATATTCAATGATCTATCTAATGATACTAATAATGTATTATAAATATTAATATTCTTTTATATATAACTGGTCAAAGTTTTAAAAAGTTGACTTCTCGGGAAGCGAGAATGACTTCTATTTTGGGACAGAGGGAGTATGTCAGAATATTGTAGTAAAACCATATAAATTTACCTCAAGTAACAACTTATATAATTTATGATGGTACAATATTAATACAATTTAAAACAAATAGTTAGTGCCATTGGCATATTAGTTTTTTAAGGAAATCTTTACATGATAACTAAAATATACAAATCCATATTTGTCGTTTGTGTATGAATGTATACCTTATCTATATGTGTTTACTTTAAGTCAGTTTTTATATACTAATAGTGATACTTTAAATTATATATATGCATAATTTATAGTTATGAATTTTTTTCATAATAGTATGTTTTTCCATTTCAGATGTAGATTTATGGGGACATTTTTAGTTTTTAAATAATGGAAAATGTATTTAATAATTTTGATACCAATTTAGTAATTAGTATCATAATGGCAAGGTTGGTTATTTATGGTGTCACTTTAATTAGATTGTGTTCAGTAATGATAGAGGTGGATAATTTAGACACATATGACATATCTAGGGTTGCTATGTATTGTTTGTATATAGTAATGAAGGTGGGTAACTTTTTAGAAAACAAAATAGATACAATACCTATTTATTATCAGTGCTATTCGAGTCTATAGATTTAATTGCCAAATCTTTATGATTTTTTAAGAATTTTTGAGATTTTATCTTGTTTTCTAGCGTGTCGTGAGGATTAATCCCTAATTAGTATTTGTATAAGAAGGATGCCTCATATGTAGTTTTGAAAGATTGCATGTTTCGGATGACATATAGTATTGATGTTTCGTTTTCAACTATATGTATCTAGCTTATTAATTACTCACTTTCATCGCCTATTGTGTTAGATCGCCGTAGCCATCTACGTGTTTCGCAAGTCATGGTCTGGTGCCGACGAGAGAGTGTTTAAAATAACATTCTTGATCTTCATCCCCGGGATTCTCAAGTGCTTGGAGAAGCCGTGGGCTCTCAAGAAGGCGAGCTTCAACAGCATGGCAGAAGCATTGGGCTCGACGGTCAACGAAGAGACTGCCGCCAATTCGCTTGACAAATACGTGCGTGCGGCAGCGAGCTGCGTTCGAAGCGGCGGCGACGGGGAACCACCTGACCACGGCGAAATGAATGATAAGCCCTACAGGCTATTCGTGGACCTCCCGTACTCGTATTATGTTCGGCTTCAGAACCTAAAATACATGGTGCAAATAAGCCAAGACGTCGTGCAGCTTCGGCTGTGCTCCGGGCTCTCCAATACGTTTCGACGTCTCTACACCAAGAGCGTTGTCGTGTTCCTGACGTTCGCCGCCATCGGGCTCTTTCACAGGAGCAACCGAGAGGCCTACAACGACACCGACGTCAAGGTCACGTACATCTTACTGTGCTGCACCGCCGCCCTGGAGTACCTCTCAGCCGGCTTGAAGTCGTACCTGGAGTGTTTCCTGAAGGTGACTGGGCTACCACAGGCTGACCAAGTTGCCCAGTACAGCATCATCGCGCACCTGGCCAGCAGCAGCTAGCAAGCTCACTGTACTTGCGTTCCATCTAGGCTTCCTGGATCGTTTCTGCTGCATGCTTCCGGCGCCGGGCGAGTCTTCAGACGCCATCACCAGGCTCGTTCACGACCACATCACCAGCGGCTGGGTGGAGACATAGCCACGTACCGCCGTTTCAACGACAACCCAACCGCGGCCAGTGGACGCTCGCGCGGGAGGGGTGCGGCAACCTTGAGGCAAGACTACAGAGGCCGTTCGACGAGTGTGTCCTCGTGTGGCACCTCGCCACGGATTTCTGCTTCTACCTGACGTATGGAGGGACGCAGCATGCCTGTAACGCCGGCAGCCGTTGCAGGCAGATGTCCAACTACATGGCATATCTGTTGTTCGTGAACCCAGAGATGCTGATGCCTGGCGCTAGACGCGGCCTCTCCGAGCCGCCTACGACGACCTCAAGTACCTGCACGTGGGGAATCAGCCACACTATGGACCGGAGACCACCACGACACGACAGTGGGGAGACCAAGAGCTTGCCAGGAAGCTAATCAGGACGCTGGAGAACAGCTCTGGTTCACGTTTCGCTCACGATGCCTTGGCGCTTTCCAAAGAACTCATGGGCATAGGCGAGGGGGAGGAAGGGAGCAAGAAGATGTGGAGGGTGATTCAGGGCGTGTGGGTGGAGATGCTCTGCTTCTCCGCGAGCAGGTGCAGAGGGTACCTGCATGCCAAGAGCTTGGGCACCGGCGGTCAGTACCTATCCTACGTCTGGCTCCTCCTGTGGTACATGGGGATGGAGACCTTGGCAGAGAGGCTGCAAAGGACGGAGCTGAACGAGAAGGGAGACATGGGCGCCTCTGTACAAACTCCACAACCAATTGTCATCTCAGACACGTTCGGCCCCGTCTTTCACTGTTCAGACGATCCTGATCCACCTGCTGGACTAGTGATGGGCATAGAACAAACATCTGTTACAGGAGTTGAGAACTCTTCTGGTAGCTCATCCTCATTCTCCCTTCGCACGCCCCTGGAGATGCGGCGGTGGATGGCCAACGGTGACTACAATGCCTGACGGAGAATCTTGTACGTTGTGCACTACTGGGTCGTGTGGAAGATGATAGACATTATATTGTTGTGAACAAGCATTTTATTGTTCTTCAAATCAAATCAGTTAATAAAAGCTACGTGCTGTTCGATCATTTGGCTTCCCGCTTCCTCCTATACAATGCATGTACATCTCATAGGCCCATTACTCGACCAGTCGTACATAAGCAACGGCACTCCACCGCACCTCTGCCTGCGTTGCCCGTTCACGCAAGAGGTCTGGTTACTTGTTAGGAATTGGCAGGAGACTGTGTCCGGCCGCTAGTCTTCCAGTGCTCCGAGCGCTAGGACAGGACTCAGGAGCATCGCGTTCACAATCTCTTCTGCGTCCGCTGACATGGGCTGCAGCTAACTGGTTTTCCTTCTTCTTTTGGGCCGTTCTTTAATTTGATTTTTCTTTAGGCACGATGAGGAGACATTGTTAGGCTGCAGGTGACGAGACAGTTAGTTGTCGCTGTCCACAAAGCCACATCTGACGCGAACGAATGGATTATTAGGAGCAGTACGTGTATGGATGTCATTCTTATTACAATTAATTATTTTCTTTATTTCATTTTAATTTTTTCCTTCTTTTCTTCTATTCATTCTTTCTCTCTCTCTCTCTCTCTTCTTTTCTGTTCATGTGGTTTTCTTCTGCATTTATGTAGGTTGCATACCTGGCAAAACATTTGGCTTTGCTTAACTACAGAAATAATTTGTGCATCTGTGATGTGCGTTCCGCGTTTGTGTAGGTTACATCACATACAAAAAAAATGGCTTTGCTTAGCTATAGAAAAATCGTCCAAGTAAATATTACCACAAGATCATGAATACAAGAAAAAGAAATACATGCGTGATGTTCACATAGTATACATGCGATGTTTTATGATGTATTTTGAGATGTCTGCATAGTTAAATGAGATGTTTTACGATTATCTTTGAGTATTCAAGTCGTCCGCGATGGCTTCCACGACAAATGACGAGGTACTTCTTCGATCTGTTGCTGCTTTGACATTGGACGACAATGGCGATCGGATCAATAGGATCCGCCGCTGAAAACGTGGGCGAGGCCCCCGACAGAGATCATGGAGCGATCTCCCCAGGGCGCACCAGAGGGCCGCGAGCAACAAGAGCTTTAGGGTTTGTGGCCTCGGGTTAGAACCCAAACTCGTGACACCATGTAGGAAGATAGAATTGGTGTATAATGTGATGGATGTATTATCCTGAGCTTTGGGGCTGAATATATAGGGGTACATGACTTGGAGGGCAAGGAGCCTCTCCTACAGATATGGTAGGATACGGATACAATCTTAATCTACCTAATATAGAGATATCCCTAATATACTCTAACATATTACCCATGAGATATTCTATGATATATTTTAGGTTTGTTCAAATAGTATCCATGAAGAATTTTCCTCGGCAGAAGTAGGGTCCTATTGATGGTAGTTAACACTTACATAAAACCGTCAATATAACTTGTATAAATGAATGAATAAGATCACAAGTTTTGGTGATTCTGTGTTTTCAGAAGGATTTATTTCGAAAACAGGCTAAGTGGACCTATTCGCCAAAGCAAATCACAACAATCCATGACAAAACTGACTTAGAGGACCCCCAATCCACCGTCCAAGACAAATCACCATGATCCAACCCGAATGGGCATGGGGTGGGGCCGGCTAGCCCCAATTGTAGGCCGGCTGGCCTCCCTAGCCCATCTGTCGGCCCCTGCTTCGAATGTTGGTTCTCCACCATCTCGTAGGTTCAATCTACGCCATGGATCAAGGTCGGTTCGTATCAAGGGACGAGATGAAGCGTTGCCACGAATTCATGGGCCCACAGGATGCTTGGTGCCTCCTATTAAAGGACCCCCCTACCTCCTCCAGAAGGCCATCATTTGCAATCTGACCAAGAGCCATCACAATTATCCAAGAAGATCAACTAGAGAATATGATAGACCTCCAATACCACAAAGCTTTAGTATAGTCTAGCCAGTAAGATCCAAGTAGAGTTAAGCTACTGCTCAGGATTCTAGATTCGTCATTTGGAGGCTTGATAAAGCCATTGTATCCTTTATATTTCATATCTTGTTCATGACTTTATGCTTAATCTATATTATGTTTCTATCTATCATGTTCTTAGTTACTTTGGTAGCATATTTGATATAGTTATAGTAAATACTAAGTTTATGCATAGGATCGCAAATCGCTTAGCTCAGTACTCATGTGGGTTAAGTGGCCGACATTGTATAAGCATGGTGCTTATACGTCGTTTACATGCGGATGCACCCTACTTTCCGGATCGTGTGGTAGATCGCAAGGGTGACAGCCTCGTTGAGTCCTTTGTAGTCCACCTCCGTTTGTAGGCCTAGTAGGACCTAGTTGCGATGAAGTTATGCTCTGTTCTTGATCTTCCTTAGTAATGTCCCTTATGCGTAGATGAAGAGTTAATTATGCTATAGAAGAAATATATATGCTTTGTAAATATAGACTTGATATATAGGAATGACTTAGGAATCTTTCTCTCTTGCATTATTACTTAGCCTAGCTATATTACCTTTATGAGTATCTATTCTTACCTCTGGATTGTATCATTGCCATGCACGTATCATTCATATATCTTTTGGCTTACCCCTATTTAGAGTAAGTGTTTAGCTAATGATTCCATCGTCATAAGTATAATATTTATCAATATCTCTAGCCACCACTCCTTTATGTGGTAAAATATAAATAACGATACCTGAATTACTCCCGAGTAAAGTGCTACAATGGTATATCTGTATGCTTGTAGAATTCTATATCTTTCTAAGTCACAATAAAATACCATGAACGTTTCTAGTATCATTGCTCTAAGAAATGTCAACAGGCCCCTAATTGACATGGTCTCACATTTTATCTTTGAATTCTTTGCAAACTCCATGAGCACCCCTTGTAAGTCTAACCGGAGCACACGACGCATAGAGAAGCATTCTCAACTAGACGTAAGGTACTCTATACCTTGACCAGTATAAAATCATGTCTCTCGTGCTACTCCTTTGATTCCCTATGCACAAAATACCAATCTACTTGTTGGATGAAAAATCCTATGACATTAGGAGGAACATTTTTTAAAATTCTAACAGGAGAGGCTACAACGGTGAAAGGTCCTAATATGGCTAGAGGGGGGTGAATAGCCTATTTAAAAACTCTATAAAGCACTAGAGCAACTGATTAGTACAACAAATGGTGTGATGCAATTTTGCTCTAGCTCTACAAAGGTTGCAATGCACTAGAGGCTCACCAATCTCACTCAAATCATGAAATCAAGTGTGCAAGTGAGTGAATTATCTTTGCTCAGCTCTCAAAGGGTGTGCCCAAGTGTATGAGGTGCTAAGAGAGTGGCCAAGACCGACCACACCCTCTATTTATAGCCACACAAGCAAATAGATGAAGCATAGCTCTGAAAGCCGCTGGCTCCATGTCCTGCACCGTGATCGATGGCACCCTGGCGTCTGCCATGGCACCAAGGAGCTGTGCTTCGAAGACCGGCGAGCGGGCAGCGAGCACGGCACGGTGAGCAGGGAACGCCTCGCCGTCGACGAGGAACGTCACGTCCGCGCCGACTGTGCGGTCCAGCAAGTGGCCGAGATGGAGCCCGATGCCAGACAGTGGCGGTGGCGGCACCGGCCAGGGAAAATTTTATCGGCGATAAAATTTCGATAAACCCGATAATCTCGTTTATCGCTGAGGTCCGATAAAATTTATTTATCGCCGAGATTCCAATTTTCACTAGTCCACCTATATAAAAATATGATACTCTATTATACCAATATTATTATGTGTTAGCTCTTGATGTTGAATACTTTATAGACAACTTATATAATTTTCTAGTGAAATTATGTATTATTTTGTTTTATTTTTTATCGAGAAATTTTCTGATAAATCCAATAAACCCGTTTATCGGTGACCTCCAGTATTTTTTTTTTCTATCGATAAATTGAACCTTGGCACCGTCACCTTCACGTCGTCCGAAGCAACGACGATGACGCCGCACATGAACGTGACCAGACCATTCGCCACGAAGAGCGCCTCGACGTCGCTTCGCTTCACGAAGCGCGGCCAGTCCCATGGGAGCTCGGGCTGGAAGACGTGCACGCACCTCTTGGCGTGGGTGGCGGACGGCGTGCCGTCCCTGTTGAGCAGGAAGGCCTCGAAGATAGCTCTGACTGGGACATTCGCGGAGTCGCTGACGAGGCGGAGGAAGATGGAGGCGTACTCGCCGTCGAACGCGTTCGAGTCGCCGCTCGGGTAGCAGACGACCCTCCACAGGTGACCCCCGGCGGAGACGACCTCGGAGCTGACGAACTGCCCGATGCCGAGATCCTTGTTCTCCGAGTAGTCAAGCCTGAACTCGAGAAAGCGAGACTCCACCATCTTGGCATGCAGTCTAGCACTCTAGCGGTTCACTTGACTGGTTCCTTCTTCCTAGCAAGATTCCCACAGATCAACACCGATTCACAGGCTAAGATTCATCTAGGAAACGCTATGAAATAATGAAACCAATAATCTTCAGAAAAATCTTCAAGAGGAGCAGGAGAAGACGAGGACACTCACACTCCAATCAGGTACGGTGTTGGTGGAGGTGTCCCCGGCCGGCTTGCCATGGGCTGCTCCGATCCCTAGCCTCGCTTCTTCGTCGGGGCGCCGCAGCAGGATGAGGATGGGATGGTAGCTGAAGCTGATCGATCCTCCGCGAGCTCGCACGCCTCCTCCGATCGTCGCTTGAGTGGTTGATCGTGTCCGCCTACGCAGTTGGGGGAAAGCGTGGGAGAGTGGTTTACAGCCGCCGCCGCCAGTGGGCAGTGGGCAGTGGCCGCGTCGCGTGTGCGACTGCAGTGCTGCGGCGCACGTGCTCCGGCCCACCGGCCCACCTGTCGTTATTTGGGATTTGGCCCTCCACAGTTGCTCTGCCGTGGGTGTTTCAGAGCATGTCCCGGAGCTTTTTTAAGTCGCACTCTCTAAATTATCATTTAAAGAGCTATTTGTATAAAAATTATTTTCTATATTTTTTTTACTCTTCAATAGTTTTTTTTATATCTAATACGCACTATAGAGAGTCATTCTTGTCTTCTATTTTTTGCTAGCGAAAAATCAGGAATAGAAGATGACTATATTTGAATGACTATTTAGAGAAGCTGTTGAAGGATAATTTTTCACCAAAATATCTATTCGTAGTATTTAAGAAGGATATAGAGAGTCTCTTGGAGATGCTTAAAAAAAAGTTGATCTGCCGTGGGCTAAAATCATACTACTTGGCTGCCTTTCCTACCTCATAAAAAAGAGTATATTTTAAATTACCGTCGTAGTCTATTTTTTACCTATTATTATACTCTCAAAACTATCTAAATTATCCCTCAGTCCTGATTTAGAGTGGTCTTAACGATGATTTTGTCCTTTTTTAGTTAAAAAATAATAAAGACTTGATAAGTTTTTTAAACCATAAAAAATGTCTCCAAACTTTTAAAAATTCCAAAATGCTAAAGATAGACTAGAATATGACAAATCCAAATAAAATACTTTGAGCTTATGAAAATATCTCTAGGTGCTTAAAATTATATTTTTCTCTAGGAGAATAGAAAAATATCCATGAAAAATCTAGAAAATCTCTAGGCATGGATTGTAAACATGTTTTCAAACCTTTTTTCAATAATAGAAAACAAAGCATAGCATTAATGATAACCGCATTCATGCTGTTGCATCTCAAATTTTTGCATTGCAAAGTGTTTTAAACATGTTTATACATCGATTAGAATGTTTTTGGAATTTCTATATTTTTCTAGACATTTTCCCATTTTCCTAGAGTTAAACCTATTTCTTTTAAAGTTTCTGAAGATGTTGTCACTATCTTTAAATATTTTATTTGAATTTATCGTACCCCAATGTATCTCTAGACTTTTTCGAAATTAGACATATTTTCTATGGTTTAAAAAGTTTATCAAGTATTTATTGAATTTTATTAACTAAAAAACTCAAAGTCGCCTTCAAAACCACTCGAAACTAGGGAAGGAAGCTAATTTGAATAATTTTGAGAGTTCATAGGGTAAGATGTCTAGTTTTAGAGTCCAAAAAAAAAATAGACTATGGCAATAGTCCAAGAAGGTGGAATGGATTCTTTTTCCTCCTATGTCAACCTTGTAAAGTAACACTTATTTCTTTTTCATGCTATCTCAAGGCATCCTGGTTAAGCTCTTGTCAAGACAAAATTAATTTGGGTTCCTATTAAAGCCACCTAGTTTCTCATGGTTTGTCTGACGTCTTTTCAATTTTGTTGATCAATTAATCTAGTCTCTAAAGGTGATTCTAATGAAGTTTAAGAGAGGGAACGTAATCATGCAAAACCACAACCAATCACTCAAGTATGGGAACTATAAGGATACCATTCTCTTCGGTGGAAACTCGCATATGGAACTATGGAAGACTAAATACGATGGCAGAGAATCGTGACACAATGATTAAATGCCTAAAAATATCAGATGACACTCAGGGAGCTCAGAGCAAAAAATACAAATAGCAGCATAGCAAAAGACTAACTCACAAACTTCAAAGTTACCTAGCTTGAGGACACAAAAATAATTATATTACTGTGGAAAGAATAGGGCCAAGACTAGTAAAGGAGGGAAAACACTAGGGCTAAGGCTACAACTAATCTAGCATAACACCAAAGAATTGCATCTGACTCGTGTGACAATAGCCGGTAGTCGCTACCTTGCAAAACTGTATCACTTGACAGCAATTGAGTCCAGTGCTGCAAAAGGACAAGGTAAAGTTCAGTCCTCAGCAATGTCATGTACCAACGATGTCATATACAAAAGGGGTGTGCAAGATGAAGTTGGTACCTCGCAAAACTTCTTTATCACTATGCCTCAACTATGTCATGCACCAACTCTCTCTAGCACCTCATCAATAATAGATGGGAACTTCAGCCCCAACTGCATGAAGCTTTGTGATAACACTGCCTTCTTGAAATTTTTCTTGGCCACAACGAAGTCAATGCACTTGCTTTTCAGTTCAGGACAATTGTAGATCTCGGCACAAGCTAAAACATCGCCAAGTGTATCAACTGAGACATTGTCCCACAGCTTTTGGATACATATGATCTTCAAGCGGTCCAATGCATACCTGTCGGCAGAAGCAAGAGAAGATGCTTAAACATCTCCGTAGGAGAGTCCTCAACCTCATCATCTCCTGGAAAGGCATCCGTGTACATAAACCGGAGCAGAGAGTGCGTCAGAGTGGACAGCCTTGCCTGCGGCGAGGTGCCATGGTGGTCCGCGCCTCCTGCCTTGGCGAGCTGCTTCGTTTGTTCACTAAAAAGTAAAAGCACCGGGGACAAAATTACTGCAATATTTCATGCTCAGAATACTTGCTATTTACTAACACAGAATTGATGAAAACAGCGCCGATTCACAAACTAATAAAAAAGGATACATTCGCTGCTGGAACTCATAAAGGAGAGCACGAGAGGGGTTCTAGTGTTGTACTCACTTTCCCCAGACTGGTCACTGGTGGGATAGCGGTGGCCGGTGGGAGTAAGAATGGTTGTGTCAACAGGATATCGATGAGATGAGACGCCGCCGGATGTTTCTCGGCCGCCTGTGCTGTCGCCTTAGGTTCTCCGATAGCACGCAGGCACGCTCCCATCACCTTTGCCGGCCGGGGAGGGAACCCTCGCCTAGATCGGCCGATGATGGCCTCGCGGCACACAGCAGCAAGCAGCCTCTGCCTGTGCTGGCACCGCCTTCGATCAGGCTTCAGCGGCTTTTAAATAATAGTCCTATCGGCTTCTGGGGCACCGACAGGTACCTATCGGCTGTCCAGAAACCGACAAGGCGCCGGAGGTGCTGGCGGCTGGCTCGCGTACGTTTATCTCGCGGCCGCGCGGGGCCCCACTGGGGAATGGGCTTGCAGCCAATGTGTGTGGAGCTTGGGTACAAGACGGCCGAAAGGATCGGAGGCCGATGATCCAGCCCGCTACTTACAGTCTGATGACTCCCGCCTTCCAGCCCAAACAAAACTCTTCGCTCCGTGGGCCATGTGGCACTACTGAAATAAATTGACGCAAATTGACTGCTACCAGTTCGTGTAAGCAGACACGTAAGGGTACAAGTTTATAGCATAGTCCACATATATAGCTCTGCATCTGGATTCTCTGGGAAAATCCTGCAGCCTGCGTCGCTTATCGTCGTTATCACTGCAGTAATTTATTTCAAGACTGCAAAAGAAGGCGACTTCACAGATTGAAAGATCCCATTTCATAACACAATCCATGCATTCACGTTCCAATACGGTAGAAATATATGGAAGAGCACTCACCAAAATAACACCATAATGACTGGGCTACGATTGAAACGCCTGAATGAAACTCAGCAATGCTGTGTTATGTCCTATATACATCCATATATCTCGCACTGTCATGTCCTAACACGGCGTTCGCGAAATTTTTCTCGGCCACAATAAAGTTAATGCACTTGCTCATAAGTTCTGGGCAACTGTATATCTCAACACAAGCTAAAGCAACAGAAATTGTATCCACTGACAAATTGTCCCATAACTATTGGGCACATAAAGGTTTCAATGGGTCCAATGCACACCGGTCAGCCACTGCCAAAGCCGATTGAAGATAAAATGTCTGAGAATGTCAGATGGAAAGTACCCACTAATAACGGAACTAAGAGTGAAAACTGCAAATAGTAACATAGCAAAAGCAAACACTTCCTCATATAAGCTTCAAAAGGTTACCCAGCTTCAGGTTAGAAAAGAACTACGGAAAGAGAGTAGAATTACACTAGAGTGGACAGAAAATACAACGAAGATAAAAAGGTGAAAAACACTTCTAGGCAACAACTAATCTACGACAACCCCATATACTTGCATCTGACTGGTGTGCCAATAGCCAGTAGCCGGTAACCGCTACCTAGCATGACTTTTTATCACTTGGCAGCAATTGAGTCCAATGCAACAAAAGGTGAGTTTAAGGTCAAGTTCCCAGATAATAATAAAAAAAACAAGCACTCCATGTTCTGATATGCATGAAACATATCAGATGGTACTCACCAGTCACCACAATAACTCAAGCTATGCATCTGAAGTAGATACAACACTATGCCTCAACTATGTCATGTACCAACTCTCTCTCGCACCTCAGCAACAATAGATGGGAACTTCAGCCCCAACTGCATGAAGCTTTCTGTTAAAACTGCCTTCTTGAAATTTTCTCAGCCACAACAAATTCAATGCACTTGCTCTTCAGTTCAGGATAATTGTAGATCTCGGCACAAGCTAAAACATCGCCTACTGTATCCACTGAGACATTTTCCCACAGCTTTTGGGCACACATATTCTTCAGTCGGTCCAATGCATACCTGTCAGCAGCAGCTAGCAGATGCTTAAACATCTCGGTAGGAGGGTCCCCAAGTTCGTTATCTCCTGGAAAGGAATCTGTGTACATAAACCGGAGCATGATTCCGAATGTTGCAGGGGCAATGTCATGTAGGGTGATGGATGACATTGTAGCCTCGGACATCGAACCAAGTAGCTCCGCTCTGAAGACCGGTGAGCGGGCAGCAAGCACCGCTCTATGTGCATGGAATGTCTCTCCATCAACCATGAATGACACATCTGCCCCATCTGTGCTATCAAGCAATGAGCCAAGATGTTTTCCGATGTCCGAAGGTGGCACAGGAATAATAGAGCTGTCGTGTAACACCGTGATGGTACAATAGGCAGTGATGTGCCCGTCAATCACGTAATTTAACAGGTCGGTTTGTTCCAACAGACAAACCCACCCATACTTGTGAAAGCCACTTTGAAAGACATGGGAGAATGACCCCTTTAACGTTCTAATCAAAGATGATTTCCCGAGCTTCATCAAGCAGACCGCAACCGTGGCCTCAGCACTCCCAGATTTGCTCATGAGCTCAACCATCATACTGACACCCCTCATGCTGCCATTGCCAGCGATCCCACGAGGGTACCAGTTTATCCTCCACACGTGCCCGCCGGCCGAGATGGCGTCGGAGTGGATGGCCTTGCCTGGAGCGAGGTCCTTGGTTTGTTCGTAGTCCACCTTGAACTCGACGGCCGCGGAATTAACCATGGTGGTCCACGATTCCGGTCCTGCCGTACGGATTATCTTGTTCACTGAATAATTGGGGGGCAAAAATAATGGCAAAGTTACATGTTGTTATACTTGATTAGCCCTTATACAGAATTCATAAACACAATGTTAAAAAAAACAACTGAACAGGGGCGCCTGCCGTACGGCTTCTCTAGTTCACTGAATAATTGGGAGCCAAAAATAGTGGCAAATTACATGTTGTAATACTTGATTAGCTCTAGAATGCATAAACACCACACCAATTCACAAAGTAGAAAAAATAAAACCAGGAACTGAACAGGGGGCACTCACTGTATGCAGACGGAGGTGCTGGCGCTGCCGGTGGGAGTGCGGTTGGTGGTGGCGACCGGAGACGGGACACCGCCGGCTGATCAACAGGTCCCTTTCCTATCGCTTCAGGTTCTCCGGTGGCGCTCGCACGCACGCTCCCTCGGCAGCTGCTTTCACCTTTGATTTGCCGGAGCGGAGAGAGAATCCTCCGTCTTCGCCTCCTCCGCTGGAAGCACCTAATGTCGCAATAGGCCGATGGCTCCGCGGCACGTCCCGACGAGCCTCCGCTTCCCCCCGCTCGCACACGCAGCCGATGGCGGCCAGCTTGCCTACTAGGTCTCGCCTCGCGGCCGCCAACTGCTCTGTGGGCCAGTGCGGCCCAAATTACGGTCGGCGGTGCACCGCTCAAGCTGTTCAATGAGCGGAAATGGACTTGAGTAGACCGACGAAAGGCCCACGAGGTAGTCCGCTACTTCCCTGAGGTTTAGTCCCCTGAACGCATGGACTGAGGTTTATTAGGCCCGTTTGGGACGCGAGAATTTTTCATGTGTCATGCATTTTTTGAATAAAAAAATAATTTGATGTCTGTAAAATTTCTATGATATAAAAGGACCTACTCACTACTATGGAGGCGAGCACAGTGCACAGAGTGTAAGAACTAAGGAGATCTGCAGGGGGCTGTCAATTTGCCTGCCATCAGAATATCAGATTGGACATGTGTATGTAGTTTGGATTGGCTTAGATTTTTACGGGTCCTTTTCTTATGTGGTGTGCTAGAGCTAGACTGCTACTTCAACCAAATTGTCTACAAGTTGAAGGCTCAAAATGTTTTCATGAATGGTACCATTATTGCAACAGTCAAATTCAGATGCTGTTTCGTCCAGCAAGCAATCCACATCCACCCATAGTGGTCCACCAATCTGAAGATTAATAATTAGCTTCAGGTTTACATAAAACCTGGCACTACTCGCTCTGTATATCTCTAACCCTTGCTAAGCACATCAGGGAGGAAGGGACGCAATTCATTTCAGTAACACCAAGCTGAATCAAATAATTAGTAAAACCTTGCAAAATTGTAGTACTAAGAATATATATGGTTAATAGTATAGCAAGGAAGAGTGTAATAAACATCTCAAAAGGATTCAAGCTTAAGTGCTTCAGTAATGCTGCTTACCAGATGTCCGGACAGACGGACACTTTCATCCAACCGTGGACCGCACAAAATATATATATCGGCCCGCCCATGGAACAACGCGGTAGGCTAGTGGGCCTTTCCATCCACTAGAGAACATTTTGAACGCAATATAGGCCCCGTTGCCCTCCTACGCTCCCTTCCTCTCAGCGTTCCCGCATGCACTTCACAAGTCTTCGTCAATCCTCTACTCCTTTTCTCCCCATCTCTGCGCCATTTTTCGCTCCTGTGGCACCATTCTGCGCCGCGCCACCATCCACCTTACTTGTCGCATAAGGGGAGATAGGGGAGGCTTGCGCCTGCGCCCCCATCCACCTCTTGCCCGTCGGCAAGAAGGGGAGGCCTGCGCCTGCGCCTAGGTCTACACCGGGTTGATGCTCTTGACGTCCCCCTGACCCGAGCTTGCTGGTTACCGGAGTCCCCACTAGGTAGGAAATGGTTGCCGACGACACTATGTTTCATGTGTTTCAGACTTATGTTTCAAGTGTTTCGTCTGGATGTTGTCAAAGTAGATCTAAGATGTTGCATATGTTGCAATGACAATATACGCATGTTGTAAGCATATGTTTCAAGTGTTTAAGTGATATTAGATGTATGTTTTAAGTGTTTCATTTGGATGTTACAAAAATATATTTGGATGTCGCATAACATGCATGTTTCAATCGCATGTTTCAAGCATTTCATATGTATGTTGCAAATATTTCGTCTGGATGTTACAAAAGTAGATCTCGATGTTGCATATGTTCTTATAGCTATACATGCATATTTCAAGTGTTTCATCTGTTCTTAGCCGTATGTTGCAAGTGTTTCAACCGAATGTTTCAAAAATAGATCTAGGGGAGCACATGTTACAATGGCCCCGGAGGCTACCGCAGTCGTCTGTTGCTACTACTGGGGCGCCATGATGGGTCACCATGCGGGCGCCTATGGCCCGGTAGACGCCTCCACAACGCGCATCCGAAGATGGGGTGAGATGGGCACTGGGGGCACGCCCCTGCCTGTTACCGCGCGGCGAGTAACAGTCCTCCTGCTACGCAGGCACGACAAGAGCGCTTCTGTTACACGGGGACACGACGAGGCACGATGGATGTGTTTGAACGGGAGCAGCATCCATACGCCTCGGCAAACATAACAACTGATAAAAATATATTGACCATTCATATAAAGAAAAGTCAAGAACTTTAAAGTTATGGAGTCTTGCAGATGCGGCGAGCGGCAACTACGGTCAGCCCAGCCACTAGCGCACTTCGCAGGGGTGCTGTTCGCGGACAAGCGCTCGGTTGCACAGCCCGTGCTGGAGGACGGGGAGTCGGGGACGGCCGGGTCGGGGGGCGCTCAGCAGGAAGGCGTCGGGATCAGGACAAACGGGGCATCAGCATCTAGGGAGGCAGCGTCGCTGTCCAGGTCGCCGTCTAGCAGGGGTCTGGCAGCGCTAGCACTCGAGTAGTGGTGGTTGTGGAGGGGGACTAGCAGATAGGGCTGTGGTAAACATGCCAGTGGTCGTGTGTGGGGTGGGCTCAAGTGGCCGAAATAGGCCCATGTTGTGGCAGAGTTTGGACTCGTCCCAAGTCTGCATTATATTTCGATGTGAACAACACCAATATCTCAAAAAATACATCTTGTTTTTTTAAAGAGTCTATTTTTTTTAATATTTATCAAATATATAGAAAATAATAATATTTAAGATAGGTGATAAATGTTATTAAATTAATAGTGGAATATTTTTAGTAAATATATTTGGTAATATATATTTTTGTAAATCTTGTTAAAATTAAAATAGTTTAATTAAATATTTTAGTAAATATATTTGGTAATTATTTTGTGATGGAGCGAGTACGCTTCAACGTCTATAATGCGTACTTATGGAGCAATGACGCCATCTAACAGAATCCGAAAAACTGAAAAAGTGTGTTGCATATGATTTTGTACCTTCCATATATCTTTTTTGACTTTTACATATAACAAAGTGCATTATGTTTCATTAAATGTTCAATTAGACATACAACACTGTAAATTTTCGCAACAGCGGGCGGAATGTCATCTAGGCCTTGTTTAGTTACCAAATTTTACCCTAAATTTTACTATGCAAAAAGAAGATTCTCCATCACATCAAAATGTCGACAAATGCATGGAGTACTAAATATAGATGAAATCAAAAACTAATTGCATAGTTTTATTGTACTTTGCGAGACGAACATTTTGAGTCTAATTAATCAATTTTTGGACAATTTTTTGCACTAAAAAACAAAAGTTGCTACAGTGTTCCGACAGGAACACTGTAGCAACAGTGCCCCCGAATCGGGGCCTCCATTCGGGATCTAAACACGGCCCTAGTTCAATAAGGAAGTTGATCCATAGGAAGCAAAAATATGCATCGCCATTGACTCTCGGAGAATCAAAAAATCCCACCAAAGGACCCATGCTATTGATGATTCTTTTCACAGCACGAGAAACAAACATGGTGAGAATGAAATACAACTCGCGTTTTCCGTGCTGCGGGCTGAAAACCATGGTCGTAGTACTGCACCGCAATTCCAAACACGCCCTAATCATGATCTCCTTCTGGTCTTCATTTCATAATTGCAACAAGCCTAAAACTAGAGCAAGCAAGCCCTTGGATAGACTTGCGAATAAGATTTTCATTGGCAACTATCAAAGACAATATATGCTTGTGATTCATACAAGTGCTCATCAACTAGCTCATTCATGTGTGGCTTTATCTCCTCTCCCACATTAACAAAGGAATGAGTTTAAGTAAGACTGGTATGTAGCAAGCGCAAAAGTAAACGTCCAGCTTAACTCACCTTCAGGAGAGGGGGGACAGGGACAACGGGGCAAATTTTTTTAAGACGGCCATGAAAATAAACTAAAGAAACAGAGATAGGATATTAGTAATTATGAGCAATCTCTACATACTCGCACTTGAAACATAGATAAGAAATAACTTTTTTCCTAATTAACATGCTTGAAATGTATGAGATTGATTGTAATCAAATACTAATTAAAATTATCTTAACACTGTGCTTGGACAGTTGAACTATTACATCAAGATGTCTCCCACTAAAATCATGCCTCAACACCGTCTCGCAGCTCAACGATAATGGATGGGAACCACTGCACTAACTTAACAAAACCCTCAGTTAACACGGCCTTCTTGAAGTTTTTCTTCACAGCGAAGAAGCCAATGCACCTCTGCTTCAACTCCAGGCAGCTGTACATTTCAGCGCAAGCTAATGTTGTAGCCATTGTATCCACTGACACAATGTCCCACAGTTTCTGGGCACAGAGAAGTTTCAGACGGTCCAATGCATATCGGTCAGCTGCAGCAAGCAAATGCTCTAACATCTCGGTTGGAGCGTCCCCAAGCTCGTCATCCCCTGGCAAAGAGTCAGTGTACATGAACTGAAGCATAACCTTGAACGTTGCAGGAGTGATGTCGTGTAGATTGATGTGTGTCATTGTAGCCTCTGCCATGGAACCCAGCAGCTCGGCCCGGAAGACCGGAGAGCGGGCGGCAAGCACAGCTCGATGTGCATGGAACGTCTCACCGTCAACGGTGAACGCCACGTCCGTCCCGTCCGCGGTATCCAGGAGGATGCCAAGATGTTTGACAATGTCCGAAGGCGGCACAGGAATAAGTTTGCCAGCTAACACCCTGATGGTGCATAGAAACTTGATGTATCCGTCATTCACGTATTTGTGGATCAGATTGTCGGTATTATCCGGCAAACTGACGTTCCAGATAAGGCTGTGAGCATAAGGCTTCCGAGATTGCCGGGTCACCAACCCAGCAAGCAAAACTGGTTGCCCATAGTCTTGTCTATCAGGAGCACCTCGAAGATGGCCTTAACATTGAGGGACTTGCTCACAAGCTCGAGGCAAATGGAAAGTTCCTCGCGACTTTCGTCTCCTACCTCCATCAGGGCAAACCCATTTGGGAAGAAGTTTATTCTCCACACGTACCCGCCGGCGGAGAAGGCATCGGAGTGGACAGCCTTGCCAGCGGCGAGGTGCATGGCTTGCTCGAAGTTTACTTTGAACTCGATGACGGCCGAGGCGGAATCCATCGTGGTGGTCTGCGCCGGTGCCTCCGTCGCCCCCGACGTGCGCTGCCGCTTTCTTGCTGCATAATTAGGGCCAGCAGAGCGAGAGTAAATTTGGCAGCGAAGTACTGGATTTGACAATTTACTGTTCATCAAGCAGGTAAGTTACCATCGCCAGCCTTATTGCCGACCCCCATCATCCCGTGGTACCGCAGGCTGTCCCAACTCAGTAGCTAGGTTTTGGCTCCAGCAGGGCGTTCAGCAAATGCAGTTGCCAGAGCAAGGTAGTGAAGCTAATCCAATCCCTATGTGCAGCCGAGATATGAAGGGTTGTGCTGGTAAAAAAAAAGAAAAAAAAGATAAAAGACGATCTCAGGATACCTTAAGTAATAAGCTGACGACGTCTAAGTGCCAGATCCATAACACTAAACAAGACATGGGGATAATAATTAGTATGGCAGCTGATGCATAAGTATGAATAAACCCTAATTTGGAATATGAACAAGGACCGACTACAACATTCAAGATGCGCCACACGGATCCACGAACATCATCGACCATTCCCATAGACTCAGCAATAAAATCAAGTGCGTATGACAGTGGACAAGAACAAACAACAAGAGCTAATAAAGGAAATACGCATTTGCTTATCAGATCCAGTCATAATCACCACAAGAAAAGGCAAGAAACACCAGGATATGAACAAAAAGAACGATTTACCCTACGAGGAGGAGCAAATCGAAAGAGCTCCAGTCCACGTCATCTGTTACGAACCACAATGTCTCACCTACGAGCACTTGGGGAGGGCCGGCAAGCTTCTCCGATGGGTTCCCTTCCAGGAACACCAGCGACGCTATGACGGCACAACGAGAGAGCGAGAGGAGGAGAGCGAGAGAGCGGCGGCGAGGAAGCGAGTGGTGAATGAGAGAGGTAACCCTAGCGGGTCAATGCGGAAGCGGTTTTTATTCGGCACATTGTGTAGGCCAACAAGGCCCACCCCGTGCGGCCCATCCAAGCCTGGCTCCGCAGAAACGAGCACCCCCGCCATTTCTAGGAAGCCTGGAAAACACCCCCTCGTGGGCTTGTGGGCAGGGCCGTCACCAGAGGGGCTCCGGTTCGAAATACAAATTGGAGCCCTTTAATGAATGGCTAGTAAAACTAATGCATATTTTTACTCATCAAATATATAATTTAAATATGTAATGTTCAATACAATATGCAGAAATATAACAAACATTAACTCTAAAATAGGAAAGGTATTACTAACCTCAAGTTCTATTGAAAAGCATCATCCGTCTGGTATTTCTTGAAATGAAATCTTCAATTATGTCTTCATAATTAATCTTCTCAACTTTTTGCAAAAAAAATCTTCTCAAAGACATCATTTTCAAGTGCTATTAGTGCCAATCCATTGAGTCTTTCTTGTGTCATAGTAGAACGTAAGTAGAATTTCAATAACTTGAGTATATGATAATGCAGAAAACCTTCTAGAGAATTTGTCCCTAAGACCATGCTCAATGGACAAGTCTCTTTTAGGGCCCTTTTGCACCAAAATATCAATCAAGTGCATTCCAAGTTCTTGGATCAAATATGTCAGGCTGAAAAGAATTATTCATGTCACTGGCAACAGGAGCCTGAGCCTCTTCTTCAACTTCTGCAGTAGGAGCCTGAGCCTCCTCTTCAATTTCTGTAGTAGGATCTTGAGCCCCAACCTCTACTGTATCATCACCATGACCATCATCAACATTAGCATTTGGACTTTCTATGACAAGAAATCTTTCAAGAGCACCCTTCTGAGACTAATATATTGCCCGTGCTAACGCCACAGTGACATTTTAGGTGATGCAAAGTAACAACCAAACGCAATATAAAATAAAATAGATTGAAGGTTCACAGAAAAATTATATTATTTAATCCAAAAAGGATCAAACTTATATTGTCGAATACAACAAGGATTAACTTAATATAACGCTACGGGCATATTAAGTCCAAAGTTTATTCTATCAAATGTATTCTATGGAATTTGTAAGGCGCTGGTGCCCCCCACTGCTGCATCTTGCTTGGAGCTCGGAGACAAAGTGACATGCCTCGTGTCGAACCCGCATCCGCCTTGTCCGCCGTGTCCGCCCTCCGGCGCTGGTGGTTGGATCAAAAGCTACAAAGTGAACTGACCTGGAGCTAGAAGAGTCTCCAACCCGCGATCTCCTGGACGTGTGCTGGTGTCACGTGGTGATGAAGATGGTGATGGAGATCGCCCTGGCCGGGTGAGGTTGACGGCAGCGCTCCTGGTCGTCTCGGCGGAGGCTGTGCTCGCTCGTGTCCGTCTGGGGTTAGCGAAGGATGTCGCGTGCGTCGGAAGATGCCACGACCAGGCCCTAGGTGCAGCCACCGAACAAGTGATGAGGGCACCGCGATCACGGCGGCGCGGGGGCTGTTGGCCTGCGATCGCAGCGGCGCCAACGCCGTGGGCAGCCAGCAGGGTTTCTCGCCGGTGATAGCGGCCTCATTGGCGGCGGCGTCCTCGGTGCGTGTTTTTTATTGGTTTTCTTTTTTTTCGGCGATACCAGGTTTCGATCGCGGCTCGTGCGTCAAAGCCTGTGCGGTACTCGTTGAAGCCTGTGCGGTGCCGAGCGTTGAAGCCTCATCCCTATCGATACAAACAACAATGGTCGTAGGATTGTGATGAAGCCTTTGAACGGTGTTTTTTAGCCGTTGATTTGAATGAAGACGATTTCTTGGGTGCAATAGGTTTGGTGCACAGTGTTTCGGCTTCTCAGCGGGGGACATTTTCTTTGGTGTACCTATGATAGTTTGAATTGTTCCATTATAGTAGAGATTGAGCTACTGCATCTAATCTTTGTCTCTTCTTACACTTCTCAACACTAGAATCATACTTTCTATATCTACTTGACATGATGAGGATCAACCCTGTTTACAAATACATAAAAAAAAGATTTATATAGGTACATCCTACAGGCTGCATCGCAGTTTGCCAACACACAATTTCAGAAGATTAAAATTCAATTCAATTAATCAAATTGGGAATCACCTGAGGTCCCCGCTGGTTGCTGCTGTTTGCTCTGGCGTCTTGGCGACTGGCGATGACGCAATGCAAGAGGCAAGACGAAGGGTCAAAGAGAAGAAGACGAGAGGTTGCGAGGATGGGAGTCGAGCGGATGCCTACTGGGTGCTTGCTGCCAGGTGCCGGCCTTGACGTTTCAAACTTCTGATTATCGTTGGGTACCGGGCTGAGGGATGCGAGGTGGGGGGGAGGGCGGGAGGGGGGCATGAATTTTGGGGCCCTGTTCGGCCGCCCACCTCGCACCTGGCCATCGACGGCCCTGTTTGTGGGAGCCTGGCTAGCAGGGCCTTACAGGAAACCAAATAGACCAAGGTTGTATTGTGGAAGCCTGGTCAGGGAACCAAACAGACCCGTAGTGAAGCCAATCTGATCCCTAGGCGCGGCCTAGATATGTAGGGTGGTGCTGGTAAAAAATGATAAAAGATCACATAATACCTTAAATTCAACAAATAAGTTCAAAATTTGCATAAATGCAATAGAAATTTCTCAAAGACAAGTTAAGGTCTTACATTAATATGCAGATATCAAAGAAATGTCGAATATATAAATCTCTACTCCTAAAAAGAGTGAACTAGATCGTTCATCAACCCATGGTGAAGCCGGGGGTTAATCAGCGTGCCGACAGGTGGCCCCACGCTCACTCCACTCCCCGCTCCCAATCTCCTCCACATGAGGTCCAAAAGAGAAGAGAAGAGAAGAGAGAGAATAGGGTCACTTCAGCTGGCGAGAGCACAACATCCCATCCGATGCCCCTGTCGCCCCGTTGCTTGTCTTCTCGGCACTGCTGCGGAGGTGGCTCGCAGCGCGACCGCCGACACGAGGAGGTGGCATGACCGACCGCGAGAATGAAGTGGGATGCGGTTGTTGGGGCTCGGCTGTCGCCAACCGGCAGGCGTGCAAAGGGCATGACCGTCGGCTCGCAAAGGGTGTGGGGTACGGCCACCGGCGAGGCCGAGGACGGATATAGTGTTTACGGGGCTATGCATATATTAATCAAAAAGTTTTTTAATTAACCAACGAATGATATTGTGTTTGGCCAAAATAGGATGCTGATGAAACTATAGACCGTTTGCTTGACAATATTATTTCTTCGTATTGCTCATTGATACATTTGCTGGACTATCATCATTGTGCGAGGGTGGTGGAGGTTGCAGCCAGAAGAAGGCATTTGCGTGTGCCCATCTTTCGTTAGCACACACGAACAAGAATTGTGCACAATATTGCCATTATACAACATGGGTACAGCACCAGATTATATATGTTGTATCATTTGATAAAATTTTCCATGCTCCTCTTATATTACATTTATATTACGACACTGATAGTCATCCACGCAATCTGTGACCATTTATTTTAGTTCCGTCCGTTGCAATGCACGGGCATTAGCTAGCATTTCAAAAATAAGTGAGCAGCAGATCTTAAGCCTCATGTAAAAATAAGTGAGCAGCAGATCGAAAGAATCCCGCGGCGTGATGCCCCCTGCGGAGGACCCGACAAAGCTCGTCGCAGCAAATCTGGTGGCGGGAGGGAGAATTTGGTGGCGCGAGGGTGGATCCCAGCGGGGGGGCCCCTACAGAGGACCCGACAGAGCTCGTCGCGATGGATCCGGCGGCGGGAGGGCAAATCCAGCATCACGACGGCGGCGCAGGCGCATTTTCAGGCTCACTCGCGGCGTTGCTCCTGCGAGCAGGATCGGGAATGGCGTCATGCAAGCGGGCCCAAGAGCAGGGGGGGCGCCTAGCCACCGACCGAGTGGCTAGGAAGCAGCCCGCCGACCCCCTCCTTCCCCATGAAAAACAATTTCTTGCGTCACTTGCTTCACTAAATTGGGTCCAATTCAGTTTTCTTTTTGGGCGTTAAGGATAGCACGGAGTACAAGCATGCATGCGAAACAAATTTGCTGATATCATCCAGGTGCATATTGTTTGAAAGTTGAAAAGTTATATTTCCTAAACAGAGTTTCAAAATTAAATTCCTATTGCACCACTGTATTTCTTACAATAAATCCTTCAAATCAAGATTCCATTTGGCTATATTTAGAAAAAAAAATTATTTACAAATGTACTACGGAATATCATAAATACATCGTAGAACATGACATTAACACTACACGAACATCACAAAATATAGCATAGAACATCATATGTATACTAATACTATGAGAACATCACATATCTCATGAAATATAAAAAATAAAAAAAAAATAAAATTAGTGAACTAATTAATTATAGTCAAGTAAAAAGAAGAAAAAATGCTACCGAATAACACAAAATATAGAATATCAATGTATACTGAACATCACAAGAACACCGTAGAACATATCACATTTGTACTCGTGGACATTACAAAATATAGCATAGAACATCACATATGTCATGAAATGTAAAAAAAATAAAATTAGTGAATAAATAATTAGAGTCAAATAACACAGAAGGAAAGATGCAAAATAAAAATATGACTAACAAAATAAAAATATGAAATGAAAACCAAAAAATCTGCATGAAACATAAAAGAGACAAGCAAAGTAAATAGAAGAAAACAAACAAAAAGTAAAAAACAAAGAAGAATGAAAGGCGACATAATAAAAGAAAAAAGAAAAAGCAAAATAAATGAACGAAAAGAAAAAAAGAATAGGAAAACCCACAAAAGAAAAAAAGAAAATAAAAAAGAAAAAGTAGAATAAAACAACATAGAGAAAAGGAAAAGGAAAAGGAAAAGGAAAAGGAAAAAAGAAAAAAAAAGAAAAAAAAAATTCACCTACTGAACCAGGGCGACACGCACTGCTAGGCCGCATGCGCTCTTGTGGGGGGGTGCGGCCAACTGGTCGGCGTGACGACCAGTCGGCAGCGAAGATTTCTGCCAGGAGCAGGCCTGGTAGTGGGCTCACCGGTGGGCTTGTGCCTTTTTTTAATCAATTTTTGCAGGCAGACACAATGACCGCCTCTAAAAAAGGTGATCAACACAGACGTAAAGGTCGAATCGGGCGTGATGCTCGCCTCTGAAAACCAAATCTGACCGTCTCCAAAAAGCTTTTAGGTGGCAGTGTAACCCTCACTTAACTATAAAGAGATTTTGTGCTAACTATATTTTGGGCCTGGTAGTCGACACTTATTGTAGTTACACATGTGATTGGTGTTTTGGGGAGTTAATTCACCTAGAATACCTTATAATTTGGAACAAATTTTGAATGCTTCGATATCTTATATTTGAGGACGGAGTGGATATGTTCCATCAAATGTTCAATTAGACATAAAACACTAAAAATTTTCGCAACAACAAGCAAAAGTGACATCTAGTACTATAAAGAAGTCGATCCATATGAAGCAAAAATATGTATCGCCATTGACTCTAGAGGCGGACATATATGCCATAATCGTGATCTCCTTCTCGTCTTCATTTTATAACTGTAACAAGCCAAAACCTAGAGCAAGCAAGCCCTTAAATAAGACTTGCTAATAAGATTTTCATTGGCAACTATTGGCAACTATCAAAGGCAATATATGCTTGTGATTCATACATGTGCTCAAGAACCTGCTCATTCATGTGGCTTTATCTCCTCTCCCACATTAACAAATGAATGAGTTTAAGTAAAAAATAGCTTGCAATTGCAAAGATAAATTTGTTAGCAGCAAGCCAAAAAGTGCTGGACAGTTCATGGTAGGGACAGGTAAGCAGTAAGCAAGTACAAGTGTAAACGTCTAGCTTAACCCACCTTCAGGAGAGAGGGGGACAGGGACAAGAGGACAGTTCTTCTTTTTCTAACGAGGGCCAACAGAACACACTAAAGAAACAGAGATAGTAATAATTACGCGCAATCTCCACTAAAGAAACAGAGATAGGATACTAGAGCAATGTCCAAATATTTGCACTTGAAACATAAACAAGAAAGATCTTTTTCCTAATTAACATGCTTGAAACATATGTGATTAGTCTCATACAAAAACTGTCATAACACTATGCTTGGACGGTTGTGAACTATATAATCAAGATGTCTCCCACTACCATTTCTTGACACTGTCTCGCAGCTCAAGGATAATGGATGGGAACAGCTGCACCAACTTATCAAAACCCTCGGTTAACACGGCCTCCATGAAGTTTTTCTTCACTGCAAAGAAGCCAATGCACCTCTGCTTCAACTCCGGGCAGCTGTACATCTCAGCACAAGCTAATGTTGTAGCAACTGTATCCGCGGACACATTGTCCCACAGTTTCTGGGCACAGAGAAGTTTCAGCCGCTCCAACGCATATCGATCAGCTGCAGCAAGCAAATGCTCTAACATCTCGGTTGGAGCGTCCCCAAGGTCGTCGTCTCCCGGCAAAGCGTCAGTGTACATGTACTGAAGCATAACCTTGAACGTTGCAGGAGCGATGTCATGTAAAGTGATGTGTGGCATTGTAGCCTCGGCCATGGAACCCAGTACCCAGGAGCTCGGCCCGAAAGACCGGAGAGCGGGCGGCAAGCACAGCTCGATGTGCATGGAACGTCTCACCATCAACGGCGAACGCCACGTCCGTCCCGTCTGCAGTATCCAGGAGGGTGCCGAGATGTTTGACAATGTCTGAAGGTGGCACAGGAATAGGATTGTCAGGTAACACCCTGATGGTGCATAGAAACTTGATGTATCCGTCATTCACGTATTTGTGGATCAGATTATCGATATCATCCGGCGAACTGATGTGCCACATAAGGATGTGACCAAAAGGCTTCTGAAATTTCCGGGGCCTCAACGCAGCAAGCAAAACTGGTTGCCCTTGCCCATAGTCCTTGTCTATAAGGAGCACCTCGAAGATGGCCTTAACGCTGGACTTGCTCAGAAGCTCAAGGTAAATGCGAAATCGCCGCTCACGCAGGTAGAAGTATAAGTTTATCCTCCACATGTACCCGCCGGCGGAGATGGCGTCGGAGTGGATGGTCTTGCCCTCGGGGAGGTCCATGGCTTGCTCGTAGTTTACTTTGAACTCGACGACGGCCGAGGCGGAATTCATCGTTGTGGTCTGCGCCGGCGCCTCCGTCGTCGGCCCCGACGTGGGCTGCCGCTTGCTTGCTGCATAATTAGGGCCAGGAGATCGAGCGCGAGAGTAAATTTGACAGCGAAGTACTGGATCTCGGACAATTTACCGTTCATCAGGCAGGAAAGTTACCATCGCCAGCCTCGTCGCTGACTCCCATCATCCACTGGCGTCGCCGGCCGGCCGGTTCTCCGGGCTCAGTAGGTTTTTGACTCCAGCGGTGCGTCTGGCCGCGGCAAGGTAGCGTACGAGCAAGCAAATCCCTAGCTTATATAGCTACCTAAATCGTGGGCGCGGCCGGACTGTGGGCCGGAGCCCATCATAGCGCAGAGAGCGTGCATCCTCGCGCGTGTGTGCGGGATGGGCTCGACCGTTCAAGTGGCCGAAAGAGGCCCATGCTGTGGTAGAGTTTAGAGAGGTACCTGACCGCGCTGCTCGATCGGCTACAGACCGTAGCCTTGCATCTGCAGCACCGCCTACCCGATGCCGATGCAGCCGAGGAAGAGAGGGAAAGAAGAACGTGCATCTATCACACTATCACAGTGTGTGCAAGATCGGTCTAAGCGCCACTACATAGTGGATGGAATCAAAGTTTTCAATAACCAGAAACTTTCAGCAAGAATCGCATGTGTGGGGTAGAACAAACCCTGAAGGAATGTCAAAGAGAAAAGCACTCCAGGAATCTAGACTGCTAGCATATGATTGGCATCGACATATTTGCACCCCCCAAATTTGTTACTAAAAAGAACTGCATGCCCAAGAAAAGTAGACAGGAAATGCAACATAATCATAAGGAGAAATTGAGAAACAAACAACATGATGTGGTAATATTCAGAAAAGCTTTCATCTTCCATAAACCTTGAATTTCTGTCCGAAGAATGTGCACGCTCCTGTTACTGAAAAACTACATCAGAGGACAGTAACACGGATTGTCATTGAACTCGGTTGCCATTCAAGTAGGAGAACCACATAAATAGAAATTAATCAGCAAATCGAATTGGTGCGCCACAAGATATTCGCACAGAAGAAAAAAAAAACCTTCGAGCATAACCCGGCTTCAGTAATCAGTACAGGTCAGGACCAAGAGAACAAAGAAATACCAAGACATTTAATTTAGGCCACACATTGTACATGATGTTCTTATTTTTGAACCTGAGGTTGTTGTGTGGCAATATCTGAACACACCTTCCCATTGGTCCTACATATGCTCGGAAACTATGGTGCCAGAACAACAAATGCTTAGACACAAGTTCAGCTAGTCCAATGCTACGAGACATAATTATTAGATTAAAAATGCTAGGAAATACGAGATACTAGCCAGCATCACCAAATAAAATATCTGAACACTGCACTAATGCTCATGTCCCAATCCTCTCTCGCAGCTCAGAGACAATGGAAGGGAACTGCTGCATCAACTTCACAAAACCATCGGTTAACACGGCCTCCTTGAAATTATTCGCCTCGGCAAAGAATTCAATGCACTTGTCCTTCAACTCTGGGCAGTTGTACATTTCAGCACATGCTAAGGTAGAGGCAACTGTATCCACTGACGCATTGTCCCACAACTTTTGGGCACAGAGAAGCTTCAGCCGGTCCAAGGCATAATAATCAGCTGCACCAAGCAAGTCCCAAAGGGTCTTGATTGGAGTGTTCCCAAGCTCTTCATCACCAGGTAAGGCATCTGTGTACATGAATTGCAGCATGAGCTTGAATGTTGCCGGGGCAATCTCATGAAGGGTGATGGATGACATTGTTGTAGCCTCAGCCATGGATCCAAAGAGCTTTGCTTTGAAGACAGGTGAGCGGGCAGCAAGCACAAATCGATGTGCGTGAAATGTCTCACCGTCAATGACAAATGACACATCCATTCCATCCATACTATCCAATAGAGTACCCATATGTTTCCCTATGTTAGAAAGTGGCACAGGGATAGAGTTGCTCTGTAACACCATGATGGTGCAAACAAACTTGATGTGTCCATCCTTCACATAATTATTAACCATATCGGTATGGCTCCCAAAATGAAACAACTGAAGTATGTCAAAATATCTTTCTGATGGGAAGGACCAACTACTCTCAACCTCAAATACTTCACCATCCATGTTCTTTATTGATGTAGTGAAGGTGGCCTCAACCCTTGTGTTTCTAGACTTCCTCAAAAGTTCGAGGAAAATAGAGGGATTGTCTTTACCTTCCTCTGGAGTCTCTTGGACCCCATGCGGGTAGAAGTTTATCCTCCACATGTGCCCTCCGGCAGATATAGCATCAGAGTTGACAGCATGGCCTGCGGCAAGGTGTTTGGTTTGTTCATAGTTTATTTTGAACTTGACAACAACCGAGGGAGAATCCATTATAGTGGTGGTTTGCGCCTCTAGGATGGATGAGCAGTGTCGCTTACTCACTGCAGAATTATGGATGAAGTAAATTTGACATTAAATACCTAAAATTTTCCATATCATAGTACATGAACTTTCTCAATACCACTAAAGTTACCATCGCTAGTCTCAAAGGCGACTCCCCTCATTCTGTGGCGTGGCTAGCTCTTTGGAATTGGTAGGTTTCGTTTCCCGTGACGGTGACTCAAGACAAGGTAGCTTGTGAATTGAATTTCACCTGTATCATGGGATAAACCAAGATTAGGGACAAAAATGAGAACAATACTTATAGGATAAGACTATTTAGATCCATGTGGCAGGGTCATCCTCAAACCCACACAATTACCCACTACCCCATCATGGATAAGAAATGAAACACATGCTCATCACCCCCACCATACCCTTGGAAACGTGGTGCCAAGGTTGAGGCCTTGGACTATGGCAGCGTGCGGCACGGTGAAGAGGATCCGGCGTGGCAAGCTCAAATAGATCTATGGCAGCAAAGCTTGATAGGTTTCGATGTGGTGAGGTCGATAGATCGGTGATGACTCCAACAAGGTGTGATGGATCATGAGAAGGGGATGGGATAGGACAATGAGGCGTTGGGGGGAGAGGTGGCGGCTTTGTGCCTGAGACCTATGTGCGGCTAAGAGGAAGGGGAAGGGAAAGTGAAACCCTAGAATATGCCTTATATATTAGAAAGCGGGTGCCACCGAGAGCATGATGAGATCAAAGGTGTGTTGCGAAATGGGTTCCATAGCCCATTATAATGTGGAGACCACATGTGTAGCCCATGGGGCCACCCAAGTTGTGAAATAGGCCCATAACTTAACCGTGAACATTAATTTATGGCAACAAATTTGTTTAAGATCACCATTCCTTTTCTCCGCAGAATAGATATGCAAGAATATACATTGATTTGGATATGCAAGGAGGGTGAAGAATAGTTGATTAATTCATATAAGAAAATGTGAGGACTTGCCAAAATTAAATAAGGAATCATGTATGTTTCAATCTGCATGCATCAAGAAATATTAAGGGTCAGTTAGAACTCATGGTTGCATGCTAATCCACTCCACAAACCTGGTTAGAGGGTATAACAAGACTTACAAGCCCCCATATTACATGTGTGCAAGCACCATCAAGAAAACAAGAGTACAAACCTCAATTTTCCATACTTACAAGCCCCTAAATCAATGTGATAAGCCGCCTAAACTTGCACTAAACACTTGTGGTGATTGTCTTAATCTTCTCTTGATCACCTTGGTGGATGGAGCTCTCAAGTATAAGTGGTAACCTATCCTATAGCATCCAAATGCTCTGACCAACTTCAAATGGCCAGGAAAAGGCATACATACTACCCCCCCCCCCCAAACACCCTCTAACTACTTGTTGCACATATTTGGGTTGTTACTACTCTCATTGGATCATCTGGTGGCTGAAATACCCTCACTGAATCATCTGATGAGTGCCACATGGCTAGACATTATGCCCCAACCACGTCACTGGATGGTCTTTTGGACAATCTTAGGCATACGGTGCCTATTGCACCTTTTTCTAGTCAGTGCTGGTTAGGTAGTTTTGTTCTTCACCTTGCCATATCATTTATGCCCTTGACCCCTTCTCCTTCATGGCTTACAAAATTGCTCTAATGTGTTTTGTTAAGTGATTTCAATCTACTCATCAAGATCATTTGGTTAATGAATTTCACTAGGTCTTGTCCTTGCACAATATTGTATCCATGGGATCAATCATCTAGTTATCCAATGGGGTTGATCAAATTTTCTGGCAGCCATTTTTGCATAAATCTCTTTAGCTTTGACACATCTTTGACCAAGTTTCAATTCTATGATTTGTTGGGTCTATTGTACACATTCTAGGGTCTTCAACTCATGCTCTTGATCTTCCTTTAAGATCTCTTCACCTAAGTCAATCTATATGCATATATGAGACTACAACCTTGTGTAATATAAAATAGTTTAGTCCTTTTGAACATGTTGTCACAAAATCACGAAATCACAATTACCCTAACAAGGTTACTTGGTTCTTCAATATCATCCTTAATGCATTGAATAGCAATTATGGGGCTTTTATGTGGAAAACACATTGTTCTTCCAACATATCCAAGTGGAAAACACATTGTTTTTCCATCTTTGGATTTAGTCCCGGTCGGATTTTGGCCTGAGAGTGATGGAAGATTTAGTCCCAGTTGGAATCACCAACCGGGACTAGAATCTCCTGCCACCTTTCAATCCCGGTTGTAGTCACAAACCGGGACAAAAAGCCTAGCCGACCTTTGGTCCCGGTTGGTGGCTCCAATCAGGACTAGAGGTTGACCCTTTAGTCCCGGTAGGCTCCACCAACCGGACTAAAGGTCCCCACCTATATATATCCGCTTGCACTATCCCAAGACGAGACCAGGTGGTCAAATTGGTCATCAGCCCTTGTGTTCATCCTGTTCTTGCTTGGGGGAGCAAGTTCTTGCTCTTGGGCGCCGCCGGCTTCATCTCCAAATCTTTCAAAGGTTAGCAACTTCATCTTCTAATCTTTCATTGCTAATAATATAGATCATTTGATGCTTTATTAATAAGCATAGAAATATTCAAATATGTGGTTTTTGCAGATTATGAATAATAGCGGTGGATTTTATTTTTATTTATACATCATTTGTAGATCTTTGTTTTCTAGATTATGAATATGTGGTTGGTTTTTAAGATTATGAAATATTCAAGTATGTGGTTGTTTTAGATAATAAGGATAGAAATATTCAAATATGTGGATTTTAATATTTTTTAGATTATGAATATGTGGTTGTTTTCTAGATCTTTGTTAGCAACATTATTTCTTCATGAGAGTTAATAATCATTAAAAAATATGTGCAAAATGTTTAAGTTTACTTGGCATGCATATATCTCTTGATGATTTATTATTTATATGTTTCTCTAATATATAATGTTGCATGGTATATTTATATGAGGTTCTATATTTATTGGGATGTTTTTTTCAGTTTTTTTAGTTATGATGAATGGCGGCGGATCACTTTCCCACCCACAGGCATCAGGTTTCCACCCGACGATGTTCCATTTGAGTCATCGTCAGAAAGGGTCGTCTCGCGTAACCCAGACCCATCAGTTGTATGGAATATTTAAAGTTTTGCATGCTAATATAATTTTTTGCTTATATATATTCATTGATAATTTGATTATTGCATATGTTACAGACTATAAAACCAGTGAAGTGGCTGGAAGATACACTATGGCTGCTCGAGGTGTATGACATCTTCGAGAACATGACATGTCAGGAGGCGATTAGAGGTGAGATATGGACGTGCAGTCTCTCCTTCGACATCCCCATTAAGTACAATAATCAGGTGTGCCAGCAGATCGTCCAGGTTGGATGACAGTCGATGACCAAAGTAGGTGCCCAGCTCGACATCGTGCATCTTACTTTGCAGGCACTTGAGCAGATTGGGTACCGTATTTCTGATTGGTCCTAAATGAAGATACAAGCTTTAGTTCAACGTACTCTGAATGTGCCACTAGTAACCGAGAGGAATACATCATACAACTTAATGGATGTGGTACGATGTGTATGATATGAGAATAATGTTTATTTATTCTTATTATTATATGAGCACTTCCTGATACTTTTTTGTTTATCCGCTTGTAGCATTTGCTCCATGACTACACCTATGCTACATGTGGCTTGCATCCCATTCTCATGTAAGCTCTTAAATGACTGGGGTATTACTGGGACTTCGTGGAAGCGATCGGCCAAAGGACGACAACAGGCTACCAGCATTGCGTGAGAATGAGGCAAAACCCGGATATCGGTAGTCCGTCAGTAGGCTACATCTATGGGATACCATGTCTTTAGCGTTGTGAGGCAGTTGAGAGTGCTATAGTGCGGGCCTTGCATTACATAGACATTGTTCGTGGTTACACTATCCAAGACATGCGCTACTTGCTATGGAGACAGGAGAGGTTTACAGCCGGCGATATTTAGGATCTATGTGTTAGTTTGGTTTTTATGTGTATGTACTTTAATTCGAATGGTTATATATTTTAATTAGTATTATTCGTATGGATATTTTAATTATGTTTGTATGGACAAGTTATTTATGTTTCATTAGGTTTATTTGTATGGACAAGTTATTTATTTTTATGCGTATGTACTTTGCCAAATGAAGAAATGGCCAAAATAAAAGTTGTAGATCTCGAAAAGTTACACAACTTTGTAGTTGACAACTTTTTTATTTGAAGTCATTAATTCAAGGAAAACTATGTTTTAATTTCTCGAATTTGAAATTTAAATTTTTAAAATGACCTCAAATGGAGAAACAACCAAAACAAAAGTTATAGATCTCAAAAAGTTATGCAACTTTGTAGTTGAAAACTTTTTCATTTGAATTCATCTTTCCAAGGAAAATTATATATGAATCTTTCAAACTTGAAATTTAAATTTTTAAAATGACTTCAAATGGATAAACAACCAAAACAAAAGTTGTTGTGCTCAAAAAGTTATGCAACTTTGTAGTTAACTTTTAAATTTGAGCTATATTTTTTGAACTATGCATTTTCTAATTTTTAGCCTATTTATTTTAATGGATATGTTAGCATGGGCAGGAAACGAAACTGCTCGGTAGGCAACCCTTGAGCCGTGCGCCAAAAATTTGGCTTCAGTCTCGGGTTGGGTTACAAACTGGGACTAAAAGCCCTCTAGTCCTGGTTGGAGGCTCAACACGGGAGTAAAAGTGACAACCTTTAGTCCCGGTCTAGGCCTCCAACCGGGACTAGAAAACTTTTAGTCCCTGTTGGTAGCCCAACCCGGAACTAAAAGGTCCAGCAGTATATATGCTGCCGCTTTGTTCTCTCCTCATCCTTCGTTTAATCGCCCATCGCCACCCTCTTCCCCATCCACGCTGGCCGAAGCGCCGCCGCCTCTCGGTGTCGTCCTCGTTGTTGTCGGTCATTATCGACATATTTATACCACCAACATAATTCCAAAAGGGAGGAAAATATACATTCATACACACATATACATGTGCTATTGACCTATTTCCACATGTATCGGTAGAAATGATATCATTGCAGAAATAGAAGTCGGGAACAGGAAAGAAGCAAAAGTACGCTTTCTGGAAAGCGCAAAAGAGCCAAAGGAGGAGAGAAGCCCAAACCCACAACCACAACTGGGCAAGCCCACCTACCCATGCTAATCTAGGCCCAGCAGAGAGGCAACCAGACGAAGGAAGAGGGGGTCGAGCCACCCCAAGCACGCGTGCCTAGGGCACGGCCACGCCCTCCACCCTGCTAGCTGGGCCCCGCCTCCGCGTGCCGACAGTAATCAAGATGAGGGCTGGTGGTGCGGGGTGGATCCAGGGAATATTCCCCTCCAACCGCCTGTCCTAGCCCCTATATAAGGAGGGGGAGAGCCCCCCACACACACAGCACACAACACAATACACAACACTTAGCTCAAGGAGCTCCACCTCTCTTCTTTAGCGTAGGATTAGAGTAGGAAAGTAGAAGAGAGGAGTAGAGAAGCTGCAAGGAGAGCTTGGCTCCTTGGATGATTTTGTGAGAATAGAGTGTTCCACTTTTCATCATATTCTTCCATATAGTCATTCTCTTCTTCAATTCATATGGTTGTTGCTATAAACTAGAGTATAGTCATTTTGATATGTTCTTGATATGTGTGCTAGTCTATAGTCCATATATCATGTTCATTTCATGCTTCGCTATGTGTAGTCTACTTAGCTTATATGTGGTATTTAGACTAGTCTATAGTTTACATATCATGTATTTGCTAAGTTGGCTTAGAGCTTTCATGTTCATATCATGTTCATGAGTAGAACTATTTGTGTGACGGGGTGGTTTTTCATCATGCCTTCGGGTACACCCAAGTCTCTTAGCTATCGATCGCTAGGGTCGGGGACCTAGGGGATTTGGGTGGTCATTATATATGCGGGCGAGGTGCCCGGGTATATAGTAGCGGGTGGATGCATTTCATGTCCCACGGTTGAGGGGTAGGCAGTAGGTGTTGAGAGCCTTGTCCGTCCCTTGAACTCCCCCATGTTCGGCCATGGTGTAGGAGTACATAAATTATCACATGAGATTGCTGGCAGACTAGTACTCGGTGGCCTCTCGATCCATCTCACACATACCTAGATCTATTTTCTATATATGTATGATAACTTAGCTCATAGCAATCTAACTATATTAGAACCATCTACTCATGACTAGGATACTCTTTTATTCTTTATTCTTGAGTGTGGAGTCTCTGACTAAAAGTATGTGTGTGCCCACTATCTATACTACAACTATTTTTATCCCTGTATGATCATTTGGATAGTATGCACGTACGTCTACTTTGCTCGTACTCATGTCATATTATTTTTTACCATTACCTTCCTTTGAGAAAATATAAATAATGATACCTTGAATATTTCTTGGTGAAATGCTACAATGATAGATCCGTGCGCTTGTGGACAACATCTGTAAATGTAAAGACCTATCGCGTTGGTGTTCCTTGGTGCTATCGTTAGGATCCTTCGGGTCTTAGCGGCGGTGCTAGGGAATGCCAACTCCTCATCATTTTCTGGCGCCGCTGCTGATGGTAGACCCCTTGTCTACTCTTGGTGGTGATGCTAAGAAATGCCAACAAGCATTTCTGGCGCCATTGCCAGGGAAGGCAAATGATAACAAATATCTAGCATGATATGTTCAAAAGTAAGCATGCATGTATGGTAGCCATTTGCTCATACAAGCTAGTCTTCTATGTTTTCTCCCTGTTGTGGATGAAAACAGGATAGTGTATGAGTGGATTCGATTTGTTGGACAACTTCGTTCCAATTTCAGAGGCACTCCTAAGGAAGAAGGGGACTCATGCCTCTGCTTCTTCTGCCACATCGTCGACAACCAAACCACTCACGTCTATACCAACTGCTACCACTACCATGGCCCAGAAGTCACTCCGTGAGTTCTCGGTTCCGGCCGTTGCTAACGTCCCCACCGGGCCCGCTGTCAACCTCAGGACAAGAACTTCAAACTTCAAACAGGGCTTATCACAGTGGTATAGGCGAGTCCATTCTATGTACTGCCAAGTGAGGACGCCAATGCTCACTTACAACAGTTCCTTGAACTGTGCGACACCATCGTCATCAAGGACGTTGCACCCAAGGCTATAAAGCTCCGTCTGTTTCCCTTTTCCCTTGTGGAAAAAGGCAAAATAGTGGTTCTACAAGAACAAGGAAGCTATTGATACAAGGAGCAAATGCTCTACTGCGTTCCTCACCAAGTTCTTCCTTGTGGGCAAAACCAATGCCGTGCGGGGAAGAATCACCAATTTCTAGCAAACTTAGATGGAACTCATCCCGGAGGCATGGGAGAGGCTGCAAGAGTACATCTAAGCTTGCCCTCACCACGGGATGGAGAACTAGCTGGTCCTCTAGAACTTCTACAATGGGTTAACACCCATGTCTAAGGGGCAGCTCGATGCCGCTACTAGAGGTGCGTTCTTATCACTCACTATCGATGAGGCTATGGCCTTAATCGAGAAGATGGTGATCAACCAGGGCTGGGGAGAGGATAGAATCCTAGCTAAAGCACAAAAAGGCATGTAGACCGTGAAGGAGATGGATATGCTTGCCGAAAAAATAGACTTACTCCTCAAGAAGTTTGACGAGCGTGCCGCCGACGTCAACACCAACACTGTCAAAGCCCTAGACTCGTAGATGATGTGCGAGGTCTGTGAAAATGTTGGCCACTCAGGCAATGATTGCCTCAAGACCCGAGAAGACACTGCTTACATCAACAATGGGTATCGCCAACAAGGAGGAGGCAACAATAATGGCTGGAGTAACCAACGTCGTCCACCATTCCAAGGTAATTCGAATCACAACTCCAATTACAATTCCAATTTCAATTCGAATCAACCTTCACTTAAGGATTTGGTACTAGGCCAAGTTAAAATAAATGAAAATTTCACCAAAAAGATGACTAATAACATTTTTTTGGAAAATATAAATACAAAACTTGAAAGTTTATCTGCTACTATCCAAACATAGTTGAGCTTTAATAAAAACCTAGAAAAACAAATAGCTCAACTGGTGGCTGCTATGCCTGTACCTGATTCGGAGAAGACTTCGGGGAAACCTGAAGTCCAATTCGAATCAATTAACATGGTCTCCACAACCAAAGCAAAGTATAGGTACCAGAAAAGGCAAGGCTACTTTGTAGACCCACCTTTTATCACCATGAAGGGAGACCCAGGCCGCCCGATAATCACATGTGCCATCGGCCCACATGTCATCACCAACGCCTACTGTGACCTTGGAGCAAGCATCAATGTGATGTCCAAGGTAATGTATGATACAATTCTGAAAGGTCCTCTCGACCCCACAGATTTTAAAATGCAGATGGTGGATCAATCATCGCGGAAGCCGGTAGGGATAGCAAAAGACATACTGGTAAGGGTACAAGACCAATATGTCCCCACCGACTTCACCATCTTGGACATGGGCCAAAATAGGAAAGTCCCTCTTCTACTTGGGAGACCGTTCCTTAATACTACTCATGCTGAACTACATGTGGGAACAGGGTTCGCTCGCTTTTACATTTAGGGGAGAATATTAACCTGCCCATTCATCGGGTATAATATGTATAAACAAGACAAAAGCAAGCAACCCAAGAAACATGCAAACAACCCTGTTAAACAGATATGGCAGGTAAAATAGGAGCAATGCCCTAGGGTTCAGATCAAATACGGTCTGAATCAACAGGGCATCATAGAGGTTGAAATCCAACCTCACATGATGGAGGGCCTCAAGAAGAATATGAAGAGACCGGAGTAGAAGAAGAAGAAGAAGAACAACCACAAGCCCAAGAAGGAGTCACCAAGGGTTGTTCCTGCACCTTCTGAAAGGAAGGTGTGAAAACCTCAAGCAGAAGTTCTGAAGTCCACCACCACACCGACAAAGAAGAACAAAAAGGTGTGGAGGCCCAAAAATAAGGGGACACCCGTACTCACTCCCTTGAGTATGGGCATCCCTTCATCAAGCAAGCAATGAAGGGGGAGACAGTCCTATTCATTGGACTATAAACCATGGACCCTCTCCACAGGTAAACGATAGTTATCCTTCCATAAATAAACATTGCTAGTATAAAACAAAACAAAATGACAAAAACATTTTGTTTTCAAAACTAAAAACTTTATTTCTGTACAAACCGTCTTAGCTTGGGGGAATGATGCTTGATCCATCATCACCCCATGGGCTCTATAATGCAAGCATGGTACTTGGGTTATTTAGCCTACTATGATCAAACTAAGATTCTTATTTGGGTCATTGAGCTAAAATTGTTTGTATATGAAGTGAAAAGAAAAATATTCCATAATATCATAAAATTTTGGTTAAATTTTAGAGTTTATTATGAAGCATATTTCAGTTTGAAGCATGATTAGCAACTATGTCTTCATAGGCTTTTTAAACTCGCATGATGCTATGGTTAATTTGCCTACCTTGATTAAATATCATATTTGATCATTGTTCTAAAACTTGCCAAATATAAAACTTTGAATGATAAACCAAACCAAAAACATTTACCTTTCAAATAAACTCTTGTTTATACTAGTATGCTTTGGTTTGAAAATATGATTCTGTGTACGATCATGTTTTCATATACTTTTCAAATTAAGCATGGTGCTTAGGTTGACTAGTTTACCTTGATCAAATTGAATAATTTGCTTAATTTGATAATTGATCTAAAAATTGCTAAGTATAAAATAAGGATAAAAATACAAAAATAAATAAAGTACCTACCTCGGAGTCTTCATCAAGCAACCTCAGACCTCCGGCCTCGAGCTAGCTTGCGGGAAGGCCCCGCATATGTATAATGCATTGCATATTTATTTCCTTACATTTGGCATATTTACTTTACCATGCATAGAAAATGAAAAAATAAAAAATAATAATAAATAGTAATAATAATAAAATAAATAAAATAAATAAAAGTAATAAATAAAATTTGACTCCATACATATGTGTTGTAGAAATGTTGATTCCATCCTTGTTGATATGATGAATAGTTGCTCTGTTTTATGTTTCGACTATGCCTAGCTTATAGCTTAGTTTTCTCCGATGTTTGAGTTTATTGGCTTAAAATGTCTTACCCTGAAAAAACCTGAAAACTTGTGGGTAGCAAAATGCTTAATCTAGTCTAAGTAGTTGCTTGACATGATATAGAGAAATAGACCATGCTATGAATTTGTTCTGAGAAAGACTTGATATCCAGAGATTTCATTTTCAAATGCTAAAATCAAAAGTTTCTCAATGATTCAAAATTCCTACCAAAGTCATATGACATGTTCATATCAAAACCTTAGTCATATGTTGCTTGCATTCATGGTGAGCTTTGTCAAATTGTTTGACCAATGTTGAGATTTTTTTCATGCACCTATGATCAAGATTCACGTATACTTTTCATCCATAAGAATAAAACTCTATGTCAAATATTTCTCCTCAAAAGTTATCTAGAAAGTATAGGCTAAAAAATATAAAAATAAAAGATGTCATGCGAAAAAGGCACGAGCCAAAAAAAAAAGAAAAAGAGAGAAAAACAATGGGTACTCTGATGCCCGCTAAAAAGAGAAAAAACAATGGGTGCAAAGACACACGCCAGAGAGAATAAAAGATAGCCCGTATTTTTAAAGATTTCAAAAAGAGAGGATGACATTGGAGTTCATAAAAATATAAAGATTTCACACACTTGCACAAATCTTAATCAAAGTGTATGACTAGTCTCTCCTATGGTCCAGTTTTTGACTTAGTAACATGACATGAAGCAAGTAGGTCACTTTTATCCCTACCAAGCTCCACAAAAAGCCTTATTAGATGGTAGGATGAAAGAAAGGCAAAGTCAAAAGCTTTTGGTGAGGAATATACATAAACTTTTGAACGATCGAGTGTATCATTTGAGGAACTACATTTATTTGGCAAAACTTTTAAAACCTCCGGAAATATAGTCAATCAAAGAACAAATGATAAGTAGGTCTATTCATCTGTTCTGTCTTGCAACCACCCAAGACTTGGTGAAGGTCAAAAAGCTCCATAAGCAACAAGGTAATAACGGGTGAGCAAACATGCCAATTCATTCAAATTGCGGTAGGAAACTTTGTTATAAACCTGACATATTTGAAATGTAATCGGCATTGTAGCAACTCCTGATCAACAACCAACACCTTAGCTTTTGCTCGAGGACGAGCAAATGGTAAGCTTGGGGAAGTTTGTTGGTGGTCATTATCGACATATTTATACCACCAACATAATTCCAAAAAGAAGGAAAACATACATTCATACACATATATACATGTGCTATTAACCTGTTTCCACTTGTACCGGTAGAAATGATATGATTGCAGAAACAGAAGCCGGGAATAGGTGAAACAGAAGCAAAAGTATGCTTTCTGGAAAGCACTACAGAGCCAAAGGAGGGGAGAAGCCCAAACCCACGACCACAATCGGGCAAGCCCACCTACCCACGCTGATCTAGGTACAGCAGAGAGGCAACCAAACGAAGGAGGAGGGGGGCCGAGCCACCCTAGGCATGCGCACGCCTAGGGCAGGGCCACGCCCTCCACCCTGCCAGCTGGGCCCCGCCTTCGCGTGTCGTCAGTAATTAAGACGAGGGCTGGTGGTGCGAGATGGATCCGGGGAATATTCCCCTCCAACCGCCTGTCCTAGCCCCTATATGAGGGGGAGAGCCACCCCACACACACAACACACAACACAATACACAACACTTAGCTCAAGGAGCTCCACCTCCCTTCACCTCTCTTCTTTAGCTTAGGATTAGAGTAGAAAAGTAGAAGAGAGGAGTAGAGAAGCTGCAAGAAGAGCTTGGCTCCTTGAAGGATTTTGTGAGAATAAAGTGTTCCACTTTTCATCATATTCTTCCATATAGTCATGCTCTTCTTCAATTCATATGGTTGTTGCTATGAACTAGAGTATAGTCATTTTGACATGTTCTTGATATGTGTGCTAGTCTATAGTCCATATATCATGTTCATTTCATGCTTGGCTATGTGTATTCTACTTAGCTTATATGTGGTATTTAGACTAGTCTATAGTTTACATATCATGTATTTGCTAAGTTGGCTTAGAGCTTTCATGTTCATATCATGTTAATGAGTAGAACTATTTGTGTAAGGGGGTGGTGGGTCACCATGCCTTCGGGTACACCCAAGTCTCTTACCTGTCAATCGGTAGGGTTGGGGACCCGGGGGGATTTGGGTGGTCATTATATATGCGGGCGAGGTGCCCAGGTATATAGTGGCAGGTGGATGTATTTCATGTCCCACGGTTGAGGGATAGGCGGCAGGTGGTGACAACCCTGTCCGTCCCTTGAACTTCACCACGCTCGGTCATGGTGTAGAAGTACGTAAATTGTCACATGAGGTTGCTGGCAGACCAGTACTCGGTGGCCTTCCGATCCATCTCACACATACCTAGATCTATTTTGTGTACATGTATGATAACTTAGCTCATAGCAATCTAACTATATTAGAATCATCTACTCCTGACTAGGATATTCTTTTATTCTTTATTCTTGAGTGTGGAGTCTCTTACTGGAAGTATGTGTGTGTCCACTATCTATACTACAACTATTTTTTTATCCTTGTATGATCATTTGGATAGTATGCACATATGTCTGCTTTGCTCGTACTCATGTTAGAATATTTGTTACCACTGCCTTCCTTTGAGAAAATATAAATAACGATATCCTAAATATTTCCGGGTGAAATGCTACAATGATAGATTCGTGCGCTTGCGGATAATATATGTAAATGTAAAGACCTATCGGGTTGGCTTTCCTTGGTGTTGTCATTAGGATCCTCTAGGTCCTAGCAGCGGTGCTAGGGAATGCCAACTCCTCAGCATTTCTGGCGCCGCTGCTGATGGTAGACCCCGTGTCTACTCTTGGTGGTGATGCTAAGAAATGGCAACACTCTTGGTGGTCTCACCTCCGCGCGGCCGGCCCCTCGTGCTCGTCCTCGCCGACTGGAGTGCCGCCGCCTCTCGGCCTCGTCCTCGTCACCCCCGCCGGCCGCGCCTCGTCATCCCTGCGCGGCCTCGTCTCACCCCCGCCGCTGGCGTCGCCACCTCGTCCTCGTCCCTTAGAGAGGAGAGCCGAGGAGGAGAAGGAAGAAGGCGCCGCTGCTGCAGAGCCGTTCGCCATCACCGAGCCGCTACCGGAGCTGGAGATGATGCTCCATTCGTCTACACCGGCACAACAGCTCGCCACCGCACCGCCACCTTACAACCCACAAGCCCCACGAAGCCACTTTCCCGGTTCTGAATTCACGTGAGGACCTCGTGAAGACTTTTTGGAATCCTTAAGTGTAGATCTACACAGTAGAGTGATAAAATGATATGTGTTAGTAGAAGGTTTTTGTTGTTTTTATTTATCTATGTTTATTAGGGATAAATTCTTATCTAGAGTTGTGGTACTCCAATTGCTGTGAAATTTTTATGGTAGGCTACTGAGACTATGTGTGTGCTGTGGTAAATATTTCAAGGGGATTGGTTACAATACGGTTGAGTTATTGATTTAACTTGAATGTTGCTTGATAAATGGTTTATAAATAATTTATGTTTGTAAAAATGTGAAATGTGGTTCTTTTGTCTTTGCTTGATGATGTTGTGACCTAAGAACACTTAATATGGCCACGTGTTTATAGAAAATATGGATCTTTAGATTTATCTTGCTCTCACGTGTTTCTTACAATAGCAATTTATCTTTTTCATACAGGTTCCTATACTTATTTAAATGGCCATAATGTTTTCTAGCATGTATGTGATGGTTAGAAACTGTTGGTAACATAGGTTGTGCCTAGATTCTATTTTTTATATGTAGTGAAATATTATTTTGCTCTATAATTCAATTATAGTGACTGTTTTGTATAGTTTCAGTTGTTAAGTAAATTACATGATGAAAATGATATTTGCTGTGATTCTTGTCTATAACAAAGTTGTAGATAACTTACTTATCTTGCCTGTGTTAAAATTTCATGGTATTTGGCCAAATGGTTTGTGAGATATGACTGTTCAAAGTTGGTCCTAAGAAATGTCCATTCTCTGAAATTTCTGGATAGATCTGGGAATTTATGGTTAAATGAAGTAGCTTTTGTACTATTGTCCTGAATTTCATGTGTTAACCTTGATCTGCTTGCTACCTTAGCATGACAGGTTTGTGTAGTGCTTAGTTAAATGTTGTTCCGCTGCCTTTGCATGATGTTGTTGTACCATAAGAATAGTCATGTGTTGATATGATTTTTGATATATTGACTTTTGCGAGAAGAGATGGCTGCACTCGTCTCCTTTCGCCGGAAATGCTAGGTAAGCATAGTAAGCATAGTACGCAACTCTTCTATAAATTAATGTGTCAAATATGCTTATATAAATATATTTTCTGGTTTATTATGTATATATATGTGTTTCTTAAATGTACTATAGGTAATTGACTCAATCATTTGACTTGAAGAGACACTCATACATTTTGGGGTTCAGCCAGTAAATGTTGAATGCTTTGAAGTAGACAATGGTCGATTGAAGAAATGTCGAGTTAGCTTTTCCATCGCCGATAGGAGGGGTACATGCCGTGTTGTAGAAATATCAGAGGTGGGAAGTAAGGCACCTGATAAGGCTGTTGCAGAAAAATATGGTGTCTTAGCATATGTAAATAAGCTTGCGACTATTGGGTACAACTTGCCTACTTATTCCTCCTTAAATATACAATCTATTGATGCCGGCTCTTATCATGATCTTAAGGGTTTTTGTGAAAGGTTGGCTCAACATAACCGGAATGATGTGGTAAGTCTAAGTCCAACATTGGCAGTACCCAGATTTGTTATTATTGAAAAGTTTGGTTCTCATATCCATTTTTTCTGCCAACACTTAATTACATGTTGAATTGTATGACTTAACCTACGCAAGTTACAGCTTTGTAGCCATTCTTAACCAAACATTGTATGCATTGGGTTATGAATTGAAATATGCCGATGATTGGCCAACACTCATTGCGGAAGGATTTCAGTCTAAGCTGTCTGCGACTAAGAGGGGATCACCTAACTCACTGCCGCTAACTGTGGTGAGTAGACCTTATGTTCGTACCTATGAAGCAAGGGAGAGTGTCTTGTTAAATATCTTGGATTTCATCAATGAAATTTGTGGATACAAAATCGGCGATATACACTTCACCGAGTTCATGATACGACTTACTCAACTATATAATTTGATGTAGTCAACTTGTGCTTGCATGAACTTGGTGTGTAGTTGAACTTTGGGGTGTGCTTGATGTATTGGACATGCATCTAGTTTGTAATGACTTGTTTTAAATTGTGACGGTTTGTATGAACTTGGTGAATGGGGATGATCATTGTAATATATATCTAAGCTCTTCATTAGTTTTTTTCTTATTTTTGGATGACGTACAATAGTATAGCATATATAATACATGTACAAAAACTATTTGAAACAAAAACAAATTGAATGGAAAGAAACTGCAGAAGAAAATAAAAAGAAAAAATAGATCGGGGGTTATTTAGTCCCGGTTGGTTATACTTGGATGTGGTCGCGCGCGGACTCTGCCTGGCCCCCCTTTAGTCCCGTTTGATATAACCAACCGGGATTAAAATCCCCCAATCAATTCCGGTTGGAGGCCCGGGACTAAAGGGGGGTTTTAGTCCTGGATTAGCAGTCCCGGTTGGGAAACCGGGACTAGAGAGAGTTTTTCAACCGGAACTGAAACCCAGTCGTGCACTAGTGAAGCTAGTGAAAATTTTAGCATCTCACAAGGCTAAGGCCCCCTATTTGGAACGTGAGATTTTTACTATTCCTGTATTTTTTCCTGTGAAAATGAACTAATTTGAAGTACCCATGTGATTCATGTGAATTTTTTGCGTTCAAAGGGCGGCTAATTATTTCGCTTAATATGCTCAGCCAGAGATATAGAAATGAAAAAAAGATTGCCTGAATTTAAAAGAAATGAGCACCTCTTGTTTGCCAAAAAAGCCTCTAAACCTCATAGTTCTTCTCTTCCTGGGTTTTGGTTCTGGGCGTGGCAAATATATTCTGCAGAAAACAGCATGCGCAAACAGTCAACACCTTACTCAAAACAGTTCCCATCTTGTTCACTGGAATCGTACTCTGCTTCCTATTTTACCAGAAACATCTCCAAAAGCTCCTGTATCATGTGGATAGGAGGAACCCAGGCTGGACATTTATGATTCCTGCTAGTCCACTTGTCTAAACAAGCATAAAGCATGGTCCATTGGCTTTTCTATATGCTTTGGGAGCTGCTAGCTTATTTTCAACTGAATTCTTGTTAGATATTTTTTTGTGTCATCCTTCTTGTAAGGAGGCTTGGCAAAAGGAGGCTTGTCCTTGCCAATGGCACTCCTGCTAATCCCCTTCTTCTTAAAATAAATGACAGAGCACTAGCACTAGCACTAGCAGTATCCATTTCTTTTGGTCTATGTAAAACAATTATATAGCGAATCTCTTCTTTCAGCCCTTCTAAAAATCTAGTCACAAAATGCACATCATCAAAGATGTGGTGTACAATAACATGTTGCTTATGGCACTTGGTAATGGAGTGGTTCACCTAAGAGTGTCTAACAGGCGCATGGGAAGCTATACTGGTTCTTATCAAAATGCTCAAACACAGCAGCACAGGTCTCCCAGCTATGAAAATGCCCCTGCCCTCTCAAACATCTACAGCCAAGGCCCAAGTTGCAGCTCCTGTGAATTTGGGGGTACTGGTATTTCAGAGTTTTAGAGTTCATAACAGTCACCCAATAGCAAAGCTGAACAGCAACTCCACGCCTACTGGGCCAACTCAAACCTACATCTCACAGTCCAGAGTCTTGACTCTTGACGACTCTTGCGCCGCCCTCCGTCCCAAATTATTAGTCATTTTAATTTTTTTGGAGAGTCAAAGTATCTCAAGTTTGACCAAATTTATATAATAAAATAATAACATTTATGATACCAAATAAGTATAATTATTTTCATTAATTATATTTTCATAGTATATACTTATTTGATGTTATAAATCTTTGTAATTCTCTATATAATTTTAGTTAAATTTTAGATGCTTTGACTCTCTAGAAAAGTTAGAGTGACTTATAATTTGGGACGGAGAGAGTAGAATTAAATCGATGCTGACTTCCTTCCGCACCTACCCCCTCGCCGTGGTCTGGTGCACACTAACAAGCATCTCGTGTGTGCTCGTGCTGCTCGGCTAGAGACCATTGGTTGAAACCGGCAGTGCTGATCCCAATCTTAAGCCAAACAGAATGTAAGCTTATGTAACTAACAAGTCAACCTCCCTCTGTGAATGCACATCTCACAAGTAGCAAGTTTTCTAGTGTACATGTGAGCTAGATTTTTGATATCACCAATTTCCTGTTACGTCCACATAACATTTCTCAAACCAATAAATAAGTAAGTGTACGACGACTAATGAAAGACATTTTCAATGTACCTATGCAGAACTTGTTTATATATATACTAAAATTTTAACCTGAAAGACATTCCCTTTATTCAAATGAAAAATATGAAATGTAAGAATTTGCCACAGGGAAAGGGCCGGAAATTTAGTGTGACGACAGGAGAAACAAAATAAAATAATACGGCAAGACAACTACTTCCAACAGGATTGGAAGACCAAGCTGCACCCATCGAGTTAAGTAGTTTGGAAATTTATAGTAACATAGCAAAAGTTGCACATCTTTAAAGCTTCAGTATAAGACAGGACCAACAGAGCAGGTAAACCACAACAGAAGTGTGCTACTGCTTATGCATAATCTCCATAGGTTTGCACAAGATCAGAATCTCCTGTCAGCAAAATAGTACAAATGACCTATACTAAATGAAAATGGTTTTGAAGTTCCAATGTGCTTCAGAATATAGGAGACACCAGTCACTAAATCATCTAAACACCATACTAATTTATGCTTAGACAACTAAAATACATACATGGAGATCTATTACACAATGTCATGCCCCAACCCTCTCCCGCAGCTCAGCAATAATTGATGGGAAATTCTGACCCAACTGCACAAAATCCTCGGTTAAGACAGCCTTCTTGAAATTTTTCTCAGCTGCAAAGAAGTCAATGCACTTGCTTTTTAACTCCCTGCAGCTGTACATCTCAGCACAAGCTAACGTAGCAGCAACAGTGTCAGCTGAAACCTTGTTACACAATCTCTGGGCACATATGAGCTTCAGTCGGTCCAATGCATAACAGTCAGCTGCAGCAAGCAGATGTTGCATCATCTCATAGGGGGAGTCCCCAAGTTCATCGTCTCCAGGTAATGTGTCAGTGTACATGAACTGAAGCATGATTCTGAATGTTGCAGGAGCAATGCCATGTAGGGTGATGGATGGCATTTTAGCCTCAACCATGGGTCCGAGGAGCCCAACTTTAAAGACTGGTGAACGTGCAGCAAGCACCGTTCGATGTGCGTAGAATATCTCGCCATCGATGTTGAACGATACATCCGTCCCATCTTTGCTATCCAGTAGCCTCCCAAGCTGTTTTCCGAGGTCTGAAGGCAGCACGGGAACAGAACCCTCACTTACCACCATGATGGCGCATACAAACGTGATGTGTCCCTCTGTTACATGATATTTCTTTATGTCAATTTGTGAAATGAACTGGTGCCACCCCCGTTCGTCTTCCTCTTCATCGAATACACAAGCTAGTGCCCTTGGTACTGAGGTGGAATTCAATTGGTCATTTCCTTTCAACCAGGCCACGAAGATGGCATCAACACTTGAGGATTTGTTCAGAAGCTCAAGGAAGAAAGAGACATATTCACCCTTGTTTCTCCCCCTGACCCCAGAAGGGTAGCAATTCATCCTCCACATGTACCCACCAACGGAGATGGCGTCAGAGTGGACCGCACCACCAATTGCAAGGCGGTTGCTGTTCTGATAGTCCACGTTGAACTCGACTAAGGTGGAACCCAACATGGAGGCCCGCTCCTCTAGCCCCATCATATGGCTCCTCTTGCTAACTGAATAATCTACAAGAAATTTAGCAATAGGTTATATATAGCAGAATTGACACTTCCTAAAACTTGTATACGCTAACAAATGATTCTATGTACATACTTGGATCACTGAATAATTAGCAAGCAATTAAAAAATCATCAATGGCAGATTATTTTGGATAGTGACAGGGAGCTCAAGTGTTCACTTAACAAAGTGGACAACCGACTTGAGCTCGGCCAGGCACGGTGATTGGTGACACAACCAACCAACCAACCAACCAAGCAATCCCGAAGCATCGCAAAATTAGCATGTCCTAAAACTTGCTGGTACACTTATGGATTTGGCGCAGTTGCCAATGATTCCTAACACATAATAAGCTAAATAAACCCGTTATATGCAGCAAGAACTGAAGACGAACAGAGCACAAGATCGATTCTCACTGCCAGCTGTCTGCCGGAGGTTGTGGACAAAGCAGATGAGGTGCCGCCGGCCGTTCCTCCTACTGCACGCGCTCCAACCTCTTCCTCTCGTTCTGCTGGTGTGGAAACCCCTACCCTCTCGCTAGGGTTTGTGTCACGCGGTTGCGGCGACGAGAACGATCCGAGAACGACGGGCGGTGGCCGGCGCAGGAGGCCGTGGAATCTCTTTAAGCCCAGCCCAAGGTTGCCTTGTTTTCCATCTCCCGTGGGCAGGTATGGCAGAGCTTGCGCTTGATTGTGGGCCTACTGGTAATGGGCCTTTGCCTATGGACCCGGGCGCTGCTCATGTTCTTGAACACTCTTTGCCTCAAAAAAAAAAAGAACACTCATTTTATTGCCTTATTAGCAGGGTAAGGACTGGGCATACGATTTTAACCGACAATTAGGTTTGGTTTTTTGGTTTGTGAAAAGTTTGGTTTGTCAAGAAACAACACATGATCTGTTTATCTCAAAATTGAAAACTGACAGCTTCAGTTTCAGTTTTTTAGTCTGGTTTTCGATTTAAACAAAAAAAAAACCTAGAATATGCTCCACGAGATAAGAACAGCTCATCTCGGACTCGGTGACCTTGCATGCACACTGCCGCCACGGCCTGCTCACGCCGCTACCATGCACGGCTCCTCACGCCGCTACGCGCTACTCCTCAAGCCGTCGTTGTGCCCTACATGCAACTAGGGTTAGGGCTTGGGGAGCCACGCACGAAAACAATCTCATCAGGACCGAGGAGGGAGGTGGGGGTGAGGATGGGGAGCCACACACGTGAACAACTAGTGGAGCTGTCCAGATGGGCCGAGGTGGCCAGCAGACCAGGTGGGCTCTATTAGTTCGGGCTGCCTGGTATACATTCGGAGGTTATAGCTTTCTTTATGCGGTTGCTCGGTTCTTCTAGCTCTTGAAACCGAAGCCAAAACCGAGCACCAAACCTCTGAGACATAAAAACCGAAGCCGAAACCAAAAAACAAAAAACCTGACATTTTGGTTCGATCGGCTCGGGTTCGATTCAGTTTTCGATTTATAGTTAAAAATAAAGTGCTCAGCCCTAATCAGGGTTTACTTGAGTCATGAACCAGCCAAGAATGTACAAATTCTCGGAGCGGATCAATCCAAACATGGGATTGATTTGGGTCCCAACTCAAGCCAATACGAGCAAGTTCAAGTGCACATCTATTACTAGATTGTGGCGCATGGACCACATCTACTTAAACAAAATTCATAGAAATAAGAAATTTGGTTTTCTAATAAGAATACCATAGAAATCATAGAGCCTGTACTAAATTTATTGAGTCTATTTCTAGGAGAATATGAGACATACCTTGATCCATTGGACCATTGCTACAGTTAGAGTTGCAAGGCAACAAACGATATTGGTTGGTAGGCCTGGAGGTTTTCATACCGCTTTCAACCCCCTGACCTCCTCCTACTGTCGAGCGAGTCTCTGTATGAGCAGGTCAGGCCAGGCCTAGGGGACCAGGGACGACCTGATGTGCATCCAATCCTAGGGCTCAAGCACAAAATATGCTCGTGGAGCAACACCCACCGGATGTGGAGGCCTTCCCTGAGTAAACAGACTTGTTTAGTTCGATACTCTCATCATCTAACGCCCTGTTCAGCGCTACTTCACAAGTACTTTTCAGTGAAAGAACAATATTTTTTTTGTCTTACAACAAATCGGCATAAGTCAAATTTCAGCGAAACGAATAGGGCCAAAGGCCCCATTTGGTAGGGATCCAGATTCTCATAGAAACGTTTCAGATCCAAATTCTCTCCAGAAACATTTCTATGTTGAAATATGAATCACTTGGTAAGAATCGGTGAAACGTTTGGCTATGAATCCAGCTTCTCGCTGAAATGAACTAGAATCACTGTGAAACACCTATTTGGGTGATTCTCATTCCTAGTACAAAAACGAGAAATGTTTCCCTAGTGAATCACTTCGCAAGATACCCATTTGGCACAGATTATGGTGATTCTTATGATAAACGGAACCGATTCTCACAACCAAACGGGGTCTAAATCTCGCCTTCGTGGTCATCCTAAGAGGATGCGCAGTAAGGGCAGCATGAGCCCGATCTTAATAGTTGCTTCCTAGTTGGTGTTGTTGTACCTTTCTCTTTTAAAAACCATGCCGATTTTCACCGCTGGTTCGTCCATTATGAAACCGCTGTAGTGAAAAGCATTTTACCATTGGTTTATAACGAATCAACAGTGTTAATATATCATCGCTGGTTTTAATAGAACGAGCAGTAAAAATAGCGTTGGTGAAAACTATTTCTATATGGTAGTGGTAGTCTCTAGAGTATCTAAGCAGAGCATGACGATAATGCCACTCGTAATCGCTTGACTTTAATTATACATGGTCTATATATATGGAGAAAAAAAGCCAAACCAAATACGTTCACTTAATGAAGAATACTAATGATAATTTGCCAGAGAGGAAAAAAATAAAAGGCATCGTGTAGGAATGTCATCGCTTTTGGTTTGCTCGCTCTAAGAAAGTCCGCAAATTCTAGTTATCTGTAAAGGACAAGGTAGATATGGAGTTGGGCATTGTCACGTCACAAATCAAGACTGCCATTAAACAGATTAAACAGAATTGTAGAAGCTCATATGAAAATCTGCAAATGGTGTGGAAAATTTTGACACCAAAGCACAACTACTTCCAAATTCCAACATGCTTAAAAGTATCAGACAAATATATCACTCATGGACTTAAAAGTTAAAATTACATAGGTAGTTCAGATTTAAGAGTAGCATGCAAAAGCAACATCTCAAAAGCATGAAAGCATATAACCAGCTGGCTTCAGGACAAAACATCACCAAGAGAACAGAGAAACAAGAAAGGCTACTGAGTTTGCATAATCTCTAAATAAATCTCCATACTTCAAGCATGATTAATGATTTGTGATACCTCGTAGCAGTCACCACAATAATATATATATCTGAACACCATAACCAGCCATGTATGGACGCCACACTAGGTTATAATCCAACCCTCTCTCGAAGCTCATCAACAATTGAAGGAAAACGCTGCACCAACTGAACAAAACCTTTGGTTAAGACAGCCTTCTTGAAATTTTCCTCAGCTAAAAAGAAGTCGATGCACTTGCTCTTCAACTCCAGGCAGCTGTACATCTCAGCACAGACTAAGGTAGTGCCAACATTGTCGACAGACACACCATCCAACAATCTCTCCGCACAAATGAGCTTCAGTGGGTCCAATGCATATCGGTCTGCCGCGGCTAGTAGATGCTGCGTCATTTCATAGGGAGAGTCCCCAAGCTCACTGTCCCCAGGCAAAGCATCTGTGTATATAAACCGAAGCATGAGTTTAAATGTGGAAGGAGCGATGTCAGAGAGGGTGATGTTTGACATCGTAGCCTCAGCCATGGAGCCGAAGAGCTCAGCTTTGAAGACCGGTGAGCGGGCAGCAAGCACTGCCTTATGCGCATGGATCGTCTCGCTGTCGATTGTGAACGAGATATTGTTAGAATGTAATTGTAACAGCCCATATTGGGCGTATGGCCCATTGGCCCATGTACATTGTAACCCTAGCCTATTAGGCTATATAATGAAGGTCACCCCCCTAATTAGGGTGTGCGGTGTTTCTACATGGTATCACGAGTTCTGGGGGCCTGATCCCGCGATTTCCCCTTTCCTTTTCCGCTGCCCGTGTGCCCTAACTCTAGGGCACGCGCCACCGCACCGGGCCGCCGCCGCCAGGGCCGCCGCACAGCCGCTGCTAGGGCCGCCGCCGCCACCGGGCCGCCACCGACAGGGCCGCCGCACAGCCGCTACCAGGGCCGCCGCCGCCACCGGGCCGCCGCCGCCTCGCACAGTCGCTGCCAGGGCCGCCGCCGCCCCCGCACAGCCGCTGCCGCCCTCCGCGCGCGACACCCCTACAGGCCACGCGTCGTCTTCGTCATGACGTCCTCGACGACTTCTTCTGCTACCTCCGGCGTTCTCGGCTCCGGAAACTCCGGCGCCCTGGGGGATGCCATCGCCCCTGCCTTCTACGCCGCCTATGCTGCCGTCAACGTCAAGCAGCACGTCCCCGTCGCCCTCAGCCTGGAGCGCCCCAACTACTCCAAGTGGACGGCGTTCTTCACCGCTCTCTGCGGCAAGTACGGGCTGCTCGGCCACATCGATGGTACGACGGCTGCGCGCCCGACTGACCCCCTGTGGTCCCAGCCTGACGCCTGCATTCGCGGCTGGATATACGGCTTCGTCGACGACGCCGTCCTCGACCTCGCCATGGAGCCTGCACAGGATGCCCGCGCTCTGTGGGTCTCCATCGAGGCCTTGTTTCAGGCAAACAAGGAGTCCCGCGCCGTCGTCCTCGAGCAGGAGTTCCACAACCTGTCCCAGGGCGACCTCTCCATCGACGCCTACGCCCAGCAGATGAAGCGCACTGCTGATGCTCTCCGGGAGGTCGGTCACACCGTCTCCCCTGCGCAGCTCGTGCTCAATCTTCTGCGCGGCCTCAACCCCCGCTTCGCCAACACCGCCGACATCATCTCCAACACGTCGCCGCTTCCCGACTTCAAGTCTACCACCAACATGCTCCGCGTCAAGGAGCTCCGTCTTGGCTCCGAGGGCAAGGAGGCTTCGACATCAGCACTCGTCGCTTCCTCCACCTCTTCTTGCACCTCGCCATCCTGCAGGTCCACTCCCGCGACATCCAACCGTGGGGGCGGTGGCAAGGGCAAGGGGGGCAAAGGCAGAGGAGGGCGTGGCGGCAACGGCAACAACGGAGGCGGCGGCCGCAACCAGCAGCATGGCACCCAGCAGGGCGCTCCAGGCAGACGTCACGCTCCTCAGCCGGCCGGTCCTTGGGTCTGCTATAACCCCTGGGCCGTCCAGCAGCAGCAGTGGGGTGCGCCACCCGTCCAGCAGCAGCAGTGGGGCGTGCAGCCGCCACCTCCGCAGGCGTAGGCGCACACTGTCTTCGCGCCAGCCCAGTACTCCACCGCACCACCAGGACATGGGTACGGATCCTGGGACGCGAATAGCCTGATCGCCGCCCTCAATCAGATGGCGGTACAGGGGTCTTCCCCCTGGGTTGTGGACAGCGGAGCGACATCCCACATGTCCTCCAATGACGGTATACTTCTTTCCCGTCTTCCGTCACCACCGTCCTCCATTACGGTTGGTAATGGGCAATCTATTCCTGTCTTTAGTCGTGGCACATCTTCCTTACAAATAGCTGATCGTTCTTTTCATCTTGATAATGTTCTTGTCGCTCCGCACCTCAGTCGTAACCTGTTATCCGTTCGACAGCTTACTCGCGACAATAATTGTTCAATTGAGTTTGACGCCTCTGGTTTTTCTGTTAAGGATCTCAAGACCAAGACGGTCCTCCTTCGGTGCAATAGCAACGGGGACCTCTACACCATTCCACATCGCATGCCACCTTGTTGTCATGTCGTTGTCGTCTCTCTGGAGCTGTGGCACTCCCGCCTTGGTCATCCTGCACCTGCTGTCGTCGCTACTCTAAATAAACTATCAGCTATCCAGTGTAATAAAGCAGCTAGTCGTCTTTGTCATGCTTGTCAGCTCGGTAAACACGCTAGGCTGCCTTTTGCTAGTTAGGTCTCTAGTACATCAGCACCTTTTGAACTTGTTCATTGTGATGTCTGGACCTCTCCAGTTGCGAGTATTTCTGGTTATAAATTCTATCTTGTGTTAGTTGATGATTATACACATTATTGCTGGGCGTTTCCTCTTCGTCATAAATCAGAAGTTCATGAACACATTGTTCGTTTCATTGCTTACGCTCACACACAGATCAGTTCTGTTGTCCGCTGTTTTCAGGCAGATAATGGCACCGAGTTCCTCAACAATGTCACCGCCACCTTCTTGGTTGGCCGCGGCATTCTTCTTCGCACCTCGTGCCCCTACACATCCGCTCAGAATGGCAAGGCTGAGCGTATGCTCCAGACTTTGAACAATGGTGTTCGCACGCTTCTCATTCATGCCGCCATGCCTCCATCCTATTGGGTCGAAGCTCTCTCCACCGCCGTGTTCCTCACGAACCGGTGGCCATCCTCGTCCACACATAACGGTATACCATATCATCTCCTCCACCACAAGATGCCAGACTACTCCATTCTTAAAGTTTTTGGCTGCTTATGCTACCCTAACCTTAGTGCCACGACTCACCACAAATTGTCTCCTCGTTCCACGGCATGTGTCTTTCTCGGTTATCCTCCATCACAGAAGGGTTACCGGTGTCTTGACCTCTCCACTCGCAAGATCATCATCTCGCGGCATGACGTTTTTGATGAAACTCACTTTCCGTTTGCGGCCTCAAAGCCTCGACCGGATACTCTTGATTTTTTGATACAGGACTTACTTCCCGCGTCTGCCCCGTCTCCCTTAGACGTTCGGCACTCGCGGACTTCGGTGGCGCCTGTCTCGTCCAGCCCAGACGACGCTGACGATGCTGGCGATCCCGTCGGCCTCGACCCTGCCATCCTATGGCATGGCGCGGCTCACAGGCTGTCTTCGGCTCCTCGGCAGGATGCATCTCCATCACCTCCTTCACCAGCAGGTGCTATCACTCCTGTCCCTGCCCGGCAGCGGTTCGGCATCCACTACAGTCGTCGTCCAGCTCCGCCGCCGGCACCGCAGCCGTAGTGGTTCGGCATCCACTACAGTCGTCGTCCAGCTCCGCCGCCGGCACCGCAGCCGCCACCGGCGGCGTCTTCAGGATCTCCACCAACACAGCAGGTGGCGCCCACGGCTCCAGCACCGCAGGATCTAGCACCGCAGGAGGAGGCTCCTGCGCGGGCGACTCGTTCCCAGACGGGCTCCCTGCCGCCGCCCATGTAGCGATACGGCTTCACCACGGCAGCCTCCAGTCTGGCTTCTCCGTTGCCAGGCACCACTCGCGCCGCGCTTGCTGATGCGAATTGGCGCGCAGCAATGGCTGAAGAATACAAGGCCCTCATGGATAATGGCACCTGGCGTCTTGTCCCTCGCCCACCTCAAGCCAACGTCATCACCGGCAAGTGGGTCTTCAAGCACAAGTATCATGCTGATGGTTCTCTGGCTCGTCATAAAGCCAGATGGGTCGTTCGTGGCTTCTCGCAGCAGTACGGCGTCGATTACGACGAGACGTTCAGTCCGGTTGTCAAACCGGCCACCATTCGGGTCGTCCTCAGCATCGCCGCCTCTCATTCCTGGCCGATCCATCAATTGGACGTGAAGAACGCCTTTCTCCACGGCCATCCGAACGAGACGGTTTACTGTCAGCAGCCGCCCGGCTTCGTCGACCCGGCGGCTCCCGACCACGTATGCCTCCTGCAAAAGTCCTTGTATGGGCTCAAGCAGGCACCCAGGGCATGGCACCAGCGGTTCTCTGGCTTCATTCGGCAGTCTGGCTTCACAGCTTCGGCCTCCGACACTTCCCTCTTTGTTTACAAAGTGGGATCCGACATCGCCTACTTACTACTCTACGTCGATGACATCGTGCTGACAGCCTCGTCAGCCTCGCTTCTTCGACGACTCACCGAGCTTCTTCACTCCGAGTTCGCCATGACAGATCTCGGGGATCTTCATCACTTCCTCGGGATCTCTGTCACGCGTTCTGCTGATGGCCTCTTCCTGTCTCAACGCCAGTACGCTGTGGACTTGCTCCAGCGCGCCGGCATGGCTGAGTGTCACTCTACGGCGACTCCTGTTGACACTCAAGCCAAGCTCTCCGCTACTAATGGCGCTACGGTGGCGGATGCCACTCAGTACCGCAGTCTCGCCGGTGCTCTACAGTATCTCACGCTGACTCGTCCGGACCTTGCCTATGCAGTTCAGCAGGTTTGCCTCTTCATGCACGACCCGCGCGAGCCTCATCTTGCAATGCTCAAGCGTGTCCTGCGGTATGTTAAAGGCACCCTGTCTACCGGACTTCACATCGGCACGGGCAGTATCACCAGCTTGAATGCCTACTCTGATGCTGATTGGGCTGGCTGTCCCGACTCTCGGCGCTCCACTTCAGGGTACTGTGTCTTCCTCGGCGACAACTTAGTCTCTTGGTCCTCTAAACGACAGACTATGGTTTCTCGTTCGAGTGCGGAGGCGGAATATCGTGCTGTTGCACACGCTGTGGCTGAGACTTGTTGGCTTCGTCAGCTACTTCAGGAGCTCCACGCACCCATCTCTTCGGCGACGATCGTCTACTGCGACAATGTTAGTGCTGTCTACATGACCGCCAATCCAGTTCATCATCGTCGTACGAAGCATATTGAGATAGATATTCACTTTGTCCGTGAGAAGGTTGCTTTGGGACAGGTTCGGGTGCTCCATGTTCCATCATCTCATCAGTTCGCGGACATTATGACCAAAGGGTTACCTGTACAGTTGTTCACTGACTTTAGGTCCAGTCTTTGTGTTCGTGACACTCCCGCTTAGACTGAGGGAGGGTGTTAGAATGTAATTGTAACAGCCCATATTGGGCATATGGCCTATTGGCCCATGTACATTGTAACCCTAGCCTATTAGGCTATATAATGAAGGTCACCCCCCTAATTAGGGTGTGCGGTGTTTCTACAGATATCCACCCCATCCATGCTGTCTAGCAGCGTACCAAAGTGTTCCCCAATGTCTGAGGCCGGCACATGAATGGTGCCTGCCCGGATGACCATGATGGAGCATTCCAAAGTGATGTATCCGTCGTCTGTCAAGAAGCGCTCCTCCAGAACAGCCCATGAAACGCATTTGCAGCCCTAGCTAGAAGCAGCAGCAGCATCGTCGCCGTGGAGCGGCTGGAGTGCCGTGTGCTCGCCGTTCTTGTCCATTGAGATGACGATGAATATGGTTTTCATACTACTTGTGCTGAATCTGGATCTGGTCATCAGATCGACGAAGATAGAGATGTACTCGCCTTTGTCATCTCGTCTTGGAGAGCAGCCGAACTTCCACAGGTGCTCGCCAGCAGAGAAGGCGTCGGAGAAGACTTCGTCGCCAATGGCAAGGTCCTTCATGTCCTCATAGTTTAGCTTGAATTCGTGGGGAGCAGAAGCCATAGAGCCAATAGTTCGCCCCTCCAGCATTGGCGTGCGGCTTCGCTTGCCCACTGCATGCATAATTGGAGAGTAAATTGAGTATAGAAAGAGCAGAAGTGGCAATCAAATCTGAATACAAATCATCAAAAGGGTTAGCAGTTCTCTGGTAGTGCTCTTGCTAATAATGCACGTTGGAGAGACTAACATTTTTTTTAGATAAAGGATAGTTTATATCCGGCTTCATCTGTCCAAAGATAGAATCAGACCAATTATTACAAGAAACGACCCATAGGTTCACACCCCAATGCAAACGCGTCCACAACTTACATCAACTTACAGTTCTCGACATAACAAAACAAAACTGAGGTAAAGGCCTGACTAAACAAGACCAATAAATCTAGAAGATAGCCAACCATTAGAGCCGAAAAAATACAAGGCCGATGTTTCTAGGTGCCGCCCTACAAGGAGCAGTTGATCCCGGGAGTGATCATGCCGCTGCAATCTTGCCCATTGGCGGAGCCAGTGAGTTTCCCTGAAAAGGACTTGCAAAAAAAATTCCGGTCTACATTTGTCAAAGACTACCTCATTCCTTAATAACCAAACTGCCCAACATAAAGATGTTGCTGCCGTTAATAATAATAAATTCTGTTTGTTCCCACCCAACTTAGACCAACTATTAAAGAGGTCATCAATATCACGAGGAGGTGAGATCCCAAACAATATATGTACAGCACGCCACAAAAATTTGGCATAAATGCAACAAAAAAAAGTGTTGAATTGTTTCTGGAGAATGATAGAAACAACAATTCGTGTCACCATTCCAATTGCGACGAGCAAGGTTATCTTTGGTTAAGGTTACACCTTTTTTAAGGTACCACAAGAAAACTTTAATTCTTGTTGGAATTTTAAGATGCCAAATTTCCTGTGAAACCCTTACCCCATTATTGATTAACTCAGCATACATGGATTTGATAGAAAAGCTTCCTGATGAATGTAATGACCATACAAAAGTATCCCTTTCCCCCTGTAAATTAATATCATGTACGAAAGTAACAATTCTATGCCAATCTCTTAAGTTCGATCCCACTAAATTCCGGCGAAAAGAAATATTCAGTGGAACTGAACTAAGAACTATTTTCACATAATTTTGTTTTCTCCTCACAATATTAAACAACGCGGGAAATCTTTCTTTCAGCGGTTTGTTACCCAGCCAAGTGTCTACCCAAAACGGGTTTGTGAACTGTCTTTCACCTTGAATGAACCCAAACCCAGAAAGGTGTCTTTGACATTCATCAGGCTCTTCCAGAAATGTGAGTCTGTTGCTTTTTTATAGCAACTCCCTAAAGTCGAATCTTTTATGTATTTATTCCTCAACAATTCCTGCCGCATGCCATCCTTATTCAAAAGTTTAAATAACAATTTACTCAATAAGCATTTGTTTTGTATTTCCAAATTTTGGATACCCATACTGAAAGTCCTATGTTTGGTGTTGGTAATCAGTGAAAATTCCTAAGTACTAATTTTATGTCTAAGTTGTATGTAGCATATGAGGATTAGTACATTCCAAGGTTGGTGGCAAGATAGACATGGTGATCATGATGGCCACACTTGGATTTGGACGCAACCCTATGTGATCAAGGCAAAGGTATATGTTTAAGGGTTGTGTTTTAGTAACCAAGACACCTAGTGGGTGTGGTTACATTATAGGATAGATAGCCGTACTATAAAGAGGGGAATGACGCGGCTATTGAACTCCTAAGTGCCTCTAGATGTGCATTTCATAATCATATGCATTTGGATAGAACTAATATCGCCTCGAAAAATGATTGTGAAAATGCTAACACACTCACACATGACGAAGATCACTTGGTGGTGTTAGCACGTTTGCGTAGGTGGTGGAGTTTGAGCGGTAGAGAGGGTTTGGGATCCTCTCTCCCTCCCGCCGAGCTTGCGAGGCGGGATTCAGGCATTTTTCGAGAAGTTGAAACGACTATTTTCCACTACGCCGGAAGTTCGGAAAAGAAATGAAAGCAAACGGAGGTCACAGAGGTGACCGGACGCTGAACCGGACGCGGTCCTTGCATGACTGGACGTGTCCGGTCAGTGTTCAGTGTCTGCGCGTTTTTCAGTTCGATGATCGGACGCGAGGCGCGTCCGGTCACTGATGATCGGACGCGTCCGGTCGTTCAGGGAGCTTACTGGACTCTAACCGGATGCTGGCACTGTCACGTCCGGTCATTTTCTTCAGCGCGTCCGGTCGTTGTTTCGTTGAGCGCTGCTCAGGCAACCAGCGCGTCCGGTCATTCTCGGGACCAGCGCGTCCGGTCATTTCCAGCGCGTCCGGTCTGCGCGATGAGCGCATCCGGTCGTTGATTCGCAGTTATCCATTGGGCGACCGGCGCGTCCGGTCAGTTGGACTAGCGCGTCCGGTCAGTACTTCACGAGTTAGCCGTTGTGCGACCGGCGCGTCCGGTCAGTTGGACCAGCGTGTCCGGTCAGCACGATTTTGGCTGTTTAAGTTTCTAACGGCTCTATTCGAAGGGATATGTCTATAAATACTCGTTGGTCGGCTCAAGGCTCTCTCTCTCGATCATTTGACATACTTGTGAGCACTTTGAGCTAAGCAACTCCCCTCTCACTCATCTCTCTTGCTTCTTTGCATATTCGAAGTGAGATTGAGTGATCCAAGTGCATTTGCATTGCGAGATTACATCTAGTTGGCACTTGGTGGTTGATTTGCTGTGGGATTCTTGTTTCTCTTGGTGGTTGCCGCCACCTAGACGGCTTGGAGCAGCTTGGAGGCATTGTCAAGAGTTGGTGATTGTTCTTGGCCACCTCCGGTGGTTGTGAGGGGTTTGTGCCTATCTCGGCGAAGCGCCAAAGGCAACATTAGTAAATTGCTTCGTGTCATTGCAATCTTTTGCTATTTGGTAGGTTCTTGTGGCGCCTTTTGAGAGGCTCGGTGTGTGACCGATTAGCCATCGAACCACGTGGTGAAGAGGGACACAACGGGGACTAGCGTGCCGGCAAGCACGTGAACCTCGGGATAAATCTTCGTGTCATCACTTTCATATTGTGATTGATTGATCCCGGTGTTCGGTTATCTTGGTATTTATCTCTTGATCATATTGATTGGTTGGCTCAATTCTTCGTCTCTCGGTGATATCCTCCTAACTCTCTCTTGTATTAATTTATTAGTTATCTTTGCTAGCTAGTTAGCTTTGCTAGAGTAGCTTCTTTGTGTAGCTTGCTAGTTGTAGTTTCCTTCTCGGTTTGACTTGTGCGGTTGAGTGCAAATACTAGAATTGTGAATTGGATAGGTGGCTTGCAAACACCCCATAGGCTAAGCAAAACTCGCATCTCGCTATTTGTTTTATTGATAAACTTGTTTAGCTTGTCTTTGTAGAAATTTTTAATAGGCTATTCACCCCCCTCTAGCCATCAAGACCTTTCACATACCCCCTTGTACTTTTGGTTGGCATAAAACCTCCCATTTTGCTAATCTATATTTACGCCTGTGCTGGTCATTCTACCAAAAAATCTTGATCTAAAGCAATCATTTTTTTGCAAAACTCCTTTCGGTAATTCAAAGAACGACATCATAAACATTGGTAAATTAGACAGCACTGAGTTTATTAAGACTAGCCTACCACCAACCGAAAGCATTTTACCTTTCCAGCCACTAAGTCTCTTTTCTATTCTATTTTCGATCACCTGCCAGCCTTTATTACTCAATTTCCTAGTATGCATTGGTAAGCCAAGGTAACGGAAGAGGAATTTTCCAATCTCACAGCCAAACAACTGTGAATAAAAAACATCTTGTTCTTTTGCTTTGCCAAAATAAAATATTTTACTTTTGTGGAAATTTATTTTGAGTCCAGATAATTGTTCGAAGGTAGTAAGTATGAGCTTCATATTTATCGCCTTCTGAACATCGTGACTCATAAAGATTACGGTAGCATATTGTAAAATAGATAGACCATCTTGCACAAGATGAGGAATTACCCTTTCTACCTAACCTGCTTCCTTTGCTCTAGCGATGAGTATGGCTAACATGTCAACCACTATATTAAATAGTATCGGTGACATTGGGTCACCCTGCCTTAACCCTTTTTTTGGCAGTAGGACCTTAACTGGTCATTAACCTTAATATTGACATTGCCGCCTTGAGTAAAATGCTCCACTCAAGTAGACCATTTTTGTGAGAACCCTTTCATTCTTAAGGTATGTTGTAAAAACGACCATTTCATCTTATCATACGCCTACTCAAAATCTATTTTAAAGATAATCCCATCCTGCTTTTTTGGAATGGAGTTCATGCAATGTCTCATGAAGAATTACTGCACCTTCCATTATATTTCTTCTAGGAAGAAAGGCGGTTTGTGTCGGCCTAATAATTTTTTGGGCTATGGTAGTTAGTCTATTAGTTGCAACTTTAGTAAAGATTTTGAAAGATACATTCAACAAATAGATCGGTCTATATTGTTGAATGACTTTCGCATCCTTCTTCTTAGGCAGGAGAATTATTGTTCCGAAGTTTAGACTATTAAGTGGCAGGGATCCTTGATGAAATTCCACAAACGGAGCCATAAGGTCTTCTTTTATTAAATCCCAAAAGACTTGATAAAACTCTGGTGGGAAACCATTAGGTCCGGGTGCCTTGTTGTGCTCCATTTGGAAAATTGCTGCCCTCACTTCAGATTCTAGAAAATCATCTGTTAAGAACTGGTTTTCCAGTGCAGATACCTGTGGGATGTCCCCGATTTGTGCCTCATCTAGCGCAATACTCAGGTTATTTGTAGAACCAAACAGGTTCTTATAATAACTTGTAATATGCTTCTTGAGTTGAGCATCACCACTAATTATATTGTTTCCATCCTCCAATTGGAAGATATGGGTTTTCTTGTGTCTTCCATTTACCAACATATGATAGTATTTTGTATTTGCATCTCCCAAGAGTAAATGTTTGACCTTATCCCTTTGGTACCATTTGAGTTCCTCCTCTCTAAGTAACTCAGCAAGCCTTTTATTTAGCACATGTTTTAAATTTAATTCTGGTTCATGAAGCGGAAAGATTTCTGCTTTTTTATCCAACTCATCAAGTTTATTTAGAAGTAGCTTATTTTCCTTCTTATAAGCACCACTGACATTCTTTGCCCACCCTCTAAGGTACTGGTGAAGTCTTCTTATTTTAGCTTGCCATCTCTCTAGAGGAGTGCCATCGACCGTCACACTATGCCATACATCACATACCATGTCACAAAAACCGTCCCTGAGCAACCATCCCAATTCAAATTTGAACTGGGGTTGATAAGTCGAGGATAGATTATTTGTGCAGCAAAGTAGTGGGGTGTGGTCAGAGATCTGTCTGGACAAAGCCTGTACAATAGTATGTGGGAATTTTGTTTCAAAATTTGTACAAACTAGAATTCTATCAAGTTTTTCAAAAGTTTGATTCTGCAAATGATTAACCCAAGTAAACCTCCTTCCAGACAGTTCTAATTCTCTAAGATTCAAAGTGTCAATGACAGCATTGAAGAGAAAAGGACATCTGTCGTTATAGTTGTCATTATTTTTTCATCCTAGCTGCGAATAATATTAAAGTCACCACCTATAATAATAGGTAAGGGTTCTTTTGAACAAATTCACACTAATTCGGATAGAAAATTTGGTTTGATGTCCACTTGAGCCAGCCTATAAACCGAAATCAGATTAAATTTAAAATCAACTGCTTTATGCTGCAACTTAAAACGGATCAAGAAATCACCTTCTTCAATTTCTACAATGTCAAAAGTTTGTAAATTTATCCCTAGAAGCATGCCACAGGATCGACCACGTGGAGCCATACAATGTTAGATAAAGTCCCTACCAGCACAAATATTATTTAACATGGATTGTGGAAAATTGGCTCTGCCAGTCTCTGATAAGGCAATAAAATCTAGGTTCTTTCTTTTGTTAACTTGGAAAGAAACCTATATTTCTTAGAGTCAGCGAAACCATTACAATTTTAGAAAACTCCTTTCATTTAAACCATTTTTTCCCTTTCTTCCTACTCTTACCTTTTTTCTTTTTGAATTGTGATAAGGGGGTCTATAGACATAAAGGGTCACAGCCCCATCACCAAGGTCCTCAGCAACTTCTGAGCAAATAAGATTCAAAGACTGCAAGTCTAAATTCTCATCTAAAGAACAAACAGTAGAAGTTTCATCCAAAATTGTTGAAACATGGTTCAAAGAAAAGTCCCTCTCACTCAATCTCTGACTTTCCAAATCTCTTAACGAACTTAAAGAGAGTGAAACTTCTTGAGCGCTTGCCCCAAGAACAATCCCAAGAGAACTAGTAGAAGCTAACAAAGTAGAATCATCTAGAGTATTAAAAGAAGAAGGCTGGATTTTATTACCTTTGTCTGAAGGATAGTCTAAGTTTTTGCGTGCTTTCAATTTCGTTGCCTTCTCCAAAGAGTCTTGGTCTGAAGTTGATGCATTCCATTTACTAGTTCTCAGGGGTGACACTGACCCACCATTTATTTTTTTTGTTAATTGTGCCGAAATCTAGATTAGGCATCAAGTTTGCCTTCCATTGAGCTGATACATTTGGTAACACCCCGCTTGTCAACACTATCACTGGTTTTTGTTTGGTTCAGACAGGGCTGCTCCACCTTCTGCAGCCTGCTGGATGACGCCAACAGATTTATGTTGGCCACCAGCCTAACCAGTAGGAGGTGGCTGTTCTGTTGCAAGATCAGCTGGTTGGCTATCATTTTTCTTGCCACCTTCTTCCATATTTTCCTTCTTTTTTCCTCTGGAGGTTTGTCTTCATCCATAGGAGAGTCCATGTCAATAACCTGAGGCTCGCCATCAGATAGTTCCTCCTCCAGACGAAATTGTAACTCGTAAACAAAATCCCCAATCACTACATCCACTAAATCTAGGATCAGATCGGGATTTAGCACGGCTACTTTCAATCTTGCCCGACCATGTTTTTTGTGAATTTTGTGTCCACAGCCTTTGGTACACCTAAGATAGAGCCAATTGCCCAAATAATGGGAAATTCTCTTAAATGCTTTGATAATCCCTGCAACTGGACCCAGACTTTGTCAATCTCATATTTGTAAACATCATTCTTGACTCCTTTTTCAAAGCGAATTTTGCCTTTCACTGACTTTGTGTCCATAGGACCCCAATTCACCATGTGGTTCAGTATATCAGAAGATGGGAGATTAGTGGTGAAAGCATCATTTCCTTTCTCCTCAATCACCATTTGTTTTTCCCAGGTAGTAGTTTATCGAGTTCCACTACCAACTGATCAGCAGCAAGAGAACCCTCTAAAACACGTACCACTACAGTTTTATCATCTGTTTGAATATTTGGGGTTTCAGTGACCAGAATAAAATAAAACCCCATTCCTTCAACGGCATAACCACAAGGTACAGTAGTAGTTTGCAAATTTTTTAAGTTTGGGCAAACTTTAGTAACATGATCACCATAACAAATATCACAACTCAGTATGGCAGTGCATTCGGAAATTGTATGACCTTTGGTATGGCATCTATAACAATAGGGTTTACCCTTGCTTTTTGGAGCTCCTTGAATCGATGATTCCGGCACATCACTGGGCACTTTGTTAACTGGTGGGGCAGTGACCACTTGTGAACATCGGATGCCGATGATGTTGCCGCAGTGGTTGTGGAAGTCGCTGCCACGGCAGTCCCCGGCTGAATTCTGTGTTGCCACTCTAGCGCCACTTGCCGGATGGGCAACAGTGGCATGCATCGCCTGCGTTGCCACTCCGACACCTGTTGTCGGCATAGTCACAAAGTTTCTGGGTCGATGGGGTCGAGGTACGGGGTCGCGGTACGTGGTACGCTACTTGCGAGAGATTTTTACACTTCGGGTTGAAAATGAACCCGTGAACCTGGGTCGGGGTCGACGAACCCGGGTCGAGGGTCGAAGGTGGTGAACCCGTTTTATGTGACTATGGTTGTCGGGCTAGCAACAGCGCCATGCAGGTTCGCCGTACGCACCGCAAGGTTGGGCATGGGCGCTGTTTGCGCCACTTGCCCCTGACCTGCGGGCACAGAGACCTGCTGGCCACCCGCCTGGTGAGCGACGAACTGATGGCCCCCCGTGATGATGACATGACACCATGGGATACGACCATTGATTATAAGGTGCGCTCGTTCCTACATTTGTATAGTAATTGGTTCCACATGTACATGTCGTTATTTGAATGTAGGTACAAATGTATCTCAAAGTGCAAGTCCATCAAAGTTGAACTTTCAGTTCGTCGGTAGCCTGATAGTGCTTCATTGGGAAGGTCATAACTCATCCATCCGGAGTGCGATCGAGGTCAATGAGCACTTGATGGAAAGCTTATTTGATAATCTTTCAAATAGATCTAGTCCCACCTCAATATCATATTGGAAAGACCTCTAAATCATCAAGACATTCTGCCGCTAATTCTATCGGGTGCTACGGCGTCATCGCGGGCTTGTTATTCACACTTGGGACCCAGGCCCAAATTGGAGCACGCCCCAAGAAAATGGAGAATACCTAAGAGATACCCAATGACGTCGTCCTCCTTGGCCACCACCTTAGGAGTCAAGCAAGGGCGTCCAAGCCAAGTTGGAGGCCTAATCCATATCAAGTTCGAGTCATCTCGTGCTCTAGGATCAGTCTGTAGTAAAATGGACGCTCAGGACGTATCCGGACTCCGTTTTCTATTATCTACATATGGATGGAAAGATAATTTCATAAGCTAACCAATGGCTTTGGTTTAAGGTCCAAATTCCATTGGAGTAAATGGGAATCATTCAAACAAATTGACATCCAGAATCTATCAAGGCGCTGCGTCGCCGTCTTTTGGGCCGTTTGACCCTTGTAACGTGTCGAGACTTCTTAGTGACATGAGTAAGGGTCCTTGGATGCCCCTTAGGCTTTATAATCAGTAGCCGCCGCCTATGTTAGGGTTTGGGTTTTGCTTTAGATCAATCTGTCTTTGAACAGTCGTCATTATCGGTTTGCGAGACCCCAACTTTGAGTGCTTAATCATATATCCGCAATTGTCACTTCAATTGAGTTGTGTTTTTATCTTGTTCTTGCTTGTGTTCTTCGATTCGCAGCAGGGATTAGCCTTCATGGCAAGGTCAACCGAATTATAAAACGGTTGATAACCAGAGGAGACGTGGTGCTAAGGTTGCAGGGTTCGGTCTTTGTGATCTGAAGCGGGATCGCTGTGTCGCTCTCCGACCAAATCGATAGTTATCTTGAACCTGACGGAAGATCGGGAATCACGTCCCCATCACCCCGCCTGATTGCCAGCCACCTGGTGCGCGTTAGGATGCGCAACTTGAATTGGTGGTGACGGGTTTTGGTGGAATCGGCCAGAATAACCATGACCTCTCCCACCATTGTTACGCCATCCACCTCCTTAACCATATCCCTAATAACCACCGTTGAAGCCGCCGTAGCCATAGCCCCTATGGCCACCATGTCCACGACCTCGGCCACGCGGCGGAAAGCGACCACGGCCACCCCCTCTTTCTCCAAAACCAGGATTGAAACCCGGATAGAAGCCCGGGTTGAAGCCGGTGTCCGCTCTCCCACCACCGCGACCCGTAAAGCCGCCATTGTTCTCCTGTGCCGCCATTGACGAACCCTCGCGAACAACATCCGTGAATGATCTCTTCGGTGGCGTTATGAGTTGTGGCGGCTTGCGTAATGGTTTTGTGGTTTTGGTGCCAGTCCTTGCAAACAGCGCACACAGACCTGGCATGGGCTAAAGAGTTTGCCCGGCCCAAGTAAAATTTGCTTACTGATTTTTGGTAAACTCTGATCCGGCATCCTCGTGTCCCTATTCACGGTACACACAGGGACGAAGCCAGAAAAAAATTTAGGGGGGGCTAAACAAAATTGCTACAGTGACTTAGCTCTACTTTAATCCCTCGTAATAGAAAAAGTATAATAGCTTGAAGTAGTCTTATATTTAAAACGTCAATTAACAATGAAATTCACAAAATACATCTAAAAAATAAATGTCTTAGCCCACCCTACCTTATACATCTGCGTCTAAAATTGGAAGAAGAGCACTAGAAGTTCCACTAGCTTAGCAGCAGTAGGGGGGGCTGGAGCCCCCCAGCCCCCCGCTGGCTTCGTCCATGGGTACACACGTCCTTCACGGACGGAAGTACCGCGGGCATCATGGTCACGGGAGGAAAGTTCGGATCGAAGCACTTTGAATTTTGAATTTCGCATCGCACTGAGACCGATGAACGTTGGCCTCGCCGGCGTATGTGCCATCCGAGGAGACTGAACCAGGCTCTGGCATGGAGATCTCTGGTAAGACGCCCTGGCAAGGAAGTCACCCAAAGTTTTTGGTGGAGACACTCTGAGCATGAGCATGCACGAGCCGGGCCACACCACGACATCTGCTCGAGTGTGCCAGGCGATCAAGTTTTTGGGGTGTGCACGGTTGAGAGTGCATCTAGGACCCTAATGGGTTTTGGTACATTGATCTTAGTACAATTAAGGGTGTAATGATATTTGTGAGATATGGACATATTATAAGCATACGTGGGTGCATGACAACACAAGAAGAACCCCCAATTCAAATCGCTGTGGCATATTGCCCACCACAGGCTTACTTTAAATTTTTGTTTTGAATTTAAGTATATAAAAGGTCATACTATTAAGGGTGACACAAACGGGTAAGCTTAAGGGAACTGAGTGCTCACTACCTATCCTTTTGAACAAACAAACCTCAAAAAACCAGTATTATAGTACAAAAAGAAAAAACCACTATACCGAATTTCATGAAAACCAAGAACCAAACTAATCGGTTTCGGTTAACCAAATGCCCACCCCTGAACAGAGTTGAAACTCTACCTCCACGATGGACAACCCACTTAACAGCTTTAGCAAGCCATGAATGACAATGGGTAGGGGTGAAAACAGATGAAAAAAGTATTATAGTATAGAAAGAAAAATGGCTGGTTTGGTATTTTTCATATTTATGAAATTAATGGCAGTTTTTATATTTGGCCAAATTTAGAAATGGTATCACAATATAGTAAAGAATTCAGGGTAAGTAATGGATGACATGAGCATGCTACGGTATAGCTTCCAATGACAATGATTCGGAGTGTACAAAGACACGCCTTTACAATGCTTGAACCGTATATGTACCAATGAGCCAAGTTCTAGCATCAAATTAAATAGATCACAAGATGTTGGACCAACATGCACCCACATCGATAGTTATTGTATTAAATTGAACACATTACAAGATGTTCAACTAACATGCAACCATTTGGATAGTTGTTGTATGGTGAGTGCAATTTACTCTTTTATTATTATTATTATGGGATCGTGTCAGCTAGTGTTTAAATGAAGGAAACTGAAATCATCTTTTGTCTTTTGTGTTTGGTTGAGACGATTGAATCAAATGTGATGGACACAGTTTTAACACCATCATCTATAGTGGCATGCATGGGGCCTGATCATAAATGGCCACAATGGACAGCTTCACCGCGCGTCTCTTCCCCTCTTTTCTTCTCATCTACATCGCCAACCCATCTGTGCCACTCACCGAAGCTACCTCTATACCATGCCACTCGCTGAAGCACCTCCCCACTTGGCCGCCTGATGCCGGGTAGCTCCACCCCACATGCACCTCCACACCGCACAGGAGCTCTAGCATGCTTGCGCCTCTAAACCATGCCATCAATCATGTGTCTCTCTACCATGACGCATTACTCTGAGTTCTAGCGTTGCCCTTTCAGTGGATCAGGGGGCTTGAGCTCCCACGCTACCTAGACCCGCAATCCGGCACTCTAGGCTGCCTTCACCCTTGATTATTATTCTCCCATTCAAGATCAAGGCTGCCAGTGCCGCCCATGGCTGCTCGAAGCCAGAACCATTCGAGTTTACTAGCGCTGACATCCCTCGCACCTAAGCTCCGCCCGTAGCCACCATGTGTTATCCTCGAAGACGAGTGACAATGGTGTCTGTCGGGGATGAGAATTTCCGAGGTCCAACCCACCCCCTCCCCCATCCTAGCAACCAAACACATGGAAAGACTCACACGATCAAGTTGTTCATGTGATTCTAATTATAAACAAAACTTGTCACACTAGAACCTGCTCTGGCCAATGATCCAACTAATCAAACAATAAATCAACGTCTTGAGCAGTTTGTTGTCTAGTTTGGTCTAAATAAATATGCCTTTGGGATGTATGCATCCGTTAATGGAATCCTCGGCGAGGGGTGCCACGTGGAAGATCAAAATAGGTTTTCCATGGTAACTATTAGCAACTAGAGATCAGTCCCAGATTCGTTGGCAACCAACTCCTCACCAACTTTGGATCATATATTAGAATTACATATTTTTATGTGTCTTCAAGGGAAGTAACATTACTTGATATTTAAGTCTACTAACACATGGATAGTATGAAAAACGGTTATAATATATTTACACACAAATATGTCAATGTTGCAACAAATTTGTCGATGACTTGCAACGAAAAAACCTCAAGGTTGCATTTTAATTTGATATAGACTTAATAAGACACCATGTCATATTATTGCTAACACTAACTCAAATTATGGATGTCCTAATCATTAATAATGCAAAAAGAATGTTAACCAAAAATTATGGCTCTTAAATTTAATAGAAAGTGGGAAACATAAATAGATATATATGGCGGAGCATTCTGTCCCCATATCCCATGGATGTTTGATAGTTTTTTTTTCCATCGCAATCTACTACTATACAAAATCTTTTGTACAGTGTTTCCAAAATGGCCTCGGAGGCGGGCGGCCCGGTTGCTCGCCTCGGTTATTCGAGGCAGGGCAGCCAGGCTAGCGACCGTCTCGGTTAATGCTTAACCGAGGCGGGCAGTGTAACATAACCGCCTCGGTTAATGACACATTAACCGAGTCAGTTTCCCTAACGCAACCACCTCGGTTGTGTTAGGGTAACCGCCTCCGTTAATCTGTTTTCGGAGGCGGGCACACTATAAGGCCCGCCTCTAAAAATACTGGCCCAACATCGAGCCAACGCAAAAGCTCATACCTAGCAGTGTACTGGGCTCATAAATAAGCTAGCACTTAGGGTTTCGTCTCACTTCTCCCTCCCCCTCACGCAGTCGACTCGGCCTCGTGCAGCCCCCAGCGAGCGAACGGCCTCGTGCAGCGAGCGAGAGAGGTGAGCGGCCTCTCTCCCTCCCCTCTCTCACGCATCTCTCCTCTCCCTCACCTCTCTCCACTGCTGGCGCGGGAAGGCCCGGCCTCGCGGGCGCGAACTCGGCGAGGCCGCTCGGTGCAGCGGCGCGGCCTCGCGGGCCTTCCGGCGCGGTGCGGCCTCCCGGTGTCCCTCCTCCATGGTGGAGCGCCCGGATCTAGCCGCCCATGCTCCTCCAGTGGTGGATTTGGTTGCGGAGGCGCGGATCTGATGGTGAAGCCCCTCCCCCAACCCGAGCAGGCTGCGGTGCCGCTCCTCCCTGAGCAGCGGATCTAGCGGGCGGCCCTTCTTGCCCACTCCCAACGACGGATCCCTCCTCCCCCACGCACCGGATCTGGTGGTGGTTCGACCGGATTCGGTGGCGGAGGCGCGGCGCGGGGCTCACCCCTTCTCTGGCGGTGGCGGCACGGACGCGGCTGCAGCGGGCTTGGTGGACCTCGGCAGCGGGCTCTGTGGGACACTGGGCTCGCCGGGCCTTTTTTTAATCTATGAAATTATTTACGGAGACGGGCGTTTTACTGCGCCCACCTCGGTTAATCAATAAACGAGTTAAGGCCATGATTAACCGTGACCTTTCGTCCGAGGTAGTTTGCTAACGCCCGCCTCTGATAAGTTTTGTGTAGGAGCGATCACTGCTACACAAATTATGTCATTTAGCGTAATAACCAGTAGTGGGTGTGTTCCTCTTGGTTTGTATTAATAAGAGTATCATGCCTAGTTATATTTGTATGGACTTTGGCTTGTACTTATGACAGTTTGTATTGACTTAATATCTATCTATTATGTATTGTTTTCTAATTATGATATATACATTATCAAATCATGTGATGGAAATTCGAACTCGCTATATTTGTAGTCTAACTAGTGGTAGGTGCGCACCTTCGCGCGCAAATGTGGGCACAAATTCAAAGACATAAATGTATACTGGACATTGCATGGCATGCAAAATCTGGGGTAACACAGTAACATGTTCAACCATAACTGTATAGATATTATACATGGAGGTAATTATACAGTGTTTGGCAGGAGCTTAGCAGCACATGTTTTTTGTTCCTTCATGTATACAGAGAAAGACCTGGTTTGCTAGACCACGATATGCAGTAGGCATATCAAAGCATTACATTTTATTGGGTCCAAATATAGTACAAAACACGCGCCCTCGCGCGCGAACAAAGTATGGTTGTCATAACGAAAAAAATATACATATAATGTTTGGTTCAGTGTCCAAAGATCAGATAAAAGCGGTATCCAAATATATAGATACATAAAGATTCAGTATGGTACATAATAGACGGTGTGTTAACATATGGATAGAATTATGTGGCATAGAATTGGTTAGTCACAGACATAATATACAAACACTGAATAGTTTTTTTGGTTTAATTTTCACAAAGGGCGCGCTGTTTCCTCTGAGGAGTCGTTATATGTAGCATCTTGAGATTGTGAGGCGACGATCAAGGTCTCGGAAATAGCAAATCCAACCCTTTCCATTTGCTTCAACGATCATAGTCGTGGGGCAGCGGGATGGGGTATGTACTGCACAGCAGATAAATAGGCATACTTTGACCTGCTAAAACTTCATAGCATCTTCAATTAGAGAAATCAGAAACGGTCAAATCAAATAAATAACGAAGAGAATGAGATTATATCATTGACCTTATAATTGTGCAATTGTTGGTTTGATTTTTGTAGACAAAAGTGGCAAATTGAAGGCAATAATGGGGTATGTCTAGGGAAATACAGCAATGTCAATTTCAGTTTTAGATTCACTAAAATCAAACATATATGTGATTTTAGATCCCTAAGGCAATATTTGAAATGGTTAATTAGGAAATATATGGCATGAGATTTTGAGGCAATGCTTTTTCTTCTTATCTTTGATGCCAAAGATGAAAGCACAAGCGTAACAGAAGATCATGTAGAGAATGATTGATTTTTTTGTTTACCTCCCATTGCTTGATGATAACCAGTTTGAGATGTCCAGCCATCTCCTCAGTCTGAGATCTGCAGCCATTTAACCGGGCAGGAGTTCCTTATGAGTCCATCATCATTAGCATCCTGGTCTCAGGACTGGACAAATAAAATAAAGCATGCAACATATCCTGTATGAAATTTCAATTAAATCATTGGACCATTCCTTATTAAATTCAGATGAAAGTTTCTCGTTTTATCTCATAGCTGGCAGAACGCAAGAAAAAGCAAATTGGTGACATTAGAGCATCTCCAGGAGTTTGGTAAAACAACTCCCTATCTTAATATTTTAGCAAAAAGAGAAAAAAGTCTTTGCTAACAGTTTGGTAAAAGAGCTCCTTAAAAATAGAAAGCTGTCAAATATCCTACTTAGCTCATAGATTTCCAAAGTCGAGAGAATTCCCTATCTCTTCTCCTTGGACCTGTTTTCACGACACTTCTCGTGCAGCCCTTTGGTCTGGCCCCTGCTGGTATGTACCGGCCTCCGTCGCAGCCGGCCTGTAGGTCAACGCGCGCCGCCCAGTGCTTGCCTCCGCTAGTGTTTATTGATCCTTGGTTGGAAAGCATGGCGCCTTTACGTGTGCATGGCCTGCTATCTTGACATGTGCCTACCGCTTGACCGGAAGGCATGGAAGCTACAAGCTAGGCACGCCTTGCTGGCCGAGCCAAACGTTGGGATTGGATCGGTGCTCGTGTCAGTGCGGTGGTAAGAGTAGATGCAATTTTCTTTTCAATTTGTTTATGAACAACATAATAAACCAAAAAATAATTAAATGTGGGCCCTACTATAACTTTTAGAAAGTTACTATAGGAGACTGTCGGTGAAGAACAAAAATTAAGGTTGCTATATTCTTTTGTTAACTTGCTAAATTGATTAGTTTAGCAAGTAAATTATACTAAACTCCTGGAGATGCTCTTAGCAGTTATCTAATTTGTCCAGAACCAAAGGAAGGGTAAGTCTTAGTTCAAGCCAGTTGTAATCATCGTCACCTATCTGAAGTAATTAATTAGGAAATATGAGGGCTGCAGCACATCAAAATTTGTATGACATGTAAATTTTGAGGCAATGCTTTTTCTTCTTATCCTTGACAAAAAAACATTTACCCACCGAAGTAGGTGGACCAGGAGGAAGGGACAAAAACGGATAAATAAGGAGAAAACAAAGAAAGAAGTTGGATCCGTACGAAGCTGAAACAAAGGTGCCCACTGGAGCAATCCAGACTAAGAATCTCTGCTGAAGAACAGAAGCTGGTGCTAGCAAAAGCGGATCTATATGTGCAGCCCAAATGCAGAAATGGAAAAGTGGCAAAAATAGCAGTAAACATATCATTGGCAGTAAAGTTTTAAGGCAACCTAGCAGATGAACCTTGATTTCTTGTGACTCCGCTAACTTGCAGTTTATCTTATGGAGTTTGGAATGTACCTGCATTACAAACCAAAAGTATCGCAAGGTTGAAAAAAAATATAATGAGATAAAATGTTTAGGAAAATTTGATTGCGTAACCATGAAAAAATGTATGTGCTTTAAAATATGATCATGAGCAATTGGGGTACCGAACTGTGACCGTAGTTTTCAAACTAATTAGCTAACTATAGCTAATAGAAAGTGTAGCGGGTATTATTTATCATATTAGGTAAAAGTAAAGTCACATTTCAGATAGCAAAGTTACTCTCAGCGTAGTAGTTATAGAGTAGGAATCAAAGAAGGTAGCCAATCCATAGCTTCAGTTCAGAAATCTAACCAAAAAAAATCGAAATACCTGATATTACAGTGCCACCAAGTAATGAATTACCTTGCTAGGAAGTCCAACTGGCTTTACTACTCTCCAGACCACTGCAGGCAGTACCACACGGACCATTACCCCGTCTGCCTTGTCTCACTTGGCACTTGCATGGATGTAAAGGCAACACAATTGTCATGGTAAGTTTGTTGCTGAGTCATTCAAGGTGTACACTGGAGATTTAATGCTAGGACCAATCTCTCTTTTTATTTACCTTTGAAAGTTTAGCGCCGCTCGGGTCTTTGGGTCAGCTGCCTTGCCCCTACTCGCTGCAATGAAACACCTGCCACCTGCATAAGGTACAACAATGTATAAATTTGTACGGTCACTGAGAAGACAAAGTTGCATATATTACTATAGGTATGGTTAAGGCTTTATGTAAACTGGAATGAGGCCAGGATTCAAGCAACCATGTCCCTTGAACTCAATAATTCCATGTATAAACGGGCGAATCACAACGTCAATGAGAACAAACGAATTAGAAGGGAAACCAAATGCCTCCCTAGACTGAGCTGAAGGAAAAGGATAGATCATAATAGCGTAGTCTACCAATTGTATTATCATAGTGATTCCCATATTATTCTGCCTGGGAAAAAATCCAAACACATTCACTAAATAATCAGGAAGGCAAATGGGGTTTACAAATTCCTGTACTATACCAGATTGAGCCTGGGGAAAATAATCCCAGAATTGCAGGCAGTGAGAGAAAATATAACGATAAAGATGGCGTACCTGAACATACCCACTTGATCTCATACATCTTTGTATGGAAATTAAAATGTATCATAATATGTTGCTGCATATAAAGGTAGGATCAAAATGAGCATGTATTTTTTTTAAACATTTAGCGAAATGACATCTAATGCTTGCAAAGGACAGGGAATGAAGTCACATAAAGGGCGAGTCATTGCACAAGAGGTGGAATATCTGATCCCATAGAGTGCTTTACAAATAAGAACCAATTAATAGTAGGGGTACATGCCAGGAGCATATTACGTGCATAAGCAAATATATTACTACAATTTTGCATTGTCACAAAGAGTAGGAAATGCAAAATAGGAAACATGGAACTAAAAACAGGGGATCTATTTACTTTTAGTTTACAAACAGAACTCTTGTCGGCTCAAAGGGATTAAAATATATTCCCATGTCACCCTACTGGCGGTCAAAGATGTACAACGGAAGAAACACTCGTTAATAGTTGAACATTGGAATTCCTAGATGCAAATTGCTAAAAAAATGACGACAGTTATGAGGAATCATAAAATTAGTTTAGCAACATGAGGAACACCATGACAATCTAAAGTGCTTGAAGGTAAGGCGCATAGTTCGAACACCATTTTGGATCGACTAAACACAGAGAGCTGAAATCGCATGGCAGAATTCAGTCTTATGGCATCGGTGTGTAAGGTGAAGGAAATGAAGAGTAACTTGCCCTATCATCTTTGGATGGAAATCAGGCGGTAAGTGTAATCACGTAGACTATTTCATTTGGTAAAAAAAATAGGGCCCTTACTGCTACTATCACAGAGGTAAAATCAGGAGGTAAACCAAAATTTTTGGTACATCCAGTTCCATAGATTGTAAGCATGGTCTCACGTTGGATGGTCACCTCATTATATGTCTAGCAATGCAGAGGACCCCTCTAAGGATGCACTGGCTCCGGTACAATGGTCAGCGTGGGGACTGGATCATGTGTTCTTCGGTGAGATGCCTGTAACACCCCAGGTGTTTATCACCAATTAAGTGGTGGGTTTAAGATCAAACATGATAGATTAAGTGGAGATGACAATATCAAGGTCAACCTATGGAGATGAGCCTAACCTAAAGTGGATGTTGCATCATTGCTTTACATATAGGTCCCTTTTCAAAGATATATGTTTGGGTGGTGTTATGGCAATATCTTCATGTGTCTCACATCACATTCTATCTATATTGATCCCTGGAAAAGTTTCATGAAGTTTGGAATCAAAAAGTCACATGAAATGATGAGTTATATGCTTGTTTGGATTATAACTAAAACCTACACTTTTGTGCAACCTATGCATGGTGTGTATGTTTGGAACTCTACAACACCTTAACTACACTTAGGACACTTAATGGAACAATGTTCATGTTGATCATTTTGCCTAAATGTGCTTCTAAGTGATGGTTGACCATGTATGGACCCTAGAACCCTTTTGTTTGACCATTCCAAAAGTGTGACCTAGAAGCTTTGCATGACTGTGCACCCTTTGACAAAGTTGTAGAGAATTTTATAAGGAACAAACTTTGTTTAAGAGTCAAGTCATGAAAATGTGTGTAACATGCTCAAACAGGGCCCACAAGTCAGTTTTAGGGCTGATTTCAGCACTTAGCCATTTTAATCCCTGATTTCGGTGTCGTCAACGTTGACATCGCGCGTTCTCCAAAAATTGATAAGCAACTCAAGTTTGTCCAAATACAAAAGTTGAAGCGTATATTATGGAGAGTAGCATACAAAAAGTTGCACTGAGTTTGACCGAGTTTTGACCTCTGAAAGTGAATTTCCGTGACCGTTATCAATGTGTTGACACTAGCAGTTTGTAGCTTAATTACCTACTAATCCATAGCTCAAATGACTTGGCACCCTTAATAAGAAAGGTAGAGCTGACCAGGGTGAGCAAACTTCATTTTGGGCCCATTGCTAAATTCGGCCTGGAAGCGGCCCAGAACGGCGTTCCACCTTGCCCACGTTGCTGCCCGCCACGTGCTCGGTGAAATGCCTCAACGGGCGGCACCTGTCCGTGGACGTGGCCGCCATGCGCGAGCGAGCACCGCACCTCGCTGGATGCGCGTCGTGTGCCCTTGTGTCGATGTGGAGGTGCTCAAGCACTCGCCCCTCACTTCCCACACCTCCCTGGCCCTTTCCTCGCTCCTCAGCGCTCGCCCTCGCCTGTTGCTCGTGCGGAACGACAGCCATGGCCGCCACCAAGCCGATCGTCCGCCGCTGCTTTTCCCCTCGGCGTCTACCTCGCAGTGCTTCTCAGCCACCACGCGGGCGCCCGCGACCGCCGCCTATTTCCCCGGCCAGCCGCAGCCGCGCAGGGAGGACCTGTGGCCGCGCATGGTCAACCGCCATGGACGACGCCAACCAAGCTCTAGGGCCACAGTTGTTCCATCGCCTCCGGCCTTCCTCCACCCGAACCAACCGCGCCATCATGTTCCTCGTACCACGCCGCACCTCCGGAGCCCCTCGCATCACCAGCTCCGCCCCCGTAGTGGACCGCCGCCGGAGCACCGGCCGACAAGCCGCCTGCTGCCGTGGCCAGGTCGTTGGGGTCCGCCTTGAGCTGCGTGGAGCGCACCAGCGGATGCGGGTTAGCCCCGTCCTGCTCGCACGGAACCGTCGTGGCCACTGCCGGCGACTCCATCGCCGGAGGTCAGCTGCCCCGTCTCCTCTGTTCGGCCGAACATGAGGAAGAAGAAGGGCGCCTCGGAGCAAATAGTAACTTTTCCAGGGGGTAAAGTGTAACGTCAGTGACTCGGGTGAATAGTGCTATGGGGACTCCCTTGCGAGATTTAATTAAAATTCTTTCAGGGGCCAAAATGAATAACCTGTGACTCAGTTGAATAGTACATTGTACTGCGGGTTGATTCTAGAAAGTCTAGGGGGCTCGAGGCAAAAGTGCTTTCCTTTTTCCTTTTCCCTTTTTCTTTTATATAGATTTTGGCTAGATCTTTGAAAATTAATATCTCATACTAGGAGACTCCAAAAATAGTAAAAGTGGACTTTTTGGAAACCTTGAGAAAAGATCTATGCAGTGGAGTCATAATATGTTAGATATTTGTAGAAGTTTTCTGATGTCTTTATTTAAGCTTTAAAAATGCTCTGAAAATGCTTATAAACTTGACCAGAGCCATATCTTGAGTTTTAGAACTCCAAAAATAGTGATTCTTATTTTGTTAATTTTATGATGACTTGTACTTGCTAGGAAAAATATTAAACACACTACTTATTCACTGTTTTCTTAAAGTTTTGATTGGACCTTGTTAAATAAGGAATTTACATTATATTGCTTGTTATTTTATATCTTGAGTTGTGCTGCTCCAAATGATGTGAAATTTTTATGGTAGTCTTTCCATGCTATGATTGTACTGTGGTATAAATTTTATGGTCATTGCTTATTGTATGCTCAAGTTATTGAGTTAACTTGTTTATGGCTTGATAAATAGCTTATAAATAAGATATCATTGATAAATTAGAAAATGCTGTTCCATTCCCTTAGTATGAGGTTGTTCTATCATTTTGATCTATACTATGGCCATGTGTTCATAGAAAATATTGAGTTTTAGATTTAACTTGCTCTCACATGATTTATTTCAATAGTCATTTGTCTTTTTCATAGAGGTTGATATACATGTTCAAATGGCTTGAAATTTGGACAGTAGGCTTTTGGTAGCATGTGTAGGCCACTATAATTTTGGTAGAATTTATTGAGTATCTTTATGATGTGGTCATAATTCCACCTAATGATCTAAATAAATTAAGAAAATGTATTACAAGAATTTATTTAGTAATTGACACTATGTTTTCTGATGTTCATTAGTCATGTATGAAATGTTGGTAAAGTTGGTTTTGTCTAATTATATGTTTGCAACGTAAGTTAATAATTAATTCTTGCAAATGAAGTTTCTGGACAGATCTGGAAACTTGGTAAAGTTCTTCATGATAATGTGCTTTATTGTGAAACTTGTTTATACAAAAGTTGTAGATAATTTGTATATCTAGCTTCTGTTAAGATTTGGTGGCATTTGGCCATGTGGTTTAGGAGTTATAGCTGTTTAAAGTTGGGTTACAGAATTGCTTGCTCTCTGTCTTGTTAGACCAGTTGCTGTGTTTATGTAAATTCGACATGTTAAACTTTGGTATGCTTGTTTGATTACTTTATGTATTGCACTTCTATGCATTCATACATAGCATTGTTGCACCTCATTTAGGTACGTTAGCTGAAGCACGTGAAGGACCTAAGGTGGAGCCAAACCCGAAGATGGAGTTGGTGGATCCATCCCGAAGATCGAAGGACCGGACAAGTGGTAGATTTGAAGATGCTCGCCAAGCGAACTCATCTGACATACTCTAACTTGAGTCGGATCCCAGGCAAGCCCCGGAGCATTATAAGCCTCCTATCTTTAAAGCAATTAATTCTATATATGTTATAAGTATTGTTGCATTAAGTGATAGGAGTTGGTTGGAAACCCTTGCTGCATTATATCATTCCTTGTCCAGATATATGAATCCTTGAATCCTACATAGATTAGGATCGAGTAGATGCTTAGCCCTGCTTTAAGCGGTAGAAGTCAGGTGATTTTCTGTCACCTGCGAGATATAGGGATATTCATATATGACACGGTTGGCTATATTTGCTATCGTGGAAAGGAACCTTGTGTTAATAAAATAAAATGAGACCGGGCGGGATGATGATAGTGAAGCGACAAGGCATGGAGGTCTTGGGTGTGAATCTATCCCCGTCTGAGTCATTTAAGGACCGATTCGCTGTACGTCCTTGAGTCATGTTGAACGCAGTCTAACACTTAGTTGGCCGGATAAGTCGTTCCGACCGCGAAGCCGAGTAATGTGATTCAGGCCGGAAATCGAATGGTAGGTTGCTTCTTGAAGGAGAGAAAGGATGTGCTTGGGGACATTGGCGTGAGACCAAGGGGGGGTTAGAGTCCCTATCACCTGGCAGAGTGTCGCCCTTGGGGTCGCGACATCATTCGGACCCGCGATTCCTGAATCATATGAAAAGGTGGCTTGTGCGACCCTGGCAGGGGCCTGCGCGGTGAGTGTTAGAAATACCCCTCCAGCTGGATAGGAATTCGATTCGAATCGCCGTCGCTCCCGGTTAGTGAGCACTTGACTTGAGCAGCGGCAACGTAGATTCCATTAAATTGAACGGATGGTTAATTGGATCACGATGGAAAGGTTGCCTCAATTTATACCTGCTATGGTTAATATTGTTTGCTCCTAATAAAGTGAGTGCTTTAGTACAGGTGCTAATATAGATGACAGGTTAATGATAATTTACTTGATGCTTAAGCATTAATGATTGATCATCTATATTAAGCTTTTATGCAAAATGTTGTCAAGCTAGCCCCAATTCATATCAGCCTTGCATGAGCCTTGGTGTCACCTTATTTCTGGTTTCTGACGGGTAAGTCTAGCTGAGTACTTTGTCGTACTCAGGGTTTTATCCCCACTTGTTGCAGGTTATGATGTATCATGGCGGCTGCAAGAGTTGGTTGACTCCTGCCGTAGAGGCGGAGTGTGATCATGGGCATGATCCTTCTTATTTACCTTATCTCTAATGTTTTTGTTGGAAGTCGACCGTGGTATTGGCATGTATTTGAAATAAGGTTAATGTTAGTTTCAAATTACCTTGCTTCCGCTACTTTTGAACTTAAGTTGTAATAACTATGTTGAACTCCGATGTATATTCAATTACTTGTGAAATGGTTGTAACATGTGACTTGTTATGTTGAATCACTACGATCTTGGCTTGTATGTTGGTTGGTTTGAAATCCCTCGTGATTTCATTGGACTACCGGAGTTATATGGGCTCAAGTGTGAGAATTTGATCACTTCGGTGATTGTTTTTATACTTGTGCTCTTATAATTTGGACGGTTCTGTTACAATGCCAATCCAGCTCAGTGCCAGCGGCGACGGCTCTGATCGCTTACCCTGAAACATTCAGAAAACAAGGTTTAGACTTAGGGGAACACAGAAGGCACTAATGAGCACAAGAAATATCTCATAATCACCAGGCAAACCACAACAACCACATGTTCAGCAGGGAACAAATCTGAAGAAATCAATCATTGAATCTAGTGGACTAAACCCTGAAGATCAAGCACAAATAGGGTAGGCAAGTGGCCATATCCATCCGCACTTGGTGGCTGGGCCTCTATGCAGCGGCATTTCCATTTCAAGGGGTAAACATATCCCACCAACGAATAGGGTAAACCATATAGCACACAAGAAAATAATCCACATAACATCACCAATTAATTAATAGTACCACTATTACCTCTACGATAGAACTGCACAAAAACTACAAACGAGAGTGTTTGCACTGCCAACACATTTCAACAAATTAGTGGCTATTGTGATCAGATTTGACACAGAACGAAGCATGGCAATTATTTAAATGGAACGAAGAATTAAACAAAACTCATATACGTTGGTGTAGTATGCAAGAGAAGCCTGAAAATCACGAAATCACATCTGAAAGAAAACAAAGGGTGCATTAGTATATTTATTTTGAGGATAGATTACTCCAAAAATGTCACAAATAGAATTAGGAGTTTTGTAATCTAAAGAAAAACACAAAAAAGAATTCCATTGAACTATTTTTTTTGGATCTAGAATCGCCTTGCAGGATGTATACCTGTCTCAAAAGAGGCAATAAGCACAGTATTACGAAGCCAAAATTGATATCAGAAGCATGTTGGATGGTCGTAGCTGCAGCACAAATAGAAGGAAAAATCAACATCATCATAGCAACGATCTGGTGTTCATCTCAATCGAATTCCATTATTGAAGTGGTCTACTACATGGCTAAATTGGATTGAACGACCATTGAGCATGCTGCCTATGTCCTACCTTGCAATAAGGAAAAAAGGACCAAAAGAAAGCAAACCAAAACCTCAGAGAAACTCATGTAGCGGGCTGACCCTCTCCAATAGTCATCTCTATCACCAAACTTCCCTCGCTCCACTGCATCTATCTGTTCGTCCCCTGTTCTGTCCTGCGATGCGTAAAGAAGAGGATGAGAGTAGGATAACCAAATCGCAGGCGCGCAGAACAGGCAGGCACCCGATGGAGGCCGCCAACCGCGGCACCGCGCGACATCCGGCCGCCGTCTGCCGGGATTCGGGAGCACAAGAACCAGAGGAGATGTGCTGGCTGCCGCAGGCTGCACACCGACCAGCCTCCGTCCGCGAGAGAGAGGGGATCTGGGGGAGGAGGCATAAGAGGAAGTAGAAGAAGAAGATGGCGATGTGCCGCCAGATACCGCTGCCGAGCTGAGCCGCTGACGCCGACGAGGAAGAGGCAGGTAGGGTTTCGTCGAGCGCACGCGGAGCACCAGGAGGACGCAGCGCCAAGGGAAGCACGCCGCCACGCCGGGAGAGAGAGGGAGAGGAAGGGAAGGCGGACCGACAGCGTCGCGGAACTCCGGAGCTGGAACCCAACCTGGGTACGAAGCCACCAATGTAAAATCACAGCAAACCAGAGCAAAAGAATCCCTCGCGGAGAGACGGGAAAATACGTGGAGCAGCGACGTACCAAGAAGGCGGAGGAAGCTGGAGGAGCAGCGAACAGCGAATCGAACGAGGTGGCAGGGGTAGCCCCCCGCTGGGCGGCCAACTGCGGCGGAGGTCCACCGGACGTGCGCAGGGAGGAACGGACGAGGCAACGGGGACGGTGACTGCCATGGAGAACCGGCGAGGTCGAGGAGAACGACGAGCAGCGGGCGGCGGTGGTGAAAGGACCGGGGTACGTGTGAGGAACCGACTGCGGAGGGAAGAAACGAGAAGGGCGGAAGTACGGAACCAATAAACTCTAGAGAGGTGGCGTCCGTGCGGCTGACCTGTGCCGGTCCAGAAGTCAGGCGGAGGCGAGGAGCAGCGAAAAGGTCCAGAAGCCAAGTGAAAACGAGAGTTACAGAAGGAATCAGTAAATACGAGAATAGTAAAATCAGAAGCCGATTTAGCTAGAAGTGTACGGGAGGAACGGGAGGCGTCGATTCTCTGGATCCAAGGAACGGTAAAGAAAAAAAGAAGACGTGGACACCGGTTCTCCTTTAGGAGCCCGCAAGGTTTGTAGAGTTTAATTATGGTATATGCGTTATAAGACAGTAACCTCTATTTAAATGTAATAATGAAATATATCAACAAAAATTTGGAAATGGAGATCATTGCCGGTTGAAGCAATTGACCGGACAGGGAGTATCATACTCTCAATGCAGGATATAGGCTTGACTTGACAGTGACCCTCATCGTATCACTACCAGATATAACCTTTGACCCTACAGTAACAGGAAAGCCCATTATTGTCGATTTCCCTTTGTTGGACTCAATTCCAACAGTGGTGCCTGGTTTGGACCCGACAATAATCCATGGATCCGGAGAGTACTCAAACATGATTCTGATGATTACTCCCTCTATCATGGAATATAGTGTATTATTATAACTTCTAAATTTTGTAGTGAAATATGAAACATTATATGTGGTGTCTATGTTCATATTTAGTGAAGTTTGTTAAAAAAAGGAAACCATAATTTGAGGAGAAACTCTTTAATTAGGTTTAATCCATGGGTGCATGGATCATTTGAGTCTTAAGTCATTTTAAAATTTTTAGAATGCATTATATTACAGGATGGAGGAAGTTGATCAGAAAGAACTCAAGGAGCTAAGGCTACACAGTTGGATAGTTCATAGTAGCAAGCAAAATCAAATATCTGATAAGCTACTTCAAAACAACCCATTTTCAAGATAATATGGCCAAGAGAACAGCTAAACAAAAGTGTAACTAAGGTATACAAATTGCTTTATAGAAACTAAAGTTATATGATTTTATATTATACATGGTTGCACAACCTAACCTCACCTACCATTATCATTAGGCAGCAATTTAGTTCAAATACTACAACAATGCAAAGGAAGTTCAAAATTCCAAACCCTCGCAAACTTATCAATTAGAGTCACTGGAGTATCTAAGCAGACATGACTTTAAGGCTACTAGTGATCACTTTAAGTCCAGAAAGGTCTCAACTCCATTATCATCCTTGGAGCTTGGGCAATCTAGAATCACCGCAATCGATGCGTGTTTGATGGGATCTCAGCTAGTTTGAATGGAGTTTAGAGTTCGTAGTTACATTTCTGGTGTTTAGCTAGGGCTCAACAGGTTTCTCATCTCCTCGCCCATATGGGTCCAGCATTAGTTAATTTGTTGGTCGAAGTTGTTTGGTGTTTGTAGTCTTTGGCAAGTTTCTTTTTCTTTTTCCTTTTCTTTTTGTTTGTGTGTTCTAGCTGTGTGGTGAGTTTGGGTGTTGTGGTTCGGTTCCATACCCTCTTCTTCTTAATATATTGATATGCAGATCTCTACAAAGAAAAAAGGCAAACCAAACACGTTCACTGAATGAAGAATAGTACTAATAATTTGCCGGAGAAAGAAAAATTAAAGGTATCATGTATGAATGGTCGCTTTTGGATTGCTCAACCAGGTGAGATTGGGCAAAGCCACTCTGCGGACAATCCGGAAAATTCTTCTCTAAGCAAGTCCATAATTCTAGTTATGTGAAAAGAACATGGTACATATGGTGTGGAGCATTGTCACGTCGCAAATCAAGAGGCCATTAGTTTCTGTAACCAAATAGATTAAACAGTAGAGTAGAAGGTCAAATGAAAATTTGCAGATGGTGTAGAATTTTGACGCCAAAGTACAAGTACTTCCAAGTTCCAACATGCTTAAAAGTATCAGACAAAGATATCACACATGGACTTAAAACTACATGGATTTCGGAGTAGCATAGCAAAAGTAACATCTCAAAAGCATGAAGCATATAACAACACCAAGACAGCAGAGAAACAAGAAAGGCTACTAAGTTTGCATAATCTCTAAATAAAAGCTCCATAGCTTGACGCATCAATTGTGATACCACATACCAGTGACAAAAATATATATCTGAACACCATAACTAGTCATGTGTGGATTCCACACTAGGCTATAGTTCCATCCTCTCTCGAAGCTCATCAATGATGGAAGGAAAATGCTGCACCAATTGAATAAAACCTTCAGTTAAGAAAACCTTCTTGAAATTTTCCCCAGCTGTAAAGAAGTCAATGCACTTGCTCTTTAACTCCAGGCAGCTGTACATCTCAGCACAGACTAAGGTGGTGCTAACAGTGTCGACAGACAAACCATCCAACAATCTCTGTGCACAGATGAGCTTCAGTCGATCCAATGCATACCGGTCAGCCGCAGCTAGTAGATGCCGCATCATCTCTAAGGGAGAGTCCCCGAGCTCATCGTCTCTAGGCAAGGCATCTGTGTATATAAACCGGAGCATGACTCTGAATGTGGCTGGAGCGCTGTCATAGAGGGTGATGTTTGACATAGTAGACTCAGCCATGGAACCGAGGAGCTCAGCTTTGAAAACGGGTGAACGGGCAGCAAGCACTGCTCTGTGTGCATGGAATGTCTCGTTGTCGATTGTGAATGAGACATCGGTCCCATCCATGCTATCCAGCAGCATACCAAAATGTTTTCCAATGTCTGAGGCTGCCATAGGAATGCTGACGTCACGGCTAACCATGACGGAGCATACCCAAGTGATGTGTCCCTCTGTCAGGAAATCCTTCTTTAGATCATGCCATGAAATCGACATACTAGAGATAAAGCCCCATTCAGCAGCATCCCTGCTACGGGGCAGAAGAACACGGGTCCTTAATGCAGACCTAGAACATGACTGACCGTTCTTGTTCAATAAAAAGATGTCGCAGATGGCCTTTCCACTTGTGGATGTGCTCAGCAGCTCCAGAAAGAGTGAGAGGTATTCACCGTTGTCAGACTCATCATCCCCTCTTGGATAGCAGACTATCCGCCACATGTCAAACGGAGAACGCGTCACAGTAGACTGCCTTGCCAATGGCAAAATGCTTGGTTTGCTCATAGTTTAGTCTGAATTCACGAGAAGCCGAATCAATATTCCGCTGCCCCAGCATTGTCGTGCGGTGTCAGTTGCCTGCTGCATAATTAGGAAGTAAATTGTGTATCAACAAAGTAGAACTTCTGGTAGTGTCTTGTAAGCTGGCACTCCTAGCAGGTTGTGGTGTGCGTTTAAACTTTATTAGTACTTCTGTTGCTTTCTATAAAAAGCAGAGTATTACCTCCGTCAAAAAAAAACTTAGGCCCTCTTTGGCATGGCTCCGGCGGCTCCGGCTCCCGCACCTGTCGGTCAGCCATGGGCCGATAGGTGCCAGGCGGAGCCGGAGCCGCGGAGCCCGAAAAACGAGCTTCTTCGGCTCCGCCTCTGTCTGTGAGAGAGAAAAGGAGGAGAGAGAAAAACGGCTTCGATAAACAGTAGCCACCTATCGGTCCATGGGCGGCCGACAGGTGCGGAGAGACGGAAGCCGGAGCCGCCGAAGCCCTGCCAAAGAGGGCCTTAATCAAATTGAACAACAAATCATCATAAGGTTAACAGTTATCTAGCACTCTTCTAGTCTTCTTGCTAATGCACATGGGCGAGACTAATTTTAATAATAAAAGAAATTTCCCAGAGAAGAGAAATCCTTAAGCAGAGGGGCCAAAATAGGGGGGCACAGGGCACTCACTGTGCCGCCGGAGGTGGTGGTACAACTCTGCACATCACCTGAGACCGACACCTGGTGATCCTGGACGGCGACGGGCTGGGGGCTTCTGGCCGAGTCGTGGTACGAGTCGACGTACTACGCCTAGCGTCCTCCGATAACCATCGCGTCTCTGGTCTCTCGCCTCCCTCTAGGGTTTGTCTTGCGACAGGGGTGGTGAGCGCCGTGCCGCGGTGGGCGTCTGGCCGCTGGCCGGGTAGGTGGAAGACCCTAAGAGGAACCGTGCTGACGTCAGACGTGCGTGCGATAGAGATGGGCCAACTGGGCTGTGCGTTTCTAACTCTCAAGTCCAGCGTAAGACTAACAAGGCAACAAAGCATGTTCCTCTCAATCTTCAAAACAAAAAAAGAAAAAAAGAACAACAAAACATGTACTCCCTCTTTTTTACATATCCTATTAGGTTTGTACTAAATTTAAAATTTTCAACATTGATCATCAGTTTTAAAAATATATAGTTTCACAACATGCGAATTATATATAATGAAAATATTTCTAGTAGTGAATTTAAAAATATAAATTTTATGTTATTAACACATATGGTTTTATAAATTCTCTTCAACGATTAAGATAGAAATGATTGACTTAGGGCAAAGCTAATGCGACATGTTTAAAAAACAGAGGGAGCATGTGAGAAACATATCTTTTGAGAAAAAATGCATATGTGAGGTAACAAATTTTCTCCACAATGGATTTTTTCTCACAAAAAATATAGGAAGGAAAAAAGACAGTATACAAAAGAGGAAAGAAAAAAAAAGACAGTCTACAAAAGAGGACTTATCTGTTATACTCCATTCCAAATTATAAGTCATTCTGGCTTTTTCGTAAAAGTTATGTATCTAGATATACACTATATCTAACACTATTTGAAACAAAACCAGAATAACTTATAATTTAAAACGGAGGAAGTACTTATGTGATTCTCTACATGAAAATTGGCAAAACACATGGCAATTTTGGATTAGAGTTTGGTTTTTCTAAATAGGGCTAACGTGGATAAGAAAAAGTAACAGGGCACCTTGCCTGAGTCAGAGCATTCTCGTTTCTAGGTATGGCTAGCGCCCGAACGTCCAGTTGCTAGCACCCATCTGGACGCCCCACCTGCTGCGCCTGCTCTGTCACCTGCGCAAGTTGTTGCACCTACCCCGCCTACTGTCGCTTGCCCGCCCACCCCGCGCCTGCTGCTGCACCTACCCGATGTTTGTACACTCGTTGACCGAGCTCGAACTACCACGACGAGATTGAGGGAGGGGAAGGGAGGGGAGGGGAGGGAGAGGAGAGGGTGAGGCACGGCACGCGAGGAAGGCATGAGGTAGGAGCCGAAGCCCTGTGGCAGGCCGCTGTCCGTCGGCCACCGACGCCATTCCAGCATGTGCAACGCCCGATCTACTTTTGAAATATTCAGATGAAACATTTGCAACATATGCAACACCAAGATCTATTTTTTAAACATTCAGATGAAACATTTGCAACATACATATGAAACACTTGAAACATAGGCTTGTAACATGCGTATTTTGTCATTGCAACATATACAACATCCTGATCTACTTTTGCAATATCCAGATGAAACACTTGAAACAAAAGGTCTAAAACGCCTAAAACACTTAAAACATATGCAACATCTAGATCTACTTTAGCAGCATCTAGATGAAACACTTGAAACAAAAGTCAAAAACGCCTGAAACAATGAAACACAGCGTTCGCGCGCGGCCACTGCCCGCCTGGTAGGGAATTGCGGTATAGATCGGCGAGGAGGAAAGGGAGCGGATGGAGGTTGCCCTTGCGGAGGCGCTAGCTGGAGTGGCAACGACGAGGCCCAACCTAGCAGGGAGGCCGATGAGGGCCGCCGCCCAGAGGGCCCTGTGAGGAGCGCCATCTCCTAGCCCGCCCCTCACTGTACTATAGTACTAGCAATAGGATTGCAGTCCGTGGGCGAGAAGATGAAAAGAAAGCGGAGGCCTCCAACGGCGAGCTTGGGGCACGACGCTGGGTGGGGCGGAAGGAAGTGGCGGGGATAAAGAGGTGCCAGCGCGGGCAGCCGTAAGGCGCTGTGGTGGGGAGGAGGAAGCGGATAAGGATGGAGGAGGCGCCGGCAGGAGGTGCGTGGCTGCTGCCGATTCGACTGGTGTGTAGATGAAGAAGGGATAAAAACAATTGGTGATTCTCTTTTTTTTTAATATAAGTACTCGTACTCTCTAGGAGTACTAGCCAAGTGTCGCAGGTGGGAACGAGCAGAGTGAGGGCGCGCAACGTCCTTTGACGCCTGAGTAAGATCATTATCCTTTCTTTTTTTACACCAAAAGCAATCCAAGAGCCGACAAGCGACGACCAGTAGAGAAGCTGGTGTGGGCGAAGCCTGTTCGACTCTGCTCTCCGCCACGTTGGAGAGCAGGTACGCGAGAAGGCGGTGCTGGTCCGCCGGATGCTGCAGGGGAGGAGCGCATGGGCGCATGGCCAGAACGGTCCTTTGGTTGGATTTGGACCGCTCTTGAGCCTTCTATATATATTCCATTCACTTGTATCAATGTTATGCATACATTTTGTTCTTGAACGACTACACTCTCAATCAGCTAGCATTCCAGCAAGCCCAATAAAAGAATGACTGTCAAACAAGTTCAATTTGGCTTCTGCGGACGCAATAGCCACTCCCCACTCGTATGTCTTTAGGTTCGCGTTCACAAAAATACATCTTCATTCTTCAACGACTATCGTGACCGCTTCTGAAAGGAGGGCATAAGCATCTTCAAGAAGCCGCTACGTTCTCGTCTGTCCTTGCTAACCTGTTCCTGTTGTAATCAGAGATATATCCAATAAATATGTTACTAAGGCCTTGTTCACTTCCCCATCCCAACCCAAAATATTTCCTCTTTCACCTATCACATCAAATCTTTCGACACCTGCATGGAGCATTAAATGTAGGTAAAAAAGATAACTAATTACATAGTTTGTCTGTAAATGTCGGGACGAATCTTTTGAGCCTAGTTAGTCCATGATTGGACAAATTTTGCCAAATAACAACGAAAGATGCTACAGTAACTTTTCACTTACTTTTCGCGAAGTAAACACACCCTAACGATGAATAAATATATACAGACAACACATACACATTGCTGTTTGTCTTATATATATGAAGATCATTGTGTGATTGTGTCTTGTACTCACCGTCAGCTTGCCGACCAGCAACGCAGCCGGCCGTCCCGTTTGATTAATATTCACGTTCTTTTCGCTGTCATCACGATTGCTCCTTCTTGGTCGCCTGCTCTTGTTCCTGTTGAAAGGGAAGACGATCACGAGCACCCTCTTCCAGCTCCAGTCGTCACGGCCGAAGCAACGCTGCCGGATCTCCTGCTGGCTCATCGCGCGCTCCAGCCGATTCACAGCTGCCTGCTGCCTCTGCCGCTCGTCACGACGAACACCAACTGCCTGAAATTAACGAGGCTTAACTAGCTTGCAATTATATTGAATTATTGAAACATGGGTATATGTGATGAAGAGTAACGCACCGTGCTTGTGTCCCGACGACGAGGAGGAGGAGGCGGCGGCGGTGTGGAGCTTACAGTAGCCGTGGTCGCCCCCGTCTGCCGTGCCGATGCCCTTAGCTGCCGCGAGTACTCCAGCAGGTCGGCCCGCCGGTTACTTTGGGATTTGCCGTTGTTCCGTCGTCGCCGCTGCAAGTCAGGACGACCACCGCCAAGCGAGTGATGGTGGTCGTGATGCTGGTGGTGGTGGTGATGCCCAAGGCCATGCGACGAGGACGCCGTGGAGGTGGAGGTGGAGCCACGGCCACCGCGATCCCTTGGTTGCGCCACGTAGAACGTCACCAGCACAGGCCTCCCACCCTGCTGCTGCTGCTGCTGCCTCCTCTTGTTCTTGCTCATCTTCATCCTCAAGAACCCAGATGTGGTAGAAGTCTAGCTAGCTCGTCGATGTCTAGTTAGCTAGACGCAGCGAAATATGTACGCTCTGCACTGAATGATGTTCCACGGTGCTTCGGAGAATTCGAAGACACAAGTACGTGCGGCTCCGGCCTCCATCAACTATGAATCCGGGGTATCGATTGGTGCCCTGCGAAGCTGCGCTTCCTGTAACTGCCAAAAGGCACCAGAGCTTTCGGTTCAACCAAACCCATGTTAGACAATATATGCACTATTTGGTTCTAATCTGGAAACAATAAGATAATAACATGCTGTTTTGTAGTCTCCACCGTGCATACTGACTAAATTGTTGCATCTCTCTGTTCCTTTGCTGTTTGGATAACGACAGCTTCATTGGTCTTGGATATTTTTCGAGAATAGCTGTAGTATTGGATTGGTCGAAAGGTCCGCCCGCATTCATACATCAACTTTGTATGAAGTCTTTTTATTAGTTAGGAGAAAAAAAGACATATTCAAGCCTCTGAACTGTTTGGTCTCTACGATCGACTGCACACACACAACCAAGCTTTCAGAACATTTTCATCAGCTCAATCGGCTGATCTTCTGAACATAAATATGAGGGAAAAGAGTACAAAACCGGAAGGAAGAATAAATCAAAAACAAAGTCTATTGTTACTCTTTCACTCGTTATTGGCAAATAGATCCGTTGGTAACCAAATTTCACTTTTTTTAGTTTATTTACAAGTTTGAGTAGGCAATTTATTTAGTCCAAGTAGTTAAATTTAACTTTAATTCGGCTTATAGAAGTCAAATTTGATATTGTAATGATTAAAGCTCTCACGGTCTACTATGTCTCATGGACCAAACCAAACCCAATACGCTCAGGTTGGGCTGGGCTCACCACCTCCTGTTTAAACCCATGACATATGAGTTTCCTTATGTTTCCAAAATATATTTCTTCCTCACTACTCCCTCCATCCCAAATTATTAGACGTTTGACTTTTTTGATATCAAGTTTGACCACTCGTCTTATTCAAAAATTTATGCAAAATATCAATTCTTTTAACATGGCTTGGTATATTAATAAAAGTTCCTCAAGAATGACTTAAATTTGACTATGTTTGTACAAATTTTTTGAATAAGACGAATGGTCAAACTTGCGATCAAAAAAGTTAAACGTCTTATAATTTGGGACGGAGGGAGTATGCTCAAGTGTTTTTAACAATAACAGGATTCCAAAGAATCTGTAGTTGACAGTGGTGACAACACACGTGTCACTGAATAAGAAAATGGGAAAATAAAAATGTGTGTGTGAGAGAGAGAGTTTACAACTCAGCTCTTACAAAATATACAGGGACAGTTGTAGCTAATAGCTGTTCGAAATACTCCCAGGCTCCAGTGATCAATAAACATCTACTCCCCCCATTCCAAATTATAAGTCATTCCAAGAATCTTGGAGAATCAAAGTCTCTTAAGTTTGACCAAAATTATAGAGAAAATTACAAAAATTTATAACATCAAATAGGTATACTATAAAAATATAATTAATGAAGAATCTAATGATACTTAATTGGTGTCATAAATATTATTATCTTATCATATAAATTTAGTCAAACTTGAGATCTTTTGACTCTCCAAGATTCTTGGAATGCCTTATAATTTGAGATAGAGGAAGTAATTGTTTAAAAAAAAGATCAATAAACATCTAGCATTTGTTTTTACAACAATAAACATCTAGCATTGTTCTTTTGTTGTCCACAGACTGTCCAGAAAAATAACCGAACATAATGTTCAATATGAGTAGTAATATGATTAATTAATTACATAACAATTTCAATCTGTGATTTCTCAGGTGATGTAAAAACAGCGGCCAAAAAAATCATGCGACCTCATCGGTTTGACAAAAACATTCAGAGCCTTCAAACAGCTTGGCATGCAGTCGAAGCCCAGCTGGAAATTTGCCAGCAGCAACAATGGTGCAATAGTGCTTTACGACATACAAATACATCCTACATACTTTGAGTAGATCAGAAAGAACTTATGGAGACAAGTTACATAAACGAAACTAAACATCCCACAACTTCAAGCATAATCCAGTTTCAGGGCAGACAGACCGACAGAGCAGGGACAAGAGAACAGAGAGACAAAAGCTTAACTAAGCTATAGGAATTTGCTATTATCCATGTCCTGAGTTCTGTGACCATATCCTCAACGTCGCCTCATTTAACAGTATAGGCAGAAACTTAGTTCAAATACTACAAGGAATCAAGTTTAAAGTTCCAAACGCTCAAAAACTTATCAAGCAGCAAACACCATGATAAATAAGAGAGCATGATCCTAAAGCTATACGCATGATCACTGAACTAAATGCATGGTCCATATGGGGATGCCGACAGAGTTAAGTGATCAAGATAGGTGATAATAACAAAGTAAATATCCCAAAAACGAGCTCAGCCTCATGACCGGCACCGGACAGGACTAACAAACACAGAAACATCCATACAAACACACAATTGGGCTACTGATGCATAAGGACCATACATTTGCACCTGACCTGAGCAGTAGAAATAACCTCCAACGCATCACCATCACATGTATCATTAGCACATTGCATACTTAAACAAATAATGTGATAAAACAAGTTCTAAGCTCTAGTACGCTTCATCAAAATATATATAAGGTAGCAGTGACCAAAATATCTGAACACCATACTAATAATGGACATTAATGCCGGCCTGAACTATATACATGGAGATGAATTGCAATGATGTCATGCCACAGGCCTCTCTCGCAGCTCAGCAATAATGGATGGGATGCACCAACTCCACGAAACCATCAGTTGACATAGCCTTCCTGAAATTTTCTTCCATGGCAAAGAAGTCGATACATAATCCAGTTTCAGGACAGACAGACCAACAGAGCAGGGACAAGAGAACAGAGAAACAAAAGCTTAACTAAGCATATGAATTTGCCACTATCCATCCATGTCCTGAGTTCTGTGACCATATCCTCAACAACCTCGTCTCACTTTACCAGTATATGCAGCAACTTAGTTCAAATACAACAAGCAATCAAGTTTAAAATTCCAAACGCTTGAAAACTAATCAAACATCAATCACCACAATATATAAGCAGAGCATGATGCTAAAGCTATGATTGATCACGACCAAATAGATGCGGACAAGCAATAATGGAGTTAATATCTCAAAAGCGTAAACCCAGCTTCATGACTGGACAGGACCAACAAAACACCATACAAACATGCAATTAAGCTATTGATGCATAATAACCATATATTTGCACCTGACCTGAGCAGAGGAAATAACCTCCACTGCATTACCATCACATGTATCATTAGCACATTGCATACTCAAATAAATAATGCGATAGAGCAAGTTCTAAGCTCTAGTACGCTTGAAAACATATATAAGGTAGCAGCCACCAAAATATAAGAACACCGTACTAACAGTTGCCATGGATGCCTAAACTATATACATGGAGATGATTTGCAGTGATGTCACGCCACAGGCCTCTCTCGCAGCTCAGCAACAATGGATGGGAACTGCTGCACCAACTGCACGAAACCATCAGTTAACACAGCCTTCCTGAAATTTTTCTCCATTGCAAAGAAGTCAATGCACCTGATCTTCAACTCCGAGCAATTGTACATTTCAGCACAAGCTAAGGTAGCAACAACTGTATCGACAGACACAATGTCCCACAATTTCTGTGCACAGCTAAGCTTCAGCCTATCCAAAGCATACCGGTCAGCCGCAGCTAGTAGATGACGAATCATTTCAGAGGGGCACTCACCAAGTTCAGCATCTCTAGGGAAGGTGTCCGTGTACATAAATCGGAGCATGAGTTTGAATGTAGCAGGAGCAATGTCATGTAAGGTGATGGATGCCATCTTGGCCTCAGCCATGGAACCAAGGAGCTCCGCTTTGAAGACCGGAGAGCGAGCAGCAAGCAATGCTCGGTGTGCGTGGAACGTCTCATTGCCAATGATGAAGGACACATCCGCCCCATCTGCAATGTCCAGCAGGGTGCCTAGATGTTCTACAATGTTTGAAGACGGTACAAGAATAGAGCGGTCATTTACGACCATAATGCCACATATGATCCTGATGTGTCCATATTTTACATGATTTTCTACTAGATCAGTATGTGTGACAAACCGAAACCAACCCCAGTCTTCCATTTAGAACAGATGAACCCCTGTCCTTTGCTGAGCAGTTAAAGATGGTTGCCCATCCTTGTCCATCAAGAATACCTCGAAGATGGCACTCACAGAAAGTCTGGGTTGGTTCTCTAGCTCGACGAACACGGAGAGATGCTCGCCGTTGTCAGAGCTCCGAATTCCACATGGAAAGCATGTTATCTTCCACGTGTGGCCGCCAGCAGAGAAGGGGTCAGAGTAGACAGCCTTGCCAACAGCGAGGTGCTTGGTTTGCTCGTAATCTAATCTGAATTCGTGGAAACAGAAATCAATAGGATGGTCCTGCATCCCAGATGAGTAGACAGCCACAGGCCTTTCTCGCAGCTCAGCAACAATGGATGGGAACTGCTGCACCAACTGTACGAAACCATCAGTTAACACAGCCTTCCTGAAATTTTTCTCCATTGCAAAGAAGTCAATGCACTTGATCTTCAACTCCAAGCAATTGTACATTTCAGCACAAGCTAAGGTAACAGCAACTGTATCGACAGACACAATGTCCCACAATTTCTGTGCACAGCTAAGCTTCAGCTGATCCAAAGCATACCGGTCAGCCGCAGCTAGTAGATGACGAATCATTTCAGAGGGGCACTCACCAAGTTCAGCATCTCTAGGGAAGGTGTCCGTGTACATAAATCGGAGCATGGGTTTGAATGTAGCAGGAGCAATGTCATGTAAGGTGATGGATGCCATCTTGGCCTCAGCCATGGGAATCAAGGAGCTCCACACCGAAGAGCGAGCAGCAAGCAATGCTCAGTGTGTGTGGAACGTCTCATTGCCAACGATGAAGGACACATCTGCCCCATCTGCAATGTCCAGCAGGGTGCCTAGATGTTCTACAATGTTCAAAGGCGGTACAGGAATAGAGCGGTCATTTACGACCATAATGCCACATATGATCCTGATGTGTCCATCTTTTACATGATTTTCTACTAGATCAATATGTGTGACAAACCGAGACCAACCCCAGTCTTCCATTTGGAACAGATGAACCCCTATCCTTTTCTGAGCTGTTAAAGATGGTTGCCCATCCTTGTCCATCAAGAATACCTCGAAGATGGCACTGACAGAAAGTTTGGGTTGGTTCTCTAGCTCGACGAACACGGAGAGATGCTCGTCGCTGTTAGAGCTCCAATTTCCACGTGGAAAGCATTTTATCTTCCACATGTGGCCGCCAGCAGAGAAGGGGTCAGAGTAGACAGCCTTGCCAACAGCGAGGTGCTTTGTTTGCTCGTAATCTAATCTGAATTCGTGGAAATGGAAATCAATAGGCCGGCCCTGCATCCCAGCCGATTGGTGTCGCTTGTCCACTGCACAATCGCGAACCAAACTGAGTCTCAACCAAAATGGCAAGGAAAATTAACGATCAATCATCACAATGTCAGCAGTTTCTGAAGCAGAAATTCAGACTGAAAAGTGAAAAACTAAACCCCAGTTCCCTTGAGCTGCAAGAACTGGAGAGGACAAGAAGGGGCAGATGTACTCACTATCTAGCCGCCGGACGTGACGGTGGAATGGTTCCTGCCTGCTGGTTCAGTCGACCGAGGACCGGAGATGAGTTGCGCCGGCCGGTCCTCTGTCTTCCCGGCTTCCCAACTTAGGTCCTCCGGTCGCGTACATGGCCCGGTCGCCACCCTCGGCACCTCCCCCTCCGCGACTCACAGCGAATCCCTCCCCGACTCTGTAGCGCCCTTGCCTCTCGCAGCAAGCCTCCGCCGGACCTCGCTTCTCTCGCCGCCGTTAGGGTTCCTCTTGTGGCAGCGTGGGCTGCCGGCGCAAGAGTAGGGGGAGCGTGCGAGTGAGAAGCGTTAAACCCCACGGACCACCTGGGCTGAACTGGGCTGGACAATGTTCAGACTTCAGATGTGACCTTTTTTCAGAATTGATTGGGTGAGTACGTTCGGACGACGTCGGACGCACCTGCGACCCGTCTCGCCCGACCCCGCTCCCCCTCCCCTTATCCATTCGTCAGACGACGCGCACTCACTCGCGCGGCGCTCCACTCCTCACTCGCACTCACCCCGCCCGGCCCCGCCTCGCCCTCTCATCCTCTCTTCGCCTCTGCGCACCGTCCTCCGCCGCTCCCTCCCCTTTCTCCGGCCAGCGCCGTGTGCCCGCATCCTCCGGCCTTCCCTGTGCGCCTTCGTGCTTCCTCACTCTCGCTCTCGTTCTCTCGCCAATGTTTCTCACGCTTGCTCGCCGGGGGCCTCCGCCAAGGCGGATGCGGTGGCAGCGGCCATGGATCCGCCGGATCCGGCGATGGCAGCTGTGGATCCGGCGGATCCGGCGGTGGCGGTCGTGGATGCGGCCGGATCAAGCCCATGTACCTCTTCTCTTCCTCCTCTGTCCTCTCTCTTCCTCCATGAATCTGGATCTAAGGCTCCTCCCCCCTCCTCCTCTGCTGACTCCTCTTTCTTCGTCGTGCTCCTCTTCCTCTTGCTTCTCCCCCTCCTCCCTCTGTCGTTTTGTTTTGCAGTGGTGTTTTTAGATTGTTCCAATATCCTGTCTGTTGATGTTGCAGTAGTATACTCTTCGTTGTTTTGTGTTGTTGCAACAGATAAATTTTATTTGTTGCAATAGATTTTTGTCCATGTTTCAATTCGTATTTTTGCATTGTTTCATTATTGATTTTTTATGTTTCAGTAGCTTTGTTTTCGTTGTTTGCAGGGGCGGTTCGGGGGGAGCAAGCCGGCGGTGGGCGGAAGTGCTGGGTCCGGTGAGGCGGGGCGGATATGGACGCGCGGGGGGCTGGGGGTGGTTGCCTCCGTGGTGGGGGTCCGATTTCATTTGTTGCAGAAAAAGAGTTTATGATGTTTTCAGTACTATTGTTTCAGATGTTTCAGTATATTTTTCAAATGTTTCACTACTATAATTTCAGATGTTTCAGTATTATTTTTTCAATGGTTTTAGTACTATTGTTTCAGATGTTTCAGCATTATTTTTTCAATGTTTCAGTACTATTGTTTCAAATATTTCAGTACTATCTTTTCAATGTTTCTGTTCTTGTTTTTCACCAGTTTTTTCTGTTTTGTTTCATTGGGTGTTTCTGGATGTTTCAATTGTTTTTCTTTTTTTGGTTCTCTAGTTTCCCCCTTGTTTTTGTTTCAATAGGAGTGTTTCGTTTGTTGCAGTAGCATCTATTTTTCCCTGCTGCATCTGGGGGGCGGAGTATGGTGGTGAACCGGTGGTGGGGGGGCGCAGATGTGTTGCGGGCGGTGGCAGATCCGTTCGCGAGGGGTGGGGGGCACGCGCTTCTTCGTGCGGGGGTGGGGCGGGGGCTCGCGGGGGATCGTGCTTTTCTCTCTCTGTGCGGGGCGAGGCGAGGGGTCGGTTCTTCATCTTTTCATTAACGTTCTTCGGAGGAGCGGGGCTGGGGCAGCGTCCGGCGCTAGCGCCCGGATCCGGACGTCCAGGCGCTAGCAGGCAGCAACTTCAGGTGTGACTTGGATGAGCCAACTGGCTGCCAACTTTCCCAGTCCAAGGCGTCTTGGATTGGTAGGCTCCAACAGTTTGGTAAAACGGCTCCCAATCTTGAATTCTTTTTTTGTCTATAGATGGGCTCCAACAGTTTTATATACCAAGCTGCCAATCTTAATCTTTTGGTGGATAATAAAAAAAAAGAAAAAAGTTCACGTTACCGTCTCAACTTTTGCGAAAGTCTGCTTTTTCTCCCTGAACTCTAAACTGGGTAAACCACCTCCTGAACTTTTAAAACCGTTTATTTTACCTCTCTAACCGCTTATAAACGATTTTCAAAGGAGGTTTTGTCTTTTTCTTTTTTATTTATTTCGGCTGAATTTTTAAAAAATCATAGTAAATCACTGAAAAATCATAAAATAGAAATTCCTATTTTGTTGGACTCAACATGAGTATATCTACGTAGTGAACATATAATATGGTATGCTTTAGTATAAATTTTTTGCTATAGCTTTAGATCTATGTTTTTTATAATTAATTCATAATTGCAGTTTCTACGGTCCAATTGTAGTGAAAATTTTATGGTAGGCTAATTATTGTATACTTGAACTGTAGTAAACATTTCATACTCATTGGATCAAGTATAACTTAGTTATAGATTTATTTAGGTGTATTTTTGTTAAAAAGTATTTATAAATCTATAACTAAGTTATACATGATCCATTACTACAGTTCATGCATACAATAATTAGCTCATCATAAAAATTCATCACAATTGGACTATAGAAACTACAGCTATGAATTAATTACAGAAAAGCATAGATCTAAATCTACAGCAAAAAAATATGTACTAAAGCATACCATATTATATATTCACTGTGTAGATTTACTCATGTGGAGTCCAACAAAATTGAATTTTTCATTTTATGATTTTTTAGTGATTTACTATGATTTTTCAAAGATTCAGCCAAAATAAATAAATAAAAAGACAAAACCACCTTTGAAAACCGCTTATAATCGGTCAGGGAGATAAAACGAACAGTTTTAAAAGTCTAGGGAGGTGGCTTATCCGATTTTAGAGTTCAGAGAGGAAAAACCGATTTTCGCAAAAGTTGAGGGAGGTAATATGGGCTTTATTTCCTTCAACAACTCCCTGCTCAATCTATCCGTGCTTAGAAAAACAGAGGCAACCATGCGCAAAAATACGTGAACAACCGCTACTCCTTATCACGGAGTGGCAGTTTTTTTTTGTTGGACACAACATCGCCCTTACCGTCACTGTTTAGAGGTTCACCGGAACTAAATCTCCTACCAATATTTTCATATATGAGAATAATGAGAAGTAGAATAGAATGGATATTCTATTTTATAGGTCCTGACCGTGTGTTCAGGGATGGCTTATTCTGAAGGCACAAAACTATATAGCATATAACACTAAGCTTACTGTATCGACCTCAAATCTCAAAAGTGCACTATTTATAGGCAAAATTCCGGCAAATTCAATAAAGTAGCCTTAACTAAAGTTAAAAATTATAATCCCCTGTATGAAAGAAATCATGTACCATGGGCTGGAGTTTTTTTTTTTGAGCCTCAACCCTTCGCCGGACCTCGTGTCTCTCACCGCTCGCTAGGGTTCTCTTGCGGTAGCGTGGGCTGCCGGTGCAAGAGTAGGAGGACCGTGCGAGCGTTAAACCCCACGGACCATTAGACGGGCTGGGCTGAAATGGGCTGAACAATGTTCAAACCTCATATGTGACCCTTTTTTCATTGATAATGATATACAACAGGCGTCTGGACAGGGACAGACGAACCCGACCTGCGCCGAACCCAACCTAACCCACCCGTGGCATGCCGCCTCCTGCATCCTCCTTATCCTTTTCTCGACCGCTCATCCCACAGCGCTCGCGCCCTCCCATTCTACTGCCGCCTCACCCGCCAGCCGGGACGGACGCCACACGCCGCGCGCCAACTCGCTGCCACCCCGTCCGCCCACTGGCGCTCCCTCCCTCCCTCTTCCCCCCTCCGCGATCTCCATTGCTACCCTACGCCCCAAGTGACCTGGCTCCCGCTCCCCCCACCAGAGACGAGGACGACAGCAGCGGCTCCGACGAGGTAGGTCAGTCCTCCACTAGATTTGAGCCTTCTCCTCTGGATCTAAGCCCTCTTCCTCCTTCTCCTCCTCCTCCTCCTCCTCTGGATCTGAGCGATGCGGCAGTGGCCAGGGTTCTGGCGAACTCTGGGAGTCCTATTCTCTAATCCCTCTGCCGAGCTTGAAGGTGATGAGTCAAGGTTGAAGCAGCCTACACCTTGAACCCATCCCCTCGTTGTTTTGTACGTTCTTGCTGTTTCTCTGTGTTGCAAGGGGATTTTTAGGATGTTGCAACAGATGATTTTCGAATGTTGCAATAGGGTGATTCCTATATTGCAAAAAAGGAGTTCTAATGTTGGGATTTGTATTTTCTCCCCTAATGTTGCAACAAATGCTTTTAATTGTTGAAATTACGTTTTTCAAATATTGCAGCACTGAAAGCTGATTTGAGATGTTTTCCATTTCCATGTTTCATGGTTGATTTTGCGATGTTGCAGTATTACTGTTTGAGATGTTGCAATATATTTTTTTTCGATTGTTGCAGTACATAATTTTCGATGTTGCAGTACATATTTTTTTCGTTGTTACACTGTATAGTTTTGCGATGTTGCCGTTTTTTATATTCTGATGGTGTACCACATAGTTTACATATCTGGCGACGTTGCACTTGAAAATGTTTTGTGCTCTTGGGACAGGGTGCAATGGGGAATGGGGCGCGGTAGGGGAACCGGCGTCCACGTGACCGGCTTGAGCTCGGCCCAGCTACGGCCCAAGGCTGAACCGGCGTCCACGGCTTCCTCAGCACCGAGGCTGACAACGGGTCCCGCCTGTCATCCCCTTCCCCTCTCCGACCGATGGTCAAAGGTGGCCGTCGGCGGCTATTTCACCGGCGGCGAGATCCTTGGTGGTGCTAGCTGCCTTCGACTACTGTCCGGTCTTCACCGCGCACCCTGACAACTCAAGATGGGGTCCTATGGCTACGCAGCACAGGCGCCGGCGATCATGGCGGCTCCAAGCTGCTCTGGTGCGGCGGAGCACCGGCTACAGCGCGATAGAGGTTAAATGGGGAGCTCGGTTAGCACTAGCAGCTTACCCTGATGACGACGAGGCGCTTGACTATGGTGGAGAAGCAACGGGGATGGCTGCCAACGGGAAGGCGGCACGATGGCGTTCGGTGGCCGTCGAGGAGGAAGACAATGGCCTCCGGTCAACCTTGAGGGAGAGCCGCAGCACCAGCGAGCTAGGCGAAGGCACAGGAACAAAGCGAACCCGGTGGTATTTGCAGCTTGGGCGGAGACGGTGTACTAGCAGCGGCGGCGAGCGGCGAAGTGAGGACAGCGGCTTTGGCAAAGCAGGGGAAAAAGAAAACGCGATGGCGGCGGCTCTGGCTTTATAGCCGAGGTGAGGCAACGGGAGAACGACACGCGCGACAGCCCGGCCATTGCGAAGCAGCAGTTGGCGGTCGCGGGCACGCCAGGAAGCGGTTGGAAGGTCACCGGCGACGGCGGGAGGTGGCGGCATGCGGTTGGTGACGATTTTGAATTATTTACCGAAATGCCACTGGCAAAATTTTATAAATTACTCTCAAATTTTTTAAAGAAGTTGAAAATCTGTAAAAACAAAAGTTGCTCCATTTTCCAAGTTCTACAACTTTCTCAATATAAACATTTTCAAATTCGGCCTAGATTTTGAAATTTGAATTTGAATTTAAAAGGGGACATTTTCTGAAAATTTGTAAATTCAAAATTACTTTGAATTTTATATTGAAAATTCAAAAACTCAAAACACCAAAGTTGTACATCTAGGTAAGACCTACAACTTTGCTATTCAAAATATTTTCAAATTATGCCTCTATTTTGAAATTGGATTAGGGAGATGAAAATGGGTCAAAATTGAGATTTGAATCTTTTCAAGATTACTCCAAATTTTACACTGAAACTTTGAAAACTCAAAACACCAAACTTATAACCCTCAAAAAGACCTACAAACTTGGTTTTAAACTTTTTCCCAAATTTTGCTTAGATCTTGAATTATTCAAAAAGGGGTAAAATCAGGGTTTTGCATTTTAGGGTTTTCGGGAAACATTTGATCATTTTTTAACTAAAATATGATTAATTATTTATCCCTAATAAAACATCATTTAATGTGATAAGCAACATGACATTATTAACATGTTAAGCAGTCTAGTAAAAACAACACATCAAATTACTATTGTATTGAAACATGTGAAACATATATATGAAACATGAAACATTTGAAAGCTATACTTGAAACATTTTCTTGCAACATAACAGGGTATTTGAAACATATGCAACATGACTAAAGTAACATGTGCAACATGAATGTATTTATGGTATGTCATTTGATGTTTATGCTTGATGATGCTTCATTATCACGTTTTAATTATTTCTTAACATCTGGGATGTTACACTAGGATAGCCGTTTTTTTATAAGAAAATCATATGTGACTTGTATGAGCCTACCGGCTGCCAAGTTTTTCAGTCCAAGGCGTCTAGGTGGGTGGGCTGGACAATGACAATGATCAGACTTCAGACATGACTTCGAGGAGGAAAAAGTCCTTTTCACCCTCAATTTTTATAGTCGTTCGATTTCTTCCTCATCTATAAAACTTCCTAATCTATAAAACCGTTTTTTGGTAGTTCATGGAGTAAATAAATAAATCAAATCGTCTCATATTTCCCTACGTCACATCAGCTAAGAGGAGAGAGTAGGAGAGGGGTAAATCAAACTAAGCTCAAGGGTAAGTCAGGATTATATTTTTTTTTCCAAAAAATTATCCAGATATTTTTGAAAAGTTATGCAATTAATTCCCGTATAATCATATTAAAAATTCATAGAAAATTGGATTTAGCTCAGAATATTTTCTCTAAAATCGTCCTCTATCTTATGGCGCATAAATTGGGATTAATTAAATCTTATATGCACTCCTTTGGTGCTTATTTGCAATTGTAGATGTTCTAGTTATCTAGAATAGTTAGTCTTCGTTGGTGACCCAGTGACCTTGATGACAACACAATTGCCATGTAACAACATCATGCTTAATAAGTGTCACTCGATCATGTTCATGCTAGTTGATCCTATTTGTACAAACATTGTGTCCAGTATGCTTCCATTTAGATTTTCCTGCCACACTACGCTCTATAAGTCATTCTATTCAAACTTAATTAAATTCATAAAATTTAATCAAATATATTAAATGCAAGTGCTTGCAACCACACATGTTAACACATGTATTTTGAAAATTTATCCAGTGCAGGGAACTATCACCCACTGTAGTCCAAACGACACTTGTACACAGAGGCGGAACCAGCGATTTTGATTAGGGGGACAAATATGATCACATTTTTTAGTGTGATAAAATATACATAATTATATGTTTTAACATTTTTTAAAAAATTACACCATTTATAATCAAAATCATAATATTTTATAATAAAAATGGGTGAAAATTGATATTTTTTGTGTTGTAAATTTAAATATTTATATAGGTATTAACTGAATCTACAGTGCTTAGGGGGGGCACGGCCCTGCTAGCCCCCTGGTTACGCCTCCGCTTTTACATAGTCCGAACGATCATTATCGACTAATTATATTATAATGAAAACTTTTACTAGCAAATAATAAACACTAAAAATGAGTCCATTAAGATTGAAAATAATTTCAAGCTGGACACCATAAGAGTGGATGCACTTGGCCAGATCTGAGAGTGGGCAGAGAGGACCGGAGAGAGATCTGGGTGACTAGGTGGGATAGTGGGTTGGGGTGCCTTACCGTGTGTTTGGTTGGAGAGCGGGGCGAGCCGGGTCGGAGCGAACCCATTCCCGTGGCTGTTTGGTTGGAGGATGGGAGGGTTGGGTTGGCTCCAGGGTGGAATATTCCTCTCAGATGCGGGTTGGCTCCGTCCGTCAAAATCTGAGGGACGGAGCCGCTCCAGCCGGGTTGGCTCCTTTAACACGTGTTTTTATTCAACTTCCTTCAACCAAACACTAAATGGGTCGGTTCCGTCCCCAAAATCAGAAGTGCAACCAAACACTGGACGGGTTGGCTCCGTCCCCAAAACTGGGTTGGATCCAACCCAACCCACCCAACCCCCAACCAAACACACGGTTAGGGTTTATGTGGTTTATTGGCGGTTGGACCTTAGACTTATTTTTTTCAAGAACGTGCACAGCACGTGTTTCATTAAGAAGAAGTTAAGAGTCATACACGCCCAATATCAGATTATGGCGAGATGCTATTAGTGATGAGGTTGAACACAACAAAAGGCACCGTCAGGTGGTGAAAAAAACTAGTTGTACTAACTAAGAAACCGACGTGCGACTGAAAAGAGTGGTGATCCTAGTGGAAGATGGACCGAGCTGTGCGACATGGAGCGACGATGGAACGCTCAAGACGCCATCGGCGTCGACCGTCCCTTGCACATCGTGGCCACGGTGAAGAGCTCGTGTATGGCCGCGCGCTTTGAGGAAGACAGCGGCTCAGCGAACGTTTCGTGGAAGCGCGCAGCAGTCGCTGCATCCGGCATGGTCGGAGATGAGCGAGACGCAGACGCCGATGCAGGCTTCCACCTCTTGAGCATTACTCGCTTGGCTTGGTTCTTCGGCTTGGGGTCACGGTACACGGATTTGGTGGCGAGCCAGTCACTATGGTAGGGCACCAGGTTCTCTTCACGGGGGCGCGACACGCGGAGGCGACTGGATCCGCGGCTGCACTAGCGGCAGCTTCAGACCTGCAATGAACTCCGGGACGGTCATCGTCTGTACTGTGGGCGTACGGCAACAGACGGTCGACAAGTGCGTGGGCTAGCGTCCACTCCGTGGGCTTGGACAGGTGAATGGAGGCCCAGGTCGTGGTGAGCCGAGGGCGACTCTTGGATTGTAGGTTGCATTGTGGGGTCCGACTCTGTTTGAAGTGGCCCACTTAGATTCGGCCCATGGCCGTCTCATTCCTTTCCAAGCTGGGGCAGACGGTGGTGTGAGCGACTAATTGTCGGACAAGGTGCCCATTGTGTCAGCGGCCACCTGTGTCGACACTGGATCTCCTCCACGATCAACGGGCGGAATGGCGGGCCATGCCATGTGATCATGGTATTCAGCTACCAGATGAGCTGTCCACGACGTCTACGAATGGCCGCTTTGTAGCGCCATGTCCGGCTCCGAAATTGAAAGCAATCGGATGGCAGCCCCCGGCTTTGGCAAAGCGCACTCTGCGATTGCTGTGTCGTCGAAACAGAGCATTGGATCCAGCCTGGACGGCGCAATCTCCGGCAACGTGATTTGAATTTCGAAATCAGGGGGTAGCTGTAGCAAATAGCAACTGAGAGGCGGAAGAGGACACCGGACCCGACGTCAGCTGCTTACGCTTCGTCCTTCCCATCAGGATTGGCCCAGAGCACCGAGCACCGAGGACCGACAACCGGAAGCAATGGGTGCCTGCTGGAACGTCGGACCCCGCCCGGGACCCAGCTGCGGTTTTGGTGCATCGCCGGAGTCCCGATCGCCACCGCCACCGGAACGGAGCTGCCGCGGCCACGTCCCGGACCTTCGACGTCGCGCTGCTCGCCTGCTTTGAGCAGCGGCGCGAGTGGTTGGGCCGTGCTTGCAATCATGAGCGCGATGCCCCGCAGCCCTGCAGTGTAGGCAGCGCAACGGGAAGTGACGATTGGCGGCGACGTGGTCACTGGCCAAGCAGTCGAAGCAGAGGCCGACAAGTGTGGAGGGAACGGGGTGGGGTCGCGACACCCGGCCACGCTCCCGAGGATGCCAGCGGCAGGCCCGGCCCTGAGGGGGGCGGGAGGGACGATCGTCCGAGGCGCATAGCACCGATGGGCCCCTACCCTCATATATGTATACACTAGTACGTATATACACTCTGCTAAAAAACGTAATACATATATACATGCTAGCGCCATATTATTGACTCTTCGACTCCCCGTGATCACGGCGCGTGCGACGCGAGCCAGCAGTCATGCAAGACATGACCTTCGCCTTCGGGCTTTCCTTCCTGCGCATGCGGCGTGGGCGCGTGGCGGGCGGGGCCTGGCGCGTCGGCGTTCCACTTTTGACTTTCCTGCGGTAGAGCAGCGGCAAATCACAGTCACAAGGCCCTAATCTCACCTCTCACGTGACCCCTCATCTCTGATTCCTGTTTGGCAATCGACAGTTCCAGCAGAGGAGGCATCGACGCAGGCGCCAGGCCGCAGCAACCACCTAGGTAGGAATCTGAAATTTAGTTACTAATTCGTGATCCCTACTTTATCAAATTAATTACTAATTATTTTTCCAAATTAAAATTGCTGAAGAACTATTTGAGACCTATAATGTCACAAGAGTGATTAAATGGATTGGCAACATTATGCATTGAGAAGCGGTTGTTGAATAAGATTGATATTGACACCATCATTGATGACTTCGCATCAAGGAATGTTAGAAGAAATTTTTGAGGTAATTTAATATGTATATAAATTATTTCATATGAATATTGCTTTTGCATTCAGCTGCTTATTGTAACATTTTGTATATATGTGTATATATATTATCAATGGGTACTACTAGTAGTATTATCATGTTCATATAAAGAGGCCCAAAACTTTAGGTTCGTTCTAGGTCAAAGAAAACTCAGGACCGGCCCAGCGGCGCCTGCTCTCGACCAGCGTGAATCCATCCGCGTCGACGCGCTTGCTTGCTCTGGGGACGTGGTGGCCCCGCCGGGGTGCGTGCGATGTGGCTCGCTCAGCGCACGCTGGCCTTGGGAGCATGGTGTTGTGGTCCCTGTGCCGGTGCGCGGTGCGGTGACTGGGCGCGTGCGGCGTGCGGCAACGAGGCACGCGGCTGGCGGCAACCGTCCGCCATGAATCCTAGTCTAGGCGGACGCGGATGGGGGCGGCGACGACGTGTACCGCGACTTGGGACGAGTACTGCCTTTCCCTTGTCGGCCGCGGCAACGGGCAAGGGCTCATCCGACTCGTCATCGGACATCTCCGAGGCTAAGGAGGAGAGCATCTCCTTGGGTCCCTAGGAGGAAGGACCCGCCACTGTCGGCGAGGAAGGCGCCCATGGAGTAGCGAAGGGGGAGAGGGACGACCCTGCCTCCTGAGCGAGGGCGGCCTCAGCTACTGTGGCCAGGGGCGGGAGCTTGGGGGAGTTCTCCTCGGAGCCGTCGGACTCCATGGCTACACGGAAGGAGGAAGGGGGGAGCAGGCCCTCAGCGTCCGGCTCTGCGACAGCTTGCGTCGCCGGCGTTGGTGGGGAGGGGGCCGCCAAGGGCTCGGACAACGGCGGCTCGGAGAGGCATCCGTCGGCAGCGCCCGCCATCACTTGGGCGGCCGGCGGAGTCGACGACGGGGAGCAGGCGCAGCGTAGTTGGGGTGGCCGTGTTGAGGGCACCATCGGAGAGGCCCGACGCGCCAGATGCGGGCGTTTAATTCCTGAAAAATTGTTTAATTTTTTTGAGCATTTTAACGACCTTAAATTAAAAAACTCAAAACTAGAAAGTCGTAGATCTCATCGAGAGCTACAACTTTCATATAGAAATCATCTCCATTTGACAGCATATAAAAAATATATGATTTTTCCAAGGCGACAAGCGCTTGTACGCGATTAATATACTGCTGAAAATTTGTTTAATTTTTTTAAGCATTTTAATGATCTCAAATTTAAAAACTCAAAACTAGAAAGTTGTAGATCTCGTCGAGACCTACATTTTTCATATAAAAATCATCTTCATCCGAGATCATATGAAAAAGATACAATTTTTGGAATATTTTAGAAATTGTAGCTACAGTACCCCAAAATAGAAATATAACCGGCTGCCATGTGGGCCCCACATGTAGGATCGCGTCACGTCAGCATTGGGACCTAGATGACATGCGAAGCCAAGTTCAGGGACCTAGATGACACCCGAAGCCAAGTTCAGAGACCCAGAAATACACTGTTTAAAGTTCGGGGACCTAAGTGACACGTAAAGCCAAGTTCAGGGACCTAGATGACACATGAAGGCAAGTTCAGGGACCCAAAAATACATTGTTCAAAGTTCGGGGACCTAAGTGACACCCGCTGCCAAATTGAGGGACCGCCGGTGAATTTTTCTCTATTAGAGCATCTTTGAAGAGTACCCAATAATGCTTTCCAATCCTTAAGTTTTGAGAAGAATTAAAAAGAAATTATCTCCAATAACTTCCAAACCCACCTCCTGATCTTTTGACGCTTGGAAAAAAGAAAACCCTTTCGTGTAAAGTTGCACAGACTCAAGTCGCGCGTATTGTATTTTCGCCGCGCGGTCTCCTCCTTCGTGTACGGGAGTTTGGAGCGACCGGTCTCCTTCGCGCCAAAGCTCGCCGTCCAGAGGAGACGATCTTCGCCGCCACCGCCGCCGCCGCCGACCTAGGGACGAGGTAATCCATCGATCTGCTGCTCGCACTTTTGTCGGATTTTGGTTTTTTGCAGGTCCTAGGGCTTCCTGCTGGCCGCCACCACCACCGGGATTGGCATGGCCGCCGCCGCCGCAGCTAGGATTGGTGCCGTCACCTGCTGCCTCTCAATCTATGCCCTGGCGTGGCCCCTGTGGCCTGCCATGGCCGGCTGTGGCCCCCGGTGGCCGGCCATAGCTAGTTGGGCGGCCTGCTGTGGCTGGCGGCTGGCCAGAAGGTCCTGGCAGCCACCTGGGAAGTGCTGCTGGCCGGCTGGGAGTTGCTGCAGCAAGCAAGGGTGCCGCCTCGGGCTGGGTGCCGCGATATGCTACGGATCGGCGGAATGCAGGGAAGCGGAGGCGACATAGAATGTAGATGCGACTGGTTTTGCGATATCGTGCGAAAAAACTGTCGCCAACAAAAATTGTGTGTGGGATCAAAATTTAGATTTTTTGAAAGTGAATTATTGGAAACTCTAGGAGATGGCCTAATTTATTCTCCTAATACTTTTTTGGGAGTTGAAAAACATCATGTTTTTGGAAAAAAAAATAGGTGCTCTTGGAGATGCTCGACAAGTGAATTTTAGACACGATCAAATTCAATTTGTAGAGATTGTTTTAAAAACTGAAATACAATCGTTTGTAAAAATAGTTCATTCCGATCTAAAGGCGGACTAGTGACCGACTCTAAAAACAAAGCATTTCTAAGCACATTTTCTTGAAAATACATTTAGAGACAGTTAAGTTAAATGACCCGCTTCGAAAAATGTATCTTAGCCGCTCACCTGCTCGTGGCCGCACATCGCGGCATCGTAGCCAGTCACGCAATACCCGCCCGTGGCCGAGCCACGCCGACTACGCCACTACCAGAGACGGGTTCTAATCCGAGTGTCAAATGCTTTGCCGAGTGTTTTTTTATCAGACACTCGACAAAGAGGGTCTTTGCCGAGCGCCACTCTCGGCAAAGTAAGACACTCGGCAAAGATCGCTTTGCCGAGTGCTGGACACTCGGCAAAGAAATGCACTTGGCAAAGAAAGTCTTTGCCGAGAACCTAGCTCCCGGCAAAGATTTACACTCGGCAAAGACGACCTCACAAACGGTGAGCACCCAACGGTGACCCTTTGCCGAGTGCCTGCTGTTAGGCACTCGGCAAAGTTTTTTTAATTACTTTGCCGAGTGCTAGGAATCTGACACTCGGCAAAAAATTTTATTTTTTTTTCTTTTTGCACCCAATTTTTTTGCAGCCCTACTACAGTATTAGGAGCTAGATTTCAAAATTTGGTACATTTTTTATGCTACATTTAGTTAATTTGTATCATTTACTTGAATTTTTTCGTAAAAAGCAAATTTGAATTGCAGGTGCGTGGAATAATGAAATTTAGCCATTCAAAAAATGATATTCATGTTTTTGAGTGTATTATGAGGCGCTATCTAGGAACACACCTGAAATTTCAAACATCGTGTTCACGAAACTTGGCCACCGACTTGCGGACGATTTATTTTTAAATTCTATTAAATATAAACGAAGTCCGAAAATCACAAAAATTGCCAAGATGTCATGATATCGCATGTGGAGGCTATGATAAAAAATTAAGAATGTTTCGAGAAAGTTGTGACGTGCGTTGCTTAAAACCTAGACATCTTCACATGTGTTATCACAATATCACATGTGGTTTGTCTGGGTTTCAGGCAACGTACGTCACAACTTTCTCGAAACATTCTTAATTTTTTATCATAGCCTCCACATGCGATGACAATTTTTGTGATTTTCGGACTTCGTTTGTATTTAATAGAATTTAAAAACAAATCGTCCGCAAGTCGGTGCCCATGTTTCGTGAACACGATGCTCGAAATTTTAGGTGCATTCCTAGATAGCGCCTCATAATACACTCAAAAGCATGAATATCATTTTTTGAATGGCTAAATTCCATTATTCCATGCACCTGCAATTCAAATTTGTTTTTTACGAAAAAATTCAAGTAAATGATACAAATTAACTAAATGCAGCAAAAAATATGAAAAATGTACCAAATTTTAAAATCTAGCTCCTAATACTGTAGTAGGGCTGCAAAAAAAATTTAGGTGCAAAAAAAAATTAAAATTCTTTGCCGAGTGTTAGATACCTGCACTCGGCAAAGAAATTAAAAAAATACTGAAAATTCTTTGCCGAGTGTCAGATTCGTGGCACTCGGCAAAGAATTTAAAAAAACACGAAAATTCTAAGTCGAGTGCCAAATCGTGGGCACTCGGCAAAGAAATTAAAAAAAATAAAATGCTGAAAATTCTTTGCCGAGTGCCGGATTACAGGCACTCGGCAAAGTATTTATTTTTTAAAAAAATAAAAGGCTTTGGCAAGTGCCAGATCACGAGCACTCGGCAAAGAATTTTTTTTAAAAAATAAAAGTCTTTGTCGAGTGCCAGATCGGCGGCACTCGGCAAAGAATTTTTTTAAAAAAAAATTAAAAAATTTGGTTGAGTGCCGGCGATCTGGCACTCGGCAAAGAATTTTTTTTAAAAAAATAAAGGCTTTGCCGAGTGCCAGATCGCCAGCAATCGGCAAATAATTTTTTTTTTCAAAAAAAAAATAAAAACTTTGCCGAGTGCCGGATCGCGGGTACTCGGCAAAGCACGTAAAATAAGCATCCCCAGCTTCCAGATAGGCCGCCGCCGTGCCGCCGTGCCGCCGCGCCGCCGCGCCTCCGCGCGACCGCGCCGCCGCACCGCCGACGAGCACACACTAGGTTCGCCCATTCCTTTTCTATGCAATTCGTGCAGTGCGTGAAATAGTCGTGTCAGTAGTAATTGTTGTTGTATGTGTTGTCGTTGTATGTGGTTTTCGGACATCGAGCCGTTGTATATGGATATCGGCCATCGAGCCGTTGTATGTGGATGTCGACCATCGAGCTGTCATATGTGAATGTCGGCCATCGTGCCGTTGTTTTTTTTGCAGGTATTCGAATATGCTGAAATTTTTAATTGATAGTATTATTTTTCTTTCTTTTTTTGTAGAGAAGAGCCCGTTGAAGCGGAGCCGGAGTACGCCGATCGTCTTCCTCGGTGTTGCGGGTCTGCCTGCACCGTGTCGCCTCGCCACTGCACCGACTCGCTATGGCTCCGCTATCCTGACTCCACCGTGAGTGGATGTACACACAGAGTGATTTCACCACTAAATGGATAATGAAGACCAATGATTTCTTAGAACTAGCATTTGGTGAGTCTGCTAAAGGAGTGTTTCTAGTTTTGTGTCCCTGCAAGAGATGTGCAAATAGAAAAAGGAAAAACAAGGTGGATATGTGTAAACATCTTTTGAAGAATGGATTTACACCGGACTATACTCGATGGGTCCACCATGGTGAAGCCCATCGTATGAGAGAGGAGGTGGTGAGACCCTGCGTCGAGGATTTTGATCCTGTTGCGAGGGTAGCAGATATGTTAGATGACTTTCATGAAGGACAATACACTAAAGGACGTACGGAGGAGGAGATGGAGGCAACTGCAAAGGCGTTCTATGACATGATGTCTTCAGCACAGAAACCCCTTCACGACCAGACAACAGTTTCTCAACTAGATGCCATTGGACGTTTAATGGGGTTCAAGTCTGAGTGTAGCATGAGTCGAGAACACTTCGATAGTATGTTGACCGTGATTGGCAGCCTGCTTCTGGATGGCCATATTCTGCCAAAGAGTATGTACGAGTCACAGAAACTCCTTCGTGCACTCAAAATGTCGTATGATCAGATACATGTTTGTCCGAAGGGGTGCGTCCTATTTAGGAAAGAACACAAGGATGTAAATTACTGTGCAAAGTGTAAATCATCCAGGTACCTGGAGGTAGACTCTGGTGATGGCCAGAAGAGGCAGCTTATGATCCATGTGAAGATCCTACGGTACCTCCCGTTCGTACCGAGGATCCAACGGCTATACATGACCGAGGAATCCGCGAAACAGATGACATGGCACAAAAAGGGAAAACGATAATGCTGACAAACTGGTACATCCATCTAATGGTGAAGCATGGACCCGCTTTGATTGCATTTATCATGAGAAAGCAGATGAAGCTCGTAATGTACGTGTTGCGCTGGCAACAGATGAGTTCAATCCTTATGGATTGATGGCTGCCCCATACACATGCTGGCCCATGTTCATTATCCCCCTCAATCTCCCCCCTGGCGTATGCTTTCAAAGACAGAATATATTCTTGTCATTGATAATTCCTGGACACCCAGGGAGTAGTATGGGTGTGTACATGGAGCCTGTGATTAATGAATTGGTCAGTGCTTGGGAGGAAGGCGTATGGACATACGACCGAGCTACAAAGACAAGCTTCAAAATATATGTTTGGTACCACTACTCTCTGCATGACTTCCTGGCCTATGGGATATTCTGCGCCTGGTGTGTTCACGGGAAGTTCCCATGTCCAATATGCAAGGAATGTCTGAGGTTCATTTGGTTACAAAAGGGTGGCAAGTATTCGTCGTTCGACAAACATCGTCAATTCCTCCCTCTTGACCATCCATTCAGACAAGACATCAAGAACTTTATGAAAGGTGTCATAGTGAAAGACCCTCCACCGCAAATGATGACTACTGCTGAGGTTCATGCTCAGATAAATGCTCTCGTGGCCAATCAACAAGGTGGTGGTTTTGTGGGGTATGGTGAGGAACACATGTGGACTCATAAGTCGGGGTTGGCGAGGCTCCCCTATTTTGATGACCTCCTTCTCCCACATAACATTGATGTAATGCACACTGAAAAGAATGTCGCCGAGGCACTTTAGGGAACCATCATGGAAACTAAAAAGTCAAAAGACAACCCTAATTTGTTCATCTTATATGTCAAATACTTGATGACGTACAGATGTGTCCATGGTGGTGCGCCATGTATCCCGAGTGCTGGGAAATGATAGTGGACAGGTGGTGCGGCCCCGAGTGGACCGAAGCGCACAACGCTGCCCGGGACCGACGATTGCTGATGCCAGGTGTACCGCACCATCAAGGTAGCCGCAACCTCACCGCATACATACAAGCATGGGTACTCGAATTCATTTCTCTATTCTAACGCTCAATTTTACCTGATTTCTAATCATCTTGTTGTCTTTCTCGTAGTCGGCGTCACATGCGGGCCAGAAGTGTACCACGTTCATGGCATATGCTATGGCCCACAAGGGTAAGGCGACGCCCGACGTCTCCTACAACCCGGAGGACCCGCCCGAGGCATACAGCAACCCGTCCGTCTATACCCGCATCAATGAGTACACATCGGCGGCAAGGTCTCTCCATGGAGACGACTACGACCCGAGCTCCCAGGACTTTGATCCAGAGGTCGTCATGAGGATTGGAGGAGGCAAAAAGCATGAGCGGTACTATCTTGGCGACGACGTCATCGACGCTACCTCTACTCCCTCCCTCTCCCAAATCCGAGCACGGAGCACGGACGCAAGCATTTCCATACGCCCACGGCCAGAGACTTCACATCAGCGGATTCTATCACTCTAGGTGATTCCTGTTTTATTCATCATACATTGATATTTACATATCTTAGCATTGTATTGTTTAAACATTGTGGTGAAATATTGCAGACCCAGATCGAGCAATTGGAGGCCCTACGGGAGGCCGATCGCCAGAGGATGGAGGCTATGGAGGCCCAGCGCATTGCGATGGAGCAGAGGCAGCAGCAGCAAATGGCAGAGGTTCTCCAGTATATGCAAGCTCTTGGGCAAAAGGTGGGTGTAGCTCCGCTAGCTTCGCTATTCGTTACACCACCACCTCCACCTTTAGGGCACGCTACTCCTGTAAGTATGAATATGATTGTTTAAGTTTGTATGTTCATGCTTAGAGTCAAACTGTAACACTACTTGTAGCCTAGTGGATTATTGTCTAACACATGTAATGTTTTCTCTTTTGTGCAGCCTCAATCGGCGGGTTCGAATAATCCACCTCTCGGGCCCTCGAATGATCCAGTTCATGGTACACCACAATCTCAATGGGGAGCTTGCGGATCTGGGTAGTTGTCTTTCTATTTATTGTTCACTTGGTGATGGACTTGTGATGCACTAGTGTTAGTTATTTGGACTTGTGATGAACTTGTGTTAGCTATTTGGACTTATGATGCACTTACGTTATATATGTTGTGATGCATCTGATCTATATGAGATATTTACGATGTATGTGAGATATGTGTGATGAATTTGATATATATGTGAAATATTATTTTTGTCGCGATGGAATGTAAAAATTCAAAAAAATGGGACAGTTATGGTCACTTTGCCGAGTATAACACTCCGTAAAGGAAACCTTTGCCGAGTGCAATCACAAAAACACTCGACAAAGCTGGGAAAAACAAGCCAATTTTGGCAAATTTCCCAGCTTTGCCGAGTGCTAGGGAGGAAAGCACTCGACAAAGCTGAGTGCCGGACGCAGGGGCACTCGGCAAAGAATTTTCAGAAAAAAATTATCTCTTTGCCGAGTGCCACGCACAGGGACACTCGCCAAACAATTTTCAAAAAAAAATTTCTTTGCCGAGTGCCACGCAGAGGGGGCACTCGGCAAAGAATTTTCAAAAAAAAATATTTGCCGAGTGCCGAGCAGAGGGGCACTCGGCAAAGAATTTTCATTTTTTTTTCTTTGTCGAGTGCCACGCAGAGGGCACTCGGCAAAAAAAAATTTTAAAAAAATTCTTTGCCGAGTGCCAAGCAGAAGGGCACTCGACAAAGAATTTTCAAAAAAAATTTCTTTGTCGAGTGCCACGTAGAGGGACACTCAGCAAAGAATTTTCAATTTTTTTTCTTTGCCGAGTGCCCAGCGGTGGGGCACTCGGCAAAGTACCCGTTAACGTTATCTGCCCCGTCACGGTAACTTTTCTTTGCCGAGTGCTGTCGTGGCACTCGGTAAAGCCTTTGCCGAGTGCCCGACAAAAAACACTCGGCAAAGAGGTCTTTGTCAACGAATTTTTTGCCGTGTACTCTTTGCCGAGTGCGGCACTCGGCAAAGCCTTTGCCGAGTGTATTTAGGTCTTTGCCGCGCCTGATTCCCGTAGTGCGCCCACCCATGGCCGCATAGTGCCGCCACATCATGCTAGCTTGTGAGTTGTGACCGAGCCATGCTGAGTGTGCCCGCCCATTGCCGCGCAGTGCCGCCCATTGGTGCAGCACAACACCAACGGTTAGTGCCACGCAGCACCACCTGTCGTAGTCACACCGGGCCAATGCACCGGGGTCGAGCCATGCAAGATCTTTGTGCCTCATGCGCCTAGACCCATGGTTCAGCTTCTCACAACGATGCTCGTATCTAAGAGGAAGAGGAAGAGGAAGAGTTATAAGAAGAGGATCCCTAAAAAAAGAGTTATAAGAAGAGGATAAGATAGAGCCCATGCGTGACCAACTGATAAGGCCATGGCAATGTGTGATATAATAGAGCACGGAGAGAATGTGTTGGCAAGGCACTACTTTGTATGGTGCCAAGAGAGTTTGCCAGACATACTTTTTCAGGTCCTATGTGCATGATACATGAATTTTGGTTCATATACTCAAATTTTTAGGGATGGTTTCACTACTACAAAAATGATTTTAGAAGGCAACCCCTTTTATTTCTAAGGGTGGACAAAAATTGCCCGAGCCTCCTTAAAATATATACATCATATGATCTTTAGAGGCGATCAGGCTATTCAAAGAGACATCCCTACCTCCTAAAATCTATTAACAAAGACAGTCCTTTTCTGTTATTACAAGCTAGCTCACTAACATCCATGTGGCCCGTCTTGGCCTGCAGTGCCTCAGAGTATATAAGATTCTAATCCTAACCCATACTTCTCTCTTACCCACTAGTACACGTTTTCTTTTGTGTGGCGTTGGCCTTTTGAGATTGGAGGCGGGCACCTCTTTTGCCCACCTCCATTGTTCCTAGCATGGCCATCCCTAGCCGGCCACCCAAAGGCCCGCCTCGGTTAATCATTAGTGGAGGCGGTTGCCTTAGGCCGACCGCCTCCATTAAAGGATTTACGGAGGCAGGCATCTTAAGATAACCGTCTCTAAAAATAGCCAATTTTCAAAGGCGGTTCTTTTAAAATGCCCACCTCCGTAAATACATTTTTGAAGGCGGTCGGGCTATAATGCCCGCCTCTGTAAATAGTGGCCCCAGCAAAAGCCTGTATCTAATACCACCTATCGGGTTTCTATATAAAAAGAAGTTAGGGTTTCATCTCAGTATCCAACTCCCAGCGCCCCACCCCACTCCCACTCCCAGTCGCGCCCCTACCCCTCCTAGTCGCGCTCGTCCCCTCCCCGAGCCTGACGCCCCTCTGCCCCTCTCCATCCCGATGCAACCCGACGCCCCATCGTAGGTTCCCTCTTCTCCCTCACGCTGGTGGATCCCTCTCCTCCCTCTCCATCGGTTTCCTCTCCTCCTCCGGCGGTGGCACGTGCAGCGAGGTAGAGGTAGTGGAGCGGCGTGCACCAAAGGTGGAGGGCAGATCCAGGCGTGCTCCACCCCCTTCCTCTCCCATGGTGCCAGATCTAGGCAGTGGAGGCCCGACGGCGCCGGCAACGGGGGAGGCACAGGCGGAGGTCGGTGGATCCAGGCGCGCTCCAACCCTCTCCCACGGTGCCAGATCTAGGCGGTGGTGGTAGAGGGCAGCGGCAGCGGTGACTCCCTCCAATGGTAGGTCTTTCTCTCCCCGTCTCCCTCTCTTTCTCTCTCTCTCCATCTCCCTCACTCATCCCTCTCTCCTCTTTGCAGATCTGCAGCCGGCAGGTCCAGATCCGGCCATGGTGAGGTCAGATCCGGCGTGGAGGTCGGCCGGTTGCACCCTGGTCCGGCAAGGAGGAGGCGCGCCAAGATCCGGTGGATGCGACGGCAGCGGGCTCGATTGGGCCCTACAGAAGGCTCGATTGGGCTCACTAGGGTTTTTTATTTTTTTAATCGAATAATGGAGGCGAGCATCTTAATGTGATCGCCTTTGTTAATACATTTACCGATGCGGGAAATGGCAACCGCCTCCATTATTCCTCCATTAATTGTGACCTTGCATTGGAGGCGGTTGGCCTTGCCCGCCTCCAAAAACAAAAACGACCGCCTTCGTTAAGATTTCTATGCTAGTAACCCTCTCTATCCCTCATCCTCTCTACCCACCTCATGACTAGTTGCCACCCCTATATGCCTCCTCCCTATCGCCTCCTCTCAACCACCCTCCTCACATCCCCTCTTTACCTCCCTAGAAAGACATGCCGACTTCTTTCTAGATCTGTGTCACTGCCACCGCTCGGAGTTGGATGGCTAGATCCACGCCAACTTCTTTTGAATCTTGAGCCCATCCGGGAGGGTAGCCCTAGCCTCTTCTAGATATAACTACAGTGCATATGGGAAAGGTAGAGCTTGAGCTCTCGAATGGATCCATGTTGGGAACAGTTGAGCCCTTAATTTCTCTCTCTCTCTCTTCCTTCATTCGATCTCCATGGCTAGATCCTCTCTCTCTCACACACCACACACACTCTTTGTCAGAGTTCGTACATGGCACCGAACCTGGTTGGAGCTAGGCCTGAGGTGACTATGACGATGGGCATAGGTGAGCATGTAATCTCTCTCTCTCCTTCCTTCATTCGATCTCCACATGGTCGGATCCTCATCACTTCCTTAGAGTTCGCAACGTCAGATTTGGTTGGGACCAGGCCTGAGGCAGCGATGGACTGAGAGGGAGACATCCATGGCGGGTAACAGGGCAACAACAGCATCAACCGACTTGGATTGATGGTAGACTCGAGAGAGGGCTCGACGATGGGCTTGCAGCTTTTTGTTTTTATAATTCATTTACACAGGTGGGTGTTATGAACACCTATGTAAAGATTGATTAACAGAGACCTACACATAGAGTAAAGGGTGTCACCTGCCTCTAGAACGTCTTTTTGAGTCTAAAACCCTTTAGGAAGTAGTATCTAGAGGTACAACCGGCTCTCAAAATAGTATTTTCAAGAGTGGTGCTCTTAAAAGACCCTCTTTGAAAATCGGTCATACTTTTAAGGGCAGTCGGTTTAAGAGAATACCCCTAAAAACATTTTTAGGAGCAGTTGTCTGAATGAGATGCCCCCTAAAAATAGATATATTTCTAGAAGCCATTCACTTAATAGAACCATCTCTAAAAATGGATTGCTATGAGCGATTGCCAAGCTACTCCCTCCATCCTGTAATATAGCGCATTCTAAAATTTTAAGATAACTTAAGGGAACACTAAAAAAATGACGCATGTATCCATGGATTATATCCAATTAAGGCCTTGTTTGGATGTTGTCGGATTCACCTCAATCCACTTATGTTGGGGTGGATTGTGGTGTAATTTAGTTCAAGTTCCACTGTAATCCACCTCAACGCATGTGGATTGGTGCGAATCTGACTACATCCAAACAAGGCCTAAGTAGTTTCTCCTCAAATTATTGTTTCCTTTTTAACAAACTTTACCAAATCTAGGCATAATCACAACATAGAATGCACTATATTTCAGTATAAGTTTTAGAAGTCATAACAGGATGGAGGGAGTATGTAGTTGGTATATTCCAGAAGGGTGACCAAATCCTACTATAATATGCATCAAATCTATCTATCTATCTATCTATCTATTATATTTGTTGCAGGAGCATTCTAAAAATAGATAATTCACACTCCCAAACCAGTGCGCCCATTGCCCCTCCAACCACATGCACTACTGGAAAACCGAGATTTGCCAAGTGTTTTATCTTTTGTCGAGTGTCAAAATACGGACACTCGGCAATAACCTCATTTGCCGAATGTTAGAGTGGAAACACACGGTAAAAACCTCACACTCGGCAAAAAACTGGAACAAACACACACGACAAATGTACCACTTTGCCGAGTGTCCACACTCGGCAAATAAAAACACATGGCAAACGCTTCACTTTGCCGACGTATACACACGACAAAGGTTGGGGGGTTAGCCGTTGTCAGCAGTTTGCCGAGTGTGGTCCATTAGCACTCGGCAAATGGCTAGTTTGCCGAGTGTCGACCAAAAACACTCGGCAAAGTGTACTGTTTGCCGAGTGTTTCTCTAGACACTCGGCAAAATATTTTTTTTATTTTGGCTTTCAATTTTTTTTCTGTAGGCTTCCTACATTACCTTGACCAACATGCTGTAATTTGACACAATTTTAAGACAATTTGCTATATTTTTTTAGTTTATTTCTTTTCTTTGATTTTTTTAGAAAATATAAGTTTGAACTGCAATTGCATCGAATAATGATATTTCATGAATGCGAAAATGATATTCTTGTAACTGACTGTTGTTTGAGGTCGTATCCAGGAAGAGACCCGAAATTTCGCACATCTTCACGAAATATGACCATGAACTTGTGGACGAATAGTTTTAAAATTGTATAAAATCCAAACGAAATCCGAAATTCATGAAACTTGTCAACAAGTCATGATATCACATGTAGATGTGGTGATAAAAATTTAAGAAGATTTCGAGCATGTCATCACGTACCTTGCTTAGAAACCCTAACATATCAGATTTGCTCCCACGATATCACATGCAGAGAAACACTCGGCAAAGTGTTCCAGAGAAACACTCGGCAAACAGTACACTTTGCCAAGTGTTTTTAGTTGACACTCGGCAAAGTTGACATGTTTGTATTTTTCCGAGTGCTAGAACCTAGAGACTCGACAAAGTGTAATTAAATAACTTTTTTTGTTTTCTTTAAAAAAAATCAAAAACTTTGCCGAGTGTCAGATTTGGGAAACTCGGTAAATTTTGAAATAGACAATTTATTAATGTTTTTTCTGGTTAATTTTTTTTCGAAAACTTTGCCGAGTGTCAGATCTGGGACACTGGGCAAAGCGAAATAAAAAAATATCCCTCATATTAGAAAAATATATTTTTCTTCATGTTTAAATATTTTTTTTGTAGATATTTATTTACACGCAAGAAAATTAGAAAAAAAAAAATAGTCTCAAATATCAGACGCCACCTCTCTCCGACGCCTCTCTCAAACGCCGCCGTCTCCAGCCACTCTCTCTCGGTTCCAATTCGTCTCCCTCTCCCAAGTCCGGACGACGCCACCTCCGGGGTGAGCTATCCGGGGCGAGCCCCTCCGGCATTGCGCGTGGGACAGGGGCAAGCCCCTCCGGCATCGCGCGTGGGACAGGGGTGAGCCCCTCCGTCGGCGCGCGGGCAGAGCGTGGCTCCTCTGGGCTACAACGGCGCGTGCGGCTCAAGGGCGAGCCCCTCCGACAGCGCTCGGGCAGGCCGTGGCCCCTCCGCTGGCACTTGCCTCCGCGGCGCGCCCCTCCCACGGTGCAGGCTGCCCCCACCTGCACATCGCCGATCACGACCCCAGCCTGCGCGTCCTCCACGGATCAGGCACCAACGGGCGCAGATCTAAGGACGCCGCCTCCTCTGGTGCTCCGCAGCCAGCTTCCCCACTAAGAGGAGCCGGCTCCTGAAGTCTTCCGTCGAGCTGCAGCATCCTTCCCTCGACCAGGACGGCAGGTACCTGATTGATTCCTCTGCTCTGTAGTACGTATCTGTTTTCTCTTCCATGAAGCTGATTCTCGTAGCTTGGTGTCCATTTTGTTTGCTGTGACGTGTCCATTTTGTTTGCTGCGACATGTGCTCTCAGTAATAAGTTGATAAATCAGGAAAGTGAATTTCGGTTATCTGGATTTAGATCGATGTACTGTCCTAAGTGCAGAGGCTGTGTGTCTAGGAACAGTGCTGATTATCACTCCTTCCATATGGCACTAGCACATATGAGTTCTACATGGGTTCTCCATGGTCAGTAGCTTGAGTTCTTATAGTTTCTAATGCTAGATTTGCTAAAACTGCTATTCTTATTGCACACAAAGGCTTGTCGATGCCTGCAGATTAGTACAAGTGTTTGCTATTAAAATTTGCAAGGGGAATGATATGCTTCAATATTGAAAACTAATGGCTGTAAATTTGCATACTATTACATCTAATGGACAAGTAGATATTAAAAAAGGTGCTTCTATTAGTTATCTGTTCGTGAACTAGTTGCTTAATTTTTTAATCAATGCTATAGGACGACCTTCTATGTCATCATCTTTAAAGAATATATCTGCTAATGTTGTTGTGGTTGTATGCTGCTACAATACATAATACTAGATAGCAGTAGAGTTGTTTCACCTAAGGTACTGACCATCTATTACCTGATCAAGTCAGACACTATAAAATAAGTTCTTGAGAATTTCACCTGTTTTTTAGTTTGCCTGTTTCATCTTGAGGATAGTTAAGTTTGATGATATTAACCATTTCGAAAAATTGCTGAACTAACACTGTGGTATTGTTTTGACATGTTTGCTCATAGTAGTTGATGAATTTGCCATTTCAAGTTGGAGTAATTTGTTGCTATGATACTTGTCGCTGGTTCGGATTGGCTGTCATAAATATACATTAGGATCTGTGGGTAGATTAAATTTTCTTCTAGGAATTATCATATGATTTTGGATCGTTTTGGACTATGGGTGCATCTGCCATCGTCGTTGAGTACTAGCATGGGTCTATCAATAATGTTACTGAATATATTTAGGTTTCACTAAAAGAGTGATGCTCTTTCATACTACTATCTTTCTTGTTTCTTTCTTTAATTGTTTATTAGTGACACTCAGCTGAATTTTATTTACCATTGCGGCAAACTAGAAGTAGTGACTAGACTCACTGAAAAATTTCCCATTCAAGATCCATAGAAATCAGCAGTTGTTTCATTTGCTCTATTTTCTCATGCAGTTATGCAGGCACCAAATCTGTGACTTGGGAAAAAGGATAGTGGTGGAGGGTTTGACACAGAAGCTGATGAGCTCGACATGCCGGGGAACACCATGACTACTGCTGCCGGAGAAATAGCTGCTTAGCCAAGGTAAGCACTTGTTAGTTATGTTCTTAAGCATGTTTTTATCCCCTGTGTGGAAGTAAAATTCCTCTCTTGGCGCCGCTATGGGTCGATCTATACCAGCTATCCTAATCACTCCACTTGCCTAGCCAGCTACTCCGGTGAGTACCAGTATATTAGTTACTTTGTTTCGACCTGACATAGGGCAAACTAGAAAAAACATGCAATGTGGTGGTGGTGGCGGTGGCGGCGGTTGTTGTTCTGGCGGTGGTGATTGTGGTGTTTGGGTGGTGGTGGTGGTGGTGGTGTTGGTGGCGGTGTATTGATATATATGTGTTTCACGGCCATCGTGCCATTTGTTTTCTTGCAGGTTTGGAAACCTCACCGTGCAGGGGAGGGTTCTGCTAAAATTTTTAATTGACGGCATTCTTTTCATTTTTTTGCAGCATCAATCGGCTACGGCATTGAATCACGTTGGTGGGTCATCGACATCACAGTTTGGAGGGTCGCTGGTATCACAAGTTGCGCCAAATCAGCCCGAAGGGTCACCGACATCACAAATTGCGCCAAATTGACTAGGAGGGTCACCGGCATCAAATGTCGGGCCTCCTCACCCCCTACAATCGCCGTGAGTAGCTTGTTGTGAACTTCGATTAAGATATTTGGTTGCAGACTTGTCAACTTGTGAACTTGTGGCATATTTGGACTTTTGGTTATGAACATGTCATATATATGAACATGTGTGTTTCTGGCATATTTGAACTTGTGAGCTTGTTGTGATTGTGATTTATGACTCCTATGATAAATTTGTGGTGATTTAATTCGATATACATTATATTTGTGCATTGTGTCGCAAATGGAACAAACAAAAAAATACAGATTCTGGTCAGTTTGCCGAGTGTCAACTCTATGACACTCGGCAAACTGACTACATGTGGCATGCCTAGGAACACACTTTGCCGAGTGTTAGAGAGCTGACACTCAGCAAAGTATGCACAGTTTGCCGAGTGTCAGAGAACTGACACTCGGCAAAGCGAGCACAGTTTGTCGAGTGTTATATGTTTGATACTCGGCAAAGTTTACATAGTTTGTCAAACTGTGCACACTTTACCGAGTGTTGAACGGTTGACACTCGGCAAACCGACCGTTAGGATTTCGTCCGCTAGCGCCTTCTTTTGCCGTGTGACGTCTTTGACACTCGGCAAACGCTTTGTCGAGTGCCTAACGTGCAAGCCTATGCCAAGTCCAGTTTGCCGAGTGCGGCACTCGGCAAAGCGTTTGCCGAGTGTTTTTGGCGCTTTGCCGAGTGTCTTAGGCACTCGGCAAACCGCTCGAATTCAGTAGTGATGACCCGTGCATGACTCCTTCACCACCCCCTCCCCCCCCCCCCCAAACAAATCCTAGTGCAAACCAGTTCTGACTTCCAACCAGTGAACACGGATGGATCCAGCCCCAACAGTGCTCAGGCTTCCAACCAGTTGGAACCTTAAAAAAAACAGTTGGAACCTTGTTTAAAATGCCCAGCAAAACTTAGACCTAGTGTCCACTGTCCAGACCTTGCAAACATAGAATACAAATCAACGGAGGAAGTAATAACTAACTATACCTTGAATTGATATGATATGAACCACAAAGGGTTGTTTAAGAAAATTGTAATAGTAGTCGTTGCACACAACATGAATTAGATCAAATAGCATTCACCGGACCTAGCTGAATAATAATACTACGAACTTAAGAAGGTACATTGTGATGCCAGAACCCTGAAATTATGTATGTAATGCTGGTTTGTGTCAATGGTATCATGGTATGTATGCCTGATGCCTCTATGCCCGGATGCCCCGAATTTCTCCCTCATCTCCGCAATAATGGATGGAAACTTTTGCACCAGCTGTAGAAAGCCATCGGTTAACACAGTCTTCTTCAAATTTTCCTCCTTGGCCACGAATGCAATGCACTTCTTCAGCTCCGGGCAATTATATGTCTCGGCGCAAACTAGGATAGCACCAACAGTTTCAGTTGACACGTTCTCCCATAGCTTTGTAGCACACATAAGCTTCAGTCGATCTATTCCATACCGGTCAGCCAGGACAAGCAAATCCTAAAACACCTCGATTGAAGAAGCCCCCAGCTCGGTGTCCGCAGGCAAGGCATCCGTGTACATGTACCGAAGCATAGCCTTGAACGTCACCGATGCGATGTCGGGGATGGTGATAGATGACATCTTGGCATCAGCCATGGAACCGAGTAGCTGTGCTTGGAAGACCGGCGAGCGGGCAGCCAGCACGGCCCGGTGAGCAGGGAATGTCTCGCCGTTCACCACGAATGACACATCGGAGCCGTCGGCGCTATCAGGAAGGTGGCCGAGGTGGTTCCCCATGTCGGACGGCGGCACATCAATCATCGGAGGATCATCATCACAATCAACGATGACTCCACACGTTATGGTAACAAATCCATCCGTCCTCAAGTAGAGCGACTCGAGATCGCTTCGTTTCATGAACTGACTCCAACCCCATGTTGAGCCGGAACTCGTTTTCCAAAAGCTCACGCACCTCCCCACATGGGGCAATGATGGCTCGCCGTTTTTTCCGATGATGAAAGCCTCGAAGATAGCTTTGACGTTTTCGGATTTGCTCACGAGACAGGTAGATAGATAAGTGCTCCTTACTGTGCCCACGGGGGAAGCAAAGAAACCTCCATACATGGCCACCGGCGGAGATATCTTCGGAGTTGATGACGGCGCCGACGGCGGTATAGTCGAGCTTCCACTTGATGAAACGAGCGTGCAGCATCTTGCCAGGCTAATGGTAAGTATCTGATAGTGATAAGGTTTCATTCAGCTTACGTCGATTGGCAAAATAACAGGAACTGATCATAATAAATGTAATATATGCGGTATGCGCTTGCCTAGCAATGCGTGATATGCAAAAGACTAATACAATGATATGCAGCTCTCTTGTGAATCTGAGGAAAAAATATTTAGAGAATAGAGAAGAGGCGGGTGCGATCGAGGGTGCCCACCCAACACGAGAGCTGGTGGCTGGATGGGTGCTCCGGCCTCTGTCCTTGGCTCGCCGGCGACGGAGTGGGGTTGGGGCAGAACGGGCTGTACAGTTCGCGTACGTTGTCGCCGGCTTTTGTGCCGCTGCTCGTAGTAGCCTACTCTAGGGTTCGTCTTTAGGGTGTAGGTCTTCAGGGACGATCGATATGAGTGGCCACCGCTGGCCATACAGATTTCTTGCACACGCGTATGTCAGCCTCAGGGCGCTTGTGACTAGCAAACGTAACCGGTATCTGTAGGTTATAACGGGATCCAATGCTTCTTGGAATAGGACTTCGTATTATTACTTTTTTTGCGAGCATATTATTACTAGGGGAACTGGTAGCGCCCGAACGTTCGGAGCATTCGGACGCCTGCACCTGCGGTCCGCATTCCGCGCCATTTCACGCGCCCACGCCAGGCCCACGCGTCCGGAGGCACCCGCCCGAGAGCTGCCTCAAGCCGTCGCTGACCACTGTTGTGGGGGTGTGGTCTGCCCGCCGCCACTAACCACCGTGGAGTCGAGAAACACCTCCGGACATCTGATCTACAACGACCAGATGGAGATCTGCTGCACTCGCTCAATCTACTTTTGAAACACCCATATGCAACACTTGTAATATACAACAAAAGACAAATGAAACACTTGAAACATGCTTCTGAAACACTTGGAAAACACCTTAAACACTTGAAAACCAATGTAAACATACGCAACATCCAGATAAAACACTTGCAACATATGTTTGAAATACTTGCAACATCCAGATAAACACACTTGCAACAAACGTGTAACACTCCGGTGTTACGCAAGCATTTGCATTGCAAATCATGAGCATAACATGTCATGGCATTCATAATCATATGTGCTTAGGGTGTACCTTTAGTAAAATAAAAGTGTGGAAACTAGTATTGCATAACATGTTGTGATAATGTGCTAATGACATTCATCAAATTTGTGCAACTATAAATTTCATATCACTTAGAATTATAAGGAAAATTTTTGGAGCCACTAAATCACTCAAAGTTTTGTCAAAGATTTGTTTTAAAAATGTTATTTGAAAATATTCAAAAATCCTCCCTAAATTAGCTTTTATTCTAAAAATCAAAATCTATAAGAATTTTGAGGTTGGCCCCTTAATCAAAGTTGTAGAGAATTAAATTCTAAGCAACTTTTATTTTTGGGTCATTTCCAGAAAAAGTCCTTTTCTTGCTCAAAATGAGATTTGAAAACTATTATTTGAAATTATTTGAAAATATGAAAATGGAAATTCAATTTCTAACCTAAACGGGCCGCCGCCTCGTTTTCGGCCTGCTGCTGGAAGCGGCCCAGCTCCGCCCCCGCACGCGCGCGCCGCAGCCGCCGCCTCGGCCCAGCCCACGGCGCGCGGCTTCCTCCTCCCTCCCGCTCGCGCGCGCTCGCTGGCGCCCGCGGCAGACTGCGCTCGCCGTGTGGCGGCCGCATGCCGGCGACGCCCTCCGCGTGGCCGCCCGTGGCCCCGCGCACTCCGCCTCAAATCACCGCATGCGCTCGGCCTCCTTTCCACTCGCTCACTCGCTCGCTCACTTTCTCCTTCCTCCGGAAAAACCCGAGCGGGCAAACTGCTCGCCGCAGCGAGCTCCGCCTCCGCCGCCGTGTTCCGGCGACGCCAGTCCACCGCAGCTCGATTGCTCGTGCACGGAGCTCCGCCACCCTCTTCCCTCCTCCGAACGAGTGCCACCATCCCCTTGCTCGCTCCGGTAGGGCACAATTTCTCCGCCCCGCTGCGCCACCGCGAACGGAGCCGCCGCGCTCGCTCTCCGGCCACCGTCGCCTCCGCTCCTCCCCATCTCTCTCGAACTACACGTTGATGTTCACCGTGTCCCCGCGATGATGTTGCGCGCCTCGCCTTGTTCGCTCGAGCCCGGAGACAGCCGCTGGCCGTCGGCGGCCGTCGCACCGCCGCAGTGGCGAGCACCCGCGCGGCCGCGCGCTGCCCCGCTCGCCTGCGAGTGCGGCGAGTGGCTGGGCCGGCCGGTCTCAACGGGACACGGCCCGTTTTCGTTACCCCCGCGCGCGCGCGTCTCTGGGCTGAGCAGGCCGGGCCGTCTGCCCCTTCTGATGTCGGCCCGTTTCAAAATAAAGATTCAGTTTTTATTTTCTCAATTGGAAATAAAGTGCTTAGCAATTATTTGGGTGATTAAATGTGCTCCAAAAATTGTGAAATAAATTTCTATGGATTCATTGGAACCAGATCTATGATATAAAAATATTGCATGTCAAATTTGAAATACTTTTCTATAGGATTTTATTTAATCATGTATATTGCTGATAAATTGAAAAATGTGTAGAAAAATCTATAGGTTTCATAAAAATATGATTCCCAAGTTTGTTAATCTTCTTGTGTCATGTACTTCCTAGGAAAAATATGTTTCATGCATGTGCTGTGGAAAACTTTGGAGGAGTAGTTCAAGTACCTTTAATGGCTGATTTTTGTTATTTTTGCTAGAGAGCAAACTTTGTATAAAACATGCATGCGATAATTTTTGTACAGTCATAGTATGCTATGAAGAACCTAGGAAAAATATTAATTCTGTTATTTGACACTTTTCATAGTACAAAGTAATTTCATGCTCATTTTTATGCTATAGCTTGTCATTTTTATATAGGATAGTTTACTTATCCAAATGCCATGAAATTTTTATGGTAGTCGGTTTAGGGTAGTATTATGCTACTGTAATTTTCTCAGATTTTTAGGAGCATCAGAAATATATGTTGCTATTCAAACCTATTATTATTTAGGGTTTAAGCAAGTGTTGCTTTAAGCGTGATTAAGAAATTAGTAAAGCTTTGGTGTATCTTTGAAGCATTTCATAAGATAGGTTAACTTAGCATATTAGTAGTAGAAGAGAATGCAGTAGATGACATGTGCTTGTAGTATATAGTTTCTTGGATGATGTTGACTACCTTGCATTTCAACATATCCATTGCATTCATCTCCTTCGATGCACGTTGCATAATCACTTACACGCATTGCATCATACAGGATCGCAAACCGAGAACCCAGTCGTCATCCCCGAGGAGCCAGAGGAGCAGCTCGAGGTGCAGCAGCAGGAGGTGACCGAAGCCGAAGAGGAGGTCGGTGAAGATCTCCTAGAGTGCCCCGACCACCGTCCGAGCTGTTTTGAGAGAGGCAAGCCCCGGAGCATTTCTCTCCCAGTTTGCAAATAATTTATTATTAACTTTACTTAATTTGATGCATTATGTTTAGGAGTTGTTTGCAAACGTTGCTGCATTACACCTTGTTTCACCTTGCTTTACCCGATCCTTGTTACCTTGGTGTCCGCGGTCAATAATTGCTTAGTTTGCTTAGACCGGTAGAAGTCGGGTGATTGCCTGTCATCCGCGAGCTCTAGGAGATTACTTGGATCTATGTGAAAGTATGTCATACGAAAATAACTAAGTGTCGAAATGAATTTGAGACCGGACGAAAACTTGTAGGGTTTTGGACTGTAGTGTTTTTCGTCTGTGTCGATTAAGGACCGACCGTTGTTGGGCCTCAAGTCATGTTGAACGCATGCCTCGTATTTAGCTGGCCGAATAATGCACCTTTCGACCGCGAAGCTGGGAGATTATTCGGGCCGAGTGGATTGCCCGCAACGCACTGTACCGAAGCAGTAGTGGCAGGATACGGGGGCGCGATGATAAGGCCAAAGAGCAGTCGGGCGGCCCCCGGGTACATGTGGTTCCTGGCAAGCTCGCGGCTTTACCTGAATGGTTGACTCGGTGACTAATACCTCACTTTAGCGGGTGAGTGAGGTTTGTGTGAGGAATAAATTACCAGCTGGTTAATAATCGATTCGAATCGCCATCGTTCACTGGATAGTGAACACTTGACTTGAGCTACTTCATCGTAGTAATCTTGATGAATCACTTGGATAGTTATGTGGAAGATGACATGATAACTATTGTTAGTGATCAATGGTAATCCTTACTTGCTTAATTACATGTTACTCTAGCACCAGTGTAAACATAGTTGATAGGGTAATAAAGAGTTAATTACTGCATGCTTTTGGAAAGGAATTGTTAAGTTAAAAATGCTTTTCTTACAAATGAGTCAGCTATCCCACCAGAAAGCCTATCATGATTCCTTGGTGTCTTTTATTTCTGGTTTATGTTGGGTAAGTCTAGCTGAGTACCTTCTCGTACTCAGGGCTTTGTTCCCAATTGTTGCAGATGGGCAGATGTATTACGGCTACTGTATCAACTGCCTCTATCCTGCGATGGGCGAAGCTTAGGACCATGGGCAATGGTCATTCGCTACTTCTCGTCTGATGCTTTTGCTGGAGATGATCACAAGCTGGCACTTTATTTCAAAATGTTATGTGTGTGTGTAATTTGAACTACCGCTTCCGCTACTTTTATTCGAACCTGGTTTGTAATAACTATGTTTAAACTCCGATGTATTTTATGCCGCGAACATTTATGTAACCTATGATGGTGACCGCTAAACTTAGTACGATCTTGGCTGTTATGTGAAATGGTTTGAAATCCGTCGAGATTTCACGAACTACCGGGTTATACGGGCTTAAGTTTGTTAAATTATCCTCCCGTTGGATGATTTTCCTACTTAATCTCGTATAATTGGACGGTTCTGTTACAGCTGGCATCGGAGCATGGTTTAGCGTGATTACTGTTCATAAGTGTATTTAAAATAAAATTCTATTTAAAAAGTGTGATTTTAAAACTAAAGGTGTGCCAGTGGTCATATCCTGTATGCCGAGTTAAGGACTCTAGGTGGCTATTTAAGTACTAACTTGGGGTTCTTGCACCATATTTCTCTTTCATTGCTCATACGGCGTGCTATTGTATGAGTGCCACTTAATTGAGTGGTAATGTATGGATCAGTCACCTCTACGCTTTGGTAAGTGTGAGCTGTGAGAGCATGATTAGATACACCGCCGATCTAGGGAGAGTGCTTATATGATACTAGAATAATTACATGTTTTACACATGTTTTTATAAAAGTATCGCATGTGTGGGTGTTCCGTCTGTTGAGGCGATGCCGTCAATAGGACGATGTGTTTGGGTAGATACTACCATTGTACACGTATCTGGGGATTCGTGTAGAGCGTGTAGGTAGATTTACTGCTTTCATGCATTCATGGGGAATGGGCTGAAATGAATTTTTTGTAGGTACATAACAGCGTTTATCGTGTAGATCGAATTAGTTACGTATATGAGAGATCGTTTGTATGCCACCGAATTCATCGTTAGATGTCTTTATCTTCTAAGTTTGTGAGAACATAAGACTCGCGCATGCATCATATTGCATGTGCATTTCATTCATAACATGCATTCCTCCCCTTATAAAAGGATTATCCCAGTTTGATAAAAGTAACATCAACTTAAAATATGTTCTCACCGGGTAATTTAAAACTTGTGCTACAGATGGCCCGCACGAAGCAGACTGCCCGTAAGTCCACTGGCGGAAGAGCACCCCGTCACCAGATGGCCCCGCGGGAGCGCCGCAGCACGGACACTTTTCTAAGTGAGTTTGGCATGCCCACCTTGCTTTGGAGAGTGCTCCATGATGTGGGGTACCCAGAGGGTCAAGAGCCGGTGTATTCCTGGAGTGAGAGCCAGTTAGCTGAGGATGGACTTGCGGTAGTGGAAATCACCGTCCCTGCTCTTGGTGATGCGCCAGAATGGGATGGTTGGCATTTGGAGTTTGAAGGACGCACTCCAGTTAAAGGTGCAGAGGGCGCAGCCTTTCACGTCATCCGAGACATAATGAGCAGGTTTCCTAATGAGTTGGCAGCAGCTTTGGTCGGTACTTTCCCGAGAGATGATCCTCGTGATGCCATTTGGGTGCAACCGCAAGGAAGTGCCCTGGTTAGAGGCCTAAGTGAAGGACGGGCTAGCGACAACCACACAATGAGTGCCATGTATGCAGCCATCAGAGCATACCAGGGTCTTGAGAGTACCTATTGGACCTTGACTGGTCTGCGTGGTGATGACCGGCTTGAAGCAAGGAAGCAGAAGAAGAAGCAAGCACGTGTTATAGCTAGCTTGCAGGAGCAGTTGGCCGACATGAGCTTGCAGCGAGACCGGGCTCTCGAGAGAGGTGAGAGTGCTATGCAGCGGGTGCAGACGTTGACTCAGGCCAACAGAAATACAGACCGCATGATGGGACAGCTAGTGCAGGAAAGGAATGAAGCCTGGAACGAGAGGGACCTTCTGAGGCAGAGGGTCGAGGAGCTAGAAGGGTATAATGCCAACTTGCATGTAGAGTTTCATACCCTCTACAACGGGATGGGTCCGTATGCTCCTCCGGACACCGCCCAGATGGACGTCGACGACGCCGCCGCTACTGAGGGTAGCGATGGTGACGCCTCCGACCTCGACGACGGCCCCGAGGAGTAGGCTAGTTGCCTTGCGTTAGTAGCTAGGTTCCGTCGCGATGGCCTTCTTTTAGTTTCTATGTATCGTGTTGTATCCTGTTCGATCTTGAGACTGGCGATCTTTTGGATCTTGGTTGTGTATGCGATGCTCAAACACATAAAAGTCCAGTGTATGTATGCTGGCAACGTGGTTGTATGGAACGCGATGTTGCATTCGAAGTAATTTGATTAGTGATGTTATTTTAATTGGAATGTGATTATTGTGCCTCTGTTTTATTGCATGACTTGTTCTCTCCAATAAATTCAGTATGGCATGATTGTTCATTCGAATACAATTACTACCACTTCGCTCAATTATTACTTGTTCCTGAAATATGCAGATGGCAAACACTCGCCGTGCCACGTATGAGGCCGCTGAAACTGGTGGCAACGGTGCAGGGGCTGGTGGGGGTGGTGCAAACAACGTCAACCACCAGGAGCCACAGCTAGAGCCACAATTACCCCCTCCTCCACTGCTCACTGCAGAGGTATTCTTCGCATAGTTCCTTGGGAGCCAGCGCAACACCGAGCAATCACAGAGGAATATGGAAGATTTTCTACGTACCATCGCTGAAAATGTTCAGAGAGAAAATAATCAAGGTGGTGGCCATGGGGTGAACCAGTACAGCAATTTCAAGGATTTCATGGATACTAGGCCACCTATTTTTAAGGAAGCAGCAGAGCCACTCGACGCTGAAGAATGGATCAACACTATGGAAGATAAGTTCCATGTGTTGAGGCTGACAGAAGTTCTGAAAACAGAATATGCTGCACATCAGCTATAGGGACCGGCAGGGATGTGGTGGAAGCATCACCGCACCACCTTTCCTCCCAATGCCTAGATTACTTGGAGAGAATTCACTGAAGCCTTTAGAGGAGTTTATATTCCCCCAGGGTTGGTTGAGATGAAGCTCGAAGAGTTCTTGGCCTTAAATCAGGGTACCAAGACTGTGACCCAGTATCTGCATGCCTTTAACAACTTGTGCCGCTATGCTCCAGACATGGTCGACACAGATGCAAAGAGAATTGCTAGTTTCAAGAGAGGGTTAAGTTCGGAGATGATGAAGCATGTGGGTACCAATACCCGCGCCAGGTTCAATGACTTTGTCAGTGATTGTTTGAAACAAGAAAAGAACAACAACGCCTACACTGCATCCAAGAATCGCAAGAGGGTGTTTGAGTCAGGACCATCCCAGTCCAGAGTTGTCACTGCAAATCGTCTTTCTTATCATCCGTCCGCACCTGGTGCAAGGTTTAGGCCGCCACAGCATAAAACCCAGAACTACAAGGGACCACAGAAGTCGTACAAGATGGTCGTGCCGCCAGCAAAGATCACCGCAGCTGCAGAACAGAGCAACTCCAATGGAGCTATAGGATCTGCTGGTACAGTGAAGGGGCCCTGCTACAATTGTGGTCAGCCAGGTCACTTTTCAAAGTTCTGCCCTTATCCGCCTAAAAAGAAGCAACAGACTTACACTGCCCGTGTACACCATACCACCGTTGATGAGATTCCTGAGGGAGAGCCTGTAACTGTCGGTAAGTTTCTTGTTAACCATCACCCTGCAGTTGTTCTATTTGATTCTGGATCCTCGCATTCTTTTATGAGTCAAGCATTTGCACGGAAGCATGAACAACTATGCACAGAATTGAGTTATGGTTATCGCATAAGTTTAGCAGGGGCTGATGTGTTAACCAATAAGCTGGTTAGAGGGGCAACCCTTGAGTTAGGTAGTCGGAAGTTTCGAGTGAACCTGGTAGTTATGCCTGGGCTAGTTTTGGATGTAATAATAGGAATGAACTGGATGAAGAACTGGGGGGCAGTCATAGATACAAGCAGTCGGTTGCTTACCCTTAAGGATCCCCAGGCAGAGGGTACTTTCCTGGTACCATTGCCTAGAAGAACAGACCTTGTGAGTGTGACCTGTGCCATGGAAATTGTCCCTATCCACCAGATCCCGGTAGTGTGTGAGTTTCCGGATGTGTTTCCAGACGAGTTACCTGGCCTTCCTCCAGATAGAGATGTTGAGTTTGGAATCGAGTTGATCCCCGGGATAGCTCCTATTTCGAGGAGACCCTATCGGATGCCTCCGGATGAGTTAGCTGAGCTGAAGAAGCAACTGGAAGAACTGTTAAAGAAGGGGTTTATTCAACCGAGTAAGTCTGAATGGGGATGTCCTGCCTTGTTCGTGAAGAAAAAGAAAGAGGGTACTCTGAGAATGTGTGTGGATTATCGACCTCTTAATGCTGTAACTATCAAGAATAAATATTCTTTGCCTCATATCGACGTTTTGTTTGATCAGTTGGCTAAAGCTAGAGTGTTCTCCAAGATAGACCTAAGATCAGGGTATCATCAGATAAAGATCAGGCCACAAGATGTCCCAAAAACCGCCTTTTCTACCAGATACGGGTTGTACGAGTATCTTGTTATGTCTTTTGGCTTAACAAATGCTCCTGCATATTTTATGTATCTGATGAATACGGTTTTCATGCCAGAGTTGGACAAGTTTGTAGTTCTCTTCATTGATGACATTCTAGTATACTCTGAGAATGAGAAAGATCATGAAGAGCATCTAAGAATTGTCTTGACCAGACTGAGAGATCATAAGTTGTATGCTAAGTTCAGCAAATGTGAATTTTGGTTGAAGAAAGTTCCTTTCCTTGGTCATATTCTATCTGAGAATGGAGTTTCGGTAGATCCGAGCAACGTGCAAGAGGTTATGGATTGGAAAATTCCAACCATAGTGTCAGAAGTCAGGAGTTTCCTAGGGTTAGCTGGTTACTATCGTCGCTTTATCTCAGACTTCTCGAAGATTGCCAAGCCGATGACAAGTCTGTTACAGAAGGATCACAAGTTTGTGTGGACAGAGGAGTGTGAGACAGCTTTCCACACCTTGCGGAAACTGTTGACCACTGCTCCAGTTCTTGCACAGCCATACATCGAGAAACCTTTTGATGTGTTCTGTGACGCATCAAAAACAGGATTAGGCTGTGTTCTGATGCAAGAAGGAAGAGTCATTGCTTATGCCTCCCGTCAGTTGAGAAAACATGAAATTAATTATCCAACACATGATTTTGAGCTTGCCGCCGTAGTGCATGCCTTAAAGATTTGGAGACACTATTTACTTGGTAATGTGTGCAATATTTTCACCGATCATAAGAGTCTCAAGTACATTTTCACCCAACCAGAATTGAACATGAGACAGCGAAGATGGTTAGAACTAATTAAAGATTACAACTTGAATGTACAGTATCACCCTGGGAAAGCCAATGTGGTAGCTGATGCTTTGAGTAGAAAGTCACATTGTCTGAATATGCAACCCTTACTCGAAGATGGTTTTAATCTAATGCACCATGCCGTGTTACATAGTATTCAGATCAGTTGCACCTTGGAGAGTAAGATAATAGAAGGTCAGAAAGAAGACAAAGGGATATTCCACATAAAAAAAAATTAAAGAAGAACCCTCAAAACACTTCAGAGTGGACGAGCAGGACGTGTTGTGGTTCGACAACCGTCTTGTTGTTCCAAAGGATAGAGAGCTTAAGAATAAAATTATGGATGAAGCTCATCTCTCTAAGTTGTCCATTCATCCTGGCAGTAGTAAAATGTATCAAGAACTAAGACCTCGCTATTGGTGGACAAAGATGAAAAAGGAAATTGCAGCTTATGTAGCCAGATGTGACACATGTTGTAGAGTGAAAGCTATTCACATGAAACCTGCCGGGTTGTTACAACTTTTGTCAGTACCTAGTTGGAAGTGGGATGATATAACTATGGATTTCATCACAGGTTTGCCCACTACTCAGAAAGGCCATGATTCGATTTGGGTAATCGTGGATCGTCTTACCAAGACAGCCCACTTTTTGCCTGTCAAGACAGATTATAGACCACCTCAATATACCAAGAAGTATATTGCGGAGATTGTGAGATTGCATGGCATACCAAAGACTATAGTGTCTGACAGAGGGTCACAGTTCACTGCTCACTTTTGGGAGCATTTGCACAAAGGTTTGGGAACTAGTCTAATTCGTAGCACTGCCTATCATCCTCAAACAGATGGTCAGACTGAAAGAGTTAATGCTGTTTTAGAAGATATGTTAAGAGCTTGTGTGTTGTCTTCTAGAGGTTCATGGGAGTCGTGGTTACCTTTAGCAGAATTCGCGTATAATAATAGTTATCAAGAAAGTATCAAGATGGCACCTTTTGAGGCTCTGTATGGCCGAAAGTGTAGAACACCTTTAAACTGGATTGAGCCAGAGAAAAGAAGGTATTATGGTATTGACTTCGTGGAAGAAGCCAAAAAGAAAGTTCATATCATTCAGCAAAATATGAGAGCAGCTCAGTCACGTCAGAAAAGTTATGCGGATAAGAGAATGAGACCACTTGTATTTGAAGTTGGTGACTATGTTTATCTAAAAGTCACGCCAATGAAGAAGAAGCGGTTTGGAATACGCAAAAAGCTTGCCGCCAGATTTGTAGGACCCTACAAAATCTTGGAAAGGAAGGGTCCAGTGGCTTACAAATTGGAATTACCAGAATCAATGGGTGCTATATTCCCAGTTTTTCACGTATCACATCTCAAGAAATGTTTGTGCGTTCCAGAGGAAATAATTGAACCTCGAGGCATAAAACTTAAGTCAGATCTGGTGTATCGTGAGCAGCCAGTTCGAGTTTTGAATTCCAAAGAAAGGGCTACTCGAAACAGTGTGGTGAAAATGTATAAGATACAATGGAGTCATCATGATGAAGGGGATGCATCTTGGGAAACGGGTGAATACCTACAAAAAGCATACGAAGATTTTTATAATAAATGGTTCGTAACCCAAATCTCGGAACGAGATTTTTATAAGGGGAAAGGGTTGTAACACTCCGGTGTTACGCAAGCATTTGCATTGCAAATCATGAGCATAACATGTCATGACATTCATAATCATATGTGCTTAGGGTGTACCTTTAGTAAAATAAAAGTGTGGAAACTAGTATTGCATAACATGTTGTGATAATGTGCTAATGACATTCATCAAATTTGTGCAACTATAAATTTCATATCACTTAGAATTATAAGGAAAATTTTTGGAGCCACTAAATCACTCAAAGTTTTGTCAAAGATTTGTTTTAAAAATGTTATTTGAAAATATTCAAAAATCCTCCCTAAATTAGCTTTTATTCTAAAAATCAAAATCTATAAGAATTTTGAGGTTGGCCCCTTAATCAAAGTTGTAGAGAATTAAATTCTAAGCAACTTTTATTTTTGGGTCATTTCCAGAAAAAGTCTTTTTCTTGCTCAAAATGAGATTTGAAAACTATTATTTGAAATTATTTGAAAATATGAAAATGGAAATTCAATTTCTAACCTAAACGGGCCGCCGCCTCGTTTTCGGCCTTTTGCTGGAAGCGGCCCAGCTCCGCCCCCGCACGCGCGCGCCGTAGCCGCCGCCTCGGCCCAGCCCACGCCGCGCGGCTTCCTCCTCCCTCCCGCTCGCGCGCGCTCGCTGGCGCCCGCGGCAGACTGCGCTCGCCGCGTGGCGGCCGCATGCCGGCGACGCCCTCCGCGTGGCTTCCCGTGGCCCCGTGCACTCCGCCTCAAATCACCGCATGCGCTCGGCCTCCTTTCCACTCGCTCACTCGCTCGCTCCCTTTCTCCTTCCTCCGGAAAAACCCGAGCGGGCAAACTGCTCGCCGCAGCGAGCTCCGCCTCCGCCGCCGTGTTCCGGCGACGCCAGTCCACCGCAGCTCGATTGCTCGTGCACGGAGCTCCGCCACCCTCTTCCCTCCTCCGAACGAGCGCCACCATCCCCTTGCTCGCTCCGGTAGGGCACAATTTCTCCGCCCCGCTGCGCCACCGCGAACGGAGCCGCCGCGCTCGCGCTCCGGCCACCGTCGCCTCCGCTCCTCCCCATCTCTCTTGAACTACACGTTGATGTTCACCGTGTCCCTGCGATGGTGTTGCGCGCCTCGCCTTGTTCGCTCGAGCCCGGAGACAGCCGCTGGCCGTCGGCGGCCGTCGCACCGCCACGGTGAAGAGCACCCGCGCGGCCGCGCGCGCTGCCCCGCTCGCCTGCGAGTGCGGCGAGTGGCTGGGCCAGCCGGTCTCAACGGGACACGGCCCGTTTTCGTTACCCCCGCGCGCGTGCGTCTCTGGGCTGAGCAGGCCGGGCCGTCTGCCCCTTCTGATGTCGGCCCGTTTCAAAATAAAGATTCAGTTTTTATTTTCTCAATTGGAAATAAAGTGCTTAGCAATTATTTGGGTGATTAAATGTGCTCCAAAAATTGTGAAATAAATTTTTATGGATTCATTGGAACCATATCTATGATATAAAAATATTGTATGTCAAATTTAAAATACTTTTCTATAGGATTTTATTTAATCATGTATATTGCTGATAAATTGAAAAATGTGTAGAAAAATCTATAGTTTTCATAAAATTATGATTCCCAAGTTTGTTAATCTTCTTGTGTCATGTACTTCCTAGGAAAAATATGTTTCATGCATGTGCTGTGGAAAACTTTGGAGGAGTAGTTCAAGTACCTTTAATGGCTGATTTTTATTATTTTTGCTAGAGAGCAAACTTTGTATAAAACATGCATGTGATAATTTTTGTACAGTCATAGCATGCTATGAAGAACCTAGGAAAAATATTAATTCTGTTGTTTGACACTTTTCATAGTACAAAGTAATTTCATGCTCATTTTTATGCTATAGCTTGTCATTTTTGTATAGGATAGTTTACTTATCCAAATGCCATGAAATTTTTATGGTAGTCGGTTTAGGGTAGTATTATGCTACTGTAATTTTCTCAGATTTTTAGGATCATCAGAAATATATGTTGCTATTCAAACCTATTATTATTTAGGGTTTAAGCAAGTGTTACTTTAAGTGTGATTAAGAAATTAGTAAAGCTTTGGTGTATCTTTGAAGCATTTCATAAGATAGGTTAACTTAGCATATTAGTAGTAGAAGAGAATGCAGTAGATGACATGTGCTTGTAGTATATAGTTTCTTGGATGATGTTGACTACCTTGCATTTCAACATATCCATTGCATTCATCTCCTTCGATGCACGTTGCATAATCACTTACGCGCATTGCATCATACAGGATCATAAACCGAGAACCCAGTCGTCATCCCCGAGGAGCCAGAGGAGCAGCTCGAGGTGCAGCAGCAGGAGGTGACCGAAGCCGAAGAGGAGGTCGGTGAAGATCTCCCAGAGTGCCCCGACCACCGTCCGAGCTCTTTTGAGAGAGGCAAGCCCCGGAGCATTTCTCTCCCGGTTTGCAAATAATTTATTATTAACTTTACTTAATTTGATGCATTACGTTTAGGAGTTGTTTGCAAACGTTGCTGCATTACACCTTGTTTCACCTTGATTTACCCGATCCTTGTTACCTTAGTGTCCGCGGTCAATAATTGCTTAGTTTGCTTAGACCGGTAGAAGTCGGGTGATTGCCTGTCATCCGCGAGCTCTAGGAGATTACTTGGATCTATGTGAAAGTATGTCATACGAAAATAACTAAGTGTCGAAATGAATTTGAGACCGGGCGGAAACTTGCAGGGTTTCGGACTATAGTGTTTTCCGTCTGTGTCGATTAAGGACCGACCGTTGTTGGGCCTCGAGTCATGTTGAACGCAAGCCTCGCATTTAGCTGGCCGAATAATGCACCTTTCGACCGTGAAGCTGGGAGATTATTCGGGCCGAGTGGATTGCCCGCAACGCACTGTACCGGAGCAGTAGTGGCAGGATACGGGGGCGCGATGATAAGGCTAAAGAGCAGTCGGGCGGCCCCCGGGTACATGTGGTTCCTGGCAAGCTCGCGACTTTACCTGAATGGTTGACTCGGTGACCAATACCTCACTTTAGCGGGTGAGTGAGGTTTGTGTGAGGAATAAATTACCAGCTGGTTAATAATCGATTCGAATCGCCATCGTTCACTGGATAGTGAACACTTGACTTGAGCTACTTCATCGTAGTAATCTTGATGAATCACTTGGATAGTTATGTGGAAGATGACATGATAACTATTGTTAATGATCAATGGTAATCCTTACTTGCTTAATTACATGTTACTCTAGCACCGGTGCAAACATAGTTGACAGGGTAATAAAGAGTTAATTACTGCATGCTTTTGGAAAGGAATTGTTAAGTTAAAAATGTTTTTGTTGCAAATGAGTCAGCTATCCCACCAGAAAGCCTATCATGATTCCTTGGTGTCTTTTATTTCTGGTTTATGTCGGGTAAGTCTAGCTGAGTACCTTCTCGTACTCAGGGCTTTGTTCCCAATTGTTGCAGATGGGCAGATGTATTACGGCTACTGTATCAACTGCATCTATCCTGCGATGGGCGAAGCTTAGGACCATGGGCAATGGTCATTCGCTACTTCTCGTCTGATGCTTTTGCTGGAGATGATCGCAAGCTGGCACTTTATTTCAAAATGTTGTGTGTGTGCGTAATTTGAACTACCGCTTCCGCTACTTTTATTCGAACCTGGTTTGTAATAACTATGTTTAAACTCCGATGTATTTTATGCCGCGAACATTTATGTAACTTATGATGGTGACCGCTAAACTTAGTACGATCTTGGCTGTTATGTGAAATGGTTTGAAATCTGTCGAGATTTCACGGACTACCGGGTTATACGGGCTTAAGTTTGTTAAATTGTCCTCCCGTTGGATGATTTTCCTACTTAATCTCGTATAATTGGGCGGTTCTGTTACAAAACGTCCCAAAAACACATATGAAACATTGGTAACAAACATTTGCAACATACGTGTACAACCATTGCAACACATATGCAACATCCCGATCTATTTTTGCAACATCCATCTGAAGATTTGCAACATATCTCTGAAACATCTAAAACGCTTGAAACATATGCTTGCAACATGCGCTTTCAGCAAAACCTGGTAGGCGGGCGGGCGGAGCACTGTACAGCGGGATCTAGCTTTGCGGTCGCGGTGGAGAAGGAGGATACAGCGGGCGGGCGGCTACACGGCCCCTGGTAAGGGCTGCGCCGCCACCCGGCGATAGGGCGCGTGCGGTGCCCCAGCGAGTAGTGCCCGCAATGGAGGCGACAACAGTAGTCGGGTGGGTGCGACATTGCGCGGTGAGGCGGCAGTGGCTGTGCGGTCGTAGGGGAGCACGCCGCGATGATGGAGAGGAAGGCATGTGGGAAAGCAGAGTGAGGAGATATTTTCGTGAGAGATGAGGACGGTAGAGAGTGCACAAGCCTGTTGGACCGGTAGCGGTAGCGCGCAGGCCCATCAAGGAGCGTCCGGCACGGACGGACACCCTGACTGAAGCATTAACACACTACTAGATGTGAGTGAGTTGTTCAACTTAATATTAGCACGGGTCATGAGTCCGGATCACATACGGAACATGCAATTAAAATAATTTATTGGTAAAAATTGTGTTTCTTATTATGGAGTTAAAGATTAAAATGACCATGGTCGCTTATTTATTCTTTGTTTTTACACATTATATTTATAGTAAAATATGTCTGTGCGTTGTATCGAGAGAAAAAAAAAATAAACAAGTATCAAGATCCATAAAGAACACACATTAAAAATTCATACAAAAATTTAGCCCTTACCAAGATACAGGGGAACATCGTAAAAAACTACTAATGTTGAGAAGCGTTGTTTTCAGAAGATTTGTAGTTGTTGCTAAGCAGATACAAGCAGTTCCTGACGCATTAATTAAAACCCTTAACTTCTATTGCCGTCGACTTGGGAGGATTGTTGACACCAATCTTGAAGACGTGTATTAACGATAGCCTTATGTTGAGGTGGAGAACAGAGAAAAAAACTGGACCGAAGTTTTCTAAAAGAAAATAGGCCGTGTATTAACGATGGGTATGTCCAAATAGTCAACTACTATATGCGTATATTGATAGATAGGCTGTAAATGTATATATAGCTAACAATATACTGTATTATTATCTATGCTCTAAGGGAAAAGACGATGCACTGTGTATCTTTTAACTAAAAGAAACCGGAGCCTAGCTAGGTCAGTAGCAATGTAGACTTAAACAATGTACCAGATTTCACCCTAAATTTTACTATGCAAAAAGAAGATTTCCTGTCACATCAAAATACCGGCATATGTTTGGAATACTAAATATAGATGAAATAAAAAACTAATTACACAGTTTTGTTGTACTTTGCGAGACGAACATTTTAAGTCTAATTAATCAATGTTTGGACAATTATTACCAAATAAAAACAAATTGCTACAGTGCTGCACAGTATTTACTGTGCACTTTGGTATCTAAACAAGCCCAATTGTCAGTTGTAGACTTATGTTCTGCTGAATATCAGGCACGAGCACCGGTACTTTTGTAGGCTATTCTACCAGACCATCACTCTTTGTGACATGGAACCTAAACCCATAGGTGGATGCTAGGACAGCACGCCACCATGATGTAAGCCAGCATGACTGTACTGAGGCAGCAGTGTTAGACAGAAAGGGGAGAAAGCTATCCACAGCAAGTGTACCTGCTCAAGCGGGCGGTGACAAGGCTTCTTTGGAGAAATGAGAGCTGCTATGGTTTTTGCCCCTTTTAAATGAGATGGTGCACTGGGTGCTGTTAGTGGCTGATTGATTGGAGCCAAGTCATGCTCCGACCACCAGCCCCGTATCCTAGCACGCTTTCAAGTACTAGAAACTCTTGCGCGCTTTGCGCGCCCTACCATCAGAAGATGATAGAGCACATGTCCCAACAGCATTTTCAGGCCAGCAAAAAGAAAAAAGTACAGTTTGCCACTATAATATACTCGTAGGGCGTGACAGATTAAGTTATGAATTGTTTGTATCTTTATATGATGAATCCTTAATTTGTTATACATGTACTGCTTGTATTTGTATGTTCACGTTCTTTAATGGTAGGATACAACATGTTATACGCAGGCTGGACCCGGCCACATAGGGGGTGATTGGTTGCCCTGCTCAAACCGTTCAAAGGGCCATCTGGTACTGCGCCATGCACTTTGGCCTTGTTTGGTTTCCTGTTTCACATCGTTTTCCTGCTTCGTTCCATTCTTTTCCCTGTCTCCATCCCGCACAACTCCGTCTCCTGGATTTCTTCTTCCCTCATGGTGTAGGATGACTTGATTCATGCATGATGTAGGGACCTATGTGTTTGACACCCAAAACTCTAATGCATGCATGCAACCAAACACAACCCCATCTCGTACCGGACCAAAACACGACCACTTGCACGAGCTCAACCCGGCTCCTTCAGTCCTGCACAGCCTAGCCATCCCGGCTCAAGGATTGCTTTGCAACCAACCACGCCCATATTATCCTTAGAAGTGTCTGGTCCATACCGAGCCCTCTGCTATCAGCTCAAACAACCACATGTGCCTCGTACACCTCCTTCATTACCACCGTGTACACTTCCAATGCCATCCTGCATGTGCGTATGCATCCAGCCCAGCTTGAGTCGGGATATATGCACAACAAAGAAACAAGAACAGAGAATCAATGGTTATGCGCTGGCTTACCAGGGTGAGAATAGTAAAGAGATCACAAAGCCTCATAGAGAAACAAGAATCATGAATAAGTGGTGATGCGCTGCCTTACCGGGGCAAGAACGGTAAAGAGATCACAAAGCCTCAGATTGGGTAGCATCAACCTCCTCAAAACCATTCTCCATAAAAGGTAATTACCTAATTACATTTGGCAAACCTGGCCTTAGAGTATTAGAAAAACCATGCATATAAAAGTGTACTTGACAACGTGCAAGTCCAACTGGATCAACGAAGTAGCAGACAATGAGTGTCACCACTGCTTATATGCCTCAGTTTATAAATAAGAAAATAGACAACCATAACAAGAATGGTAATCATCACTGCATTATACCTAATGCCTCAGATCAATAGGAAGAGAACATAGAGATCATCAAAAGAATAGTAATCATAGCCGCATATGCCAAATGCATGAGATCAGTAAGAATGGAGAGGGCATGAAAAGAATGGTAATCGTCACTGCATATTAGCATCTTAAGAGCAGTTAGTAGAACAAGCAAAATCAAGCCATACATATGCAAAACGAAATCGGAGCAGCAGAGATACAAAATCTATGGATTGAATGAAGGAGATGAAGGGCATTGTTTCTCACTGTAGCATCGGTACAACTTCAGGAAGGAACAAATGAAGAAGTGCATGGATTCAAGCTTACAGTTCACACCTGAGAAAGGGAAGTGAGAATGGACATAACCACCAATAGATCTCACTTAGATCTTGTGGCAAGAAGTCATAGAACCGTTCATTATTTAGCTACCAAATGGAACTTTCAAAAGTACATTCATGGATGGCTCACTCGCTTATATGACTCACTATGTATTGATATCAAGTATATAGCACTGGCTGAGCTGAAATGACTTGCTTGATCATGTCTAAGATTGCAAGCAAAGATTAGACTTTGATATAACAATGATCAGAATGATGTCTCACTCTATTTATATATAACAATGTAAACTATGTTCTGCATGGCATCTCAGGCCCTGAAGAAACAGCATCTCCTGATCTCCATTATTTCTATCCAGCAGGACAAGAAATATTGCTGCTCTCAGCTCACTTTCTAAGTTTTGCTCCAGTGAAGAGTAGGAAAGATACCTAGACCAAGGGAAAAGCAAAATAGTGATGTTGACGGATCATCAATCATCAAGTAGCAAAGAGGATCATGCCCTTCATCGTCGTTTCATCAAAGGCACATATCTAAACATGAGCCAAAACTTGGGTAATACAGTCCAAACTACTAAGCACCTTCTTCCTTGTCAATGCCTAGGTAGAAACCTGTGCTGTAGTAAGTAGTATCGACCAAGAAAACCTTATGTTCCCTTAACGCATTTGCATTTACAGAACAATTAACAGCACCTGAGATAATTGTTTTGCTGAAGAAACACACATGTTTATTCTGTTGAAGAAAACACCTGAACAACCCAAATTCTTAAAGTGCCTGATTTTGTTAACTGTACAGGTAGACATATTAAACCACCACAAAATTTCTGGATTGTGCTACACTAGTTGCAGAGCCCACAGGTAGGTTCGTGCCGCTGCGTCCGCTGAGATGATGTGAACAAACATATTTGTTATTAATATAAAATTATTGGCTATGGAATCGAACATGTTTCTCAAACATTCAAAATTAGCATGGAGAATTATCAAGTGTTGGGTAGCTGTTGTGTCTGTGTATGTAGCACCTACTGGCATAGGAAGCACAGGTAAAACTGTAATTGCCGAATTGGTAAATTCCTAAATCTTTTCACGTGGATTTAAAAAAAAATAAAAATGTGTCAGGAAGACGTCAATTCACCTAGCAGACATTGCGTCAATCTAATTAGGGATTTGTATGTGGCCTCCTAAGAGAGCTGGTGCGAAATCCGTTGGACTTCTCTATCCAGCCATAACATATCAATACAGGGCAAATAGGATCAAGAGTAAGCAGGATGCACCCGCATGAAGTAGGGATGCAGTTACTAGGCTCAGGAGTCGGCGGGGCTGTCACGGATGGGGCGGACGACGCCGTAGAAGCGGGAGCTGGTGTTGAGAATCCACGGAGCCGACGCAACGTCGCGCATCTTGTCCTGGGGAGGCGGCGCGAGGAGTAAGCGTGTAGAGGAGGCCGCCGCCGCTCGTTTCCGCGGCTCCGCGGAACCCACCTCATGCCACATCGGAGGAGGCGGGCCGGCTTCCCCACGCCGCCGCAGTTGCCGCTCCCGCTCTCCTCCGCAAAGCAGTGCTGTAGATATGGCCATGGAGAAGGATGACCAGGAGAGAGGGAGTATGTGTTCGATTGAGAATAGAATCTTCGGGTCCGAGGCCGCTCCAGCGCTGGATGCTCCCACCCACCAAGCGTCCAAGTCGTATGGAAGCATGGTCGAAGGGTCCACCCGCCAGCGATAACAGTCGTGTTAGCCGCGCTTGGTCGTTGGAGGCTTCGAGGGACGCCCGTGCGAGAGCCCTGCCACGCGTCTGACGCGCGAGGACGTCCGCAGCCCCGTGAATCGCTCTGGTGGATCGTCTTATAAAGGATCCTGATTGGGCCAAAGTCTATCTAGTTGGGTTTTGATTATTCTCTGACTGCGTTTTTTACGAGACTGTTTTTTGTTGGTAGTTTGAGATTCGATCACTCGCATGCACACCGGTCCCTCTTGGGCCAAATGCTGATTTTCCAGTACTGCAATATGCAGATGACACATTGACCATTCTAGAGGGAGAGCCTAGACAAGTTCATTTCCTCAAATCAATCATCAACACTTTCTCTGAGGCTACAGGGCTTATGGTCAATTTTTAGAAATCCCTGATGCTACCAGTTAACTTGTCTGAAGAAAAATTAGACCTCCTTGCAAGAACTTTCGCCTGCTCCAAAGGCACTCTACCCTTCACTTACTTGGGGAGGCCTTTAGGTTTGACAAAGCAAGAGTCCAGGATTTCCTACCTCTAGTCACAATGTGTGAGAGAAGATTATCAAACATCTCCTCATTTCTAAATCAAACTGGTAGGCTGGAATTAACCAATGCAGTTTTCACCTCTCTTCCAACCTTCTTCATGTGTTCACTGGAGCTACCAAAAACCGTTATCAAGCAAATAGATAAATTTACAAAACATTGTCTATGGAGAGGGGTTGATATCAATGCTAGGAAGCCCCCAAAGGCTGCCTGGGAGATGGTTTGTAAACCAAAAGAGGAGGGAGGACGGGGAGTCATCAATATAAAAAGGCAGAATGAGGCTCTGCTAATGAGATGAGTTTTTCAACAAACAAGATATACCTGGGTTAATCTCATCTGAGACAGATACTTTAGAAATAGGAAATTGCCAAATCATATAAAGAAAGGCTCCTTCTGGTGGAGGGAAAATCTGAAGAATCTTCCAAAGTTCAAAGAATTAATAGTGATAGAAGTGAAAGATGGTTCAACAATAATGCTTTGGCATGACAAGTGGTGTTCTCAAGTCTGGAAAGAAAGGCTGCCTGAATTATACTCCTTTCTTAAGAATAATTTTATTTCAGTAAGGCTGCTATGGAGATAGAAGAAGTATTACAAAGAGTGCAACAAGAGTTTGAAGTACTGCATCTTAATGAGGACAAAGATATCTCAAAATATATTTGGGGAGCTAAGTTTCAGTCCTCAAGAGCATATAAAGAACTTGTGGGGCACCGACATGTCCATGTATTTTCAAGTGGTTATGGGAATGCTACTATCAACCCAAACATAAAGTTTTCTTTTGGCTAGTGATCAAGGATAGATTTTCTGAAAAGGAAAAACATGGCTTTAGACTCATATGACTGTGTGCTTTGCAATGAAAATGTTGAAGAAACAGTTGCTCCTCCATTGCAGTTTTGCCAATAAATGCTGGAACATTCTGAACCTGAATATCCCTAGTAACTCCAACGTTATGGATGCTGTGGTTCATCTCAGAAGCGTACTTCACTCTCAATTCTTCATGACAGTGGTAATTCTAATGAGTTGGACCATTTGGACAACAAGATCTAATTTTCAAAGGGATCCCTCCAAATTTGGGAAGTTCCAGGAGTTTATTTTGCAAAGTGGGGCATTTGGCTGGGTCAGCCATCTTTGATCAATGGGTCATAAGTCTGGTGTTTCACTTTCTCTGTTGCCTTTTTTGTTTCTTAATCGAAACTCCGGCTGCCTGTAATCTTTTTTTCTGAATTTATTTAATGTTTTTTCTGTAGGGGCTTTTTGCCCCTCCAGTTCCCTTAAAAAAAATTCTCTCAACACCATCCATGACAACAATAGGTCCACACATGTGAAATTAAAACAATTGCAATTCATACACTTCTAACAATGTGACATTGTAAATGGTTGAGACAATTAACAGAGTGGGGCATTTGGCTGGGTCGTTTTCACATTTGCAGAGACGTCTTCCGTGGATGCCCCTTTATTAACTAAAAAAGAGATTGCCTTCAAAAATTGTTTTTTAAAGCAATGAAGGCCGACATGGCTCGAAATCTTTTCTAATCATGCTACCATGAATACGTTTCAAACGAATTTAACAAAAACAAAAGTATATTACATATAGAGTTGCATTGTGATACTATGCAAAGGCACAACGCGAATAATATACGGAACGACTTCATTCGGCAAACTGTTAATCGGATGATAAAAGTTTGCAAGATTGTAGTAATAGTCGCCACACTATTGCAAACCGTTTAAACACAAGCATTTTTTAATAGATTTGGCTAGCATTCACCGAGCACAAATACCATAAGGCTAGGCCCTGTTCGCTTGTCTTATGAGCCGTACTTTTTCAGCGAAGGAACAATGTTTTTCTCTCACGACAAATCAGACAACAGTATTTTTTAGTCTGACTTTTTAGCGAAGCGAACAGGGTAGTGGGTATTAGGTTGGCATGCATACATACCCCTCACTACCTGAGAAAGGATAATTCCTGACGGTTTTCGGTTTCCCCGACAGGAATGGTACGTTCCTATTGGGCTGGAAAAGACCAACAGGAAAGACCTCAACTATTCTGTCAGCTCTTGATGCACCGTCAACCGTTAGGAACTGCAAAAGAATCATGCCGGTTGCAAGAAATCCGACAAGAATAGTTTTCCTATCGGCTGACAAACCGACGAACTCACTTTCGTCCGCACAATGGGAACCAAAGCCGCTGCGCGCGGGGGGTAGGGTCACTTCGAACTCGGAAAAAAAACGCTCGTGGGCCTGTGCTACTGGGCCTGTGCCCCCACCCTCCCAAAACCCTAAATCCATTCTATCCACTCCCCACCGTACCCATTCTATCGCACACCCCTTCCAGTTGCCGCCGCCGCTAGTGTGCCTCCTGCCCCTGCGCCGCGAACCGCGCCACCGCCAGTGCGCATCTCGCCCCTTCGCAGCCACCGGTAGGGCCTCGCCCCCACACCGGCCTCCACTCACCCCACGCCGCCGCTCCCAAGTCCCAAGGACTCCTCCCATCACTTTTATAATTCTAATAAAAGAATCAGTAGAGCAGTTTCGCTTAGCTAAGTCGACCACGCAGCCTCAAATGTGTAAACATTTTCTGTTGTTCTGTTCTGTTTTCCTTCGTTGTCCTCCAGTTTATCTTCAAAGTAGGCTTGTTGTTTGCAGTTTTAGAGTGGTGGTTTTGTTAGAAATATAGGTAATTTCATGTTTAATTTAATCTAACAAAATGACATGATCATAATCATAATAGTGGTGATTAAGTACTTGTTCGAAAAGAACAAAAACATCATAAGCATTATCAAGATAACATCAACATATTGCTTATTCCAAATAAACAAGAGTATCATATGAATTATGTTAACCAGTAAGGGAAACATCATATAGATCATGCTTACCCAAAAACGCTATGGCCGCCCTTCACCCGAGCAGGTGAACTCGATGAAGCGGAGACGTTCTGGAGGCTCTACTCTTCCATCTCGTGTGCGCACAGGAGATGGAACGGGGAGAACACAGTGCAACGAGAGATGTGGTTCTATTTGTTCTTGAGTCATATGACTGACGGGAGAGACTGGATTTTTATGCCTTCGGGAGAGAGAGGCGTCGGGAAGGAGCCAGAAAGCCAGGAGTCAAGAAGGAGAAGGAGAAGGCTTCAGGAGAAACTCCCGTAATCAAGCCAACTTAGTTTCAATCAAATGAGTAACTCCCGCATTGATGAAAACTTGAGTGGCAAAACCTTCCCCGTACCGTCCGTTCGCTCGCTCTCCGCCTGCCTTGCCTCGCCTCGCCACGGCCACGGCCACGGCCTCGGCCCGGCCTGGCCGCCAGCGGCGGTGGCGGCGCGTGCGCGTGGCATTATATTATCCTTTTCTCAACTTCTCAATGTAGTCGATCAAAATTCAACCATATAAGTTGTGTCAATGTTCAGTCAATTTTTCATACGGTACTAAACCATTTACCAATCTTTAATCGGACCATAGAGTTTATTAGTTTTATTAAATATTAAATGGGCCAATCCCACAAAATATCTAACAATCCCCACCACACTCTAGGGTTCGATGCAAACTAGTCTCATAACCACATTCCTTTTATATATTAGTGTTTCAATAGATACTATTAAGTTGAACATCCATCTGAGTAATAGCTACAGTCAACCACAACTGAACAATAGACAGAGCCTTGAATTGACAGTTTTGTGTGAAATGAGTTCACTAAAACCCTTAACTGATACTAGGCTGCAAGGAGCATCCTCTCTGTTGGAAGCATATAAGTCACACTTCCTTGCCTTTTCATGACTGTCTAGAGATAACCCACATCTCATAGATTGTGATTAGCAATCGAACTCATATAGGTGTGTTCCTTCTAGGATGCCCTGTAGGACAACATCCCTGCTTACACAAGCCACTCGGATCACATTAACAATTAATCAACCTCCCTTACAGTAATAGAGAGACGGTGCATCTCAAACGAGTCAGACTATAAATCTAAGGAGTCTCTCCCTCAGTCAACCACTAGCTTGTTTCACTATCCTAATTCACGGGATCTCCGATCACATAGGACAGGTTGCCACTATGGAATGACTTCAAATGGGTCTCAAGCCCAACTCTCTCGATGCACCTTCTATCACATTGCGTGATAGACCCTTAGTAAACTGACCTGCTAGGTTTTTAGATGTATGGACATAGTTCAACGCAATTACTCCAGAGTTTCTCAGTTTCCTGATAGACTTCAGGTGTCTTTTCACGTGCCTTGTAGAGTTCATGTTGTCCCTAGAACTGTTTACCTTGGTTATCGAAGTTTGGTTGTCACAGTTCATAGAAATAGCCGGTATAGGCTTCTCCACAACCGGTAAATCCATAAGAAGTTCACGAAGCCACTCGACCTCAGCACCAGCGGTATTTAATGTTGTCAGTTCTGCTTCCATTGTAGACTTCGTTAAGATAGTCTACTTGCAAGACTTCTAGAAAACAGCACCACCTCCAAGTAAGAAGGCATATCCGCTCGTGACGTATAACTCATCAACATCAGATATCCAGTTAGCATCACAATAACCCTCTAGTACCCTTGGGTACCTGGTAAAGTGAATACCATAGATCATTGTACCTTTCAGATAGCGCAGTACTCTCTCAAGAGCACTCCAGTGAGTATCTCTCATATTTGACACAAACCGGCTTAGTTTGCTCACAGCAAACGAGATATCGGGCCTCATGGCGCTAGCCAAATACATAAGAGAACCAATTATTTGAGAATATCTCGATTGATCCCTTGAAATTATGTGATTTTTCCTCAGTATTACACTTGGGTTATAAGGAGTTGAAACAGATGCACAGTCACTAAATCCAAAGCTACTTAAAAACCTTTTCCACATAGTGGGACTGCACAAGAGTTATCCCACCATTTTCTTCTTCTTTTAGTAGCTTTATGTTAAGAATAACATCAGTTTCACCCAAGTCTTTCATCTCAAAATTATTAGATAGAAACTCTTTCACTTCTTTAATCACTTCAATATTATTTTCAAAGATTAGAATATCATCCACGTATAAGCACAAAAAAACACCATTTCCCCTACCATACCGATAATATACACATTTATCAGCTTCATTCACTGCAAAGTTGGCTGATTTTAAAGTCTTATCGAACTTCTCATGCCACTGCTTAGGGGCTTGCTTTAGGCCGTACAAGGATTTTAGTAACTTACAAACCTTACCCTCATGACTTTTGCAACAAATCCATCAGGTTGATCCATATAGATCTCTTCCTCAAGCTCACCATTAGGAAAGTCGTCTTAACATGCATCTGATGAATAAGAAGACCATGTGAGGCAGCCAAGAATAATAGCACGCGAATGGTCATCAATCGGGCAACTGGTGAGTAAGTGTCAAAATAATCTTATCTCTCCTTTTGTGTATAGCTTTTATCCACTAGTCTTGTCTTGCACTTTTCAATAGTACCATTAGGTCTAAGCTTCTTCTTGAATACCTATTTGCACCCCACAGGTTTACATCCATAAGGACGATCAACCACTTTCCAAATCCCATTAGACAAGATTGAATCCATCTCACTCTGAACAACTTTCTTTCACAAGTCAGCATCAAGAGAGGAATATGCCTCAGCAATGGTTGTATGAGTGTTATCCATGAGGTATATAATAAAGTCTTCACCAAAGGATTTTGTAACTCTCTGTCTCTTACTCTTTCGAGCGACTGTATTATTATTCTCCTCAGGAATTTCTTCATGTGTTTTAACATTAGCGTGTATAGCCAGTTCATTAGTCTCAGAGATAGGAACAGAATCAGGGATAGATATAGAATCATGACCAGACATGCTGGATGCACTATTTTTCATGGGACACTCATCCTAAAAAAATATCTCATCTCTAGATTCTATGATTGTATCAATAGCCATCTCAGGAACACTAAAATTTATTATTAAAAATCTATAGCCCACACTGTGAATGACATAGCCAAAGAAGACACCATCTTTAGTTTTTGTTCCAAACTTTCGTTTTTTATTTATTGGCACATTCACTTTTGCCAAACAACCCCATGTTCGTAGGTAAAAGAGATTTAATTTCTTTTCTCCTATTCCTCAAATGGTGCAATTTCTTTATTCTTTGTAGGCACCCTATTCAGTACATAACACACTGTCAATATAGCCTCACCCCACCATTCCTTAGAAATTCCCGAAATCTCCAACATGGCATTTATCAAATCAGTTAGAGTACGGTTCTTTCTCTCAGCAATTTCCATTGGACTGTGGTGAGTATGGTAGCGTCTTCTCATGAATTATTTCATGCACCGCGCAAAACTCAGAAAAATCGTTTAAGAAATACTCTCCCCCGCAATCGGACCGCAATCGTTTAATTTTCTTCTCAAGTTGATTTTTTACCTCGGCTTTATAGATTTTAAAATAAAGTAATGCTTCATCTTTAGTTTTCATTAGATACATATAGCAAAATCTAGTGCAGTCAACTATAAAGGTAATAAAGTATCACTTACCACCCTTGGTCAAAATCCCATTCATCTCACAAATATCAGAATGAATTAATTCAAGAGGTGCCAATTCCCTCGCCACAGAAGCCTTGTGAGGCTTACAAGGTTGTTTCGCTTCAACACACATGGCACTTTGAACTTTTGATCACATCCAATTTCGGAATTAAATTTAAACCAGCTAAGTGGGATATACAACCAAAATTAACATGACATAATCTCGAATGCCAAATATTTGTCTTAATATTACTCACCACATGGTTTGCAGACTTAAAATAAGTATCAACTAATGACAGGCGAAACAAGCATCTGCTTTCATAACCTTTTTCTAACAAAGGTGCCATACTTAGAAATAACATATTTATTGGACTCAAATACTAGTTTATAGCCATCACGACACAGCAAGAAACCACTAATCAAGTTCTTCTTTATTGAGGGGACATGATGCACGTTCTTGAGTTGCACAGTCTTCCCCAAAGTAAGATTCAGATCGACCGAACCAACACCACGAACAGTAGCACGCGCCCCGTTCTCCATCAACAAGGAGCCAGCCTGCCGGGCCTGATAAACAGAAAAGAAAATGTCAGCACACACATAAATATTTGCACCAGTATCAGCCCACCAATCAAGTGAATGATAAACTGAAAATGTAGAAGGTAATAAATTAGCATACCAAGATGATCCTACCTCAGTCTCAACGATGTTTGCTGATTTCTTTGTTGGAGGAGGTGGCTTCCACTTAGCATCAGGGCACTCTCTTGTATAGTGCCCAGGCTTGCCACAGGTGAAACAATTCTCTTTCTGCTTGTTCTGCTTCTTACCCTTCTTGAAAGAAGTGGTGAGCTTTTGCTTGAGTTCTTGCTGGAATTTTTTTCTGTGGCTTCGAATGATTCTTTTATATCACATGTGCGCTAGAACTTCCCTCACCGACCTTCTTGCCCTTGACATTCTTGTCCTCAATATCAAGGGTCCTAACAAGCTCAACAGTGCAATCTTACCTCTTGTGTTTCAAGGAAGTTGCAAAGTCAGTCCAAGATTGTGACAGCTTAGCAATGATACAGCCTTCCACAAACTTATCAGGAAGTGCACACCAAACAGCTCAAGTTCCTTCACCAGTGCCTGTATTTCATGAGTCTATTCGACTACCGGACGACCCTCAATCACCCGATAGTCATGGAACTGCTCTATGACGTACAGCTCAGAACCGGCATTAGAAACGCCATAACGGGCCTCAAGTGCATCCCACATGGCCTTACTAGTCGGAAGCTGCACATATGCATCAACAAGGGAATCCCCTATGATGCTCAACAGAGCTTCCTTACAAGTGGTGTCGTCATGTTGAAAGGCACGCTCCTCCTCAGGGGTTTGCGGACCAACAACTCTTTCATGCACCACGTGAAAGCAATTCATAGAGGTCAACCACAAGATGCTTTTCTAGCACCACTTCTTGTAGTGAGTGCCCTTAAAAGGCGTTGGTTTGAGCAAGCCCGCGAAGCTAACAGATGAAAATTGCTTAAAATAGCGTTTTTGGATTGTTAGAAATATAGATAATTTCAGGTTTAATTTAATCCAATAAAATGACATGATCATAATCATAACAGTGGTGATTAAGTGTTTGTTCAAAAAGAACAAAAACATCATAAGCATGATCAAGATGACGTCAACATATTGCTTATTTCAAATAAACAAGAGCATCATATGAATTATGTTAACCAGTAAGGGAAACATTATACAGATCATGCTAACCAGCAAGGTTTTGATCAAAAATATAAGAGGATGATGAAGCACGTTATCATACCCTATGGCAGAGCCGGTTACACCCGATGAAAACATGGTGCCTTGTTGGTGTAGTCGTCCCGATCGGTGCAGTGAAGACCTTGTCGCTGGAAAGATGAATAGCGTGTAGTCGTGCCGCTTGCGAACACTCCCCAAAAAAGTTATGGCTGCCCTTCATCCGAGCAGGTGAACTCGATGAAGCGGAGTGTTCTAGAGGCTTTACTCTTCCATCTCGTGTGCGCGCAGGAGATGAAACGGGGAAAACACAGTGCTACGAGAGATGTGGTTCTATTTATTCTTGAGTCATATGACTGACGGGAGAAACTGGATTTTTATGCCTTCGGAAGAGAGAGGCGTCGGGAAGGAGCCGGAAAGCCAGGAGTCAGAAAGGAGAAGAAGAAGGCTTCAGGAGAACTTGAGTCATATGACTGACGGGAGAGACTGGATTTTTGTGCCTTCGGAAGAGAGAGGCGTCGGGAAGGAGCCGGAAAGCCAGAAGTCAGGAAGGAGAAGGAGAAGGCTTCAGGAGAAACTCCCGTAATCAAGCCAACTCAGTTTCCAATCAAATGAGTAACTCCTGTATTGATGAAAACTTGAGTGGCAAAACCTTCCCCGTACCGTCCATTTTCGCCACCCACCCGCCACGGCCCAGCCCGGTGTGGCATTCTTTTATCCTTTTCTCAACTTCTCAATGTAGTTGGTCAAAATTCAACCATATAACTCGAGTCAACGTTCAATCAATTTCTCATACCGTACTAAACCATTTACCAATCTTAATCGGACCATAGAGTTTATTAGTTTTATTAAATATTAAATGGGTCAAGCCCACAAAATATCTAACATGGTTTAGTTGTGGTCACGCCCTATGATTTTTGTACTTCATAGTTTCTTCTAATGATGAAGACATGGAAAAACTATTGCCGGACTTTATAATCGCAAAACGAATTACAGTCACTTATAACAGATTTAGGTAGCATTGGCTGATCTCATAATGTCGTAGAAAAGCTAGTACATTTACACGATGGCATGTAGACATGCCACGTCTATGACCCTACCTTCTCCCTGAGCTCATCAAGGATCGATGGGAACTTTAGCACTAGCTGAGCAAAACGATAGGTTAACACAGCCTTCCTGAAGTTCTTCTCTTCTATGAAAAATTCAATGCACTTCTTTTTCAGCTCCGGACAGCGGAAGCTACTGTATCCACTGATATTTCATCCCATAGCTTTTTGGCACACATAATCTTCAGGCGATCCAACACGAGCCGGTCAGCGGCAGCGAGCAAGTCCTGAAACGTGGAGAGTCTCCGAGCTCAGCTTCTTCAGGACAAGCATCGGTGTACATGAACCTAAGCACGACTCTGAACGTCGCCGGCGCGATGTCATGCAAGGTGATGGATGACATCTTGGCGTCCGCCATGGAGCCCAGGAGCTGTGCCTTGAAGACTGGTGAGCGGGCGGCAAGCACAGCCCGGTGAGCTGGGAACTTCTCGCCGTCGATGACGAATGAGACATCGGAGCCCTCCGCGCAATCCAGCAGGAGGCCAAGATGGCTTCCCATGTCCGACGACGGCACCTCGAGGGGGTCGTCATCGAGCACAACTTTGACGTTGCACGTAATGGTGAACGAGCCATTATTGGTCACGTAGCACCGCTTGAGGAAGCCTCGCAAAACAAAACAAGGACCCCAGCTATCCTTGGCGCTGCCCTTTGGTTCCAAAGCACGCGACAACCTGTAGGAAGATGGATTGGCGCCGTCTTTGTCCATCAGGAAGGCCTCGAAGATTGCTTTGACGCCTTTGGATTTGCTCTCGTGCCGGAGGAAGATAGATCAGGATGCAAGCGGGCCGCTCTGCAGACGGCCCGCACGCCGCCGCTCTGGCCGCAACCATGCTTAGCCGGCTTAGCGGGCATCCATTTACTAAAGCACTTAAGCCCGCATGCTTCTGCAGGCTTTGCGGTGGAGCCTGCAAAGCCTAGCAGGACCCGCTTCTATTTGACGCAATGGAATGGATAAGCAGAACGCGCAGGGAGGGGAGGGGCATCATCGATGCCAGGATAGAGACCCCGTCGTAGACGTGTGACGAGGGCTCCGAGCTCGACGCGCGCTCGCAGTCCGACTACGCCGACTTCAACGAGCTGGACCGCCGCCGCCGCGGAGCCGTCCTCCGAGTGCAGCGGGGAGCCCGGCTCTTCGCCGTACCCGCGCTGGCCGGTGTGCACGCTTGCCACGAGGGCGCCCTTGGAGGAAGACGACGACTTCTTGGCCGGCGCAGGGGCGGGGGCCTCGGGGGGCTTCTTCTCCATCGCCGTTGGCAGCGCTGTGGCGGGCACCTGGACATGGACGCGGGTGGTGCAGCCACTGCAGAGAATGGCGACGCCGACGGGAGCAGGTTTCGCGATACCGAGGTGGCGGCGGAGGCCGAGTCGCACGCTCTCGCACGTGGAGCGATAGTCGCAGGACTTAGCAGGATTTTTTGGGCTCTGCGAGTTGCCCACATGCGCTAGCAGGCTCAACTGCCCCAGCCCGCAACAGAAAAGCAAGCAACTCGCGGTTGTCCAGCGGGCCTATTTTACGGGGCGGGCTAAATGGGCTTGCGGGCAGGCCCGCGCCGTTTGCATCCTGAAAGATAGATAAGTACTCATAGTTGTCCTTTCTCTCCCCACGCGGGTAGCAGATCATTCTCCACAGGTGTCCACCAGCGGAGATGACCTCGGAGCTGACTGAGTGCCCGATGGCGACCTTCTCTGTCTCCAAAAAGTTAAGTTTGAACTGATGCGTGAAACAAGCATCGAATGTGCTGGTACTCGTCATGTTCATTTGGCAGAGAGAGACTGAAACAAAATGTTGGGGGTTGTCTATTTTGAATCAACATTACACAAGTGTCAGATCAGCAAGTCTTGATGTAATTCACAGTATAACATGAAAACAACATAAACTACCCGGTTGAACTAACACTGATTACAACTCAAGACCACCGAAATAGAACAGGGTAATATTATCTGCAGTTCTGCACTTCATGTTTGCCGTGGTTACTGGCGTTGAAAACAGACGAAAAAGTTCTCGTTGTGACCCGTTCCATTTTTCACTTTTGTCCATTCGTTTCCGTATTTGCGGGTCCCGCTTCCGTATTTACGAAAATGGGAGAGGGTTTTTTTCCGTCCGTTTTCGCGGGATCCCGTTTTCACCCAAAATTAACCCGTATTTATTCCGTTTTCATCCCGTTTTAAATTTATATGAGATGTGTAGAAATTAATATGTTCATAAACCTATTAATCACCAATTATGCATGTTAACACATGGCATGCAAGTGAATACTAGACCAATAACTTCATATGTGTATATTAATTTGTGACTTTGCTAATGTATATTCATGAATATTTAATCATATTATTCTAACTTAATTTTCTGGCTCTCCATCCGTATTTGTTCGTTTCCGTGCATCCGCATATTCTGATTTCGTTTTCGAACCCGCATTTTCCAAATCCGATTCCGTTTCAAAAAAACGGAAGTAGAAATAGGAGTTTTCCTAGCCAGCTCGCTCCGCCAGCCACTTCGGCCACGCCGCACACGCCTCCCAGGTGCCGCCTTCTCGCCTGACCCCAATGGACAACGACTCTCCCTCCCGCCGTTCTTGGGTGGACGAGGCTGACGAGGAGCTCCCCTCCCCGAGATCTCTGGGCGCGGGATCTCCGGGCTTCCTCTCGGATGCTGCCGCGCTGTTGGGTAGCCCCGCCATTCCCCTCCTTCGGCGACCGTGTTTCCTTCATTGTCTCTGAAACCTACTCCGACTCCGAGCCCCCCACCTCCCTGCCGCCGCCCGGGAAGGGGAAGGCTGTCGCTGGGGCATCTCGCTGCCACCGATGTCTATGCCGCCGCCGCACACGCCTCCGAGGTGCCGCCTTCTCGCCTGACCCCAATGGACAACAGCTCTCCCTCCCGCCGTTCTTAGGGCGTGTTTAGATGCGAAAATTTTTGGGAAAAAGCTCCTCTAGCATTTTTCGTTCTTATTTGACAAAATTTGTCTAATCATGGACTAACTAGGTTCAAAAGATTCATCTCGATATTTACAGACAAACTGTGCAATTAGTTATTTTTTTACCTACATTTAATGCTCCATGCATACGTACAGAGATTGGATGTGACAGTTACCATACAAAAATTAAATTTTTGGCTTTTTTCGGGTACTAAACATGGCCTTAGGCGGACGAGGCTGACGAGGAGCTCCCCTCCCCGAGGTCTCTGGGCGCGGGATCTCCGGCCTTCCTCTCGGATGCTGCCGCGCTGCTGGGTAGCCCCGCCGTTCCACTCCTTCGGCGACCGTGTTTCTTCACTGACTCTGAAACCTACTCCGACTCCGAGCCCCCCTCCCCGCCGCCGCCCGAGAAGGGGAAGGCTGTCGTTGGGGCATCTCGTCGCCACCGATGTCCGCGCCGCCGCCGCCGCAGGCCCAGGGTCGCGGAGGGATTCATGGCGGCGGCGCGGCGCTCTCACCCTCCGCTTGTTACAGGGGTTGCCTCGACTCCTGCGTCGCCACGCCGCAGCGCCTCACCTCCCGCACACCCCGCGCGGCCCCTCGCGGAGCCGGACGCTGACGGATTCTACAAGGTCTGTAGCAGACGTCGGTGGCACCGCCGTACGCCGCCGAAGCCGTCGCGTCCGGTCCCCCTGGATCTCCAGGGGCTGTGCTTCAATTGCCTGGCCTCCGGCCAGGTGAGGCGGGACTGCGTGTTCCCGGCACGGTGCTACAATTGCTTTCAGGAGGGTCATCGCTCCTCCACGTGTTCCCGGGGCGCACCCTCGACGGGTTGCTGCGCGTCGCCCTGTGCCATGGCGTCGGCGTGCCGAATCAGCCAACACTGCGTCTGCACGCTCGGCCTCGACGGGCCGTTCCACGTCCGTGCCCAAGTGCTGTGCCCCGCCGACTCCTCCCCCCAACCCCCATTGCCGGACGGGCCTGGGGCGGTGGCTGCTGGTGGGCCTCCGGATGAACATCCTGGGCGTACACGTCGCACTGGGTTCATCATCATTCCGTGTTCCGCGGTGCTGCAGGCGGCGGAGGATGACCTTGGCCTCGCTCTCGTCGCCGCCATGGGTGGCACTAGGCCCGCCGTGTCGCCTGCCATGGTCAGTCACTACCTCCTGGAGCGGTTCAAGCTGACAGCGGCGAATGCGGCGGTCAGTCGGCACGACCCAGAGGATTTCGTCGTCTGCTTCCAACGTCGGGAGGACCGTGCACTCCTCCCTCTGGTATGGCGCCCCTGGAGGCGCACATCGATGGCTAGTGCAGGCTTGTTCAGGTTCATGGTCTTGGTCGGCATGACCCGTGTTCCCCTCCATGCGCGGAGCGTCTCTACCGCGCAAGCCATTGTCGGCCCCTGCTGCGCGGACGTTCAGATTGTCCATCCGCGGGATGTGCCGCCTGACGACGACCGGGAGTTCTTCGTTTCGGCCTGGTGCTTGCATTCGCGGTTCATCCCTTACGAGGAGATCATCTTCGTCCGTGAGCCTCGCGTTCTCCACCCGATCGAGGGTGTGTTGGATGAGCTCCCGGGTTTGCGATACTTGGTGCGCATCCGGTTGATAGCCTCCCAGGATCGGAACCCTCCGCCGCCATCGCCGGACTGGGGCTGACCGGGTGCCGCTCGGGTCGCTCATCGTGGGCTCCGTTCCCTGCCCGCTACCTGGGAGTGGCCACGCTGGCACTGGGCCAGGGGGGCAGCACACGTGTCACAGCCTAGGAGGTTGGGGATAGCGAGATCCCGGATGTCCCATGGGAAACTGACATTGCTCCTGTTCACCCGTCTGTTAACGCCGAAAGCTGCCTCATACCCTTTTCAGACCGATGGGCACCTCGAGAGGTGGAGGGGTCTTCGCCTGAACCTCCTGTGCCCGCCCCGCGGCGCGCAGATCCTATGGACCTGGAGGCGGAGCTGGCGGCCGAAACTCCTGCTTGGGCCCAGTGCCGGAGGCGTGATCTGCGCTCTCCAGACCTCGGCCCACTCCGCCTGTCCCTCTCTGGCGACCAACGGACGTTGAAGGCTTTTATTGACGCAAGCCCACGGATGATGTGGGGTGGAGTTCTCCTGAGGCCCATCAGAGTGCTAGACTCGCCCCTGTCCATCCGTACCCCTGCCGCCCACCAGGTTGGGCCGGATGTATGGGATGTCATGGAGCTGGAGTTCGCTGGGCCGGTCGGGGCGGGCGCACCAGTGTCCTGCCTGCTCGCCACGCCGCGTCGACAGCCCTGGGGCAGTGGCGGCGCCGGATGGGTGTGACCGGTCCCTCATCGATGCCGCTCCCGGGGTCGCCTCCACCGATGGCATGTCGCAGGGGTCGCTGGGAACAACGGCCGTATCGTCTCCGCATGAGCTGAACGACATACCGACGCTCAATGACTTCATCGGCTCCCTCCGTCTACCTCTGCAGGAGGCGCTCGTCAGCGCCACTCCAGCCCGCCGGGTCTCCCGCAGGGTTAGCCCCTTGGTCCCACGCCGTAGCGTGCGCATTGCGGCCCTCACTCACTGTAGGGACCCCAAGCCGGAGATCCAGGCGAAGAAGGTGATGTTGAGGAAGTGGAGACCGGCGACGAACCCGCCGTCGCCGGTGGTGCCGGACGATTCCTGCTCCAAGAAGTTTCGCCAAGCCTTCAGGGAGCCGTTGTCCGGCTTGAAGAGATCAGCCATGCGGGAGCTCTTCCTGGGGCGTCGCCGGCGGCGCTCCGCGACGTCGGCCAGCGAGGTCTAGACGACGCGTGTGCCCAGTCGCTTCACTGTTCTTCATGAATAGAGAACAATTCCTCATCTGGAACGCTCGTGGCCTCAATAGCCGGGCGCGTCGTACTGCTGTTAGGGATATCATTTCTCTGGAGCGTACCTCTGTGATCGCTCCCCAGGAAACCAAGGTGGCGGCATTCTCTGTAAGCATGATCAGTGAATTGCTTGGCCCGGACTTCGATTACTCTTGCTTGCCTTCGGTGGGGGTTTCTGGGGGCGTGCTCGTCGGCTGGCGCACGGACACCTGGCTGGCCTCGCACCCGTCTATCGGCACGTTCTCCGTTACACTGCATCTGGCCTCGGTTGGTCGGCCAGCGGAGGACGGTTGCTGGCTCACTACCGTCTACGGGCCGACGGATCACTCGCTCAAGGAAGCGTTCCTCTCTGAGCTTGAGGGCCTGGCCACTTCCTGCACGGGAGCTTGGCTCATATGTGGGGATTTCAACTTCATCTACCAAGCGCAGGACAAGAACAACGACAGGCTCCGCCGCCTGATGCAACGCTTCCGTAGGACGATTTATACGTTGCACCTCGCTGAGCTGCACCTACACGGCCGTCTCTACACGTGGAGCAACGAGCGCAGCAGGCCTACACTGGAACGTATCGACCGGGTGTTCGGCACGGTCGAATGGCTGGAACAACAACCTTTTCACCACGCGCCTCTACTACTTGTTCTCTGCACCGAGCCCTGGCCACTGCCTCGGTTCCACTTTGAGTCCTTTTGGCCCTCAGTGGAAGGCTTCAACGATGTGGTTGCCGGCGCCTGGAGCTGCCCGTCGGGGCTCGAGTCGACGCTTGTAGGTCCCTCGACTACAAACTGCGGAACGTGGCTAAGGCGCTCAAGGCCTGGAGCACGCAGCGGATTGGCAGTGTTCGCTTCCAGCTGGCTGCGGCGCGAGTCATCATCTTTGAGCTCGACGTCGCCCAGGAGACCAGGCCGTTATCACCTGAGTGTTAAAGGATAGATATGTTCAGTTATTGACCAAGTTCATTGTATCCGGTTGATAGGCTTAGTTCCTAGATTATAGCCGGTTCTTGTTGTAACAAATATAATATACCTGATGATGTACACGCCACCATAGGGAGGTTGTTTCCCTATCTATATAACATGAAACCGAGGGTCCAGGAGGATCACTCGTTAACCCAAGTTTACATGGTACCAGAGCCTATTCTCCTCACGGATTTTTTTTTCATGGCCTCCTCCTCCGCCGCCGCCCTCTTCTCCCTTGGCTTCCTGCCGGTGAGCGAGAAGCTGACCCGTGGTAACTTTCCACTCTGGCGTGCGCAGGTCCTCTCCTCGCTCCGAGGTGCTGAGGTCTATGAGTTCCTCAACCCTAAAGCCGTTCCACCAGCCAAATATCTGCCCAAGAAAAATCCAGATGACACGGACGAAGCCCCTGTCCTCAACAAGGAGTACACCACCTGGGTGGCGAAGGACCAGCAAGTCCTGAGCTACCTGCTCGTGTCTCTCTCTCGGGAGATCTTGCAGCAAGTGTCTACTTCTACGACGGCTGCCGAAGCGTGGGCCGCCATTGAAGGCTTCTTCGCCTCTCAATCTCGCGCTCGGCTGATCAGTACCCGGATGGCCCTGGCAACGGCGTCCAAGGGCACTTCCACCGTCGCCGAGTACTACACCAAGATGAAGTCTCTCGCTGATGAGATGGCTTCTGCGGGGCGCCGCCTGGAGGATGATGAGATGGTGTCCTACATCCTGACGGGCCTCGACGACTCCTTTGACTCCGTGGTGACCTCGGTTGCCAACAGAGTTGAACCGATCTCCCTGGGTGAATTATACACTCAGCTGATCAGTCATGAACAACGCCTTGAGGTTCGCAGTGGCGGATCTCAATCATCTGCTAACCTGGCATCCCGTGGAGGACGTGGAGGTGCCACTCCCAATCGTGGAGGCCGCGGTGTCTTTGCCCGTGGCGGTGGCAAACAGAAGGGCGGCCGCACCAACACCAACAACTCCAACCGCGGCAACTCATTCCAGGCAGGCCTCTTCTGCCAAGTTTGTGGCAAGGAGGGGCATCCTGCTTTTCGTTGCTACAAGAGGTATGACGAACGCTTCCAAGGCGGTGCCCCACAGCAGAAGTCTGCCTCCAACGTCACCTCGTCCTATGGAGTAGATACCAATTGGTATATGGACTCCGGCGCCACCGATCACATCACTAGCGATCTTGACAAGCTCTCCTTCCGCGACAAGTACCATGGTGGGGAGTATGTCCACGCCGCAAATGGATCAGGTATGGAGATCTCACATGTTGGTCATGGTTTTGTACATTCCCCTTCGCATAAGATTCATCTACGCAATATTCTACATGTTCCTGATGCTAGCAAGACTTTAGTATCTGTTAATCGCTTATCCCGTGATAATAATGCGTTTGTTGAATTCCATCCTGATCGTTTTTTCATAAAGGAACTGGCGACGAAGAAAACACTTCTCACAGGCAAGGCTGAAGGAGGTCTCTATCCTCTCAAGCCTGCATCGAGTAGATCTTCACCATCAAATAAACAAGCACTTGGAGCAACCAAACCTTCTTCGTCCACGTGGCATAGTCGGCTAGGACATGCTTCTGCTCCTGTCATTCGTCATATTCTTAGTAGTCATGAACTTCCTTTTTATTCGGAATGTGAACAATAATCTTGTGTGCGATGCTTGCCAGCAAGGCAAGAGTCATCAGCTACCCTTCCCAAAGTCAACTAGTGTGTCCACTAGTGCTTTGGATCTTGTGTTTTCTGATGTTTGGGGGCCTGCTCCAACATCCATTGGTCGTTTCAATTATTATGTTAGCTTTATTGATGACTACTCCAAATTCACCTGGATCTATTTGATTCGCTATAAGTCTGAAGTGTTTCAGTGTTTTCGTGATTTCCAGAATCTAGTTGAACGCCAGTTTGACAAGAAAATTCGAGCTGTACAAACTGATTGGGGGGGAGAATATCAGACACTTAATTCCTTTTTTAAGCGCATTGGTATTCATCATCTTGTGTCCTGTCCTCACACACATCAGCAAAATGGCGCTGCTGAACGCAAACATAGACATGTTGTAGACATGGGAATCACTCTGCTAGCGCATGCATCGATGCCTCTCAAGTTTTGGGACGAAGCATTCCAAACTCCAGTTTTTTTGATCAACCGATTACCTTCCAGAGTCATTGATAATGATACACCTCTCCATAGACTATACGGTCAACCACCAGATTACACTTTTCTGCGTACCTTTGGGTGCGCTGTTTGGCCTAATCTTCGTGCCTATAATACTCACAAACTACAGTTTCGTTCCAAACGCTGCGTCTTTGTCGGTTATAGTACTTCCCATAAAGGCTTCAAATGTCTTGACCCAAGTGCAGGTCGTATCTATATATCGCGCGATGTTGTCTTTGATGAGACTGTTTTTCCCTTCGCTACTCTTCATCCAAATGCTGGGGCTCGCCTTCGTGCTGAGCTTCAAGTTCTCCCTGACGTCCTCCTTAATCCATCCATGTCATTTGGGGATGCTACAATCCGTGATCAGCACTTGAGTTCTCCTAACCAAACTAACTCTGGACCAAGTGCTAGTGCTTCCTTGCAGGTCACAGAAACAAATTCGGATGAAAATGATGCAAGTTCGGGTGAAAACAGGCGTATTCCTGATGACCGCGCGCCTCATCATCTCATGTGCCGCTTCATAGGAGACAGCGTGGAGCCCCATGCTGATCCGCCGGCCAACGACTCCGCGCAGTCTGTGCCAGCATCAGCTCCTGGATCTGCGCCCCAGCTGACGTCTGCGTCGCCATTCCCAACAGACTCGCCACGAGCGGGATCCTCTACACCAGCCTCACACCGGTCATCGCCTTCCGAAGTGCATCCACCTACGGCTCCTTCGGGATCTGTTGCGGCACCAGGTGAATCCGGTGCACCCGCACACTCTGCAGTCGAACCAACTGCTTCCTCTTTGTTGCAAGCTTCACCGTCACCGCCTCGACCTGCTACACGTGCGCGGCATGGAATCGTCAAGCCCAAGCAGTACACCGACGGCACGGTTCGCTGGGGCATGACAGCTGCTACAGCACCAGAAGAACCATCAACACTTAAGGATGCTTTTCAAGATCAGAATTGGATCTCGGCCATGGATGCTGAACACCAGGCTTTGCTTCGCAATAAGACCTGGCATTTGGTTCCACCACCACAAGGGAAGAACATCATTGGGTGTAAATGGGTCTACAAGGTGAAAAGGAAAGCTGATGGATCTGTCGATCGATACAAGGCCCGCTTAGTTGCGAAAGGGTTCAAGCAACGATATGGGATTGATTATGAGGAAACCTTTAGTCCCGTAGTCAAGGCAGCTACTATTCGACTAGTTCTGTCCATTGCCATGACTAAGGGGTGGTCACTGCGACAACTGGATGTACAAAATGCCTTTTTGCATGGCATCTTGGATGAAGAGGTGTATATGCAACAACCTCCTGGCTATGAAGATAAAGCTCATCCTCGGTATGTTTGCAAACTAGACAAGGCATTATATGGTCTGAAACAGGCTCCGAGGGCATGGTATGCACGTCTTTGTGCCAAGCTTCAGTCTTTGGGATTCTTACCATCCAAGGCCGACACATCATTGTTCTTTTATAACAATGGCAAGCATAGCATATTTGTTCTAGTGTATGTGGATGATATAATTGTGGTCAGTTCTTCTCCAGAAGCAACAAAGACTTTACTTAGTGATTTGCAGAAAGAGTTTGCCTTGAAGGATCTTGGAGATCTACATTATTTCTTGGGGATAGAAGTCAAGAAAGCCAGGGACGGCCTTGTGCTTTCCCAGCAAAGATATGCAACGGATATTCTGGCACGTTCAGGGATGAGCCGGTGCAAGGCAATAGATACACCATTGTCCAGTACCGAGAAGCTTAGTGCGTATGAAGGCAATGCACTAGGACCGGATGACTGCACCAAGTATAGAAGTGTTGTAGGTGCACTACAGTACTTGACGCTTACACGACCAGATCTCTGCTTTGCGGTAAACAAAGTTTGCCAATTCTTGCATGCACCAACGACTGCTCATTGGAGTGCAGTTAAGCGGATTCTCAGATATGTTCAGGGAACAGTGAATCTTGGGCTGCGAATTGGTAATTCAAGGACAATGATAGTTAGCGCCTTCTCGGATGCTGACTGGGCAGGCTGCGTCGATGATAGAAGGTCGACTGGCGGGTTTGCTGTTTTTCTTGGTGAAAATCTCATCTCATGGAGTGCTAGGAAGCAAGCAACCGTGTCACGATCTAGTACTGAGGCCGAGTATAAGTCTCTTGCGAATGCTACTGCAGAAATAATATGGGTTCAGAAATTACTAGGAGAACTCGGCATCACTCATCCTCCCACAGCTCGGTTATGGTGTGATAATCTAGGTGCCAAATACCTTTCTGCAAATCCAGTGTTTCATGCGAGAACGAAACATATTGAGATAGATTTCCATTTCGTTCGAGAAAGAGTAGCTCAACGATTATTGGAAATTCGGTTCATTAGTACAAATGATCAAGTGGCAGATGGGTTCACCAAAGCTCTTCCTCGCGTGAAGCTTCGAGAGTTTAGGAACAATCTCAACCTTGTATGTGGCTGAGATTGAGGAGGGGTGTTAAAGGATAGATATGTTCAGTTATTGACATTGTATCCGGTTGATAGGCTTAGTTCCTAGATTATAGCCGGTTCTTGTTGTAACAAATATAATATACCTGATGATGTACACGTCACCATAGGGAGGTTGTTTCCCTATCTATATAACATGAAACCGAGGGTCCAGGAGGATCACTCGTTAACCCAAGTTTACACTGAGGAGATTGAGTTGCGCCGCGACCTCAAGGAGGCCACGCTCGGCCTTGCATCGCTGTCCAGGACCATCGCGAGGCAACGGTCGCGGTACCGTTACCTGAAGGATGGAGATGCGAATACCAAATTCTTCCACCTTCAAGCTTGCCACCGGAAGCGCAAAAAATATATCCTGACATTCGTTCATAACGGTCGTACGTTCACTTCTGAGGAGGCCAAGTCTGAGGCTGTCTTCGACTATTATAATGCCCTGCTGGGCGCACGCTTCCACCGCACCCATCGCATCGATCTGGACCGTCTTGACCTGCCAAGGCTGGACCGGGCGCCTGGACCGGATGGATTCACCGGACGCTTCTACGGGGCTGCATGGGCTGTAATTAAGGATGACATATGCACCACCTTCAACTCTCTCTGGCAGCAAGATTGGAGGAGTTTCTACCTCCTAAATGGCACATCCATGGTGCTGCTCAGAAAAAATGATGCGCTGGCCGGGCTGAGGGACTATCGGCCCATTAGTCTAATCCACAGCTTTGGCAAGCTTGTGTCCAAGGCTTTGGCGCTTAGACTTGCGCCATTTATGAACGCGCTAGTAAAGCCAAACCAAACGGCGTTCATCAAAGGGCGACGGATCCATGACAACTTCCGATCTGTTAATCTGTACTGTCGCTGGCTGCACGCTAGGCATCACCTTTGCATCCTGCTCAAAGTTGACATTGCAAAGGCCTTCGATTCAGTGGCATGGTCCTTCCTGTTGGAAGTTCTGGAACACATGGGGTTCCTGCAGTGCTGGCGGGACTGGACAGCCTCTATCCTCTCCTCGGCAAGCACTAAGATACTCGTCAATGGCCGTCTCGGTAGACGAATCTGTCGTGCGCGTGGGCTGAGGCAGGGCGACCCGCTTTCCCCGTTGCTATTCGTGCTTGTTATGGAGGTGCTCAACGCCATGATTGCAGAAGCGGACCCGTAGGGTCTTCTGTCTCCTCTGCCAGGCAATGGCCAGCGCCTGCGGACGACCTCGTCCTGTTCCTTGCACCCACGCAGGAGGACTTCCGCTGCATCCGCGCCATCCTCGACCTCTTCGTGGGCGCATCAGGACTAATCACCAACCTGGACAAGTGTCTCGTCTCACCGATTCGGTGCACGGAAGAGGACGGCGCGCTGGTGCAGCACGTGTTTCCGTGCCAGCTCTTGCCCTTTCCATGTGTTACCTGGGCACGCCCCTCTTGGTGAGGCGACTCCGACACTCGGATGAGCAGAGGTTGGTGGACGCCGTCGCCAGCAGGATCCCGACGTGGAAGGGCAAGATGATGAACGCGGCAGGAAGAACCACGCTCACCCGCGCAACGCTCTCTGCAATTCCGCTGCACATGTCTATCACATGTTCCCTATCCGCGTGGGCTATACGGCTCATCGACATAAGTCGGCGTGCCTTTCTCTGGAGCGGCACGGACTCCGTCGCCGGCGGTCAGTGCAAGGTGGCCTGGCCTATCGTGTGCGCACCCAGGTGCTAAGGCGGCATGGGGGTTCCCGACCTCCGGATCCTGGGATTCGCGCTGAGGTTGAGATGGGAGTGGCAGAAAAGGGCCACCGACGAGTCTGCTTGCTTGGATGAGGCTACTGTCCAGGCCTGAGAAACTGGTGGACGCCATGTTCAGCTGTTCGGTGCGCGTCGACCTTGGGGATGGCACCTCGGCTCTCTTCTGGACAGATTCTTGGCTGCCGGCGGGAAAGATCAATTCCTTCGCGCCGCACCTGTTCAGGGTGTTATACTGTAGGATCATAACCGGTAGATCTAGCGGGTACATTTCTCTTTATATTTGGGATAATCGACATGGATACATATCCAACAGAGAGATTCGGAGAGAGAGAGGGAAGAAGAGGCCCATACCTTTCGGTCTTGGCAGAGGTGCAAGAAGTTGCCATGGCGTCGGTGTACGGCGTGGTGGTCCGGCGGCGTGGCAGTGGCGCTTCCCGCCGCTGGCAGTGCCGCCCTCTAGATCGGCTAGGGTTTGGAGTGGGGTGGCGGCTGGGCAGTGAACCTCGTGGCTTGAGCCCGTGGCCCCCACTCCCTCTTATATGGCACTGTGCGACGGGGGCCCACCAACCTCGTTGGATTGGATGCTCCCGATCAGGGCGTGGTCAAAGGGTCCGAATTGGCCGTTGGGCCAATTCGGTTGAGATCTATTCTAACATTCTCCCCTTTGATCTCAACTTATCATTTAACTTTAAACTTTAACTTTAATTGCTTTCACTTTTATTTGTTCCATCACAGATTAGTGTATAGAGCATGCTTCATCGTCACGGTCAGTCGCCGATAGATTTAACAGCTATAATACACATATCTGATCTGAAACAGATTCTTTGACTTTGGGCCCTTTATTGTCCGGAAAGCATAGACTATACCATAAATCCATGTCGACTGTGTGTTCTCTGAACACACTGGGTGGTATATATATCACCATCTTAGTCAGACCCTCTACGTCAGCCGCTCTCTTCTCCGTCATGTGTGTGTATATATATATCACCATCTTAGTCAGACCTCGTTATGAGCCATAGCAAGTCGCTCTTCCCCATCTTTCATGCCTTGAAAGGTTTGGCATCACCATCGACATCAACGAAGGCCAAATATAATAACCAAACAAAATGTGTCGATTCCAACACGCTACACTACAAAAACGATTTTAGGAGACAGGTGCTTTGATTTACAGAGGGGGTGAGCCCATTTACGAAGACACCAACAAACAACTACCTTTGAAAATGAATTAACATAGACTATAGCCATAAGGTGGTAGCATGTATACATGTGTGATGCTTCTATGCTCCAACCTTCAACTTCAGCTCATCAATAATCGATGGGAATTGTTGCGCCAGCTGAAAGAAACCAGCTGTTAGGACAGCCTTTGTCTTGAAGTCCTTCCCCACCCCGAAGAAATCGATGCACTTCTTTTTCAGATGTGGACAATTGTATGTTTCGGCACAGATCAAAATAGTGGCAACTGTATCCACTGATATATTATCGCACAGCTTCCTAGCACACAAAATCTTCAGGCGATCCAACGCAAACCGGTCCGCTGCAGCGAGCAAGTGTCGAAACATCTCATCCGGGGAGTCCCCAAGCTCATCATCCGCAGGACAAGCATCGGTGTATATGAAGCGGAGCATGACTTTGAACGTTGCCGGCGCAATGTCATGCAAGGTGATGGATGGCATCTTGGCGTCGGCCATGGAGCCCAGGAGTTGTGCCTTGAAGACAGGCGAGCGGGCGGCAAGCACAGCCCGGTGAGCACGGAACTTCTCGCCGTCGACAACAAAGGAGACATCGGAGCCCTCTGCACAATCCAGCAGGAGGCCGAGATGGCTTCCCATGTCCGATGGCGGCACCTCGAGAGGGTCTTCATGCACAACTTTGATCCCGCACGTGATGATGAACGAGCCATTGGTCAAGTAGAGCGACTGTAGGACGCTTCTCTTCACAAAGCAAGGCCAACCCCGGCTGTCATTGACGCTGCCCTTTGGTGTGAAAACTTGCACCAACCTGTTTCTTTGGGAGGAAGATGGAGTACCGTCTTTGTCCATCACGAAGGCCTCGAAGATAGCTTTGGCGCCTTTGGATTTGCTCTCGTGCCGGAGGAAGATAGATACGTAACCATAGTTGTCCTTATTCTCCCAACGCGGGTAGCAGGTGATCCTCCAGAGGTGCCCACCAGCGGTGAATTCGTCGGAGCTGACTAAGTGCCCGATGGCGACCTTCTCCGTCTCCAAAAAGTTGAGTTTGAACTGATGCATGAAACAAGCATCGAATGTGCCGGTACTCATGTTCAATGGCGGGGGGTTTTTTTTTTTGCCTATTTCGAATCAACATTTACACAAGTGTCAGTTCATTAAGTTTTAATGTAGTACACGGTGTCAGACATGCACATAACATGGTGATAACAAAATAAACTACCCGGTTAAACTAACACTGAATAAAATTCGAGTCTGCACCGAAATAGAACGGGGTTATTATTTGCAGTTCAGCGCTTCGTGTTAGCCCTTGCTTACAGTTTAATTATTAAGCGGCCGGGGGCCGGGGCAAGAACTGAAGGCTGCTCCACAAGACCACAAACTCAGACGTCTTTTCGCTTTGACAAGTTCATAAGCAGGTTTCTCTTTAACGATGTGTACCTAAAAATTACAAACTATAGCTAGTCATTATCTGCAAAACTACCAAATCATACAAATTTTGTTCTCGAATAAAATCATATAAATTAAGAAATTAGGGGTGACGGGTAAGAAACTGGCAAAGCATCTATGTATGCCTAATATGCGTTTGGATATCGGGCAAAATAGTGTTTCGTGCGTGCCATTAGTTAGTTTGTCAAAGAAAAATCATCTCAACAGATTGTTAAGTGTATTATAAATGACCCTCAAAATTCACAAAATACACAAGTGATCAACTGATCATGCATGGACACTTAAATTAAAATCATGTCAACAGAATGTAGAGTGTATTGCAAACTACCACTCAAATCAAATAGCTAGATCTATCATCCCCTAGCCTATTTAATTTCTTCCACAGGATTGAATGCAGTTGTTCCTGAGGTCTGAAGGCAGCGGGGAAAAAAAGCAAGCAAACAAACCTGCCTGAAGCTATACGTGCACTTGCCGATGAGCTTCTTGCGCGGTGCTTGAGCTGAGCTTGCTGTGTGCGGCAGCCAGCGAGCGCGAAGGGCGGCGAGACGGCGCGACGCAATGGCCGTCGCTGCGAGCGGGAGCGCGGCGGCGTGGTCTGCTGTGTGCCTGTGTGGGGCCGTGGGTCCGGTTTAGGGTTTACAATTTTACATAGGGCTATCACGTATATATTTTCACGTGGAGTAACATATATATGCGAGGAGACCGTCTCGTATTCAGAATATCGATGTCGATGAGGTCGTCTCGTATTCTTTCTTTCTTTCACGAGTACGAGTAGTACGCATACATGCATATGCAAATAGGAAACGATAATGTTGTGAAGCGGACATTCGTCCGCCTAGACACTCCTTCGGTGGGCCGTGTCGCCAGCCCAATGACCTTCCGCTCTCAAAACTACTCATCCACTCATTTCTATCCACTCATTCCTATCGCTCGTATCCGCTCCCCTCATCCACTCATTCATATCCAATCGGTTCACTTCCTTGCCCCTCTTTTCACTCTCCCCAATCTGCTCCATTGTGTGCGCATCCAACACACAGCAGCGAGCACCGATGGTCTGCGGCGTGCTGGTGAGCCGCACGTGGCCTACGTAGAGGTGAGCTCACGCCGACGTGGAGACACGTGAGCCTCGGCAGTAGTCGCTCGTGCACGACGACGCGAGGCCAGAGAGATGCGCGGGCGATGACGTGGTGGCAAGAGAGCTCCACGGCACGCGCTCCGCGGTCCGCGCAGAGGCGAGCTCGTGGCGGCGCGGAGGCAGGCGAGCCCTGACGGCAGCCACTCATGCGCGACGACGCTAGGCCAGCGAGCCGCTTTCGAGGCTCAGCGCTCGGTCGCTGGGCCTCCTAGGCATGACGCGCTCGGTGCTCGGCTGCCGCCCCTGCCAGGCACGGCATGCTGCTACCCACTTCCAGTCATGTGGCCGCTGCATCCCAGCTGTGTCGTGAGGCTGATGCCTCCCTTCCACGTCATACAGCCGATGTCTCCCTTCCACGTCATGCAGTCGCCGCACCGGCCCGCTGCCTCTATGCGCTGTCGGGCCGCTGCCTCCGGTGAACTCCACACGCCGACGAGCCTCCATTCTCCCGAGCATCAAATAGATGATGCGCCACGCTGAAGTCTTATGTTGCAAGCATATTTTTTAATTGTTTTAGATATTTTAGAGGTATATTGCAATTGCTTCATATGGATGTTATAAAAGTATATTTAGATGTTGCACATGTTGTAAGAGTATGTTTCATCTGTTTTTAGTCTTATGTTGCAGCAAGTGTTTTCATATTGCAAGTTGCAAATGTTTCATGTGGATGTTATATATGTTGCAATGGCTATATACGTATGTTGCAAGTGTATTGTTCTAAATGTTTCAGATGCTTCAGATGTATGTTGAACGTGTTTTATCTGAGTGTTGCATATGTTTCACATATATGTTTGGAAGTGTTTTATCTGGATGTTGCATATGTTTCACACATATATTGCAAGTGTTTTATCTGGATGTTGTATATGTTTTTGTAACAACCGAGGTAGCTACGATGAATCTATATAGAACTCAACAATTATTGGCCGGATACAATGGATCGGCGGTAATGGAGGTCGCCGGTGTTCTCGAGCCGCAGCTCGACGCCTAGTTCCGACGCCAACTAAGACAAATCGAATCAGCGTTCCTCCCTAGCATTTAACTACTCCTTGCTTACAGCTGTTGTGAGAACAGCGGACTCACCCGATGCAACGGGCCTGCTGGTCACCTAGTCTGGGCCAGCATATCTTGTGTTGGGCCTCGTGTTCCTCTTCAGCCTTGGTCTCCTAAAGCTTGGCAACCTGTCGATGGGCCGAATCGTGACATCACCCCCTCCATTAGCAATGGCTTGTCCCCAAGCCGTGAACTCTGGGAACCGGCGGAGCAAATCATCTTCATCTTCCCAGGTGGCCATCTCAGCAGGAGACTCAACCCACTTGATCAACAACTGATGGTAGATGCGGTTGTTTCTTGTAATGGCCTGGCGATCCAGAACCATATGGGGAGTCTACACAGAAGGAATATCTACAGGAAATGGTGAAGAGGGAACAGCAGCGGTACCTTTGACAGGCTTCAAGAGTGAGATATGGAAGACATTATGCACAGAAGAGCCTGGAGGGAGTTTCAACTTGTATGCAACGGCGCCAACCTTGGATTCCACTTCATATGGATCGAAGTATTTGAAGGAAAGCTTTGGGCTAGCTCGAGAGGTGACTGAGCCCTGGGCATAGGGTTGAAGTTTAAGCCAGACATTATCAGCCACCTGAAACTCCCGTTCAGTGCGATGTTTATCAACTTGGTGCTTCATCCGTTGTTAGGCATGCAGTAGCTGTTGCTGAATAATAGAGTTAACATATTGTCTTTGGTGAAGCCAATGATCAAGATCAAGAATGACACAATCTTGGTCTGGGTCAATGCCCAAGTGATTTGGCTGATGACCATACAGAACCTCAAACGGTGAGTGTTGCAGAGAGGCATGGTAACAAGTGTTGTACCTGAATTCCGCGAAGTGTAACCACTGTGACCACTTATGAGGACAGTTATGGATAAAGCATCGGAGAAATGTTTCGATACACTGATTGACCCTTTCGGTCTATCCATCACTTTGAGGGTGGTAGGCTAAACTCATGCACAGTTTAGTACCTGTGAGTTTGAATAGCTCCTTCCACAACAAGCTGGTGAAAATTTTATCTCTGTCTGAGACTATGGCTGTGGGCATACCATGTAATTTATAAATGTGTTCCATGTATTGTTGGGCCACAATGAGAGCAGAGAAAGGATGTTTCAGCTTCACAAAGTGAGAGTACTTGGAGAACTTGTCAACAACCACCAATATACAGTTATAGCCAGACGAAGTGGGGAGCCCCTCAATAAAGTCCATGGTGACCACACTCCACGCTTGGGAGGGCACAGGCAGGGGTTGGAGCAGTCCTAGGTAAGAGACACGTTCAGTTTTAGCCCGTTGGCAGACAACACATTCAGAGACAAACACTTGAATGGTGGTCTTCATATGAGGCTAGTAGAACAATTTGCACACTCTACGGTAAGTTACCAAGAACCCAGAATGACCACCAATGAGTGAGGAATGCAACTGGTCAGTAGCTTTAGTTTGAAGCTCAGGAGAATGTCCCAACCAGATAACCCCTTTATATTTAATGATACCTTGATGCAGGCTAAAATGGCTGGAAGGATTCTGCAAGGTCAGTAAGCTCAACATCTTTTGTGCAACTGCATTGGAGTCATAACTGGACTGTAAGTTTTGAAGCCATAGAGGTTGAGCTACAGTAATAGCATTGAGAGTAGCATCGGGATGAGGAGCTCGTGACAGAGCATCGGCAGCAGTATTAGTAGTGCCCTTCTTGTAATTGAGCTTATACTGATAACTAATCAATTTTGTCAGACTTTTTGTTGCTAGTATGTATGGAGTCGCTGATCAGACAGATGAGTGAGGCTCTTGTGATCAGTATGAATAATGAACTCGGCTGGCTGCAAATAAGCTTTCCACTGGTCTATGGCTAGCAAAATTGCCAAACTTTCTTTTTCATAGGTGGACAATCCTTGTGTCTTGTGTCCCAACGCTTTGCTGACATAAGCAATGGGATGGCCGTCCTGTTGCAAGACTGCTCCTATGCCTGTTTCAGATGCATCCGTTTCGAATGCAAACGGTTGATTGAAATTGGGGAGTGCTAGTACCGGAGCAGAAACTAGAGACCTCTTTAACAATTGGAAAGCCTCTTCACATATATCAGTCCATAGAAACAGCGTGCCCTTTTTAAGAAGATCAGTAAGTGGTCTGGCTATCATGCCGAAGTTTTTAACGAATCTCCGATAATGGCCTGCTAAACCCAGAAAGCTCCTGATATCTTTGATAGATTGCGGGGAGGGCCAAGCCTGAACATCGCGAATCTTAATGGGATCATTAGAAACGCCATTAGGAGTAAGAATATGACCCAAATAAGATAGTTCTTGTTTAGCAAAGGAGCACTTAGATAACCGAACTTTGAACTGATGGTCCTGGAGCAACAGGAAAACCAACTGTACATGCTAGACATGTTCTGCATGTCTTGCTATATATCAATATGTCGTCAATAAACACCACGACACACTTTGTCGGTGTTCGGTACCGGGTGGGTCCTAGACCGACAAGTAAATTTGTGCCGCGTGCCCCCTAATCTGGATGGTGATGCAAAGAGAATACATGGGGATTTATCCTGGTTCGGGCGAAAGAAGGCCCTATGTCCAGCTGGGAGGGAGAGTATTTGTATTTCTTTGCACCTAAGTGCTTGCGTAGGGGTTACAATCTGTGAGAGAGGGAACCAGTCCCAAGTCTCGTGAGAAGAGAAGGTTGTGTGTTGCTTGAGATGTTGTTCGCTGAAGTGGGGGAAGCACCGGTCTCGTGTGTTTCATTCGTCGCCTGTTGTCCCCCTCCGGAGAGGTCCTTGCCCTCCCCTTTTATAGACTCAAGGGGAGGGTAAGGTCTCCCACAAACCCTAGGGGGTGTCTTGAAGGATAAGGTGGAGCGGGCACTGTAAGTGTTGCTGTAGCGACGTGCTCGGGCGCAGACAGGCCATCCTGGGGCGTCGTGGTGACATTGATGACGGGACGACAGGACATCCCGGAGGCTGTAGAGGACGTGCAATTCCTTGTGATCGACGTACAGGCCGTGGTCCCCTTGCTTAATTAATGGCGGTCGAGGCCGGGTCGGGACATGCCTGAGGGGGGTCGACGAGAAACGGATAAGGTCGAGCCCCGGAGATCCCGGGACTTGACGGTTGGAAAGTGTCAGCCATGGTGGGAATAGTGACCGCTTTTCACCGTCCATCCCGGGATGGGCAGTAGAAAGCAAGATTAGACGCGGATGCTGCTCCCACGCCAATGGTGCTGTGGCCACGTTGGTGGAAGTGGTTGCATTGAATGCTTTGTCGGTGGGTAGGTGGGCGAGGGGGGTCGGCCGGGTCGATCCCGGGTCGTGCGAGTCAGAGAATTTCCGGGGTCAAGGCTTCCCGTCGAGCGAGCCTCGTGCGAGTCAGAATGCGGTCGAGGGTCCCCCGTCCCCGTACGCATATGGCTTGGATTGGCGCATCCGTGTTGGTTGTGCCTTAATTTGATCTTCTTAGGGGGCTTTCAGGGCGCGGATTCTTCGGGGGTTATCTCCTTTTAATCGCTGGTTTTGGGTACCCCAAATTTAGGTACCCGACACACTTCCTCAGCAGGGGAGCCAAAACATGATTCATAATAGACTGAAAAGTAGCCGGGGCACCAGCTAAACCATAGGGCATGACCAAATATTCGTAATGGCCATGATGAGTTTGAAATGACGTCTTATACTGATCTTCGGGATTGACTAAAATTTGGTGAAAACCCCGACCTTGAGTCTAATGTTGTGAACCATTTGGCTCCGTAAAGCTCCTCAAACAATTCCTCAACTATGGGCATAGGAAACTTATTTTTGACTGTATAGGCATTGAGCCGTCTGTAGTCGACATAGAGTCTCCACTCACTAGATTTCTTTTTGACCAGAAGGGCAGGAGAGGCAAATGGGCTGGTACTTTCTTGTATCATGTTAGATTTGAGCAGGTGAGCCACTTGCTTTTCAATCTCATCCTTTTGTGACGGGGTGTATCTGTAAGGCTTAAGCCAGAATGGTTGGACACCGGGTACCAAAGGAATGGAATGCGTGAGAGTTCTGTTGAGAGGAGTTCCAGAAGGCTCTTCAAACAAGTCAGCGAACTGAGTGACCAATTCCTGAATTTTAGGTTTTAAGGCCTGGCAACAGAATCGGCAGCCTGGTCAACAGAATAGAGCTCCACAATACCCCAAACTAAATCTTGCTGTTCCATTGCTATTAGCTGATTTAGAGTAATCTCATTAACATTAGCAACCGCATCTTGTACCCCATGTAGCTGAATGGTGGAATTTTGATGGTTGAAACTGAGCCACTTCTCCTTCCACTGTATTTGCATGGGACTAAAAGTTTCAAGCCATTCCATACCCAATATAGCGTCATAACACTGAAGAGGAAGAATTTTGAATGTTGTAGTAAACATAACTCCCTGTGCAGGCTAGGAGAAATTGACCACTTCATGGGTGCAAGCAAGAGTAGCACCATGAGCTACCTTGACTGACATAGAGTGCTTAAGGGGGGGTCCAAGGATGTAAATCTGCTGCCATGTGCTCACTAATGAAGTTATGTGAACTACTAGAATCAACCAGAATGATAGCAGGCTTCCAATGAATGTGCGCATGAATCTTGAGTGTATGAGCTGCACAGGTTCCCTTAGCAGCCTGATCAGAAAGAGCCATTAACTCGTCAGGATCTGAATCTGAGTTGGATTCAACAGAATAACCCATAGAATCTCCCAAGAATTGCCAAATTCTATTACATTTAATGGAACAGTAGTTGGACGCAAGGATTTTAATTTCGTTATCGCAAAAATTTCGGTCACCACCGAAATTACCGAATTTCGCGAAATTCGGCCGAAATTTCGCCGAAATTTTTTTAGAGATTAAGACATGAAGTATGTTGTTTCTAAAAAAGTTCGGAGTTTTCTTTCGGCCACATGTATTAGAGTATTAGAGTATTACATGTATTAGAGTATTACATGTATTAGAGTATTACAAAATTTCGGAGTTTTCTTTCGGCCACCACCGAAATAACCGAATTTCGCGAAATTCGGTCGAAATTTCGCCGAAATTTTGATCCCTGGTTGGACACTTGTGTTGGGGGCCCCACTTGCCACCACACTTGAAACAGAGTCCTCTGGCCTTCATGTAAGACATCAGTGCAGATAGCTCGTAGTATCGAGGTCTTTTGGTTTGTGTAACAAAAGAGCTGCTCTAATTTCAGGTTTCAAGCCATCAATGAATTTGCCAGTAAGTATAGCAGGATTAACAAGAGGATCATGAGCAAGCAACTGGTGCATGAGATCATCAAATAGAGTGATATACTCGACAACACTGTCAGTTTGCTTGACATGGAAAAACTAGCGGATAAAGTGGTTAAACTGATCCCTATCAAATCGGTCCACTACCAATTGACAGAGATGTTCCTAGGTGCATTTCTTAAGGTTGAGCTCTATGGTCTGCATCCAGAAGGCAGCGGTACCAGTGAAATTTATGGTGGCTAACTTAACCCAATTCTCAGGAGGAACTTCATATAGATCAAAATAGGTATCACACTCCAGAATTTAGGACTGGTACCGCTAAATTTTGGGAAGTCTAATTGAGGCATAGCAGGACTCAAATGAGAACACGAGCCACATGAAGCATGATGATGGAATTCAAAACCATTGTGAGGATGAGGGGATCCATGTTTTGTACCATTGACCGGAGGTGGTTCGAGGGTGTAGACAACCCCTGAACCATCGCTCGTCGAGTTGCTGGCGAAGATTGTTGACACAGTCGCGCAGATCCGCAACCTGGCCGTCGACCTTGGGCCGCCAGTGCTCAAACTCAGCTTTCGCGGCAGTGAGCTCAGCCACCGAGTCGTGAACCTCCTGGAGACACTGATTGTTCTTAGAGATCCCCTTTGACTGCGCATCCATCTTGGTGAGAATCAACGCGAGCTGGTCTTCAACCTTCATCGTCACTTGGAGGCGGGTACGGTGCTCGTGCGCCAGGATGGATTGGGGCACGAGCGGGATGGATCGAACTGAGGCTGATACCAGATGTAACAACTGAGGTAGCTACGACGAATCTATATAGAACTCAACAGTTTAGTGGCTGGATACCTCGCCGCCTAGTTCCGACGCCAACCAAGACAAATCGAATCAGCGTTCCTCCTCGGCATTTAACTACTCCTTGCTTACAGCTATTGTGAGAACAGCGGACTCACTCGATGCAACGGGCCTGCTGGTCACCCAGTCTGGGCCAGCATATCTTGTGTTGGGCCTCGTGTTCCTCTTCAACCTTGGGCTCCTGAAGCTTGGCAACCTGTTGACGGGCCGAACCGTGACGGTTTTCAATGGCTACGCACTTATTTCCCTGGTGTTTCAAACATATATCACAAGTGTTTCATTTGCTTCGGACGTATGTTGCATGTGTTTCATCTAGATGTTGTAAAAGTATATCTGGTGTTACACATGTTGCATTGAGACCCATCTGTAGCAGCCACCTGCTGCAGCTGCTAGTCCTGCCTGCATACGCATGGGTGTGGAGAGAGCGTCACTATGCGGGTGCGGGACAAGGAGTAGCACGGGACACGAAGCGCGCGGGATACTGAGTGGCGTGGGCCACGGTGCGGCCACCGGACATGGAGCGGCACGGGCCCCCACATGAAGTAGACGTAGGAGGTACGGGCGTCCGGACGCTAGCCTGGTCCGGATGTCCTGATGCTAGACATTCCGAATAGGAAAACGCAACTCCATAATGGCATGCGGCCGCATAACCTATCTGTCAGCACTTATTCCTGCGTTGTATACGAATATGACATCCTCACATAGGCACATCCATCCAATTGATCAAACTTCTGCCGATTCCAATGCCCTAATACAAAAGTGTCTCTCTTTAAAAATACTCGCTCCGTTCCAAATTATATGATGTTTTGGTTTTTCGAGATACATAGTTTTTGCTGTGATTAAGATATACACAATATCTAGATATATTGTAAAAGCAATGTATCTAGAAAAATCAAAACGTCTTATAATTTGGAATGGACAGAGTAGATAATGATATTTAGAGGGAGTCAGCCCATCTACAAAGACACCAACAAACAACTACCTCTAAAATTAATTAACATAGGCGGTCTTCTTAATATGTCTGTCTCTAAAATAGAAGCCATTCCCAAAGTCGAACCTCTTAATTAATAGCCGGCGGGATGCGCGGGTAGGAACTGTCGTGGGAAGAAGCTTGTGCCAACAGTGACGATACGGCTAAGGTGGTCGAGCGGGACAAGGGCCGCTCCAGGGGCCCCTACCTCAAGAAGGCATTCTTGTGCAACGGGTTGTTTGTGTTCAACTCGCGGAAGCAGAGGCACAAGGCACCGCCGCGCCCAAGCCAGCGGATCTAAGGAGCAGAGGCCAAGCAGAGGACAACGGGGGCGAGGAGATGAAGGTAGACATGGGGGTTTTGGATCGATCAGGCGGGAGGAAGGCGAGAAGACAGGGATCAACGCAGACTGCCATGGCGAGGAAGCAGGAGGAAGCCAGCGGCGGCGAGCAGGACGCGCATCTCATGTCGTCGGCCACCACGACGCCGCCCAAGAATGCGCTCCTCCTGATGTGCTGCCGGTCCGTGCCACAGAACCACATGTTGCTGCTCACCTCCCGGTTCCCTGCTGTGGGACCGGCGCCGTCGCAAACCAGGGAAGCCCTCACCGCCATGGCATCCACACGAAAGTGTAGGCGGACATAGAGCGCAGCGACGTGCTGTACCACATGGCGTGGCCACTGCAAGGACCAGGACCAGCACCCTCAGCATGGCCCTCCCCACCACTAGCCTCCTCACCGCACCCACAGCTAACCTGCCTTGCCGCCGGTCTCCTTGCCCCATCCAACGCGCCACCGAAGGCAACCACTGTGAACCGATGGAGGTGGAAGACAAGGACAAAAAAAAAGTCATTTCTCACACATTCTCTCCATGAGGACAAGAAATTAATAAAATAATCAGCGCGATGTGTTATGGAAAAAAAAATAGAAGCTTTCATAATGGTATTAGACAAATTTCCGAGTTGGCGGTGTCCATTAGCAAATATTACGTTTCTCTTATGTCCCTGAGCAAAATTTCCATATAAGGAACCTATCTAATGGCTTCTTCCCTAGAGGCTCATTAGGGTCCCATTTCGAATAGAGGAAATTTTTCATGTTCTGTGTTTTTCTTGTGAAATTCCTATACCATTCCTATAAAGTTCATGTGTTCCAAATAGACCCTAGGACTGTTATGGATCAACATCCTATTTTAGTTCTCTTATAAATCAAATCCATAACGGGTATGATTGAATTTTGGGCACATCACCAACATTTACGAACATATTGATAAAAAACTTGGAGATTTATTGATAACGAAAGCATACTCCGTATGCCATCTCCTTAGCATAGAGGTATCCACATACATACTTGAGGGCGATTGAAATCTTGATTCCTAGAAGTCCAACAATCTCAAAGTATGTTTGTTCAGATGTTTCTGTCGGCACGGCTCAAAATATTTGTATAGTGTAGAGTGAGTTTGCAAGCAAGCTTGGAATCTTATAATACAACAACAACAACAACAACAACAACAACAACAACAACAACAACAACAACAACAAGATAAAAAATCAAATGAAAATGTATGAAAAACAGCCATACCGAAGGACTTGCATTGTGATATCACTACAAGAAATACCCTTATACATGACGGTTTACTTTCGTCATAGACAAGTGAAAATGCGTCACAATTAACTCACGATGACGATCGTGAAAAACGTCATGTATCCCGCGTCATACATTTGCTAGGACTAAATTAAACCGTCATAGATTGGCATTTCTGTTCGTCATGGAATAACTGGTTGGCAGCAATAGCTCTGTACTATAATGACGAATTGAAACATCAATCTGTCACAGATTGGCATTTCTATTCATCATGGAATAACTAGTCAGCAACAATAGCTCTAGGCTATAGCGACAAAATGAAACGTCAATGCAATAACATGCATCACAATAACACCAATCATATAAACAAATATTGATTCATTCATGTATTAGCATGTCCACCAGATGTCTTTACATAGATACTTCATACATAGATAGCTCATACATAGATAGTTCAATGTCTCTACAAAATGTATTAGATGTCTCTACAACAGGCCCTTTGATGACAACAGGCCCTTTGCATAAACATTCATCTCCAGTCACTCTCTGCAAGTGAAAACAAGATAAAAACAATCATTCGTAAGATCTTCAGTTATAAGCAAACTTGAGACAAATTCAGAGTTGATAAAATAAAAACCTCTAGTAGCAAAAACAAGCTAATGAGAACTATCGATGTTGTAGCATATGAAACTGAAATGAGAGGAGTAACACTTGATCAAATAAAAATCTCTAGTAGCATGAAGGGTTACTTAACAAATGAGATATCAATACAGTTTCCAGTAACTATGTCAAGGAACTAAAACATTATACTGGGTTTATTCTAGGATCAAAAGATATATGAACATACCATCCCCAGCACATAAGTTGCATATAAGTGCTATAGCAACTGGTGAGGTTCTCCATAATACAGACGTGGCAAAAGTTATAGTAGTTGCATAATACAGTGGGCCCTTGAGTAGTTCCCTGTGTTCAAAAGAAAATTCAGTTACTAGAATGCTTTGACCTGAAGCATTAAAGTAAGAACAGGAAATTTGAGCATAAGCAGTATTATGTGTAAGTGAACCTGTAATCTACAGAGCGGCTCACTGATTTAACCATAGCCTCATTTTTCATAAGTCCCAGCCCCAGTAGAAGCATCTTTATAATGTTAATCCCTGGTGCTAGCGCAGCAAGCAAAGGAGCATACCATCCTGAGCTGCAATAAATGTCAATATCTGACACCAAAATGATGATATACAATGATTGAGGCATTTCAGAATCTTATTACCTAAACAGAGGCCAAAAAAGCAAGAACACCAGCCCAACACTTATATGAACAAGTTTCCTGCTATGTTTCTGCACAAAAATAAAGTGCATTTTTCAATACAGACAGCCCTTTGACTTCAGCCTGGAATTGCTCATAAATTGAGTTACTTCGACAAATATATAGTTCACAATTTTTTTTGCTATAACAGAATGCACTTTTTACTCTATCTAAATGTATTGAATAACAGATGCTGAACTCACACATAGAATCCATTCCCTCAGTATTGTTCTAACTGAAAATACATAATTCACCATTTGGCACTAAGCAATTTAAAATATTTATGTGGGTTTGGCTACTAATTCATCAATCATCACCAATTCCACCTAAAATATCCTATATCACAGTAATAATGCAAAAAACACTTCGGAAAGGCACAGCTAATACTTAGCATTTGGCACTGTATAGCTCCTCTACTGTGTCACTTGAACAATAGTATACTGCAAATTAGCGATAATACCTCACTGCAGTGATCTCTAAACTTCGGAAGGAGCAAGGATCACTTTTGACTCACTTCATCCAAAGCCATCGAAACACTTTTGACAAACACAGTTCACAGGATAGTACCGACTCCCAACCCATGCTACTCAAAATTTCAACCCATATCCTGCAGGAAGAACAAAACAAGTTCTGCTCATACAAGCATACACTTGGGTTTGGATCTACAAATAGCTATAGCTTAAATTAGGATTCCAGTGCTTAGTTTTACACAAAATGAAGGGAAGAGAAGGGACAGGCGTACCTGGTGTTGTGAGTGCTCACCGCTGCAGATCCGGACGCCAGGGTGCTGGGGCGGAGCCTCAGCGGGCGCAACGGGGGCGGGTTGGCGGGGTGGAGCCAGGGCCGGTGCTGGGGTCGGGGCGGACGCGGCGGGGTCGGAGCGGACACCAGAGCGGGCACGACGAATCAAGGTGGGGCCGGAGCCCTGGAGACCGCGCCGGCGCTATGGGAGAAGAGGGGGAGGCGGCAGCCATGGGAGGGGCGCTGGTATGGGCTTCACCGCACTGGCCCCAGATCTCCAGAGAGGGGGTGGCCAGGTTCGTGTGGAGGGCATCAGCGGCCACGACAGAGGGCGGGGCCCGATGTGGAGGACGCCGGTGGCCGTGGCTTCGAGTGGTGTGGTGCGGCCGTGCGGCTGTGTGTTGAGAGGAGCTGAAGATAGGGTCTTGGGGGAGTGCGGGAGGGGATAAGGCAAGTGGGGTTTTCTTTTTTTTCTCCTGAATTTATCAGCTTGGATACAAAACGTCATAGAATAGAGAGTTTTATGATGATTTCTGATAATGTCATATCTAAACCGTCATGTATCACCCTATTTCTTGTAGTGTATTATGCAAGACACGCAATGCGAATAAGATAAAAAAAATGATTTCAGTTAACAATTTGTTGACTGGATAATAAAAAGTCTGCATGTCATGATTATAGCATAATAGTGCGACACTTACAAACAGAAAATTCAAGCACGTACTTCTCAATAGACTTTAGATAGCATTTGCCGAACTCATCTAAATACCATAAAGCTAGTACTACAGCCATTGGCTAGCATGTACAGTATATATACATATATGCTGCCGATCTCTATGCTCCAACCTTCTCCCTCAGCTCATCAAGAATCCATGGAAATTGTTGCGCCAGCTGAACAAAACCATCTGTTAACACAGCCTTTGTCTTGAAGTCCTTCCCCCTCCCCGAAGAAATCAATGCACTTCTTTTTAAGCTCTGGACAGTTGTATGTTTCGGCACACATCAAAGTAGTGGAAACTGTATCCACTGATACATTATCCCATAGCTTGCGTGCACAGAGAAGCTTCAAGCGATCCCAGAAAGACCCATCAGGGAGGAGCCTGTGGAGTCGGAGTTGGTGGTGAAGAATTAGCCATGGCTTGGCACTGGGTATAGCATGTAGCATTGCATGGGCATTCACCAACCAGTGCCCTATTGATGTCTTTCGTTTCGAGCTTTTTGTGTGTCTGCATGTACTTGAAGGCCCATCGCCCTAGCAACGTCGACCTAGCATCGCTTACAAAAAGGGCTCATTTAAGTCTTCGTTTCTGCAATTTAGTGACAAGCTATAGAAAACACAACATGTTGCGCCAAGAAAGGTCAATGAACTAACATTTGAGAGACTTGGACAATAGTATAATGCAGAATGGAACTCACCAAGAGAAAACTGAAGGCTACCTAATTTGGCCTCTACAGAAATTGCACAACCATGAGATAGCAGTGAGAAGAAAAAAAATGAGAGAAGAAGGATAAGACAATAGCTTTAGTCCAAGGAATTGTTTGGCATAGTCATGTCAAATTCATGCCGATTGATAAAATGGGGTACATGTTACAATACGTATATGGAGTTTATGTCCATAGCTGGTGTGGGACACATGGAAAGACAAGAGTTACAATCAATAATCAAACATGCACAACTATTTGCCAAAAAAATCAAGTAAAAAATCTTAATTGTTACAATAAAACAAATCTAGTTACCTGCGCTATGTGCGCATGCGCAAAACTATTTGCGAAATCTATTTTCAAGAAAAAATCCTAACTGTCCAAATAAAAAAACTAGATCCTTCTGCTACCTGCACAAACCACCTTGCTAGTTGCTAGAAACAAGAATGTATCAGCTATTCATATTCTTAGTGTTACACCTCTTAAGATCATCTCTAAGAGTCTTTCTAAAATTTATTCTCTAAATCATCATTTAGAGAGTCAATTGAGTAAAAATCGCTTTCTATATATTTGTATCATCCAACAAATTTTCTATATCTTGAGCGCATTTTAACGAGCCATCCTCGCTTTCTATCTTTGGCTAGCAAGAAAGCCATAATAGAGAATGTCTATATCTGGAGACCCAATGAAAGAGGTTTGCTGGAAAATAGTTTTTCACCAAAATCTATATCCTATAAATTAGGAAGAATGTAAAGAACCTCTAGTTACTCTGACATAACTTTCCAAATCACTCTAGCCTGGGATAGATTACATAAATAGAATGAGGTTGCCCCAATGGTTGCATTTGTGCATTTGGGCAATCAACATGATTCAATCAAATGGAGTCTTACTAAACAAGAATCACTTATGATACAGTCAATGTATAGACAATTAGTAAACAAAATTGTATCTTAAAAGTAAAAATTACATCTTAAAAGTTCAAATTAAGGTATGTATAGACAATTAGTAAACCAGATTGTATCTTAAAAGTTGAAATTAAGGTCTTTATTTGGTCCTTTCTTAAGGGTGTGATTTTAACCAAAGGCAATCTCCTTAAGCGAAATTGAAATGGCACAATAATTGTTGCTTTTTCAACAACAAAGAAACCATTCATCACCTAATTTTTTTTACAGTCATTTTGCACGTTTGAAAGCAACTCAAGTAGTACCTTTTTAGCAAACATGCAGCCATACAAGTGTTTCATTAAAAACATTATAGCCGTGGTTGGCGTATCCCTATGGAACGCGAGCACCGCCAAGAATCAATTGCAGATATGCATATACACAATAAATATTGATTAAAAAAACTTTAATTTGAACTTTATTGATTACGAAAACATACTTATAAGATTACAACAATAAAGTTTTATGTATAATGGACCGTAGGACAAACATAGCACGCACCAATCATACATTCATACTACACTGGAACAACTATAGCGTGGCAGTACTACTCCTTAGCATAGAGTCAAGCACTTTTCAGTAGATTTTGCCAGACTTAAAATGCCATAAAGCAAGTACTATAGTCATAGGCTAGCATGTATATATACATGCTGCCTCTATGCTCCAACCTTATCCCTCAGCTCATCAAGAATCGATGGGAATTTTTGCGCCAGCTGAACAAAACCATCTGTCAACAAAGCCTTTGTCTTGAAGTTCTTCCCCTCCCCAAAGAAATCAATGCACTTCTTTTTCAGCTCCGGGCAGTTGTATGTTTCGGCCCACATCAAAGCAATGGCAACTGTATCCACTGATACATTATCCCATAGCTTGCTTGCACACAAAAGCTTCAGGCGATCCAACGCGAACCGGTCCGCTGCAGCAAGCAAGTGCTGCAACATCTCGTCTGGGGAGTCCCCAAGCTCGGCATCCGCAGGACAAGCATCGGTGTACATGAAACGGAGCATAACTTTGAATGTCGCCGGCGCGATGTCATGCAATGTGATGGATGGCATGTTGGCGTCGGCCATGGAGCCTAGGAGTTGCGCCTTGAAGACCGGAGAGCGGGCGGCCAGCACAGCCCGGTGAGCAGGGAACTTCTCGCCATCAACGACAAATGAAACATCAGAGCCACTGCTTGTGCAGCTGCAGTCCAGCAGGCACCCGAGATGGCTCCCAATGTCGGAGGGCGGCACGTCCAAGGGGTCGTTCTGCATAACTTTGATCCCGCACGCAATGGTGAATGAGCCATTGGTCATGTAGAGTGACTTGAGGACGCTTCGCTGAATGAAATGATACCAGCCCCAGGTTTCAGAGGCGCCGCCGTGTGGTCCATAAACACGCACGCACCTCATTCTATGGGACGAAGATAAAGCCCCGTCTTTGTCCATCACCAAGGCCTCGAAGATAGCTTTGGCGTCTCTGGATTCGCTCACATGGTACAGGAAGATAGATAGCCACTTGCCGTTGTCCACATTCCTAATTCCACGAGGGTAGCATTTGATCCTCCAGAGGTGCCCATCAGCGGAGATGTCCTCGGAGCTGACTGAGTGCCCGATGGCGACGCTCTTCGTCTCCAAATAGCTGAGTTTGAACTGATGGGTGAAATAAGAATAATCGAGCATGCTGGCACCTATGTTTAGAGAAGTTGGACGGGATTGCAGATTTGAGGATACGTCAACAGTGTATAGATAGTGCTACTGCTACTCAGAAGGAGCCTGCCCAAAGCACAATCCGCACCTGCAGCCGCAGAATGTCAGAACCGCTTCCGAGTGTCGACCTGGTCACCGTAGCTGGAGTACTGGGCTGGCCGCGTGTCGTCCCCGGCCGCCGGCCGGCCTCCCACCGCGCCGCGCCGCCGCCCCTGTTGCCTAGGCGAGGAGAGCCACGGAGGCCGTGGCCCGTGCTGCCGTGCAGATTTCCGCGCGCGCCGCCGCCCGCAGCATGCTCCCCGCCGTCGGTCGCCGCCGCCGACTAGGGTTAGGGAGTCCGGGGTCGCGCCGTCGCGGCTCTCGGGGAAACAGGGTCGTGAGTCACGCGTCCGTGAGGGGGTGAGGCCGTGGTGAGAGGGGTGGCCGGGGGGAGTGGGCCGGCCCATGAGGGTGGGAGTTTGAGAGACACGCCAAAACGTTTTCTAATCACCAAAAAAAAAGAGTATATGACGCCATAAATACAACAAACATGTACAGGTATAATAACCTACATATATGATCTATGACCTATTATATATTTTATTTGAAATATGTTTCTTGAACAAAAAAAATAAATCTATTAACTACTCCCTCCGTCCCAAAAAACATGTAAATCTTGTTTCCCGAGAAGTCAAATATTCTTAATTTTGACTGAATATATATGACAAAGTATTAATGATCATGATACGTAATAAGTATCATTAGATTAATTATAGAATATATTTTCATAATAAACCTAATTGAAGATATAAATGTAGATAATATCTTCTAGAAACTTAGTAAAACTTAAGATTCTGTTGACTCCTCGTAAAACGAGATTTACATGTTTTTTGGGACGGAGGGAGTATGTGTTATTAAAAGTTTAAAAGATTGTGAAAATCATTGTATTGTTGGTGTTTCTTATTCACATCTCAAAATCCAAATATTTTAGGACATGACATTTATTAAAATATATGCATGGTTCCATTACAACGCATAGGTTATATTCCCTTCGTTTCAAATTATAATATGTTTTGGCTTTTTCTAGATACAATTATTTTTATTATGCTAGTAAAGTCACAATATTTTATCCTTTATAAAGGAGGGAGTAGTAAATAGTTATATAATGAAATTGCGATGATCGATGATACAAACAAGTCCGATGTGGTGTATTCTGGATCACAAATCAGAAAAATAAAAATATCTGAATGAAAAAAGATTATGAATCAGAAAAAAGGAAAAAAAAAATTGGAGCTCAGGAACTGGCGCTCCCAGTGGAAAATATTCCTTGTCTACCTCTACCACTTCATTAACTTGGTTTTGATTAACTTAATTTGCAACAGTTTTATCAGTGTCCCTTTGTAGAAATCGAAAGGTTCAAACTCATTATCAACTAGTGGTTCTGGTTCTGTGGTTCACAACAAGGCCGGAGAACATGAGAAGACCAAAGACCTCAACACCAAAACAAAACTTACATTGGAGGACTGCTCAGTCTGCGTCACCGTTGTCTTGGTTAGAAAACTTATGATGAGGGCGGTCATTTGTCGCTTCCCTACGAGCGTCACTCGCCATCATCGCCTCCCTGCTCGCGAACACCGCCGCGAGGGCCGCTCCCTGGTTTTTGCTGTGCTGCTCACCGCCTCCTTGCGCTCTTGCTCGTGCTGCCATGCCGGCCGCCGAGCTGCTTGTCGTGCGCTGTCCAGTCGCGTGCCGTCATGCCCGTGTCACCACCGCTTGCGGAGATGCGAGTTAGGGTGTGAGTAGGAGTGGGAGTCACCGAGTCAGGGAGTGCCCGAGCTATCAAGGTGTGGTTGGGGACTTAGGGGCATGGGGCGCTGGGCCGGTGGGCTGGCCGGCTGGGGCTGCTTCCCCCTCCTTTTGCTATCGTTCTTCGGTTCGGTTTGAGTAGGAAACCGAAACTAAAGCTAAGCACCGAACTTCTGAAATGCAAGAATTGAAAACTGAATAAACCGAATTTTTGGTTCGGTTCAGTTAGGTTTGCGGTTTTTGGTGGAAAAGTGCCTAGTCCTAGCTAGGAACAAGAATATATTAGTTATTCATATTCTTAGTTTTACACCTCTTAACATAACTTTGTAAAGGGCTCTAGTGAGTAGTGAGGGATATATTACATAAATGGAATGAGGTTGTCCCAATGGTTGCATTTGTGCATTCGGGCAATCAACATGATTCAATCAAATGGAGTCTTTCTAAACAAGGATGACTTACGGAGTTACGGTACAGACAATATACAAACAGTTATTAAACCTAATAGTATCGCCTCTAAATAAGCTTTATGGAAGTTAAAAATACATCTTAAAATTTAAAATTAAGGTCCTTATTTAGTCCTTTTTAAGAGTGATTTTAACCAAAGTCAATTTCCTTAAGCAAAACTGAAATGGCACTGTAATTGTTGCTTTTTCATCAATAAAGAAACCATCCATCACCTAATTTGTTATAGTCATGTTGCATGTTTAAAAAACAGTTCAAGTCACATTTTTTCACAAATGTGCAACCATGCACGTCTTTCATTAAGAGAGTAGAATTGAAACACTGCATACATATGGCGGCACATCATCGTGGAACGCGAGGACCGCAAAGAATCAATTGTAGATATGCAAAACTTTGAGCTTTATTGATTACGAAAACATACTTATACTCTTACAACAATAAAGTTTTATATGTATCATGGACCGTAGGCCAATCATAGCATGCTCCAATCATACTACTCCATAGCATAGAGGTTATAAATATTTCAAATACATTTTTTAGATAACAGAGAAAGTCCAGCTTCAGCTTTCTTTCAGAAAGAACGAAGCATCAAGCCATGCTTAAAACAAGTATACTACTCAGCATAGAGGTAATATTCCATTACATACTCGAGGGCGATTGAAAACCTGACTCCTAGAAGTCCAACCATCTGACGATGCATATCTTCAGGTATGACACAGCTCAAAATATTTCTTTCATGTAGAGTGAGTTTGAAAGAAAGATTCGAATCGTATTACAAGATAAAGAATCAAATGAATTAAAAAAACAGACATAAACATACAAAATTTCATTGTGAATTTGTGACACAGATACGCAAGACATGCAATACGAATAAGACACAATAACGACTTCACTTGCGAAATTGTTGATAGGATAATAAAAAGACTGCATGATAGTAACTTAATAGTAGCTGACACTTACAAACTGAGAATTTAAGCACTTTTAAATAGATTTAGATAGCATTTGCTGAACCTAAAATGCCACAAAGCTAGTACGACTATAGCCATAGGCTAGCATATGTATACATGCGTGCTGCTTCTATGCTCCAACCTTCAACTTCAGCTCATCAATAATCGATGGGAATTGTTGCGCCAGCTGAAAGAAACCACCTGTTAGCACAACCTTCTTGAAGTTCTTCTCCACAATGAAGTCAATGCACTTCTTCTTCAGATGCGGGGAGTTATATGTTTCAGCGCAGATCAAAGTTTTAGCAACCGTGTCCACTGACATATTATCCCGCAGATCTGCAGCACACAATCTTCAGACAATCCAAGGCAAAGCGGTCCGCTGCAGCCAGCAAGTGCCGAACCATGTCATCCGGGGAGTCTCCGAGCTCATCCTCCTCAGGATAATCATCGGTGTAAATGAACCGGAGCATGACTTTAAACGTCGCCGGTGCAATGTCATGCAAGGTGATGGATGGCATCTTGGCATCTGCCATGGAGCCCAGGAGTTGCGCCTTGAAGACAGGCGAGCGGGCGGCAAGCACAGCCCGGTGAGCAGGGAACTTCTTGCCGTCGACAATGAATGAGACATCAGAGCCCTCTGCGCAATCCAGCAGGAGGCCGAGATGGGTTCCCATGTCCGAGGGTGGCACCTCGAGGGGGTCTTCATGTACAACTTTGACTCCGCACATAATGATGAAGGAGCCATTCCTCACGTACAGCGACTCTAGTACGCTTCGCTCCACGAAGCGTGCCCAACCCCAGCCGTCGTTGACGCTGCCTTTTGGTTCGAAAACGTTCACGAACCTTTTTTTATGGGAGGAAGATGGAGTACCGTCTTTGTCCATCACGAAGGCCTCGAAGATAGCTTTGACGTGTTTGGATTTACTCTCATGCTTGAGGGCGATAGATAAGTACTTACCGTTTTCCTCTGTTATAACCCCACGCGGGTAGCAGTAGATCCTCCAGAGGTGCCCACCAGCGAAGATATCCTCGGAGCTGACTGAGTGCCCGATGGCGACCTTCTTCGTCTCCAAAAAGTTGAGCTTGAACTGATGCGTGAAACTGCAGGAATCGAACACGCTGGCACTCATGTTTACAGCAGCTTGACGGGGTCGCAGGTAGAGGAGTGTAGGACACTACTGCATCTCAGATTCTCAGTGTATGTATAGTGCTACTATTACGGCCATCGGTGGGTGTACAGACGAAGCATGGCCGATGCTTAGAGCTCCGAGCAGCCGAACAGTGAAGAATGGAAGTAGGGAGGAGATTGATCGTCTCCGGAACAAGGACCGATGTGTTGTTGGGACTATGGTTAGTAAAGAGAGAACGAAGATCGATGACCACTTGCCCGCTTCAGGCCTTTGCTCGACTGCAGCAGCGCGACGATGGTGGGAGGCGGGCCGGCGGCAGCGGGAGACGGTCCAGTGACCAGTGGCGTAGCCGCGCGGCGCTGGCGGGAATACGGGATGCGGGCCGGCGTAGGCGGGGCGACGGCGCGGCCGCGCGGCGCAGCCGGGACGCGAGCGGGAGAAAGGGCAGCCCCGGCGATGGCGGCGGCTCACGTGTGTTTTGTCTGTTGCAGTCTGTTCGATTTGGGGGAAATTGGAATTGGGGATACTGTCGGAGTGATTTAGGGTTTGGTGGGGATTCTATGGTGGGCTGGCTGGCGGGAATTGAAGTTTCGGGCCACACGAAATTTGGGCGCGGGCCGAACTTGGCTCAGAAATTTGACCGGTATGTTTTTTTTATACCCAACAAAAAAAAATGAAATTTTGAAATTTTTTTTGGTGAGCTTTCAGTGAAATTGCAAACCCTTCGGTACCCAGCGAAAACTACGAAATTGCATAGATATTTTTTTCTAGTGCATTTGCAAGATTGTTACAATATGGTGCCTAGATTATTAAAAGTTGTTTGCAAAAGCTATATATCCATCTATTTCAACATTGGATTTTTAAAAGCCACGATCCAAGCTAGGAAAAAACGTAAACAACTCTAGGATGAACTAGACGGCTTTTAGTAAGAAGAAATTACGCCATCTATTTCGAAATGGTAAGCACATTTTGTAAAAAAACAAAATTTTCAAACTTTGACCGGCCACTCGCCATCCCTACTCGCGAACGTCGCCGCAACGGCTAATCTCTGGTCGTGCCGGGGCTGCTCGCCGCCTCCTTGCGCTCTTGCTCACGCTGCCATGCCAGACGCCGGGCCGCTTGTCGAGCGCTGTCCAGTCGTGCGTCGTCATGCCCATGCCGCCACTTGCGGAGATGCAGGTTAGGGTTAGGGTTAGAGTGTGAGTAGGAGTGGGAGTCACCAAGTCAGGGAGTGCCCGGGCTATCAGCGTGGGGGACTCGAGGGGTTGTGCATTGGGGCGTTGGACCGTGGTGGGCTAGCCGGCTGAGGCTGCTTCCCCCTCTTATGCGGATGCCCTGAAGGCTTCAGTTGCTACGGTTCAATTTGAGTAGGAAACCAAAACTAAAGCTGAGCACTGAACTTCTGAAATGCATGAATTGAAAACTGAAGGCTCAGTTGGGTTTGCAGTTTCCAGTGGAAAAGTTCCTAGTCCTAGCTAGAAACAAGAATGTATTAGTTATTCATATTCTTAGTTTTACACCTCTTAACATAACTTTCTAAAGGGCTCTAGTCAGGGATATATTACATAAATGGAACGAGGTTGTCCCAATGCTTGCATTTGTGCATTTGGGCAATCAACATGATTCAATCAAATGGAGTCTTCCTAAACAATCACTTACGGTACAGACAATGTATAGACAGTTAGTAAACCTCTAAATAAGCTTTATGGAAGTTAAAATTACATCTTAAAAGTTGAAATTAAGGTCTTTATTTCGTCCTTTTTAAGAGTGATTTTAACCAAAGGCAATCTCCTTAAGCGAAACTGAAATGGCAGTGTAATTGTTGCCCTTTCATCAATAAAGAAACCATCCATCACCTAATTTGACGGTGCATGTTTAAAAAACAGTTCAAGCTAGTGGCATTTTCCCACAAATGTGCAACCATGCACGTCTTTCGTTGAGAGGCTAGAATCGAAACACTACATACATGGCCGGCGCATCGTCATGGAACACGAGGACCACAAAGAATCAATTGTAGATATGCATAAATTTACACAGTACATATTGGTTAAAAAAAACTTTGAGCTTTATTGATTATGAAAACATACTTATACTCTTACAACAATAAAGTTTTATATGTATCATGGACCGTAGGCCAAACATATAGCACGATCCGATCATACTATGTTGGGACAATTATGGCGTGGCAGTACTTCCATAGCATAGAGCCTCTATGATAGAGGTTATAAATGTTTCAGATACATTTTTTAGACAATAGAGAAATTCCAGCTTCAGCTTTCTTTCATAAAGAACGAAGCATCAGTCCATGCTTAAAACAAGAATACTGCTCAGCATACAGGTAATATTCCTATACATACATACTCGAGGGCGATTGCAAACCTGACTCCTAGAAGTCCAACCATCTGATGTGCATCTTCAGATATCTACACAGCTCAAAATGTTTCTGTCATGTAGAGTGAGTTTGCATGAAAGATTCGAATTGTATAATATATATGAGAAAGAATCAAACAAATATTAAAAAAAAACAGACATAAACATACAGATTTTCATTGTGAACTTGTGACACAAATATGCAAAGACATGCAATACGAATACGACACAATAAGGACTTCACTTGCAAAATTGTTGATAGGATAATAAAAAGTCTACATGATAGTAACATAATAGTAGCTGACACTTGCAAACAGAAAATTTAAGCACTTTTAAATAGATTTTAGATAGCATTTGCCGAAACCTAAAATGCCATAAAGCTAGTACTATAGCCATAGGCAAACATGTATACATGCGTGCTGCATCTATGCTCCAACCTTCAACTTCAGCTCATCAATAATCGATGGGAATTGTTGCGCCAGCTGAAAGAAACCATCTGTTAGCACAACCTTCTTGAAGTTCTTCTCCTCCGCAATGAAATCAAAGCACTTCTTTTTTAGCTGCGGGCAATTATGTGTTTCAGCACAGATCAAAGTGTCAGCAACTGTGTCCACTGACATATTATCCCACAGATCTGCAGGACACAAAATCTTCAGATGATCCAAGGCGAAGCGGTCCGCTGCAGCGAGCAAGTGCCGAACCATTTCATCTGGGGAGTCCCCGAGCTCGTCATCCTCAGGATAAGCATCGGTGTAAATGAACCGGAGCATGACTCGGAACGTCCGCTGCAGCGAGCAAGTGCCGAACCATTTCATCTGGGGAGTCCCCGAGCTCGTCATCCTCAGGATAAGCATCGGTGTAAATGAACCGGAGCATAACTCGGAACGTCGCCGGCGCGATGTCATGCAAGATGATGGATGACATGTTGGCATCGGCCATGGAGCCCAAGAGTTGCGCCTTGAAGACTGGCGAGCGGGCCACAAGCACAGCCCGGTGAGCAGGGAACCTCTCGCCATCGACGATGAACGAGACATCAGAGCCGTCCGTGCAATCCAGCAGTAGGCCAAGATGGCTTCCAATGTCTGAGGGCGGCAACTCGAGGGGGTCGTGCTGCTCAACTTTGACCCCACACATGATGATGAACGAGCCATTCGTCACGTAGAGCGATTCTAGGACGCTTCGCTCCACAAAGCAAGGCCAACCCCGGTTGTCGTTGTCACTGTCCTTTGGTGCGAAAACGTGCACCAACCTGTTTCTATGGGACGAAGATGGAGTACCGTCCTTGTCCATCACGAAGGCCTCGAAGATAGCTTTGACGCCTTCGGATTTGCTCTCATGCTGGAGGAAGATAGATAAGAACTTACCGCTGTCACTTTCCTCCCCGCGTGGGTAGCAGTCGATCTTCCAGAGGTGCCCACCAGCGGAAATGACCTCGGAGCTGACTAAGTGCCCGATGGCGACCTTCTCCGTCTCCAAAAAGTTGAGCTTGAACTGATGAGTGAAACTGCAGGAATCGAAATCGAACACGCTGGCACTCATGTTTACAGTAGCTGGACGGGGTCGCAGGTAGAGGAGTGTACGACACTACTGCATCTCAGTGTATATATAGTGCTACTGTTACGGTCGTCAATGGGTGTACAGACGAGGCATGGCCGACACTAGCAGTGAAGAATGTAAGTAGATCATATCCGGAACAAGGAACGCTGTGTTGTTGGGAATTAGTGATTAGTAAAGAGAGAAAGAAGATCGATGACCGCTTGCCCGCTTCAGGCCTCTGCTCGACTGCAGCGGCGCGACGATGGTGGGAGGCGGGCCGGCGGCAGCGGGAGACGGTCCAGTGACCAGTGGCGTGGCCGCGCGGCGCTGGCGCGAATGCAGGATGTGGGCGGGAGGCGGCCAGGCGGGGCGACGGCGCATCCGCGCGGGACAGGCGGGAGGCAGCCAGGCGGGGTGACGGCGCGGCAGCGCGGCGCAGGCGGGACGCGCGCGGGCGGCGCTTGCGGCGGCGGCTCACGACTCGGATTTGGGCGAAATTGGAAGTGGGGATACTGTTTGGCAGTGATCTAGGGTTTGGTGGGGGTTGTATGGTGGGGCTGGCCGGCGGCGGGAACTGAAGTTTCGGGCCAAACGAAATTTGGGCGCGGGCCAAAGGCTCGGAAATTCGATCGGTATATTTATAGGTAAAGACTTCATTCCCACCGTGCGTGCATTTAGCACCCAACAGCCTGGTCCACTAGTCATAGAGAATGGGAGAGGTAACTGTTCAAATATTGGTACTCGCGCTTTCTCTCTCTTCCCGACAGCAATCATCCCCGCTCGCTTCGTCATCCTCCGATGGGATAGCGTCCGCGGCGACGAGGCGACTCCGGTGGCGATTGGAGCTGTCCAGCGGCGAACCGGATCTAGGGGGAGCACGACGCTCATCAGGATAAGTTGGATCCGCCTCTAACTGATTTGGATTTGGTTTTGTCCCCTATCCAACTCGAGTTTCTTCCGTATTCAGGGGTGAGCACAGAGGTCGCCGTCAACCGATCTCCCGGATCCCTTCTCCTTCCCCGCTCCCTCCCCTCTGCCCTCCCGGATCCCCTCATCCCCCTCTGATTCTCGCCGATTTTCGATGGATTTTGACCTAGGGTTTGTGCAGAGAAGGTGCTCGTGAGGAATCGAAGTTGGATTCGACCATGGCGCGACGCATTTCAACAGTGTTGTCGTGTACATAGCGAGGGGGAGCCTCACGGACGTTGTGCAAGGTGCGGTGCGGCTCGACCCTAGCTCGCCTGCAGTGCTGCTCCAGCCGGTCGATCCCCCTCCCCGTCGGTGTGGCTGGCCTCCTGCACCGGCCGCTCCCTGCCTCCCCTGCTCCGCTGCAGGTAAGCAAGTTTTCCCGCCCTCCCCTGCTCGGTTGCTCTCTGTCTACTCTGCTCTGTCAGCCTCCATGAAACAAATAGAGCCGTTCGTGTGTGACAACGCAGATCATGAGGGGATCGATCGTAATCGTAGAACAGGCCAGTGAGGCAGCGACACCGTCTCGGGTATGAACTCACCACAGACGGACAGATCGTCTAGATTGGGATTCTTTTCTCCGTGCACGCAACACGATTCCGAAGCGCACACTGCTATCATGTCTTTGCCTGTTGCTTCCATCATCCGCACAGCTCTGACAGCAGTGTTGGCGGTTAGCAGGAAGGAAGACCACGCAGCGAGCGCAAGTTGCATGCCAGAGCAGCAGTTGCTACTCATCAGGAGACAAATTTTGACAGCGATTGAACGTCACCGGCGGCGGACGGTGTGCTCAACTTGCTGCTGTATTATTGCTCGATGTCTGTCATTCTGAATGTTTGTTGTCATTTTGGTAATATTGATGTCACGTGGCAACGACAACACTAGTTGCTCTTATTAGAGAGAAAGAATCAGGGAAGGTAGCTTTCAGTAATAGTAAAAGGATATATCATTTAGGTAAAAAATCTGTTACTGCTCTGTCAGTTATGAGCTAGGACTAGTGTTTACTGATTGATTTGCCAAAAAAGATCTCATTCAGTTCCATTTTGTGTTGATTTGGTAACTGCAATATGTTTCTCCCGATTTTTGATTGACCATCTAAATGGCTGCTTCCAAAACTGCAAAGTAGTTTCAGAAATACTAGTCCATCCATTTTCAGTAAGCAGAGCTTGTTTTGTCTATTTTTTTGTTATGCGGGCTACCATGCACATGGCTGTCTTTGTTCTTTTTCATATGACTGTCTGTGTGTTATCAGCAACTGTAGGTTCTGGTAGGTTATGATTTTCAGCCTATGTTATGGTTTAAAATTAGCAGTGTTGGTGAGGCGGTCAGGCGATTTGAAATGTTATTGGGTAGTGTAGATTTCGTGATGTTTGATTGACTATCTGGTCAGAAGTCCTGACGAGGAAATGGTACTTCAGCAGTCCTTCCCCTTTTGCTTTTAGAGATGTATATTTGGTGGGTTAACAGGATGGAAAGGGAAATCTCGTGGACTTGATCCAATCAAATAGTGCTGTGTTGTGACAGGTTGTGCAGAGCAGCACCATGAGTTGCGATGGTGCATTGCTTGATTGATCATTTACTAGGCGAGTAGGGTGATGTTGATGGCTGATCTTTTGATCTCTCTGTTTCTTGTGTTGTGTTAGCCATCTGTGTTTTTTATCAGGAGTGAGTGTGATTTACTGTTTGTGCGCCCTGACTTGGTGTTTGTTTTTTCTTGTGCGTGCACACATGGACTATGTATTAGGTTCTTCAGATTGTAGTTGTATAGGCTTGGATAATTTCCTAGTGAGTATGAGACCCATCTAAACTGTTTTTGTAGTCGTCAACTTCTATCTTGATTGGGAGGCCAAGACATTGTTAGTCTAGGTGATGATAATAATAGATAACTGATGGCCGTACTATCTAGCCTGATGTTGTCAATCTCATAAGGAACTTATTTGCTATTTTAGTGCTACTGTTTTTGCTTTCATCTCAATTTTTGTTTGACGTAGATTTCTTTGAAGATAAACTATTTTCTGACTGTTGTGTCAAATTTTTCGGAAGTTAATTAGCTGCAAGAGATGTTTAGTTCTGAGGCCAAAACAAACCAAAATTAGTTTCACTTATGTGACTACATGTGCATTTGCTTAGTTACTGAACTCCATTGGTTATAGGCAACTAAACGTACTCTGACATGACAATATTGTGGCAAGATCAAGGTAAATTAATGCAAATCATTAGGCAATTTTACATTAGGCAAATTAATGCATTGTACTGTTTTTTGACACCCCGGTTTGTACACTTAATTCAACACAATAGAATAGCCTAATTCAAGGTACTAGACGCGTGTGATGTAATCAAGAAATTTTGCCTATATTTTTAGAGTTGACATGAGGCAGTGGTCAATGATAGATTTACCGACACCATCATGCTAATAAATTATCTAAGCATCCAGCATATGCTTGTGAGTTTGTGATATTTATGCTATGTGTTTGCGCATTGCACTGTGGAGCAGTATAATCATTTGCGAGCATTTTTTCTATGTCTTTGATGTAATGACGTCTAACATTGGTGAACCCCACACATAATTCCTGTACTAAATCTTCTTTTGTTAGTTTGCCTTTTCATTTTTGTTGTGCTGCTTTATGAAATCCTCACAATACTTTTCTTGTGTTTTCTTCAGCTCGCTCATTAAAGTTGATTGATTTCACCTGGGATAGATCAGGGAGCTCTTGAATCACGACCATCTTTTCTTGAGTTACTTTTCTTGTTTTTTCTTCAGCTCACTCATTATATCTAAACTATTTTTTTGGCTATACTTCAATGCTTAGAGGTTAGGTATAGTGCTGATTAACTGGTTGTGCAGTAATATCCACAATGAACTTTCATCAGAGCATTGAATCATGAAAGACGAGCTACAATTTTTTATCTTGGGACCACTAGAACATAGCTTTCTTTTTCTCTGTAGCTTGTTTCAATTTATTTGATAGCTTTTGAATTATCTTTGCACATTTATATATGGAGGTTACTTCTGGTTCTTTTAAGACAATCAACTTCCTTACTCTTTTTAGCAGAGTGTTGATTTGTTTTCTTACTTTTTAGATCAATGTGTATGTTGGGCACAATGATGCAACACTGCTCGTTGTCATACCCGCAATGCAAGCTCATTAAGATCCATATTTGAGACCTGCATGCAAAAAAGTATAAGTGTGTGACAGCATGCAACTTTGTTAAACCAGTTAGGCAATAATACTATACCCAATTAGGCAAAAAAAGGCCACCAACTTATGCAGATTTTTTTTCAGTACCTCTTGTTCTTCTCACTTGGCACTACATCGGTCATGTCTAATGCGAAATCATCTCTTTAATTTTGTTCCCATGCCTACGTGTAGTGGTGGCTGAATGTTCAGTATCGACACTGAGATCATCACGTATTGCCGCGCTTAGATTGAACTGAATTTCTGCAGAACTATCCTAGAACATTCTAAATTTTTTACAGCTTACGCACTGTATTACCTGTTGTTTGTTTTGGAGCTGGTGACACATGTTAAGTAACACTTTGGTCACTGAAAATCTGAAACTGCTTAGTCTGAACTCTGAATCATGATGAACAAACATGATTGCAAGTGTACTATCACGGCCTTCATTTCTTTTTAGGCAAATTAATGTAAGATCCTAGGTAGTTTTTTCACCCCCATTGGGCAAATATATTCATTCAACAAAGCAAAAAACAGGTAGTATTTTTTCTGCATATAATCACGCTTTTTATGTATGTACTCTGTCCTAAATCACACTGTTCTTTTATTTGTCTGTGTTTCTATAGGTGCGGTGGGCGCCAGGTGCTGCCCTGCTTTGCTTTTGGCCTTTTTGCTAATCTGCTATCTGCTAATCTGCTCCTGCAGTGAGCAGTCGAGGCTCAAGTCTCCAATTCCAATCCAGAACATGCCGCTCTGCTCTGACATTCAGTTTTTTTTGCAGATGGTGGCCCTCTACTTGGTACTCTTGTAGCGACTACTCCATCGTCGAAATGTTTCTCCCGCTGCTCCCGCCCTGCCTCCATCTCAATTGATTCATCTGCAGGCAACTCTAAATGATATGTTTGTGATGGATTTTGCTTCCGTCAGTAGGATTGCAACATCTTTTTTATATAAATTACATATATGTATGCTTAGAGAGTATGAGATTACAACTATTTACTTGCCAATATATATATTCAGTACGAGCTGCAACTATTTACAAAGTAGGAAAATAGCTATCATGGACCAGGTAGTAGCTCTTGTGAAGTAAAAACGACAGTTCTTTAATTTCTTTCATACCTGAATTGGTCATATCCTCATCCTGTTAGGCAATAATACTGTACTTAATTAGGCAAATAAGGCCACCAACTTATGTAGTTTTTGGTTCAGTTGTTTTGTTCAATATTTACTATTAGTTGTCGTTTAGATTCCATAATAGCTATGGTCTATCAGTTTTGGGAAATTTAAGGCGGTCCATGGTACAAAATGAATATGTTATTATATCAAATAGGAGTAACCATGTGCAGACAGAGGAAGATTTATATGCATACAGTAAGCAGTAGGAACACTGTAGGGTCAGATCTACTTATGCAGTAAGTAGTAGAAACTATAATACTTTTTTTCGTAACAGAATCTACTTTTGTGAAAACTGAATTGATTATGCAAAACAATTGAATTGCTTATGCAAAAGAACTAAATTGCTTATAAGTTATGTCAGATCTGCTAACGCAATAGGAACCGTAGTACTATCCGATATCAGGTGATGCAAAACAACTGAATTGGTTCTAGTAACAAAATCTATTGTTATTGTTGTTGAAATTTGAGGCTTGGTCATTTTTTCCTTAGTTCTTCACTATCATCTATGTGTATATCATGTACTTCTATTTAATTGCAGGTGTGAGGCCATCAAGCATCAAAATGGACATGTTATGTTGTCAAATAGGGAGTAACCATGTGCAACAACTAACACAAGAACAGCTTAAGATGAATATCTATATAGTAAGCAGTAGGAACATGTAGGATCAGATCTGCTTATGCAATAAGAAGCAGAATTTTGCAGTACTTTTTTCTGTGAACTGAATTGATTATGCAAAACAACTGAATTGTCTATGTAAAAGTACTGAATTGCTTTATCAGTTTGTCATATCTGCTTCTAGTAGCAGATCTGATATCAGGTGATGCAAAATAACTGAATTGATTCTAGAAATAGATCTGGCTGGTTCTATTTTTTGTGATCACTATGTAATTCTAGTGTCTGTGAAGAAGCTAATTAGCTGTTTGTATGTACCTATTTTTTGGATTGAATTGGCTGGCCTTGTTTGGATGAATCGGCCGGCCGTCCAATGGTGCCGGTGGTACACCAGGAAAAAGCAAAACAGGAGACACCAGGAAAAAGCAAAACAGGAGAGAGGAAAAGAAGCGTCCAGACAGGGCGTGAGCCTGGCTGCTTCTCGTGCGGGCGGTGGTGTCTCCCCCACTTGCCCAGAACAGAAAGCATCGTTTTTGATTCTTACTTTAATTGAGGTGTGCGTGCTGGAAGGCTAATGCATGCACGTGCGTGCAATAGCCACTTATATATTCCCAACAAAAGTTACGAAATTTTTGTTTTTCTTTTTAGCGTAATTTCAGCGAAATTGTGAACCCTTCGGTACCTAGCGAAAACGACGAAATTGCAATGATATTTTTCTAGTGCATTTGCTAGATTTGTTACAATATGGTTCCTATATTATTAAAAGTTGTTTACGAAAGCTATATATATATATATATATATATATATATATATATATATATATATATATATATATATATATATATATATATATATATATATTTCAATATAAGATATTTATCTGTATGCTTCCTTCCATGGCCTATTTTTTTAACTTACCTGTAAGGCCCGGAAACGAAAATGTCTTACCTATATGGCCCGGTGTTAAGTCAAGGCTAAAATGACGATTTTACCCCTAGTAAAAAAATTAAAATGCAAAGTTTAGTTTTTCTTTTTTAGATTTGGAGTAATACTGCATAAATAAGGTCACACATAATAATACATAATAAGACACACCAAAGACAAACTAAACTCAGCATTTTATTTTTTCGCCAAGGGTAAAATGGTCATTAATACCCTTGATTTAACACCCTTAACTGCTAGAAACGGATGGAAGGCCATACAGGTAAGAGAATTTTGTTTCTAGGCCTCCCAGGTAAGTTTGAAAAAAAGGGTCATGAAAGGAAGATACATTATTTTGAGGGCCATACGGGTAAATATCTCTTTCAACATTGGATTTTTAAAAGCCACCATCCAAAGCTAGGAAAAGCCTAAACAAATCTAAGATGAACTAGACGGATTTTAGTAATAAGAAAGTATAGTACTCCATCTGTTTCCAAATGGTAAGCACATTTTGTAAAAAAGTCAAAATCAAAATTCGCTTGGGCTGAAATCTGGCTAGTCTGGCTGATCTAGCTGGTTTTTTTGTGAGAAAAAACACTGCTGGATGAATGACTGATCTAGCTGATAATCTCAAACGAACAGGCAATTTGACCGGCCATTATTCAAATCAGGGGTGGAGCTTAGTGTAGACCAAGTTAAGCCATTGCCACTCTAGCTCAATGTAATCTCTATTGTCTAAACAATGATTTTTATACTGTTTATTAGTGTTTAATCTTTATTTATGTAGATGGCCTATGAGATAATATTGATTTTTATACTCAGGCACTGTTTCAAATTATATACAAGTTCAATTAGTATATATGTATTCGACAGGCCTATGAGATAATATTGATTATTTAGCACATGACAAAACTGTAAGAAAAATTAAGAATAAAAATACATTTGGTATATTTTTTTTATTATTCAAATATGCCTATCATTTTAGTACAGAGGGAGTATATAGGAGTATATAGTAAACACCTGAATTCACCTCAGCATGGATTTGTACCTAAATGGCATTGGTTACAATTTAAGAAAACAGACATATGTCCCGTTCGGCTGTGCTGATAAGCCGGCTGAAAAATACGGTTCGCTGATTTGTTGTGAGAAAAAAACACTGTTCCGTCTGAAAAAACAAGCTGAAAAGTACGGATTATAAGCCGGATGAACAGGACCATACACGTAAGGACTTGCATGGTGATGCAATGCAAGACACACAATATTAATGCGAATAAGATACAACAATGATTTCACTTACCAAATTGTTGACTGGATAATAAAAAGTCTGCATGATCGTAACGTAATAGTGCGACACAAACATTCAATAGATTTAGATAGCACTTGCCGAACTTTTTTTGACCAAAGGCTTGACAGCCCAGCTTGTATTGAAAGCTTAACAGAGTACTGCTGGGGTTACCAACTTACAGAAACCAGCACTTTGAAACTCCACCCGAAGCCCCTCTAACCCACCACCAAGACAGTAACAGACAACATCCAGAAGCAGCATACTAAAACGAAAGAAAAAGGAACAAACACCAGCAGCCACAAAACAGTACGAGTACATGACAAAGGTCTTCAGAAGGCGCATTTCACCAGGTTGCCAGCCCTTCCTTCAACTTCAGCACCAAACCTTCCATCTTGCTCCGGTCCTCCTCCTTCGACAGCTTGGTCTGCTGTTTTTTTTTGGCGAACGTGCACTGTAGCACGTCTTTCATTAAGAGGAAGTAGACAACACCAAAACAAAGAACATAAGGGCACGGAGGGGTGCCTAAAACCAAACGAAAGCGCGCCGCACGCAGGCGGAAAGAAAAGACGAGATTACATCAAGACAAGTAGGGACGACAGACAAGCAAAGCCGGACCGCACCCAAAGCTCGGCCTCCTGGGAGATGCTGGTGACGAGGTCGGCGGCTGAAGAAGCTTCACCTCTGAAAGTTCTGGCATTGCGCTCTTTCCAGAGCGACCAGCAAGTGAGCGCGACGAGTGAATCAAATCCCTTTCTGCTCATCCGCGGTACCTGCAGTCTGGCCCTGCTCCACCAAACGAAGAGGTCCAGGTCGCCGCCAGCAGTAAGATCCTGGAGGTGGAGCCTGGAAAGTAGCCGGTGCCAAACCTCCCGGCTGAAGACGCAACCGAGCACGATGTGGTCGAGGGTCTCCGAAGCCTGCTGGCACATGACGCAGCTATCATCCGGTTGCAGGCCATGCCGCTTCCTGCGTTCCGCGGTCCAGCATCGGCGGTGAAGGGCAAGCCAAAGGAAAAACCTGACCCTGGGTGGTGCGCGAGAGCTCCAGATGAGCTTGGCACCAAAGGGCGTACACGAGCCGATGAACATTGCTCCATAGGCGGACGCCGCGGAATACTTCAGGTCTGATGCCCAACGCCAAACAACAGAGTCCGAGACCCCAGGTAGCAGTTGTATCTCACGAAGCATGTCCCAGAGGTCCAAGAACTGCAGGACCACTTGCACTGTCCTGGCACCAACAATGTCCGTCACCCATGCACGGTCATTCATGCCGGACGCCACGGTCCTCGAATTCGCCCTCGCACGAGGGACCAAAGCAAGGACGGCGGGTGCAATCTGCTGGATGCTTCGGCCATTGATCCACGGGTCCAGCCAAAACAAAGTTGACCCACCATCGCCCAGAACCGGCAGTGTGGACGCACGGAAGAGGGCAGCCGCGGCCTTGTCCGAAGAGGATGGCATATCCACCCAGGTCCGGCTAGTGTCAAACCTCCTCAGCCAGTCCCAGCGTAGTCTGAGAGCCATACCAAACCTGCGAAGGTCGATGACGCCGAGCCCACCGAGCTCTTTTGGCCTGCACACGATCTCCCACGCGACACGGCACTTTCCAGCACCGACCGAGTCCGACCCGGTCCAGATGAAAGCGCGGCGGAGTTTGTCAATGCGCTGGATGGCCCAAGGCGAGAGGCAGACGGCAATGGATAGGTGCACCGGGATTGCTGAGAGAGTGGACTGCACAAGCATGGTCCTGCCGGCGGTGTTCATGAGGTTGCCCTTCCAGAGCGGGATGCGAGCGGCAACCTTGTCAATGATGAACTGCTCCTCACTACGGCGCAGCTTCCGGATGGAGAGCGGGATGCCCAAGTACCTGCATGGGAAGGTTCCGAGTGTACAGGACAACACATCCGCCACCAACTGCACATGTTCCTGTGTGCACGCGATTGGCGTAGCCACACACTTCTCCAAGTTAGTGTAGAGACCTGATGCATCGCCGAAGATTTGGAGTAGTCTGCTGTTTTTGAAACCAAGGGATTTGTTTGCTACCTGCTTAGCACTTGCCGAACTCAAAATGCCATAAAGCTAGTACTATAGCCACAGGCTAGCATGTATACATGCGTGCTGCTTCTATGCTCCAACCTTCTCCCTCAGCTCATCAAGAATGGATGGGAATTGCTGCGCCAGCTGAACAAAACCATCTGTCAACACAACCTTCTTGAAGTTCTTCTCCTCCGCAATGAAGTCAATGCACTTCTTTTTCAGCTGCTGGCAGTTGTATGTTTCAGCACAGATCAAAGTGGCAACAACTGTGTCCGCTGATATATTATCCCACAGCTTTACAGCACACAAAATCTTGAGGCGATCCAACGCGAACCGGTCCGCTGCAGCTAGCAAGCACCGAAACATCTCATCCGGAGAGTTCCCAAGCTCAGAATCCGCAGGACAAGCATCGGTGTACATGAAGCGGAGCATGACTTTGAAGGTCGCTGGCGCGATGTCATGCAAGGTGATGGATGGCATCTTGGCATCCGCCATGGAGCCCAGGAGCTGCGCCTTGAAGACCGGCGAGCGGGCGGCAAGAACAGCCCGGTGAGCAGGGAACTTCTCACCGTCGACGATGAACGAGACATCAGAGCCGTCCGTGCAATCCAGCAGGAGACCGAGATGGCTGCCAATGTCTGAGGGCGGCAACTCAAGGAGCTCGTCCTGCTCAACTTTGACCCCGCACCTAATGACGAACGAGCCACTAGTCACGTAGTGCGACTCGAGGACGCTTCGCTTCACAAAGAAAGGACATGCCATGGCGCTGCCACTGTTTTTCTCTCGAATACGCACGAGTGTGCATATCATTTTAATAGAAGAAGAGAGTTTATGATACAAGAAACGAAACGAGAGCCGGCGCACACCGGCTCACGGCGAACAGAAGCAGGAGCACGAGATTACATGAAGATGATTACATAAATGTTGGAGTTGTTCCAAATTCACTACAAGATATAGGCCGGGCTTCTGACGGAGCGAAGCGGAGGCCCGTAAAAGCCGAAGGCAAGATATAAGCCGAAGGCTGGTACGGTACATATATACCCTTGCTAGGGTTTCTTGGAGACTTGATTCTCTTGTAAGCCGCCACAGGCGTGTAACCCAAAACTCTTGAGATAGTGAGATTGTTGCTGGCTGGTGCCCGTGGTTTTTCCCCTTCGCATTGGAGGGGTTTTCCACGTTAAATCGTGTGTCTCCGCTGTGATTGATTTTGTTTTACTTCATATTCCATACGTCGTTCATAACAATAAATAGAGGAAGACGTCCGATCAACTCGAGCTGGCGGCTAGAGCTAGTTCCCGCAGTCCCTTTGCTCCAGCTTCCGCCCAGCGGTCGCCCTCGGCCTTGATGATCTGCAGCAAGTCAGTGATGGAGGTCGAAATTTCCCGGAAGCACCGCGCGTTGCGTTCCTTCCAGAGGTGCTAGCAGGTCAGAGCGAAGAGGGAATCAACGCCTGCCCTGCGTTCGGCAGCGAACAACGCACGCAGGCGGCGCCACCAGCCAAGGGTCGACTGAGCTGCTGGTGGTAGCGCTTTTCCTAAGGTATGGAGGATGTGGTACCAAATTTCTCGTGTGAAGGGGCAGGTCACTAGGATGTGATCAATCGATTCTGCGGATTGGTCACAGAAATAGCAGATCTCTCTGGCCTCCAACCCGTGCCTCCTTCTTCTATCACCGGTCCAGTGCCTCCGCTTGAATGCCAACCAAAGGAAAATCTTCACTCGCATAGGCGCCCAGGTTCGCCAAATGAGGCGGTGACCTCGAAGCTTGATTGCGCCCGTGTGGAGCATGTCGTAAGCCGATTTAGCTGAGTAGCTTCCATCCGCTGTCCATCTCCAGATCAACCTGTCTGGTTGCTCCGAGAGTTGGACGCCATCCACTGCCGCCCAAAGGTGCAAGTAGTCAACCAGCGCCGCTACCGGCACCCCGCTGCGGATGCACCGCACCCACGATCTCTGGTGTAGGTCGTCCCGGACTGTGAGACTGTATCGCACCCGCCTAGGGATGTAGAGGTATAGGTATGGCGCGATGGTCTGCACATCCATGCCGTTGATCCAACGATCCTCCCAGACGGAGTACCGTCTTTGTTCATGACGAAGGCCTCAAAGATAACTTTGGCATCTTTGGATTTGCTCATATGCTTGAGGGAGATAGATAAGAACTCACCCTTTTCCTGTTCCCTGCACCCACGCGGGTAGCAGCTGATCCTCCAGAGGTGCCCACCAGCGGAGATGTCCTTGGAGCTGGCTGGGTGCCCGATGGCGACGTTCTCCGCCTCCAAATAGTTGAGTTTGAACTGATGCGTGAAACTGATGCTGGCACTCATGTTTACAGTAGCTGGACGGGGTCGCCGGTAGAGGAGTGTAGGACACTACTGCATCTCAGTGCTACGGTCATCGGTGGGTCTACAGACGAAGCATGGCCGACGCTTGGAGCTCCGAGCAGCCGAGCAGTGAAGAATGAAGGAACAAAGAACCATGTGTTGTTGGGACTATGGAGTAATTAGTAAAGAGAGAACGAAGATCGATGACCGCTTGCTAGCTTCACGCCTCTGCTCGACTGCAGCGGCGCGACGATGGTGGGAGGTGGGCCGGCAGCAGCGGGAGACGGTCCAGTGACCAGTGGCGTGGGCGCGTGGCCGCCCGGCGCTGGCAGGAATGCGGATGCCGACCGGTGTAGGTGGGAGGCGGCCAGGCAGGGCGACGGCGTAGGCAGCGCGCGCACGGGAGGCGGGGCAGGCAGACCGGCTCTGGCGGCGGCGGCGGCGGCGGCTCACGGGTGTTCGAGGTGAGATGGACTGATGGAGTCTGTTGGATTCGAGGAAATTTGGAAATGGAGATACCGTTGAGGATTTAGGGCCTGTTTAGTTGCCATGCAAACCCAAAATATTTCCTCTTCCACCTATTGAATCTTTCGATGCATGTATGGAGCATTAAATGTAGGTAAAAAAGATAACTAATTGCATAGTTTGTCTGTAAATGTCGGGACGAATCTTTTGAACCTAGTTAGTCCATTTAGTCCATGATTTAATAAATTTTACCAAATAACAACGAAAGATGCTAAAGTAACTTTTCACCTACTTTTCGCGAAGTGAACACACACTTAGAGTTTGGTGGGTGGGGTTGTATGGTGGGCTGGCCGGCGGGAATTAAAGTTTCGGGCCACTGGACCGCGGAATTTGGGCGCGGGCCAAACTTGTCTAAAAAACATTGGCCGATATGTTTTTTTTTTTGGGTACCCAGCCAAATAGACAAAATTTCGGATTATTAAAAGTTGTTTGCGAAAGCTACGTTGTATACGTCTATTTCAACATTGAATTGAATTTTTAAAAGCCACCAAGCTGGGGAAAAATTAAACCAATCTTCTTCTTTTTTGAAATTGCACAGTATAACGAGCTGACAAATCCTCGAGATTGACGAAATCACCGTAGGCTCGACGGAAACATCACCTGACGTTGAAATCACAATGTCGTTAAATCATGCAATATTAGCTTCCACGGGCAGGCGAATCTAACCTAGGGCCTAAGGTGCTACCAAGGCTCTTCTAACTATTAGGTTATATGCCCTTTCGCAAACTAAACCAATCGTGGATGAATTAGACTGCTTTTAGTAAGGTTCTTTTGACGGGGATCTAGAATCTCATATAGAAACGTTCCGGATCTAGGTTGTTAAAAAAAAACGTTTCTTGAAAAAACGAATTCAGTTATTGGAACCGTTTGGTTGACTTAACTGATTCGTATTCCATGTGTTATCCATCCATCAGCAGGCCCCACTCCATCTTCTTCCTCGCACACCTATAGTCCGTAACGGGAGGTGCTCCCTCGCACCCGCGCCGCCGGGGAGGAGCTCCCTCGTAGCCTCACCCGTGCCACTAGGAGTCCCATGTGCCAAGAGGAGTCCATGGGACGTCGCTCGAGGACGACCTCCTGAGTTGGGAAGGAGGAAGATGGAGTAGACGACAGGCGGAATAGAACTGGAGAAACCAGGCAATCGCGGGTTTCATGTTCTTTATGAAGGAAGTGCAAAACAGTTCCGATCCGATTCTTAGCTCTAGTATCCCGTTTGGAACCATTTCTCCTGATTCTCCCTAGAAACTGAAACGATTCTCTCAACCAAATGGCTCCTAAGAAAAAAATACTCCATCGTTTCAAAATGTTATGCACATTTTGTAAAAAATATAATATTTTACAAACTTAGACCGACATTATTCAAATTATATATAAGCTTAGGATATAAAAACTTGCATTAAGCGACTTTGTATTCGATGGGCTTCTATGAAATAATATTGATTATTTAGCACATAACAATATAATAAGAAATTAAGAATAAAAATATATATTGTATAACTTTTTTCTGATTAAATATGCTTGTTATTTTAGTACGGAGGGAGTATATAATAGTAAACGCCTAAACTCGCTTCAACAAGGATTTGTTGTACCTAAATGGCATCTGACATACATCCACAATTAATCTCAACCAACTAAGCCCGGCTTAGCTTCCTATTCCAAAGTTAAAAGTCAGTGCTCTAAGCATACGCAGTTCTTTTTTTTACATCTCTCGTCTGGATATCTGCTCATGTACAGACTCACATCAACCCTACACACGCACACCACTCTCACACCACGCGTACACGAACAAACCTACAACTACACACAGATCGCATCGCGTTTTTCGTGAGATCAACGGGTCCATCCATAGCTTCATAGACGACGGGCACAACGTATTCCATTTGTGGCTCCACGCATGAGAGACAACATAAATTATTAGGGGCAAACCCCGGTGAAAGACACAAGTTGCGATTCCTACGAATCGAACTCGCGCCGGCTGCACACGCGCCGACTGTGCTAGCCACCCAAGCACCTGCTCGGTTCTCAGCATATGCAGTTCTAAGGACATGCCCAACCTATAAATTAGATGGTTCCTATGTTTACTAATTAGGGTGCTAGCTAAGAAAAATGATGATGTGGCATTAGAATTAAAGAAGAGATAGGATAAAACGGTTTCATAAATAAGGAACTATGGGCTTATTTGGGACTACTCCAACTCTATTCCATAAACTCTATGGTGGAGCAGCTCTACAAAAATCCTATAAATTCTAGAGCACATATGTGCTCTCAACTCTACCTTTTTCCTAAAGCAGAGTTTGCAGAGCTACACCTATTTTGCTAACAAAACGTCAAACAGAGCTAAAATAACATGGAGCAAACAGTTCCAAACAAGCCCTATATCTACGAGGGAACCAAGATATACGAAGAGAAATGATGGGTAAATGATGGAGAATGAAGACATATGACTAAATAAAAAATACTATTGAAAAAAACTATACCTTGAAATTATAATATATATGTAGTGTCTATATGATTTGCAAGTACAGAAATTACCTCGTAATTCTGGATGGAGACTACTCTAAGAAAGTTTCTTATATACTCTGAAGAAATATTGCATAAGAAATTAATAGACAATTGAAGCCCACGAACGAAGGAGGAATATTGCACGAAACAAGAAACGGCTCATATACAAAGCACACACGCAAAAAGGTCAAGAATACCGGGGGTGAAGTACACCAACTCGCAAGAATCATGTAGCCACATCCAACCTCCAACCATACAATATTTGATTGAATGGTACAAAATAATTTGTAATAAGTACTTGAAAGAGCTTCCAAAATGAAATGATTATACCTAATAAATAAATGAAATAAACTCCATACCACCGAGGTCACTATAGCATGTTTGGTTTCCCGCTTATGTCGTGGCTAAGCTCTAGAGATGTAACTTCGATGTGTTTACATGTCTGCACGAAGTCCTAAGCCTGGCTTCCAAGATGTTCTCAGGATATGACAATGAGACCCGTTTCTGAGTCAGACTCCCTAGGTATAGCGTATTAGTAAGCAAATATGGTATTAGCAAGTAATTAGCACGTTTCAAGATACATTAGTATATTTCAAAGTAGACTAAGGTTTAACATGATAAAATTAACTAGTATACAATTGATTCAGGAAAAATAAATATTATCTTAGTACTTGTTTTTTAATTTAAATTTAATATGATGTATCCTAGTACAACCAACCAAACAAACACTGTACTCAACCTGGTTCTTTAGACTGAATGAACCAAACAACAAGCAAGCGCTTGCATTTGTTGAGCCTATCTGTGGCACATGCGAGTCACGCGGAGGAAACCATGACACGCTATATACTGCTCCCTCCATCCAAAAATAATAATACAATTGAAATTATCTTGAGTTTGATCAATCATATAAAAAATATCAATAGTATCTACGATATTTATAAATAAGTATATTTAAATTATATATGAAAATATATTTTCATAATGTACATACTTAGTGCCGTAATAAGTATTAATGCTATTACGATAAACTAGCAAATATACTCGTACATTGCAACAGGACGTTTAAATTGTTGTGTAGTACTGTAGTTACCAGGACAGATAGCTAGAATTATATACATTCTTTTAGGACGGATATGGAATACTCTGAAAGGATAAGAAGATCGACATCATGAGTAATGTCCCCGGATAGTACGAACCACCACCGCCACGGAGGAAATAAAGAGGCTGCTTGTTGTTCGAGCAGCATGCACCACTCGTTTTTTTTTTTAATCCGAGACCGGCACCCTGAATAATCTTGGCGGCTAGCTAGCAGTTGCACTGGTAATTGGTTAGAGAAGAAACAAACTTATGTCTATTTATTTCCACATCTCGCTGCGGTCGTCGTCAGTCATCACGTCGCCGGCCGTCCGGCCTTGATCAATCATGGCAGCCCAGCCGGTTTCTTATTCGGGTATGTCCAGCTCGAGAATACGATACGTACTACAGGAGGCCAAGTCCCTAGACAGGAATATTGCATTATCTCGTTTGACGCCGCTGATCGTCATGATCATCGTTTTGATACGCAGCATCCATGATTGCATCTCTTTCTTCTTGCGGACTGCTGGATCAGAGCCCCATGACCAAAAATATATGCAGCTAGTGTGTGTATTATTTGCCGCAGATCCGCATCAGATGCTATTTGCTGGAGCCAATTAGCGCGACCAGGCCGGGATCACGTTGATCACACTCGATACGATTTGGTCAACTCGATCGAGATCTCGTGCTCGCATTTCTCTCTCTCTCTCTCTGCCTTTGGAGGAAGAGGAGAAGAGGTATAGAAGTAAAAGAGTGAGTGAGTGAGTATGTCGCCCGTGCCAATTTGGATACTCACATAGTCCGGCCGTGTGAAAGAAAGAAAAAAACGTTACGTGTGTCATGTGGTGACGATGAACGCGCGCGTCCCCAAGTTTACACGTCCTACGGCCCAGTGTCAACGCCGTCGCATGCATGTGTGGCGCGGCTAGTTAAGTTTCAGTGCTCGCGGACGTCACGAGTGAGACCCACACACGACGATCCAGAGACGACCTAGAACAAATCCGGCGCGGCGGCACACACGTGGACGCGCGGCGCACCACCCGCCCGCCTGCTCGCGGACTCACGCTGAGATCACAATTCACATCCACATTACGCGCGACGCGAACCGCCGTGGCCCCCGTGCCCGGGCGCGACCGACAGCCCTATCGGCCTTCCCAAAGCCGATAGGGTCTGTCGACCCTCTAGCTGCCGATAGGTCGGCGTCTGCCGCCACGTCAACCCTATCGGCTGCTGAGGTGCCGACATGAGACCTGTCGACCGTCCAGAGACCGACAAGATCCCTATCAGCTTCCCAGTGGCCGGCAGATGCAATATCACATTTTTTGTATAACAACTTCTAGATTTGCAATTAAGCATTAAAAAATATTATTTAAAAAATTTTCCAATACATACATAGAAAACCTGACTCCTAGAAGTCCAAACATCTGATGCGCATCTTCAGATATATACACAGCTCAAAATATTTCTGTCATGTAGAGTGAGTTTGCAAGAAAGATTCGAATTGTATAATATATTTGAGAAAGAATCAAACGATTAAAAAAACAGACAGACATACAGATTTTCATTGTGAACTTGTGACACAAATATGCAAAGACATGCAATCCGAATAAGACACAATAAGGACTTCACTTGCGAAATTGTTGATAGGATAATAAATAGTCTGCATGATAGTAACGTAAATAGTAGCTGACACTTACAAACAGAAAATTTAAGCACTTTTAAATAGATTTAGATAGCATTTGCCGAACCTAACATTCCATAAAGCTAGGACTATAGTCATAGGCTAGCATGTATACATGCATGCTGCTTCTATGCTCCAACCTTCAACTTCAGCTCATCAACAATCGATGGGAATTGTAGCGCCAGCTGAAAGAAACCATCTGTCAACAAAGCCTTTGCCTTGAAGTCCTTCCCCTCCCCGAAGAAATCAATGCAATTCTTTTTAAGCTCTGGACGGTTGTATGTTTCGGCACAGATCAAAATAGTGGCAACAGTATCCACTGATACAGTATCCCACAGCTTGCTCGCACACAAAAGCTTCAGGCGGTCCAACGCGAACCGGTCTGCTGCAGCGAGCAAATTGCTGCAACATCTCATCAGGGGAGTCCCCGACCTCAGCATCCGCCGGACAAGCATCAGTGTACATGAAGCGGAGCATGACTTTGAACGTTGCCGGCGCAATGTCATGCAAGGTGGTGGATGACATGTTGGCTTCCGCCATGGACCCCAGTAGTTGAGTGTGCTGCCATTCTTTGGTGGGTAAAGGTGCACTGCCCTATTCCTATGCGACAGAGATAGAGCACCGTCTCTGCCCATCACGGAGGCCTCGAAGATAGCTTGGACCTTGTTATTGGATTTGAGCTCGAGGAAGAGAGATACGTAGTTACTAGTTACCCTTGTCCTCTATACTATTCCCACGTGGGTAGCAGTTGATCCTCCAGAGGTGCCCCCCAGCAGAGATGTCCCCGGAGCTAACAAACTGCCCGATGTCCCCGGAGCTAACAAACTGCCCGATGGCTACCTTCTCCGTCTCCGAATAGTTGAGTTTGAATTGATGGGTGAAACTGCAGGAATCCAAAATGCTGGCACTCATGTTTACAGTAGCTGGACGGGGACGCAGGTAGAGGAGTGTAGGACACTACTGCATCTCAGTGTATGTACAGTGCTACTATTACGGTCATCTGTGGGTGTACAGACGAAGCATGGCCGACGCTTAGAGCTCCGAGCAGCCGAGCAGTGACGAAGGAAGTAGGGGAGGAGATGGATCGTCTCCTGAGTGTAGGGACTATGGAGTACAGTAACTAGTAAAGAGAGAACGAAAGATCGATGGCCGTTTGCCCTCTTCACGCCTATGCTCGACTGCAGCGGCGCTACGATGGTGGGAGGCGGACCGGCGGCAGCGGGAGACGGTCCTGGCGTGGCAGCGCGGCGCTGGCGGGAATGCGGGATGCGGGCCGGCGTCGGCGGGAGGCGGCCAGGCGGGGCGACGGCGCGGGAGGCGGGAGGGGGCGGCGCTTGCGGCGGCGACTCACGAGTCTGTTGGATTCGGGGCAAATCGGAAGTGGAGATACTGTTGGAGTGATTTAGGGTTTGGTGGGGTTGTATGGTGGGCTGGCCGGCGGGAACGAAATTTGGGCCTGGTTCCAAATTCAGGCCGTGTTTAGTTTCCCCAATTCGGGGTGGCAAAAACAATATAGTACACTGTGCGTTACTGTAGTATTTTGTTTTTATTTAGTAAAAATTGTCCAAATATTAACTAATTAGGCTCAAAACGTTCGTCTCGTAAAGTACAACAAAATTTTGCAATTAGTTTTTGATTTCATCTACATTTAGTACTCCATACATGTGCCGGCATTTTGATGTGATGAGGAATTTTCTTTTTGCATAGTGGAATTTGGGGAAATATTTGGAATCTAAACATGCCCTCACTCCCAAATTCCACTATGCAAAAAGAAGATTACCTATCACATCAAAATGTCGGCACATATATGTAGTACTAAATGTAAATGAAATCAAAAACTAATTGCACAATTTTGTTCTACTTTGCGAGACGAACATTTTAAGCCTAATTAATCAATGTTTGGACAATTTTTACCAAATAAAAACAAAAACGCTACAGTACTAAATAGTGATTCGGCAGCCCCCGATTTGGGAATCTAAACACGGCCTTGGGCGCGGGCCAAATTTGGCTTAGAAATTTAATCGGTATATTTTTTATATATTCTCAAAAAATACGAAATGTTTGGCTTTTCTTTTTTTGCAAGATTTCGCCCAAATTGCAAACCCTTCAGTACCCAACAGAAACTACAAAATTGCATAGATATATCTGTCTATTTCAACATCGGATTTTTAAAAGCCACCATCCAAAGCTAGGGAAATACCTAAACATCTAGGATGAACTAGACGGCTTTTAGTAAGAAAAAAATACTCCATCTGTTTCATAATATAATGGTAAGCACATTTTGTAAGATAAATTAAAATTTTATAGACTTTGACTGGCCATTATTCCAATCAGGGGCGGAGCTTAGTGTAGACCAAGTTGAGCCCTGGACACTCCTGCTCAATGGAATCTTGTCTAAACGATGATTTTTATATTGTTTTATTAGTGTTTAATCTTTTTTATGTAGACTGCCCCCTACTCCTATGGTTAAACTCCGCAACTGTTTCAAATTATATACGAGTTCAATTAGGATATAAAAAAACTTGCATTAACCAACTTTGTATTCGATAGGCCTACAAGATAATATTGATTATTTAGGACGTGACAAATTGTAATAAGAAATTAAGAATAAAAATATATGGTATAACCTTGTTCGTTTGGCTGAAAAGTCATAGCTGAAAGTACTGTTCGCTGATTTGTTGTGAGAGAAAAACATTGTACGTTGCTGAAAAAGTATGGCCTATAAGACAAGCGAACATGGATGTTTTTTCTTATTCAAATACAGTAACGCTGTGTTGCGGGCATCCAGACAAAAGGACGTTGCCTCTCAAAAAAAGTCTCCCACTCCACCTCACGCACTCACCGCAAGCTCCGCTCCCCATCCTCCACCGCCATCGTCTATCACCTCCGCTTCCTCCGCCCTAGGGCCCTCGCCCACCTGCGCGACGCCAGGCTCCGCCGATGGAGTCGTGCCTCCCGCCCACCCCTACCCTCATCATCAGCGCCGGTGTCCTCATCACCTCCTCCTGCAGCTAGAGACGGCGAGGGTGTCATGGTCGTGTCGTACTTTGTGCTCGCCTCGAGGCTCCTCGCGCCCCGGTGCCCCAGCGGAAGAAGCTCGCAACGGCCAAGTCTGTGGTACTCTTCGCTTTATCGCCTCCCAGCCCCGATCTACCCATTGAAGAGGTTATCGAGTTCCTCAACGCGCCTGACATGGTGGTCGCCACCCACTAGAGTGTCACGCCTGGCATGTTGCAAGCGCATGTTTCACGTGTTATCGTGCCTGAAATGTTGCAAGCATATGTTTCATGTGTTTCAGATGTTTCAGAGGTATGTTGCAAATGTTTCATATAGATGTTGCAACAGTACATCGGGATGTTGCATAGGTTGCCATGGCAATACACGTATGTTGCAAACTTCTGTTCTAAATGTTTCATCTATTTTTTCACGTAAGTTGCAAGTGTGTTTATTTAGATGTTGCATATGTTTCACACATATGTTGCAAGTGTTTCATATGGATGTTGCATATGCTTGCAGTGGCTTTCAAGTGTTTTTCAGGTGTTTTGCAAGTGTTTCAAATGTATATTGCAAGTGTTTCTATTTTGGACATATGTTGCAAGTGTTTCATCTAGATGTTGCAAAAGTAGATCAGGTGTTACACATGTTGCAATGCGCGTAAGAAGCGGAGGGGGCGTGAGCGCTCCACGCACATAGTCTGGCAACACTGGTGATGTCCGGGCGGCGTGGGCCCCACGTGCACGCGTGAAACGCAGGCGCGGTCGGCGGCGTGAGCGCGAGCATGGAGCTCAGGCGCGCGTGGGAAACAGAGTGCAGCCGAACAACCAAGCGCTAGCACTATCCATTCAAATATGCTTATTATCATGTTAGTACAGAGGGAGTATATAGTAGTAAACACCTAAATTCATCTTAGCAAGGATATGTACCTAAATGGCATTGGCATACATCCACAATCTCAACCAACTAAGATAGGCTTAGCTTCCTATTCTAGAGTTCAAAGTCAACGCTCTAAGCATACGCAATTCTAAGGGCACTCGCAACCTAGAAACTAGATGGTTTCTATGTTTACCAATTATATAGGTTCCAACTTAGCAGAATGATGATATGGCAAATTAAAGAAAAAAAACAAAAATGATTTCTTAGGTAAGAAACCATGTATAGGAGAACTAAGATATGAAGAGGTATGATAGGTGGACGATGGAGAAAAAAGACATGAATGGATAAAAATTTATTATGAGAAAACCTATCCATTAAGAATATACTTTCTGTGTGTCGTGTCTACTTGATTTGATAAGTATAGAAACTACCTCATACTTCTGGGTTGAGACTGCGTTAAGAGCAGCTCCAGCAGAGCCCCTACTTGAACCCTCAAAAACTAAATTTGAGGCCTTAAGGTAAAAAGAGAGGGCTCCTACTAGAGCTCTCAAATCCAAGGGGGGCCTCAAATCTGTCCTTCAGCCATCATTCCTAGTGGCTCTCATCCGAGCCCTCAAATGACCGTTTTCGGTCATTTCTTATGTGTGTGTAGCCCGCACCCCGCCTATTTGCATCTCCTGCGCACAGCGAGCTCTCCACATCCACATTTCCCACGGCAGCGACAGTCAGGGTAGGGCACACTGTAGTACCTGTGCGGCTCCTCCGATGAGGTGTCCAGGCCACGGCTCGTCTTGTCGGGGCACCCCGTGTGTAGCTCATCTACTCCTAACGAGATGCTCTGCCACACCTCGTCTCCACCCAGCAACCCCACCCGTTTCTCCTCTATTCCCGACGAGGTGTCCTCCCAGTGAATGACCCCGCCCGTAAATCCTCTCCTCCCGACAAGGTGTCCCTCCTGTAGAACATTGCCCTCTCCTCTCGACGACTCGATGTGTCTAGCTCAGTTGATAGAACAATGAAAAAGGATAGAGCGACGAAGAGAGAAGAGAAGAATGACAAGTAGGTCCAATATATCATGTCGGGATGATTATTTCAGGGCTCGGATTTGGGAGCTGTTGTTGTAGTAATGTAAAAAAAGAGGCTCTCAGTAGTAGGGGGAGCCCTCAAATAAGTAGGGGTCGTGATTTGAGAGTTCCTGCTGGAGTTGCTCTAGGAAAGTTTTCTATATACTCAAGAAAATGTTGCATAAGAAATTAGTGGACATCTAAAACCCACGAAGGAAGAAAATTGCACAAAACAAGAAACGGCCCATGTACAAAGCACGCACACAAAGGTCAGGAAGTAGGCTGGAGAGGAAATAGGCCAAGTCGCAAGAAACATACGGCCGTATCCAACCTCCTACCATAAAAGATTTGATTGGAAGGTACAAAACAATTTGTAAATATTACTTTAAAGACCTTTCAGAAATGAAATGATTACACCTAATAAATAAAATAAATTAAATGAACTCCACACCACCGAGGTCTCCAAATATAATGAGTGCTCTCCCCATCCAAAAAAAGAAAACTATTGAAATTGAAATTATCTTGAGTTGATCAAATTAATATTTACGATATTAAATAAGTATATTTGAATTCGTCGTGAAACATATTTTTACGGGATGTTTAACTTGTTGTATATATAATTATCGGACAGATAGCTAGAATTGTATACGTTTTTATTTTAGGACGGATGCAAAACGTACTCTGAAAGGATAAGAAGAATGACATCATGAATAATGTCTCCGGATAGTACGAACCACCACCGCCACGGAGGAAATAAAGAGGCTGCCAATCAAATCCTCTCGATCGGAAAGAAGTTTGAAAGCATGGACGACATGGAACACATCAGAGGAGCTGCCTGTTGTTTGAGCACCACCACTCGTTTTTAAAAAAAAAAACAATCGGAGATGGGCACTCTTAATAATCTTTGGCGTCTAGCTAGCAGTTGCAGTGGTAGTTGTAGTTAGTTACCTCGTAGAGAAGAAACAAACTTTTTCTTTATTCCCACATTATTTCGCTGCGGTCGTCATCAGTCAGCACGTCGCCGGCCGTCCGGCCTTCATCAATCATGGCTCAGCGGCCAGCCGGTTCTAATTCGGGCATGTCCAGCTCGATAATACGATACGTACAGGAGGCCAAGTCCCTAGACAGGAATATTGCAATCTCGTTTGACGCTGATCATCATGATCGAAATATATCATATTACATATATACGCAGCATGATTGCACATCTTTCTTCTTGCGGACTGCTGGATCATGTTAGGATCGTAGGATTGTTACCTCTATGTTTAACCCGTAGATACGTAGTTAGGCTCATCGACCTTGCGGAGCTTCACCGCAATGGCAGCGTGGACGCCGATGCCGCCCTGGATGCAACCTCGCGGACGCCAGTGCTCGTCGTGGTGGTGAGGCAGTGGGACGTCGGAGAACCTGCATAGGCGACAGCAGTGGTGGTGGCGGGCTCATCCCGTCGCTGGCAGCACACTTTAGGATCGGATTAGGGTTTCTCTTTGGGTGGGTGTGGCGGCTCCGATCAACCTCGTAGTCCGAGCCCTCACCCCCACATTCCTTTTATGTGTGCCGTGCGACAGGGGCCCTCCAACCGAGTTAGGGTTGGGCTCCCCCGATCAGGGAGCAGAGATAGGGCCCAATAGGCCGTTGGGCCTATTGGTGAAGATCAACTAACATTCTCCCCCTTGATCTCATTCCATCTTTCAATTTCATATCATTTGCTTTTGTTCATTCCATTACAGATTAGCTCATAGAGCATGTCTCATCGTCACGGTCCATTGCCGATAGACTTAACAGCTACAACTCACTACTCTGTTCTGAAATAGATACTTATCTTTGGGTCTTCTTTTGTCCAGGAATATTTTAGGCTTTCCCTTAAACCCAAGCTAGCTACATGTTCTCTGAACACCATGTCCTCTGAACATGTTGGGTGGTAAGCCTTTTTGTAAGTGGATCCACAAGCATCCTTTCTGTTCTTATATGCTCAAGACTTATGACTTGATCCCGGACTTTATCTTTCATAACATAATACTCTATGTCAATGTGTTTGGCAGCACCACTTGACTTATGTTGTGAGCATCCTGTACTGCCAGATTATAATTGCAGTATTACTTTAGTGGTCTATAGATGTCGTCAACCACCTTCAAACCGGGTATGAACTTCGTTAGTTAGTTCACCTGTCCGTTGCCTCATAACACGCTGTAAACTATCATACATTGTGGACGATGTAGTGACAGTTTGTATTGAGCTTTTCCATGAAATAGCTCCCCTTTTCGAGATGATAGAAAATCCACGTCTGGATATGCATTCACTCTCGCATAATTAGAATCTGAATATCCCACCTTGTGGAGTGAATCAGATCTTCTATTTGTCATCATGAGGCCTTTCGATCCTTACAAATAATGCAAGACTTTCTTTACTAATTTTAGTGTTCTATTCCAAAATTGCTCTGGAATCTGCCAAGTAAAACCCGATAACAAATGCCAAGTCAGGGCGCGTACATATTTGAGCATGTTGCAAGCTTCCGACAGCTTAAGCATATGGAACCACTTTGACTTTAATGATTGAGCTCATATTGGTTCCTGGGGCATTTAAAATCTCCATATCTGTCACCCTTGACTATAGGAGCAGGTGAGGGACTACATTTGTGCATACTGAATTTCTTTAAGATCTTTTCCATGTATGCCTTTTGTGACAGTCCTTATACCTTTTTTCTTCTATCTTGGTGAATCTCGATCTCTAGAACGAACGAGGCTTCGCCAAGATCTTTCATATCAAATTTCTTTGTCTCTAGTAGTAGACTGACATCACTACTAGCAAGTAAGATATCATCTACATACAGGACAAGGAAGATAAACTTCCCATTCTTAAACTTTGCATAGACTCAATTGTCCTCTACATTCTCTTTTAAAACTCAAAATTCTTTATTGATTGATCAAACTTCAAGTACTACCGTCTTGAAGCTTGCTTTAATCTATAAATGGATTTCTTTAGGCGGCATCCAATTCGTTCTTTTCCTTCCATGACAAAACCTTTTTCGGTTGTGCCATGTAAACATTTTCCTCCAAGTCTCCGTTGAGAAATGCTGTCTTTACATCCATCTGATGTAATTTTCAATCGTAATGTGCCACTAATGTCATTATGATTCTGAAGGAAACTTTACATGAGACTAGAGAATAGGTCTCATTATAATCAATTCCTTCTCTTTGCATATAGCCTTTTGCCACAAGTCGCGCTTTATATTTCTCTATATTCCTTTGAGAGCCAAGTTTTATTCTGTAGACCCATTTATAGCCTACTGTTTTGACTCCTTTAGGAATTATTTCCAAATCCCAAACTTTATTGACATTCATCGATTTCATTTCATCTTCCATGGCCTCAAGCCACTTTGATGAATGATCACTTCTCATGGCTTCTTTAAATGAGGTGGGATCATCCTCCATTTGAAATTCCTTAGTGTTATACACTTCATAATCAGCAGAAATAGCTGATTTTCTAACTCTTTGAGACCTTTTAGAAGTCTCCACATTTGGCACATCTTCTATTTGAGGTTGTTGTTACTCCCCCTCATGTGTGGCAATAGGTTCTATAGAATCCTGAAGAACAGGTTCCTCATTTTCATTCATTATTGCCACAAGTGAAATAACAACAGGTGCTGGCACCATAGTATCTAGCACTGTCGGTGCAGCTATAGTAGGTAGTGAGAAAAATGGCTCATGAATCATTGGAGTGGACGCATACACCCGCTCCACTTCAAGGACAATCTCTCGAGCTACCATGCTCCCCCTCATCTTTTCATTCTCTAGGAAAACATCGTGTCTCGTTTCCACAAACTTTGTATGTCTCTCTGGACAGTGAAAAACAAAAACCTTTTGACTTTACTGTTTTGGGATCTAACTTCCCAATGTTTGGGTTAAATACTTTAACCTTAGCGGGGCTTCCCCACACACATGCAAGTGGTTTAGTGAGGGTACACTTTCTGTCCACAACTCATACGGTGTTTTGGGCACCGATTTACTTGGTACTCTTTTGAGAATATGAATGAGGTTTTTTAAACGCCTCCATCCACAGGCTCAACTATAAGGTGGAGTAACTTATCATACTGCCCACCATATCCATCAGGGTACGATTGATTCTTTTAGCTACTCTATTCTGCTGAGGTTCACCCAGTATAGAATACTGGGCTATTATGCCATTCTTTTAGGGTACGCCGACCGTAGTACTCCCCCACGGTCAGACCTGACTATCTTAATCTTTAATATCTTAAATTTATCCAATGCTTCTGTTCTTTCTTTGATTGGATAAATATAGCCATAATGGGAGTAATCATCTGTGAATGTTATGAACGAATCATTACCATCCACACTTTTTACAGGAAACTGACCACAGATGTCCACAGATGTCTGTGTGAATAATCTGTAGAATTCCTGCGCTTCGTTTGTCATCTTTTCTTAATTCTTTTTACATACTTTCCTTTTATGCATTCTCTGCATTGTTCTAAAACTGAGAGCTCTAATGGAGGAAGAATATCATTCTTAACTTGTCTTTCCATTCTCCCCCTCGAAATGTGGCCTGAACGATAGTGCCATAATTTCGACAACGCATCGTGTGCTCTCTTATCCACCATTTCCAGAGTAACACTCTGTTACCAGCTGCTTTATCAGCTGAGTAGCATATGTTTTTGAAGAGCCAGTGAACTGACTCTTTATTCTATCGAGGTACTCGGTGACCGTGTCACACTCTGGGATTGAGCCCACAATTGCAGGTTCAATCATGTCCTTTATCACAGCCAAACATTTCTTATTGGTAGTGACACACTTCCTATGTTCAACTGTCTTTTGGGATTCAAAATCCCTTTCTTTAGTTGCCCAAGTGGCATCATTCTCTTTTGTCTCCCTCACCGGTGCCACAATCTCAGTGGAACACGGTGAGGTGACTGCCCAGTCCACCTTAGACAAGATGAAAACCAGGTCAAAACTTTTCTTAACATAAAAATAACACCATTTGCATGCCTTGATTCCAATGTTGGTCAAAATCAAAACATATAATTATTCTTATACACTAATTCTACATCACCGTTGGGCAAAAATAGAATTAATGCATAAATCATTAACTTTTACAACTGTTCTTACACACTAATTCTACATCACCGTTGGGCAGAAATAGAATTAATGCAGAAATCATTAAAATTAACATCTATTCTTATACACTAATTCTACATCACCGTTGGGCAGAAGTAGAATTAATGCATAAATCATTAACATTACGATATTGTTATTAACAACGTTGGTCAGAAAATAACAACATCATAATCATATGAAAACTCTTTTTCTCCAATTAAATACCACATTGGTTCAAAATAACTAGAGAATCAACATTTTCTTTAGCAGCGGAATAACTTTCTTTTTCTCCAATTAAATACCACGATGGTACAAATTAACTGGAGAATAAACAATTTCTCTAGCTGTGGAAAAACTTCTCCTTTTCTTGAATTTTACCCACAGAGAAAAAAAAAGTATTTTCTATTTCCTTTCTTTTTCTTGAATTTTACCCACAGGGAAAAATTACATTTTCTATTTTTCTTTTGAACCATTTATTCATTTTCCAGAAATAAATATTTGCTGGAAATAGAAAAAAAAACTCATTCTTTTCTGTACTTGTTCTTTCGGTCCAAAATAGCAAGGCAGCCCACGGCCCACGGCCGTACACGCCCTTCCCGCGCGCCCCCCGCGCCCAGGCCGCAACCTAGGCCTGGGCCGGGAATTCAGCCTGGCGCGCGCACCCGCCTGGGCCATATTTGGCCCAAAACAGCTGAGGATGAATCTGGGGCGTTCATCTGAATCGGACGGTGGAGAGTGATTTTCGCGAGAACAAAAACCACCTCCACAGCCGTCTAAAACCCTAACCCCCAGGGATGAAAACGGTACGGATATTTTCCGACCGTATTCGAGACCGAATCCGTTTAGAGGGGTTTTAATCCGTCCGTATCCGAATCCGGATATTTAACATCCGATACCGTATTCGTATCTGAATATTTAAATCACATATTTATGATGTCGATATCCAATCATATCCTATCCGGTATTTTTTATACTATCCGTATTCGAATCCGAATCCGGACATAAATATGAAAACAAATACGATATCAGTGATATCCGTCCGTATCCGATCCGTTTTCATCCCTACTAACCCCCTTCATTCTCTCACTCTCCACCAGCAGCCGCAGCTAGCTCTCTCTGCCGACGAGCAAGGCGCACACGCGTTCTCGGCGACCTCCGTTCCTCTTTGCTGCCTTTCTTCTTCTTCCTCCCCACATCGTTCTCCACCGCGGCCAGAGGAGGAAGGACATGTGCACCGTCGCACTCCCTTTCACCGGTGCGCGCGCTCCCCACACGGTTGAGCGCGGTGCCGTCGAAAAAGGGTGCTGCGGTGCCCCAAACCCGGTTCCGTGCCGCTCGACGTCCACGGTCGTCCGGTGGTGAGCCGGCCATGGAGACGAGCCGGCGGCGTGACGGGGCGGTCGGAGGCCCAGGTAGGCCCCTATCCCCTCCTCTTTTCTTGTACCCGATTAGGGTTAGGGTTAGGGTTTCATTTCGAATTCTTTTCCGATTTCAGATCGGTTCTTTCTCTCTTTTCTATTCCCCATATTTCTTTTAGATTTGGTTCTTCTCTCATCCGAACTGATGTGGGGAATGGGGTTAGGGTTAGGGTTTCTTTTCTTTTTAGGGTTTGATTCCGATTGGGATGAGGGGGTTAGTCTTTCTGTTTTCTTTTGATTTCTTTTCCTTTTTGGAGTTCATCCGAATCTCTTCCCTTCTTCCCCTTTTCTTTCTCCGATTTGGACTGATCTACCGGAGTTCGCGCGCGCCAGGCTACCCAGCCCGGCGGCTCTGTCTCTCTCTCGTCGGCCATGGATTTGGTCGACGGCAGTGACAGGACGGCCAGGCTCCAGGTAGGTAGCCTCATGACCGTCCTCTTTCTCTTGTACGGTTAGGGTTCGAGTTCCGTCCCGATCCGATCTGGATCGGGCATTTTCTTTGTTTTTCAATCTAAAACCCTAGATCTACACCCTAGGCTGACGAACTGCTAGGGTTCTTTGTTGAAACCGTGTCCACTTTTCCCGTACCCTATCTAGGGTTAGGGTTACACAGTGTGAACCTGGTCACTCTTTTCTTTGCTTTTACCCGGTTAGGGTTAAGATTACTCAGAGGCAACCTGGCTCCGAAACCATTGTTAGGATCGTAGGATTGTTACCTCCGTGTTTAACCCGTAGATACGTAGTTAGGCTCATCGACCTTGCGGAGCTTCACCGCAATGGCAGCGTGGACGCCGATGCCGCCCTGGATGCAACCTCGCGGACGCCAGTGCTCGTCGTGGTGGTGAGGCAGTGGGACGTCGGAGAACCTGCATATGCGACAGCAGTGGTGGTGGCGGGCTCATCCCGTCGCTGGCAGCACGCTTTAGGATCGGATTATGGTTTCTCTTTGGGTGGGTGTGGCGGCTCCGATCAACCTCGTAGTCCGAGCCATCACCCCCATATTCCTTTTATGTGTGCCGTGCGACAGGGGCCCTCCAACCGAGTTAGGGTTGGGCTCCCCCGATCAGGGAGCAGAGATAGGGCCCAATAGGCCGTTGGTGGAGATCAACTAACAGATCAGAGCCCCACGTACGGCCAAATATGTGCAGCTAGTTTGTTTGTATATTTGACTACTCCGATCCGATCCGCATATGGTATTTGCAGGAGCTAAACGCGACCAGCTAGCAGCTGGGATCACGTTGAGTACACCGAGATATATACGATTTGGTCAACTCGATCGATCTCGTGCTCGCATCTCTGCGACTCTGCCTGCCTTTCGAGGAAGAGAAGAAGAGCTACAAATAAAAAAAAAGATCGAGTGAGTGAGTATGTTGCCCGTACGTGCCAATTTGGGTACTCTCACCTACTGGCTACTAGTCCGTGTGAAGGGAAGTGGAAAAAAAAACGTACGTTACGCGTGTCACGTGGTGACGATGAACGCGCGCTTCCCCAAGTTTACACGTACTACGGCCCCAGTGTCAACGGCGTCGCATTTGTGGCACGGCTAGTTTCAGCGCTTGCGGACGTCACGAATGGAGAGACCCACACACCAGGATACGAGACGATCAAGCCGCCGCGCGCTTGGTTGGAGATGTATATGTATAACAATCATATAAAGAACAAGTCCGGCACGGCGGCACACGTGGACGCGCGGCGCACCACCCGCCCCGCCTGCTCGCGGCCTCGCGCTGAGATCACAATTCACATCACTTTACGCGCGACGCGATCCGCCGTGGCGGCCCGTGCCCGGTGCCCCGTCCCGGCCGCAGCGGACAAACGCGACGACGCCACAGTCACATACACACTCACGCCCTCATCGGAACCGCTGACCTGCGGGCTCGATCCGGCACACGCCGCCGCCCGCGACGGCGACGCGGCGCGACAGGCCAAAGCGCCGAGCCGTTACGGCCGCAGGTACCCCCGCGCCAGGTGGCGCTGGTAGTTGGGGGCGCTCCACCTACCCGCCCACGACGGCCCATCCCGTCACCCCGCTCTTGGTTGACTGGCCACCGCGGTGAATCCCGCGGCGACGTGCACCCGCCAAGGTACACGGACCGACCGACCCTACCGCGAGTAGGATATGGCTATAGCCTATAGGGTGGCGACGCGGACGCTGTCTCCCTTGCTTTCGGCCTACCAGATACGTACCGTACGTCCGTACCTGGGCTAAGGCTGTGTTTAGATGAGGCGTAAAATTTTTGAAAGTACAGTAACTCTTTTGTTTTTATTTGATAATTAGTGTCCAATCATAGACTAATTAGGTTTGAAAGATTCGTCTCGTGATTTACAACGGTAATTAGTTATTTTTTACCTATATTTAATGCTACATGTATGCGTTAAAAATTTGATGTGACGGGAAATCTTGTAAAATTTTTGGAACTTTAAAGCATCTAAACGGGCCTAGGTTCGATCGTTCTCGAGTGGCCAAGGTACGTACGATAAGCAACAGCAGCGCCTTTGCACTGCGAGGTACCTTAGTCGAGTGACGAGTGTGAGTGAAGGCTGTTCATCGCCATGCATGCAAAAGCCGTGCCGGTGTGGTGCGTTCGATCTCCAACGGTTGGTAGCCGACTCACTCACTGTAGCCGCACAGCTCGGCAGGTCTAGCTTGTCCTTGCTTGATGCTCTTTTGGGTACTCATCAGGTCATGGGCGCGGAAAAAGCTTGTTGCTTCCAGCTGAAAAAAGGCCACGGCTTCTCAAGTGGAATATAATTGTGGTAGTAGTACGTACTACTATCATGTCTTCACTCATTCGTGTGTACGGTCCACTTATTACTTTTTTTCTCAACGTGCTGTGCTGTGCATACACACACAAATAAAAAAAGGTGAATTATTTCGTCTGAGCATCATCCAGCAGTTGAGCAGGAGGGGAGGCCGCAATTGTTTTTGTGTAGATAACGTTTCGTGGTTTGATTTGATTGATCTAAACTCTTAAGGTAGGGCGGTACCGGTACGTATAAATCATCTCCCAATAATTAGCAGGGCCCGGCCACCGGCCGGCCGCCATTGCCCATGCATCTCTGTGCTGGTGCCGCATCATCCATCATCCTTATGCCAGGGCAATGTCACGGCCGGCTCGGAAGTGGGAAAAAAAAAGAGATGAAAAGTGCACGCAGGTCCGCGCATCCACAATCCCCGCACGCAGGAGAGTTGGGCAAACGAAGACAAGGGCAAAAACAACGTTTCACCACGTCCTCTCTCCTCAGATCTGTGAAAATCAATAGAATAATTATTGCGGTGTCCTACCGTTAGTAATCGAGATTTCATAATAGAGGGCAGAGGCAGGATTACCCTCCGGCTTCATTAAAGGAAGCTTAATTAGGAGACCAGATTAATCTGGCGGTGTTGTCGCTCACTTCCCGCGAGCGCACCACCCGGGGTTCGAACCCGGGACCTCCGTTTCCAGAGTTTGGTCACTGACCATCCCGACCGAACACCCCTCCTCATCGAGATTTCATAATGGTATTGGTACCTAACAAATTTAGTTTCTTTTTTTTTTACTAAAGGAATATATTAAAAACACATGGGCAAGTTACAAACGTGTTGGCTAGGAGCGAACAAGAATAGGACCATATTACCTTACAAAGGGGTAAACTACCTACTACAAAGAGTTGAGCCAAAGTTCTATTACATATCGTAAGTTTTGGGGATAGCTGATGAGGACATCGCCACGCTGGACACCCCGACGTTATGGTCTTCTCCAAGTTACAATTTGTCCCCAACTCAGCTGCCACATCACTCTCGGATTCAGCAGACACGTCGTCACTGTTTTGGTCATAACTCTCTCATACGACATCAAAACGGAGCGTTCTTGTATGCGTTGGAAAGGGGACGACGACACCGTCGTTTTGGATCTGGTCCTAGCTCCAGAAGGTCCGTGGATCATTCTGTGTGACCACGTCAAGGTGCTACGTCACCTATTTGGGCCAACTTGGCCATGTATCGTGTCGGGCCTTAAGCCCAAGTTGTGGACGCCCAACCCCTGGCCGTTCCCAACCCTAGGTCGAGTCTTAGACTATAAATATAGCTGCCGCCGCTATTAGACAATTGGATTTTGTTTAGAGTTTAGTTTTCCATCGAGAAACTGAATCGTTCATTGTAACTGTGGTGACAAATCCTTTTACAGTGATCCAGGGCCCCTGTTCTTGATCTCCTCCACTGTGTCGATTAGTCCTTTGGAACCGAGTTCTTGAACCCTCTATTGATATTCGCATCATTCATATTTGCAATTTCAGATTGCGTGTTTTTACCTTCTTGCTTGTGCGCTTCGACTCGCTTGCAGGAAAAGCCTTCTTGGCGAGGTCAATCAAGTTGTGCTTGGTTGATAACCAACGGAGTAGTGGTGTAACGGTTGCAGGGTTCGAATCGTGTCTGATTTGAAGCCGGATCGCCAACGTCGAGATCTCCACAAGTCGAACTTACCGGTTACCTCTCGGAAGATCGGGTCAGCATTCATCAATAGCGACATAAGTGGCTGGAGCCTAACTTCACTTATAAAACGAGCTTTCCAAGCAGACGTGGACCAGTGGCGGATGCACGATGCGGGATAAGGGGGGCTAAAACAATGGAGATGTTGATTTGCATGAAAATTTAATGGTGAAATCACGCTTTTGCTACAGTGATTAGGCTTGAAATCAAGCCATTAGGGGGGCTGGAGCCCCCCAGCCCCCCCTTTGGATCCGCCGCTGCCGTGGACGGCACGTGATTGTTGAAGATGAGTCATTCCTCTCCTTCCAAATACACCAAGCAGCAATACGAAATAGGTCCATGAATAAGGGCAGTTGAAGCTGTTCTCTCTTGTGGACAAGCATCTGATAAATGCTACCTTGGACACAGTGGCGGATCCAGGACAAAATCCTAGGGGGGCTAAACTTTATGGCTGGCTCGACCTTGGTCTTTAACTTCTGTCTAGTGTCCAACGCCTCCTTCCTAAGCTCCAATAACAGAACTTTCATGGGGGCTCAGGGGGGCTGGTCTCTTCTTCTTCCTCTCTTTCTCTCCATTTTTCTTCTTTTCTCCACCTCTTCTTCTCCCTCACCCTTCCCATTTTCCATTGATGCACCAGCTGTAGGGGGGCTGGAGCCCCCCTAGCCCCCCTGTAGATCCGCCCCTGCTTGGACATTCCACTGAATGCCTAGCATGAACCACCGTGTAACACTGGATGTACATTCAAAGAACAAGTGCATTCTCTTTCCTCAATGTCATCATGCCAGAGGACACAAGTGTAGCCTTCATCACGGCGCTTCTTTCTCCTCCTTAAGATATTTGTTGTGTGAGTCGATCACTCAATAAGAGCCAGCCAAAGAATTTGACTTTTGACATGCATAATCCGCTCCAGTGGCTTCCTTCTTTTGCTGCCTTTGGCTTTCTTCTTGGCAATCCACGGCATAATCCTGGAAGCATGAAATGGCAATGTATTTGGAACAGATTGTTTCTGGAAGCAGCCCATGCCTACTTGTTCAATAGACAATTACTAGTCAAATGAATACTAGTTCAATAGACAACTCATGTTTAATTTGTACTTCTTGTCAATGACAGTTTCTAACACAGGCAGACTACTTGTTCTGAAATCTGAAAGAGAAAGAAAAGCAAAATGTGCTACAAAGTGCAATACAACTAGCAGACTGGCAGCACTAAATCTGAGAGAAAAGAGAAATGTACTCACAAGCAAATGGTCATATTCACAAACAAAAGAAATATTCATTTGGTTTTTGAGTTGCAGACTAGGCAGATCTTAACTGAATAGACACATGCAAAGAAACATCTTTCCTTTGAAACTAGTGAGATGCACTACTGAAAAAGCACAAGTGACATCAAAACATTGGCAATTACTCTCCCTAAAAGAAATATTTATCCAACACATGCTTCAAACATAACAATTACTAGTTCTTGTTAGGAATTGGCAACTCATGTATCAAAATAAACAGACTATGCCAATACTGTTATTTTGTTCCTTGGACTTCTTTGGATCCATTCACAGAAAAAAAAATGATTACACAAGAAAGGTTCCATTCAGTTTTCAGATAACAGCTTACTTTTGGGAAAGAAGGAAACCAAATCAGCTTTCGCATCCGACTATTCAGCGGGTCTCACATCCAAACTTTTGGGCAAGAAGGAAACCTAATCAGCTTTTTGGTGTCGCATCTGAACAGTCCACAGGCATACTTAGGGCAGTCCAGAGTCCAGACACCCTAATAACTCCCGGAAGTTTACTCCCTCCATCTCAAATTATAAGTCATTCCAAGAATCTTGGAGAGTCAAAGTATCTCAAGTTTGACCAAATTTATATGATAAAATAATAACATTTATGATGTCAACTAAGTATCATTAGATTTTCCATTAATTATATTTTCATATTATACATATTTGATGTCATAAATCTTCGTAATTTTCTAAATATTTTTTTGTCAAACTTGAGATTCTTTAACTCTCCAAAATTCTTGGAATGTCTTATAATTTGGAATGGAGGGAGTATGTTTGAGTTTTTTTGGTTGACATGGCTCAAAATCTTTCTGTCATACAGTTAGTTCGCAAAGCAAGCTTTAAATCATATAAGAAAAAGATTCAAACGAACTGAATGAAAAGCAGACATATACATACGAATGTGCATTGTGATACAATTCACTTGTTACTAATTGGATACACAATGCGCAGAAGATAAACTTCACTTTGCCAAATTGGTTACTAATTGGATAATATAAACATTAAAGTCTACATGATTATAATAGTTGCAAACGGAAAATACAAGCACTTTTTTACAGATTTAGCTTGCATCCACCGAGCTTAAACTAAAGCCATAAAGCTAGTACATCTGTACGTTCCATTTGGCATCTATGCATGCCCTATACCCTGACCTTCTTTCTCAGCTCATCAAGAATCGATGTGAACTTTAGCACCAACTGAGCAAAACCACCTGTCAACACAGCTTCCTTGAAGTTTTTCTCTTCCCCAAAGAAGTTAATGCACTTCTTTTTCAGCCCAGGACAGTTGTATGTTTCAGCGCACATCAAAGTATAAGCAACTGTATTCACAGATACATTATCCCACATCTTACTGGCACAGAGAAGCTTCAGGCGATCCAACGCGAACCGGTCCACTGCAGCAAGCAAGTGCCAAAACATGTCATCCGGGGAGTCCCCGAGCTCGGCATCCGCAGGACAAGCATCGGTGTACATGAAGCGTAGCATGACTTTGAACGTCGCCGGCACAATGTCATGCAAGGTGATGGATGACATGTTGGCTTCTGCCATGGAGCCCAGGAGCTGTGCCTGTGTGCAGGGAACTTCTCGCCGTCGACGACGAATGAGACATCGGAGCCCTCGGCGCAATTGAGCAGGAGACCGAGATGGCTTCCCATGTCCGAGGGCGGCACCTCGAGCGGGTCTTCATGATGTACAACTTTCACTCCGCACATAATGATGAAGGAGCCATTCGTCATGTACAGGGACTCGAGGACGCTTCGTTTCACGAAGCGATCCCAACCCTTGCCGTCGTTGCCGCTGCCTTTTGGTTTGAAAACATGCACCAATCTGTCTCTATGGGAGGAAGATGGAGTACCGTCTTTGTCCATGACGAACACCTCGAAGATAGCTTTGACGTCTTTGCATTTACTCTGATGCCGGAGGACGAGGTAGATAGATAAGTACTCACCGTTGTCCTCTTTCCAACCCCCACGCGGGTAGCAGTCCACCCTCCAGAGGTGCCCACCAGCGGAGATGTCCTCGGACCTGATGGGCTGCCCGATGTCTGCGTTCTCCATCTCCAAATAGTTGAGTCTGAACTGATGCGTGAAACTGCAGAAATCGAACATGCTGGCATTCATGTTTACAGTAGCTGGACGGGATCGCAGGCAGAGGAGTGTAGGACACTAGCTCCGAGCAGCCGAGCAGTGAAGAAGGAAGTAAGGGAGGAGATAAACCGTCTCCGGAATAAGGAACGATGTGTTGTTGAACTATGGAGTAATTGGTAAAGAGAGAACGAAGATCGATGACCGCTTAACGCCTCTGCTCGACTGCAGCGGCGCGACGATGGTGGGAAGCGGGCCGGCGGCAGCGGGAGACGGTCCAGTGACCACTGGCCAGTGGCGTGGCCGCGCGGCGCTGGCGGGAATGCGGGATGCGGGCCGGCGTCGGCGGGAGGCGGCCAGGCGGGGCGACGGCGCAGCCGCGCGGGGCAGGCGGGAGGCAGCCAGGCGGGGCGACGGCGCGGCGCAGGCGAGACGCGCGCGGGAGGCGCGGGGCGGGGCGGCGCGGCGCGGCGCTTGCGGCGGCGGCTGACGAGTCAATTGGATTTGGGGCCTTGGTTGGATACCAAATTCTCCCTCAAATTCTACTATGCAAAAAGGAGATTCCCCGTCGCATCAAAATGCCGACAAATGCATGGAGTACTAAATGTAGATGAAATCAAAAACTAATTACACAGTTTTGTTGTACTTTACGAGACGAACATTTTGAGTCTAATTAATCATTTTTTGGACAATTTTTTACACTAAAAAATAAAAATTGTTACAGTGTTCCGACATGGACACTGTACCTACCGTGCCCGAATCGGTGCCCCGAATTGGGGATCTAAACACGGCCTTGAGGAAATTGGAAGGACCGAAGGAGAGATACTGTTGAACTGATTTAGGGTTTAGTGGGGATTGCAGGGTGGACTGGCCGACTGGCCGGCGGCAATTGAAGTTTCGGGCCAAACGTGCCTCAATTTGACCGGCCAAAATTTTGATTTTTCTATTTTTGCGAGATTTCAGCGAAATTGCGAACCCTTTGGTACCCTGCGGAAACTACAAAATTGCACAGATATTTTTTTCTAGTGCATTTGCTAGATTTGTTACAGTATGGTGCCTAGATTATCAAAAGTTGTTTGCGAAAGCTATATATCAATCTATTTCAACATTACATTTTTAAAAGCCGCCATCCAAAGCTAGGAAAAAAACTAAACAAAGCTAGGATGAACTAGACGGATTTTAGTAATAAGAAAGTACTCCATCTATTTCGAAATGGTAAGCACATTTTATATATAAAAAATCAAAATTGTATAGACTTTGACCGGCCATTATTCAAATCAGGGGCGAAGCTTAGTGTAGACCAAGTTAAGCCATGACCACTCTTGCTCAATGTAATCTCTATTGTCTAAACAATGATTTTTATACTATTTTATTAGTGTTTAATGTTTATTTATGTAGATGGCCCCCTGCTCCTATGGTCAAGCTCTGCCACTGTTTCAAATTATATACAAGTTCAATTAGGATATGTATGTATTCGATGGGCCTATGAGATAATATTGATCATTTAGCACATGACAAAATTGTAAGAAATTAAGAATAAAAATACATTAGGTATAATGTTTTTTCTTATCCAAATATGCTTATCATTTTAGTATAGAGGGAGTATATATATAGCAAACACCTAAATTCACCTCAGCAAGAATTTGTACCAAAATGGCATTGGCATACATCCACAATCTCAACCAACTAAGATAGGCTTAGTTTCCTATTCTAGAGTTGAAAGTCAACGCTCTAAGCATACGCAATTCTAAGGCCACTCCTAACCTAGAAACTAGATGGTTTCAATGTTTATTAATTAGGTTCCAACTAAGCAAAAATGATGATGTGGCATTGAAATTAAAGAAAAGAAAGGAGAACATGCGTAGTACCTGCGCGGCTCCACCGACGAGGTGTCCTGGCCACGGCTCGTCTTGTCTGGCCCCCAGCATGTAGCTCCTCTCCTCCCAACGAGATGCTCTAGCGACGGTTCGTCTCCTCCCAGCGACCCCACTTGTTTCTCCTCTCTTCACGATGAGGTGTCCCTCCCGGCTAGTGACCTCGCTCATAGCTCCTCTCCTCTCGACGAGGTGTCCCTCGTGTGGAACATAGCTCTTCTCCTCTCGACGACTCGATGTGCATAGCTCAGTTGATAGAGCAAGGAAAAAGGAAAAAGGATAGAGCGGTGAAGAGAGAAGAGAAGAATGACAAGTGGGTCCAGTATATCATTGTCTGTCAGGATGATTATTTGAGGGCTCATATTTGAGAGTTGTTGTTGCAATAGATATAAAAAGGGCCTTCAACAAAAGGGGAGCCCTCAAATAAAGAAGTAAGGGTCATGATTTGAGGGCTCCTGCCGGAGTTGCTCTAGGAAAGTTTTCTATATACTCAAGGAAATGTTGCATAAGACAATAGACATTTAAAGTCCACCAAGGAAGAAAATTGCACTAAACAAGAAACGACCCATGTACAAAGCACGCACGCAAATGTGACGAAGGCTGAAGAGGAAGTAGGCCAAGTCGCAAGAATCATATAGTCGCATCCAACCTCCAACCATACAAGATTTGATTGAAAGGTACAAAATAATTGTTAGTGAGTACTTTAAGGACTTTCCAAAATGAAATGATTACACCTAATAAATAAATTAAATGAACTCCACACCACCGAGGTCACTATATATACGGCATGCTCTCCCCATCCCAAAAAAAATACACCTGAAATCGTCTTGAGTTGATCAAATTCATATAAAAAATATCAATATTTTTTTTATATCAAATAAGTATATTTGAATTCGTTGTGAAATATACTTTTACGGGATGCGTAACTTGTTGCGTATAGTTACCGACGGATAGCTAGTGGCCTTGTTCTATTGCACTACTTCAGCAGTACTTTTCAGTGAAACAACAATATTTTTCTATCACACCATTTCAGTATAAACATCGGCATAAGCCAAATTTTAGCGAAACCAACAGGGCTATAGTACATTTTTTTAGGACGGATGCAATGCTCTGAAAGGATAAGAAGAATGACATCATGAATAATGTACCTAGACAGTACGAACCACAGAGGCGCCATATATAGCTGCCAATCAAATCATCCTCTCGGGAAGAAGTTTGAAAGCATGGACATTGAACATCACAGGCCGGAGCTGCTACTCTAAGGCCACTGTAAGTCAACGCTCTAAGCATCACAGGCTGAACCTAGAAACTAGATGGTTTCTAGGTTTACTGATCCGGAACATCACAGGCCGGAGCTGCTACTCTAAGTCAACGCTCTAAGCATACGCAATTCTAAGGCACTGTAGTGTTTGAGCACCACCACTCGTTTTGTGTTATCGGAGACCGGCACACTGAATAATCTTGGCCGCTAGCTAGCAGTTGCAGTGGTAGTAGGTTAGAGAAGAAACAAAATTTTGTTTATTTCCACATCTCGCTGCGGTCGTCGTCATCACGTCGCCGGCTGTCCGGCCTTTCGTCTGATTTCATCAATCATGGCAGCCGGTTCTTATTCGGGTATGTCCAGCTCGAGAATACATTACGTGCAGGAGGCCAAGTCCCTAGACAGGAATATTGCATTATCTCGTTTGACGCTGATCGTCATGATCGATATATTATATATACTGTGTGTATGTATGTTTATATATAAGAAAGTTGACAACGTACGTACGTGCATACGTGTATACGCAGGCAGCATGATTGCATATCTTTCCTTCTTCAGCTTGCGGACTGCTCGATCAGAGCCCCATGACCGAATATCTGTAGCTAGTGAGTATTTATTTGCATATCGACTCCGATCCGATCCGCAGATGCTATTTGCAGGAGGTAAACGCTATCAGCAGGGATCACCTTTGCGTTGAGTACACCGAGATATGATTTGGTCAACTCGATCGATCTCGCGGTCGCATCTGGACGAAGTGAAGAAGAGGCAGATCGAGGTACTAAAAGAGTGAGTATGTTGCCCGTGCCAATTTGGATACTCACCTAGCCCAGTGTGTAGCGCGTAAAAAACGTTACACGTGTGGTAGCTTTTTTTGAGATTACACGTTTACACGTGTGGTAGTAGCTGATGATGAACGCGCGCGCGCATCCCCAAGTTTACACGTACACGTCCCATGTCAATTGTCAACGCCGTCGCATTGTGGCACGGCGGTTAGCTAGTTTCAGCACTCGCGGACGTCACGAGTAGGGACCCACGCACACACGACGAGACGAGCAAGGAGCAAGCCACGCACGGGCGGCTTGCCTGGAGATAGGCGCGGCGGCACACGTGGACGCGCGGCGCACCACCTGCCCGCCCGCCTGCTCGCGCGCGCTGAAATCACAATTCACATCACGTTACGCGCGACGCGATCCGCCCTAGCGCCGGTGCCCGTCCCGCTCCGGCCGCCCGCCCGCCGCGGACAAACGCGAGTACGCGACGACGCCACAATCACATGATCACATACACACCCACGCCCTCATCGGAACCGCTGACCTGCGGGCTCCGGCACACGCCGCTGCCCGCGACGGCGACGCGGCGCGACAGGCCAAAGCGCCTAGCCGTTACGCCCGCAGGCCCCCACGGCGAGGCGGGCGGACCGGGACGTCCTGATTGGCCCGACCCGCGCCAGGTGGCGCTGGTAGTTGGGGCCGCTCCACCTACCCGCCCACGACGTGACGACGGCCCATCCCGCTCCCGCGCCACGCCGCGCCGGGAGTCCTCGGTTCGTGCACCCGCGCGGCCACCGCGGTGAATCCCGCTGCGACGTGCGGGGTCTGGTCGTGGCGGCTACACGCACCGGCGAGTAGGGGTGGCGACGCTGGCGCCCTTGCTTTCGGCCTACCACACACGTACGTGCCTCGGTACGCAACAGCAGCGCCTGCGCAGTTGTTCGCACTACGATGAGCTAGCTAGCTAGTCAAGTGTGAGTGAAGGCTGTTCATCGTTATGCATGCATGCAAAGCAAAGCCGTGGTGCGTGATCAAACGGTTGGTAGCCGACTCACTTACTGTAGCCGCACAGCTGGGCAGGTCTAGATTGTCCTTGCTTGTTGCTCGATCTTTTGGGTACTCAGGTCATGTGGGGGCGGAAAAAAATTTTGTTGCTTCCAGCTGAAAAAGGCCACGGCTTCTCACCTGAAATATAATTGTGGTACAGTACGTACTATCATGTCTTCACTCATTCGTTCGTACGGTACACTTACTAGTTTTCTCTCAACGTGTTGTGCATACACACAATTTTTTTTTTTAAAAAAAGAAATTATTTCGTTTGAGCATCGAACGGTTGAAGAGGACGGGACGCCGCAATTGTTTTGTCCTTGTTTAGATTACATAACAGTAATGCTGGGTATGGACGCCTGGATGGCAGGCCGCCACACAGCCCGACCACCGCTCATTCACTCATGCTCGCCCTAATCTATTCTTAAAAAAAAACTTCTTATACCTTCCGCTTCCTCCTCTCCACCGCATTGCCTTGTGGCTGCCACTCCTTCCGTTTCATCCCGAACGCGGATGCCACTCTACCTCACTACTGCCACGCCCCCCCCCCTCCGGCGCCGCTCGCTCGCCCCCATCGCACGCGCGCCCACCAGCCCGAGCCAAGACCGGCGGCGCTGGCGGCACGGGTGGCGGTGGTGCGCGCGTGCGCCACTGGTGCGGGTGCGCCCACCCGGCTGAGCCAAGCCCGATGGTGCATGCGTCGTTGCTCACCGGCTCCAACCCCGGCGGCTGGAATCGACCGGCCCCGGCTTTCTCCTCCCTTATGTTGCATATGTATGTTTTAATTGTTTCAGATGTTTTTAGATGTATGTTGCAATTGTTATATTTTGATGTTGCAGAAGTATATGGGGGATGTTGCATATGTTGCAAGTGTTTCAGATGCATGTTGGAAGCGTTTGTTCAAAATGTTTCGTCTGTTTCTAGACGTACATTACAATCGTTTTTAATCTGGATGTTGTATATGTTTCATACATATACTGCAATAGTATGTTCCAAAATATTTTAGCTATTTCAGTCTTATGTTGCAGCAGGTGGTTTCATGTTGTAAGTTGTAAGTGTTACATTTTGGATGTTTCATCTATTCCACACGCATGTTGCAGGTGCATATGCCAAATGTTTCGTCTGTTTTCAGATGTACGTTGTATTCAAATACTTTTTCATGTTGCAAGTGTTTTATGTTGTTCGACCAGGGGGCGAGCCAGGGGGCAGGCGGATGATGCGCATTGGGGGCGGGCAGACAGGTGCTCCGATCGGGGGCGCCATGCGGAGAGAGAGGAGTGAGTCCGGAGAATAACCGGCGGGCTCAGATACAGGGCGGAGTGCGCGCGTGGGGCGGAGCGATGCCGGACAAGGGTGGGACGATGACGGATTGAGGCAGGCTGCGCAGGCGTCTGGATGCACTGGCGCTAGCCACGCCCATTTTAGATAACGTTTTCTGGTTTGATTGATGTCAGCTACTACTCCAGCAGTGCAGCTCTGAAGTTAAGGGCAGTGCGTTTAATCATCTCCCAATAATTCACAGGGCCCAGCCGGCCATCGTCGCCCATGCATCTTTGTGCTGTGCGGCATCATCCTTATGCCAGCGCAACGTCACGGCCAGATCGGAGAAAAAAAAAACCATGAAAAGCGCACGAAGGTCCACGCATCCACGATCCCCGCACAGACTTTTTATCCCCGCTCGATCGATGGCTGCTGACAACCACCAGTGGATCGGAGGTGGAGCACTCGTGGCCCTCCAAAGCCGACGGCCGACGGCCGGCAGTGCGCGAGACCCCGTCCGTCCGGCTGCTCATCATGCTCTGCTCCCGTGTAGTACGATGAAACCACGCGGCCCACGTCCCTTTCCGGCGAGACTTTCCGTCCGCCGCCTAGCCCGCCGAGGGTCACTTGAAAGGATCGGAGACGACGACAGGCAAGTCGTTAGTCGTGGTTCCTTGCGTCTTAATGATGGTCGGCACCTGCATAGTTTCCCGACGAGGCTGACCTGACAGCAACCTCGCTCACTGATCTCCAGATTATTCAGAGCCATCTGAAAACGGAGGTCGAGCCCGGCGGTGGATGCTGGTCCCTGGACGGCGGCCAATTGTCAATTTCCGGTTCGTTTAACCGGACTCGTGGGCAACCGAAAGCGAGTGGGCGGGGAGGCGGAAAGGTGAAATCCAAATCTCGCCGGGGGATGCCGATGTGGCCACCACGAACGAATGGGGTGGTCTTGCTTTCGCCCGCGTGGAATTTCGGTGGACCTAGTCTACACCCATGACACATGGACCTGCAGTTTGCAGGTGCTAAAAGAGCTCGAAATGGGTAAGGTTTGGCAAGATTTGGAGGTCATCATCGCTCTTTTTAGGCAGATGATCAGGGACCGCGTGATCTTGCTTTCATGTCTATCCGGTCAGAGTTATTTAGGTTTATGATTACCCTATGAAAGAAGCGTAACACATGTAATCTATGTCATCAAAACTTGGCTGTAGTCACGAGTACTTTCTTTTAATGCTACCGGTGCATACTCCCTCCGTCCCTGAATAAATAGGTTTATGGAGTTGTTTTAAGTCAAACTTTTTAAACTTTGACAAAATTTATTTATGATATCAGACTAGTATCATTAGATTTACCATAGAATATATTTTCATAATGTGCTCATTTTATGTCATAGAAGTTGTTACTTTTTTCTATAAAATTAGTCAGACTTTACGGATTCTACGAATGGATTTGTTTGGGGACAGAGCGAGTATATAGATATGATATATAGTATTAATGATGAGCATTTTGTATGATTTGATCTATGTGAGATTGAGTGGGGGGAAATTAAAAGTACTTCACAGAAAAATAATGCAAATGGGTGCCCATGTTATTAACAAGAGCAATACACAACATTTGGGCCTCTTTTTTACTTGAAGGATTTTCCTATGAGTTTTGTAGGATCCTGATCCTTGGTATTTTTGGACATGTTTGGTTTGAATCCTAAGAAAGTTGCCTGGACTAGGCAATAGTCTCAGACGTTGCATTTTGGTTGACTGTGGTGGGATGTTGCTGCTTGGATTAGACAGGTTTCTCAGGACGAGGGCCGAGCTTAGTTGGAGCCAAAGGTGGCCATGCCCCCTGCTGTTAGAAAGTTTCTTTAATTAGGTAGGGGTGTTTGATCCAAGGACTATAGATCTTGTCACATCGGATGTTTGATGCTAATTAGGAGAACTAAATATAAGCTAATTATAAAACTAGTTGCATAGATGGAAACTAATTTACGAGATGAATCTATCAAGCCTATTAATCTATCATTAGCACATGTTACTGTAGCACCACGTTGTCAAATCATGGACTAATTAGGCTTGATAAATTAGTCTCGCAAATTAGTCTCCATCTGTGCAATTAGTTTTATAATTAGTCTATATTTAATACTTCAAATTAGTGTCCAAACATCCAATATGACAGAGACTAAATTGAGTTTAGTCCGGGGAACCAAACACCCCCTAAGTACTCAAATTTACCATGTGTGGAGTGAGTTTTGAGTTTCATCTCTTAGCTTAGCCCCCTCCTCTTACGAAGATCCGCCATTACATGTAGTTTCCTTTTACATCATCCAAACACACAACCTCTATTGTTCCTGCATTTTGAAATCATATAGAATCTCATATGTGAGACATTCTGTTCTATATTTTTCCTCAAGCTTTCTAAATATAAGGCCTCGGTAAGATGAACTAGTAGCTTTCAAGTTGACAAAGTAGCAAAGCCATCACCCATGTACCGGACAATACACTAGTGTTAAAAGAAGTCCATGTGTTTACTGAACGGGTCTAAAAATTACGAGATTAAACTAAAAAAAGAAAAAGAAATCATCATTAGATTTTATCATGATCTAACAAATTAAACTAAACCAAAGAATTCACACCAAATAAATTTAATATAAAGTAAAATTGCGGTAATAAATGAGAGTAGAAATTTATTTCCTTACAAATTTTGAAATAAAAATACCTAAATAAAGAATCCATGTGTAGAACACAATCAATAAAATACAAAATTTGAATAGATTAAAATATTCTTAAAAACAATATTTTGATCTCCAGATGAATTGAAAACAAAAACATATAAATAAATAGTCTATAAATAGTAATTAGAAAGTATTTAAATTTAACATTGAAAAATAGTAATCTGATTTCCCTATGTTTGAAAAAATACATAAAAAATCAGCATATTGGTATAAGTAAAGTTAATAGTCATCTTTTTTGCTCCCAAGTGCTAAAAACTAGCACATGATCTTATAGATCAAGATTGTAATGGTTTAGATTTACCCAAAAAAATAAAAAACAGTATAAATTCAAATATAGAAAGAGACAATGATATATATAGAATTTAAATACAGCATTACAAATTGACTTTTTCATGTAGATAAGCAAACTATAACTAAGTGATAAAATGCATGCATAAGAGCTATATTAGCATGCCATCACTATATTTGGCATGTTCATAAAAATCATTGATGCGCTTCAAATTCCCACGCCGCTCCTTCTCCCATTGTGTTGTAAGCCTCACCATCTCAAATTGCTCTTTTGTCGTAGCCTTAAGATCATTGATTCACTTTTTTCATGTGTTTATGTCCCAAAAGTTTAGCACCAACATCGATATCGGTGAAGGCAAACAAGTAGATAGTATAATGATTGTGGCTCAAATTTAACGTATTTCATAGTGATTGTGATGACCAAGTAGAATAAAACAAGTTCGATCAGTCAAGATTATGATAAAAGCATAAAAGCATATCTTCTTTTGATATCTTACAAGCTATTGATCAAACAAAATTTCTTGGTGCACATGTTTAACAAGTTCGCAAGCAACACAAAGGGGTATTATTTGGATTTTTTACGAGAAGTTGGACACAAGTGGAAACAGTTATGATCATAGCATGGTTCATGCGGTGGAGTGGCATAAGTAGTAGTCTAGAGATCACCAGCCCACTGGTGTTAGCGATGGATCCACAATTTTATTTTAGAATGCTTACGTCAATGAATGTTGATGTGGTGATGGGGCCGACCAACGAATGTTCGAGGCAATATATTGCCTCTAGCAGACATGAATAACATTGTGGTGAATTCGGCAATGGTTTATAGTTAAAAAAAAGGGTAAACGTGGATTTGTAAGTAGGAGTAAGGTATTAGATTATTAGGATCTTAAATTTGCAAGAGGGACAGAGAATAAGAAATGTTGTGATAGTGATTCTGTTAAGCTCAACAAAGAACTATCTCCTCCAACCAGTATACACAATTTGTTTCCAGATTGGTTACTCGGGATGAATAGGAAATTGAAATATAAGATTCTTGTGGGTGCGGCTGCTTTTTGCTATGTCATATGGTTAACCCGGAATGACTTAGTCTTTGATAAGATTCTAGCACCATCTTATTTGTAGGTTATCTTCAAGGGACATACTGGATCAGATTTTGGTCCCTTCTTCAGGAGGAGGATTGCCCAATAATGATGATGGGATGCAAGAAAATTAAGATAGCTGCAATGGAGGTGTTTGCAAGAAACGGTTAGAGATTCGTTAATAGAATTGCAGTTTAGATGTTACTTTGACAGACTTTTCCTTCTTCCTTTTTTTTCAAAACTTTGTGTTTGAGATTGCTCGGACCTTTGTGTTTCAGTGTGTAATAAGAAACAATTATATGTATTAGTCGATGTAGAAGCTGGGATATTAATATATTCTCTTTTCTAAAAAAAAGAATTGAAAGTTACCTAGATTTCGCATCAGTAAAAATTACAGTCATGGGATATGATTGTAGAAAGTAAGCCAAAGAATTGGTGACAACAGTATAAATTTTATGCAAGTGGACGTAGTTAGTAGTTACTATTGAAGCATCAAAAGAAAAAAAAAAGACTTCTTCTGAAAAGTTACTTCAAAACTTAATAATTAATAATAGATATACAATGAGGAAAAAAAGCTACCTGTCATCTTGCTAGTTTGGTATCTCCCATTGTGACGCTGAAGAAACTCTCCTATTGCTGCTCCCAAACCTTCACACTGGCAGTCACGGCAGAGCCAGGCGGCGGCGGGGGGACTCTTGCCTTGCCTGGCCTGCCCTCTTGCCATGGTCCCGGTCCACGAGGCATCCACCCATATAAACCCACGCGCCACCAGTCCACGCTCTCTCTCACAGTTGCCTCCCATGCACGGCCCCGCGCCTCCCTGTCCCTGCTTCCCCTTCCGCTCCCGCAACGGGTGGCCTCCGTCCCTGCTTCCCCTTCCTCTCCGGCGCTCGCCTCCGGCTCCTCCTGCAGTCCCGCCGCTTTCTCATCGCTTCCAAAATCGCAAAGCCGGATTGGAACGCGCATCGCGCGCGGGGACATGGACCCGGACGACGAGCCGTCGGCGCAGCGGAAAGCCGTCGACTTGCACCTGCCGCGCGACACGGAGCCTGCGTCCGCGCCCGCGTTCAACCGCCGCGCGGCGCCGCGCGTGTTCAGCTACGGTGACGATCCTGTCGCCTCCGCCTCCCCCTCGGCGCAGCGCTGCGCGTCGTTCCCGCAGCGCCACGGCCACGGCCACGGCGAGGCGGCGCTCGCCCCCGCGGCCTCCTTCGCCGCCTGGGTAGACGGCGGCTCGGCGGCGGCGGCACTGGAGCGGGCCATGTCGCAGTACGGCGGCGCGGGCGCCGCGCTGCCGGAGTTCGTCGGCGCCGGCGGGGGCGAGGGCATCTTCCGCGTGCCGCTCCGAGCGGCGATGCACCCGGCCCGCCCGCCGGCGCTCGAGGTGCGGCCCCACCCGCTGCGGGAGACGCAGGTGGGCGCCTTCCTGCGGACGCTGGCGTGCGACCCTCGGCGGCGGCAGCTGTGGGCCGGCGCCGAGTCCGGGGTCCGGGTGTGGGATCTCCACGAGGCGTTCCGCGGGTGGCGGCCGGGCGCTGGGCCGCGGCGCCGCGGCGACGAGGAGGCCGCGCCGTTCAGGGAGTCCGTGCCGGTCCCGCCCGTGCTCTGCGCCGCGGTCGACGGCGCCAACGGGCTGGTGTGGACGGGGCACAGGGACGGCAGGATCAGGGCGTGGCGCATGGACCACGCCGCGCCCTCGCCCGTCGGAGGAGGCCCCGCCGGCGGTGCGCCCATGTTCATGGAGGCTCTCTCGTGGCAGGCGTACGGCCGCACGCCGGTGCTCGCCATCGTCGTCACGTCGTACGGTAACAAGCTTTGCTTGCTCGATCATCTCGTTGTTTTGTGCTCTGTTGACTGTTTCTAGCAATTAGACAATGGCCTTGTTCACTTCCCATCCCAACCCAAAATATTTTCTCTTCCACCCATCACATCAAATCTTTCTACGCATGCATGGAACATTAAATGTAGGTAAAAAAGATAACTAATTGCATAGTTTGTCTGTAAATGTCGGGACGAATCTTTTGAGCCTAGTTAGTCTATGATTGGATAAATTTTGCCAAATAACAACGAAAGATGCTATGGTAACTTTTTCCCTACTTTTCGCGAAGTGAACACATCCAATGCCACTTTTTCGGTGCCAGAAGGTGTGCTGGGAATCCAGAATGTTCGGTTTTTTACTGGCTGATTTCACGTGACTGAATTGTGATAGCTTAGCAATAAAGTTCTGGGACCTCTAGTAGTCAGTATAGTTATTGACTTTGTTGATGACGAGAATTTTGAATCCCAAATTAGAATATTATCATGCCACCGTTAAATCTTAGCTATATATGTTAAGTACTTTATGTCCAAGTTTTGTTGTTTTGTATGAGGTGGGGACAGCTACAAATAGAGTAGGGACTAGCTACAAGTTATTCTGGAATGACGTCATTCCCTTGTCTTCCTTAGGTGAATACGCATGGATTTAGCGCATTTGGCGTCTCTTTCTAGCTGGAGAAGTTTTGTTGGGTAGAGTCAGCCTTTGTGGTGTCTTTTCATACAGAAATGGAATTAGCCTGTGGAACCTTTATAACTACCATAATCCTTGAGTACTAATTTGCAAAATTCAAATCATTCCTTCTTGTTGTTGAGATGCTCAATGATGTTATCCTTATCCATAATCTATATGATTCTTGAGATCAACAACTCTGTACTCTCGATTGAAAGTTCAAAACCTATTCTCCCAGCTTCATTGGGATACTTTCATTTTGCCTTCTGTCAATGTCTGAATCACTAGATCTTATTGTTTGAGTCTGTTCATCTCTGATGTTTTATAGTTCATGTGTTAACATAGATTCTGATTTAGAAGGGCTAAACGGTATCCAAATTTATTGTTTCATTTAATCTCTTGGAAACAGGTGAAATTTGGTCAGGATCGGAAGGGGGTGTCATAAAGGCATGGCCTTGGGACGCCATTGCTAAGTCCCTCTCATTTACATCAGGAGAAAATCATATGACTGCCTCGCTGGTTGAAAAATCCTATATTGACCTTAGGAACAATGCTACAGTTGGTAACATGTGCTCTTTGCCTGCTGCTGATGTGAAACACATGCTTGCAGATCGCTGCAGAGCAAAAGTTTGGAGTCTAACTAGCATGACATTTGCTCTTTGGTATGCTTTGATAAATATAGATATATTTAACAGTCCCAAGTTCACCGGCACTTATTTTTATATATATTTTATACAGGGATGCTAAGACTAGGGAGCTTTTAAAAGTATTTGGCATCGATGGCCAAGTCGACTTAGCTTGGCCGGAGGCCCCAGTAATGCCAGAACAGTTCATAGAGGAAGAGATTAAAGTAAAACCCACAAAAAAGGAGAAACCGCAAGGTTCTTTCAGTTTTTTTCAGAAATCTAGGAATGCCTTGATGGGCGCAGCTGATGCTGTACGCAGAGTTGCAACAAAAGGAACATTGGTGGAAGACAATCGGCGAACCGAAGCAGTTGCTCAAGCAATGAATGGGACAATTTGGTCTGGTTGCACAGATGGTTCAATTATTGTGTGGGATGGAAATGGGAATAGATTGCAGGAATTTCATTATCATAGTTCTTCTGTTCAATGCATAAAGACACTTGGAGAAAGGGTTTGGGTGGGCTATGCAAGTGGCACTATTCAAGTTATGGATGTTGAAGGTAACCTTCTGGCAGGATGGATTGGTCATAGCTGTCCAGTCATAAACATGGCAATCGGTGGTTCTTACATATTTTCTTTGGCACATCATGGTGGTATTCGAGGATGGCCTCTAAGTTCCCCTAGCCCTCTCGATGATATTCTACGCTATGAATTGGCTAGCAGGGAGCTGTCATATACAAGGCTAGAGAACCTTAAAATACTGGTTGGGACTTGGAATGTTGCACAAGAGAAAGCTTCTCCTGAAGCACTAAGGTCATGGTTAGGTGGTGCATTTTTTGATGTTGGGTTAGTGGTGGTAGGTTTGCAAGAGGTCGAGATGGGTGCTGGAGTTCTTGCCATGGCAGCAGCCAAAGAAAGTGTAAGATACTTTGCCTCACCTTAATATTATTTCTTTCTTGTCAAGTGGGAAGGTAGCATTCAATTTGGCTAATAGTGTCAGAACAGGGAGAAAAAAAATCTGGTTAAGAATTTTGAATTGAAGATATTTAAAGAATAAGTTTACATAGTTTCTGACAATCTTCCTATTGTCTCTACTCCACCCGTTTCATGATTTAAGGAAGATTTTCCTATAGGCTTGTTCAAAATATGTGACCTCTTGAAAAATCGAGGGAGTATTCGATGAATTATCCACCTACTACCATTAATTGACAACATTGTTTCTTTTTCTTGAACAATATTGTGAAATTGAGGGAATATTTGTGAATCTTCATGTTTGTGGTCCTGAAGCTCTCAATCATTTAGGTTTTATTGTGCCAAAATGCAATGTAAATACACCCTAATTCTTGTACTGTGTCTCCACCTTGTTACCATTTGCTCTCCATCCCGAGTTAAAGTTTTCAATGTTGTAGCTTATAGGAAGGGATATCCTCTGACTCCTGTTCACAATTAACAGATTCTTCTATTACTTAAAACTTGGGAAGTTAATGTATTTTGTTCTCGTATTAATTATAGATCCATTTTTAGAAAGTATCCATTTTACCCCTGATAACTGAAAGGGAGGGAACACTAATAAGTTTATATCTTCCCTACTCATTACTGTATTCTGATCTTTCTTCTGCTGCTTTCAGTTTAATCCAGAAATGTCAACATCACCAGCTACCGTCACCTACTATTTTGTGCTCTTTTGATTATTGTTCTATAAGGTGATTATTTGATTCAATATATCTGTCTTATGGCCTTAGGTAGGGCTTGAGGGCAGTGCCAATGGGCAGTGGTGGATAGACAGTATTGGCAAAACACTTGATGAGGGGATATCCTTCCACAGAGTTGGTTCAAGGCAGTTGGCAGGATTACTTATTGCTGCATGGTACTGACTAATCATGAATCATTCTTAATAACACATTGTAAATTTCTGTTCACATGATTATTACAGTTTGCGCTTAAATACTTTTCTCATCTCATATTTCCACATTCTACGTCATGATTATCTGAAGGGCAAGTAATGACCTTAAGCCACATGTTGGTGATGTTGATGCTGCTGCAGTACCATGTGGCTTTGGGCGTGCTATTGGCAACAAGGTAAGCGATTGTCAAGGCAACTTCACTTTCTTGTTTCTGATGAAGGTACCAGGTACCATGTGTCTGATCTGCGTCTTACCACTAGGCATCCCCTAGCTCTCCCTTCTGCACAATATAAAATAAAAGAAAATGTTTGCAGAAAAAGGAAAAGAGAAACTGGCAATCTGCATGGTATTTATTAGAGTTAATGCATAAATGCAAATATAGAATCTGTAAACTTATTAAAATGTGCTGTTCTTTTTGTGGCTGTACCATGAAGAAGCAATGTGTCCGCCTGTGTTAGAACAAAAGAATTCAACTGACGGCTAAGTTTGAAAGGTTCTAACTTCAGTAATCCACAGATAAACTCTTGAAACTATATATTTGAATTCAATAGGTGATTATTAGCTTTTCATGCCTGTCAAAGTTGTGCTCCAAATTTTCTTCGCCGTTCCACACTGTAACTATAAATGACAGCTGATGCTTCTTTCAGGGTGGTGTCGGATTAAGAATAAGAGTCTTTGATCGCAGGATATGTTTTGTAAACAATCATTTTGCTGCACATCAAGAAAATGTTAGCCGTCGTAATGCTGATTTCGACCACATTTATCGGACAATGACTTTCAACAAACCTCATGGATCTACAGGTATGTTGTTGTCAAATGCCTCTTGGAAGTACTATTGTTTACTAACATTGCTATACATGACACCCTAACACATTTTTCCTTTGTTATTGTACTACAGCTTCTGCTACATCTGTCCAATTGCATAAAGCAGTGAGTGTATGTGATCATCAAACTGTGTTCACAACAATAATTGGCTAGTTTCCTCCTGGGAATGATATTGCTTATGTATGCATACTGTAATAATGGCAGGCTAATGAAAATCAAGCCGATGAAGATAGGCCTGAGCTGGCAGAAGCTGATATGGTTGTCTTTCTTGGTGATTTCAACTACCGACTTAATGGCATCACCTATGATGAAGCAAGGGATATGGTCTCTCAGAGGAGCTTTGACTGGCTTAGGGAAAGGGATCAACTTCGAGCGGAAATGAAGGCAGGAAATGTGTTTCAAGGAATGCGTGAAGGTCCAATCAAATTTCCTCCGACCTACAAATTCCAAAGGCACCAGTTGGGTCTCTCAGGTACTGTATTTGATGCTTATAGTACTTGCCTGTTATATATGTCCATCTTTTGTTACATGGACAGTTCCAATTCATTTTTTTCATGGTTTATTCGTACCACCTGCTTTAGATATGAGCTTGTTTCATCATCTCCATGCAGGGTATGATTCAGGCGAGAAGAAGAGAATACCTGCTTGGTGCGATAGAATACTATATCGAGATAGCCGTTCTATATCAATAGCTGAATGCTCATTAGAGTGTCCTGTTGTTGCTGCAATTACAGCGTAAGATTTCACAGAGCCAAGCGTTTTTGTATTTTGACCATTTTTTTTGTGTGTTGAGGAAGAGAACTACTGGAGTTATGTGATCCTTCTTTAGTATAACTATTCCTTGCAGAATTAATTTGTTGTTTTTTGCTCTTTGATAGGTACGAAGCTTGCATGGATGTCACAGATAGTGATCATAAACCTGTGAGATGTACATTTAGCATTGATATTGCAAGAGTAGATGAGCTGATAAGAAGGCAAGAGTTTGGAAAAATAATCGAATCTAACGAAAAAGTATGCTCTTTCCTTCGAGGGTTGCATTTTGTTCCAGACACTATCGTAAGCACAAACAACATTATATTGGAAAATCAAGAAGATGTTATCCTTCGAATAACTAATAATTGTGAAACTAGTAAGGCTGCTTTTGAAATCCTGTGTGAAGGCCAATCAATCAGAAAGCAAGATGGAACTAAATCTGAGCTGCTCCTAAGGGCATCCTTTGGCTTTCCACTTTGGCTTGAGGTAGAGTTACTCTTTTTTTAATCTATATGTACACTGCTGTTGTTCTTTTTTGTATACTTTGTCGCCCTATTAGATCTCATTTGCTATATCATACTTACTACTCAGATATAGTATGCCATAGCTTCAGCTGAATGGCATTTTGACAGGAACCCCTATAGTTGGGAGCCTATATTAGGCTCCCACATGCTTGCAGGGTGCTTGTCCTGCTTTCATGAGAAAGTAAAACATAGTTCATAGCTCTTCCAGATGGATAATGTGACCCCCTTATTCGTTGGGTGTGTTTTGATCATAATTTTGCTTGTAGGAAATTATCGTGTTCATTTGTCATTTAGTTCCAAATGCTGAGCATAGTTTTTTGGAAACAAAAATGCCGAGCATAGTTAATGTAGCTGTTCTGTATTCTAGAAACATAAAACTTGGAGAACCGTGGAACTTGTTTTCCACTTGTGTGACATATTTTTCTAGCAGATACTCTCTTTGGGAACTATTTCTTTCTGGTTTCCTAATTGTGAGAAGCAAAATCTGATCAATCGCAAATTATAATGACTTGTACCAAAACTGTTAATCAATTATCAAGATGCTGAATTTGGTTCTATCGGTAGCCTTTTATATAGCCGTTTTGCAGAGATATATTATTGGGCAAAGACATTCGAATTTATGCAAGTCGCTTGACAAGTCTGTAATCAGTCATTCCATATTCTTATTGTATTGCATACTTCAAGGATTTCCCCCTTTTCTGTATTTATACTCTGCAATGTTAAATAGGTCCAACCATCAATCGGTCTCATCGAACCAGGAGAAACAATGGAAGTTGCTGTGCATCATGAAGACTTCTTCACACAAGAAGAATTTGTCGACGGAGTACAGCAAAACTGGTGGTGTGAAGCCACCAGAGATATGGAGGTTGTTCTTTCGGTGAATGTCACAGGCAGCTCCTCGACTGAAGCCGTCACACACAGGATCAATGTCCGGCATTGCTGCCCGGTGCCTTCAGCTCCCCCAACCGTTAACCCACGCTCTATTACTGACTCACCAAGTGATGCTGAGTCCGGTTCCAAGAATAACCAGTTGAATCACTTACTACGTTCTGATTTTGCAAAATTTGGCAGCTCAGAGGTGCATGACTTGTGCGGTGTGCAAAAGCGAAACTTGTAAAAGCGAGTTTTAGTTTATTTTGCTTGGTGTTGGAGTTCTTCTGTCCGAGTGTTTAGCCGGTAGAGTCTTAGATTTTTTGCCTAAGCTTGGGGGGGGGGGGGGGGGGGGGGGGGGGGGGGGGGGGGAGTGGCTCTGCTCTTCATCCTGTTCTGTACATATTATGCGTCCCTGATCTCTCACGTCTCGCCGTTCTTTGTGTATCAAATCAAAAAGGAAGAAAGAAGAGGGTGTGCAGCTGTTGCAATTACCTGTAGTTAAAATTTTAAGTTAACCTTTTTTACCTTCTTAAGTAGTAGATGTGGCATTGAAATTATGTTGTTAGAGGGTGGATTATATAATTGTACAAAGAAGGTTGTGAGTTTGAAGTACTGACTGATCAATAGTCTGTATAGTTTACTTCATTGATTGAATCACGGTAGAGTGGTTTGTACACAAAGGCAATACATGTGACTTACAGGACATTCTCTTTGATTAGTGAGACTGTAATCTTTTGTACAGAACCTATACCAACAATGTTCTATTTTCTTCTTTTCCCCATCCCACAATGCCCATTTGCAGCTCAAGCTCAACAAATACTACTGGCTTTCGGTTCAGAACGTTGGGAACCTGAAAAGCACAATCTATGATGTCTGCTATACCTGTCAAGTTGCATCGAGTTGGATGATGCTTTGCTCCTACAGCACACACCTCAGCTGCGATACAGCTCAACGAGAACTGCAGCTGCTTCTATAACAACGCCAGACTGTTTTTTTTAAAAAAAAAATAAAATCGGCGATAGGGTTCATCATGAGTTTGTCGATGCTTGGTAGTCACTTCAACTGAACTTTGTCAGGCACTACACTTCAGCTCCCCGGCTCCTCCTTTGACCTGCAAATTGCTTCAGAGTTGGTCTGGAAACTGAAACCCTTCCACCCACCGGCACCAACACACCAACTGAAGGTGACCGACCATACGAATGCTAGTGCGTTTGAGGTGGATAGAAGTTGAGCCAAGTGCAACCGAAACAATCTTTTCAACTTTCCATTGAATGATGGGTCATGAGCACAAAACCAAAATATTCAGCAGTTTTGACAACCAAACAGCTTAGGTTTGAAGTTTGAACCTGACAATCTGACAGGTGATGGAGGCTAGCATAGAATAGGGGAGTAGTAGGAGAGATCCTGATGTGCAGTTTAGGTTGGGTCAAAAGTCAAAACTGGTACACTGAACAGTCCAAGCCCGGTGATGATTTGGTCATGATTTGGTGTCAGCCGGTCGGTACAGCTGCATCTCGTTTAGAGTACTGAATGATAGTTGGGTTTGGCCAAGCTCACTGACCTCGCCTCCAATGAGCAGGCATTTAGGTTGTGGATCCACTGCTGGTGAAAAGATTTGGAAATTGGAAAGGAAAGGGTTTGAGTTGGCCGGAGATTACAAGGGTCAAGGGAGGTTCATGACAAATGTACAGGTACATCATCTTGTTTAATTATCTGTCTCTAAACTTGAAGTTAAGTTTATACATGTAACAAAGTACTATGTGAACTACCGGTCTACATTAGCATGTTTAATGAAAAGGTGATCATTCATAAAAAAAAATTGAGCAATGATGCGAACAGAACAACCCTGTCGAGACACAAGTACAGGTAGTGCTGATTGCACCCGTTTCAGCTGTTGCTGCTGCTCGCTATGTTTAGGACAGAGTAGCAGACGGGCAGGACTCTTGTTTCTTTTCTCCATGTGGCTCCGGCATTGGACGGCCAAGTGCTGCCTTTGTGCATGCATGATCTACCGACCTAATCGTACCATCACGCTATCGGCATGAAAAAGGCTTCCAATTATTGCGTCAGTTGGTGCCGGTGAGATAGGTATCTTAGCCTGTACGGCCGCCAAAAGCCCATCCCGGCCGGCCGGCCGCCGCCGAGGCCGAAGAGGAAGGAGACGCGATGGATCGCGTCGTCGTGGCATGGCGTGGTCCTCCATGCACGCTTCCCCGTTCCAGCAGCAAGGTCAAGCCGCCAAGGAGCCCCCTTTTTCTGGTGCCGGTGCGCGCGGCGACGCGGCGCGCATGAGCCGAGGCAGCGCGAGGAGCGGGTGAGCGCCAGCCGCGGCGGCTGCTCGCCGTGCGTGGCCGTGGCCGCGCGGTGCCAGCTCCCGCGCCCCGGGCGTGTGGGGTGGGAGGTGGGACTCCTGCTCACACGCCTTTCGCCTTTGCGCTAGTCACACGCGTCTCGTGGATTTTTCTGGTCGGGGGCGTTTTTCCCGTGCGTGCCTCCGCCTCGCCACGCCTTTTTCCACCACCAAGGAAGAATTTGCAGACGGACTCGCACTACGCCACAAACTTTTCTCCAGTTCTCACTGCTGAGGTGACGCGGTGAACCCAGTGACAGTGAGCCACACGCTACTCTTCTTCTCCGAGAGTCACTCTCGTGCAATGGATTCGCGTAAACGCAAGGGAAGAGCAGCAGATCGCACGGGGACGTTGACACTTTGCATTTTGTTTTGTCTGGCATTCTAGAAGAAGCATGACGATGCTGTTCTTGTCGTAAACAACCAACCATCGCCACGCTGAACGAAAGTGATCTCCCTGGGGCCTGGCCTCACTTTTTTACCTCCACTGGATAGCAGGAAATTTGCACAAGATTATGCAAGCAAGCAGTACACTAGACGCTTCGCAACTGTCTCACTTTTCTAGAAGAGTCATGCTTCCACTAGTGGGGCTTATACGTGTATATCCTCTTCCCATCCCAGCTTCACCAACCAGCCACTGAGTACACCTCATCAGCCTTCTTTTGCAAGAGAGAGAGCAGCAAATAGCATGATCCCAGAACACAAGTGCTGAAGTGCATGATCAGCTCAGCAATCACGAACACAACAAAAAGAAAACAGACAAAGACAAATGCCACCGGAATCACTCACTCATCTCCAGTATAATAATCGTGCAGTATACACACATCTATCATACAAAAAAAAAAAGAGAGAGATACTAAAGCATCATAAGGCCTAACCCGCCTACATCTGCACACCAAAGATCAGATATACTCATCAGAGGACCTGACTATGATGATGAGTTACATAGATAGCGGCAAGCGGCCGCCGTTCGAGGTGCCGTTGTAGGTCTTGCTGTCCTCTTTCCGCCGCTTCAGAACGATGCCCCATGTGACGACCTCCAGGATCACGGCGATGGAGCCCAGGATGGCGATCGCGATGATGTAGCCCGTCTTCCACTTCTGCTCCACTTGCAGGATCGACATGCCCTTGAAGATGTTGACGATGCCCAGTATGATGATGGTGTAACCGACCGAGTGGTGGTAGATGTTCCAGTACAGCCGGTACTTGTGATCCTTCTTCGGCCTCAAGAAGAGCGCAAAGATCTAGTAAATGGGGGAAAAAAGGTCATCAGGGGGTTTAGGTTTTTCATTCATCAACTGGGTAAAAGAGCATCATCATCATGAGAAGGATGGATGGACGCTGCTATGTAGTACCTGCAGAGTACCAAGAGCGAATACTGCAATCCCAATGTTCCTGTGGAGTGAGTAGGTGATTCCCTTGGACAGGTTTCCAAGATGAATTCCAGTTGCCCAGCCGGAGACTCCGACGCCGTACCCGATCAGCTGGCAAGCTACGTGGAGGTAGAACCATGCCGGATCGGCTGATTTGAATGTCTTGAGGTATCTTGCGAAAATGGCTCCCATCGGCAACAGAAGACCCCAGCTCACAGCATTCAGGATTCCATGAGTCTACAGGAAGAACGGGACAAATGAGAATGGTTTGATAAAATCAGAAGTAACAGCTGGTAGGTGCTAAATGACAATACTAGCATTTTTAATGGAAACGGAGACACTATTTTCTTCGAAGACTTCATCAGTTGTCACAACTCACAAAGCAAACTGGAGTAAGATGGTAACAGCTGTTAGGTGGTAAATGAGTCTACTGAAAGAATGGGACAAATGAGAATGACTTGATGAAACCACAAAATACTAGACAGTACGCCCAAAGCAAACTGGAGTAAGCTAAGAGCAAGTATAATAAAGGGCTGTAAGCATGGCTGAATGCCGAGGTGGAGGAGAGAGAAGAGAAGAGAAGCGGGCTGTAAGCTTATAGCTGGGTCGGACACATGAACCAAGAAACTCTGTGAGATAGATATGTGGGCCATGTATTAATAATATTGAAGACGTAACTACTATATGATGAGTGGGCTGAGAGGTAGGCTATAAAGATTCATAAAGCCAGCAGCCTGCTGTATTATTAGCCTTGCTCTAAGATGGTAACAGCTGTTAGGTGGTAAATGGCAGTAATAGCATTTTTAATGGAAACCGAGACAATATTTTCTTTGAAGACTTCATCAGTTGTCACAAACTCACAAGACACCTACCAGGATACCTAGGCACTACACTACTATCTACTAGTATGACAGCGAGAATTATAATGTGAAATAAAAAATATGCCACTTGATTATCTTGACTGCATCGAATTGCCCTGATCGGTCAGAATAGCATGTTAGCCGCATATGCCTTTGTTCTTCAGAATCCAGAATGCATATAAACGCAAACAAAAAAAAATGAGGCATTTAGCCACCAAAAATTGGTCAAATCCAAGCTGAACTGCTTATAAGTCCAACAAGGAAGGATGAAAACCGACAGGGGAAGAAAATTGCGCCCCCTGTACACCAAAATTCGAAGTGCACGGATAAGGAAGAGAGAAACTGATATAACTGCCACGCATAATAAACACACAGTCACCATAGCCCTGTTCGCTAAAGCCATGGCCTAGAGTTCTGTTCGCTGATTTGTCGTGAGAGAAAAACACTGTTTTATGGGCTAAAAAAATACAGTGCCAAAGGCTGCCTGCCGTACGGGCTAATACAGTTGATTAGCAGGTCTGAATCAACTCAACGCACCAGGACAAATTAGTTGAGACTATCGTAGAACACTTCACGATTTTTCTTTTGTTAGGTACATACTACATTCGAAGCCTGGGATTTTAAAAGGGGTAGGTTTCCCACGTTCTTACCACTACATCAACATGCTATTCCTCGAAAAAAAAAAATCACAAGTCAAAATTAATTTGTGTGGCTTGCTTTTTTTCAGAGAGAGAGGAATTATCTTTTTCGTTGCAGTAACGTCTCATGTAAATTCAGTAACTCATTTGCAAAAACAAACGTAAAACAGAAGAGCTCTTTTGTTAAAAAGGTGAATTTTTTTTTAACTGAAAGTTGAGTCATGAATCTAATACTAGCAGAGTTGTGTTGTGAATGGGATCAAATTGACTTTGAAATTTTGCACCAGCGCAGGATAAGAATCGAAGAAACGAACAAATGGCTTAAACACGAACAGACAAAGGGGGAGGAGCAACTCACATTTTTCTTCCGGAGGATGCTACTCCCTCCGCTGGCGGCGGTGGTGGCCCCGGTAAGGAGGTTGAGCGTCCCCATGGCGTTCATGCTGTCGCTGCCGGGCTGGGTGTCGTGCGCCCCGATTCTACCGGAGTAGGGGCCCACCTGCCAGACCTGGTTGACCTCGGCGCCCGTGCCGTTCTGCAGCTTGAGGGTCCCGAACATCTGGACGCGGCCGTCGGCGCCGACCTCGGCGGCGAGGTCGGACGTCTGGTAGTTGGGGAGCGGGCCCGGGTTGCCGAGCGAGTAGCCGGAGATGCTGTAGGTCTGCACCTCGTACCCGCCGCCGCTGGCCTTGGGGACGGCCACCAGCGCCTGCGTGCCGACCATGCTCTGCGCCTGGGGGTTGAGCCCCCACGCGACCCACCCGCCGGAGGGCGGGGAGGCGAGGAACGCCACGGTCAGGGACGAGGTCGCCGCTTCGTAGGACCAGTGCAGCGACGCGCCGAGGCGGGGCAGGTCCGCGCACGTCGCGAACATGCGGTTGCCCGAGATCTTCTCCGCCGCGCAGGCCGCGTGGGCCGGAGTGGACAACGACGACGACGCCAACACCGTGGCGAAGAGGACGGCGAGGAGGGGCCGGGGGAAGGCCATGGCCGCGGCCGCGTGCGGTGCGGGCGGGGCAGCGGCGGCACTGTAGGTTCCAAGAAAGAGGAATCTACGGAGTTGGGGTGAGGGGGCGCGGGGAGGAGAGGAAGAGGAGAAGCGGAGAGGGGCTGCGGGTTTTGGGTCCGGAGTTGGAGCTCGGAATGATGGGGGAGGAGGCGCGATTAATAAGGAGGGCACGAGGCCGATGACGGTGGACACGTGGGGGCCTGCGATTGGGCCCTGATTGACGCGGTCGTCGTAAGGGACATTGACTAGCCTTTTGGGAAAGGTTTTACATCGTTCCTTATTTTTTACAGCTATTGCATTACTTTTTTTTTTTTGCGACTCAGCTATTGCATTACTTGGGCATGTCCAAGAGTAGTAGACTAGTAGTGCAGTTGTAAGCGCAAGGTTACGCCATTGTCATGCATTGACCGTCTTTCCTCTTTAATCCGTATACTGTGAGTATTTAGTATTAGTAACTTACTAAACATAGAGAATCAATTGGCATCCTAAACTGATGGTTCATTCCATTATCAGTGTGTGGTACGAATGTAGGAGTACGACTATTAAGAGGGGATGGCAATTGAGGATGTTTGGATGCTCAACACGCCCAAGATGCGGCAGATTGTGGCGCGCCGCAGGTTCGGTGAACTTTTTTTTTTTTGCTCCACACTATGTGTCAAGATTTCACACCTTTTCTTTACTTCTTTAGTAAAGCTTCTGTGGCTGACTCATCTGTATTGATAGCCAAACAGCTGCTCTGATTTTTGTGGCCATAGGCGGACCGACCTATAGGGCGAGGTCGGGCGGCCGCCCTACCTCCCCTCCGGCCGGACCTGACACCCCGGCAGCGTCCCTGCCCCCTCGGACTTTCAGATCGCCGACGCTCAAGCGACCGCTGGACGAGTTGAGAGGTTGAAGACGAGAGCGGCAGCGACCGCAGCGGTAAACGGACGGGGTGGGCTTCTGGCGTTTTGGGCTGTTCGCCTATTACATTACATGGGCCTTGTTTCACATTTGGGGAGGCCAGAGCGCAATCAGAAGCAGTCACGGACTGCAGCAAGCACCAAGCAGAAGCCCTCTCTCTCTCTCTCTCTCGGAGACTCGGAGCCTCGCTCCCGCTTCCCAACACCCCGCACCTAGCGGCGGCCGGCGCCCTGGAGCCCCCATCCTTCTACCCGCGTGTCGGTGTGTGGTCCTTCTAGAAAAGGTGCGTCATCTTTCATCTCTCCCAATCTCCCCCGTCCTTGGTTGGTGATGGTGCTCTCTAGGTGCTTGTTGAATTGACTGTGAGTAAAAAAAGTTGTTCATATTGGAGCGTGAATTGAGTGGTGTTCATATTGTATTCATTCACAGGAAAACTGAATTCCGGGATTGCAGCCTACCTGTATAGCGATGTAGACCGTAAGAGATTGTAGTTTATTTAAAAAAAAGGTTGACTAAATTAGAGTGTATATTAGTATATGCGCAAGAGAAAGAGAGGGTAAAAGAACGAAAGAAATATAGGGGGTTTTGAGTAGTCTGATATATATGTTGTCAATTTTAGCCAAAGTTTTGTAGTTTAAGTTCGCCCTACCTCTATTTTCAGGCTGGGTCCGCCACTGTTTGTGGCGTCGCCTTGGTTGTAGTGTGGCAGAGTATAGCCTTGAACCAAACAGCTCCAAAACGCACTATACTATGAAACATCTACGGCTGTGAACTGCGGAGGATCATTTCCGCTTTTGGCAACTCGGGGCTAGTAAAACCTACGACGTGGCTAATGTTAGGCATATGAGGAACGTTTGGCGAGCTACCAAACGTACCGTAGGGTATGTTCACTTTGCGAAAAGTACGTGAAAAGTTACTGTAGTATCTTTCGTTGTTATTTGGCAAAATTTGTCCAATTATAAACTAACTAGGCTTAAAAGATTCGTCCCGACATTTACAGACAAACTATGCAATTAGTTATCTTTTTTACCTACATTTAATGCTCCATGCATACGTCGGAAGATTTGATGTGATAGGTGGAAGAGGAAATATTTTTAGTTGGGATGGGAAGTGACAAGGCCATAGTGAGTCAGGGGCGTCCCTGGGCCCGTGCGGGCTGTGCGACCGAACAGGGCCCTCAAAAATCATGGGCCCCAAGATTTACTAAGTATACTAATTATATACAGTAGTTTTGGGCTTTGTTTTAATTAGTAAATCAGCCAAAGCTGTCTTGTTTGGCCCATAAACGTGGCCTGCTGGAGTACAAGAAATACTTAATGCATTGGTGTTAATAGCACTTAAGGTGGCATGTTGGAGATGATTGATTATGAATATATCATTGAAGATTTCATTTCAAAGAATGCTAAAAGAATATTGCTTTTCAAAAGATGGTTATACAACAGGTATAATCCTTGGTCTATACTGTTGTACTTAGCAATATAAGTAATATATTGATATTTGTCATCATTTTCTTGTTTTAACACTAAATATTAGGTCTTCACTTATTGTTTCGAACAGGGCCTCATGTTTTGCCGGGACGCGCCTGAGTGAGTAAGTAGCCAGTAGGCCTATTAATGTCACGGATACGAGTGCGGTTAACTGGATTGATTCTTGGCGTAGAACTGACAGCCGCTACCACCATAATTCCATCGCCGCATGCACGAGGCCGCATGTACGGGGCAACGTGAACCTGCCACTCGAACTACGGCACGCAGGACGTCCAAAAGTCCAAAACCCAAGGCGTCATTGTCACCGTCAGCGTTCCGTAATCACCGCCTCCAATCCACCTTGCATTAGCAATGATTAATGAAGCCAAGGCTGGCCACATCGTCACGCATGACATGAGTTTAGAGTAAACCTTCATACTGCCATGGCATGCAGGCCGAAATAAAAGTCGTGCCAGAACGCCGCACGTTAGCCAGGTCAATGTTTGCGCGTTGCTGCAAGTCTTCCTCATGGGCAGGGCTGCAACAAAGGAAGGTATAGCCGCCATTAGCCAAAGCAATGGCCAGTCGCCGAATCTGAGCACGTGGCGGTGAACGCAGACGACGCCTGTGACTGTGAGCGCTGGAGCCTGAAGCGGTTGGCCTTGGCCACGCGGACGCGGTCATCCGTCCGCCCCGCCCGTACCTGACCTGCATGCAGGCTGCAGCGGTCGGGTCCACGGACTTAACTGCGGCGGGCACGGCACTCTCGTGTTATCTGTCCACTTGCTCGTCCTCCCGTCCGTCCCAAGTCCCAACAGGCCAAGAGCCCGAGACGGCAACACCTCACAGGTCTCCCACGCGCTGCTGACTCGGGGGGAGCGGGCGGGCAATGGGCCACTCTTGACCGACTTGAGATGGAGTCGACTCCCGAGTTCACTCACCACCAGGGGTTGGTGGCTTGCCTTCCACCGCCCACCGCCACGCCTCCGGCGGCAGCGGGCAGCCTGCCATCCTCGGCGTGCTAGTCCCACTCGCTCGGACTTGGCAGCGGGCCGGCGCCCGGCGGCGACAAGGTGGTGGGCAGCTGACTTTGGTGGGACGGGGACTCTCCCATTGCAGGCGCTGAGCTGCCGAGCCCCATTGGTACGGTTCAGGTTGAGGTTTCGTGGTTCGGAAAAAAAACGCACTCAGCCGTGACGAAACCGCCGCAACCTGGGAATTCTCGGCCCGTCCGGTCGCACCTGCATGTCACCCGACTTTGGGAGCGACCGACGGCGATCGAGTACCGAGTACTACAGTACGTCCGCCGTACGCAAAAATGCTCAGTTCAACGCCCCGGCCCCGGGACGCACGTCACCCGCGTGGAACTTAAACGCTCGGCGGTTGCCGTTGCCGGCTCAGCGCTGTCGTCCGCCGCCGTCCGTCGTCATCGCCGCGGACCACGGAACAGCTGCGAGCGTAGGTTACCGTGGCCTGACCGCCTGACCCGTCGGTTTCGTCCTCTTTTTTCCCGGCGTGCGAGCGTGCGTTCAGGTCGCACCGGTTCCGTGCACACCACCACTGCTAGCTAGCTTGCGTTTTAGGCCGGGGAGAACAAAGGAAACGGCGGGAGGTGCGAGACGAGTCGATACTGTCCAGATTGCACACATCTGCTACTTCATCCATCTCGACCTACTTTTTGTAATTTCTGGTACAATGAGGACAACATCAGTACAACAGGCAGGTGTCTGCCTGAGCGAAGTAAAGCATCCATAATCCCAAGGTCGTTGCATTGCAACTCCGGCACGGCGAAGCAGACACCGGTGTCACTTTTGATCTCACGCTTCTAGACACCAACAACGTACCAGCATGTAGCCAGATAGGGGCGGCGGCATCGACAAAATCGGCACCATGCACGGCACCTATCGGATCTGGTACTGGTAGCTGGCTAACTGGCTGTATGCCGCACGCACGAACGTACGTCGCCGCACCGGCGTCCTGGTTCAGACTCTAGGACACTACACGCCCGATAGACGTGCCGGCACCGCATCACGAACCGAATCAGTCCATTCACATCGCCACACTGCACGGCCTATTTTTTCCTGTGATGACGACGCGCGTTTCTTTCTCGTCGATACGGACCAGAAACTCGTCCGCACGCCGGCACGTCCACGTCGCCGATGACGGACGCCCATGCATGTCTAGCTGGCTGGCTGCTCTCTGTTCGTGCACCACGACAGGCAGCCGGGGCCCGGGGTCCCGCCCGGCCTCCCGGGGGAACCCCGTGGCCCGTGGCAGGGGACAACGACGGGAGCCAGGCGACGACGGGGCTGCGGCCTGCGGGCTTTGGCGCCTGGCGCCTGGCGACGACGCTGCCCGAAATGGACGTGCGGCGCTTTGGTCCTGAGACGGATCCCGACGGGGCGCCCTGACGCCACCATGACGGCCGCATTGCGTGTGCGTGGTACGGCACCGTTCGGTTCTTGCACAGTTGCACCGCCCAGGGCCAAAGCCGTGCATACGGCTGCCTGGCACAGTGACAACTGACACGGGATAAGACAGCAATAGGGCTCGATCGTACTTGTTGGTTGGGCGGCCATGATCACCGATAACCTAACCATCCTGTCACAGATTCGTCCTCCAATTGTAACCAAGGGCACTGTTTAGTTCCTAAAATTTTGCAAAATTTTTTAAGATTTCTCGTCACATCGAATCGTTAGACACATGCATGAAGCATTAAATATAGATAAAAAAAATAAAACTAATTACATAGTTTAGATGAAATTCACGAGACGAATCTTTTAAGTCTAATTAGATCATGATTGGACACTAATTGTTAAATAACAACGAAAATGCTACAGTACCATTTCCCAAAAAATTTCGCGAACTAAATAAGGTCTAACTGATTAATTTTTGGCTCGACCGGTTAACCAATGAAAACGAAATACTTCCTTCCATCCAAAATGTAAAGTCTATTGGTGGGCTTGTTTTAACTAAAAAAAATTCTGAAAAAATTGACTCAACATCAATATCTAAAATTTTAAATTCACTAGCAAAAAAAAGGATTGGAATAAAAACGACAACACATAGAATGTTGGCGCTTGCATAATCACTTGCTTCCTCCGTCCCAAAGTAAGTGTCATTTTTTATTTTCAGACATCTTGTTTAATCGTTCGCCTTATTCAACACATAGGCTCATAGAGTATGTATCACCTGCTCATCCCGTGAACCTTTCCTCTGGATGATGAAATGCATCAGACTGCCTTACACCCCTAAGGTCTAATCATTCTCTCCTCTCCCTCCACGTGTCCACCACAAAGAGGAGGGACACATGTCCACCACAAAGAGGAGGGGTGGGGGATAATGCTCCCCTTACAGTTGAATCTTTTCTACCTTTGAAACATTTTTTTAACTTTTTTGATTGTGTTGGTCTTATCTTCTAATATCGAATTCTCAGGCGAAGCTCCGGGCGGGCGCAATATCCACGTCGCCCGTTAACCCGTGAGCCGTTCGATCTGGCCAACTCGTGATATCGTCCATCGGATGCGGATCGGCTCGGGTCTTCACGGGTCTCTTACCCATTACGCCACGATACCGGGATGTCGCGAATGCTCGCGAACCATGCGCCGCCAACCGCCGCGCAGCTACCTCCTCCTTGCGTCCTCGGCGGATGACTCGTCTCTCCGCCTCCTGCAGCTCACGGGCCGCCAGATCTCGAGTCACGCGCCGCTGCGATGCACTACAGCAACGCCGCGCGCTCCTCCCTCGCAGCCTGGTGCGGAGCTGAGAGGGCCGAGAAACATCCTGCGCAATCCAGAGCGCGGCGGCGTCGACGAAAAAGACGCCGAGTTGCGCCGCCATCCACTCCCACTCCTCGGCGCCGACCGACGAGGCCAGCTCAGAATCGCCTCAGACTCAAAGCCACAACCAGAGGAACAGACCAAGTGCTCAACCAGTATTCCGTCCTCTCCTTCGCTGAAGATCACGCCCACGATGAGCTCTGCTCTCCTTCAAATTCGCTGCACATGGTAAACACGAACCAAATCCCTCCTATATTTCGCTCCTTCATCTCGTTGTGCATCCCTTTGAGTGCTTTTTGAGGTGAATCTATGGCAGGTTTGCTCCTTTCTTCTCTCTCTTAACGTTTTCTGCTAAGGCTAGAAGATGGACAGTAAAAGCTAATAAGAACTTGCACATTTGTACTATCCATGCAGAAACTTGTGAAAAATCATTGAAAAATAATTTTAGATCCAAATAGTGTTAAATTAATTTTGTTAGATTCATAACTTTATCCTCTGGCTGTGCAAAATATGTTTGCACATGTTACTCTAGTGTCCATATGATACGAGAAGGAACAGAACGAAGCCATACCTAGCACCGATGACCTTGGCGGCTTCGACCTACGCCTGTGTCGTCGACTCCTGTGGCGTCTTGGTTGCTCTTGCAGGTACTACCACTGCTGCACTACAGTGTTGCTTAAAAACTAATAAATATAAATGCTGAGCGGTCTTACATACTATTGAGCCTTTGAACTGGGCTGTGGTGTTACAGAGAGCTATTCCCTCTGTCCCACTGTTAATGTCGTTTTAGCCTTCAATATTAGTCAAAAAGAATGTCGCTTGAGGAAGCATATAGGTCCTGCACCCTAGTAAAGCAATTGTACTATGCTTTCACTAACCATTGACAAGACATCGGAGCCATTGCCATGGTGAAAAAGTTATGTATTCGCTGGTAATCAATTCCGTTCTTGTCGACGTTCCTCACTGTATCAAAGACACAGGACATCTGAGCAACAGGTCTCTTGCAGGGCTGGTAGGGTATACAGGGTCATTTTACTTCGTTCTTGGTATCCGGTTTGGATCCTAGAAGGACATTAATATTGGGACGGAGGGAGTAATTGACACAAGTGCAGATGCCATAAGACCTTGCCATTCTCCTCCCCTCTCCATCAGGAAGAGCTACATGTAGGTCATAGGGATCATATGCCTCCCCGTTGAAAACCTCATTAAACGGTTATTAAGATTGATGCTTAAAACTAATAAATATATACATTAAGTAAACTATTAATAATGATGACCCTCTTAACCTCTTTTGGTTTTCCTTCACGCTTTAGTGCTTTACTACTGTTTCACCATTACTCGCTATGATGTTTTGTTGTCTACACGATAGTTATATCATTTTTTATATAAGCATAGAGTGCTTAAAATTAAACTATTAGTATTTTGATGATTTAGATACAAATTTATGAGCTTCAGCTTATCTTTCATACTAGTGGAGGTGAGTAGTTTAAATGCAAATTTAGAGAATTACTTTATAATTTTATAATAATAGATATGGGTATTTAATGAACATTATTCAAAATTAAAGGCACTCACAATAATCATTGTACTCTACCAAATTAATGGCACATTTAGGGACTGTAACACCCCTGGGTTTTAAGCATGCATTCATATCCTAAATCATGAGCATTACCATTTCATACATGTTCATCATCGCATGCAATTTAAGTTGGAATTAATTAAAATTGTGAAAACACGTTTGAACCATAAAGTATTGCAATTTCTAGCTAAAAGTGGTAAAAAAAATTGTTGTGCTATAACTCTAAATGACTTAGATTTAATTAACATGATTTTTGGAGCAATTTTTGTATTCAAAATCTCCCCAAATTTTGCTTTTAAAAATATTTCAGAAAAATGAGTTTTTATTTAAAATTTGACTTTAAATCATTAATTCAAAATCTATTTAGAATTTTGAAAAGTGCCCTAAATGAAAGTTGTAGATAATTAAATTTTGAACAACTTTTGTTTTGGGGGCAATTTGTGAAAATGTCTTTTTCATCTTCAAAATTTGAATTTGAATCAAATTATAAAATCTAGAAATGTATTTAGAAAAGAAAAATGAATTTCTTACCTTAACGGGCTGCCGCCTCCCTTCCGGCCCAACAGCCGAACCCGGCCCGGTCTGCTCCGCGCCCCGCCCGCGCTTCTCGCGCGCGCGACCCGCCTCCACCTCGGCCCAGCCCAGCCACGCGCCTCCTTCTCCCGCTCGCTCGCGCGCAGCGCTGGCGACCGCGGCAGAGCACGCCCGCCGCGTGGCGGCCGCATGCCGGCGACGCCCCGCGCGTGGCCGCTGTGGCCCCCGCGCTGGTGCACTGCCTCCGCCTACATCTCCTCTGTCCCCTGCTTCCCTCCACGCTCGCGCACTCGCTCTCTACCGCAGCAGCAAGCCGAGCAGGAGCTCTCACCACCGCATGCCGTCGCTCGGTCCGTCGGCGCCTAGCTCCGCCACCGCCGCACCATTCTCCGATTGCGTCTGCCTCCAGCTCCGCCTGAACCTCCTCCGCCCCGTGCGCACGTTTTCGCCCTCGCTTTCCCCACGGTAAGGCCGGGGTAGGCTTTTCCGTTGCACGGCGGCGCCATGGCCGCCGAGCTCGTGCTTCCGTGGAGGAAGCCCTGTTCCCTCCTTTCCATCCAATTCCTCATGTTTTTGTTTTCGCCTTGGCTCCGTGGATCTCGCGCGCTCCGAACCGAACCTCGCCATGGCCGGGACCGGCATGTCGTCGGTGAGCCGTGCCACCGTCCCGCCATGCGTGCCGTCGAGGTCACCCGAGAGCTCCTCCGGTGCCCTAACTAGGTCAGTTAGTTCGCCTCTCCGCGGGGAAGCCGCTGGTGGTGACCTCACCGCCGGCGAGCTCACCGGCGGCGAGAACCGCGCGGTCAGCGCTTCCCCCTCCTCTGTGTGGCTGACTCGTGGGGTCACGGGCCCACCTGTCTGCCTCCTCTCGCGCTCGCGTGCGCACTGCACCGGGTGCACCCAGCATTTTCAGCGGCTGTTGTTAAAAGGATCTTCGAAAATGCTTTTTCAGAAATTGTTAAATGGGTTTCTAAAATCCATAACTTGCTCATTTTAGCTCCAAAAATTGTGAAACAAATTTTGTAGTGTTTCTCATGAGTAGATCTACAGTTTAAAATTATTGCATGTCAAGTTTGAAATACTTTTCTGTCGGGTTTTTATTTAATCACTGAAATTGATGTTTTCTTGTTAAATATGTAATAAATCATAGAAATTTTAGAAAAATATGGTTTCACTTGTAATAAATTTCTTTTGTGATGTACTTTCTAGGAAAAATATGTGTCATGCATGTTCTGTAGAAAAATCTTGATGTGTAGTACAAGTGTTTAATATTGTTAATAATTGTTATTTTTGCTAGAGAGAAAAAGACGAATAAAACATGCATATAATAATTTTTCTATGGTGATTGTTGATTGTGTAGAATGTAGGAAAAATGCTAAATCTGTTGTTTGATACTTTTCATAGTATAAAGTATTTTTATGCTCATTTTTAGGCTCTAGCTTGTTATTTTTGTGTAGGCAGTTCTAGTAATCCAAATGCAATGAAATTTTTGTGGTATGCTTGATTAGATGATAGAAAGCTACTATAATTTTCTCAGATTTTTCTGTGCTACCAAAATAGGTGTTGCTGTTCAAACCTAGTTGCAATTAAGGTTTAAATTAACCTTATTAATGCATGATTAGTTAATAAGGTTTACTTTGGTGTATTTTTGAATCATTTAATAAGATGTGCTGACTTAGCATAATAGTAGAAGAGAACGCAGTAGATGACATGTACTTGTAGAATATGTTCTTGGATGATGTTGACTACCTTGTAGAAGAATTGTATCCCTACTTTATGAAACAAAGTAAACATATTTATCTACATTTCATTTATCATGATCATTACATGTTATTTCTGTAGTGCACCTAGGCATGAGCACTTATACATTTGCATCATACAGGATCGCAGGAAGTAACTCCAGTAGCAGTTTCTGAGGAGCCGGAAGAGCAGCCCGAGGAGTAGGAGGTGCCCGAGGCCGACGAGGAGGTCGGTGAGGATCTTCCAGAGTGGCTAGACCACCGTCCGAGCTCTTTCGAGAGAGGCAAGTCTTGGAGCATTTTTCTTCCCCGGTTTGCAAATAATTTTTATTAATGCTTTATTTTAACTGATGCATTACGTTCAGGAGTTGTTTGCAACCGTTGCTGCATTATACCTTGCTTACTCTGTTCTACCCTATTCTTGTCACCTTGTTATTCGCAGTCAAGTAATTGCTTAACTTGCTTAGACCGGTAGAAGTCGAGTGATTTCCTGTCACCTACGAGCTATAGGTGGTTACCTGGATCTGCTTGAGAAAGTATGTCATCTGAGAATAGCTAAGTGTTAATGTGAAATTGAGACCGAACAGAAACTTGCAGGGTTTCGGACTGTAGTGTTTTCCATCTGTGTCGATTAAGGACCGACCGTTGTTGGGTCTCGAGTCATGTTGAATGCATGCCTTACATTTAGCTGGCCGAATAATGTACCTTTTGACTGCGAAGCTGGGAGATTATTTGGGCCGAGTGGATTGCCCGCAACGCACTGTACCAGAGTAGTAGTGGCAGGATACGGGGACGCGATGATAAGGCCAAAGAGCAGTCGGGCGGCCCTCGGGTACATGTGGTTCCTGGCAAGCTCGCGACTTTACCTGAATGGTTGACTCAGTGACCAATACCTCACTTTAACGGGTGAGTGAGGTTTGTGTGAGGAATAATTTACCAGCTGGTTAATAATCGATTCGAATCGCCATCGTTCACTGGATAGTGAGCACTTGACTTGAGTGACTTCATCGTAGTAAATTCTGATGGAACACTTGGATAGTTATATGGTATATGACATGATTAAGGTTGTTAATGATCATTGGTTATCCTTACCTGTTTAATTACATGTTACTCTAGTACAGGTGCAAATGTAGTTGACAGGTTAATAAAGATTTAACTTGATGCACAGCTTTTGGGAATATTCTTTAAATGCTAAAAATGTATTTTTGCAAATGAGTCAGCTACCCCACCAGAAAGTCTGTCATGATCCTTGGTGTCATTTATTTTTGGTTCTGTCGGGTAAGTCTAGCTGAGTACCTTCTCGTACTCAGGGCTTTGTTCCCACTTGTTGCAGATGGGCAGATGTATTACGGCTACTGTATCAACTGCCTTTATCCTGCGATGGGAGAAGCTTAGGACCATGGGCAATGGTCATTCACTACATCTCGCCTGATGCTTTTGTTGGAAGATGATTCTGAGCTGGCACTTTATTTTGAACTCTGTGTGAGTGTGTGAGTTGAACTAAATGTTTCTGCTACTTTCATTTGAAACTGGTTTGTAATAACTATGTTAAAACTCCGATGTATTTGTGACGCAAACTTTTATGTAACTTGTGATGGTGACCGCTGAACTTATTACGATCTTGGCTGGTATGTAAGTTGGTTTGAAATCCGTCGTGATTTCACGGACTACCGGGTTATACGGGCTTAAGTTTGCTAAATCGTCTGCTCGGTGGATGTTTTTCTTACATAATCTCGTATAATTGGTCGGTTCTGTTACAGGGACTAAGTAGATGTTATAATTATTGTGAGATCTATGATTTATTTTTTCTAAACTTGTCTCGGGAAACATGGGAATCATTTAAAGCATGTAAGACTAGGATACTCACTCCTAGGGGTTGCCATCGCCCCCACTAAATTAGACTAGCATAGTTGAAGAAAATACTTCATCACAAAAAGGATAAAATTCCAGAATAGCTCTAACTCATATAATCTGAAGATTATCCATTTTCATAATAAAAAAGATAATAATGTTTATCATAATAAATGTGTATCATCAAATTCATCATGAAATATACTTTCATAATATACCTATTTGGAGCCATATATGTTAATAATATCTTTTATTAATTTAGTCAAATTTAAAATAATTTGAGTCTAATCCGATCAAGAATTGCATTTTTTGAGGATGGTGATAATATCCAAAGATTCAGAAGCGATTACAAAGCTAGCTCCACTGATCGTTTGTCTCGCTATCTGCAACAAAAAAAGTCGAGGACGACGGATACCGCTCCCTTCATCTCAAAAAGAATAAAAATATTGTTTTCCAAAGAATCAAACAATCTAAATTTAATAGGTTCATAGAAAATAATATCGATATTTATATCTTCAAATAAGTATAAAAAAGATATCACATAATTAATCTAGTAATATTTACTACATGTCATAGATATTAGTATTTTTCTAATATATATTTGATCAAATTTGATATTGTTTGATCAGTTTTTTGCTTTTTGGATTGGAATGGACGACACGCACTGGCACCTTTATCAGAGGACGAGAAAAAACACGTGCCGGCAATCCAATACCGAAGCACGCAAATGCCGTGCAGCCAGCAATCAACACCTTGTCGATCAGGTTCAGGTTACGGCGATGCGCACGAACGAGCACGCGCCGTTGACACGGCTACCCGCACCGGAAAAAACTGCCGCTGCCGTGTCGTGCATCTGCTTCGTCAGCACTCAGGACCTGGATCGGGGCCCAACTCTGAAGTCTGAACTCTGAAGGTGGCTGCATGCTTGCAATGACGCCAGGCTTGGTCCGGTCCTCCACTCCTCCGTTTCAGTTTCAGAAAAAGAGGCGTACGTTCCGGCTGCTGAATTGTCGTGCGGAAAACTACTCACAAATTCTACGATCTTCGGTAAGCGATGTTGCTACTTGCGTTGTGCATTGCAAAGGCAAGTTATGGCAGCGTGAACAGATCATAGAAACTTCCACGTCTGGGCAAGGTCAGCTTGCAATGCTGTTTGCTGTGACCTATGTGGGCCGGCGGTGGCTCCGGGGAGCTCACGCCACCGCCGCCGTCGGTCCCAGGACGCTCGTGTGGTTTCCACTACCGCTTCAGTTTTCCATTCGAAGCCCAACCTTTCAGTTTCATCGCCACGTGAGCAGGAACCAACCAAACCAACTCAGGCCAAGAAGATTCAGGCAGGACAGGAGAAGCAACCAGATCCGGCAGGCACTTAGCTGAATCGAGAAGACTGCTTACGTATGCAGATTGTGCGAACCCGAGTAGACGTCGGTAGTGTTGAAAATTGACCCCGTACACATACATACACACACTTCAGTGGTCAAACCAACCAACCAAATCTGACGCAGGCTGGCAGATGGGCAATACGGCTGAAAGGGAGACGGTTTCAACTATTAGAAATCCGCCAAAATTTTCACACCAAGAAAGCAGGCAGAGGCTTTTCTAGTCTCAGTTTCACATCAGCGGGCCCGCACAAACAGAAGCAGTGCAGGACAAATTTTGCAGGCGGTTAAAGTTCACAAAATGGAGGAGTGGACAGTGGAGTCAACAGTCAAGTGTCAACTTTTGTTGCATTGCAGCACAACCGCACCAGTTTGCTGACTGAAGATCCCCTGCCTGAAGAAAATGGGCATGGTGCCATGGTTAAATTTCCAAGCTTTTCTTGGTGTCTTTTGGAGGACAAGTTCGGCGCTTGGACTGCTGCCCTTCAACCACGCTCACTGACCCCGACCGAGCCGCGTCTGTTCGCCTGAATGAAACCCAATGCATGCATGCATGCATGTGGTTAGCCGGAGAGTGGACTTGGTCCGTTGCCGTTTGTGTTCTCGTCTTCGTTGTGTGGGAGAACGACAAAAAAACCACACTCAGTTAAGCACGCAAGCAACTTGTCTATAAACATACGAATTCAGAAGCTTGCGCACGTAACACCAAAAATGTTTGTTCCACAAATCGTCAAACGACTATAATGATGATTTAGGCATTAGGCATTAGCACAAGATCCATCCCAAAAGGGAAATGCTTCAAGTGCATCCGAGTATAAGGCTGTGTTTAGTTGTGTAAAAAGGTGTAAAAAAAAGTACTGTAGCACGTTTTGGCTTTATTTGGCAAATAGTGTCCAACCGTTGACTAATTAGGTTCAAAACGTTCGTTTCGCAAAGTACAACCAAGCTGTACAATTAGTTTTTTATTTCATCTACATTTAGTACTCCATGCATGTATCGCAAGTTTGATGTGACGGGGAATCTTTTGTTTGTACAGTACTTTTTTTTGAGGAAGTAAACACAGCCTAACTCAAAGTTCTTTCTTGAGAAAAATGGCAGAGGAAATCTCTGCTTTTGTGGAAAGCGTGTAAGGGTTTACAAGCCAGAACAGGGTTAGGGATACAGCCAGAGGAAATCTTGACTTTTCTAGATATATAGTATGTCAGTTCTGTGTTTTCTGAATATATAGTTTTACTATGAATGATAATCTTGATGTACCTACAAAAGACAAAACAACCAATACTTGAAACGGGTGAGTAAGAACTAAGATACAATTAGACAGTACACGAACACTAAGTTAATTGCTACTGCTAGAACAGCAGTAGTACGCCATCCATCCCCTTGTCTTTCTCCTTGAGCAGCACCCGCCAGTTTTGTGGAAAATAGAGTCCCAAATATGAAATCTCGTATGGATTGTTAGGGGGCTTCCTTTCTATTGCCATCTTATTCTGTTTTAAAAAGTGCCCATACAAAACCTGCACAAAGATAGAGACCTACGGTTTCAAATTATAAGTCGTTCGGACATTTCTAGATATATATAACTTTTTTTGTATACACATAGATATTCATTATGTCTAGATACAAGATAAAAGTTATGTGTGTATGTAAGTTAACTTACAATTTAAAATAGAGGGAGTATTTGCTTAGGTACTCCAAGTTCATGAGGAAACCAATTCATCCATAAATAGATCGGCCACAGAAACAGGGAACCCTTCCCAATTCAAAATATCTCTAAGTGCACACCAGAGAACTTTGACAATACGGCAGCTGAACATATGTGGCTATGAGCTTTTTCCCATCTAAGTGATCCCAACCACTGAGTCCCGAGTTGTACTCAAATCCAGCTGTGTATATTGGTAGGAGTACTCAACAATAGCAGGGCATTGGTACTCAACAGTAACCTATTGCTATTTCCAGCTTTTCAGAGCGGTCCTACTCCTCCTACCAAAACAGCAAGCGCCTGTTATTGCTGATGGAGCCTGAAAGCTGGGAGAATCACGCCATGCCAGTTAGCATCTAGTGGGACGGAGTAGCACAAAAGGGGGTGTGAACGTCAACTACCGTGAAACCTAACCACCCAACACCAACAAGATGGGAATCCTTTCCATCTGGAAAAAAGACGAGCTTCTTCCACCAGAAAGCATCCGTCGGCCCAACTTTTCACCTACCTTGTTCAGGATCAAGAAAGGCCACAAACTGCATGCAAGAACCCATAAACAAGATTAGTATACAGGAAAGTTCAGATGTCTTTTCAGTTTTCACTCCAGTCCAGCGATTCAGTTTGTAGATAGAGTGGTATGCAAGACAAAACTATCGAAAAGATAATACATAATACTGCTAGGCGTGCATGTAGCCGTCACCTAATCCGAACAAGAAACCCAGTACGTGCTTCGTTGTGTGAGCTCCACATTTTATTCAGAAACAACTCTTGTAAGCTCCAGTTGAGACGATGTGGTCACACTTGTGTACGTAGCTACAACCTGTCAAAGATGAGCGGGCATAGAAGCATTGCACTGCCTTGCCGGCACGGCCATGACCAAAAGCGTCCAGGCCATAATCACATGCATGCCTGATTGTGCCTATCTAGCTATATGACTATATCTCGATCATTGAGTTGCTTACACACAACGTTCTCGTACTACTAAAACGCATACCGCAACTACAGGGACCTCTGAACTTCTGAACTTTTGCCTTGTATAATAACAGTTAACAGGTCCAATCGTGCCCGTTTTGGCTCTTCCTTCTCGATCGACACTGCCCTTGGCAGTTTTTTTTTGGTGAAGTCAGTAGCATGGATATGGATATGGTCACGGGCGTAGTCGTCTCGGATTAACTACTCCGGCCGCGGTGATGGTGGTGCCCCAACGTTCAGGTTCCGCCTAAACGGGCTTGTCCTGTAGGCACTTGTTAATGTGCAATTTGCAGAGAGTAGAGTAGATAGAGTAGATGCTGCCCTGGGTGTGTATGATTTGTCTCTTCTTGACATGCATCTGACTGACGCCGATGCGGGTTCGCAAGCGAAGAGACAAACAGGATCGGAGTGTGTAGTGTTTCAGAGTGCAGAGAGATGGAAATTAAAGGGTTTGATTGAAAGATTCAGAGCTGCTGTTGCCCGGCGCGCGGTGGTCGCCTGAGACGGCTCCAAACTATCTGGATATACACGTTCCCGTCGATCGTGTTTTTAATAACTGGTCTCTAGATCTTGCGGATCCACTAACGACCATGTTAAAACGGAGCAAAGTCGCAATTTGCCTCACACCACATGTTCGCAATGGAACGAACTCGTCAATCTCCTGCATCCGCCGATCCACGTTACTTCATTCCGCTGCATGTGAGCTTATCCATCATACACGCATTCAGCTCAGATGCTTGCTTTGCTTCCCTGCTGCTAGTTCATCCAATTTCCAACCCAGATCCAAGAACCCTAGTACTACAGTACGTAGAAGATTTTGGCATGTGGATGCTGCTACCCTGCGTGCATCACGCAACGGTCACGCCGTTCGTCATCAGTCATCACCGTCGTGATTCGCGGACGGGTCAACCGTCAACGCCCAGTTGAGATTGCCGGCCTGCATCTGCATAATAATGCAGTAATGCGCGGTGGCCAACGTGCACGGATTTCCGCGCGACACCCGACCCGTCGTGTGGCCGTATCAGGGATTCACAACGACCGCTTCAGTCAAGACTTGCAGCGGGGACCGATCACCTGCACTAGTTTATTGGCAGCATGAGGATCAGTCATCAGTGGATGTGGGTGAGGTAGCAATGCAACACCCGTCTCGCAGAAAAGTGAAGGGCAGGAGACATCACACAACAGGAGCTAAGCAAGGTGAAGAAGATCAATGGAGTAACAGACACTTCGGCCTTGCATTGGCCGGCGCTTCCGCCGGTGACCGGACCTGTGTCTGAACATTCAGGACATGAAGCTCGTGGCGTGGCGGACGGTTTCCTCTCGCCACCGCCGTTGGGATCACGCGTCAAACTCCCACTCCCACCACATGCGTAGCGAATTCGAGTCCACTGTCCAAAACGATCGGTCAGGTTCCGTAGATGCAGTATGTACTACTCAGTACTCACCATGGTAACATGGACCATTTTATTTGGCGACCTTGCGAATGTTCGGACTTCTTTTACCAAACTTAGCTGCTTGTCATGTGCGTGCGTTAAGGTGCTGTTGGTGTTGCCTTTCCAGCACGTCCGTCGTCGTCAACCTCCAGAATTTAGCGCCGGCCCACGCGTGTTCTCTCTCGATTGCATGCATCTCCATGTTTGGTGCTTACTTCCCGGTTAGGCCCGACCCAAGCGAATCTCGCTTGCCTCGTCGTCGCGTGTGGCCGCGCATGTGTGGCACGTTGCGGAGTTTGGCATCGGACGCGGCTCCACCGCCTCCCTTTTACAAAAGCAAATTCTGTGATTATATTCAGCTTGCTCGCTGCAGCTTCTTGGGCTCCAGTGAATACTGCAAAACAGCCGCAGAAGTTACTTGGATTTTGGGATTTCGTCTTGCAAATTTTGCTGCAAATGCCCACTCCTAGTTGATGGCTTCATTCAGCTGATGTGGAACCAAGGATAGTTATTGCCTTTTTATTTTTCTCCTTTTAATAAATAATAGAGGCAAAGTTGTTATCGTCCTTTAAAAAAAATCCTACAAAGAGTTTCTAAGTTTGATAAAGAGTACACAACTGCCTCATATTGAAAGCATGCATCATGCGTTTCTTCTATGAAATTGAATTAATTCCTATAAGATCTATGTATAATTCCTGAAAATTTCCTAAGTTTCATGCCTTAATATCCAAGACTCTCTTGATTTGGAAACGGTGTAGATGAGTTTTATCCCATGAAATTTATTTCATAACTTTCATGGTATCCCCCTTCGTCTTGTACAATGCCACGTTTAGCTAAATTAAAGCTCATGAAGCATGAGTAAAACTAACCTTGGAGAAATGAATCCTGAGTAAGACTAGCCTTAGAGAAGAGTAGAGATGGGCAGAGATTGAATTCTTGTTGGTGTCGTTATTACCGATCAGCTCAGTTGTCGGACAAAATCACGATTTTTTTTTCATCTTTTTAACGAGACCATGGTTAACAACAAGTGTTTTGAACCCACAACACAGCTTGTTAAGGGCCCGTTTGGTTCGTAGCGCATGTCACCCTCCTGGACGCTGCCTGTGATGCGTTTGGTTCGAGACCTGGATATGTGCCTCAACCAGCCATCGGCGGCCTCACCGCCAACGAAAAGGAGCGTCTGTATGCTTGCCTGGTGGTGATTACTGCTAGTTTGTTGGAATGCGTGTAGATTTTGCTTTTTCTGTCTCCTGTTTTCTCGCTAGTCCTCGATTAAAGAGTTGTTTAATTCCCGGTTAGCAAAATTTTAGGGCGTATGTTTCATGACATGTGAGAAGAGGTGTTCGGATATAATAAAAAACTAATTATATAACTTGTCTGGAACCGCGAGAAAAATTTATTAAGCCTAATTAATCTCACATTAGCACATGCGTTATTCCATGTATGTGTCAAAACATCCGATGTGATGGGATAAATTTTTTTTAAAAAAAAAGAACTAAACAAGGCCTAAATTAAAGGAAGCCATAAAACAAAGAGGGATTTTGTTTTTCTGTCGTCTGTTTCCTCACAGGTCCCTGATTAAATTAAAGGAAGGCATAAAACAAAGAGGGATTTTGTTTTTTCGTCCTCTGGTCCCTTGCTGCTCCAACGGTCCTCGATTTTAATGTAAAAATGCTTATTTTGTTAGTCTACATTACTCAAATAATATTAAATTTATGATGTGAATATGTAATCTCTTTATTAATCTTCTCAGACACAGGCTTTTAACCAAACAAACTATCTTGTAACTTGTCTCGCCGGACAAATTTCATTGAATTTTCAGGCAACACTTTTTTCCCGGACAACCTTAACGTGTCTCTACCCAAACAATCTCTGCGACTGTGGCTACCACACGCAACAAAGGTAAAACTAGCAGGACACGGGAGCTGGGACTCGTGCACCATTATCTTATGCCACAGTCCAAATACTCCTCCAGTCCTCCTAACAGCGAAATTACTACTAAACGAAAAGTCGAAGACAACCTCTAAGATGCCCAGAATTGCCGATTAAGCCCACACCTCTTTCCGCTCGTTATAAATCCCCCCACACTCACTCATTCAACAGCTCCAAGAACAGGGCACTGAAGCAGAGCGAGTGAGCTGTCCAAAGCCACCAGCCAAATCCGCATGGCCGCCTCCACAATGCCGCACCACCTCGCGCTGCTCCTGCTCCTGCTAGCCTCGCCGGCGGCGACGCGTCTAGCATCCGCCGCCTGCGCGAGCGAGAAGTTCCCAGCGGGGCGCGCGTACGCGACGTGCGAGGACCTCCCGAAGCTGGGCGCGTCGCTTCACTGGACGTACGACGCGTCCAAGAACTCCCTATCCGTGGCGTTCGTGGCGGCGCCGGCAGCGCCCGGCGGGTGGGTGGCGTGGGGCCTGAACCCAACGGGCGAGGGCATGGCGGGGACGCAGGCGCTGGTGGCGCTGGCGGGGTCCGGGTCCGCGGCGCCCACCGTGCGCACGTACAACATCACGGGGTACGTCCCGCTGGGCAAGGCCTCGACGCCGCTGGACTTCCCGGCCACCGACCTCGCCGCGGACGCCGCGGGCAGTGGGGGCAAGATCCGGGTGTACGGCAAGCTGCAGCTGCGCAAGGGGATGAAGGCCGTGAACCAGGTGTGGCAGGTCGGGGCCTCCTCCACCGGCGGCGCACCCGACAAGCACGCGTTCCAGGTGGATAACCTCAACGCCAAGAGCAAGCTCGTCCTCGCCGGCAAGGCGGCGGCGGAGGCCCCGTCGCCCGCCCCCGTGCCCGAGGCCGGCGGCCCGGCCGCGTCGTCCGGTGGCGCCGGCAGCGACAGCGGCGCGTCGTCGTCCACGGCGCCGTCCAAGTCGCCTAACGCTGCTGTGCCCGCGGCCGGCGTGTCCGCGCCCGCACTCCTCGTGCTCGCGCTGGTGGGTTTATTGGTGACGGTATGATGATGATGGTTGGTGGCTGGACGGTGGCACCATCCCCAGCGAAGGTGGCGGCGGGGGCGGTGGGCAGAGGAGGAAATATTGCGCTGTATTTGTTCGTTTTTCAGTTTGTTTTTGGCCGTGAAATAAAAATGGTTGATGTACTTGTTGTTGAGCTGTTGTTACTTGTTAGGTAGGCATAGTGATTTACTATTACTGTAGTGGACGTGGCATTCATCGGATCACATGATGAGCTCTCTGTTTCTGATGAATCTCTGGCTCAGTTGCAGTTCAGGCGCACACTACTGCGGTACGAGTGTTTGGTACGCCCGTCTCATGTGGTTTACTCGTAACGGCCGTCATGGCCAAGGCCGCTGGCCGGCCGAGAGATTAAGCTCAGATTAGCAGTGACCAGCTAGCTACTCGAAGCAGCATAGTTTTGCAGCAAAACGAGCTGGCGGCGCTCGTCGGCTTTACCGGCGATGCAAGGAAACGTCGATTAGTAGTAGCTTTTGCGCACATTTCCAGATGACTCCACGCTCTGTTCCCAGCCCTTCCCTATGCAGGACTGCAAGGAGATGATTAGCTACTCCGTCTCTGTACGAGCTCGTGGATGGGAGCTGGGAAGTGAGGTCGTCATGGCTATTGAGCACCTTGCTCACTTGGTCATCATTCTTTGGATTGAAGAAGAGAGCATGATGGGAAGAACAGCGCACTACGCCTACGCGGCCGATCATTACAGGCGTCCAACTCTGTTTGTTTTTTTTTTCCGAACCAACCAACTATGCGGGGGTTTGGTTTGAGGAGTTAAAGTTTAACGAACACTGTAGCACTTTCGTCTTATTTAATAAAAAGTTTCCAATCTTGGACTAATTAGGTTTAATAGATTCGTCTCGTAAATTACTTCTAATCTGTACCGACATACATGCAATTAGTCTACATTTAGTATTCCATGCATTTAAGAGAACATTGATATAATGGGAGTTAAACTTTAACAAAACGTAAAGCAATTAGTCTACATTTAGTATTCCATGCATTTAAGAGAACATTGATATAATGTGAGTTAAACTTTAACAAAACGTAACTAAACAGGCTCTAACCAAGCCATGAAGCAAGAAAAGCACCAGAAAAACCAATGGAGCTCATTGAAGTTGCAGGGTCCCAGAGAAAAAGGCACTGGCCAGCTATTTGGAGCTTGGAAAGGACGGCGGCCGGCAGGGGCTCCGCGCGGTAGGTGGCGGTCGACCGAGATGATTGACCTGTTCCTGCTGGAGCCTTGCTGCTGCGTTCTGACGAATTTCTCATGCGGCGGCCATGGCCATGGGTGCGTTCCTGCTTGCAAACCGAAGAACCCCGGTACAGGCTACATGGCGCGCACATGGCTGCTGCCGGGGCCGCCAACAGGTGTGTGGACGGGACGCCGCGGCGGCGCGGCTCGCGGTGGAAATTACCGCGCGCCTGACCGCCTGTGCCTGTGCGCCGTTCGCGCGTATGGGCGCACATGCCGCCGCAGCGCCTGTCGGCGTCGTGGTCGTCGTCTTCGCCGTCGTCAGCCACTGAATGAACCCTGTCTGTATGCTCGCGCGGTGCGGGCCAGACAGCCTTGCAGTTGCACGAACCGGTGCGCCTGTTCTTTAGCAGCTAGTGGTAGGCCTGATGGTTGACGGCTCGACGGACGTCTACGCTGGGCCGAGAGGCAGACGACTACTCCTGCTCTTCAGTCTTCAGTGGCCACGGTTCTGTTTCTGTAGCTAAGGTGGTCTGAACAGAGAGGACGCATCGTGGGCATTTGAGACGCTGGGCCAGCGAGTCGCCGCCGTAGAATCCAGCTTTTGCGGTTCAACTTGTGGTCTCGCTTTTACAATCCACGTAGCCACGCCTAAATTATGGAATCGCCTCACTGGCTTCTACGAGCTTGTGTGATTCATCCACTACGATCTAGGGATTGTGCAAAAGGCTAGATTTTTACGGTCCATGTTTTGACAGTCTAGATTTCAATGGTCCACAACATACGTACATTCTAGTTTCCACAATTTAGGGTGGATTCAAATAAGGACCATTGAAACTTTAGTGTTCTTTGGGATCGGAATTGTTCCTCTTATAAGGTTTTTCGAAACCTTTATCAAAAGAACACTAAGAGTTTTCACTATATTTTTAGGAGAGAATTGACCCAAATTTTAGGGAAATGCTAACATGTCTATACCCAAACTAAAAAAAAAAAGCACACAACTAAACAAACATCTACATCTAACACGGTCAACTGAACCGGAGCTCCTCCAACGACTATGACCCGTTTGGTAGAGCCTCGACTCCTAAAAGGGCTCCAGCTCGTGGAGCAGCTTCTCTGGTGAAGGTGAAGTTGTTTTGAAGAAAAACAACAGCTCTAGTGGTAGTTTGGTAATAATTTTGTATTTGGTTTGTAAGAGCTTCTCTAATGGTGTTTATAAAGTGACTCATGGGATTGTTTTAATTGGCATGAGTCGATGCATGCACCACTACAGCAAACCGATATATGGAGTGTGTCAGGAACCGGCCACCAAACATGAGCCGATTCATACCAATTAAAAGTAGTATTCATGAGAAAAGGAGAAAGAAGAAAGGGACGGAAAGCACCATTGCTCGTGCAAGTATCCGGCTTAGGAGAACAAAACGAATTTTTATTTGATTGGCCCAGAGGAAGAGTGGACGTACTGGAGATTAAACGGAATTCCTGTCGCGGGCGTACATGGCCTCGGTGAGTCGACCCACCACTACGCATGCCCTAAGCAGGAGCTGAGAAAAGTCACTTTTATCGGTTCTCTTCAGTTAAAAACGGCTAGGGCTCCTCAAAGTTCCTTGCAAGGAGCCATTTTTTAGATGGATGTTTGGCAATGCTCTTTACAAGAAGACGCAAGAAGCCGAAGCCAGTGCCGAAGCCCTGCCAAATATAGCATACGATCCTTTACAAGGTAAAAGAAAACAAAACTCAATTGATAGAAAACAATCCACAACTACAAACCAGGTAGACACCAAAGAATAGAAAGTACTATCTTACATGAGAATAGAGCAACTACTTTCAATTACGAAAACTTAATCCCTTATATATTTAGTTAATGGGGATTCAGAAAACCGAATTCTAGAGTGCATGGGATGTGTGATGCACCAGTTTGAAAAGGTTTCACCCCTTTATATGTTAGACCCACGTGATAGTGGAAAAAAGTTATCGCCTTCGTCTTGTCTTTCTTGTGTCTCTTCTCTCCTAGCCTCCCCCTCTCCCCTAGGTGCCACTAAAACCCATCTTACCTGCCTAGCTTGCAGCACGGTGGCTCCCACACGTGTCCGCCGCCCGCCTGCCCTGCTCGTCTTCACAACTTTGGATGCTGTGGCGGGAGCTGTTTGCCTGCCTAATAGTGGCGGATTGACGAACTGTTCGGCCGATGGTTTCTACGGCTGATAAGTCGACTGATGCTGTTTTGTTGTGAGAGAAAAACACTGTACCATGGCTGATAAGTTATAACGAATAGGGCGTGAGTTTGTCAACACAAAAAAAGTTTGGTGGCGGCAGTGTCCAGTCGTTGGGGTAGAAGGGGGATTGAAGCAATCACCCCCTTTTGTTTGAGGACTTGAGAAATAAATTTAGGGAGAAAAAACGAGAAAGGAGATCCGTTGGAGCATATTTTTTGACAGTTTTTTTTAGAGAAAATGGATTGTTTTTCTCAGTTCAATGGAGATGCTCTTACTAGAGGCAATTTAGTTGATATCCATATTCTTGTGTAAACGCTTCAGATTTAGGTTCTCCCAACAAAATGTTCCGTGTGATGAATCAAAATCATTTTTAAAATTTGACTGTTAGGCTGGATTTTGATTTCCAAATAAATATTTTCTTATGAAAAATCATATAAATTAAGATATGCTTCAAAAAGTTTTGAATTTTTTTAGGCGAAGAACAACTTAAAAACAACCGATTTTAACGTGTTGTATTTTAAAAGGACTAATCTATCTATACCTAGGCTCTTTTTTTTTGTCCATCCATTTGTTTGATCCGTCTGCCTTTAATTACCGGACGATAGAGAGTTTTTTCTTTCGTATCTAGACTTATATATATAACTCGTGGTCATACGAGTTAGAATAACTCTTGTCCAGCATGAGGCAGAGTCCGATTCTAAAAACATATTGGGTCCGTGCTCATATGTGTTAGAATAACTCACGTCCAACGATGATACAGAGAGGTAAAATTTCTCAAACCCCCCCCCCCCCCCCCCCCCCCCCCCCCCCCCCTCATTTTGGTTTCTCTCCTCCTTAATTTTGGTCCGGCCCTTGGGTAAATTGTCCCGGCAAAACACGGCCATCTATGCATGCCCAGAATATGACGAGATGTGTCCTATTTTGTGTCCTATTCGGCAGAGGAATACGAACATGACCCGCACATCCATATATAAAAACGTTGCCGGGCCCTCCGTGGTTTTCAATTTGTGCATCCCATGCAGTAGTATATATGTACTGCACACGTAAGTGGCCAAGACAACGTCGTACCAAGCTCCAGCCGCAATGTCGAGGTCTCGTCGTCGTACCAAGCTCCACAACGACGAGGAGGAGGACGGCAGCGCGTCGTCGACCAAGTTCACCGAGACAGCCACTGGGTGGCACGTGCTCAAGGTCGAGAGCTACTGCCAAATCAGTGGTCTCGGCGTCGCCAGGCGCCTGAAATCATGCCCGTTCGTCGTCGGAGGGCACGCCTGGTGCATCGTCTACTTCCCCGATGGTGTCACCGAGGACGCCGCCGACTGCATCTCTTTTGCCCTACGTCTTTGAAGATCGCTGTGCCGGGACCTGGAGAGAGGCCGTCAGCCTGCTCGGCGTGGCCAGAGGTCCGGCGCCATCTCTCATCGTATCATGTGGTGTATGGACCTTCTCGAGAATAGGCCAGTCATGTTGCCACGCACGGTTCATGGAGCGGAAGGAATTTGAGTCGTCCTACGTGAAAGACGACAAGTTCTGCATAATTAAGGTCCGACGTGACAGTCCTGTCGGTAGGTGCGCCGCGCCGCCGGACCTACGCCGGCAATTCGGCGATCTCCTCACCAGCGGGGATTGGGCGGACGTGACGCTAGACGTCGGCGGCGAAGGTTATGTTTTTTCCTAATATGTTTTTTCTCTAATCTATATCTAATATTAAATTTATACTTAATTTTTTATTTATTCTTTTTGTCCATCTCTCCCTAATATACGGAGGTCGACATATATATACAGTAGAAAACAAAAGTTCTGATATCAGTATGAGTAATTTGTTTTTTGCCTAACGACTGAGAAAAAAATATTAAGATTGTATTTTTTCCAGTAACATTAGATAGCTCTTTTATCCCGTTGCAACGCACGAGCATATTTACTAGTATTTAATAATAAATATTTTTAATAATAAAGAGACAAAATTTCTCTCCATTTATTTTTTTATCCGTCTATTTTTTTCCTCTAGCCCTCCTAAACTAACTAGGTGAATATACGTGCAAACTATACCCTCTTCTCTTATAAGATACCTCTGCGGCTCTGCCCTTCATGCGAAGCACAGTCGGCACGGTCGCCTCTAGAGTTCGCGTCCGACTCCAATTCCAAACGCAAACACAGAGGAAAGCATGCCTCTAGAGTTCGAGTCCAAAACCGATTCTAAAAGGCAGAGGAAAGCGTTTTTGGTCTGCCAAAATTTTTCTTTTTTTTTTCTTTTCTTCTGCCTCCTTCTCCCGCGTGCCTTTTGACACTCCGGTTTCCTCTGCGTTTTGGTCCGCGCTGGTTCCGTCCACGTTGTGCCTTGTGCATGCGGTGGAGATTTGAGATGAAGATAAGGCTGGTAGGGAGAAAAGGGTGAAGGAATAGCCATTCTGATTAGGAGGCCAGACCGTCTCGCTCGTCTCTCCCTGACCCCGTTCCGCCGCCGATTCCACCGGTTCCCATCCACTCCGGTGGCCTCGTCGGCGTTGGAGAGAACGGGGAACCGGGGGGAATCGACGGCGGGTGTTCTCTTATCTATTAGTCTAGATTAGGTAGGTTAGGGTTAGGTTTTGCTCACCGCTCCTGTTGTCGGCGTCCGGCGACGATGACCACCTGCGGCCTTCTCCACCATCGGGGCTTGCGCGTCTTTGGCCTTGCTTCCTCTCCACCTCTGTTGGCCCTGGCCGACGGGAGGGAACGGGGCGTGTCGGACGTGCGGTGCTTCCCCGACGATAGCGCGCGTGGTGGTGGCGATGCGGCCTCCTTGGTGGTCCAGCTGCCTAGGCTGGGGCTCAGGAGGCTGGATCCAGGCCCGGCCCTGGGGGCGGGCGAGAGGGGCAGCCGCCCTGGGCCCCGAGCCGTAAGGGCCCCAACCCTGTATGTATACGGTGTAGGTGTATACTGTGTAGGAGTAGTATTTTGGAGTTTAGCTGAAGTACCACAGATTACGGGTGACGTATGAGTGTATTGCTGTTACAAGAGTGCAACGTGTTGTGCTGTATGAGAGGCCTAAAGGCCAAGAGTGCAACCTGTGCATCAATTCTCTCTCTGTTTTTTTTTGCCATGCGGCTGTAGGGATGCTCATTATAACAGTATGCCTTGTAGGGTATATATGCATTGTGCTAGTTTTCAATTATTAAATGTATTTTAAAAATTTCAGCACATGTCTTCTACTCCCCCACCAACGAAAGAATGCAATTATGGTATCTGTGCCAGTCAATCAAGCTCAAGTTTGACCAAGATAGTAAATAATATTAACATTTATGTCTTTAAATAAATTTATTATGAAAATATATATTTCTATAACTAGTCTAATGACACTTATTTTGTATCATGAATGTTTGTACTTTTTTATATAAATTTAGTCAAAGTTTATGTTGTTTGTACTTATTTTGGGATGGAGGGAGTATGTGACAAGATAATTTTTTTTGAAAATAGGTAATGCATGCTAGGTAACTATTCTTAGCTTAGCATTCAAACTAATACAAGCGATAACAGATGTACATATGTTATAAGGGGCCTCAATTTTTAGTGTTGCCCTGGGCCACCAAAATCTCATGGCCGGCCCTGGCTGGATCTGCTCGTCTTCATCATCGGGCTTCGGTGAGTGGCTTCGAGCTTGTGTGTCCCGGTGATGGTCTCCTGGATGTCGCCTAGGGTTCGGTGTCCTTTTGCAGTTTTGCGCATCTTTGGCGGTGGTGGCGGCATGGTCGACGCTACCTTCGGCGGTGGCCGTTGGGGCCTACTTCTTCTTGTAGGTGATGCTACTGGCGTCGTTGACGGGAAGGTGTCCTTTGCCCTTCATGGCAGCATGAGGTACGTGTGTCCTGGCTGTGATGGGGAGAAGGCAGCTCCATGGCAGCTTCTTGGAATAAATCTTTCCCGGATTTCTGTCTGCCTCGGCGTTCGTTGCTCCTTCGACGTCGGTGAATCCGTGGAGGTCCTGCTTGGGCCTTGTATAGGAGTTCGATGTCGTTCCTGGCTTCGAGCGTTTGTTCGGGCAGCAACGACGGTATGGAGGATGTCCTGCTTCGGTGCAAGGTTTGTGGTTGCTGGTGGTCGACCGTTCGAGCTTTTTCCGGCCATCGAGGCTGGAGGCGTGAGGTTCCGGGTTCGGGGATGTCCGGGGTTCAAACCCGGCCGACATGCCGCAAAGGACAAGGTCTCGTCTCTGGAGGGCGACTTAATCGGTTCTCAAAGCAGCTGGACTGCGATGTTGCATCCTCGAATCCAGGTGATGTCTTGTCGGCGCTGCGGTGGCGGCGGACTGAAGCGGTTTGGGTTGGAAAAGAGCGCAAGGACTTCAACGGATTTAGGGCGTGTTTGGTTTCAAGTTTAACTTCCATCACATCAATGTTCTCTCAAATGCATGGAGTACTAAATGTAGACTAATTCCATGCATGTCGGCACAGATTAGGAGTAATTTACGAGACGAATCTATTAAGCTTAATTAGTCCAAGATTAAAATTTTTTTGTCAAATAAGACGAAAGTGCTACAGTATTTGTTAAACTTTAACTCCTCAAACCAAACACCCCTTAGTTTCTTGTTGTTGCGAGGTCTGTTGTGCTTTTGTACCGGAACAGTGGTACCTTCTGTGCCCTCCTGAGCTGTACCTGTACTTGTACTCGTACATCTTTACTTAATACAGGTATGGTTGTCGCAAAAAAAGAGAAAAGGGTGAAAAGTAAAATAAGTAAGAAAAAATTGAAGGAAGAAAAAAAATAATATTATATAATATTACTGTTTTAACAAATGAGATAAACTATTTTATCAAAAAAAAAATTAAATAGCTCTAGCTTTCCCAGCGGAGCTGCTTCACCAGCTGAATAAAAAAAATTCTACTTCCATGAAGCAGAGTTGCACTAAACACACCCTAAAAACGAAGGAAAGAGCCACGTGGTTCTTGTTTGGTAGAAAGCTGTGGCAGATTCCATTAGGAGCAGGGCATGTGGTATCCATGTCGTAGAATGACGGCGTAGGCGCAGCACGTGGATCAACCGATCAAGAGAAAGCAGCAGGCGTATGTTGGTTGTCCAACGTGCTTGGCGCATGGTGAGACGAATAAGAAAAATATTAATAAGATAAGGGTTGTGTGACCTCATATTACACTAATTAGGGTATTCACAATGCAAAACTCTATCATAGAGTCTAATACTATTTATTACACTTTATTTATGGTATTTTGCTGATGTGGCAACATATTTATTGAAGAAAGAGGGAGAAAAAACAAGACTCAAAGTCTTATTTAGACTCTAAGTCCACAATATTCGAGGTAATAAATAATTTTAGACTCTACGATAGAGTCTGCATTGTGAGTGTCATTAACCATCACTGATAGCTTAATACAAGCCCGGTTTATTTGAGCTGGATTTGCCTTTTTGTAATACATACATATATGCCCGTACGTTGCACGAGGTTTATGATTTCTTCTTTGACTGAACCTCAGTAATCGGAGGACTTCAATTGGTATCGAAACAGAAAGAACGCGGATGCCTAAGCTTTGAGTAGAGGATGATTCATATCGGACACGAACGTCTGAATAAGGATCGATATTTGATATTACCGGTAGATGATGAGTCTTTTTAGGAGTAGAGATATAAAAATTGTTAAGGAAATTTCACTCAGTTTCACTTACATGTACTTCAACGTGTTACACACAGTGTTGTTTTTATCATATTTAAGACACGCGTCCAATATTTTTTTTTGATTGTAATGGCATCTCGGTTCATCATCCCGTTCTATCGTTCCTCCACGGCCCATCTCATTTTCATTTCTGTCATGGTAAGACCCTCAATTATAGTTTAGCTATGAAACTTTCATTGGCGATGAGCCTAAAGCTTGTGCGCGTCACTAACTATTTGGGTCTTGTTTGGATTCTCTGTGCTAAATTGTAGCCTAGGGCTAAAGATTAGTCTTTAGAACAAAGGGGCTAAAGATTAGTCTATGGGGATATTTGGATCAGGGGCTAAAGATTAGCCTCTTAACCTATAATGACTCATTTGCCCCTAATTTATTACCTATGTATAGCCATGCGTCGGGGTGTGTGGAGGTTAATATGAGTCTTTTGCCCAACAAAATCACTTTTAGCCCTCTTTAGCCCATCTTGGAGGGGCTAATGGAAAATGGGTGGACTCAAGTTTAGCCCCTATGTTTAGCCCTCCTGTTTGGATTCACAGAAGGCTAAAAGTGACTAAAAAAGATGGGTTAAACTTTAGTCCCATGGATCCAAACAGGGTCTGAGTACGCAAGATGTGTCGCTGCTTTTCGGCTTTTTTATGTGCAAAGGGTTAATACTTTATACTGCACCTACATTTACGATGAACAGTCATTTAATTGAGATAAAGTTGCCCGATTAAACCTAATAAAGATAGCTAACTCTAAAGACATCTAGTTACAACACACGGACATATTTGGTAGTAATAACTAAAAAAAAGTATGACCACCATTGTGAAAGGGGAGAGACGAATCCAACCTCCAGTTGATTTGAACTCCAACAAAGGAAGCGCGAACGTTCTGGCGCCGAATCTCTCGATTAACATTGCCTTCGGCACAGATTCTTGCTATTCTCTTGAGAAACGGATCCGTTCTAGCTATCCAAATGACCAGTAAGTGATGTGCCAAAGCACTGGATCTTGTAAACGAAATCTTGATAAGCCTGAAAAATATATCCATTTTCAGTTTCAGTGAACTTCAAATCTTAATATTGGTTTTTTTAACTACTACTACTTAGTGGCATTCTCAGTTTTCCTTTGAAAAATCATTACAACACTTAGTTCTCGAAGTCCTCGTCTAGTGTGAAAGCAGCAAGAATGTAAGGAGATGTCATAGTTTGGGCCGGACCTGGCTTAATCACATAAAGGAGCCCATGTAAAGCAGACCCAGCCCAGGGAGTCAACTGGCCCTCTTCTTCTCTGGATAGCTGACATTTTCAGCAAACTGAGGCCCAATAGCATACGAGCCCATCCACACCGATCCAACCGTCCGCCGCAACAACGCACATCCTAGCCGTCCATCCGATCAGTCTCTCCTGGCTAGGGTTTTAGCCCGTATAAGAGCCCCCTCGCCACCCCGGAACCCCGCCCCCCGCCGCCTCTCGCCTCCGCCCGCTCGCTTCCTCCGCATCTCGGTGCGCTCCGATCAGAAGGTGACTGCCGCCTCCTCGTCGGCGAAAGACTCCCGCTGGTTTCCTTGTTCCTTTGCTCGTTGTTTGTTCGTCGCCTCACGTCTGCGTGTTTGCTGTTGCTTGTCGGTGATCCGTGACGGAGAGCAGAGATGGCGGTGCCGCTGCTGACGAAGAAGATCGTGAAGAAGCGGGTCAAGCAGTTCAAGAGGCCCCACCTCGACCGCTACAAGTGCCTTAAGGTTTGAATCTTCACCCTTTTTCACCTCTGGAATGGACTGTATTCTTGGAGTTCGAGGCCGGATCTGTGTGCTCGATAGTTTGGGAGCAGCGATATTGTTGAGTTGCTTTGTGATTAGCTTAACACATGATGTATGGATACAGTATATGTCCCGAGGATTTGTTCCGTATGATTACGTGCGTGGTTTAATTGTCTATAGATCTGCCCTGTTAATATTTGTAATTGGAAGCTACATGCGCTGTTTTAATCGTACCTAGATCCGAACGGCTTGTCTTTGTAATTGGTAGATATAGTTTTCTGCAATGGCATGTTGATGCTTGGTGACAGCAAATTTGTGTTATCTAGACTACAAGTCTTGAAACTGAAGCACTTGGACATTGGTTTCTATTGGGCTCATCTACTAGTACAGTTAACCATGGTTGCATAAATGTGAATTTTGTAACAGCACCTTTATGAAAGTGGTATCATTTGTAAATTTGTTTGATTGCACCAGTCAGTTATTGGTTTATGGTTTTCAGAGCGTGGTATATAGACACTACCACTACCAAATTGATCTTTCACTTAATACATAGTACTGTTATCTTGTGTCATATCACAGTGTTGTATTTTTATAATTATTAAGGTATTCTTCATTGGTAGTGGATATCATTTTGTTCTTTCTGTTTAGCTTATAGTTCTGTATTTTTATCACATGGAAGTTCAATTGTTTTCATGTTTGAACTCAAATTTGAAGCTGGTTTGCTTATTATCTGGATGGCTCTATACTCTTTTTACCACAACTTAGGTTCTTGTGTTAGTATCTCTTATATGCTTCTTCTGATGCATGGTTAGTCAAATTGTGAAAACGTTGTAGTTTTTGGTAGAACATTATGGATTGGATTAGTTCTCTCATTTCGTCAATTTGTTTAGTATTTAGTATGCCAGTAACTTGCTGGCATCTCTTGAGAGTGATTTTTTTACCCCATATCTTTGTATTTATCTCCCTCCATAGACTATTTTTGACTTTTTGATTCTTTGTACAGCCAAGCTGGCGCAGGCCAAAGGGTATTGACTCCCGCGTCAGGAGGAAGTTCAAGGGATGCACCTTGATGCCCAACATTGGTTACGGCTCTGACAAGGCAACCAGGCACTACCTCCCTAACAAGTTCAAGAAGTTTGTGGTGCACAATGTTTCTGAGCTGGAGTTGCTCATGATGCACAACAGGTATTGATTTACATTTTCAAATCCTGGCGTTTGTCACTAACAGTGCCTTCTGATTTTGATCTGTTTGGTAGTATGTAATCCAGTTCCACCTGCAGTTTCGTTTACTGATGCAATACTACCTAACCTTTGCACACACAGGACCTACTGTGCTGAGATTGCCCACAACGTCTCCACCAAGAAGCGCAAGGAGATTGTGGAGCGTGCCGCGCAGCTTGACATTGTGGTCACCAACAGGCTCGCTAGGCTCCGCAGCCAGGAGGATGAGTAGTCTGGTTTCTTGTCATAACAACGTACTGGATCTTGTCATTCCCATCTGTAGGAAGCTATTATGTTTTGTGTCTTGTTAGTACTGAGAATACCAGTTATTCCTACCTTTTTGCTACCAGTAGCGACTTCTATGTGGCAGATTCTACTGTTATGTGATATCTATCTTAATTTTCTGCATTGCATGGTTTCATTGGTGCCTTACCTTTCATCCCGGTATTTGGTTGATAATGGCTTATTTTTAGCAAGGCTATGGTTTGGTAATGGCTAGAATGGTCATGTATATGTACCCAAGGGTTTGATGTTTGGTTGCATGAGAAGTTTCGCACATGCTTTTGGTTGCATGAGAAGTTTGGCACATGCTCGTATGCATTGTCGCAGCAACACAACTGTACAGCAGACATGCTCAAATGCAATGTCGCAGCAACCAAATAGCACTGTCGCAGGAACCGAAAACAGAAACATTTTTGCTAGCATTTGATAAAAGGAAACTCATAAAATTGGTTTCATGATTTTAAAACACTAGATAGTTATGAGTTTAGCCAGCTAAATCATATTTTAATTGTAGTTAAAAATATAAATATAATTCTAATGCTTACACATTTTAAGAAGGTGGAAAACATCCTAAGAAAGTTAGCAAAGTTTTTTTTTTCAATTTCTGGAGTTTATATGAAGTGTCTACCGGTGAGCCTCCTGAACCGACAGGTAGAAACTGATGCACCTTCCGCTCGGGGTCACAGGATGTAAACAATTCTGAGCACCTCCAATCTCCAGTAATCGATTTGGACATGGTTTGTTTTGCTTTTCTAGGAACGAGAGACCTTATTTTAAGTGTTGGATTCATCACACGTAAAGCTCGAGCTCATATACATAGGGATAGAGCTCTCGGAGAGATCAATAGAGAGCGGGGTGATGGAGAAGGCTTGGGATTTTTGTTTTTTTTTTTTGTATTACGGAGAAGGCTTGGGATGTTTCACCAGGTTGTGGGAAAGTTCCCACCTATAGAAGCTCGGACTGGGTGGGTGGGGGGGGGGGGGGGGGGGGGGGGGGGGGGGGGGGGGGGGGGGATCGGCCTTCGAGATTATTCATGATCCTGAGGTATACGACGAAGCTTAAAATATGTCAAGCTAATGGGTTCTTGTAGTAACCCACGTATTTTTGGAGGTTGAGGTTCATGTTTTTTTTGGGGTATCTCAAGATCGAAGGGTACATGAGGCAATGCAACAAATCACAAGTCTCCCCCCGAGTGCCCCCTGCGGACGACTCGGGGGCGTCTCGCCGGCCGGCCAGCACCACCCCGCATCCACCTCCTCTCCGGCCGCCGCCGCTGCCCTCCTGCGTGCGGCGGCGGCGGCCAGTGGCGTCCCGAAAAAAGGGCTCCATCGCGGCTCCCTCCCCTCTCCTTCCCCTCCACCACCTTGCCTTTCCAGTGACTTCTCTGGCGGCAGGACGACCCGGATCTTGGCCTCTCAGGTCTGGATCTTCCCTCTCCCTTGCCGGATGCTCAACGGGCGCGGTCGCCCGTGCTCGTGCTACTCGGTTCGCCTCGGCCGTGGGGGCGCCTGCCGCCCTTGGCTTCTCCGGCGGCCAGGTCGGCCGGCGGACTGGATCCGGGCGCCCCAGGGCCGGATCAGCTCTCCCCTTCGCCAGATCTGCGACGGGCGCGATGGCTCGTGCTCTTCACCTGAGGCCGCGCCGCGTGTGGTAGAGCCTGCATTGGGCACCCTCGACGGCGCGTGTGGGGCTGGTCTACACAGCGGGGCGGTACGGCTGGTTTCCTTGCCTGCGCTTGCGTGTGATGTGGTCACCTCCACCCTGGGGCTGGGGCGGTCAGCCTCCCCCGGCAACGACGCCAGCCTCCTGAAGCCATCCCGTGCGCTGTCGGTGGGCGGGGCCTGGCCGGCCAGACTTGGGGCTAGTGCGGCGGTGCTCTTGGGCCTCATCGTGAAGCGGCTGCAGTTCATGGGTTCCCGGCGAAAGCTCGGCCCAGTCTCTGCCGGGCGGGCGACGGTGACGCCTCAGGCGTCACAGACCTTCTTTGTAGGCGTCGCTTCTGAACCTCATGCTTCTGCGCCCACATGCCGGATTTTGGGCGAAAGCCCAGCCTTAGAAGCATCTAAGGCCAGCGACTATGGCGTCCAGGGTCGTGCCCTCGAGCGTCAATTCCTTCTTGTTGGCGTCGCTGAGGAATCTCGTATGGCCCGTCGCTTGCCCCCCGTTTGGTCGTCGCGTCCGTTGTTCTTGCCGTGCAGCGAGCTCCTGGAGAAGTCCCTTGCTGTGTCTGTGCGTTTCTTTTTTCTTCTGCAATAGTTTGTCCTACTGCACTTGATCTCGCCGGCGTCGTTCTAGCGGATTCTTTGCCGCTAGTGCCTTCTTCATTGACGGATGCTTTGCCGTCGTTGTTGCTGGCCCCTCTTTAGCAGATGCTTGGCTGCTGAGAGTGTCTTGGTCGCCCCCGCTGCGGATGCTTTGCCGTAGGGGGTGTCTTCTTCCCGGACGGATGTTTGCCCGTCTGTGGATCCCTGGCGGATGCTTTGTCGCCTTTGGCTCTTTGGCCACCTCTCTGGTAGATGCTTTGTTGTCGAGAGTGTGCTGGCCCGTTTCTTGGCGGATGCTTTGCCGCCGTGGTCGCTCGATTCGCTGGCGGATGCTTTGCTGCCGTTGCTGCTGCTTGCTCGTTCTCTGGGTGGATACTTTGCCACCACGGCTTGGTCTTTTGCGTAGAAAACCATTGCGTTCTTTTTATTGCAGGCACAGTGGCAGGTCTAGGGTGTTGAGGGCGGTCGCGCTCTCTCTCTCTCTCTTTGTATCTTTTTTTTATTGTTGTTGTTCCTATGTTTATCCCAGGTTACTCACTACTATCTTAGTGGTCTGTAATCTGTGCTATGAGGGTTCTCTCATAGCTGACTTGTAATTCACTCCTCTTAATGAGAAACGGGCTATATCCCCCGATGGAGAAAAAAGAAGAAGGGTACATGAAGAAGATGCAAGGTAGGGATTGGGCAAGTGACGGGCATGTGTTACTATTCCACCGGCGGTAGCTTTTGGTTTGGGCTTTCCACGGCCCAGCACTAGAAACAGCATTGGTCGATCTCCCCCCACAGGCTAGGAGGGCCCAAGCGAGCGTCGGCCCCCCATCCACCCCATACTCGGACCCACGACCCTCCTGTGCTCAGAGTCGTCACACAGTATACACTGCCTGCCGGCGCCACTGTTCCATGGCTGCCACAGCGAGCGCGTCGCTCGCACAGAGTGCCTGCGTGAGCGTGACCCATCGTACAGTGCCTGCCGCACCGAGGCTCCCTCTGCCTCTGGCCTCCCGCTGCAGCCTGGGCAGGCTCCAGTCCAATCCCTTTTTTTTCTGCACTGTTCTCGCTCGCAACCTTCGCCTCAAAGCTCAGGCCGGCCGGGCATGGAGATGAGATGAGGAGATCGTCTGCAACTACTACTACTAGTACCTCTGAACCGTGATTCTACTACAAGGCACAAAGAGACGACGATGTGACGATGCGACGGCATGCGACAACAGCAACGAGCCGACGCAGCATTACTTTATTACTGGGTAGGCTGGCTGTAGCTTCATTCTTTGCTCCTTTCACTTTCCTGTTGCTAGGACCCTACGGACGATTCCAACTTTAAAGCAACAGCTACTGGAGTACTTGTCAAATTACAAGTGGAATTCTCCGTCTCTCTCTCGTCTCAATCGATTTATTTATTTACTGTATATAAGTCCCTTGTCGTTGTATCCGTACGTCCACCGGGTTCGAGTCTCTTCGACTCGGTGCTTGTATCATCTAGAGCTAATTATCCTTCCACTTAGTGAAAACATGCCTCCCTAACGGCGAGCCATCTACAGTGACTTTGCCAATTTGAAAATCCCCCCGACCTCATAGTGAAATATGATGCGTAGCCCGACAAGCTAAGCATGGCCCATGGGCCATGGCTGCATTACGACGCACGGGCTTGTGCTGACCGAATCAAACCCAAAGCTGTTCCGAGCCTGACCGTAATGGCTCGATCGATTTTTTTTTTTTTGGTTTCTAAAATGAATCCAAGGCTTAAACGGACCCGCAAAATGCTCAATTCTGGGATGTTGTATGCATTCACGAAGTGAATATATATGAATAAATGTTAGGATTGTCTACCTGCAAACACACACAGTGGATATGTGCTCATGTGTGATAAGTGATGAATGATTGTCAAGAGGTGATCGAGCTTTGGTTCACGGTGTATGAGACTAACCATGGCGTGGGTGGGGGTGTTGTACAACATGTCTCTTGTCCTGTGATGTACACGTGTTGAGCGTGTTGAGACGATCGACGACAATAGAGAAGGTCAGCAAGTTCGTGTTGATGGTCTGGGATCGGTGAAGGACGGACGTGTAGGCATGGACTGAGGGCCAGAGGACGGACCGCGGATAACTAGCACTTGACAACATCGACAAAGCAAGTGTACATGAGAAAACGACGTAGACGGTGTTGACCAAGTCAAGATGACGATTGACCAAGTCAAGCGAGGGCGCGAGGACTTGATGATTGAATGGTTGAGGACCAGCGGTGACACGCGTCGAGATCTTGCAGGAAGTGTAACAGATACTCAACTCTAGCTGGGTTTGGCAGTTTTGGCCACAAAACTACGCATGGTGGTGTGGATTTGCCTGGTTTGGGCCTAAAAATCCGGGAGGATCTCGTGGCGGCACTGGAGAGCTTGCATCGAGGCGACGCGTCTTCGTGAAGGGGTCGCGTTCGTCCGGTATTCAAAACTCAACTTGTACATTATGCCCCTGGGCTTAAGTAGTTCAATGAAATATTTAAGGGTAGACTTGAGTGAAGATCCGCAGACAGAGAGAGTGGCTTCAGTTATGAGCTTTCCAGTCTCTTTAAGGCTAGCCAGAGTCAGTAATGTTGAGCAGAGATCCGCAGTCAGAGGTGTTTTCCTGTTTGAGGGTCTGTTTGGAACGCAGGATTTTTTCCCCTGTTCCAACGTTTTTCCTATGAAATTGAACTGATTCCTATAAAATTTCTATGTGATTTTTGTGAAATTCCTGCGTTCCAAATAGACCCTGAGTGGGCGGATGTCTCTTATGCCTTCTTCCCTTCGGGCCTCTCATTTTTTAGTTCTCTTGAATTTCTTATTTCTGATTTTTTCCATTTGGTTTGGTGGGATCAATATGTGCTTATGACATGTGAGGAATATGTCTGCCACCAATCTAGCAGATTCCTCATGAGCACTCAAATTAGAGCTTTGAAGGAAAAATTGGGAAAACCTTGGTCCGGAGCTGAGTTTTTTTTTATCTGCTTTGATTCTAAAGGATTTGGAAGTTGATTTTGGGAAAAGGATCACAATACCCTCAACAACTTATCTGCAAAATTTGAGGTCATCGGAGTTCATATACATCGTTTTTGGCTTTTGGAAAGATTGTCTCGGGCTGTTGGAGCAGTAAAACCGGCTAAGGGTGTGTTTAGTTGGTGAAAAGTAGATGAAAAATTACTGTAACACATTTCGTTTTTATTTCACAAATATTATCCAACCATCAAATAACTAGACTCAAAAGATTCGTCTCGCAAAAACCAGATAAACTTAGCAATTAGTTATTTTTTATCTATATTTAATACTCTATGCGTTTAAATATTTGATGTGATAGGTGGAAGAGAAAATATTTTGGGTTTACGGAAGTGAACGAGGTAAGCCGACTCTCCCACCCGGCCGGTTCCTCCAAGGATTACATTCCAGGGAGGTGTTGCCAACGTGCGCGTCTTTTAACTGTTTTGGCTTTTAGTCTTTTCCGAACGTGGCGCAATCAACCAGCACCCGGCGGGGCCTCGATTTTTTTCGTGGCAGTAACTTTGTAGCACGTACGATACGAGTAGTAGGCAGTGTTTACTTCCTTCAAAATTCTAAAATTTTTATAAGATTTTCTGTCACGTCGAATCTTTGACACATGCATAGAGTATTAAATGTAGGTAAAAAAATAACTAATTGCACAGTTTGTCTGTAAATGTCGAGACGAATCTTTTGAGCCTAACTAGTCCATGATTGGATAAATTTTACCAAATAACAACGAAAAGTGCTACAGGTAGTGTTTAGATGGTGTAAAAGTTGGTGTAAAGTTCCTGTAGCACTTTTCGTTGTTATTTGGTAAAATTTATCCAATTATGGACTAACTAGGCTCAAAAGATTCGTCTCGACATTTACAGACAAACTGTGCAATTAGTTATTTTTTACCTACATTTAATGTTCTATATATGCGTCTAAAGATTTGATGTGACGGAGAATCTTGTAAAATTTTTGGAAGTTTGAAGGAATCTAAACACTGCCACTACCTTAAAAAAAACTTTAACCCACGCCGCGCCAGCGCCGTCCTCTCAGCTTTTTTTCCCAGGGCTGGAGTTGACGTCTGCGGCCGCCGCGGCGAAGGATTCGTCCGCGTCGCAGCGTACGGGCCGCACCAGCACGGGCACGACAGCGGGGCCGCGTCCAACAGAACCTACTGCGTCTGTCCCGTGCCACGGCATGTTCCTAGTCCTTCCTAGCGGCCGGCCGCCCTAAAGACGCTGGTAACGCCGCCGTCACTGCATTGCATGCACTCGCCGTCGTAGCACTCGCGCATGCATTCACGCCGCCGTGCCTGCCGGGGGATCGACGGTAGTACAGCACGAACAAGGCCAGCCTAGCTACTTACCTCCTGCCACGGTGGCACTGCTATACTGAACCGTTTGGGTAAGGCAGCATGCAGTGTAATTGTTCTTAGCATAACATTGTTCAAGTGTATGTCCGCCTTCAAGATACGTGCTCGCAATCCAGTGTTCACGCTGGTGAGAATAACACGAGTTGTTAGGACGGAATATGAGGAATAACACGCGTCGAGAACGAATCTGTAACGATTTTACAGCACTATTTAAGCTTACTTGTGCAGAAATAACGGTGAGCTGATGAGGTCCAAGAGAGAGAGAGCCTGTCCGACAGAAGAACCGGAAAGTAAGCGCCGAGAAGGTTAGAAATACTCCAGCAGCAATGATTGACCTACTACCCCAGGTCAGGAATGGAACATCTACGACGCATCTCAAGCTACCCCTTCTTGTTGATATTTTTCTATTACGTCCAGATCCACCAAACTTATGCTGTAAGTTGAGATCCAACAACTATGCATGCAAAACTAATCAAATAATCACCCTACCTAGTTTAATTCCTAGACGAACACCGCTACCGGAAACGGAGATGTACCCATCCGACGTGGTGACAGCGTGGCTCTCGATCGTCCACTCACGGACACACACGGTGTTAGTTTAAACGAACTAAACGGTAATTGAATAGATAAACAACCAATTAAACGGACACGGCAAGCCACTATATAATGTTTACACTGCATGTAAACGAGCTAGACGAATACCGCCACTGGAAGTGGAGATGTACCCATCCAACGAGGTGACGGCGTGGCGCTGCTCCACTTAGCCCCGTACATTAGAACAAGTGGGGCAACTGTTCAGGGCCACCAAAATTACAGGGCCTCCACATTTACACTAAGTAGTAATTAGCAATAATTAATCCATGAATAGAAAAAAGATGCCACTAGACCTGCAATCACTAGTTTATAAATCGGAGTATTGGCCCGAAGTAAGGCCTATGGCCATCCACCGCGCCACCACCTACCATGGTACACATACCACTTTCATTCCAATTGTCTATTGTTCTATCTTAGATAGGAGACTAACCAATTAAATAATCTAAAAATTCACATTATAGTCAAGGGATTGGAGAGGAGCTTTGTTTATTTCATTGATCTAATTCATCATACCTTCTAGAAATAGGAGATATGATTCTGGCCATGAAAAGCACAAGAAGAAGTAAAGATTAGAAGTTAATTGTGGCTCAAACTCAAAGGGGTGCTCTTATATGTTGTGAAAGAATCTCAGTTTACTTCTTGAACTTTAGGGCCACATCGCACGTTTTGTTCAGGGTCCTCCAAATCATAGGTACGACCCTGCTCCACTCACTAACACACACTGTCTAAACGTTAAAATAAATTAAACGGTGATTAGATAGACAAATTACGAATTAAACAGACACGGCAAGCCAGTGTGTAGTGTTTACACTCTAGGTAAACGAGACAAACGGCTACGTAGGCGAACAGTGCTGACACGGCCCATGCATCAGCTGCCACGTAGGACGGAGCGGGCCGTGTCGCAACTGCTGCGTCGCTGCGCTGAGTATATATAAAAAATAAACTCGTTGTATTATTTGGCAAAAAAAAAAACGGAGCGAGGTTGGACGCCGGCCCATGGATTCCTCTTCCGTTCCTAGTTCCTGCAGCTGAAATGATTGAGCTCGACGAGGAAGACGATCGAGTTGAATATAATTCGGAAGAACCGACCCTAGCTAGGCCAAGGCCAAGGCCCATTTTTTCTGCATAGCTTATTGAATAAACAAGTACAGCTCCTTGTACTAAAGTAAGCCCTAATAGATGTCGCGGCAGTACTGCCTGCAAACCCAATCTACTCATTATTATTGCCCTATATTCCTACAAGATCTGTCCGTTCGTACTACGCTCGGGCCTTGGGGTGGTTAATACTGTCCCCGAGAGGTGATTACGAGTGTCCATCAAGTCCGCTCCCGTTGAGAGATTTATGGTCAAGAAGAACCGTGTCCGTGTGTGCATGCATGAGCAATTGGGCATGGCTCCACTCGCCTCACCTACTCCGATCCTCCAGCTTTTCTTTGGACGGGTAGTTGCTGAGAAAGCAGGCAGCAGGCACAATGCAGCAATGCGATGCGATGCAGTGCGAGACAGTCTTCGATGATGCTGGCGTGCAGCATAGCAGTAGCTAGCTGGCGGTGCAAGAATAACAAAGGCTGCAAGCAGATGAGCTGGTGGTAGAAATTCCGCCACACGGTTCTGTACTGTGCTGTGCGACACGGCGGCCGGATCGGCCATAATTCTTCTTCCGTCCTCGTCCATGGATCTCGAACCTGCCAGCCAATGACATGACACTGACAGCAACTTTCAAGCTTCAAGTTCTAGGTTGATTTGTGCAAATGCAGCTGAATGCATCGGCTTAGCTACTGTGTCTAAGGCTCTGAGCTTCGATTCTCTGTGCAATTTTGCCAAATCCATCAGTCTGATATCAGAGTATCAGACGCCGGCCATTCTTTTTTTCTCCTCTCCAGATGGTCATCAACTCATGATGAACATCATGAGTTTGGAAGTTCTGACCAACTAGGCTACTACTGCTGCAAATGAGAACACGGTTGCGGTTGAGGAGAGAGTTGTCTAGATTTTTATTCGGGATGCATATGCATGTGAGGAGGACCGTCGCAGCAGCATTCCCGAGGCGATTAATTAGAATAAATGGGGAGATTATTCAGAGATACATACGCCCGGCCAGGGATTAGCTAGAATAATAATGTTACCGAGAGGTCTGAGTCTGATTACAGAAAACCACTGATTGGCCTGGCAGCCAGATTATTCCATCTACTGTCAGTCGTCCATATGTTCTTCAGTCTGGATCTTCCTTGCGTCCGTTGACAAATTAAGAGATTGTAGTATGTATGTGATGCCTTGAGGGACAAATATTCAAATGCATACACACACCACTTGTGAGTTGTCAGGTTCTTTCCTTCTAGTTAGATCCGCGTATGAAACCATTCACAGCTTAAAACATGGTTTCAATGCGCAGTCCTGCCAATTTTAATAAAACGATCCTAAAACAAAGCCACTTCAAATCTGAAACATGTTGCAGTTGCAGGTCCGAAACCACAATTCTCATGGGCAAATATTGGAAGCTGATGTACTCCGTACATTAATTCCATTCATGGCAATGCAAGTTGGTATAGTAACGCAGCATCCTCCTGCCTTCCCAAATTCAGCTAACCTGTGCATTGCATTGAAGCCCCCATGGATGGACGCATGAATTCAGCTAGCTTGCGAGCTTGTGGCATCGACCTCGATCGGTCAGGCAAGCATGGGCCCCGGCCTGCATCGCCTCGCGTGTTTCCCGTTATGGAAGGGATCTCGGCCGCTCTCTGAATCTGAACACCATGCGAGCACGAGAACGTCGATGCCTTCAGCGAGGAGCCGAAGGATGAGCCAGAAATGGCGGTGGAATGTTAGGCAGCTCGAATTATCCCACGAGGGATAATCTTCCGATGGATTGGAGGATAGATGGGGGCCATGGACGACGTAGCGTAGGCGTAGCCTCTGCACAAGTCATCGGCTTATCGCCATTGCCCTGTTTGTGGTTTCTGGGTAAGCAGCAGTTAGGCAGCAGGCATCCAAAGCCCATCCATTTCCTCTCCTCTCCTCTCCTTCAGAAGCCGTATACCCTGAATGAAGCAAGCAGGGACTATTGCCTAATAGTGCCTAGTGCCCCGATTAGCGTGCATCAATGCCTGCCGCCTGTCGCCTACCGCTATGCATCCATCCATCCATATAATCTTGCATATGATTGCAACTTTTCATTTGGGGAATTCAGAGCGATGCATCATAAAGAAACAGAAAGGAGCAGTTCGGTATGTGCTAAGTGGCTAAGGGGTTGTTTAGTTGGTGAAAAAGTTTGGGTTCGGCTACTGTAGCACTTTTCGTTTTATTTGGCAATTTATGTCCAATCATGGACTAATTAGGCTCAAAAGATTTGTCTCGTGATTTACAACTAAACTGTGTAATTATTTTTTTCTTTCGTCTATATTTAGTACTCCATGCATGTGCCGCAAGATTTGATGTGACAGATACTGTAGCACTTTTTGGGTTTACTTTTCGTGAACTAAACAGGCTCTAAGTGCTATAGGTTTTAGGCACAGGAGCTTTCAGTGCGCACCCTACTTTTTTGTGTATTCATAAGGCATTTGTTAAAAAGAAACAGCGCGAATTACTCAAAATAGATGCAGCATCCTTTGCCACCTACACAAACACAAATTAAAAGCCGCATATGAGTTATGAGTTATCAAAGGAGCTTGGCCGTACCTAAGATCTAAGTAGGATAAGGTGCCGCCAAATTATCTTCCCAAGGTCTAGCAAAAGAACACTGGGCCTTGTTTAGATACATCTTAAAAGTTGAATTTTTTTCACTCTCTCTTCATCACATCAATCTTTGAATCCATGCATGAAGTAGTAAATGTACGTAAAAAAATAATTAATTACACAGTTTAGTTGGAAATCACGAGATGAATCTTTTGAGCCTAGTTGGTCCACAATTGGATAATATTTGTCAAATAAGACGAAAATGGTACTATTCATCGGGTTGAAATTTTTCTCAATCTAAACGTGGCCTGGATTGAAACCAGCAGGAACTCAACAAATGGACTTGATGCATCCATCGATCGCATTGATAGGGTGAAATGAAACTGCGTTGTCAACTTCAGGCAATGTTTTTTTTTTCCATCCATCACAATTGTCAGTCGACCTCATCATCCCCGTCAGTATCCTACCTGTATAGCCTTGCCGCAAATGCAAAAGTTCATAATATCCTTGACATCAATGACAAGGCCTCACTCTCCCAAGTGTCAATAATGTTGCCTCCGCCGTGCTACATTTGCATCGACTTCTTTTTTCCTTTTGGCCTTGTTTAGATGTTGGAATTGGGAGGAGAAGTTGGAATAGTGTAGGTCACGTCGTACTGTAGCAACTTTTGTTTTTATTTGGTAAAAATTGTCCAAACTTTGACTAATTAGGCTCAAAATGTTCGTCTCGCAAAGTACAACAAAACTGTGCAATTAGTTTTTAATTTCATCTACATTTAGTACTCCATGCATGTGCCGACATTTTGATGTGACGGGGAATCTTCTTTTTGCATAGTGAAATTTGGGGTTGGATTTGGGAACTGAACAAGGGCTTTATAATTTCGTGGCGATGAATTTGCGCGGTTGGATTTGCAAAGGTTTCGTATCGGACAAAACGTGATGGATTTCCAAGTCCGGCCTAAACAAACGTCGTCGTTCAGTGTCAAGGCGACAAATTTCAGTAGCCCTGTCCTCTGCTCCTCTTTCCCCTCGAAGTTGAAGGGAAAAAAAAAGAAGTGTGCACATAAGAAATGTTTTTAAAATCCATCACGTAGGCTAAGATTGATAGCGATCGCGGTAGGATAATTAGTCATCGTCTATCAATTAACATCAATCTTGTATTTTTGCACTCTATATGTAATGGTAAACATGTCCGCACGTTAACAGGATATACATCACATTGTGTAGTAAAATCTATAACTAGCTATGTATATTAGCATTTAATTGATCTTAGCCCAGCCTCATTTTAATTAAATTCTAAGGCTCATAATAAATGATGGTTTCTATAAAAGATTAATCTAAGGGAGCCGACTCGCTCTTTGCACGGGTGGCATAGGAGATATGTATCAGCCTGTTCGCTTGGGCTGATCTGGCTGGCCGAAAGTATAGCCTGTTCGCTTGATATTATCAGACAAATCAGCCAGGCAGCCAGCAGTGCTTTTCTCTCACAAAAAACCAGCCAGCAGTACTTTCAGTCAGGAAAGAGCAAAACACCAGATGCTTTTGCAATTCCTTGGGCACAGTCCTGGAACTCCTTGCCATGATTCAACATCACACGAACCCATGGACTGATGCAAGAGCACAGAAACTATTCGTGAGTAATAGCCTTAAGAACAGTATGCTAGGGAGGAATGAGCGCTTTGTAACACCATATGTCCTCCTAAGCGCGTCGCGTGTGTACGGGCGTTGTTGTATTTGTAAACTTTTCTTGATCTTAATACAAAAATACGTAAACCTTTTACGCATTCGAGAAAAATAAAATAAAAGATTAATCTCGTATAGTAAGTTGCCTCAGCTTAAATAGCTGCCTATTGTTTATATATACTGTGAGGTTAGTTAAAAAAGGGTGAAAGATTAGCCATATGGTCGGTAAAGTTTTGCAATTCAGACTACGTGAGAGATGACGAACTAAGACGAACGATGGGAGCGAAAAGAATCCAAGTGCTAAGAAAAATGATGGGAGTGAGGGACGGACATAAGAGACAATTTTTTTTTGCGAAAACGTAAGAGACAAATTTTAGTATTTAATATTATTTATTATTTAATACTAGGTATAGATATTATTTTTTTATATTGATAAAGAGTTTAACAATGTACTCCCTCCGTCCCTATATGTACGTCGTCCGGGAAACGTGTTTGTGAAGGAAATACGGTTTTGTAGAGATAAATATTTAGGGACAGAGTGAATGAGTACAGAGATGAAATCATTACTACATCGGAGGAAGTACCCGTTACCGACTTACCGTGCCGCCGTGCCGGCGGGACAGTGAGTGCAGTGGGTAGTGGCGTGGCGCAGCCTGAAAACTGAAAAGGCAGCCTCCTCCCGATCCCAAGTCTCTCGAGGGTTGTTTAGTTGGTGAAAAAGTTTAGGTTCGGCTACTGTAACACTTTTCGTTTTTATTTGACAATTTATGTCCAATCATGGACTAATTAGGCTCAAAAGATTTGTCTCGTGATTTACAACTAAACTGTGTAATTAGTTTTTTCTTTCGTCTACATTTAGTACTCCATGCATATGCCGCAATATTTGATGTGATAGGTACTGTAGCACGTTTTGGGTTTGCTTTTTGGGTTGGTGATGCAACTAAACAGGCTCCAAAAAGGTTTCCACTTCCAGCTGCAGCGGAGCATCACCGGTTCAGAGTTCACCACCACGCCTTTGACCTCCAGCCCATAGCCCAATCCCCCAACAAGCATCCTTCCCCATTTAAATCCGCCCCTCTGCTCCCGATTCGCCACCTAAAGGAGGCGTCTTTCCCCAAATCCACCAGCCACCACCGAGAAACAAACGCAGGCAAGCCGCTCGCTCGCTCCTCGTCCTCGGGCGGCGCTCCGGCCAGTCTAGTCTAGTCCACTCTCTTGCGGCCGCGATGGAGGGCAGCAGAGCCGGCGCCGGCGACTACATTGCCAGCCTGCTGAGCTCGTCGCCGAGGCTCGACTTCGGCGTGCTCGGCGCCGACGGCGGCGGTGGAGAGGAGGAGGACTGCCTCGACAAGTTCTGCGGCGACCCGGGGTTCGCGGCGCGCGCGGCGCGGCTGTCCAGCTTCAGCGGGCAGCGATTCCCCGGCGCCGCGAGCCTCTTCGGGCTGCCCCCGCCGGTGCCCGCCGCGAGCGGCGGCGGCGGAGGCGGCGAGTTCGCTGGCTCCCGGGAGGCGTCGTCGGTGTCCGACCCGGCGTCCGCGATGAAGGACGCCAATGCCAAGAAGCGGAAGGCGCCCGCGGCGGCCAAAGGCAAAGGCAAGGAGTCCTCTGTCCAGGTGCGTGAGCTTTGTCTCTGCTTGAACTCGAACTCGAATTGCTGCCCAGGACACCTCGCTCCTGTCCCGCGTCTGGCGTCACTGACGCCGAAATTTCCTTGTGGCCATCCAGGCAGGGGAGCAGAAGGATCCGGACGCCAAGAGGTGCAAGACGGAGGGGGGCGAGGGGAGCCCCGTGAAGCCCAAGTCGGAGCAGGCCGGGAGCGACAGCTCCGTCGAGGACGGCGGGCAGAACCAGAAGCCGCCGGGCAAGGGGAAGAATGCGAAGCCGGTGGAGCCCCCCAAGGACTACGTCCATGTCCGGGCCAGGAGAGGGCAGGCTACTGACAGCCACAGCCTCGCAGAGAGGGTATAGTAACTCTGATCACTTCGCTGATGTGCTCTGCTCCCACCACCCACCTTGCCAAATTCCATCTCTGAGTGTTGCTGAACCGTGTTATGTCTTATAACAGGTGAGAAGAGAGAGGATCAGCCAGAGGATGAAGGTTCTTCAGGACCTGGTGCCAGGATGCAACAAGGTAGGTAACCATTGGTGGTTTCTACTTTCTGAACGAGGAGCAGAGAAATCAAGAATTAGTAGTTGATCGATCCCTTGGCCACCCACAAGTTTACTGAATTATGCTGCCAAAATGTTGTTTGTTCAGGTGATTGGCAAGGCACTCATGCTTGACGAGATCATAAACTACGTGCAATCGCTGCAACGACAGGTCGAGGTAAGCAGCCGAGCCTGCTCAAACTATCCGATGCACCTAAAAAATTCAGCTTTCGAAATTCTTACCAATTTCACTGTTTTTCTGGCCTCAGTTCCTCTCCATGAAGCTTGCAACCGTGAACCCACTCGACTTCAGCAACCTGCCTACCCTCCTACAAAAAGATGTAAGTTTAAACTTTCCCCTTCTGAGCATGCCCTGTCCTGTGATGGACCAGTCCACCAAATGAGTAGCTTACTCACACATGGCGCCGGCAAAATCCAGATGTTCCAAGCCTGTGGCCCTTCAGCAAGCTCAGTCTTCTCACTGGAGAGCTCCAGCTCAGGGTTTCCGTTCAGCGACCAAGGAGATGTGTTACAGTCGTTCGTTCCAAACGGCTTGGAGAACCAGTGCGGCCTGAACCCGCCGGACCTGGCTCTGTCTCATGCCACCAATGGGCAGTATGGTTTTCAGGACGGAACAGCCGGCACAAACCTGCAGGTAAACTAACTGATGGTTGATGAGCTCATTTTCATTATCCACTTAATTAGCTTACTGAAGAATCAAATCACTGGGAATTCTAACATAGCTGTGGTTCACATTTTTTGATTTTTCAGCAAAGAAGCTACTGGGAGGAGGACCTCCAAAGCGTTTTCCACATCGACAACAACGGGCAGAGCCAGGAGAACGGGGTTTCAGTTTCAGCGCAGAGCTTTCATGGTTGGTTAATAAAGCACTAAAAATTGCTGAAACTTTTTTACTGAATCTTGCTCAGTTTGGCTGATACACCTGAATTACCGCCCGAAACAGGTCAGTTACAAGAAGGCCACATGAAAATGGAGTTCTGAATTCTGATCAGCGTAGACCACCGGCCGAGGGAGCGATCTGTACATAGCAAAACCTAAGTACAACAACAGCGGCGGCGGCGGCGATCGAAGCTCTGAAGCTCTCAAGCTAGCTAACAAGTCTGTGTAGGCCACCTGGAGACGAATTCGTTTGCCATAGCAGCGCATAACCCTGCCTGCCTTCGCGCAGGGTGATGTGATTCTTTGAACAATTTCGATCCGGCGATCGATTGATTAATACGACCACGACCACGACGACGATAGCGTACGTAACAATCAGCAAACAGTGAACTTGTCACTTGTGTATAAGATAATGGTGCAGATATTAGTAGCATTACCGGCGCTGCTGCTGCTTTTTTTTTCTTGTACTAGTAGTAATGTGTATGAGCTGGCCGAGTAGCTAGTAGCTAGCTGGATGGAGTGGAACCAATGAGGGGAGCCACTGCGTGCTGTCTGCGGGAGACTGCGACGGGCTATATCCTCGCCGCATCACAAATGCTGCCGATGTCCCGTCGCTTTTCCCCCGTCAGTTTAGCTTAGCTCTGAATTATTGCAAAGCTCTGAATCTCTCTCTGATCGCCTGCTTTCCTTTCCCCCGGAATATCTCGCGTCTGAAGCGAAGCAACCTGTGTTGCCCACCCGCATCGTAGAGCTACGACGATGCCGTAAACGACGACTGGAATCGATCACGGGCAGGGGGTCCAGATCGATGGATGGAGCGATCGAGCTCGTCCACCGGCGTACGGCGGATCTGTCGGGGCGCTGTTGTTGGTGCGTGCGCCTGTCAGCTTCCGCCCGCTCGTCCTCGTCCTCCTCCTCCTCGTCGCGCTCTACTCTACGGCTCTACCCATGTCCCATGGAGTGGTGGTGGTAGGTTACACGTCGCTTTTCTACGAGGAGGGCCTCGCTCTCGCTCTCAGTCCCGACTCGCTCCCAGCTGGATCTCTCTCAGCCACGCCGAACGGCACTGCTCGGCTCTGCTCTGTTGCGTACGAATGCTCCCGCTCCTTACATCCCTGAGTAGTTGGTTACGTTGTTCAATTGTGCTGTGCTACTACACGTTATTAAACAAAGTGGCTAGATTCAGGCGCCCTGCGATGTTCCGTTTGTGATGTGTATACTACTTCCTTTATTTGTCCAAAAATCGGTTTTTTAAAAAAAGAGTAGGGGCAGCTTAGGGCATCCCCCCTCCCACCGCCGGCGGCCAACCCGGCCGCCGCCGGCCACCAACCACTCCCCAACCCCACGCCGGTTGCCACTCCGGTGCCAGCGTCCACCCCAGCCGCCATGGAGTTCGGTTCTCCCTCTCGCCGTTCCTGGGCCGATGAGGTCGAGGAGGCCGACTCGCTGGCTCCCTCTTCGTCGCCACCCCTCAACACCAACGCAGAGCCTTTCGTCCCGGGCTCGTCGCCGGCTGTTTCATGGTTCAGTCGGGGGGAGAGACTCTGCTTCTCCGACTCCGAGGCCTCTCTTGGTTCTGCGGCCCCCTCGCCAGCCAACGTCGCTGTGGATGGGGAGATCCGGGAGAGTCGCAGGCGCCCGCGGCGCCGGCGTCGTCATCGACGCCGCGCTGCGCAGGATGCCTCCGCTCACCAGGCTGCCACGGCCTCTCCTCCGCCCGCGGCCAGGCTGCGCTCGGTCGCGGTCCACCCGGCCAGGCTTTCGGCTGAGCAGGACGCCGACGGCTTCCGTGAGGTTCACAGCCGCCGGCGTTGGCGCCGCAGGCCATCGCCTACCCTTGCAAGGCCAGTTCCGCCGGATTTGGTTGGCCTTTGTTTCAACTGCCTACGTGATGACCACATCCGGGCGAACTGTCGTTTCCCTCCGCGCTGCCGTACCTGTCGCCAAGAGGGCCATCGTGCGCGCTTCTGCCCGGAGGCCACCTTTGTCACCGGGGCCAAGCGAGGCCGCTCGCCAGGCATTGCTCGTCTTGCCCCCGCTCGGAGGCGCCGTTCCCCTGAGCGCTGGAGGCCGCCTCGAGATGACACGGTCTTGCCCCGCTCTGTGTCCACTGGCCGCTCGCCGTCGGTCCCCCGTTGTTGTGCGCCTCCCAGCCCTAAAGCTGTGGATCAGCCGGCCTCTGCTGATGCTACCGTTGCACCGGCGCCCGCCGCGGTGGTTTCTGGGGGCCTCGGCTCTGACCACACTGAGCGACCCGCAGCGCCGCAGGCCCAGGCGCCGCCGGATGGGGGCCAGTCGTTGCGACCGCGTCTGCAGCTCCGGCGTGGCAGCCGCCGGCGCCTTCATCCTGTTCAACACCCGGCGGTTGAGTTGGTCATCGTCCCGCGCACTACGGAGATTCAAGCCGCGGAGGACGCCTTGTCGCTCGCTCTGGTGGCCTTGGTTGGCGGTACCAGGCCGCCGGTGACACCCGCTATGGTGCGCGAGCACCTTCGTCACCAGTTCAACATCCAGGACGACGCGATGTCGGTTCTGCGGCACGCCCCAGAGGACTTCATCGTTCGTTTCCGTAGTCGGGATGACCTCGAGCGCGTCCTCAACTCCAGGCCACCACCGGTGGCAGCTTCGCCGTTCATGTTGCTCTGGCGACGCTGGTCTCGCCTTTCATCGGCGACGGCCGCTGCATTCACCTACAAGGTCCTGGTTGGGATTAAGGGCGTTCCTGCCCATGCCCTCAGCGAGGATGTGGCTGCGCACCTCCTTGGGTCTTCCTGCACCCAGGTCGAGATCGCCACGGCCGATGCTGACGGGGTCGACGACGACGATGCGCGTGAACTATTCATCGCTGCCTGGTGCCTTCACCCGCTCTTGGTGCCGGAGCAGAAGCTCCTTGTCATCCCGGAACCGCGGGAGCCGCGTCACCCGGGCATTCTGTTTCTCCGGGAACACGAGATCATTCACTCCGAGCTGCCCATCCTGCATTACCTCGCTCGGATGCGTGTCGTCGAATATCAGGATTGGGACCCTTCAAGCTCCTCTGATGATGGTGGCTTCCCGGGCGCTGACGACTCCGACGACTGCGGTGACAGTAATTACAATGGATATCACCCTGGTCTGGAGGATGGCCCGTCGCGTACTAGGTCGTTTGGCCCGGCCACCTTCCGTCCGGGTGGGAGGGACGGCCCGTCGCTGGGGCGTGGCTCCGGTCCGGCGTTCTGGCCACAATACCATGCCGCCGGAGTTGCGGACGACGTACGTGCATGCATAGGTGGTTCAAGGTGGGTCCCTCATCCGCACGGGCTTCTGCATGAGGGCCAATCGTGGCTCGGGGGCAGGGCATGGTCCTGGTGCGGGACGCGTCGCTTCGGTGCTGGTCCCCGGGTGCGCGAGATAGCGGATGTCGCGTCGCCGCGGAAGCAAGACCGAGAAAAGTCTGCAACTGTTGCTGTTGGTGCTCAGATGTCAGGCACGCCTACGGGCGCTGGCAGCCCTGACGCGCGGTCATTGATTTGGGAAGTTGACTTCCAGGCCAGGGATGCCGACACCCACATTCCTCTTGGGGTAGAGGAGGATCCGATGCTGATTGAGGCCGGGATTGTGACGAGGCCTTCTGTGATGGCTTGCCATGGGTCGTTCTCTTCGCCGGAGCTGGCACCTGTGCGTCTGGCCCAGCCCATGTTGGCGAGTCGTTTTATTGCTGATCACTTCGATTGCAGCCCGGGCGTTCGCGTGGGTACCAGTGGGCTCCTTGCCTCGGTTGGGCCGGAAGATGCCGACGCCTCCGAGCAGGACGATTGCAGCTTGGGCGTTCGCGTGGGTACCAGTGGGGTCCTTGCCTTGCTTGGGCCGGATGATGCCGACGCATACCAGCAGGACGTCGCTGCGACTGTCGCGTCACCGGCTACCCCCGCGGACACATCCGGGCATGTCGCCCAGGCCGGGACTGCTACACCCGCCGTCGTCGATACTACTACCCCCACTGAACAAGGAGAGCCGTGCGTGGAGGCGGAGCCTGACGAAGCCGCCGTTCAGAAAGAGCTCGAGGACATGATCTGCGTCCCCTTGCAGTCCCCCCTCATTCACAGCAGGCCACGCCTTCGTCGTTCCCGCACACCGATCTCCGTTGGCTCCCTGCGCCGCAGCGGCCGGCTTGCAGCAAAGCCGCGGGCGGCGAACGCCACCAGGCAAGCACAGTTTGTGCTACTTAAGAAGCTCGGGGTGCATGTGGATACCAGCGCACCAGACCCGGAGATCGAGCGGAAGTTCAAGGCCACGTTCCGTGGGGGCAACATGTCGGCCAACAAGCAGCAGGCACTGCAGATCCTTTTTAACGGCGACTTCGACCCAGTGGCCATGGGCCTTGACATGGCTGAGTTGGATGCTGTTGAGACGTAGTCTTCGGCGTCCCATGTTTCGCCCGTCGCACAATTGTCTCTTTATGTCGTCTTTACCCATATGCTTCGTCCGGAACGTGTGCGGACGAAACGGTCGCGCACGACGCAATGTCGTGAGGGAATTCTTGGTCCACGAAAGGGCCACCCTCGTCTGTATCCAGGAGACGAAGATCTCTTGGGATCATTGGCTCAGGAAGCTTCATCGTCAGGAAGTTATTGTCGTACAGGAGGAGTCGGTTATGCAGTGGTGGCTGCGTTGCAGAAAACTGGTCTCTAAGGCTGCTCGCCGTGGTTTCGACTCCCTCTTCTTTCTCATCGGATGGTTGATTTGGAAGGAGAGAAACGCGAGGACTTTTGGCAGGGATGCTACATCGCCGGCAGGGCTGCAGGTGGTCATTCAGGAGGAGATACACGCCTGGTGCTTGGCTGGCTACAAGCACCTAAGGACCCTGATGGCGGCGACTTGATCCCAGAGTAGCTCTTCTTTGTCGCAAAATTAATGTTTGTGTAATCACACTCACGTGTTCTGCTTTGCTTGTGTAGCTTCTGGCATTGGTAACCTTGGATTACCGTGGCCATAAGGATTGTAACAAAAACTTCTTTCTGCTTAATGAAAAACGTGCTTCGGCACGATCGCTAAAAAAAAAAAAATTGGTTTTACTATTTTTTTCCCTCTTTTGAGAAACAATAAATGAGGAAGGAACCTTCCCCTTTACTTATTTGGGTTTGCCGCTCGGGCTAGCCAAGCCCCGGGTAGAGGGTTTCTGGCCTCTAATCTAATCACTAAATGTGAAAGGCTTGCTACGACCGTAACATTTCTCTCTCAAGCTGGAAAACTTATGCTTACTAATTCAGTTTTTTCAGATTTCAAAAAAAAATCAGTTTTTTTCAGATCTTCCAACATTTTTTATGTGCACCTTCCGTCTTCCAAAATTTGGTATCAAACACACTGACAAATTTCGCAAACATTTTTCATGGAGGAAAGCAGATATTAACTCTCACAACCACGTACGAGAAGTGTGTGAGGTGTGGATTGCGGGTTTCGGTAATCTTTGAATTACTGTAACTTGCAATTTTGTAACAAAACTTTCTACTCCGCTACGCTCCGGCCCAAGCCTCCGGCGACGGGCCTCCGCTTCGTTTCGTCAGAAGCCCGGCCTATACCCTGCAGTGAATTTGGAACAACTCCAACACTGTCAGTGTAGTCTTTGTTGGCTTCCTCCGGCTCGCCTAGCTAGCTAAAAGCCTACAGCAACCCTCCCCAAAAGCAAGCGTGCTCCCGTACCAATTCCGCGGTTAGGCTCGCCGTCGCTCTCGCCGGCCGCTTCGATCGCTTCTCACTCCCCGCCCGGAAAACGCCATCTATCTTCCACTGCATGCACGTCGCGCGCAACCGCGCTTCTTGCTTTGTCCTCTGTCTCCTTCAATTCCCAAAGACAACGGACGACGACGCTAGCTCCTTCCACACAGGCCGCGGCAGTACGTGAAAAGAAAATCCAGCCACTGCAATAAGGGCCCGTCACTTCGCAGCACAGCAGCAGGAAGCCTACACCATTACGACGACCACGAGGACGAGAGCCTGCGACGTCGCAAGGTTGACGAAGGGTGGGCGGGCGTGCGCGTGCCATATATGCCGCTGCATGCTTGCTGCAGCAAAGATCATATTCATATCGGACGCGCCGGGAGACCTGGGGGCCGGCCGGCCTCGATCGACACTCTGAAGGTTAGACGTCGCTGTGGGTTAATTACCGGCCAAACCTTTTGTGACGCAGCTAGCGAGAGCGGCCGGCCGCCGGGTTTTCAATGCTCGCAATAACCCTGCATCCATCAATTCCGATCCACGTCGTCCTCCACGCGCCTCCCGCCCGGCCGTAGCCCACGGCTTTTGGAGCCCTTCCTTTCCCGGCGACGTCGCGCCGACGCATCGGCGCGGTGCGGCGCGCGCACCGCCACACAATCCAAACGGCCGGGCACAATCATCACGTGCTCCTTTCCTTCCCGGGGCGTGGCCACGTCCCTCCCTCCATCTGCTGCTGCTCCCTGGCGTGCCGGTCAGCCATGCTCATACAGCGTCCCGTGGGATCGGCCGCGACCGCGAGCGACATAGCAGCACGGGACGGATCAGAACCCCTCTGTGTTCGCATCTGTGTCGGACCCACCAGAGAGCAGTGTGCAGGCCCGGCCAAGCGCCCAGGCAGTCCCATGGATGATCCGGTTCCGGTCCGGGGTGTGTGCCACTGCCACGGCGATCGACCAGCGTACGCCGCGTTCGGCGTGGCGGACGCTTGTCAGCACGCAGTTCGCGGCTGGCCGTCCCGCGACACGGATGGACGGAATCATGGACGGGTCGCCATCGCCCATATGCATCGGATCCCCTCGTCGCCGCCGGGCGTACGGCAGCGGCGCGGCAGTGGACGGGGTTGGAGTTTTGAAAGACTGACAGCGATCGCGGCCAACGGCGTGCCGGCGGGCCGGGTAGTACGCGTAGTAGACGTAACACGATATCGATATGCATGCATGGACGAGCATGGGTCCATATATAGAAGGCAGCAATAACATGCATGTAGCTACGACCGACGACGACTATATATTAAGACTGTAGCGAGAATACCGACGTGTGAACGAGCGGAGCTACTAGCTAGCTAGATCTGAGGGTATGGTCCATGTTGCTCACTGCGTGCTTTGATCCGATTAGCTAGTCTCCGAGCAGAGATCGGATGGACGAAGTGATGGTGGTGTGATAACAATCGGCCAGCCAGCCATGAAGACTATTCAAGAACTGAATTGCACCGACCATGCTGCCTCTCAACATCGTTCTCACCATGCCACGGCCGGCTCCACGCGTATCGATCCGTCACTCTATCAGCCCGTATTTCTACATGCACTGCACGGGATAGTATTTTCAGACAAGCATCAGAAATTCATATATAACTTAGGGTCCATAGCTAATAAAAAAAACTGCTTATACTTACTCTATCTAATTTGTTCATATTCTCACACAATGCTCAAGTCACACAGATACATCCTTATTGTTTACTTGTCGTCGGAAAAAAAAACTTCTATCCACATATATTGCACCTGCATGTGTTTTATTGAAATCATAGCCGCCTAAGCCATGTGTTTAGCGTTGAAGCTAGTAGATATGATCGTCATTTTGTGCATAAATGTGTTGATGTGTATATGTTCAATTAGTTTTAGATCAACTCTGCTACAAGTGGATAATTTACAATCACATACAATTGCTTTGGGACGCTTCTTATAATGACAGGTAATCTAGGTGCAAATATGAAGGGGGTTACTTTAGGCTACCTGTAAAAATAGTGGGTGTGATGTAAACATTGGGTATGTCTTTAGATTATTATTTTTCATATTGTCATGGATAGGATTTTTTTTAAAAGATTCAGCAAAGCCGTCTTATTTTACTAAGTAGGAAGCAAATACATGCGCAAGAGGCGCAATACAACTAAAAACAACTTGCTCGTCAAGGATTACCGACCAAGGTGTCATGGATGGGATTACTGTGTTATTTTTAACAATGATGGATTTCGCTACTTTATTAGATGCATTCTCAGGATACGATTTTAGATCTTTTTCATAACAAATTATTTTCTATTACGGAAAAGGTGGGGTTAATTTAGATACATATCTAAAATGTTGATTCTTAGAATAATTTTGTAATCACTGCCGTGGTTACTTCTTTTAAATAGACCTAGTGGTTATTATTGTTGATAGCGATTAGAGTAAAGGTCAATCGATGGTCGAATGTTTTATATTTTGTGAGAATTTCTAAGATTCATGTGTCTCGTGAGCATGCTCTAAATAAAACGAGTTTCTAATTAGCAGTAGTATAAGATACGGTCACATGCATGACAACGGAATCATATGCAAAACTAAACAAAACAAACATGAAATGGAATAGTCCACCCCTGCTCAGTCAAAAATGCAGGTGCGCGAGCGAGAGTGGATAGATAGATAGATCGATCGGACGTGATCAGTTATGCAATGATGAACACCCGCAATGATCGACTCGTACGCAATTCAGCTAGCTGTTAGGTGCGCCGTGGCCGTCGGACCGATTCGGGACAGCGTGCCGTGCCGTGTATCCAATCTAACCCTCCAACGATCCCATCGATCTGCAAAGTAAGACAACCCGGTGGAATCCTGAGACGATGCCACAGCTAATTCCCATCTGGGAGGGGGTTCTGGCCCTCCATGCTATGCTTTTAGACTTTTAGTATGTGAGCGAGCCTTCCGAATCGTCACGAACAGGGCGGACTCGACCGAGATGTCACCGACAGGCGGGCTCAGCCCCACCTGTCTTCAGTGACGGTTCGCGGCGACTGATAAGGCGTGAAGTGGGTGTTACTGGTAAAGGAAGATGAGCAGCAGCAGGAGTGCAAGGCTGCAGGAGCACTTGTGGTAAGGTATGGTCCACAAGAGCATTGATGCCCCCATGTAAAGAGATTTTAAGGTGTGGGCAAATGCAAGCTAGCTTGCTATCTGCTGGAAGCATACGATACAAGCGTGGGTGTGTGGGGACGTCGCCACTCGCCAACTAGTTTGCTTGCACTGCCATGGCCCCAGGAGCAGGAGCAGGTCCATGGACCACGGCCCCGGGGCTGGACGGACCAGGTGCGGTGCAATGGCCAATGGCCAATCTGGCCGTCATGGACCGACCTACCAACGCCGGCTTGCTAGTATCCATGGGCGGAGTTGGCCGGACGGGGATCGCTCGATGGGGAGACGCATGTGTGCTATGGAAGGGAAGGCAGACCTGCTGTTATGGCGGAGCTGATTCCGCGGCCTGGCGTTCATGTCATGTCATCAGGTGCGTCAGGATCTCGCATCGCATGGAATGATTTGAAGAAGGGATCAGTCGGAGGAGCTTATTATTTAGTGCATGCTTCAGCATGATCATGGTCCCGTGTTATTATGGGATTCGATCAGCAGCTTTCAGGAGCCATGGTGGTTCGATGATTGCCTGAGCCTGCAGGGAGCTGTCATGCATGCTTCTGCCTTCTAGTGTCATTTGGGGGTTCAGTTTGGGTGTCCCCAACACCTTCTTAACTTTTCGTTAATGGAGGCTTATTGGTTGTCCTTCGTTCTGGATTTGTGTGGTCTGTGACTCTTTTTAAGTGGGAACCGAGGTGACTGACCTTCACTAATAAGATTGGTACTGGCTACAGACAATTGTGGCCACTGTGGGTTCATTCTTGGTCCCAGGCGGCTATCAGACAGTCAGGCAGAGGTGTTTTTCCGGCCGGTGAAGTTTCAGAAACAGGTTAATCTATCTAACAGCTGACCTTCACTAACACAAGTGACAAGATTCGAAGAAGATGATTGCTGTACCTTATTTCCAAATAAAGTGAAATTAATCGGTCCTAAGCTTTGGGCCTTAAATTCCCCCCCACGAATTAAGTGGGACACTGGACCAGGCCAAGAGCAAAAGGACGCTGGGACCAGTGGCCGGGTACCGTTAGGCTTGTCTGATGGAGAGGCCCATGTTGCAGTGGGCGCGCACGCAATTTGCAGACTCCTTCCACTTCTCCATCACGGAGCCGGTCCATACCTAGGCAGCCTACGTCTCCTCCTACACTCGTGCTGCTACCATCATTTTTTTAATATAAGCATGGAGCATTATATTGCATTTGCAGAGCAGTAGTACACTGAGGTGTGCAATGTTTTCTTTAGTCATAAATGTTCGATGCTTTAGTTAAGCTTTAAAACTTAAAAAATCGAAATACGATAGTACTTCATGGATCGTACTGAAGCCTAGTGTTTTGCTTTGTTCGTTGCGTCCACTAGTTGGGATGAACCTTGTATCTTTTCCCAGGACGTGTGAGCCTTCCGGCGTTGATGTTTTTCTGTAACTATCAGCTGTGTACCCTCCACGGAGGGTAGAGACCGGAACTTTATTCTATTGTCTAAAAAAATTACAGCAGTAATCTAGTGATAGAGATATATTCTTTGATCTACTCACTAGTTTTTCAAATATATTATAGGCTAGCTAGTTTAAAATGAAAAGACTACCTTGCTAGGAGAACATGGTAAAGTAAAAACACTCACTAGGTTTAGGTTTCTAGGAGAGAGTGCAGCGCGGCCAATGAGCTAGCACAGCTTGCGAAGAAAACAGAACACTCTGTTGCATGTCTTCAACTCACCTATGTGTGTCAAGCAAAATTTAGCATATGAGAATCCAAACAGGTATACCAAAATACCTAGTAACCATTAGCATAACAATTAGTTCATTAGTTTGTGAAGGAGTGCTAATAGATGCTACCTGCACCTCCAACCAACTATCCAACCAGACTCAAAACAACTCCCGGTAATAAATAGCTAGCTAATAGTTAGTCGATTGTATTAGTTAGGTAACTATTAGCACGAATGATCTAAATTGACCCTATTCTTGACAGCAGAAAATATGGAATGATTCTTGCACATGCTTTGGCAGACCTGAGGAATAGCTCTGTCAAACAATAACTTTTTCAGATACTCTGAAAGTGATTCTACAGCGTGATTTTTGTAGGATAAATTAGGATCTAAGAGTTGGAAAACTAGCATCTTTAGCTTCTTAGGATAGATACGGTCTCAGTTAGCTAGGGCAAGAACTGAAGCATAGGCAGTAGCCTCCTTTTTTGTTGTTTTTCTTGGCATGCATCCTAATTCCTACCGGCATTGCTGTGGGCCTGCTGGGCCATTCGGCCATCCTTGGCTCGCGCCGGAGGTCACTGCAGGCGGTCTGGACTCGATAGATCGCCAAAAGGAGCGTCGACGTGCAGCCGCCGGAACCAGGCGGCCTACGCACGCGCACATCGCCTCCAATTAGTTTGACCATGCCGTGTATGCATGCACAACGTGGTAGCAGCGGCTGCACGCAGTTAAGTGCGCCTGCAGGCTGGCCGGCGTACGGTCCAGGGGGGCGCACCGTCGTCGGTGCGGTGCATGTGGCCTCTCTCCGTGCTCGTGGACGTGTTGGTGTTGCACAGAGGAAGCATGTGTTGGAACAGGCTACTTGGTAGCCACGCGTGCAGGATTAGCCGAGAAACGGTGGAAATGTTCGATCAATGGCCGGCGATTTAAATTTATTACTCGGTTAGCAGCCAATGCAGTTCGTGTCTGCTCTGTTTTTATGTCAGTGGCGTGGTTCTACCAAGACGTAGGTGCCGATGGCGTCGAGGTGGCGGCCGGAGCGCGCGTGGAAGGCGAGGATCCTGCCGCCGGCCGCGGGGAGGACGCCCGAACGGCCGTAGGCGGCGGTTGCTGACGAACGTGAGCGACCGCACGACGAAGCTGCCCTGCAACGGGCCGCAGTGGGCAGTGGCCTCCCACGCTGGTCAGGTACTCGTCCAGGCGCAGGCAGACCTGTCGAGAGTTGCAGTGACCGCAGAGACCTGGCGAGAGGCCGCCGCCTGGGCCGCCCCACAGGTCGGTCCAGGTCCACTCCTCGCGGCCGCCGCGGTCGTACAGGACGGACACGGCGTCGACGGTGTCGCCGTGGCGGACGAGCACCTTCACGACGCGCCCCACGCCGCGGGCGTCCACGTCCCGGGCGCCGTTGCAGGGCCCCATCCTCACCACGACTGCCCCGCCGGGCCCCTGCGTCGCATGTCGCGTCACATCATCAGCAAAAAGAAAACGTGGGAGCACCGTGTCAGAAAGACAAGCGTACTGTACGTACGCATGCACGCCGCCCGATTGCGCTGTGCTGTGCAGCGCTTGCAGGCTGTGTGCTCGGGTTCCATCGCATCCTGCGTGCTGCACTGCACGTACCGTCCCATCCCCGATCGCCGCGAAAGGGAGGGAGGCCGGGCGGCGGGCGTGCAGCCTTTCCAACGAAGGCCTCGTTTAGATGCGGAATCGGTGCCCCGATTCGCAACTTTTGTTTTTTTACGTAAAAAATTGTTCAAAAATTGATTAATTAAATTCAAAATATTCGTCTCGCAAAGTATAACAAAACTGTATAATTAGTTTATGATTTCATCTACATTTAGTACTCCATTGTTTTGCCGACATTTTTATGTGACGAGAAATCTTGTTTTTGTATAGTGAAATTTGAGAGTGAATTTGCTATCTAAACAAGCCCGAACCTTGGCCAATGGCGACGGGCTGGTCGTACGGCGGGCTCTGCTGGCTGTGACGGGACTGGGGCCCTAGGTTTGTGGCGGACTGGCGGGCTGTGCCATGCCACCAAGTCAACCACCGGCGGTTTGGATTGGCTGGGCCCGTCGTGGTACGTACTGTACTCGGCACTACCATTGCGCGTTCTACGATTGCCTCACTGGCTGTAGTACGTACTTTGAATGTTTGGGACACAAGGGAATGCCATCTGCTCGACAGGCTGTGCGTTGGATTTTTAACTACGGCCTTGTTTAGTTTTCTAAATTTCTCCTTAAATTTTACTATGCAAAAAGAAGATTTTTCGTCACATCAAAATACCGGCATATATATAGAGTACTAAATGTAGATAAAATTAAAAACTAATTACACAGTTTTATTGTAGTTTACGAGATGAATATTTTAAACATAATTAATCTATGTTTAGACAATTATTACCAAAGGAAAAAAAAAAATTGCTGCAGTGTTCAGCAGTAAATCGGGACACCCCGATTCGTGATCTAAACATGGCCTACCACGACGACGACGACTAGCGTTTTCCACACGATTTGAACCCAGGTCCGTATGCACGACAGCACGAGGACGACCACGTCGAGGCGAGTGCCGATAGCTTCGCTTCGCAGTGTCCGCCGCCGCTCCGGAGACGCAGTACCAGACGTGCGTTGCCCCCCGGCGTCTCAGCCGGCTGCTGGCAATAGCAAGCCCATGGCTATGGCCCCGTTCGGCTGGAATTATAAGCCGGCTGAAAAACATTGTTGGCTGCTTTTTTTGAGAGAAAAATACTATTTCAACTGAAAAAACAAGTTGAATAAGACGGATTATAAACCAGATGAACGGGGTCTATCTCCTCCTGTGGCTTGTCGGTCGGCCCAGTCCGCTGCAAAGGCCCCAGGCCCCAGCCTGCTTTCCCAGTCGCAGACGACGAGCATCCTGGCCTCCTGGGAGGTCGGATCCACAGAATCGCAAACCCACGTCAGGCACCTCGTTGCAGACTTCCAGTTCGCGAGGATATCGAAATGCAACAACAGGATCTCACGCTCGACTGTGATTCTTTCTAGTGGCCCATGAATAGCCAAAAATGGAGATCCAAAGATCTTACAAAACCTGACAACCCCAGCCACATTACATTCCCAGCAAGAGCGCAACACGGTTCGCTTCGCACTCCAGTAAACAACTATTCTCTCCTTTTGCAATCTGTAACACGGGTGTAATGTAACAGCAACCAAAAGTCCAACCTTGGATTACATTTTACAAGCAAGCCAAAAAAATTAAAAAAAAATAAAAAGAAGCATCATATCTGGTTAAATTCCAATCCAATAATGTACCACTACCCCCCTGGACCGCCCCTAGCAACACCCAAACCGGCTCGTCTGCTTCTGGTCATCTTTCGAGTCGCCGTCGATGCTTACCCTGTTGAGGGACAGCTCGGCCTTGTAAGAATCCGAGTTAAGGATCTTCCGGCTCACGTTGCTGTAGATCTCCCTGATGACGATCTCGAAAGCTGTCTTCACGTTCGTGGCGTCCAGAGCTGACGTCTCCATGAAGAACAGGCCTTCGGCTTCGGCCAGCGCCTTGCCTTCCTCGACGGGCACTTCACGGATGTTATCAAGATCGCACTTGTTGCCTACCAACATCTTGGCTACGGTGGTGTCAGAATGTGCTGCATTAGTTTCCAAAGATGAGTTAGTTACTCCAGAAAAAAAATTAGAAAACAAAATGTGTTATCTATAGGATCTTCAGAAGACAGCACTGCAGTATATATACAAATGAAAATATAAATTGTTGTGAATATGTGTCATTGTCATACTCATACATGCATGCAAGCTGTGAACAGGCACCAACCAGAAGAACAGAACCATACATACTTGTATATAATGGCATGGGGCTGATGATGATGATCATATAAGGGTTAATTGCTTCGGAACAGTTGGATTTATTACAATCTCAATCAAGCACCATTGAACCTTTTCCGTAAGTGCGATGTAATTAAAAGATCAAAGGATGACACTAGTACCAGGAATGGTACAAGAAACGAAGAACTAAGAGCATCACCATTCATGCATGATCCTTAGGCAAGAATAGTGTGGTACTGAGCACATTGCGCAGTCCTAGCCAATAGCCCCCCAGCCATGCATTCTGATTCTTTGACATGCAAAGCAGCTAGAAAGAGCACTACTTGCCTTAAAGAATGCATCAATGTGTTCTTAAACGGTGCCAACAACAGCTACGGTTCAATTCTTTGTTTCTGCATCCCCTCGGCAAACAGCGTGGTGAGCACCCTTCCACCACCTCACTGCCCCTGCCCAGAGCCACCTCCCACAGTGGCTGCCAGTGGCGAAATCACCACCATACCACATCGCCTTTGCCTAATCAGATCAATTTCTCGCCACCAACTAGCGAGTAGTGATCGACTCCACCCAACAGCAGTCAACACATGTGCTGACCGCCTGTGGAGCCCATCCCTCTAAGCCTCGTCATTCTCATCCAATTCCCGCACCACCCGCAACACAAGCTCTAAGTCTAGCCATAAGCCCACCTCCTAGTCCAATTGACAAACAATGTACGCTGCTACTGGTTGCAAAGCGGTCATCGCATAGTAATAACGTTAAGCATTGTGCTTCCTCATCGAGGCCTCCCTAGAGACCAAGGGAATTAACAACTGAACTTCCACATGGAATCGCAGCAAGACAACAAGTACTATAAACATCTTAATCAGAACTGATCCCACCCTCCCAAATATAAACATCTCCTTAATCAGAACTGCTTACAACTTCCGAAATCTGTGAGCAGAAGTACCTTGCCACACAATTTAGCCTACCAATTTCCGAATTCGAAGCCTAGCTTGCACAACACTACTAATTCTGATGGAAGTGGTCCTACACATTCATTCATGGAACTTTCCACAACAAGAGAGGCGGCAGGATTCAGATCCAGATTCAGACCATGTCGCTCGATCCATCCATCCGGCCTAGCACTTGCCGTGTCCTCTAAAGAACACCTGACGCAATCACCACCTGAGGACATCTAGCTACACGCTACATCAAGCAAAAGGGACGGCAGTTCTTTTCCCCAAATTTCCGAGTGGATTCTGCAGCCACACTAAAATGTGTGCCCCTTTCCACGAAAACCAGCCCAGATCTACGTGATCCTAGTGTCGTACCAGTCATAGGCATCCACTGAGTGCAAGCAGCAGTACCAAAAGCAAGCAAGCGATCGAGCTAGTAGAGGATGAGAGGAGAGCAGCGGTGGGAAAGGGTACGTACTGTTGAGCTCCTGGAGCCAGCGGCCGACGTTGTCGAAGGTGGAGCGGCGGGAGATGTCGTAGACGAGGAGCGCGCCGAAGGCGCCGCGGTAGTAGGCGGAGGTGACGGCGCGGAAGCGCTCCTGGCCGGCGGTGTCCCAGATCTGGGCCTTGACCTCCTTGCCGTCGATGTCCATGCTCTGCGTCTGGAACTCCACCCCGATGGTGGCCTTGGAGTGGAGGTTGAACTCGTTGCGCGCGTACCGGGACAGCAGGTTGCTCTTCCCCACCGCACTGTCCCCGATGATCACCACCTTGAAGAGGTACTCCTCCGCCTCCCCGTCCGACTCGTCCCCCATCGCCCCGCCCCTCCCGGTGGCGGCTGGCTAGTACTCCGTAGCTAGCTGGCACCACCGCCTGGCCCGTGGCCGTGTCGTCGACCGTCGTCACGGGCGGTGGGGCGAGCGGGCGGATGGATACGGGGAATGCGCGAGATTTTTGTAGCGGGTTTGGGGTGGGTTTTGACCGAACACGAGCACGAACACGGAGGTGTAGCTGGGTTGGGTCGGCGCGGCATGGGGCCGCGGCGCCTCCACTCGCGCCGCGCTGGGGTGGTGGTGGTGGGGTGGTGAGAGGCGCGAGCGAGACCGAGACGAGACGAGTGGGAGACTAGTGGGGCGCACGGCGGTGGAGCCGTGGGTGGACGCAGCGACCACGTCACGCGCGGCTGGTGGTGGGTTCCGCCCTCCTCAACCCAGGGTGCCTGACGGGTGGGCTGCGGTGGTCGGCACGCGCTCCGAGGGTCCGGCCTGTCGGTCGAGTTGTGGAGGAGTGCCTGTCACGGCGCCGCACCGCCCCGGGCCCCGGCTGCCTGTCTGCCTGCCTCGTGATCCGTGAGTTGGCGCCTCGTTGTTCGATGGGGGAGTATGTGGCGGCGAGCGAGACCAGGCGGTGACGGGCCGACGGCTCGCGACTGGGCTGGAATCGCTGCCACGGGCCGTGTCCGCGGTTTTCAGTGAGGCTGGGCTGGCACGGGGCTCTCTCAGAAGCCAACGCGTCGGCACATGGTGGCGGCACCGGCAAGTAAATCTCAGATGTTGCCAGATGATTAGACGAAGCTGTCGACTCTCTCGGCCTCTCTCGCTCCATAGATTTGTAGTCGACCAGTCGGAGTCGGTGTCGGAGTCATCATTACGAGCAAAACTTAACAAGTTTAGATCCAGAAATACGTTTTCAAGGTTGGTATAAAATGACACCTTTTGAAAACTTTAGAAATCACTGGTTTATTTAACTCTATTATTATTAGTAGGGTTAAAGTACTTTTTTCATCGTCACAACTGCGTAACCGGGTACGCTCTAAACTGGACAAATTTGGAATGGTCAGAACAGGACAAATTTGTTCCTCGTGCTGATTTCAAAGATAGTTATCCATTTTGTGAAAATAGTAAAAAAACTGATTTACTATCTAAACTTGCACAATAATTTATTTTTAATTTGGGAAAATATAAAACTAGAACCATTTTTTATTAAAAATGTTCTCTACTTGTTTATGATCTATATATAGGTATTTGGAATTGATTTATTTATGTTCTTATTGCTTTATTGCCTTGTAGTCGCTCTCATTATTTATTTTATAAACAAGTAAGATCCAAGGAAACTCTGAATATAGCACCGGAAGATAGATGCCATTTTTAGAAGAAAAATAGAACTAGTATCATATTTTTATAATTTAAAGATAAATTAATTATGGATTTGTAGAGATCGAACCAGATTTTTATTACTTTTATAGAAAATAGAAAACTACTTTTGAATCCCGCCAGAGGATCAAAGTTATACGGTTTTGATAGCTGTAGGGTGTGTTACTCGGTTTTATAATTCACAAGGTTGAAGATTGGAGTATGATGTAAGTTGGAGGATGGAAAATATACTTGGCTCCTATTAATATTATTATATTATTCATTCTCAAAATACTAGCTATGAGATATTATATTGGTTAGTGACCGGGTCTCTCGTCTCCAAGACGTCGAAATATTTATTTTTTTCTCCGATGAGATAATTACAAAAAATATTAAAGTAGTACAACACACAACACAACTAATTAAACAACAAACACAATTCTTGGAGATATATATAGAACTGCATTACTCTGATAATAACATCTAGTCCAACCTAGCTACAAGCAACTAGAACCAGTAGCGGCGTTCTCTCTGCCTCACTTATTCAGTTATTCAAGATGAGCGGTTGTTCATGCATGTCATGCCAATGCCATGCATGCAGCATATTACCACAGGATGCATGCTTCGTGCATGGGCATCTCCAATCCAAACAAACAAAATAAGCACCACTGGACATGAAGGGTATGCATATGTATCGACCCGCTCTATACGCCGCAGGCTGTCTATAGGTGGCAGATGCATTTGTAGTGGTAGGCGCTGTTGATGGGGTCGCTGGCGTCGATGGGCACCTCCTGGACGCTGCACCTGTGCCGGCAGCCTCGGCACTCGTTGTAGGTGCATGTCGGAGCCCTGGACCCGACCAGCGTCCTCCTCCTCCCGCCGCCGGCGGCAGTCTCCTGCTCCTTGTTCAACGCCGGCCAACCACCAGCTGCAGTCGTCGTCGTCGTCGTCGTCGGTGCTTCACCCGATCTCCTACTAAATCCCTACACCATATCGTCGTCCAAATGTATTGGGGTGAGAGGGATGGATTTATCCAACAAGCCTGCTTTATATATTGCTTTTGCTTTATTACCTGCAGCTGCCCTGTCTGAAGGGCTACTTCGTCGTCAGTCCGCGGTGAGCCTGCTCGAGCATCAGGTACGGCATCACCTGTTAATAAAAGCACAAATAAAACCATTATTATTCTTGAGAAATACACACATATATATGATGAAATGAGTCGTAGGCATCGATCGATCGTCTGCTGACTGATCGACGACCGACTGTCATCGATTTGGAGGACGGAGTACCAATCACTAGGACAGCCACGAGGAGGAAACGGCACAGCGCCACACAACGACGCAGCTGCTGCTTCTGCCTGCTTCCATATGCTGCTGCCATCTTCCTTTCAGTCTATGGAGGCCCTAATAGCTAGCTCGACACGAACGAGCTAGTGAGGCGTATTCCGTATTATGAGCCTTTAGTTCCTCCCCAACCCAAAAAGCAAACCCAAAAAGTGCTACAGTATCTGTCACATCAAATCTTGCGGCACATGCATAGAGTACTAAATGTAGACGAAAGAAAAAACTAATTACACAGTTTAGTTGTAAATCACGAGACAAATCTTTTGAGCCTAATTAGTCCATGATTGGACACAAATTGCCAAATAAAAACAAAAAGTGCTACAGTAGCCAAACCCAAACTTTTTCACCAACTAAACAACCCCTATATATACCGCGGGCAGAGAGAGTGGCGATATAGATGATGCGTGTGGCAGTGCCAGGAGCTTGCTTGCTGGGCCTTCAGGGCTTCAGGCCTTGCATTGGGTCCAGCAGACGGGACGAGAGATGCATGCATGTCGACCGAGCTGTCGAGGAGAAAAGTCAAAGGCCGCGGGCATTACATGCCTGCATGGCAGCGGCAGACGTACCGGGCCAGGGCATAGTGCACGGTTTGTATACGTTCTACTTCCTCCGTCCACAAATATTTGCACGTTTAGGTTTCAAAATTTTTCCACAAATATGTGCACACATAGGCTGTCACATCATAGAAGTACTGACCACCGTCAGCGATTTTACCAGCACGTGGGACCAAAAAAAATAAAAAAAACAATTTGTCAAGAGAAACAAAAATGAAAAAAAATCGACGGAGCCTCCGGAAGCTACCCGTTCGTTCAGTTCACGGATCCGTTTTCACCCTCCCGCACGGAGGTTCTCTCGTTGGCTCGTTCCCCATCGTCGCCGCCGCACCTGTGCTAGCCCACTTCTCTTTTGTTGTTATTTAGTAAAATTTGTTTAATTATAGACTAATTAGTCTTAAAAGATTCGTCCGGACATTTACAGACAAACTATGTAATTAGTTATCTTTTTTATATATATTTAATGCTTCATGATGGATGAAAGAGGAAATATTTTGGGTTGGGACGGGAAAGTGAACACGGCCTTGTTCCCCTTCCCTTCCCCATCCCCTCGCACACCAACGCACAGCTGCGAGCCCGCTGCTCCGCTCCTTCCCCTTCGGACCCGGGATCTGAAAAGCCGCGACTATGGTGGGAGCCTCGTCCCCGTCGGCGTTGAAGATGGAGGCGGGGCCCAACCGCGGTGGAGAGGAGATGTCGCGCAATGGAAAAAGAGGAGGATCGATCGACGCGTGTTCGTGGAGGACGAAGGGCGGTGCATGGGCGACGGTGCGGTGGAGAGGGCTGGAGCGCGCTTGTGAGGAGGGAGCGAACACCGAAGGGACCGCGGCCGCAGGATTCGAAGACGCAGTCTAGTTGGAGCCGCGGCAGGAAGGCCACCTATGTCGCCGCGGGCGGTGCGGATGTGGCAGCGGTGAAGACTGAGCTTCCGGCGAGTGGCTGTGGGAGCTGCAGCGACAGTGGTCGTCGCCGCCAGATGCCTGGTCTCTGCCAGCGCCGGCGTCATGTTTCTTTTAGATGTTTTTTTGGTGAAGCTTCGAGGACGATCAAGTTGAACTGAGAGAGGTGTCCATAGTTTATAGGAGTAAAAATGTCATTTTCCATCTATCTTGGTTTGCGTGTCTAAACCTAGAAATGCAAATATTTATGGACGGAGAGTGCTTCCAGCAGCTTCCTGAAATTACCGGATTGCCCACAGCTTCATCGAGCGTGTTTGGTTGCCTACCGGAACACCATCGACCAGGGCATGCGTCAATAGCAGCCCCATGACGTCTGGGAACGTTGCCTGGTCCAGGCGTCAGGCGCAAATCAAACATGCCTCAACAATCATTAGCCACTACCTAGCACCAGGAGCCTGTGCGTGTTAGCGTGTATAGTACCAGGCTCGCAGCAATTCAATGCCACCTACATTACGGATCTTGCATTGGTTAGTTTTGGTTACGATCTTTTTACGGCGCTAATGTCCTTGGACATTTTGGGTTCGAGAGACGAATCAAATGCCAAGCAACAAGTGGATTACTATATATAGGGACATCAACTAAACATGCGGGAAAACCTCTGCACATCTTCCACAGTGGCCTAAAGCTAGGCCGCATGTTGATCAACAAGAAGGCAAAACCATGTTTGGTTGCGAACCTGGACACCATTGAACTAGGCTAGGCATCAATCACAGCCCCATACGTCCAAAATCAGACGTTTGGAGACACCTAGGCCAGGTGAAACCATGTTTGGTTGCGAACCTGGACACCATTGAACTAGGCTAGGCATCAATCACAGCCCCATACGTCCAAAATCAGACGTTTGGAGACACCTAGGCCAGGTGCTTGGTAGGCGCAAATCAAACATGCCATAACAGTCATCAGCCATTACCTAGCACTAGGAGCCTGTGCGTGTATCGTCCCCGGCTCCCGGCAATCCAATGCTACCTACTTTACGGACCTTGCATTGGTTAGTTTTGGTTTACAGCGCTAATGTCCTTGGACATATTGGACTACTTCGAGAGACTGATCGCTTCTGGTCGCTTATTTTCAGTCAGTAAACGGTGTTTTTCTCTCACAATAAATTAGCTAATAGTATTTTTAGCCGTTTATTTTCAGCCAAGCGAACAAAAGCAAATGGTAAGCAAGTGGATTACCATCCAGGGACATCGACCAAACATGCAGGAAACCTCTGTGTATCTTCCACAGTGGCCTAAAGCTAGGCCGCGCCTGTTGATCAACAGCAAGGCAAAAGGTTTTCACTGTACTTGCAGTATTGCTAATGTGATGCGAGAGAAAAATATTATTCTAATTATAAAAACAAACTAAAAATACGAATAATAAGACAAGCAAACAGTAGTTTATCCTTTTTAGGTTCTCTTCTATGGATAATTTTTATTATAATCACTACTACAGACTAGGTAATTACTACTAGACAATCACTGCAGTCGAACAGTTTTAAAAGGACTGTGACAGGGGTTTACTGTAGATTCGTCAGCAACGCATTCTTATCCCTACCGTATTTTAAAATCAACCAACAATGATATTTATCACTCCCGGTTGGTTATATACAATCTGCCAAGTGCCCACAAACAGTGAGATTCAAAATTTCTTTTTATCCAGGGACAAAAGTTTAGGAGATGTCACATCGGGTATTCGAATACTAATTAGAAAGACTAACCATGAGCCTAATTAGACTTAATAGATGTAATATAACCGACCAATTTATACGGGCTTAAGTAAGAAAATCACCTGTCGGAGCAGATAAATTAACGTACTTGAGTCCGTACAAACCCGGTAGTCCGTAAAATCACGAAGGATTTCAAACCAATCAACATACAAGCCAAGATCGTACAAGTTTAGCAACCACAATCACATACTACATAAAGTTCGCAACATCATTTCAAATACATCGGAGTTTAGAACATAAAGTTATCATAAACGAAGTTCATAATAAAGTAGTAGAAACAAATAGCTTTGAAACCACACATGCACACTTAGTTCAGATACAGTGCCAGATAATAATCAAGTCCCACAAAAGCAGTAGATCAGACATATGGAATGACCACGCCCTTGGTCCTAGTTGTCGCCCATCGCTGAGTAGAGACAGTGAAGGGTCGAGATGACGGACTAGAGGGGGTTGAATAGTCCGTTCTAAAATTAATCGCGTCGGCTAACCGAAACAAATGCGGAATTAAAACTATCGGTCTAGCCGAGACTACACCCCCTCTATCTATAACTCTAGCACCTTACAAAAGATACTAATCAAGCAACTAAGGTGCCAAACTTAGCAAGAGCTCACATAATCAATTCTAGAGCAAGATCATACAAACTTATGCACTAGTACTTTCCACACCGGGGGAGCTCCTACACAATTCTAGTAAGTAAAAGCACAAAGCCCCTAAGCTCACTAGCAATGCTCAATAACAAGACAACCAATGCCAAATTAGATGGCGTAAAATACTTAGCTACACAAACTAAGCAATGTGACTAACAAGGTTACACAAACCAAATTAGCCACGCAAAAGGGGAGCTTACTTCTAGCTACACAAGCAAGAAAGTAACTAGCTAGCTACACAAGCAAACTAGTTATGAGAGCAACAACACAAGCACAAAATATATATATGAAAGTAATACAAGCTTGTGTTTCGGAGATTGCAAATCAACGGGATGAACAAGGTTGACACGATGATTTTTATCCTGAGGTTCACGTATTTGCCAACATGCTAGTCCCCGTTGAGACAAACTCCAAGGTTGTCACCGGTCCTCTTGCTCTTCTCGTTGTGGTGATGCACCCACTTATTGGATCACGAGCTAATTGACTATCAAGAGTCAAACCCTCAGTGGGTGCCGCACATCCACTCACAAGATGGGGATCCTCCAAGCCATAAGCTCTAGCACTTGACCCGGCCAGACCACTTGTCGCCCTTCGCGTCTTGCTTTACTAGAGTTGGTCTTCGCGGCTCCCGTGGGGCGAGCACAATGCCCCTCACAAAGCTTCTCTGGAGTCTCTTACAATCTTCTTGCGAGCTTCGACGGAGCCACAAGCCACCAAGCCGTCTAGGAGGTGGCAACCTCCAAGAGTAACAAGCACCACCGGCTTGCAACACGATCACTAATGCCACTCGATGTAATCCTCACGATGCAACGCACTAGAATCGCTCTCTCACTCGATCTGATGAACACTATCAAGCATGAGTGAATTAGAGGCTCTCCAAGCACTCCCAAAGCATGGACACTAAGTCCCAAGGGTGCTCAGCAGTTGCCAAGGCCGACCACCACTTCTATTTATAAGCCCACAAACGAATATAGCCGTTAGCAATTCACTGACGAAAATCGCGAGTGACAAATGCGGGGATGCTCACCGATAGACACGGCACCCCAGTGTCTGACACACTGCTCGCCGCCACGTGTCCCTAAGCTTCGAAATCCAACGGTTGAGTTCACCATGCGACAGACGCGTCTGATGCTCCGCGCCCTCAGCGTCCGTCGCGCGACAGACGCGACATAGAGAGCTTCCACGCTGTGCTCAGCCTGGGTCGATCAACAGACGCGGCTCAACGTCTGTCGCTCCTACGCACTGAAGCCGCCCTCACGAACTGATCGACAGATGCTGACATCAGCGTCCGTCGCTCGACCACCGCAGCGTCTGACGCTCGCGCGCTCGCCAGGCCGCTGGACACTGAGCAACATATGCTGACGCCAGCGTCTGTCACGTGAGCGTCCGCGCGTCCGTCGCCTCCTCCTCTGCTAACCGCGCCTGGGGTAAGCCGACAGATACAGGGCCAGTGTCTGTCGCCTCCGCATCCAGCGTCTGTCGCCTCCGGCGACGACCACCTCCGCGACTTCGCCACTTCTTCCCACTTCCAGCGTAAAGAAAAATAGTCATTTTATTTCCTCGAAAATGTGTGTTAGCATTTTCACAATCATTTTCTCCGAGGAGTTAGGCACTCAACTTGTCTCGCCATTCGATCCTAACACGTATGCAAAGTTAGATCGCTCAAGTGACACTAGATGACCGATATGCAAATAAGTTTGCTCCTCTTGATAGTACGGCCATCTATCCTAAACCCGGTCATCAACTTCTCTACACACCTATGACCGGTGAACTGGAAATGCCCTAGATTATACCTTTGCCTTGGGCATTCCACTCCATCTCCTCCGACGTTGATGCAACACATGCACCAACCATATTACAAATGATATGATCCACTTCATATCATCATGTGACCTTGGTCCATCGATCTTGACCTCACTTGCTCTTCACTGTTGCGTCGGTCTATCGGTGCAAAGTCTTGCTCAAGCTTCACCGCCTTACGGTCCATCGCTCCAAAGCATCTGACTTGCCCTTCACACTTGCAACCGGTCCGTCGAGCCAAGCCTCATCTTGATCTTCGCCACCTTGGTCACATGACTTCATGTCATGTCTCATATGCAATGAGCTCCTCCATGACATCATCACATGTGGATTAATCTCCTGTATATCTCACATTAAACACAATTAGTCCACCTAAGGTTGTCACTCAATTACCAAAACCAAACAAGGACCTTTCAGACAGTTGATGCAGTAACCATAGTACATCTAACCATCTGCAACAACAATGAAAACAAAGCCCTGAGTATGAGAATGTACTTAGCTTGTCGTACTCGATAAAAACTACAATAAAATGACACCAAGGAGTATGAAAGGCTTTCTGTGTGGACTAGCTAGACTCATTTGTGAAAGACATAAGCACTATAGCTAAATCATTTTAAGTAATGTAGCATCAAGTTAATAGTTATTAACCTGTCAACCAGATTAGCACCCGTACTAGAGCAATCAATTGATTAAGGTAATCAATAGTAACCATGTCATGTTTTAGCATTTTCAACATCATCCACATAACCATCTATGTTCCATAAACATTACTACGATGTCATAGCTCAACTCAAGTGTTCACTATCCAGGAGCGATGTCAATTCGAATCGATTCCTAACCAGCTGGTGATTTATTCCTCACACAAACTACACTCACTAGCGAAGTGAGCTACAGATCACCAATGACACTATTCCGGTAATATCATGGGACAAACAGGAACCGCAATATCCAGGGGCCGCTCGACTGCTAGGAATCATGCCTTGCCTGCCCTTGGGCTCACTCTTCGTGCCACTGTCATACCCCCATCAGCACCAATACGTGCGCCCAGCGGGTCGATCCCGGCCCGAATAGTGCCACTAGCTTCGTGGTCAGAACGACTTATTCGGCCAGCTAAATGTGAGGTATGCGTTCAACATGACAAGAGGGACGAACAACGGTCGGTCCTTAACCGACACAGACAGAAACTACAAGCACACAAGACCCATGCCTTGCTGCTCAACATTTCACCCAGTCTCCATTTATCCATCAACACTTAGTTATTTCCATGATAGCATCCATAGCTAAAAGTATCCAGGTAACCACCTATAGTTGCCGGTGACCGGAAATCACCAACTACTACTAGTCTAAGCAGGCCTAAGCCTTTAACTTGGTCCTAGACTTAGTATAGGGTAACAGGATATAATATACCAAGGTAGTCAAGGAATATATATGCAGTAACGGTTGCAAACAACTCCTATAACTTAATGCATCAAACACAAAGGACACAATATTAAAGATTTACAAATCGTAGGGAGAGAAATGCTCTGGGGCTTGCCTCGCTCAAAGAAACTCGGCTGGTGATCAACGCACTCGGGAAGCTTCTTGCCTTGCTTCTCGACCTCTTGCACCTCCTATGCTGGAACCTCCTGCTGGTCGACCTCGGCGTGCTCCTTGGGCACTACTACTGGAAGCTCCTTCTGCGATCCTGTATGATGCATATGTAGGTGTGACTATGAGAAATGTGCATAGGATGAAAATGATGTATGATTAACATGAATGCTTGCATGTAGATGAGCAATTTCAATTATATTTTACCAAGTAGGTGCAAATCTCCTCTCTAGTTATTTAATTAACTCTCACATTAAACAACACACATGCACTTACATAAAAAGCAGGTATTTGCATACACTAGTACACATATCACCAGTCAACTAAACATACCAAGACATACCAGCAGATTATTAGTGCTTCAAAGATACACCAAAGCAACATATTCAACTAAACATGTATTAATGAATCTAAATTAACTCTAATTTAAACAAAGGCTATAACAACAACATATATTTTCTGATCTCATAAAAATCTGAAAACATTAAAATGGCTTACTCATGCTTATAAAAGACTACCATAAAAATTTCAAGTCAATTTGATAAGTATAATAGCCTATACTAAAAAGGCAAAAAGCATAGCAATTAAGCACATGAAAATACTTTGTACTATGAAAAGTATCAAACAATAGATTTTATAATTTTCCCATGATCTACACAGTATAGGAATACTATAGAAAAAGTTTCACATACATGTATTATTCATATTTTTAGCCCTAGCAATTTTACAAGAAAACAACAATTAATACACATAAATTACTTAGCCCTTTTCTTCCACAGAACATGCATGTCATATATTTATCACAGAAATTAAATTAAATGAATAGATCCACAAAATTGGAACCATATTTTTATGATACATATATGATTTACTATGCATTTTCAAAGATTATAGCATTTTCAAGAATTAAATAAAGCTATACAAAAAAGTATCACAAAAATGACATACAAAAATTTTAAGCTGTAGATCTAGCCATGAGAAACACTACAAAATTTGTTTCAACATTTTTGGAGCTCTAGATCTCGAGTTATGCAATTTACAAGCATTAAATCATTTTCCTTAAATTTGAAAATCCAGCCGGCCACTTTTGCTAGGCGTACACAGATCTGACCCAGATCTATACTCCAGAGGCTGCCAGCGGGCCGTCAACCCGTCCCCACCTGTCACACACACAGAGACAGGGGAGGAGATCAACGGCGAGATCTCGCCGTCGGCGAGGTTGCTGGCGACGAGGTCACTACCATCGTGGCCACTGTGCCAAAGTGGACGCGGCAGTGCAAGCGGCGTGGCCGAGGAAGCTCAAAATCAAGCTCACCGTCGCCCATGGCGGCGAGGCATGGCGGCGGGATGCCGTTGCCGGCCATGGCGAGGCCATGCATGGCGGCGCTTAGGAACTTCCTTTTCAAACAGAGAGAAAGGGGGAGCGGGAGGAGCTGCCGACGAGAGCAATGATCTCCGGCGAGGAATGGAGCGGGAGGAGCTGCCGACGAGAGCAATGATCTCCGGCGAGGAATGCACGGCGGCACGGGTCACTACCTTAGCGAGAAGAAAGCACGATAGTGCGTCTCGTCGAGGCGGAGCTCGAGCGCTTGCTCGCAGAGCTTCGGTGCGAGCGAAACGGAGGAGGCGAGCTTGGCGCCGGTGGCAATGGCGCGATGGCGCTCGCATTGCTGCTGCGCTGTGAGGGCGAGGCGAGGCGGAGGAGTGGCAAGTGGGGAGGAGGCGCGCTCGGACAGGCGTCTTGAAGGCGCTGCGGGACTGGCCGATGCGCCACCTGCCCGCCGTCGCCGGCGTACGGCGGCCATGCAGCGGCCGAGCCCTGACAGCGATCGGGCACGGCGCGCGCACGCTGGCGGGAGCAGGCGCGGGTGCACGGTGCGAGCTGGGCCGGCTTCGGCCGTGGGCCGAGAAGGGAGGCTACGGTCCGGTTAAGAAAAGAAAATGCCTTTTCTTTTTATTTTTCAACCACAACACATAAAAATGCCATTTTGAACCATTTAAAAGCATTTTGAAGGCTTGACCCAAAAATAAAAGTCATTCCAAACTTTATGCTCTACAACTTTGTCAAAAGAAGCAAAGTCAAACTCCAAATAAATTTTGAATTATAGAATTAAAGTCAATTTAATCCAAAACCCTAATTTTGAAGAATTATTTTAAAAGCATAATTTGGCAAAACTATGAATAGAAACTTTACTCCAAATTACATCCGAATTATTTCTAAGTTATTTTAGTGGTCAAACATCAAGCATTTGCACTACTTTAAGCAAGGTACTAAGCAACATGGTATTTAATTAACTAAAACAAGCACTTCACATGAAATGATATGCATAATGATGCTTATGCTCATGATTTGCAGGTGCTTAATGCATGTTTAACACTAGGGTGTTACAATAGATTCATCTAGTAAATTAGTCTCAGTCTGTGCAATTAGTTTTATAATTAGTCTACGTTTAATACTCTAAATTAGTGTCCAAACATTCAATGTGACAGGGACTAAACTTTAGAAGGGAAAACCAAACACCCCCTAAGTTCGTCCCTCTATATCCTTATCCTTCCACCTCTTTCCCTCTCTCGGTATCTGCTCCCTCTGTCTTCCCTCTCCAGATCCTGGCTCCCCACCTCCCCTTCTCTCCTCCTAGGCACGGGTGCGGGACTACTGGTGCTAGCCCCTTCTCCTGGTGCTGGCAGCTCCTCCCTCTGGACGCGGTGTTCTCTCTCTCTCTCCGCCTCTCCCTTATGCTCTCTCTTATATCTCAAACTCTCTCCCCCCAAAATTTGGCAGCCGGTGCAGGCAAGCGCAAGTGCAAAGGCGATTTTTCCCTTCTTGTTTTGTGAAAATGAGTATCATTGCTGGGTTAAAAAATGTCAGTGAACCCTAAGGCCAACATTGTCGATTACCAGCAATGAAAGCCCGTTTGAACTAACAGTGATTGCCTGTTCTACAGCAATTAATAATCAGATAAAAAAATATTTTGTTTTGTTTTGTAATCTCGGTCCGATCATTGCGGTGGTTATTTTGTAATAAGTTAGTCTGGTTCCTCTCTTTCGGGATGAATCCCGATTTTTTTATTGTCTAAAAAGATTAAATAAAATTGAGGTGATGCAAACTCCCGGGATTATGAGTTAGATTATTGGAATCCTATAATCTATCTCAAACCTACTATTAGGACATTATAGGTGGACAGATAGTAATCTAACATATAGATATGTAAGGATCCAAACAACACATCTCATTATAACCTCTAATCTAGATTATTATAGTCATATTAACAACCCAAAAGTGATCTAAAATCTCTAGAACGTTTGTGGAGTGAGTACGTGATTTCAGCCGTGATGCTAAAAGAGCATGCAATGCAGGGTCCCTCCGGCCGACAGCAAAAGGTTGAGGATAGTAAGATGTGTCGCTTGCATGAACAGAGATGGTCCTGGAGCCGTCCTTCTCGCCGCCTCCACAGTAAGGATGAAAACGGAACGGAAATATCCCGAACCGAACCGCATTATTTTCTATATTTTATCCGATCGAATTCGTATTTTTGTGTCCGACTTTATCGCTTTCGTTTTCGTATTTCAAATGTAAAAGTAGAAAATGGTTTAGACATTTTCCGACCATTTTCTACTTTTCTACTTTTAATTCGGAATATCCCGAATTCAAAATTCAGTTTAAACCGAATTTTGTTGTCAATCATTATTGTCCAGACAACTAGGTAAAGGCAAGTGTGGAGCACTGATGCTCATTGCCCGCATTATATAGGCAGTTCACCCCCGTCGCGCCTCCCTGAGTCGTCGAGGTAGGACTAATCACCTCGCACGGTGTTGTATGCTTGCATGACTGCATCTGGTTTCACGCGGCGCTGTTATTGCATTGCATGTCACTGGGCTGACCAAAAGAGAGAGAGCTAGATGGGTCAGGCGTTGTTGCTATCCCTTCTAGTCTAGTACCGATGGTATCTTAAATTTTCCACTTTTTTCTTTTCTTTTCTTTTCTTTTCTTTTCTTTTCTTTTCTTTTTTCTCTTATCAAAGAAACCAAATTGATAAGTCTACTCTCTTGCACTCGAAATTTTTCACGATAACACTTGTTAATTGTTATGCATTGTTGATCGGTATTCCGTATTGAATTTTCGTATACCGACCGTGTTCAACATAATTTCGCTCGAATGAGTTCGTTTTCGAAATTCTCGATATTCGGTAAGTTCGCGTTCGTTTTTGTGTCCGGCTTTACCATTTTCGTTTTCGTTTTCGTATTCAAATATAAAAGTAGAAAATAGTTGAGGAGTTTTCTGACCGTTTTCGACACTTTTCATCCTTGCTCCACAGCGATTGATCGATATGGGTGGGGAAAAACACAGTCCCAGTCTGGTCCACGTACTGATGGACAAATCATCCGTGATGTTGAGTAGCCCTTGCCCTTGTTTAGATCCAAATTTAGGAAGCAAACTTTGTATAGTAAATGTCCCGTCACACTGTAGCAATTTTGTTTTTATTTGGTAATAATTGTTCAAATATTGATTAATTAGGCTTAAAATATTCGTCTCGCAAAGTACAACAAAACTGTGCAATTAGTTTTTGATTTCATCTATATTTAGTACTCTATATATGTGCCGACATTTTGATGTGATGGGGAATCTTCTTTTTGCATAGTAGAATTTAAGGTGAATTTGGGTATCTAAACAAGGCCCTTGTTTAGTTCTCAATTTCAACCCAAAATTTCACTATACAAAAAGAAGATTTCCATCACATCAAAATACCGGCACATGTATAGAGTATTAAATGTAGATGAAATTAAAAACTAATTGCACAGTTTTGTTGTACTTTGCGAGACGAACATTTTGAGCATAATTAGTCAAAGTTTGAAAATTTGTTACCAAATACAAACGAATTGCTACGGTGCACATTTAATTCTAAACAAGTGCGTAGTGTCTCTCAGTAATAATGGGTGTGTTCACTTCCCCATCCCAACCCAAAATATTTTCTCTTCTACCCATCACATCAAATCTTTCGATGCATGCATGTAGTATTAAATGTAGATAAAAAAGATAACTAATTGCATAGTTTGTCTGTAAATGTCGAGACGAATCTTTTGAGCCTAGTTAGTTCATGATTGGATAAATTTTGTCAAATAACAACGAAAGATGGTACAATAACTTTTCACCTACTTTTCGCAAAGTGAACACACTCAACGAGGATGATTGCATGGAGACTGGATCGAGACACCATCGATCTGACTGGTGAGTGTCTAGTAAGCCTGTATGTCATATCATCCTCAGCTTCTCTCGTATTTGTTGCGTTTTTTTTTTTGTGAAATGATCCTGTACGTTTTCCAATGGGACTCTTCACTCTTAATATTTAACCAAACAGTTGTAGACGTTGTTGCGCAGCTCTTAGTTTCCCTGAACTTATCTTTGGGAAACTCCAAATCAGCCCTGTTTGTTACGCTGAAATTTGATTTATGATAATGTTTATATTGATTCGTTGGGCCTTGCCTCGACCGCGGCCTCTCAATTTCCCAAATCCGGATGCAACACGGAGGAAGCTCCAAAATCCAAATCAATCCTTTAATTTCCCAAATCTGGATGCAGTGCAGTGCAGTGCAGTGCAACACGAAGAAAACTCCAAACCACGAAACAAACAAGAAGAAAGCTCCAAATCCAGGAGAGGCCGGTGCTGGGTGCTCAGAGCATGCAATGCCGCCACGCTGTATCTGTACGTATGACTGCATGCATGCATCCTTTTCGCCTGAACGTTCCACGTGACTCCGGAATCCAGATCGCGCGTGGGGCCGGCCGAAGAGACCAGCGGGAAGCCTCTTGAAGCCTGGAACCGCAGGGAGCCAGGGCCAGCGCCGATCGGCCGAGAGCCTGCGACTGTGCGCCGCTGCGGCGTCTCCAGCAGTCTCCACCGTCCTGCCAGCATGGCCACCGGGATGGATCTCCAGATCGCCCGCGGGATCTCCGCGACAGAGGCTGCATGCCGGAGCCGGAGCACGTGCCCGCCCATCCCCCACGCCGAAGAAACCGTGCGCAGGCAGGCGGTGTGCAGTGCAGCGACGATCTGCGGTGCGACTAGTAGCGTCCAGCGTGCAAGGGCGGGCGTGGCGTGTCGTGTCGTGTCTCGCCCGGGCAACGGCACGGCGGGGCGCGGGGGTGTGGCCCTGGCCTCGGCGTGCATCGTCTCCTGGCCGCGATCCCACATTCCCCCTCGATCTGCCTAGCTGCGCTGCGGCGCCGGCACGGCAGCACGCATGGCCTGTTCGTTCAGGTTCAGCCGTGTACCAGGACAAGTATAGGAAAGATTAGCTAGATCAGGATCAGGATGCGGAATCTGGCAGCGAACGCTTGCCTCTGCCCTCTGCTGCTTCCTTCCATTGCGACATCCGAATACGATACTGGATTTGGGCAAAGAAACTAAAGCAAGGCGAGGCGAGCGAGCCGCGAAGCAAAGACTATGCTTTGCGATCACAGCCGATCGATTCTTGCCGCATTGGGATCAGCGGTAGGGATTGTTTCCCAGGTCCACGTCCGATCAGGGTTCAGAATTGGTGTAGATGATGAGACGTTTGCACGTGCTAGCTACGGCGGTGCTAGTACTGTTCTGATTGTTCATCAGACGATCGAGGCATCTTCCTCTCTCGCTAATACTGTACTGTTCTTATCGTTCATCGCACCCTACCCTTTCATTTCGAGGAAGAATTGAAATCTGTCGAAAGGGTTAGGTTATTTGTCGTGAAATTTAGTATTCCACAACATTCCAAAGGTCTGATATAAATCTATCTTAAATTTGTAGAATGAGAGCTGGAAATTGATTTTATAAATAGGTTTAGGCTAACTTTTCTTGCGCCCTTTGGCTTAAGACAGCTACGGCAGGACCGCGATTCTTTGGCGGGGGACAAGGAGGCGAAAAACATGAAGATGTTTATCGTCCAGAGCCTCGAGGAAGCCTTTTCAAAGACCAACCCATTGCTTCAGGGAATGAAATGTTTCTGGATCGGTAACATGTTGAAGTCTTCTTATTCTTAACATGTTGATGTCGTAACCCTTAAACCCGAAACCCTGAGAGCATGTTCGCTTCTGATTTAAGCTCTTGTTTAGGCTGCTGCTCCCAGCTGTTCAGCTGCATGCCTGCAGCCTATCCTGCTTTAGTGGAGCCTCTTCTCTCTAGTCCTATATAATGTTGATTTGCTTAAGCTCCTACAGTGTTGGTGGGATGGCTGCCGCACTTGCCGCCAGCTCCAACGAACAGGCCTAAATAATTAGCGTTCCTGTCCTTAGCTATAGCTCGCATTGGTCGTTATGAATGAAATTACTCCCCGCACTCTATTCGGTCAGAGCGCACCAGCACTCTGCCTCCGTATCTAAAAAAATGCTCATCTTCTTCAGCGCAGCCGCGTATGGCCACTCGCCGCAGGTAGCATACCCAATCCCTCGCTGCTCGCGTGCCCCATCCCTCGCTGTTTCGCGGTCCATGCCACCAACCGTGTTGCACCTCCATCCACCTCGGCCATCGCGAAAGGGGAGACATGCTCGTGCCCCTAGGCTGGGGAGGCCTGCGCCTGCACCCCCATCAACCTCGCACGTCAATAGGAAGGGGAGGCCTACCCCCAATCAACCTTGCACGTCGATAGGAAGGGGAGGCCTGCACCTGCGCCTGGGTGTACGCTGAGCCATTAACATCCTCATGAATAACGCATATTGCAAGAGTATGTTTTATATGTCTTAGATCTTCCGGAGGTATGTTGCAAGTGTTGTATATCGATGTTGAAAAAATAGATCAGGATGTTACATACGTTGTAATGGCTATGTATGTATGTTTCAAATGTATATTACAAATGCTTCATTTGTTCCAGACGTATGTGGTAAGCGTTTTATCTGAATGTTGCAGAAGTAGATCTGAATGTTGCATGTCTATACATGTTGCAAGCATATGTTTTCAAGTGTTTTCATGCGTTTCGTACATATGTTTGCAAGTGTTTCATCTGTATATTATATATATTTGCAATGGTTTTTCAAATGTTTTTCAGACGTTTTCACAAGTGTTTCAGACGCTTGTTTCAAGTGTTTCGTGTCCTTTTTTTTATATTGCAACTGTTGTATTTGGATGTTTCAAAAATAGTTTGAATGTTGCACATGAGATGTGCATGAGAAATAGCTAACGGCACCGGCGACGTTCAGGGGACGAGGACGACACGGGCCCACTGCTGGTGCACTCGCTTGCCAACCCGATGCGCTAGCCGTTCACTCTCTTCCTGTGCAGACATCGTCCGAACGCTAGCATCCGGATCCGAGCAAGTTCGTTCTATAAAAGGATACAACTATGTAATTTGTGCAAGTCAAACTATGTAATTTGTGCAAGTATATAGTGCCGTGCTCTGAATTAGTGACGAACTCAGAATCTGGGTACCTTTAAAAAATTGAAAACCTACAATTCCTAGGCCAGGTTTCTCGTTCCCAGGTCGACAGCAGAATGGTGCCGATTTAGGATCACAGTAAGATGTAAACACAGAGCAACAATGAAAATATTTGCTGCGTTGTGCTAAGCTACTCACATAGTAACAAGGCCACCATATGACAGACTAACATCGGAATTTTCTTTTCCCAAAAATCTCCAAACACGGCAGCTTCCTACTCTACATGCTACAGAGTACAGACGAAGTAACCAAAGCTGCAATGTTCACTGCATACTACTCGTCCTCTTGGCGGAGGAGCCGGGCAAGGTTGTCTTGTCTGTGACCAGTCCAAATGTGCGCCACGCTCCAGTGCTCCACTCCACTACCTCCTTCCGCGCCACGCTCCAGTGCTCCACTCCACTACCTCCTTCCGCTTATGTATAGAGACACCGAGCAATTTCAGTGCAGTACCTGTTCATAAGAATTAAGTTTAAATAAATAACATCAAGTATGACATGGTTAATAGAAGCAAACATCAAAGTTAACTTGAGAACATTTAGTTCCCAAAGAAACCAATCATTAGCGTGTTAAAGCGATAGAACATCACTATGTAAGCAAATCTAGGTCAGAGACATTGTGGACAACAAATTTCTTGAACCTGTTAGGAAGGTAATGCCTGCTTTCTCGTCAGAATCATAACCAATGTTGGGCATCAAAGTTGGCCTTCCGAACTTCCTTTTCACACAGGAGTCGATACACTTTGGCCTGCACCAGCTTGGAGTCACACAGACAAGTGGTTATTTAAGCATGACTCAATATGAACAGGAATATATAAGATGACATTAAGTGTCAGCATTTTATTGCTCCTCGTGCACATGATCATGAATGATTCAAAGGACAAAACTACTCTATCACTACAAACAGCCATATATTCTACTTTAAACATATGACAAATGTTCTTTAAAAAAACATATGACAAATGGTGCAATGCACAGGATGCGGGTGTGGGTGAGAGGGGGGGTGGGGTGTGGGCGGATGCACTTTGGACAAAAGACAGGATGCTGTCAAATGTATTATTTAGCATTAACAGCAAAAGAGTACATTTAATGGGTGAATTCATCCTTGCAAATTTTCATGAAACAAAAATAGGAATGTTGTGGTATTCATCATGCAAGGATAAGCAAAAAACAGTCGATCATGCAGGAAACAAACGGATTATATCATTGCAAAGTTTCATCGAAAGTAAAATGCGGAATCTAGTGCAGCGTAGTGGCGCTAAAGAAATGCTACCTCAAGAAAGTTGCTTTGAGAACAAAATTAGTTGTTTCCAAGAAAGGATCAGCCATAACGATGTGATCATGCAGAAAACATGGTTTTCTTAAGCGAGCATCGGGTTAAAAATGTTGGGAGAAGTCTAGGCAAGCATTCATGCTCTGAATGAAGCCCACGCCTTTTAATCCAACCCACTTCATGATGTCATGAAGCAATTGCTGTAGAAGAGGTTGCGAGAGCCACAGTGCTATACTTATGCAAGGGCTAGGGCCCTCTTCCTTTATCCCGATGTCCACTTAAGAAACATGTTTTCTACCTCAGACCTTTTACTAAGCCATCATATCCTTTTCTTTCAGAAACAAAAACAATGATAGATAAAAAAGGTTAACTGAATAAAATCTGCAACTAAAAGTTTCTAAAACTCTTCTGCATGCAAGGTTCATTCATGAAAGTGTCAGTTATGTTCAGCAAATTTGACTACGCATTCGCATCGTATGCTACATTACATGGGCACATAGTTTAGAATTACTTCTGTCTCTACTCAAACAGAGCTAGTACTAGCAATAATACAAGACGGAAACACTAGGAGCATTGCTTTCATCCAGTGACCGCATCATGAAGGAATAAAAATTTAATAAACATATTGAACAATAACGCCTTCTCTCCGCATAGTGAGTTTAACAAACATCGTCGTTATATTTCAAACCATAATAAGGTACTCAACAAGGCTAAATCCCCACTAAAATTACTCGAACAACACATGGCAGCAGTAATCAAGATTCATATTGATACGGTCTGCAACAAATACCTCGGGCACCACTTCAGAATTCAGACAAAAACTCTAGGTGCTACCTTGAGGCATTCGTAACGGTCGAGGTGGGGCCTCATGAGCTGCTTGGCCGGTAACAATCTTCTTCGTGAGCAGCGGCATCTATGCTCCACAATCGCAAAGAAACAACAGTGTCGATTAGGAGCAAAAATTACGAAACCAAACGGCAACAAGCTGCGAGGCTACGAACGCTCGGTACCTTTGGAAGTTCACAAACCCTACCCTGTGACGATGCGAGGAGGAAGAAGAACGGCGTGACGGCGGCGAGGACATCGACGAGGAACAGACAGATGCCCTCCGCAAACCCTAGAGCCGTGGGCTTTAATAGTGCAGCTCGATGCAACTCAAGGCCTACCAGCCCATGTACAATGGCAGGTCCCATTTCGTCAGTGGGCTATTTGCCATTCCCATTTCGGCCCAGGCCCAGCTAGACGGGTGGAACCGTCCACGAATCGGAGCGCAGTGTGGCGACCGCAACCGAGGTGAGCCATGTCGGCGGCCGCCGTCTTGTGCCGGCTTGGGCTCGGCCTCCGCCGCCTCTCCACACTCCCCGAGTTCCCCGCGGCCGCGGCGGGGGCGCCGCAGCCGCATCACCCGACCTCGAAGGACGCCTACTTCGCGGCGGTGCACCACCTCTCCACCATCGTGCGGCGCGACTTCTACCTGGAGCGCACCTTGAACCGCCTCCGCCTCCCTTCCCCTTTCCCTCCCGACCTAGGGCTCCGCGTCATCCGCGCCGCCGCCCCCACCGCGCCGCTCCACGCCACGCGCTTCCTTGCCTGGCTCCGCGCCAAGCCGTCCTTCACCGCCTCCGCCGAGCACTTCGACGCGCTGCTCCTCCCGCTCGCACGCGCGCGGCTCTTCCCCCACCTCTGGTCCCTCGCCTCCGACATGCGCGGCCTCGGCCTCCCCCTCTCGCCGACCACCTTCTCCGCTGTCATCTCGTCCTACGGCCACTCCCGCCTCCCCGACCAGGCCGTCGAGGTGTTCAACCGCCTCCCCCGATTTGGCTGCCCCCAGACCACCGAGGTCTACAACGCCCTCCTCGACGCGCTCTGCGCCAACGGCAACTTCACCGGCGCCTACAAACTGCTCCGCAGGATGGCGCGCAAGGGCGTTGCCCCCGACCGCGCCACGTTCAGCACCCTCGTTGACTCCTGGTGCGCGGCGGGGAAGCTCAAGGAGGCGCAGGCGTTCCTCGATGACATGGCGACCCGCGGGTTCCGTCCACCGGTGCGCGGCCGTGACCTCCTCGTCGACGGGCTCGTCCGCGCTGGGCACTTAGAGGAGGCCAAGGCCTTCGCCCTCCGTATGACCAAGGAGGGCATCCTCCCCGACGTTGCTACATTCAACTCCCTTGCCGAGGCGCTCTGCAATGCTGGAGATGTGGACTTCGCCGTGGCTCTTCTTGCTGATGCTTCCAGTCGAGGCCTCTGTCCAGACATCTCAACATACAAGGTAATGCTACCAGCTGTGGCCAAGGTTGGCAAAATTGAGGAGGCATTCAGGTTGTTCTATGCGGCTGTTGAGGATGGTCATCGTCCATTCCCGAGTCTCTATGCAGCAATCATCAAGGCACTTTGTGTTTGTAAGGCAGGGCGCTTCGCAGATGCTTTCGCCTTCTTTGGTGATATGAGGACGAAGGGGCACCCACCAAATCGCCCTGTGTATGTGATGCTTGTCAAAATGTGTGTGAGGGGCGGTCGGTTTGTGGAGGCTGCAAACTACCTCGTTGAGATGAGTGAGGCAGGGTTCACACCCCAGGTACCAACCTTTAATGCTGTAGTTGATGGGCTTCGACATTGTGGGAAGCATGACCTTGCCCGGAGATTGGAACAGCTTGAGGTGTCCTTGAAGGGAAATTAAATGGATGGGGAACTAGATGCGGTTTTCTGTTCCAGTTGGGGCCTTGCAAGCTGTGTGGTGCTGCTACTAGATTTTCAGGTAGAAATGGCACTTACATTACTTCTTCGTGTAAATTTTATCTCTTGGCATAAGCTAGTAATCTGCTATTTTGTTGTGTCTAATAAGGTTTTCTAACTTTTCAAAGGTCCACAATAAGCTTTATGGATTGTTTTTTTTTAATTTGTGAATTGATCCTCAATTCCGTCCACCGGTGCGCGGCCCGCTAGTAATCTGCTATTTTTTAATTTGTGTCTACCTGTTTCTCGTCTCTTTTGGGTTTCATCTCTAGCCTACCCCAACTTGCTTGGGACAAAAGGCTATGTTGTTGTTGCTGTTGTTGTATCCTCAATTCCGTGGTTAAATAGTGGTTAATGAATTCAAAGTTGAGTTGTGCACTGAAAGTTATTATGATCAACAAAAGTACATACAGTAAGTTCAATCAGTGATTGTGCTAAATGGATTTATGTATTGTTGATTGTCCCCATTGATGCTCAATAATGTGGAACAAATACTCACAGTATTTGATTGAGTACCAACTTTAGGAGGCAAGTTACCTTTGTTGTATAGTTCAATTGGTCAATGTTGCTGTTTAAACCCCTGATGCATTTGTACCAATTAACTGTCTTGAAATTATGATATTTTTACTCCTGATTTGTCATCTAGGCATTTTGTCACCTAAAAATTTGTCTCTCCTATAAACCTTACTTTCTTAAGTACCTACAGTGATGGAATCATATATAGCAAACTCAATGTTAATTTACAGTTTTACCCTAAAATAGTAGAAAACAAATGGAAAATGAAGTGACAATTCTTTCTTAGCAGCAGCTAGATGCTTAGGTAATTTTCTTTACTACTAAGGCTTCAAAGCAAGTGAGAAAGAAAGAATGAATGACATCAGTTGGATAAAGAAGGGGGAACTTGTCTATATTTACTACTACAATGTACAGTCTGTACATATGGCATATCTAAATTGCTGGGATAGTCTAGTTTTGTTCTATCTATAAATAAATAAACGTGCCTAATTTTGTCCTATGGTAGATGTTCCCAAAGTGAGCAGAAGTCAGGGCATGAAGCTCAGATTAAAATACTATTGAAATTTATATATGGTTGATGGTACAAAAGGATTTATATGTTTGGTATAAATGTGAGTTTTCAATATAGACTGCACTGTCTGAATAGTACTCAGGAAAAATTGTGTAGCATTGGTATTCTTCTACTGAATTGTAAGGTTTCAATAATACATCTAAACATGAACTTAATAGTTAGATTTGTGTTGATATCATTTGGTTTGCCACACTACCTATTTATGAGTCTCGTGTCACAGCCATAGTCACATAAAACGGGTTCACCACCTTCGACCCTCGACCCGGGTTCGTCGACCCCGACCCGGGTTCACGGGTTCATTTTCGACCTGAAGTGTAAAAATCTCTCACGAGTAGCGTACCACGTACCGCGACCCCGTACCTCGACCCCATCGACCCATAAACTTTGTGATTATGGTCACAACACCACTTTTTCACTGGAACTGAACATGTGTCATTTGTTTTGGTTTGTTGTACCTCCTATTTCAAAATGATGATCACGATGGCTGTGCTCCTTGCGATTCTGCAAAGCTGCCATTTGTTACTTAAATAACTTTGTTATTGTTTGCCTTATTACTGTTGGAGTATAGGAGTATTAGACCCATAAGGCTAGGTCCATGAGGCCCATGTATGCATCCCTATATAGCTACCTTTCTAGGGTTAGCCCCAATCAACATAGTACAATTTCCAACATGGTATCAACAGCCTAGGGTTTTCTTTCCCCATCCCTTCCCTTCCCTGCCCACAGCCGCCGCCGCCGGCGCCCATGGCCGGCCGGCCTCCTCCCCCTCCCTCCTACTTCCATATCTTCCCTCCTCTCCCACCACCTCCTGGGCGCAGTGGCTGGAGCCCCTGCCGCCGCCGCCCATGGCCCGCCTGCTGGAGCTGCCGCCGCTGCCCATGGCCCGACTGTTGGAGCCGCTGCTGGAGCCGCCGCCGCCGCTGGCCCGCCTGCTGGCGCCGCTGTCGCCTCGGGCCCGCGTGCTGGAGGCCAGCGCCGCCCTGACTCCTCCCACCGCCGCTCCACCCGCCGCCGCCGGACCTCCTCCTCTAGGCGCGGCCGCGCCTCTTCCTCCTGGCGCTGCTGCTGCCTTGGTCGCGGCCGTGGGCGCGGACTTGCCGGGCATTCCTGGGGACGCCGCCGCTGCTGGGGATGCCGCCGGGCCCGTCCTTCTCCCGGCCGGCAGGATTCCGGCACCTCCACCCGCCGGTGTCCGGGCAACTGCTGCTGCCATTGCGGCCGGCCTGGGGATGCCGCCCACTACTCCTCTGCCCGCGGTGGCCACGGGTGTAACGGATCAACGTAATTATACGAGATTAAGTAAGCCAATCTCCCACCGAGGCGGTTAATTTAACAAACTTAAACCCGTATAACTCGAGATTCCGTGAAATCACGAAGGATTTCAAACCAACCAACATACAACCAAGATCGTACTGATTTAGCAGCCACAGTTCACACGATACATAAAGTCGACCAAGGTAAAATACATCGGAGTTCAGAAATAAAAGTTATTACAACAAAGTTCAACATAAAGTAGCGGAAGCAAATAGTTTTACGCACGCACCCTTAGTTCAATTACAGTGCCAGTAGATAGTCATAGTCCACAAAAGCAGTAGATAAGACAAACGGAACGACCTCTGCCCAAGGTCCTAGTTGTCACCCATCGCCGGATACAGACAGTTGGAGCAGTACCCGTAGTACATCTGACCATCTGCAACAACAATGAGAACAACGCCCTGAGTACGAGAATGTACTCAGCTAGACTTACCCGTCATAAACCAGAAACAACATGACACCAAGGAGCATGCAAGGCTTTAAATAGTGTACTGGCTTGACTCATTTGCGAAAGGCATAAGTTATTAGGAGTAACTAATAATAAGTACTTTTAGCATCATTTTATGATAACCTATTCATGCTAGGTAAGCACCTATGCTAAAGCAATCACTTGATTAACCATTAACATCAAAGGTTACCATCTCAGGTTTAGCATTTCCAACATTAACCACATAACCATCTGTGTTCCATCATTAACACTACGATGCCATAGCTCGAGTCAAGTGCTCACTAACCGGGAGCGACGGCGATTCGAATCGAATTCCTATCCAGCTGGAGATTTATTCCTCACACAAACCATGCTTCCCCCGTCAGGGTTGCGTAGATCACCAATGACACTTTCCAAGAAGCCGCGGGATAACAATCATGGATCGCACTACCCAGGGACCGCCCGACTGCCAGGACGCACCTTGGGCTCACTCTTCGCGTCCCCGTACACCCCCTTCAACGCCAGTCTGCCAACCCGAGTTTATCCCGGCTCAAAAAGTGTCACTAGCTTCGCGGTCGAAAGGTACTTTATCCGGCCAGCTAAATGTGAGGCATGCGTTCAACATGACAAGAGGGACGAGCAACGATCGGTCCTTAACCGACACGGACGGAATCACTATAGTCCAAAACCCTATAAGACTCCGCCCGGTCTCCGTTTATTCAACAACACTTGGTTACTTATCAAAATTCACCAATACTGCTAACCATAGCCAGGTATTCACCTATAACTCGCAGGTGACAGGAAATCACCCGACTTCTACCGATCTAAGCATGGCTAAGCGAATTACTCGATCCTGACCTAATAAGGTAACATTATTCTGGTGGACAAGGATAGTAATGCAACAACGGTTCCACTCAACTCCTATGACTTAATGCAACAATATATAATTATAAACCAGTTAATAAGGAATAGCTTTTGTAAAATAGGAGACTTATAATGCTCCGGGGCTTGCCTCTTTCGAACGAACTAGGGTGGTGATCGACGCACTCCGGCAGCTCCTCGCTTGGCTCTTCCTCCTCGGGCACCTCCTGTGCCTGGGGCTCCTGCTGGTCCGTCCAAGCCTGCTCCTCCGGTACTGCTGCCTGCGAGTCCTCCTGCGATCCTGTATGATGCAAGTGCATAAGGGCATGTGAATGATGCATCGGAATATGATGGAACGATGAAGTGACATGAGATGCAGACGAGCACATGGAATGAGCAGTTAGTGCAAAACTTCATCTTCTACAAGGTAGTCAACATCATCCAAGAACATGTAACCTAAAACATACACCTTATCCTTCTATTAGTTAGGCTACCATCTACACATACAATTGAACCTAAGCTACCAGAGCTTACCAACCTAGCTCATCCACAACATCAGCAAGGCATAATGATGCTTCAAAGATACACCAAACATATTTTATTTTTCTTAAATTCTCATAAAGACTAATCATTTATTCCTTATTTAGCTAGGGTTGTTCTGCAACACCTATCTCTGGTGTAGATAAAAATCTACAAAAATGACAGTAGAGTATTCTTACTCTAACTAAGCTACCACTAAATTTTCATGGTAAAAGGAACTGTAAAACTACTTGTACAAAATAAACAAGTTATGGCTTAAATGTGAGCATGAAATTGTTTTATACTAAGAAAAGTATCAAACAACAGATTTCACATTTTTCCTAGGTTACCAACCATAAACTAACATACTACAAAAATTATCATAAGTATGTTATATACAATTATTGCCTTCTACTAAAAATAACAAATATTAACAAATAAAGGCATTTGAACTACACTTCAAAAATTTTCCACAGAACATGCTTCACTAGCATTTTTCCTAGAAAGTATATCACTAAAGAAGATTAATGCAACAAGAATCACATTTTTCTCTTTATTAGTTTATTTACTAAAATTTTTATAAGATAACAGCATATATAACAATTAAATAAAAATGTACAGTAAAGTGTCACAAAAATAACATGGGATATTTTTAAACTGTAGATCTATTCCCAAGGAACATTTTAAAATTTATTTCATGATTTTTGGAGCCATAAATTGTACACAACATTTTCTAAAGCATTTTATTTTCCAAATAATAATAATAAGAATTCAAAACTAAATTTGAAATCGCCGAACGGGCCGGCCCACGCGGCAGCATTGGCCCGCGGCCGGAATGGGCTGGGCGTCGCGCGGGAAACAGAAGGGAGGGGGCGGCCCGGCTTGGCGGCTCGGCCCAAGCCGGTGGCCCAGCCACTGAAGAGGGGAGGAGGCGGACGCGGAGCGCGGCCACGGGCGCCGTGGCCCCGACGTCGCGGAGGCGGAGCGGTGGTCGCCGTCGGCCAACGGCCGACCTCTGGCTCGGAGTCGAATCCCCGAGCACGCATGGCTCCCGTGAAAGGGTTGTGAGCACAACCGCGCGAAACAAGAGGAGAAGGAGGGAGCGAGGGCGCCGGAGGCGGAGCTCGAGCTCGGTGGCCGGCGACGGTGGTGCGGGCGGGAAAGAAGAGATTGAGCCTCACCGTCGGCGAGCGAGAGATACCGAACCCCGTTCGGAGAAGAGGAGGGTGTGGCGGAGCCGGTGGCGAGATGAATCGAGAAATGGTGCGGCCGTTGAGCGGGAACGGCGGCGAGCTCTCGGGCGGAACGGCGGTGAGCGCGTGGAGGCGGCGAGCGGCTGCGGCTGCTGCTCGCGCGAGGCCGGGAGAAGGAAAACGCGAGCGCGACTGGCGAGGGAGAGGCGGGCGCGGCTTCAAGGCGCGTGGCGCGGCCGGTGGAGCCCACGGCTCGCCACCCGTACGCCGGAGGCGGCGAGCTGCGGCCACGCGGCGGCCGCGGCCTGAGCGCGGCGTGCGCTGGCGCGAGCGCGCGCGCGGGCGCGGGCGGGGGCGCGAGGCGGGCCAGGCCGGCTTCGGCCGTGGGCCGAGAAGTGAGGCCGAAGCCCAGTAACGAAATTTCGATTTTTCTTTTTTTCCAAACATTTTCCAGATTTCAAATTTCTGTTTGAAATTCAAATTTTGGGGATGAAAACGAGGTTTTCAGAAATTTGACCCAAAACAAAAGTTGTTCAAAATTTTATTCTCTACAACTTTCATATAGAACATTTTTCCAAATTCCCAATAGATTTTAAATTTGAGATTTAAAGCTAATTTAAAAATCAAACTCATTTATTTAGAATAATTTTTAAAACAGAATTTGAGGAGGATTTGAATCAAATTTTTGCTCCAAATAATCAAGTTGATTTATTCTACATTAATTAAAATTGCTACTTCTAAAAAGTACACTAACTTTTTAACATTTATTTTAAACTTAGGGTTTCCATTTATTTGTTTTTTTTTTTTTTTTCAAGTTAAATTTGAAAAGTGATACAATCCAAACAATGTTAAACATGTAATGCTGTTGAATGCTTATGTTTTGAAATGATAATGCATGCTTAACACCCAGAGGTGTTACAGCCCTCCCCCCTTATAAGAATCTCGTCCCGAGATTTTGAGTTACGAACCATTTATCGTAAAAATCTTTATACGCAGTTTGAAGGTATTCTCCCGTTTCCCAAGAAGCATCGCTCTCGTCATGGTGACTCCATTGAACCTTGTAGGTTGTGACCACTTTATTTCGAGTGACTCGGTCCTTAGTATCCAGGACTCGAACTGGTTGCTCGCGATATTCCAAATCTGCCTTGATCCGAATACCCTGAGGTTGTATTCTCTCCTCTGGAACACGTAGACACTTCTTTAATTGGGATACGTGGAAGACGGGAAAGATCGAACTCATCTCTTCTGGTAGCTGTAACTTATATGCTACGGGGCCCTTTTTCTCCAAAATCTGGTATGGCCCTATATATCTAGCAGACAGTTTCTTCTTGATTCCAAACCGTTTCTTCTTCATTGGGGTAACCTTTAAATAGACATAGTCACCTACTTGGAATTCCAATGGTCTTCTTCTCTTATCCGCATAACTCTTCTGACGAGACTGTGCAGCTTGCATGTTTTGTTGAATAACACGGACCTTCTTCTCTGCCTCATCTACAAAATCAATTCCGTAAAACCTTCTTTCTCCGGGCTCTACCCAATTTAACGGTGTTCTGCACTTCCGGCCATACAAAGCTTCAAATGGTGCCATCTTGATACTCTCTTGGTAACTGCTATTATAAGCAAACTCTGCCAACGGTAACCAGGATTCCCATGAACCTCTGGATGATAACACACAAGCTCTAAGCATATCTTCCAGTACTGCATTAACTCTTTCTGTCTGCCCATCAGTCTGTGGGTGGTAAGCCGTGCTACGAATCAAACTAGTGCCCAAACCTTGATGAAGATGTTCCCAAAAGTGAGAGGTAAACTGTGAACCACGATCAGACACTATGGTTTTTGGTATTCCATGCAATCGGACAATCTCAGCAATATACTTTTCTGCATATTGAGGTGGTCGGAAACTTGTTTTGACTGGCAGAAAGTGAGCTGACTTAGTAAGGCGATCGACTATTACCCAAATGGAATCATGGCCTTTCTGTGTGGTGGGGAGACCAGTAATAAAGTCCATACTTATATCATCCCACTTCCAATCGGGTACCGACAAAGGTTGTAGAAGTCCTGCAGGTCTCATGTGAAGAGCTTTAACTCTACAACACATGTCGCATCGAGCAACGTATGCTGCAATCTCCTTTTTCATCTTAGTCCACCAATAACGGGGTCGTAAATCTTGGTACATCTTGCTACTTCCGGGGTGAATAGATAGCTTAGAACGATGGGCCTCATCCATCAACTTGTTTTTGAGCTCTCTATCCTTAGGTACTACCAGTCGATCCTTGAACCATAACACTCCTTGTTCATCCAAGCGAAAGTGCTTGGTGGGTTCTCTCTGTATCTTTTCTTTGATATGAAAGATTCCCTTATCTGCTTTCTGACCATCAATGATCTGGCTTTCTAGAGTGCAACTGATCTGAATATTATGCAACACAGCTGGATGTAACAAATTGAACCCTTCTTCAAACAACGGTCGCACATCAATTGCATGAGATTTTCTGCTCAGTGCATCTGCTACTACATTAGCCTTTCCAGGGTGATAGTGCACGTTCAGATTGTAGTCCTTTATCAACTCTAACCATCTCCTCAGTCTCATGTTCAACTCGGATTGGGTAAAGATGTATTTGAGACTCTTATGATCCGTGAAGATATTACACACATTACCCAACAGGTAGTGCCTCCAAATCTTTAGAGCATGCACCACTGCTGCAAGCTCTAAATCATGTGTAGGATAGTTAACTTCATGTTTCCTCAGCTGTCGTGACGCGTAAGCAATGACTCTTCCATTTTGCATCAGCACACATCCTAACCCACTCTTGGATGCGTCACAGAAAACGTCAAACGGCTTTTCTATGTCTGGTTGGGCCAGAACAGGAGCAGTGGTCAACAACTTCCGCAAAGTACAGAAAGCTGCTTCGCACTCCTCTGTCCATACAAACTTGTGATCCTTCTGTAACAGGCTTGTCATTGGTTTGGCAATCTTCGAGAATTCTGGTATGAAGCGACGGTAGTAACCGGCTAAACCAAGGAAACTGCGAACTTCGTGAACTGAAGTTGGTGACTTCCAGTCCATAACCTCTTGTACTTTACTAGGGTCTACAGAAATACCATTTTCAGACAACACATGGCCGAGAAAAGGAACTGTCCTAAGCCAGAACTCACACTTGCTGAACTTAGCATACAGTCGATGTTCTCTGAGTCTAGCCAAGACTATCCGGAGGTGTTCTGCGTGTTCTTCTTCATTTTCTGAGTATATCAGTATGTCATCAATGAACACTATCACAAACTTGTCCAATTCGGGCATAAAAACCGAATTCATCAAGTACATGAAGTATGCAGGAGCATTTGTCAATCCGAAGGACATGACAAGGTACTCGTACAAACCATATCTGGTAGAGAACGCAGTCTTAGGCACATCTTGTGGCCTAATCTTTATCTGGTGGTACCCTGATCTCAAATCTATCTTAGAGAACACTTTGGCTTTGGACAATTGGTCAAACAAGATATCAATCCGAGGAAGAGGATACTTGTTTTTAATTGTCACTGCATTCAGTGGCCGATAATCCACGCACATGCGTAAGGAGTTATCCTTCTTCTTTTTCACAAACAGAGCGGGGCATCCCCATTCGGACGAGCTGGGACGAATCAACCCTTTCTTTAGCAAGTCCTGAAGTTGCTTCTTCAATTCTGCTAACTCATTGGGAGGCATCCGATAAGGCCTTCTTGAAATTGGTGCTGTTCCTGGAATCAACTCAATGGCAAACTCAACATCTCGGTCTGGCGGCAGTCCAGGTAACTCCTCTGGAAACACATCTGGAAACTCACAGACCACTGGAATCTGGACTAGCAGAGTAGTTTGGACCGCACAAGATGTGCTAGCTAGGTCTACCCTCCTAGGTAGGACCACTCGAAAGGTGCCTTCCCCATTGGGTTCCTTAAGAGAGATACTCCTTCCTCCAACATCAATTACAACTCTCATGCGATTCATCCAGTTCATACCCATGATCACGTCCAAAACTAACCCTGGCATGACTATCAGGTTAAGCTTATAATGCCGGTTTGCTATGTTTAGGGTTACTCCCTGAACAATCTGATTAGTCAACAGATCAGCCCCAGCTGAACTGATTTTATATGCACATTCCAATTCAACTATCTTTTGCTCATGCCTTTTAACAAATGCTTGACTTACAAAGGAATGAGATGATCCGGAATCAAACAAGACTACTGCAGGATGATTGTTGATAGAAAACATACCAGCTGTTACCGGTTCTCCTTCAGGGATATCCTCCACAGTGGTGTGGTGCACACGGGCTTGATATTGCGTTTGTTGTTTCTTAGGATAGGGACAATACTTTGCAAAGTGCCCAGGTTGGTTGCAGTTGAAGCACGGTCCCTTCACTTGAGCCACGGTTCCCGATGAACTGCCTTGTCCTGTCTTTGTTTGAGGTAATGCCATCTTAAACGGCTTCTGGTTTCTCTGGGGTGGCTGAGCATTCTGATTCTTCCGTTGCGGTGGCCTAAACCTTGCACCGGGAACGGGCGATCGATAAGCCGGGCGATTGGTCACTGGGGCCCTGGACTGAGATGAACCCGACTCAAAAGCTCTCTTACGGATCTTGGAAGCGGCATAAACATTGTTGTTCTTTTCTTGCTTCAGACAATCACTAACGAAGTCATTGAAATTAGTTCTCATGTTTGTACCCACATGTTTCATCATCTTGGGACTCAGGCCTCTCTTGAAACTAGCGATCTTCTTGGCATCCGTATCCACCATGTCCGGAGCATAACGGCTCAGGTTATTAAAGGCATGCAGGTATTGAGTCACAGTCCTCGTGCCTTGATTTAATGCCAGGAATTCCCCAAGCTTCATCTCGGTCAGACCAGGTGGAATGTATGTTCCACGGAAGGCTTCAGTGAACTCCCTCCAAGAGATATGGGCATGGGGAGGAAAGGTGGTGCGGTGATGCTTCCACCACATTCCTGCCGGACCTTGAAGCTGATGAGCTGCGTACTCAGTCTTCAACACTTCAGTCATTCTTAAGACACGAAACTTATCTTCCATCGTATTAATCCACTCTTCTGCATCTAAAGGTTCTGCGGCTTCCTTGAAGATCGGTGGACGAGTATCCATGAAGTCCTTAAAACTGCTGTATTGGTTTGCTTCGTGGCCACCCTGGTTTATCCCCCGACGGGTATTATCTGCGATACTGCGCAGCGCAGCCTCCATATTCTGTTGCATACTTTCCATATTGCGTTGGCTTCCCAGGAATTGGGCGAAAAACTGTTCTGCCGTGTAGGGTGGAGGAGGCGGTGGTGGATCACGGTCATCATTAGCAGCTGCACTGCCACCAGCCTCGGCGGTACCATACACGGTACGACGAGTGTTCGGCATCTGCATGTTTCAGCAACAGTAATTATTAGGTGATGTTGTAGAAATTGCAACTGAATGAAAAATTATGCCGAACTGAATTCACTGGAGAGAACAAATTCATACAATAAAACAGGGGCACAATAAATCATTCCAATTAACACAACATCACTAATTATATTACTTAAAGCACACACATCGCGTCCATTACAACCAAGTTGCCAGCATACATACACTGGACTTTGGACGTTCGGATACCGCCACAAACACATCCAAACTTTCCAACCTTACATCAAGCTCTAGTCTTTCTACTCATTATTACATGCTCAAGTGCCAACAACGCAAAAGATCATGCAAGCGGGACCTAGTAGCTAGCGCAACAACTACTAGCCTACTCATCGTGGTCGCTGTCTAGGTCAGAGACGTCGGCGTTGCCGCCAACTGCAGCGTCGTCGTGCTCCTCAGCTGGCGCCACGGGCTCTTCAGGATCTTCGTCTGCATCCAAATCCATCTCTGCTGCGCCAGGGAGGTCATAAGGGTTAAGCTGATTGTTCAGCCTATGGACCTCTTCATGCAAGTTATCATTGTACTCCTCTGCATCGGCCAACCGTTGCTCTAGCTCAAACTGCCTAGCTCTCAACACATTCTCTGCGGACCAGGCTTCATTCCTCTGATGGAGCACATGAGCCAACATGCTCTCAGCATTCCTGTGGGCGGTGGTTAGTCGCTCAAGCTGCTCTCTCAGGGCACGTACATCTCCCTCAAAGACCACAGTCCTCTGAGTAGCCTGATCTCTCTGACGAGTCAACTGGGCCATCTCAGCGGTGAGCCTCTCAATCTCGGCGTCGTGATCTCTCTGAAGCTGACGGCGGTCATCACGAGCCTGACCAAGAGCACCAGAAACACGTCTCAGACTACCTTCCACTCCATCGAAAGCCCTCATCACTGCGAACATGGTACTCATAGCAGGGTTGTCACTGTTTTGTGCCTCTGCTGCACTAATTTCCAAAGATCTGCCCCTAGCCTGCTGCCACGAGTCGGTGGAGGGGTTGCCCCTCGGAAAGACTCCAACTATAGCTGCTGCCAACTCCTGAGGAAAACGATCCATGATATCCCTCAGGATCCCAAAGGCTGCCCTCTCAGCGGCTTCTTCAGGGGTCCTGCCAGTTGACTCAAAACGCCAACCGGTCCACTCAGAACCATCACCTCGGGGACGAACTACTGCTTCCACAGTCACCAAAAGTCCTTCGCCCATCCGCTCATTTGACCAAAAATAGCGGGGCTCCATCCCATCATGATAGCCTACATAGCTGAGCACTCTCCACAAGAGTGTAGGCATCCCAAACTCTCCAAGAAAAGTGTGACGCTGGTGAGTGCGCGGAGCAAGCTGATGACGGGGAGCTCTGCCGGTGGACTTGCGAGCGGTCTGCTTGGTACGTGCCATCTGTAGCAAAAATTTTATTACCGTGGTGAGAACAGATTTTTAAGTTGGCATTTTTATCGAAATGAGATAAGCAACTTATAAGGGGAGGAACAATGCCATGAATGAAATGCATAACATGATGCATGCACGTTCCGTACGTCCTCACAAACTTAGGAAATTAATACTACTATCGGATTAAACGGTGGCATACAACGATCTCTTGTAACGTAACTAATACGTGCTACTCGAAAGCGCTGTTATGTACCTGCAGAAAAAAATCACTTCAGCCCAAACCTCACAGTATGAAAATATGCAAGAAAGCAGTAAAGTAAGTTACTCGCTCTACACGCATCCCCAGATACGAGTATAACGGTAACCACTACCCGAATCATCGTCCTATTGACGGCATCGTCACGGCATGACGGAATTCCCCCTCAAAGATACTCTCATACAAACATGCGCATGGCACGTGAGTACTTCGGAATCACTTAAGCACTCCCCTAGATCGGCAGTGTATCCGACCATGCACTCACAACTCTCACTTACCAAGGCGTAGAGGTAATTGATCCATACATTACCACTCAAGTGAATGGCACTCATACAATAGCACGCCGTATGAGCGACGAAATTTAAATATGATGCAAACCCCCAAGTTAGTACTTAAATAAGCCACCTAGAGTCCTTATCGGGCATAAGGGATATGACCACTGGCACACTTTTAAGTTCAAAAGCTCATTTGAAAACACAGTTTTGTTTTTAAATACTCATGTGAACAGTAACATGCTAAACCATGCTCCGATGCCAGCTGTAACGGATCAACGTAATTATACGAGATTAAGTAAGCCAATCTCCCACCGAGGCGGTTAATTTAACAAACTTAAACCCGTATAACTCGAGATTCCGTGAAATCACGAAGGATTTCAAACCAACCAACATACAACCAAGATCGTACTGATTTAGCAGCCACAGTTCACACGATACATAAAGTCGACCAAGGTAAAATACATCGGAGTTCAGAAATAAAAGTTATTACAACAAAGTTCAACATAAAGTAGCGGAAGCAAATAGTTTTACGCACGCACCCTTAGTTCAATTACAGTGCCAGTAGATAGTCATAGTCCACAAAAGCAGTAGATAAGACAAACGGAACGACCTCTGCCCAAGGTCCTAGTTGTCACCCATCGCCGGATACAGACAGTTGGAGCAGTACCCGTAGTACATCTGACCATCTGCAACAACAATGGGAACAACGCCCTGAGTACGAGAATGTACTCAGCTAGACTTACCCGTCATAAACCAGAAACAACATGACACCAAGGAGCATGCAAGGCTTTAAATAGTGTACTGGCTTGACTCATTTGCGAAAGGCATAAGTTATTAGGAGTAACTAATAATAAGTACTTTTAGCATCATTTTATGATAACCTATTCATGCTAGGTAAGCACCTATGCTAAAGCAATCACTTGATTAACCATTAACATCAAAGGTTACCATCTCAGGTTTAGCATTTCCAACATTAACCACATAACCATCTGTGTTCCATCATTAACACTACGATGCCATAGCTCGAGTCAAGTGCTCACTAACCGGGAGCGACGGCGATTCGAATCGAATTCCTATCCAGCTGGAGATTTATTCCTCACACAAACCATGCTTCCCCCGTCAGGGTTGCGTAGATCACCAATGACACTTTCCAAGAAGCCGCGGGATAACAATCATGGATCGCACTACCCAGGGACCGCCCGACTGCCAGGACGCACCTTGGGCTCACTCTTCGCGTCCCCGTACACCCCCTTCAACGCCAGTCTGCCAACCCGAGTTTATCCCGGCTCAAAAAGTGTCACTAGCTTCGCGGTCGAAAGGTACTTTATCCGGCCAGCTAAATGTGAGGCATGCGTTCAACATGACAAGAGGGACGAGCAACGATCGGTCCTTAACCGACACGGACGGAATCACTATAGTCCAAAACCCTATAAGACTCCGCCCGGTCTCCGTTTATTCAACAACACTTGGTTACTTATCAAAATTCACCAATACTGCTAACCATAGCCAGGTATTCACCTATAACTCGCAGGTGACAGGAAATCACCCGACTTCTACCGATCTAAGCATGGCTAAGCGAATTACTCGATCCTGACCTAATAAGGTAACATTATTCTGGTGGACAAGGATAGTAATGCAACAACGGTTCCACTCAACTCCTATGACTTAATGCAACAATATATAATTATAAACCAGTTAATAAGGAATAGCTTTTGTAAAATAGGAGACTTATAATGCTCCGGGGCTTGCCTCTTTCGAACGAACTAGGGTGGTGATCGACGCACTCCGGCAGCTCCTCGCTTGGCTCTTCCTCCTCGGGCACCTCCTGTGCCTGGGGCTCCTGCTGGTCCGTCCAAGCCTGCTCCTCCGGTACTGCTGCCTGCGAGTCCTCCTGCGATCCTGTATGATGCAAGTGCATAAGGGCATGTGAATGATGCATCGGAATATGATGGAACGATGAAGTGACATGAGATGCAGACGAGCACATGGAATGAGCAGTTAGTGCAAAACTTCATCTTCTACAAGGTAGTCAACATCATCCAAGAACATGTAACCTAAAACATACACCTTATCCTTCTATTAGTTAGGCTACCATCTACACATACAATTGAACCTAAGCTACCAGAGCTTACCAACCTAGCTCATCCACAACATCAGCAAGGCATAATGATGCTTCAAAGATACACCAAACATATTTTATTTTTCTTAAATTCTCATAAAGACTAATCATTTATTCCTTATTTAGCTAGGGTTGTTCTGCAACACCTATCTCTGGTGTAGATAAAAATCTACAAAAATGACAGTAGAGTATTCTTACTCTAACTAAGCTACCACTAAATTTTCATGGTAAAAGGAACTGTAAAACTACTTGTACAAAATAAACAAGTTATGGCTTAAATGTGAGCATGAAATTGTTTTATACTAAGAAAAGTATCAAACAACAGATTTCACATTTTTCCTAGGTTACCAACCATAAACTAACATACTACAAAAATTATCATAAGTATGTTATATACAATTATTGCCTTCTACTAAAAATAACAAATATTAACAAATAAAGGCATTTGAACTACACTTCAAAAATTTTCCACAGAACATGCTTCACTAGCATTTTTCCTAGAAAGTATATCACTAAAGAAGATTAATGCAACAAGAATCACATTTTTCTCTTTATTAGTTTATTTACTAAAATTTTTATAAGATAACAGCATATATAACAATTAAATAAAAATGTACAGTAAAGTGTCACAAAAATAACATGGGATATTTTTAAACTGTAGATCTATTCCCAAGGAACATTTTAAAATTTATTTCATGATTTTTGGAGCCATAAATTGTACACAACATTTTCTAAAGCATTTTATTTTCCAAATAATAATAATAAGAATTCAAAACTAAATTTGAAATCGCCGAACGGGCCGGCCCACGCGGCAGCATTGGCCCGCGGCCGGAATGGGCTGGGCGTCGCGCGGGAAACAGAAGGGAGGGGGCGGCCCGGCTTGGCGGCTCGGCCCAAGCCGGTGGCCCAGCCACTGAAGAGGGGAGGAGGCGGACGCGGAGCGCGGCCACGGGCGCCGTGGCCCCGACGTCGCGGAGGCGGAGCGGTGGTCGCCGTCGGCCAACGGCCGACCTCTGGCTCGGAGTCGAATCCCCGAGCACGCATGGCTCCCGTGAAAGGGTTGTGAGCACAACCGCGCGAAACAAGAGGAGAAGGAGGGAGCGAGGGCGCCGGAGGCGGAGCTCGAGCTCGGTGGCCGGCGACGGTGGTGCGGGCGGGAAAGAAGAGATTGAGCCTCACCGTCGGCGAGCGAGAGATACCGAACCCCGTTCGGAGAAGAGGAGGGTGTGGCGGAGCCGGTGGCGAGATGAATCGAGAAATGGTGCGGCCGTTGAGCGGGAACGGCGGCGAGCTCTCGGGCGGAACGGCGGTGAGCGCGTGGAGGCGGCGAGCGGCTGCGGCTGCTGCTCGCGCGAGGCCGGGAGAAGGAAAACGCGAGCGCGACTGGCGAGGGAGAGGCGGGCGCGGCTTCAAGGCGCGTGGCGCGGCCGGTGGAGCCCACGGCTCGCCACCCGTACGCCGGAGGCGGCGAGCTGCGGCCACGCGGCGGCCGCGGCCTGAGCGCGGCGTGCGCTGGCGCGAGCGCGCGCGCGGGCGCGGGCGGGGGCGCGAGGCGGGCCAGGCCGGCTTCGGCCGTGGGCCGAGAAGTGAGGCCGAAGCCCAGTAACGAAATTTCGATTTTTCTTTTTTTCCAAACATTTTCCAGATTTCAAATTTCTGTTTGAAATTCAAATTTTGGGGATGAAAACGAGGTTTTCAGAAATTTGACCCAAAACAAAAGTTGTTCAAAATTTTATTCTCTACAACTTTCATATAGAACATTTTTCCAAATTCCCAATAGATTTTAAATTTGAGATTTAAAGCTAATTTAAAAATCAAACTCATTTATTTAGAATAATTTTTAAAACAGAATTTGAGGAGGATTTGAATCAAATTTTTGCTCCAAATAATCAAGTTGATTTATTCTACATTAATTAAAATTGCTACTTCTAAAAAGTACACTAACTTTTTAACATTTATTTTAAACTTAGGGTTTCCATTTATTTGTTTTTTTTTTTTTTTTTTTTCAAGTTAAATTTGAAAAGTGATACAATCCAAACAATGTTAAACATGTAATGCTGTTGAATGCTTATGTTTTGAAATGATAATGCATGCTTAACACCCAGAGGTGTTACAACGGGCGTCTCTACCTTCCCCGACCCGCCTCCGCTGCCACCGTCCCACCTCTACGCCACCCGTCCGGACTCCGCTCTCGCTGCCGCCCTTGTCGCTGCACGTGCTGCGGCAGCCGAGGGCCAGGCGCGTGTGCGTGCAGCTGCCCTCGCTTGGGAGCGCGAGCGGGATGCTGCCGATGCCCTGGCCCGTTAGATCACCGAAGCGGAGCAGCGTCTCGTCCTTCCCGCCTACCACGACCTCGGCGCCACCTCCTCCGGCTCGACGGGTCACCGCGCGTCCACCACTGCGGTCCTCTGGCACGATCCGGCTGATCCCCTCGTGGCGCAGCTTCACTACCAGGGCGGGGACGTTCAGAACATCTGTCTGCTCGTCCCGGTCGTCCTCGAGCCCGAGTCGCCCTCCTACGCCCGTTGGCGGGACCTGGTCCTCCTCACCCTCCGCCGCTACGCCCTCGACGACCATGTCCTCGTCGATGCCTTTGTCATGGCCCAGACCCCTCGTGGCTGCGCCTTGACAGCATCGTCCTCTCCTGGATCATCGGGACGATCTCCCTCGACCTCCACGACCTCGTCCACAACACACCTAACACTCGCCAGGCATGGCTGGCGCTCGAGGGACAGTTTCTGGGCAATGCCGAGGCCCAGGCTCTGCGGCTCGATGCGAGTTTCTGAACCTTCGTGCAGGGTGACCTCATTGTTGGAGAGTTCTGCCGCAAGATGAAGACCATGGCGGACTCCCTCGGCGACCTTGGCTGGCCCGTGGAGGACCGCATCCTGGTCCTCAATGTCCTCCGCGGGCTCAGTGACCGCTACGCCCACCTCAGGACGTGGATCACCCGCCAGCGCCCCTTCCCCACCTTCCTGCAGGTCCGTGATGATCTTGTCATGCAGGAGCTTGCTCAGGGCATCCAGCCAGGGTCCACCTCCGCGTCAGGGTCCTCGACTTCCTCGATGGCCCTTACTGCTACTCCGTCGCGTCCGTTCACTCCACCACGTCCGTCAGCTCCGCCGCCGTCGTCTCTTCTTGGTCCCCCTCCCTTCGGGCCGAGCGGGGGTGGGGGCCGTGGCGGCCGCCGTCGCCGCGGCGCTGGACGTGGGGGGGGCCGTGGTGGGAGCAACCAGGCGGCGCCGACGGCTCCACAGGGTGCACCATGGCCCTCTTTCCACAACCCGTGGTCAGGGCGCATCTCTATGTGACCCTTCCACGCTCCCGACGGTGAGTCTCGCCCGCCGGCGGCCATGCTCGCTGGTGCTCCACCTCCCGGCGTCTCCACCACGTCTCCGTGGGCTACACCTTCCGGCACCTCGCTCGGGCCTGCCTATTGGGACCAGGCGGCCTTGGCACGTTCTTTCAGCATTATGGGCCTGACACCTCCTATCGGTCCTGAGTGGATCGCCGACTCGAGTGCTACCTACCACACCACCCCTGACCTTGGTATACTCTCTTCCGTTCATTCTCCCTCTTCTTCTCTCCCTTCGTCCATTATGGTCGCAAATGGTTCGTGTCTTCTAGTCATATCTGTGGGTACCATTGGTGCTCATGGCTCCTTTCGTCTTCCTGATGTTCTTGTTGCCCCTTCTATAGTTCACAACCTTCTTTCTGTTCGTCGTTTTACAGCTGACAATTCCTGTTCTGTGGAGTTTGACTCTTCTGGTCTTACTGTAAAGGATTTGGCTTCCCGGCGTCCTCTGCTCCGATGTGACAGCACGGGGCTCCTTTACACTTTTCGCTTCCCGGCGGCTACTTCATCTTCTTCGCCGTCCGTTTTGTCAGCTGCTTTCACCGCTACTACTTCCTCCACTACTTGGCACCGGCGCCTCGGCCATCCTGGACGTGATGCCCTGCTGCAGCTCAGTCGGAGCTCTGACATTCCATGTACTCGGGCTCATGATGAGCATTTGTGTCATGCATGCTAGTTGGGTTGTCATGTTCGTCTTCCTTTTCATAGTTCTTCACATACGGCCCGTGTGTTTGATCTTGTACATTGCGACCTATGGACATCTCCTGTCATCAGTATTTCTGGATATAAGTACTATCTTGTGGTGGTCGATGATTTTTCTCACTATTCGTGGACTTTTCCCTTGCGTGCGAAGTCTGATGCTTTTCTCGCGCTTCTTCACTTCTTCACTTGGGTGTCCACACAGTTCGGCCTCACCATCAAGGCCGTCCAGTGTGACAATGGTCGTGAGTTTAATAACTCCACCTCCCGTGCCTTCTTCCTCTCTCACAGTGTTCAGTTGCACATGTCTTGCCCGTATACCTCCTCTCAGAATGGCAAAGCTGAGCGTATGATTTGCACCACAAACGACACCATGCGCACCCTTCTGCTCCAGGCGTCTCTTCCTGCTCGTTTCTAGGCTGAGAACTTGCACACCTCCACCTACCTCATCATCCGTCTTCCTTCCGCTACCTTTTCGGTACCTCATCAACCGTCTTTCCATGCCACACCACGCTCTTTTCGGTACCCCTCCTCGGTACGATCACCTTCGAGTCTTCGGGTGCGCGTGTTACCCCAACATCGCTACCACTTATCCCCACAAGCTGGCACCCGTTCGACTCTCTGTGTCTTCCTCGGGTATTCCCCGAATCACAAGGGGTACCGTTGCTTTGACCTTACCTCCCGACAGGTACTCATCTCTCGTCATGTGGTGTTCGATGAGTCCATCTTCCCTTTCTCCGCCTCCAGCACACCCATCACCACTCCTGCTCCTGATCCCTCCTCCCTGTTTCCCACTGACACGGTGGTCCAGCCACTTTTTTCGTGGTCTCCTGCAGGTACTGCTTCACCGAGCTCCTTGCCGAGCTCGTGTCCCCGCTCCCCGGCCGCCCGTGGTTCCACGGGTCCGGGCCAGTCGTCCTCCGGTGCTGCCCGGCCTCTCCGCTCGACGAGGGTTCGGGGGCCCCGGCCACTTCGCTCGATGAGGGTTCGGCACCGTCGTCCTCTGGTGCTGCCCCGGTACCTCCTACGTGGTTTCCCGAGCCGGTACGCATGTACCAGTGCCGTGCACGGCCGGCTCGGCTGCCTCAGTCACCACTCGAGGCCTCTTCTCCGCCGGGGACACCGACACCACCGCCGCAGTCCCCGCCTGCCCGTGTCGTGCCGCCAGTATACCACCCGCCGCTCCTTCACCGACACCCGCGGCATGTTCACCCTATGGTGACACGGCACGCAGCTGGCACACTGCCGCCCTGGGCTTTCGCGGCGATGCCCGACGACACGCAGGTCTCTCCAGTACCATCTTCCGTCCGTGACGCCTTGTTGGACCCTCACTAGCGCCGCGCGATGGAAGAGGAGTACGCGGCGCTCCTCGTCAACCAGACATGGGATCTGGTGCCCCGGCCGCCGGGCTCAAACGTCGTCACCGGCAAGTGGATCTGGACACACAAGCGTCGAGCTGATGGCACTCTCGAGCGGTACAAGGCTCGCTGGGTTCTCCGGGGCTTCACTTAGCATCCTGGGGTTGACTATGATGAGACCTTCAGCCCAGTGGTGAAGCTGGTCACCGTCCGCACCGTGCTGTCACTGGCTCTCGCTCGGTCATGGCCCGTCCATCAGCTGGACGTCAAGAATGCCTTTCTGCACGGTCTTCTCACTGAGACAGTTTACTGCAATCAGCCGGCGGGGTTTGTCGACTCTTCCCATCCTGACATGGTCTGTCGGCTCAACAGATCTCTCTACGGCCTCAAGCAGGCCCTCCCGGGCGTGAAACCATCGGTTTGCTGCTTTCATGCTGACATTGGGGTTTGTGGAGGCCAAGTCAGATACGTCTCTGTTTATCTATCACCATGGAGCGGACACTGCGTACCTGCTGCTCTATGTTGATGATATTGTCCTCACAACCTCTAGTGAGCCACTTCTTCGCCGCATCATCACCACTCTTCACAGGAGTTTGCTATGAAGGATCTGGGTGTGCTCCACCACTTCCTCGGGGTCACTGTTGAGCCTCATCCTGCCGGGTTACTTCTTCACCAGCGGCAGTATACTCTTGATATCCTGGAGAGAGCCGGGATGACTGACTGCAACCCCTGCTCCACTCCGGTTGATACACAGGGCAAGTTGTCAGAGGCAGAGGGCAACCCAGTGCCAGATCCCACTGCATATCGGAGTCTTACTGGTGTCCTTCAGTACCTCACCTTCACCCGCCCGGACATCACCTATGCAGTTCAGCAGATCTGTCTTCACATGCATCATCCCCGAGAGCCTCACCTCACTTCTCTCAAGCGCCGCCTCCGCTACCTCTGCGGCACGGTCGCCTACGGCCTACTCCTTCACCGGTCCTCCTCCGCCGAGCTTGTCGTCTACACTGACGCCGACTGGGCCGGGTGTCCGGACACTCGGTGCTCACCGGTCCTCCTCCGCCGAGCTTGTCGTCTACACTGACGCCGACTGGGCCGGGTGTCCGGACACTCGGTGCTCCACCTTCGGCTACGCTGTCTTCTTGGGCGGCAACCTAGTGTCATGGTCGTCCAAGCGTCAGCCTGTGGTCTCCCGCTCCAGTGCCGAGGCGGAGTACCGCGCTGTCGCTAACGGCGTGGCTGAGGCCTCCTGGCTCCGGCAGCTCCTCGCCGAGCTCCACACTCCGCTCTCCCGGAGCACGCTGATCTACTGCGACAACGTCAGTGCAGTGTACCTCTCCACCGACCTCGTCCAACACCAGCGGATGAAGCACATGGAGATCGACCTACACTTTGTTCGTGATCGGGTTGCCATCGGCGAGGTGCGGGTCCTTCACGTACCGACCACTTCCCAGTTCGCCGACATCTTCACCAAAGGCCTCCCGTCCTCGACCTTCACCGAGTTTCGCTCCAGCCTCAACATCACAAGTGGCTAGTTGCGTCTGTGGGGGGCTCGTGTGTGTTCTTTCTATTTTCTTGTACAGTCTGGAACTCCGCTGTGCTGGTAGTTCAGACTGCGGGGGGTGTTGGAGTATAGGAGTATTAGGCCCATGAGGCTAGGCCCATGAGACCCATGTATGCATCCCTATATAGCTACCCTTCTAGGGTTAGCCCAATCAATAGAGTACAATTTCCAACAATTACCAGTGTCTCAGATTGGCCTTGGTTATATTTTGATTTTTCTTTCTTGTTGGCACTTGACAGTGTCTCAGTCTTTCCAATTTGGTCTTGGTGAGGATCAGTCTCAAATGTCGACAAACGGTGACGTCAGGATTCAGCTAAACGCGTGTACAGTATCAACTCTCAAACGTCTTCAGTGCGTTTCCCTCTCCTCTCCGCACGCATCCGTTCACTGTGATGGGAAGAGAAAAGAGTCCCTCACTCCCTCTCCTCCCGCATTCGCCATCCCACTCCCACGGTCCCACTCACCTTTTTCTCTTCTTCATATAATGATACAAAGCTCTCCTTCATGTTGTATTTGTGAGAAGAAACATGGTGAATGAGATAAAAATGCTTAAGTTCTAAGTTCAAATTAGAAACCAGTTCTTAAAATTCATGGAGCAAGCTCCTCTTGCAAACAAACATTTACAATGTGCACGTGTTAATATTTGACCTTACTTCTTTACTGATGAGAATGAAAACAGACGGTTGTTCCAGCGCAATCTATTCCCATTTTTTTCCAACGAGTAATGAAATTGGCATGTTGGCACCCTTGTATTCCACACTCTTTATTTTTTTGAAAGGTTCCTTGCATTCCATGCTCAGGCACAGATCCACTCATACATACCCAGCCTTGAAGCCTGTATCCTTTGTCCGTTGCTACCCATACTGTGACCCTTCTCCTGAAGTTCTCTTTTTGCATTGTCAAAATCCTACTGCCTAATAACACTAGAACTGTCATTAGTTTGCACATAGCAACATACATTAGCTTAGGACTTGGAATTTGAAGTTTAATCCAGTACTACTGGACTTCTTTTTCTTTCTTGGTCTATGATACGTTTTTTTTCTTCTTATTGTTTTGCTTGTGCTTTTTCCTTTTTGGTTTTCTGTTTGGATCTATTCATATGCCTTTACTTGTTTTGCTTTGAAATTTTTATCCCTGTTGACGTGAAGTTTCAGATTATTTAGTGTTGTTATACGTAGATAAGCTTTTGTTTTAAGGGCTGACTAGATAATTCAGGATGTCACCCATTCTATGCGATTGGAATAAAGGACTAAAGCATTAGTGGATTTGCCCATATCTCGAATGTCTCCTTGGAAAAATGCTAGAGGGTGTTGATGCTAGTGTCACTCGGATGGAAATTGCAATGGGTAGATTCTTTGCGTTGTAGTCATGTGTTAATTTCTGACCTGTCTGATTATATATTGGTTGGATTGGTATAATATTCCAGTTATAACACTTACAATACACAATAATGTCTGTTACGTTGCTGGCAAGGGTAAAGAAGGAAATGTTGTAATTTAGAAGGAATCAACCAGGTTGGAGGATTGTCACAAGAGTTAAGCAAGTCTGTCTGCCATGATGCGGAATGGAACAAGCTAGAAGGAATCAACCAGGTTGGAGGATTGTCACAAGAGTTAAGCAAGTCTGTCTGCCATGATGCGGAATGGAACAAGCTAGAAGGAATCAACCAGGTTGGAGGATTGTCACAAGAGTCAAGCAAGTCTGTCTGCCATGATGCGGAATGGAACAAGCCTTGCCGGGTTGTTGAATCCCTCCAAATCGAGTGAAGGCGTGTGTGGGATTTGAATCAGTTGTGTGTTAATTTGGGTCTAAATAGATCTGTAATGTGATAATATTGCATCCTAGTTAAGAGAAATCTAGCCCAATGTAACTGAGCAAATATCAATGCAGGGTAGCTCAGAGCAAGTACTTAGTTGTAATTCGGATGGCGACTAAAGCTGGCCCCTATTCGATCATATTTCATTCATCTCCGTCGCGTTATATTACAGTCCATTTATATTAGCAAGAAGAGTTGTATATATTATCATGAATGCATGGTTTCCGGCAACACAGGATGTTTTGAACTAGCTATTCACATAGGGTCTGATGGGTTGCCTGTACAGCCCCTTCTCCATGCTCCCATAATGCAAACTGGACTTGATTGGATAGAGCCTTATGCAGCATAGCACTATTCTCAAAGCAGCGTTGATCTGCATTCCACTATTCCCTCAAATTCGAGCGTATCCAGCTATGCAAAACTGCATTGCACCCGCTCTGCAGTCCGTCCGAGATAGGATGACTCCTCGCCTAGCTTGTCGACGGACGAAGTAGTCCACGATGAGGTCCTGGTCCGACTCGCTGGCCGCCGAGTACATGAACACGACAGCGTCTCCTTCCATGGCAGCTTGGACGCACACACCTGGCAACTGGCAAGAAGAGCAGCGGCGGCGCGTCGTCAACCGCCGGGTGGCCGCACTCGACGGGGGAGAACCAGCGCGGTGGCCCGCCGCCGTCCCTGCACAGGACCTTGGCGGCGGCAAAGTAGTCCTTGGCGGTCATGGAGCCGAAGCCGGCGTCGTAGAGGACCTCCAGCGTTATATCACAGTCCATTTATATTAGGCCTCGTTTAGATGCCCAAATCGGGTGTTCCCGATTTACTGTGCTACACTGTAGCACTTTTGTTTTTATTTGGTAATAATTGTCTAAACATTGATTAATTAGGCTCAAAATGTTCGTCTCGTAAAGTACAATAAAACTGTGTAATTAGTTTTTGATTTCATCTACATTTAGTACTCCATGCATGTGCCAACATTTTGATGTGATGAAGAATCTTCTTTTTGCATAGTGGAATTTAGGGTGAATTTGGTGAAACTAAACAAGGCCTTAGCCAGAAGAGTTGTATATATTATATTATCATGAATGCATGGTTTCTGGCAACACATGCAGGATGTTTTTTAATTAGCTATTCACATAACTAATAAGTAAAGGTATAATTGATGAACTTGAGTTCGTCAGGGTCTGGGAGTCCTTACGAAGTCAGTCGAGCCTTGATTTGGAAGTACCATTTCCGATCCTTTGCGTACACGTACACGTACACGTACGTACACGCCTTTCAAAGTACCTTTTCCTTCACGATCACTTTTGTTTGATATGTAATTACTACTATGATCATTTTTGTTTGATAACCAATTATGTACATCAGATCCTTGTTCACAAAAAAAAAAGTACATCAGATCCGAGCATCCACATTTGGCCCATACATTCCATCCAACAAGCAAAGCCATTATTTCATCCAGTCACGAAAACTTTGATCTTGTCTACCCAGTTATATATATGGCCTTCTACGCAAACACAGCCATTTATATATACCTCAGAGAAGAGAATTCGTGAGATTTCTTGCAGAAAAGACATGAGAGCTGCGTATATATATATGATTATATATATAAAACAGAGAGCTCCAGGGTGATTAATGAGAATTTCAATGGAATAATTCCATCAGTTGAAAAATACAAAAAAAAAACAGTCATCTCTATACACAAAAATCTGTTACGTACAGTGGACTCAGGAGACATGCACTGATGTACGCGGCGCGGCGCGGCACGTAAGAACTTTGACATGTTTTGAGTTGCAACGTACAGTATGATCGCTCATCAATCATGCATTCAAGCCTGGTATATGGGGGGAAAAAAGATACGTATGTGTACTTGGTCTACGTACCAATCAAAAAAAAAGGGGAAGGCTAAAGACAGAAATAGATTTCTTATATATTCTAAGTGCAAGCAGCCATGTATTTTGGTTTATTCTTGATATTGGTGAGTGACTTAAGTCCCCATGACCTGGCAATCCTTTTAGAGATGAGAATAATGGTATGTTGTTACCCTAACCGTAATATACTGCTGGAACAATACAAAGATTTGATAGTTACACAGTGTCGTTGCGTTCAATTTCAGTCATGAGGGCTGCGGGGGGCTCCTAACCCTAGCTGGCGGCGGCGCCACCCCCGCCACCGCAGCCGGTGCCGGCGGCCTCCCCAACCCCGCTGTCGGCGCCCGCCTCCCCCTCCCCTCCCCCACCCTCACCACCCTCTTCCCCTCCTCCTCCCCCTCCGGAAACCATCAACGTCTGGCCATGGTCATCCCCACCGGTGCTGGCCGCGGCCGCGGCCTCGACGCCCGGCTCCGCCCCTCCCTCGCCTCCCGCTTGCCCGCCTCCGCCACTGGGGCCTTGCGCCTCTGATGCCGCCGCGACTTCGCAGCTCGCTGGGGCCGAGGATGGAGCGCGCCGGCCCCTGCTGAGCATGGAGACGCCTCGATCCGGAGCTGGCGATCCCGGGTCGCCCAGATCCACGGCCGACGGCGCCGCAGTGGACGAGTTGGTGCCGGCGGTGGCTGTTCCGGCGCGGTCAGCGTCCATGGGCCGACCCGCCCCATGCTCGTCCCCTCCTCCCTCCGGCCCGGGGGCCTCCAGGTCGCCGCCGCAGCCTGTGCTAGGCGCCACGGCCACAGGCGTTGGACCTCCCCTCGTCGGTGGCGGTGGCCCCGGGGCCCTGTTCGCTACGGCGTGGCGGTCACGGCTCGGCCCCCTAGGCGGGGGTTGAGCTGTTCGAGCTGCCGGTCCTCATCGAGGAGGTTTCGGAGAGCGAGGACGAGGAAGACGTTTTTGACGAGGACAACGACGATGATGCCAGTGGAGCTGTGCGGGCATCCGCCCCCTCTTCGGCTGGGGCAGGCGCCGGCCTCGACGCCTTCCTCGTCCACCCGTCTGCCCCCGCTCCGAGCCCGTTGTCCACCTTGTCCCCCAACGCCGCCCCTTTCCGCCCACGGGGTAGCACGGCGGGACGGCCCAAGGCCCGTCGTTGGGCTGACGAGGACCTCATCGACGCCTCTGACGCGGACTCGACACCAACCTCCACGGCGCCCTATCTGGACGCTGTTCATTGGGGGCCACAACCGTCGAGGTCTTCGGCGACGCCCCTGCCTCGCACCCTGCCTCCGCCTTCGGGCTGTGGCGATGCGACGTCGGGCCGCTGGCCGAGGGGGGAAGAAGCGCCGTCGGCCACGGCCACATTTGGTGCACGGCATGCCGCCTCGTCCAGTGGAGGGCCACATCCCGGCACGCCAGCGCCTCGGTCGCTATCGACGGGTCTCCGCACCTGACGCCGACGGGTGGCGGGAGATCCTCCACCGGCAGGAGACGCGTCCGGTGACCGCCTCGGTTCTGCCGCTTGGCCCAGCTCGCGGGGGTCAGTTACCAAGTCGTCGACCACCAAGGCGCATCCCGGCCGATCTGCACGGCAAGTGCTTCAACTGCCTCTCATCCGCGCACCGAGTGGCCGCCTGCAGGCTGCCCCAGCGATGTCTGCGATGCAGGGGCTTTCGTCACATTGCGCGTGACTGCAAGCAGCCAAGGCACGTGGGCGATCGTGCTTTGGGCGGTCGTGCAGTGGTCCATTCCGTTAGGCCGCCGGATCTTGCTGGTTCGCATGGTCTTGGTGGAGCCACGACAAGCACCACCGTCCCCCCACCGGTGTTCGACGGCGGCGAGGGCGGGGACGACGCAAGCGTCGGAGGCGTCGCGAGAGGTCGGCAGGGTCCGTCGACGAGTTGCCCAGCGGGACGGGCATCGCACAGCCAGACGGTGTCACGGCGGCAACGTGTGTCGTCACAGACGGCAACGGTTGTTCGGCCGATGCCGCCCAAGCGCCGCCGGGCTCCACCGTGGGGGCGCTCGTGCTGTGCCTCCCGGAGCACGACCCGCTTGCGGAGGCGATGTGCGCGGCCGACGGTCCTCCAGCTTGGGTCGTCTCCTTTGACCCGATGCTGGAGGAGCTCCTAGCCGTCGCATTCTTTGTGAGCTACTCTATTGAGGCCGCCCCCCCGGGGTTCGCAGAGCCGCCTCCGGTGGCGGCCGTCCTCTTGCCTCAGCCGTCGGGTGGGTCATCCCGACGTCGAGTTTGGCGACGTGGCTGTCCCCCCGGGGTTCGCGGAGCCGCCTCCGATGGCGGCTGCCCTCTCGCCTCAGCCGTCGGCGTAGGACTTGGCACTGCTCACACCTCCTCGGGTGGGTCAGCCCGACGTCGAGATTGGCAACGAGACGCCCACGCCGCGCGAGGCCGCTCGGCGCCTCGCACGGTTTTGTGGATGAGGTGCGAGTCGTGTGGGAGCCGCCCCGATTGCCTCTCCACTGCGACAGAGGGCGAGAGCCAGGAGGCCCCTGCCTGTCAGGCACATGAGCACACGGATTGCCGCCCAACCGTTGGCACACATACTCGACGCCTTGTGTTCTGGGACCTTGTCGTCGAGCCATGTGGAGGCCCTTGACGCGCTGTTTCCAGCGTTCAATGGGCGCGCGTGCGAGCTCTTCGTGGAAGGCCCGTAGGGTGCGGCGGTGTTAGCACGTTGGTTGTTCTATTTATGTAATATCGAACCAGGGAGCAGTCTGCTAGGTTGGTCCGGACATTTGACCACCTAGCGCGCTAGATGCGCGTCGTTTGTACTGAAAACTCTCTTCTTTTTCTTAATTGCAATGATACGTAAATCTTTTGCATATTCAAGAAAAAAATGTATTTTGGTTTTGAAGGTCAAAGGTAGAGAGGTTTGGCGCGGCGGGGATATATGTAGTTCCGACTTGTGTAGGGAAAAGATGGGCAAGCAAGTCACGTTTATTGTTATTATATTGGATGCGTAATCTATTCATCTATCTCTCCGTATACACACATATATATCTAATTTATTTGCATTATTACATTATAGAATAATAAAAAGTACAGTCATATCAACATTTTTTTGAGTTAGGTTAGAGCATCTCCAACAGATGTGGTAAAATAAATAGCCAAATTGCATAGTTTAGCTTTTTGTAAAATATAGAAGTCCTCAAAAAAGAAGAGTTTTCCAATAGACTTGCTATTTCTCATCTTGTATATTAAAAAATTGCCACGTCACCAACTACCACAGACCTATTCCACCTGCCGATTGAAACTTTGCACGATCTATTCCTTCGGAGTCGTCCGCAGCAACGTCCTGGCGGCGGCTGTGCTCCTTCACGTCAATAGAAGACTCGTCGTGTTATGGGCTCCTGGCGGCGACATCGCCATTGCGTGCGTCACCAGCACAAGACACTGATCTTGGTGGCGACGGGCTGGTGCTACCCTGTAGGTGTTCAGGTAGGTCATCGTGTATGCTTGATATGATTTTTCTTTAGGTCATGTTATCAAATCAGTAGATCGACACACATCTTCTTTCTTTAATATTGAAAGCCTTTCATTTATATTGAAAGCCTGAATGTTTTGCTTGAAAGCCTGCAACACTAGTTGCAAACAGTGCTTTGATGCAAGGAATGGTTCTTTTCCCTATTGCATGGACAGTGGATCTCCAAACATAGTTTGCTGTCAGTTTCAGGCCTACATGTCTTTTGTTGACAGTTAAGCAGTGGAAGCACTCACCATAGCCTGACAGGACTCATTTGTTAAAAACAGAAAACCCTAGATGCAAAGATACAAAACACTAGGCAGATTGCAATAGATAATGCAGTAGCTGACTAAATTAATCTGCTATGAAGAGGACATGAGGGCAGTGTCACGAGCCAAATATATTTAAGATGGTGCAAACGTCAAAAGCAGCTCCTTTACAGAATAATATAGATAACAAGGTTCATGCAAGAACATTAATCAATCTGATATGCTGTGAACTAAAATGTTTCAGAAAATTAAACATGTCTCACACTATGCCCAAATCTAAAAAATTCGAAATCATGGTTCTACTAATTTCCAAGCCGTCTTGCAAGTATTTTCTTCTGTTGATCATCATAGAACTGTTGTTGTCTGGTTGACATGGTGCTCATATCAATATTTATAATTCTTTGTTCTTCTTGATCCCGCTCAAAATCAAAATTTTCTTTGTCAAGTCTTATCCTTTCTTCCTGCAAGGCAAGGGCTTTTTGGCACATCTCTTGTTTCTTCAACTCCCTCTCCTCTTTCTTCAACTCCCTCTTCTTTTTCTTCAACTCCTTCTCAGCATCCACATCTTTCTTCTTTGCCAATAAATAATCCAAAGCTTCAATGCTTGAACGCTGCTTTAATTTTAGCTTTTACTTCTTAGTCCCTATAGGCCTCTCCACTGTGGTTTTTATGGTTTCAGTCTCAGCTACAGTACCAGTGACAAGGTATGGTGCATCAGTAGCAGGAGTTGAATCAGCAGTGGTCTTTTGCTTTTGCTTAATGGTTTCTGAGGTCCAGTTGGCTGGCGCCTATTCATCCACTTCGAATGGTCTTTGAGTATTTTCTAGCAATGTATGTACTGGAAAGTGTTGTGTAATTGGTCGTCATTCTTATACATAGTTAATGTGTTTGCTTGCTGCAATGGGAAACAAAGATGACACATGAGATTCAGCTAAAACATATAGAAAATTAGCATGTGAAGGTAGGTCATCTAACCGTGTCATCAACAGATGCACCACTCTGATTTTGGGCCTCTACCTTCGAAACACAACCAGCAAATATGTTGCAGTCATGTAGTATACTAGACCACCTACTCATTAGAGAACTTTGTGTGCGATCAGATTCGAAATCCTTTTTTGAATGAAAGTAATCATGTATTCTTTTCCAATAGGTATCTTTTGATTGATTGGCTCCTCTCACAGGATCCAAACTCACATTTAGCCACGCTGACACCAACATCTCGTCCTCTTTAATAGTGAAATTTTTTGACCTTCTTTTATTTCCTTTGAGCGCAGCAGGGACCTCATCGCGTGCTTGTATTTCATTATGAGGTGAGGTATTGTCAGACACTCCACCTGGAGTCAAACCTTCCATAATCATGTCGGTCAAAGGTCTCCATGAATCCATTTCGGCTGTATAAACAAATAGCAGCAAAACTTAGCCACATAATGTGAGCAATTTAGCCTGTTGCCGGATATGTACAGTAGGGTAGCTATTTTCAGTTTCAGACATTCAGTAGCCTGATTGCTAGAGTTTCAGCCATGGATTGGTTTCCCACAAGCTCTAGCAGATAGAGTTTCAGACATTCAGTAACTACAGTAGCTAGAGTTTCAGACATGGACTGGTTTCCCACACGCTCTAGCAGATAGAGTTTCAGACATTCAGCTATCTAGTCTACTCTAAAATTCTGAAACTCTAGCAATCAGATGAACATAAATTTCTTGGGATGCAAACCAAAGCTACAAAACAATTTAGCCTGTTGCCAGATTTGTACAGTAGGCTAGGTAGTGTCAGGCATTCAGATAGCGTTTCAAGCATTCAGATAGTGTCTTCCAGATAGTGCCTTTTCTACATCTATTTGTCAAGATCTATTACAATGAAGTGAAGAAAATTGAGTGCCCATGACTGAACATTGTGAAGTCAGCTCACTGCAATTTTCAAAGGTAGGCCACAAAGGAATATTTAGGCGACAAAGCACTATTATGCATATCACCAATCATATAAAGCTGATGATGAACTCCCTGCCAACTATAAGACACTAACAGAGGCGCGTAATTATCATCATCCATCATCAGCCACCAGTCACTACTACCACTTTGATATCACCTCACATTCTCATCCAACAAAAACTTCAAGCGTCATGTGTGCCCACTGAATTAACTGAATACAACTGAACAGGACAATGTGCAGATGGAAAATTGACACTATGGTTTCCACAATAGCAATAGAAAATTGGGGAAATAATAATGGATGTACGGAACAACAGTGAGAGAGGCCCACTGAAAATTAGACTCACCGGAGCACACGTCGAGGAATGGATTAGATGCAGTAGCAGCAACACTGTTGGGTGGAAGGACTTGTCGTCGCTGGCCTCCTTGCACCGTATTCTCCAACCACGGCAGCACCGGGGAGTCCTTCTGCAGTTGGGATCTCCCATCCGCCTGTTGTTCCCATCCAAACTGCTGATCCCATCCGCCTGATGCTGCTCCAATCCACCTGGTACTCCCATCCGCCTGTTGTTGGAATAAAAGGGCAGCGTAGTTGGGATCTCCCATCGGCGGAGCCTGTCCATGAGGACGCTGTGACATCACGGCGACTAAGGAAAGGGCGATTCAGAGGGCCAGCGAGTAGCAGCTTCCGTGGTGCGGCAGCGGCAAGGGCGGCGAAGGGGAGGAGGCGATGGACGAGCTTGGGAGTTGGGATCATCGAATGGAGTGGGTTGGGCCTGGATCCCCATGATAGGAGAGTTCAGTGCGCGGGCGGGAAGCTAGTTTCTGGCACGCGGGAAGGATTGCACGCAGGGCATCCACCGTGGCCAGATATTTTGGAAGATGGCGAGCCAGGTTCGCTTGCTATCTATGCCCAACGAGATTTTAGGGATAGCATACTTGCTAATATACAAAACCAAATAGGATATCTGTTGGAGTTCAATTTTTCCTGTAAAAAGCTAAATATACCATACAAAATAAGAATAGCATATCTCTTGGAGATGCTCTTAGATCTAATGTAATTGCCAATGTGTGCGCGCGCATGGGTGGAATTTGATCTATTGTAATTTATTTTGTATGCATGTGTAATAAATAAATAAATACATAAATAATAACAAAGGTACAAACGTGCAATCTCCTCTCCCCCAGATAGGTAGAGATGTGTAGTAATCTGCTAGTTGAAGGCTTGGAATAAAGTCTGAAAATTGATTCAAACCGCGTGATATATAGACCACTTTATTATCATTTTTTGTTTCCATTTATCCTACGGTATTTTTCTATTATAGATAGAATAAAAAAGCTAATTTTTGTGAACCATGCATATATCTATCTAATTATTAACTGGACGGTGTAAAATTACAAGCAGTCCCAAAATAGAAGTCATTCTTGCTTCCCGAAAAATCAACTTTTTAAAACTTTGACTAATTATATATAAAAGAATAATAATATTTATAATACATAATTAGTATCATTAGATAGATCGTTGAATATACTGTCATAATAAATTTATTCGAAGATATAAATGTTACGCGTATTTTCTATAAATCTAATTAAAGTTGAGAAAGTTTGACCACGTGTCTCACAGCGTTTTATGGGACGGAACTACGGAAGGAGTACCTTGCAACTGCAAATGGTGGTCATCTCTTCTAGTCTAGACTGTAGAGCACAAATGCGCCAAGCAAGGAGCCAACAGCTAGCACAATAATTAATTAAGGGTGTGTTCACTTTCCATGCAAACTCAAAATATTTCCTCTTCCACCTATCACATCAAATATTTGGACGCATATATGGAGTATTAAATATAGGTAATTGCTAAGTTTGTCTGGTTTTTGCGAGACGAATCTTTTGAGCCTAGTTACTTCATGGTTAGATAATATTTGTCAAATAAAAATAAAATATGTTACAATAACTTTTCACCCACTTTTTTCCAGCTAAACGCACCCTAAGCAGCAGATGAGCGGGAATGCGCGCAGGCTGTCGGGTTACAACACACAACACACATACACCCACACCAGAGCACTGCACACCGGCCGGAACTAGCCTCTATCACGCACTGATCTACGGAGTCTCAGATATATATATATAGACACGACACCGGCATCACAGTCTCAGATCACGCACACACACAACCAGCATAGTAGCAGCGCTAGCGTAGGCAATGCATGCAAGTGGTGGTGAGGATGGCCGAGTCTTTCAATTCCGAGTGTGTCGTCCGGTCCCTGCTGCCATTGCTGGTGGGCGTCGTGGTGCTGCTCCTTGTGTGCCCCAGCTGCGCCGGTGACAACGTGCAAGTTATCCAGGGCTAGCTCAACTTAACTAATCAGCTTTGCTAGATCGAGTGAGTATGTACAGTGCAATTGTTAGGGCCTGTTTGATTAGTTTCGTATTCTTAAAAATCAACTAGTTTTAAAAATCTGGTTTATGAGCAAAATCTGGTGGGGTGTTTGGATCCCTAGTTTTCATAAGCTGGTTTCATTTATGATTAGTGCTAATAGACTATTGTACCTTTCATTTATTGCTCTCAAACAGCTATGGCGTAGTCTTTAATGAGGGCAAATGGGTACCTGTGCAAAAAAAATTTGGCAATAGCTAGGTCTCATCAGCTTATGGGTTTTAAGAATCTGGGTACGTAGATTTTAAAAACTACCCAAAATCTAGCCTATTTAGATTCTACTTAGTTTTTAAAAGCCAGATTATTAAAATCTGGGTGGATCCAAACATGAATGAAATGATGTTATATGCATGCATGTCCATGCAGGTTGACTGCCGCCGACGGCGTCGGGTACGGGGCCTTCATGGTGGCGTTCGGCAAGAGCGTTAACGCCACCACCAGGCGCCATGTAACAGAACCGATCAATTATACGAGATTAAGTAAGAAAATCATCCACCGAGCAGACGGTTTAGCAAACTTAAGCCCGTATAACCCGGTAGTCCGTGAAATCGCGACGGATTTCAAACCAACTTACGTATCAGCCAAGATCGTAATAAGTTCAGCGGTCACCATCACAAGTTACAAAAAAGTTCGCGTCATAAATACATCGGAGTTTAAACATAGTTATTACAAACCAGTTTCGAATAAAAGTAGCGGAAGCATTTAGTTCAAATCACACACGCACGCAGAGTTTAAAGTACAATGTCAGATCAGGATCATCTTCCAACAAAAGCATCAGACGAGATGTAGTGAGTGACCATTGCCCATGGTCCTAAGTTCTCCCATTGCAGGATAAAGGCAGTTGATACAGTAGCCGTAATACATCTGCCCATCTGCAACAAGTGGGAACAAAGCCCTAAGTACGAGAAGGTACTCAGCTAGACTTACCCGACAGAACCAAAAATAAAAGACACCAAGGAATCATGACAGGCTTTCTGGTGGGGTAGCTGACTCATTTGTAAAAAAAAGCATTTTTAGCATTTAAAGAATCTTTCCAAAGCTTTGCATCAAGTTAAATTTTTATTAACCTGTCAACTACATTTGCACCTGTACTAAAGTAACATGTAATTAAACAGATAATGATAACCAATGATCATTAACAACTCCCATTATGTCATATTTCATATAACTGTCCAAGTGTTCCATCGATATTACTACGATGAAGTAGCTCAAGTCAAGTGCTCACTATCTAGTGAAGGATGACGATTCGAATCGATTATTAACCAGCTGATAATTTATTCCTCACACAAACCTCACTCACCCGCTAAAGTGAGGTGTTGGTCACCGAGTCAACCATTCAGGTAAAGTCGCGAGCGTGCTAGGAACCACATGTACCCGGGGGGCGCCCGACTGCTCTTTGGCCTTATCATCGCGCCCCCGTATCCTGCCACTACTGCTCCGGTACAGTGTGTTGCGGGCAATCCACTTGGCCTGAATAATCTCCCAGCTTCGCGGTCGAAAGGTACATTATTTGGCCAGCTAAATGTAAGGCATGCGTTCAACATAACTCGAGGCCCAATAACGGTCGGTCCTTAATCGACACAGACGGAAAACACTACAGTTAAAGCTGGACTAACGAGCCAGCTCGGCTCGTTTGGCTCGGCTCGTTCTGGCTCGTTAAGATAACGAGCCAGCTCGGCTCGGCTCGTTATCTTAACGAGCCAGAAGGCCGGCTCGGCTCGGCTCGTTTACGAGCTCGAGCTGGCTCGTTTGGCTCGCGAGCCAGCCCTATTAAAACATCAAAAATGTAATATGTGTATTGTCTAAAGTTTGATAATGGTAATAATATAAAACTAGTCTATTCATAAGTCTTAATAAATCATACAAAAATAATATGTCCTATTATATTATAATACTATACACCATACATTGTCTATGGTTCATACTCCATACCATATATGATGCATCCATTATCCATACATTCATTTAAAATAAAAAGAGTCAAATTAATCTAAAATTTATAGAGTCAAAGTCCAATCATCAACAAATTATAAAATGTACACTACACCAGAGAAGTACATCACTGGCGGTTCAAAACCCCCCTTCACTGGCGGATTTTGAACCGCCATAACTAACTCGGCAGTGATAAGCTGATCACATCACTGCCGGTTATGACAAACCGGCAGTGATAGCTCGTGTATCACTGCCGGTTCGTGTTACAAACCGGCAGTGATACTTGAGCAATCACTGCCGGTTTGTGTTACAAACCGACAATGATACTTGAGTCATCACTGCCGGTTGTTTTAACCAATCGGTTGTGTAGATTATATTATCACTGCCGGTTTTCTTTGAACCGGTAGTGATATATTTTTCACAATTTGTATTTTAATAATTATTTTATTTTCATTTCGAGGGGAGGTGGTGGGGTGGGAGGTCGGGGAGGTGGAGGTGGTTGCTATCGATCAATTTGATATCGATGTGGAGGTGGTTGTGGATCAGCGACAATACAAACCCATCAACATTTATATTACAAAAGTTCCAAAAAAAACTTTAAGTATCGAATTAAGAGTCGCATTACAATAGCCTATCGATGTGGTCTCTTCCGTACTGGGCCTTGTACTTCTTAGTCCTCGCAATGGAAAATGATCATTTCTTGGTCAATATCTCGTCCATCACAAACCTTGCTATCTCCTCTTAAATTCCTCTCATCTTAAAATCTAGCAACTGGTTGTGATTGTTTGCTTTGCGCTGTAATGGAAGCAAGATGATATTGAGATGCACAAACGTAAGACAAAACAATAGAAATGGGATGCCTACGTACCATATCATCTCCATTATCTGTTTTTGCGCCAAAGTATTTTAGCATTACCCACATCACATAGAACCCGCATTCGTTGTTCCCCATCGGTTGATCTAGGGTCTTGAGATCCTCCATATACTTTACACTGAATGGGGCACTCCATTGCTTTTGCATCTTGCTATCGAGATTTTTCCAATCTGGTAATGCCTTCATTCTATGTGACATTGTAAATGAAGTGTGAAGGCCGAGGACATTACAATATCCTATGTGATTAGAAAGTGTTGTGATATTGGGTTCACTTACTTATTCAGCACTTTGACTAGGGAGTCAATAAGAGAAAGTGGCTTTTTCTTTGAGTCCCACACCTCGATATGTGAATCTTGAAGATAGATCTCTATGAGGATGAAATGGTTGCTGCAATCATAAAGTTCATGTTATTGAATGACATATCAAGAAAAGAAACACTAAAATAAGGGTTGAACCGGCAGTGAAACTCGTAATCACTGGTGGTTCAAAAACCAGCAGTGAACCTTATTATCACTGCCGGTTCCAGCCACGAACCGGCAGTGAAGCTCATTATCACTACCGATTATAGCCACGAATCGGCAGTGAAGATTCACTGCCGATTCCAGCCACGAACCGGCAGTGATAATGAGCTTCACTGCCGGTTTGACCCCTACCCCAATCATTTGAATGTCTGTCAGAGTTTGAACCGGTAGTGAAGATTTATCACTGCCGGCCCAATACAATCCGGCAGTGATGGGCCGGCAGTGATGTTTGAATCTGTAGTAGTGGTAAGACATAAAGTTATATAACACTAATAAAAGTTTAAGGCCAACAACTTTGGCTCGTTAGGCTCGCGAGCTGGCTCGAGCTGGCTCGCGAGCTGGCTCGTTAAGACACGAGCTAGGATGCTTGCTCAGCTCGTTTGAGAAATTAAACGAGCCGAGCCGAGCCACTATCGATCTGAGTCGAGCGAGCTATCGAGTTGCGAGCTTTTCGTCCAGCTTTAACTACAGTCCGTAACCCTGCAAGTTTCCGTCTGGTCTCAACTTCACATTAACACTTAGTTATTTTTCTGATGACATCTTTTCTCAAACAGATCCAGGTAACCGCCTATAGCTCGCAGGTGACAGGAAATCACCCGACTTCTACCGGTCTAAGCAAGCTAAGCAATTACTTGACTGCGAATGACAAGGTGACAAGGATAGGATAGAACAGAGTAAACAAGGTATAATGCAGCAACGGTTGCAAACAACTCCTAAACATAATGCAGTAGTTAAAGTAAAGCATTAATAAAATATTTGCAAACCGGGGGAGAGAAATGCTCCAGGGCTTGTCTCTCTCGAAAGAGCTCGGACGGTGGTCTGGGCACTCTAGAAGATCCTCACCGACCTCCTCGTCGGCTTCGGGCACTTCCTGCTCCTCGGGCTGCTCTTCCGGCTCCTCGGGAACTGCTACTAGTGTTACTTCCTGCGATCCTGTATGATGTAATCGTATAAGTGCTTCTGTCTAAATGCATTGCGGAAATGATATGCAATGGTCATGATGAATGGAATGTAAATAATTAGGTTCACTTTATTTCGTAAAGTGGGAATACATTTCTTCTACAAGGTAGTCAACATCATCCAAGAATACAGACTACAAGCACATGTCATCTACTGCATTCTCTTCTACTACTACTACCATGCTAAGTCAGCATATTTTATTAAATGCTTCAAAGATACACCAAAGCAAAAATTTTATTCACGAGTCATGCATTAACAAGGTTAAATAAAACTCTAATTGCAATTAGGTTTGAACAGCAACACCTATTTTAGTAGCACAGAAAAATCTGAGAAAATTACAATAGCTTTCTATCATCAAATCTAGCATACCATAAAAATTTCATTGCATTTGGATTACTAGAACTACCTACACAAAAATAACAAGCTAGGGCCTAAAAATGAGCATAAAAATACTTTATACTATGAAAAGTATCAAACAATAGATTTAACATTTTTACTACATTCTACACAATAAACAATACCTATAGAAAAATTATTACATGCATGTTTTATTCATATTTTTCTCTCTAGCAAAAATAACAATTATTAGCAATATTCAACACTTGTACTACACCTCAAGATTTTTCTACAGAACATGCATGGCATATATTTTTCCTAGAAAGTACATCACCAAATAAAATTATTGCAAGTGAAACCATATTTTTCTAAGCTTTATGTGATTTATTACATATTTAAGAAAACAGAAATTTCATTGATTAAATAAAAACTCTACAGAAAAGTATTTCAAGCTTGATATGCAATATTTTTAAACTATAGATCTAGTCAAGAGAAACACTACAAAATTTGTTTCACAATTTTTGGAGCTAAAATGAGCAAGTTATGGATTTTAGAAACCCTTTTAACAATTTCTGAAAAATCATTTTCAAAAATCCATTTATCATCAGTCGCTGAAAATGTTGGGTGCACCCGGTGCAGTGCACACGCGAGCGCGAGAGGAGGCAGACAGGTGGGACCGTGACCCCACATGTCAGCCACAAAGAGGAGAGGGAGACACCGACTGCGTGGTTCTCGACGCCGGTGAGCTCGCCGGCGGTGAGGTCACCACCAGCGGCTTCCCCGCGGAGACGCGAACTCACTGCGCTAGCTTAGGGCACCGGAGGAGCTCTCGGGTGACCCCGACGACGCGCATGACAGAACGGTGGCACGACTCACCGACGACACGTCGGTCCCGGCCATGGCGAGGCTGGGTTCGGAGCGCGCTAGGTCCGCGGAGCCAAGGCGAATGCGAAAGCACGAGAAATTGGAGGGAAAAGAGGGAATACGGCTCCCTCCACGGAAGCACAAGCTCAGCGGCCATGGCGCCGCCGTGCCAAGGAAAAGCTGGCTCTGGCCTTACCGTGGTGCAAATGAGGGCGAAAACGTGCGCACGGGATGGAGGAGGTCCAGGCGGAGCTGGAGGCAGACGCAATCGACGAATGGCGCTGCGGTGGCGGAGCTAAACGTCGGCGGACCAAGTGGCGGCGTGCGGTGGTGAAGCTCTGGCTCGGCTTGCTGCTGCGATGGAGAGTGAGCACACGAGCGCGGAGGGAAGCAGGGGGCAGCGGAGAAGTAGGCGGAGACAGTGCGCGAGTGCGGGGGCCACAGCTGCCAGACGCGAAGCGTCGCCGGCATGCGGCCGACACGCGGCGGGCGCGCTCTGCCGCGGTTGCCAGCGCTGTGGGCGAGCGAGCGGGAGAAGGAGGCGCGCGGCTAGGCTGGGCCGAGGTGGAGGCGGGTCGCGCGCGCGAGAGCGCGGGCGCGGTCGCGGAGCAGGCCGGGCCGGCTTCGGCGCTTGGGCCGGAAAGGAGGAGGCGGCCCGATAAGGCTGAAAAAGTGATTTTCTTTTCTAAATAAATTCCAGATTTTACAATTTGATTCAAATTCAAATTTTGAAGATGAAAAAGACATTTTCACAAATTGCCCCCAAAACAAAAGTTGTTCAAAATTTTATTCTCTACAACTTTCATTTAGGGCACTTTTCAAAATTCTAAATAGATTTTGAATTGATGATTTAAAGTCAAATTTTTAAATGAAAACTAAATTTTTTGAAATATTTTTAGAAGCACAATTTGGAAAGATTTTGAATACAAAACTTGCTTCAAAAATCATGCTAATTATTTCTAAGTTATTTAAAGTTATAGCTCCACAAATTTTTACCACTTTTATCTGGGACTTTTACCAATTCAGAGCTCAAACATGTTTATCACAGTTTAAATAAATTCTAACTTAATTTGCATGCGATGATGATAATGTATGAAATGCAAATGCTCATGATTAGGATGTGAATGCAATGCTTAACACCCAGAGGTGTTACACGCCCTCCAGGTAGTGGATCAACCAGCATCCCGTCCTGGGCGAGCATATTAGCTGCGGAAAGGCCCACCCTACTGGCTGAACGTGCTCATGAAGGACACGAAGGGGGAGAACCAAGTCACACTCGCGATACACTCCGACAATCTGTACCTCTGTGGTTTCAAGAACAATCACGGTGAGTGGTTTACCTTCAAAGGCTACTGGTGGTGGATCCAGGATAAAAGTTTAGGGAGGCTTCTGCCATCGTCTTCAGCCTCAGGCCCCTCCTAACCTTCTCTCATGACTAAAATTTCAAGAGAGGCTAAGAGGGGCTCCGTGGGCCGTGGTAGGGGGCTCGAGCCCCCCCAACCTCTGTGGCAGAGCCACCCCTACCTGGGATAGGAAGCAACAAGCTGCACTACATATGCATGTAGAGTCCCTAGTTGTGGCCAGTCGGCTGCAATAAGGACTCTCACCAGGTCATGTTGTGCGGTGCTGGAGCACAGCGCTCAGACAAAAGGAAAAAAGACAAAATGAAAAGCGCAGGAGGGTTGGATTCAGGATAAAAGTTTTGGAGGGGCTCAAAATTGGCCCAGGAAGACAAGAAAGAACGTGTCTTCCTCTTTCTGCCATCGTCTTCAACCTCCAACCCGTTCTAACCTTGCTTCCATGGCTAAATTTTCAAAGGGGGCTAAAGGGGCTCCATGGACACGGCCACGGTAGGGGGGCTCGAGCCCCCAGCCCTGGTGACAGATCCACAAGGCTACAACAAGAACTTCCCACGTCGCTCTACGCAGCTTGGGTACGACAGCGGGTACTCAGACCTATTCAAAGATGTGGGCTACACCGGCATGGCCTGGACCTGGGTCAACAAAGCCTAGGCAATTCAGCACCTAGTGATCGTGGCCTCCTATAGAGCCCGTGCCGGTCCGGACGAGACCCTCTGAAAGGTCTTGATGGCTAGAGGGGGGGTGAATAGCCTATTAAAATTTTCTACAAAGACAAGCTAAACAAGTTTATCAATAAAACAAATAGCGAGATGCGAGTTTTGCTTAGTCTACGGGGTGTTTGCAAGCCACCTAATCAAATCACAATTCTAGTGTATTTGCATTCAACCGCACAAGTCAAACCGTAAAGGAAACTACAACTAGCAAGCTACATAAAGAAGCTACTCTAGCAAAGCTAACTCGCTAGCAAAGATAACTAAGCAATTAATACAAGAGAGAGTTAGGAAGGTATCACCGAGGGGCGAAGAATTGAGCCAACCAATTAATATAATCAAGAGATGAATACCAAGATAACCGAACACCGGGATCAATCAATCACAATATGAAAGTGATGACACGAAGATTTATCCCGAGGTTCACGTGCTTGCCGGCACGCTAGTCCCCGTTGTGTCCCTCTTCATGTGGTTCGGTGGCTAATCGGTCACACACCGAGCCTCTCAAAAGGCGCCACAAGAACCTACCAAATGGCAAAAGGTTGCAATGACACGAAGCAATTTACTAATGTTGCCTTTGGTGCTTCGCCGAGGTAGGCACAAGCCACTCACAATCACCGGAGGTGGCCAAGAACAAACACCAACTCTTGCCAACACCTCCAAGCTGCTCCAAGCCGTCTAGGTGGCGGCAACCACCAAGAGAAATAAGAATCCCGTAGCAAATCAACCACCAAGTGCCAACTAGATGCAATCTCGCAATGCAAATGCACTTGGATCACTCAATCTCACTTCGAATATGCAAAGAAGCAAGAGAGATGAGTGGGAGGGGAGTTGCTTAGCTCAAAGTGCTCACAAGTATGTCAAATGTTCAAGAGAGAGAGCCTTGAGCCGGCCAACGAGTATTTATAGACGTACCCCTTCGAATAGAGCCGTTAGAAACTTAAACAGCCGAAATCACGCTGACCGGACGCGCTGGTCTAACTGACCGGACGTGCCGGTCGCCCAACGGCTAACATGTGAAACACTGACCGGACGTGCTGGTCCAAACGACCGGATGCGCTGGTCGCCCAACGGCTAACTGTGAAGCAACGACCGGACACGCTCATCGCGCAGACCGGACGCGCTGGAAACGACCGGACGCGCTGGTCCCGAGAATGACCGGACGCGCTGGTCGCCTTAGCAGCGCTTAACGAAACAACGATCAGACGCGCTGAAGAAACATGACTGGACGCGACAGTGCCAGCGTTCGGTTACAGTCCAGTAAGCTCCCTGAACGACCGGACGCGTCCGATCATCAGTGACCGGACGCGCCTCGCGTCCGATCATCGAACTGAAAAACACGCAGACACTGAACACTGACCGGACACGTCCGGTCATGCAAGGACCGCGTCCGGTTCAGCGTCCGGTCACCTCTGTGACCTCCGTTCGCCTCCGTTTCTTTTCCGGACTTCCGGCGTAGTGGAAAATAGTCGTTTCAACTCCTCGAAAACGCCTGAATCCCGCCTCGCAAGCTTGGCAGGAGGGAGAGAGGATCCCAAACCCTCTCTACCGCTCAAACTCCACCGCCTTCGCAAACGTGCTAACACCACCAAGTGATCTCGTCATGTGTGAGTGTGTTAGCATTTTCACAATCATTTTTCAAGGCGATATTAGTTCTATCCAAATGCATATGATTATGAAATGCACATCTAGAGACACTTAGGAGTTCAATAGCCGCGTCATTCCCCTCTTTATAGTACGACTATCTATCCTATAATGTAACCACACCCACTAGGTGTCTTGGTTACTAAAACACAACCTTTAAGCATATACCTTTGCCTTGATCACATAGGGTTGCATCCAAATCCAAGTGTGGCCATCATGATCACCATGTCCATCTTGCCACCAACCTTGGAATGTACTAATCCTCATATGATACATACAACTTAGGCATAGGATTAGTACTTAGGCATTGTCACTAATTACCAACACCAAACATAGGACTTTCAATCTCCCCCTTGTTGGTAATTGGTGACAAACCTTTCACAAAGATATTATGATAAAATTTTGATTGAACTCATGTCACATTGTCCAAGTGTATTACCATGTGTAAGAATTATGGACATGTGATCATGAGTTCAAATTGATAGCAATGGCTCCCCCTACATGTATGCCATATGTTTGGATTTTGGAAGCATACATGTTAGATAGGAAAGTATAGGAGCATTGACTACCAATAGATGCTAAGTGTTTAAGATTATAGACCTTTGAAGCGTGATACCATCGGAGTAGCGATAAACACCATCTTAGCACCTTGTGTAGTTAGATACCACTTGTAAAAACACAAACATAACTAGAAACCTCGTGAGATCAACATTATAAGCAAGGTTCTAGTACCACTTTGAAAAACATGAAGCAAGAAAAATCTAACTACTTCCTATTCATGCTAGTACCTCAATGCATCATTCAAATTATACTAGCAAGTCACCACACAAGCAATGTATCGGAGAAAACGAAATGCATAACTATGCATCATACATATGAAGTGCACATAGAAATGCAACATTCATGTTTAAGAGCTTGCTCCCCCTACTTGTGTGCTCAAAATTTTAGTTGATCCCCTTCTTTTATCAATTCTTCCCTTTGTGCTTCTCCCCCTTTGAGTTCTATCTTTGTGAACAACATTTTCTCCCCCTTTGGCACCAATTGACCACAAGGAGCAAACTTTAGATAGATTATCATGTTGAAATATAGGGTGAGGGATCAAGTTTGTGATTCAACCTAGATTGCTTGCATAAATAAAATACTTCAGTTTGATCCAAGGGCAAGCTTCTTCACACCTCACTAGAAGGGTTATCATGCACCATGTTGAAGCAAATATTTAGACAAGTTTTCTAGATTAAACACTTAGGATCACAAGCTACTTAAACAAGTTATATGCTACCACTAGATCATACAAGTCATGGAAACAATAGTGGCACCATATACACTTCAAATTCATTTGATTTTCATAAATGAGCCTAGAACATGTAAATTATGACTAGATGCACTAAATAAGTCCTTAGCATAGAATGTATGACATGTCAACCAATTGTACCTTGGGGCTCGAAGGAGAGGCATGTCATATCATGGAGGTGCATCAACTCATGTTGGAGAAGTCAAGTATGTTCAACTCATTCTTTAGCTTGTGAAATCTCTTCTCATCAAGTGGCTTGGTGAATAGATCGGCTAATTGATCTTCGGTGCCCACACTCTCAATAGCAATGTCACCCTTTTGTTGATGATCTCTAATGAAATGATGACGAACATCAATATGCTTTGTTCTTTAATGTTGAACGGGATTGTTGGTTAGCTTCACGGCACTTTCATTGTCACATAGCAAGTGCACATTCTTAAAATTGATTCCAAAATCCTTCAATGTTGCCTTCATCCACAAGATTTATGCACAACAACTACCCACGGCGATGTATTCGGCTTCGGCGGTAGATAGTGCAATACTATTTTGCTTCTTGGATGACCATGAGACAAGTGATCTTTCCAACAATTGACAAGTTCCGGAAGTGCTCTTTCTTTCCACTTTGTCACCGGCATAGTCGAAGTTCGAATATCTATCTAGCTTAAAGCTTGCACCTTTGGGATACCACAATCCAACATCTTGTGTATGCTTTAAGTACCTCAATATTCTCTTTGTTGCCTTCAAATGACTTTCTCTTGGTGAGGCTTGAAATCTTGCACACATGCATACACTGAACATCACATCGGGCCTTGATGCCGTCACATAGAGTAGACTACCAATCATTGATCTATATAGCTTTTGATCCACCATGTTGCCACTCTTGTCACTATCCAAACTTCCATTTGTTCCCATTGGGGTTGTAATACTCTTTGTATCTTCCATGCCAAACTTCTTGAGCATATCTTTGATGTACTTAGTTTGACTCACAAATGTTCCTTCCTTCATTTGTTTGATTTAAAGTCCAAGAAAGAAACTAAGTTCACCAATCATTGACATTTTAAATTCCTTTGCCATCATTTTTCCAAACTTATCACAATAATCTTGATTGGTTGAACCGAATATGATATCATCAACATATATTTGCAACACAAACAAGTCTTTCCCAATCTTCTTGGTGAATAGTGTTGTATCAACTTTGCCCATGACAAATCCTTTGGATAGCAAGAAGTCCCTCAATCTTTCATACCATGCTCTAGGTGCTTGCTTCAATCCATATAAAGCTTTTCTTAATTTGTATACATGATTGGGTTTCTTGTCATCTTCAAAACCGGGAGGTTGCTCGACATACACCTCCTCTTGGATGTACCCATTGAGAAATGCACTCTTCACATCCATTTGATATAGCTTGATATTATGTGCACAAGCATAGGCAAGTAAGATCCTAATTGCTTCCAATCTTGCAACCGGGGCATAAGTTTCACCAAAGTCAAGACCCTCTATTTGTGTGTAACCTTGAGCTACTAGTCTTGCTTTGTTCCTTACTACTATCCCATCTTGATCTTGCTTGTTGCGAAAGACCTATCTTGTTCCAATGACATTGTGATCCTTAGGCCTCTCAACTAGTTCCCATACTTCATTTCTCTTAAAGTTGTTGAGCTCTTCATGCATTGCATTTACCCAATCCGGATCTCTTAATGCTCTATCAATGTCCTTGGGTTCTTCCATTGACACAAAAGAAGAGTGAGCACAAAATGATGCCAATCTTGATCTAGTTTGAACTCCTCTTTGTATATCACCAATGATGGAATCCAATGGATGGTCTCTTGCAATGTTAGTTGGTTGAAGCACTTGGACTTGATTGCTTGGATGTTGATGTTGATCATGAGTTGGAGATGATGAACTACCCACTTGTTGATCTTGTTGCACTTGAGATGATGTACTAGCTTGATTTTGCATTAGAGAACCACTAGCTTGTGTAATTGGACTTTGGAGCACTTGATCTTTGTCATCCACATCAATCACTTGCTTTGGCCTAATATCACCAATATCCATTTCTTTCATAGCATTGGTTAATTGAGTTCCTCTCACATCATCCAAGTTATCTTCTTCATCTTGAGAGCCATTTGTTTCATCAAATTCAACATCATGCACTTCTTCAAGTTGTCCACTAGCTAGGTTCCATACTCTATAAGCTTTGCTAGTAGTTGAGTAACCAAGTAGGAAGCCTTCATCACATTTCTTCTCAAACTTGCTCAATCTAGTGCCTTTCTTCAAGATATAGCATTTGCAACCAAATACCCTAAAATATGCAATGTTGGGCTTTATTCCATTTAAGATCTCATATGGTGTCTTCTCTAGGAACTTGTGGCAATAGAGGCGGTTGCTATAGAAGCAAGCCGTGTTGATTGCTTCGGCCCAAAATGAATGACTCACAATATACTCATTCAACATTGATCTTGCCATATCAATTAAGGTTCTATTCTTCCTCTCAACTAGGCCATTTGATTGAGGTGTATACTTTGCCGAGAGTTGATGTTTGATTCCAAGCTCATCACATAGCTCATCAATTCTTGTGTTTCTAAACTCACTTCCATTGTCACTTCTCACTTTCTTGATTGTGGTTTCAAACTCATTTTGCACTCTCTTGATGAACTTCTTGAATATGTCAAATACATCACTCTTGTCCATAAGAAAGAATACCCATGTGTATCTAGTGAAATCATCCACAATCACAAAACCATACTTGTTGCCACTAATGCTTGTGTATATAGTTGGCCCAAATAGATCCATGTGCAACAACTCAAATGCCTTGGAAGTACTCATAATGCTTTTCAATGGATGAGTGTTTCCTACTTGCTTTCCGGCTTGACATGCACTACATAGCTTATCTTTCTCAAATGTGACATCCTTCAAGCCTCTAACTAAGTCACGCTTTACTAACTTGTTCAATTGCTTCATGCCAACATGACCAAGTCTTCTATGCCATAACCAACCCATACTTGATTTGGTGAGCAAGCATGTTGAAAGTTGAGTATCACTAGCATTGAAATCAACCAAGTATAGATTCTCATATCTAAAGCCTTTGAAGATCAAGTTAGAGCCATCAACACTAACTATCTCCACATCATCAACACCAAATATGCACTTGAAACCGAGATCACACAATTGAGCAACCGAGAGAAGATTGAAGTTCAACTTTTCAACTAAGAGCACATTGGAAATGCTATGATCATTTGAGATTGCAATCCTTCCAAGAGCCTTCACATTACCCTTGCTATTGTCACCAAATGTGATACTATCAATGCCACTATCATTTGATTTGAGAGAGTTAAACATTCTTGAATCACCGGTCATATGTTGAGAGCACCCACTACCAAGCACCCAATGCCTTCCTCCGGCCTTGTAATTTACCTACAAAACAATTTAATGTTTCTTAGGTACCCATACTTGTTTGGGTTCTTGGAGGTTAGTCACTAAGCTCTTTGGTACCCAAATGGCCTTCTTCTTTGGGCCCATAATTGATGTACCAACAAACCTAGCATGCACACCTTTCTCACCCTTGGTAAGCACATAACAAGAATCAAAAGGAATGTAAGGTACATTAGCATTTTTCTTGTTCTTGTTCATTTTATTGCAATTAATCTATAGATGCCCAACTTGCTTGCATCTATTGCAATAACGACCATTGCCCTTCACAAAGCGAGGCTTTGGAGTAGCAAAGGCCGCCTTGCCCTTCTTGGGAGTATAGCCTAATCTCTCTTTGTTAAGAGAGAACCTTTGGCTACCCAAGCATTTTAGCAAGCGGGCATCCCCACCATAGGCATTTCCTAATACGCGGGTGAGATCATCCACCTCTCTCTTGAGAGTCTCATTCTCAACCACAAGTGATGAATCACTAGTAGTAGAGATAGGGTTGGTTGTGGCGGATGATGATGAGCTACATGAAGCATTAGTAGGACCAACAAATAAAGAATCATCAATAATATCACATGTTAGTCTAATGTCACAAGTGACAATCACTTGCTCCTTCTTAGCTTTCTTCATGAGCTTCTCCAACTTGAGGTCCTTTTCCTTGATGAGCTCAAGTAGAGTGGAGTGGGCTTCCTTAAGCCTAGTGTGAGCAATTTCAAGATCCTCGTGGTCTTCCTTTAGACACTCACGAGAAGCCTCTAGCTCATCAAAGGATTTCCTAAGAGCTTTGAGCTCTTGTTCAATTCCTTTGCACTCCTTACTCTTTTTGAGAGCAATAAGCTCCTCCATTAAGGCATCATTTTCATTGCTCTTGGCAATGAGCTCTTGTTCTAAGATTTTGTATTTCTTGGTTGTCCTCTTGTAGCCCTTGCTCATTTGATCTATTATGCCTAATAGATCATCCTTGGAGTAGTCCTCATCCTCCTCATCATCACTCCTATAATCATCACTAGCACAAGAATCATCATCACTATTATATTTTACCTTGGTAGGCTTGGCCATAAGGCATGTCGATGTAGTGTCGAAGATGGATGGCTTGTTGGAGAGGGCAATGTTTGCAATGGCTCACCGAGTGGTCCTCTCATCATCACTAGAGCTTGCATCATCATCACTATCGGAGTTGTCACTATCCCAAGTGACTACATAATCACCACCCTTTTTCTTCTTGTTAAAAATGAAGCTCTTCTTTGCTTTCTTCTCATTCTCTTTCTTATCCTTCTTGTTCTTCTTGAGCTTCAAGTCCCCATTATGAAATCTCTTATCTTCATAGGGGCAATCCGCCACTATGTGATCGGGGCTATTGCAATTGTAGCAAAGGGTCTTTACCTTTATAGTGTCTCTCCTCTTCCTTGCCCCATATCCTTTCTTCTTCATGAACCTTCCCATCTTGTGCACAAGGAGGGCCATGGTCTCATCATCGAATGGATCATCATCATCACTCTCCACCTTACTCTTGCCCTTAGAGGATGAAGCCTTGAATGCAATGGGCTTCTCTTGCTTGACCTTGGTCTTCTTCTCCTCTTCTACCTCATCTTCATCATCATTGTATTGGGTATCGGTCATTATATCTCCAAGCACATTGGTTGGTTTGACCTTGTCCAATCCCTCTCTAAAGATCATTCTTCTCAAGGTGGCAAACTTCTTGGGTAAGCACATCAAGAACTTGTGTGAGAAGTCCTTGTCCTCAACCTTCTCCCCAAACCCCTTGAGATCATTAACAATGACTTGGAGCCTATAGAACATCTCCGGGATGGATTCATCATCCTTCATCTTGAATGTAGAGAACTTGTCCTTGAGCATATATAATTTGGCACTTTTTACCATTGAAGTGCCTTCATATGTTTCTTCAAGCCTTATCCAAAGCTCATTTGCCTTTTCAAGATCTTTGATTTGCTCAAATACTTTGTCATCAATGGCACGGTAGATTGTGTCAAGTGCCGCCGTATTGCATTGTTTGTTGATGCGGTCATTGGGAGTGAGGTTTTCCTCATCAAGAATGATGTATCCTTCTTTGGTCACATCCCAAACCTTCTCATGTATATTGCCTAGATATTGCTTCATCTTCCTTTTCCAATGATCAAAGGAAGAGACACCATCAAAGAATGGAGACTTGCCATTTACATGATTGAACATAACTTGAGCCATCTTACACCAAGGTTGTTAAGCCTTACAAACGGTGACCACGGCTCTGATACCACTTGAAAGGTCTTGATGGCTAGAGGGGGTGAATAGCCTATTAAAATTTTCTACAAAGACAAGCTAAACAAGTTTATCAATAAAACAAATAGCGAGATGCGAGTTTTGCTTAGCCTACGGGGTGTTTGCAAGCCACCTAACCAAATCACTATTCTAGAGTATTTGCATTCAACCGCACAAGTCAAACCGAGAAGGAAACTACAACTAGCAAGATACACAAAGAAGCTACTCTAGCAAAGCTAACTCGCTAGCAAAGATAACTAAGCAATTAATACAAGAGAGAGTTAGGAAGGCATCACCGAGGGGCGAAGAATTGAGCCAACCAATCAATATAATCAAGAGATGAATACCAAGATAACCGAACACCGGGATCAATCAATCACAATATGAAAGTGATGACACGAAGATTTATCCCGAGGTTCACGTGCTTGCCGGCACGCTAGTCCCCGTTGTGTCCCTCTTCACCACGTGGTTCGGTGGCTAATCGGTCACACACCGAGCCTCTCAAAAGGCACCACGAGAACCTACCAAATGGCAAAAGGTTACAATGACACGAAGCAATTTACTAATGTTGCCTTTGGTGCTTCGCCGAGGTAGGCACAAGCCCCTCACAATCACCGAAGGTGGCCAAGAACAAACACCAACTCTTGCCAACGCCTCCAAGCTGCTCCAAGCCGTCTAGGTGGCGGCAATCACCAAGAGAAACAAGAATCCCGCAGCAAATCAACCACCAAGTGCCAACTAGATGCAATCTCACAATGCAAATGCACTTAGATCACTCAATCTCACTTCGAATATGCAAAGAAGCAAGAGAGATGAGTGGGAGGGGAGTTGCTTAGCTCAAAGTGCTCACAAGTATGTCAAATGTTCGAGAGAGAGAGAGAGAGCCTTGAGCCGGCCAACGAGTATTTATAGACGTACCCCTTCGAATAGAGCCGTTAGAAACTTAAACAGCCGAAATCGCGCTGACCGGACGCGCTGGTCCAACTGACCGGACGTGCCGGTCGCCCAACGGCTAACATGTGAAACACTGACCGGACACGCTGGTCGCCCAACGGCTAACTGCGAAGCAACGATCGGACGCGCTCATCGCGCAGACCGGACACGCTGGAAACGACCGAACGCTACATGAAGTGTTAGTGGGAGCAACAACAATAGGCTTATAAACGGATTCAATTATATCACATGATATGCCTATGTTGCAAGTTTTAGCTTTCTCAACATTAGTTGGCATGTTTTCACATTTTTCAACTAGAGAGGAATGAGCTTCTTCAAGCTTGGTGTGAGACTTTTGAAGCTTCTTATGGTCTACCTTTAGACTCTCATAAGATGCCCTAAGTTCATTAAGTTCTTGCATAAGGTTTTTCTTTTCCTTAAGCAAGCCCTTGCACTCCTTTCTAGATTCTTTAAAATGTTGAGTGCAATCTTCTAGCATAGTGATTAGTTCATCTTTAGTGAATTCTTCTTCATCACTATCACTATCACAAGCATTATCATGATCACTCTCATCATCGGATGATACCTTAGCGGTTTTAGCCATGAAGCATAATGGAGTGTCAAAGAGGGAGACCTTCTCTTGGATGGCAATGCTAGCATGTCCCTTCTTCTTGCTCTTGTTGTCATCCTCATCATCACTTGAGGAATCATCACTATCCCATGTAGCAACATGAGAATGATTCTTCTTCTTATAAGAGCTTTCCTTCTTTTCTTGCTTCTTCTTTTGCTTCTTCCTTTCCTTCTTGATAGCATCTTCATCATCACTATCATAAGGACACTTTGCAATAAGATGGTCCTTGCTTTGGCATCTAAAGCATCTCATGGTATGCTCATTTTTCTTGTAAGAGTTCTTTCTCCTTCTTGCACGAAAGCCCTTCTTCTTCATGAATTTGCCAAATTGTTTGACAAAGAGAGCCATCTTCTCATCAATGTCATCACTATCACAAGAGCTTGAGTCTTCATCACTTGATGATTCAATCTTGGATTTGCCCTTGGATGTGGTGGCTTTAAATGCCACACTCTTCTTCTTCTCATCATCTTTCTTCTCATTTTCCTTCTTCTTCTTCTTTACCAACTCATCCTTCTCATCATCTTCTCTATATGAATCATCGGTCATCACTTCTTGAAATATTTGTTGAGGAGTTGAATCCTTCAATATAGTCCTTACTAGCACGGTGATCAATGTATCAAATCTCTTGGGCAAGCTTCTCAAGAACTTCATAGAGAATTGGTTATCCTTGACCTCCTCACCAAGTGCCTTGAGCTCATTGACAATGACTTGTAACCTATGGAACATCTCCGGTACACCCTCATCATCTTGCATCTTAAAGCTTGAAAATTTTTCTTGCAAGATATATGCTTTAGCGGTCTTTGTGCCTTCGGTGCCCTCAAATGTTTCTTCTAGCTTGGCCCAAGCATCATGAGCAATCTCAATGTTCTTTACTTGCTCAAAGGTCTTGTCATCTAGTGCCTCATGAAGAGCACTAATAGCAATGTCATTGCATTGGAGCTTCTTCTCTTCCACCGGTGTAGGTGTTTCCGGATTAGCAACCTCAAATTTTGTTTCGGTGACCTTCCACACTTCTCTATTGATTGACTTTAGATGTGCGGTCATCTTAACCTTCCAATATGCATAATTTGTGCCATCAAAGTGAGGTGCCTTCTTGGTGTTGTTGATGTGCAAGCTTAATTGAGTCATTTCTTTTTCACCGTAGGTTGTTAAGCCTCAAATAAACGGTGCCTCGGCTTTGATACCACTTGTAAGGTCCAAAAATGCTAGAGGGGGGGTGAATAGCCTAATTAAAACTTCTACAAGAATTACTTAACCACAAGTTAGTACGAAAGGTGGCGAAGCAAATGCACTAGCTCTAACTAATTAAGCAAGCCACCTACACAAGTCTAATACAAGGCTATTCACTAAACACAACAACAACTACAAGCTAGAAACAAGAAGTAATACAAGAGAAGAGCTTCGAGTGATTATACCGCCGTGAAGAGAAGAGAAATACCAATCAATCAATCATACAAGAGAAATCCTCGGGAAGAGAATGACACAAGAATTTATCCCGAGGTTCACTTGCTTCCCGGCAAGCTACTCCCCATTGTGGCGATACACCCACTTGTCGGTTCACGAGCTAATCAACTATCAAGAGTCGAGCCCTCGGCGGGCGCCGCACAACCGCACACAAGATGGGGATCCTCCAAGCCACGAGCTCCACTAGAGTATCCAATTTACGAACTCCCGTGGGGAAGGATCAAGAACCTCTTACAACACTTGGTGAAGGCTCCAACAATCTCCAATTGCGAGCTCGATCACCTCCGCTGCTTCAAGCCGTCTACTGTGTCGGGAAACACGGAAGAGTAACAAGAAATCCGCAGCAACTCGAAGATCAAGTGCCTCTAGAATGCAACTCTCAAGCAATGCACTTGAATCTCACTCAATCTCACTCAAGATGTGCAACTATGCAAAGAGATGAGTGGAGGGGTTGTTCTCTAGCTCAAAGTATGTCTCTAGTTCTCAAAATGTGCAAGAGTTACCCTCAAACCCCGGCCAACCACTTTTTATAACGAAGGGGTACGCAGCTAGCCGTTACAGACGACGCAGCGAAAAACGCGCTGACCGGACGCTCCGATCAGGGTGACCGGACGCGTCCGGTCACTACACGACAGCAAGAAACAGTGCGTGTCAGAACTAGCCGTTGCCATGACCGGACGCGCTGAACCGATTGACCGGACGCGACAGTGCCTGCGTCAGATTAGAGTCCAGTAAGCTCCCTAGATGAACGGATGCGTCCGGTCATCAGTGACCGGACGCGCTGCGCGTCCGATCATCAAACTGAAAACCGCGCAGACGCTAAACACTGACCGGACGCGTCCGGTCATACAGAGACCGCGTCCGGTCCAGTGTCCGGTCACCTCTGTGACCTTCGTTCGCCTCCGTTTCTTTTCCGACTTCTGGCGCAATAGAAAATAGGCGTTTCACTTCTCCAAAAAGCGCCGAATCCCGCCTCGCAAGCTCGGCGGGAGGGAGAGAGGAACCCAAACCCCTCTCTACCGCTCAAACTCCACCGCCTTCACAAACTGTGCTTAACACCACCAAGTGTACATCACCATATGCATGTGTGTTAGCATTTCACAATCATTTCTCAAGGCGTTATGTTAGCTTTTTACTAGATCCTAATGCATATGCTCAAGACATTGATCTAGTGGCACTTGATTTCCGAGCTAACCGTGATTGCCCCTCTTGATAGTCGGCTATGTATACTAAACCCGATCAATCACTTCTCTACTCATCTTAGACCGGCAAAAGAAAAACCCCTATGATTATACCTTTGCCTTGCGCTCTTAGATCCTTCTCTTTTATGTGCATCTCCATCATGATCATCATTTCATGTCCATGCACCATCTCTTTGTGATCTTGTGGCCACCACTCCTTGCCACATACACCTTCATCACACGTGTTGCTTATGCCTAACTCAAAACACTTAACACATGGCATTAGCAACTTGGTGTCATTAATTACCAAAACCAAACTTGGGCTTTCAATCTCCCTCTTTTTGGTAATTGATGACAACCATCACAAAGATATGAAATGAAATCAATTTTTAATTTCGATAGTATTAGCTCCCCCTACATATGTGCTTCCATGAGTTTGGTTCAATTATGCACATATGTATGGATTTGAATTTTGGGAGAGTTACTACTATCAAATTGATGCTAAGGTATATAGAATGGACCTTTGAAGCGTGATACCAATCGGAGTTGCCTTTATATACCATCCTTAGCATCGACGTAGCTAGACACCATTTGTAATACATCACTTGTAAAGATCACAAACACTAAAGTACCCCGTGAGATCAACATTATGAGCAAAGGTGTCTAGATACCGCTTGTAAAGCTACTCTCAACAAATCATCAATCAAATTCTATTTCTAGCAATCACCATTCAATCAAGAATATGAATTTAAGCTTTGCAATGCAACAATTCATCATGTTAATGCACATACAAATGCAACAAATAATTCATGAGCTTGCTCCCTCTACTTGTGTGCTCAAATTTAATTGATCCCTTGATTTCTCTCCCTTTGTAACTTTTCTCTCCCCTGTGACTTTTATCTCCCCCTTATTTTATCTTATTCCCTCTTTGCAATATCTTTGTGACTTTTCTCTCCCCCTTTGTCAACAATCACCAAAAATGTGCTAATTTTAGTGAGAGATAAGTCAATCAATTATGAGAGAGTCCAAATTATGGTTCAATCTAGATTACTTGCCTAGAATATGTAATTCGGTTTGATCCAAGGACAAGCTTTTTCACACCTCACAAAGTATAAGGGTTATCTTGACCATGTTGAATTACACATCATGAGCTCATTTTCTAGATTCAACACTAGGTTTGCAAGCCCACAAACATGTCATATGCTACCACTAGATCAAATAAATATAGAAGCAATAGTGGTACCATATATACATCAAAGTCATTTGATTTTCATGAATGAGCCTATTTGTCATGCAAATATGTCTATATGTTCTAAACATGTCCTTAGCAAAGTATGAATGATATGCCAAACAACTTTACCTTGCTATGTTGGAGAAGAGGCATGTCATATAGAGATGTGGGGGTGCACTCATCTCAAGTTGGAGAAGTCAAGTATGTTCAATTCATTCTTCAACTTGTAAAATATCTTTTCATCAAGTGGCTTTGTGAATATGTCGGCTAGTTGATCTTCAGTGCCAATGCTCTTAATGCTAATATCACCCTTTTGTTGATGGTCTCTTATGAAGTGATGCCTTATATCAATGTGCTTGGTTCTTGAATGTTGAACCGGATTTTATGTCATCTTGATAGCACTTTCATTATCACAAAACAATGGTACATTCTTGAACTTGATTCCAAAATCATTCAAGGTGGCCTTCATCCAAAGCAATTGTGCACAACAACTACCGGCACTAATGTATTCGGCCTCAGCGGTAGATAGTGCAACACTATTTTATTTCTTTGATGACCATGAAACAAGAGACCTTCCAAGCATTTGACAAGTGCCACTTGTGCTCATTCTATCAATCTTGCAACCACCATAGTCGGAATCTGAATATCCAATCAACTCAAAGTTAGATCCTATAGGATACCATAATCCAACATCATGAGTGCCCTTAAGATATCTCAATATCCTCTTGGTTGCTTTCAAGTGACTTTCTCTAGGTGAAGCTTGATATCTTGCACACTTGCACACACTAAACATCACATCCGGCCTAGAAGCGGTGACATAGAGCAAACTTCCAATCATAGACCGGTATAGCTTTTGATCTACCATGTTTCCACTAGCATCAATACCCAATTGATCATTAGTGCTCATTGGAGTACTCATTTGCTTAGCATCTTGCAATCCAAACTTCTTGATCATGTCCTTGATGTACTTGCCTTGACTTACAAAAGTGTCATTCTTCATTTGCTTGATTTGAAGTCCAAGGAAGTAACTAAGCTCTCTAATCATAGACATCTCAAACTCATTAGCCATCATATTTCCAAACTCTTCACAAAAGTCTTGGTTAGTTGATCCAAAGATAATGTCATCCACATAGATTTGCAACACAAACAAGTCATTTCCAAGCTTCTTGGTGAAGAGCGTGGTGTCAACCTTTCCCATCTTGAACCCTTTAGAGAGGAGAAAGTTCCTTAACCTCTCATACCATGCTCTAGGTGCTTGCTTCAAACCGTACAATGCCTTCTTTAGCTTGTAAACATGGTTGGGCTTCTTGTCATCTTCAAAACCGGGAGGTTGCTCAACATAAACTTCTTTATTGATGTAGCCATTTAGAAATGCACTCTTGACATCCATTCGATAGAGCTTGATGTTGTGTGCACAAGCATATGCTAATAAGATTCTAATTGCCTCCAATCTTGCAACCGGTGCATATGTCTCTCCAAAGTCAAGACCCTCAACTTGAGTGTATCCTTGTGCTACTAATCTTGCTTTGTTCCTTACAACCATGCCATCTTGATCTTGCTTGTTTCTAAAGACCCACTTAGTACCAATCACATTGTAGTTCTTTGGCCTCTCAACAAGTTTCCAAACTTGATTTCTAGCAAAGTTGTTTAGTTCTTCATGCATGGCATTCACCCAATCGGAATCCTTCAATGCATCTTCTATCTTCTTTGGTTCTTCTAATGAGACAAATGAGTAATGCTCACAAAAGGATGCTAATCTTGATCTAGTTTGAACACCACTTTGAATTCCACCAATGATTTGATCCAATGGATGATCCCTAGCAATGCTAGTAGGTTGGAGTATTGGGAGTTGATTGCTTCCACTTGTTTGACCTTGAACTTGAGCTTCATCATGAGAACCACTAGAGCTTGCTTGATTTGTATCAATTTACACACATGGGTTGATCACATGAATATCATCATCATCAACTTGCATCGGCCTTATATCACCAATGTCCATGTTCTTCATTGCATTTGACAATTGATCTCCTCTCACATCATCAAGGTTTTGAGCTTCATTTTGAGACCCTTGGGTTTCATCAAACTCAACATCATGAACTTCTTCCAAGGTGCCATTTGTGAGATTCCAAACTCTATATGATTTGCTTGTGGTAGAATAACCAAGTAAGAACCCTTCATCACATTTCTTTTCAAACTTGCTCAATCTAGTGCCTTTCTTGAGAATATAGCATTTTCAACCAAACACTCTAAAGTATGCAATGTTGGGCTTTCTTCCATTCAACAGCTCATATGGTGTCTTTCCAAGCTTCCCATGGCAATAGAGACGGTTGCTACAATAGCAAGCCGTGTTGATGGCTTCACTCCAAAATGAATGACTAACATTGTATTCACTAAGCATTGATCTAGCCATATCAATCAAGGTTCTATTTTTCCTTTCAACTACACCATTTGATTGAGGAGTATATGTTGGTGAGAATTGATGTCCAATACCAAGATCATCACACAAATCTTCAATTCTTGTGTTCTTGAACTCACTACCATTGTCACTTCTAATCTTCTTGATGGTGATTTCAAACTCATTTTGCACCCTCTTGACAAAAGACTTGAATAGATCATAAACATCACTCTTGTCATAGAGAAAGAACATCCAAGTGTATCTAGTGTAGTCATCCACAATCACAAAACCATACTTGTTGCCACCAATGCTAGTGTATGTTGTTGGCCCAAACAAGTCCATGTGCAATAGCTCAAATGCTTTTGATGTGCTCATTTCACTTTTACTAGGATGTGAATTTCCAACTTGTTTGCCGGCTTGACAAGCACTACATAGTTTATCCTTTTCAAAAATGACATCTTTCAATCCTCTAACTAAGTCATGCCTCAAAAGTTTGTTCAATTGTTTCATTCCAACATGATCAAGCCTTCTATGCCACAACCAACCCATACTAGATTTACTAAGCAAGCATGATGTCAATTGTGTCTCACTATCATTGAAGTCAACCAAGTATAAGCTACCATGTCTAAATCCTTTGAATATCAAGTTTGATCCATCAACACTTATGACTTCAACATCATCACTACCAAATATGCACTTGAAACCAAGATCACAAAGTTGTGCCACCGATAAAAGATTGAAATCCAAGCTCTCAACTAGCAACACATTAGAAATGCTTAAGTCATTTGAGATAGCTATTTTACCAAGCCCCTTGACCTTGCCTTTCTTGTTATTGCCAAAAGTGATAGCATCAAAACCACCATTTTGACTTGTATCAATTGAATTGAACATACAAGAGTCTCCGGTCATATGTTGAGTGCACCCACTATCAAGCACCCAATGCCTTCCTCCGGCTTTGTAATTGACCTACAAGACAAGATCAATTCCTTTTAGGTACCCAAACTTGTTTGGGTCCTCCAAGGTTAGAGACTAAGCTCTTTGGTACCCAAATGGCTTTCTTCTTTGAGCCCATCCACGGTGCACCAATGAACTTAGCATGAACACCATTTATACTCTTGGTAAGCATATAGAAAGAATCAAACTTAATTGAGGATACATTAGCATTTGATTTCTTGTTCATGCAATGTTGCTCTATGTGACCAACTTGCTTGCAACTTTTGCAATAGCTACCATTGTTCTTCACAAAACGAGTCTTGTGAGGAGCAAAAGTGGCCTTGCCTTTCTTGGGGTTATAGCCCAATCCCTCTTTGTAGAGAGAAGCTCTTTGGCTACCCAAGCACATAAGCAAGCGGTCCTCACCACCATAAGCCTTAGCTAATGTGTGATTGAGCTCTTTTACCTCCTTCTTGAGATTTTCATTCTCAACTATAAGTGTGGAGTCACAAGTGAAACCATCACTACTAGATGAGGATGATGTAGATGAGCTACATGAAGTGTTAGTGGGAGCCACAACAATAGGCTTATAAACGGATTCAATTATATCACATGATATGCCTATGTTGCAAGTTTTAGCTTTCTCAACATTAGTTGGCATGTTTTCACATTTTTCAACTAGAGAGGAATGAGCTTCTTCAAGCTTGGTGTGAGACTTTTGAAGCTTCTTATGGTCTACCTTTAGACTCTCATAAGATGCCCTAAGTTCATCAAGTTCTTGCATAAGGTTTTTCTTTTCCTTAAGCAAGCCCTTGCACTCCTTTCTAGATTCTTTAAAATGTTGAGTGCAATCTTCTAGCATAGTGATTAGTTCATCTTTAGTGAATTCTTCTTCATCACTATCACTATCACAAGCATTATCATGATCACTCTCATCATCGGATGATACCTTAGCGGCTTTAGCCATGAAGCACAATGGAGTGTCAAAGAGGGATACCTTCTCTTGGATGGCAATGCTAGCATGTCCCTTCTTCTTGCTCTTGTTGTCATCCTCATCATCACTTGAGGAATCATCACTATCCCATGTAGCAACATGAGAATGATTCTTCTTCTTATAAGAGCTTTCCTTCTTTTCTTGCTTCTTCTTTTGCTTCTTCCTTTCCTTCTTGATAGCATCTTCATCATCACTATCATAAGGACACTTTGCAATAAGATGGTCCTTGCTTTGGCATCTAAAGCATCTCATGGTATGCTCATTTTTCTTGTAAGAGTTCTTCCTCCTTCTTGCACGAAAGCCCTTCTTCTTCATGAATTTGCTAAATTGTTTGACAAAGAGAGCCATCTTCTCATCAATGTCATCACTATCACAAGAGCTTGAGTCTTCATCACTTGATGATTCAATCTTGGATTTGCCCTTGGATGTGGTGGCTTTGAATGCCACACTCTTCTTCTTCTCATCATCTTTCTTCTCATTTTCCTTCTTCTTCTTCTTTACCAACTCATCCTTCTCATCATCTTCTCTATATGAATCATCGGTCATCACTTCTTGAAATATTTGTTGAGGAGTTGAATCCTTCAATGTAGTCCTTACTAGCACGGTGATCAATGTATCAAATCTCTTGGGCAAGCTTCTCAAGAACTTCATAGAGAATTGGTTATCCTTGACCTCCTCACCAAGTGCCTTGAGCTCATTGACAATGACTTGTAACCTATGGAACATCTCCGGTACACCCTCATCATCTTGCATCTTAAAGCTTGAAAATTTTTCTTGCAAGATATATGCTTTAGCGGTCTTTGTGCCTTCGGTGCCCTCAAATGTTTCTTCTAGCTTGGCCCAAGCATCATGAGCAATCTCAATGTTCTTTACTTGCTCAAAGGTCTTGTCATCTAGTGCCTCATGAAGAGCACTAATAGTAATGTCATTGCATTGGAGCTTCTTCTCTTCCACCGGTGTAGGTGCTTCCGGATTAGCAACCTTAAATTTTGTTTCGGTGACCTTCCACACTTCTCTATTGATTGACTTTAGATGTGCGGTCATCTTAACCTTCCAATATGCATAATTTGTGCCATCAAAGTGAGGTGCCTTCTTGGTGTTGTTGATGTGCAAGCTTAATTGAGTCATTTCTTTTTCACCGTAGGTTGTTAAGCCTCAAATAAACGGTGCCTTGGCTTTGATACCACTTGTAAGGTCCAAAAAGGCTAGAGGGGGGGTGAATAGCCTAATTAAAACTTCTACAAGAATTACTTAACCACAAGTTAGTACGAAAGGTGGCGAAGCAAATGCACTAGCTCTAACTAATTAAGCAAGCCACCTACACAAGTCTAATACAAGGCTATTCACTAAACACAACAACAACTACAAGCTAGAAACAAGAAGTAATACAAGAGAAGAGCTTCGAGTGATTATACCGCCGTGAAGAGAAGAGAAATACCAATCAATCAATCATACAAGAGAAATCCTCGGGAAGAGAATGACACAAGAATTTATCCCGAGGTTCACTTGCTTCCCGGCAAGCTACTCCCCATTGTGGCGATACACCCACTTGTCGGTTCACGAGCTAATTGACTATCAAGAGTCGAGCCCTCGGCGGGCGCCGCACAACCGCACACAAGATGGGGATCCTCCAAGCCACGAGCTCCACTAGAGTATCCAATTTACGAACTCCCGTGGGGAAGGATCAAGAACCCCTTACAACACTTGGTGAAGGCTCCAACAATCTCCAATTGCGAGCTCGATCACCTCCGCTGCTTCAAGATGTCTACTGTGTCGGGAAACACGGAAGAGTAACAAGAAATCCGCAGCAACTCGAAGATCAAGTGCCTCTAGAATGCAACTCTCAAGCAATGCACTTGAATCTCACTCAATCTCACTCAAGATGTGCAACTATGCAAAGAGATGAGTGGAGGGGTTGTTCTCTAGCTCAAAGTATGTATCTAGTTCTCAAAATGTGCAAGAGTTACCCTCAAACCCCGGCCAACCACTATTTATAACGAAGGGGTACGCAGCTAGCCGTTACAGACAACGCAGCGAAAAACGCGCTGACCGGACGCTCCGATCAGGGTGACCGGACGCGTCCGGTCACTACACGACAGCAAGAAACAGTGCGTGTCAGAACTAGCCGTTGCCATGACCGGACACGCTGAACCGATTGACCGGACGCGACAGTGCCTGTGTTAGATTAGAGTCCAGTAAGCTCCCTGGATGAACGGACGTGTCCGGTCATCAGTGACCGGACGCGCTGCGCGTCCGATAATCAAACTAAAAACCGCGCAGACGCTAAACACTGACCGGACGCGTCCGGTCATACAGAGACCGCGTCCGGTCCAGTGTCCGATCACCTCTGTGACCTCCGTTCGCCTCCGTTTCTTTTCCGACTTCTGACGCAATAGAAAATAGGCGTTTCACTTCTCCAAAAAGCGTCGAATCCCGCCTCGCAAGCTCGGCGGGAGGGAGAGAGGAACCCAAACCCCTCTCTACCGCTCAAACTCCACCGCCTTCACAAACTGTGCTTAACACCACCAAGTGTACACCACCATGTGCATGTGTGTTAGCATTTCACAATCATTTCTCAAGGCGTTATGTTAGTTTTTTACTAGATCCTAATGCATATGCTCAAGACATTGATCTAGTGGCACTTGATTTCCGAGCTAACCGTGATTGCCCCTCTTGATAGTCGGCTATGTATCCTAAACCCGGTCAATCACTTCTCTACTCATCTTAGACCGGCAAAAGGAAAACCCCTATGATTATACCTTTGCCTTGCGCTCTTAGATCCTTCTCTTTTATGTGCATCTCCATCATGATCATCATTTCATGTCCATGCACCATCTCTTTGTGATCTTGTGGCCACCACTCCTTGCCACATACACCTTCATCACACGTGTTGCTTATGCCTAACTCAAAACACTTAACACATGGCATTAGCAACTTGGTGTCATTAATTACCAAAACCAAACTTCGGCTTTCAATTGTCCGGTCACCTCTGTGACCTCTGTTCGCCTCTGTTTCTTTTCTGGACTTCCGGCGTAGTGGAAAATAGTCGTTTCAACTCCTCGAAAACGCCTGAATCCCGCCTCGCAAGCTTGGCGGGAGGGAGAGAGGATCCCAAACCCTCTCTACCGCTCAAACTCCACCGCCTTCGCAAACGTGCTAACACCACCAAGTGATCTCGTCATGTGTGAGTGTGTTAGCATTTTCACAATCATTTTTCGAGGCGATATTAGTTCTATCCAAATGCATATGATTATGAAATGCACATCTAGAGGCACTTAGGAGTTCAATAGCCACATCATTCCTCTCTTTATAGTACGGCTATCTATCATATAATGTAACCACACCCACTAGGTGTCTTGGTTACTAAAACACAACCCTTAAGCATATACCTTTGCCTTGATCACGTAGGGTTGCATCCAAATCCAAGTGTGGCCATCATGATCACCATGTCCATCTTGCCACCAACCTTGGAATGTACTAATCCTCATATGCTACATACAACTTAGGCATAGGATTAGTACTTAGGCATTGTCACTAATTACCAACACCAAACATAGGACTTTCACCCTCAAGGTGTCGCTCGCCTTCTTCATCCTTGTCTTGTGTGAGACGGAGCGGTTCCAGCCCATAAAAATAGTAGTATCTTAGGCATGGGATTCTCAAGCCCCTCAGGTCTTGTTTGGATGCGCATGTATTTGTCTCAATTCATATGTGTTGAAGTGGATTGGAGTGGAATTAAACTATGTTCCATTCCAATCTACTCCAACACATGTAGAATGAAGTTGTGAAAGGATCTAGGATGTCGCTTAGAGGGGGGGTGAATAGGCATTTCTAAAAAATTAACACCTTTCAAAGTGGAAACGATTAGTAATAGGAGTTTCCAAAATGGAAACTCCAAACCAGAGTAATACAACCCCTCACAAGTTAGCCACAAAGTATATAAAAGATACTAGATAAACCTAGGGAGCCAAACAACGGTGACCAAAGAGTTGAATCAAAATGCACTAGTCAGTTAATGTCGAAAGTCCCAATAGTTTGGGTCAGAACTTCCGACGTATCAGAAGTCCCGACGTTTGGGTCAGAACTTCCGACGCAAACTATCAGCACTTCTAACCCCTATGGGAAAAGAATTACAAGTGCTAAAATGAACTTTGTGATGCCGATAACTTACAAACCCACTTCCTAGTGGTAAGGTAAGGTGTTGGGTCACTCTCTTGATGTTGATAAGCCACCACTCCGTAGATCGAGTCCTAAACCCTAAGAAATAGCTAGAGAGAGAAAGATAACCAAATACAAGTAATTTCGAGCAAATCACAACAACAACAAGCACGCGGGAGACAAGAATTTATCCTGAGGTTCGGCAGCCCCACAAAGGAGCTCCTACGTCCTCGTTGCTAAGGTGACCACTTTGGTCAGAGTCTCTTCCATCTCCTTGCCTCACTCAAGGATACCACAAAGGTCACTTGAGTTTCTTCACTAGAAATCAAGGGTAATACAAACTTTCCAAAGCTCTTCCACAAGATGGAAGCTCTTGGGTGACGCCTAGGCGGCTAGGGGAAAATCCCCAAGAGTAACAAATGCAAATCAAAACGGCTTGATGAAGAAATCAAGTGCTCAAGCTTGCTCAAAGTGATTTTTTAACTCAATCCACTCTCCAACCACTCAAACTCTTTGGGAATCAAAGTTCGAAGCAAAGGAGAGAAGAGTGGCGAGCCTAGAATGCTTGGGGGCTATTTTGGCCGAGTGTTTGTCGTAATGAAATGAGTGGGCAACGGTTAGAAATGAGGAGAGGGGTATATATACTCCAAGGCAAAATCTAACTGTTCAGATCTACATCGGGAGTTCCGACGCAGATCTCGGGACTTCCGACGTATGAAGAAAATATTGTTCATGCGAGGTCAAAGTCCACTCGAGACAGCCAACGTTGGAACTTCCGACGAACGTCGGGACTTCCGACGTGCATAGTCAGTAGGTCAGTAGAACCATCGATGCCGGGACTCCCAGCTTAGGTCGGGACTTCTGACTGTCGGGAGTTCCGACTCACGTCGGGACTTCCGACATCCACAGTCACCGCGCAAGCTGTGACTGGGAGTCAGCACTTCTAGCAAGAGTCATGACTTTCGACTGTCGGGAGTTTCGGCTTACGTCGGGACTTCCGACACCGACAGTCACAGAAAATTATTCTATGTGCTCGTGAAGTGCTAGAGTGTCTCTCTTTTGATTTTATTATTATGCTTGAGCACTCTATCTTCCTCAGACCACATAAACTTGCATTCCTCTTAATAGTACGGTATACCTATTAACTCAAGATCAAAAGAAAAATAAAATTAAACCTTTTGAGTTGATCTTCTTTAAATTGATGTCGTGTCTTTCAATCTTCATCAAGTGGAGGTGCCAACATGTCAATATTGATCTTGTCACTTGAGCATAGTCATCTTGAGCACGTGACTTGATTCCATTCATCAAATATGAATAACTCCAAATGCATCAAGTCACTTTAATCAACTTGTCCAATATAGATTTGATCCTTCACATTAATATGATCATCTTAGCTTGATTAGTACCTCAACTAAATGCAAGTACTTTCTTCTTCACCCTAGCTAGGTTCTTCGGCCGCCAAGCCATCGCTTGCCCTTCACCCTTGCTTAGTACCTCGAAGCTGTTCTTTGCTATCTTCACCATCTCAAGCCATTAAGTCACATCTTGTGTTGAATCATCCATTCATATGTATTGTTATCTTTTTCATTTCAATTTAGTAAGCTTCAAATATGATACCATTCCATATGCAATCCCTCATATCTCATTAACTAATACTCACGAGCTTGCTTTCACATAGTACATGGAAATCCCACAATAAACCAGCATTTGCATGAATTCCATTTGCATTGTTGTCTTGTGCTTGAACTAGATTGTTTATATAACAATACATCATTTTGACTTTCATTAAGTACTTATGAGATAACCTATTACCTGTCCACACTTAGCAAACGGGTTAGTTCTTTAATCACGTTGTCATTCAATCATCCAAAACCCACTAAAGGGCTAGATGCACTTTCAAGTTGATACACATGCATCCGAACAAGGCCTCAGGTGATTGAGGCCGGTGCCATCAAGTAGCTCGTCCAATGGGGCAGAACCTCATGCGCCCTCCTCGCATGGGACAAGTACGGCTGCAGCGACCGAACCTGATGTGACAACACCGAGGCCGGTGAAATCACAAGACAAACCGGGCAAAACACCTCCCTCAACTTTTAAAACCGTTTATCTTACCTCCCTGGCCCGATTATAAGTGGTTTTGTCTCTTTCTTTTTTATTTATTTCGGTTGAATCTTTGAAAAATCATAGTAAATCATAGAAAAATCATAAAATAGAAAATCTAATTTTGTTGGACTTCACATGAGCAGATCTACACTGATCCAACGAGTATGAATCTTTGAAAAATCATAGTAACTTAGTTATAGATTTTATTTAGGTTCATACTTATTAAATATAAATAAATCTATAACTAAGCTATATATATGATCCAATGAGTATGAAATTTTTAATACAGTTCAATCATATAATAATTAGTCCACCATAAAAATTTTACCACAATTAGATCATAAAAACTGCAGCTATGAATTACTCCAATTAATTACAAAAAAACATAGATTTAAAGTCACAACAAAAAATTTGTACTAAAGCATATCATATTATATATTCACTGTGTAGATCTACTCATATGGAGTCCAACAAAATTGAATTTTTTATTTTATGTTTTTTCTGTGATTTACTATGATTTTTCAAAGATTCAGCCAAAATAAATAAAAAAGAGAAGACAAAACCAACTTTAAAACTATTTATAACAGGGGAAGGTAAGAAGAATGATTTTAAAAAGTTAAGGGATGTGTTTTACCAGGTTTTGGAGTTCAAGGAGGAAAATCGGATTTTTCACGAAAGTTGAGAGAGGTAATGTAGACTTTTTTCAAATCACTCTGTTCGCTTGAGCTACTTTTCAGTCATGGAACAATGTTTTTCTCTTATACTATTTCAGCATAACCATCAGCATAAGCTAAATTTCAGCATAAACGAACAACACGGTGTCGCACCCTATTCGCTTATGCTAAAATTTAGCTTATGCTGACGTTTATGTTAAAATATTATAAGAGGAAAACACTGTTTTATAACACTAAGGCCCCGTTTGGTTTGGGTGTTAAAGTTTAACGAATACTGTAGCACTTTCGTCTTATTTGATAAAAAGTTTCCAATCCTGGATTAATTAGGCTTAATAGATTCGTCTCGTAAATTACTCCTAATCTATGCCGACATGCATGTAATTAATCTACATTTAGTACTCTATACATTTGAGGGAATATTGATATAATGAGAGTTAAACTTTACACACCCAAACCAAACGGGCCTAAGAGCCCAGACCAAGCCCTCTCCACCATCAACGCTGCGTTGATGGGCCGAACATGCTCCATGAGACCATGACACACTGATGACGTGATGTGTCGTCGTCTGAATGACCAGCGGCTGAGTTAGGGCCTGTTTAGATATCAAATTTCACCCCAAATTCTACTATGCAAAAAGAAGATTCTCCGTCACATCAAAATATCGGCATATGCATGGAGTACTAAATATAGATGAAATAAAAAACTAATTGCACAGTTTTGTTGTACTTTACGAGATGAATATTTTGAGCCTAATTAATCAATGTTTGGACAAAAATTTACAAATACAAACGAAATGCTACAGTGCAGAATCTTGCACTATGCCAAATCAGCCTCTCCCAAATCAATCGATCTAAACACGGCCTTAATAATAAAATAAAATCATTAGAGAGTCCATTTATGTTTCTGCGATGTAATCCGGCCATGAGTGGCTTATATATTAGACTTGGCGCTATGAGAGCAAGTATAAAGCTGTCTAAAAGCTAAGCTGAAGGAGAGAGGAGAGAAACAAGCTATAAGATCCAAGAAATTTTATGAGAGAAGTAGATTATGTATTAATAATGAAAAGAAAAAAGTCTATTTAACTCCTGAACTATCAGCTACTGTCTAACCTACACTCTCAACTATAAAGTCGTATGTTTCACGCTCCGAACTTTTCAAAACCGTTCAAATTACACCACGGAGCGGTTTTGGACGGTGGTTTTGCTACAGTAACCATGGTTTTGCTACAGTAGTGCGGTTTTGACTTTTCTTTTTCTATTTATTTCCGATGAATCTTTGAAAAATCATAGTAAATCACAGAAAAATTATTAAATAGAAAATCTAATTTTGTTGGACTCCACATGAGTAGATCTACACAATGAATATATAATATAGTATGTTTTAGTACAAATTTTTTCTGTAGCTTTAAATTGGTTAGAAAATCAATTTTTGTCTGTAATTAATTGGAATAATTAATAGCTACAACTTCTATGGTCCAATTATGGTGAAATTTTTATAATGGTGTTATTATTATATGCTTGAACTATAGTAAAAATTTCATACTCATTGGATCATATATAACTTAGTTATATATTTATTTAGGTTTATGTTTAGGTTTATGCTTGTTAAATATAAATAAATCTATAACTAAATTATACATGATCCAATCAGTATGAAATTTTTACTACAGTTCAAGCATACAATAATTAGTTTACTATAAAAATTTAACCACAATTGGACCATAAAAGCTGTAGCTATGAATTATTCCAATTAATTACAGACAAAATTTGATTTTCTAACTAATTTAAAGCTACAGAAAAAATTGTACTAAAGCATACTATATTATATATTCATTGTGTAGATCTACTCATGTGGAGTCCAACAAAATTAGATTTTCTATTTTATGATTTTTCTGTGATTTACTATAATTTTTTAAAGATTCAGCGGAAATAAATAGAAAAAGAAAAAGTCAAAACCGATGTTGTAATTTGAACGGTTAATGGTGTAATTTGAACGGTTTTGAAAAGTTCAGGGTGTAAAACAGACGGTTTTATAGTTGGGGGTGTAGGTTAGACACTAACTGATAGTTAAGGGGTTAAGTAGACTTTTTTCCATAATGAAAAGCTAGCTACCGATGATGTCTCGCTGTTTGTTTCATTGCATAACATTGGTGATAATTTATTTCCATGCTTATTCATTAATATTAGGGCCTGTTTGGTTTGCACGTGTTAAAGTTTAACTCCCGTCACATTAATATTCTCTTAAATGCATGGAGTACTAAATGTAAACTAATTACATGCATGTCGGCACAGATTAGGAGTAATTTACGAGACGAATCTATTAAGCCTAATTAGTCCAAAATTGAAAACTTTTTGTCAAATAAGACGAAAGTGCTACAGTGTTTATTAAACTTTAACGCTCCAAACCAAACACTCCCTTAGTTGGCAGAAAGAAGAAGAAGAAAGACACCAGAAAGAAGAAGTTCCTCAATTCCGCCTACAGGAATGTTGGCCGTTGTTCGTTGGGCATTTGTTCTCAGGCCATTTGCCGAGTGTTTGCCTGTGCGGTCATCCATACTGCAAAGCATCTAACAGGTTAGGTTTTGAGTTGTGCTATTCACAGTGTGGGTACTATTTTGTAATCCAGAGTGCTTGTAACGTGTTGATGTACCCCGCTATCATATAATATAATTCTTCTTTCGTCGCAAAAAAAATCAATCAGAGAGAGAACAGAAAACTACAGTAAGGTAGTGTTTAGATGGTGTAAAAGTTGGTGTAAAGTTCCGGTAGCACTTTTCGTTGTTATTTGGTAAAATTTATCCAATCATGGACAAACTAGGCTCAAAAGATTCGTCTCGACATTTATAGACAAACTGTGCAATTAGTTATTTTTTATCTACATTTAATACTCCATGCATGCGTCTAAAGATTCGATGTGACAGGGAATCTTGTAAAATTTTTGGAAATTTGAGGCTAAACACTGCCTAAAACTTTTACTTTTGCGCTGTCCAAGTTCAGATTCCAGGCCCCAAACCTGAAGGAGTAGCCTACGCACGCAACTGAGACTTCTGCGAGAAATGAGCAAACGAGTTTAACCATTTCAGTCGAGAGGCATTCATCACAGATTGTTTCGCCTTGTTTACACTTAAATTCTTGGTTTAACCGTTTCAGTCGAGAGGCATTCATCACCCCTGGGCCCTGGCTGGTAGCAACTTGGCAGTGTTTACTTCCTTTAAAATTTCAAAAATTTTACAAGATTCTTCGTCACATCAAATCTTTGGACACATGCGTGGAGCATTAAATGTAGGTAAAAAATAACTAATTGTACAATTTGTCTGTAAATGTCGAGACGAATCTTTTGAGCCTAGTTAGTCCATGATTGGATAAATTTTACCAAATAACAACGAAAAGTGCTACAAAAACTTTACACACACTTTACAACCATCTAAACACACCTAATTCGGTTTTACACCCAAAAAAAAAACTCTGGCATGGCTTCTTGATGTCCATGTCCATAGATTGATACGTCTTGTTTGACACCTGCAGATTCCACAACGCCTCAGGTAAGCAACAACTCTGACACTGTTGATTCCTTCTGGATGTTTTACTTTTCTTCTTCTTTAGGGAATGTTTGGTTTGAGGAGTTAAAGTTTAATAAATACTGTAGTACTTTCGTCTTATTTGATAAAAAATTTCCAATCTTGGACTAATTAGACTTAATAGGTTCGTCTCGTAAATTACTCCTAATCTGTACCGACATGCATGTAATTAGTCTACATTTAGTACTCTATGCATTTGAGGGAACATTGATGTGATGAGAGTTAAACTTTAACAAAATGAAACCAAACAGACACTTACTCCTTGCCTGCAACAGGGATTATTGTATTGGAAGCGTTATGGATTATCATAGCAATTAAACCAATACAATCTGACATAAAGCAGAAAGCATATTAACATAAAACTACGTAGACAGAATCAGCCCGTTGCTAAATCTGCGAATAATTTTCATCCACGAGTGACACAAGCATTGTCATCATTTAACTTTAATTTTTTATGATAAAAAATGTTTATCGTGTTGCAAAAGTTCTGGGAAAGCACCATTTGAGCAATTATTAGTGTGCCAAGAAGAAGGCATGGAATCACGCAGGGTGCCTGCAAGCACCCACCGTTAGCAGGTGACCGTCAGGTGTCAGCGGAATCTCCGAAACACCAATGCTACGGTTCGGGGATTTTCCTTAGCCAGCATGGTTGAGATTTCGCCTTATTTACATTCCAGAATTCACTCCTAAATTTTACTATATAAAAAGAAGATTCTCCATCACATCAAAATATCGGCACATATATGGAGTACTAAATGTAGATAAATAAAATACTAATTGCACAGTTTTGTTGTACTTTGCGAGACGAACATTTAGAGCCTAATTAATCAAGATTTGGACAATTATTACAAAAAAAAAACAAAAGTGCTACAATGCTCGGGGTGGCACTGTGCCGAATTGGCCACCCCGAGTCGGGTAACTAAACAAGGCCCTAAACAACAATGGCATGGGGGAGGTCATTCCCCCCTAAGGATGGCAACGGGTCGGGTTCGGATCGAGTGGAGTATCCGTGCACCCAAAATCGAAACCCGAACCCGAACCGAAAACCGATTCGGGTGGAAATCCATCACCAAAACCAAACCCGCGGATACCCGAAACCCGAACGGATACCCGAAACCCGCGGATAAATATACACATATTTACATGTATAAATAAGAGGCAATAAATAATAAATATTTTCATGAGTCAATTTTGAATAGATTTAATAATCTAAGTAAACAAGTTATTATTAGCATATTATAAAACATGAGTTTTAATTCCAAATGATTTATTTCGGATATCCATTGGATATCCACGGGTGAAAAAACAAACCCAAAACCGAAACTGAAAACTGTGGGTGAGAAACCATCTCCAAACCCGAAACCGCAGGACCCGAAACCCACGGGTATCCGACCCGAACCCGATCCGCTGCCATCTCTATTCCCCCTAGCTATTGTCTCTCTCTTTTTTTTGGCGAGGACCCTAGCTAGTCAAGTTATTTTAGTGTTAGACAGGTAGGATTTTGGCGAGGTGCAGAAAACTTTAGGCCCCGTTTAGTTGTGAAAAAATTTGGGGAAAAATTTCTGTAGCACTTTTCGTTGTTATTTGGCAAAATTTATCTAACCATGGACTAACTAGGCTCAAAAGATTCGTCTCGACATTTACAGATAAACTGTGCAATTAATTATTTTGTTTACCTACATTTAATGCTTCATGCATACGTCAAAAATTCGATGTGACAGTTACTATGCAAATTTTTTGTCTCTTTTTGGCATCTAAACACGGCCTTAGAGAGGGTCACGACTTCATGCATAGGGAGGGGATACAGGGTTCATCGGTGGGTATGTGTGAGTGGTCAGTGGATCTGTGCCTAAGTGTGGAATATAGAGGTCCCAATATGTCAATGGCTCCGTTCGGCTGTGCTGATAAGTCGGTTGAAAAACACTGTTGATTGATTTGTGGTGAGAGAAAAACACTGTTCCGGCTAAAAAAATAAGCTAAAAAGTACGAATTATGAGCCGGATGAACATGATCAATATCATTAATCATTGGGGAAGACGGGAATATTTTGTGATGGAAGCCTGGAACAACCATTTCGATTTGCAAGATGGATAAAATTTCTACCTCAGAAAAGCACCTCACAAATTCCTAATAGCATACAATCAACTTATTTATTATTTGAATTAGAACTCAAGGATTTTGATGTCATCCACCACTTAAGAAGCAGCACAAGAACTAAAATAAGAATTCCTGGCCTTTATTCAGTGTTACCTGGATTTGAATTAGGGCATATCTTACTCTAATGACTGAGGAAGTAAAACTACCCTTCTGGGGGCTTTTTTTTTTGAAGCTCGGAAGCGGACACACACACAAGTTCTCAAGTCCCTTATGTCGTCAGGAGAACAGAGCGGTCTTGGGCGCACGTCATACGCACACCAGAGACCTAGGACACCCGTTCCTCTCTCGATCGTTTGTAACCTCTACTGCAAACCGAATACAGAGTTGGTAGCGAAGCCGCCACGAACTGGAGTACAAACATTCTGCCTGAACCGGTATATATCTTTGTGTCCTCCAAGCTTACTATTCAAACCTAAACGCGTAGTTTATAAATTTACTAGTCGGCGGTTTGCAACTGCTCGCCTGGCCAGAGACGCATTTCGCAGGACACATGAAAAGCAAAAACTATGATGGCACAGACATACTACGCATAGGACCTGGCATCACCGATCACCGTAACTATAGCAAGCGATTAGCTGCTGATCCATGAGTGGCAGACTGGCATCACTCTATGCTCTATTTAACAAAACCAATAATTAATCGACACAATTTCCAAAGCATGCATATATCTAATTATCACACACCAGATTAGAACTTGGGTCCCGTTCGGCTGGGCTGATAAGCCGGCTGAAAAACACTGTTGGCTGATTTGTTATGAGAAAAACACTATTCTGACTAAAAAAATAAGCTGAAAAAGATGAATTATAAGCCGGATGAACAAGATCCAAAGTCCAGTCCAGTCCAGTCCCATCGCTGTGACATTTGACTATTTGAGCATTACTCGTGGCAGAATGGAGCCGCCAGTTTTTTCCACCAATCAAAACACAGCGAGGCAAATCTTGCCGCTAGCGATTGAGATAGAGATAGGTGGTGTTATTTAGCCGGCTTATAATCTATATTTTTTAGCTTGTTTTTTAGTTAGAACCATGTTTTTCTCTCACACAAATTAGTCGGAACAGTATTTCATCTTTTTTTTAGCATAAGCGAACGGAGCCAGAGATTTGCATCGCCCTCTACCAAGTACGGAAGAATGTCCTTTTATCTTTGTATACGCAACCAAGGACTAATTTGTGTTCCACACACTATCCAAATGCATGACACCAAGAAAGGCTTAAAGGAAAAGGCCGCTTCATCAAGGTCACCTGATCCAATCCAAAGCGGGCGCTTGGGATCAAAGCAAAACAAAGTTCGAGAACTTCAAATGTACGAGTAGTAACAAATCCATTGAGAAATCAAAGCAAACATTTCGAATCAAATTCATAATGCATGTGTTTTTCTAAACGATAATGATGTGAACCGAGCGTCCGGACGGCAGGACGCACCAATCCACCCCCGACTCCGTCCGCTCCCCCGCACTCGCTCTCTCCCCCGGTCCGTCCGCCCACTCTCCGAGCCGTCCTCGGGATGGGGACGCCGCGCCTGCCGTCCTCCCTCCCTCCCTCCCCCACCAGAGATGAGAAGACCACGACAGCTCATACAAGGTAGGTCAATCCTTTTTTGGATCTGAGCTCTCCTCCTCCTTCTCCTCTGGATCTGAGCGCTCCTTCTCCTCTAGGGCTGCGTTTAGTTGGAAAATTTTTTGGCGAAATGACACTGTAGCAGTTTCGTTGTTATTTGGCAATTAGTGTCTAATCATGGTCTAATTAGGCTTAAAAGATTTGTCTCGTCCATTTCGTCTAAACTGTGTAATTAGTTTTATTTTTTATCTATATTTAATGCTTCATGCATGCGTCTAAAGATTCGATGTGACGGGGAATCTGAAAAATTTGGCAAAATTTTTGGCATCTAAATGGTACCTAGATCTGAGCGCTCCTCCTCTGGATTTGAGTCCTCCTTCTCCTCTGGATCTAAGGGACGCAACGGTGTCTAGGGTTTCAGCGAGCTGGTTCCTATTCCCTTCTCCCTCTGGTGTACGCTTTTTTTTTTTTGTTGTTTCTCCCATGTTGCAATGGTTTTTTTTATGTTGCAATAGATGATTTCAAATGTTGCAATGAGATTTTTTAGGTCGTTGCAACAGATGTTTTTGCGATATTGCAGTACTACTATTTTAGATGTTGCAGTACATATTTGTTCGATGTTACAGTATATGTTTTTTCAGTGTTGCACTACATATTTTTACGATGTTGCAATACATAATTTCTAATGTTGCAGTACATAATTTTCGTTGTTGTAGTACATATATTTTTGATGTTGCAGTACATATTTTTCGATGTTGCACTACATATTTTGCGATGGTGCAGTATTTATATTCCGATGTTGCACTATATAGTTTTTGCATATGTTTTTGCGATGTTGCACTTGAAGTGTTTCGTGCTATGTTGGGACAGACGCACGGTGAGAGAACGGGGTGCGTTGGGGAAGGGAGAGGCGTCCGGATTCTGTTTCATTCCATTCCGTTCTGCAGGGGGCGGGCGGTTTGGGATCCAATTCTACCACGAGGGAGCAGACGGTCTGAGAAAGAGAGCGGCGTTCGATGCTAGGATATCCGTTTTCTAAGGCTGTGTTTAGTTCTCACTTAAATTTTTTTTACCCCATCACATCGAATGTTTAGACATATGCATGTAAAACTAAATGTAGATGGAAAAAACTAATTGCACAGTTTGGTTAGAAAACCACGAGACGAATCTTTTAAGCCTAATTAGTCCATGACTAGTCTAAGTGCTACAGTAACACACATGTGTTAATGACGGCTTAATTAGATTTAATAAATTAATCTTACGGTTTCTAGACGAGTTATGTAATTAGTTTTTTAATTAATATCAAAAATCTCTTCTGATATCTCATAAAACATCTGATATGACGTCTAATTTTTTTTTCTTTCACGAAATAAACCAGGCCTGAATCAAAATTCATATCGAACGCGCCGGCCATTCCCGTGCACCTCGACGGCCCTAGCACGCGAAAGGCAAGCCACCGGATCCAGTCCAGCCTACAACAACCAGAAAGCATCCGAGCCGTTGGCTTCGCCGTTTTTAATCCTCTTTTTGGAACACTCTAGAACCCCCCGATTTGGATTTAAACCCGGATCTGGGTCGCGTCGCCTCTCATCATTTTCCAACTCGTGCGCTCTCTCGAACCTTCCAAAGCCCCCAACCCCGAACCCTAGTGAGCTCGGAACCCTAGCCGCGCGCGGATCTCGGCTTGCTTGACCCCTCCTCCACGCCAGCCATGGACGAGGACTTCGAGATGCCGCCCGCCGGCGCCGACGAGATGATGGGCGACGACGAGATGGGCGACTTCGGCGGCGACGAGGGCCCGGTGTTGAAGGTGGGCGAGGAGAAGGAGGTCGGCAAGCAGGGCCTCAAGAAGAAGCTGCTCAAAGAGGGCGAGGGCTGGGAGACGCCCGAGGTCGGCGACGAGGTTGAAGGTATACTGGCCCCGGTTCCTCCCCTGCTGCACTTCTATTTCTGTCGGTGTGATACGGTCAGTGAGCATTCGTCCAGTTCTGGCTGGGTGTTAGCTGATGGAATTGAATTCGGATTCTCTTGAGTTTTGTGTCAATTTATTGTTCCTTGATGATTCTAGATGATCTTTGAAGTACCTTCTCATCTTGTTGTGGAACATTTTTAAACTAGTGAACTCATCCTTACTTACCCATGATGATATTTCAGTGCATTACACGGGCACACTCCTTGATGGAACAAAGTTTGACTCAAGCCGTGATCGCGGAGATCCCTTCAAGTTCAAGCTTGGACAAGGTAAATTTCTTCCTTCCCCTGAGGCTATTTCTTATGTGTTTCATGTTTGGATTTTGGGTATGGATTTGGAAGTAGCATTAACAATGTGATGGAAAAACAGTTCAAAGTTACCAGTCTTTTGTTAGATAGAGAAGTAGTTCTAATCAGTAATCACTTTGTCACTTTTGTTCCATCAATATAATGGATTTTGCCAAGAATCAGGACATTGAACTTTTACTGTATCTATGAAATTGATGTTAAGTTAATGTTGAAGCTGGTCAGTGCTTGGTTATGGCTTCACTTTACCTTAAGGGAATTATCTTGTTGCTGTGTTTCTGTTAAACGCGAAACAATGCCTAGTCCATGTGACCCTGTAGATTTGTATAGCTACAAGCAATGCTTACCTTGATATAAGGGCTATGATGTTTGAAAAAAACCAATGTTTTAAAAAACGCAATTAAACTTTGTTTAATCTCGATTAAACGCTAAACGGAGGCCCAACGTCTCGTTTAGGGCCTAGGCGCCCAATTAAACTTTGGGCGTGCCTAGATGCTGTGTCTACGCGCTAGGCAGCGTGTAGGCGGCGCGGACGCGTGAAAAATCGGCGCTAGGCGTCGCTGGCCGGGTGGGCGGCGGTCACGCACGCGTGGAGAACGCGAGCGGGAGAGGGCACGCTCACGCGGGAAAAAAGCACAGGCTGTGGGCGGGCTGCACGTGGAAACAGAGCGGGCGGGAGGGATCAGACTCACTCCTCCTTTCCTTTCCTCACGCACGCAAGGCCGTGACCTGCCGCCGCTCTTGCCGCTGGTAGCGAGCGGAGCCCCTGCTCGAGAAATCGCACAGCCTGGAGGGGGATCGAGGCAGCACATCCAGGTGTTATTACTTAGTACTTACTACTAATCTTGCTCCAAGCAAGAGGTATGATCGCTGTTATTACTTCTAGTTGTGTTATTAGTACTGATTTTGCTCTCAGCATCACAAAAATAAAAAAAAACCAAAAACGTTTAATCAGGTTTAATCTACGTTTAAACTTCCTAAACTCTAAACCTTAGGCTAGCGCACGCCTAGCGTCTAGCATTTTTTAAAACATTGAAAAAAACATGTCAATGACTGAGTAAATTCTAGCTTGGAGATTGTTCTTTTTCTCTATTGCCTGTTTGTTGACATTGCTAAGTTGGAAAATAAATGCTCAGTAGCTATTTTGAAAATGTCCAGGTCAAGTGATAAAGGGTTGGGATCAAGGCATCAAGACCATGAAGAAAGGAGAAAATGCTGTTTTTACCATTCCTCCAGAGCTGGCTTATGGAGCATCTGGTTCACCTCCAACTATTCCACCCAATGCAACCCTGCAGTTTGATGTTGAGCTGCTTTCATGGACCAGTGTCAAAGATATTTGCAAAGATGGCGGCATATTCAAGAGGATCCTTAAAGAGGGGGAGAAATGGGAGAACCCAAAGGATCCTGATGAAGTACTTGGTAATTATTTGGTTATTGGGACACTTTTCATAGATTGTTTTTTGGGTTCGTATAGCTTATACTCTCATTATTGCTGTAGTGAAATATGAGGCCCGTCTCGAAGATGGTACTGTTGTATCCAAGTCTGAGGGGGTTGAGTTCACTGTAAAAGATGGTAATCCTCTTTACTTATGTTATGTCTTCACATGGCATGCTGAAGATGTTTATGTCTATTGGTTGTTTTCTAACTAATGTATTGCCAGGGTACTTTTGTCCTGCCCTGGCCAAAGCTGTCAAGACCATGAAAAAGGCAGAGAAGGTGGTCCTTACAGTAAAGCCACAATGTGAGTTTCTGTTTCAAAGTTTGATTATTATTCTGCAAGTTTTATGTTTAATTCTTATGAATTATGACATTTATTTGAACTTCCTAACTTCAAATGCAGATGGATTTGGTGAGAAAGGTAGACCAGCAGCTGGAGAGGAAGGTGATGTGCCACCAAATGCCACTCTGGTCATTGACCTTGAGTTGGTTTCATGGAAGACTGTCACAGAGATTGGTGATGATAAGAAAATCCTTAAGAAGGTTCTCAAGGAGGGCGAAGGTTATGAGCGTCCCAATGAGGGTGCCGTTGTTGAAGGTACGATCAAGTGGTCAATTACTCAATTGTAATGCTAGTAGCTGTTGCTTCTCAACTCCTTTCAGTCGATTAATTTATCTTGCATTGACTAGATTATGTTTACTGTTGGCAGTCAAAATTACTGGAAAGCTTCAGGATGACACAATGTTTACGAAGAAGGGGCATGACGAAGAGCCATTTAAATTCAAGACCGATGAAGGTAAGAACCAACCTTTTATCTTTCATGTCTGGGGCTCTTGGCCTTTCAGTTAAAATAATAATTCAGGAAATGGACTTCACCCTGTGATTCATTTAGAATAACATGTTCCTTTTGTATTATGATCTGTTTCCAGAGGAAGTTATTGATGGTCTTGATCGTGCTGTATTGAACATGAAGAAGGGTGAGGTTGCTCTTGTCACGATTCCTCCTGAATATGCATTTGGTTCAACTGAGTCCAAGCAGGATCTTGCTGTTGTTCCACCTAACAGCACAGTGGTCTATGAAGTTGAGCTTGTTTCATTTGTGAAGGTGCGGATGACTGATATTCTTCTTTGTCTGTTCTAAATCATTGACCTGTGTGCAATTGCAAAATTGATCAATATAATCTTGTCACACAGGACAAGGAGTCGTGGGACTTAAACAATGAAGAGAAGATTGAGGCTGCTGGTAAGAAGAAAGAGGAAGGGAATGCATTGTTCAAATTGGGCAAATATGCTAGAGCTTCCAAGCGATATGAGAAGGTACTTCATCTTTCTTTCTGTTCTGTAGTAACCCATACCATGAAAATGCAATTTTTTCAGTCCTGCAGGGTTGTTCCTACTTTGGCTGACTTTTGTTTTAATCCCAGGCTGCCAAGTACATCGAGTATGAAAGTTCATTCAGTGAAGATGAGAAGAAGCAATCCAAGCAACTGAAGATCAGCTGCAACTTAAACAATGCTGCCTGCAAACTGAAGTTGAAGGACTACAAGGAAGCTGCGAAGCTTTGCACCAAGGTACAATCTACTCCTGCAACGGTCTGTTTAGTGGTGTGAATTGCGATGCAGTAAAGCAGGCTGACCTTGTGATTCCTTTTCAGGTTCTGGAACTAGATAGCCAAAATGTCAAGGCTCTCTACAGGAGGGTGCAAGCGTACATTCAACTTGCTGACCTAGAGCTAGCAGAGGCCGATATCAAGAAGGCATTGGAAATCGATCCTAACAACAGGTAAGATGTTTTGTTGCCACGACTATACTCTTAAATATCACGCTGATCATTTTGGTATGAATCCCAGGGATGTGAAGTTGGAATATAAGACCCTGAAGGAGAAGATCAAGGAGTACAACAAGAAGGACGCCAAATTCTACAGCAACATGTTCGCTAAGATGACAAAGTAACTGGCACTAGCCAAAGACAGCGTGAGTGTCTTGTTCTTTTCACTGCGACCTCCACTACATGCTGCTTCAGATGTACTTACTGCAGATAGATTTTGTGTCTAACCGATCGTCGCTAATAACAGATGGCTTTTGGGGTGGAGGATGTAGTGAAGCAGAGGATTACAAGCATTGCGTTTTCTGCTGCCCGAGGACTTCGCCTGTTGCTTAACATTTCGCTTTTTGCATACTTCGTAGTCAATTAGTGCGCACGGATGCTTTGATATGTGAAAGTGAGGAACATTACTCAGAATTTGTCTGTTTTCTGGTTCTTGTTGGGACCATCGAATGTTCTGTCTCTAAAGAATCATATATTTCGCACACCTATGTAGAAAAATGCTCCAAATTCTCTAAGGCCCTGTTTGGTTCCAAAAACACCCACAAAATTTTTGTATAGTATCCGTCATATCGAATTTTTAGAGGCATGCATGAAGCATTAAATATAGATAAAAAAATAACTAATTGTATGGTGTATTTGTAAATGTCGAGATGAATATTTTGAGCCTAGTTAGTCCATGGTCGAATAAATTTTGTCAAATAACAATAAAAGTGTTACAGAAATTTTTCTCTACAAATTTTAGCGGGACCTAAATCTAAGGGCTCGTTTAGATACCAAAGTTGGTTTTGCACAGAAAATACTGTGCAATAATGTAGCAATTTTATTTTTATTTGGTAATAATTGTCCAAACATTGATTAATTAGGTTTAAAATGTTCGTCTCGTAAAGTATAATAAAACTGTATAATTATTTTTTTATTTTATCTATATTTAGTACTCTAAACATGTATTTAGTACTCTAAACATGTGTCGGTATTTTGATGTGACGGATAATTTTTTCAATAGTGAAATTTGGGGATAAAATCTGGTATCTAAACCAGGCCTAACCTAGAAGGCGAAGTGACCGTGACACAAAAACCAAACCGGAGCTCCAATTTTAAGATGGAAACGTTCCATGTACAAGCCCCTGCTTCCCGGTGAACCACCAGAGGTGATTCGATGAAGCAGATAAATTTATTGCATGTAAAGCAGCTCTGTTTGAGAAAATCTGAAGATAACCGGAACTGCACAACGTTTGCAGATCAATGGAAGGACTACTCTGGACACATCTAGTTAATTTATACTAACAAATATATATAGTATATAACATACAAACGGCAAACCGAGTTCACAATCCAAGTAGCAAGATGCCAAGATCCAATCATGTCCTGGAACGAAAGGTCCTGAAATGACTATTCAATCTAATATCATCAGCGTATATAACAATGGATGCCCCTAGCTGATGCTGGCAAATGGATTACTGTACCGACGAGCAGCAAATAAACGGTACCCACTGCTGTTTCCTTCCCTTGGGTTTCTTCTCCACGGGCAACCTGGCCGGGGAGTTCCAGTCCTGCTGCCCTGAACCGTCTTTAGGTGAACCTGGCTTCACCGGCGACACATTGTCTTTGGATACACGGCGCCTGAACGACAGTACCCGGTCCTTGGTGCTCGCCTTCTTCTCCCTCTCTTTGGTTTCCACGTTCTTGTCCGCGAGGAGGACCTTCAACGAGACGTGGTTCTTGTCCGAGTCTGTGACCATTTCCTTGTCGGCTATCTCTTCGTTCTGATCAGTAGCTCCCTTCAGCTCACCTGTGCTTTCTACGGTGCTGATCTCCTTTGTCGTCTCCCTTTCTTCGATGACATTTGTGTTCTGTGCCACTTCAGCGGTTTCATCTGTAGTGGTGATGTTTTCATTATGCTTGTTGCTTTCTGCATCCTCTGTGCCTTGTGTTGTGGCGTTCTCAACAGATCTAGGATCCGCTGTAGTTTCTTCACTCTGCTTCTTGTCTTCAGCATCGCCTATGCTGGTAGTGTTTTCATTCTGCTTGCCGATTTCTGCATCCTCCGAGCCTTGTGTTGTGGTGTTTTCAACGGGTCTAGGATCTGTTGTAGTTTCTTCACCCAGCTTCTTGTCTTCAGCATCGCCTATGCTGGTAGTGTTTTCATTCTGCTTGCTGCTTTCCGCATCCTCTGTGCCTTGTGTTGTGGTGTTTTCAACAGGTCTAGGATCTGCTGTAGTTTCTTCATTCAGCTTCTTGTCTTCAGCATCGCCTATGCTGCCCATGGTACCAATGCTGGAAGTAAGGTCAACAGCAGGCTCCCCGATCTTCTCTTCATCAACACCATCACTGGTTTGTGCCACATTGGTCTTGTGTGAAATAGGGTCTGCACTTGTGTTTTCATCCATCCTCTCTTCAGGACTGTCAGTAGAGGTAAGCAAACTAAACTTGTCTAAGGTGGGACCTGACGTAGTCTCTTCATACATCTGCTCTTTGACATTATCAGGGCCATGTACCACAATATCATCATGAGAACCTAGGCCCTCGTTAACTTCTTCGTTATGCATCTTTAACTCATTAATGCTGCTGTCTGCGATGTTAAGAGAGAGAGTGCCTGAAGTAATTTCTTCATTAGGCATTTTGTCTTCAACAACATCTGTGATGGTTCCCGCGTTACTCTCACCAGCAGTAGCATTATTTTCTCCAGTAGCTTCTGTGCTGCGTGCCCCGTCTATTTCATGGTTTGTTTTTACATCAGTCTCATCCTGCTGCTCAACCATGTCTCTGTTACTTGTAACATTGATCTCTTCAGAAGCCAGATTCGCAATGAATTCTTCAATCTGTTCCTTTTCTTCAGTACCACTCATGCTTTGTACAGCACTTATCTTGTAAGAAGTGGTGTCTCCAATACTTTCTTCATTCTGCTCATTTTCCCTGTGATTATCAGTACTAGGAAAAGAATCGGCTTCATGAGAAGCAGGATCTACAATGACATCTTTGTTCTGCTGTTTTTCTTCAAAGTTATCCTTGATAACCATCTCTTGTACCTCATATGAAACAAGGTCTGTACTGCTTTTTTCATTCTGACTCTTTTCGTCAACATCATTTATACTACAAACCATGTTGATTTCATGTGCTGTAGCAGAAGGACTCAAATCCACTAGATCAACTGGAGATGGTACGAGAGTACCACTTGCCACATTTTCCTGCATGCTGTCATCCACTGTTATGCCAGACAAACAAACATCCTCTGTAAGGTTAGCTGTGGCACCAACAACAGGTCCAAATGTACTTGATATTGCTCCGATGCTTTCATCTGCAGAATGTGCATCAAATTTCAGTTTGTAAACAGTTACTATACAACTCATACACAGTTACTAAAAGGTATTTGTAAAACGTTTCCAGGCCACTGGTGTCTCTGTTGACTAGACTGACTTGTCGTCAACTACATATTGTACTTGTGAAACATTGCATTGTTTATCAAACTGCACTTGAAGTAGGGTGTCATAATTGCACATTAGGTAGAAGATCAAATGACGCTTATGACATGAGTAAAGAAATTTCAACTAATCATGCATTACCACTGAGCCCTTTCCACAATTGGCCAGACATTAACACTTTATCAGAATGCAAGTACAATAGAGACATTACTTCATACCTCAACTAACCAAAATCAAAGTACACTGCTCGATTAAACATTTTCTGCTTCTTACCAAACTTTTTCAAAAGATTAAAGAAGCTTTAATTCAACATTGTAAAATAAAAAATCAACATGAAATGCAGTACACAAGAACATCCAGAAAGTCTAACCTGTTGTAGGATCATGCTGTCCTTCAACATTGTCTGCCCCTTTGGAGATTGCCAGATGATCTACCATTCCAGAGGTAGAGTCAGGTTGCTGCTGAGCTTTGATATCATCAGGTATCTCTGAGTGGCAACCATCTTTACCAAGTTGAAGCAAGTCATCATCTGTACCAACAGATTTCTCAGCAGAAGACTCAACAGACTCAATGTTAGGAACTTTCTTAAATGATTCAGTTAACTCATGCTTACTTTGCCGATTTGGTTCAGTTTCGTTGCTCAGGATTTCTTCGTTGTTACTTGCAGTAGGATTCTTGTCACCTGAATCTTCGACCACTACAGTGCTACTGTGCCCCTCACCAATCTCAGTCTGTAGAATATCTTGACATGAGAGACCAAGCTCGTCACCTTGCACAGATTTTCCCACACTAGATTTACCTTCACCTATGGTGTTGATCATACCACCTTCCCCAGTCACAGCAACCCCATCCTGCTGTCTGACTACATCACTCGTCAGTTCAGAAGTTCCACCTCCAGCTGCATCTGATTCCAGAGGCACAATACTCGAGTTCTGTATTTCATTTTCAGAGATTTCAGAACTGAATTTTGCAAGGTCTTCAGGCTCTGGTGAAATAACAGAAGTGGGAACGTCCTGGAGCTGTTCAGACCTAACTGCTGGATCAGATGGATCCTTATCCTCAATAGGTGATCCTTTTTCAGAGTACTGTGTAGCCACTGTAGTCAGAGTACAATCATCAGTCCTGCTGACCTCAGAAGTGATTTCAGACGGAACGTTACTGCTACTGACGAGGCAATATTCAGCTGATTTATCTCCAATGACTTGATGCTCAGCATCATTACCTGAAGGATCTACAGAAGACAATCACAGGTAATCATGCATCCAGACATATGTCGTAAAAACCCATTAGCAATGACCAAAATATGCATTGAAGAGAGTGTACGCATATAGCGCGGTGAACATATTTAAATAGCTCCTGACTCTGACAGTGAAGCTATGTAGCCGCGCAGCATGGGGACAAGTTGGCGAGATGGTGTACTGGTATCAAATGGCAACATGTGGTCAGCCTCACTAATTTATTGAACAGGTTTATTATGCCAAACTTGATGTGTATGTGTACAGTTTGAAAGTTACATGGACAGCAAGGCATCCCTGACCCATTATTAACACAAGGATTTGTATTACACTACCCCCCATATATGACAACAAAGCACCCACATCATGCTAACCAAAAAGGATAAGGACACGCTTATTCCAGACTCTACATGAGTACAATTCCACTGAACCAGAACGTTCTTGTGTCTACGAAAGAGGAAATTGGGAAAAAGTAAAGGGAAATGCAATAACTTTCCACCAACCAAATCTTACCCAAGACACATTTCCCACTTCAGAAACGAACAAAAAGAAGCGAAGAACAGCAGGATTCAGAGAAGGGGGAAGGAGAACGGGCCTGCGACTGCACCTGTACCTGCACTGTCCCCTCCTCCCTCCACCGCGTCCCCAGGCTCGTGCGCAGATCCAGGCGAACCGCCGTCGCATTCCGTCGCGCCCGCTCCGTTCCCATCGGTTGCCGCGCCTCCTCCGCCCTCACCTAGGACGCCAGGCACGAGAGCACGCGTCAAGACAAGGGCCCAGCTTGGACACAGTGACACAGCGACACACCACCATACGGAGGCACGGAATCCACAGTACCTAGAAGCAGCTCGCTGCCGTCGTGCTCCCCGGCGCCCTCCTCCGCCCCGGCGGCGGCGGACGTCGGCTTGCCGCAGTGCTTCCGGTGCGCGCGCCGCTGCTTGGCGCTCGGGTGCCCGTTCGGGTACTGGTACCCGCACGCGTGGCACAGGACGCCCTCCCCTCCGGCTCCGGCTCCCGCTCCTGCGCGAGAAAAAAACCACCACGCCGTCACATCTCACGAACAAGGAGAGAAAAACCGGCAAATACATCTCCACAATGCAGGCGGCGCGGCGGCAGCGGAGGGGGACTTACCGGGCGTGCTTCCGCCTCCGCTCTTGTGGGCGCTCTCCATGACGACGGACGGCCCCCCGCGCAGCGCGATGCTCGGCGGCGGCAACAGCGGTGGAAGAGGGAGGCGAGTGGGGTGGGGTGGTTGGTTGCCCGCCCGCTCGCTTTGCGCAGTGGGAGTGCGTGTGTGTGGAGAAGAAGACGAAGGCGAGGCGAGGGGAGTCGCCCTCACGCCGAGGATAATGACAACGGCGCTTAGACTGCCCGCGCTGGATATACTCTATCATTTCTCTCACTCTATATTTAAAGTATGTGCTTACTCTATACTCTATAGTGGCGGACCCCACTAGCTAAACAAAGAAAAAAAATGCTATAACTCACAAACCAAAAATCCAAATTAAATTTCGATTTCACCATTAAATTCGTCTCAATAAATCATTCAAAACTAAATCACACATGGATATATTTAGATAAAGTGATAAGTGGATCCCACAGTGAATAGAGTGGATAGAGGATGATATAGAAGATAGATGAGTGCGAGAGAATTGAGTATAGAGGAGAGAATCTTGCTGACTAGGATGCATAGAGGATGAACATAGAGGTCCATGAGTGCGGGTAGTCTTACCATAATTGCGGCGTGGGCCCCACGGTATCCCTGGCCCACACGTCATTGACACGTTACCGTGGGCCCGTCGAACCCGGGGGGCTCGGGTCGTGACCGTGGGCAAGGCGACAGACAAGGGTCTCGCCGTCTCGGTCGCTCGAGATCTCTCTCTCTCTCTCGTGTGCGGTTCGCGGCCGGGGAGCGCATCTGGGCCGTCGCCGGCGGGCATCGACGGGCCGGGGTGGCCCGTAGTGGGCGGGGCCCACGTGGCCGGCAAGGCGAGGATCCTTTGCTCCGCCGAGTCGATAACCTGCGCAGCCTTTTGGGCCAGTTCATCCTTTTCACTTTTTTTTTACCGCTTCTTTGCCGATGCTGCGACGGCGATGCAATGCAGCTGCGGTGTACCGTGTTTTTGCAGCGGCGAGCTGCCAAAGCGCCAACCAAAAACCAACCAGGCCATTAGAGAAGAGAGCCCCCAACCTGCGTGCTCACCGGAACGTGGCGGCATGTGCCAATTGGGGACACCGGCAAGGACGACCGCGGGTAGTAGGCATGTAGCGGCATGTAACGAGGCCTAAGGACTACTATGGAGCCGTTAATAATGGTCCCAGTTTGTTCCGTCCGTGAACGGTAACACAACTTTGAATATTCCAAAACACACTCACACAAAACATCGAAGGAGCCAACCAATCATCTTGCGTGGTGATGGGTCACGAGAGTTAATTTGATCATTTCAAACATGCTTGAAAATTTTCTCTCCTGTTCTTTGTCAATGCAATAAATATTGTGTGGGGACTTTTATGGGCCCGACCCCATTGTCCATGTGGGATAGGGCCCTCGAGCTTTCTCAAATCCTCATGCTGATCCGTCCTTGCCGTCAACTTTTACTATTTTCGTTTCACATTTGCCCTATTCTTGTTAAAGAGACAAGTAGTTTAGATATATTTATATTTGTATGTGATGCTTTCTCGATCGATACAATAAATGGTATTCCCATAATATAATTATCTTCCGGTACTTATATTAAAATTATAGAACACAAATTTTGAGTTAATTATATATTGTATGAAAGTTATAGAAAGTGGTCTTTGGAATGTATGAATAGAAAGTAAAAAAAAGATTAGAAAAAAAATCTATGGTTAAAAACACTAGTGCCAAACAAAAACAACTTTATTAACCCATTCACTGCTCACTTGTTTGCTTTTATCCTCGCCTTCACCTAGACTGTTCATCTTCTCTCCACCTTTCTTGCACAACTCCATCAAGGCGTCCTCAACGGGCGACAACATCGCTGGCTGATCAGGCTCGGAAATTGGTTTAGGCTGACGTGTAAGGGAGAGAACGAGTAAGAGGGTGTTTGGTTTGAGGAGTTAAAAGTTTAACAAATATTGTAGCACTTTCGTCTTATTTGACAAAAAGTTTCCAATCTTGGACTAATTAGGCTTAATAGATTCATCTCGTAAATTAATCCTAATCTGTGTCGACATGCATGTAATTAGTCTACATTTAGTACTCCATGCATTTGAGGGAACATTGATGTGATGGGAGTTAAACTTTAACCCATTGCAACCACACAGGCCCTAAAATACAAATAGCTAGCGAGTTGTTCGGCGCTAGCGCGAATCCGGAGGAAGCTAGGGGGCTGTTTAGTTGGCAAAATTTTTGGCGAAACGTCACTGTAGCAGTTTCGTTGTTATTTGGTAAATATTATCCAATCATGGTCTAATTAGGCTTAAAAGATTTGTCTCGTCCATTTCGTCTAAACTGTGTAATTAGTTTTATTTTTTATCTATATTTAATGCTTCATACATGTGTTCAAAGATTCGATGTGACGGAGAATCTGAAAATTTTGGCAAAATTTTTGGCATCTAAACGGTGCCTAGGATCTCATGGGCCTATGCTGCTTTTTTTTTTACTACTAGTCAGATGCGTTTGGGGAAAAAAATATTTCATTGTCTAACATCTAGGTCCATATCTGCCCAAGGCCATGTCAGATGCCAACTTTCGCTGGTTTATTGTGCTGAAATCACTGTTCACTGGTTTGTTGTGAGAGAAAAACACTGTTGGATGACTGCTGATTCTGCTGACGAACGGGGTGTTCGACAGCACTGCTATGGATGACCTCATGGCATGCCCTCTCTCCACGTACACGTGCTCCTTGGGCTTCCACGAAAAAATTGACTTCTGTGGATGTTTTGGTTCCTGCGTTAATTAATTCTAACCCATAGTAGGGGTTGTTTAGTTGGTGAAAAAGTTTAGGTTCGGCTACTGTAGCACTTTTCGTTTTATTTAGTAATTTATGTCCAATCATGGACTAATTAGGCTCAAAAGATTTATCTTGTGATTTACAACTAAACTGTGTAATTAGTTTTTTCTTTCGTCTATATTTAGTACTTTATGCATGTGCCGCAAGATTTAATGTGACAGATATTATAGCACTTTTTAGATTCACTTTTCGTGAACTAAACAGGCTCTAGGTCCGCGATTACCCAGGGCCATTTCTGTCGACTTCGACAACATTGCCATGGTGCACTCATGGCACGTCCTCTGTCTCCACGTACATGTGCTCCTCGGGCTTCCGCGAAAAAAATGACTTCTGTGAATGTTTTGGTTCCTGCGTTTTGTTTCGGAGAAAATTCAATGGCGTCCTAAGCTTGGCAGCGGGTATCACTTAGGTCTCCAAATTTTAAATAGTGTATTTTTGGATCCCTGAACTTGGCTTCAGGTATCATCTATGTCTCTGAACTTGGCTTTGGGTGTCATTTAGGTCCCCGAACTTTGAATCGTGTATTTATGGGTCCCTGAACTTGGCTTCGGGTGTCATCTGGGTCCCTAAACTTGGCTTCGGGTTTCATCTAGGTCCCAACACTGACGTGGCGCGGTCCTACATGTGGGGACCACATGTCAGTCGGTTATATTTCTATTTCGAGGGTACTGTAGCTACAATTTTTAAAATATTCCAAAAATTATATCTTTTTCATATGATCTCGGATGAAGATGATTTTTATATGAAAAATGTAGCTCTTGACGAGATCTACAACTTTCTAGTTTTGAGTTTTTTTTTAATTTGAGATCATTAAAATGCTTAAAAAAGTAAACAAATTTTCAGCGGTATATTAATCGCGTTGCTTGTCGCCTTGGAAAAATCATATCTTTTTTATATGCTGTCAAATGGAGATGATTTATATATGAAAGTTGTAGCTCTCGATGAGATCTGCGACTTTCTAGTTTTGAGTTTTTTTAATTTGAAGTCGCTAAAATGCTCAAAAAAATTAAACAAATTTTCAGGAATTAATATATTGTTGAAATTTTAGAAATTGTAACTACAGTACCCCGAAATAGAAATATAACCGACTGACATGTGGGCCCCACATATAGGACCGCGCCACATCAGCATTTGGACCTAGATGACACCCGAAGCCAAGTTCAGAGACCCAGATGACATCCGAAGCCCAAGTTCAGGGACCCAAAAATACACTGTTCAAAGTTCGGGGACCTAAGTGACACCCAAAGCCAAGTTCAGGGACCTAGATAACACCTGAAGCCAAGTTCAGGGACCCAGAAATACACTATTTAAAGTTCGGGGACCTAAGTGACACCAGCTGCCAAGTTCAGGGACCGCCGGTGAATTTTTCTCTTTTGTTCCTTTGATCCAAACGAGTGACATTATCAAAACACTGGAATCACATTTCTTTAAGATTCCTTTGAGAATCATTCATTTCAAACGACCCCTAAGTTGTGCCATGTGATTGTTATTAAGTATTAGCAACCTATGGTATCCACATTCCACACAAGTTTTGGTAGGAAATTGTACCACACGGTTATGAGTTTTTATCGGGTAAATTTCAATACACAGGTATGGATGGATGATACCCATCAGATTTAAACCCTTTGTCATCTCTAACCCAACCCTTTCCGGAGCACGAAAGGTTCCGTTTCTGTACGTATGGTCCAGAAACCCCAGAGTGAGGGACGTTAGGCCGCCAGATCTAGGCCTAATTCCGTTGGAGCACGATTCCTTAAAGCTACCAGATGGTCAGAGAACAAAACAAACCCGACGATTCGACGACGCTGTGCTCCCGATCTCTCCGCCCGTCCGCCGCCTCGTATGCCTGCACCACATCACGCTGTATGTGGTTACGCCAAGCGGCGGATAGAGAATTCACCGCCGGTGAACTCGGGGAGCGAAATACGTCGCCGCCCGTGAACTAGGGGAGCAAAAAAAGCGAGTAGTTTTGTTTGTTTTTTAATAGCAGAAATAGGCAGGAGCGCTGCCTTGCAATCGGTCAGTCCGTCAGCGTAACACTGACTCGAATTACAGTGATGCTTTGCTTGCTAACTTCCTACAGAAAGAACAGAAGATGGTAACGATCCTAAGGGCTTGGACATCCATGGCGATGGCCTTCCTCACTACTCTTTGGCGGCCTGGCGGGCGATGGCCTTCCACCTTTGCGTCGTCGTCTAGTTCAGAGAGCTGGCGAACTTGCATGATCCATGGCCTGCGAAACACACATAACAATGCCGACGACGACAGGTCAATGCGACTGAATTAAATCAAATGCAGAAAGAAGCTGCACCTCTCCGGTAAACAAAGATCGAACACGACGGTGTGTACTCACTTGGATCCTTGCTGGTGGTCACCGCGAGCCCATTGAAGAAGCAGGTGCCGCCGGCCTTCCTGAACTGCTGCCAGTAAGCGTTGAACGCGTAGCTCGCGTGCGCATCCATCGTGTCCGGCTCGTGGCACGCGCCGCCGGGCTGGATGGCGGCGCACGTCCCGCTCCCCTGCTGGCACGCGTACGCCACCGCGGCCGCCACCGCCGTCTCGTTCACCGCCTTGCCTCCGCCGACGCCGCCAGCGAGCACGCACCACGCCGGCGTGCTGTCCATGTCGTCCGCGGGCGGCAGCGGCTGGTACGACGACCGCCGGCCGGTGAGGTCCACGTCGTACACCCTGCTCCCGTTCGGGTAGTAGAGCCCCCAGTGGCGCTCGCTGCCCGCCCCCGGCTTCTGATCCTCGTTGTAGAGCGAGAAGAGGAACACGGGGACCTTGGCCCCCGGCCGCGCCGGCGTGCCGGGGTTCTTGGACATCCGCGACGCGAGGTTGCGGTTGTACGTGGCGGCGTTGCGCACGTTGGCGCCGGCCTCGCCCGCGTCGCCGCCGCTCGGCCACCCGGTCTCCGAGACGGCCAGCTTCACGTCCCCGTACCCGAGCCTGCCCATGGCGGCGACGACCGCGTCGAGCATCTGGTCGAGCAGGTTGGTGTAGGCGAGCCCGTTGCCCGGGTCCACGTAGCGCGAGCTCGCGCCGCCCTGGAACAGCGCGTAGTCGAGGGAGATGGCCTCGCGGTTGCCCGCCCACGCGAAGTACGGGTACGCGTCGACGAAGTAGTAGGAGCGGGTGGCGTTCAGGAACCGGAGCAGCGGCCGGACCACGTCCTCGGCGATGTCGTCGCGGAACGCGCCGGCGGACGGCGGGTACGACGCCGACAGCGCATCCATGGCGAGCGTCGTCCCGAGCTTGACCTTGCGGATCCCGTGCGCGCGGAGGGCGCGGTGGAGGTTCGCCATCGCCGGCACGACGGCGCGCCACGTGGACCTCGCGATGGCGCGGTTGGAGAGCACCTCGTTGCCGACGAGCAGGTGCGCCACCCGCGTCGCCGGGACGTGCGGCGCGAGGTTGGCGGCCACCCAGTCCTCCGCGGCGGTGCGGGAGGAGGCCAGCGACGGGATGGCCGAGTTCGGCACCATGATCGACACCGGCATCCCCGTCCCGGCCAGCGCGCGCAGGATGTCCGCGTTGGCGTCGTAGATCTTCACGGCGCCCGCGCCTGCCCCGCGGAGGAGCTGCACGGAGCGCGACGCCGAGGGGAGGTCGTCGGCCACCGTGCCGTAGTTGATGCCGAGGCCGCGGCACCCGTTCGCGCCTGCATGCATGGACGACGCAACGCAACACGGCACAGATCAAACGAAGACACTAGGCGGCGAACAGCAGAGACCATTGAACACAAGTAGCTTGGAGAGACGTGATCACCGTGGCAATGACACTCGACGTCGGTGGCTACGACGAGGACACTGAAATTGCACACTAGGGCCGCGGCGGCGAGCAGGAGGACGGTGGCGGCGGCGTGGCATGAGGACGGCGCCATGGTGGCGGCCGCCGTTGTTGCTTCTATTTGTTTGTTAGTTTGTTATACTGGATCAGGTATTCAGGCGGAAGGGGGAAGTGGGTGTTTGTTTATAAAGGAAGGAAGAGGGTTTTTAGGAGTGGGTTGGATAACTCAGAACGCAAGTAGAACAAAATGTAAATATAAGTTTTTCTTGGTATAAATGTAAGTACTCAATCCGTCCAGAAAAAAATGCAATTATGGGATATGTACCAGTCAAAATAACTCAAGTTTAACCGAGTTTGTAGTTAATAATATTAGCATTTATGTCTTCAAACAAAATTTATTATGAAAACATATTATATAACTAATCTAACGATAATTATTTTATATCATGAATGATAGTAGTTTTTTTTATATAAGTTTAGTCAAATTTAAACTGTTTGACTTCTTGAAAAGCGACAATTCCATTCTTTCCTGAACGGAGGGAGTATATCTCTTCTTCTTCTACTTCTACTAGACTACTGCCATAAACGAACGAATGAATTAAAAATATCTCTTCATATTTTCAACCACACTTTACTGCTCCCTCCATTTCAAATTATAAGGTATTTCAAGAATATTGGAGAGTCAAAGCATCTTAAGTTTGACCAAAATTATAGAGAAAATTACAAAAATTTATAACATCAAATAGGTATACTATGAAAATATAATTAATAAAAAATCTAATGATACTTAATTGGTGTCATAAATATGATTATCTTATTATATATATTTGGTCAAACTTGAGATCATTTAACTCTCCAAGATTCTTGGAATACCTTATAATTTGGAATGGAGGGAGTACTACTATAAACGAACTAATGAACCAAAAATCTCTTCATATTTTCGACCACACTTTTCAAGTTCCAACAGCAGACGATCCAATGAAAAATACAACTAAATTGGTTTTTGATGTACTCTTATTTTTTTATTTAAAAGTCGTTTTTGTGTCAAATCACCCATCTTTTATATTAGCTATGCTTTCCTCAATATATACTCACCCAATTTCAAATTATAAAACGTTTTGGCTTTTTCTGTATAATAACTTTTACTAACATAGATATATTTTATGCTGATATGTAATAAAAGTAATGTATCTAAAAAAACTAAAACATCTTATAATTTGGAAGAGAGAGAATATCAAATATGAGGCACCTTTTGATTATCTTTACCCCCAAAACAGGCAGAAGTCGGACACGCTGGCTTTTAAAACCTGCTTGTAATATGGAATATATGTGCTTGCACCATATATTAGGCTCAACTTTACATCTAACACCCAAGATCCATTTTACCGTACTATCTCAAGATCGTTGCTAGTCAAACCTTAATATAAAATTCCGAAATCACATTTTAGCATAATAAAATTTTGTTACCAAAGGTTCTAGAAACATGTTTTCTTGTTCACACATGTTACTAGGAGATAACATTTAAGCGGTAAGCCCGACATTGCCCATGACAGATTCACATTCTATTCTACAGAACCACAAGATATGCACAAGATGTCTCATTGACACATGGTTATAATGCCACATGTGAGTGAAACACTAGGTGTCAAATCCAAAAATTCTCCCACAAATAAATGGTCCCAGGTTCAAGGATAACCTCTCCCATATAACCAGGAAAACCAAAGAATTTAATTAAGTGCTGCAACATTAATCAGGATTGTCGAGTGAGGTTGCACAAACATTAGAACTTCATTCTAAGTTCTATGCACATCTTAACACTGTGCACTATCAAGAATTTTACTTCCTTGATGAAATAGGATATGGCATCAGGACAGGTTAAGAAGAATTGATGATAAACACTACTAGCACAAAAATGAGTATTTCATAAAAAAAATGAAAGATGTAATATGTAGCAAATTAAAAATTCAGAAACACCAAACATTGGACACATTAAACTTCATGTCATCTAAGTTAGAGACTGCTGCTGCTAGCCTTCAACTTCTAAACAAACGAGATGGACAGATCTGATAGTCTGATACTGGCATGTAAGTTAAATATCACAAAACTGAAAATGGCTACAAGCTGTAAAAACTGCTACAGATACATACAGAATAAAATAACTCAGGGCAAGCTACAGCCATGGAACCTAAGGTGACCTCATCATTAAAATTTTGTTTGTCCCATGCTTAGCCCAAACGGACTGCATACATTACAAAAACAAAAACAATATGTTCATGAAAGAACATGATAAACCACTACATCTGAATAAATTATTAAAGTTTATCCTGCTAGTAACATAGTCACACAAATGTAAGAGAAACTATCCATATACTGAAGAGAAGCTTAAAGATATACTATACCAACTTACCTACCAATGAAAACTAGAACTACAATACCTCAACCAGATTAAACAATTAACCTAATTCCTGTTGCATTGCCCTCCAGGGAATAACAATGGAAAAGCCAGACAATCTGATGATTACTTAGTTTTGTTACATCACAGTGTCTATTTAAAATCAGGAATGAAATCATTAACATTTCAACAAAAAAGAGCCTCTTCATTAAGCATATAAAAATACGAATCGTCTCAGAACGGAATTAATTTTAAGTTTTCAAACATTGCACTATGGATCCATTTGTCATACTGCTAGAAATCTGCTTCACTTCGTAACCAGATTTCAACACCTGAAAACTTGTTGTAAAGTGTTTTTAGAAAAGACACCTGTGTATCTATCAATGCCAATAGCAATAACAGAATACTTCTCAACCGTTTCTGAGACAACCACATCCCTAAGAAATGGTCCTAGTTCCAGGATAGCTTCTTTATTCTAACACATGGAACCAAAGAAACCAAATATAAAGACAGTTAAGCGCAACCAAATGCCATAAAGAAAGTTAAGCACAACCAACCTGCACACACTCTTTCTGAAGAAATACTACATGCCAACTAGCACTTGACAAGAAAATACAAGTTTAGTAAACATTTGATGGTGAGCAAGAAGGCCACAAACAAATGAACAATAAAATTTTCTCGTCAAAGGTTGCCCGGCGATGAAGATCCAGCACCCCACAGTAAAAACAGTGATGTGATCATGCGAGTTGCCCTCCTAGGCCGGCGGCTCTCTTGGGGGTAAATTATGTACGAGAGCAATGCACATACTACACATCAAAATCTCTTGGCAAAGGTTGTCTGGATTGCAGCAGAATTCAATTGTGCAGGACCTCTCAACTTTTCCCCTTTTCCTAGAGAGACAAGAATGGTACATCATTTTGAGCATTGGTTATTAGATACAGCAGAGACAAACAAACCACCAACCAGACACCAAAGTGCTGAGTTTGGACACAGCTAATGTTTGTTCTCAGTTCAATAAACAATGTGCATAGAAATCCCACCAACAAAGAGATTGCTTCAGTGGAACTACCTGATATATACAGGCATACAGCACAGCAAGTTGTAAACTAGTCAGGCAATCTCCTGGACCTTCAGAGCTAACTCATCGTGTATATTACTGTGAGTGCCATGCCATCACAAAGGAACAACGTAAGGCATAGCAATTACATCTGCAGTATCAATTAGCTGTGCATCAGACCAAACTTGGCGTGATTCCGCAGCCTTAAATGTCACTGTTTTCTGCCTAACATGATCCACGGAAAACAACCAGTCCTGATCAATGTACTCTGAGAAGTCCTGTGTTGAAGGTATGCAGTGCACTTGGCTCAGATAATTGATATCAGGGTGAGGTTGCTTCAGATAAGCTTTGCTACTCTCATAACCAGATGAAGAAACTGAAGGCATTTGCTCCTCTGAATAACGAGAGCCAGTGACGCCATTGTTATAGCTATGTTGGCACTCATGCTGACCTATATCACAAGTATTCAACCCAATTAGTTTTGTAGAAGAATGACGTGTGATCCACTGTGCATGCTGTGAAATTTTCTTGTCCACGCAAGTAAGATTGGAAAGAGGTATCATTGGTGGTTTACTTGTTCTAATACTGTGTTTTGTCAATATATTCCAAATGAGACTCAAAATAAGTAAAATTTAAATATTGCTGATTCAATGTATTTAGCATGCTTGTGCTGTTATGAACTATATGCTCACAGAAAAGGAGGGAGAAAAGGTCATTGGCTACTTTGGGCCTGTTTGGCAGGGCTCCTCCCCGGCTCCGGCTCCTGCTCCTGCAGAGGAGCCCTGCAAACGTTTTCCTGGAGGAGCCGTTTTTCAGTAAAAAGGATAGGAGCCGGAGCTGTTGTGGCTCCTTCAAAATAGCTCTGGCTCCTCTGGAGGAGCCCTTCAAGAGGAGCCGTGCTAAGCACCCCCTTTATATAAAAGGAACTCACCAGAAAACAGAAAGAAATGAGAGAAAAGGAACTTACCATGTGGAGAGCTATTAGGGTCAAAGTCTTTCATTTTCCTGATATCAGAAGCAAACTTTTGCTCATTAAGACAGCCCAAACGCACCAGATTATTGACCTTGTCCTTGCTTGCATCAAGATCTTCATGTTTCTGCTCATTGAAAGTGCCATATTTCTCCACTTCTTTCTCTTTATTTTCGCATTCAGTCTTTCTTTTCTTTACAACACTATCTCTATCTTTGCCTTCAAGACCTTTACGATAGTTACCTTTTGCCTTCCCTTCAATTGCTCCATCTTTATTTCGTGCAAATTGCCTATCCATCTTGCGATGGAAATTGTTAGCACTTTGATTTTCCTCCCCCATACCTTTTGTGCTACATCTGTCATTTTTCATGTTTGCAGAATGGACAGAAATATCAGGATCTTGTCCTGTTTCTTCTGTTCTCTGAAAAGTATTTGGGCTAGGTCTGACTCTGCCAGTTGCAGTATGTACACCTTCAAAGCTTCTTTGTGTATCAGAATTATCATGGCATACACCAACTCCATTACAATTGTGCCTTTTTCTGGAATGCATTTGAGCTGATCTATCTTGAAGACTCTTCCCATTCTTTATTTCAGTTTTAGAATCGATACCGCAGCCCATTCCTTTTTTATTGGCGTGAGCAATACTATCACTCTTTTGCACCATCACATAATTGTCTTTTGTTGCTTGTGCAGATTTCTTAACCATTCTGCCAAGCAAATTCCTTTCCTTCTCTTTAAGACCTGTACAACCAATGCTATCAGTGCTCCAAGGAAGCAACTCAGTATTGTTATATTTGTGGTCTGTATGATCTCCTTGACCAAAAATTCGGGTAACCAACTCATCAGCTGGTATAATATCTTTGACTGATTCATGATGCCCATTTTCTTCAGGTTTTCTATGTCTCAAGGTTTGGTTTCTGTCTTTATATATGTCCTTATTCTTTTTCCTCTCTCCGCACTTCGCTCTTTTGTGTTTCCTGTTGTGCTTATCTTTACTATGATCTCTACCCTTTTCTTTTGTTTCTGTCAAGGACTTCATGGTTGAGGCATGGTGAAATAATTCGAATCAGGATTTAAGATCCAAAGCGAAATATATTCAGGCATATCAAATCGAAAACTTTTTTCATGTCATTTGGTTCAAGACAAAAATATTACATGCCATGCTCTTGTACTTCCAGGTTAACCCAACCACAGTAGCAAGGTGCAGTAATAGTAGAATGCAGGAACAAGTCGTAGCCTATGAAATGTTCACAAATTTGAAAGGCAATGGTAAGGCCCAGGGTCCACTCAGGTAATGATTTAGTACGCAACAAAAATAATGTGAAAAATACTGCAGAAGTTCAGATCAAGTCCTACTGTAAAATGGTGGCTTTCATACAGTACGCGACCAAGTACTTAAAAAATTAACCGGGTACACAACCAAGTACTAACAAAAAATTAACACGCAGGACGTACAGACTATTAATCAATATTTCTTAATCATCCCGCATAGCTGAGGACTGAGCTATATAAATATCTTATGTGAAAGAATGATGTTTATCATAGCATATGACGCACACTTTATCTATACAAAAATGTGAAAGAAATATGGATTTGAAATAAAGCTATATGTGTAAATTGTGCAATTCTTTGTAGTTTCAGTCATGTACTCCAGTCTCTCAAGGAAATGTTACAAAATCCATAAGACGCACTCTTAAGCAATACACAGATCAGGTGAACATGTTATCTTCCTCAGACATAGAAAAAAGTGTAGTACTAACTATCCATATTTTTCTAGCTTTTATGGATTTCTATTTTCAAAGAGGCAAAAAGAAGTAGAGCGCCCCCCCCCTACCCCCACCCCGAGAAGCTGGTTAAGAAACATGTATTAGGATAAGGAGCAAAGAAGCAGGGTCCTTCCCAGCTGCTCTTTTCCCTCTAAAACACATTGGTATATTCTCTGCTGCTTTATGATATCTAACACTTTCAAAACTAGTAATCTATTAATAATACTTTTTATTGTGATAAAACTCAAATCATTGTGTGTTTCGCTAAGACATAACGTTTCTTATGTTTTCCACGATTTCCCTCTCAAATATTTGATTCATTGAATAACATGTAGTACAATAAGTACAGTTGGGTGGTTCGATAGGATCGCCATGCTCGTATTCATGAAATACTAACCGTGTTGCTTAACTATGTTACCATGCACCATTCTTGTGATTTAAAGGACAAAGCATGACATCAATATGGTAAGTGCAACAGCTTCAGAACAATCCAGAGAGATCTTTCATGAGTCATAAAATTGCAGTCTATTTCGGCAAACCATCTAAGGGGCACAGAGAATGAACCTTTCTCAGCAAATCCTTGTGTCGCTCCTCACTCCTGGGCTTTGATTCAAACCCTGGCGGCGGGAACGGGAAGCACCTCGACATCGTGCCACACCTAGCTGATGTACAATGAGACTGAAGAATCCCCAGCACGGCAGTTCAACCAGATCTCCAGACACGCACCCCGGATCCCTCTCGTCCACCATATCCCGATTGGTAGCGCCTTGGGGCCGAAGCCGGTGCAGAGCGCACCACCACCACCACCACAACCGTACCAAACACTCGAATCAACTCCTGATTTGTGCCGCTGCAACGGGTAATCAAACCGATCCAACTGCCCAATCGGCTCCAGCTCTCTTGCTGGTCTGAAATCCAGGTGCAGTACAAATGTATAATAAGACTCAAGAGCAGTAAGTTCAGTCCTCTTCCATCCGATCGCTCACTCCCCGCCGCCGATCCCCACCCAGAGCCACAGCAGGTGGAACGACAGCCCGGGCCCCGCGCCTCGACCCGAAGCAGCAGCCTCGTCGTATGCTCCGGCTCCGGAGACGCAGCGCATCCACGCGGCGCTCGGCACAGACCCAGACCCAGACCCAGCCGTACACCGCCGTCCGCTGAGGCTTCCAGAAAGTAAGCAGAAGAGCTGTAGAACTAGCCGAGGGGGCTTCCGTCGCAGCTTCCCCTCCCGATCTCGGACCAAACTGACGCCTAGCCGCTCCGATTCGGTGAGGAGCGGAACACCAAAGTCCGGGGCGCTCCGTCCGTCCAAAGACAGGAACAGCAACGGCAACAGGTTTCCGCGCGAGCAGATCGGGCAACGGCGTGATGATCCCGGCGGCGGCGCGAGGAGGCTCGTGGCTAGGTTCCACTTGGTGGGGGGTTCGTGAGGAGTCGAGGCTGGCTGGCTGGCTTTGCTGACGATGCTCTCTGCTCTCGCTAGTGCTCGGACTCCCCGATTGCTTTCCCCCGGAGTCCCGCACCACACGCCACCACCCATCCATCACAAAAGGCGGCGTGGCGGCGTGCTGCGTGCTGGCCTGCGGAGACGAGGCCCATTCCGGTGACATGTGTCGGGCTGCGACTGCGTTCGGCTGGTTGGTTTGGTTTGGGCAATTCCGTCTGTTGACTTGTTTTATTCGGCTGCGGACCTTTTGCTCCTGGACTAGAATGTCCTCCGTTTGCGTTTGCCAGATGGGCCTCAACTGAAACATGGGCCTAACTGAGGCCCGTTTTGTGTTGTCCGAGATGACTCGTTGCATCTCCTCCTCCTTGGGCCGTCCGGTTCTTTCACGAGCGACAGGGGGCCCACATACACCGCGTTGACGCTATATCGGTCCTCAAAAAAAATGCTCTTCCTTGTATTGTATTGTATACATGCGACGCTCATGTCCATGCTGATCTTCCTCTTCCCTTCCCTGAGTGTCCAGGGCAGCTGAAGCAGAGTGGAGTGTCCCATGCTTTCCACCAACAAGTTGACTTTCCCTACGGCGCAATTGGTTCTCGATTTCCCATCTCAGGAGTCAGGAGGGCCTGAGGGCCAATCGAGCATGGATGCAGAGAAGGGCACGAAGAGAGGCCGTCGATTGCCCTGACGAGCTTCAGTGGACGCAGCAGGTCGTTCAGCCAGGTGCCCAGATCAGAAACGCTACCGCGCAGGCCCGCAGCTGTTCAGCACAGCGCAAAGAAAAGGGAGTGAGCAAACAGGGAAGGAAAAAAAAGGTGCACTAGACCACTAGTGGAAGCAGCGCAATGAAGAAACCTCGGTGATGACACACACATGGTTGCATCTAGGACTAGGACTAGGAGCTTTAGGCCACGTTTAGATTGTGAAAAAATTTCAACCCGATGAATAGTACCACTTTCGTCTTATTTGACAAATATTGTCTAATTATGGACCAACTAGGCTCAAAAGATTCATCTCGTGATTTTCAACTAAACTGTGTAATTAGTTAATTTTTTTACCTACATTTACTACTTCATGCATGGGTCCAAAGATTGATGTGATGGAGAGAGAGTGAAAAAATTTCAACTTTTGGAGTGCATCTAAACGAGGCCTTAGATAACCTCGGTGACTGCTGGGGTCAGGAAAAAGTTGTCGTAAGATCGTGTTGTCTGATCAGTGATCCAAGATCTGCTGCTGATGGAAAGCGAAAGTTTCAGCTCGTCCGTCCAGTGATCCATGCATGGCTTCAACCGCGAGGGACGAGACTGATAAAACGAGGCATTGTCGCAGGTATAGGTGTAGTACTGCAATACCACGAACAGACCAGCTCCAAATTACTAAAATCTAGCCCTTTTGCCAGTAACCACCGAAGCAATGGCATGTCTTGACAGACTAGGGCCTCGTTTAGGTCGCGAAAGAAAAATTTTTGGGGTCGTATCGGATGTTTCATGGAATGTCTGAAGGGTTTTTTGGATATTAATTAAAAAAATAATGACATAACTCGTCTGGAAACCGCGAGACGAATTTATTAAGCCTAATTATGCTGTCATTAGCACATGTGTGTTACTGTACCACTGAAGGCTAATCATGGACTAATTAGGCTTAAAAGATTCGTCTCATGGTTTCCAACCAAACTGTGCAATTAGTTTTTTTTCGTTTATATTTAGTACTCCATGCATGTGTCCAAACATTCGATATGATGGGGTGAAAAATGTTTGGATGAAAACTAAACACAGCCTAGGTTTTCAATTCCCATGAATGAGGAAAGAAAGAGTGACGAATGTACGTACTCCATGTTCATTTACTCAGCTATTATTATGGGTCCTGGATGTGCAGGAACCATATGGTGAAGTCACCTGTCCTTGGAAAACAGCTTCCAATGTCCTTTAGAAGTTATAAGCAACAGTATCTCGGTAAAAAAAGACAGATAAGTGCCAGAGGCTCCCAACCAAATTGAATTCACTAACCAATTCTTTGGTTTATGGGTCAGGGTTGGCTCCTGGCACTGTTCAGTGTTCACAATATAATTGTTACAGGCAAACCTATTAATCACATATAAAGGTTAGCAGAAACAAGCACACATGGGGTGAGCAATTAGCAGCCACCCAGGATGCAATTATCAGGACAAGACAAGCTGCGAAACTCCCAACCTCAGGAAATTCAGATACATACAGTTGCTTCATCCATGGCTCTTCTGTCGGTGAAAAGTGAATAAGGCAGGCATCTCATTCTCAGCTCAGAATCTGCTGCCACTACTACAAGTGGTGAGGCAACAAGGGGGCCAGAGTTAGTTAGATGAGGTCAACACATGCTTAACCTGATGCTGATAGCCTGATATAGGTCAAACACTGCTTAATGCTCCAGCTCACCGTGTCCACGGGGTGACGGGGACCAGGGCTTCTGTTCTGATGCAGCAGTAGCGACAGCACGTTCGCTTAAGCTTTCAGCCGCTTATTTTCAGCCGGTCAGCAGTATTTTTCTTTCATAACAAATCAGCCAACATTAATTTTAGCCGCTTATTTTCAGCTAAGCGAACAGGCTAGCCAGGCCTAGTTGTACAGTACCGGGCCATGCCAATGGCACTGTAGACTTTTTTGTGGCTTCGTGTGGTTGTATTGTAGCTCAAGTGGTACGAGTAGACTGTAGTCATCTACCTACAAGGACTGATTAGTTGGAAAGTTGCACTGTAGCTCGTTGCAGTAATGCTGCATTAATCGCTTGACCTTTCGATCTGGACATCAAACAGAAGTCAGGGCGTGTTCAGATCCCAAAACTTTTTGGGAAAAGTTCTAGTAGCATTTTTGTTATTATTTGATAAAATTTGTCTAACCAGGGTCTAACTAGGCTCAAAAGATTCGTCTCAACATTTACAGAAAAACTATGCAATTAGTTTTTTTTACCTACATTTAATACTCCATGCATGTGTCCAAAGATTCGATGTGACGGGTAGAGATGAAAACGGATCGGATACGGACGGATATCACTAATATCGTATTTGTTTTCATATTCATGTCCGGATTCGGATTTGAATACGGATAGTATAAAAAATGCCGGATAGGATACGATTGGATATCGACATCATAAATACGTGATTTAAATATTCGGATACGGATACGGTATCGGATGTTAAATATCTGGACTCGGATACGGACGGATTAAAACCCCTCTAAACGGATTCGGTCTCGAATACGGTCGAAAAATATCCGTACCGTTTTCATCCCTAGTGACGGGTACTCTACAAATTTTTTGGGGTCAACATGACCTGAACATCTTCGGTTGCTTGCTTCAACTAACTAGGGAATTTTGTCCCTGGGACATCAGGAAGCTCTGGTTTTGTGCGCAGGACATTCCAGTTGTTGATTTAGTCCCGTGGACATTGCAAAATTGTGACTTTGTGGGTAGCACACTGCACCAATTAAAATAAGCTTTTCACTATGGGATGAGAGATGACGATAGATAGAAAGGCCGAAATGCCCCAGGTAAAAATGAGTATGCTCAGGCGTTAGGCCACCGGCCATCGTCTCATCACGCTTGCTGCCCCTATCGCACTGCATCGGCATCCTCGCGTACGTGTGTCCTGCTCGAGCTTTTGTGCGGGCAGCTGCAAGACACCGTGGTGGGTGTACTTGCCGTTGCCGTCGCCGTCGCCACGCGCACGGACTGCTTGGTGACCGCGGCTGCCGACCATGCTCCGCTGCAACGGCGCGCCCGGCCAGCTGCAACACCCATGCCGCCTAGCACCAGACCAGCCCCCGCTGTGCTCCAGTGCGTCCCTTGCCACAACGGCCTCGGTGAGCTGCCGCGTGCCATCAACTTGAGCGGTCGGTGTAGATCGTCTAAGGTTCCGTTTGGTTTGGTTTTTTGTTAAAGTTAACTCTCATCACATTAATGTTCCCTTAAATGCATGGAGTACTAAATGTAGACTAATTGCATGCATGTCGGTACAGATTAGGAGTAATTTACGAGACGAATCTATTAAGCCTAATTAGTCTAAGATTGGAAATTTTTTATCAAATAAGACGAAAGTGTTACAGTGTTTGTTAAACTTTAACTCCTCGAACCAAACACTTGTGATTCGAGCCACCGGAGTTCCTTGTCAAGCGGTATGGACGCGAGCCACGCATCAGCCCTGCATTGCTCGAGCCAGAGTTGGTGGACTCGATATGTGATCTGATCGAGGACTTGTTTGGCTTTTTTTAGTTTCTCCTCTAAAATTTTATATTTTATCACATCAGATGTTTAGACATATGTATGGAGTATTAAATATAGATAAAAAATAACTAATTGCATAGATTATGTGTATTTTGCGAGATGAATTTTTTAAGCCTAATTAGTCCGTGATTAGACAACGTCGTGCTATAGTAAACATATGTTAATGACGGATTAATTAGTCTTAATAATTAGTTTTTTTATTAGTATCCGAACACCATTTTCGTCATCTCATGAAACATCTGATGCGACACCTTAAACTTTACACCCTTAAACTAAACAAGGCCTTATTGACTACTTCTTGTCAGCCATGCCTCGAGGCGGAGGAGCGACAGCGGCTAGTAGGGCATGAATCCCACGCTACTTGATCCTGTGGCGCTAGAGTGGCGAGACGAGCTCAGCGCTGCTTCGTGACCGGCGACCTCACCATGCGATGGCAGATGGACTCTGCTTTGCTTCTCAGACTACGCTAATGATGCTGGGAGAGGTAGGCGCAGATGAGCAGATGACAGGTGGGACGTGCGCCAATGGCATTTTGGTCCTTTACCATGCGTGCTCACTCGTCCCATGCCGAAAAGGAGTTTTTTAATGAGCCTGGTGTGTTGTGAACAAATGCACGTTTTTGCGGTGTCCAATGGCCTAAAACGATGAGTAGAATGTGTTGTGCACAAAACCGTGTTTTCTTAGTGTCCCAGAGACCAAAAAAAATCTCAACTAATAAAGGGCAGGGTAGGGCTGAAGTGGAGTGGTAGGGCTGAAGTGGAGCCCAGTGCCAGTTGCCAGCATCAATCCCTCCTTGTCCTTGTGCTGAAAAAGAAGGCCACAATTCAGACTGTCAGTGCTAAAAAGTATTCAGAGTTTTAGAGGCCTCATTGCAGTATGTATGTAGAGTACTCCCTCCGTCCACGATAAAGAATGTAATTCTCGCTTCCTAAAAAGTCAATCAGTTTAAACTTTGACTAAATTTATATGAAAAATACTAACATTCCTGAAGCAAAATTAGTATTATTAGATTAGTCGTAGAATATATTTTTATAATAATTTTATTTGAAGACATAAATATTAATAATATTTGCTATAAATTTGGTAAAACTTGAGCTGTTTTGACTGGCACGGATCCTATAGTTGCATTCTTTTCTGGACGGGGGAAATATATGTATGTATGCAGATGCAGGCATGCTCAGCTCAGTGGTCCTAGAGAGTGCGTAGAGTAGAGACCAAGTTCAATGCATTGCTGTTCACACTCGATTGACTTGCAGGATGGCATGAGGAAGCTGGGGTTATCTGGATCAGAGAGACGAGTGGCATGCATCGTGTGAAGGCAGGAGCTGAGCAGAGAGGAATTGCGGCCAGCCGTCACGGCATGAAATGAATGGTTGGATCTGAGAGGCACATGGACAATGGTGACCATGGCCATGGGAATGCATTGAGCGCTGTCGGAATCCAAGGCGCACACGCTGTAGATTGTAGAATGTGCTGTACCACAGCGAGATAAAACAGTTCAGTCATGCCTTGTTTAGATGCACTCCAAAAGTTGAAATTTTTTCACTCTCTCCATCACATCGATCTTTGGACCCATGCATAAAGTAGTAAATGTAGATAAAAAAAAATAACTAATTACACAGTTTAGGGTGTGTTTAGTTCCCTTAAAAAGGGCAAAAAAGTACTGTAGCACGTTTTGGCTTTATTTGGCAAATAGTATTCAATCGTTGACTAATTAGGTTCAAAACGTTCGTCTCGTAAAGTACAACCAAACTGTACAATTAGTTTTTGATTTCATCTATATTTAGTACTTCATGCATGTATCGCAAGTTTGATGTGACGGGAAATCTTTTTTTAGAATAGTGCGTTTTTTGTGAAACTAAACACAACCTTAGTTGAAAATCACGAGATGAATCTTTTAAGCCTAGTTGATCCATGATTGGACAATATTTACCAAATAAGACGAAAGTGGTACTATTCATCGGTTTGAAATTTTTTCAGGGTGTGTTTAGATGAAAAAGTTTGGGTGAAAAGTTACTGTAGCACTTTTCGTTATTATTTGGTAAAATTTGTCCAACCATGGATTAATTAGACTCAAAAGATTCGTCTCGAACTTTACAGACAAACTATGCAATTATTTTTTTTACCTACATTTAATGTTTCATGCATGCGTTTAAAGATTTGATGTGATGGGTGGAAGAGAAAATATTTTGGGTTCCTGTAGGAAGTGAACGCGGCCTCAGCATCTAAACGTGGCCTCAGTGTAGGAACCGCGCAGCACCAACTGCGCGCTGCAAATGCCGTGTTACTAGTAGCAGTAGCCTCTCGTGACACTCGGTTCACACACTGCCATTCTACTAGTACTGGTCTTTCTTGCAATTGCAAAGACTGGCCAATTGCTGAATATGCTGCTGGGATGGATGACTACACTCGATGAAATATCTTGGGAAACAGCTGCAAGAGGTCAAGGAACCAAGCCCACCAAGGACTGTACCACGGTACAAACCGTCGTCCTTTTTTCCCCACATCGAGTGCACGATTCTAAAAGGAACTTGTACCAATGCCCAAACAAATTCGTTTCTGTCCGCTCTCTCACCAGCCACGCTGCATTGCAACAAAATTCAGAACCGATTGCGCAATCGCTCCACATGCAGTAAGATACCCTGGTGCAGAGAACCGCAACAAAGAGGCAAATGCAGCGCCAAAATTTGCACAGGTTTATATATATATGTGGGGAAGATGCAGAAGCTGCATGCATCAAGCCCACCGCCGAAACCTAAACAATGCCATTCTGGCAGCCTGCAACTTCTTGGATTTACATCAAGCACAGCATCTTTGAGTTCTTGGCTTCAGTCGTATATAGGTCACAGACTCACAGTGAACAAAGAAGGAGATACTAGTATAGTAGTATCTGACCCAAAAAATAGTAATAATTTGAGCAGAATTATCTGAACCATGAGGAAGCCAGAGACCTCATCTTTGTTCAGACATGGCTCCCTTTTGCTTTGCTCTGTTGTCTATCTATATCACACCCTGAAACCCACATCTTTTTCTACCCTTTTTTCTTTTTTGCTTATATAAGCAGTTAAGCTTAGTTTATCCATGGATCCTTTTCCATGCCACTAAGCACTGCTATGGTAGCATCATGAATGAAGAAGGAAAAGCAGCACCTTGCAAAGTTACAGGACACTGCTAGCTAGCTAGCCTCCAAGGACATTTGGTGGTGGACGGCCGAGGCGGCCGGGGAACACGCCGCGCGCGGCGGCGGCGGTGGCGGCGCGGCTCCTCACGATGCTGCGGACATGGGCACGGATTTCCTCCTGGCGGTCTTGCCGGCGAGGACATTGCCGCCGCCCCTGACGTCGACCTTGTAGTACCGCACGAACCAGTCGACGAAATGGCGGAGGCCGGCCTCGAGCGAGGTGGTGGGGTGGTAGCCGAAGTCGCGGGCGGCGTGGCTGACATTGGCGTGCGTGAACGGCACGTCGCCGTTGGTCGGCATCGTGACGACGCGCTTGTGCGCCTTCTTGCCGAGGAGCTTCTCGAGGATGGCGACCATGCGTGTGACGGGCACCGGCGAGGTGTTGCCGAGGTTGTACACGCGGAGCGGCGCGGGGCCCCGTTTCTTGCCGGACTTGGAGCCCGTGCTCTTGCCCGCCGTGTCGAGCGCGCCGAGGCAGCCCCTGACGACGTCGTCAATGTAGGTGAAGTCGCGGCGCGCGTCGGCGCCGTCGGCGGTGCGGAAGAGCGTGATGGGCTCGCCGGCGACGATGCTGCGGGCGAAGGAGAAGTAGGCCATGTCGGGGCGTCCCCACGGCCCGTAGACGGTGAAGAATCGCAGGCCGGTGATGGAGAGGCCGTAGATGTGGTTGTACGCGTGCGCGATGGCCTCGCCGGCCTTCTTGGTGGCCGCGTACAGCGACGCGGGTCGGTCGGTGCGGTGCTCCTCGGAGAATGGCGCCTCGGTGTTGAGCCCGTACACCGACGACGACGATGCCCACACGACCGCCGGCTGCGGGTCGGCGTGCCTGGCGGCGGCCTCGAAGAGCGCGACGAGGCCGGCGACGTTGGACGCCACGTACGCCTGCGGCGCCCGCATCGCGTGGCGGACGCCCGCCTGCGCGGCGAGGTGCAGCACGTGCGTGAAGGGCACGGCGGAGAGGAGCCGCTCCAGCAGCGCCGCGTCGTTGATGTCGGCGTCCAGCACGACCACGCCGCGGGACGCCAGGAGCCGCTGCCGCGCGCGCTTCAGGGACGGGTCGTAGTAGGCGTTGAAGTTGTCGAGGCCGAGCACGCCGTCGCCGCGCGCGCGGAGCGCCAGCGAGCAGTGCGCGCCCACGAAGCCCGCGGCGCCCGTGACGAGCACGGACAGCGCCCCGTCCCGCCGCGGCGTGGCGCTGCGCCGCACCTCCCGCTCCCACGCGGCGCCCCGCCCGTACGACAACGACGACGCACCCGAGCCCAGCAGGCTCCGGTGCGAGTGCCGCGACCGCGGCGAGGACGAGGAGGAGCCGGAGCCGGAGGCGGGCGCCGCGGAGAGGCTGAAGGAATGGGAGAGCAGGGACGGGTAGTGCACGGCGAAGAGGACGACGAGCGCGAGCGTGGCGAGCACGGTGGCGCGGAAGAGCAGGTGCGACGACGCCGACACCAGCTGCTTGGCGCCCGCCGCGCGCCGCAGCAGCACCGCGTGCCGCTCCAGCTTGACGCCCTTGGCGGCCACGTCCAGCACGCCGGCCGGCATCCCCTCCTCCTCCTCTGCTGCTGCTGCTGCTGCGCTCTGCGATGGAGTGGAGTGGAGGGGGTGAGGTGGTGGTGGTGGTGCTTCGGCGATGCGAAGTGGGGAGCGAGCGAGAGTGTGCGACTGGTAGCGTGATGACAGCGAGGGCGTTAGATATATAAACCGAGGTGGCCGGCGCGCGGGGGCCGCGGATTCGGTTGCCTGCGGGCTGCGGCTACGGTGGTTACCTTAAATGTTTGACACATGGAGGGAGTATTAAATATAGATAAAAAAATAAAACTAATTATACATTTTAGACGAAATGTACGAGACGAATCTTTTAAACCTAATTAGACCATGATTGGACACTATTTAACAAATAACAACGGAAATCACTACAGTAGCATTTCGTAGAAAGTTTCCTGCACTAAACAGTCCCTTAGCTCCCGAAACAGTAAACGGGTGTTGCTTTTTACTACTTTGTCCAAAAAGAATGTAACCCTCGTTTCCCGAGGAGTCAAAGAATCTTTAAGTTTAACCAAATTTATAGATGATATTATTTACATTTTAATCTCTAATTAGGTTTATTATGAAACTATATTTCATAACTAATCCAATTATACTCATTACACATTATAAACATCAATATGTTTTTATTTGTATTTAGTCAAAATTAAGAATGTTTGACTTCTCGGAAACCGATATTTACTTTTTTTTTTTACGGAGGGAGTAGCTCGAGTGGGTCACCGTGCGGTGGGTTGGGGATGCCGGACGGCGGACGGAGCCGGAGCCCGGACGCTCGCGGGTGCACTGGTGCACTGGTGCATGGCAGGAGCCTGACTGCCTCACTGTCCGTGTGTCAGGATTCACCGCGTGAAGGCTCGAGGGTGTGCGCGGGAATGAGTGAGCTCTTGTCCGCTTTCGCCAGGTAGCTGCCGGCGAATCACCTCCGTCCAAGTACCCAACTCATTTTTTTACGTGGCCGAGCGCTAGCTCGGGCGGTGCGTGTTCGCAGTTGGCGAACGGCCGGACGCAGGTTGGATCCTGGAATGGACTGCGTTTCCTCACCGACCACAATGGGAGACAACGCACCGTCGCTAGTAAAGCTAGAATCTTCGTGAATTTTTTTTTGTAGGTGTGTGTTGGTTGGTATAGATTTTAGGTCTAGCGTACGCGCTAGGTGAGTGTGTTGGTGTGCGTGAGATGTAATGTGCGTTATGTTCAAGCGTATATTCAGATAAAACAGCTTGTACCCCAGATCCGAGGAATAAAAAAACTCATTTTTCTGTATTTTTCAAAAAAAAACAGGGAAGTGCAAACATTTCGTTCAATCGTTCTAGGCTCTCTATCAGTAGGAGTAGTAGGCTAGCAGTAGCAGTCTGCCTCCGGGCCCCATTTGGCGGCGCCACTACGGGAGAAGTCGGCGCTGGTCAAGTTTCTGCTGCTTCGAAGTCGTGAAAAATCGAGGGCTCGTTCCATTTTACTTTTACCGTGCTTTTGCCCTTGACCCTCGTTCATGCCGGCTTCGCTTTCAACACTGTGCTAACACTACAGCGCACAATAGCCAGTGAAGCCTACAAAATCCGGTTTCTCTATCTTTACAGTGTATTTCCTGGAAAAAAAATGAATAAGGGTTCTTTGCTTATCTAGATTGATCTATAATTAGGCCCTTAGATCAATGTTGCACTCCTGTTTCCACTAAAAGGACATCATCAAATACTATAATAATCTTCGATCATCGTGTTGTCTCATCAATGTCGGTACTACTAAACATCCTAGTTTTTTTTGAGAAATTACTAAACATCCTAGTGTAACTTGCAAGCATAACATGGGGGGCATTGATAGGCGACCATGGATTCAATTTCAAGGCCCTATTTGTTTTCTATCAGTCCTTGACCTTTTCCTCTTTACTAACAACACATGGGCCGATGGGCGCTACTGCTGGAGTACTGTTGAGTACCGAGCTGGGCGACAGCTTGTAAAGCTGTGTGAACGGACCGAGCTGATGCAGTTGCTAGCACGTACTAACGTACAGCAGCTGTGGAGACTTTGGGGGTGTTTAGGCATGCGTTTAGTTCATGAAAAGAAAAATTTTGGGTGTCACGAAAGAATGTCGGGAGAGGTTTTCGGATATTAATAAAAAACAAATTACAGAACCCGTCAGAAAACTGTAAGACGAATCTAATGATACTAATTAATCCGTCATTAGCACTTGGTACTGTAGTGCTTAAGGCTTTTCATGGACTAATTAGGCTTAAAAGATTCGTCTCGCGATTTTGCCAAGAACTGTGCAATTAGTTTTTTTCATCTACGTTTAGTACTCCATGCATGTGTCCAAACATTTGACGTGATAGGTGGAGGCAAAAAATTTTGGGAACTAAACCAGGCCTTAGTTCCTCCCTAAAATTTTTTCAACCCATCACATCAGATGTTTGGACACATGTGTAACGGAACCGTCCAAATTATAAGAGCACAAATTCAAAAACAATCGCCGAAACGATCAAATTCTTAAACTTGAGCCCATATAACTCCGGTAGTCCACGAAATCACGAGGGATTTCAAACCAAACCGAGAGCAACCAAGATCGTAGTGATTCAACATAACACAACACTTGTTACAACAGTTTGTAAGTAGCTCTCATACATCGAAGTACAAATAATTTTATTACAAAACTAAAATAAAGATTAGCGGAAGCAACATAATTTCTGAAACTATTTAAATTTAAATACTGTCAGTACATAGTCACATCCTGCAAAAGCATATCAGAAGAGATACTACAGAGACCATGCCCATATGGTCTAGTCTTCACACCCACATGGCGAAGACAATACTTGCAGCAACAAGTACGAATCTGCTACCTGCAACAGAGGGGAATAAACCCTGAGTACGAGAAGGTACTCAGCTAGACTTACCCGACAAAAACCAGAAACAACGGTGACGCCAAGGAGTATGCAAGGCTTTATAAGGTGGGCTAGCTTGACTCACTTGCAAAAAAGCTTATTACAGATATGTGATCATTAATGCTTAAGCATCAAGTTAATAATCATTAACCTATCATCTAGATTAGCACCTGTACTAGAGCAATCACTTTATTATGAGCAAACAATATTAACCATAGCAGGTATAATAAGGCCATCATCATCATTATCATCAATTCCGAACCATCATTAATAATTAGTGTATCTACGCTGGAGATAACCAGTCAAGTTTCTCACTATCCGGGAGAGACGGCGACTCGAATCGATTCCAACTCAGCTGAGGGGGTATTCCTGACACTCACCCGACAAACCCCGCTAAAGGCAGCCGTAGATAACCTTTGGTATAACTCAGGATGGGCCCGAACAGCGCCGCGTTCTCGGGGATACCAGTGGCCAGGATACTCAGGACTTTTAACTCACCTGCCCTTGGACCCTCTGGCTCCCTTCCGAGGCGACTTTCACTTTTCGACTTCTCAGCCTGAGTTGAGCTACTAGGCTTCGCGGTCGACAACCTCAGGCCGGCCAACTAAATGTCAGGCATGCGTTCAAAATGACATAGAAGGCTCCAGGTTTCGATCCTTAATCGACACAGACGGGGATAGATCCACACCCAAGACCTCTATGCCTTGCTGTTTCACTATCATCATCCCGCCCGGTCTTATTTCATTTTATTACACATGGTTCACTTCCACGATAGCAAATATAGCCAATCGTGACCTGACAAAGCCCTATATATCGCAGGTGATAGGAAATCACCCGACTTCTACCGGTCTAATTTAGCAGGGCTAAGCATAGATACGATCCTGTCTACATAGGATTCAAGGTTCGAATTGCTGGACAAGGAGTGTTATCAGTGCAGCAAGGGTTTCTAACCAACTCCTATCACGTAATGCAACAATACATATAACATGTATATAAAGATAATTGCTTTAAAAGTAGGAGGCTTATAATGCTCCGGGGCTTGCCTTAACCGAAAGAAGAGAGATCAAGGTTCGGCTTCAAGAACGATTCCCACGTCTTCTCCGGCTTCGTCGGACTGGGCCAACGGCTCCTGAACGGACTCCAACTTCGGGTTCCACGCCTAGCGAGACTTCGCTCGAGACACGATCCTCGGCACACCTATTGCATGTATATGCATCCAATGAATTTCATGTATGCACCAAGGATGACATGATGATTTATAAACATGCATGAATGATGTGAAGATGGGTGTAATGACATTGCAACAACATGAGCACAAAACCAAGTCATGTGGTGCTCTACTCAAATCACTTCAACTTAGGTGCGAATTTCCTCTCTGGTATTAACATGTTTGATCATCCTTAAGCAATCACTAAGTACCACAAAGTTAAGACTAAGCACACACATAACAAGATTCCAGCAATTTAGTATTTACAACATATTATCAACAGTAGCTAAGAAAACTCACAACTGGAGTTCTACCAATGCAAATGACTTGCAAGAGGACATTCTGGAAAACTTATGAAATTGTCTATATTTTATTTATAAACATCTAAGAATTATTTCATCATTTACCAAGTTAAAATAGCATATGTATAGAATCTGTTCTAAAAGACAGACAGCACTGCCAAAACTGAACCCAGCTTGGAACAGCTGTCATTTCTAAACTATAAGTCCAAATGCTACCAAAATTTACCAGCAACTAGTTCATGAAATTCTCAACAACTTTTCTATAGATCACCAAGCATGAAAACATAATTAACATAGCCTAATTTACGTAACCACCAACTCTGTCCAGAAATGGCAGATTCACTAAATTAAATAATTAGTGACGATTCAAAAGCACAATTGGACCAAACCAAGTTTACTCACTTGTTGTGCATACCAAAAGAACATTAGAAAGTATAGTGCCAACTTCTAAATAAATCATTTAATATTCTTTTATAATTTATTTAGTTAATTAGGTGATTAAAGCAACATACAGTTAAACTACATATAAAAATCTACAAAAATTATAGTAGCCACCTAATGCTTCACATAGGCTACCATAAAATTTTCCAATCAATTGGATGAGCAGAACTCGATATATCAAAAATAACATATGACATGTCTATTTCTAGCATAAATATAAAACCCTATTGAAAAGTATCAAACAACAGATTTCATATTTTTCCTAGCATCCTTCTAATATAAGAACAACATTCACCAAGTTTCACCCTTACTGGATCTATAGAAAAATTCTGAAAATTCACACAAGATACATTCAAGCAAACAAGATAATTATATAACTCCACCAAACCATATCCAAATTGCATGAAAATTTAACCATAAGCTATTCATGGTATGAGAAGTTCACTATAAACATTTCATGTCATTTGGAGCTTCACAGAAAGAGATATCATTTTCTACTCTTTCCACATGAATAAAAAAGATAATTAATAACTATTTATTTCATCATAAAACATGGCACACATTATATTTTTATAATAAACTAGACATTATGTAGAGCACACCAAAATTTAAAGCACCTTATTTGGACCTCTAGAACATGAGATACCTATTTTTGAAGTTTGGACATGAATCAAATAAATAAAATTAAAAACAAGAACCCTACTCTACTTCGGGCCGGCCCAGACCACCACTGTGGCTCGCGACGCGCGCGCACGCCCCCGCGCCAGCGCGGCCCGGCAACGTGGCTCGGCCCACGGCGGCCCAAGCAAGCAACCCAGGGGGAAAATCCAGCGCGCTGACAGGCGGGCCCCGCCCGTGAGGGACACCGGACAGGAGAGCGGCTCCGGCCGGCGCTAGCTCGTCGCCGGTGACTCCTCCGGCGAAGATGACTACACAGGCGCGCTCCTCCCATCATCCCGCACCTCGGCAATCGTTTTCCCCCATCGCTACCGCACCTGAGCACGCTCGGCACCAACCATGGTGGACGGCGGCGGGCGGTGCATGTCGATGGCGGTGAAATCGGCCACCGCACGGCGATACAAAGGCACCTACACGCTCTACGTGACGTGCACAGCAACGAACAAGCGATACCACAGACTACAAGGCTCACCATTGAGCTATCCACGGTGGACCGAGAGCGTGGCGGCGCTCCAGTCGCAGCGGCAACGACGACACGTCCGTTCCGGCCACACCGCGGTGGTAGAGTCTAAGCGGATTGTGTTTACACCATCTACGCCCTATAAGGAGCACGAGACAAGGCGAGTAGGGGACGGAGGAGCTACGGACATCGACGGCCACGGCGAGGCAGCGAGCTTGGCGAAGCTCCGGCGATGGCGGGCGACGGAAAACGACTTCCGGTTAGCGTGCGGCCCCAGAGGCGAGGCCAACGCGTTGGCGCGGTGCACTAGGTATTGGTGGAGCTGCTAGCGAGGGTGGGCGCGCGCGGTGCGGCAATGGCGGAGACGTGGGGTACAGCGAGGTGCACGGACGTGAGGGGGAGAGGAAATGGAGGGCAAGCTGATGCCTCCAGGCGGCGTGGCGACCTCGCGTAGATGACTAGAGTGCGGCGTTGACGCGTGTTGGCCACGCGGCATGAGCTTCCTGCGAGGTGCCGGCCACGATCGAGCTCAGTTCAAATTTCTGAACTCTGACGAAACTGAAACCCGACTGAAAGGAAGCCGATAGAGGTGACTGACAGACGAACTTCAACACTCTAGAGCTCCCAATCTAGGCCGATTTGATGAAAACCGTAATTAGCAAACTTATAGATCTATGTGAGGGCTTCAATTTTGTCAATATGGACTTGAACTATTTCGGCCTAGATTTGAAACTACAGGGCCCTAAAGAGGGGTACCTTGAAACTAAAATGCACCCTGACTTAGAATAATTTTTGTAAGTGTTGGACAGTCCACTTACTGACTTGTGGGCCCTATTTGAGCAAGTTCTAGGCATTTTTATGAGATGGTCATATTGAGACTTTTGTTCCTTGATAAATTGGCTACAACTTTGGTAAAGGGTGCACATCCATGCAAGGTCTCTAGGTTGTACTTTTTAATGAGTCAAACTAGGGCACTCTAGAGGTCACCTCAAGGTCAAACCTCTCCTAGAGGGCAAATTAGTCATTTCGGTCAACATGAATAGTGCTCCATTAGGTGTCCTAAGCATAGTTAAGCTACTAGGGATCATGTAAGAGCATCACAAGTGTCAACTACACAAAAACCCTAGCAACACATAAAGGAAACACATAGAAAACCACACATGTTGCAATTGTTTCAAATGTTGCAAATGAATGTTTCAACACTTTTACTAATCAAACATGATGCTATGCTCATGATAAGAGACTAGGATGCCATGATCATGCATTATGAATGCATTATGAGGCTAACTAACACCAGGGGTGTTACAACATGCATGGAGTATTAAATGTAGACAGAAAAAATAACTAATTACACAGATTGCGATAAATTTGCGAGACAAATTTTTTGAGTCTAATTAATCCATGATTTGACAATGTTATGCTACAGTACACATGTGCTAATGACGGATTCATTAGGCTTAATAAATTCATCTCGCGGTTTCCAAACGAGTTATATAATTAGTTTTTTTTATTAGTATCTGAATACCCCTTCCGATATCCCTTAAAACATCTGATATGACACCAAAATTTTTTCGCCCCACCAAATAAACACCCCGATACAGACCACTCGCAGGTATTCCATTGATGAATCCCGTATGCTTTTCTCGGTGACCCCTTGAGGAAAGTAGTATAACAGAGCCCCATACTTTGCCAACAAGATAGAGGAGAAATGTGCTGTCGCATTAGTTCAGCATTTTTTTAGACGGCCAGGGACGTTAATTGGTCCAACAGATCGTCTTATATATGTAGTGCCGTGTAGTACGTAATTTTGATGACGTGGAGGAAAGAGAAGGTAAAGATCATTGTATTCATAAGCTACTATTTAAGAATGTTCTTGCACCGTTGCATTATATGAGTTGTTCTAGTTATACAACTCACAATGTTCCTTTGTTCTATGCACAAATTATGCATTGGAGGCCACGAATGAAGGTGCAAACAGATACTGTATATGGTAATTTGTAAAATTTATCATGGCCAAGATGTTAAAAAGAGATTGCAGAGCTTCTGAACGTGTATTGGGAACACTATAGAACAGATGGGTCATATAGTTAGCATGAGACAACTCAGGGGCTATTCGGTTTCTCAACCTTGCCCAGGCCCAGATAGCCTAGGCTGGCATAAGTAACGAGAATCTTGCCTAGGTGGGCGAACCAATTTGCGTCCTGTTGGTTTGGCTGAAAAGTCATGGGCGAAAGTACTGGCCGCTAATTTGTTGTGAGAGAAAAATACTATTTGTTGGTTAAAAAAGCATGGCTTATAAGACAGGGCCGTTCCCTCATGCTGGCAAGGAAAAACTCATCCGCACAAGTCCCGAGGTACTCAGATAAAGCATCTCAATTCTAAACAGACATTCTTGCCTTGAGAATGAGGTCTGGTTTAGGGGGTGTTTAGTTCTCAAAAATTTTCACCCAAAATATCACATCAAATCTTGCGGCACATGCATGGAGCATTAAATGTAGATGAAACAAAAAACTAATTGCACAGATCACCATGAAATCGCGAGACGAATCTTTTAAGCCTAATTAGTCCATGATTGAACAGTAATTGCCAAATAAAACAAAAGGCTACAGTAGCCAAATCCAAATTTTTTTGCAAACTAAACACCCCCTTAGTTCTCAAAAATTTTTGCCTCCACCTATCACATCGAATGTTTGAACACATGCATGGAGTACTAAACGTAATAGAAAAAAACTAATTATACAATTCTCGGGAAAATCATGAGACGAATCTTTTAAGCCTAATTAGTCTATGAAAAGCCTTAAGTGCTACAGTACCAATATGTGCTAATGACGGATTAATTAGTATCATTAGATTCGTCTCACAGTCTCCTGACAGGTTCTATAATTTATTTTTTTATTAATATCAAAAACACCTCCAAACATTCTTCGGATGTGACACACAAAATTTCTCGCGAACTAAATGCAGCCTGAACGTTCATCCGCCAAGATAATCGGATCCAAGGTACCGTTTAGATGCCAAAAATTTTGCCAAATTTTTCAGATTCCTCGTCACATCAAATTTTTAGACGCATGCATGAAGCATTAAATATAGATAAAAAATAAAACTAATTACACAGTTTAGACGAAATGGACAAGACAAATCTTTTAAGTCTAATTAGACCATGATTAAACACTAATTGTCAAATAATAACGAAACTGCTACAGTTTCATTTCACCAAAAATTTTACCAACTAAACGCAGCCCTAGGTCAGCGCACGACCTCTCGGCTACGCATAGTAGCGCAGAGGCGACGTGCGATGCCGGGCGGCACGTGCGATCGAGGCAGAGGCCTGGTCCAGGCGTCCAGCAGGGCAGGGGCAGCCGGCAGTGCGCCAGGGACCCGGATCGCACGCAGTGACCTGTGGGTCCACGCGGCGGAGGAAATGGCGCCGCCTCGGGGTTAGCGCCAAAACACAGGACGCCGCCTCCTTTGACTGCGTGCCGATGCAACTGCTACCGTCACCGTCAGCCTCCCTCTTCAAGCTGTACGGCTGCGTATGCATACATACATCGTACGTACATATACAGATACAGTACATACTACTACAATACAAAATCGGTGCCTCTTGAAGTGGGAGGAGCTGTAAACTGCATGCGCTGACGTTGGTTTCTAGCCGAAAAAGAAGAGAAAACTGCTTTGTAAGGCCTGCGAAAGTCAGTTAAAGGCCTCGTCTAGTTCTCCCAAACTCTTGAATTTAGTACTACGTAAAAAGAAGATTTTCCGTCACATCAAACTTACGGAACATGCACGAAATACTAAATGTAGACGAAATCAAAAACTAATTGCACAGTTTGATGGTACTTTGCGAGACGAACGTTTTGAGCCTAATTAGTTAATTGTTAGACAATTATTACCAAACACAAACGAAATACTACAGTGCGCTACAATATCAAACAACGAATTCTTCACTGCCGAATTCGGGCAACTAAACATGGCCTAATTCTTCTAGAGCCCTGGAAACTTCAAAGTTCATTTTATGGTCACGTGTTCGAATTTCAGTGAGCTATATGATACAGGGAAAGTTCAGTTTATGGTAATGTGTTCAAATATCAGTGAGCTATATGATACAGGGAACTTTGAAGTTTCCAGGAACTTCGAACACATGGCCTTACATGTAATTTTCTCGAAAATGGAACCTGCTCATTCAAAGGCAAAGGCTGGCTGACAGAGGAAACTGGGAGCTGGAGTGTATGTACTTCTTCCTTGTGAGAATGCATGATGGACGATAGATGCACAGTCACCACACGATCGAGTTCGAGTGAAAGGTGAACAGAGGGCGTGCTCAGCTCACCCTGGCCGGTGGCCGCAGCGAGCGAACAGCCTGCCGCCCTGCCGGTGGATTGGATCGACGGGCGTGGGCCGGCCGGCGGTGGGTCGGTGCGACGGTACATGGTGAATGCTCAGTCACATGTCCACAGTAGCCAGAGCGCACAGGCAGAGGTCACCAATCGGCAGCGCGTGGATCGGATTAAAGCCTCACATGCATCATGCATGCATGCTCCATCGATCGGCACTGCACTGTGCACGCGGGGCACTGCTCCGCTCCGCTCTGCTCCAATGCGAGGGTGCCTGTCGGCCGCAGGCAAAAGCGCGTTCTGCGTCCAGGCCTCCGAGCTCCGAAGGGCTGGCAAAGCCGTGTTTACTTCCCGAATTCGGCCGGCCAATTTGGTGAATCTCTTTTTTGTATAGTAGAATTTGGAGGATTTGAGATCTAAACAAGGCCAAAGCCCTTTTAGGGCCTCTTGGACAGAGACACGGAGCCATGAATAGCAACCGGTCATGTATTGCTCAAAAAAAAAACTGGTCATGTATAGCACCGTTGGACTAAATAAATATTTGTCCGAATTGTTTGTAACAGGTAAAAAATATATCCCCAGATAATATTTTGCACCTATCGCATATGATATACGCGGCTATCCTCACCTATGAATTAGCACTAGGCTCACACCCCTTAGGTACAATATCCTCGGGTAGGATTGCAGGCCTAAGCGGGACTCGAAGCAGTTTGGACTTCACCTCCGTCAGCACTATAAGAGCGTATGACACGGAGAGAGGAGAGGAGAGGAGAGGAGAGGTGGGACGTAAGTTTACAGCCAACTTAGGCATAAGAACCAAAAAAGTTAAAAGAGGAATAAGTGTGTCATATATTAATAATGAAGAGCTAATTACTATATAGGTGGACTGAGAGAAGGCGGTAAAGAACCTTACACACTAGTATAGAAAACATTTTTAGAGACGATTAAAAGTAATCTTCAAAGCTGGTTTTAAAACCGCTACTATGCCCGCGATTGTAAAAATAAATGATTTTCAGAGGCGGTTAAAATCGATTTTCAGAGACGGTTCCCTTAAGACAACCGTCTCTGAAAATTGAGTCAACCGTCTCAAAAAATAATTTTTTTAAATTTTTAAAAAAATCATTTACAGTCTAATAAAAATAGGTTGAGGAGCGGCCACAGCTCACAGTTTTATTTTTCACTTGTTTTGAATAGTAAGTGTCGACACCCGGGATTCGAACCCACAATCTTTCCCTCGCGCGATCCCCCCTACCACCGTACTACATGGTCACTTGTGTCTAGTTCTATGATGCTGTCTATTTGTACTAATATGTATGAATCTTATAATCAATATTTTAACTCATAAACAATCTTAAATGAGAAAACTTTTAACTACAAAGTTTTAAATCTCGTTGAGCACTGCAACTTTGATATTGAACATTTCTCCATCCAATGTCATTTGAAAAATTTAAAAATTTAAAATTTAAAATATGTGACTTAATTTATATATTTGGAACTCTAAATGATCTCAAACAAAAATTTTATCAACTACAAAGTTTTAGATCTCGTCGAGCTCTATAATTTCAATATAAAGTTTGTCTTCATCCGTGCTCATTTTAAAAAGATATGAATTTATTTGTGCTGCAGATATTTTTAAGGATGATTGACTTAGTCAACCGCCTTTGAAAATCGATTTTCAGAGGCGATTATGTTAAGAGAACCGCCTCTGAAAATCACTCATTTTCAGAGACGGTTGACATAAGCAACCGTCCTTAAAAATATCATTTTCAGAGGCGGTTTTCTTAATAGACCCCATTTTTAGAGGCATATTTTTTAATGAAACAATCTCCTAAAATTGATTTCTAGCAACGGTTGTATAGCTACTGTAACATCCCGGCCCAGGGCTTAACAGGATTAATAGGATACTCATACCAACAAGTTGCAACTTCTTTTCCGGAAGTCCATCTCGAAAGAACTCCAAAGTTAAGTGTGCTTGGCCTGGAGCGATGGGTGACCGACCGGAAAGTTCTTTTCGGGTGTGCACGAGTGAGGATAAAGTGCGTAGAAAAGACTTGTGCTGGTCTGTGAGGGTAGTCTATGTACTAAAAAGCGGCCAGATGTAAGCGGGCTCGGCCTCGAGGAGGCGGGACGTTACAGAATGGTATCAGAGCCGACTTTCGCGGTTTCACGGGCGCGTGTGTCGCAGTTGCTCAGGCATGGTGCGCATGGCTGGTGTGGACCCAGAGTGGTCACACAGCATGACACATGCGCTAGCACTGGACACACGGACGTGGCCAAGAGAGGACGTTCCTGGCTTGGGATTGACCGACGAGGACGTCGGTCTCTTAAGGGGGTAAGGATGTAACATCCCGGCCCAGGGCTTAACAGGATTAATAGGATACTCATACCAACAAGTTGCAACTTCTTTTCCGGAAGCCCATCTCGAAAGAACTCCAAAGTTAAGTGTGCTTGGCCTGGAGCGATGGGTGACCGACCGGGAAGTTCTTTTCGGGTGTGCACGAGTGAGGACAAAGTGCGTAGAAAAGACTTGTGCTGGTCTGTGAGGGTAGTCTATGTACTAAAAAGCGGCCAGATGTAAGCGGGCTCGGCCTCGAGGAGGCGGGACGTTACAGCTACCGTGCCTCCCGTGAAGGTTAGTGGTGGTGTGCCAAGACAACCGCCTCTATTAGAAAAAGAAGACGCCTCTAAAAACCATTTTATGTACTAGTGACAGCCAACGAGCCGGCTGTATTATTAGCCTTGCTCTAATATAACCTTTTTTCTGTCCACCTTTTGAAATTTGGTGAAACCAGTTTTTCACCGGTTTTTGGCTTACTGTGACATTGTAGTAATAAAGATAAAGCTATTCGAAACCGTGCTAAAGAGAATCTTATTTTTCGCCGGTTCTTTTTCTCCTTTCCAAAAACAGCTTGTTCCTCTGATGACGCGCAGCAGCGTGGCCGGTTCAGTGGAAAGATTTTAGTCCAGCGTGCAGCCAGCCAGTAACAGCCGACGTGACATGTGGATGTAAAAACTCTCGTGATTTAGGCCCAATTTAGATGCAAAAAATTTTACAAAAGAATAGTAAATTTCTCGTCACATCAAATCTTTGGACGCATGCATGAAGCATTAAATATAGATAAAAAATAAAACTAATTACACAGTTTAGATGAAATGGACGAGACGAATCTTTTAAGTCTAATTAGACCATGACTGGACATTAATTATTAAATAACAACGAAAGTGCTACAGTTATATTTTTGCTAAAATTTTTGCCAACTAAACGAGGCCTTAGCACACACATGAGTAGCCACAGGGCACAGCACAGGCAGAGGTCAGCAATCGGCAGCGCGTGCATCGGATTAAAGAGCCTCACATGGATGCTCTGTGCTCTCCATCGATCGGCACGCGGGGCATTGCTCCGCTCCGCTCTGCTACAATGCGGCGGACCACGGGTGCCTGTCAGCCGCAGGCAAAAGCGCGTTCTGCGTCCAGCTAGGGAGTGTTTAGTTCTAAAAATTTTCACCCTAAAACATCACATTGAATCTTGCCGTACATGTATGAAGCATTAAATATAGACGAAACAAAAAATTAATTGCACAGTTCACCGTGAAATCGCGAGACGAATCTTTTAAGCCTAATTAGTCCATGATTGAACAGTAATTGCCAAATAAAACAAAAGGCTACAGTAGCTGGATCCAAAATTTTTTGCAAACTCAAGCGGGATTAAGGCTAGCAAATCCCTTTTGGACAGAGCTATGAATAGCAACTCAAGCGGGATTAAGGCCCCGTTTGGTTTTTTTTTTAAAGTTTAACTCCCATCCCATCAATGTTCCCTCAAATGCATGGAGTACTAAATGTAGACTAATTGTATGCATGTCGGTATAGATTAGGAGTAATTTACGAGACGAATCTATTAAGCCTAATTAGTCCAAGATTGAAAACTTTTTGTCAAATAAGACGAAAGTACTACAGTGTTTGTTAAACTTTAACTCCTCGAACCAAACACCCCTGAGCAGTTTCGGCTTCGCCTACACCAGTTTTTTCTTTTTACCGGTTTCGGCTTCGCTTGACACTTAGCAATAAGAGATTTGCTCCGGTGGTCCTTTAAAAAAAGTTGTACGCATCTTAAAGCACTTAGATAATAATTATTTAAATTAATTTTGAGACTGGGCCGACCCTACCCTTGTCCAACCCATGCCCAGCTACAGCCCACTCACTTAGACTCGGTAAAGTACATGGAGGTGCTCGGGATCGTTCGCATCGTCGACGAGCGAGGGGTGGCGGCAGCGGTGCACGGAGGGCTTGGCAGCAGCGGTGCACGGAGGGGCGTAGGGACCCGAGGCGAGGCTGAGGCCGGCAATGACGCCAGCACAACTCTGCTCGGGCGTTCAACGACAGGGGTTCGGGATTTCGGGCGTGCGCGGCGCTCGGCTGCGACTCGATGGTGGGCGTTGGTTGGTGTGAGGCTCTCTCTCAGGCAGGTGTGCTTGAAGGAGAGCTTCAAGAGGAAGCGCCTCATAGGCGGCCATGGCACCTAGTTAAGGATGCCTCTGCTTGCTGATTTGGTCCCTGAATTTTGTGCAGGTGCAGGTTTGATCGCATAGGAATTTTATCTGATGACAATGCGTCGGTCTTGCAGTGTGATTAGTAGTAATGTTAGCTATAGTGTATGTGGACCTTCAGATCGGGCATGCCACTGAGCAGAAAGTTAACTAGGGCAGCAATCAGTCGTCTCGTAGTGTAATTAGCAGTAGGCCAGTAGCGTATGCTATAGTGTGATGACCTTAAGATCAGGCTTGCCATTGGGCAGTAAGTTAACTGGACAACAATTGAAGAATCATTTTGTTGTGTTTATCTCTTCTTGCCATCCTCCTGCTTCGGATTTTAGAAAAATTCTGCCATGAATTCTGTATGAGAACTGCTAGTGCCAACGAGCAGTTAAACACAGTCTCAATACATTAGCTTTCTCGTCAGGGTTCAGAAACTAAAGATACAAGGATACAGTAATAAGAACCAGAACGGGGGATACATTCATTCACGTCGAAGTTTTCCGTCGTCAGCAAACCAATGGAATTGCTGCGAGTTCTCAACATCATCAGATGCTACATGTTGCAGGATCGATCGATACAAACGCCTGAAATCCCAAACCCCCAGTCACCACGCCCCGAGTGGAATTGTGCCGGCTCCTCAGCCTCGCCTAGGGTCCCTCTGCCCCTCCGTGCGCCGCGCCAAACCCTCCGTGCGATGCCGCCGCCGCCCCTCGCCCGTTGGCTATGCGAACGAGCCCGAGCACCTCCGTGTACCGTGGATCGAAGAAAAATCATAGTATAAGTCTAACTAAATGTTATGGATCTGAGTGGGTTGCGGCTGGGCTTTTACATGGATAGAGTCAGCCCAAGTCCAGATCCAAACAAAATAAATTTTATTAATTATCTAGACGCTTTGAGATGCGTGCGACTTTGTCGGAGATAAAGCTATTCCAAACCGTGCTAAAGAGATCCTTATTTTTGCGCTGGTTCCTTTTTACCCTTCCCCAAAACAGCTTGTTGCTCTGATGATGCGGAGCAATGTGGCCGGTTAAGTGGAAAGATTTTACTCCAGCGACGCACCCGGTAAGTTTTGGGTATGTTTGGATGAGTTTTAATTCTTAAAAACCAGTTTTTATCTCTAGTTTCTAAAATATGGATTCTGAACAAAAACTGATAGGAGTGTTTGATCCTCCAGTTTTAAAAAATATGGCTTCATTTATTGCTCACATGTCACAAGAAACTAGCAAAACCAAGAAGCTATTAGCCCTGTTCACTTGTTTTATGAGCTGTACTTTTTTAACGAACGAACAATATTTTTCTCTCATAACAAATCAGCTAAAGTTACTTTCACCATGGCTTATCAGTAAGCGAACAGAACCGATAGCTTCTTGGTTTTTAAGAATCTGACAAAAATTAACATAACAAACTAGACAAAAACTAGCCTGTTTGGATTCACACGGTTTCCAAAAACCAAGGGCTTATTCGCTTGGGCTGAAAATAAGCGACTGAAAGTACTGTTGACTGATTTATATGAGAGAAAAACACTACTGGCTGATTAAAAATAAGCGACCGAAAGCTGATGCGAACAGGCTTACTAGTGGTATCAAGCAGGGCCTCGGAGGGTAAAGGTATCTAACAACAGGTGGTCAGGAGAGAATCAGAGGTGACTGGCGCTTTATCAGGCAGAAAGTGAAACTGCACGGGATGTTTGTCGCTGCTGCCCAGTGAGATCAACCGGCTCAACTATTATACTAATCCTGTAGTACCACTAGTTAAATCAACTAATGCTACGGCCTGCGGGGGAGATTGCCTAGATATTCGTAACCAGGTGACACCATGGGATATGCCGCGTAGATACGTTCGTCAACTACCGGAACTTTGCAGGCGACACAATCAGAGGCTAAGTTGAATCATCTACACTTATAGGACGAATCGAAAATTAAGAAAGTCTGGATCTAGTGGGCTGGGCTGGATTCTAGGTGGGCTTACAGCGGAGAGCCTGAGACCCGGCAACGGATCTGGGTTGCCTGAATTTTTGGTCGGTACTTCGGTTAGTCAGTGATTCAGTGTCAGTTCCAGCTTTCAGTGCTCCACACTCTACCGTCAGCAGAAAATGGGAGCGTGTCCACGACTTGGAACGTGCTCCAAGGGTTAAATAGGCGACCATCTCAACATTGCTCACACCTGCCTACTGCAAGTGGTTCGCACATTTTTGTTGTACTATAGAAAAAAAATGTGGTCCGATGGATATTTGAACTGAATTCCCTTTCCTTCTACTGACAAGTGACGACGCACCAGCACGTACGATAGCACAGAATGCACACACCGTGGAGGAGGGCAGCTGTGTCGGTGGATTCTTCATCCTCTGTGCGTCCAATCCAAGTGAACTTTCAGCTTTGCCATGCCATGCGTGATGCATGTGCAAAAGTTCATATAAATGACAGTGCCAATCAGTTGCATTGTATCGATCTCTTTCATGTACTGTACGTAGTACTATAGAGTCAGCATGATCATATTGCTTTGCTGTTATTACGGCATTGGTGGTGTGCTCACCGATGAGCGGATGAGGTGAGCACTAGGTCACCAGGCAGGCGGTAGCCTGGGGACCCGGAAGCCAGAGGCTCATACATGATCTGGTCGGACCCACTATCTCTCTCTCTTCCTCTCTCATCTCATGCTCTCCCATGGCTTTATATGGAAGCTTCAGGGTGCAGGCTCATGGAGCGAACATGATGAGCCAGGAGGAGCGACCTGGTGAACGAGTACACGACGCCTGCATGCATGCATGATTCCATCTCGCTCATGATCTCGTCCGCCACACATCCGTCGCTCTCGATCCATATCCGGACAGGTCCAATCGAATCCAGTTCCGTCGCAGCATACATGCACCGCCACCGACACACACACACCATCCTGAGCTTTTCTGAGCGAAGTCGGCATATTGGCCCCTTTTCGGAGGGAAGAACTAAAAAAAGAAGCATATTTCCATGTGGGCGATGGGATGGGAAAAGACAAAAAAAAGAAAAAAGAAAGTCTTGAGTTACTTGCTGGGGTTCATGCTTGCCCAATTGCCCTGACTACTTGAGCTGTGAAGTACGTAGTAAAAGATTTTTGAGTGAGCTAGGTAAAGCAGTGACAGCGAGCAGAGCAAAGCAGGTTAGAATTGAGGGTGTGCAAACCTAAAATATTTCCTCTTTCACCCATCACATCGAATCTTTAACGCATGCATGGAGCATTAAATGTAGGTAAAAAAGATAACTAATTGCATAGTTTGTCTGTAAATGTCGAGACGAATCTTTTAAGCCTAGTTAGTCCATGGTTGGATAAATTTTACCAAATAACAACGCAAATGCTATAGTACCTTTTCACCCACTTTTTACCAAGTGAACACACCCAGAGCTTCACCAACGACGGTGAACGGCAAGCCGCTGTGCGATCACGCCGGGCGGTGGCGCGTAGGCCTGCCGCCTGCCGGCGGCACCGCGACAGGCGCTGCCGTGGGACTTCGCCGTGTGTGCGGTGCAGCAACGGGCCTCTTCATTCCCTCCATCCTCATCACTTGTAGTCCAATTCTGTTACAGACTCACAGTCTCCCTGTGCCCTGGGCAGCTGCCAGTTGGGCCTTGGGTGGACTCAGGGCCCAGACCGGAGACGGCCGACGGATCCAACACAATTTTCTCTTTCATTCATTCTTTTTTTTTGGGGAGTCTCTTTCGTTCATTCAATTCGTCGTCTCTCACACCTTGCAAACACAAACGAAAGGTGTCTTGGGTACTTGGTTGTCGTCTGACAGGACGGTAAAACATCTTTAGTAACCTTCTGACGCCGTGTTTAGCTTAGTGTCTGGAACTACGAGAGAACACCTCCTGTTTTCAACTGCAAGAGCATGGAGAGCATGAGAATTTCTGCAAAAAGATCTCTACTTGCATTGCACCATGGTAAAGAGGCTGTTTAGTTGGCAAAATTTTTGGCGAAACGCTACTGTAGCAGTTTCGTTGTTATTTGGCAAATATTGTCCAATCATAGTCTAATTAGGCTTAAAAGATTTGTCTCGTCCATTTCGTCTAAACTGTGTAATTGGTTTTATTTTTTATCTATATTTAATGCTTCATGCATGCGTTCAAAGATTCGATGTGACGGGGAATCTGAAAATTTTGGCAAAATTATTGGCATCTAAACGGTGCCAAAGTTAAAATTGCCCCTAAACACAGTGAGGGTGCACAGCAGCAGAGCATGTGCCCTCAAGGGCAAAAAAAAAACTGCCTTCACTGCACCATCCAAAGCATGAGAATTTCTGCAAAAAGATCTCTACTTGCACCATCCAAAGCATGAGAACCAAACTCGAGGAGTACCTTTCCCTCGAGCGCTCCCCTAGCGGGCGACTCGGGGGTGACCCGCCGCGCCGCCAGGGGCTCCCTCCCAGCTTCCTCTCCGGCCGCCGTCGCCTCCCCTCTGGCGCGCGGTGGTGGCGGCCCGCGCCGGCCCCGAAAACAAGGGAAGCCGTCGCACCCTCTCCTCCCCTCACCTCCACCCACCCGCTCCCCCCCGCACCACCCCTCCTCCACACCTCCTTCTCCGGCGTTCTGGGCTTCTGGTGCGGCGGATCTGGGGCTTCCGGCGTCGGATCCGTCGACCGCTGCACCGTGGCTGCCGGGTCCCGCGGGCTCGGCGGTGGTGGCCAGCGCTGCTAGGGTTTGGCCGCCCAGTGCCTTACGCGTGCGGATCTGGTGCCTGCGGGGCCCGGGTGGCCGGGGCGGCCTCCGGTAGCCGTGGATGGCGGCCGGGAACGGATCTCACAGGGGTGGCCACCGGTTGGTCGGCTCGACCGGATCTCGGTCTTGCTTGCGCGGCGGTGGCGCGTTTGGGCCTTCGTCGGCGCGGTGCCGAGCTTGGTGGTGGCCGCGCTTCGTCCGACGTCGGATGGGCTCGCGACCTCCGCTGCTGTGCGTGTAACAGAACCGACCAAATTATAAGAGCACAAGTACAAAAACAAGCACCGAAGCGCTCAAATTTTCGAACTTGAGCCCATATAATCCCGGTAGTCAATCGAAATCACGAAGGATTTCAAACCAAACTGCTTACAACTAGGATCGCATCATTCAACATACAACATCATACTTTACATTTCACAAATAGTGCTGAAATAAGTTTACACAAACGGAGTAGCAATTATTACAAACCAAGTTTGAAAGTAGCGGAAGCATAACACACACTAGTTAATTAAATACTGCCAGTCTGGATGATCGACAACCCGCAAAAGCATGAGGAAAGTACATAAAGATGATCACGCCCAAGTGATCTAGTCATCATCACCCGCAGGGTGGAGACACGTCTTGCAGAATCCCTGATAAAGCATGTCATCTGCAACAGGAGGGAATAAACCCTGAGTACTGGAATGTACTCAGCTAGACTTACCCGTCGAAAACCAGAAATAAAGTGACACCAAGGATTATGCAAGGCTTACACAAGAGGCTAGCTGACATAACATTTTGCATAAAGGCATAAGTAATTGAAACTCTTATAACCTGTACTAGCAGTTATTTTTAACATTTACCTGTCATCTATCTTAGCACCTGTACTACACATACACTTGATTATAATCAAACAACATGATTATTATATCCATAGCAGGTATATCATTATGGCAACATTGTATCATTCCCTTAACCACCAGTTCATTTAATGAGTTCTACGTTGCCGCTGCTCAAGTCAAGTGCTCACTAACCGGGAGCGACGGCGATTCGAATCGAATTCCTATCCAGCTGGAGGGGTATTTCTAACACTCACCGCGCAGGCCCCTGCCAGGGTCGCACAAGCCACCTTTTCATATGATTCAGGAATCGCGGGTCCGAATGATGTCGCGACCCCAAGGGCGACACTCTGCCAGGTGATAGGGACTCTAACCCCCCCTTGGTCTCACGCCAATGTCCCCAAGCACATCCTTTCTCTCCTCCAAGAAGCAACCTACCATTCGATTCCCGGCCTGAATCACATTACTCGGCTTCGCGGTCGGAACGACTTATCCGGCCAACTAAGTGTTAGACTGCGTTCAACATGAATCAAGGACGTACAGCGAATCGGTCCTTAAACGACTCAGACGGGCATAGCTCCACACCCAAGACGTGAAGTGTCTTGCGGCTGTACTATCGAACTCCCGCCCGGTCTCAATTTCATTTTTAAGCATGGTTCCATCCACGATAGCCATAAAGCCACTCGTGACTCCTTCCTACATCTCGCGGATGACCGGAAATCACCCGACTTCTACCGTACTAAGCAGGGCTAAGCATTGACACGTGCCTAAACCTAATATAGGATTAAGTACGATATCTGGACAAGGGCAGGTATAATGCAACAAGTGTTTTCATATAACTCCTACAACTTAATGCAGTAAACAATTAAAAGTACTCAAGATATATTTATAAAACGATGGGTTCAGCATGCACCGGGGCTTGCCTTTCAGAAAAGTCGAGGGCCGGTGGTCTGGACACTCAGGAAGGTCGTCTGCGGGCACTCCTTCGCCTGCTGGATCCTCGGGCTCCTGCTGCTCCTGGTCCTCCTCCGGAATCACAGGCTCGAATTCGAGGAGTGTTACCCCCTCCGGTGCACCTATTGCATGAATGCACAATAAATATAATGGATGCATAAATGGGTGCAACATGCTCGGAATGAAATGCATTTCAGAATAAAATACTCTATTCAAGTTATTTTACTAGTACGTGCAAATCTCTTCTCTAGTAGAGAAGTACTCACCTAATCTACTTAACCTAAGATAAAGCTGCTCATCCTCAGTTAAGGCCCTAACACCTAACAATTACAAAAGTAGCATGTCTTAGGATATTACACCATATCAATCAGCAAAACACCACAGTAAGCATTCTGGACAGCAGCTACTTGTTTTTATCATAACTGAAGATTTACAATTCCAAAAGATATGATCTAAGACAATCTGGAAAGCCTAAGAAATGCACTACAATTCATTTTCAGACCTCAACTCCAAACTCCTAAGTTTTCCATGTCAAACTTCACAAGTTCCAGAATCTGTCTTCTCCAACACAGAGAATAGCAGATTTTGAACTGCCACTTTAAACAACAGTAACTCTCAAACTACTAAGCCAAATGCTTCCAAATTTTAACACAAGCTAGTTCATCAAGTTTACTCCAACTTTGGTATTTACAGGTTGTCCAGCAACCAATTTTATCAAAGCCAAATTTAGAATTACTACTTAGCTGTCCAGAAAACCTAAATTACAAAGGTTAAATATTTATTGATGTGGCAAACATTCTCTAAAACCAAACTAATGCTACTACAAGTTCACAAATATCACAAAGACACCAGAAAGTAAGGTGTGCCCACCTAGAACATTTATTTAAACCCATTTCTTAATTTACTTAAGTAATTAAGTGAAATTTCAAACATATATATAAACTGCTCCTAAAATTCTACAAAAATTACAGGGAACTCTCTGACTCAAAAAGAGACCACAGTAAAAATTTGAACAAGTTTTATTCACAGAAACTCCCTACACAAAATTCACAAGCTAATAAGGCTGATTTTTGCATAAATAGGAAACCCTATTGAAAAGTGTCAAACAACAGATTTCATATTTTTCTTAGACAGTCTAGGGTACGAAGACATTCTCCAAAAAGTTATAAGAACATTGCACATGTAGAAAAATTACAAAAATTCATTTAAGTATTTCCTAGAATAACAAGATAGCATTATAACTTGGAAATTAATTAAGCACTGATGCCCAAATTTTTACCAGAGCTAGGACTAGCATAGAGTAACCTACCCATCCAATTTTATGATTTATGGAACATTACAGCTCAAGTTATAAATTTAACAAATTTGCATGCATTCCAAAACACATTTAAAGGATCTATTAAATTCTCCTAAAAATTAAACATCACATTCCAGATTTATATTTTTCTAAAATACTACACATCATGTGGACCCTAATAAAATTTATCTCATGATTTTTGGATCATTAAAACCCTAGATCTATATTTTTCCAACTTGTACAAAAATCAGTGACAAAATAATAAAAATGAATTTCGTTTCAGATGAACTGGGCCGGCCCGGCTTGCTAGCGCGGCCCAGCCAGCGCGCGGCCTGCCTTGGCGCCCCGCCCGCGCGCGCGACGCTGACAGTGCGGGCCCGCAGGCCAGAGAGAGAGAGCGAAAGGGGGAAGACGGCCGTGACTCCGGCGAGCTCAAGCTCGCCGACGACGGCGCCTCCGGCGATGAAAGGAGCACCAACGGCTTCCCCGCGACTTCCCGCATCGACCAAACCTAGGTTTGCTGAACCTATCCCACCCTAGCTATGACGGCCATGGTGACCGCGGCTCGGAGGCGGCACCCGGTGGTGGTCCGGCGAGCTCCGGAGGTCAGGGACCCAAGTGAGGTGTGCTGCGGTTTCCTGAGGACATGGCGGACCTCTCCATGCCACGGAAAAGGACGGAGGTGGAGCAAGTGCCGCTGACCATGTGAGCACCGTACCGGCGGCCATGGCGCGGCGACGCACGACGGTGTTCCGACGTGTACCGGGCATCCCATCCGGTAACGTCATCACCTAGGCTTCTCTACCCGACCCGGAACCCACAACATGTACTAGTGAGAATGGAGGATGACCGTAGGGAGCTGGCCACGGTGAGCCGCCGCGCGGACAGTGCGCCGGCGAGGACCCACGGTGGCGGAAACCGAAATTCGCCCTCACCTCTACACAATCCGGTCAAGCAACGGTTGGAGGAGGTAGAGGGGATGCTGGTGGAGCGGTGGACGGGATCTGGAGGACGGTGGTGCGACGGTGAGCTTGCACAAGCACGGGGCGGGCGGCGGCGGCAATGGCGCCTCCGTTTTCCGCCTCGGTGAACCCAGCCAGAGCGAGAGTGAAGGAGAGAAGAGTGAGCGCGAGTGTGGGGGTGGAGGTGTCGGCTCGGTCTTCATGCTGAGCTCGCAGGCGACGTGGGGCGTCGGCAGAACACGCGCGACACGCGGCCACCGGGCTCTGCCCGAGCGCCACGACGCGGTCGGCCGCGACCGTCGTTGTCTGAACGTTTCGTTTCAGAGCTCAAAGGTGTCGACTGACAGGGCAAGTTCAACACCGATTATCTCCCAAACCAGTTCGAATTAGAAGAAGATGATAACACGAAAATTGTAGAGCTACATGAGGTCTACAAGTTTGTCAATTGGAGTTTGGGCTGGTTCGGTCTAGATTTGAAACTACAGAGCTCCAAAGTGGTGCCCCTTGAAACTGAAATGCCGTTTCAGAGATCAATGCCGACTGAAACCCTAACTTCTTGACACTATATCTCCTAAATTATTGAGAACCAGGTGATGGTGATATTGACAATGTTGTAGAGCTATGTGTGGACAACAACTTTGTCAATTGGCTCAAAGGCTGGTTTGGCCTGGTTTGTGATTTACAAGTTGCTAAAGTGAGGTACAGGGAAACTGAAAAATCAAATTTCCAGACTTAGAATTTTTCTAAGTGTTGATTCCCACTCAAGCTGACTTGTGGGCCATTTTTGAGCATGCTCTGGTCATTTTCATGAGATGGCCATATTAGAACTTTTGTTCCTCATGAAATTCTCTACAACTTTACTTAAGGGTGCTCTTCCATGCAAGGTCTCTAAATTAGACTTTTTAACTGGTCAAACTAGAGCCTTCTAGGGTCAAATGGTGGTCAAACTTTTCTTGGAGGGCAATTTTGTAATTTTGGTCAACATGAACCTTGTTCCAAATGTTACCCTAAGTATAACTAAGGTGTTGTAGGTCATGATTGGCTACCTTACCCTTTGGTTACACCATCTATCAAATACTTCATGAAATAATCAAACAAACCCTAGAATAATTACATGTGTTGCATCACATAAAATAACAAACATGAATGATGCATGCTTATGTTTATGCCATGCAAATGCAATGCAATTAAGGACTAAACACTTGAAGTGTTACAGCCCTCCCCCCTTATAAAAATCTCGTCCCGAGATTTGGAAAGCGTACCATTTTTCATAGAATTCTTTATAACCATCCCGCAAATAATCCTCCCGTTCCCACGTAGCATCACTCTCACTTCCCTGATTACTCCACATCACTTTGTACCACTTAACCACTTTACTTCTAGTTACTCGTTCCTGAGTATCGATCACTCGGACTGGCTTTTCTTCATAGGTTAGGTCGGATTCCAGCCTGATATCACCTAAAGGAACTTGTTCCTCAGGAACTCGAAGACACTTTTTAAGCTGAGATACATGGAAAACGTTGAATATGGCTCTCATCTCAGGAGGCAACTGGATTTTGTACGCAACAGCTCCACTCTTGCCTATGATCTGGAAAGGACCCACGTATCTTGGTGCAAGTTTCCGTTTAACACCAAAACGTTGGACACTCTTCATTGGAGAAACTTTCAAATAAACGAAGTCTCCAACTTCAAATTCGAGTGGCTTTCTACGACGATCCGCATAGCTTTTCTGTCTCGCTTGTGCTGCAGCCATGTGTTTCTGGATGGTACGGACTTGTTCCTCGGCTTCCTAGACAAAATCAATGCCATAATACCTTCTTTCCCCAGCTTCTACCCAGTTTAGTGGAGTTCGACACTTTCGACCGTACAAAGCTTCGAATGGGGCCATCTTAATACTCTCTTGATAACTATTATTGTACGAAAACTCGGCTAGAGGTAACCATTTTTCCCAAGAACCCTTGGATGAAATGACGCATGCTCGCAACAGATCTTCCAAGATTTGGTTAACTCGTTCTGTCTGACCCGATGTCTGGGGGTGATAAGCCGAGCTTCTCACTAACTTGGTTCCCAGAAGGTGATGCAAATGCTCCCAAAAGCGAGCAGTGAACTGGGGACCACGGTCAGAAACGATAGTACGAGGTACCCCATGAAGCCGGACTATCTGATTGAAGTACAACTCAGCATAGTCAGTGGGACGATAGTCCACTCTAACTGGAATGAAGTGAGCTGATTTGGTCAAACGATCCACAATTACCCAGATGGAATTATGATTTTTGACAGTAGGAGGAAGACCGACAATGAAATCCATACTTATCTCTTCCCATTTCCAGCCTGGAATGGAAAGTGGCTGAAGTAGCCCAGCTTTCATGTGCACAACTTTAACTCTGCAACAGGTGTCACATCTAGCGACATATGCAGCTATCTCTTTTCGCATCTTGGTCCACCAATAAAGGGGTTTCAAATCATAATACATCTTATTACTACCCGGATGGATGGACAACTTGGACGAATGTGCTTCGGACAGGATCTGATCTCTAAGCTCTCGGTCCTTAGGTACCACTAACCTATCCTTAAACCACAGCACACCTTCGTCATCTAACCTGAAATGCTTAGTCTCTCCTTCATTCATCCTCCGTTTTATGTGAAAGATACCCGGGTCAGTCTTTTGGAGCTCAATGATTCTATTTCGGAGAGTACCACTGACAGTGATGTTGTACAGGACTGCCGGATGTAACAGGCGAGATTGGTAAAAATCAGTTTCAATTAAGGAATGGCAATGAGACTTACGGCTTAAAGCGTCCGCAACCACATTTGCCTTGCCTGGGTGATAGTGTACATGAAGATTATAATCTTTAATCAACTCGAGCCATCTTCTCTGACGCATATTTAGCTCGGGTTGAGTGAAGATGTATTTGAGGCTTTTATGATCGGTGTAGATATTGCAGACATTTCCCAGCAGATAATGCCGCCAGACTTTCAAAGCATGAACAACTGCAGCCAGTTCTAAGTCATGCGTTGGATAATTCACCTCATGCTTCCGAAGTTGTCGCGAGGTATATGCAATTACTCGGCCTTCCTGCATCAAAACACCTCCCAAACCTATGCCTGAGGCATCACAATAAACATCAAATGGTTTCTCGATATTCGGTTGTGCCAAAACCGGAGCTGAGGTTAGGAGGGTTCGTAGTTGGTGAAAAGCCTCATCACACTCAGGAGTCCAGACAAACCTGGTGTCTTTCTGCAGCAACCGAGTCATTGGCTTGGCTATTTTGGAGAAATCCGGGATGAAGCGACGATAATAGCCAGCCAACCCAAGGAAACTCCGAACCTCGTGAACCGAGATAGGAGCCTTCCAGTTTAGTACTTCCTGTACCTTGGCGGGATCCACCATAATTCCTCCATCGGACAACACATGCCCAAGGAAAGGTACTTCACGAAGCCAGAATTCGCACTTACTGAACTTTGCATATAGTTGATGTTCACGCAGTCTTGTGAGGACTATACGCAGATGTTCAGCGTGATCCTCCTCATTCACAGAATATACCAAGATGTCATCAATAAATACCACCACAAACTTGTCCAATTCAGGCATAAACACCGAATTCATCAAGTACATGAAGTGTGCGGGGGCATTTGTCAAGCCGAAAGACATAACAAGATACTCATAAAGACCGTATCTGGTAGAAAAGGCTGTCTTTGGAACATCTTCCGGGCGAATTTTAATTTGATGGTAACCCGATCTTAGATCGATCTTGGAGAAAACTTTAGCTTTAGACAACTGATCGAACAAGATGTCGATTCGCGGTAGAGGGTACTTATTTTTGACAGTGACTGCATTGAGAGGTCTATAATCTACGCACATCCGCAACGACTGATCCTTCTTCTTTACAAAGATAGCAGGACATCCCCACGGCGATGAGCTGGGACGAATCAACCCTTTCTTCAAAAGTTCATTCAATTGCACCTTAAGTTCAGCTAGTTCATTTGGAGGCATCCTATAGGGTCTCCTAGAGATGGGTGCGGTGCCAGGCAGCAACTCGATTTTAAACTCCACATCCCGATCCGGAGGGAGTCCCGGCAAATCATCGGGAAAAACGTCCGGAAATTCATTTACTACGGAAATTTCAGCCAACGCCTTTGCTTGCACAGCATGAATTTCCCCCGACAATTCAACCTTTCTGGGAAGTTGTACTAGAAAACCTTTTTGATCTGTAGGATCTCTGAGCATAACTACCCGAGCGGATGTGTCAATGAGTACCCCATTCTGACTCATCCAATCCATGCCCAAGATAACATCTATGTCTAAACCAGGTAAAACCAATAGGGCAAGCGAATAACTTCGCCCTTCTATCTCCAACTCAAGGTTCCCCACTACTTTGTTTGTGGAAATATTCCCACTTGCAGCACTAATACAATAACCCACACCTTCAACAATATGCAACTTGTGTGCAAATTTGGATGCAAACTTAGGACTGATAAAGGAATGCGAAGCACCTGAATCAAAAAGTACCACTGCGGGGTGTTGGTCAACTAGAAACTTACCAGCGGTGACCACCTCACCAGATGGAATTTCCTCAATGCTGTTATAATGGGCGTGACCTTGACGGCCACCTTGGTTGACATTCTTCTTGGGGTAAGGACAATTCCTGGACCAATGGCCTGGCTTGTTGCAGTTCCAGCAAGGCATATTGCTAGGAGGAACACTAGAGCTGCTCTGTCCAGAAGTCCCCTTTGGCAGAGCTACGGTATAAGCCTTACGGAACCCTGTTTTTGCAGCAGGCTTCTTCTGCGGCGGACGGAACTTTGTATTCTGAGCAGGTGGGCGAGGGGAAGACCTCGGTGCCGCTGAGGCCCTTGACTGAGAAGCACTTGCCTCAAGGGCCCTTTTACGGCTCTTAGAGGCAGAATAAATAGTATTGTTGTTCTCCTGGGTCAAAGCATCGCTGATGAAATCATTGAAAGTAGTACATTTGCTAGTGCCCATAGTTTTCATCAGTTTTGGGCCGAGGCCCCTTTTGAAGCTAGCAATCTTTTTGGCATCGGTATCCACAAACTCAGTGGCATACCTTGCCAGGTTGTTGAAGGACTACAAGTATTCAGTCAGGCTTTTGTTTCCTTGCGACAGCCTCATAAACTCTGTATGCTTGATTGCCATAAGACCTGGAGGAATATAATTTCCCCGGAATGCCGCCTTAAACTGATCCCAAGCAATCGGGACATTGGCAGGCAGTGTGGAACGATAGTGGCTCCACCAAATACCCGCTGGACCATGCAACTGGTGAGAAGCATATTCAGTCTTTAACTCATCAGTCAGGCGAAGCAGACGAAACTTTTGCTCAATAGTATTTAACCACTCATCAGCTTGCAGTGGTTCTTCCGCTTCCTTGAAGAGCGGGGGCTTAGTATCCAGAAAGTCCTTGAAATCACCTTATTGATTGGGCTCTGGGCCCTGGCGGCCAGGACGAGCCTCCCTGTTAGCCAGCTGACGCATAGCATCCGCCAACATGCGCTGCCCTTCGACCACTGTCTGCATCAATTCGGCCGGAGTAGGTGGTGGCAGAGGGGGTGGCTGTTCCTCATCCTCATTGCCACGACCCCGACGAAGATTGTACGACATCTGCAAAATGCATAGCCAATGAGCACTGACGATGTGGGAAACTTGTAGATGAATTATTGTAAATATGTCAAACTGACTTCATGAAATAGACTTCTCATAATAATTAAGGCACAATAATTCACCACAACCGCACAATCCATTCAAGCGCATCATTTGACGAGATCATACTTGGTAATCCAACAAGATGCTCTTTGATGAAGGCTTACTCACAGGGAGCACACGGTTACCGGACCGTTTACGTTGCTATCTACGTGATTTTTGACCTTTTGCACGGTACTTGGATTCGATCTCAAGATTTTTAGTTGACTGTGAAAGGCTACTTCAAACTGACCACAAAGAGACTTCTCAATGAAGAGTTCCATGGTGGATCATGACTAGCCACCTCGATACCTGCGCGTGCCAAGCAGCACAGCCTTATGTCGCGCGCCATAGGAGGCTCTCGGTTTCGTCGCGGCACCGAAGGGTGCTAACCGTGACACCATCATCGAACGCAACATAATAAGACATCAAGTTGTGATCGAAATTAATAGGTTCAAACTACATTCAGGAAACATACGGTTCAACCTTACATCCCAAGTCAAGTTATTACAAGGCCTCACTCCTTCACAGGGAGGGCACAAAAGACGATCCTAACATTATAGGCACGTGATGACTACTCTAAGCATCATCCTCCGAGTCAGTGTCAAGGATCTCCCCGCCGTCCCCATCACTGACAGGCTCTAACTCCTCGTCTTCTTCTTCTTCTGGCTCTTCCTCTGGTGCTTCTGCCGGTGGGGCATCCTGTGGTCCATCAACCTCCACTTCATCATCATCCTCAGCCATGAAGATTTCCGAACCCATGTCCTCATCGACGTTGTTGTTTTGAGGCAGCAGGGGATTAAGCTCGTTGTTCAGGCGGTGCACTTCTTCATGAAGATTATCATTGTATTCTTCAGCGTTTTCTAACTGTTGCTCGAGCTCAAACTGGCGAGCCCTCAGAACATTCTCTTCGTGCCAGGCTTCATCCCTCTGTTCCATGACACGAACCAACATGCGTTGACAGTTGCGGTTTGCTACTGTCAACCTCTGGACTGCAAGCGTTTCTTGATCACGATCATGAATCACTTGTTCCAGTTGTTGCCGTGCTGCATCCCTAGCAGCAGTCACCTCTGCCAGCTCTGCCCTCAGCCTTTCCACCTCAGTAGGCTCAGGGCGGGGCTCACGTGGAGCGAGCTGGTGACGCGGTGCCCTGCCCCCAGTGGACTTACGAGCGGTCCTCTTGGTACGTGCCATCTGTAGCAACAAGATAAGATACGACTTAAAGTGAGGATCATTTAGGGGATACGAAATTTACTTTAGTCGGGAGTACAGAAATTTTTAAGGAGGGAGTAAATGATATGTATGATATAATTAAACATGATGCATGCACGTTTCGTACGTCCTCTCACCTTAGTAGAAACCTAGAGTTCTAACGCTAGGCGGTGGCATACATACGTTCTCTCATATAAGCGAAACTATCGGTCTACTCGTTACGCTGTTAGTGTACCTGCAGAAAACTTCATTGCAGCCCAACAATTCCCAATATAAGCACACAAGAAAGCAGTAATTTAAATACTTTCCATATATACATCCCCAAATGTATATACTTCAGTATCAAGCTACCCGATATAAAGGTTCCCACAATTAAGTGCTTTTACATAGTTACATGGTTTAAACATGTAAAGATGTAAGTCACCACAACTACTCTCCCCTAGACCGCCGGTTGGACGATCATGCTCTCACAGCTCACACTTACCAGAGCATCGAGGTAATTGATCCATACATTACCACCCAAGTGGATGGCATCCATACAATATCACGCCGTATGGACGACGAAATAAAAACAAACAAGGCCCCCAAGTTAGTCTTTATAATAAGCCACCTAAGAGTCCTTATTTGGGCTAAGGGATGTGATCACTGGCATACCTAAAAAAATAATTTTTAGTGTTTTAACCTTTTTTCATAATCAAATATTTTTGTTTTTAAATACTCATATGATGTGTTTAATGTTGAATTATGCTCCGGTACCAGCTGTAACAGAACCGACCAAATTATATGGGCTCAAGTTCGAAAATTTGAGCGCTTCGGTGCTTGTTTTTGTACTTGTGCTCTTATAATTTGGTCGGTTCTGTTACAGTGCGTGGCCGCTGCCCCGGCCTGGGCGCCCCTAGGCACGATGGCCATCCCCCTTTCCCTGTGGTGTAGAGAAATCAGGCTTGGGTGAACACCCTGCCCGACTTTGCTCTGGACCGGTGGCGGTGGCGCTGTTTGCGTCATTTCCTTCCTGAAGGCATCATCGAAGCTTCTACCCAACATGTCGGGGATGGTTCTGGGATGAGAGTCCCTATGTGCTCCTATCAGCGATGGTGGTGTCTGTGGATGTCAGTCTCCTTCATGAAGGCTTCGTTGGAGCACTATTGCGGCCGTGCCTTTGCTCCATCTTTGGCTTCCCTGCTGCTGTTACTCCTGGCTGTGCTGCGCCTTGCTGTTCCCTGGAGTTGTTGTTGCCTGTGTTGTGCCTGCGTCTTCAGCTACTACTTCGCTTTGGTCTGTCTAGCTCAATGTTGGTGTTGCCGCTGTCGTCGTCTTCTTCACAGCGGATACTTGGCCGCTTGCCCTCTTCTCGGCGGATGCTTTGGTCGGCTAGTTTGCTTGGTGTTGCCGCTGCTGTTGCTTCTTCGTAGTGGATGCTTTGCCACTATCACTCCAGTCACTTTGGGCTCCCCCTCAGGCGAGTGCTGCTGAGTGTGCGTTGAGCCCCAGCTTGGGTTCCCCCTCAGGCAGGCACTGTTGAGTGTGTGTCGAGCCCCCACGATTCTCTCTGGTGGATGCTTCGCCACCGTGTCTTGGGATCCCCCTTCGGCAGGTGGTGTGTGTCGAGCCCCAACTTGGGCCCCCCCTCTGCTGAGTGCGCGTCGAGCCCTCAACTTGGGCTCCCACTTAGGCACGTGCTGCTGAGTGCGTGTTGAGCCCCCTCAATTCGTCTCCGGTGGATGCTTCGCCGCCGTGTCTTGGGCTCCCCCTCTGGCAGGTGTTGCCGAGTGCATGTTGAGCCCCCGACTTGGGCTCCCCCTCAGGCAAGTGCAGCTGAGTGCGCGTTGAGCCCCCACGCTTCGTCTCTGACGTGTGTTGCTCGGGCGGATGCTTTGTCGTCGTTCCCTCTTGGTGGATGCTTTGTCACCGCGGCTTCACTTCTTGTGCTGGCTCCCTAGCGTTGTTGGTTCTCTTCTTGGCAGGTCCAGTCGGTTAGGTGCTGGTGGACGGTCCCCCTCCGCCTTTCTTTCCTTTCTGTTTGTTGTACATGTTTAGGCCACTTTCTCTGTGGTTTTGTTTCTAGTGCTTTGTGTAAGCCGTTCTTTCGGCATCCCTTCTTCTTAATGAAATGACACGTGAAGTCGTGTTTGAGAAAAAGAGAACCAAACTTGAATGCAAAGCACGAATGAGATGATAGAACAGAATCAGCTACTAATATCTAGAGCATGGCTGCACGCCGCTCACCGATGAGACTTAGCCGTCGTCATCATGCTGATTGGCACCGTTCCCACGCGCGCCATCCTTGCCGTACGCCGTTGGCTTGCCCGCCTTGGTCTGCTTCTCCTCCCTCAGTCCCTCACCTTATTGAAGATGTGATGTAGCCTGATTTTTTATTTTTACTTTTTATAAAAAAAATATTCATATTTATACACTAGATAGATGTCTAATTCGTGTGTTTGGACCTAGAGGTCGACATTGTGGCCTATGGTACATCTGTGTTTGGAAACCCCACCCCAAGGGTCAACGCCGTGTCCTACGGCGCCAAGGTAACACGGCTCGACGCCGTAGACTACGGTGCCGAGCTGTGTGGCTCGGGTGGCATGGCAACATGGCGCTGACATGGTAGGGGCTCGGCGTTACATATCTTGGCGTCAAGCTCGGCAACGCGGACCTTGGTGCCAAGCTCGAAAACCCTATTACCAGTGCGTAGGCATTCTTCTTCCTCGTGTGCCACCCCGCCCCACTGTAAGGTCCAAATGGCTAGAGGGGGGTGAATAGCCTATTTAAAAATCTACAAGCTTCACTAAACAACCACGTTAGTATAAAAGATGGCTAAGCTAATTCTAGCACTAGCTCAACTACACTATGCAAGCCACCTATACAATTCTAGTGAAGCAAGGCTATAATCTCTAATACACACCAACAAGACTAAGTCACTAAGCTACTTACTCCAATGTGATAAAAGCTACACTAAGATTAGTATAAGAAAGTAAAGAGCAAGTGACTTGATTCTTATACCAACGATGTAGAGAAGTAATGCACTTGAAAAATCAATCACAATGATTAACCACAAGAGAAATCCTCGGCAAAGAGATGACACAAGATTTTTATCGAGGTTCACTTGCTTCTAGGCAAGCTACTCCTCGTTGTGGCTATACACCCACTTATCGGTTCGCGAGCTAATCAACTATCAAGAGTCGAGCCCTCGGCGGGCGCCGCACAACCGCACACAACATAGGGATCCTCCAAGCCACGAGCTCCACTAGAGTATCCAATTTGCGAACTCCCGCGGGGAAGGATCAAGAACCCCTTACAACACTTGGTGAGGGCTCCAACAATCTTCAATTGTGAGCTCAATCACCTCTGCTGCTCCAAGCCGTCTACCGTGTCGGGAAACATGGAAGAGTAACAAGAAATCCGCAGCAACTCGAAGATCAAGTGCCTCTAGAATGCAACTCTCAAGCAATGCACTTGAATCTCACTCAATCTCACTCAAGATGTGCAACTAAGCAAAGAAATGAGTGGAGGGGTTGTTCTCTAGCTCAAAGGATGTCTCTAGGTCTCAAAATGTGCAAGGGTTACCCTCAAACCCCGGACATCTTCTATTTATAGCGAAGGAGTACGCAGCTAGCCGTTACCGGACGATACAGTGAAAAACGTACTGGCCGGACGCACCGGTCAGGGTGACCGGACGCGTCCGATCACTACAGGACAAGCGTGAATAGTGCGTGTCAGAAGTTACCGTTGCCGTGACCGGACGCACTCTAGCGTTTGACCGGACGGGCTGCACCTGGCATCCGGTCGGAGTCCAGTAAGCTCCCACTGTGACCAAACGCGTCCGATCACACGTGTCCAGACGCGTCGCGCGTCCGGTTAGCTATACGACCAGTTCTGCCCCTCTGGGTGCCTGACCGGACGCTCTAATTTCGTGAGGGACCGGACACGCCGGTTGGAAACCCTAACACCCGCGCGCCTGACAACTACTGAGAACTGACCGGACGCGTCCGGTCAAACCGCGACCGCGTCCGGTGTAGCGTACGGTCACCACAGTGACCGCCGTTCGCCTCCATTTCTTTTCCGACTTCTGGCGTAGTAGAAAATATGCATTTCACTTTCCCAAAAAGCGCCGAATCCTGCCTCGCAAGCTCGGTGGGAGGGAGAGAGGAACCCAAACCCCTCTCTACCGGTTAAACTCCATCGCCTTCGCAAAAAGTGCTAACACCACCAAGTGTACACCACCATGTGCGTGTGTGTTAGCATTTCACAAATATTTTCCAAGGCGTTATATTAGCTCTCAACTAGATCCTAATGCATATGCTCAAGACATTGATCTAGTGGCACTTGATTTCCGAGCTAACCGTGATTGCCCCTCTTGATAGTCGGCTATGTATCCTTAACCCGATCAATCACTTCTCTACTAATCTTAGACCGGCAAAAGGAAAACCCCTATGGTTATACCTTTGCCTTGCGCTCTTAGATCCTTCTCCTCCACTTGATCATCATGTCCTTCATTTTATGTGCATCTCCACCATGATCATCATTTCATGTCCATGCACCATCTCTTTATGATCTTGTGGCCACCACTCCTTGCCACATACACCTTCATCACATGTGTTGCTTATGCCTAACTCAAAACACTTAACATATGGCATTAGCAACTTGGTGTCATTAATTACCAAAACCAAATTTGGGCTTTCACCCACCACGACACCGCCACGTTGAAAGTCCCTAGTTTGGTTTTGGCTAATTGATGAAACCTAGGACTAACCTTTGTATCTAAGTGGATGATTTAGATAAAGGTGGTCATTGATTATGAGACATGACATTGACTCATGTGACCAAGATGATGAAGACCAAGATGATGCTTGGCTCGATGGACCGGTTGTGAAGGTGAAGGGCAAGTCGAGGCTTCGAAGCGAAGGACCATGCGATGGTGAAGCTTGAGCAAGACTTGGCGCCGACGGACCGATGCAACAGTGAAGAGTAAGTGAAGTCAAGGTCGATGGATCGAGACGGTCATGTGATGATATGAAGTGGATCATATCTTTGGAAAAACAAAATGGGCTCAAGGCAAAGGTATAACCATAGGACCATTTTGTTTTGCACTCAAGACACCGTAGAGGGTGTGAGTGGTTTAGGATCTATAGCTAAACTATTAAGAGGGGAAGTCTTATCGGTTATTCGACGCACAGGTGCCACTAGGTGAATTCATGAAGTGCATTGCATGTAGGGCCTAGTGATCTAACTGGAAAACCTTCGAAAATGTTTATGAAAATGCTAACACACGTGCACAAGATGGTGATCACTTGTTGGTGTTGGCACATTTGCGAAGGCATTGGAGTTTGAGCGGTAGAGAGGGTTTGGGTCTCTCTCTCCCTCCCGCCGAGCTTGCGAGTGCGGGATTAGGTGTTTCGAGGAGTTGAAATGCCTATTTTCCACTACGCCGGAAGTCAGAAAAGAAACAGAGGCGAACGGAGGTCACAGAGGTGACCGGACGCTGCACCGGACGCGGTCATGGTATGAACGGACGCGTCCGGTCAGTACAACGCAGCAGTCAGGCGCGCGGGTGCTAGGGTTTGCAACCAGCGCATCCGGTCACTCGCGGGACCGGCGCGTCCGGTCAGGCGCCCAGAGGGAACTGAGGTTCGCAAGGTCGATCGGACGCGAGGCGCGTCTGGTCACACGCGATCGGACGCGTCCGATCATTGAGGGAGCTTACTGGACTCTAACCGGACGCTAGTACTATCGCGTCCGGTCGTTGCCTGGAGCGCGTCCGGTCGATGCTTCGCGGGCACGCGGTACTGTGCGATCGGCGCGTCCGGTCGTTTGACGGGCGCGTCTGGTCGTTTGACAGGCACGTTCGGTCGTTGCCTAGGGCGCGTCCGGTCATTGGTTTGACCATTGGGGTTCAGTGACCGTTGGAGGATCAGACGCGGTTGAGCGCGTCCGGTCAGTTATGACCGACGCGTCCGGTCATCCCAAAAAGTATCTAGTGAAGGGGTACAACGGCTCTATTTATATGGGATGCTTATAAATACTTGTTGGCCGACCCTTGGGGAGGTCTCTCGTGATTTCTAACATTCTTGTGCATCCTTTGAGCTAGAGCTTCTCCTCCCACTCTTCTCTCTTGCTTGATTGCAAATCAAAAGTGAGATTGAGTGATCTCAAAGTGCATTGCATAGCTTGAGGGCATCTAGTGGCACTTGTGGGTGGTATAGTCGGTGGATTTCTTGTTACTCTTAGAAAGTACCGCTCCTAGCCGGCTTGGAGATTGTTGGAGGTGTTGGCAAGAGAAGGAGATTGTTCTTGGCCACCTCCGGTTGATTGTAAGAGGTTCTTGTGCTTTCCTCGGCGGAGCGCCAAAAGCAACTCTAGTGGATTGCGCGTGTCATTGAGTTACCTCACTTGAGAGTGGTGTCTTATGGTGCCTTGCAGGGCGTGCCTTGAGGGGCAAGTGACTTGAGGGTCACACCGAGGAACCATCTAAGTGTTGGTCGACACAACCGGTGACGTAGCTTGTCGGTGCACAAGTGAACACCGGGTGAACAAAAATATTGTGTCACTTGTCTCTCGGTGATTGGTCTTCATATTGTGTTGTTGTCAATATTGATTGATTGTACATCATCTTGGTGTTTGGCAACATCTTCACTCCACCATCGGTATAAGATTCATAATCCTCTCTCTCTTGCATTTACTTTATTAGTTTATCTTGTGTAGCTCTAGTAGTAGCTTTGCTAGTAGTTGCTAGCTTGCTCACTAGTGTAAGTTTAGTAACTTAGCCCTTGTGTGAACTAGAGATCATAGTCTACTAGACTAGTGGATAGGAGGCTTGCATCACAACCGTAGGCTAAGCAAAACTCGCTTTACACCGTTTGTTATTCTAACAAGTTTGCTTAGTGGTTCTTGTAGAATTTTTTATAGGCTATTCACCCCCTCTAGCCATCTAGGACCTTACACATGTCCATGGCAGGCTGACACCATCACCTCAAGCGCTACTGGCATAACTCGACGAGGCCTCGCCGTGGCCGCAACCTCCCCCACCTCGATGCTCGCCCGCCCACCACCTCCGTGCTGCCCAGTGAGCATTCAATGAATTAATTAGTTTATTAGTTCATTCATTAGGTAGTTAGTTTTTAATAAATAGTTAGTTAATTATTATGCTATTTTATTAATTGAAGTATTTAGTTATTTAGTTAGTTCATTAATTGTTTAATTAGTTGGAGAGTTATTTAGTTAATTGGTATGTCAGTTACTTAGTTTTTATAGTATGTTAGTTAGTTAGTATGAAGTATAAGTACGATGAGTATAATTAGTTTGTTATACGTATACTATGATATAAGTACAATTAGTTGGTTAATTAGTATATGATATTAGCTTGTTAATAATTAGTTATTTAGAGAGACTATGCAAGGAATATGGACAATGAAGCTCGATAACATTAGGTAGTGGTCTAGATTACTTTTGATTAGGTTAAAGTTTGGTTTGTATCCAATTTCAATTCAATGTATTAAGTTTGGTTTTCTCTGTGAATTAGATGGACAAGCTAGTAATCTTATATCATGGAGGTAGTGTGGCTAGTGATGATTATAGAAATGTTCAATTTGTTAGAATGCAAATGATGCCTCTAGTATTCAGACCTCGGTCATCGTTAAGTGAGTTGGTTGCTCAGTCTCGGGAGAAGCTACATTGGGATGCAAATGAGGAGGGCATAGTAGTTGAGGGGTTACTTCACTTTGGTTTGAAAGAGACAATATTGAGGCATATGTTCTCAATTTGTTGTGAGGATGAGTGGGAGGATTATGTGACATTGGTTATGAGCAATGAGGTCAAGTGTTTAGACTTGTTTGTGCAGAAGGTGTCCATTGATCCCAACCTGCATAAGCATTCACCAAAACTGGGCAATTCAGCACCCTTTGATCCTCTATTACTGAACCTTGAGGTGGATGTGGAAGATGTGCCTGAGGTTGAAAGCCCAAGTTTGGTTTTGGTAATTAATGACACCCAGTTGCTAATGCCATTGTGATTAAGTGAATTGAGCTAGGCATGGCAACATATGTGGCAAGGAGTGGTGACCACAAGATCACAAAGAGATGGTGCATGGACATGAAATAACAATCATGGTGGAGATGCACATGAAATGATGATCATGGTGATCAAGCATGAGGAGATGGACATGGAACAAAGTTATCAAGGCAAAGGTATAATTATAGGGTTTGCTTTTGCCGGTCTAAGATGAGTAGAGAAGTGATTGACTGGGTTTAGGATCGATAGCCGACTATCAAGAGGGTCAATCACGGTTAGCTCGTGAATCAAGTGCTACTAGGTCATCATATTGAGCATATGTATTAGGATCTAGTAGAGAGCTAACGTAACGCCTTGTAAAATGATTGTGAAAATGCTAACACACATACACATGGTGATGTACACTTGGTGGTGTTAGCACATTTGCGAAGGCGGTGGAGTTTGAGCGGTAGAGAGGGGTTTGGGGTCCTGATTCAGGCGTTTTCAAGGAAATAAAATGACTATTTTCCTTTACGTTGGAAGTAGGAAGAAGTAGCAAAGTCATGGAAGTGTTTCATACTGAAAAGCATGCATCAGATGCGTCATTCGGCAGCATCGGACACTGGCCTGGCGTCTGACGCCTAACTCTAGCTTGCGAAGCGCTAGCGGCCGTGCATGAGACGCGCTGACAGTGGAACGTCGGACGCGTAACATCAGCGTCTATTGGCGTGGGCGTCAGCTATGAGCAGAGGTGGCAGAGGAGCGTGGAGCACCTGACGCTGGAGTGCGTCTGTTGCCACACCAACAGACGCGTCTGTTGCGAGTTCAAGCGTTTTCGACCCTCTCTGGACTGCGTCTATTGCATCGTCGGACGCGCGGGCTCGCAGCGTCAAACGCGTCTAGTGTTCACGGAATCAACCGTTGGTTCTTTGAAGTGGCTGGACGCGTGGCGCTTCATGGTGCATCGAACGCGGCAGCACGCGTCTGTTGCGTAGGCATCAGACGCGTCTGATGCCCCCGATCAGGCTGCTGTGAGGAGGCCAACGGCTCTATTTGTTTGAGGGCTTATAAATATGAGCATGATCGGCTTTTAGGGGTTCTCTCTTGCAGATCTGAATACTTAAGACATACTTTGAGCTAGAGAACACTTCCTCCACTCATCTCCTTGCTTGGTTGCATACTCTAGTGAGATTGGTGAGATTCAAGTGCATTGCTTAGTGATTTGTATCTAGTGTCACTTGATCTTTGAGTTGGCTGTGGATTTCTTATTACTCTTGGGTGCTTCCTGACATCCTAGATGGCTTGGAGCAGCGGTGGTATTGAGCTCTTGATTGGAGATTGTTTCGAGCCTCACCAAGTGATTGTGAGGGGTTCTTGAGCCTTCCCCGCGGGAGTTCACGAATTGGCTACTCTAGTGGAGTTCGTGGCTTAGAGGATCCCCATCTTGTGAGTGGATGTGCAGCACCCACTGAGAGTTTGACTCTTGATAGTCAATTAGCTCATGATCCATCAAGTGAGTGCATCGCCACAATGAGGACTAGCTTGCCGGAAAGCAAGTGAACCTTGGTAAAAAATCTTGTGTCATCTCTTTGCTGAGAATTTCATCTTATGATTGTGATTACATTGATTGATTGGTTCATTAGAAATATCTCTACTCATCAACGTCGGTATAACAATACATGCTCACTCCTTTACTTACTTGTTTACCTTGCTAGTTGCTTAGCTTGTTTTCTCTTGTAGATTCTAGCTCCTAGTTTGTGTAGTGTATCTCTTTCACCTAGGAGTAGAGTAAGTAGTGACTTAGCCTTGTTGGTATGGATTAGAGATTATAGCCTTCATATCTACTAGAATTGTTTAGGTGGCTTGTATAGTGTAGCTGAGCTAGTGCTAGAATTAGCTTCGCTATCTTTTATACTAACTTTGTTGTTGAGTAAAGTTTGTAGAATTTTGAAAAGGCTATTCACCCCCCCTCTAGCTATTTAGGACCTTACAGAGGTGACCGATGCTCTATCCACCTCGAACAAGGTTCAAATTTCTCAACTAGTTTGAGTCGAATATCAAACTGGTGATGTCGTGGTGGCCCCTATGGAGAACCCTTTCACCAAGAATCATCCTAGTAAGTGTCGTAGTAAAAAACTTTAGCTTCCGCTCATCATTCCATTCCTCTGTCCTTATGATGCAAGAGATATTCTTGATAATGTCGGTGGTCCTCCTGTTGCTCCATCTGTCAACTTTGAAGAAGTCTGCCTAGCCTACAATAGTGTTGGACGTGCAAAGTGTGGATGATGTGGAGCCTTACAGGGTTGCAAGATTCATTGATTCTGATGATAACTGCCCTATTAGACATCTAATATAAAGTGAGATTGAGCTGCTCAGACATTTTTACCTTGGCCAAGATCCATTAGTTCATGAATTCAATGATCTTAGTCATGCTCATAATGCAATGACCCGAGTCCGTTGCAACCTAGGCAACCATTTTGACTAGTGAAAGGAGTCAACCATCGACCATCCATGCAAACTCGCAACGTGCAACGCGACGCCTGACATCAAGAAACCACTGAAGCACCTTGTGAGAACCCTGGATAACCATTGGCGTTTTCCTAGGACTTGTCGGTGCAGGGCATGATGTGGAAACCATATACAATTGTTCATAGTCTAAAAGGAATATCGTTGGCAGTAGATCTTCAGCCAGAATCCTTTCAAGCCTAAGGCATGCCACAACATGGTTACATGGATTTCCTATCAAATCCCATCTTTTGCATTCACATGCTTTGCTGCAAATGTTAATAATTTAGTCTAGTCCTCCTGATTGCACATAATAGAGATGGGCAAACTCAATTCTTCAGAAGTTTCCTTTCTTATATTAGGACACACAAGGCTTGTCCACACATTATCTCTTTTTGCTTGATGTAAAATTTGGTCATAAGCTGTCCTTTTATCTTTTGAAATATACTGGGTATGGGGGCTCTTCTGCTTAAACACTTTACAACTATTGTTGAGAAGAATAGGGTGTGTTTGTTGCAACTTCTAGTGTTTATAACAGTAACTTCAAGCTATTAAGTTGTAATTGCAACATGAGCAAAGTAGAAGTGAGTAGTTCCAAAAATTTACCATTCTTGATATTGTTTATGTTGAATGCAAAAAAATATTGGTGATAGATTGTGATGTCCAACATGGACATGGTACATAGGAGAGTACACATGAGATTTTTTTACCAAGATGACACTGTATTATTCAGTTCAATCCATAGGTACTATGCATAGCATTAATTTCTGGTTTAATGTACAAGTATTAGACAGATAAATTAGTGTTTATGAGTGCCCCGAATATTCTCTCACGTAGGCTTATGGGTCCGGTCAGATAAATCATTAGGTGCCCCATTTCAATTTTTTATTATGTTTATTCACGTAGAGAATTTATTTTCCCCATTGACAATAAGAAAAAGTGTTTTATAATATTTAGAAGGCAAAGGAAAAGGTTTTAATGTCAATGTCTGTTTGAGGCATGAATTGGCAAATGATGATTTGCTTGCTGCTTTCGACTATGTATTTCTACCTCTCGCTAATAAGTATAAGCCAAATTATGTACTAGTGTCTGCAGGATTTGATGCAGGTGCCTATATTTTAAACATTCTTTATGTTTTTCTTTATTACAATTGAATTGATGGGTTATATAAATGACACAACAATCAGATGTTTTTCTTTATTACAATTGAATTGATGGTTCTCACTTTTTTGTTTGATAGCGATCGATCACCCATTGGGTAAATCCTTCGTGACACTAGGTTGTTTTGGGCAACTAATTCGCAAGAAAAGTAGAAAACATTAGCGTTTAATTTTCACTTGCTACTAATCTACTAGATTTTTCTCATTGTTTCATTTATGCTTTTCTTCTTGAATACATGGAAGAGATACATTTAAATGTATTAAGATAAGAAATTTAGAGTACAAAAGGCCCATACATACTAAAGCCACACATCTATTGTCTTAAGTTACAAACATGCATGAGAAAAGTTATCGACATAACAACCAAAAATGACCTAATTGATAGCTGCTTCAAGCTATATTTGATATGGATCCACCACCAGTCATAGAACACCGAGATATATGGTTGGCCATATTGATAAAAAAGTGAGAACCATTTTTTTCTTAGAACACACAATCAGTTGTCCAACACCTATTGTGTGCAGCCAACCAGAGGAAAACATCTTATTGTTGTCTCATTTATATAAAAAAGAAATCTTACGAGTATGTCATAAATATCTTTGCTCACGTGTCTCAAATCCAACCAGGAGCTAGATTAATAAGTTGAGTAGGAAAACTAATGTACATAAGAGCATTTTTCAATCACCACATATAGTTTAGAACTTTATAAAACTATAGTAGTAGTCACACATCCCATAAGGTTAATAACTTCATATAATTACAATATTACACATCCCATAAAGTTAATAACTATATATAATTACATTAGTAGCCACACACTACATAAAGTTTATAACTTCATACAATTATAGCAGTAGCCACACACCATATAAAGTTTGTAACTTCATATAATTATAGCAGGCCATAATACTAATGTGTGGAATGTACTCATGTGAAGGCCCAAGAATTCCATCACATTATCGCAGAGTTGGCGATCACAACTATGGCTTTTAGGAAGCTTGCCTAGTGGTTCTAGCTGATCTTTATCGATGTGAGGAATCTTGTATCTATTTCCTCCACCATCTTTTATCACCTCAATCAAACACACTTGTATGTTAGAAACACCTAATTCAATGTAGTGGATCATATTTATCAAACTCCTTTTGTACATTCTCAATCAGCTCATCCAAGTTCCTAGAGATTGTACCATTGATTAAGGATTGAAGAGAAGCAAAAAAATCCTAGATCAAGTACATTCAAATCTGGGGAATTCAAAGGTTGGTTAATGAGGCGTATGTCAATCCCTGTTTGTGCTATAGTTGTAGCAGAATTTTCATCATTTACTGGCACATGTGAAGGAGCATTATCTTGCTGAATTCAAATGGTTTTCCTGCATGTTCTCGTGGCCATTGTTTAACAATAACTTGCATAACTTTACCAATTAGGTATGTCTCGTTATGCATGTTGCCTTGCATTGGATTGTTGTGTATGATTGATGATACAAGGGGTGCTCCTACCTCTCTTTATATAGTCCGGAGGGCACACACATAATCTGTCCTGCCTCTCTTTATATAGTCCAGAGGGCACGCTGAAAGCCCAAGTTTGGTTTTAGTAATTAATGACACCAAGTTGCTAATGCCATGTGTTAAGTGTTTTGAGTTAGGCATAAGCAACACATGTGATGAAGGTGTATGTGGCAAGGTGTGGTGGCCACAAGATCACAAAGAGATGGTGCATGGACATAAAATGATGATCATGATGAAGATGCACATAAAAGGAAGGACATGATGATCAAGTGGAGAAGGATCTAAGAGCTCAAGGCAAAGGTATAACCATAGGGTTTTCCTTTTGCCGGTCTAAGATGAGTAGAGAAGTGATTGACCGGGTTTAGGATACATGGCCGACTATCAAGAGGGGCAATCTCGGTTAGCTCGGAAATCAAGTGCCACTAGATCAATGTCTTGAGCATATGCATTAGGATCTAGTAAAAAGCTAACATAACGCCTTGAGAAATGATTTATGAAATGCTAACACACATGCACATGGTGGTGTACACTTGGTGGTGTTAGCACAGTTTGTGAAGGCGGTGGAGTTTAAGCGGTAGAGAGGGGTTTGGGTTCCTCTCTCCCTCCTGCCGAGCTTGCGAGGCGGGGTTCGGCGCTTTTTGGAGAAGTGAAATGCCTATTTTCTATTGCGCCGGAAGTCGGAAAAGAAACAGAGGCGAACGGAGGTCACAGAGATGACCGGACGCTGGACCGGACGCGGTCTCTGTATGACCGGACGCGTCCGGTCAATGTTCAGCGTCTGTGCGGTTTTTAGTTTGATGATCGGACGCGCAGCGCGTCCGGTCACTAATGACCGGACGCGTCCGGTCATCCAGGGAGCTTACTGGACTCTAATCGGACGCTGGCACTGTGGCGTCCGGTCAGTTCAACAGCGCGTTCGGTTAGTTCTCCTGAGCGAATCAGAGCGCGCGACCGGCGCGTCCGGTCCCTCACGTAACCGGAGCGTCCGGTCAGGCGTCCAGAAGGGTAGAGCGAAGCGGAGTAACGATCGGACGCGCGGCGCGTCCGGTCACGTGCGATCGGACGCGTCCGGTCTCAACGGGAGCATACTGGAATGCGACCGGACGCGGGCACTATCGCGTCCGGTCAATCGGTTCAGCGCGTCCGGTCACGGCAACGACTAGTTCTGACACGCACTGTTTCTTGCTGTCGTGTAGTGACCGGACGCGTCCGGTCAGTGCGTTTTTCGCTGCGTCGTCTGTAACGGCTAGCTGCGTACCCCTTCGCTATAAATAGAGGTTGGCCGGGGTTTGAGGGTAACTCTTGCACATTTTGAGATATAGAGACATACTTTGAGCTAGAGAACAACCCCTCCACTCATCTCTTTGCATAGTTGCACATCTTGAGTGAGATTGAGTGAGATTCAAGTGCATTGCTTGAGAGTTGCATTCTAGAGGCACTTGATCTTCGAGTTGCTACGGATTTCTTGTTACTCTTCCGTGTTTCCCGACACGGTAGACGGCTTGGAGCAGCGGAGGTGATTGAGCTCGCAATTGGAGATTGTTGGAGCCTTCACCAAGTGTTGTAAGGGGTTCTTGATCCTTCCCCGCGGGAGTTCGCAAATTGGATACTCTAGTGGAGCTCGTGGCTTGGAGGATCCCCATCTTGTGTGCGGTTGTGCGGCGCCCGCCGAGGGCTCGACTCTTGATAGTCGATTAGCTCACGAACCGACAAGTGGGTGTATCGCCACAACGGGGAGTAGCTTGCCGGGAAGCAAGTGAACCTCGGGATAAATTCTTGTGTCATTCTCTTCCCGAGGATTTCTCTTGTATGATTGATTGATTGGTATTTCTCTTCTCTTCACGGCGGTATAATCACTCGAAGCTCTTCTCTAGTATTACTTCTCGTTTCTAGCTTATAGTTGTTGTTGTGTTTAGTGAATAGCCTTGTACTAGACTTGTGTAGGTGGCTTGCTTAATTAGTTAGAGCTAGTGCTTTTGCCTCGCCACCTTTCGTACTAACTCGTGGTTAAGTAATTCTTGTAGAAGTTTTAATTAGGCTATTCACCCCCCCTCTAGCCTATTTGGACCTTACAAGTGGTATCAGAGCCGAGGCACCGTTTATTTGAGGCTTAACAACCTACGGTGAAAAAGAAATGGCTCAATTAAGCTTGCACATCAACAACACCAAGAAGGCACCTCACTTTGATGGCACAAATTATGCATATTGGAAGGTTAAGATGACCGCACACCTAAAGTCAATCAATAGAGAAGTGTGGAAGGTCACCGAAACAAAATTTGAGGTTGCTAATCCAGAAGCACCTACACCGGTGGAAGAGAAGAAGCTCCAATACAATGACATTGCCATTAGTGCTCTTCATGAGGCATTAGATGACAAGACCTTTGAGCAAGTAAAGAATATTGAGATTGCTCATGATGCTTGGGCCAAGCTAGAAGAAACATTTGAGGGCACCGAAGGCACAAAGACCGCCAAAGCATATATCTTGCAAGAAAAAATTTCAAGCTTCAAGATGCAAGATGATGAGAGTGTACCGGAGATGTTTCATAGGTTGCAAGTCATTGTCAATGAGCTCAAGGCACTTGGTGAGGAGGTCAAGGACAATCAATTCTCTATGAAGTTCTTGAGAAGTCTACCCAAGAGATTTGATACATTGATCACCGTGCTAGTAAGGACTACATTGAAGGATTCAACTCCTCAACAAATATTTCAAGAAGTGATGACCGACGATTCATATAGAGAAGATGATGAGAAGGATGAGTTGGTAAAGAAGAAGAAGAAGAAAAATGAGAAGAAGGATGATGAGAAGAAGAAGAGTGTGGCATTCAAAGCCACCACATCCAAGGGCAAATCCAAGATTGAATCATCAAGTGATGAAGACTCAAGCTCTTGTGATAGTGATGACATTGATGAGAAGATGGCTCTCTTTGTCAAACAATTTGGCAAATTCATGAAGAAGAAGGGCTTTCGTGCAAGAAGGAGGAAGAACTCTTACAAGAAGAATGAGCATACCATGAGATGCTTTAGATGCCATAGCAAGGACCATCTCATTGCAAAGTGTCCTTTTGATAGTGATGATGAAGATGCTATCAAGAAGGAAAGGAAGAAGCAAAGGAAGAAGCAAGAAAAGAAAGAGAGCTCTTATAAGAAGAAGATTGATTCTCATGTTGCTACATGGGATAGTGATGACTCCTCAAGTGATGATGAGGATGACAACAAGAGCAAGAAGAAGGGACATGCTAGCATTGCCATCCAAGAGAAGGTCTCCATCTTCGACACTCCATCATGCTTCATGGCTAAGGCCGCTAAGGTATCATCCAATGATGAGAGTGATCATGATAATGCTAGTGATAGTGATAGTGATGAAGAGGAATTCACTAAAGATGAACTAATCACTATGCTAGAAGATTGCACTCAACATTTTAAAGAATCTAGAAAGGAGTGCAAGGGCTTGCTTAAGGAAAAGAAAAACCTTATGCAAGAACTTGATGAGCTTAGGGCATCTTATGAGAGTCTAAAGGTAGACCATAAGAAGCTTCAAAAGTCTCACACTAAGCTAGAAGAAGCTCATTCCTCTCTAGTTGAAAAATATGAAAACATACCAACTAATGTTGAGAAAGCTAAAACTTGCAACATAGGCATATCATGTGATATAATTGATGAAACTTTTCATAAGCCTATTATTGTTGCTTCTACTAACCCTTCATGTAGCTCATCTACATCATCCTCATCTAGTAGTGATGGTTTCACTTGTGACTCCACACTTATAGTAGAGAATGAAAATCTCAAGAAGGAGGTAAAAGAGCTCAATCACACATTAGCTAAGGCTTATGGTGGTGAGGACCGCTTGCTTATGTGCTTGGGTAGCCAAAGAGCTTCTCTCTACAAAGAGGGATTGGGCTATAACCCTAAGAAAGGCAAGGCCGCTTTTGCTCCTCACAAGACTCGTTTTGTGAAGAACAATGGTAGCTATGACAAAAGTTGCAAGCAAGTTGGTCACATAGAGCAACATTGCATGAACAAGAAATCCAATGCAAATGTATCCTCAATCAAGTTTAATTCTTTCTATATGCTTACCAAGGGTACAAATGGTGTTCATGCTAAGTTTATTGGTACACCATGGATGGGCTCAAAGAAGAAAGCCATTTGGGTACCAAAGAGCTTAGTCTCTAACCTTGGAGGACCCAAACAAGTTTGGGTACCTAAAAAGAATTGATCTTGTCTTGTAGGTCAATTACAAAGCCGGAGGAAGGCATTGGGTGCTTGATAGTGGGTGCGCTCAACATATGACCGGAGACTCTTGTATGTTCAATTCAATTGATACAAGTCAAAATGGTGGTTTTGATGCTATCACTTTTGGCAACAACAAGAAAGGCAAGGTCAAGGGGCTTGGTAAAATTGCTATCTCAAATGACATGAGCATATCAAATGTGTTGCTAGTTGAGAGCTTAGATTTCAATCTTTTGTCGGTGGCACAACTTTGTGATCTTGGCTTCAAGTGCATCTTTGGTAGTGATGATGTTGAAGTCATAAGTGTTGATGGATCAAACTTGATATTCAAAGGATTTAGACATGGTAGCTTATACTTGGTTGACTTCAATGATAGTGAGACACAATTGACATCATGCTTGCTTAGTAAATCTAGTATGGGTTGGTTATGGCATAGAAGGCTTGGTCATGTTGGAATGAAACAATTGAACAAACTTTTGAGGCATGACTTAGTTAGAGGATTGAAGGATGTCACCTTTGAGAAGGATAAACTATGTAGTGCTTGTCAAGCCGGCAAACAAGTTGGAAATACACATCCTAGTAAGAGTGAGATGAGCACATCAAATGCATTTGAGTTATTGCACATGGACTTGTTTGGGCCAACAACATACACTAGCATTGGTGGGAACAAGTATGGCTTTGTGATAGTGGATGACTACACTAGATATACTTGGGTGTTCTTTCTCTATGACAAGAGTGATGTTTTTGATCTATTCAAGTCTTTTGTCAAGAGGGTGCAAAATGAGTTTGAGACTACCATCAAGAAGATTAGAAGTGACAATGGTAGTGAGTTCAAGAACACAAGAATTGAGGAATTGTGTGATGATTTTGGTATTGGACATCAATTCTCACCAACATACACTCCTCAATCCAATGGTGTAGTTGAAAGGAAAAATAGAACCTTGATTGATATGGCTAGATCAATGCTTAGTGAATACAATGTTAGTCATTCATTTTGGAGTGAAGCTATCAATACGTCTTGCTATTGTAGCAACCGTCTCTATTGCCATGGAAAGCTTGGAAAGACACCATATGAGCTATTGAATGGAAGAAAGCCCAACATTGCATACTTTAGAGTGTTTGGTTGCAAATGCTATATTCTCAAGAAAGGCACTAGATTGAGCAAGTTTGAAAAGAAATGTGATGAAGGGTTCTTACTTGGTTATTCTACCACAAGCAAAGCATATAGAGTTTGGAATCTCACAAATGGCACCTTGGAAGAAGTTCATGATGTTGAGTTTGATGAAACCCAAGGGTCTCAAAATAAAGCTCAAAACCTTGATGATGTGAGAGGAGATCAATTGTCAAATGCAATGAAGAACATGGACATTGGTGATATAAGGCCGATGCAAGTTGATGATGATGATATTCATGTGATCAACCAAAGTGTGCAAATTGATTCAAATCAAGCAAGCTCAAGTGGTTCTCATGATGAAGTGCAAGTTCAAGGTCAAACAAGTGGAAGCAATCAACTCCCAATACTCCAACCTACTAGCATTGCAAGAGATCATCCGTTGGACCAAATCATTGGTGGAATTCAAAGTGGTGTTCAAACTAGATCAAGGCTAGCATCCTTTTATGAGCATTACTCATTTGTCTCATTAGAAGAACCAAAGAAGATAGAAGATGCATTGAAAGATTCCGATTGGGTAAATGCCATGCATGAAGAACTAAACAACTTTGCTAGAAATCAAGTTTGGGAACTTGTTGAAAGGCCAAAGAAATACAATGTGATTGGTACTAAGTGGGTCTTTAGAAACAAGCAAGATCAAGATGGCATGGTTGTGAGAAACAAAGCAAGATTAGTAGCACAAGGATACACTCAAGTTGAGGGTCTTGACTTTGGAGAGACATATGCACCGGTTGTAAGATTAGAGGCAATTAGAATCTTATTAGCATATGCTTGTGCACACAACATCAAGCTCTATCAAATGGATGTCAAGAGTGCATTTCTCAATGGCTACATCAATGAAGAAGTCTATGTTGAGCAACCTCCCGGCTTTGAAGATGACAAGAAGTCCGACCATGTTTACAAGCTAAAGAAGGCATTGTATGGTTTGAAGCAAGCACCTAGAGCATGGTATGAGAGGTTGAGAGACTTTCTCCTCTCTAAAGGGTTCAAGATGGGAAAGGTTGACACCACTCTCTTCACCAAGAAGCTTGGAAATGACTTGTTTGTGTTGCAAATCTATGTGGATGACATTATCTTTGGATCAACTAACCAAGACTTTTGTGAAGAGTTTGGAAATATGATGGCTAATGAGTTTGAGATGTCTATGATTGGAGAGCTTAGTTACTTCCTTGGACTTCAAATCAAGCAAATGAAGAATGGCACTTTTGTAAGTCAAGGCAAGTACATCAAGGACATGATCAAGAAGTTTGGATTGCAAGATGCTAAGCCAATGAGCACACCAATGGGCTCTAATGATCAATTGGGTATTGATAATAGTGGAAATATGGTAGATCAAAAGCAATACCGGTTCATGATTGGAAGTTTGCTCTATGTCACCGCTTCTAGGCCGGATGTGATGTTTAGTGTATGCAAGTGTGCAAGATATCAAGCTTCACCTAGAGAAAGTCACTTGAAAGCAACCAAGAGGATATTGAGATATCTAAAGGGCACTCATGATGTTGGATTATGGTATCCCAAGGGGTCTAATTTTGAGTTGATTGGATATTCGGACTCCGACTATGGTGGATGCAAGATTGATAGAATGAGCACAAGTGACACTTGTCAATTGCTTGGAAGGTCTCTTGTTTCATGGTCATCAAAGAAACAAAATAGTGTTGCACTATCTACCGCTGAGGCCGAATACATTAGTGCCGGTAGTTGTTGTGCACAATTGCTTTGGATGAAGGCCACTTTGAATGACTTTGGAATTAAATTCAAGAATGTGCCTTTGTTTTGTGATAATGAAAGTGCTATCAAGATGACACAAAATCCGGTTCAACATTCAAGAACCAAGCACATTGACATAAGGCATCACTTCATAAGAGACCATCAACAAAAGGGTGATATTAGTATTGAGAGCATTGGCACCGAAGATCAACTAGCCGACATCTTTACAAAGCCACTTGATGAAAAGAGATTTTACAAGTTAAAGAATGAATTAAACATACTTGACTTCTCCAACTTGAAATGAGTGTACCCCCACATTCTTATATGACATGCCTCTCCTTCAACATAGCAAGGTAAAGTTGTTTGGCATATCATTCATACTTTGCTAAGGACATGTTTAGAACATATAGACATGTTTGCATGAAAATAAGCTCATTCATGAAAATCAAATGTTTTTGATGAATATATGATACCACTATTGCTTCTATGTTTGTTTAATCTAGTGGTAGCATATGTCATGTTTGTGGGCTTGCAAACCTAGTGTTGAATCTAGTAAACGAGCTCATGATGTGTAATTCAACATGGTCAAGATAACCCTTATACTTTATGAGGTGTGAAAAAGCTTGTCCTTAGATCAAACCGAATTACATTTTCTAGGCAAGTGATCTAGATTGAACCATAATTTGGACTCCCTCATATTGATTGACTTATCTCTCACTAAATTAGCACCTTTTTGGTGATTGTTGACAAAGGGGGAGAGAAAAGTCACAAAGATAAGATAATAAGGGGGAGAGAAAAATCATAGGGGGAGAGAAAAGTCATAGGGAAGCAAGCTCATGAATTATTTGTTGCATTTGTATGTGCATTAACATGATGAAATGTTGCATTGCAAAGTTTAATTTCGATATTCATGATTGAATGGTGTATGCTAGAAATAGAACTTGAATGATGATTTGTTGAGAGTAGCTTTACAAGTGGTATCTAGACACCTTTTGCTTATAATGTTGATCTCACGGGGTACTTTAGTGTTTGTGATCTTTACAAGTGATAGATTACAAGTGGTGTCTAGCTACATCGATGCTAAGGATGGTATATAAAGGCAACTCCGATTGGTATCACGCTTCAAAGGTCCATTTTATATACCTTAGCATCAATTTGATAGTAGTAACTCTCTCAAATTTCAAATCCATACATATGTGCATAATTGAACCAAACTCATGGAAGCACATATGTAGGGGGAGCTAGTACTATCGAAATTAAAAAATGATTTCATTTCATATCTTTGTGATGGTTGTCATCAATTACCAAAAAGGGGGAGATTGAAAGCCCAAGTTTGGTTTTGGTAATTAATGACACCAAGTTGCTAATGCCATGTGTTAAGTGTTTTGAGTTAGGCATAAGCAACACATGTGATGAAGGTGTATGTGGTAAGGTGTGGTGGCCACAAGATCACAAAGAGATGGTGCATGGACATAAAATGATGATCATGATGAAGATGCACATAAAAGGAAGGACATGATGATCAAGTGGAGAAGGATCTAAGAGCTCAAGGCAAAGGTATAACCATAGGGTTTTCCTTTTGCCGGTCTAAGATGAGTAGAGAAGTGATTGACCGGGTTTAGGATACATGGCCGACTATCAAGAGGGGCAATCTCGGTTAGCTCAGAAATCAAGTGCCACTAGATCAATGTCTTGAGCATATGAATTAGGATCTAGTAAAAAGCTAACATAACGCCTTGAGAAATGATTTATGAAATGCTAACACACATGCACATGGTGGTGTACACTTGGTGGTGTTAGCACAGTTTGTGAAGGCAGTGGAGTTTAAGCGGTAGAGAGGGGTTTGGGTTCCTCTCTCCCTCCCGCCGAGCTTGCGAGGCGGGGTTCGGCGCTTTTTGGAGAAGTGAAATGCCTATTTTCTATTGCGCCGGAAGTCGGAAAAGAAACGGAGGCGAACGGAGGTCACAGAGATGACCGGACGCTGGACCAGACGCGGTCTCTGTATGACCGGACGCGTCCGGTCAGTGTTCAGCGTTTGTGCGGTTTTCAGTTTGATGATCGGACGCGCAGCGCGTCCGGTCATCCAGGGAGCTTACTGGACTCTAATCGGACGCTGGCACTGTGGCGTCCGGTCAGTTCAACAGCGCGTCCGGTTAGTTCTCCTGAGCGAATCAGAGCGCGCGACCGGCGCGTCCGGTCCCTCACGTAACCGGAGCATCCGGCCAGGCGTCCAGAAGGGTAGAGCGAAGCGGAGTAACGATCGGACGCGCGGCGCGTCCGGTCACGTGCGATCGGACGCGTCCGGTCTCAACGGGAGCATACTGGAATGCGACCGGACGCGGGCACTGTCGCGTCCGGTCAATCGGTTCAGCGCGTCCGGTCACGGCAACGGCTAGTTCTGACACGCACTGTTTCTTGCTGTCGTGTAGTGACCGGACGCGTCCGGTCACCCTGACCGGAGCGTCCGGTCAGTGCGTTTTTCGCTGCGTCGTCTGTAACGGCTAGCTGCGTACCCCTTCGCTATAAATAGAGGTTGGCCGGGGTTTGAGGGTAACTCTTGCACATTTTGAGATATAGAGACATACTTTGAGCTAGAGAACAACCCCTCCACTCATCTCTTTGCATAGTTGCACATCTTGAGTGAGATTGAGTGAGATTCAAGTGCATTGCTTGAGAGTTGCATTCTAGAGGCACTTGATCTTCGAGTTGCTGCGGATTTCTTGTTACTCTTCCGTGTTTCCCGACACGGTGACGGCTTGGAGCAGCGGAGGTGATTGAGCTCGCAATTGGAGATTGTTGGAGCCTTCACCAAGTGTTGTAAGGGGTTCTTGATCCTTCCCCGCGGGAGTTCGCAAATTGGATACTCTAGTGGAGCTCGTGGCTTGGAGGATCCCCATCTTGTGTGCGGTTGTGCGGCGCCCGCCGAGGGCTCGACTCTTGATAGTCGATTAGCTCGCGAACCGACAAGTGGGTGTATCGCCACAACGGGGAGTAGCTTGTCGGGAAGCAAGTGAACCTCGGGATAAATTCTTGTGTCATTCTCTTCCCGAGGATTTCTCTTGTATGATTGATTGATTGGTATTTCTCTTCTCTTCACGGCGGTATAATCACTCGAAGCTCTTCTCTCGTATTACTTCTCGTTTCTAGCTTATAGTTGTTGTTGTGTTTAGTGAATAGCCTTGTACTAGACTTGTGTAGGTGGCTTGCTTAATTAGTTAGAGCTAGTGCTTTTGCCTCGCCACCTTTCGTACTAACTCGTGGTTAAGTAATTCTTGTAGAAGTTTTAATTAGGCTATTCACCCCCCCCTCTAGCCTATTTGGACCTTACACACGCGCATAATCTAGTCCTAGTCAGTTACAACAGACTAATCTTATCACATAGATTCACTTTCCTAGAATCTGACTAGGTCGGTCATTCATGTCTTAGAGAGCACGCCACCTTGTCTTATGCCTTCAAGCAGACCGTGGGCCAGCCCATCTCCTTGCCAAGTAGTCAGCCCTTTGGGAAACCCTTAGATCTTGAGCCATCAACTTCCTGTACTTTGATGTGGTGTTAAACCACTTCTCATCCATGTGGATGGTGTTATTGTCAGTGTTTGATGACTAGCAACTCGTCACGGGTTACCTAGGACAATGGTTGGTGGGCTTCGACGTACACTGAACTCTGCGGTAAAAGCAAGAGATGATGATTTATAGTGGTTCAGGCCACGATGCGCGTAACACATTACGTCCAGTGCGGCATGTAGCCTTTTGCGCTGGATTGGTTTGTATGATTGTGTGTACAAGGGGGGTGCACCCTATCGCTCTTTATATAGGGCAGAGGGTAGAGGCACGAATCTAGTCCTAATCGGTTACAATAGAAGAGTCTTAGTTCTATTAGAGAAGCTAACTTTCTTGGTAAGCCGACTAGGTCGGTCCTTGATAACTTAGAGTCCACGCCACCTTGCCTCACGTCCTCCAATAGACTGTGGGCCAGCCCAGGGCCCAACTAGGTTGTCAACCCCGTAAGGAACCCCTAGACCCTGGTTCGTCAGTTATCTATTTCAATGAAGGTGCCCTTGACATCTACAATGCCTTCAGAATCTATGTGAAACATCATCACGACTCAATTTTAGCTAGGAATTCAAAGATTCGCTCCTCCCCTTACCTCTTGTAAAGAGCAAGACTAATTGGATATATAGTATTGGCATTTTAAGGGCATGTTTGGGATTGCTCTGCTCTAACTTTTGCAGCTCTGCTCCTAAACTACCTAGCCAAATAGGTCCAGCTTCAGAAACTTCGCTCTAAGAAAAAAGGTGGAGTCGAGGGCCAACTCCACGTTTTTCCTAGAGCTCCTCAAGGGGTACTCTAGAAATCAGCATTGTGTACTTTCTCGTGGAGTTTGGGGATAATTACCCACCACTGCCACCCATTACACAACTCGAGCATACGTTTTACTATTTTTTCTATTCTCTCTCCTCCCAGAGCTCATTCCCATCCCCCACGATAGAGCACGCGCGGCCAGGGAGCAGTGGCGGAGGCTGGAGGGCTAGCAGGTGCTTGCTCATCACCCTCATCTTTCCCGTGTTCAAGTCTACTCGGTACACCATATACATCCTCTTGTCAACAAGGTTGTAGTCATCACCGGGATCAGGGATCCGGCGTACCACATGATGCAGGAGGGTGAGAACCCCTGCATTATCCACTAGGTGCATAGCAATGTTTTCTGATCGTCCGATTAATCACGATTAATCGTCCTGATCGGTTCTTAACACTCAATTAGGCCCTTCAATTAGATCAGAGCGATCGGAAACCTGATCGTCCGATTAATCATCGATTAATCGTTCGATCAGGTCTATGGCTCGATCAACAACAAATAGATAGATGGGCTGCTTCAGTTACTGGGCTTTATTTATTTGGACCAAGCCCATTAGGATTTTTCTTATATACTCACCCCCACACTTTCTCTCCTTAGTCTCACTCCCACTCTAGCCGTCACCTATGCAGCTGTTGAGCTGCTAAGCTCTCTTCCCTGCTGCCTGCGTGCATCTTACTCCCTCCTCCCTCCCTCCCAATTCTAATCCGAACAGCCCATCGGTGGATCTTCCCCCTGCTGCTTGCTGCTTCCTCCTCCCCCTGCTGCTTGCTGCTTCCTCCTCCCTCCTGCTGCTTGCTGTTGGGTCGCCTATTCTCCAAGGGAGCATGAAGATGAGCTCCTCCTCTGAAGGTGAGCCATTAAATCAGCTTTGTTCTGTCATCTCTGTCATCTCCTCTCCTCTGCACTATGCTCAAATCTTGATGCTTTGTTTCTTTGGCTCTTTGCTGAACTTGCGTAGATGAAAATCGAAGGAGGCAGCATGCAGTGGAAGTCTTCATGCCTGAGCCTGATCTTGAAGGAGGTGCTGGTGGAAGCTCATCAGTTGCATCAGTTGGTGCTAGTTCTATATTCTTAGCTGCTCTAGATGTTTCATCCCTTGTAGAAAAGGCTATAGCAGCACTGCCTCCAGAACTTGCTGAGCAAGCTAAAGATCCCAAGAGGAAGGCTCAATCTCAAGATCCAGGATGGAAGTATGGGTGGTGGCCAGATCCTACGAAGAAGAAATTTATTCAGTGCATTTTCTATAAGAAGGTAGTGCCTACAGGAATTGGTCGGTTCAAGATGCACCATGCTAGGGGTTATGGGGATGCAATGAAGTGCCCCCAAACCACCTCCAATAGTCCAGCGAGAGATGGCTCTTTACTTGAAGAAGAAAATAAGGAGTGTAATTGTGGCACTTTCTGGAGATGGTGAGCAAGAACAAGAAGCAAATGAAGAGGATGAAGTTATTGAACTTGAACCAGCGGAAGTACCAAGTTCTGGGACAAGACTAAAGCAAGCACAATCACAAGCAAAGAAGAAAATAGCTCAAGCTGCCATCACTTCCTTTGTGGTTGTGGGTCATACTAAAGCAGCAACTCAAAAGAACACCAACACCAAGTCAGTTAGTGCCATGCTTCGCAGGACACCAAAAGAGGTAGTTGCAGAAAGGCATAAATCTAAGACTTCTCAGCCCACTATAGAGCACTGCATGAAGAAGAAAGATAAGGAGGCTAAACAAATTGTTAATGATCATGTTGCTGATTTCTTCTATGAAAATGGTATATCATTCAATGTCATTAATTCGAGAAGTTAGGAGATAATGCTTGAGTCCATTGGGCAGTATGGACCTGGGTACCGCTCACCAACCATGCATGACGTTAGGGAACCATTGCTTGAAAGGGCTGTCAACAGGACAGCAGAACTAAGAAAGAAGCATGAGGAGAGTTGGAAAGAACATGGCTGCACTCTCATGTCTGATGGTTGGACGGATACGAGCCACTGCCATATAATCAATTTTCTTGCCAACAGTCCAGCAGGGACCTTTTTCCTAGGTTCAGTTGAAGCTTCAAGTGAGGTAGCAAATACACAATTGCTAGCTAATTTGTTGGAGCAGTAAATTGACAAGATTGGGAAGGTATATGTGGTGCAAATTGTCACAAACAATGGAGCCAACTTTAAGGCAGCGGGAAAGATTCTAATGGAGAGGATCCCATATTTGTTTTGGACACCTTGTGCTGCCCATTGTCTGAATTTGCTGCTGCAAGACATTGGTGAGATAAAGGAATTCAACACCGCCATCAATTGGGGCAAGAAAAAGTGCAGATGTTTGTACAAGCATGGGAGGATGCTTGATCTAATGAGACAGAAGATAGGCGAAGAGCTTGTGAGACCAGCTGTGACTCGATTTGCTACTTCTTACCTAACATTGGCAAGTATGTACAAGCACAAGAATGGCTTGAGAGCTTTAGTTGTTAGTGAAAAATGGCATGCTAACAGTCTGTCGAACACTAGTGAAGGAAAACAAGTTGAGGATATTATCATTTCCAAGCCTTTTTGGAATAGAGTGGAGTGTTGCTTGAGAGCTTCACAGCCCCTTCTCGTCGCTCTAAGGAGTGCAGATGGGGATGAGACACCTGCAACTCCTGAGATCATGGCAGCCATAGATCATACGAAGACCACCATCAAAGAATCTTTAAAAGCTAAACCTGACTTGCTTAAAGAAGTAATAAAGCGCTATGATATTAGGTGGGAAAACCAAATGCAACAAAAGTTGTATGGGGAAGCCCTATTCTTGAATCCAGGCAAGTTCTTTGCCATAAGGGAGAAAGACAAGAGACGAGCTGGAAAGCTAAGGATCATGTTCAATGAAATTATATACAAAATGGTGGCGGATGACAATGAACAATCCAAGATTTCTCTTCAAGCTGATGATTATGAACAATCTGAGGGTGAAGGCTTCTCAATGCCATTAGCAATAAGGGACAGAGACAAAAAGAAGCCTAGTAAGTTTTGGATATTTTTAAACCTTCAATCCTTCTTAATATTTGTTTTGCTATGATCTGATTATTAGGTAATTGTGTTTCAGTTCGCTGGTGGAATTCCTATGGTGGGCACTCATTTGAGCTCCAAAGTCTAGCAAAAGAAAATTAGTAGCCTGTGCTGCTCCGCATCAGGTTGTGAGCGTAATTTGAGTGTTTTTTCCCATGTAAGTACCACTGCTAGTTCAAAGTAAAATCAATTATGTATTTATGATATTGCTTGCAAACCAATGTGTTGTTCATTATTTTTTTATATAGTTCCACACCAAAAGAGAAACAGATTAGAGCACAAGACGTTAAATAAATTGGTCTATGTCAGTTATAACAAAAAGATGTCAAACGGGTTTCAAAAAAATCAGAGAGCTTGGTTGCAAAGGGCAGAAGAGCAACCCTCTCATGCTAGATGAATTTCAGTGAGATAATGAATGGGTGGATGAGAATTGTGAGGAAACGACTTGGGCTGCTATTGATGAAGCCATTGGTGTATCTGAGAATCTACAGGGCCGCAACTTGCGTAGGGCTGTTGCTGCTCGTGCAACAGCCTCTGTCAACCAGATGTATACCAGGAAGCGTCCAAGGACTGTTGCAGCTGGAGCCGCAACTCCAGATATCATTGATGATGAAAACAATGACCATGAAGCACAAGTTCAGCCAGATGCATCTAATGCTGAAGTTGGAATGGAGGTGGATGGAGACTCGGGTGGAGATGGAGGAGACTTCAATTTGGACGATGATTTGCTTATTTAGAATTAGATGGCTGCTGAATGCTTGAATGGCAGCTAATGTTATCTTAAAAACTCTTAATGTTGTTTAATTATTTAGTTTGTAGTATGTACTCAGTACTCATACTATATTAAGTCAGCTGTGGACTATGCTAGTTTTCTTAATTTCTAATTTTCTGGATGTGGATTGATTATGTGCTGCTCAGCTGCTGTAATGCTCTCAGTTTGTCATGCTATTGTTTTACATCTACTTACTCAAGTTATCTATTATTTCTGCAGAAAATCAGCAAACATATGGAGGCTGGGACATCAATATGGAGTCCGATCTCACAGGTAAATAACCAACTAACTAAAAATATGGTCTTGATGCTCGATGTCTACTATAAAAATATATAGTATATGGTATATTTGACGGCTTTGTAACTCGTCGTCTCTTCACACCTAGCGACACAGACGAAAGGTGGTCTTAGGTCATGGAGTGCTTTCATGTCCGTTCCTAATCCTAAACAGTGATTACTGCTACGATTATATAGAGTAAAAAAGAAACCAGTACTGTATTTTTTTTCCTGGCCGTACATCAGTAACCATTTGAGCATAATACCAAGAACAAGGACCCTGCTATGGTATATCCAAATAACTGTGAATCGTCGATCTGAGTAGCAATCGTCACATATTACCTCCTAAGAGGTAATAGGATATATAAGGAAAATATCTTTGTATTATATATCTAATATGCATGCATGATCTAACTTTCCTAACATGATCTCAAGTTTTTAATAACATGGACATGGACACACACATGTATAGTAGTGGGACACAGAGTTCACACATGTGCAGCCGTACGTATTTTATTTTATTGTATATATAACACAACGATTTATAATATGTGACCCAACATGATTTTGTAAAATTTATATGATTTGTTGGAACATGACGAATGGACGGGAAATTTAAATTCGTTTCATTTTCAACATGAAAAAAATAAAGCTTATTCAATTCATAGTGTGATTGTATTGTAACATTTTTTTTGTTGTAACGTGGCCATGACCAATTATTAAGAAACATAAAATAGCATGTCTTGGAAAGTTGAATTTTTTCCTGCAAAACTATCTTGCACAATGGTCTTCCTTGAAGTTGTAGCCGTTCATTGCAACCAAAAGGAAACAAATTGCATGTACACATGCAGATAAAAGGAAGCAATATGTTATTTATTTATTTATTTATTTTCTTTTTACTAATTATTTTATATTTTATTTCTCCTAGTATTCAAGGGCTTAGATTTATTTGAACTATTACCTCTCGCCCAAACAAACCATACGCCAACAACATACTGTGTATATATATTCACTTCAGAGTTCAGAGTGAGTGCAATCCTGTCGTACATACATGTACTGTAAATTCAATTCAATACTGAAGAAACCAACACAACAATGCAATGCTTACTCTACCATGACACCAAATCTATGTCTCACTTCAAAAATTGAAGTGAAAGCTACCACAAGAAAAAAGATCATGGAGATCGTTTCAGTCCAGGCCGAATCACAACCCCCTCCTTGTCCAGATTTACATCCCAGAGGAACCAGCATTTGTATGTATCCATCATCATCACCGTTCATCAGGCATTCGATCTCTACTTGCACCATCCAAAGCACGAGAATTTCTGCAACCAAAACCCAGATGCAAAGCTCGAATGAGATGACAGAACAAGCTAGTTTAGTTGTGTTGTCTGCGCATGGCTGCGCGCCGCTCACCGATGAGACGTAGCCGTCGTCGTGGTGCTGCTTGGCGCCGTTGCCACGCGCGCCGTCCTTGCCGTACGCCGCCGGCTTCCCCGCCTGGGTCTGCTTCTCCTCCCTCACCTTGTTGAAGATGTGCGTGTAGCCGTCCGCCGACGCCGGGTTGGAGTCCCAGTCGCCGAACTTGGGCACCGCCGAGCCCCTCGTCGGCTGCATTGCATCGCATCCATCGTTAAATCAATCATCAGCTCGTCCGGCATTGGCATGGCAGGGCGGCGCGGTGTGAAATTAACAAGGCAGAGCTAGCCAGCCTCACTCACCGTCTCGTTGCCGCGCGAGCCGCCCTTGGCGCGGGACCGGTCGACGGAGTTGGCCACGAGGCCGTACCCGGCACTCTCGGAGCTGTACGGGTGCACGGGGGACTGTTCGACGCTGTACCCGCCGCCGCCACCGACGGCCCGCCCGCCGCCTCTTCCGCCGTGGCGGTGGTGGTACGGCGACCCGGCGTAGGGGTTGGGCGACACCGGCGCCGGCGCCGGCGGCGCGTCGCTGGGCCGGCGCTCGTGCCGCGGAGGCGTCGGCGCCGGCACCTCGGAGCGGTTCGGCGACGGCGCGGCCATGGAGAAGGCCTCCGGGTTCTCGGCGGGGTCGTTGGGGTTGATCATCTTGCCGCCGGCGCCCTTGCCCTTGCGCGCGTTCTCGAAGTAGAGCGTGTACGGCACGTTGCCGTCGTTGTCCCAGTTGCCGAACTTGGGCACGTGCGCGTTCTTCTGCTGCTGCAGTCCCACAAGAATCAGCCGCCATTTTTTCTTTCCAACAATTGCAAAGACAACACTTGTAGAACAATACCAATGCTACTTCAAATTTGGACTTTTCTTTCAAAAAACAATGTAAATTTTGGATTTTTCTTTCAAAAAACAGTGGAAAATACCAAGAGTCAATGCCTTCTGTTTTCAGTTTTCTTCTAGAGCAGTCAGCCATAAGAATTGCAAGACCAGTTGCAATGGCAGAACGTGGACATCAATTCAAGTTGACATGGGGCGTGGTCGACCAAAGGAAACAGGAGGAACTCGTACGCCATGACTTGCGGCCGTTGACTCAGTGCATGGACTCAGGGGCGGAGAAACCCTAGGGGCGTAGTGGGGCGGCCGCGCCCAGCTACCGGTGTGCTCGCCATGGACCCCAGACCCCCTCTCCTTCCTTAGCTCCGACTTCCGAGAGACATTGAGAGTTTCGCTTCTGCGGTCGTGATATGGACAAGCGAGTCAGCGAGCGGCAATAGGAGGCAGAAGAAGCAAGATGACCGACAGTTTGGGCAACTGGGCCAATTTTTCTCTGTTTGTTCAGCCCAGCAGCAGGTTAGTGAAGGCCCAACAATGCCCAGTGGAAAGTGCAGTCCCCAACCCCAATCGGTGAGCTCTAGAACCCGATTCCCCATCGAGCATACGGCCAGCCGCCAGCCCCCGCCCCGCGCCCTCGCCGCACCAAAAGCCACCGCCAGCAGCCGAGTGTGGAGTCGCCCGAGTCGGCGCCAGTCCTCAGTCCGTAGCCCCCGCCCGCCCGCCGCCCCGCGACCGCGTGTAGCGTGCAGGAGCCGCCCGGCGGTGCGGCTTGTCAGTGGCCGTCCGAAGCGGAGTTGCGAGAATGAGTGGCCTACAGCTTACCGGCGAGTTGCGATGGGGGGAGGAGGAGGAGATGAGGAGCTGTGTGAGGTCCCTGAACTCGAGTCACCATAATTTGTGTGATTTGCATTTTTTTGCCATAATTTGTGTGATCATACTATACGAATACAGTGTGATTTGGGTCTAGTCGTTTTGCTCCGTTTTTAAGTAAAAACTTGCCCCAGCTATAATTATTTTCTGGCTCCGTCACTGCATGGACTAGTCAATTGAACAGATGTGGTAACATAAATAATCAAACGGGGAAATTAATCACATGCTTCTGCATCGCCACCTTTTCAAATTAAGGACAAAAGGGACACGCTAGTGCAATGGTTGGTTGGTGCTTCAGGTTTGACAATCTGCAAAGCTTCTCAGGGCAGACTGACAGCGAAGGTCTGCCTGCCTGACGACGCCTGGTGTTTGCCTCAGTCTCCCAAATGGAAGAGAAAATTCAGGTCAAGAGTATGTGCATCTTACGTGTGTACATCTATCTACTCTCTGCTTCTGAAAACATAATGCAAGGTTTTTACCTGACGCGGTCTATAGTACTACTACACTTGGACCAATTAATCTCATACAGTATCCCTTAAGTAAATTCATACGGTATCTTATAAAGTTATAATGTCCACTGCCATGAACGAAATTGACAGCACATGAAGGTGCCTTCAATCTCATACAGCATATGAAGCTGCTCTAGGAGTTGTACCAAACGGCACCTAAGTGCAAATTTTTAGATTAGGTGAATCTAGGGTGCGTGCACGCCTTACACCATGAGTTTGTTTTGAATTATGGTGGGTGTATTCCAATCCTCATTCATACGGCTCTCATTTAAAAAAAAAACTGGGAGTCGTATTCCAATCAGTTAACCTAGCACTAGCAGCATCTCTAGCTTTGTGCATCTGTCATTTATGAGAGATTGAAGACTATCAGGGCGATGGATTGTGACCGAAAGATACTTCGCAAGTTTGAGGGACTGACTCTTCACCAGTTGTGGATCTCTACACGCCAAGATATTCAACAGCTCACACAAGAAATGGGCTTTAATCCGATTGCTCTTGCTGTAATCCGATTGCTTCAAAGAAGGTTGGTTTGGCTTAGGAAACAGTCCCAACTAACTCTAGGTGCCAGGAGCCCAGGAGAAGAGTAATCGCAGGATAATCTTGTTCCTTGACAAAATTCAGATTCAGATATCGCATCCTGCCGGAAATCATCATACGGAGACGTACGAACTGAGCCCCTTTCAAGAGAACCATGGACACCCAGTTCTTGGTGGTGAAAGAGTCTGTTCTTTTGTGCAAAACAGGAGTACAAGATGCAAAGTAGATCGCGCTACAAATTCTAACCGAAAGCAGCTGTGGCTTACAAGGCACAACCGAAAGAAACTAAACCAACCGCGAAAAGCATCGAAAGCTGCTGTTGCCATGGAAGGCGAGCGAGGAGGAGAGGAACTTACAGCCATGGCGGCGTTTCCGGCGCAGTGCGATGAGACGAGAAGAGGGATCAGACTCGGTCGGGGTTGCCTTGTCGTCTGTGGCTCCAACGGCTGCCGGCCTGCAGGGAGAGGGAGGGGATGGATGGATTTATGCGGCTGTCTGTGCGTTCGTTCCGACGACTGGCCACTGCTGCCGCTTGGCTATTAGCTTTGCTGATCGATCCTGAAGGCCGGCCGGCAGGCAGGACTATAACGCCAAGAAAATGACGCGGAGAGAGGCCGGTTGCGTTGCATTCTTATATGCAAGGCGCCACGAGGCCGGCCTCTCTTTTCTGGTGGTACTTCTTCTTACCAATCAATCACATGCTACTCTCTGTCGAAGAAAAAAATCCTAAATTCCAAATAAGTTAATTTATTTTAAATTTAATTAAGTTTATTAAAAAATAGTACCAACATTTTATGTTTCTAGATAGTGTGACTACAAAATATTTTATAATAATAATCTTATACAACCATAGACGTCAGTATCTAAAATTGTTTGTCTCGTAAAAACCAAAATTACATTCCTTTGAGTGGAGAGGATAGATTCTTTCGTCCTTGGAATCCATGTGGCTTTTTTGTTGTTGTTGTTGTTGTTGTTTCTTTTTGGGTAACTCTGCTTGTCATTTCAGACATACCAAACAGCCTCAGCTTTGTTAGGAATTATTAGGATCGGAGCAGATATACCCCGTGAAAATTGACAACCACACACAATTTTGACCGAAAGAATCCTCAAAGATTACTATTTTTGCAAAAGAAAAACTATTGAAAACACAACCCTTTTAAAAAGAAGAAGATGGATGATTTTTGGGGGTACAAAACGAAAAAGCCAAGTCAAACGGGACCGTTGACGACGACGATTGACGAGCTCCCCCAGTGCGGCAGTCCACCACACCGGATCATAAATAAACAAACACTTAAAACAAACGTTGGCGTCCATCTTTGACCGCTCCCTGCTGGCGTTGCAATTTGCAGCTGCAGTTGCACAGCAAACAGCAACGACCCAATGAGATCCGAGCTCGTTAGCTGGATGCTTCCAGCTGCCCAAACAATCCTTTAATCTGTAGCGGCAGTAGGTGATTTGTTATGCTGCTTTGTGCTTTATACCATGATAGTATAATACGTATGAAGATACCAGAGTTGTGTTTCCTTTTTGGCTTTGGTCCTCGTGGGTCACTCTCGAGTCTGGGCGTACGCACGCGCTCACCTCAGCACGGCAAGCACCTGCTACCGACTGCCGTCGAGGCAGCTTCTTGTCGGTTGCTTTCTCGGTTCTCAGGTCGGCGTCAGGTTATGCTCTCGCTCGCGAGTCCGCGATGGTTTGGTGGGGAAACGCGGTCCGGGTCCGGGTCCGGGTCCGGGGCCGGGTCGTCGTCCAGGGGCGGCCACGTACGGGGTTCCCCATCGGTAGTACCACGGTACGCGGTTGGGACCTGGGAGCGCTGGTCTCCTCTTCGGCTGGGCGTGCGAGAGCACACGAGGGTTGAGAGCGCAACACAAGGGGCGACGAGCGCGGGCGGGAAGCCATGTCCGGTAGCGCGGGAGCAGTCGTCGTCCCGGTGACTCGGTTCCTACGTGTTGAAATAACGACCGCGCCCTACAGTTGCAGTTGCAGCAGCCAACACCTCAACAACAACCATGATAATAAAAAGTCGACGGGAAAATCTAGTTTGCTTATTTGCAGTTTTATTTGCTCCCCTGTCACTTCTCCCCTCACGTTGCTCAACGAAAAAAAAAACCAGTAACACGCTTGGCATGTTGGCAATAATTGGCATGCCTCTACATCTATATACCAACACGAGCATCCACCTCCATGGCTCCATGAAGAGTTGTCTGACTTTCACATAGGTGTCATGGCAGCTAAATCCTTGTCGTCTTAAGTAATATTGGTGCTTGCACTGTTATTACTGTTTTTGTGCTAATATAAAACACAATTTTAACTGCGTAAAAGGTTTGCATTTTTCTTGATTCACACTCATATCTGATATATATAAGAAAAACAAAGGTTAGTACAGTATAGAAGATGAACAACATGAAACAAAACGATCTTAAAAAATAAAGACTTTATCAAAGATCAATCAAATTGGTCCTCTAACACCTGCAAGGAAGAGAAAAGGTATTTTATATTTTGCGCATGGACAAAGTCACAAAGCCGTCAAATTTCCAATGGATCACGTTCATGCCTAATCCATGGGCCTCATGTGTTCCAAACTTCCAATGTCCGGGCCTAGAAATCTAGTATTGGGCTGATTCTGCTCAAGCACAGGCCCCAAATCGGGCCGATACGTAGCAAAGTTTGGAAAAAAAAAACACCTCCAAGTTCCCCATATTACCGTTCCAGCCCTCTGCACGACTCCAGCGGCCAGCGCTCCCTTCCCCACCTCCTCGTGTTCCTCCCTCCTCCCCTTCTCGTCGACGAAACCCTACGCGCACGCGCTCCCAAGCCCTCGCCGCCGACGCTGCGGTCGCGATGTACGCCGACAGGACCTCGGGGCGGAAGCGCTCTGTAATGGACCGCCTCGGGTCGGGCGGCGCCTCGCGCTCGCGGTCTGATGGCGCAAAAAGGTACGCCCTCGAGCTCGCCCGGTTCAAAATCGTTGCCCGCTTCGCCATTCCCGTGCTTGTTGGCGCTACGTGGTCGCGACTTCTGGGCAGGATCGATAACCAGAGAGTGTTGGCTGCGGAAATGTTGTTTATGGACTTCGAATCGAATGGTTCGTGTTGCTGGTACTTTTAAGGCTTGCTTGCAAAAGCTGAAAAGCTTATTACCTTCGTCCTTCGCCAGTTGTGTTGTTTGTATACGGGATCCAGTCGGTAGTTAGTGTATTTGCAATGCTTGTGGTTGATTGTGTGAATCGGCAGATATATAGATGCTTGTGGTGCTGTTGCTGCTGCTACAAATGTGATCTAGTCATTGCTTCGAATTACATTGCATTCTTTCTTAATTCGTGTAGAACTAATGGGCAGACCAGCAAAGTGTGTGGATGCACATTTTTGTTCCAGTTTTTTATAGTTCATGGGTTTGCCCACTTTCCACTTATACAAATGGAAATACACTGGGTTTGCTTGAGGTGAAACCATGTTTCCTACTCCTGTTGTTGCTCATCACCTACCCATTGGTGTGCATTTGTATTCTAGGCCTGTTTGGATCGGCTAAGGCTAATTGTTAGCCAGAGCTAGAAAATAGCTAGCTAAAAATTAGCCTACTAACTATTAGCCTGTTAATGTTGGGATCCCCAGCTAATAGGTGCATACATCCTAGCAATGAACTGTTAGCCCTTGTTATACAGTTGTGTTTGGCTAATTGACTAACAACTAGCCAAGAGCTTCGCTAAAAATTAGCCCACCCATTAGTCCTGTTTGGATGGGCTAGAGCTATTTTTTAGCTGCTAGTTGTTAGGCCATGGGATCCAGACAGGCTCTTATACACCGACCACATCTTCTTATTGCAGCCTTAACCATGCAATGCTTTGAATGGCTGTTGTGTTTTCACTTCCTGAGAATTACAAATTGTTGATGTGATCAGTTAGTTCAGATATCCCATGTGATTCAGAAGGAGAATAATCTTATTGTTATTGTTTATATATCTCTGCCGGGGTTTTGCAGGTTTCGCCGGGATGATGGGACGTGGAGACGTGAGCTTTATAAGGCTTCTAGAGGAACTCAAACTTCATGTAAGGGCCATTGTTTGAATAATTCTGAACATGCCTTTATTCCTGCTTTCCTTCTCATAATTTACCATTAGCTTGTTGCTTCTACCGTGTATGTTTTAGCTGAACCTACTTCCAGAAATCTACAATCAAACCAAAAATCTCAAGTGCAGCAAAGGATTGAGGTTGTGAAGAAATTACCAGTTTCAGATCTTCGTGAAAAGTTATCTGGTGTCCCGAGTCAGCGCCCTCAACTTAGCAGTACTGTTCAGGTGCCAAAACCTGTAAAAGAGGTTATTAAGAGTGACAAACCTGTTCAAAAGAGAGACCCCCCTCCAACTGCTGCCCCAATTGTCATTAAGAAAGTCAGTGCACCTGCACCCGAACCAGCACCATCTGCACTACCAAAGCAATCCCAGGACAAGGTGAGATGGTTGAGGATCTATGTTGTGTTTTCTTACAGGATTGTATCCTGATCAGTTATTGCAGTTCCACTATTTGTTCTTCTGGAATGGGAAACATCATACCATCATCTTTTCTTATTTTCCATTTGCTGTGGCGCTGTCCTGTGAATATAATGGACTACATGACCATTTGATGTCGGAGTCCCTTTGATGTTTTTACAACTTTGGTTTTGAATTCTGATCTAGTAAATGATTAATCTTCTAGCTCTTTAGCATGTTCGAGTTCCAAATGAAATTCTGATCTAGTGCATGATTAATCTTCTAGCTCTTTAGCATGTTTGAATTCCAAAGTTTCATTTGCCTAGTCCCTTACTGGCACTTCTGTGTATAAATTCTTGTATGAAATTTTATCTTCATTAACACTCATTTCAATGCTGTAATAATTTGTTTCTTTGATATGTGCAGGTTGATGCTTCGCTTGACAGTTTACTGAAGTCTCTTGATCTAGAGAAGTATTTGATAAATTTCCAGGCTGAAGAGGCACGTTTGATATATGTGGCAATTTCATATCGTGGGTGTGACTAGTGACCCTAAATATTGTTAATGGATATTGATCTTTCAGGTTGATATGAAAGCACTGGTTTACATGAATGAAGAAGATATGAAGTCTTTAGGAATTCCAATGGTACTGCAAGGACTTTGTGTTTTTCTTACTTTGCCTTTTTCTTTCCTCAACTAGGTTAGCATGCTTATCCTCTGCTTAAATAGGAGACCTCTCTGGGTTGAAGCAATATGTATATATTTAAGGTGGTAGAATTTGATAATTTTATTAATTCCCTGCTTATAGATTGACAGAGCCATCATAAAAGTGAAACTGTAGCAATTGAGTTACTAACTTATGAGTTATGAACTATGCTAATGACTTCTTTTTGTTTTTAAACTATTTTGAATGAGTCGCACCCATGGTGTAGCCTTTGTTATCTGCTTTCTACTTGTTGCAGTCTGACCACCATTTATCCATACTTTTAGTCCCAGTTTGTCTAATGAGAAGTAACTTTGATTGGTAAACTGAAATAGAATGGCCTGATTAGTTGGTGCTGTGTGTTTTCTCTGTGGTTATCATAAATTTAAACCAGATGCTCTAAAGAGTAAAAACCTATTCCTCCGGTCGAAATTATAGTTCACTTTGGCTTTGGGCTAAGTCAAACTTCTCTAACTTTGATCAAGTTTCTTTGAAAAATATATTATTATCTACAAGTTCAAAATTAATGCACCATGATAATATATTTCATGAAGAATTGAGTGAAACTAATTTGATGTTGTAGATATTTGTGCATTTTTCTAAAATGTTAGTCAAAGTTAGTGAAGTTTGACTTAGAACAAAACCAAAGTGAACTATAATTTGGAATGGAAGTAGGTATTAAAGGTATGTTCAGTCAGTGTTTCAGCTAGCCCCACATGCATAGTACATCGAGCTATTGCCATGTTAATGGAAATACTGATTTGTCTTTTTGATATGCATTCCATGTTTTTCTCTCCATTTTCTACTACTGAATGTACAACTGAAAAATGGCAGCAATGCCTGATCGGCTGTGCTATTTGGGCTGCTAAACAGTAGCAGCAGCAGTGGGACGAATGCAGTGGGGCTGCTGCAGCTGCAGCCGAAGTAGCTCAAGCAAATCATTTGATTTCAATCTACTTCGGTTTATTGTGGATATTCATTCATTTGCTTCGTGTTTACAGGGTCCCAGGAAAAAGATACTATCAGCATTGGCTCACAGAAAGAGGAAGTCTTCGAAGTCATTGCCTACCAGTACCAGTTGATCCATCTTTAAGCTTGTGTGGTAGCTAGACAATTTGTTGATCTTGGGTATGGGCAAGTGCATCATCGAGACTTGCAGGGTTAACTCCACTGACGAGCAAGATTCCTATCCATCAAGGCTGAGGCGGTGTATAAATAGAGAACTCCGTGATGTTGGTAGCGCTTGAAGGCAACTAACTGGTTGTTTATGTACCTATTCTGTGTTTTCCGGAATATTTGGTGATCATTGGGTTAATGCCTGATGATGCCTTGGGGATTGTTTCCCCTAACTATGCGTTGCCCTGCCCTTCTCTTGCGACTGCCCTTCGAGGCCGCAGCTGGCGGTGGCTTTCTTCGCTGCCTGTTCGTCGTAAGGCGCTACGCTACGCAGCCGGCAGCCTCGTGTCGTGTCCCGCTACTTCACAGATGTGCTCGTCCGCTCGAGAACCGGCATTTGCTCGACGCGTAACTCGGCACCTCGAGGAATGCAGCGGGTCCATCGCGGCGGACCGGTCGTCTTCCTGTGCGGTGCGGCTGTGCCTCTCCCTGTCAGGCAAGAGTCTACCCTGTCACATCGAATCTCATAATATTAATTAGAAGTAATACTAATTAGGAGTATTAAATATAGGCTAATTATAAAACTAATTACACAATATTATGGTGCTACAGTAAAATATTTATTAATTGTGAATTAATTAAGTTTAATAGATTCGTCTCGCTAATTAGTCTACTCCTGTGTAATTAGTTTTATAATTAATTTATGTTTAGTTCACCTAGTTAGTCTCCGAACTTTAGCCAATGGATCTCTCACGTGCGTGTGGGCATGTGCGACGGTGCGAGGGTGTTTCGTTCCGCTGCGGCTCGAGTCGGACTCGTCGGACGCCGACGCGCAGCACGGGCAGATCCGCACCGTGTATATCTTGTGGGCCGCCTCCTTTGACACCCGCAGGTCGCAGCCCCGCACCGCCTTCCTTTCACCGTCCCATCCCCGTTCCCGTGCAGCACAAGCACAACCCTGCCGCGCGCCCAACCCCGTGCCGCGCGCGCGACTATGGCGGCGGCGACCGGCGCAGGCGCGGTGAGCGAGGGGATGCGTCGGCTCACGCAGCTCTCGCTCGTCTCCAAGGTCTGCTCGGAGCTGGAGTCCCACCTCGGCGTCGCCGACCGTGTCCTCGCCGAGTTCGTCGTCGACCTCGGCCGCGCCTCCGCCTCCGCCGCCGCCTTCGCCGCCGCGCTCAGGGACCACGGCGCCGAGCTGCCGGACTACCTCGTCCGCTCCCTCCACGCCGTCATCGCCGCCATCCCCGACAACGCCCCCGCTGTCCCCACCTCCCGTGGTGCCCACGGTACTGGGGCGCGCGTGGACAGGGCGGCGGGGGAGGACGAGGACCACGAGCCGGAGCTGCACCAGGTGCGCCGGGGGAGGGTCACGCGGGTGGCCGACGCCGGGTGCTTTGTTCGCCTCGGCGGCGGCCGCGAGGGGCTCGTGCACGTCTCCCAGATGCCCGGCCGCCGCCGCGCTGGCGCCACCGTCACGCGCGGCCAAGAGGTGTTCGTTAGGGTCGTCTCGGTGGACGGCGCCAAGCTGGGGCTGTCGATGCGAGACGTCGATCAGGATACCGGGAGGGATCTCCTGCCGACGCGTCGAAACCCTGGGGAGGAGGACGCGCCGAGGGCAAATCCGGCAGCTGGTCGCGCTGGAGCCGCCGGGAGGAGGAAGGGGGTTTCTGGGATTTTCGTTCCCGATGAGGACGAGGACAAGGCTGGTCCTCCGCCACGCAGGCCAACTAGGCGGATGACCTCGCCGGAGAGGTGGGAGGTGAAGCAGCTGATTGCGTCGGGGGTGTTGGATGCCAAGGACTACCCGGTGTTGGATGAGGACGAGGAGGGGATGTTTTACCAGGAGGAAGAAGTGGAGGAGCTTGAGATTGAACTCAATGAGGATGAGCCGGCGTTCTTGCGGGGAAAGGGGCGATCCTCGGCTGACATGTCTCCAGTGAGGATTTCAAAGAATCCTGAGGGGTCAATGAGCCGGGCGGCAGCACTGCAGTCTGCACTTATTAAGGAGAGGCGTGATATTCGCACCCAGGAGCAAAGAGGAATGGTTGATGCAATCCCCAAGGACCTTAACCGGTCATGGGAGGATCCCATGTCAAGTGGTGGAAGGTATCTGATGCAGGAGCTGGTGGGCACTGGACTATCAGCACAGAGTGTGCCAGAATGGAAGGTGACATATGGGAAGGCCGGAACATATGGGAAGAAGTCGAGGCTTTCGATTCAGGAGCAGAGACAAAGCCTTCCAATATTCAGGCTGAAAAAGGAGCTGATCAATGCTGTTAATGACAACCAAGTTTTGGTGGTTATCGGTGAGACTGGCTCAGGGAAAACAACCCAGGTTACGCAATACCTTGCCGAGGCAGGGTATACTACAAAGGGAAAGATTGCATGTACACAACCTCGCAGGGTTGCTGCAGAGTCAATTGCAAAGCGAGTAGCAGAGGAGGTTGGCTGTCGAGTGGGTGAGGAAGTTGGTTATTCTATACGCTTTGATGACTGCACAGGACCTGAAACTGTCATCAAGTACATGACAGACGGCATGCTCCTACGAGAGATTTTGGTGGATAGAGACCTGTCTTCTTATTCAGTGGTCATGCTTGATGAGGCACATGAGAGAACCATCTACACTGACATTCTCTTCAGCTTGCTAAAGCAGTTAATTAAGCGGAGAAGTGATCTCAAGTTAATAGTCACTTCAGCCACTCTTGATGCGGAGAAGTTCTCTGGTTATTTTTTTGATTGCAATATTTTCACGATTCCTGGAAGAACGTTTCCAGTTGAGATACTACATACAAAACAGCCAGAGAGTGACTACATGGATGCTGCACTGATCACGGTATTGCAGATCCATCTGACTGAACCCGAAGGAGATATCCTATTGTTCCTGACTGGCCAGGAAGAGATCGATCATGCTTGCGAGCGTCTCCATGAGAGGATGAAGGCATTCGGTGGGGACATACCAGAGCTGATAATTTGTCCTGTGTACAGTGCTCTTCCTACTGAGGTTCAGTCAAAGATATTCGAAACGGCTCCTCCTGGTAAGAGGAAGGTGGTTGTGGCCACCAACATAGCGGAAGCATCTATTACCATAGATGGGATTTACTATGTTGTTGACCCAGGCTTTGCAAAGCTAAATGTCTATAACCCAAAACTGGGGCTGGATTCACTGGTTATCACCCCGATCTCTCAGGCATCAGCTAAGCAAAGAGCAGGGCGTGCTGGACGTACAGGTCCAGGTAAATGTTACCGTCTATACACTGAGAGTGCCTATCGCAATGAAATGCCACCAACAACGACTCCAGAAATCCAGAGGGCTAACTTGGGGTCGACAGTTCTTAATATGAAGGCAATGGGAATAAATGACCTTTTGTCATTTGACTTCATGGACCCTCCAGCATCTCAAGCACTCATATCGGCCATGGAACAACTGTACAGTCTTGGTGCCTTAGACGAAGAGGGTCTTCTTACCAGGCTAGGGAGAAAGATGGCCGAATTTCCACAAGAACCACCTCTTTCTAAGATGCTCCTTGCTAGTGTAGACCTTGGATGCAGTGATGAAATACTGACAATCATTGCAATGATTCAAACTGGGAACATATTCTATCGACCAAGGGAGAAGCAGGCACAAGCAGATCGGAAGAGATCGAATTTTTTCCAGCCAGAAGGTGATCATCTCACCCTGCTCACTGTGTATGAGGCATGGAAGGCAAAGGGTTTTTCAGGACCATGGTGCGTTGAGAATTTCATTCAAGTAAACTCACTAAGGAGGGCACAGGACGTGCGGAAACAGCTTCTTGAGATTATGGACAAGTTCAAACTCAACGTCATCTCTGCCGGGAACAATTCCACCAAGATAGGGAAAGCCCTTGCTGCTGGATTCTTCTTCCACGCTGCAAGGAAGGACCCCAGTGGAGGGTACCGGACCCTCGCTGATCATCAGCAGGTTTATATCCACCCGAGCAGCGCTCTCTTTCACCGGCAGCCACAGTGGGTGATCTACCATGAAATTGTTATGACCACGAAAGAGTATATGAGGGAGGTCACGGCGGTGGACCCAAAATGGCTAGTAGAGTTGGCACCAAGGTTCTATAAGTCGGTGGACCCAATGAAGATCAGTAAGCGAAAGCGCCAAGAAAGGATCGAGCCTCTGTATGATAGATACAATGAGCCCAACTCGTGGCGTCTGAGCAAGCGCCGCTGGTGATTTTTCATCATTTCTTGCAGATCTTTGATGTAATGCTAGTATGCTACTGTAGTGTATATATTAAGGTGCTCTTTTAATGCATACGCTCGGATGGTTGCAATGCTTGATACATGTATAGTTTTCTCTTCTTAAAGTTGTAAGGCTTATAAGGAGTACCTTTTCCCCCTTTGAACAGGATGCCAAATGATGACAGGTTTATCACAGTGATTTGCTTGTTTTCTGCTGCTGCTGGTTTGATTGAAACTGATTGAGTGTTTATTACAGTGCGGTTGCACATTAATCTGGGTATCCTTATATTATATGTAGCAAAAACTATCATATTAGAGAAGATACCCCTTATGACTGGATCAGTGAAGATATACAACAAGTTGAAAGATGGACCAATGAGGTACTGATTTCAGATCTGGTGTTGTCCTTGTATTAGCGTTTTGCTGTTTGAGCTTAGCTTTGTAGGAACCTTCTGTTTTGATGCGTTCCAATATGTGTTTCCTTTGGCTGGATTGTTGAACTGTTCTTCAACAATAAAATGCTAGTTTCATGATTATTGGTGTCAGAATCTGAAGGTTATGTTTTTGTCTTACATCTTCATCATTTTTTAATTGCCAGGCTCCAACACCATTGTGTTTTATGCTCAGTTAGATTAGATGCTGCTGTTGCTGGAGCTGTGAACTGATGCTTTATTTTCCGTCTTGTGTGTGCATTGTCCGATGCTCGTGTTCCTGATAGTGTCTGCATTTTGGATGGCTGGTTCCAGATTGCAGAAGCTCCTCACTAATCTTCTCAAACGGATTACAAGCTCTGTGAGACAAATACCATGCAGAGATGCAGAGTTGCTGCTTCAGCTGTTCATTTCTTTTCTGTTTCCCCCCTCTGTTCACTCTTTGCTGACCCCTGACCTGGCTTTTACGCACAAATTCCTCCTGTAGATCGTAGATTTCACCAAACAGAAGTTCAAATCATGTAGAGGTTTTCTGATGAAGCTGCAATCTGAAATTTTAAAATAGTCATCTTGCTTAAGATGAATTTCTGCAAGACAGTGAAAGCAGCAGCGCATCAGAAAGGCTGCAAAACTCTCCATGGCCACTGCATCCGCGGGCTAGGCACGATCCCGCCGGCAATGCCAATGGAGAGTACTCATCGATGACAGCCTTGGCACGGCTCAGGTGCCTTCCCTCGCGATCATTCTCATTGTCTAGTTCTCAGTTAAAAAACCAAAGTATCTATGCAGGTTCCCAGTTCAAAGAGGAAATCTATCAATCGTGGAAACTTTTATGTGCCTCAATGCCTTTTAGGCTTATAGGCACCTGACATTGCTTGGTGATCTATGAGGCTCTGCAGACACTGGCCAACACAATGAGACCACACTTCTGAGTACTATGGGCGATGGAATTTGGCACTTGGTGGTTCATCAGACTTGCGGATAGCAGAAGTGACTGTGCTAATCCCTTAAACTATTCGATTACTGATTGCAACTTTTGGAGAATATGGCTGTGCGGTGGTACACGCTGGTGCTGCTTCGTGTGCGCAATATGCCCAAACGACCTGCCATTTATCTCCATATGTTCTCATTTAGGGCTCTTACCATGTGTTTGGAAGTTTCATTCTCAATCCTCATATTCTTTCCAACAAAATGATATGTGTGATGAGCTTTTGTATATGGACTCAGGACAAAAAAAATTCAGGACTCAGGAGGCATTCAACTTGACAGAAATACCAATTACATTTTCCTCTGTTTGTATCTTGTATGACTCATGAACTAAGGAAATGCTGACTAGACAATTCAGTTGTGTACTGAATATCATCATCGAATGCTTGAGGTAAACCAAAACTTCAGTGTTACTCTTTATTACTCTCGTTGATTTTCTTAGTGACTTAGTTTATATGATCTTGTAAGATGTAACCCAAACAAAGGAATCAATCTGCTGTCAAAAAAAAAAACAAACAAACAAACAAAAAAAGCAAAGGAATCAATCTATCTGTGAGTAGGCTGTTGATTCAAGAGGGAAACCCTAAGCATGAAGGAAGGTATAAGTTACTGCAGGAAGAAAGAAGTCACCCAAGTCTCCTGAGATCACCACAAGACCCATCTGGGAAGAAAGGACAAGAATGAAGTACAGAAGAAGCAAAGACCTAATCCTCTACATCTAATTTTCGTACTCCCCTTTCCATTGCAGTAATGCATTGCTCATTTCTCTACTTATAGAGGAAGAGGATCATACATCAGCTTGGCTCAAGGATTACAAAGTGTGGAAAGAGATCTGAAAAGGTAAATTTGCTATTCTTAATTTCATCAACTTGTTCTGTCATCAGAATTTCAATGCAACCTGGAGATCTTGTGAATACTTCATCAAACTGGTTCAATTTTGTGCTTTTCCATTGCTACTTTCTGGTTCTTGTGCCGCTGCTTTATGACCTGTAATTTCAGGTTAGCTTTTTCTAGTGTCCTATTCTTCCATGTATAATGATTAAGGACAACATACTATTAACATTAACATACTCACAGGTCCTAGATGCCTCAGAACACAAATGTTAGTTCTAATGTAAATTGTAGAACATTACAGCTTTCGTGTTAGACATAGAACACAATAGTTGCACATTAAGCTCCTGAAACAGAGCTTAAATTATGTAAGATCATGGGGGACATTTACTCATTGGTAAATTGTTAAATTGTTTCTGCTTACGCAACTATTTTGTCTAGTTAATTATTAGTTGTGCATGAACTGAGCCAATAGTTTCAGATGGCTATCTATTTCCCCCCATTATCCATTCCCTCTAGTTTTGCCTTTCTAGCAATTGGGCTGCGCTTATTTTTGTTCATCTATCTTCTAGAGATGGCTGTCCCACAAGTTGACAAGAAAATGCTTGGTGAACTTGAAGCCATGGGATTCCCAACTGCTCGTTCAGTTAGGGCACTCCATTTTTCAGGTATATATTTTCAAACAAACTTACTATGTACAGGTTTGCATCAATGTTTTTCTGTACCAAAGATAGGTCGATAATACACCAGATAGAAACTACGACATTTTGTCCCTTCTATGGTTGCAAAAGTTATGTTTGTGTATTTGTGCCCATCCAGCTATCCTTCCATGGTTTGTGTGTTTTCGCTATTCACTAATGGCATTGGCAGTTGATAGATATGCCATTTCATAAAAATGGAAATTATGCAAAGCTCTAGCAACATATTTGTTATAAATATTCAGTATATTATTTGTGTAGTATGTAGTTCAAAAAAAAGTTCAATGAATTGGAGAGGTAATAATATGTCTTGATCAGGTAATTCCAATCTTGAATCTGCTGTAAACTGGCTTCTGGAACATGACAGTGACCCAGACATTGATCAGCTACCATTGGTAGGTTATTTCTTAACAATGAATATTCTTCATTAGCAGAAGTCCTTTCTTATGAGCATAATTCAGTGTTATGAAATTATTCTCAATGGAGGGAACTGTAAGAAGTTTTCACTTCATGCATTTGACAGCAAGCTAGCCTGTACATATAAATAACCATGAATTATTTTGTCTGGAGATTGTAGCTTGGAACCTTTTCAAATGTTGTTAATATGTGGCTGTGAAGCAACTGTCATCATAATACTTGACACTATATTTATATTTTCGATCAGGTTGTATAGTCATGTGAACATTACTGTCACAATATCACTACATTTGAAACAATTTGTTTTGATTGCTCCCTTGTATGATCTAGGTTACAAGAGAAATAATCATTGAATGTGGTGACACATCAAATGAAGTAAGAAATGATGTTCAAGAAACGAGGTTTGTTTCTGTTCCTTAAATGATTTCATAGATAATTTGCTATGGAAATGTCATAGTACCATTTCAGTGGAAAAACTATCAAATCCAAAGTAAGAATGTTGAATATCTACCTCAATTGAGGAATCAGCAATCTACAGAATATTTTGTATGAATGACAGTGTCAGTGTGTGATGTCATATAATAGCACTTAAAGATCCGAGTCTTTGCCACCTCAAAGTCAAAGCTTCATTTTTTTCTTCTTCTTCGGGATTTCAGATGACCTTCTATTCAGTGCCATTCCCTTTTTTTTTAATGGAACGACCTTTTTTTTTGGGGGGGGGGGGGGGGGGGGGGGGGGCTGCTGTCCTTCAGCCTGCCCACTTTCTATGACTACACTTTTTGACACTTCTGTGTCATTCACTAGGAAATGGAATTATCAAATGATTAGTGATCATGTTAGTTCTCGTAAATGTGCTTGTATCAGTATGATATACCTTCTATGCATAATGTAAGTTTAATAGGAACAAGTCATTCAGTTGTTAAATGCTTGTGTTCCTCAGTAGTCAGATATACTTGGGTGACTCGATGCATGTATTGATCCACATTTCTTTTTTCTTGCTATGTTATGTTGTTGCAGTGTAAAATAGATGGCATACTTGTCTTGCAGGGATACTGTGCAGGAGCAGAAACCTGAAGAACAGACTGAAACTGGAAGACGGAATGTACTTAGTTTCTTCTTTTTTGATATATCAAATATTTCCTTTAAAATTCCATACCATTTTTTTTAAGTAAAATTTCATACCATATTTAGTTACATGCACCGAAAAATTTATCCAAAAGCTTAAGCTATGCAGATGGTTGGAGTGTAATCATGCTTTTAACATTCAACGAGTTCGCTTACCAATATATTATGATTTAGTGTGTTGCTACCACTTGCTAGCATCTTTCTTTTCGCCTCATATGGGCTGGAATTAGTGTTCCATTCTTCATAACATTTTGTGTCACACCCAAACTTCTCTCTTAGGAGACATCCCAGTTGGAACGAGAACCAAATGCAGATGAACAGGAGGAACAAGATAGAAAGAGGTGTGTACCTTGCTTTACATTGTTAGTAGTAAGCTGCTCGCATTTTGTTTATCACACATTCACCCTAGTAACACACTTGTACTTCTCAGGATATTAGCACTATACAAGCAAAAACAAGACGAGGAAGGAAAAGCAAGAGGGCGAATACGAAATCAATTACAAGAGGATCAGGTATTGCGATTTTTTTTTCATAATTCTAAGAAGTAAAAATGAATAATATGTACTACAGCAGGAAGTACAAAATGTACTTTATTGCACTCTCTTAAGTATATCCTGTGGCCATTTTCTTGTCCACTGAATGTTCCTTATTGTTTCTATAGAGGGAGAGGATTCGAGCTGCTAAAGATCTTATGGAAGCAAAGCAAACTCTTGAGGAAAATCAAAGAAAGCGGTATGTTTCATATGCATGTCTCACATGCACTATTACCAACTCCAGATTGCTTCTTGAAGAAGTGATATTTTTGTTTACTGTAGGATGATGGAAAGTCGGATAGCAGATCAAGAGGAGGAGAAAAGAGCAAGAGAGAGAATACGACAGCGTATAGCAGATGATAAGGTCTGTTGCAGCCTGCTGAAAATTCTGCTTAATTTATACAACAATTCTGTAGTCCTTACTGTACTTTTTTTCAGCATGCTCATAATTTATCCAATAAATCCTTTATTTTTGACATTTTTATTATCTTGGATTTCTGCATTGAAAAATCATGACTCTATGTTCATCAGAGTCAGATGAAACATCACAGCCTTTCTTTATATTTTTTATGCACTGTGTGGATTTTATTAAACCAAGTAGTTCCCATTGGTTACCATCAAGCTTACCTTTAAATCATGAATTGTATTCAAGGGCGCTTGCTGTCACAAAAGTGACGTCATTTTCTTATACTTTAGCAACTGCATCTCATTTGGCTATTTCCTTCAAAGTTTTCTAGTGATATGCGTCCTGATGCCTAAGTCATATCCTTCTGTGCAGGCAGAAAGAAGGAGACGGCTTGGTTTGCCGCAGGAAAATCCTAGTGCTTCAGCTGCAGTCATAACACCCACAAAGGTCGAAATTTCTTTCTACCATACTTCTACATCTCATGAGTGAAACCTCCAAGCACATTAGTCACATACATTTTTAACTGCAGGTAAAACCTGTCGAACGTGTTGTAACATCAGAACAGCTGAGAGACCGCCTGCGAACTCTGAAGAAGAATCACAAGGTATAAAATGGTCCCTTGCAGATGCTAATTTTGGTCCATCTTGCTCTTAGTAGTTCATCTGGCACAGAAGCATTGGCGATGCTGAATATGATGCTTTGTGTGTGAATATACTTGGTTTAGATCAATGTTCCAGGCATGCTCAGCATTTGCCTTTCTTAGTCTGTCTTTTGATCTAATATAGGATTGGTGTCGCTGTGTTTCACAAAAAAAATGCTCGTCACTAAACAAATACAGAAATACGACTGGATAAGGCATTAGATCTCTATGTTACTCGGACACCACAAATCATTGATGAATGTTTTTTTTCCTACACCGTACTTGTAGGAGGACCCTGCTGCAGTCACAAGAGCGTACCAAATATTGCTCAAGATCGTTGCCAACATAGTAAAGAACCCAGAAGAGGAAAAGTTCAGGAGGATCCGGCTCAGCAACCCTGTTTTCAAGGTAGAAACCAAGAGGACCAGGCGCACCTGTATTTTTCAGAATGATCTCATCTCATCTCACCCCCCATATCTTCAATTCACACATCGTGCTCTCTTCAACAACAGGACAGGGTGGGCAGCCTGCAAGGTGGCGTGGAGTTCCTGGAGCTGTGCGGGTTCCAGAGGCTCAGTACCATGGGCTACCTGGTGATGCCGAGGGACAAGGTCGACATGGCGCTCCCGCTCCTCAACGCGGCCGGGGTCGAGATCGCGTCGGCCATGGAGAACCCCTACTTCGGGCTGCTCTCCAAGTGAACGGAACAGAACGGAACGGGCATCGTCACTGCTTCGTCTGCTTTCCTACGAGCCCGTGCATGGTTCTGAAATGGAAGATGTATCACTGGAACGGACTTCAAACTGTAACGGATCGGCCCGTCACGGCTTGACTGGGATCTGTGTCCCTTTTGCCGGTGACGTTGTACAGAGTAACCCCCCGGCGAAAATAGAAACGTGTCAGATGACAATGGTGTAGTAGCCGTGTAGGGCAGGGGATGGATGCTGCATTGTGACTGGGCAGGCAGGCCTGAGGCCAGGGCCAGCCACGATGTACACAAACTGGGAAGGGGCGAGGCAGTGACTGACTGACTGTTGTGTTGCTGATGGGGGCAACGCATTGAATGGCTTTTATTCTCTCATGGAGCGAGCGAGGGAACGGATGGGGAAATAGACCCGAGCTGCCTGCCGGCACATGACATGCTTTTGCAACGTACTTGCTCGTATTTGGAGCTTCAATTCTGGGCTGGCGAGCGGATGGGATCATGGGATTGGGAGGTGTCACCAGTCACCACGTCTTAGACTAGTACGTCCTGGAACTGGGGCCTTGTTTAGACGAGCCTCAACGGTTAGAATTTTTTCACTCTCTCCATCACATCAATCTTTGAACGTATGCATAGAACATTAAATGTAGATAAAAAATAACTAATTGCACAGTTTGATTGTAAATCATGAGATGAATCTTTTGAGTCTAGTTAGTCCATAATTGAATAATAATTATCAAATACAAACAAAATGCTACAGTTCCAAAATTTTCTAACTTCTTCCATCTAAACCAGGCCTGGAATGCATGTGGACCACGCCAAAGTATATGCATCCTTCATCCTTGGGGGCTTCGGAATCAAACACAGCAACTTGACGCTGCTGCTCCTGGCTTCCTGGGATCTAATCATCATCTGGCCATTAGAAGCATTCTGAAAGGCCGCAAGCTCGTGTGTGTCGATCTACCGTTTTCAGAATCAGCAACAATATAATGCAGGTTGGATGACCACAACAAAACTGTACTGTGAAGCTTTCACGCTTTGTGTTTCAACGCGCTTGGTTGTGTGATCAGCCTTGCTACATCACACAGCAGCAGATGAAGGAGCTTGGATCTCTAGCTCCTCGCAGTCCTTGGATCATTGCTGGTCTGGTCGTCTGGATGTGATTATTATCATTATTAATTATTATACGAAACAGGGGCTCTCATAACTAGAAAGCTACAGCACGAGTCTAGAGTACCGCTGCTGCTCGCTCCCTCTGTCCCTGTATGTGTGTCGTCCGAAAAAACGTGTTTATGAGAAAAATACGGTTTTCTAGAGATAAATATTTAGGCAACAAGGGCTCCGTTCCTGGCATCTTGTACGCGGCGTCTTGTACGGGTTGTTTGTTTGGACGCATGACCTCACAGTTTTACTAGTCCTGCTACTGCAGTAGCAGCAGATCAGCACACGGCAGCGGCGGCAGCGAGCCGTTCTGGTCGATCATCGATGGGCAAGGAAGGGCAGCCGAGCCGACCAACCGGGCAGGGCAGAGCATCGACGTCGGCCTGGCACGAGCACAACGGTCCTCTTCAGGCGCAGGCGCAGGCGCAGCGAGAGACGGCAGCGTTGGCGTGGCAGCAGGAGCGAGGCGAGCCTAGCCCTAGCTAGAAGGTCTGGTCTGTACTACTAGGCTTTTGCTAGCCCTAGGCTGGCACAAAGGCAGGCACGGATGGGAATGGGATGGGACGGGACGCCACTGCACAGTGCTGCTGGGGCCGGCGCCGCGGACTGGGGAGGAGAACAGCTGCGAGCGAGCAACGGGCAGTGGCGGACTGATTGGCCGAGCCCGAGATGGGCGCGCGCGGCACGCTCGTTCGCCCACCGGCACACCGTACATGGAATCCGATGCCAGGCCGCCTCCCGCCTCGCTTGGCCGGCGTGCGGCGTGATCGCAGGCACGGTCCGAGTCCGAGAAGGGGAAGGCGACAGATCTTGTCCTGGCGCCGAGTCGCCGATCGACCCGAGGTCCCGGGCAGGGCAGCGATGAATGCGCGCGTACGTCGTCAACTGGATCCGTCCGTGCGGAGGGGAGCAACTGATTAGCCGTGTGTTTGGACTGGGGGTCGGACTGGCATATCCCAGGTCCGACCCAGATGGCCTGTTTGGTTCGTGGGTTGGGTCCAACCCACAAGGGAATATGCTTGCTAGACGCGGGTTGAGCTGCTTTCACCAAATCGGGCGGACCGTGCCGACCCACATCGACGCCGTGTCCTCTCCGTCTCGTGCGCTGGCCATTGGCGCGGGGCGAGGCGGAGCACCAGGGCCGGGCGGAGCTGGGAGATGGCGACGTAGACATGGCGAAGCAGCGGCACGAAGATGGTGGAGCAAGAGCTCCAAGGTGAGGTGGCTCGCACGAGCTCGGACGTAAGATGGCGGAGCTTTGGCGGGCTGGAGATGGTGGAGCTGGAAGATGGCGGACCTCCGGCTCGGACGAGCACGGGCTCGAGCGACCAGCGGCTAGAGCGGGCGACCTCGGCCTCGAGAGGGTGGCGGTGCCCGGCGGTGTGCTCGGGGACGGCAGGCCTGTGGCGTGCGCCCTCGAGTAGATGGGAAGAAGATGGCGTACCCAAAAAAATAAAAAGATGACATGTGGACCCCACTAATAGCTACCGTTAACGGTGTGAGCATGTCATCCATTCCATCCTCCTTGATCCTTCCAACCAAACGAGAAATTGGGTTCAACCCACCCCTTAACCAAAACATGGGTTCAACACAACCTGAAAACCTGGGTTGGATCAAACCCAATCCACGTGGTCCTAGAACCAAATGCATGGCAGGAGTGGAGAGCGCGACTCAACCACTGGTCGACCTGTTCGGTGTGCTTCCTTGCTGTAGCAAAATCAGCACGTCCAGTCCATCGCTATCTCTCTCGGCACAGAAAAGGCAACACACGAGAGCCCCGGCATGTTGCGCACGAGACGATCAGGTATTCAGGTGGATGGCCTCGTGCCGCCGTGCATCCATCACTCGGCTCATTTCTCGGCGACCACCGCAGTCCAGACCCCGCCGCCGGGTTTTGGAGCTTCCGTTTCCCCCTGGAGGCCTTGTTTGCATAAAATATTATGATAAATATGAGTAAAATAAGCAAAATATGTTTTGCATTGTAATATTTGTAAGAGTATTATTTTTTTTCATTGATTGGGGGGTGGGGGGGGGAGGAGGATAGCGCCTCCTGGCCCCTCGTTCCAGCACTGTTCTGACAAAACAACACAACATGATAAATATTGACATGCGTAGGCGATTCATTTTCATACCTACTTGTGGTTACTGCTAGCCTCTGTGTCTCTAAATAAATTTATTATGAAAATATATTCTGTAAAACTAATCTAATAGTACTTATTTTATATCATTAAAGTTAAAAACTATTTGACTTCTCAAAAGTGAGAATTGTATTCGTGGAGTAAGTAATATTTTCTGTGTCCTAAAATAAATAATTTTCTCAAAATCTTATAGATAAATCAAAGCTAGTCGATAGATGTACCCCCTCAGTAATATAATGCCTTCTAGCTAGAATTTTTAAGACAACCAAAGGGAATACTCAAATGACGTATGTACTTATGCATTAAACCTAATTACAAAGTTTCTCCTTAAATTATGGTTTTCTTTTTTTAACAAACTTTATCAAATTTAAGCATAGTCATTACGTAGAATACATTATACTTCCGTACAAATTTTAGAATTTACAGTACACTATATTTCAGGATATTGGGTACCTTCATCTTCTTTCCTTTCCGTTTCCTAGAAGACATCTCTTGGATTGACAGCCCGTGATCACCTTTCGTATTAGGGGGCCAGTGTTTTCGTAGAATGTTATTTTTTAGATAAATTTTAAACCTTAAAAAGTATTTATTTTGAGACGAAGAGTATATTTAATTAAATTTAAAATCGTTTGACTTATACAAAAGGAAGATTATATTATTCTAGAAATCATAGAGTAGTAGTACTAGGGGGTGTTTAGATGCAAAAAATTTGGAATTTGTTTACTGTAGCACTTTTGTTTGTATTTGACAATTAGTGTCAATTATTGACTAATTAGGCTCAAAAGATTCGTCTCGTGATTTACAACCAAACTGTACAATTAGTTATTTTTTTATCTATATTTAATGCTCCATACATGTGTCTAAATTTCGATGTGACGGAAAGAGAGTGTAAAAATTTAGAAATTGGAATGCATCTTGAAAGCATCTAGGCCCCGAGGTTTGGTTTCGGCAATTGATGACAACGCTTTATTACCATGACTAACGTGTGTTTTGCAGAAACTTTGGTAAGTTAGGTCATGGAGTTTTTAACTGCTTTGGGCACCATGGTATTCATGCCCCTTGATGGAAATCGTTTCGATTTTCAAAAGAGTGACGTCAAGATTAAGGACGGTTAGTTCCGGGTGTCGAGGTGTTGAGAGACATTTGGAATAGTCGTTAGGATCTTCGTTTTTCTCTTTTGGCCGTACTATAAAGGGGGGCATGAGCGGGTAGCTTGACCTAGGCGAGTCCTATGTTTAGGTGTGGTGCACACTTGTTAAACTTGGCGCTAGGCAGCTCTAGAATAGCTCAAAGTTCAGTTGGGAGCAACTTGGTTGAAGTTGTAACGTTTTTCGGAGAGTTTCGGGTCGTTTTCCCGTGACCGGACGCGGTCCTCGGCATGACCGGACGCGTCCGGTCAGTTCAGTTCCGCGGCTGGGGTTTCAGCTCTGAGCACCGGACGCGGTCCTCGCGAGGACCGGACGCGGTGGTCAGAAGTCAACACGTGTCACTTAAGGGAAACACCCGATCGGACGCGACCTGGGTATGATCGGCGCGTCCGGTCATAGTCCAGTAAGGTCCTGAGACGACCGGACGCGTCCGGTCATCACCGATCGGACGCGGTCGCGCGTCCGGTGCGAGTACAGTAAGCTCCACGCACGATCGGACGCGTCCGGTCACCCCTGACCGGTGCGTCCGGTCATTTAGGTGTTTTTCGGTTTTTGACCGTTACGAGCGACCGGCGCGTCCGGTCAGTACGACCGGCGCGTCCGGTCAGCTCGAGTTTTGCTGAGTCAGCAGGAAACGGTTCGTTTCGTCTGTGGGGTGTATAAATACATCCCCACCACCTCTTTTAGAGGTCTCTTGCTCATTTGATCAGCTGATAAACACCTTTGGAGTGCAAGGTAGTGCAAGAGCACTAGTGAGGATAGAGATTTGAGAATCAAAGCTTGAGAGTTCCTCACTAGCGATTAGAGAGTAACAAGTGTGCATCCACTTTCTCATTTAGGCTCGTAGTGGTCAAGTGAGAGTTCTAGCTTGTTACTCTTGGTGATCGCCATCACCTAGACGGCTTGGTGGTGATTGGGAGTTTGGTGTTCATCCGGCGGAGCTTGTGGATGACCCAACTCATCTTGTGAGCGGTTGTGGGTGATTCACCGCGACGGAGTATCAAAGAATCAACCCGTAGAGAGCACTTGATCCTTGCGCGGATCAAGGGGGAGCGACACCCTTGCGCGGGTGCTCCAACGAGGACTAGTGGGGAGTGGCGACTCTCCGATACCTCGGAAAAACATCGCCGTGTTCCTTGCCCCTTTACATTCAAGCATTTACTTTCTCGTATTTACTTACATTGCTTGTTTACATTCCTAGACTTGCCATGCTAGACTAGGATTGGAAACTAGGGTGCAAAACTTTGTATCGGTAGACTCTCTAGGAACACAAGTAGACACTAGGGGTGAATTCCAGCTTGTAGGATTTATTCCTTGCATTTATTTTTTAGAAAAGCCCAATTCACCCCCCCTCTTGGGCATCTTGATCCTTTCAATTGGTATCAGAGCCGTGTTGCTCTACTTTTAGGCTTTACCGCCTAGAGCAAGATGTCTAATGGGGAAGGACCACCTCCCACTTTTGAGGGAGACGATTTTCCATATTGGAAAATTCGTATGGAGGCATACCTCGAAGCCATAGATGTTGGGTGCCTTAGAGCCGCAACCGAAGGGCTTCCCCCCATAAGGGATCCCGCTAACCCAAGTGGTGACGAGGAGAAGTACGACCGGTGGAATGCAAAGGCCAAAAATGCACTCTACCGGGGCTTAGGCAAAGATATCTTCAATCACGTGCGTAATGCAAAGAACGCTCATGAATTGTGGGAAAATCTTTGTGCTCTCCATGAGGGAACTAAGAGTGAGCGTGAGGAACGCTATCACATAGCCTTAAAGAAAATTAATTCTTTTGAGATGCTTCCCAAAGAAAGTGCTAATGACATGTACACTCGTTTGAATGTTCTTGTAGAGGACCTCAATGCTCTTGGGCTCACCAAAATGAGCCAATCGGATGTTGCAAGGAAGATCTTGAGTGTGCTTCCCGTTGAGAAGTATGGACATATTGTCACCGTGCTTCATCAAAGTGATCTTTCCACCGCAACACCAACTCAAGTTTTGGGGAAAATCAATGCTCATGAGATGTACATGCATATCACTCCGGAAGAGGGCTCATCATCTTCCAAGAAGAAAGACTTGGCCTTCAAAGCTAGTCATGACAAGAAGAAGATGAAAGGCCAAGCCATGATGGTGCAAGAAAGTTCAAGTGATAGTGATGTTGATGATGAATCACTTGCACTCATGGTGAGAAAGACCACCAAGATGTTAAAGAAGCTTAACAAGAGTGGCATCAAGTTCGATGGCAAGAAGAAGAAATTCTTCACAAGTAGCAAGAGAAAGCCAATCTCGGAGATGGATTGCTACAATTGTGGTGAACTTGGTCATCTAGCTCATCAATGCCCTAGACCACCAAAAGACAAGTACAAGAACAAGAACAAGGGCAAGAAAAATGATTCAAGTGATGAAGAAGAAGAGAAGAAGAGGAACAAGCCATACAAGAAGAAGGATGGCAAAAAGAAGGAGTTCCACAAGAAAAAGAAGGGAGGAAAGGCATACATTGTTGGTGATTGGCTCACCGACATTGAATCATCATGTGAGTCCTCCGAAGATGAGAGCAATGATGAGAAAGAGAAGATTGCCGCATTTGTGATGGGGCCATCATCTTCACCAACATCTTCATCACCACCTTCACCGCCTCCTTCACCATCATCGTCCACTACTCACCTATGCCTTATGGCCAAGGGTGAACGAAAGGTACAAAACCATGATAGTGATGATGATGACGATAGTGACAGTGATGATGAATATGACTCACCTTCTTATGATGAACTTGTAAAATTGTTAAACAAATACACTAAAATCATAAGAAGAACTAGAAGTGAAAATGATGATCTTCAAAATGAAAATGAATCACTCTCATCAAAGCTTGAAAATATTCAAAAGACTAGTGGTGAGCTTAGAGTTCAAAATGAAGTGATGTCTTCCACTCTCAAGGAACTCAAAACCTCCTATAAAGAGCTTAAAGATCAACATGATAAACTTGAGAAGAAGCATGATGAGCTCATCACTAGACACAATTCTCTAAAGGACAAATACACCACATTAAAAATTGATTATGATAGTCTTGTGGTTGCTAATGAACTTGCTCTTGAGACACATGATGCTACTAACCATGTTGTTAAGTGTGATATAGCTACATCATGTGATGACTTGATCATTGAAAGCATTGAGCGAGGTTCTAGTAGCAAAGGCAAGAGTGTGGTTGAGTCAAGCAACCATGATGATTATGCCAAGATTAAGAGTGAAAATGAGAAGCTTGCAAGTGAGAACAAGAAGCTAAAAGGTTTGATGGCTCTTGAGAAGCAACCAACAAATGAGTCACTCATTGAAGAAAACAAAAAACTCAAGCAAGAAAAAGAGCATCTCAAGACCGGCCTAAGCAAGTTCACAAGAGGCTAACATTTGCAAAGTGAGCTCCTCATGAACACCGTAATGAAGATGGATAGAAGTGGTATTGGGTACTTGGCAAATCAAGAGAAGAAAGCAAAAGCTCAACAACAACAAAGCAAGTCAAAGCCCAAGTCAAAGAGATGTGTTGAGTGTGGTCAAGAAGGTCACTTTGCTCATGAATGCAAAACTCCACCACCACAACCCTTGCCCAAGCATGCTAGACCTTTCGCTTTCAATGCTCATTATTTGCTAAGAAAAGATTCAAATGGAAAGATGAAAGTCATGTTTTTGGGTCCCCCAAACAAGAATAGGCCAAAGAAAATATGGGTTGCCAAGTCACTAGTGGATAAAGTCAAGGGCCCCTCTCAAGTTTGGGTCCCTAAACAAAAAGCTTGATCTCTTGTGTGTAGGTGAACTACAAGACCGGTGGATCTCGTTGGGTTATTGATAGTGGTTGCACTCAACATATGACCGGTGATCCTCGTATGTTCACCACCATTCAAGAGAATGGAATATGTCAAGAGAAGATCACATTTGGGGATAATTCAAAGAGCAAAGTCAAGGGTATAGGCAAGATTGCAATATCACATGATCACTCACTCTCAAATGTGCTCTATGTTGCTTCATTGAGTTTCAACTTGTTATCCGTTGGGCAACTTTGTGACCTTGGCTTCCAATGCTTGTTCACACCAAATGAAGTGGAAGTTTCAAAGATAGATGACAAGCAAGTGATATTCAAAGACTTTAGATACAATAATCTTTATCTTGTTGACTTCACCTCCGAAGATGCAAATTTGATGACATGTTTGTTCACCAAGACCTCACTTGGTTGGCTTTGGCATAGGAGGCTTGCTCATGTTGGAATGAACACTCTCAACAAGCTATTGAAGAAAGAACTAGTGAGAGGATTGAAGGATGTGAAGTTTGAAAAGGACAAACCTTGTAGTGCATGTCAAGCGGGCAAACAAGTTGCAAACACTCATCCAACCAAAGCTTTCATGTCAACTTCAAGAGTGCTAGAACTTCTACACATGGATTTGTTTGGGCCTACAACATACAAGAGCTTGGGTGGTAATCTCTATTGTCTTGTGATAGTAGATGACTACTCAAGGTATACATGGACCTTCTTCCTTCATGACAAATCCGAAGTGGCAAATTGCTTCAAGAAGTTTGCAAAGAGAGCTCAAAATGAATTTGAAGTCAAGATAAAGAAGATTAGAAGTGACAATGGGAAAGAATTTGACAACACCAACATTGAAGCTTATTGTGATGAAATTGGAATCAAGCATGAGGTGTCTTCAACCTACACTCCTCAACAAAATGGTGTAGTTGAGAGAAAGAACCGAACTTTGATCACTCTTGCAAGAACAATGCTAGATGAGTACAACACTCCGGAGAAGTTGTGGGCCGAGGCAATCAACACCGCATGCTATGCTTCAAATCGCCTCTTCCTATAAAAGTTTCTTGGCAAGACCCCCTATGAGTTGCTTAATGGCAAGAAGCCGGACGTCTCTTTCTTCCGGGTGTTTGGTTGCAAATGTTACATCTACAAGAAGCGTCAACACCTAGGGAAGTTTCAAAGACGTTGTGATATTGGTTTTCTTGTTGGTTACTCATCAAAGTCCAAAGCATATAGAGTATTTAACCATGCCACCGGTTTGGTTGAAGAAACATATGATGTGGAATTTGATGAATCTAACGGCTCCCAAGGAGCAATTGAGAATTGTGATGATGTAGGTGATGAACCCTTGAGGGAGGCCATGAAGAACATGCCAGTGGGAGACATCAAGCCAAAAGATGATGATGACGATGTACAAATTGTTGATCCACCATCTTCATCACGTGTGCCTCAAGATGATGACAAGAATGAGAGAGTTGAAAATGAAGACACTTATGTCTCTCATGAACAATCCGAGGCACAAGCTCAAGATGTTGATGCTCCTCATCCACCTCCTCAAGTGGTTGATAAAAGAAATTCACCACTACTTCAAGCACATCCACAAGATCTCATCATAGGGAGTCCTACAAAGGGAGTAATGACTCGATCCCAAAAGCTAGCTTCTTTTGTTGAACATCATTCTTTTGTCTCTTGCGTTGAACCTAAGAATGTAGAAGAAGCTCTTCAAGATCCGGATTGGGTGATTGCAATGCATGAAGAATTGAACAACTTCACCCGCAATCAAGTATGGACACTAGAAGAGCATCCCAAAGGTGCAAGAGTCATTGGAACCAAGTGGGTGTTCCGAAACAAGCAAGATGACCAAGGCATAGTGGTGAGGAACAAGGCAAGACTAGTTGCAAAGGGGTTCTCTCAAGTTGAAGGTCTTGATTTTGGAGAAACCTTTGCACCCGTTGCAAGACTTGAAGCCATTCGTATCCTCCTTGCTTATGCATCACATCATGATATGAAACTATATCAAATGGATGTGAAAAGTGCATTTTTAAATGGCTTTATAAATGAACTAGTCTATGTTAATCAACCTCCCGGGTTTGAAGACCCTAGATATCCTAATCATGTTTATAGGTTGTCCAAGGCGTTATATGGGCTCAAGCAAGCCCCTAGAGCGTGGTATGAACGCCTCCGGGACTTCCTCATTGAGAAGGGCTTCACCATTGGGAAGGTCGACACCACACTATTCACCAAGAAGCTTAATGGGGAGATCTTCATTTGTCAAGTATATGTTGATGATATCATCTTCGGATCAACAAATGAAGATTATTGCAAGGAATTTGGTGAATTGATGTCAAAGGAATTCGAGATGTCAATGATTGGTGAGCTCACATTCTTCCTTGGTTTTCAAGTAAAACAAATGAGAGAAGGGATTTTCATCTCTCAAGAAAAGTATACCAAGGATCTCCTCAAAAGATTCAAGATGGAAGAATGCAAACCAATCAAGACCCCAATGCCATCAAACGGACATCTCGACCTAGATGAGGGAGGTAAACCGGTTGATCAAACTCTCTACCGTTCTATGATTGGTAGCTTGTTATATCTTACCGCATCTAGGCCCGATATCATGTTTAGTGTGTGCATGTGTGCTCACTTTCAAGCGTGCCCTAAAGAACCTCACCTAAGTGCCGTAAAAAGAATCCTAAGATATCTTAAGCTCACCCCAAGCATTGGTCTTTGGTATCCCAAAGGAGCTAGATTCCAACTAGTTGGCTATTCCGATTCGGACTATGCCGGTTGCAAGATTGATAGAAAAAGCACATCCGGAGGGTGCCATTTGCTTGGAAGATCTTTAGTATCTTGGTCATCTAAAAAGCAAAATAGTGTGGCTTTGTCCACCGCCGAGGCGGAATACATTGCCGCGGGGGCCTGTTGTGCACAAATCCTATATATGAAACAAACCCTCCTAGACTATGGAATTGTTCTTGAAAAGGTGCCACTTTTATGTGACAACGAAAGTGCCGTTAAAATTGCTAACAATCCGGTACAACACTCTCGCACCAAGCACATTGATATCCGCCATCACTTTCTAAGAGATCACGTTGCTAAAAATGACATATCACTAGAAGGTGTAAGAAGTGAAAATCAATTAGCGGATATCTTCACCAAACCTTTGGATGAGGCAACCTTTTGTAGGTTAAGAAGTGAACTCAATGTGCTTGATTCTAGTAACTTTAAAAAATGAGCGTGTGTTGTCCCTTGCATTGCATTGTATTATATGCCATTTTTTTTATCGCTTTGTTTTTAGGGCTTGGCTAACACGGTTACGATAACCCTTCCTTGGAGGAGTGAAGAAGCCTAACCGTGGATCAAACTTGACAAGCATTCTAGTTTTACCTTCTTGTACTGCATTGCATATGCATGGTTGTTGTTCTTGTCGTTTCTCTTCGGTTAAGTTTTGAGCAACCTCTGTGTTCGTCCATGGATAGAGAGAGCATTTTGACGCTCCTAATGGTTCAAAAACTCTATTGCGTGGCCATATGTTGCTCCTTGGGTGTTTATTGCCTATTTTCTTAAAAATAATACTAGCCTAAGGCAATCTATTTTAAAAATTTTTTGAGGGTTTGAGTGAGGTCTCTCATTTCGTGTTCCAATTGGTGTTTATTTGTGTCTCTTTGAATTGGAACCTGATTGGGAGAAGTCGCGTCGTAGTTGGATCAAAGAAGGGCGAAGAACAGTCACCGGACGCTGCACCGGACACTGCACCGGACGCAGTAATGCTTCACCACCGCGTCCGGTCCCGGCGTCCAGCAGCGCGTCCGGTCATCCAGAAGACCAACTCCAGATCTAGTGATCGGACGCTGCACCGGACGCGCCTCTGTTGACCACCGCGTCCGGTCCCGGTTACCACCACCGCGTCCGGTCATTCGCGATATATTCCCGAACTTCCAACGACCGGACTCAGACCGCGTCCGGTCAGTCCGCACCGGACGCGTCAGGTCACTCCAGGAGCTTACTGGAGTATGACCGGACACTGCACCACCGCGTCCGGTCATATCGACCACCGCGTCCGGTCATCACATGTCGCGCGGATCTAACCCCTTTATAAAACCGATTCGTCCTCGGCCGGTTTTCTCTCACCCGCACGCGCTTCCGCCGCCGCCTTGCCCTAGTCGCCGTCTCGCCGTTTCCGCCGCCCCCTCACCGTCTTCCCTGCCGCCGGCGACCTCCTGTCGTGCCCGCGCCGCACCTTTCCTCGCCCGCACACGCTCGCCGCTCACGCGCTGCTCGCTGCCGCACCGGCCACTCCCGCGCCACCCGCAGCCGCACCCTCGCTCCGACGCTGCTGCGCCGCGCGCCACCGCCGCCGGCAAGCCGTCCAGTCTCGCCGTGCACCTCGCCAGCAGTAGCCGCAGCTCCCCTGTGCCAACCCTAGCCCGTCTCTCATCCTTCGGCCGTTTTTCCTCTTCTAGGTCTTGCCCTCTCCCCTGCCTAGGGTTTTGCCCTAACCCTAGGGTTAGTCGGACGATCGTTCGTCGACAAGTTCCATCGCGCGTCGTCTTCTTCGCGAGGTTGGTTCGCGTCACCCTATTCTCCTTGCTAGGGTTTGCCGTAACTGTTTCTTTTTCAATCCTAATTATACCTTGTTTCGGCAAATCAGAGCTCGTTCGGCGTTTTCGGGAATCTCGCAATCTAGGTCACCTTACCCTGTCAGTCATCTCGACGATCCGAGGTAGCTTCATGTTTCGATTCATATCGTATCTCATATGCTTGCTATCTCTAGGATTCGTACCTTTTAGTTATATATGTGTTTATAGTAGATCTCTCTATTCCGTCGTTGCAGCGAGTCTGTTGTGTGTCAGGGTGAGATCAGTTTGCTAAATCCGAGGCCAAGCCTGCGGATACGGATTGAGGCCAAGCCTCTTGAGTGACAGTTCATCATCTTACAGAGGTTCTCAGTCACTGTGTCAGCATGGTGCGTTGCAAGAACGCCGGTGGTGCTCCTGGTGACGGGAACGACAGTCCTCCTCGTCGATCTGAGATTGCACGTGGGAAGCGTGTCAAGGTCTTGGCCAGAAAGAAGAAGAAGACACTCACAGAGGCAGAGATTGCTCAGGCCGTAGCAGATGCAGCAGAGCAGGCAGAGAGAGGTGGCAGGAGCAGTGGCATACGCATAGGCAAGCGTCGCTTTCATCTTGAAGGTCGACAGCTCGGCACAGAGGCCACTGAGGGCACTGAGGATACTAGAGCTGCAGAGGATATGTCAGTTGATCCACCCACAGAGACCACAGAGGCTCCAGAGGCTACAGCAGATACAGAGGAGCAGCCAGCTCAGTCTCCAGTACGTCGCCGCTCCACACGCGCCCGTACTCAGGTGTCTCCTAGGCCAGAGGGTCAGCGACGTGGAGCACGTCCTCCTCCCAGAGCTAGAGGCTCACCCCCGGTCGAGCACTTTGACTTGAGGGGCGCTTCAGCACGTCAGGTGCAGGGGTTGAGGTTCGTGGAGGTCAGTCGGTGGTTTCCACCTGTGAGGGATCCCAGAGCTTCAGAAGGATTCTATACCCCTCTTCAGGAGGATTTCTACAGAGCTCTAGTTGACAGCGGTATTGCTTTCCGACCACAGAGGGTCTGTCGACTTGAGTCACTAGTCGAGGTTGTGGGAGAGCAGCTACGTCCGCACCTGTCCTTTCTGCCAGGCTTGTCAGATCTTCTTGGACGGACAGGTGCATACTGCGGCACATGGGTCAGAGAGTTTTATGCTTCACTATGGATTGATCCTGCCCATGATTTCATTCACTTTGCATTCCGAGGCCGCGATCACCGCCTATACAGCAGCAGAGTGCGGGAGATTCTCAGACTCCCAGCTTTTGACACAAAGATACATCAGCTATGTTATGGTCAGACTCCTCCTCCGAGACGCCCTCACGGCGGGACAGTGCCACCTACAGACTTGGTTCGACCCTGCTTCCGTGAGCCTTTTGGCCAAGGGTCTCGACGCACGCCCGCTAGTTTGACACCACTGGCCAGAGTTTTGGATGCTATAGTCAGACGCACTCTACTTCCTAGACTTGGCTACAGAGAGGGACTGACTCGGATGCAGCTATGGGTTGTTCACCACCTCCTCTCACAGACACAGTTTGATATATGGGATCTCATACTTAGTGAGATGGAGGACACCATAGCTGAGGGCTTCAAGGGTAATCGTCAGCTGCCCTATGCACACTGGATCTGCTTCATTATCAGATTATCTATTCAGTTGCTAGCAGAGATCCGAGCTGAGATATCAGATACTACCACTGCTTTTCCTGAGTATGATATCCGTCAGCTTTGGACGTCAGTCACCAGAGATCAGGCCCCAGTGCCAGGACAGCGTGTGCGACCTGAGGTTCCTGAGACAGCAGCTGAGCAGGACGCCACAGTCGATGAGCTTGCAGAGGCAGAGCTTGCAGATCTTGACGCTCAGCCTGCTGATCTTCCTGAGGATGGGACATCTGACAGCACTGATGAGGACTACCAGCCCATCCCCAGGTACCGGTCTCCTCGGTCCCACGACCACGAGGCTGGTGGCTCTGGTTCAGCCTCCCGCACAGACCCAGCCATGGTGGCAATTCTTGAGAGGTTGACCCAGGCACAGGAGCAACAGCAACAGCAAATACAGCGACAGGCTCAGGACACAGCTGCAGCACTTGCACAGATTCAGGCTCGTCAGGACGAGTTTCAGCGTCAGCAGCTTGAGATCCAGAGGCAGCAAGTCGAAATGCAGCGACAGCAATATGAGATTCAGCGACAGACTGCAGCTAGTCAGCAGCAATACTTGGACCTCCTGCGCCACCTAGTCACGGTTGGGGTTCCTCCGCCTACTTCTCATTTAGGCTCGTAGTGGTCAAGTGAGAGTTCTAGCTTGTTACTCTTGGTGATCGCCATCACCTAGACGGCTTGGTGGTGATTGGGAGTTTGGTGTTCATCCGGCGGAGCTTGTGGATGACCCAACTCATCTTGTGAGCGGTTGTGGGTGATTCACCGCGACGGAGTGTCAAAGAATTAACCCGTAGAGAGCACTTGATCCTTGCGCGGATCAAGGGGGAGCGACACCCTTGCGCGGGTGCTCCAACGAGGACTAGTGGGGAGTGGCGACTCTCCGATACCTCGGAAAAACATCGCCGTGTTTCTTGCCCCTTTACATTCAAGCATTTACTTTCTCGTATTTACTTACATTGCTTTTTTACATTCCTAGACTTGCCATGCTAGACTAGGATTGGAAACTAGGGTGCAAAACTTTGTATCGGTAGACTCTCTAGGAACACAAGTAGACACTAGGGGTGAATTCCAGCTTGTAGGATTTATTCCTTGCATTTATTTTTTAGAAAAAGCCCAATTCACCCCCCTCTTGGGCATCTTGATCCTTTCACATCTAAACTAGGCCTAGTTTACCAGCACGTTACTCGAGCATGTTGCGAAGCGTGGTGAGGGGGGATGATAGCACGGGCAAGTTAGGTTTGTGCTTTACCAGGGCCTCCAATCCAAGGAACGTGGACGCAGAGAATTCCAAGAGAAAAGTGTCAAGGGAGTTTGGTTAACTTTACCGCGAGATTCAAGCGCTGTGTACCAGGCTACTGGCCTAGGATGGGAGAGTGTTGGACTAGATAGGCCAGTAGTTTTTCTTTTGGTCCTTGACAGCGTGTCACTCTCACACTTGTAGTAGCTCTAGATACCAGAGTCTATATTATGCTTTTGACCAATGACCATCCTAAACAGTGCTTTGCTCCAAAATAATACTACAGTACTACTAATATGATTGAGGGTAGGATTACCTTTCTTTCACTATCATTCGTTTACAAACGTGGCACAGAGAGAAGAAGCCTCCGTGGCAGATCTCTCCCACGTTCTTCCCTCCCGGCTGACACCCCGCGCGTGGCACTGGGCACTGGCACGCCGCACGCAGCTCGCCCCCGCACGCCAGGAATCTCGCGTGCGGCGTGCCGCAACCCCGCCGGGCGCCACGCGGTCCGCCTCCGCAGACCCTGCCAAGAGCCCCCACCGTCCCGCGAGCGTTTCGCGCGGACCCTTGTTCCGCTTCCGGCGGGCCGCCTGTTTTCTTTGCTCCGGGCGCTCTCGTCACGCCCAATGTCGCTGTCCGTCGTCCGCGATCGATGATGACAACAAAACGCATATCAACGGATAGCTATAGCTTGCTTCGTCCGCCGCCGGGAATGATTAATTCCAGCAGGAGTCGTATCGTATACACTAGAAAGAAAACACAAGCGCTATTATAGAGAGGAGCATCGGCGTTGAACAGATTAGATTACGGCCACATCCGGGCTGATGATATTTGATTCCGCGAGTGTCCCAGTCATGAGTTTATATATATGACAATAATGGAGCTGTGACGCTCAAGGTAGCTTACCCAAGTAGCCTAGCGGATCACGTCGATGGACCCAGCCTACGCGACACCAATGAGGTCGTTAATCGCATGGGAAAAGGAAACAAATTACAAACAAGTCGCTCTCGCCGTGCCCCAAGCCCACCGGGTTGCACCGCAGGCAAATGTTTGGTTTGGTTTGGTCCAACGGCCGAGCTAGCCACGCACACCGGTGAGTGGCCTGTGTTTTCCCCGTCTGAACATTCCCCTACTTCAGGCCTCACCGGCTCACCCAACCCAACCTCGTACCGCCTGAACCCAGCAAGGATGTGGTGGTCGGACCGAGCCGAGCGGTTGCGGCGGGCCCTGCCCAGTGCCCAGGAGGAGGAGGAGGAGGTGAGCCGCTCACCCAACCGGAACCCACTCGAGCGGGAGCCGAGTACGATACGGGCGGGCATACGGCTGTGGCCGTGCGTCCACCGGTAGCGGCGGCATCGGCATTGACAAGTGCCCAGGACAGGACCAACCCTCCTCTCCCGACTCCGCCTTTCGGCCTTTGGCCCTTTGCCCCGCTACGAGGACGAAAAAGGAGCCCGTTCCGTTTTTCGTTGGGTCCGCATCAACGAGGCTGGAGTTGAATGGTTGATTGATTACTAGCACTGCACTGCACTTCACGGTTCGGTTCGGTTCACCCCCGCACGATAACTGTTGCAAGTGCGCTTGTGCTTAGCGCCAAGTGTTTGCGTGTACGAGTGGCTCACACCATCACACAGCTGAAAGCCCGGCCGACGTCCCCGGAGTAGTGTAGTACTAGTGGATGGCGCGCGCCCCTGCACGCGTGAAGTAATCATACTGAAATGTCGTGCGATGGTGTAACGTTACATAACATTGGTTGGGATGGTAAAGAGCATGGTAGTTTTCATGGATTGCAGCACCGTGCATGGCAGGGTAGGTATATATATACATAGGATTGCAGCACCGTGCACCAGCACTGAGAGCCAAAAAGCGGAGTAAACAGCTAGCTAGGTTTAATTAGTCAAAATGTCGGCTTCTAAAAGGCACATATCTACATCTGACTTTCAAACTGGATGTATAAACAAAAAATGACGACCATGAAGGCAGCAGGCTGAATAGTGACACATTGGAGGGTAGTCAATAAAGGAACATGGTGCATAAGTACTTTTCACAAATTTGCCGTAGTCATGTGACTGCACTGCGGTGCATAGACGTGGTGCAAAATAGTTCACAAAATGACGCTAATAAGAATATGTGACATATCACTTGCAGGATTAGGCGGTAGAATTACACCAAGGAGTCTATGTTTTATAGCATCATGCGTTAAAAGATTCCTTATAGGCTAGCAGTCTGGAATCGTGGTGAGATCTACAGACACAGCATAGGCAGAGTGCGGCGACGATGCTGGATTCTGCACGCAGGATCTCCAAAATGTTGCAAGCTCCTGAGGGAGATAGATCATTGATCGGGATGCCTGGTATGACAAAGAGCATGGAAACTGTGTCAACAAACCTGGTGAAGGAAGGGGAGGTAGAGCTAGGCAGAGTGGTATATGGCCCCGTTCACTTCCCAAAATATTTTCTCTGCCACCCGTCACATCGAATCTTTGGACGCATGCATAGAGCATTAAATGTAGGTAAAAAATAACTAATTATACAGTTTGTCTGTAAAGGTCGAGATGAATCTTTTGAGCCTAATTAATTCATGGTTGGATAAATTTTGCCAAATAACAACTAAAGTGCTACAGGAATATTTCCCCCAAATATTTCGGATCTAAACACAGCCAAAGAAGAAGTTGATTCTGAATTTTCCGATACACAGCACGAATCTGACAATGTGCAGAACGCATTGAACAAAATTGTGAACAGAAAGCAGGAGCAACAGAAACAAGCTGTAAGGTGGTTCATAGTAGGATGAGCACACGAACTGTGACTACCTATTTGGGAGTTTTGCTGGATGAAGGTCTGCGACCACTTTCCCTTGCCTGTTTAGATGAGTCATTAATTTGCTTGGGAAAACAAGCAGTGAGAAGAAGTAATTAGGTAAGGCCAAGGCCACATCACAAATTAATCACAGAATTCATGGGGAGGTTAAAATTAGAAGGGAATGCAGAGCAAGGGCATAGTAAGATATATTTCATGGGACAATGCACTCCAGCATATAGATCTATAAGTTTATCTGAGTATCAGTTATCGGCCATATTTTGACCACAACTAAGCAAGTGGCATAACTATCTGCCGGAGCACGCGGGTTTAGAAGATAATATAAACCTATGTATAGAGCATACATATTTGGACTGCATTTTTACTGCTAACAAATCCGAACCTGATCTAGCAACAACAAACTGGAAACATTAGTATCCAATGCGTAGAAAATAAGTATCCAATGCGATAACATGGACCATTATATGCCCTCTAATTCATATCTCTAGAGATGAGAACATGCAGTGAAACAGAACTGTAAAAATAGAAAAGCAACCCAGCAAGTATGTACCATTATTTTCAACATTTTATTAACTCTGTAAAATTGATGTACCTGAGTCCTAATAGGAACGCATAGGCATGAAAGGTAATCTGATGTAAATAGGACATGGAACCCTTTGCAAACCTGTAAATAAAAGACTTTTAGCTCATTTATGGTCACTAAGTTTTATGTACGTGGGAAAGCGATGTATAATTTGTCAACCGGGAAAGTGATGTATAATTTGTCAGGTTAGAAACGTAGTTCTATTTCTGTTGTTTCTCCTGCAGTGTCCCAAAATAGGAGGAAGGACACACATATAATAACATGCTTAAATTTTCCAACCACACAAACTGAACTGTAACATGAAACTAAGCATCAAATTGTATGCCTAGGACAGAACAGATGCAATACTGAGGGTCAAGTCTGCAAACCAGAAAAAGTTAAGAGTAAGTGGGGAAAGGAACTTACGAAGATAGTAGGCTGGAAGTAGAGCAGTTGGGTAACCCAGATTGGCCTTGGAGCCCAGGCGAATCTCTACAGAGGGTAGCTCTGTTTATCGATAGCAAAAGGAAAAGAGAAGTACAGTTATGAAGAGGAAACGAAGAAAATGTACGGAAGCAGAGAAAACCGACATAGAACAACATAGATCCAAATTAAACTGAGAGAAAATAAATATAGAGACACAAGAAACCGGCAAACACGTTGACATGCAGCACCAACCCTCAACATGGGTCTTGGTTGACCAAATTTTTCCAGGAAATATAAAGGCACCATAAATCACATGTGTCTACAGCATAGACCCTCACAAAGGCTCTGTTGTATGTAATGCTTTGCAGCCAGATTAGGCTTATAAAGAAGCTTTTTTTCCCCTACATAATGGAGGCAGTAAGGCGCAAGCCTAAATCATTGAAGGGATCGTTTTCTAGAAGGTACCATTGCCAGTAAGGCGCAATGCTGAATTGCTATTCTCGTCCCTTTTTTAAAACGTACCATTACAATATGACTCCCTAAAATACATTAGAACCATTCTTAAGCTCTTCAATCTTGGCAGACCATACACAATGTGCAAACCCGTTTTTTTTATGATGATGAAGAAACAAGCCAGGTCTGAAGCGATTTTTTGGGGGGGGGGGGGGGGGGGGGGGGGGGGGGGGTGATACATATAATAGGGAAATCCCTGCTGTGATAATTAGTACAGATAGGTTAGGAGGGCTAAATCTGAAATTGGTGCATATCTCACTTGCTGGAATTAAAAGAGCATCTCCCATAAACCTGCAGAAAAATAGAGAATAGTGAGACCACTGTCTAAAACTATTTTTCCATAAGAAATAGTAGCATAAATCAATAAAAGAAAGTGTGACATAAACATGTACCAAAAACAAAGGATGTAAAGAGATTTTGAGAAACATTTTTACCTTATAAGGCGGGTATTCAGGAAACTCGGAGCAATATTCAAGCATTTTGATTTCCTAACAACCATAGCAACAGTAGTTGATCCACTCACTAGAATCCGGTAGGCACAAATATTTTTTAATGTGGTTCGTAAGGTAATCACTTCGTTTTGAACTAACTGAGTTGTGGCACTCAAATTCATGGCGATGTTAACCAAATGGGATAACAAACAAATAAGGACAATGGATTGAAGTAGGATGAAGGCACTGTCGAATGCACAAATACTGAGCTGTTGTATATTGAACTGATATATTACCTAATGAATTCAAACGCCCTTGGCTAGGCAATATGACAAACACATGGTGTGTGCTAGGGGAACAGGCCCTCTCACTGCAGCAAACACACTTTATGACAGGTAGGAAATATTTCTGAAATAAACTTCATATGGGTTTCGTTTGTTCGTACAGGAAGAATACTAAAGTTAATCCTTGCAACCAGAGGCTGCTCAGAACAACTTTCTTGAGGGTACATAGAGAAATCAAGCACTAAAATTTAGATTTTGTTGTGCTGAACATTTAAGTAATAGGTGTACATAATTCGTAAATGAAACATATAAAGAGAGTAGGTCAACTCAACTAACTTGTCATTAGGTAAACATATGCTCCTAAACGTACACAGGGAATCCATATTTCAAACTTGGTCAACTAAGTTTTTTGGAGGTTCTTTTTAGTTTAAAGAGAGGAACAAGATATTGATTCAGAACCTATGTATGAGTGGCAATACTTATTTAGTGAAGGCCAACAAAGAAGAGGAACTCATCAAGCACTATATCCTGAAATGGATAGGCTCCAGCATCACAAATAGAAAAAGAACGGTGGATCCAGCAAGTACAGGAACACATTTTTTTTTTGTACATAAGGTCGACCCAGTTATTATCATCAAATTAATTTAGCGAAGACAATGCATAATCAGAGATAAAGGCAGGTAACTATATAGATGCAGTATTGAATTACCTGTTATCTCTGATCCTCTTGCTATAGTCAACATCAGCCCGAACAAAGTTAGTCAATTGGTGTCGTCATCCCACAGTGAACACAGAGTAGGCAAAACATTGGAGCAACATGCATAGGCCAAACCCTAGAACAGGAATCGAAATCAAGAGACAAAAGAGAAATCACAAAATAAGAGGAAACGGGAGCACCGGAGACTGCTCTGTGCCGATGGTGGCACAGCCGGGGCCCACACGCACCGACGGCACCCACCGTGGGCGGCCACATCGGGAAAGGAGAGAGGGAGAGAGAGAGAGAGAGATGCGTGTGCGGCGCAGGGGGAGGGGCAGCAGCTGCGCCGACTTCCGGGACCCGGCCGCGCCGGTGCGCCGCCTCGTTGGAGCAGCCAGCGCGGGGGCCCGCCCGGTGCGCCATGACACCGGGAGGGGAGAGAGAGAGGCGCGACGGCGGCGCGCCCACCTCTGGACTCACCTGCGAGGGGAACGGAGGGGGAGAGGGCCGCCGGTGCACCGCTTGCTGGGAGCGCCGTCGCCTCGGCCGCCGCTGCCTCAGAAGAGAGAGGCCGCCTCGGAAGAGAGAGAGGATGGGAAGAGTTCGTTCTTTTCTTTTTTTAGAGTAAAGTGCACTAGCGGTCCCTAAACTTACGCGATTGTGTCATCCCGGTCCCTAAACTCGCAAATCGACCATTTAGGTCCTCAAACTTGTTCATCTGTGTCATCTCGGTCCCTAAACTTATTCGGTTGTGTCATCCCGGTCCCTAAACTTGCAAATCGACCATTTAGGTCCTCAAACTTGTTCAGTTGTGTCATCCCGGTCCCTAAACTTGGTTTTAGATCTCATCTGAGTCCAAACTAAGCGATTTAAAAACTTGATATCAAACAATAATTCATAACTTTTTCATATGAACTCAAATGAGGACAAACTTTATATCAAAATTGTAGCCCTCGACGCGATCTACAACTTTGTAGTTGAAAAGTTTTTGAATTAAAACTTTTAGAGTCGCAAAATATTGTTGTATGTTTATAGATTTTGAAATTTTAAATTTCAAATTATCAAACAATCATGGATATTGATATGGTCTGTATGAAAGTTATAGTTCTCAATATTATCTACAACTTTGTAGTTGAAAAGTTTTTTATTTGAAGTCGTTTATTATCCCAAAATTTAATTTTAAATTTTAAAAAAATTAAAAAATTAAAAATTTAAAAATTTAAAATTAAATTTTGAGATAATAAACGACTTCAAATAAAAAACTTTTCAACTACAAAGTTGTAGATAATATTGATAACTATAACTTTCATATAAACCATTTCAATATCCAAGATTATTTGATAATTTTGAATTTTAAATTTCAAAATCTGTAAACTTATAATTAAATTTTGAAATAATAAACGACTTCAAATAAAAAACTTTTCAACTACAAAGTTGTAGATAATATCGAGAACTATAACTTTCATATAGACCATATCAATATCCAAGATTGTTTGATAATTTGAAATTTGAAATTTCAAAATCTATAAACATACAACAATATTTTGGGACTCTAAACAGTTTTAATTCAAAAACTTTTCAACTACAAAGTTGTAGATCGCGTCAAGGGCTACAATTTTGATATAAAGTTTGTCCTCATTTGAGTTCATATGAAAAAGTTATGAATTATTGTTTGATATCAAATTTTAAAATCGCTCAGTTTGGACCCAGATGAGATCCAAAACCAAGTTTAGGGACCGGGATGACACAACTGAATAAGTTTGAGGACCTAAACGGTCGATTTGCAAGTTTAGGGACCGGGATGACACAGCCGAATAAGTTTAGGGACCGAGATGACACAGATGAACAAGTTTGAGGACCTAAATGGTCGATTTGCGAGTTTAGAGACCGGGATGACACAACCGCGTAAGTTTAGGGACCGCTAGTGCACTTTACTCTTTTTTTAAGTGGGGAGCGGCGTGATATTTTTCGGGGGGAACGTGGTTCATTTGCGGCCAAGGCCTTGTTTAGATGTCAAAGTTGGTGCACCAATTCTGCACAATAATTACTGTGCAACACTGTAGCAATTTTGTTTTTATTTGGTAATAATTGTCTAAACATTGATTAATTATACTCAAAATATTCGTCTCGTAAAGTACAACAAACTGTGCAATTAGTTTATGATTTCATCTACATTTAGTACTTCATACATTTACCGATATTTTGATGTGATGGAGAATCTCCTTTTTGCATAGTGGAATTTGAGGATGAATTTGGATATCTAAACAAGGCCCAAGGGGATGTGCACTGTAGTAGACGGTGGACTCAATTTAGAGCGTCGATCGCAGAATCGAACGGATGAAGGAATTCTGGGAGGCGTATCCGGTATGGCTGCGCGGGAAGGCCCCGCCGTTTATCAGATCTAAATTTCCAAAGTTGATGGTGTACGTGACTACGTGTCGTGCGGTATCTCTCCCTCGGTTGGTGTCAGAGAGCCACAACGCTATCCCGATGGTTTTCTTTTACATATGCCTCCCCTGACATCCATCTTTGGACCCATGCATGAAGTAGTAAATGTAGATAAAAAAATAATTAATTATACAGTAGTTGAAAATCACGAGATGAATCTTTTGAGCCTAGTTGGTCCACGATTAGACAATATTTGCCAAATAAGACGAAAGTGATACTATTCATCAGTTTGAAATTTTTTGCAATCTAAACAGTGGCCCAGAGCTTGAAACGTTCAGCGTCTCACGTCGCAAAGCGTAGAAAGCACGGGAGCTTCTAATGCTGACAGTCTCCCCACCCCCCCTTTTTTCGAAAAAGAACAGAAGGAAATGTTGACAGGCACGCCCTCCACCAGCAGTAAATGGACTCATGCGGTGTAAATACAGAGAGGAGATTCGTCTGTGGGACGCGACAAGTATTTTGGACCAGGGCCTGTTTAGTCGGCAAAAAGAGAAAAAAAAAGTTTATGTAGTATCCGTTACATCGAATCTTTGACACATACATGAAGCATTAAATGTAGGTAAAAAAATAACTAATTGCACAGTTTGTCTGTAAATGTCGAGACGAATCTTTTGAACCTAGTTAGTTCATGATTAAATAAATTTTATCAAATAACAACGAAAAGTGCTACATGAATTTACCAAAAAAAAATTGCCATCTAAACATGCCCTAGGGAGTATAGCAAAACAGCCACAGCCACAGCCACCAAGCATGTCAGTCCCAAACACATTGAGGTAGACTAGAGTTAAAACCCAACAAGCACTCTTAGTCACGGTTAAAGTATGGCAATAGTTGTTTTCTAAGCACTCTTATTCAGACACCCAACGAGCACTCTCAGTCCCGGTTCAAGTACGTCGATAACCGTTTTCCAAGCAATCTTATTGAGACGCAGATCTCTGTCCCATTCTGGCCTTGTTTAGTTCACCGATTCGGTGAACAAAACATTGTATCGAATCACTGTTCCTTTTTTGTTTTTATTTGGTAATAATTGTCCAAACATTGATTAATTAGGATCAAAATGTTCATCTCGCAAAGTACAACAAAACTATGCAATTAGTTTTTGATTTCATCTACATTTAGTACTCCATGCATGTGCCGACATTTTGATGTGATGGAAAATCTTCTTTTTGCATAGTGGAATTTAGGGTGAATTTAGGTGAACTAAACAAGGCCTCTCTCAACTAGGGGGCTGTTTAGTTGGCAAAATTTTTGGCGAAACGCTACTGTAACAGTTTCGTTGTTATTTGGTAAATATTGTCCAATCATTGTCTAATTAGGCTTAAAAGATTTGTCTCGTCCATTTCGTCTAAACTGTGTAATTAGTTTTATTTTTTATCTAGAATCTGAAAATTTTGGCAAAATTTTTGGCATCTAAATGGTGCCTAGGAGTACAGCAGTAACGCGCGGATCTTCAAGCAGCAGTGTATGTATAGGACTGGGAGTAGACAGTAGAGTATCCCGATTCCTTGAGATCTTCAAGCAGTGCGTGCGTGCTAGCTGGCCAACAGCTGCAGAGAGGAGTAATTGAAGAGTGGGGCACTAATCTCGGGTCAAACGTCGCCTCTTTACTTTTAACCAGCCACGGTCGTTGCTCACTTTTGACTGTGATGAGATCGGTTAGTTCGTTCCTTCGTTCATAATCGCAAGAAAGAACTCGCTCGATCGATCCAGTACAGTTTCTGGATTCGGGAGCTGAGGCAGGAAGAGAAGTGTGCAGCACGGAAATGTTGATTTCTTGCAGCAATTAAAGTCGAACATGTTGTAATCTTTTCACAGCGGGAGCACGAGAAGAGAGCAGGTAAAAGGGTGGAGAGAGTTGGGAGATCTATCTATGGCGGCTGGATCCTATTTCAGTCGCGGGCGCACCGGATTGGGGGACGATCCGAAGAGGGCGGTCCTTGTAGCGCGACGCGCATTTCGCCGGACGAGGTGTCGGTCGGGGGATGTGGGTGGGTCAGAAGATGTCGAGGACGTCGACGATGGCGGCGTTGCAGAGCGGGCAGCGGCCGCGGCCGGCGAGGAGCTCGCGGGCGCAGCCGCGGCAGAAGGTGTGGCCGCAGGGGATGAAGGCGGCGCCCTTGGCCCGGGCCATGCACACGCAGCAGCACCCGGCGACCATGCCCCTGCCCGCCGCCTCCGGCTCCGCGTCGTCGTCCGCCGGTTCCAGCGCCTCCAACGTCGCTGAATCTTCTTCTTCGGGCTCGGGCTGAGCCGCGCCGCCCGCGACGGCGCTCCACTGCCGGTCCGTCTGCTCCAGGAGCGCCATCAGGGAGACCCTCTGCTCCTGCTCCTCCTCCTCCTCATCCGCCGCCGCGGCCGCGGGCGGCGGAGGCGGAGGCGGAGGCGGGGCAGGGGCGGCGGGTGCTGGCGCCGGCGGGGAGGCCGTGGCCGTGGTCGGGGGTGGCAGCGACACTGCGCGGCGGACGAGGGGGTCAACGGCGCCGGCGCCGGCGCCGGCGGCGGTAGGCTGGTCGTCGCGGATGATGTCGAGGAGGGTACGTGCCGCGGCCGCGGCCGCCGCCGCCGCGGAGGACGACGGCGAGGGCGACAGCGATGGCGACGGCGCCGAGACCTGCCTCTCTGCGGCCATGGCGGAGGCGAGCGTGACCGCGGCCCGGCGCCCGGCCGACGCGAGGTCGTCCTCGTCGCGGAGCTTGAGCAGGTCGCGGAGGTTGCACGACCCGGCGGCGGCGGCCCCGGGCCCCGCGACCGTGACCGACGGTGCCGGCCCCACCGCGGCGAGCTGGTCCGCCAGCGTCACGCTGCGCCGCAGCACCCGCCCCTCCATCCCCCCGACGCCAAGCAAGTCAGCCGCCGGGCTCGGTCACGGACGCACGCACCCCCGGACACGGCAGGGGAACCGAAGAAGGGCCTGTTCTAAGCGGCAGGCGGGCGGGCAGCAGCGGCACGCTTGTGTGGACTAATAAGTGAGGGCGCGCCTGGGGAGGCGTGCGGGGGGGTTCCGTTTCGTCTCGTCTGGATCTCGCGTGCGGAGGACAGTGAGGGCGGAGGCGCCGCGTGACTCGCTGATTTGGGGGCGGAAATGGCTGGTTTTTGCGAGGTTTCTGCGTGTCAGCGCCTGCACGGCTCGGGCGGTCGGCCTCGCTTCGCTCTGCCTCCCTCTCGGGTGGGTGGGTGGCTGGGTGCGCCGTGCGGGGCTCGGCGCTTTGGAGTTGGAATTGGAAGGTTGCAGTGCCAGTGCAGCTGCAGCAGCGCTCGGAGGGTGGGAGGGATAATAAAGGCTGCCGGGCGGGGGGTGGGGCTGCATCAGCGGAGCGGCGGAGGCGGGGGAGTGCTGCGGATCTGCCAGGGTAAAATTGGATGCCGTTTGTCGGGTGTACCGTGCCGAGTGGAGTGCTCCCGGTCCCGGGGCACCGCACCGGACTGCGCCGGGCCGTGCTGCGCGTAGCGGGCACGGCGTGCGGGGTCTGTCTGGGCCGGATGAGCTGACGAGGTGCTACTGCCATGTCGGCTTGGCTGGCAACGGAGGCGGCCGCGTTTGTTGGGCCGTCCGGCCGTGCGAGAGACTCTGGGCCGCGTGCCAGCTCTGGTCCAGCTGCTGGAGCTCAACAACGCCTGACTGTCAGTGAAGCGAACCTTCCAAGCGCCGCGGACTGACCGCTGTCCTGTCAGTGAAGCGACACCGAGTACACCGCGAAACACAACACACAGACACACCGGGCTACTCGCATGCTCCGTCCTCCTCAAGGTCCAGCAAACAAACACAGACGCACACAAAAGAGAGAGGAACTAGCGACATTATTATTGGCATCGGCGAGAAAGGAAAATTCCGAGTCGCCTTGGACCCACAGCTTGCAGAACATCGCCGCCGCTCGCGGGCGCCGCTGCACAAAATTCACCTCGCGTCCTCACTACGGTCCACGCTCCACGGTTCTGGCTGCACTAGACCGCGCACGCCCCTGCTCAACGCTCTATACAGAGTACCATCACGCTTGTCAACGGCAACGTATACGGTGGTTGTAACATCTTTCAGAAGGTTGGCAGAAAAAACACAACCACACGTTGGGCTTTGCCTCTCCAACTACTCTTTTCCTCAACTGAAAATGGGAGTGCCAATTCAGGCAAATTCGGTAGTCGGTACGAGCCTATAGAAAATGTAGAAATCGCAATGACGGATTGGTACTGGATGACCCTTTCTGAAAGACTTGCATGGTGGCTGACAAAGCTCCAGAATGGACATGCGGGTGAGGATTTTGCTTTAGGCCTCCTTTGGATCGTGGGAAGATCTAAAGATGAAAACGGACGCCGTATACCGTTTTTTCCTGTCCGTTTTCGTTTTTTTCTGGGATAAACAGAAACGGGACCGAAAATGGGACAGAGTGAAACGGGACCGGGACCGAAACGATAGAGTGTTTGTTCGTCCGTATTTACGGTATCCCGTTTTCGACCGGGATATCCCGTTTTGCATCCCGTTTTTATTAAATCCGGGATAGGCCTGCTAAGAGCTCAGTCCATCCATAGAGCTGGCCCAACTTGGCCCAAGACACAACACTGCACCCGCACCGCACGCTGGGCACTTCGGCAGTCGCTTCTTCATGGACGTCGATGTGCTCGCGCACGCCGGAACCATCGTAGGCCTAGCGTAGTTTGCACTGCAGCCAGCCATGCAGTGTCCAACTGCTAATTTGTACAAATTGCTGTTAGAAAGTTATTGATTGGAGACTGCTCTGCATTTGATTATGTGTTTTCATATCGATTATTATTAATCTGAACTTTCAAGCATTCGAGTAACTGGTTCAGTATAGGCACGGCCTGAACAAATTTTGCTACTAAGTATTGTCTGACAGCAGAGAAACAATGTAATCTCTAATATTTATGTGTGGTCAGTTAGGTGTATTATCTATTTACTAATGCACTTTGGTTTCTATATTTGAGCTATCATATGCGGCATGCAGTTCCGGCTTAAGTTTCCGCTTACCGTTCGTTTCCGTCTATTTTCCGATCGTATTTACCCGTTTTCGTATTACCGTTTATCCCGCTACTGTTTTCGCTCCCGGTTGTCCGGCTCCCGATCTCATTTTCGTCAATAAATATGAAAACGAAAACGGTAGAGCTATTTTCCGTCCGTTTTCATCTTTAGGAAGATCATAGGGAAAACACATGATTTTCATTCATATAGGAATTAGTACCGTAGCACCCTTTGGTTGCTAAGTTTGAGCCGTAGAAAAATTGGAGGGACTTTTCCTTTCACAGTGGTTTCATAGGTGAAACACGGAGAATCAAACATCCAGTCCGATCTCATTTTTCTGCGTAGGAACGAGGCAAAAGACAGGTAAATCAGAGATGGTGCAGTCTTGGCCCACATTGTTACTTTCCTCAAACCACACGGTGCGCAGTCTTGGCCCACAGAGTTGTGATTTGTTTCATTCAATTTCTTTAGGGCTAACGGCATGCTTAACACTATGATTAAATCTACTCATACTGTTGTTTCCTACATTTTTCCTATACTCATCCAAATACCCATTCCAACAAAATTCCTATGTTTTTTAATCCTATATTTTCCACATGTATTCCTATCCTATTCCTACATTTTTCCTATTCCTACATTTTTCAAACCTATGTTTCCAAAGGGGGCCTTAGTCAGAATGTTAACGTGGTGGTGCACACTCAAAATTAGCAAGCTAGAATGCTAGATCTACCAGACAGGAAGGAAAAACGTGTTCTGAGAAAAATAAAGAATTGTCGCCTTCAGTAGTAAGGGCTTGTCCAACGCGGACACATGCCAATGGTGGTCTCAGGATTACACATTTGTTATATAAATTAAGGCGTACAATATTTATTGCAACGCAAGTGATTATTCTTTCGTTCTATCATAGTCCCAAACATCACTTTTAGTTGTCCTCTTTTTTTCAACCTTTCTGACTATACGACATGGTCCCCCCTAGCAAACAGTGTCTGAGGCTACTCTCCTCTGCCTCACGATGTGCGCTTCAATAGCATCCTCTCCCTTTTGTTAGAACAATACATAACTCTGCGAGACTGCCACTAGAGATGAGATAGATGCTCGTTGCCTACGTAGTGGTTGGGGCAGCACGCCAGCTCACTGCGTTGCGAAAGCCCTATGCGGTTGAACTTTTTCCGTGAGAAAGCTGGAACAGAAAATTGATTGTTGAACTTCTTCCTTGAATGACGGCAGAAAGTTCTGTAAGGTGACATCAATGCTAAAACCGGTACTATCTCTGTGATGCTGCAAATTGTACTTCTAGAATGAAAATAAGCAATAATAAACCTCTAATTGAAGCCTCAGCAAGGGTTATTTAAAGCATGTTACAGGTAATGGCTTCGACCAAAGCTAAAAGTTTTAGGGAAAAAAAGTCAATGCATCAAGAAATATGTCCTCTTCAGTCTTGTCTACAATGCATGTAAATGATTAGCATGTAACACTACCATCCAACACAACCTTGCAAGGCCTGTATGATAAATTAACCAGTTTGACTAAGCCATGTGTCCCCATTCCATTCATGGGTTGATCCTAAAAGACAAAAATTGCCAAATAGTATAAAAGAAGATATCGATCAGCCTGTCTAGAGCCAAAAACTTCAATCTCTAGGATTGAAGGAAACTTTAAGCCCTGTGACAAACTGGGTATGATCAATAGCCTAACAAGTACAGTAACTGGATCAATGACAAACCAAAGAATGCTAGCTAATCTCACTAGTCATCTTGTCTTCCATCCTCTCATAGAAAAGAACATAAGGCTTGCACTTCAGAACTTCTAGAGTGGCTTCCCTGATGTTACTATCGTCCGCACAAAAGCATGAGGAAGAGCAGCTGCTCTGTTGTTGCTGATTTTTAATCTTCCATGCTCTGACATAGGCAACATAGTGTCCCGTATTCATGAAGGGTCCACCACGGTGCTCTACCACACCAGCTAGACGATAAATGGTATTATTTTTGTCCACAGACCTAAATATTGGGGAAAATAAAAAAAGTTTAAATCAAATGTATGGATGTATTATTGTAAATTGTTATCAACCATACTATGCCTTCCTTGATCATATATCCTCAAAAAATATTGTTCACAAGAAGCCTCTACAAATAAACCTCTTTCAAGTAACTACAAGTTATATGTAACAAAAAAAAGGTCATCATATAAAGCTCCACAAATATAAAGATGGCCATCATAAAAAAGAGTGCTAGGTTTATTTGTATCACCAACACCAGAAACCATATCAACCAGCTTAACAACAAATAAAATTCTATTAGAAATGGCATTTAAAAGGTACCACACACAAAGAAATAATGAGATCTGAAAAGATGCTTTTTAAATATCCCACAATAAAGTGATTCGGTGTAAGAAATGGCGGCTCTAACACCAACGAGTAATGTGAGTCTGCGCGTCGGGGATCCGGATGGTGTGCAAAAAGAACACAGGCGATTTATATTGGTTCAGACCGAGAAATGCCCTACGTCCAGTGGGGGAGGTGAGTTCTGTATTATCTTGCACCGAAGTGCTTGTAGTAGGGGTTCCAAGCGGGTGAGAGAGGGATGAGCTCCCAAGTCTCAAGGTGTGAGTGGAGAGTGTGCGTGTGACTCTGTTGATGCCCTCGCAAGGTCCAGAAGAATTATCTGTTCGTGTGTCGTTGTCTTGGAACGGTCTCTGCATGCTCCTTTTATAGTCTCAAGGAGGTGCAGGGTTACTGAAAGTCCCTAGTTTTGTTTTGGCTAATTGATGAAACCTAGGACTAACCTTTGTATCTAAGTGGATGATTTAGATAAAGGTGGTCATTGAATATGAGACATGCTATTGACTCATGTGATCAAGATGATGAAGACCAAGATGATGCTTGGCTCGATGGACCGGTTGTGAAGGTGAAGGGTAAGTCGAGGCTTCGAAGCGAAGGACCATGCGATGGTGAAGCTTGAGGAAGACTTGGCGCCGACGGACCGATGCAACGGTGAAGAGCAAGTGAAGTCAAGGTCGATGGATCGAGATGGTCATGTGATGATATGAAGTGGATCATATCCTTTGGAAAAACAAAATAGGCTCAAGACAAAGGTATAACCATAGGACCATTTTATTTTACTCTCAAGACACCATAGAGGGTGTGAGTGGTTTAGGATCGATAGCCGAACTATTAAGAGGGGAAGTCTTATCGGTTATTCGACGCACGGGTGCCACTAGGTGAATTCATGAAGTGCATTGCATGTAGGGCCTAGTGAGCTAACTGAAAAACCTTCAAAAATAATTATAAAAATGCTAACACACGTGCACAAGGTGGTGATCACTTGTTGGTGTTGGCACATTTGCGAAGGTGTTGGAGTTTGAGCGGTATAGAGGGTTTGGGTCTCTCTCTCCCTCCCGCCGAGCTTGCGAGCGTGGGATTCAGGCGTTTTTGAGGACTTGAAATGCCTATTTTCCACTACGTCAGAAGTCAGAAAAGAAACGGAGGTGAACGGAGGTCACAGAGGTGACCGGACGCTGCACCGGACGTGGTCAAAGTTTGACCGGACGCGTCCGGTCAGTTCAACGCAGCAGTCAGGCGCGCGGGTGTTAGGGTTTGCAACCGGCGCGTCCGGTCACTCGCGGGACCGGCGCGTCCGGTCAGGCGCCCAGAGCGAACTGAAGTTCGCAAGGTCGATCGGACGCGCGGCGCATCTGGTCATACACGATCGAACGCGTCCGGTCGTTGAGGGAGCTTACTGGACTCCAACTGGACGCTGGCACTGTCGCGTCCGGTCGTTGCCTGGAGCGCGTCCGGTCGTTGCTTCGCGGGTGCGCGGTACTGTGCGATCGGCGCGTCCGGTCAGTTGAGCGGCGCGTCCGATCGTTTGGTTTGACCGTTGGCGCAGTGACCGTTGGAGGATCAGAAGCGGTTGAGCGCGTCCGGTCAGTTTCGACCGGCGCGTCCGGTCGTCCCGAAAAGTGCCCAGTGAAGGGGTACAACGGCTCTATTCGTTTGGGATGCTTATAAATACTTGTTGGCCGGCCCTTGGGGAGGTCACTCGTGATTTTTAACACTCTTGTGCATCCTTTGAGCTAGAGCATCTCCTCCTACTCATCTCTCTTGCTTGATTGCAAATCAAAAGTGAGATTGAGTGATCCCAAAGTGCATTGCATAGCTTGAGGGCATCTAGTGGCACTTGTGGGTGGTTTAGCCGGTGGATTTCTTGTTACTCTTGGAGAGTACCGCTCCTAGCCGGCTTGGAGATTGTTGGAGGTGTTGGCAAGAGAAGGTGATTGTTCTTGGCCACCTTCGGTTGATTGTAAGAGGTTATTGTGCTTTCCTCGGTGGAGTGCCAAAAGCAACTCTATTACATTGCGCGTGTCATTGAGTTATCTCACTTGAGAGTGGTGTCTTGCGGTGTCTTGCGGGGCGTGCCTTGAGGGGCAAGTGACTTGACGGTCACACCGAGAAACCATCTATGTGTTGGTCGACACAACCGGTGACGTAACTTGTCGGTGCACAAGTGAACACCGGGTGAACAAAATATTATGTCTCTTGTCTCCCGGTGATTGGTCTTCATATTGTGTTGTTGTCAATATTGATTGATTGTATATCATCTTGGTGATTGGTAACATCTTCACTCCACCATCGGTATAAGATTCACAATTCTTTCTCTCGCATTTACTTTTACTAGTTATCTTGTGTAGCTCTAGTGGTAGCCTTTGCTAGTAGTTGTTAGCTTGCTCACTAGTGTAAGTTTAGTGACTTAACCCTTGTGTGAACTAGATATCATAATCTACTAGACTTATGGATAAGAGGCTTGCATCACAACCGTAGGCTAAGCAAAACTCGCTTTACGCCATTTGTTATTCTAACAAGTTTGCTTAGTGGTTTGTGTAGAATTTTTATAGGTTATTCACCCTCTCTCTATCCATCTAGGACCTTACAATTACAAAATATTGGCACGTGGTGTGATCCTTGTTAGAGAAGGAGCCAAGAGGCCTCGGGAGGGCCTTATCCGGTGGCGACGTGGTCCACACTGTGAAGACATGGCGTTGGTACTTTTGGCACTATTGCTACATGTCAGGCATATGCGCCACTGTTGAGGGAGTGGTTTCTGTCATTTGGTATTATAGCGACACGCCCTGTCATATCTGGTCCTGTGGCTGGCGTGGCTATGACGCGTAGAGTCGTGATGGTCCCTGTGGCGACGTGCCTGTCCTTCGGTTTGACTGGCGTAGAGGGCCGAGGCCTCGGAGGCGTGAATCATGGCGTGATCTCGTTCCATTCGAGGGAATAGTGGCCTAGAGCAGCGTTTCGTACGCCGTACAGGCATGGATCGTGCGTATAGTGTCAGTATGGGTGGCATAGTGACCAGCAGCTCTTCCCCATGCTTGTTATGGGCGACGATGTCGTGATTTGACCCTTATCATTTTCTGGCTTGTCCGGTTGGGCAGACGCAAGAACGTGAGTGACGTCATGGGAGGTCTCGAGCGCGCCAATGGGGGAGCGACATTAGAGACCGGTCTCGGGCGAGGCAAAGACAGATATCGTCGTCTCTGGGGCTCGGACGAGGCGATGATGAGGTTGTTGGTTAGCTTGTGCCCGAGACCCAGCGCTGATGTCTCGACCGAGTCGGAGGTGTTCTAAGACTCCTTATGGGAGGTCTCGGATGAAGTGGAGAGATGGGCCGGTATGCTCACGCGGCTTGCTGGAAGCCCAGCAAGGGGAGAGTTAGCCCGTGGGTTTAGTTGATTTTTTTTTCCTTTGACAGGGTAGATTAATGTTTAGTTTTAGGAGGCTGGGTGGATTTTCCACCCTAATTTGGGTACCCCTAATTATGGTACCCGACACACTTAATGTGAATGTGGTCTGTAGTAGATAATTTGTCCATTATATTCATATTTTTAGATATGATAGTTCTATGTACAAGGAAATCTACTGAAATTAATTCACTAAAATAGTCTAAATTTAATAAATCACTATAACAATTTTCATTCTAGGACAAGATTGAAATAAGAAGTTAAATGTAGAGGTTCTGGTCAATTATATCATAGGAAAAAAGATACTTAAACTCAGTTTGAATTTATTCTCAAACTTGAACCAAAATGAGTTGAAAACCATTTTGGTCCTAGTAAAAAAGACCACTTACTAGCAGCAACAATGACATATGTACATTCTATAGCAGCAATAAGCTTGGTAAAGTGACAAAGAAAAGAACTTAAGAAATCAGACATTTGTTAGAACTGCATAGAAATACTATTTAGTTATGTGAAGAATGAAGTACCTAGAGTCCATGAATCGTCCTACGTCAAGAAGCTTCTTATAGATCACACGAGCTTCGTTTTTATGGTACTCATTGCCATTCTTGATGTACCACTTAAGATGAAGGGTTAATACAGGCGGCAGCTTCATAATATGAGGCTTTTGAATAGCACGTCCAATCCTCTCTTTCTGTTCATTTTGGTTGTCTCCTAACTGGTTTGCACTAAGATCCAACCCTACTTGCTTCCTCAAGTCTTGATTTGGTGGGATGAGATTTTGATTGTGTTGGGTTCTCAATAGGTTGGATTGTTTCTCAGTCGAAAGGAAACTACATGCAGTTTCTTGAACACCATCATGATATTCAGTTTCCTTATGGCCACAACTCATCCTTGAATTTGCTCCAACAGTATTTGTATCTGCCATCTGTATAATTTCACTCTCTGCATCAGAACCATCTTGTTGTCTACAACAAGAAGATTGGCATTCTACTAACAAACTATTCAGTTCACTAGGTTGCCTATTTGGGCATGTTGTGCTGTATGACTGTTCATTACGGCCCCAATTAACTGCTACCCCATCATTGGTACCTACCTCCATCTGCTTACCCTTTCTGCTTTGATTAGTACTTGGCTCCATAGGTACCTTGGAACAATCACAGCTCCTTTGTACCACCTCCTCTTTAAAAAACAGTGATAGACATTCCTCGATTGTTGGTATACAACTGTTATCCCCTATTCCCTTGCCATTTTGATCTACATAACTGCACGACGTCGTCCATGCATCATGTTTTAGAGGTGCAACAAGTGGAGGTTGAGCCATATCTTCTGGATAGGGGGAATTTGTTGTCATCTGAACCATTTGCTCAACTTTAGCATCAGAGATGCTATGAGGAACAATACCAACAGTATGTAGTGGCTCCTCGGTGTACAAAGGATCGTGTACAATAACATCCTTGCTTTGCCAGGTGTGTTGCTCTTCAGCAGAATCTGCATAAATGAGAATATAATACTTAATTTTAACTACGACAATACTCTTCTCTATCAATAGATAGATTGGCAGAACTCCTGTCGTTCTTTTAAACAAAAAATTAACCACAATAAAGTATCACGCAACAAGTAATTATCGTCCTCTACACAACTTTTAGCATCTTTATTATCCTCCACTTTCAAAGTAACTTTTTTTAAAATCCCCTCTTCTAGCAAAAAAATGATATACGAAGAGAAGGCTATAGTTCAGTGGATTTTTTTAACTACTATACATTAGAACAAAAAAACCTTGCTAGGTTAATATATTTTTTGAACGAACATTGTCAGATTAATATGTTGATTGTTGAACATTCCAATAAATTTTATATGTTATAAATTTTCTGCATTTAGCAAGTGTAAAGAGTCCTTAACAATTTTATCCATTTAGCAAGTGTAGGAGACCCACTTAGAAAAATAACACTTTTTTAGGTTGATAAAAATAGACAACAAGTACAACGATAGTGTTTGAGCGTGTTCCACTATTTTTTGCAATTTTGGTTTCCTCGACAATGGCGTGGTCAGTGGCAGAACCAGAGGGCCAGTAGGGGCCGTGCGCCACCCCCCCCAAAGCACAGTGAAAATGTTTAATACTTATAAAAAATTCAATTGCATAGTAAAAAAATATTATTCACCATTTTTTGATGATAATACTGTGTTTTTTTTTTCTCTATGAGTACTAAATATATGTAAAAATATTGAAAGGCTATTGAGATATACATTGTTGTATGTATTTATATATTTACGAGACATCATCGTATTGTCCGGCCCCCTTTGATAAAAATTTCTGGTTCCGCCACCGGTCGTGGTCTAGGACATACCCCATTATCCGTGGTTAGGAATTTTGAATAGGTGCAGGATTGCAAAAACTCACCAACTTCCATAGAGTCTAATGTTTTGTCTGCAACCAAATCATTAAATTCTGACATAAGAAGATGAGAATCACCACTTTTGGCATCGATCTTTCCCAAGTTACTCTCACTTGCTGAAAGTAATTGAGTAGCAGCCTTCATGGGTTGAGATTTGATACTCTTGCTTAGATCCTCCTTTGATGGCAGCGACAGTGAGAGCTCCCAGAAATGTCCATGGAAAGTCGAAGCAAACTGACAATATATGCAGGACCGTGTCTCTAACAGCTCACCCCTGAAAATCGAATCAATAATTGGCGGAGCGCCTCTTTCCCTGTAAGGGTTCTCAATTCCACTTTCCTCATCCCGCAAAGCATTGCGCAAGGACTCAAGCAATTCATAGCTGTCATGCATCTTGTAGGCTTCATACTTACCAGCATGTAAGCGCACACTTCTCAATAGTCTATATGGGTTCAGAAGGCGTCCGGCAGAATCAGCAGCGCTTGCCTCCACGAAAAGCTCCTTCAGTGCCATGCCAAGGTGACCCGGCGGAGGATCCGGCCCTAACATCCATGCCCACAGCTTGTTGAGCGCGAGGAGGCACTGCACCGTCGCGTTCATGTAGCATGTGTTCCCGCGGTTCGGCATCCCTCTGATAACATAGCCTTCGGCATTCCCCGATCCGAGCTTAGCCGCACGCCATGCGTCTCCGAGATTGAGCAACCCGGTGGCGAGATCGCGGGGCATGTCGAATCCAAACACATGGCCGCCGCCGCCTGCCTGAATTTCGCCGGTGATTGTCCCCAGCTCGTCGTCTGGCTCTGGATACAGTGGTCGTTCACACTCGCACTTGAAGCAGAATCCAGTCTGTGGATCGTCGAACAGCGCGGCGACCCAGTGCTGCTCCTGCCTAGCGTGATCCCGAGCGTGCCCGTACGGGAGGTAGCTCCTCGAATCCCCACAAGAATGCCGGCCGCATTCCAGGCACACCAGGATACGGCGATACTTGGGCCGGCCGTCGGCCCCCTCCTCGCGCGAGCAGTCCTCGCACATCCCCGCGTCGTCGGATAGCAAGGACCAGCTCAGAATATCCTTGTGAGCGCTGTCCGTGGGGACGTGATCGCAGCACCGATCGTCGTCGCCGTTGCCGGTCAGCTCGGTGCAGTCCTCCCGGCGAGAGCCCAGCAGATCGTCCACCTCCGCCGCCACCGTTGCCGTTGCAGCCAGCAAGTCCAGCCGCGGAGCTTTGGAGTCCCGCGACCGCGAGCTCTCATCCGCCTCCCACAGCCTCGGCCTTGTGTCAACCATCACGCCGGCCTGGAAGGAAACAAGGGATCACAAGTAAGAAGAGAGTCGTATGAATGATGAGTTCCATTATTAAACCCGAAATAAACCACAAAGCAAGCAAGAACCCTACGGATCGGCTATGATCAAGACGGTGCCGCGGATTCAAGGACCAAAACCATCGGGAGCGGCCCGGGGCAGGAAGAAGAACCAAGATCGCAACGATTCTAGCGAGTAGCGACGATCAAGAAGGAGCCTGCGGGCTAGCCGGCTAGGGATTGGACCGAAAGGCGGAGAGGCGGAGAAGGAAACCCCATGTGAAAAACACGAGATCAACAAGCGTTCGAGGAAGAAAAGGAAACAGGAGAAGAAGAAAAGGAAACCGGGAAGGCGGCGAGAATGCCGGGGCCGGGATTCAGGGGCCGTGGCAACGCCGGGAGGGGGGTGGGTGGGTGGTTGGAGAGTGATTTTGCGCAAGTGTGGTCGCTACTGGAGATTTGCAACTGGGCTGATACTGGGCCTTGTACAGGCCCATTTTGGTCGAGCGAGAACCTACAATAGCCCAATCCTCTGACTGGGCGTCCAGGCCCGGCTCCTGTGGCTGTGCAAATGAGATGAGAACCTCCCAACCCTTGGACATGCCTCAACTGTCTACCTTTGATCCGTGTGCAAATGGAGGCTGCTGTGCTGGACAGTGTGCAGTGACATGAACAGTGCCATGGACACTCCAACTCGACTACAAATTCAGTATGAGCGGATCTGAAGATACCATCTCTGTTTGAAAATAAATGCTGTGTTCATTTCATCAGGCAATCATGATTTTCCTACAGGGGCCACCGGGCAGCGTTCCCTGGCCCCGTCCGAAGGACGTGCATGCAAAGCAGGCAGGAAACGTCTGTCTCTCGGACTGTATACCAATGTCTCGAGACTTTTGCTTTTGATAATACTAGGATGTCAGGCAGAAAATTAAGCTATTGTGAATTACTCCCAGACAATGAGAAATCGCATGTAGGGCAAATTCCAATTTAGGAGGGTCACCTCCAGCATGAAGCTCCAATAATCAAACATTAAAGCTGAAACCAAGACAAAAAAAATCAAGGGGACCCGACCGTAGCGGCCACCCAGCTGGAGGACAAGGGCCCGCGCAGCGATGGACTCCTGTGCGTTGCGGACCTCCCCTCCACGCCCCATTCACTGGGCGGTGGGCTCTCCGACGGCAGCTATCCCCCCGTTCACCGCCGGTGGACACCCCCCCCCCCCCGAGTGAGGTCAGCGACGACACCGCCAAATGCCGCCTCGACAACTTCATCAACGAAGTGACGTGTAAGAAGGACTCTCCTCTTATTCGTGAGCCTCCAAAGCAGTCTCCTGCTAAGCCGGTGTTGCCGTGGCGGAGCAGGCGGTTGGCGGCTTAGCCCCTCTCTCAAGTACCCGCTTCCAAGCGTGGGAAAGTGCTGATCACGCAGCGTATGGGCTTCATCAACGGTCCATCAGCGCCATCCGCGTCGGGGTTGGCGGCATATGACAAGCTCTTCGAAGGCGATCTGAAGGCGGACGATGCCGAAGCGCTGGACGAGCTCCTAGGTTGCGCCGTCACATAAGTATTGGTTGTTCTTTTATATATATATATATATATATATATATATATATATATATATATATATATATATATATATATATATATATATATATATATATATATATATATATATATATATATAAATAAATAATATCGACCTAGATCTTCGGCTAGGATGGTCCAGCTACGGCTGTGTTACATTGACCTCCTTCGGTGCTCACAGAAGCACGTTGTATGTTTGTCTAAACTCTTCTACCTAATACAATGATACACAAATCTTTTGCGTATTCGCGAAAAAAAATCAAGGGGAGGAAAGAACAAACTATGTGCTGTTTTCGATTTCAGGGAAAGCTCAAAACATCAAGAGGAATATGTCCTATATCTCTCCACAAGGCAATGTAAACATTTATCATGTAACAACAGCATCCAACAGAACCTTTACAAAGCCCGTATCACCGATTTACCAATCTCACCACTATTCTATTCACAGTTTCATCCTAAAAGGCAAAGCAATGGAATGACCAGATCAGCTGAGTGAGAAGATCAGAAAGAAAGAAAAAAAAACTCCGATTTGGTACAAAGTTACAGTAAGTTTGAAGCCCAGCGACAAAAATGAGCTTGGTCAAGAGCCTGATTTACTATGAACACTGACTGACTGGATCCTTGCGGTCGAGAGAAGGTTTGTTTATCTCACTCATCTGCTTGTTCTGTTACTGCATTCTTTAGTTCTGACGTCTTATGCCAGAAATGTCTTGGTCTTCAATCCTCTCATAGAAAAGAATATAGGCCTCACAGTTGAGAACTTGTTCAGAGTGACTTGTCTGATCCAACGGTCGTCTGCACAAAACCATGAGGAAGAGCAACTGCTACCCTCTTGCTGATTTCCAAGCCTTCTTGCTCTAACGTACGCAATGTAGTGTCCGTCCTCCTCCTTCAAGGATATGAGATGCCAACGCAAATAATTCTTTCAACAAGTATTTTGTAAATTTCTAGAGCTGCACAGGCTCCAACAAGTACACCTTTTTAGACACCTTTCTAGAGCTGCACAGTTGTATAATTCTTTCACATAATTCCAACTTCCAAATAGTATGTCCTGGGACTGGGAGTACCATATGACCCAGTGTCCCATTCCCATCGTTTATGAAAGGGCGATGCATTTTGAATCTGACAAGACGCCAGTAACTTTCATATGCACTGTTATTTTATGGCGTTTTCCCCCTTCTCAAACCTTTCTTTACTGCTACAGTTTTTTTTTTTTTTTTTTTTCTACATATAAAACTTTTCCCTTTTTCTCCATGCTCAGATGACAAGATATTCATTTTACTATTATGATGTTACAGTTCTTTAGTGAATATAATAAATTACGTGAAAGATTTTACCTTCTTTTATTACCCATTATGCAGTGTTAAGTACACATGTTTCCAAGGGAAGTAAACAATTGGTTTGGCTGTTCATAATTTCTTTAATCTGAATCAGGTTAATCTGCAGAGATAAATATAAGTAGAATCGTCTAAATTACCTCTATGCAAATGAAGGAAATTATCCAAATTTCCAGGAAATTAACATATACTCTATATCTATATGGGATTAATTTTCACACACTATAATCACATACTTATTTCAAAACTGTACTAGTTGATCTGGAAAAAACATTCTAACGAGTATATGGTTACAAAAGCCCACATGATCACAAATGAGAACACTGAAGTACGGGTAAAAAAAATCATTCACCAACAATGCCATGTGTTCTTATGTCTCTGTAACTTTGTTTAGAGAAGGTCGTGTATAGTTAAAGCTAGTAGGAATGAACTAAACAAAAAAGCTTAAACAATTAGAAACTTGTTAGAAGTTAGAACTGCACAGATGTATAAGGTATTACTGTGAGGAACTATTGGTACCTGGGGTCCATGAATCGCTTTACATCAAAGTATTCCATAAATCTCACATGGCCACTTATTTTGATCCCATCAGTTCCCTTAAGTTGAGAAGTTCTATTAAGGTGAAGAGCTAATACAGGTGGAAGCGTGGTAAAACGATGAATCTTAACAGTATCTCCAACATCATCTTCATTGCTGCTTCCCACTATCTGCTCACCATTTTTACTTTGACTGGCACTTGGCTCCTCATGATCCTTGGCACAATTAGGACAACGCCATTTTACCTGACCTTCAGAAAACAGCAATAAGAAGCCTTCGATCGATATTGAATCTTCTGTCAGTGAATCAACAGACTTGCCCTCCTGAATCTGCAAAGGTCTCTGTACAACATCCTTGCTTTGACTGATACATTGCGCTTGAGTAGAATCTGCAGAACCAAGCATATATAATATTTAATTTTATCTGCAGTATCAACATCATGCAACCAGCAACTGGCATCCTCTACATATTTTTTAGATCTTTATCCTCCAAATTCGAAATAGCTTTCTTTTCGAGAATCCCCGCACATGATTAAGTGGAGCAACAATTTATTATGCGACGACAAGGACTCAACGTCTCAAGCTATTTATTCCAGTGGCAGTTTTATCTACTACACTACAAACAACTTTGCCGTGTTAGCACTTCTGAAAGATCCTGCTCACTTTTGTATACACATCCCAAAGGTTTTCCTGAAATTTTTCTTCTGTCCATGTGTGCAAAGGGCCCTCAAACAATTTTCTCCTCTTAGCAAGTGTAGGATACATATTCCAAAAATGAAACGTTTTCTTATGTTGAGCACGATAACCAATAAGAATTCCAGTTTCAGAGTGTTCCGTAGTTCCAGCATTTTCAATCCACAAATGTGGAATGACCTAGGACTCTAGAGATCCTCCGACATCTGCAGTCAAGGCATTTTAATAAGTGCAGGAGCAATCATAAACTCACCAACTTCCAAAGGCTTTTGTGCTTTCTCCACAATCACATCTGAACCAATAACATGAGAATAACAACTTGCAGAAACTGTTTGCATCTTTTCCAAGTTTCTCTGCACATCTTTTGGAAATAATTGACCAGCAATCTCCCTCTTTCGAGATCTGGGACTCTCGCTTGTTTGTGGTAATGCAGCACTTTTAGTTGGATGCCACTTTGATGGGAAATCCACTGTCAGGTCCCAGAAAGGATGGGATGTCGGAGACGAGTGACCACATTTTTTGCAGGATAGTGTCTGAAGTATCTCAAACCTAAAAATGGAATCAATCACTGTAGGGGCATCACTTTGCCTGTTATAAATCTTGTCACCTTCAATCCAAATATCGCGCAAGGCCATAAGAAATTTGTGGCTGTCTTCCATAGCTCCAACTTTGAAAAAGGGCACTTTGCAAAAGCCTACGCATTCCAAAACTTTCTTTGGGCCCAGCACGTAGCTTACCAAGCACAAATAGGCACTGCAATACTGCACTCATGTAGCATGTGTTTCCGAGATTTGGTATCCCTCTGATAGCATAGCCTTGTGCATCAGATGATCTGGACTCATAGCTAGGCCATTTGTCTGCAAGATCCAAACCAAATCCAGATGGATGGGTTTCTGCCTGAACTTTGCCCATCATTTCCACCTTTGGATTGACCTCTACCTCAGTTTGACCTAAGAATGCAGATCATCCAAGAAAGCCAAATAAGTAGGGGGGGACATCAAAAACTTCAGCAAGACCTTGTTTAGTTCACTCCAAAATGCAAAAAGTTTTCAAGGTTCCCCGTCACATCGCATATACCGGTACATGTATGGAGTATTAAATGTTGGTAAAAAAAAACTAATTGCACAGTTTGTCTGTAAATATCGAGATGAATCTTTTGAGCCTAGTTAATCCATGATTGGACAAAGTTTGTCAAATACAAATGAAAAGTGCTACAGTACATTTTCAAAATAATTTTGCAAACTAAACATGGCCCAAGTATTAACATTCCAGAACCACTACCAAGAACAGTGCAGACCAGTGATTGGGCCAAGGAAAATCAGGAGCAAACAACCATAGAAGGAAAAAAAATCAGAAAACATGAAACACTGGCGCGAAGTCAAGAACGGCGCCAGGGATTCAAGAAGCAAAGCCGTGGGACCACAAAGAGCAATGTCAGGGGAAAGCTTACCAACAGATGGCGGGAGAGCCGGTAACTTTCGACTGACAATAGAGCGGATCACTTGAAGACCAACCTCGTTGTCACCTTCCCCAAATTTGACTGGCATTGGCACCTCAGCGTTACACTTGAAGCAGTATCCTCTTTCTTGATCACAGTACAGAATAGCAAACCAATGCTTCTCCTTCAGGGCGTGTGCTCGAGAGTGCCCAAACGGGTAAGCAATTGACCCAACCCCGCAGCAGAGATGGTCGTAGCATGTCACGCAGATCAAGAGGTCGCTCTTCTCGGGCCTGGTTTTGACGATTCCCTTGTCTTTTTCGCGCTGACAACCACAACAAGTCCATGCGTCCTTGGATTCGAGCAATCGAGCCATTTTCATGATAGCACTGTAACTGATGATGTGATTGCACTTGCACCGCGTCTCATCGCTGGCCCGCCCCGCCCCTTCCACGATTAGCTCCGACGGCTCAGGAACCGTAGGTAGAGGCAGAGACGTCGCATGCCATTTGCCCTGCTGCCGCGGAGATTTATTCCGCGGGCTTCGAGATCTCTTCGGTGGGCTTCCCTCCGCCTCACCCTTCGGCGGCGCCTTGTAACGGAACCGTCCAAATTATAAGAGCATAAGTACAAAAATAATCACCGAAATGATTAAATTCTCGCACTTGAGCCCATATAACTCCGGTAGTCCAATAAAATCACGAGAGATTTCAAACCAACCAACATACAAGCCAAGATCGTAGTAATTCAACATAACAAGTCACATGTTACAACCATTTCACAAGTAATTCAATATACATCGGAGTTTAACATAGTTATTACAACTTAAGTTCAAAAGTAGCGGAAGCAAAGTAATTTAAAACTAACATAAATCTTATTTCATTTTTAACCTTTCCATCGTTATCCAATTAACCATCCGTTCAATTTAATGGAATCTACGTTGCCGTTGCTCAAGTCAAGTGCTCACTAACCGGGAGCAACGGCGATTCGAATCGAATTCCTATCCAGCTGGAGGGGTATTTCTAACACTCACAGTGCAGACCCTTGCCAGGGTCGCACAGGCCACCTTTTCATATGATTCAGGAATCGTGGGTCCGAATGATGTCGCGATCCCAAGGGCGACACTTTGCCAGGTGATAGGGACTCTAACCCCCCTTGGTCTCACGCCAATGTCCCCAAGCACATCCTTTCTCTCCTCCAAGAAGCAACCTACCATTTGATTCCCGCCCTGAATCACATTACTCGGCTTCGCGGTCGGAACGACTTATCCGGCCAACTAAGTGTTAGACTGCGTTCAACATGACTCAAGGACGTACAGCGAATCGGTCCTTAAACGACTCAGACGGGGATAGATCCACACCCAAGGCCTCCATGCCTTGTCGCTTCACTATCATCATCCCACTCAGTCTCATTTCATTTTATTAACACATGGTTCCATTCCACGATAGCACATATAGCCAACCGTACCATATATGAATATCCCTATATCTCGCAGGTGACAGGAAATCACCTGACTTCTACCGCTTAAAGCAGGGCTAAGCATCTACTCGATCCTAGTCTATGTAGGATTCAAGGATTCATATATTTGGACAAGGAATGATATAATGCAGCAAGGGTTTCCAACCAACTCCTATCACTTAATGCAACAATACTTATAACATATATAGAATTAATTGCTTTGAAGGTAGGAGGCTTATAATGCTCCGGGGCTTGCCTGGGATCCGACTCAAGTTAGAGTATGTCAGATGAATTCACTTGGCGAGCATCCTCCCATCTAGCACTTGTCCGATCCTTCTATCTTCGGGATGGATCCACCAAACACCGTCTTCGGGTTTGGCTCAACGCCACATCCTTCACACGTTTCTGCTAGCGTACCTATATGAGATGCAACCATGCACATGTGTGAATGCATAGAAGTGCAATAAACAGAGTAATCAAACAAGCATACCAAAGTTCTCATAAACACCTAGAGCTAATTAACTTAATCCTCACTAAGGCATAACATAGAAGATTGCAAACACATCAATCAAGACACAAGTCTTATAAGATCCTAGGGTACCAAATCAAGTACCAACAAAGACATGTGTCACACTTCAATACACAAGCATGGCAAAGTTAATCAAAGCACTACAACTAAAATCTATCACTTTCTGGACATACATACAGTAGCTCAGTAAATTAATCATAACTGGATATCCCTAAATCCAAATGACTTGCAAGAAGACATTCTGGAAAGCTTATGAAATTCTCTACATTTCATTTAATATCATCTAAACCTGATTCTAACATTTACCAAGTCGAAATACAGAAGGTACAGAATCTGTCCTGGAAGGACAGAGAGTAGCATAAATCTGAAGTCAACTTAGAACAGCTTTAGTTTCTAAACCATATGGCCAAATGCCACCAAAATTTAACAGAATCTAGATCATGAAATTCACAACAACTTTGTTATAGCACACAAGACATGAAAACATAATTTGCATAGGGTAATTAACAATATTCTCAAATCTGTTTAGAAACCTCATTTGCAAGAAATAATTATTAACTTATGTTGCAAACATATAATTGGATAGAACAAACTTTACCAAAATTTCATACATGACTAATGAACATCAGAAAACATAGTGTCCATTCCTAAATAATTTCTTTTAATGCATTTTCTTAATTTATTTAGATAATTTGGTGGAATTATGAACACATATCAAAAGTGCATAATAAATTCTACCAAAATTATAGAGACCTACACATGCTCCCAAAAGTCCACTATCTAAATTTGAAACCATTTGGACATGTATAACAACCTCTATGAAAAAGACAAATGGATATAGCAATAAATCATGTGAGAGCAAGTTAAACTTAACACTCAATATTTTCTATGAACACAAGGCCATATTATGAATCAATATGATAGAGAAACATCATACTAAGGTAATAGAACAACATTTTCTATTTTATCATTTATATATTATTTATAATCTATTTATCAAGCTATAAACAAGTTAAATCAATAACTTGAGAATACAGTAAGCAATGACCATGAAATTTATACCACAGTACATCCATAGCATGACAAGCCTACCATAAAAATTTCACATCAATTGGAGCAGCACAACTCAAGATATAAAAATAACAAGCAATATAATGTAAATTCCTTATTTATCAAGGTCCAATCAAAACCCTAAGAAAACAGTGAACAAATAGTGTGTTTAATATTTTTTCTAGCAAGTACATGTCATCACAAAATTAACAAAACAAGAATTACTATTTTTGGAGTTATAAAACTCAAGATAAGGCTCTAGTCAAGTTTATAAGCATTTTTGGAGCATTTTTAAAGCTTAAATAAAGACATCAGAAAACTTCTACAAACATCTAACATATTATGACTCCACTGCATAGATCTCTTCACAAGGTTTCCAAAAAGTCCACATTTACCATTTTTGGGCTTTCCTAGTAGGAGATATGGATTTTAGAAGATTTACAAGAAATCTGTAATTCAAAAACAAAATCACTCAAACCCTACTTAATGCTAGGTGCACCCGGACGTGTACCCCAACTGCGCCTCTCATAACGCTGACATGTGGACCTGCTGCCCGGTTGGGCCCACCTGTCATGCTCACACACAGAGAGACAGAGAAAGGAGAGGCGCCGGTCCTCTTCCTCAAATCGGCCGAGCAGGGAAGACGCCCGGTGGCTCGCGGCTCCGGCGAGAGGGTCGCCGGCGGCGGTGGCCAAGGGCGGCACGAGCACCAGTGGGTCTAGGCGCCTTCGAGGAACCGCTCGGCTCCGCGCGAGGTGACCCAAGGCCGGCTGGCCATGGAAACAGGCAGAACCGGTGACTGGTGCTCCGGCGGAGGCGGACTGTGGCGGCGGGAAAGCTCGTCGGCGGTGGTGGTGCAGTGTGGGAGCACCAAGGGATCTCCGCGCACCTGCTGGTGCCCTTGGCGCGGCCTAGCGTGGCCCATACTGAGCTGCCCGTGGCAACAGCCGGCGATGGCCCGAACGGCACCGGCGGCAAGGTCCTCCGGTGGACCGCAGCGGCGGGGAAAAGGCGTGGAAGCACTAGGTGGCCCATACGACCTCAATGGCGGCCCTAGCTCAGCCAGCAATGACTCGTGGTGCACTGGCAATGTACGGCCACGACAATGTCGGCGACGACGGCATGATGGCGGTGTTGCGGCATGCTGGGCGGCCAGAGAAGGGGCGCAGGAGGGGGCGGTGAGATGGGGCGGATACGGTGGAGTGGTTGGCTCAGACGGAGAAGCATTGGAGCAACGCAACCACGTGGAGGCAGGGACCTCAGCTGGCCCGGCCATGGCGCTCGCCGTGGCTGCCTGTAGGAGGAGCGGGGAGGCGAGGCGAGTGAGGAGAAGGAAGGAGCTCGGGCTGGTCACTCTGGTGCTCCACCACACCGAGGGAGGCATGGACACATGGCAGAGAGGAGGACGCACGACATCCATGGTGGAGGCGCGCGGTGCATGGCCGCCACGCCCTTGTCCACGCGTCGTCTTTGGAGCAAAAACGCGAACAGGTGGCGGACAGCGAAGTGGACCATTTGGAGCTCCAATTTGGGCCTGATCTGGGCCGATCTAGGTCTTGGACCTAAAAGCAAAGTTGTAGCCCGTACCATGCTCTACATTTCCTATTTAATGGTCATGGTCATTAGGGCAATAGATTAGCAGATAATTAACCTCCAAGTTGGCAGTGTCAGTGAGTTGACAGTGATTAACAACTACAAGAATTCATGGTCAAAATGAAATGCTACTTATGCCATCTTCTTGTGTGACCTTCCCCTTCATGTGAGTTCCAACTTTTACATTTGGACCTACCCAAGTTACTTAACAATTTTTGGAGAACGCGACATGCCAATTTCAAGGTCATTTGAGCGACAAAGTTGCAAACATGCTGTTTTAGCAATTGATTTTGGAGATCCAAATATACTCCAAAAGTAATGACACTTGATTCATTGTGTTCCTCAAGAACAGTACTCCAACTCATATTAAGGAGCCTAATTGAGTTACCACATGAATTTGGACGATAAAATGTCGCAAAGTAACCAACTTGCTGCTGTCACAACAAGGACTTAGAATATTTTTCTAAGTGCTGAAAACAGCAGCTGATTCCACATTGTGATCTCTATTTGACTAGGTTAGAGGCCAAACTAGCTCTTGACCATTAAACAAAGTTTGTTCTACACAAGATGAACTACAACTTTTGTTTAAGGTCAAACCTCATAACTGTACAGAATTCAAACTTTCACTTTGGTCAAAGTATCAATTCGATAAAGCCGAAACTAGGGTTTTAGGCCAATCGGAGCAATTTCTTGACATTTGCTCAACATGATCCCTTCATGACTTTTGTTGTAGAGTTCATCTAGAGTCATTTGGGCAAGTTTGCATGGTTTGGCTGATGATCTATAATTCCATTCACTTAATGATGCAAGTTCCAATAGGAATGGAACTTATCATTTCATGTGACTTTTTGATTCCAAACTCCATAAAACTTTTCCAGGGCTTAATATAGATAGTTATTGAGGTGAGACATGTGAAGATACTTTGATAGCAACACCCAAGCATATATCTTTTAATTGAGCCTATATGTAAGCAAGGGTGCAATATCCAAGTTTAGGTTAGGGCTTATCCTCATAGGTTTGACTTTGACATCGTCATCTCCCCTAATCTATCACGTTTGATCTTAAACCCACCACTTAATTGGTGATAAACACCTGGGGTGTTATAGCCCTCCCCCATTAAAAGAATCGCGTCCCGAGATTCGGAATAGAAGGCCTTTTAAGGAAGAGAGGCACATTATCTAGTTCCCATCATCCGCTATAGTATTCGGCTACAAAGCTTTGACATTGGTGGAACTAATTTGGTCAAGGCATTTTATGATACTTGCACTTCATGGTAAAATTTGTCTAAAGAATTTCCTTCATTGACTTCCATGAAGCATTGTTACTTTGGGAGGAATCCGAGACAACGCAGTACTTCGTTCTCAATGTACATAGATCCTTGGGTCCATGAGCTAACCACTAACAAGTATCTGATTCTTTAGTGAACACAACATATTCCGTATGAACTTGACACTAGACCGAAATCTTCAGAAATATACTCATCGAAATGACTCTATGTTGACAGTTTGAAAAGTAGCCCTCTACCAGAATGGCTTGAGCGCAACCTTCCAAATGGGGTGAGATCATAGATGACAAACATCCTCTGAGGTTATAGGATACTGACTAAACAATAGACAGGGTCTATGTTGGTCGTAAATGTTCAATCCTTCCGATATCAACTAATGGAAAACTACTTAAGGTTCCATGTGTGCAGTTCTCTTTCTCTGATGACAACATTGTATTATCTGAGTCTGTCGAGGGGTTAGTGAATGTGATAGCTAACTCTGTCGGCTTCGTATTCCTGCCAACAGTTATCTAATAAGATTCTTTTATCTAAAGACAATAGTTATCTGGGTTGAAGCAGATGCAACCTCTTGGGTAAAAACATTTATAAGGTACTAAAGTATGTCATAATTGGATAATCATTACTAAAGAAAGATGTAGTGAGGCCTTAAGGACAACAAAAGTTGTAATATTTACTAAACCGCGGAAAGTAGTCTACCACCAAGCGATTGAGTAAAATTTTCCTTAGTGACATAGTTGTACTGTAAGTTGAGTTGACTTGCAGCATAACAACCTTGTCAGGCCAACTTTCACCTTGAGGCTTCCTTTTTAGGATCAAACAACAGCTCTAAGATGGAAAATATGTTGTTTGACACTTTTCAAATTGCTTTTGATTCACGATGGTATAAATTGATTTGCAGAAACCAAGGCTGCTCGTACATTGGGGATACGAGAAAGCAAAAGCAAATGAAAGAGTGTAAACTAGTATCTGTGGGACCTCAAAAGGGCCATCCAACAGCAGATCTCGCCTATTAATTTACATAACAATCCGAGGATGCACACGCTTTGAACTTGCAGGTTACTTTTGCAGGGCAAAACGCATACTCTGCCTGGAGAACATTCCTACAAGGATAAGGAACCGTTTCCGAATATTTCTCAACACTTTATCCAATAGAGTCTTGAATAAAAAGTTTGTGGCACCTAGGGGCACAAGGATGCTAATTGAAACTAAGGACATGCTTTCTCTATTTCTTCACTTTAGCTGATAGAACACCTTGCACTATTTGTGTGATTGTCCAAGATGGAATTGACTTGATCGCAATGACTCTGGACGATAGAGTATCACTCCAGTTATTGGCTAGTTGATTAACTTCTTGTTGGTTATTGCTCTATAAGACATAGCCTTCGTAGCTACCAAGGATTCATTACCTAATTGGAGATTAACCTTCCTATTGGTAACTAATCAGTTGTCTCTCAACACTAAAAAGTTCCAAATCTTCATTCTTGATCACAATAATTGTGGTTGATACAGAACAGATGGTTGCCATCGAAGTCAGTAGATAAGGAGTCACACCAGAGATGATTGATTTTGATTGTATGGCCATTATGCATACAAAGGTTAAGACTTGCGTAATGTGGCAATCGATTCTTATCCAACAGATGACTTGTCCAACATTAAATGTTGTGTGTCCTTTTTATCCAACAGAGATGAGATACTTTACTCATTAGATGGTGGCCATCAATACAGGGACAACTAAGCAAAGTCACTTGTCTACCACCTATTGCAGTATGTTAATGTTTATGTCGGTGGCCTGTTCTTCAAAGGTTATCCTCTTAGCAACTTCAGGAGGAAGCTCTACTACTTTTGGTCTAAGATATGGATCTTACGATGCGATATGGGAAGATAACCAAGAAAAAGTTCACATGAGAATAACACGTTGATGTTGTTCCGCAATGGATCATAATTAGAAACCACGATACCAACGCGTGCCAAGCAGCACAACCTTGTGTGTGCACCCACAGGAGGCTCTCGGTTTCGTCGTGGCACCATTAGTTGCTACTCATAACACCATTATTGAACATACACCCGATGAGTAATTTTAAATGACACAGATTAGGTGGTCTGAACAAGCACCATTCCAAGGAGAGATAGCAAGTAAAGGTAGTCACAAGGTTTAGAATCAACAGGGAAGCTATCCGTAGATCAAAACACCTCACAAGAGAACATAGCTCAATTGCTGAATGTGACTAAGCACGAGATTTTTTCTTAATTCCACATACACCTAGCGTTTACCACAGTGAGGCCAAAATGAAAGATTACCACGAGATTTGGTCATGTTGGACCACAACATGAGATCAAGACTGGTAAACATCTCGAGACTTGAGAAGGTTGGGGATGGATTAAGCAAATTTCACGGGCGAAAACCGATCTGTAGTCATAGATTGAGTTGATAGGGTAGATGCACGAATTTGCAAGCACACGATTTAGAGGCCATAGCAGAGATACATTGTGTCACACTAGCTAACCTTTAGGAGAGGTAACCAAAAGGTCCAACATAGATTTGGGTATGGTCTCCACAATTGGCAACGTACGAACCATGGTCAAAGGCTAGCGTTGATGAAAGTTAACTTGGTTGGTCAGTCGATAAAGGTTTTCACAAAAAGGGTTGCAAAACATCCACGACTCATACAAACATATAGGAGAACTAAACTTTGGGCTTTCGGCCAAGCAAAGGCATGGATACAAACAGTCAAGGACTAACCACCAAGTCTACAGGCTCAGGTTCCTAAGAGAGAAAACCTAATTAAAGACAACAACCATACCATTATGTAACGTGAACATTGTTCTAGATAAAGCTATGCGACCCTCGTATGCTCACCGAGGATAAACGAGGTGACAACTAAGGCACTACCTAGATAACAAACATACATACAACATCAGTCAAGCAGACATCTGAGAAAAATTCAAACGATTGAGCTTAAGCAAACAATCCAAAGCACAAGGCTCACCTAAAATAAGCATTCATCTCAAGCACGAACTAACTACAAGTTTAGCTCAAAACAAACGCTAGCTAAGGTGACTGTGGGGGGGATAGACCCCGTATACCCTCATAGGTAGTCTCGGGCTGCTCGGCAAGATGGCCCAGACCAGGCGAAGCCCGGCTTGCTGCCAACCAGGCTGGTGGGCTGGATATCAAGACGGAGGTGTGGTCCGTAACCGACCTCAAGTCGGATCATGTACAAGGAAACTTGTCCCGCAAGTAGTCTTTATCGGTTAGGATAGCTCGAGTCCTCCTAGGATACGACTTGGTGTAACCGACCTCTGTAACCCTGGCGGCTGACTATATAAAGCAGCCAGGGACCCCCCTAGAACGCATCTAATCTTCAACTCAATCAGCCCTAGATCGGTCCTTAGATCTACGAGCTGAGTACCTCATTGTATTCCGATACTTGAGAACACAGATAACACGAGAAGCAGGACATAGGGTATTACGCTTCCGAGCGGCCTGAACCTAGGTAAATCTTTTGTCTAGGTTGTCGTCTTGCTCTTCAACATCCAGATCGCGGTCTAAACGTAACCCTTGCTGAAACTCTACTACTGTGGGGCATCCCGTGGTAGACTGAAGATTATCCGTAATCAACAGTGGCGCGCCAGGTAGGGGTTGGTGTTTTAGATCTTGAGGCGATCCAGATGGTTTCCTTCCCCGCTTCCATGGATTTCCAAGCCGGCTACACGCTCACCGTCGGATCCTTCACCTGGACCACGAGCGTAGCTACGGCCCTCACGTCCTCGGGAGCGTCTAGGATGGTCCCAGCACCACCTACTGTTCAGCCGGTCACAGCACCACTTGCTGCACCTTCGGTCACAGCGCCAAGGTCATCGCCGTTGGTCCCAGCACCAGTTGCGCAAGATTCCGTGTTGCCCTCAGCGGCCATGGAGAGGATGGCCGCCCTGGCCCCCCGGAGACAGCTTCCTCGCTACCAGAGGAGGCACATTGACAACTCAGATCTGATTGAGCTAATCGACCGATAGGGTCGTGGTTTGGTGGAGATGTTGGATCTAGTCGAGACTGCTCGCAACCAGCTTCACCAAGAGCCAGATTTCTCTGGCTTCACCCCTGTCCGACCACGACAGCGCAGCCACGTCCGCCGAGCACGCGCTGCAGATCCATTTAACGGCCCTCGTTGGTTAGATCCCAACCAGCGCCGAGCACCCGCTGTAAGAAACCCACCCTCCCTCTTTCCAACAGGATCCCAGGGGGTGGTCCGCCAGTGCAGATCGGGTCGCCTACTGCCTCGGTACGACTCATCCGTGCACAGCATGCAAGCCCCACGGCCCGTGCTGCTGCACGAGTTCATCGAAGCACGACGCCCAAGTCTCGCTCCTCGCCGACAACGACATCGCAGAGCACACAGACCGCAGACCACAACGGCTGCGGCCAATGCATCTACAACGCCTGCGGTCAACCGAACAGTCCTTCCCTTTGGGATGGACAACGCAGCCGCAACGTACTCCCGTAGTACTCAGCGTCATCACGCCGGACTACTACGCGCGGACCACGTCCCGGTAGATCCAACGCACGTCATCAACATGGTTGAGTTACGGACTCTAGATCCTGTACCTCAGGAAACCGAGCTGGTCTCTCCTACCTTGTCAGATCTGCTCGCACAGATCCAGTTCACACCTTCGCCTTCCCGTGACTGCACGAACACCTTGATGTCCGAGGAGGAAGTCTAGGGGAACAAGGGTCCGGACGACGATTCCGCTCTGATGGCCTCCAAGCATCACGTTGACCCCGACAGTACCATGCTTGATCTCACCAGCTACCTCCCGGGTCTTGGTGACATGATCTTCATGGTCAGCGACAACGAGCCACCGCCACAAAATGAGACGGATGAACAAAGACGACTACGCGAAGAACGCAACACCGAGCGAGATCGCCGTCGCGCTTCCGAACTCGCCCCTGTCCATCAAGGTGCGAGGAGAGAGGCTCGACAACCACAGCGTCGCCCATGGCGTCACAACCTACGAGATGAGTTCAACGTGGCCGGCAACGCGCCCGTCCACCAGACACCCACGGCAAACATAGCTGTTGCCATGGAGAAGTTGAACCAACTACCTCCGAACACACCCGGCGTCGCTGAGATCCGCGGATTCCTGGAAGTTGCAGAGGACCAAGTCAACGACCTCCGCTCCACAGGTTCCATGGCATCATCCTACCGGTCTCGCCGTCCTCGGTGCTACCGCGACCAGCGTGATCAGCGATCGGAGAGCGGGGGTGACAACTCCTCCAACAACGGAAGACGTGTTCCTGCTCGTGAGCGGCTGCGCTACGCAGAAGACAGCGGCTACGGTTACAACGACGATCGTAACGCCTATCACGACAATGCCCCGAGGCACAACCATGGTCAGCCCAACCGACCAGGACAATGAGTCGCCAGGTCAGTAACAATACGAAGGACAATGAGTCGCACTGCTCAGTAACAATATGAAGGACAATGAGTCGCCAGGTCAGCAGGAAGCTGATGAAGGTACAGAGCTACCCGAGCAGGTAGTGCCTCCCCAGCCAGATTGGAGAGAGCCCTTCATCAAATACCTGAATAAACACCTAGTTCCGGAGGACAAGATTGCTGCCTAGCAATTGGTCCGTAGAGCCAAGCTTTATGCCATGGTCAACGGTGAACTAATGCGAAAAGGACCCAGGTCCATCATTTACCAAAAGTGCGTTACCCAGAAAGAGGGCCTCGAGCTCTTGAAAGAGATCCATGAGGGTATGTGCGGTAACCATGCAGCTTCTCGGACGCTGGTCGGCAAAGCTTACCGAGCAGGTTTCTACTGGCCTACAGCTGTTACTGACGCCGAAGATTATGTGCGGCGATGCGCAAACTGTCAAATGTTTGCTAAGCAGATCCATGTCCCAGCACATGATTTGCAAACCATTCCAGTTGCTTGGCCCTTCTCGTGCTGGGGACTGGATATGATCGGTCCTTTCAAAAAAGCACCCGGCAGCTATGCTTCTATTTACGTGCTCATCGACAAGTTCTCCAAGTGGATAGAGTACAAACCAGTCAAGCAAGCCACCGCTGAGAAGGCCGTACAATTTCTAGACGAGGTTATCCATAGGTTTGGCATCCCAAACTCTTTAATCACCGATCTGGGGTCACAATTCACAAGCGATGCTTTCTTCAACTTTTGCGAAGATACCTGCATCAAAGTTAAGTACGTCTCCATCGCTCACCCCAGAGCAAACGGTCAAGTAGAACGAGCAAATGGAATGATCCTCGACGCTCTCAAGAAGCGAGTCTACCAGGCAGACAAGGTTCTCAAACCTGGTCGGTGGCTCCAGGAGCTCCCTGCTGTGGTCTGGGGACTGCGCACCCAACCCAGTCGAAATACCGGAGTATCACCATATTTCATGGTATACGGCTCTGAGGCTGTTCTACCAGCTGAAGTCGCATTCAGATCACCACGAGTCGCCTACTACAACGAAGACGTTTCAAACTCTGCAAGGGATGTCGACATCATTGCTAAAGAAGAACAGGCATTGGATTCGTGTGTTCGGACCGCCAAGTACTTAGCAGTCGTACGTCGTTACTATAATCGCAACGTCCGAGGACGCTTGTTTGTGGTCGGTGATCTCGTGCTCCATCGGATTCAAAAGACCGATGGCCTCCATAAACTATCACCAAGGTGGGAAGGACCGTTTAGGGTAAAGGCCGTCACACGCCCAACATCCTATCGGTTGGAGACATTAGAAGGTGTTGAAGAGCCTAATTCATGGCACATAGAGCTGCTCATACGCTACCACGTGTAAATCCTAAGATATGTATTTCATCACCTCTAATTTATTTCTTTATATAATGGAAGTTTTCGTCTCTCTCTGCTTTCCAGTTGCAATCTTCTTTAAAAGGGTTTTGTACAAACCTTGCATACATGCACCCTGCATATGTCACATCCAAACTTTATTCTTGCTCGCCGAGAACGACTTGACAAGACACCACGTCTCGGTCCTCTATCGATGTGCTATAGCTCCGCGCTACTCAGCACTAGGAGATCCGATGGTTGTCCTCTAACGGTACTTAGGATCGTACCTAGTGATCCTAGCGCATCGCGTTGTTCACTAGTGCGTCCCTGGGTCACCTAACTGAGCTAGTCGCTTCGAGAGCAAGGATAAAACTTGGATGTCGACACATACGTTCGAAATAAACTTTATGTGTTTAGTTATGCATAAAGTAAAACTTAGAAATGACAAAATACTTATCACACGCTTAAGTAAACGCCTAAAATATACATTGCCATAACGAGTTTCTGAGCACTTCGTGTTCTGTTTAACTCCTAAACATATTGTTCATACATAATGTTTCTACATGGCTGCCTACTGACCACCGTCTGTCGTTACAGGATCTTCGATCAGCACCATGTCTTCTACCAAGGCTGCGGCGGTAGGAGCAGAGGAGGCCCGGAGCTCTTCAGCAGCGTCGTCGTCCAGCTCCGGAGCGATCCCAAGGGACACGATGGCAGGATGCACTTCCCTATAACGGGAACGGACTTAATCTGGGGACTGACCAACAGTTCTTAGAAGGCTGTAGGCTCGACTAGTGCTCGGGGACTGCCTCGATCACTCTCCGACCACGACTCGGGGACTTCGTCGCTCGCTCCTCGACTGCTCTCCGACCATGACTCGAGGATTTCGTCGCTCGCTCCTCGACTGCTCTCCGACCACGATTCGGGGACTTTGTCGCTCGCTCCTCGACTGCTCTCCGACCACAACTCGGGGATTTCATCGCTCGCTCCTCGACTGCTCTCCGACCATGACTCGGGGATTTTGTCGCTCGCTCCTCGACTGCTCTCTGACCACGGCTCGGGGATTTCGTCGCTCGCTCCTCGACCTGTGCTCGGGGACTGCCTCAACCACTCTCCGACCATGGCTCGGGGACTTTGCGTCTCAACTACATGTGACTGGCAACTCGCATACAGTTGAGATATTTTTTCTCACTTGGACCTTGCTACAAGGCTCATACCTCGCCTTCCAGCAAGTTCGGGGACTACGTGGGCCCACGTCACCTTGTGGTGATTTTGGGCTCATTGTTTTGTCTTCAATATTTGGGAGATACCTCTGCCACTGGTTCACGTTATGCATGTTCCGATGATTTTTTTGTCACATGTTAACGTGGGCCCACGTCCCAGGACGTAAAAAGAAAAATTCTTTTCTTTTTAGAGCATCATACATCTTTCGACAAGATCAACTGCCTTGACAAAAGCAGTGGTCAGTTTGAAGACTGCTCAGCCACAGGTGCTCTGAGTCGAGTGCTCGGCAACCGCACTCCTCAACATTATGTGGTCAGTACTTGTACTGATCAGCAAGGCGTAGTCTACAACAACACTGCTCGGCACAGGTCAAGACGGTGACTTCCTCAAGATACATGGTGCTCGGGGACTAGCTGTGGGGGGATAGACCCCGTATAGCCTCATAGGTAGTCTCGGGCTGCTCGGCAAGACGGCCCAGACCAGGCGAAGCCTGGCTTGCTGCCAACCAGGCTGGTGGGCTGGATATCAAGACGGAGGTGTGGTCCGTAACCGACCTCAAGTCGGATCACGTATAAGGAAACTTGTCCCGCAAGTAGTCTTTATCGGTTAGGATAGCTCGAGTCCTCCTAGGATACGACTTGGTGTAACCGACCTCTGTAACCCTGGCGGCTGACTATATAAAGCAGCCAGGGACCCCCCTAGAACACATCTAATCTTCAACTCAATCAGCCCTAGATCGGTCCTCAGATCTACGAGCTGAGTACCTCATTGTATTTCGATACTTGAGAACACAGATAACACGAGAAGCAGGACGTAGGGTATTACGCTTCCGAGCGGCCTGAACCTGGGTAAATCTTTTGTCTGGGTTGTCGTCTTGCTCTTCAACATCCAGATCGCGGTCTAAACGTAACCCTTGCCGAAACTCTACTACTGTGGGGCATCCCGTGGTAGACTGAAGATTATCCGTAATCAACAGTGACTAACTTAACATGTGCATAGAATCTAGATAGCAGCATAGTAACTACTTGTTTCAACCATAACTGAGGTTGTAGACCTTCTATAAAGGTGATCCTAGACTTTCTAGATAGCTTAGGAAGATGACTACACTTTAGTTATTCATACCAAAAACTAATTCATAGCTTAATATGACCAAAATTGCTAATGTTTCAAATCTGTACCAATATGGATAGAAAACGGACAAGAACTTCAAAAATGCATAACTGGAGTTCTAGGGACACAACAAGGTTGAGCCTTAACTTTATGTAAAGCTTATTAAGTTGTCTATAATTTTTTTATTATCATATTAAGATGATTTTATAGCCAACAAGGCCAAACAAGACAAAGAAGACATCTCTGCCCTGATTTGGACAGATTCTGTCATTCCATTTTGCAATCTCATAACTAAAGATTTAGACCACCACGATTAGTGCTATAAGACATTTTGGAAAGCTTAGAAAAAGTACTAAACTTATTCTAGTATCTCCAATACATGATTCCATATGCACACAGGTCAAACAAACCAAACATTCAGATGTGTTCTGACATGGGCAGATTCTGACAACAAACTTCTAAAATTTATAACTCCCAAACCATAAGGCCTAGGGTCTTGAAATTTAAGGACAAGCCAAATAAGTAAGTTAGCTACAACTTTGGTATTCTTCATAACTACAGAAAACACCATGATGGCCACGAAAGCATTACTACAACATAAAATGTTCTAGCAGCCAACATTCAACAAGCAAAATAAAGCTTGCCTTTGTTCTACTTAACAAGAGAGCACACAAACATGTTATTCTAGTAGCTCTAAATTTTGTTACCTTAGACCAACATGAATTTAATTAATTCATGAGAATCCATAATTATTTAAGTGAGGTCTAAAGCATTGGCAAACGCTTGGGTGAACAACATATCCACCACTTGGCTAAGCTAGAGGATATCTCTAAGTTCAAGCATGTAATCACACTTAATTCTAGTAAGGCTAAGCACACATTTTTCTCAAGCAACATGGAACAAGGCATTCTTGTTTTACTTCACTCAAGAAAGATAGTGTAACACATTGATCACAAGTTACACACTATAGAACAAGGCTGAGAGGAGTATAGCTATGCATAAAGCAACAATCATGAAGATGCATGCTTCGTCCTATTCGTCCTCACAAGATTGCCAACCTAAGGTGGCGATCATGTTCTATGTCGGTGGCATAACACGCACTCTCTCGATATATAGCTAGTTGACAGCTACATTCGACTTACGCATTCGTGGTTAGCGTACCTGCAGAAAATTTTCATTGCAGCCCAACATTTCCCAATATAGCACACAATGAAAATAGAAAGGTGAAATTCTAAGCACTCCCATATACATATACCCTTGTATACGTATATGTAGTATCAAAACTACCCGAATCATCAATCTCCCACAATTAAGTACCTTCATATATACATGTGTGTAACATGTAAATAATCCAGTAACCAAAACTAGCTCTCCCCTAGACCGCAGGTTATACGGTCATGCCCTCACAACTCACACTTACCTGAGCGTAGGTGCGATGTTACATAAAAGTAAACTAGCGACATATATGACTATCTCATATATGAAGGCTACCTCTAATCTGACACACCGGGTAGCATAGTGTGGGAGAGTCATCACACATACATACCTTGGCCTGGGCGTAGATGCATAAATGAAAACCCCCAAGTTAGTACTTATATAAGCCACCTAATAATCCTTATATGGGCATAAGGAAATTGACCACTGGCATACTTAGATTTAGAATTCAGTTTTCACAAACCTATATATAGCTATAAGTTGATAAAACTGATTTTATAAAATAAATTCTTTGTTTTAAATACACATACGACAAGTTTAATGTTGAATCTTGCTCCGATACCAGCTGTAACGGAACCGTCCAAATTATAAGAGCACAAGTACAAAAACAATCACCGAAATGATCAAATTCTCGCACTTGAGCCCATATAACTCCGGTAGTCCAATAAAATCACGAGGGATTTCAAACCAACCAACATACAAGCCAAGATCGTAGTGATTCAACATAACAAGTCACATGTTACAACCATTTCACAAGTAATTCAATATACATCGGAGTTTAACATAGTTATTACAACTTAAGTTCAAAAGTAGCGGAAGCAAAGTAATTTAAAACTAACATAAATCTTATTTCAAATACATGACAGTACCCCGGTCGACTTCCAACAAAAGCATTAGAGATAAGGTAAATAAGAAGGATCATGCCCATGATCACACTCTGCCACAAGGCAGGAGCCAACCAACTCTTGCAGTCACCGTGATACATCACAACCTGCAACAAGTGGGGATAAAACCCTGAGTATGACAAAGTACTCAGCTAGACTTACCCGTCAGAAACCAGAAATAAGGTGACACCAAGGATCATGCAAGGCTGATATAAAGTGGGGCTAGCTTGATAACATTTTGCATAAAAGCTTAATATAGATGATCAATCAGTAATGCTTAAGCATCAAGTTAATTATCGTTAACCTATCATCTATATTAGAACCTGTACTAGAGCACTCACTTTATTAGGAGCAAACAATATTAACTATAGCAGGTATAAATTGAGGCAACCTTTCCATCGTTATCCAATTAACCATCCGTTCAATTTAATGGAATCTACGTTGCCGCTGTTCAAGTCAAGTGCTCACTAACCGGGAGCGACGGCGATTCGAATCGAATTCCTATCCAGCTGGAGGGGTATTTCTAACACTCATCGTGCAGACCCCTGCCAGGGTCGCACATGCCACCTTTTCATATGATTCAGGAATCGCGGGTCCGAATGATGTCGTGACCCTAAGGGCGACACTCTGCCAGGTGATAGGGACTCTAACCCCCCCTTGGTCTCATGCCAATGTCCCCAAGCACATCCTTTCTCTCCTCCAAGAAGCAACCTACCATTCGATTCCCGGTCTGAATCACATTACTCGGCTTCACGGTCGGAACGACTTATCCGGCCAACTAAGTGTTAGACTGCGTTCAACATGACTCAAGGACGTACAACGAATCGGTCCTTAAACGACTCAGACGAGGATAGATCCACACCCAAGACCTCCATGCCTTGTCGCTTCACTATCATCATCCCGCCCGGTCTCATTTCATTTTATTAACACATGGTTCCATTCCACGATAGCACATATAGCCAACCGTGCCATATATGAATATCCCTATATCTTGCAGGTGACAGGAAATCACCTGACTTCTACCGCTTAAAGCAGGGCTAAGCATCTACTCGATCCTAGTCTATGTAGGATTCAAGGATTCATATATCTGGACAAGGAATGATATAATGCAGCAAGGGTTTCCAACCAACTCCTATCACTTAATGCAACAATACTTATAACATATATAGAATTAATTGCTTTGAAGGTAGGAGGCTTATAATGCTCCGGGGCTTGCCTGGGATCCGACTCAAGTTAGAGTATGTCAGATGAATTCACTTGGCGAGCATCCTCCCATCTAGCACTTGCCCGATCCTTCTATCTTCGGGATGGATCCACCAAACACTGTCTTCGGGTTTGGCTCCAACGCCACATCCTTCACACGTTTCTGCTAGCGTACCTATATGAGATGCAACCATGCACATGTGTGAATGCATAGAAGTGCAATAAACAGAGTAATCAAACAAGCATACCAAAGTTCTCATAAACACCTAGAGCTAATTAACTTAATCCTCACTAAGGCATAACATAGAAGATTGCAAACACATCAATCAAGACACAAGTCTTATAAGATCCTAGGGTACCAAACCAAGTACCAACAAAGACATGTGTCACACTTCAATACACAAGCATGGCAAAGTTAATCAAAGCACTACCACTAAAATTTGTCACTTTCTGGACATACATACAGTAGCTCAGTAAATTAATCATAACTGGAGATCCCTAAATCCAAATGATTTGCAAGAAGACATTCTGGAAATCTTATGAAATTCTCTACATTTCATTTAATATCATCTAAACCTGATTCTAACATTTACCAAGTCGAAATACAGAAGGTACAGAATCTGTCCTGTAAGGACAGAGAGTAACATAAATCTGAACTCAACTTAGAACAGCTGTAGTTTCTAAACCATATAGCCAAATGCCACCAACATTTAACAGCAGTTAGATCATGAAATTCACAACAACTTTGTTATAGCACACAAGACATGAAAACATCATTTGCATAGGGTAGTTAACAATATTCTCAAATCTGTTTAGAAACCTCATTTGCAAGAAATAATTAGTAACTTATATTGCAAACATATAATTGGATAGAACAAACTTTACCAACATTTCATACATGACTAATGAACATCAGAAAACATAGTGTCCATTCCTAAATAATTTCTTTTAATGAATTTTCTTAATTTATTTAGATAATTTGGTGGAATTATGAACACATATCAAAAGTGCATAATAAATTCTACCAAAATTACAGAGGCCTACACATGCTCCCAAAAGTCCACTATCCAAATTTGAAACCATTTGGACATGTATAACAACCTCTATGAAAAAGACAAATGGATATAGCAATAAATCATGTGAGAGCAAGTTAAACTTAACACTCAATATTTTCTGTGAACACAAGGCCATATTATGAATCAATATGATAGAGAAACATCATACTAAGGTAATGGAATAGCATTTTCTATTTTATCATTTATATATTATTTATAAGCTATTTATCAAGCTATAAACAAGTTAAATCAATAACTTGAGAATACAGTAAGCAATGACCATGAAATTTATACCACAATACATCCATAGCATGACAAGCCTACCATAAAAATTTCACATAAATTGGAGCAGCACAACTCAAGATATAAAAATAACAAGCAATATAATGTAAATTCCTTATTTATCAAGGTCCAATCAAAACCCTAAGAAAATAGTGAACAAATAGTGTGTTTAATATTTTTCCTAGCAAGTACATGTCATCATAAAATTAACAAAATAGGAATCACTATTTTTGGAGTTTTAAAACTCAAGATAAGGCTCTAGTAAGTTTATAAGCATTTTTGGAGTATTTTTAAAGTTTAAATAAAGACATCAGAAAACTTCTACAAACATCTAATATATTATGACTCCACTGCATAGATTTCTTCACAAGGTTTCCAAAAAGTCCACATTTACCATTTTTGGGCTTTCCTAGTAGGAGATATGGATTTTAGAAGATTTACAAGAAATCTGTAATTCAAAAACAAAATCACTCAAACCCTACTTAATGCTAGGTGCACCCGGACGTGTACCCCAACTGTGCCTCTCATAACGCTGACATGTGGGACCTGCTGCCCGGTTGGGCCCACCTGTCATGCTCACACACAGAGAGATAGAGAGAGGAGAGGCGCCGGTCCTCTTCCTCAAATCGGCCGAGCAGGGGAGACGCCCGGTGGCTCGCGGCTCCGGCGAGAGGGTCGCCGACGGCGGTGGCCAAGGGCGGCACGAGCACCAGTGGGTCCAGGCGCCTCCGAGGAACCGCTCGGCTCCGCGCGAGGTGACCCAAGGCCGGCTGGCCATGGAAACGGGCGGAACCGGTGACTGGTGCTCCGGCGGAGGCGGACTGCGGCGGCGGGAAAGCTCGTCGGCGGTGGTGGTGCAGTGGGGGAGCACCAAGGGGTCTCCGCGCACCTGCTGGTGCCCTTGGCGCGGCCCAGCGTGGCCCGTACTAAGCTGGCCGTGGCAACAGCCGACGATGGCCCGAACGGCACCGGCGGCAAGGTCCTCCGGTGGACCGCAGCGGCGGGGAAAAGGCGTGGAAGCACTAGGTGGCCCATACGACCTCAATGGCGGCCCTAGCTCAGCCAGCAATGGCTCGTGGTGCACTGGCCACGTACGGCCGCGACAATGTCGGCGACGGCGGCATGATGGCGGGGTTGCGGCATGCTGGGCGGCCAGAGAAGGGGCGCAGGAGGGGGCGGTGAGATGGGCGGATACGGTGGAGTGGTTGGCTCGGACGGAGAAGCATTGGAGCAACGCTGTAACACCCTTAGTGTTACGAGCTTGCTTAGCACCTGGTTTGAGACCTCGGAGGAATTAACGAAGTTAGTTCCGCGTGGGTTTTAATTTTTAATACGCATGATACGACATGCGGATCTCATATGCCTCGTTTCGGTGATTGATAGAAACTAAATGTACTTTGTGAGCTAGTTAATTTGATGTGAAACATGCTAATAAAATCCTAATAGAAAAACATGATACGTTGTTTTGATTGTTTGACATGAAAAAAAACAATTTCTATAAATAGGTGAGTTTATGTTTTAAATGCTATTGTTGGTGAATTATGTTGTGAGAAATATTTAGTAGTGCTTAAATAATTTGTTCCGTGAGTTAGTATGAAGTATGGTTTTTGTCGTAATATATGTTGGCTAGTTGAAATCGAAAGGTTTAAACCTCAGTTCTAACCGAGACCTACCTTCCCTTCTTCACGTGTGAGCAAGTGGCGAGCACTAGTAGCAGCTTCTCCAGCACACGGCAAAGCGCGCATAGTAGCCGCTTAATCACGTACAGATAGAGGACACGTGCTGCCGTCTCGACCGTGAATCCCACCTACTCGGCGAGCTGAGACTGCCTGCCGTGTTCTTGCCGTGCACTGCTCCTAGTCTCTCATGGTATGTGAACGCTGCTGCTGTGTCACGTCCTTACCTCGATGCAGCCCTGTTGTTCCTTTGTTCCCAGTTGCAGTACTGGGTGTGCACGTGTGCCTTAAGTCGAGGCCGAGGTCGAGGCTAAGCTTGTCCTCATGCTCGCTCCCTCTCTCCTCTTCCTTGCTCAGCTGCACTCGAGCTAGCCGCCGCGCCATGGCCGCTGCCGCCCGTGGCTGCGCCTTGCGCCGGCGTCACCTGGCCTTGGGGGTCGCGCGCTGTGGTCGCTTGCCGTGCCTTGGCCGCCGTTGTAGTCGCCGCCTCCTTCTCCGGCCAGGCAAAGCTCGAGCGGTCATCCATAGCGGACGTGCCTCGCGAGCACGAAGCTCAACTTCACGTGCAAGCACATGTACGTCCCTTTCAAAAGTTCGTGTTTATTTACCTGCACAGCTATCTTGCGAATTTTATATCTCCATCATATCAACTCGGATTCCATGAATTCTTCTTCCTAAATTCATCTAAAATCAAACTCTATCTTTCATATTAATTTCATGATTTTTAGAGCTCATTTGAAATTATGTGATTAGTTAATTATGTCATTAGCTCCTTGTCTTTTCTTAAATGTTTTGAACCTCTAGAAATTCATAGTAAATCATAGAAAATTCGTAAAATAGAAAATCAAGATGTTTTGGAACCTTTGTGTTTATCTCTATGCATTAGATATATAATATTGCATGCTTTAGTAGAAAAATATTGCACTATATTTTTCCTATGGTTAATTATAGAGAAATTCATACCGGTAGATGCTATGCTTCAAATGAGATGAAAATTTTATGGCATGTTATTCATGTGATGCTTAATTTAGGATAAAAATTTGAGGTCCAGATCTTGTATAATTACTGAGTTCTTAATTTATCTTTGTCACATGCTTTTATCGATATGAAATCTTTGTTAATTGCTAGTAAATAATGTGCTTATCTGAAAATTATGAAACTTGTACAACATTTATAATTAGTCAAGATGTACCTTTCATAAAAGTTTCATGTACAACGGAGATGTTTGGACTGTCACCTTTTATTCCATGCTTACAAGTAATAATACCTTTATATACAGTAATTAGTGATCCTATATCTCAAATATGTTGTCCGTGTTGCTTGCTTCACACGTAGGTTAAACACAATGTTATGCATCTCTGATGGTGATAGGTCTAGGCTTAGTATGTTGCTTTACCTTACATGAATTTTATTAAATTGCAATGCGGTTGTATTGTTAATTTGTGTTTTCTTAATAATAACCAACTCACGAATAAATCTCTTTTAGAAAGGATGAGAGTCAGAGTGGGAGTGACGATGTGTTGTTTGTCTTTCATTGAGAATATCTATGCTATGCTTGTTCCGCTTAAGCAGGCATTGCATTTTTGCATATCATAATAGGAACGATGATGGTTGATGGGTCGATGGATCAACCAGATGACTTGGTGTTTAATCAAAGATGGTGCCATGGCGAACAGGTCCCAGAGATAGAATAATAACTTTTGGTTATCTTTTACCTAGGCAAGCCCCGGTGCATAACCCCTATTATTCTGCACTTTATTATATCAATATTCTTGTGCATTAAGTTTTAAGGAGTTGGATGAAATCCACTTGCATATATATCCTTATCCTATGAGTCCTACTAGCTTGACAGGATCGTGTAGGCTGCTATGCTACAGGCCTCCGGTAGAAGTCGAGTGATTGGCTGTCACTCGCGAGAGACAGGATTATTTATTATTATTACTATCACATGGAATATATATGGATAATAATTGGAGACCGGGCAGGACTGTACTTTAGATTTGGACTTGGACTTGGTTGGGCAACAGAGCGGGGCTCTGGTTGCGTGTCCCGCCTGTGTCGATTAAGGACCGTTCGTTGTTGTGGACAATAGTCTTTTCACAGACCTTATTATCCCGTGCACATACTTACGGATGGGGGTGAGGAAGACCTGTTCCTCACTTGTCGTGGGATCCGGCTCTATCTGGACCAGCTTGATTGGTGGCGGGGATGGTGGAGGTCTAAACGCCTCACGTTGAGCGAGAGACTCAAGTGTGGTTGGTTTAGAGTCCAGGCTGGACGGGGACCTGGAACCCTCGCTAAGAGTGGAATTGGTTGGTCTTGCTTGCGCTCGGAGTGCAAGTGAGGCATGTGTTGTTCGGGGTACCCAGCTGGGCACATTGATTCGCGAATCGCCGTCGCTTAGACGGTACGGCTTGACTATGACATGACATTGTAGTAAGAACTGGAACAAGAAAGTTGTTGGAAGAGAAGATAAAATGGTTCTGATTGCTTACCACTTGCTTGAAAGTAGAACATGTGCTTACCTAGAATGGATAGCTAATGAACTAATGATGACTGCTAATAAAAATAAATATAAGGATGCAAAGTTAGTAATTCTTCCTGCAATGCAATAAACCAGCAAGCCCGATAAGCCTTGTATATCCTTGGAGTCTTTTATTTTCTCCTGTCGGGTAAGTCTTGCTGAGTACAATTGAGTACTCAGGGTTTTATCCCCCCTATTGCAGGTGACAGGTGGATGCTAGAGCTGACCCTTGTGTGTAGATTCCTCCTGGTGGGCTCAGAGAGGATTTCATTTTATGCTACGGATATAGTGTTTATTTATAACTCTCACTCAATGCTTTCCAAAGAAAAGCTTTATAATATGTTGTCATATCTTGTATATAAATATTCACCATATGAATGTCTCCTATATAATTAGATAACTTTTATTTCCGCTGTAACTCTGATCATATATTTATATTTGTTTTTGTTCCAAAACAAAACTTGTAAACATGCCATGTATAAATCTTTTACACACACGTAACCTGATGAAATTCTGCTATTGCATTCAACTTGTAACTGCTCTGATGCTGTAATAAAGTGATGGAAGAAATGGTTAAGGACTTTATAAGCTTTACTCCCTCATTCACGATCCTGATGTTAAATGTGGATATTTGAGTTCTCCCGTTGGGTGTGCTCGACGGAACTGCTTAGTTTAGCGCTCTTTCGAAGTACTTAGTGCCTAATGGAAGACAAGTACTCCGGAAGGGTGTTAAATTAGGCGGTTCTGCCACAGGTGGTATTAGAGCGTAAATGAGGAAATAAAGCTTCTAAATCCCTTCTAAATTAAAAATTTGACAACAAAATCTTTTCAAAAAGTTAGGACGTTTGCATGCGAAGTTATATAAATAGCCCTATTACTATGGTTATGTATCTAGGATAGATGGCACTCTGCTGACTTGGATAGGCTTAATCCAGTTTTCTGCAGGTACACTAACCCGAGCATAGTTCGATAGCATCGACTAGCTACAGAGAGAGTGATGTGCCAAAAATCTGTGTGCGGTTGCCCTATATGTCGGCACTAACGCGAGGGCAAATAGGACGTGCATTCATGCATACCCTGTTCGTGCATTTGTGGTGTAGGTCGATCAGTCTGTCCAAGAGTTACTACAATACTGTGGCTTCGTGTATCACGTTCACCGTGTTTCGCGCCTGTCGTGGCTCGCCCCTTTCGTACCCCTCTCTGCGCTCTTGTCGGTCATCTACCCTGCAGTCGTGCTAGTCTTTTATGACCTCGGTCCTTCATGTTCACCTCTGCATCCGTGCTAGGCATCCCCGCGTGGCCTCGGTCATTCGTGTGTCCATCGTCGCGTGAATTCGGCAATCCTCTGTTGTCGTTCTATGCAAGCTTGACGGTAGACTACGCCAGGATCGCTGACTGTTTTGCCTTTATAAAGGCCTAGCCAGCCACTCAATACCGCCACTCTGAGTATCCTAGTTACCTAGCTTTCTTGGTGCAAAGCTTCTTGCAAATCCTTCCTTGCACCACCACTAGAGATGGCAGGAGTTTGGGTTAGCAGCTACTGCCTGAACACTGAGGGTTTTCCCAAAGTTCTCCATGCCACCCTGCAAAGGCTCGGAGTCAAGGATCGTCCTGAGTATGAGGGCCGTGAGTACATGAAGCATGTCACTGAGCGGTGTAAGGTCACCGTCTATATTGGGAAGAGTGAGGAGTTCCCTGACCTCGCTGAAGGCTAGAGTGTGACTGCAACTAGGTTTTGCTTTGTCGACACCTACCAAGTTGTGGCCCGCAAAGCCTTGCGGCACCTTTGTCAGATCTATGAGGAGCCCATTGCCCGTACCCCCATGCGGTTCTTTCCACCTTTGGACAAGAATCGGCAGGTATGGAGGGCTCGTTTGGAGGCTTTGTATGGACAGGGGCAACAGGAAGACAACCCAACCGTGGTTCATATGACCACGTACCTGCTGGCTCTGGATGAGCAGTATGATCGCCAGGCTGCGGAGCTGAGAGACTGCCTCCACCAAGCCGAGGAAGCTGAGATCTTCTCCAGGATGCTTGAAGTGCAGCTTGTTGAAGCACACGCCAGCGTGGCAAATGCAGAAAGTTGAGAGGCTGCCTTGGCGGAAGCCCATCAGGTGGATAGAGATCGACATGCCTAGGAGTTGGAGGACGCCTATCTCATCACAAGCACCAAGCGTAGGACGCTGGCCAGGGAAAGTTTGGAACCCTTGATCTTAGAGGGAATCCCTGTCCACCCGCCTGAAAGGAGAAGAACCAATGTAGCAGCACCGCCAGCACCGCCACCCTCAGAGGTTTCAGAAGTGGAGCCCTTGCTTCCCCTCACTCAGCCACCACCAGGAGAAGACGGAGATCCGCAACCCAGTGCAGCAGAAGTACCACCAGAGCAGGAATGAAGCCGTTCGGTCCGATGAAGTAGAGTAGTTGCCCTAGAGGAGACGTATCTGTAGTTAGTAGTGTTTCTCCTCGTTGTTCTCTAGTGTTGCAATCCTTTTGTTGTGTGTTGTTTGTTGCGGTTGAGAACGTTTAGCCGTAGGAGGCAAGCAATGTGTCGAGAGCAAGTGCCCGTATGTTGTACCATGTAAGGACGTTGGAAATGTGCTTGCTTAATCATCATGTTTGTTACTCATAAATCTCACATTATATTGTTTAGGGTTCTCGAAGTAGCATCAAGAGAAAAGTGGATCAACGATGTGGGTTAGCGGAGTATACTATATCAGTTAATTGTGGATGTCCCAACAGAACACTTGAATCCGTTGTGGGATTCGCATTCCTCGTTCCTTGTTGAGGAAGAGACCCTTGTTGCTTGAACCTTCCTTTGCAATACTCATTTGATTCTATGACCCACTGCCTTCTTTGCGTGTAAATTGGTAACAGTCGCCTGGTTAATGGCTCATGGTGCCACGACGGAACCGAGGGCCTCCTGTGGATCGCGACCACATGGTTGTGCTGCTGGGTGCACGCTGGTATCGAGGTTATTGATCAAGTGCCTTTACCAAGTTACACTATCGTACTGTCCCTGCTAAAACAATATATTCTTCAAAAAAAATATATCCTTGTGTTCCAACGGAAAATCCACAACATATTGATGAAGTTATCTCTTCTAACTCGTATGCTGCAAGGAAAAGAAGAAAGAGAAAAGCTACAAGAAAATATAGTACTCGGGTATTCTGGAGTAACGGAATGCCTGATTTGACGTCGTCCCTGTGCCTAGTTTGACTGCGATGAGCGCGCTGAGTTTTTATAGCTACGCATCCGGTGTAGGGCGTCAGTGCTAGGGCCCGCTAGCACCCTGCTCCCGCATGGCCGCTGCGTGGTGCCACACTCGCCTGGTCCTCTCGTGTAGTGCGCCCCCTCCTCTTTTTCCCTGCGCCGGTGTCGGCTCTCGAGCCTCGCCCTTGCTCCCGTACCGGACCCCCCCTCCCTTCTTGTTTTCTTTTGGACGCCGTCGCCCACACGCCTCCTCGTCGAGCGAACCCCATCCCCTCCTTTCCCTTCTTCCCCCACTCCAACTCACGCTGGGAGAGCGCCATGGCCGATGCCCTCCCCACCTCATGATCTACTGGTGACTCCCTCCTACCCCGTTCTTTTCTGATGCGCTGCATCACCACCACCCCATCCCACCCAGCTATAAGATGCCACCTCGAGTGCTCCTCCTTCACCCATCTCCCGATCCAAAGTAGAGAGCTCGCATAGTCGATCCCCTCCGTTAGTGCTTTCAGTGGAGTAGCTCCAGAAGTCGCCAAGTCAAGGAAGAAGCAGTAGCTAGCAAGGCTGTGAGATCCAGCCGTTGCTTGTGGATCTAGAGTTCATGATGATTGAGATTGATCCTATTTGTTTTTGGATGACTTGGTCATTTGCCATGTTTTGGTGTATCATTATCTTGTTGTTTCTCCATTGTCCTCATCTGTCCCGACTATTTGATTAGAGTGGTTGATTGTATTGAACTGATCTTAGTCGTGTTCTTTTTCCCTTTTAGGTGTAGTATCCGAGTCGTGTAATCTTTTGTGTACTTTTCATATCTGTGCAATGAATCGTGTTTTCCCCTTGTTTGATTCTTGTTCTGAATCTCGGGACGAGATTCTTTTTAAGGGGGGTTGATTGTAACACCCCTAGTGTTACGAGCTTGCTTAGCACCTGGTTTGAGACCTCGGAGGAATTAACGAAGTTAGTTCCGCGTGGGTTTTAATTTTTAATACGCATGATACGACATGTGGATCTCATATGCCTCGTTTCGGTGATTGATAGAAACTAAATGTACTTTGTGAGCTAGTTAATTTGATGTGAAACATGCTAATAAAATCCTAATAGAAAAACATGATACGTTGTTTTGATTGTTTGACATGAAAAAAAACAATTTCTATAAATAGGTGAGTTTATGTTTTAAATGCTATTGTTGGTGAATTATGTTGTGAGAAATATTTAGTAGTGCTTAAATAATTTGTTCCGTGAGTTAGTATGAAGTATGCAAAGTTAGTAATGCTTCCTGCAATGCAATAAACCAGCAAGCCCGATAAGCCTTGTATATCCTTGGAGTCTTTTATTTTCTCCTGTCGGGTAAGTCTTGCTGAGTACAATTGAGTACTCAGGGTTTTATCCCCCCTATTGCAGGTGACAGGTGGATGCTAGAGCTGACCCTTGTGTGTCGATTCCTCCTGGTGGGCTCAGAGAGGATTTCATTTTATGCTGCGGATATAGTGTTTATTTATAACTCTCACTCAATATTTTCCAAAGAAAAGCTTTATAATATGTTGTCATATCTTGTATATAAATATTCACCATATGAATGTCTCCTATATAATTAGATAACTTTTATTTCCGCTGTAACTCTGATCATATATTTATATTTGTTTTTGTTCCAAAACAAAACTTGTAAACATGCCATGTATAAATCTTTTACACACACGTAACCTGATGAAATTCTGCTATTGCATTCAACTTGTAACTGCTCTGATGCTGTAATAAAGTGATGGAAGAAATGGTTAAGGACTTTATAAGCTTTACTCCCTCATTCACGATCCTGATGTTAAATGTGGATCTTTGAGTTCTCCCGTTGGGTGTGCTCGACGGAACTGCTCAGTTTAGCGCTCTTTCGAAGTACTTAGTGCCTAATGGAAGACAAGTACTCTGGAAGGGTGTTAAATTAGGTGGTTCTGCCACAAACGCAACCACGCGGAGGCAGGGACCTCAGCTGGCCCGGCCATGGCGCTCGCCGTGGCTGCCTGTAGGAGGAGCGGGGAGGCGAGGCGAGTGAGGAGAAGGAAGGAGCTCGGGCTGGTCACTCTAGTGCTCCACCACGCCGAGGGAGGCACGGACACATGGCAGAGAGGAGGACGCGTGGCATCCATGGTGGAGGCGCGTGGTGCATGGCCGCCACGCCCTTGTCCACGCGTCGTCTTTGAAGCAAAAACACGAACAGGTGGCGGGCAGCGAAGTGGACCATTTGGAGCTCCAATTTGGGCCTGATCTGGGCCAATCTAGGTCTTGGACCTAAAAGCAAAGTTGTAGCCCGTACCATGCTCTACATTTCCTATTTAATTGTCATGGTCATTAGGGCAATAGATTAGCAGATAATTAACCTCCAAGTTGGCAGCGTCAGTGAGTTGACAGTGATTAACAACTACAAGAATTCATGGTCAAAATGAAATGCTACTTATGCCATCTTCTTGTATGACCTTCCCCTTCATGTGAGTTCCAACTTTTACATTTGGACCTACCCAAGTTACTTAACAATTTTTGGAGAACGCGACATGCCAATTTCAAGGTCATTTGAGCGACAAAGTTGCAAACATGTTGTTTTAGCAATTGATTTTGGAGATCCAAATATACTCCAAAAGTAATGACACTTGATTCATTGTGTTCCTCAAGAACAGTACTCCAACTCATATTAAGGAGCCTAATTGAGTTACCACATGAATTTGGATGATAAAATGTTGCAAAGTAACCAACTTGCTGCTGTCACAACAAGGACTTAGAATATTTTTCTAAGTGCTGAAAACAGCAGTTGATTCCACATTGTGATCTCTATTTGACTAGGTTAGAGGCCAAACTAGCTCTTGACTATTAAACAAAGTTTGTTCTACACAAGATGAATTACAACTTTTGTTTAAGGTCAAACCTCATAACTGTACAGAAGTCAAACTTTCACTTTGGTCAAAGTATCAATTCGATAAAGCCAAAACTAGGGTTTTAGGCCAATCGGGGCAATTTCTTGACATTTGCTCAACATGATCCCTTCATGACTTTTGTTGTACAGTTCATCTAGAGTCATTTGGGAAAGTTTGAATGGTTTGGCTGATGATCTACAATTCCATTCACTTAATGATGCAAGTTCCAATAGGAATGGAACTTATCATTTCATGTGACTTTTTGATTCCAAACTCCATGAAACTTTTCCAGGGCTTAATATAGATAGTTATTGAGGTGAGACATGTGAAGATACTTTGATAGCAACACCCAAGAATATATCTTTTAATTGAGCCTATATGTAAGCAAGGGTGCAATATCCAAGTTTAGGTTAGGGCTATCCCCATAGGTTTGACTTTGACATCGTCATCTCCCCTAATCTATCATGTTTGATCTTAAACCCACCACTTAATTGGTGATAAACACCTGGGGTGTTACACGCCTCCCCCGTCGGGTTTGGCTCTGACGCCCCAGGACCCGTAGCCAGAGCCACGTCGCCCACCCGCGGAGCTTTCTTACGCGGGCTCTCCTCCGCCTCCTCCCCCTTCGGCGGAGTCTTCCCCATCGAGCTCGATGCCAACGCCACAGGAACCGTAGCCAGAGCCACATCACCCAGCCACACAGCTTTCTTCCGCGGGCTCTCCTCCGCCTCCTCCCCCTTCGGCGGCGTCTTCCCCGCCGGGCTCGGTGCCGACGTCGTAATCAGAGCTGGGTCATCCACCCGCGGAGCTTTCTTCCGGGGGCTTCCATCCACCTTCTCCTTCGGGGATGTCTTCCCCATCGCGCTTGCCTGGAACACATAAAAGCCACAACAAATTAGAGTCGTGTGAATCCATTAAACCCCAGACCACCCAGCAATCGAGAAAACCTGCGGATGACCCGAGAATCGAAAGCCAAATTGAGGAGCGGGCAAATACGAGAATCGAGAAGACGATGGGAAATTGAGCACTTCGTTGAGGATCAATAACCGCTACCTAGAACCGTACGGACAGGGATGAACTAACCAAGCATTAGAGCGAACGGGTGGAGAACCAGAGAAGAAGAATTCGAACCAGAACAACCGAAGCCGCATTCGTTCGTTGTAGCGAGGATCAGGAACCAACGGGCCATAGAATCGAACCGAGAGATTTCAGAGGTGGGGATACAGAGGGGGATACGATGAAATCGATTGAGGAGACGCGCAAAATGGAAACCATTCTGGCGGGGGATCAACAACGGCAACCACGGATTCGGGGGATCCGAACCAGCAAAACACCAATTGACCGAGCGACGAACAACATAACCAGAGAAGGAAGGAAGGAAGGAAGGCCGTGGGGGTGAAGGGTCGAGATGGCGGACTAGAGGGGGGTGAATAGTCCTTTCTAAAACTTAAACGCGTTGGCTAACCGAAACAAATACGGAATTAAACTTATCGGTCTAGCCAAGACTACACCCCTCTATCTAAGTTTTCTAGCACATTGCAAAGATCCTAATTAAGCAACTAAGGTGCTAAGCTTACCAAGAGCTCACCTAATCAATTCTAGAGCAAGGTCACACAAACCTATGCACTAGTACTTTGCCAACCGAGGGAGCTCCTACACAACTAGCGAAGCAAAAGCACAAAGCTCCTAAGCTCACTAGCAATGCTCAATAACAAGGCAACCAATGCCAAATTAGAGAGCGTAAATAACTTAGCTACACAAACTAAGCAATGTGACTAACAAGGTTACATAAACTGAATTAGCCACGCAAAGGGGATGCTTCTAGTTACACAAGCAAGAAGATATCTAGCTAGCTACACAAGCACAACTAGAACAAGAGCAACTACACAAGCACGATATATATATAAGTAAATACAAGCTTGTGTTGCACGAAGGCAAACCACCGAGAAGAGTAGACAATGTTGACACGGTGATTTTTCTCCCGAGGTTCACTTAGTTGCCACCAAGCTACGTCCCCGTTGTGTCGACCAACACTTTGTAGTTCGGCAGCTAATCGGTCACACACCGAGCCTCTCAAAAGGCACCGCAAGAACCCATCATCAAGTGTGGTAGCTCAATGACACGCTCAACTAGAGTTGTTCTTCGCGATCCCCGCGGGGTGAGCACAATCCCCCTCACAAAGCTTCTCCGGAGTCTCGCACAATCTTCTTGTGAGCTTCGACGGAGCCACAAGCCACCAAGCCGTCTAGGAGGTGGCAACCTCCAAGAGTAACAAGCACCACCGGCTTGCAACACGATCACCTAGTGCCACTCGATGCAATCTCACAATGCAACGCACTAGAATTGCTTTCTCACTCGATCCGATGAACACTATCAAGCATGAGTGAGTTAGAGGGCTCCCAAGCACCACAACATAAGCCACTAAGGCTAAAGTGTGCTCAGTTGCCGGCCAAGGCTGGCCAATAGGCTATTTAAAAGCCCCTCCACGAAAAGAGCCGTTGTACCCCTTCACTAGGCACATTTCGGGTCGACCGGACGCGCCGGTCGAACGGACCGGACGCGCAGGTCAGTAGCGTGCTCCAACTGCTAGTTTTTGCGCGTATAAACTTGTATTGACTGGACGCGCAGGTCACTAACGGGACTGGACGCGCAGGTCACAGCGAAACAACGAACAGAGAGGTTTCAGTAAGCTCCCGAAGTGACCGGACGCGTCCGGTCATCACTGACCGGACTCGCTGCAGCGTCCGGTCACTTTCGCCCACGAAAAACACTGACCGGACGCGCTTACCGGACGCGCAGGTGCTGACCGGACGCGTCCGGTCACGAGTCCGGTCATAGACCACTCTTCGGTAAAACGGCGATATCTCTTAGCTCCGAACTCCGATTTCGATGATCTTGGACATTTTGGAAATCTTACTCAAAAGGCTACACAACTCACTAAAGCACTTGATCTAATTCTCAATGGATCAAAGCAATATTCCACTCCAAGAGCCATATTAGTGTCCGGAGAACAACGAAAAACCTTTCTCTCTTCTCCAAATTGATCAACACCAACTCCAACACCTTCTCCTTTGCAAATGTGCCAACACCACCATGTGTAAAACACCATGTGCATGTGTGTTTGCATTTTTACAATCATTTTCTCGAAGAAGTTAGGCACTCAACTTGCCTCGCCACTCGATCCTAACACGTATGCAAAGTTAGATCGTTCAAGTGGCACTAGATGACCAATATGCAAACAAGTTTGCCCCTCTTAATAGTATGGCCATTTATCCTAAACCCGGTTATCAACTTCTCTACACACCTATGACCGGTGAAATGGAAATGCCCTAGGTTATACCTTTGCCTTGCGCATTCCACTCCATGATATGATCCACTTCATATCATCACGTGACCATATTGGTTCATCGATCTTGACCTCACTTGCTCTTCACCGTTGCCTTGGTCCTTCGGCGTCAAGCCATCACATAACTTGCCCTTCACCCTAGCAACCGGTCCATCAAGCCAAGCCTCATCTTGATCTTCTCCACCTTGGTCACATGACTTCATGTCATGTCTCATATGCAATGAGCTCCTTCATGACACCATCACATGTGGACTAATTTTCTATGTATCTCATATAAACATAATTAGTCCACCTAAGTTGTCACTCAATTACCAAAACCAAACAAGGACCTTTCAGGGGGGAAGCTTACCGGAAGATGACGGCAAAGGAACTCGGGGTCGAATGGCCTACGAGCTGCGGCAAGGACAAGAGGGAGAGGGAGACGGGGGTTTGGAGAGGGAGGGCGGTAGAGGAACAAATGATTTCGCGCTGGTTTGGTTTCGCTGGGGGCGGTGGTGGGGGTTTTGTGGGGAGAGACGGTGGGCCGCAGACTTGGGCGCATTGGTTGAGAAGGCCGTGGGCCGGGCACACGAGGCAGGGGGATGGACCCGTGCAGCCGTGGCTTTGCCAAGATAGGCCGAGCCACGATTGCATCAGACGACCTACACAAATACGTGGAATATTCATGTTCAAAATTACGTAGAGATAACCCATACACATGTTGATGCCATGATTCTGTGACAAATATTGGGAGTGTTTCCAGGAGAGAGATGGATGGTAGCTTGTATCCATATAGTATAAATAAAGAACATTTTTTTAATTTTGTGCATAAAAAACAATGGGTTGCAAATTTGCCATCTTGAGGAAGTCATGGGCGGCTCCCTCCCATCCTACAATGAGTAGTAGTAGTAGAATTAACTTGAGAAAGTGTTGAGAAACAAACAAAACATCCTCGATAACTCAAATTGTCGTCGCCGGAGACGTCAAAATAGGTTCATATGTAAGACATGTGCATGTCTATATATTCTTGAGAAATAAAGTAGGAGAATTATAGAGGAATTTCAAATTTGGAACTCTACCAAACAAGCCCTGATAATCATCACAGGTGAGGGTTTAGAGCCAGCACAGATAATGCTCTCCCATCCTCCAATGGGCATTAGAACTCTTTTTTTGTGAATGGGTATTAGAATTCTTATTGGCATGTCAAATATTTGTTTTTGCAATAGTCCAAGTGCGAGCTAACAAGGTGTTGAGATACGAACAAGAAACATCCTCTGAACAACCTCAAACTAGCATCGCCGAACCACGTTAGAATCGGTTTCATGTGAAATGCATGCGCATGCCTATATATAAAAAGGCTATTCTCTTCCCATGGCCGCACGAGGACAACATCGTCGACCCCTACCTTCTTCCCATCCGGCTCCCTCCATCATTCCTTGGATTGGAGCCTTGTCATTTCTATTTATGCAAAGGCAGCTTACAAATTTCACCATCTTGAAAAAAGGTGTCATTGAAGGGCGAGCAAACTAACACGGTCATTGCATTTATCCAATCAATTGATATCTCATTTCGGATATGTGTGCTTATTTGTCTAGATTTGTGTGGGGAATTGAGTCGCTTCATGTGAAATTCCTGCAAAATTCGGAACAGACCGTCCTTAAAGGTAATAAACATCACATTATTTATGGTTTCCCATGCTCTTGGATCCACACGTGCAATTTTATTTATAGCCCATCATCCTTTTTTTGTTTCCAATTAATAGGATGTTTGGTTTGAGGAATTAGTTAGTCGATTGTCCTTTCAGTCCTCACTTTTTTTTGTTTGCTTTGTAAAATGAAATTGGTTTGATTATCATCTCCTCATTCTTTACAACCTAACAATTGGTACAGGTATTAGAAATGGAATGATTCCTCAAACCAGACTCCTCATTCTATCGTAAATTTGTTAATTCATAACTATTTCGTACATCCATGGGGATTCAAATGTGCATATCCAAACCGTCTTTGTGATGAACACAAGCCCTAAACATATCCCACTCTTCTAAATATAAGCAGTTAGCGCAAATGATGCGTATATATCTGCTCGTTTCTACAATTCTACACAGGGCAATTGTATAATTGACGTTATCGAGGTTAGAGGTGACGAGGAGAGGAAGCTAGAGCAAGAAGAGCCAGACAAAGCAAGCAAGCAATGGAGGAGAAGAAGGACCTGCTCCGGAAGCTGATGATCGTGTCGATCCCGTTCGTGTTCGTAGCGATCCCGTCGGTGGTGATCATCGTGGGCATGCTGTCCCCGCACGCGGCGGAGCCCCGGAATGGGTCGTCGCCGGCGCCGCCGGGGCAGAACCACTCGGTGTCGATGCTGAGCACGATGACGGGGGGCCAGATGATCCTGAGCTGCCGCGCCGCCTTCTCGGGCAACTGGGAGTACTTCCACTACTTCATCCTGGACCCGTACAAGCCGCAGCGGGCCTTCTTCCAGCCGCAGGCCGACCCCTACGTCCTCTTCTGCAAGTGGGGCTACATGGGCAACTTCCTCCAGGACGTCGTCGTCTTCAACAGCTCCGCCGCCTGGGCGCCGCACTGCCGCGTCGACAACGGCGGCTGCCGCTACCTCTTCCAGGACGGCCACATGTTCCTCGTCACCGGCAAGCACAGCGGCGACAGCGAGGCCCACAGGGTGAAGGTGGTGGAGGAGACGACTGAAGAACAGGCGCCCGCACCTGGTCCTGGTCTTGGTCTTGGTCCTGGTCCGAGTCAGGTTCCGGCTCCAGCAACAGCTCCAGCACTAGCTCCGGCTCCGTATCCGGACGCCCATTCGCAGGGGCGGGAGGAGACGCTGATCGGGGACGTGCTGCTCAGGGAGTGCAAGCACGTGCTCGGCTTGTTCCCCACCATGTGCCGGAAAAGGCCGCACAACCACCAGTACGTCGGAAAGATCATCGGCCGGTGGCGGTGGTGGTTCAACTACTAGCAGCAGATTGCCGGCGGCGGCGCGTGCGTGGTGTACGACCGAACCCTTCCGTTGGCGATGGTGCATACGCACGCAGGAAAGGAAATGATGTAAACACGATGTGTATGTACAGGTTATGTTTTGAATTCCTGACAAATTAAAGGCAATCAGGAATTCAGGATACCTCTTCCGTTTGTTTTTGAATTCATAACTTGTATAGTATACATTGGCACTGATCGTATCGTATACCTACTACACATATCCATGTATGCTTTACTGGTACAACAAAAAATTCCCATGCCGCACGGCAAGGGTCACTGGATCAGATGAGGATGCTGGCCAAGGTTGACAAGGGCCAGGGAGGTTAGGGACTGGCTGAACCTGAACAAGAAACAAATAGTCGCAAGAGGGATTACACCTAGTCACCTACAGCTACAGGGATGACAGGCAGGGCAGGGTGGTACTACAATGGCGGGTAGAAATATGACGAAAGGGAGAACCCAAGGAAGAGGAGGCCTCCGATGGTTGCAACCGTGCCCTGAGATATCTTGGAGGCCAGCATGCTGCCGCCCACCACCGCGATCGACGTGCAGATGGTGTGCCCCAAGGTCGCTCCTGTAGCAACTCCGACTGCATTTTTGTGGGTCGCCAGCTGCATTGAGAACCATGCGTCCATGCTTCAAATTCAGTTATGAAGTTGGATGAAAGACAGCTGGAAACTCCAATTTGAATAGGGAAATTGAACCGTACCGCTATTGTAGCTATCTGACTTCGGTCACCCCACTCCGCCAAGAAGGTCAACACAAATGACTGAAATCAATAGGCAATACGTCATACAGAAAGCGAGCAATACACTTACTTGCACTGCTGCAGCATCACTACCAATATGTTTAGTTACATTATCTAGTGTTAACAGAAACATGCAAGGTCAGAAAGGATTCTACATCCTCCAAAAGAAGGGGAAGGATCGCACAAGGCTTGACCATCCACCACAAAATCAGAAGCCAGTAAATGCAAGTTTCAGAGAAATGAAAGTGTAAAATGAGGAGAAAGACAAAGGGAAACCTACCTCCAGGAAAATAGGAGTGCAGAATCTTGAGAAAACACGTCTAAATGTTGACTTCCCTTGGCCTGCTTCCAGCTTTTCCTCTACCTGTATATTTCAAGGGACAAAAGATATATTATATATAGTCTGGAAAAAGAACGTTACAACAGTCACTGACGACCAATGAGCAGTCTCTAGTCTGAACAATGAGTCGCTGTATTAACTCTTGACACCAGCAGCTAAATATCATATTTCAAGCATAAGTATATCCTACTGATGTTGTAACAGGTCAAATAGAGAATAGTCCATGGTCAGAAAGGTCCAATCAGTTATGGACTCAAAATGTGTTTATGCTATATCTAGCAAAGATGGATGATGCTTAGCATGGAAATGAAAAGAAAGTAACAAATGTAAGAAAATCACATACTTCTTCTATTTCCTTCTTCTGTGATGCCTTGGAATCTGACCTCCAAGCAATGTACAGGAGTCGTAGCCCAAAAAATGCGTAGAGGACTGAAGCACAAAACAACAAAAGAGGAGATATCAGAATGCACTGCTACATGCTACAGAACCGATATGAGATCAAGATTGTTACAAATCTTAAGAATCATAAGACTAGAATATTCATGTTCAAATGGTACATATACATCCATCAGACCTTGGAAGGCGATTAACTGCACTAGCAAGCAACAAATATCCTTTCTTGCTCCCAGTAACTAAAACTTGAATCTGTTATGATTACTATCGCTGGAAAAGGGAGTGATCTGGCAAATGGTTGCACCCACTAGGTATGTTTATTGGAAGGGAAGAAGCTAGAACTTCAATTGTTATGCATTTTTGCCCCAATTTTGATGCACTTGGATGCAAGTAAAATTAGGGAAACGCTACTGTCAGAAACCATATTTACTTACATCAATATGACGATTTGCAAAAACATCTATGTCTCCCCATTTATAAACGAGCATTGATTTTTAAGCATATGCATCTAACATCTGAATCTGATTAGATGCAGGTATGTCACATCTAGTGTACCAGTTCAGGTACTTGCAGGTCAAATAGTGATCATTGCTTTTGGGACATTTGGGGCCATAATACTCATCTTTTACTCTGATTTGATCATTGTTCTGCCAACCACTAGGATCTCTAAACCTTGGATCACCTCTATCAATAGTACACAATAAGGTGACATTCAGATAAGCCATACCTGTCGCCGCACTGTTAGTGTGCTTCCTCGATATCAAATTCGGAACGATTCTGCCTAGTCCAGTAGACAGTACCTAAGAGCGCAACACCAAAGAGGCACAGAAGGATCAGTCAGACACTCAGACTAGCAAGTACTAGCATTTTCTTGTTTTTTTCCCCAACAGAGCTGCAAAAGCTTCAGTGGAACACATAACCTACCGTCATAACGACAAGCGCCGACAGCGCGCCCGAGAGCACCGTCGACTTGGGGTGCCGCATCGCCATCAGCGCCGCGATGATGAACGTCTCATCGCCAATCTTCACCCGGACAAGACCCACAGACATTCAGAGACAGCTTACGAAGGCTTGAAGAGCGTATATAGCCCGGCAGAAAGGAAACCCGTGAACACCGGCGCCCGCGGTAGCCTCACCTCGCTGACGACGATCATGGACAGGCTGGCGAAGAAGGCGTCGAAGAGCCCCAGCCCCGTGTCCTGCGCCCCAGCCGCCCTCGCCCCCGCCGTGTGGTGGAGGAACATCTGGGAAGCAGAGCAGACGGGAGGCGCATTCAGTGATACAGCAACCCAGTCTCATACAGTCAGAGCCAAGACACAGACACGGAGCGTGCCCCGCCCGGGCCCGGCGCGCTCACCTTGGTGCGGCGGTCGAGGCGGTCGGCGCCGACGCCAGTGCCATTCCCGGCAGCGCCATTAGCAGCCTGACAGCAGAAATGCAGGGACCCGGAGCGTGAGACCGTCGGACACGAGGCTTGCGGGACGGACGAGGAAACGGGCGAAGCGCGGGGATGTGGTTGGAAATGCTCACCTGATCGGCAGCGGAGACGGAGAACGCGAGGAGGAGGACAAGGGCGGCGGCAAAGGCGAAGCCGGCGCGCCAATGCATCGCAGCGGGGCGGAAGGCGAGGCGAGATCTGCGCATGCCGCAGTCTGGGCGGGGCAGCGGGGGGCTGTCGGCACGGCGGAGCGGAATGGTGCCGGGATCTCGGAGGAGAGGAGGAAGGGGGGCAGCCAGCCGGGCGACCCGCGTGCGCGTCGGGATGGCCGAGGAGTTAAAAAGAACGGAAGCGACGGCCCCAGCCCAGCCTAGATATCTAAATTCACCTTCAAATTCCACTATAAAAAAGAAGATTTTTCATTACATCAAAATATCGGCATATGAAATAAAAACTAATTGTACAGTTTTATTCTACTTTGCGAAACGAATATTTTAAGCATAATTAATTAATGTTTGGACAATTATTATCAAATAAAAACAAAATTGCTACAGTATAACACGATATTTACTATGTAAAATTTGCCTCAGGCCATGTTTAGTTCCCCAATTCTCCCCCAAAATTTCACTATGCAAAAAGAAGATTCCCCGTCACATCAAAATGTCGGCAAATGCATGGAGTACTAAATGTTGATGAAATCAAAAACTAATTGCACAGTTTTGTTGTACTCAGTGAGACGAACATTTTAAGCCTAATTAGTCAAAATTTGGATAATTTTTACCAAATACAAACGAAATGCTACAGGAATTCTGATACAGTGTTTTTCTCCCCCAATTCACCCATCTAAACAAGGCCTCATATAAACATGGCCCAAGGTGGACGTGGACCTGCGGCTGACCCGCGTGGGCGTGGCCGGTGGTGGCCCCCTGCCCGTTTCCTTCCCGGATCCCGTGCCATTTGCCGATTTGCGTCGCGCTCGCGGTCCAGCCTGCCGCCGACGGCCCGGCGCGCCGACTGCCGACTGCCCCACTCATCCTCCAGTCCTTTCTTTGTAGGGCCTGCTTATATCCCAAATATTTTCTCAAATTCCACTATAAAAAAAAATTTCTCATCACATCAAAATGCCGGCACATGTATGGAGTACTAAATGTAGATAAAATTAAAAACTAATTGCATAGTTTTGTTGTACTTTACGAGACGAACGTTTTAAGCCTAATTAGTCAATGTTTGGACAATTTTTACCAAATAAAAATAAAATACTACAGTACCGCACAATGTACTACAGTGTTTTTGCCGCCCCCGAATCAGGGAAACTAAACACGGCCGTAGACAAAAAAAAAAATTCAGCCTCGGTTTAGGAACACGAGAGCCTTTTTTTTCTTTTTTGAATTTGGTCAGATTTCGAAAGACAGCATCGCTACACAGAAAAAAGTGCAGCCACACAAAGGTTGGGTTCAGTTCCGAAATATTTTGGGGAAATATTTTTGTAGCATTTTTGTTGTTATTTGGCAAAATTTATCCAACCATGAATTAATTAGGCTCAAAAGATTCATCTCGACCTTTACAGATAAACTGTACAATTAGTTATTTTTTTACCTACATTTAATGCTTCATGCATAAGTCCAAAGATTCGATGTGACGGACGACAAAGGAAATATTTTGGGAAGTGAACGGGGCCAAAAAAAAAAAACCAATTTTGATCGGAAAAACGTGCCAGTAAGTCTACTCAGGTTGTTTTTTTTTACAAGTCTACTCAGGTTGAATTCTACTCCAATATAGTAGTACATGTGTTCTTTCAGTGCCTCCAGCACTTGAATTGAGTTGGGATACGCCAACCCCTGCCGAACTTGCTACTCTACGATTCTTTGTTTTTTTATTTCTGCGCCACTTTGAAGCCGTTCGGCTGTGCTGATAAGCCGGCTGAAAACACTGTTGGCTGATTTGTTGTGAGAGAAAAATACTGTTCCAGCTAAAAAAATAAGTTAAAAAAGACGAATTATAAGCCGAATGAACATGGCCTTAACGTTTCCGTTAGGTTAGACCTCACGTAACAATGTTGACACGTGCACACACGCACACGTGAACAGGCGACGAATCCGGCGATGCTCACTCCCGAGCTACCGCAGCATCGAGAGGGATTTGCTTCGATTTGGTCATTGGGCACGTGTTTGCTTCTTCGTGACTGTGACTGTGAACTGAATCCCCTCAATTATCGGACGTACGGACCGACGCCCGTGGGTCCCGCACCACGCGAACGTCACCCGCATCGCTCGACTGGACGCAGGGAGTCCCCGCTGGCACCCTCTCCGTTGCTCGCACACATGCACGTGGCCAGCAGCTAACTGTAGCAGGTGGCTACACAAAAGCATTGAGAGAGAGAGGGAGGGGGCGGCGGATGCCCAGCCAGCACCGGGAGAAGGAGGAGGCACCGAGGCGAAGATGAGGCAGCAGAAAGTGAGGATCAGGATGCAATATCCGGTTTACTTTTAAAACATCCGGATGCAACACTTGCAACGTACATCTTAAGCACCGACCGAGCTACGTTGGGCCAAACTGGGCTTTGCCCCCCTTGCCGTGGCACAATTTCCAAGGACCTCTGCTGTGCTAGCATGTATGGCATGCATGCAGCCTCACCGTTATAGCTTCATTGTCTTTCTGTACTACCAAGCTGCTATATTCTTCCACCTTTTCTTTTGGCAGGCTTCTTCAAAGACAATGAAATGCATACAACACACAATAGTAATAGCTATCTATCTAGGGCTCATGCATCTTCGTTTCTTGACCTACTAGACCACTCTGATTGCAATAGCCAGCAGCTGCAGACTCTTATCTGGTTAAGGGTCTCGGATCAAAATATGCAAATACATGGCATTCAGTTTAGCCTTAAATTTGTCCCCCCCCCCCCCCCCCCCCCCCTTGATTTGTCCTCATGCTCCTCCATTGATCTTAAGGCAGATGAAACACATGAAACATGTATCGAAAACACAAGCAAAAACACTTGAAAACCATTACAGAACATATGCAGTATCCAGATAAAACACTTGCAACATATGTGTGAAAACATATGCAACATACAGATAAACACACTTGCAATATGCGTCTGCAAAAAACAGATGAAACATTGGGAACAAAAGCTTACAATATACGTGTACAACCATTACAACACATGCAACATTACGATATACTTTTATAACATTAGCATGAAACAATTGCAACATACCTATGAAACATCTGAAACACTTAAAACAAACGCTTACAACATGCACTTTCAAACGCAGACACTGCTCGGACGAATGGCCAGTACAAGTCCACTGCCCACCGGCTCTGATCCATAGCTGCTGCCCCGATATGAGGAGAATCGAACCCACCATAGTCGCAGCCGGATCGGAGGGCGGGATTTGATATGGGGAGCGGGTGGAAGGCGTGGACAGGGGCAACACCACGCGCCCATGTCGGGGACGCCGCCTTGCTGGAGCTATGCGTCCCGTGCCGGAGCAATGTTGTGCGCCCGCGCCGGGGCTGCCGCCGCTGGGGTCTCACCCATCCCCACACCGGAGTTGAGGCCGGGGGTGGCTGGCCGGAGAAGAGGAAGAGGGTCGCCGGGGGTGGCCGCTTGGATCAAAGCTCGTGCTCGCGCCGGGGACGCCGCCACACCGGAGCAGGAGGAGGGAGAGGGAGGCAGCGGGGCTGTGGCTCGAGCGACGCGCGTGAGGGTGGAGCGGGGGCACGGCTCGACAGAGGAGCGTCGTGGCGTGGGTGCGACGGGTGCGGAGATGTCGCGGTGGGAGAAGGGGTCAGGAATAATGAGCGGGTGCGGGAACAAGCTGAGGGAGGCGTCCGTCCGTCCGGACATCTTAATTGTATCATTATCGCCTCAATTATGCTAGTCCATCTATCCCGTGTAATGGAAATGGCATTGGTTTCCCGTACACCCCTCATCCCAGCAACTGACTTGACTGAATATAAGAATACTCTGCTAACAAAGACACAGCAAACCAGCTCCAGTTCTTACCGTGTCGGAAGGAATCACATTCACATAATTTTCAACAACAGAGTTTGTCATGAAAAAGCACAGTACAACGACAAGGAGCTCGTTCGTCTGGCTGGTGCTGATTTATTATGAGAGAAAAATATTGCTGGCTGACTGCTGGCTGGTGCTGAATTGGTATGAGAGAAAATCACTGCTGGCTGACTGGGAGCCAGCCAGCCGAACAAGGCTAAGATGTGCACGATCCATGGATCTAACCAAATCTGTAATCTGAACTTCTGGCAATAACCTCTGATGTTATAAAGCAGTGATCTTGTCTTCCAGCAAGCATTATCTGTCAACTATTAGAAACACTGGATGATGGATCAATTCAGATGCCATTTAAAATGAACTGCACTCATCATATAATCATCTCACCTCGAACTCATGGGACTTCACAACACATAAACAGTATGAACAATAACTGCTGGCATCAACCACAGTTGCCGCATACTAATATTGACATGAAAATTTTCCTCTTTAAGTGAAGAAAATGACTAGCTAAATATATTCATGGTGACTGGAAAGAATACTCAGTAATCATAAACATGCTCCTGACAACAGGGGGGGGGGGGGGGGGGGGGGGGGCACGCAGGGCTTCAAAGAGGAATGTACTGCATCACAACTCAAATAAAAGACCAGGCTACAACTTATACATCTGTAGTTCTATACTCTCTAAGGCCAGGGGTCATCTAGATCAGGCTTCTTGACAAATAGTTGATTGTATTCAGGCCGTGACATCTGCAGCAAAATTCATCCAACAATAGGTGTAAGACACGAATTCCAAAATACCAGATAAAACAATCTGCAAAATCATACTACGTTCCTCCATATTGAGGTAATGAAATCGCATAAGAACATGATTTCCTACTGAGCCATGCCAATGTAATAACTATGGCTCGAAATCAAACAATCTGGGTGACTGAACCATGGAAATAAGCATGACGGTTATATCTACATTCTACCTGTTCTGAAGAAATGCATCCCCAGCCATTCAATTTTTAAAAGAGTTTAAAACTTTGCTTTTAAGAAAGCACGCGCGGTACAATCAACACTGAAATTTCCTGATTTGTTTGAAGGACAGTATTTGCACTCAGTAAGCTTCTATAGGTTCTATGATGTCAGCTGATTTCTTATTTTCTTAATAATCACTATAAGGTAAATAGCTAGGTCTCCGAATCAAATTATGTGGATGGCCGCATCACATCAATGCGACAATGCATATGAAGTCAAAACTAGTGGTTTCTGCCAAACACTCAAACAATTCATAGACTCAGGTGACCCGCGTGTCATTACACTCAGTCTCAGTCATAATCAGGGTGCAAACGTTTTCAGTGGCAAATTTCCAATTGTATCGTATATTAGACATAGCAGAAAGACCTAATGTTGATGAAAACACCACCATTGTAGCCAAGTATCATCTACACTAGGGGAAGTTCTAATCCCTCTAGATGCGTCTTCATTCATTGCAAAGCTTCTATGATTTCTGCTGAGTCCTTCAACAATCAAGGCTACACGGTACCAAACTGACCAAACGCACCATGCGTACTCGATCCTATCCCAATTCCAGCGAAGCCGAAACGCGAGGTTGGTGTGGGCGCTTACGAGGTCCCTGAAGAGGAAGAAGGCGATGAGGAAGAAGAGGACGAAGAAGATCTCGAACTCGGCGAGGCGGACGAAGCGGAACACCCTGTCGACGGCCCTCGTGAGGAGCCCCGGGTCGTCCCCCCTCCTCCCGGCCCCGACCCCGCCCCGCTGCTGCCGCATCTCTCCCGATCGATCGATCGATCGATCGATAGGCGGCGGATTCCTCTTATGCTACCACCGAATCCGACACGGATCGGCTTGATCGGATCTGCAGCTGTCCGGCGAGAGGGAGTGGGGGGCGGAGGTACCGGATCTCCGGCCGTTCAGCGGCGTGGGCTGTGGCTGAGGGAAGGCCCCGATCGCCAATCGGTCTATCCCTTGTTGGATGCGCGTTGGCGCTGCGGTAGAGAGGTGGAGCTGGGTTGCTGGAGGCCGGGACGGCGAGAGCACGGAACCGCGTGGATGTGAGAGAATAAGGATGCGTTTCTCAACGAGAGAAACATTTTGGATTCTTGAGTAAAATTACTATAACAGGTGCCAAACGTCACAAAAGAGAGAATCACTTGTTACCGATTCTTGTTTTTTTACTACCCAGAGAAACACCTAAGATCTAGTTTCTCCTGATTCTAGTTCTAGTTTTAAGAATCTAGAGAGTTAGCTTAACGGTTTTATAAAGTGACTCTAATTCATCATAAAAATGTTTCTCAAGGGAATTTGAACCATAAATGTTTTAACAGAAATCTAAAACCTTAAGACTGTAAAAGAAGTGCAACCCTGTTTGAAACGAAGGAAGAACATACAATAAAAATGAAGGTTTCGATTTCGTAGGAAAGAAAAGTAGGGAACGTGTTTGGAGCATCGAAAGAAAAAAATTCTAGAGGAAAGACAATAGAGTTGTGCTTTTGGAGGCAAGAAAAAATACGCTCCAAGCGAAAAGAAAATTTTTATTCAACACCTACCTAATCATGGGTCATGGCTTCGAGAGCACTCGAAGAGGTCAAGTGCTCGCCACTTAAGGCTTGTTCGGTTTAAGCCTTGGTCTAGGTATAAATCTCACGCATCCAATTTTAGAGGCGTGAGGCTCACATTGTTGCTTGAGTTGGAAGCTGCCTCGAAGGACTCCAACCAAACGGACCTTTGCCTATTCATGGGCCATGGGGGCCATGGTCGCTGCACAAGCTTCTTGATTTAGGGAGGGTGAACTGCATTTACCTAGGTTCAAATAGTTCAAAGTCTCCTACTAATTGTCGTTGTCAATAATCCTAGGTTCATGCTTTTGAACATGCAATCTTATAGACAATTGCCCCATGTCCAACATTTCAGTTATTCGATGATTTTTCATTCAGTTATTCATTCTTATGAGGACTAGATACACAGGGACCATGGCAGCACAAAAAGCATGTTGCATATCTATGACACATGAAAATACGTTTTATATTAAATGAACTCCCAATATAGAAAAAAAATGTTCATCAAAGTCATCAACAATAACATAGCACCAATGATCTAACATTTTGTCACTAGAGATAGTGAAGATGATGTAGGTACGAGCTCGGACCTTTCCACTCTTGATTTCAAATTTAAGATCCTTAGGAATGGGAGGAGGTGTAATCTCAAGCACAGGAGAAGTTTTTTCCTTCCTCAACTTGCCAAATACTCATAGGTTTTGTTTAGATACAAAAGATTATTCTCAAATTGTGCAGCGGTGGTTGCGGGATATTGTTATTTTTTTACATTTTTCATTTAGACATCTTTGAGATTGGTACAAAACCCTTAGTTTGTATAAGTAAAGACAAATATACTATATTTGCAGTAGCGGTTGTAGAATAATATTACACAGTGGCATGTCTTTTGACAGTAAAACCAAATGGTCGTCCCCATCGCACTCATTGCCATTTAGTACTTGCGGTAATTTACAAGACAATAAATGGCTTGTGATTCTACATTTCATGGTGTTTTGTATGGTTTTCTAATCAGTGACAATGCACAGGATGAGTATGCAGCCATCACAAGTTGGTGTGGAAAAGCTTGGACATCTTAGAGATAATGGAGGCTCGAATGTATTGGGCAAAATAAAAAAATACATTAGGTAAAGGATACTTAAAATTTGTGATTATTTTGTGTTTTGTTATCCAAAATTCATGTTTTATGTTACCTTATGTTATCCTAAGCTCACAAGGTTTTGAAGAAGAGATGAGTGGATAGCCACGAGGTTTGGAAGAAGGTTACCATCATGATTTAATAATATAACATTCATCACTAATTCATTTAAATTCTTGTCAATGTCATATTTTAGTACATAAAAATATAAAAATAAATTAGTGGCCCATCATAATAGACTACAATTCCAACAATTCTAGATGATTGATTTTTTTAATCCAGGTATCATTTCATGGAGCATTGTGTGCCGCCTCTTACAATCTATCGACTATAATTACTCTGCAACCATGTAGATAAAAAGAACAAAATAATGATTACATTTATCTCTTTTATTTCTCAAACATGACCATTGGTATCTCCTTGTATAATTTTAATATACAAGCGAATGCTAGACCAGTTGGTCTAGCTGTGCGCTTTGCACCTTGCCGACCAGAGTTCGAACCCTCTCGAAGGCGGATTTCTTAGTTGTAGGAGGCGCAGTTTATCTACACGTTGAAAAAAATCCCCTCATCTGCCCCACGCCAAAGCACAGGTGTAAGGTCCAAATAGGCTAGAGAGGGGGGTGAATAGCCTAATTAAAACTTCTACAAGAATTACTTAACCACACGTTAGTACGAAAGGTGGTGAAGCAAATGCACTAGCTCTAACTAATTAAGCAAGCCACCTACACAAGTCTAGAACAAGACTATTCACTAAACACAACAACAACAACTACGAGCTAGAAACAAGAAATAATACGAGAGAAGAACTTCGAGAGATTATACCGCCGTGTAGAGATGAGAAGTATCAATCAATCAATAACACAAGAGAAATCCTCGGGAAGAGAATGACACAAGAATTTATCCCGAGGTTCACTTGCTTCCCGGCAAGCTACTCCTCGTTGTGGCGATACACCCACTTATCGGTTCGCGAGCTAATCGACTATCAAGAGTCGAGCCCTCGGCGGGCGCCGCACAACCGCACACAAGATGGGGATCCTCCAAGCCACGAGCTCTACTAGAGTATCCAATTTGCGAACTCCCACGGGGAAGGATCAAGAACCTCTTACAACACTAGATGAGGGCTCCAACAATCTCCAATTGCGAGCTCAATCACCTCCGCTGTTCCAAGCCGTCTACCGTGTCGGGAAACACGGAAGAGTAACAAGAAATCCGCAGCAACTCGAAGATCAAGTGCCTCTAGAATGCAACTCTCAAGCAATGCACTTGAATCTCACTCAATCTCACTCAAGATGTGCAGCTAAGCAAAGAGATGAGTGGAGGGGTTGTTCTCTAGCTCAAAGGATGTCTCTAGGTCTCAAAATATGCAAGAGTTGCCCTCAAACCCCGGACATCCTCTATTTATAGCGAAGGGGTACGCAGCTAGCCGTTACCGGACGACGCAGTTCAAAACGTGCTGACCGGACGCACCGGTCAGGGTGACCGGACGCGTCCGGTCACTACAGGACAAGCGTGAACAGTGCACATCAGAAGTTACCGTTGTTGTGACCGGACGCGCTCTAGCGAATGACCGGACGCGATAGAGCCAGCATCTGGTTAGAGTCCAGTAAGCTCCCTCAACGACCGGACGCGTTCGATCGCGTGTGACCGGACGCGCTGCGCGTCCGATCGACCTTGCGAACTTCAGTTCCCTCTGGGCGCCTGACCGGACACGCCGGTCCCGCGAGTGACCAGACGCGCCAGTTGCAAACCCTAACACCCGCGCGCCTGACTGCTGCGTTGAACTGACCGGACGCGTCCGGTCATACCATGACCGCGTCCGGTGCAGCGTCCGGTCACCTCTGTGACCTCCGTTCGCCTCCGTTTCTTTTCCGACTTTTGGTACAGTATAAAATAGGCATTTCACTTTTTCAAAAAGCGCAGAATCCCGCCTCGCAAGCTCGGCGGGAGGGAGAGAGGAACCCAAACCCCTCTCAACCACTAAAACACCACCGCCTTCGCAAATGTGCTAACACCACCATGTGTACACCACCATGTGCATGTGTGTTAGCATTTCACAAATATTTTCCAAGACGTTACGTTAGCTCTCTACTAGATCCTAATGCATATGCTCAAGACATTGATCTAGTGGCACTTGATTCCTGAGCTAACCGTGATTGCCCCTCTTGATAGTCGGCTATGTATCCTAAACCTGGTCAATCACTTCTCTACTCATCTTAGACCGGCAAAAGAAAAACCCTATGGTTATACCTTTGTCTTGCGCTCTTAGATCCTTTTCCTCCACTTGATCATCATGTCCTTCATTTTATGTACATCTCCACCATGACCATCATTTCATGTCCATGCATCATCTTTTTGTGATCTTGTGGCCACCACTCCTTGCCACATACACCTTCATCACATATGTTGCTTATGCCTAACTCAAAACACTTAACACATGACATTAGCAACTTGGTGTCATTAATTACCAAAACCAAACTTGGGCTTTCAACAGGTCTGAGCCAGCCCAGTCTCACGGGAGATGTGGTGCCGTTGTGTATGGGTAGAGCAGAGGTTTGGGGGGGTTCTTGACCTGCGTGAGAAGGTCTCCCTTTTAAGCACAATGCTTGAGGATGTCTTACACTCCACGGGTCGAGTTTTTTTCTGTATAATTTTAATATTATATCTTCTAGTATAATGATTATTCTTTTGCTTGATGGTTCACTGCTATTAGGCTACAAATATATGTTATGGAAAGAGCTATATATATTTCTTTTTTCTATGTCTCATTCTTAAGCACAATGCCTAGGGGATGTCTTACCCCGTGGGTCGAGTTTTTTTGTATAATTTTAATTATATCTTCCTCTATAATGATTGTTCTTTGGCTTGTTGGTTCACTGCTATTGGGCTACACATATATGTTATGGAAAGAGCTATATATATTTCTTTTTTTCCTGTGTCTTAACAAAGTGACAGTGTTCTTACTTAGATTTGTTCGTCCTACAATGTCATTTTCCTGATTTTTTTTGTTTTGTAATCTATTCCAATATACTATTCTTGCATGCATTAAACATGTCCATCTTATACATTTTACTAAATATGAGTGAAACTTGTAGCCGTAGTATTTAGGGAATGTTTGGGACTGCTCCGCTCTACGTTTTTCAGCTTCGCTCCATGTTTTTTTAGTTAAACGGTTTTAGCTTCTCGCACTCTGTTCGAGAAAAAAAGTGAAGTTGTGAGAGTACCTAAAAAGATGTTTCACAAACTTCAGTTTATTTTAGAGCTGCTCCACGATAGAGTTCGTGAAGCAGCACCCTCTTACTGTCGCATAACAATATTGCTAGGCAAGGCGAGTCGTGCCCTCGCAAGTGCCAGGACAGGGGATTCTGCATGCGAAGCACCTCCCGGCGGCTTGGCCTACCTGGGAAACGGCAGATTCTGCAGGACCATCGGCATCGAGTACGCCGAGCAAGAGGGGATCACGGTTTGCTCTCTTCCTGATGGCCGTCCAGGTCGTCAGGTGCTAGCTCTTCTCGTCGCGATGGCTCCGTCAGGCCCAGGCGACAGGGGTGGGGATCTCCGACTGATGAAGCACAAGGTACGCTGCTACAAGATGTCAAGGCATGGACATGGACTAGACGACTACGTCTCCAGGGACTGAGCTGTGAGCTGAAGGAATGGAATCGAAATGTTCTTATTGATTCGTTCCAGACCTTCAGGTTTGCAGTGAGCCGAACCATGCTTCACAAAATAGGGCAGGTCGCAGAAACCACAAAAAGGTAAACAACGCAGTTGCACTTCGGAGCAGAGAGCTTCAAGAGCAATCCAGCAATGCAAGGGCAATGCATTCCTGTGAATTATGCCTTGAACTGCGACTTGAAAGTTTGAGAAGACCAAGTCCCACACTTCTCACCTCTCCTTAGCTACGGGTGTCAGGAGGGAAAAAATTGTATTTTGTGATGGCAACCTGTCTAACCCTTCGGTAGAGAATTACAGGGTAAAGAACAGCATTTCCTAACATATGGTACCCTAGAAAAGAATGACTAGAGCACAGTTCATGACTAGAATGCATTTACAAATGCTACTAAAAAGGATAAAGGAAAAGAAAAGGAAATGCAGAATGGAACTGAGTAAACTAAAAGATGTTATCTTTGTATGATTCCTGGGGCAGGCGAATGCATCAAGTAATCCACTTTGACGTAACTTGAGCACGCTGCCTGGGTTTCATGGGAGTTTGGGACAGGTTCCTCTTCTTCATGTTTGACGAGACAGTCGGGCTGAAATAGTCTTGGCTCTTCTGTGAAATGGCTGCAGCCTGCAGATGTGGTTTCCTTAAAGGAATGAAGGTCTGTGACTTTGAAGGAAACCCTCTTGAAGATTCAACACTTTTAGGCGAGTCCCATTTGCTATGGTTCACAAAACTCTGTGATCTACCAACCATCTCGGTTTTCTTTTCCTTTGGACTTGGAATGTTCCGGCTTTCCCTTGTTTCAGCGGAGTACATTGTCTCTTCCCCGCTGCTAAAACCATTCCTCTCATCTCCTAATTCGGATATCGCAAGTGGGGAGGAACTGGACTGCACCTCACTCCAGCAATTTTCATGGTAAGCAACATTGTGAAGAGTGCCACAGTTCATTTGCACATTAGATGGTTGTGTTCTGTGAGGAGCTTGCCTGTTCGCCTCATTCTTGTTCTCAGCAGGCATCATTTGCTTTAAGGGAAGGGGTAGGCGGATAGATCTTGAATGCTCCACAAGTGAAGTAGCTTGCTCTTTCTGAGGTTTGCAAATTTTTGAGGTCAGCTCATGTTGGCCATGGAAAGAATGTGAGCTAATTGAATCCTTTTCGCCATGTGAAATCTTGGCAGATGCTGAACTGCATGCTCCATGCTGCCATGTTGGTCTTGGTGGCATCTGTGATGATGACAAGACATCACCACCTTCTACCTCTGTGGTCTTAACATAACGAAGATGACCAAAGGAAGAACGCCCACTTCGTTCTCCAGAGGTTGTCAATCGTGCAGGAGTCATCATTGGCTTGCTAACATCTTCTAAGCTACCATTCCAGTGTTGTTTTAACCATTCACATACTGCAGGGATAGGGATCCCAAACTGTGCGGGCACATCCTTTCTTGATGTACAAAGGGCAGCTGATGATGCAGAAGCATACCCATTAGGTGTAGAAGGTGCAATCTTCATGGGATCACAGACCATAAAAGCTAGATTGCCGTGCATATCAAACCCAGCAGATCCAGGATGCCACAAGACTTCATCAATTGAGAACTTTATAAGGTTGTCTGTTGCTATTACAACCTTCCCCTCTCCTACAGCCAAATCATTTCTGTTGTGGCCCAGTAGCAAAACTGTACTGCCAAGGTCCAAGCTGGGGTTCAAGCAAGTTTTCAAAAAATGAGGCTGTTGCCCATGTGAGCTCAGGTCATCATCCACAATGTCAAGGCCAACTATTGTAAGGTCAAGAATAGAACTGGTAATAAAGAACCTGAAATGAAGAAATACAATGTGGAGAGTAAGTAACATGGCAAAGGCATGGAAAACAAAGCCCCATGTGAGCTCAGAGCATTTACACTTATTTAACATTATAGTATCTTTTTTCTGCACTATTTTCTTTTAAATATTTTATATCCTTTCATCATTTCATACAACTGATCTTTTGAATATTCAATTGCTGGCCAATAAAGTGTTCCAGAGGAAAATCTAGGTTCATCCCATGTTGAATTAAGAATGCATTAAACACATGTACTGTGCTCATCAATTAAGTGAATAAATAGATCCAAGGACCACTTTTCAGGAGATATTACTTGCCACAGGTTCTTTATGTACCCAGTAGCCAATCTGCAAGACTTGAAAAGAATTTATGCGAGATTGTACAGAAACAGAAAGGCATTCCAATGCTAGACAACCTAAATTTGAAAAGAATTTATGCCAGTTTATACAAACCAGCTTTAGCCCCCCGTCCCTTACAGAATGGCAGCAAAGCTTTCTGACTTACATGTCGTGCAGTCAAGCTGAGAGCATGCAATAGTGAGCATACATCTCTCTTGTTACATATAAACTTACGTTGGTCCATACATCTGCCACTCATTGATCTTTAGTCTCACAAACTCCTATCAACAAGGTAGCAGAATGCCAGAATGCATTTATATTGGCGATATCTGTTCCTCACCAACCGAACAAAATGGAAATCCTATCCCCACCCGCATGTACTGTTTTTTTTAGAATCAATACTCGCATGTAGTGTTGCCACAATAACTAAGCGCAACAACGACATAGTAAAGATTATCTAAGTCCGTGACCACAAGCCAAAAATAATCTTCTGAACCATATGGTCTTATGGAAGTCAACCCCAGCACAATGCCCCCCAAATCTCAAGCTTCCACGCAAACAAAACCTCTTTTCTCAAATGCAGGAAGGACGATAGAATCGCAGACAACAGCGGAAAAGATCACAAAAAAAAAACTAATTATTTACAGCAGTATTGCTGCGAATGCTATTGCGCCAGAGAATTACAACTACCAGCTTTCAATTCACTGTAAAAATAGATCCTTTTACACCAAGGCTGTGTTCAGTTCATCAAAAAAAAAAAGTACTATGCGAAAAAAATTCACCGTCACATCAAACTTGCGATATATGCATGGAGTACTAAATGTAGATGAAATTAAAAACTAATTGTACAGCTTGGTTGTACTTTGCGAGACGAACGTTTTGAACCTAATTAGTCCACGGTTGGACACTATTTGCCAAATAAAGCCAAAACGTGCTACGGTACTTTTTTACCCCTTTTCAGGGATCTAAACACAGCCCAAGGCTGTGTTCAGTTAAAAAAAAAAACAATATGCAAAAAAAAGATTCCCCGTCACATCAAACTTGCGATACATGCATGAAGTACTAAATGTAGATGAAATCAAAAACTAACTGTACAGCTTGGTTGTACTTTGCGAGACGAATGTTTTGAACCTAATTAGTCAACGGTTGGACACTATCTACCAAATAAAACCAAAACATGCTACGGTACTTTTTTTTCTTTTACACCTTTTCGCACAACTGACCACAGCCCAAGCCGAAGGACTCAAGGTCCCAGTACGAGTGCAGCACAAATAAATTGCCGAAACGCACATCCATTCTAGAGATTCCCGGGGAGCGATGAGCTTCATCCCCAAAAATCGAATCGCCAGACACCAAATCGCAATTTCAAACAAAGACATGAGGAAGCTAAACAGGGGATACCAAGAAATGCGCTGGGTTATAATACCTCTGCGGCACCAGGCGACCTAGGAGGCGGCCGTGGCTGAGCCGGACCTCGGCGATGCCTGCCGCAGCGGCCGAGGGGATGGTGCCGTGCGTGGTGAGCAGGAGGCCGCGGTGGATGAGGAACCCGCTCCCGCCTTTGCCTCCAGCTCCTCCCCCTCCTCCTCCTCCTCCGCCGCCGCCGCCGCCGCCGCTGGGGAAGGATACGGCGGCTACGGCGGCGCCCTTTGCGGCGAGGAGGCTGGACTTGATCCGCTCCAGCTTGGCCCCGCGGGAGCAGAAGCACCACCCCGAGCCTTTGCCCAGGATCCCCATCCGGCGCCTCTTGCCTGCCCCTTGCTACGGCTGCTGGTACTACTCCGGCGAGCGGCGGCGGGCCACGGACGGCGACGCCGAGCGGCTCGTGTGGACTGGTTTCGCTTTCGGCGTGCCGAGCCTGAGAGAAGGGGACGGGAGTCGAGGCGTGGCCGGGCCTCACACACCGAACGTGACACAGGCTGTGTTTACTTCCTTAAAAAAAATACTGTGCAAACAAAAGATTCTCCATCACATCAAACTTGTGATACATGCATGGAGTACTAAATGTAGATAAAATCAAAAAGTAATTGTACAGCTTGGTTGTACTTTGCGAGACGAAAGTTTTGAACCTAATTAGTCAACGGATAGACACTATTTACCAAATAAAGCCAAAACATGCTACAATACTTTTTTTTACACCTTTTCGCGGAACTAAACACACCCACAGTGTGTGCTCATGTCATTTGTCAATGTCCTGATTATGATTATTGCTGCCACCTTGACCCCCTGGTTTCTTCCTGTGACCCCCTGGTTTCTTCCTGGGATGGGATACTCTCCACGATGCTCATGTGACCTTGCATTTGAACTTAAACCCCTTGTAATATTTCAAAAAAGAAACTTAAACCCCTTGATTCGAAATTTTCAAAATTATTTTATGTATGTAGTACAACTTAACTTTGATGGGTTTTTATATTTGTTTTTTAAATTAAAAGCTCTAAATGCTCCAAAGAAGGCTGAGAGAAAAATATCCATGTGTTATGATCGTAGTATTTCTCCCCTTCTAGAGAATTTTGAATGTGTGACTCCATCTATGAGGTTATTTTCAAACAAAGGAGTATATGTATTTAAGCGCGATCATAATAGCTGCTAAGTTCAAAAATAAATATTTTCCTAAAAAAATGTAGTACCAAAGTAGATGTTTATACAAATACCTACACCTATCTTTACGAAACACATACCTGAACCCCGGGCCATGCGAACACCTTAAGACATTAGTCATCAGATATTGAGATTGATAAAGTTATCACAAGCGCCTCATCATTGATCATCCTATCTTGTACCACTAAGGCCTGGTTCACTTCCCCATCCCAACCCAAAATATTTCCTCTTCCACCCATCACATCAAATCTTTCGACGCATGTATGGAGCATTAAATGTAGGTAAAAAAGATAACTAATTGCATAGTTTGTCTGTAAAATGTCGGGACGAATCTTTTGAGCCTAGTTAGTCCATGATTAGACAAATTTTACCAAATAACAACGAAAGATGCTACAATAATTTTTCACCTACTTTTCGCGAAGTGAACACACCCTAAATAAAAAGTGTTGCTTCTTCATAAAATAGATTTAAAAAAATAAGAGCTCTCGACTCTCGTAAGTCGTACCAAGTCTATAATTTGAACTTGAGGGCCCATGTTCCACTTGAGCTATGTTAAAAAAAGGAAAAAGAAAAACTTAGCATGTTGCAATCATGTCTACTTTTAAGTTATGTTGCATTTCCTTTTATAACAAACTATTATTAATATAAAAAGATTTATAATAAGTAAATTATTTAGAAGCAAAAGAAAAAAAGGAAAAGAAAGAAAGAAACAATGAACCAGTCTCATGGGCCGCTCTCTCCCAGCGAACCAGCGTAGTGATGCGCGTGCAACTGCAGAAAAAAAAAACAAAAACAAATCAGTCGGCCCACTAGCCATGGAAGAATTGCTCTCCTGAGGTGTGCTCTCCTGCTTGCTGTTTTTCTTCTCCCGTTCACCTCGCCGTCGACGGGGCCAGGCGACCGGACACACCCTTGACGACCGGCGCCGCACCTACTCGCAGCTTCCCGGGTTTCGTCGGATCCTTTGCCGGCGACGAGCACCCACTGCATCAGGTATGCCCGCCCCCCTCTCTTCCCTTCCTTGCGTGCAAAACTGAGCACACGAACCCTAACTAGCTATTTGGCTATCTGTATTCGGATCTGATCTAGTCTAAGTGTAAGTTTATGTGTATGCATGTATTATGCCTACTAACTTCGTTTCTGTGGCAACAATTATCGGTTGTGCCCGCCCCTGACGCCCAGACCGTCCCTTGGGCGCCGGTGCAATGCCCGGCGGGTCTTCAGGTGCAGATGGTGAAGTGGATGCAGGATTTGCGAAGCTCCAGGGAGAGGATTTCGAGTACTACATGCAGACATACTCCATCATGCTGGGACGCAACAGCAAGAAATCGACAGTGGATGTGGATCTCTCGAGCCTCGGTGGGGGTATGAACATCTCCCGCCACCACGCCCGGATATTCTACGACTTCCAGCGCCGCAGGTTCGCGCTCGACGTCATTGGCAAGAACGGGTGTCTTGTTGAGGGTGTCCTGCACCTTCCAGGAAACCCCCCTGTCAAGCTTGATTCGCAGGATCTGCTGCAGATTGGGGACAAGAAGTTCTACTTTCTACTGCCAACGCGGTCCATCTTCGCTTCAGCTGCTGCTGCTCGGCATGCTCCTATTATTCCACCGCAGCTTCCTCCACCATCTTATGCACATGCGCGGCCAGGCCGCCCTCGTTTGTCAGAGTTTCATGATCGCTCCTTCGAAGGTGATTATGGTCGAGAGGTTGATGAGATTGGGAATGGTATCAATGAAACTGTGATGAGGGGAAAGCTGATAAAGAGAAACAAGAAGTCTTCTGTAGACTTGGATATCTATGGTGGCCATAGAATCAATGTGGAACCAATAGGAACACTAGGTGAAGGTACCATCTATACTATATATGTGTGTTTCTGTTGGATATGATTTATGTTTCCTCATCCTCCTGTTGTATAGTGAAAGGAGCATATAGTAAATGCGTAAATGGTGATTGTTCGTTGACAGTCATTCAATCTAGTTGTGCATTGACTTCAGAACACATAGTAATAAGGATATGCCAACATTCCATATTAGTGGATAGGATAGAATATACACAGCCTAACAAAACTTGATGGTTAAGGGAACTTTGGTAACTCTTACTTACAATGAAGGATGCTTATTAATACTTTCTTCACAGAAATATAGCACTTTGTGAATGCTGATGCAAATCCTGTGCTAAAAAAAACTTTTTTTTTTGTTACAAGAGTACCTTATAATATTTTATATATGTATTCTCCCACAACTGGAAGTCTCTTTTATGTTCAAATGTAGTTGTATCTCTTTTATATATGTCTTCCTAATATGAAATTCTAGCGATCTGAATGTGTTACCTTGGCTGGATAGTAGTAATAGTATAGTGGGACACACAGTAAATTACTAATAATATTGTTATTATTTCGGGGATTAAAAATCAGTAAATGATGCAATGAAAGTTTGTCAATCCTGCTGTCCCTTGTTGCTGTTGCTAATTATAGATCTTCAGTTGGAAACACTTGTACTTCTTAACTTTTAGAGCTATTTCCATTGGGAGGATTTTTTTATCCACAGTGCTGAAATAGCTCATTTCATGGTACCTCAATGATCTTCCTTTTGTTTTGCAGACAGTAGATCAGAAATAAGATCAAGGGGTGACAGGGATATTGACAACCAACAAGCCCTTCAAGCAGAAGAGAAGGATGTTGTGTCATCTGTTGCCACAGTGTTATCTGACCTCTGCGGCCCTGGAGAATGGATGCCCATGGCAAAGCTCCATACAGAGGTTTGTTATGCAAATCAATAAAAATATATACCTCAGCCATTTCGATGCTGAAGTCAATTTTTTTATCTCTTGCCCTGATTAGTCCCAATTGTCTCCTGCTACTTAACCAACCGAATCAAGGCAAACATACTAGTGTTATCATGTGTTTATAAACTGATGGATGAACCATAGGGCTACATCATTAAGGAAATGGAATTTGGATTGACTACATAAATGACTATGCGAAACTTGTGGGCACAAGCCAATTGGAAATGTTAGTCAAAATGCTAGCATTCCTACCCTGTAAGATCACCATGTAATAGCCTATGCTTCCATCTGAAATAGATAATCCAGATCATCAGCAGCACAATTCTAATGCACACATTATTTGGACTTTAGCCTAGGTTATGTTGCCTTGAAGCTTTCTTCAAGGTGTATACAACTGACCTGAGAAAAACTCTGAAGTACATTAGAATCATTTTATCTGTGCCTGTAGGCTACAAAACTGCTAGTATATTTACTCATTACTTTGTCTGCTAGCACCTTGACCCATACAACTAACATTATTAAGAAACACAATTTACTTACACAGTATGTTGTGGGCGTGGCTCCAACATCCGCAGCAGTTGCACAGAAATTACTGAAAAAGCAATGTAGCACCGAGCTGTTGTAGTGGCAAGATCCTTTTCACAATAAGCAGTAATTTATGAGTGCAGATTTTTAGTTGGGTTATTTTCTTATAGATATTCTGTGCACTAGTGATTGATTTTCTTAGGTTTCAATACTATTTATTTTGGTTCAAGACAGGTTATCCCTGTCAAGGTATTGTAATGTATCCAGTAGCAAGCAAGCAAAGGGAGATTGTTCTATTCCATCCCCAATGCTTATTTCCCCATCCGAGTGTACTCCTTCTGTTCTTCAGTGTAATTCATATTTTTGAATAAGAAAGTTATCAAAAGTAGAGTTTGACTATTGATTTCACTTAGATCATGTTACCAATTGCTACAAAATCAACATTGTTTTTAATTTTTGAATATGAATCTAATGATGCAACCTTTGTACATTGAACATGCATATAATGTAACTAATCATTGGTCAAAATTTATGAAGTTTGACTTTTTTTAAACAAAATAACGCCCAATACATTGATCCGCATAGGGAGTAATATTCTAACCAATTTCTAAATATACCCTGGTCTCCTTAAAGTGATGTGATGTGCTATTAGTTGCTCAGCATCTTGTCTGTCCGTTCTCACCGTGGGAGTGATATGTGGTACAAGTCCAAAAATTCAGGGCTAAAATCAGGCTGAGTAAGGTTATCTATTATTTAGAACCTATGCAGTTTGTACCTGTACCAGCACGGCAGCACCGAGAAACTGAAGCTTTGGTCCTCTTTTACATGAGATGGTGGTTTCTTAGTTATGATTTATGGTTACTATGTTATTTAAGAACCCTTCAGTATCTATTTGAAGAATTTATATAGTTGCTTTTAATTTGCTCCCTTGTGACGCCCATATAGGCCATCATTGATGTTCCACTTGCCATTGATGGAACTTTTCTTTATTGCTTTATCTACTAAATACCTTTAGGTTTTGCTTTCAAATACAGCATGTGATATGCATTTTCCTAAATTCCTTGTTTCGTCTAACTGTTATACTTGTTGCCACATCCAAATTATAACTGTGTTTGATTACTTGCAGCTTCTTGATCAGTTTGGCAACGTGTGGCACCCCAGCAGGGTCCGAAAGTACTTAACACAAGACGACTGGTCACCAACAGAGACGAAGGGCAGACCTTGGTTTGGCCTTTTGGCACTGCTCAGAAAGTACCCAGAACATTTTGTCATCAACACAAGATCAAAAGGTAGAATGACCTCAGAGTTCGTTTCGCTGGTCTCCTTGCTCTCCTAGAGGGAACTAGGGACCGAGAGGGCATGTTGAGGAAGTAATAGGCACACTGGCTCCCTCAATCTCCAGTCCGTGTTCAGAAGGGTCGGAGGTGTACTGGCTCTCATTTGCCCCTTGCTGTTTCTGCAGCTGTTTTGGACCCTGCTGTACTGTATCTCGTGTGTTTGAGCAGCTGTACTGGTCCGTGACCATCTCTGTAATGTCGGCAGCAGTATATGGAAGCATGAGTTTTAAGTCTTAACCTATGCTAGCAACTTAACAACAGCTCGATTACCGTATCCAGTATGTATATCCAATGTCATGTTTGAAATACTTGTAAACTAACTGTTGTCTGGTGTCCTCATCTCAGCAGTTTTCCGACTTTTGTAAACTATCCTAGCATCCCCGGTCGAAACTACATGAGTTTCTCGCCGGAGCCAGTAGAAATGTAGTACAAAAAAATGTTTGTTACAGGCTAGAGCTAGGTACACCTCAGGGCTTGTTTGGATATACTTATATCCACTTCAGTCATATGTGTTTGAGTGGATTGAGGTAGAAATTAGTTAATTTTTCACTTTAATTCACTCCCAACACATTGTGGATTGATATGGATATGAGTGCAGCCAAACAAGAACTGAATGAGTGCAGCAGAAGGTAGACGCCGTTGTCATGAAAGTAATCAGGCAGGCTCGCTCGCTCCTAACGTACCTCGTAAATGAATCGAGTTCTATATGCCATTGTTTAGGCTTTGTGAGAGCTTGTGGTTAGTCAAAAGCTCAAAGCTGAAACAAACAGCCAGCTTCCAGGGCCAGCTTTGCAAAGCAAGAAAACACGCCAAAAGCAAAGAATATACTGGAAGCTCAAAAGCTCATCTCGGGTGGCTTCCAAGTTCCAACAGCTTTGGACCGAAAATTACACACTTACCACCGCCAAAGTGCCCAAACGTTATTTCCTCCAGCCTCTTCTTTCCGCTCCGCTCAACCTCTCTCGCTCGCTCGTGAGTGCGACAACAGTGTCGCCTTCAAGCATCCCGTCCGCCGCCGCCCCCTGCTTGGTGAAACTCCGGCCGCTTACAGAGGCAGGCTGCAGGCGTTTAACGTGTTAGACATCTGCCGAATATAATGTACGGAGATGTGTGCAAAACACTTAATCAGGGCAGCTCCCAATGTTCAAAGGGCTAGCTCATAGAATATTTTACTAAGTAAGAAGGAGAAAGAATAATAATTTAACTCTTCTTAAAGCGCTAAGCTCACACACTAAGGGCCTGTTTAGTTCCCCATTTTGACTAAAGTTTTTGCTGTTTTATCCTATCTTTTGGCAAAATGGATCTAAACACCATAGGCAAAAGCAGCAAAACTTAGGTTGCAAAACTTTTGGTATTTGGGACCAAAAAGGCCCAAAACTGGGCAAAAAAAAAACATTTTGGGGGGTGCTATGCCTGCATGGCTAAAGTTTTGTCATGCATCTAAACACCAAATGCCAAAAATTTGAATGGCAAAAGATGAAGGGCAAAAGTTTTGCCATTCAAAAGCATCTAAACAGCCCCTAATTCATGTGTCCATGTATATAGCATTGTCGGGTGACTCTATTGTTGTCTTTTTTTAAGTTCACATGCGATATCAAGTTGACTTTGCTCTTGAGGTTGCCCTCATCATGAAGAGCTAGCTCTTCTCTTTCTTCTCTCTCCTTCACATAGGAAAGAATGATGACATGTATTCTATGATTAGTTAAGTACTCCCTCCATTCTTCTAAATTTATAAGATGTTTTAGTTTTTATAGATATATTGTTTTTACTATATATCTGGAGCATAGTATATATCTAAGTACATAGAAAAACTATGTACTCACTCTGTTCCAAATTACATAATTTTTCTATTTATTTAGATATACAATATGTCTTGATGTATAAGATAAAAATAATATATCTAAAAAACCAAAACGTCTTATAATTTAGAATGGAGGGAATATCTAGAAAAACGAAAATGTCTTATAATTTAGAATGGATAGGGTAAGTATTATTGGAGCGCAAATGATCGGAGCAAGTATACCTTAGAGTCAAGACACATGTTCTCCATACCCCACAAAAAAATGATAATGATGCCTATAGGGCATCCGTCCGTCCATCCAGACCCTGGCCCCGTGCTGCCTGCTCGACCCATTGGTTCACACGTGGAAAATATCAGCGATCTCTCTCTCGCCTCCCTGCCTCCGCTTTGCTCTCTCTCGCGTGCCTCCGGCGCTTCTTCCTCCCTCTCTCTCCGGTGCGGGGAGCTTCCCAGCGTGGCGGCTCCTCCTTACCTCTGCTTCTCTCTCTCGCGTGCTGTAACACCTCTGGTGTTAAGCATGCATTAGGCACTACAAATCATGAGCATGAGCATCATCTTGCATTCATAATCACAAGAAATATAAATGAAACATTGGTTTGAAACTTATGAAACATAGCTCTAAAACATGGATGTTGCATTTATTTGTTTAAATAAAACTATGCCATGATTATGCTGGTTAGGTCAATCAATATGTTTGTTTGGTATTGCAAATAAGTTAGAGATGCTTAGTAAATAATTTGGAGCAAGTTTGGTATTCAAAATTTCCTCAAAATTTGCTTTTAAAAATAATCTAGAAAAAAATGGGATTTTGTTTTAAATGAACTTTAAATCTCTATTTCAAAATCTAGTTGGAATTTTAAAATGCACCTTTAAGCAAAGTTGTAGAGTTCAAAATTCTAAACAACTCTTGTTTTTGGACCATCTTTTGAAAATGCATAGATTTGCTTTAAATTTGATTTTTTTGGGGCTGTTGTTTTTGGAAAATCAATTGAAAAAAAGAAAAAGGTTTTTCTTTTCCCTCCTGGGCCTCGCCCTCCCATCCGGCCCACCAGCGCAAGCGGCCTGGCCTGCCTCCGCGCGTTCGCCTCCCCGCCCGCGCGCGCTCGTCCGCGCCCGAGCCGACCGGGCGCAGAGGAAGGCCGTCGCGTGGCCGTACGCCATCGACACCGCTCGCCGGGTGGCGGTCCAGTGGACCCCACGCGTGCGCTGCCTCCAAAGCCAGCAGCAGCGCCTCGCCTCCTCTGCCTCCTCGCCATTTCGCCTTTCTCTGCTCGCAGCAACAGCAGCAGCGACAACAACTCCATCGTGCGCCCTTACCGTCGCCGCCGAGCTCACAACGCTCGCCCTGCCCCACCATTTTCTGATTGCTTTGGCCTATAGCCCGCCTCGCTCTCCTCTTCGCCGTCGGCTCGCTAGTTGCCGTCGTCGCCAAGGGTAAGGGCCGAATCGGCCGGTTTTTCCTCCGCCGGTGCCATGGCCGCTACTCGCGGTCCGCCGTGGCCAGAGCTCGTCTGATCCCTATCCCACTCCCTTTTCTTCTTTCCCGTGTCAGTCTTGACTTCGCGGAGCCGATGCGCACCTCCGTGCACTCCGCCGTGGCCGGGAATGGGGTCATCGCCGCCATGCATCGCCGCCGTGCCGCCATTGTCACCGTCAAGCTTGCGCTTGTGCTCCCGCGCCTCCATCTTGTAGCCAAGCGGGTGCATGTCATCGAGTAGAGTGTGGTGGTGGCCACCGTTCCACCGGAGACCTCGTCGCCGGCGAGATCTCGTCGGTCAACGGCGAGTCCCACCTAGGGATGGCTGACAGGTGGGGTCGAGTTGACCCGGGGGCCCGCTGGTCAGCTGCTCGGGTGCAGTTGGGGGGTAGACGGCTGGGTGCACATAGCATTTTCAGCCTGCTGGATTTTCGTTTAAAAGGAAAAATGAATTTTCAGAAAATGTGAAAATGATTCCAAAAATCATATCTTGAGATCTACAGCTCCAAATTGGATGAAACAAGTTTTGTTAGGTTTATTATAAGTAGATATACAGTTTAAAAATATTGCATGTCAAATTTGTGATACTTTTATATAGGGCTTTATTTAATCCTTGTAAATGCTATTATCTTAGAAAATGCATAGTAAATAGAATATACATCAAAAAATATGATTCTAATTTTGTTGATCTATTCTTGAGATGTACTTTCTATGAAAAATATGTGTCATGCATGTTCTGTAGAAAAATATGGCTATGTGATTTATGTGAATTTATTTGTTATTTCTTGTAAAATTGCTAGAGCCAAAAATATGAATAAAACATATATGTGAAACTTTTTGAACAATGTTTGTAGACTATGTAGATCATGAGAAAAATACTAAATCTATTGTTTGATACTTTTCATAGTACAAATTATTTTCATGCTCATTTATCCACCCTAGCTTGTCATTTTTGTGTAGGTTGTTTTACTTATCCAAATACCTTGAAAATTTTATGGTAGGCTACTTAGGATATAAATAAGCTACTGTAATTTTTCTAAATTTTTCTATGCACTATAAATATATGTTACTGTTGTAACCTTAGTTTAAAGTGAAATAAAATAATATTCTTTATGCATGATTAGTTTAATGGTGCAGCTTTGGTGTATCTTTGAAACATCAAATAACTTGCTGATGTCACTTGGTATGTTAGGATAGTTGTGGTGATGAAGTGTAGTAGCACCTGTGTTGTGACTTTATAGTAGTTAGCGGTAGCTAACGGGGGTTAGTAATAGAAGAGAATGGAGTAGATGACATGTACTCGTGGTACCTGTCCTTGGATGATGTTGACTATCTAGTAGAAAAGTTTTACTTCTATTCTATCCAATAAATCTAAGTGTGTTCATCTGCATTGCATGCAATCACGATCATCATATGCCATCGCATCCGATGCACCGCTTGCATCCTCACTATGCAATTGCATCATACAGGATCACAGGAGGAAGTGCTAGTAGCAGTACAAGAGGAGCAGGCCGAGGTCGACCCATAGGAAATCCAGACACAGAAGGTGCTAGAGGTAGAGGAGCAAGGAGAGGACCTGCCCGAGTGCGTGGACCATCAACCTAGTTCCTTTGAGCGAGACAAGCCCCGGAGCATTCTAAGTCTCATACCTTATAAAAGCAATCTTTTATATATGAGTTATATATTGTTGCATTAAGTTATAAGAGTTGAGTGAAACCGTTGATGCTTTTATTACTATCCTTGTCTACCTTATATTCTTACCCTGTTAGGTTTAGGATCGAATAACTACTTAGTCCTGCTTAGACCGATAGCGATCGGTGATTCCCTGTCACCTGCAATTATAGGTGGTTATCGGAATACTTTAGCTATGGAATGGATGATATCCTGAAAATAATCATGTGTTGATGAATAATTAGAGACCGGACGAAAAAGTTAGAGGCAACCAGATAAGGTTCTGGGGTTCTATTAGTTTTTCGTCTATGTCGGTTAAGGACCGATCGTTGCTCGTCACTCTTGTCATGTTGAACGCATACCTCACATTTAGCTGGCCGAATAAAGTACCTTTCGACCGCGAAGCTAGTGGCACTATTCGGGCCAGGATAAACTCAGATTGGCAGACTGGTGCTGAAGATGGTATGTCAGGGGTACGAAGAGTGAGCCCAAGGGCAGGCTGGGTCCTGATTCCTGGCAGTCGGGAGGCCCCTAGGTATTGCGGTCCATGATTGTTATCCCACGACGTTTACCTGGAAAGTGTCATTGGTGATCTGTAGCTCACTTGATCGGTGAGTGTGGTTTATATGAGGAATAAATCACCAGCTGGTTAAAAATCGATTCGAATCGCCATCGCTCCTGGATAGTGAGCACCTGACTCGAGTTACGGCATCGTAGTAATGATGATGAAACACTGATGATTATATGGATGACGTTGGAAATGCTAAATCTAAGTTGGTAACTGGATGTTATTGGTTAATCAAGTGATTGTTATAGTATAGGTGCTTACCTAGATTGATAGGTTATAATAAAGATGATGCAAAGTATTTAAATGGTTCATTAAGTTAACTTACTGCTCTTTCGTAAATGAGTCAGCTAGTCCATTAAAGAAAGCCTTGCTTACTCCTTGGTGTCACTTTATTTTTGTTTAAGGCGGGTAAGTCTAGCTGAGTACTTTCTTGTACTCAGGGCGTTGTTCCCATTGTTGTTGCAGATGGTCAGATATACTACGGTTATTGCATCAACTGCCTGTACCCTACAATGGGCGACAACTAGGACCAATGGCATGGTCGCTCCGTATGTCTTACCTGATGCTTTTGATGGACCTGGCTATCTCCTGGCACTGTATTTGAACTAAAAGTGTGTGTGGTTTTAAAACTATTTGCTTCCGCTACTTTCTTACAAACTTGGTTTGTAATAATTTTATGTTTTAAACTTCGATGTATCCCAGTGTTGTTGCGAACTTTATGTAATATGTGACTGTGGTTGCTAAACTTGTACGATCTTGGTTTATATGTTGGTTGGTTTGAAATCCTTCGTGGTTTCACGGACTACCGGGTTATACGGGCTTAAGTTTGCTAAATTATCTGCTTCGGCGAGTGATTTTCTTACTTAATTTCGTATAATTGGTCGGTTCTGTTATATCCAGTGCTCCTCTCTCCCCCCTCTCTCTTTGCGATGCAGACGAGCATCTTGGCGCGGCGACGCAGCGCCTCAACGTGGCGTCAACACGAACGGCCCACGACATAGAGGTCTGAGCGGCCCTCGACACGGCGGTGCAACGACGCCAACGACCCCGGTCACGGGCAGCCCAACGCGGGTCGACACGAGTGGCTCCCTCGCAGATCTGGCTCCCCTGTCCCAGTCGTGCGGCCGCTGCCTCCCTATTGCGTCACGCAGCCGCTGCCTACAAGCACCTCCGGGCCGCTGCCTCCGGTGGACTCCACATGCCGAGACGAGCCTCCATTTCGTCCAAGCAGCAGGTAGATGTTGCATTTGAAACTGCATGTTGCAAGCGTATGTTTCAAGTGTTTTAGATATTTCAGAGGTATGTTGTAAGTGTTTAATACGAATGTTGCAAAACTAGATCGGGATGTTACATATGTTGTAATGGTTGTACACGAATGTGCAAGTGTCTATTGTAAAATGTTTTGTGTTTTTTTAGACGTATGTTGCAAGTGTGTTTATCTGGATGTTGCATGTGTTTCACACATTGTGTTTTATCTAGATGTTGCATATAATTTGCAATGGCTTTTCAAGCATTTTTAAGTGTTTTGCCAAGTGTTTCCGATGTATGTTGCAAGTGTTTCAACTGTTTCAAACGTATGTTGTAAATGTTTCATTTGGATGTTTTAAAAGTAGATCGGGTGTTGCATCTCTCTCCTCGCCTTCTGCTACCTCGCCTTGGTGTCTCCTCCTCTTCTCGATGCTAGTGATGTGTTCGAGCGGTGTGGGCCCACATGGGGGTGGATGGCGTGGGTGAGGTGAGTCGTTAAAGTGGCGCGAAATCCGAATGGGCAGGGCATGCCGCACAGAGCCAGCGCGGGGCGTAGGAGCTGCATCTGGACGCAGGCCTAGGGCCAGACATCGTGGCGCTAGCCTAGCCCCCCAAGAAAACATGTTCTCCATCTCTTGAGGTCTCTCTGTTCTCAGCAGTATTCGAACAATCTTGGCTGCCCACGTGTCCGACGCACCTACACCGGGGAACACCGAGCATCGAGTCAAGTTGAAGCATCGAGATCAGCATATATTGCTCCAAGCATCGCTCCTTCACGACTTGCAAGCATCGATGATTCTTCACCTCTCACGAGTCACGACACGGCACTGCGGGTGCTCAGTGGGGCATCTCTACGTACGTGGCGCACCGCGCACCTTTTGGTAGCTAATAATTTCAGAATATTGCTAACGCCCAACAGCTAGATCGAGACATTGGAGCAACTCAACAAAGGAGCTAGCTAGAGGGATTCTGGCACCCGAGGACGAGTGGACGACGAGACCGGCACGCGGGATCACATGGGCGACGCCGGCGAGACGCGGGCGCTGCGGCTGGCCGCCACCGCGAGGAAGTGGCTGGAGGACGTCAGCGTCGACCGCGAAGGCCACGTCCACCCCGCCGTAGCTAGCGGGGGGCAGGCGCTCGCCGCGCTCGCGACTGCCAGCGCCCGCGTCTCGCTCGCCGAGCCCGGCCGCGTCGTCTGCTCGCTCCGCGTGCGCGCGCCGCTCACCGTGCGTTGCCTTGCCTGCCGACGCGAACGGGCGTCTTGGATGCTCTCTGAGCCCGGACCCGACCTGGTGCTTTTCTTGTTCTCACGCGCGCGCGTGCGCATGCAGGACGCGGAGGGGAGGTGGCACGCCGGGGCCATTGCGACGGCGGCGGACAACGTGTGCGCGGCGGCCGTGTTCACGGTGCTGGGCGCGGACGTGCTCACCGTCCAGTACGGCCTGTCCTACTTCTCGTCCGCCCATCACGACGTGCGTGCCTACACCACGGCATAGTTAACACTCAACAGTAGCACACCACACCAAATCGATCTTCCATTTTTATGTCGACGACACCTGATTCTGCGTCACTGCTCCGGCCGGCCTCAACTGCAGGAGGAGGTGGAGATGGACGGGCGAGTGGGGGGCCGGAAGGGGAAGCTGGTGGCTGTGACAGCGGAGGTGCGGAAGAAAGAGTCCGGTGAGCTGGTGGCAATCTGCAGGCAGTGGATGGCACCTATCGGGACAACAAAGGGCAACACAAGCATAAACAGCAAGCTCTGAAGAAATGCGAACATCTCTTGCAACGGAGTATCAGGGCATGTAATTCACACGAAAATCTGAGTATATTTCAGCAAATGTTGGGTCAAAGTGTTGGTAGCAATACATCTTCACGGCATCAGTGTACGACAGTACGAGTAACATAAAAAAAAACGGTGTACGAGTATTGAGCACATTCGATCCCACCGAGTGTAGGGCCTTTTTTTTTTGTGATGCCTCAACATCCCAAGTAAAAAAAAACTGCTAAGATGTTCTTGAGCATTACCACCTGCGAGGCCTGTTAAGCTTGGGCCTTCCCCTGTTAAATGCAAACATCATATAAAAAGAAAATAATTTTGCTCAAAAAAATATATTAAAAGAAAATAATCCATGAGTTGCATGTTAAACACAAATATCGTATATTAAAATGAAATCATCAATAAGCTATTACCCTATATTTGAAATATATATCTTTAGAGTTGTGCGCAAAGATTAACAGTTGGATCAAATTACTTGTTACCCTTCATATGTGCCACATGGAAATAGATGCTCGTCCATTTGTATAAGAGTGATAATAGCATGTTTAGGGCAAAACAAAAGAGCAAAAAGCGACAAGAAGTTCTAGGATGACATGTTTTTATTTTTCTATAAAAAATTGGAAGACTAAAACAAAAAGTATTTTAAGTAGTGTTTTTACCTCTATATTCTATAACATAAGATATCCATCCTAAAATGAAAAAAAGACGTATATATATTGGGGCTATATGGAACGAACCATAGACCTCCTTGGTAAAACACATCAAATGGATAATTGTCGAGATGATTTGAACCATTTCAAATACCCAACATAAGAACATTGGATTCAATTGCTAACCATGAATGATTGGGTTGTGCCCCTGTTGCTTGCGTCTGCACAACCTTGCTTGTTCCGCTTGTAGGTGTTTGTGTTGGTATGTGTAGATTTCCAGTCCCCTCTGCTAGATTTTCTCCTTTTTTTTCTTCTTCTTATGTGGAGGCCTTTTGTTGTACATAGTAATGAGATGCTACCACGGGCCTAAATAGCCCTGGTGGGCCACTGAGGTGCTGGGCCCAAGACAGGCCAGTAGCACGGGTACTGTAGTGTGATGCAAAACCCATCTAGGTATAGGATTAGAAAGAGTCTAGAAGATACGATTACTTGTAAAAGTTGAGTCAGTTTGGATCCTCCTTATAAATATAAGGAGAGATATATCCATTGAGATTAAGCAAGAATAATCTAAGGGAAACCTAATCCTCTCTCCCCTTTCCTTTCTTTAAGCTGCAAGCAGCCATGTTGCCCTCCCTGCGCCTAGACGGCTACAACACTCTACTGCCACTGCACCCCCTCTCTCTAGGGCAACCGTTCCACAAAATAATCCACCCCAAATCCCCTCAATTCTACCCAAAATCAAGCATCATCACAGATGTTGGTTGAATCGTATCTTGCTTTCTCAATTTGCAGGGGAGACGATTCTTTGTGAAATTGTGGCATGGTCAGAAGGGAAAGAATGTCTGAGATCAAAATACTCTAGATGAATTCTTAGAAAAGTCTCTCAATTCTATCCCAAAATTAGATGAATTCTTAGAAAAGTCTCTCAATTCTATCCCAAAATTTAGTATGGTCATAGATGTTGGTTGAAATGTATATTACTTTCTCAATCCGCAGAGAAGATGATTCCTTTCTCAATCTGCAGAGAAGACGATTCCTTTTGAAATTATGGCATAGTCAGAAGAAGAAGAATGATTGAGATCAAAATACTCTAAATGCATTCTTAGAAAAGTCTCTCTGATATTATCCAATAGGAGGAGGGAGGAGTGAACACTTATTATGTCAATGTTTTATGTCCATCATTCCTCATCAAATTCAAAGGCTCATTAAAATCATTTGTAAATGTAGGAGAGTGAGACAATATACCTTTTAATATTATTTCCACAAGTTGTCAGTTGTCCTAATAACAATATTTAAACTTGATACTAGTAACATCCCAGATGTTAAGAAATAATTAAAATGTGATAATGATGCATCATCAAGCTTAAGTATCAAGTATTATGCCATAAATGCATTCATATTGCAATAATAGATATCATATGTTGCATTTATAGCATTGTTATGTTGCATATACCATGTCTATGTTGCATATGTAATGTTGCCATATGAAATGTTTCATATGTTTCTTTGTCATGTTCACATATTGCAAATCTGGTATTTTCGTTAATCCCATGAAATGATGGCATGTTGATACATTAGGTTCTTTATGAATTTATATATGAGAATTGGCTTAAGCAAATAAAGTTTTGTTTAAATAAAATTAGTAGTGTTAAATGTGCTTTTATAATATGGGATCAAGGCTTGATAAAATTTTGTAAGTCAAACATGTTTAAAATGGAGCTTCAAGTTTGAGTTTAAATTTGGAATCCAAAACTTGTCGCAAGTTTTCCGAGTCGAATTTGAATTCAAATTTGGGGAATTATTAAAAGATTTTTAAAAGTCAACTTGGTCAACCAAGAGTGGCATTTGGTCAAACATGTGATGCTTGACTCAATGATGCCCTTGGATGATGGTTTGATCACTAAATAATCACCAATTAAAATAACATCAAGTTTCAATTTGAAATCTTTCCGAAAACCCTGAAATGCAAAACCCTGATTTTACCCCTTTTTGAATCATTCAAAATCTAAGCAAAATTTGGGAAAAAAGTTTAAAACCAAGTTTGTAGATCTTTTCAAGGGCTAAAAGTTTCGTGTTTTGAGTTTTCAAAGTTTCAGTATAAAATTTGGAGTAATTTTGAAAAGATTCAAATCTTAAATTTGACCCCTTTTCATCTCCCCTATCCAATTTAAAAATGGAGGCATAATTTGAAAATGTTTTGAATAGAAAAGTTGTAGGTCTTACCTAGATTTACAACTTTGATATTTTGAGTTTTTGAAGTTTCAATATAAAATTCAAAGTAATTTTGAATTTACAGAATAATTGAAAATGTCCCCTTTTCAATTCAAATTCAAATTTCCAAATCTAGGCCGAATTAGAAAATGTTTATATTGAGAAAGTTATAGAGCTTTGAAAATTGAACAACTTTTGTATTTACAGATTTTCAACTTCTATAGAAAAATTTTGAGTAATTTATAAAAATTCACCAGTAGCATTTCTGTAAATTTTTCAAAATCACAGCCAACCGCAGGGCACCACCTCCCTCCCGACGCCGGCGAGCTTCGAACGCCTTCTAGGTGCGCCTTCGACTGCCAGCTCTGGCTTCAGCGTGTTTGCGACGTGCCGCGCATCGTCTTGAGGTCGTTTTCATCGCCCTATATATACCGAGCACCGTCGTCGTCGCATTTTTCTTTTCCTTTGTTTCCGCCGCCACCGTAGCTCCGCCGCTCCCCGTTGCCTCCGTCGAGCCACCTCCAGCCACGCAAACCGCTCCACCGCAACTGCCTCGCTCCCGCGCACCTCCTTTGCCACTCGCACCCACCTCTACCGCTCGGGACGTCCGCGTAGCCGTCATCTTCTCCACGCCCGGTCGGAGCACCACCACCACCGCCCTCACCGTGGCCCAGCCTCTCTGGTCCATCTTCGTCTTCATCGAGCGCACCGTTGTGATCGTGGTGAGCTCCTGAGTGTTTTCCTCGAGTTGTTTTAGTCGCTACTTCACGGGTGGCGCGTTTTCATGGGTCGCCGTCGTCTCCGGTCCGCCATGGCCGTCGGGGAGGGGTCACCGGAGCGCTAGCTTAAGCGTTGAGGCTTACAGTGAGTTCGCAAGGTCGGTCTGGTGCTGCTGGTCCATCTCGGTCTCACCGGAGCACCACCGCCGGTGAGGTAGCGGTCGGCGACCACCGTTGGCCATGGCCGGTGGAGAGGAAGGGAATGACAGGTGGGGCCGCCGTGTCAGTCAGAGCGGGAGAGGGAGCAGGAGCGCGCGCGCGGGGGCCGCGCTGTTGGGCCACGTGCGCAGCTGGGCCGGGCGAGCGAGCGCGCGAGGGAGAGCGCCAGCGTGCGGACAGGCTGCGCTGCTAGGCCGAGCTGAGGGAGAAGAGAAGCGGCCTGTGTGACTGGTTTTTCGTTTTTTTATTTCCAAAAATATGAATATTATTCAGTTTAAATTATTTTATTGTAAATTATTTAGGGTTCTAAAATTAGTGAAAATTTTTGTGTAACCTCTTTTTACTATGTACTATTTAAGAAAAATATTAAATACCAATTTTGATTAATTTTTATAAGTAATTTAATTAGCTCAATTATTTATTAAATGACTTTTCCAAAATTTTTCTAGGCTTAATTAAAAGTCCAAAAATCATGAAATTAATTTTTGGTACTGTTTTAGGGTAAGGCTAATCTGTGGAAAAAGTTTGGGCTTAATTGAATAAAATTTATTTTATTCTTAATTTCTGTTTTAATTAGTTAATTAATTAAACATGTGTTTAACTTGATAATTTAGAATTTGTGTGACTTTGAGATTGCTTGTTGACCTTGGATATTAACATGTGATGATCCATGGCATCTTATTGAGTTGCTTGAGCTCACTATTAACTTGTTAACTATGATTTGTTAATGATAATTAATGTGTTTAACATGGATCATTAATGATTAATGATTTCTTATGTAAGTAATTAGTGACCTTGTGATAGACTTACTTGTTTATTAGATGCAACCTCTTGGGTAAAAAGTAAAGTTAAGTAGTTTTCTTAACAACATCTTAATGTGATTAAAGTTGTTTAATAATTCTGTTGGATTGCAACTGTACCGCGAAGGAAAGTTGTACTCAAATAAATAACTAATGTTTATCCTTTCTAAATGTCTCTTGTATGCTATGCCTTGTTCATCATTAGACATCATGCATCATGGCATGCATTTCATCATATTAAGCCTCGCATCATTTATATACATATCGTGTACGAGAATGAGAAGATGCGTGTTGATCCAGTCTTAGAGTAGGGACATTCGCCAGAGGTGCTGGTGTCTATTGGAACTCTCTGAAGGAACTAACTTCTCTGCAACACAGGCAAGCCCCGGACATACAACTACTCTTATGTTTCATAAATGCTTTATTACACTTTAAGTCTAGTGTAATGTGCATTAAGTTAATAGGAGTTGGTCGATACCGTTGCTGCATGATTACCTTGATCTACACTTATATACAAATGATATCCCACTAATATATGTAAGTCGATTTCTTATGCTTAGTAATGCTTAGACTTCGGTAGAAGTCGAATGGTGGTTTCATCGTTCGCGAGAAACAAGTTTACCTTTGCTTCTCCTGACCTAATGACGGGTCATGAGAGCATATGAATATGAATATGAATATGAATATGAATATGAATATGAATATGAATATGGTAATATTAAGCTGAGACCGGATGTGTAACTTGCATTGGGAAAGGAGTCTCAATGTAGTGTTTCCGCCTGTGTCGATTAAGGACCGTACCGTTAATTGAATTGCGTGCGTCGAGACTTTGCAATTAGCCACATGCTCCGGTAAGCCTAAGACCTCGGTAATGCCAACATGTGAACGACCAACCGCACACTGGGAGTGAAGAGATGACGAGAGTAGTGTGTACCCTCATAGCAATGGCTGGATTGGAGGTGTACTGTACTCTCGAGTGGCGCTGGACCCGGTCACGTTTTGGAGGATCCGAGTGAAGGTTGATTTATGTAGGTTAGAGTCCTACATATCTCGTGTGGTTAGGGATCCTCAGCTGGGTATAATCGGTTCGAATCGTCGTTGCTCCTTGGTTATGGAGACTCGATTCTCTGTTCATCATTGTAGTTAATAATGGTACATAGTGATTATGGAAATGAGGCAAAGAGATAAATATGAGATGTGATGCTTAATACAACTGATTGAGATAGAATATGTGCAAATCTATCTATGATAAGCTTCACTAAAATTGATGCTAAAACTTGACTAAAACATTAAAAGTAAGAATCCACTTGTAGTAAGCTTTTCTGCAAAACTCCTCTTTTCTAGCTCTACTACTTCCCTTAAAGCCAGCATATCCTTGGAGTCTTTTCTTTTCATCGGGTAAGTCTTGTGGAGTACAATTGAGTACTCAGGGTTTGTTAACCCCGGTTACAGGTGCTGACTGGTGCTGCTAGTTAGGTCATGTCGGTGGGTTCGATATGATATGGTTATCTTCTCCTAACTTAGGTGCTCTACCCAGGTTATCTTCTATAGTTCTACTCGACTTTCGCCATTTAAGTTAAGTTTGTAAAAGTTAACTTAATCATGATTTGTAAATCTATTGTTGTTATTCTTCCGCACTCTGATGTAAAGTTTTGTAACAAATGTTGTAATATTATAGTTACTCCTTTGTTGATCCTGTGTGAGTTGTAAAATGTGGATGATTCGGGTTTCCCGAGAATACCCGACAGACTTCTTAAGTTTTGTGGTACACATGTATGGTTGTTAGAGGTCTTTAAGACAATAACAAGTACATGTGGGGCCATATTATTTAGGAGGTTCCGCCACAATACTACTTTGGCACATTGTCATAATTTAGATCTATGATAATATCATCACAAGTAAAACAATCAAAACATAACTTGTTGTTAAAAAAAATCTATGACCATCATAATTAAACACAAAATTAAAATCATGCAACATTTAGACAAAACATAGGCTCATCAATGTGTGTACTTAACCCTTGAATAGTCATAAACAAAACCATATTATTTTGAAGCAAATAATCAAGTAACTTCATGTAATTCTTCTTATTTTGTAAAACAAAATTCTTATGATAAGACGACATATCAAATAAACAGAAATAATCAATTAAAGATTATATGTATTGTATTGATAATTTGGTGTATCTCATTCCATGTGTAGATGTTTTATCTTGTCTTTGGTTGCTTATCACTATGCAGCTTCAACTTCTCTTGGATGGCAGCTAAAGTTGGATATGTGTTATTATGACAAGATTAAACTACAGCATCAAAGTCCCCCCTAATAATTCATGTGGATTGTCCCTGAATCTTTCACAAGCACAAACTTCAATCGCTATACATCATACATGTGACTGATCTATCTATTGTAAAAGTGGTGGAGAAAACTTTCAGAAAATCAGTGACATTTTTGTGCTAGCTTTAGTTTGGTCGTTTGGACTTCGGAGTTACTTTGGCTGAACTAGATCTGGGAAGTTACGGACGACTGATGCATGAAAACGAGCATGCTGCAATTGTGTATTGAATCAGAATTCAGAATGTTGAATCCATTCATAGGCTGACTGAAAGTTGCTCAATTGGGTTTGATGTAAATAAATATCCCAAAAACTCATCTTTCTTTTATGCTAGTTATTATCCCTAGTTTTTTCTTCCTTTTCTTTTATGAGGGCTTCTTCATCTAATTGATGATTTGATCTCTTAATTCACAGCACAGTGAAAAATATATAGGTGACTAAATTCTTAAAGAACTACAAGAGAAAGGTTATAGCTAAAGATACATGACATCTCAACGTGTACATGGTAAAGGATTCAACCTGCCCTACGCAAGAACTAGAGAGAACCGCGTATTGGACGCCAATGTCTATGTTGGACTACTAATCATCAACCATATGAGCATGGGTTAGGCTAGCAGCAGCACACAAGTGAAGGATTAGATTTCCATTATTGCGAGTACTAACTCTTGTTTCAGTATCGAGTTTTTTTAGACATGATAGCCTTGATTACTCTATTTATATGTGCATTGGATTCATACCCCAAATAGATTATGTTCCCAATAATTCTTCTCTTACCATAAACTTCATTTTTAGCAAATGCCTTGCAATTTTTGAAATGAGAAAGGGAGCAAAATTGGAACCACTTAGCCTTTTGTTTTAGGAAGTTGAAGTTTAGAACTTCAGCGGCCCTAGGATACAAGTGTTATTGTCTGCACGTATAAATGTTTGAAATAGTCATGACCCAACACACTCGATATCCTCTTAAAGTCATCGCTGGAGTCCATGACGTTGTCCAAAAAAGAAAACAATTCATTGCACATAGAGCTCCAATCTTCACAGGGAACATAACGAATAAAAAAGCTAATTGAATTATTGTTCGATGTATCTGTTTCACTCATTTTGAATCATGGTCAATAGTGACCAGTTGTTTTGTTCTAAAAATATTAGTTTGAAACCATTTGTTCTGTTATGAAATTGTTAGTTTTAGATCATGTGTTTTGTTCTGAAAATGTTAGTTTCAATCATTTGTTCTTTTCCATAACGTTGGTGTTCTACTATGAAAATATTAGTTTCATGCAATGTACAATTTTTTTCCTACCAGTGCGAAGTATCATGGTTTGACCTATACTCATAGCGTGGTTTCTTTAGTTTCCTCTGATGTTAAGCTAAACTGTAGTATCATACTTGAAATAGTCGCTGTAATTTTTTCAGACTTTGTTTGCTATGAAATTCAAAGAATCTAAACTGCCATATTCAGTTAATTAGATGAGTGTTGATAGATGTTGCCAATATTTGAGATAAACTGTAATATCATACTTGAAATAGTCAATGTAAACAAGCTTCTTTAGTTCAGTCCCAAATACCCAACTGATAAATTGAGTGTTAGTTTAGAATTTATTTTTCTCGTTAGCATAGTAAGTCTAGCTAGAAACAATTTTTCTTGGTTGACACCTTGAGTAATATCCTGAAGCGTATCTGCTCATATTCCAAAGAATGTAGATTACCTGTCCAAATCCATTTATTTCTATTCTAAAATATATTACCTTTGTCTTTTTTGGTGCTTGCCAGGGCCCTTACACTGACTCCTCTTGACTCTTGTTGACATAAGGTTGAGATGGTTCACAGCCAAGTTAAGTTAGAAGGAAGGTAAAACACTAATGATTTCTTTAATTTATATAATTGTATTCAGTTCTCGTGTTTGGGCCAGAGTGGATATCAACCTTGTTGTTTTACTTTACTCTTAGAACCAATTACCTACGTGCCACCTGTGATTGACTCATCTTACTACCATCCAGCCTTTTTACAACAACTGTAGGGTTACGTTTTGCGATCGCTGCTCTCATATTCAGTGGATTGACAATACTTTGGGTATAGGCGTATAGCGCAACAACCCATAATAAGGCTGTGTTTAGATGCACTGAAAAGTGCACTATGCAAAATAAGATTCCCCGTCACATCAAACTTGCGATACATATATGGAGTACTAAATGGGGATAAAATCAAAAACTAATTGCACAGTTTGGTTGTACTTTACGAGACGAACATTTTGAGCCTAATTAGTCAATGATTGGACAATTATTACCAAATACAAACGAAATGCTACAGTGTATTTTGGCTATCCAAATTTTGGATCTAAACACAGCCTTAGGAGGTGCAAGTGGTGTTTGCTGGCAGTGGTCATGACAGTGACATATGTGCATCTTTGTCTTTGCTATCAACTATCTCAAAACTGTGTTTGTTGATAATAAATAAGTTGAACGTGTCTTGAAGCCCATTTGCAAAGCAGCCTCTTCGCCCTCGGCCCCGGCCGTACCCCGATCGCTCCTCTGCTCCGCTGACGTTGCTCACACAGTCTGAAATCCGAATTCAACATTTGCTCCGTATCTGAAACTTGGCTTCTCATGCAGTGATGCTGCTTCTGCCAGCCTCCTCCACAAGGAGGATACGTCGTCGCCCTTCATTCTTGACTATTTGCTCTAACCGACGCGGCGCTCGCTTGGTTCCTCCGGCGGCGGCGGCGGCGGCAGCACGACCTAGATTGGCATTACAGCCGGAACCAATACTGGGAAATAGTTCCGCTTAGGTAATAATGCTTTGTTTGTACAAGTATAGAGTGCCGACGAGATTGTTCTTTCTCCTGAGTTCCTGACCCTGCCATGCCTTAGATTTTGCCGTGTCGATGCACCTTGTTAGCGGACACTAATCAAATCGGACTGCCATGAACATAGATTGGCCGAGGCAGGAGGCCACGACCACCAGTCACCTTACCAGATGTGAACGACATCGGTTTGGTGTGCCTCTCTGCCGGCAAAATTAAAGCAAAAGTTGCGCACTGAATCATCACACTAAACTATCTAGTTGTGCTGCTGCTAAGTGCTAATCCATTGTTTCGTGCGATGAACTAAAAAGGCGAAAGCGCAGGCGAGAGGCCCCCCCCCCCCCCCCCCCCCCCCCCCTGCGCTGCTCAAAGTGCTGTTCCATAGATGAATCCTAGCTGGTTCTATAAAACAACACGACAGGGTTAGTGGCACGAGTGTACGAATCGCCATGCCGCTACCCGCTGCCCACCGTACCTGACGATGATCCCAGACGCTATGGAAGTGCAGCGCTCTGGGCCGGACGGACGGACAGGACTTGTTACGTTCGAGTAGAATCGTGGGTGCCATCATCAGTTGGCGCGCACTCGCTCGATGTCGATCGTTCTTTTCTCTTGCGAAACCGTGGAGAGCGAGCACGCTATGCTACGCGCAGTAGTGCGCCACGCATGAGGACATGAACTCGGCCGAGCCGACGAAGAAGAGTGCGCGTTGGCGTCGGCGCCGCCGGCGGTAAAAGTTTGCGTCTGCATCACTGCATGCAAAAGCTGCTTGCTTTCGCCGGCGGCAATGTGCGTGTCCGCTGTTTCGACGGTGACCGGGCAACAAGCCGCAGTTTGCATGCGTGCGTGTAGGCCAGTGCACGGGGAGGGCCGGGGCGTGCCGCTGCCGCGCAGGCGCAGAGGCCCCGCCGGCCATCACATGCAGGCTGCAGCGCTGCCGCCGCCTGCCGCTCGCATCGTGCATAAACTTATTGCCAGGACGCACGACGAGTCGACGACGACGCGCATACCAGCTGAGCTGATGGAAGCCAGACGACCACCACTAGCTACCTAAACCCTACACGTCCACTAGCTAGGCGTGCGCAGATTGATTGACCGGGTCGACGACGGCCGGCCGCCGGCGAGAGGCTGCTATCTGCAAGTGGTAACAGTCACCACCGTCTGCACATATGCTAGATGGCTCTACTCGTCCAGCGAGCCAGCAAGGAGCTAGTGCGTTGCGATGATTTCTCCGTGGAATCCTTTGGAACGGCTTGTGTTCGGCGGCGTCCGGGAAGACGTAAAGGGCGTCGGCGCCGACCGTACGGAGCGCGCCTTTTATTTTATAAATGCATTTCCGTATGTTAATTATGAAAAATATATAGCTTTGATCCAGGAAATTTAAAAACATTATATTGTCGTACTGCCGTGGAACGACTTTGTAAATTCGCTTTATAGATGTGCTTAAAGTCGTATGCCCTACAGTACAAATTTGATTAATCTGGATCTATTGAAAAATGGCATTACTTTTTTGCATATAAAAAAAATTGAAAATGATGACTTGTTAACTATTCCATGGGTAAGAGAAAAATAAGTTGTTCCATAATTGATCGTAAACTTTACAATATCATATCATTAGCTAGTAAATGACATTAGCAATATCATATAAGGATTGAAGTCCGTTTTTTAGCCATCTACTAAGTTTGTTCTTGATCACGGAACTCTAAATTCAGGAATCTTTGATCATTAAACTATTAGTAGCAGACAGATATGGTTTAAGGTGGTTTTATTTGGATTTTAAATCAAAAAAATATGAACCTAATATGCATGCATTCTTTCTAGGTGCACTATTTGGAGTTAGCTGTTTTTATGTGTCCTCTAGTGTCTTATTGCTTTTAACCATTTGTGTTACCTATTTAAATCACAGTTTTGCATTATATTCTATTCAATATTCGCTAAGATAATCCATAGCAGACTACGAATAAACCAAAGATCTGAAAAATGACACTAACCTCACAGATGCCATGTCCCACAACATGTATATACCATTTATTTAGGCATTGTATGACATCTCTGGCCCTCCAAAAAGAACTTCGTTAATTTGATTCCAACATATTTGGTATTCTATTTGGATATGAATTCTCTTGAGCAAACTCTAGGTTTAATATAGCACAAAATAATGATTTAGATAAAGAGCATGCAATAAAACACTTGAAACAAGTACAAATAAGGTCCAAATAACTCCAATTCTGGCACCAATAATGAGCCCAACTACAATCAATAATACTCTATATTTTTAGAAAAAAACAGCACTAATTTCTTATTTTTGGATGTAAAAAGAATTAGTTATAAATTTTTTAGATTATTTATAAAAAATAAAAAAACCATGTTTAAAACTGCTAGATGATCAAATATGTTTGATACTCGATAGTTTGATTGTTAAAGATTCTTAGTTTTAGAGTTGTTTGGCCAAACACAAGGCCAAAAATAGTTTTTTTTCTTCTTTCATTTTTAAACCGTGTAACTAAAATTAGTACCCCCCCCCCCCCCCCCAAATGTTTTCTTAAACAATATTGTTAGAATGAAAAAAAGGTTTTCTTGTTAGAGCTCTCTTCATGTTAATGTCGTTTACTGTTATCCTTTTTTGTTTATGTCAAAGCTATTTTTTGTTACTGTTGTTTATCAGTGATACGTTAAATGTAAAGTTGTATAGTGGCTTAACAAATTTGGGTTTCCGCTTTGCCATGGAACAAGTTCATTCATAAACCATCATTTCTATATGCTAAAGTAATATCGTTTTGCCGTAGTACAAAATTAACTAAACTGGGGCTCAATGGGCATACGACTTTAAGAAAATTCATGTAGTGCCATAAAGCGATTTACAAAGTTGTTCCACGAGGGTGCAATTAGATATTTTGAAAAGTTTTCCTAGATCAGGCTATATTTTATAATTTCCGTACGGACATGTATTTCAAAAATGAAAACTTCTATAAGGTGCGCACCACGGAGAGGCGCGGGGAGGAGGAAAAGTTTTGCGGCACGATTGGTACCTTTCCTATTCCTAGGATGCCTGATCGGAACGAACGAGTCTATTCTTAGGCTGCGTTTAGATGCAAATTTTTTTGCAAAATGCTCCTGTAGCATTTTTCGTTGTTATTTGACAATTAGTGTCCAATCATGGACTAATTAGGCTTAAAAGATTCGTCTCGTGAATTTTGTCTAAACTGTATAATTAGTTTTATTTTTTATCCATATTTAATACTTCATGCATGTGTCTAGAGATTCGATGTGACGGAGAATCTTGAAAATTTTTGCAAAATTTTTTGCATCTAAACTGGGCCTTAAAAAAAAACCGAACACGTCAGATACTGAGTCTGCACTTAGCCGGCCGGGGACAACGCCGGTGGCAGAGAGCATGAGGCGACATATCGGTCTCTCGGATTATTCTTCGTGTTTTAATCGACAATTCGACATTCGCCCGAGAGTGAGGCGTGGCACATGTGCTCGTGTGATACTACAAAATGTAAAATAACTGAGGCCACCACTGTCCATACTCTATTTCTAATAATTCTTCGTACAACAATTTTGGGTTTTCTTTTCAAGTCGCTCCGAACGTTATGTTATGCGGATTTGCTCAGCATCAGCTGAGAGGTATGTTACGTATTCAATGGGCGAATTTGACAAATGCTCTACCGATTTAACTTGTGAATATAGAGCTCAAGAAGAAAAAAAATAATAATCCTCCTATCGAAATAATGCTCTCTGCTATTCTGGGTATAGCTTGTGGTGAGACATGTTTGTTCGGATTAAGCCTTCGACTTTGGCGTGTTCGTGTTCACATTTTTCTAAATTCAATTTTTTGGATTCAGCAACGATTTTATTTTAAGTGGTAAGTGATGTGTCCGTTGTTTATACGGCGACTATGATGACTTCATCGATCTCGAAATTTATTGGCTCAAGTTTGTACTATATTGTTGCATTGTACATATTATGATTAAACAAAATGTGAATGGTTCACTCGAGGAAAAAGGCACTGCATCTTAATTAGAAAATTTTTTTGCAAGTAGATCTAGATGGTTCAATGTAGACCCAATGTAAAAAGGTGATTGGCAGGTGAGAAAAACATTAGGTTCCAAGATGGACCCAATATTATATGGTGGCTTCCTGCTAACACCACGGTTCTTAATATAAAAAGAATAGTTTTACTTTTCTTCTATGAGCCAAAAAGAGCATTAGCGCTTTAGACTACACGAGATCTCTTTTTCTTTGCACGAGAAAGAAAAGAATTGTTAGAGTAAATTGCAACTACTCTGATGAGCTAGGCTATTGCCGGTTGGGAAAAGGCAGCAATTTGGGCCCTAATTTGGTGGCCCTGTTCAGTCGATCTACTCACACGCTCTCAGAGTAGTGTTATTTATTTCCCGAGAAGTCAAATATTTTTAACTTTGACTAAAATTACTAATTTAGAGATATAAACTTATTTATAGATAAAAATATTACTAAATACTTTCTATAAATCTAGTTAAATTTTTAAAAGTTTGATCAGCACAAAGCCATATACAACTCTATTTTGAGGAGGATGAAGTATTTTACAAAATTGGATGTTGATCGAGGAGGTTCCTACCCCTTTATTTGTCCTTAAATCTAACATGCATTTCTCTCTCTCATTCTTCTGCGTGCTCGCCTTTCCTGCTTCCACACACACCGAGGGAGAGAATGGCCCAGGCCAACAGGTGAGCACACACAGCCAAAAAGTGTCACTCACTTCTTGAAAAGTGAAACATTTTTTTAACTTTGATAAAAATATGTAAGAAAATATTAATATTTATGGTACATAATTAGTATGATTAAATAGATCATTGAATATATTTTCATAATATAAACTTATTTAGAGATCCAAATACTGCTAATATTTTCTATAAACCTAGTCAAACTCTTTTTCTCGTCTAATAATAAAAATTACAGCAATTCTCTTGGCGTCCCTTAAACAAAGTTGTTATGAAAAAAAATCGTATAACAACACACCCTTATTAATCAACCATGATGTGCTTATAGTATAGAAATACTCGATCATATGGCTTTGCCAATTAGCCAAATTAACCTCAAACAAAGTTCCAAAATTTTCATATCATGGTGTGCCTAAACAACGCCCCATTGGTTTTCGTCTGAGGTGGTACTGCATTCTTCAAAGCATGAATGAATTGCGTGCTTTCTTCGTTCGTCACAACTTCACAAGATGCCAAGGACTGCATAGTACGCAATGAGCACCGGCAGAGAAACCAGCGTCCCGAATATAACCCTGCATGCATGCAACGCCACGCAAGATTGTGAGCACCACTATATACGTACACACGTTGGGTAAGTTCTTGAACGAAATTACTGTAACACACAAGGTAAGAGATGACTTACGCCGTGCTGAGCACGTCGGCATGAAGTCCGTACTCCTTTGCAAAGACGAAGGACGCGATAGACTGAGGTAGTGCGGCCTGCAATATACACCTCGTGTTAAACTGTTTAAAAAATGAACATTGTCTACGTACGGACACCGTCCAAAAATCCAGATACAATATCCAAAACTTCATGTTTTTCAATAAAAAAAATCTAAAATTCCAAGCAAAAGATCCTCTGGAATATGCCTTGCATGCATCCATGGTAGTGGTTGTACTTTTGAGTTTCCAACAATAACAACATACAAGGACACACTTCGAGTTTTCGGTTTCGATATATCTATGTGCAGCGTTAGGAATCGGCATGTGCACTGTTGCACTGCACTCAGAGTCGATCTCAGACCAAAAGTTTAGTTTGGTCACCGCAAGGAGGTACGCATGCAAGCAGATGGCCAAGAGGATGTGGCCACTGCACCCTGCCTTTACGCCTGTCGTGTACATTGATTTTTTCGGTGCACCACACTTTTACACGTACGCATCATATGCGTGCCCTATCTGATCTCGTTGACAAACAGAAAGAGGCATGTATTTTCGTTTTGAAACTAACTAAAGAGCATGTAATTAAAAGTGCGTGCACTGACACTTTGCCCAAGCTTTCGTCGAAACAGAAAGCAGAGACCTTGCAGTTGCAGGATCGATCGATCAGTAATATTTTTTTTAAAAAAGAAACAGTCCATGCATGCAGCCGACTCATCTGCCTGTCTGTACTGGTGTCTCTGAATTTAAGTGCAAAGGAGTGCAGGGCAGCATGACGTCGACGTACGGCACACACACCTGTATGATGGCGAAGCGTAGGACGTTGCCGCGGAGGCCGAAGGCGGCGGCGCCGACCTGCGTGGCGAGCGGCCCGGCGACGAATCGCAGCGCCATCCCCAGCGCCGCCAGTCCCGCGCCGCACGAGATCATCTTCTTCTGCTGCGCCATGAACAGCCCTGAACGATCCAAAATACCATGCATCGTCAGTTGGTCTGCGCCATGAACACAGGCCACAAAAAGACATGCATTGGCTACTTGGTCGCGTCTTACCCATGCTGAACATGCTCATCCCCGTGCCAGTCTTGGACATGACGTCCAGCGATCCCGTCACGATACCTGGCATGCTGAGATCCCACCTGCATGCACATGCACGCCACAGTTCCGACACGTCAGCCAAGCAACGCGCGCGCACGCACACGTGTGTGACACGACGACGATGGTGCAGGGAGTGCATATGCATGCACGCGAGTACGGCGGCGCGCGGGTGACACTTGGCCGTACGTGCAGGTGGAGACCGACCGTGATCTAGCTAACACGTACCTGTAGGCGATGCACGCCCACACGACGCCGAGCACGCTGGCGTACACGTTGGGGTTCCCCGCCAGCTTCAGCCCGACAGTCCTCACCAACGGCCACAGCCGGATCGTCCCGGCGGCGGCGGCGGCTTCCTCCGCGTTCATCTCGACGTCCTTCTCGGCGGCGGCGTCCTTCTTGGGCGGCGGCGACGGTGGCGGTGACGACGACGACGACGACACCGGTCCCACACGGCCTCCTGCCGAGTCGTCGTCATCGCTGCCGCTGCTGCTGCTGCAACGGCTGGCGCCGCCGCCTTGGGCGGGGATGCCGACCCACGCCTTGCGCAGCTCGAACCCCAGCAGCAGGAGCGGGAACCAGACGAGGGACTGCACGACGGCGATCTGCACGATGAGGTCCTGCGCCCACTTGCCGTACATGGCGTAGAGCAGCGGCACGCCGACGACGAGCGTGTTGTTGAACCCGGCGAGGGAGAACCCCGTGATGGTCCAGGACGGCTGCGCGCCGGCCTTGGCGCGGCAGGAGCCCGCCCAGGTGGCGCCCACGGCGGCGATGATGGCCAGCGCCTTGGACACGGCGTCGGCGGCCAGGACGCGGTAGTTCATGGTGTAGGGGTTGGCGCGCGCCAGGAAGTCGAAGGTGAAGAAGGGCATGGAGAAGTTCACCACCAGCGTGTTGATGGCGCTGCACTGCTCCGCCGTGAAGAACCGCCACCACCGCACCGAGCCGTACCCGAGCCCCAGCGCGAAGTAGAGCGGCGCCATTGCTGCCACCACCTTGTAGATGTCACCCCACGCGATCATCCTACGTACTAGATTAGCTTCTCGATCTCTTCTCTCTTCTAGTGACGAATCGATCAAGAAGATAAGAATTGAAGAGAGGAATTGAAACAGCTAGAGCTAGCAAATCACCCAGTTACTAGCTTAGTGACGGATGGGATGCCCTTGTCGTCGTTGAGCTTCTTGCTCCATCATATATATAGAGAGAGGGGTATGTATGCAGCCAGCAGCAGAGAGAGAGGAATGTACGTATCAATCAGATGGACGACACGTACTGGATGGATGGATGGATGTGCAGGGATCGACAGGGAAGAAGTTTTGGTTCTCAAGAGAGCTACGTAGCACAACGCAAAAAGCACCTGGCTATATCTCGTGTGACGAAATAAAAGTTGTACGTTGCTGGATTGATGAAACGAATCAGCGCGAAGGATACACGCTGACACGGGGGGAGAGAGATGTCCGTACGCTGAATGGATGGAAAGGAGTATAGATATATACTACTTCCTTCGTTTCTAGAAGAATATAATTCTTGCTTTCAAGTAGGCAAATAATTTTAAAATTAACTAATAAATTAAAATTTTAACATCTACATTACTAAATTATAACTTTTGCACTAATCCATTTTTTTCGTGAGCGGGGGTTTTCTTTTGAAGGCCGGGGGGGGGGGGGGGGGGGGGGGGGGGGGGTTGTTTGTGGGTGTTGGTGTTCCCACCTGAATTTGTATTGCTTCATCAGTGCCAAAAGGCAATAAAGATTACAGTTACATCGTTTTCTCTCTGGTTCTATGATCTGGGCTACTTTATTACATTACATTTCGAAAAAGACCAACCCAAGCATCAGCTTGCACTGGACTTCTTCGGGAGCCGAGACTTCCACGGGTTTGCATCCGCCATGCAGGTTTTCATCACTTGACGCATGGTAGCAAGGTCAGACCTCAATACCAATCCATTTCTCCGCTTCCATAGCTGCCAACAGCAAATGGCAATGAAGGTACTGAAGAATTGTTGTGGAACACCCACCGGTCGTTGCGCGTTGTGTAGCTGGCTGATGTTGGCAGGGTGTTGATGTACCCCTATATATTTTTTTCCCACAACTCCTTTGCAAACGGGCAACCCCAGATGATATGGTCCACAGTTTCATCTTCTTGATTACAAACTTCACAAGTGGCTGATTCCACAACCTTCTTGGTGAGAAGGTTAACTCGACATTGAATTCTTCCCTGCATCAAGAGCCAGATCAAGAATTGAACAAAGGAAGCTGACAGTTGTGGGGCATAGCTGTCCCAAACAAAGGAAGCCGACGGTTGTAGGGGCGCGGTGCACACAGAGCGAACTATTCTTTCGCCTTTCGCGAGCGGGTTTGTACCCATATTTTATTAAGGTGAAGAGAATTTTTTTTGTTACATGTCCGTGATTGAATTGAACTCACTGCCTATTGCGAGGAGCAACGCTGGCAAGCTCAGTTCATACAGACGACCCAACAAATTTGAATATGTAATTATTTATACTATTATTTTTGTAAATTTAGTTAAAACGGAAAATGTTTATTTGTTTTAAGCTTTTTTTTTGGGGGGGAGGGAGGGGGGACAGAGCAAGATAATAGTGGACGCATCTGTGGAACTGGACTTGAGTTCTTATTCCCAGGAGCACACAAGTTGCTGATTTTGTCGGCGTGCCTATGTTTGCTTGGTAACTTTTCTGCAGATAAAAGCTCCCTTTTGTCCTATGTCACCTTTTCTTTTTCAAATCTACGTGTACGGCGAACCCGCTGATAGCGGTAGGAGGATTCATTTATGAGTGCTAATGCACGAAGCCAGTTTAATTAAGGGCCGGTTTAGTTCCAAATTTTTTTGCAAAATGGCACTGTAGCTTTTTCGTTGTTATTTGGCAAATATTGTCCAATCATGATCTAATTAGGTTTAAAAGATTCGTCTCGTCCATTTTGTCTAAACTGTGTAATTAGTTTTATTTTTTATCTATATTTAATGCTTCATGCATGTGTCCAAAGATTCGATGTGACGGGGAATCTGAAAAATTTTGCAAAATTTTCTGGGAACTGAACAGGGCCTAAATGGGGCTGACAAAATTAGTTGCTCTACACGTCATAGCTTTTTCGTTTCTCTTTTATGTATATTATACTAGCAGGAATGCACGTTTGTTGCAACGGAACCATAGCTTGTATTATTTGTTCCAATACGTTTTTGGATGACACTTAACATCCAGTCCCGACATACATGGTTCAGGCCCATTCTGCCGAGGAGTGGTCTCACCTGCGTACCAACCCGCTTGAGCTTTCGTCCTCGCTTCGCTCAAAACGGTTAACCGAAGGTTATTACGCGTCCCTGTCATTGGTATTTAAGTCAGTCAAACTACCTCAGGATTCACAGTAGGTACTAAACACGATGTTACAGTACCGGTAACACAGTCAACGAGCTACAGTAAACCGATTTCGGCCCAGCCTAATTTGGTGCTGCAGTGTCGGGCTTCCACAGTGTGCGAGCTACAACATCACGTTGCTACAATACCGGAATCTGGATGTACAGACCCACTGCCCAAAGCTATAGTACCATCGGCCCATTCCACGAATTGGGCCCACTTGGCCTATTTTTGGCCTGTTACACTTTATATTGTGACTAGACACGTGCTATACTAACTCATATGAGTACGAGTAGCGTTGAGCTAGAAATGCGAATTTTCTGTTGTTACGGGAGACCAACCTGCATTTTTTTTTTGTCAAAAATAGGTTGAATCTGAAAATTTCTATGGAAATTACTTTAGCTTGGGAGAGTTTTGCCGTCTACCCCTCCCTCTGTCCACCGCTGAGCACGGGTCATGAATTTGGGTCACCGACAACACAATAAATCAATTAGAACTCTAATCTATAATTGACGTGCCATATATACTATTCTTAATAAAATCGACCATTACTCTTATGCTTGGGCCAGGGAGTGGAAGGACACATGGGCTGGGGGGGGGGGGGAGTTAGAGCATCTCCAACTGTCTTTCTTAAAATCACTCTCTAAATTATCATTAGTAGAGCCATTTGAAAAAACGTTCTTTATATCTTTTCACTCTCAAACAACTTATTATGCCTTATGCGCACTTTGGAGAGCCAACCCAGCTCTCCGAAATAAAAGATGACAATATCTAGAGATCTAATTAAAGTTGCCAGAGGGCTTTTTCAAAAAAAAATATCTATTCCTATCAATGCAAAAGGATATAAAGAGTCACTTGGAGTTGCTCTAGGATGAGAATTCGGAGACGAGAAATTTCGATCTAGATATAGATTTTATTTTTCGAGCTTATGAGGTGTGTTTGATAGGCATCCTGATCCAAGCTATTTCTCTTTAGAAACATGAGAATCCCTAGTAATTGAAAGAAAGTGGTTTCTATAGGGAATCTCGACCGGATGATTCTGAGATTCAAAAAAAGTAGAAATATTTCTCGGTTCTCTTATAGAAACCATGAAAAGAAAAACCTGCTTGATAGGAGAATCAAAGCCAGATTCTCTTTAAAAACATCTCTTAAAACTGAGCCAGTAGGGTGTGCGTGTGTGCATTCATATGGGTGAGTGTGCGCTTGTGTATGTGAGCATCTGCGTCTGTAACTGGGTCTCGCAAAAAAAATACAAGGTCACTTTTTTTCTTCTTCCAGCTTCAGGGCGAGCCCGTAGTTCATGTCTCAGTGGCCAACATTAACCATGCGTGCGTCAAGAGTGTATTCCACTGCATGCCGCAACCTCTCTACATCCTTTAGAGCAACTCCAACAAATGGTATATATTTGTCTTGGAGTCTAAATTTAGATTGTTTTAGAAAAAACAGGAATCCAACCAGTATTGTATCCCGTAATCCAAAATAAGAAGCCATGTATCTCGCACTTCTCGCTATCTAGAAATAGCACACCGTGGCCGCTCGCTATTCCTCTTCCTTGCGTCAATTTCTGTTCAGCGCTCACCTTTCTGCATGAATTTATGTTCTTGCTATCCAAAAATAACATGTTTTCAAATATATAAGAGGCAAAATAGTTAGACTGTTGTAGAGTCTTCTTTTTTTTAGACTTTTCTATTTTACACAATGGCTAAAACAAAGAATTTGGCTATTAGTTTTAGACGAGCTATTAGAGTTGCTCTTACCCCTGTCAACCACGTCACCATTCCATATATGTACTTACACGGTGAATGACCTACGTTCTATTCTTAACCATACTTGTGACTGTAAAGTCGCCGCAATAACGCGCATGCGCTCAGCAGTCAGCATGCATATATATACACTTTACTTTCGTTTTTTTATCAAAATATATAAAGAGACTACACACACGCTTATTCCTATATATAAACACACACATACACACTTTATTTAACCGACGATGAACAAATTTGAGAGACTGACTTGACAGATTCTGAGATTGACAGAGTACATATGTACAAGTACAATAGGGCCATTTCTCCTAGAATAAATACAGAAAAATCCAATCACCCAATGCCTAAACTAGAACCAACCTAAGCATTATTGTACGCTCAGTTTGCTACAGCATGCATATATATCATATATGTGCACACAATACAAATACCAGGTCACATCTAGCTACTACATGCAACAACTGCTACAGCCTTTCTTTCGGTAATGACTAATGACTAACTAAAGAGATACATAAATTGATCGAGGTGCTAAAGAGATATATAAAGTTATGATGAGAAGAGAGGGTTCAAGCAAAAGAACAGTTCTAATTAAGCACTTTAATTAGTACTCCTACAAGCTTATTATGTTTGGGCTGTGATGATGATGATGAAGTTAAAGAGGGAAACTAAAGGAGCAAACACGCACTAGCTGCCTATTTGTGTTGTGGTGACTCCTCTTACAACATGCTAGCATTAGCGCTAAGGGCACCCTTAACAGTCAAGCAAACTTACTCATATGTTGTCTCACATCATCTAACTTTTTGTTTGTGATGACTGCATTTTATTTACTTGGTTGAGTTGATAGAGTCCTTGTTCTGTGTTTGGCCCGAGAGATGGAGAGGGAGAGGATGGATGGTAGTTTTGGATCCGTTAGTACCCATTAAAGTGGGTCCCAGATGCTAGTCTCAGCACAACAGCCCATTAGTACACTATGTATAGGCAAGCGACGCCACAAAGACGTTCTGCGTAGCACTTTCCCAAGACAACGGCTAGACGATTAGGAAGGATGCGTCTGTTCTAAGAAAAAAAGGCGAACCGAACTCATTCTACTTGCACGCGAGAGCAACTCATGCCGGACGATGATCTCAATTCGTGAACGAAAAACATGCATTGTTTAGCCGTGATCTCAATCCTAGTAGGGCCGCACGCTACTGTTCTTTTAAAATGTTCTTTTATATTAATACAAAGATTCGTATTTCAAGGGGGAAAAAGGCATCATTTCATTTTCACACCAAGCTTCGTTAGCGAAATGACGACACGTAGATACTTTTTTTAGTGTACGACGTGAGTACGAACCGTCCTTGCTTGTTCTCCCTACTCGGAAGTCCGGCAGGCGGCAACCCAAAATTAAACTTTATGCAGTGATTTTTTGGTTAAAGGTTGATGTCATATGGGTCGTACGCACTGCTAGGCGTCGTACTCTACGCATACGAAGTGCTTGGCTTATTAAATCCATCGCCTCGTGCTTATTTGAATGGCATTTTTTAAGTAATAGAAGTAACCCTTTTTAAAGAAAAAACACTAACATTAAATAGCACATAGTTTTTTCTTCCAACGCCTCTAGAAGCACCAGATCTCTTAAGACCGGTTTCAGTGGGAGTTTTATGTGAGTTTTATTTGCATTAAATAGGTTGCCATATAAGCATTTTTGATGATATAACAGTCTACTCCCTCTGTCCCAATTTATTTATCATTTTCGATTTTCGTGCCACAAGTTTGACTCGATTTATAGAAAATATGTGCAACATTTGTATCTCCAAATAAATTTATTAAAAAACTAGATTTAAAGATCTTTCCAATGATACCAATTATGTATCATAAATATTAATATTTTTAATATATATTTTTTCAAAGTTGTTTCTTGGGAAGCGAAAGCGACAGATATTTTGGGACGGAGGGAGTATTTAAGAAGAGAGAGAATAAGTGGTTCTCTTGGCACGATTACCAACTCTTTCTGAGTCATGAAATTAAATGTCCATGAAACTCTAGAATGAAACTTTGCATTGAGGAAGAGTGTTTTATCCAAGTTTCATTTCATTTTATATGACATGATAGTATTAAAAACAACGCTATGAAACTATTCACTGACACTAGCCTAAGGGTTTGACTGGCCTAAGGGTTTGACTCTAAGGCGCTGTTTAGTGCCGCTTTGGCTTTGGCTTCGCCGGCAGCTTCGAGATTCCATCTATTTTTTTTATCCACCTCCCCTAACTAATCGTGCAGTGGAGACCTTCTTTTGTCCTACTTTTTTCTCGTGACCTGGACTTATATTATGATGAACCATACTCATACAAGTTAAAACAACTTGTGTGTAACAACAATGGGTATAGGGTATGATTTCTATATGTATTGGGTCGCGCCCTTCGTATCTTGTAGGTGACTCGGACTTTGTGACTAGTGCTCATACAAGTTAGAACAACTCGCATCTAGCGATAATGCAGAGTCGAATTCCTATACGTATTGGGTTCTGTTGCAACGCACGAACATATTTGCTGGTCAATATAATACTCGTGCATGTAGTGTGGGTCCTGACTCTAAACGTATTTGTGGTTATCAACGTACGAGAATGAGATCGGTATTGGTGAATAGATTGTTTGTGTGTTGTATAGGCACAAAAGGGTCTGTTAGAATTACCACACTAACACAGTTGGCTAGTAACAGCAAAAGCACTAATTTCACTGTTATATGAAACAACCCAAGATCATCATCTATTCATGAAAGGAAACATATGTATCACATATATAAATGGAGGAAATAGCAATAGTCAGAACTAGTTGCAACCTGTTGTCATCACATCAAGTTATCAATTGTAGTTGTAACTGATCACAACAACATAAAAATAAAGTCACACTAGTTGTAGCTGATCACTCTATATGCAGGTGCAACTAGTTGCAGCCACTCTTCACCTCAACAACAAGACACCGGATTTAACGCGGAAAACCCCAAAATCGGGGTAAAAACCACAAGATCAAACCAGTAAGATTACAACTAGTTCATCTCTCGATAGCACTAGAGTCAACTATACAAAGATTTACAGATCTTGAACAACAACAATAAGATTTGGGAGTGCTACTTAGGGTGAAGAAAGACCTCGCCAAATAATGGTGGAACTCATATTATAGGTACCAAGAATTTGGATCTGCAGCTTCACAACTATAGGGACGAATCCTTGTTAATCTATTGCAAGATCCTCTTTTCCCTCTCTTTTTCTTCTCTCTTTGGTGCTCACGAATGAGCTGAACTGAACTGCTCTCCGTGTGTGTTGTGTGTTTCCAGATGCTTCTCCCCTTCTCTTGTAACCCAAGATGTAAAATAACTATCTGTATATAAAGTTGGTCCACTTCCTTAAGCTGCACTTATGACATATGGGCTTGTTCAGTAGAAACAATTACTCTCCTCAATGCCAATTCATGAAGAGAATTCGCCAACAGGACCATATCTACATAAGGCCGGCTCAATTGCCACAAATTCATATTGTTTGTTTCATTTTTACATTTGGTTTATGTTTCAGGCTAAAAATACTTACATATGCACATGATGATGAGAAATTAAAAACTATCATCAAAAGGTTATATAAAAAAACAAAGCTTGCCCACTGCAACAGATAAAAATGTTAATGATTATTTTAACAAATAGAAAACAAGCAGCAGTGTGATGTGTTTTTCCAATTGCAAAGCACGGCCATATTTTCTAGTAAGATTTGAAGATGTCTAGAGCGCATGTAGCCATTATCAAAAAGACCAAACCAATCGTCTTTAAAAGATTAAAACAACACGCAGTAAAGAAAAAAGTTCCCATCGATCAAGCCCAGTTCCCTTGAAGATTAATTCCTCAACCTACGATGCTTATGCTAGTTTGCATCCCCAATCTTCTTCCTATATATGGATGGATTCAAACGCCCTAGAAATTACAAATCACACATATATTCTAGCCGTTTAACCCATTAGGCCTATTAGGCCACTGCCACGAGTTTATAGTCAGAAATCCGGCCCATCTAAGCCCACCACGAGTCCATCCCGAAGAAAGCGACCGAGCCGGATTCTCTTCTTGCAGCACAAGAAGAAAGATCCCGAGAAGAACTCGACTCCCGCGGCGGTGCCGGTGCCGGAGCCGCCTATAAGCAAAGCTAGAGAGCCCCCGCTTCCCCGTCCCTGACCGCGCCTCAGAATTTTCAGAAGAGATCCGACCGCCACCGAAGCACACAAGCAGCGTCGGCAGGGCGTGAGGGGGGCACCAGTAAATCTCGGGAGCAGAGGCGATGGCGAGGTTCGACCCGTACGAGAACAACGGCGGCACGTGCGTGGCCGTCGCCGGCGCCGACTACTGCGTCGTCGCCGCCGACACCCGCCTCTCCGTCGGTTACAGCATCCTGTCCCGCGACCACTCCAAGATCGCCCAGCTGTATGTTTCTGAACATCTCTCTTGCCGTCCCATGTATGTATTGTTGTTGATTTCAGAGTCCATACAGACTTGGGTCGGATTCGGTAGCTCTGAATTGAGATCCCGCTCCCCAGCTTTGGGTTCGGTTAGTCTTGTAGGGCTTCGCGTGTGCTCCAAATTATGATTTGTGCCTCCTCTGCAATTGTTTCATTACGGCTGGAAATCAGTAATCCTGTTCTGAAATTTAGTGTTCAGTATTCAGTTTGTTGAGAATCTGCAGCACTTTAGGCTGAACTTTAGTGCTACTAATCCAGCCACAATTTCGAGTGCCTCTGGATATGCAAATGGTCTTTGAAACATCTAACCACAAATTTGAATTTAAATTGTCATTTGTCAAAATTGCCATAGGTCCTATTGCATGTGTTCTAAGATGGCTCTTATAGTGGTGCTATCATGGTATTACCTAAATGAATGAATATAAAGAAACTTGTATAATGGTGCTATCATGATCTACAGTGTTTTTGAACTATATTGTGGAAACAGAACAAAGGATGGCGCCTAGTCCTAAATGGGATTTATATTTACAGATGGAAAAATGTTATTAGTCCAAAACATCGATATACAAATTTTAGAAGTAACCATCATATAATATTTGTTTTGGACCGCATCTTGGTGATTTTGGCATTCTCTCGGCAAATTGTCTTCCAAAGTGAACCTGCCTTATTTTTATAGTCACAGAAATACCTCTCTGATATTGTCAATGGATGTGCTGAATTGCTAATGTTCTCTCTGCTTCCTTGCGAACAGGGCAGACAAATGTGTTTTGGCCTCGTCTGGGTTCCAAGGTGATATCAAAGCTTTGCAGAAGGCTCTGACTGCCAAGGAATTAGTAAGTCACCAAAGTCTAAAGCTATTGATTCCTTGAGCTGTTGAACTAGTTGTGAGACCTCAGTTAAGCTTATTGTGTTTTTGCAGTTGACCACACCAACCTTACTATTGCAATAATCCTAGCCTGATATTCAGATGAATTATATGTTGAGAGTGTTGAGTGTCATGTACTCATGTATTCCATTTTTCTCTTAAACTTAAAAACTGAGAGGTCGTGTTTTCCTAAGAAAGAAAACTCTGTGGTAACTTCCCCGAGAAAAGGACCTCCAGTTCCTAAGAACGGTGTTTTCAACAGCTCTGTATTATTCAGCTTTGATCATGACTGCATTGGCAATGTAGCTAGCTAGAAAAATGCAGATAGATGTTGTGTCATCCTGAACCATATCAGTACAGGTTTGTGATGCTTTTTTGCATTTCCACCTTTTCAGATCTATGAACACAACAATAACAAGAAGATGAGCTGCCCAGCAATGGCTCAACTTCTGTCAAACACACTCTACTACAAGAGATTCTTCCCATACTACGCTTTCAATGTGTTGGCCGGACTGGACACCCAAGGTAGAGTATGAATTGAGTACTAATTGACATTGACCGTTCGATGTGATCATGCCTCTTAGCATCTCTTCTCCTCTGACAGGTAAAGGATGTGTCTTTACATACGATGCTGTTGGGTCTTATGAGAGGACAGGTTATAGTGCTCAGGGAACAGGTTCAGCGTTGATGATGCCTGTTATTGACAACCAGTTGAAATCCCCTAGTCCTCTCCTACTGCCAGCTCGGGTGAGTTCTACAAATTTCAATTTCAAAAGGAAAGGCTCTCGTAAATTTGAACTGTTTACTCCACTTATATGGATGTATTGTTAGCCTTGCAATGGCCAATAGGAGCCAATGATAAGCACATGAGAACAAAGAACATATGAGCTGTAATGTAGCATTCTTAATGAACAGAAGTTTTAACACAAAATGTTGCTTTTCGTTCAGGATGCAGTGACACCCTTGTCTGAATCTGATGCAGTTGATCTGGTGAAGGACGTTTTCGCATCAGCCACTGAACGAGACATATACACTGTATGATACTTTCCTGCACTCTAGATTTCCAGAGATTACTAGTGATGAGTAACCAAAATTCTGAATCCAATATTGTTGTTCCATGAAATTTGCAGGGAGACAGATTGGAAATCGTTGTCATCAACAGCTCTGGCACACACCGAGAGTGCATTGAACTGAGGAAGGATTAGTGTAATGTTCCTGTGTAATGGCACTACCGTTGTTATGCATGAGGACATTTGTTTTCACTGTCAGATATCTGTATTTGAATTTCCTCTAAACAGAAAGGTGTATTTGAATTTCCATTCTGTTGATTCTAGCAGGAGACTATTATAAAGATATTGTAATTCATCATTTTATCTTTTTTTTTGTGAGCAACAATTCATCATTTTATCTGATATACATATGATGAGACACCTTCTTGAGCCTTTTGAATTGCTTATTACCGAAGGAATAGATATATTGCTTGAGCATGGAGATAACAGAAATAAGCTTTCTCTGTTCAAAAAAGAAGAAGAAGAAGAAAGACGAGTTTTCATTGGGCATCATGTTTTTGACCCAAAATGTATATGCTCAGTTGCTCACTCAGTCACCTAATGCCAACAGGGAAAACGTTGAAACTTGGGAGAACTATAAGGTTACTTAAATTCAAATTAGAAAATCAGCAATCAATGAAGCAAACCCCATCAAATGTCCCTCAAACAATTCCTAAACTCAGAATGAACACTCAAGCTGGAGGTGGAGGAGCAACACCCCTGGTGACCGCATTGAAGATCTCCATGTAACCAACAACGCCAACCAAGACGTCATTCTCGCCTTCAGTTACCCAGATGTGCGTGGTCCTGTACGACAGCATCTGCGCCATGACGGCGGCGAGCGAGCTGGTGCTTCTGCACCTCAGCGCCGCGTTCCCGCCGTGGCTCGCCATCATCATCTGGCCGACGAGGCTGGACTCGAACGCAGCCTTCCTGCCGCCGAGCCTCGACGACTCGTCACCCGGCGCCACCATGCCGTGCCCGTCGACTCCCGCGGCGAAGTTGAGGGACGACAGGCTCGCCATCGAGTCCGCGGCGGCCGCGTAGTCGCGGCGCCACAGCCTGTGCGCGGACACGTCGGCCAGGACCTTGTGCGAGCCGTCGCGGTTCGTCTGCACGACGGCGACGGCGCGGGGCTCGGAGGGGACCCTCCAGGAGGACTCGATGGCCGGCGACGAGGCCTCCACGTGGGCGTAGCCGCGGTTGACGGCGCCGAGGGAGGAGATGGACTGCAGCGGGGTCGGCGCCAGCGCGCCGAGGCAGTTGATGAGGAAGCGGATGATGTCTTCCCGCGTCAGGCAGCAGTACCTGTCGCAGCCGAACGCCGACGGCGTCGTCGACGGCGGCGGTGGCCGGCCGACGGCCTTCGCCGAGGCTGCCGCCCTCGGCGTCCCGGTGATCTTCAGCACGGCCTTGTAGAATGGCGCGAACGGCTTCTTGTCGACGACGGTGCACGCTTCGGTGATGTTCTTGCGCACCAGGACCCGCCTTGCTCCTTGCTTCATTAGCTCCACTATTTCGATCAACCTTGCACGCACGAATTGAAAGCTGAATCACATTGACACGCAATGGCATTTGCATTGCCCTGATTGTACAACGACAAATCTGAATGCCGTGTGCCTACGATGTTGGAAGAATGCTCAATCGACAAAATTTTTCCCATTTTGCAGGGTGAACGAAAGAAAATGCGATGAAATGTGGCAAGAAATGGCGTGGATCAGGTATAGAGGGAACGACCGAGTTGATTTTTTCCAAATAATGTGTCGCGCGTCACCTCGTGTGCGGCTCGACCTCCCGCACGAGCGCCGGCTCGTGCGCCACCACGTCGCCGGCGGGCGTCCTCATCGCCGCGGCCGCGTCGCCGAGGTGGGAGGCCAGGAACGCGACGACGTCGAGGGAGCTGAGCAGGCCGATGACGGTGGCCGCGGCGGGGGCCAGGGGCGAGGCGCCGTCGCGCCAGACGGCCACGTCGGCCTCCTGCGACGCCGGGATCGCCGCGGCTGCCGCAGAGAGCGGCGCCGACGCCGGGACGCCCCGCAGCGGCGGCTTCCCGGCGGTGAGGTCGGCGGCGGCCGTGCGGAGGAAGACGTTGTGGGCCATTCGCCTGGCGGTGTGGGCCCACGCGTGGCGCGACGTGAGACGCTGGCCTCTGGTTTTGTGGGGCCTTGCCTGAGGAGAAGAACACTTTTACTATTTCCCAAATCAAACCTGACGAGAACAGTCTTCGAATCTCTACACTTCTAAACGCGAGCCAAGCTCGCGCAGGAGACGATGGCCACGTCGCCTGTCAATCCCGGGCCGTCGGATCTCAATCGGACAGCTCGAATCACGTGAAAAATCCTTTCGTTGTCATTGCTCATCTACTTTTCATACACTGTTCACACATCTTTGCTACGCGCACACGAGAAACGTACCATACTGTTCATATATCTTTGCTACGCGCACACGAGAAACGTACCTAGAAAATTAAATTAGACTCTTCTCCTTGGTAGAAAATTTCCAAAAAATTTATAAATAAACTAGAACCAATCTAAAACATTCCTTAATTTTTTTATCCTCTTCTTTGCATCACCAAAAAATTCCTATCGTTCGCCTTTTGTCAAAGTAACCCATTTTTCTTTGTAGAAAAAATTTTTGCACTTCTTTACCGTAAAAAAAACTATCATTCGCCTTTTCTCAAAGTAGACCATTTTCTTTGCAGAAAATTTCCAGAAAATTCATAAATAAACTAAAACCAATCTACAACGTATCTAAATATTTTTCGCCTCTTCTTTGTCATAAAAAAATACTCCATGACATATACCGCCTATTCTATTACGCCTATAAATAATCGCTAAAATCTACGCTAGTCAAATCTCCAATTTATACAACATTGCTTAAAAAAAGGTCCGTACCAACATAAATACATAACCAAACTGGCTCAAAATGCTAGACACCCTACAAGCGAAAAGATTAATCAACAATTGATCTAAGCTTCTGCACAACTGGTTCCATCCCATGAGCCCGCGCGGCAACGCCACGCGTTGTTTCTAGTTTTCTTTTAAAAGAAAAAAAGAGTCTACCTACTGAACAAACGGTTGTTTTTTTTGTCTTTCAGTAACCAGTTATTTTAAAAAGAAAATACAACCAAAAATAAAGAAAATAAAAAACGGTTGTTTGTGGCTGCCTAGCAATCAAGAAACAATCGATTTTGAGGCTTCCTTGCAACCGGTTGTTTTAAAGACAAAAAACAACCAAATAAGACAAGATAAATAAAACAATGAAATGGACAATTTAAAAAATAGATAATCAAAACAGAGAATTCAAAAAGAACAACCGTCAAGGTAACCAAATGGTCTACTATTCAAAATATTCAAAAATAAACTAACCTTATGCAAATCAACCTTGTGTCTGCTAAGTACCACTTGCAGTCCTAAGGCAACTCTGTGGAAAAAAAGGAAAAAAGTTGCTGCTTTCTTCAATTCCTACCTACTTTTACTATTCACTGGAAGATCATGATGATCTTAAAAAACAAAAGTGACAAAAAAATGAGCACAAAGGAAGTTAAAACCGAACTGAAGTAAATCTAAGCATAGACAAATCTTATGAAACACTGATATGAACGTAGCTCTTATTGCAGCACACCTCATAAATAAAGCATAACATGAAATGGTTAAAAAAAAAGAAATCCACAAAACTAAAGATATTGACGGCTTAGAACATCTACTACAACTACGGTCAGGCAAACACACATACATATAAACAAAAAAACACATATATAACAGCTTATTATTACATACAACCAACTAGTTCTAGAAATATAACTTGTTCAATTATTACAAACAGAAATAGACAATTAAACAAAAGATTTATCTCCCAGCATTAGATTTGCATCCTCTTCTCCAGACACCTAGACATACATAGTGCCATTCTTAGAAATCCAAGAGATACCTAACTAACTCAAACTGTTATGATCAGCAAGCCTGTTCGGTGAATGGCCAAATCTTATCAACACGAAAACTCTGATATAAATCTTCAGCTTTAGCTTTGACACCAATACTCATGACATGATAAAATGATATTCCTCCACCACCGACCAGGAATGAACGGCCAAACATCATATTTGTATCTTCATCGTCTTTGACCAAAACATAAACGGTGTCATTCTGTGAATCTAAGACAAACTTATAGATAGCTAGAAATTCTTTACCTCGGTTCTGTCTAACAGTCCGAGCAACAAGTTTAACACTACTCAAACATTTGGCAGTAATAAGCCGGGTTTGCTGACTAGAAACTAAACCCAAATATTCAATAACAAATAGCGATACAACTTCATTATACAAGGTGAATAGGACTGCAGCATCAAGAACAACTGAATTTTTTGGGGAAACAACATAATATATAAGGATCAAATTAACAAACACATATATTAACATAAAAATTAGAAAAGTAGAAACAAAAAATCTAAAATCAACAGTGTAAAAGATAGGAGATAGGTACACAGCATGGTACCAGCTAATCATAAAAAATAGAAAAAATAGGATTTAGACAACTAGTTCAAAATAAAAAGTGGCAAAAAAACAAACTAATTTATGCCAAGAATGGCCAGCTCTCCAACAACAGAAATTGAACAGAAAAGTGGCAACAGAAATTGAGGCAAGCTAAATATAGAAATCGAAGTTCAAATTAATGATTCATTGGAAAAACAAAAACAGAGAAAAAAGATGCTACATATATCATTACACTACAATGGAACAAAAAACAGGAAAATAAATAGAAACAAAATATCAGAGAGAAAACACATACCTTGATCCTTACTGCAATATCGAAAAAATCAGTGTGAGTCCTTCCTTAAAAAAATACTTTTCACTTCATTAAAACAGACACCATCTGAACCAACAACAATATTTCAAGCACGATGCAAGGGGGCAAAGTCATATCATCAGATAAAATATAAACAACGCCATCAACCTCGTCGAAACAAAATTTGAAATTCTTTACGAAATACTGTCTACGAATGTGCTTCAAAGCACGACCAACAATCGTAACTTTATCTTTATCATATAGCTTTCTAAGAAACCTAACAACCTTCAATTGTGTCTGGGCACCAACACTTCGAGCCACAGGGACATCCATACCAAGCATTTTTAAAACATAGCTAGAAACATTCCTCTCCTCCATGATGAACCTTCCCACCATAGGATCCATCTAAAAACAAAAAAAAATTATAAATTACCAATTAATAGCATGCTGTCGTGGCATCTAATGACACAAACTACAGTGTACACATGAATAATAAACCAACTGCTACCATCATGAAAACAGAATGCAACTCACCATAATTAAATCGCAAAATCAACATAACAGTACTATACATATCAGTCATTATAAAAGGTGCAACAATTAATAAATAATTGAAACAAAGGAACACACAATATACAACCTCTTGAATTAGATCAGTAGCTAATAACGAAGATATAGAACCTAAACCTGAATCTATAACCAGCGAAAGCTCAGCTCTAAAGTAGCAGTGTAGCGCTGACCTATCATTTGCAGCCAAATCAAATTGTTGTGAAACAAAAATTGAGAGGAAACACACATGAGAAAGGTAGCACCAATCAGCTCCTGCTAAAAACAAAATCTTATTCTTAACAAATTTCTAACCCATAAAAGACATCAATAAAAGAAAACAACATGTTATCTACAGTTTTAATATCTCAACACTTGAACAGGGGAAAAATCATTTACGAAAAATTCCATGGATACTACTCTAACAAATAATAGAACGTTAGCTAACATAGAAGCTATGACGGAAAAAACTAAAACTGAACAAAAAAAAGAAACTGATAAACAAACTGAAAAAAAGAAACTAAAAAAAACTGAACTATAACTACAATAATTACAAACAGAAACTGAAACTATAATAATTACAATAATTACAAACACAAATAAAAACAGCAAAAAATACCAACTCCATTGGCTGTAAGCAATTCCACAAATGATTTTATAATAAGACCTTTCTTCATTGGTAATTAAAAATCATCTGGCTTCTGGAATACCACCAGTTAAATTGATTATTGGATGGGCTGCCATAGTACTGAAATTTCTTCTATTATATACCTCATCATTTAACTTTTCTAAATGCATGCAACGATCTTTGAAACTTGACACGCCCAAAACTTCAACATCAAATGGAGGCTTCAAAAAAATAATCCAAAAAGACAAATAAAAAATAAAAAACATGATTGGTTACCTTAGGAGCTTCAATTTTAGCTTTCTTATTCATAATAGGAACATTTGCTCAAATATAGAAAGACAAACTGTTAAAAAAAGGAAAAAAAAAGAAAGGAAGAAGACAAAAAAAATAAATAAAACCTAGAACAGAAGCAAACTCATCAACTTCAAGTTGCCCTGATGCATAACTACAGGAGTGTCGAGGACCAAATTAAGATTCCTCATTAACTTGCCATCTGCAAAAACTAAAGCCCCTCTAGATGCAATAGTTCTGGAATAAAAAGAAAAAACTAAATATTAAACAATATAATAAAATATACAATAGTTTAAAACTGGAAGCAGAAAAAAACACTAAAAAAAAGAAACAGTAGACTAGACCCTTTGGACGAGAAATAGTGGTGTAACCGTTCTTTGGATCTTCTATAGGCTTCCTAGCTTGAAATATTTCTTCAGCACTGCGCCTATTAGGCTGCTCCTTGACCACTTAATGTGTGCCGATTATCCGTGTTGTTAAAGAGAATTTGAAAATGTATGCAAAAACTGAAAATATAAAAAGGTAAACCATGAAACACAAAAAAATAGTCTCAAATGATCGATTCAAAATATATTTTCACTAACAATAAAAATACACAAACAAAAAACACTCAATGCAGCAGATATTAAAAAAATGAATACCTCTTGGAATAGATGGAACAAACTTATCATTATCATAAACTCTGTTGTTCTGAACAAAGGTAGGAGCAGCAACATTCTTCTCTTTCAGCTCATTGGCACTCTATGCAACATCTAACAGAATCTGAAGAACACTGAGAACTAGACTCTCAGTAGGCAACAAACACAAACTACACTTCCCATATGAATTCTCCTGTAGAAGCTTGCATAACTTGTCAATCACCTAAAAAACAAAAACATTAAGAAAATAAAAGAAATAATCAACTAATAATGAAAAACATTAGAAAAATATTTACATTTGCGGGCAAGAACTCGCCAAAATACATGTTAAGCTTGTCCTCGAATCCAATTGATTCACCTCTATTGATTCCTTGGGAGACTCCATTATGCTCATTCATTTTCTATAAGAACGTAGAAAACAATAAATTGGTTGCAAAAATAACAAAAAAAAGTAAAAATAATACCTTCAGTTTGCAAAAAACAACAACAAATTGCTCCAATGGATTAATATTTGCAGTAGAAATCAAACCCTAAAAAACCCATATAAAATAGAAAATAAAACATATATAACTAGTACAGTAAACACTTACAGGTTCATCTCCTTTATGACAATGGTCTCCTCAATTATTTTCCTTTCCAACACGGGGGCATTTTCTCTTAGCAGCCATGTTCTCTAAAAAAATTAGTAAAATTTAGTACATACAATCAAAAGTCTCTAACAGTAGCAAAACATATTCATATTCCTCTACATCAAGTTTAAAGGATTAGAAGGGGGATACAAAGTAGTCAAACATCAGAAAACTGAAACTTAAAAGTAAAATCAGCCACCATTCAATTATTAGGGTATCAGGGTAACTGAAAATTAAAACTAAAAATAAGACACATCAATGCAATAGCTAGTATCATTCAGGCATCACCTAGCATTCAAGTATTAAATAAAACTAAAACTAAACTGAAATGAGCAAAAAGACTGAACAAATCAATAGTTAATTTCCTAAAAACCAAGCTACTATCACAAAAAATATGGTATGTAACCCACATCACCTACCCCTACAAAAAGACCACAACAAAGTCACCTTGGAACAACTAAATTTTTTAACTAAAACAAAAAAATTGCTATCCAAATGCAATTAACTATAATTACCTGAACCTGAACCGAACATATTGAATTACTAATCGAATAAAAATTATGACTAATGACTTGACTGTAGCCATACCATATTTGTGCAAAAAAAAAAGAGTTCAATAACTTGAAATGACTAATGACTGTAGGCATTCACATAACTCTCACATGCATCAGAAAACTAAAACTTAACATTACAACAAGTATCCTTTCAAATAACAGAAATTATAAAACTAAAATTTGAAAATAGAGGAAGACGCAAATAGGAGGGTAATGATTCAATGTCCGCATCAATTCAGATTTTCAGAAGTTCTAGAATAAGCATAAATAAAGTAAAAAACACATATTGTATCTCTTCACAGTTGGAAATATCAAAACATAAACCCTAATTAAAAATCTTAGATTGTAGTATCGAGCATAACATGATGCTACTTGAATTATACTCCATCCATTACAAAGTATACCGGAAAGAATGCTCAAAATTCATCTATTTTACTACTAAAAACTTAGCACTTGTAATTCTAACACTAAAATTCCCTCATACACCACATGGAAACTGTATAAATATAGTACCACAAAACATTCCACATGAACAAGAAAAAATGTTATGGAACTGTATTGCCATAGAACTGAACCTAAGGCCACTAGTATTAACAGCAACAACTTCAACCCACAAACTACAAAATAAACAAATGAAGACAACACATTCAGAGAACTATCAGGTATCTGAAACTAAAAATATATCATACTTTCGAAAATAATACCGAACAAAATCATTCTACATCGAACATGCAACCCTATGAGGACATCAAATCCTAAAACCAAAAACAGACTAACCTACAGAGATCACACCATCCTAAAATGAATAAAAAAAGATAAAAAACCTACAAACAAACCATAGAACAAAGGGAGCTCGGATCCCACATCATCTGACCTGCAAAAACATCACACAACCGTAAACTGAACAACCGGAAAATAAAAAACGTAAGCCCAAAACGAAGAACACAGAACCTAGGTGTGGGGGCACCCGCCGTGCTGATCCACCTAAATCGAGAGTCATCCACTTGACCTACTCAATTTAAGTAAAATGATAGCACGAGATCCCCATGAGCGCACATAGCAACTCCTCTTTAGGATCTTCAGTTGAGTTACACACACATACCCAACACAATGCATATCGTACAACTCTATCACATACACACTCCAGCCTTACATCTAGTTCTAAAGCATTGTCGATAACAAAATAGGTTTCAAGTGTATAAACGTACTACTAGATCTAATACCTTGACAACTCTATTCCTGCACTAGGTTGTCGCTATTGTCGCTCATCAAACCGTCGGATTTCCACGCAGCTCACCACGGAGAGCGCCTACTCCAAGGTCTGCTAACTTGCATTATCGGAGTTAGCCTCGAAGACAATACCTTGGCTACCTACAAAACAACTTAACGGCTACACGGTGAGTACATTGCGTACTCGCAGGACTTAATTGTAACATATAATCTTTGGTGGATGCATAGGGTAGTTATCGGGTATTTATATAACTGCGGAAAGCAATGATGTTCATTACTATTATGACATGCTATGCTCAATATAGGAGTAAAGGTATTCATCATTATGACATAGTGCTCATAGTCCATAGTTCATGCTACCATGAGTATAGAAAGAAAGAACAATCGAATAGTTCCGTCCCGAGGGACTCCAGGCTTTTGAGACTCTGCAGAGGTGTACAACTGTACTCACATGGAAGGACGAGACTAACCACCATACCCTTGCGCGAGAGTAAGGGTTGCCTCATGCCATTCAACCTTTCCCTAATCAGGCCCGAGTGTCACATGAAAGGTTTGAGCGGGTGCCCGGTCAATGTCCCAGACATTCCCGACCGACACCACCCCCTTGCCAGTTTCATAGATAAACAGGTCGCAACTAGTTACTTGGCTTGTCAACCCCATTCGTGACATGTGGTCTGTACGGGTGGTTACTCGGACTTACGTATCCCAATACACTATCCTTACTGCGCCATGAGCTATGTCGACTGAGATCCCACACTCACGATGACCTACCCCTCGCATGATCAAGATATCCAAGTCATCATCAAGATTATCATATTAGGGATATTAGTCCTTAGCCAGATTAGTTAGGTAAGTCAAGTTGTACCCTCATTGGTTTTAGTAGTTAATTATCTAGGTGTAGCATCCTACACGTGCGAGTATGAGTTCCCTTCTCATGCTCGACTTCTACCGTTGCCCAAGCGACTAAGCATTAAGTGTTTCTATTCCCATTGTTTAGATGAGAGGCTTCTACAGATTATTAGACTACTCTAGGTATAGTATAAGAGTGATCATTATCCAAGACTACATGTAATGCATAACTCATAATGCAACTTGGTAAGTATCCAAAGTAGGGTTTATAATAGTGGGGTGCCTACCTGATGCAATGTTTTCCTAAACACTAAACGGTAAACAGTCGGTCACCCTTTGTTTAGCGTTTAGACTGTTTAAACGGTGTTTAAACGGAGTTAAACGACCTAAACGGTTTTGTACAATAACAATAAAATATACATATTTATGTAGGTAAAAATAAAATTTACTAGAACCCATACATATTTACACATGTAAAAATCAAATATTCTACCAAATAATCTTGTTGGAAGAAATCTAAATCCCACAACACTTCATATAATTACAATGTTAATTAGTTTCATGTTGATTGTGATAGACATAGTCTTTTAATTCACTTAATTATGGATTAAATGGTTGTTTAGCTCATTTAATCACGTTTAATCTGATTTTGTTTAGACCGTTTAGACGGGATTGAACGGTTTAAACGGGTTTAAACGGCTCAACCGTTTAATTCACCGTTTAGGGCCTAAACAACACGGCTGACTTCTGTTTACCGTTTAAACGGTGTTTAAATGGACTAAACGGCCATTTAGGCGAATAGTGACCTGATGGTGTTGCTGATCCTAATGACTTCAGGTTAGCGACAACTCGCACACGATCCTCACTATGCGGGACAACCAAGCCTGAAAGGAGGAAACCAATGATTGGAGACGATCGCGAGAGAGATAAGGAAACTAGGATTCCTACATGGGATTTAGGAAGAGGCATCTAGCTGTAGCTTCATCTTCGTACTACTCAGAAAAGGATATAAGCTAGTGCTTGTTGATTTCCTAGGTAGGCTTGCTAGATAGTCTCATACATTTCTATGGATTGTCAGACACTCCGTCCTACTGATGGACACTCTGCTGTACCAGGTATGGAGTTGGGTTGGTTCTATTATGGCTCTGTACTGATTGATGGATGCTCCATGGAAATCACGGAGACTCCGGTAGGTTTGGGACTTAGGTATATCTATGGTTCTCTATTTCACATCGAATTGTTCGGTCAGCTGACAGACGGTCTGGTGTGAACTGGGTACTCTTGGGTTGTTGGGTTACTGTCCTTATAATTCAACGGACACTCCATGGGGTTCGTATGCATGTCCTATCAGTCCGTATTCGGACGGTGGGTTTCGTACCCGTTGCTACTGTTGTGCAGTGTTATCATGTTGGTGCGACGTGGCACAGGGATGGTGTCTGACCGGACCGAGATGACCGCTATCACATCAGTCCTTGCGGGTCAGCACAGTGCTGCCGCTTCTGTCAGAGCAAGCATGCTTGACCTCTCCCTATCCTGCCCTGGGGTCGTGATGAGGGAGAGGTCATGCGTCTTCCGTGTGGCCGACCTTGACCTAGATGTTGGTCTGGCATGTTTGTCCAAGCTGGGCTATGGTCATTCGGGCCGTTGTTAATTTGACGAGTTACGAGCCGTGTGGCCTGCTAACTAATCAATGCCTTGAGATACCCCAGGGTTATAACCCCGATAGTAGCCCCCGAGCATTTTTGTGATCATGAGGTGGTCGTGAAAGCGTTGGTGCGCGCGTGCATCATGGTGCAGACTCACGGTCGTAGCTTATTCGGGTTCCATTGCTCGGCTCCCTGCTGGTTGGTGTATTTAATGCGATGAGTAGCCATCATGTTTTGCTTTGTCAGGGTGTCCTATTGATGTAGTATTCGACTGTTATGCCTATGGTCTGTGCATCGGGGTTTGCATTCTAGGCGGGTCCAAGCGGTCTCGTCTATGCTGTACTGGTCCTGCCTTTAAGAGGATCTCGATTTTCCTAATCTTTCGTGCCTCCCATTGCTTTGCCACGTGGCAGGGGTGGCTATTCAATCCGCTCTTGGGCTTATAAGTGAGGGCCTTCCTCCGTCTAGGCTACCCTTGGCGCTGAATTTCCTTTGACCCCTTTGAGGGGTTGAGCTTCGAGGGAGGAGAGAGAAAGGTCTTTGAAAGGAAACGTGTGATAGCATGTGTCCTGTTGGAGATCATTCGTGGCGACCAAAGGCCATCATTGCTAGTTCCAACAGTCGACGCTAGAGGAGATTTTGTGAGTCGGAGGGCGAGGGGTAGTATGACCACTGTGTCAGGTTCCGCGACGTCAGTGAGCCATCTCATCGTCATTTGTTGCTCCAAGCCTAGGTGGCTCGTGTGCTCGAAATGGGTGACGGTCGGTGATGCTCTCGGCTCCCCTTAGAGGCCTACACGCTGGTCGTCGGCCCGCCTGTACTATTAGCGGGACAGGAGGAGGATGAAGCAGTGCTTCCCCATCACTCCACCCCCGTTAGACGGGGTAGGATGGCTACAAGGCCGTACTGCTGCTGCCAGCCGCTCCTTCCTCTGAGACCAGAGGAATTGCGGTGGCACTCCTACGCATGGTGCCTTAGAGGCACGACATCGTCCCTGGCGGTGCTTGGCCTAAGGTTGTCAATTAGCATCACCATCGTGGTGACACCTTTTATTGACGTTTTAGTGGCGCGGCTGCTTTTGTTCCTTTTGGTAGAATCTCCTTGTGCCTTTCACAGCATGCGCCATGAGCCCCCGAGCCATGGGTTTGGGGTCATCCCCTTGACCCTGGCTCATTTGAAGAGGCTTTCATGTTTTGGTGTTCTGGGGGTCATTCCCCCGACCCCTTTCTGCACAGTCGTGATGTTTTTTGTGGTCTTGCACCGGCTCGTAGGTCTTGGACCTTTCACTTTTTCCACGTGACCGAGCCATGATCATGTTTTGGGTTTTGCATTGTGCGTCACCCCGGCCTCTTTACTCTATCGATCTCTCCCAAAATGGTCATGGACCCCTAACGGTTTGTGAGTCTTCAGAGTAGGCCTTAGGTTTGAGATATGGGACGTAGGGAGGAGTTAGCCGTGTCTTGGCCCCGGCTTCTTTCAGGGTAGCGGGGACCCTACTCCATCTTTCCTTGACGTCCTTGCCAACCCCAAGGGGTCATGTTGCCTCATTGAAGGCGGGTTTGTTTTTGCCCCATGCGGGGAGGGGCTTGTCCACCGTAACCACGTGGTCGGAGTGGTGCGCCTCGTCGGGGTCTATGGGTAATTCGAGTGGGGCCTAATATCCTCCCCAACCGACGTAGAGTTTGGTTGTGCCTCACGTGAGACATCCCATAAATCATCGACCGTCAGTCTCGTAGGTCCCCGACCGCCTTTGCAACGGCCAGAGGGCAAGATGCCTCCCCCCAAAGGGGGTCAACCCAGGAGACTTTGAAGCGGATGACTTGAACACAGGGAGAGATAGTCATGTGGCTCCGCACCACCGATTAGAGCTGCGAGGGCCCATCTCCTCCTTGCCCCTATCCCTTTTGTGGCCTCAAGCTCTTCTAAGGACAGGCCTAAGAGTGAGTTTCCTAAGTATGACGCGGGGTCATGGTTGCGGTGGGCCACTTGGCACATGATCCCGGGGGCGGTTGGCCTCCCTAGTCACATCATGGCATGATGGCGATCGCTCGTGAGCGATCGTGTGCCGCGAAATGCGGACGCATAAATCTAAATGATAGGGAGAAAGTAGGGGTGTGTGTAACTTACTTGATTCGCACCATCGCTCGGGCGACCGTCGTTCCACCTCCCTTCCGATCGCTTCACCTGCTCTGTGGGGTTTTCTAAGCAGTTAGTAAATGTAATCATGCGTGCGTGCGCTTTGAGTGCCCTTAGTGGTTACAAATACACTTTGAGCGGAACCGCGAGGATGCATTCGTCTTGAGTTGCCTACTCCCCCACTTCCCTATTTCTGCTCTTGCTCTTTTTGAGTTTCCTCCCTACTGGTGAGGATGAGTCACGGCAAACGGCCGCTGGGAGAGCCATCCGGTGCAGGTGGGATGCCACCACCTATCCACCCTTGCCTACGTGATCAAGGGTAAGTGCATTCAAATGATTTTTGAGTTCAAGGGTCTAACCTGTGTTGATTCTGTGTGGCCTATAGGGCTACCTCCCTGCTATGCTCGTAGGGGCAGTCGACGCTGCTCGCACCGTGACCCCACCTACCGGGGGTCAAGCTCGTCGTTGTCGTATTCAGATGATTGGCGCGAGTTCTATGAGCTCATTCGTGGGGTGGACGAGGCTCGCCGGTGCTTCTTCGATGCTACCCATGAGGTGAGCCGGCTAGAGAGCTGTCTTAAGGACGTTCGGGTGGCCCTTGAGGCCTCGAAGAGGGAGACCGCTGCCGCGCAGGCGGTGGCCGCCGACGCCTAGGCCTGCATCTTGGGTAAGGATGCTTCTACGTCTTGTCGTCCCGTTCGTTATTCGTTGTCCCTGACCTTCCTGTCTTCTTGTTGTTAGTGTTGGAGGAGCAGCTGGTGGCTTCCCACCATGAGACGGAGGAGGCCCACCTCTGGGAGGTTCTTCTGATGGAGGACCACGAACACGCGGTGGTGGCTAGAATCTGATAGGGGGTTGGCGTCGCTCTCGCTACCCTACAGCTTCGCTCCAGCTAGGACTTCTGTTAGGTGGTGCCCGGGTTTTTGGATCATGTCAGCTAGGCAGAGCGAGCGGAGCTAGTTGACAGCTTCACTGCTGCTGGTACCGCCATCGTGGCAGCTGTAGATGTGGAGGATATCCTCTGTGGTGGTGGCCAGGGGCCTTAGGTTGTACCTAGGGTTCTTCGATGAATGAAACCCTTCAGCTTGTGTCTCGTGCTTTCTTTTTCTTTCATGCATCGGTTGTTGACTTTGTGCATTTGAATGCCATGGTTGCGGCCTTGCCAGGGGCTCGACCTGCATTGCCTGGCTAGGTGCGGCTCTATTTTTGTGACCTTAGTGTCGTTGGAGCGGTCTGACGGTAGCACGCCTGGTGTCGTTCTCTTTTCTATTGGTCATGATGATTTTTCTAGTGAGTGTCGATGCATAGTATGTCATGGTTTAGCCCCTACGAGTGAGCCGTGTCACCAGGCATGCACCATTCGACACAAGTCCCTTGGGGGCGGAGGCGTCATTAGAGTGTCGCCTTGACGCACACTTGTTAGGGCGTGTCACGATCTCTGGGTATGAAAATGACTTATTGATGATTATGTACAAAATTTTCAGTGGGCTAGGAGCAGCCTTGATGTGAATACCATGTGTCCATTGTTGGTAATTGTTAATGCACACAGAAAATTCCGCAAGCGCACAGATACCGTTATAGCTTTTACCCGGGAGTATTCTAGAGTATCGTATTTATCCACCGGGAAACAATGGTTAAAGAAGCTAATAATTCACCATCATGCATCTACTAACTTAATATACCAACTAGACTAAAGTAGGGGTAAATGATAAATGATAGGAGTTATGCATAATGACACACACATAGGAGAATTTCATGATAAAAGAGTAGCATAGCTAAATTGAGAGGACAACGGGAGAGTTCAAAGTTCCTAAATACTTCTCTATTACTTTGGTTCTATGATAACTGAAATATAGGTAGATATAGCAATCACACAAAAACACTTGGAGCAATAGTACCTTTCCGACTCTCGAAAAGACTGGAAAGGGGTAGTTGGGAGAAGGCTGCCAAAAAGCCCTACAAACACCAATCCGAACATGGTGTGGATTACAAAGGCCTGGTCATAGTTGTCACCTCTGGGGCTACCACAACTATCTGTGGGATTAGGTGCAATCTCAGGTAACCTATAGTCTAGACACCATGTCTACACCAGCGATTACTACTCTAGTCACACGTGATAACTTGCGCACTCAATACGAGCGGAGATCCCATGCAAAAGTATAACAACTATACTAACCACACATATGAAGGCATAAAAGTAAATAGAGAAGATAAATATATTAAAGCATAAGTCTTGCAAAGGTAAGATATAAAGATATATCAAACCTCCGAAGAATTCTCCAGAACCTGAGCGTAGCCCGATTTTCCCTGACTCTCAACTAGAACTAATCTACTACATTGGAGAGTCTAGCCCTAATTCTCTGGTGTTATGCCTTGATCTGAATGAGAGATGGCCTCCAGGAGAGGGTAGGGGCGTCCTTATAGAGGTCGAGGTGGAGTAGAGGCCAAGTAACTGCCATGTCATCAATCCGTGTGACCTCCCTCGACCACCGTAGGATAAACCGACTTTAATTGGACATAGATGTGACCCTAGGAGGCGTAGGAGGAACATTCTAGAAGCTCGGGGTAAGGCGACATAGCCAAGGGCTAGCCGGCATAGGGGTGGGGCTGGCCAGCCCCACCTATCAGCCAATCGGGGTCCGCTTCGGTCTGGTGTCTTCTCGTGTCCTCTGGAACCTTCTAGTGTATGCGTGGTCGCGGATTGATATCTTTTTATTCCAAACTCCAAATATAGCAAGTAATATATCCATTTCAATCGTCTCGATGAGCCCTTCGCAATGGTGTACTCCAATTCATCATTTAAGATACTTTTGTTCTGTGAAAAAATACATATCCTACAAGACAAATGAGAGCACCAAAACTCGTGGAACTTATTAGAATCAAGCCCTACAACTATGCTTTGTAATTCATTTCATATCACTTTATGCAATAGTTGATGGTTATATTTGGAGTTTAATGATCGTCAACATCCACGCTACAGTCGTGGCCTTCGTCGCTCGCGGTGTCCAATGTGGTAGGGCCTAGGGCTCAGGGCTTGTCGAGTCGTGGAGCACACTATGTTATGATCCTTCTGGCACTTGCCGATCATGCCATCATCAAGCCGTGTCATTGCCTACCTCACCCCATACCACGATCGAGGTCACAGAGTGCGGCCCTCACATGCTCCCCTACCGTGTAGGGAAGTCGTATTCGGGCTGAGCCCCCGGGGGCTGGCATGCGGCGATCGCGATGTCATAATTCTCTCGCTCGCAGAGGTGGGCCTATTGAAGGTCACCTCCTATGGTGATGACCCCGCGAGGGCCGGGCATCTTGAGCTTCAGACATGTGTAGTTGGGGATGGCCATAAACTTGGTGTAGCATGGCTGACCTAGGATGGCGTGGTAGGCACCAGGAATGTCCGCTATCTCAAAGGTGAGCATCTCCATGCGAAAGTTGGCTCGACCCCTGAATGTTATGGGTAAGTCAACCTAACTGAGGGAGATAGCTTGGAGCCCAGGTATGACTCCGTGGAACGGAGCACCGGACGGTCGTATGGCTGACCGTGAGAGCCCCATGGCGTCGTAGGTCTTGGCGTAGAGAAGGTTGAGGCCACTCTCGCCATCCATGAGAACTTGAGATAGGTGAGTCTTGCCGATAATTAGGTCAATGACGATGGGGAAGTGTCCTAGTTGCAGAATGTGGTCGGGGTGGTCCTTTCTATCGAAGGTGATTGCGGTTTCAGACCATTTCAGGAAGGTCGAGATGCCTTCGCCTAGGGCGACTGCGTTGACCTCCCTAGCTATGAGCTTCTGTCAACGCCTGGACTCGTATGCCCTCAGTACACCGAAGATCATGAGGCACCCTCTCGGGTCGGGATACGCATCCCCCTTCTCTTCATTGTTAGCGGGTCCAGATGGTGCACCCGTGTCGGTCGTCTTGTAGTCGCCATTGAAGTACCGTTTGATGAGGTCGCACTTTTTGAGTGTGTGCTTGACTAGATAGCCGTGATTGCGACATGACATATTGAGTATCTTGTCGAAGCTGACATGGCTAAGCTTGCTAGTCTTTTGCTTGTGGACCCTATCGACGGCTACGTCGAACTCGCTATCACGGCGCCTCCAGCTGTCGTTCTTGCCTTTTATTCACTGATTGTAGTCCTTAGCGTTATCTATGGGTTTGGCTTGCGCCTTGCCCTTGTGCTTATAGAAGATTGCACGGACAGCCTCCTCACCAGAGGCATGACTCGTTCGTGATTTGCAGCGCCTAAGCTCATGGATGAGTGCTTCGTTGGTCGTGCCAGAGATGAACGCTCTGATCATGTCCACATCCATGATGTCGGGAAGCTCATTGCACTACTTGGAAAAGTGGCAGATGCATTGGCATAGAGTTTCTCCTGCTCTCTGCTTGCAGGCCTTGAGATCCTAGGAATTCCTAGGGTGCACATGCGTGCCCTAAAAGTTTCCCACGATGATGTGCTTAAAGTCTGTCCATGGATGGATGCTATTCGTGGGGAGATGCTCGAGCCATGCTCGAGCACTTTCTGCAAGGTAGAGCGGCAAGTACTATATAATGAAGAGGTCATCGTCCAGCCCGCCTGCTCGACAGGTGAGATGGAAGTCCTCTAGCCACACAGTGGGATTAGTGTCCTCGGAATACTTGACAATGTTCGGTGGTGCGCGAAAGCGCACTGGGAATGGCATTTGCCAGATTCTTTTTGCGAACGCCTTAGGTCTGCAGGCATCCGGGCTCGGGCTGCGTCGAGTGTCTCGCACCCAGGGGTGTTGGCCATGGTCATTCGAGTCGTTGTTGCCATAGTGTAGTTGGTCTTTGCCTGCCCAGTTGGGCCCTGGGCGCCTAGCGCCTTGAGTTAGGCGGGCATTATGATTTCTGACATGATGGCTACACGTTGGGGAAGGTTCCCGCCCATGCGATGCGCCGCCGTCGTCTGGTTAGAGCACGCTCGGCATGTGGGGGCCCCCAGGGGCACCACGTGCTGATGAGATATGCACAAGGCTGGCTTCCTGATGTCGCCTCTCTGCGGAGCTTTGGGCCTATTGCACCGTCGTGGTTTTTAGCAGATCCCACAGCTCCTGATGGACGCACTTTCCCTCATCGGTTGAGGGTTCAGGGGCCGTTCGCATGATCATGATGGCTGCTACGATGTTCTGGCTGGTGCAAGGGAAGACTAGTTTCTCCCTTCTGTCCTGTTGGATTTGGTCGTAGACTCGGCATGCTCGTGCCCGTGCCCCCTTAGCGTTGAAGTGTTGAGGGCTAGGGCACCCAAGGTCACGGTGTGCATCGTCCTAATCAACTTCTCGCGCCCTGGCTCACTCCAGGCACTCCTGGCCATACTCGGCCTGTTCTCCGGAGGTGCAAGGAATTAGATAGGCGTCATCCTCTGCGCCCTCTGCCGGTGCTACCCCATCCTTCGAGAGGCGCAACATGTTGCATTCCCTCGGTGGAGGGTAGCTTCCCTCATAATCAGACTCAGAGTCCATGTTCTTAGGGGTTGCCAGCAAGAGGTCGTAGAGGGACTCTGGGTCCCGCTCCATCATCCCCATGAACCTAGGGGAATTTGAAGTCGTTGTGTGGCCATTGCATCTGGCTAGCTCTCGCTCGAAGAGAGCGATCGCGTCTCTCATCTCGAAGGGCAGTGGAGTGCTAGGGTTCTAGAATTCAGCCTCTGGCGGCAAGGGCCCATCTCCGGAGAGTTAGGCGAAAGCGTTTGCCAACGCATAAAACACACGTCGGCTCAGCTCCGGCTTGGGGGTCGCCCCAAGGTATGAGTCGATCCTGCTTGCTAGTGCACTAGAATCGACGATCACGCCTCCGGCTTGTGTCGGCCCATGATCAGGCATCGAGATGTGCGGTGGAGCCACATTCCCTTTGCTTAGCCGTAGCTAACCTAAGCGGTTGGCCACATTCTAGGTCCCCAAAGCGCAGAGGATGATCGGGGGTAAGACCATTGACAGGAGCTGGCCCATCGATATCAGTGAACTCAAGGCTTTTGAATTGGGTGCAGGCGTCAGGGGCCGTGCTGAGAGCAAGTCTAATTTGAGTGTAGGGAACCATCGCTTCCTTCTCAATAATCGAGAGTGCATGACTATCCCTTACCTGGCGTGTCAACTGTCTGTGTTTCATAAACCGGACTATTAAACTTATGTGATTGTCGCGTTGCTCTAGGAAGATGATGGTAGCATCCAATAGACATGAGGATTTATACTAGTTCAGGCCGGAGCCCTATGTCCAGTCTCAGAGATGATCAAGTGCGTGTTCCTCGCTTGAATGCTCTGAAGTTTTTATAATGGGGGTGCAAGAATGGTGAAAGAGGTGGTAGAACCTATGCTAGACAGGGGGTAGCCCAGAGAGAAGCTCCAAGAGCCCTTCTGTTATGAATGGAGTGATAGAGGATGAAGAATGAGAATGTGAGAATGTCCTGAGATGGGAGCCCTAGCGGCCCTTATATAGAGTTCGAGGCTAGGGTTCGTTACAGAGAGGAGGTTCCCCCGACTAAGGGGTCAAGAGCCCGAGGGAGGTCCTAACTAACTTGGCTTGCAAGCTACGTCGTCTTCTGGCATTCATTGGGGCAAGGCTCTCGTCATGGTCTTGTGGCCACGCCGTGGTTGGGGCTAACGTTGTGCTACTGTGCTAGCCATGGCGGGCACTATAGGCACGTAGGTGGTTTGTCAGCTGTCCTGTGCAATGCGGCATCCGTCGTGGTCTTCACTGTCATCTCCAGATTTCCTAGGGCGTTGTACCCAAAGCAGGTAGCCGCCCTAGGTCATTGTTTTCCTAGTCACCTTGTGGGACTGAGGGTCGTGACCCCGATCGTTGGGGTCAGGGCACTCCGTCGGCCAGAAAGGTCTCTAGGTCATGACCCTTATCATGGATCCCATCCCATAGTGGGTGGGATCATATGCATGCCCTGTCGGTCCGTATTTGGACGGTGGGTTTTGTACCCATTGCTACCGTTGTGTGGTGTTATCATGTCGGTGCGGCGTGGCATAGGGATGGTGTCTGACCGGATCGAGATGACCGCTATCACATCGGTCCTTGTAGGGTCAGCGCGGTGCGCCTGCTCTTGTCAGAGCAAGCATGCTCGACCTCTCCCTATCCTGCCCAGGGGTCATGACGAGGGAGAGGTCATGCGTCTTCCGTGTGGCTGACCTTGACCTAGATGTTGGTCTAGCGTGTTTATCCTAGCTGGGCCTCAGTCGTTCAGGCCATTGTTAATCCGATGAGTTGCGGGCCGCGCAGCCTGCTAACTAATCGATGCCTTGAGATACCCCGGGGTTATAACCCCAACAATAAGGGTTGCCTCATGCCTTCCAACCTTTCCCTAAATCAGCCTGAGTGTCACATGAAAGGTTAGAGCGGGTGCCGGTCAATGTCCCGGACATTCCAACCAACGTCACCCCCTTGCATGTTCCATAGATAAATAGGTGGCAACTAGTTACTTGACTTGTCGACCCCATCCGTGACATATGGTCTATATGGGTGGTTACTCGGACTTACGTATCCTAATATATGATCCTTACTGCTCCACGAGCTATGTCAACTAAGATCCCACACTCATGACGACCTACCCCTCGCATGAGCAAGATATCCAAGTTATCATCAAGATTATCATATTAGGGATATTAGTCCTTAGCCAGATTAGTTAGGTAAGTCAAGTTGTACCCTCATTGGTTTTAGTAGTTAATTATCCAGGTGTAGCATCCTACACGTGCGAGTATGAGTTCCCTTCTCATGCTCGACTTCTACCATTGCCCAAGCAACTAAGCATTAAGTGTTCCTATTCTCATTGTTTAGATGAGAGGCTTCTACAGATTATTAGACTACTGACGGACGCTCTGCTGTACTAGGTACGGAGTTGGGTTGGTTCTATTCTAGCTTTGTACTGATTGATGGACGCTCTGTGGAGATCATGGAGACTCCAGTAGGTTTGGGACTTAGGTATATCTATGGTTCTCTATTCACATCAGATCGTCCGGTCAGTTAACGAACGCTTCGATGTGAACTGGGTACTCTTAGATTGCTGGGTTACTATCCTTATAATTCAACGGACACTCTGTGGGGTATCATGGACACTCTGGTAGTCCAAGCTAACTATGGGTAAGGCTTTCTAGTAACTTCTTGGGGGTATTGATGGACACTCCGTCGAGTTGACAGACTCTCCACCAATCGGGCGATAGGACCTATGCTCTTGGGTGATCTTAGGGTTCAATATTAGATTTGTGGAGTTGTGCATTTGTGCCAAACATTCCTATGATGGCTTAGGTGGCTCACTAGGCTCACTATGGTTGGGTCGTAAGCTAGTTTTACTAAGTGTGGCTATGGCTTAGGGATTGAATCAAAGCTCATGAGAAGAGGGATGAACCTTGAGATTGAGATGAAGATCCTTAGCTCTGAGATTTGAGAGCTTCCATAGCAAGAGGTTGAAGATCCCACCTTTCTTCTATCCAAGCTTCCTTCAATTCCATCATGCAAGCTCTTCCATCCATCACCTTCTCCATGCATGATGGATTCTCCATTAGCAAAGCAACTTCAAGCTTGAGTGGGTTGAGGGTGTTGTTGAGATCCATGGAAAGGTGTTGATGCTCTTCGCCTTGTTCTTCTTCCCTCCCTTCAATCTCTCCTCTCAACCTTTCTCTCTCTAGTTCTAGGGTTCCTTCTTTGCTCATGAGAGTTGGAGAGAGAGAGTGTTGTAAATGAATGGATGAGGGAGAGGGTGAGGCTTTAGCTGAAGGATATACATTCTCTTTTGTGCTGACGTGTGGGTCCCACCCATTTGAGTGACAAACAAACTCATTTCCTATCTTCTGCTGTTGCTCCGTGCTTATCGGATGATCCGATAAAATGGCGGGCTGTCCGGTAGTCTCTGTCCTATGTTGAATCAATTTAGTTATTGAACCATGGGTACTAATGGTCAATGTATCACTTCTACATGTGTTCTAAGATGTAATTGGGGTTACTGAGGTTAACAGGACAAACACTAGTTCAAGTCGGGGTTCTCTTCGTATATGTCGGGTGTATTAACGAATCCTTGGTGTTTCACCGTGTGGCGCATGATATGGATTTTTGTAGAAATCGTGATTGGCTACTCTTGTTATCCAAAAATGATCGCCTTGGTTGTGACAGATCTCGGATCATTACACTAGGAACCTACATCCACCTAAGAGGGGAACCCTAGAACTAAAAATGACCCTAGGACCTGAACATGAGTTAAAAAGTCCACCCTAGATCTGTGCTACATAACATCCACGGCGTCAAAACACCTAATCTTTTTTTTGAGAATTACACAGTAACAATCCTAACGCAACACAGATCCACACTATGCAAACACAAAAAATCTAAACAAACCAATGCATGCCAACACAAACAACCATAGACAATATCAAATAAAAGGGGCGAGATAACTTAGCTCGACAGACATGAGGACCTACGAGTTGCCGTGACGGGGGAGCAACGAGTCCACTGTGACAGGAGGCGACAAGTGGTAGCAATGGGGAGCGGCGAGTCACTGTGGTGGGGATGGCAAGTCACCATGATGGGGAACGACGGGTCACCTCGACTCGTCTCGATGAAGACGAAGCGAAATGAAATGGGGAAATGGAACCCACACTTCGGGCGTGGCTCCCAAAAAATCAAAATAGTAATGCATACAGGTGGACCCAACATGTCAAACAAACAAAACGTCGCCGCGCGTGAGAAAGCCAGATCGAACGCTGCACAACATCACACGTGATGGATCAAACAGACAGAAAAATAGATATAGAATGACATCAAAACAATCGGGCAACATATAGCATTTCTGGAAAAAAAGAGAACAGTCTTCGAAAAGCATCAACACGTGCTCATGCTTCCCATATTTCCCTGATGGATTCGGTCTGAAACTATTTTATATTTTTAAAAAATGCCAGATGTAGACGGGGCACTTTTGGAGAGGCTGTTCCATAAATCAAACTTCTGTTAACCAAAGGTTGGCGTTGCTGTGGTACCCCAAATGAAGTGAGACATGCATTTAATTAGATTAAGGTATAGATGATTCCATTTGAATAAGAAAACAGTAGCAGAAAAAAGACATCAAATGAAAATGATGAACTCGAAGCTGCATCAATGAAATGAAATTAAAGAAAAGAAGGAACCCATTCTCCAGTAAAATGCTACGGACACGTGTTAGATAATTAGGCATTTTCAATAGAAATTTAATCCAGAAAATAGCGATAATAAAAAGGTTGTTGACATCATATATGTGCTTGTGTGAACTAAGCTTGAAAGCCATGTAGATGATACTAACCAGCAAGTTATTGATACAAGACCTTACTGGATAGCGAAGAACAGAGACATACCCAGCGGCAGAGCTAGATAGCAAAGAACAGAGACATACCTAGCGGCAGAGCTAGATACACTAGTAGACATAGTGCTTGTCGGTGTAGTCATCCCACTCGTTGCAGTGTAGACGGGAAGCAGTGCCGATCACGTCGGTGCCGGGAAAAAGACATAGCGAGTAGTTGTGCCGCAAGCGACACTCTCCAAAAATGTGATTGCCACCCTTCACCCAAGTAGGTGAACTTGAAGACGGCATGCATTCCAGAGGCCTACTCTCCCAGTTCCTGTGCGCGCAGGAACCAGGACGAGGAGAACTTGAGAGCAGCGGAAGATGTGGTTGTGTCTCAGGGACGAAGCAGAGGAATGACGGATGGAGGAACTCAGAATATATTCTCACGATAGGGAAGCAAAGAGACTTAGGAGGAGATTAAGAGACGAAGAAGACTTGCCGACGCGCAAAGACGGAAACGGCGGTGAAACTCCTACAATGAAGCCGCCACCCACATAAAAGAGAAACTCCCGTAATTATGTCGATTGAGTGGAAAAACCACTCCCGTCTCGTCCCATCCGTCCGCTCGCTCGCTACCTGCCCATGCCCACGGCCACATCCACGGCCCAACCCGATGAAGGGTCAAGATGGCGGACTAGAGGGGGTGAATAGTCCTTTCTAAAACTTAATCACGTTGGCTAACCGAAACAAATGCGGAATTAAAACTATCGGTCTAGCCAAGACTACACCCCTCTATCTAAGTTCTCTAGCACCTTGCAAAGATCCTAATTAAGCAACTAAGGTGCCAAGCAAAGTAAGAGCTCTCCTAATCAATTCTAGAGCAAGGTCACACAAACCTATGTACTAGTACTTTGCCAACCGAGGGAGCTCCTACACAACTAGTGAAGCAAAAGCACAAAGCCCCTAGGCTCACTAGCAATACTCAATAACAAGGCAACCAATGCCAAATTAGAGAGCGCAAACTACTTAACTACACAAACTAAGCAATGTGACTAACAAAGTTACACAAACCAAATTATCCACGTAAAGGGGATACTTCTAGCTACACAAGCAAGAAGGTAACTAGCTAGCTACACAAGAAAACTAGTTACAAGAGCAACTACATAAGCACTTAAGTATATAATGTAAATACAAGCTTGCATAGAGAGGATGCAAACCACCGTGAAGAAATACACAAAGTTGACACGATGATTTTTCACTGAGGTTCACTAGGCTGCCACCAAGCTAGTCCCCATTGTGTCAACCAACACCTCGTGGTTCGGCAGCTAATCAGCATCCACAACCAAGCCTCCCAAAGGCGCTGCAAGAACCTACCACAAGTGTGTGGTAGCTCAATGACATGCTCTACTAGAGTTGCTCTTCATGATCCCCGTGGGGTGAGCACAATCCCCCTCACAAAGCTTCTCTAGAGCCTCGTACAATCTTCTTATGAGCTTCGACGGACCCATAAGCCACCAAGCCATCTAGAAGGTGTCAACCTCCAAGAGTAACAAGCATCACCAGCTTGCAACACGAACACCTAGTGCCACTTGATGCAATCTCACGATGCAATCGCACTAGAATCACTCACTCGCTTATTGATTCGCAATCTAGTAAGCACAAGTGAGTTGGAGGCTTCTCAAACCAAGCATACACAAGGGCAACACATCTCCAAGGTGCTCAACCCCTGCCAAGGCTGGCCACCACTTCTATTTATAACCCAGCGGTCAAATAGAGCCATTACCCCTTCACTGGGCAATTTTCATAGCGACCGGACGCGCCGGTCGATATGACCGGACGCACAGGTCACGCACAGCCCGCGCGCAAGAATCCTCGACCAGACGTGCATGCTTGACGAACCGGATGCCACAGTGCCAGCATTCGGTCGTTTCTAGTAAGCACCCACATGCGATCGGACGTGTCCGGTCGATCGTGACCGGACACACCATCGCGTTCGATCGACCTCGCGAGCTTCACAGCTTCTCTGGAGCTTGACCGGATGCTCCGGTCCCGTGACCGACCGGACACGCCGGTGCAAAGCCCTAGCGTCCCGTGCCTTGCTGCTGCCACTGACCAGACATGTCTGGTCATATCCTGACCCCGTCCGGTCACTACTAGTGACCTCCGCTCGCCTCTATTTCTTCGTCGAATCCTGCCTCGCAAGCTCGGTAGGAGGGAGAGGGAGTCTCCACACTTCTCCACCTCTCAAACGACACCTCCTTTGCAAATGTGCCAATACCACCAAGTGTACATCACCATGTGCATGTGTGTTAGAATTTTCACAATCGTTTTAAAGGAGTTAACCACTCAACTTGCCACGCCACTCGATCCTAGCAATGATGCAAAGTTAGATCACTCGAGTGGCACTAGATGATCGATATGCAAACAAGTTTGCCCCTCTTGATAGTACGGCCATCTATCCTAAACCCAGTCATGCACTTCTCTACACAACCTCTGACCGGTGAAATGAAATGCCCTAGATTATACCTTTGCATTGTGCATTCCATTCCATCTCCTTCGATGTTGATGCAACACATGCACCAACCAATCATCAAATGATATGATCCACTTCATATCATCACGTGACCATATCGGTTCATCGATCTTGACCTCACTTGCTCTTCACCGTTGCGTTAGTCCATCGACGCCAAGTCTTGCTCAAGCTTCACCGTCACACGCGGTCCCTCGCTTCAAAGCCTCTGACTTGCCCTTCACACTTGCAACCAGTCCACCCAGCCAAGCCTCATCTTGATCTTATCCACCTAGGTCACATGACTCAATATCATGTCTCACGTGCAATAAGCTCCTCCATCATCACATGTGCAAGCTTTGCAACATCTCAAAGCCATTTCCACCTCCATGGTATATGTTGCTCACACACATGTACCTATGGACTAATCACCTGTGTATCTCACATAAAACACAATTAGTCCACCAAAGTTGTCACTCAATTACCAAAACCAAACAAGGACCTTTCACCCGGCCGACGGCGGTGGCGGCTTGCGCGCGTGTGGCACACCTACATCCTTTTCTCAGCTTCTCAATATAGATGGACAATATCCAACCATATAAATCGAGTCAACGTCTAGTCAAAATCCCGTACGGTATTAAACCATATATCACGCATTATTACGAGCCATAGAGTTTATTTCATTTATTAAATATTATATGGGCCAAGCCCATAATATATCCAACAATCCCCACCAAACTCTAGGGTTCATAGTAAAATAGTCTCAAAACCACATTTCTTTGATATACCAGAGTTTCAACGAAGACTGTTAAGTTGAACATCCGTCTAGAATAAGGGTTAGGCTCATTCATAACTGAACAATGGACTATGCCTTAAATTGATAGTTTTGTGTGAATTGAGATTCACCAAAGTTCTTATCATGGTACTAGGCTGCTATAAGCATCCCCTCTATTTGAAGCATATAAGTCACACTTCGGGGCCTTTCATGAGTATCTAGAGATTACCCAGATCTCATAGACTATGACTAGTAGTCGAACTCATATAGGTGTGTTCCTTCTAGGATATTATGTAGGATAACATCCCTGCTTAAATAAGCCACTCGGATCACATAAAAGAATTAACCAACCTGCCATACAACATAGGAGAAATAGTGCATCTTAAATGATTTGGTCCTTAAAATAAGGGGTCTCTCCATCAGTCAACCACTAGCTTGTTTCACCATCCTATTTCACGGGATCTCTGATCACATAGGACTTCATGGGATCTCCGATCACATAGGACAGGTTACCGCTATGGAATGACCTCAAGTGGGTCTCAAGCCCAACTCCCTCGATGCACCTTCTATCATATTACGTGACAAATTCTTAGTAAACTGATCTGCCAGATTCTTAGATGTATGGACATAGTCAACACTATTACTCTGGAGTTTCTTAGTTTTCTGACAGATTTCAACCGCTGCTTCACATGCCTAGTTGTCTTCATGTCATCCTTAGAACTGTTCACCTTGACTATCATCGTTTGATTGTCACAGTTCATACAAATTGCAGGGATAGGTTTTTCAACCATTGGCAAATCCATAAGGAGTCCACGAAGCCATTTAGCCTCAACAGTGGCGTTATCTAATGTTGTTAATTCTTCTTCCATTGTTGACCTCGTAATGATGGTTTGCTTGCCAAACTTCCATAAAACAGCGCCTGCTCTAAGTGAGAACACATATTCACTTATGGCTTTCAACTCATCAGCATCAGATATCCAATTAGAATCACTATACCCTTACCCGGTATAGTGAATGTCATAGCTCAGTCCCTTTTAGATAGCGCAACACTCTCTCAAGAGCACACCAGTGATCATCTCCTGGATTTGAGACAAACCGGCTAAGTTTGCTCACACCAAATAAGATATCAAACCTCGTTGCACTAGCTAAATACATAAGTGAGCCAATAATTTGATAATATCTCAATTGATCCCGTGCTATTATGTGATTCTTCCTTAATCGCAAACTTGGGTCATAAGGAGTTGGAGCAGGTGTGTAATCACTATATCCAAAGCGACTTGGCACCTTTTTCACATAGTGGATTGCACAAGTGTTACCCCACCGTTTGCTTCTCTCAGTAGCTTTATGTTAAGAATAACATCAGCCTCACTCAAGTCTTTCATCTCAAAATTACTTGACAAAAAATCTTTCACTTCCTTGATCATATTAATGTTGCTTCCAAAGATTAAAATATCATCTACATACAAGCACAAAATCACACCTTCTCCTCCAACATACCGATAATAAACACATTTATCAGCTTCGTTCTCAACAAAGCCCGCTGATGTTAAAGTTCTGTCGAACTTCTCGTGCCACTACTTAGGTGCTTGTTTTAGGCCATATAAAGATTTCAATAACTTACAAACCTTTCCTTCTTGACCATTCGCTACAAATCTATCCGGTTGATCCGTATAGATCTCTTCCTCAAGCTTTTCATTCAAGAAAGTTGTCTTAACATCCATCTAATGAACGAGAAGACCATGTGAGGCAGCCAAGGAAAGTAGCATCCGTATAGTCGTTAGACGGGCAACAGGTGAATAAGTATCAAAATAATCTTCACCTTCTTTCTGTTATAGCCATTTGCCATAAGCCTCGCCCTGTACTTCTCAATAGTATCATCAGGCCTAAATTTTTTTAAAACACCCATTTACATCTCATAGGTTTGCACCCGTAAGGACGATCAACAACCTCCCAAGTTCCATTAGATATAATAGAGTCCATCTCACTCTGAACAGCTTCCTTCAATAAGTTAACGTCAAGCGATGAATATACCTCTTCTATGGTCTTAGGAGTGCCATCCATGAGGTATATAAGATAGTCATCACCAAAGGATCTGGCAACCCCTCGTCTCTTACTCTTTCGAGTGACTATATTATTATCCTCCTCTAGATTTTCCACATGGGTTTTAACATTAGCTTGAATTACCAGTTCATGCATCTCAGGAAGAATAGATTCATAACTAGAAGTGCTTAGTGTATTTTTCATAGGAAACTCAAAAATGTAGCGTCTCTTGATTCCATAATTGTACCTTTAATCATATCAGGTACTTTCAAATTTATTATTAAAAATCTATAACCCATGTTGTGAATAGCATAACCAAGAAAAACACAATCAACGGTTTTTGGACTAAGCTTTCGCTTCTTGTTGATTGGCATATTTACCTTTGCCAAACAACCCCATGTTCGCAGGTAAGAGAGATTTAATCTCTTCTTCTCCTATTCCTCAAATGGTGTAATTTTTTTGTTTTTAGTAGGCACTCTATTCAGGACATGACAAGCTATCAATATCGCACCACCCTACCATTCCTTAGATAGTCCCGCTGTCTCTAACATGGCATTAACCAACTCAGTTAGAGTGCGGTTTTTTTCTCTCTGCAATACTATTGGACTGTGCTGAGTATGGCGGTGTCCTCTCATGAAAATACCATGCTCAGCACAAAACTCAGAAAACTCATTTGAGAAATATTCTCCCTTGCGATTAGAGCACAACCGTTTGATTTTCTTCTGAATTTGGTTTTCTACTTCAGCTTTATAGATCTTAAAATAATTGAACGCTTCATCTTTTGATTTTAGTAAATACACATGGCAAAATCTAGTACAATCATCTATAAACGTCATGAAATACCTTTTTTTACCTTTGGTCAATTCACCATTCATTTCGCACAGATCGAAATGAATTAGTTCTAATGATGTCAGGTTTCTCGCCACAACAGCCTTGTGAGGCTTGCGAGGTTGTTTCGATTCAACACATACATAACATTTAGAACTTTTGACCAAATCAAATTTTGAGATTAAATTTAAACCAGCTAAACGAGTCATACAACCAAAATTAATGACACAAAAGCGAATGTCAAACATTTGTCTCATTATTCTGACTCACATGGTTCACAGACTTATCACATGCATCATTTAAAGATAAGCGAAACAAGCCTCCGCTCTCATAGTATTTTCCCACAAATGTTCCATACTTAGAAAGTACACACTTATTCGACTCAAACATAAGTTTATAACCATCATGATATAATAAAGAACTACTAATCAAATTCTTCCTTATCGAGGGGACATGCTGCACGTTCTTCAGTTGCACGGTCTTTTCCAAAGTAAGCTTCAGATCGACCGTACCAACAACACGTACAGCCACGTGTGTCCCGTTCCCCATCAACAAGGAGGAAGTCCGCCCGACCTGATAAGAAGAAAACAAAGAGATATCAGCATACACATGAATATTAGCTCCAGTATCAACTCACCAATCAGGTGAATGAAAAAGTGAAAGAACTGTAGGTAATAAATTACCATACCTCGATGTTCCTCCATTAGCCTCAATCATGTTTGCAGATTTCTTCTAAGGCTTCCACTTGGCATCCAAGCAATCCTTAGCATAATGCCCGGGCCTGCCACAAGTGAAGCAATTTTTCTTCTTCTTGTTATTATTCTTCTTCTTAAAAAGTGTAGTGTTCTTTTGTTTGAGGTCTTGCTGGAATTTCTTCTTGTGGGAGTGTTGAGGATTTTTCTGCATCACATGGGCACTAGAACCTTCCCCAACAGTTTTCTTGCCACAGATGTCCTTTGCTCTCGCCTTCTCTTCAATATCCAAAGAGCCAATGAGCTCGGCAATGCCAAATTCCTGTCTCTTATGTTTCAGAGAAGTAGCAAAATTTGTCCAAGCATGTGGCAGTTTAGTAATGATACAGCCTGCTACAAACTTATCAGGCAACACACAATCAAAAATTTTGAGCTCTTTTACCAGTATTTGTATCTCATGAACCTGTTCCACTACAGAACGGTCATCAATCATCCTATAGTCATGAAACTGCTCCATGACATACAACTCGCTATCAGCATCAGAAACCCCATATTTGGCCTCAAGTGCATCCCACATCTCTTTACTAATCTGTAGCGGCATATATGCATCAACTATGGAGTCTCATAGCACGCTCAGAATTGCCAGGAGTATGTGGCCCAACAGCCCTAGATTCAGCAATAAAGTAGCAATACATAGCAGTCAACCATAATATACACCTCTGCCGCCACCTCTTATAGTGAGTGCCCTCAAAAATATTCGGTTTCAGCATACTCGTAAAGCCAACTACCGAAAATTATCTATCACGTTTTTGGATTGTTAGATAATTAGATATTTTCAATAACAATTTAATCCAGAAAATAGCGATAATAAAATGGTTGGTGACATCATATATGTGCTTGTGTGAACTAAGCATGAACGCCATGTAGATGATACTAACTAGCAAGTTATTGATACAAGACCTTGCTGGATAGCGAAGAACAGAGACATACCCAGCGGTAGAGCCGGATGCACTAGTCGACATAGTGCATGTCGGTGTAGTCGTCCCGCTTGTTACAGTGCAGACAGGAAGCAGTGCCGATCACGTCGGCGCCGGGAAGAAGACGTAGCGAGTAGTCGTGCCGCAAGCGACACTCCCCAAAAATGTGATTGCCGCCCTTCACGCGAGCAAGCGAACTCGAAGACGGCAAGCGTTCTGGAGGCCTACTCTCCCAGGTCCTGTGCGCGCAAGAACTGGGACGGGGAGAACTTGAGAGCAGCGGAAGATGTGGTTGTGTCTCGGGGACGAAGCAGAGGAATGACGGATGGAGAAGCTCGGAATATATTATCGCGGTAGGGAAACGAAGAGACAAGAGGAGATCAGGAAACGAAGAAGACATGGAGACGGCGGCGAAACTCCTGCAATGAAGCCACCACCCACATAAAGAGAGTAACTCCTGTAATTATGTGGATTGAGTGGCAAAACCACTCCTGTCCCGTCCGCTCGCCACGCCCACGCCCACGGCCGCGCGCGCGTGTGGCACACCTACGTCCTTTTCTCAGCTTCTCAATATAGATATACAATATCCAACCATATAAACCGAGTCAACGTTCAGTTAAAATCTCGTACGATATTAAACCATATATCACACATTGTTATGAGCCATAGAGTTTATTTAATTTATTAAATATTATATGGCACAAGCCCATAATTACGTAGTCGTTCCATTCAAATTGTATATAGCTTTTGCCACGCTAGATGCATGGTAAAAGTTTAGCCAAAGTGACTTGCAATCTAGAACGAAGGGAGCAGTATACTCTTTTGCACATTGATTTGTAACAATTAAAGGTCCGTTGTTGATAAGTTTGAAGTGAACCCGTGCTCGTCGAATCGGCGACACGCGGAGCGGTGCCGGTGGCAAGCTTTGGCACGCCGCAGCACTAGAGAACCAGCTCGTGTATATTAAAGTTTTTTCTGCTGGTGTGGTTGATTAATGGAATGCGAATCCTATAAAAAACAAAAGACTCTCGACGTCGCGGCATCTTATCATATCATTATTCGTTTCGAGGAACATTACATATTCTCGACCCACTGATCGTAATTGGCTCGAATCTATCTAATTTTTTATTAAACACACAAAAATCATGGACCCTAGGTTTTAAAACCTGCAAACTAATGTCAACAAGACGCGGACTACATCGTCGGTTATTGTTTAGTCTAGTCTACAGAGCTCTTCCCGGCCGGGTTCTCAATTCATTACTTGACGCTACTAATCACTTGTACTAACCAGTAAGATTATATAATCGATTATACTCCTCCTTTGGAGGAGCAAATTGCTTAGGCTTATGTACAATGGACATGGACTTAATAACCGAAGTTAGACGTGCACACGCCACCGCGTCGCCATCGCTGCCCCTGATTATTGGCAGACACTTGATTCGCAGCAGGTTTCTTTGCTTAATTACCCTGGCCTCATGGACGAAGCAACGAGCGCACGTTCCTTTTCCGTTACGGTGCGTGCAGCGTGCTCGCGCGAAATGAGCAGATCAGCGCTCCGACGACGCGCGCAGGCAGCAGATCAGCAGAACACGTGCGCAGCGCAGCCGTGTCGGCGCAGCCCTCCTCGTCGCTCACCGGCCGGCCACCACCACCCGCCGGAGAGACGGAGACAGGCGGGCGCTGTGGAACAGGCGAGAAGCGAGACGGAGGAAGAGAAACCCGAACGGACTGCACGTCTGGACCTGCGGGACACCTTAGCCTTTGGGCGTTACATACGTGGCACGGCGACGCGGCCTCTGACGGCCACCGAGTGACCACGCGGCGCACACGCAGGCTTCAGCGATTCGACCTGCGACCGCGAGATGGTTCCGATCCAACAGTTGGAACCGGTGCGCGCGGTGCCAAGAGAAAAAAAAAAACAATTCCACGGTCGCGTCACCGGTGAACCCTTCCGTGCTCGTGTTTCTTGCTTCTCATCAGAAGCCACCTATATATTTATATATAGCCCCTTGCCCCCAGTGAACTCAGTGGCAAATGCCAAATGAGCATCGCATCCAATCCTTCCTCTCTGCAAGTTCGTTTACATTCTGTCGCAGTGTCGCGTGCGTCACCTTCGCTTCGCTGCGAGCTTCGCCAAGCCGGCCAGCCGGGAACGGAATAATGGCGATCCTGAAGAGGCATTCTTCCACGGACACTGACAGCACCAAGAGCACCGCGGCAGCCGGAGGAGAGGCTGGTGCCGCGGTGGCGGCCAGCCTGAGCGACGACATGCTGGCGGAGATCATCCTCCGGCTGCCCGTCGACTCGGTGGCGCGGTCCAAGTGCGTGTCCAAGGCCTGGTGCGCCACCGTCTCCGACGGCTACCTCCGCCAGTCCGCCGCAGGCTCCCGCTGCAGCTGTCCGTGGTCTACTTCCCGGACGACGCCGACTCCGCCTCCGCCCGCGGCAAGACGCGGCCACGGTTCGCGTGCGCGGACTCAGCCGCCGGCGACGGCGGTGTCGGTCTGCTCCGGGACCGAGACCTCGGCTTCTTCCCGTTCCTCGACGTCTCCGTTGTCTGCGACGCCTGCAACGGCCTGCTGCTGCTCCGCGCCGCCGGCACCAGAAGGTTCTACGTCGTGGACCCCGTCACGAGGCGCTGGGCCGCGCTGCCGTCTCCGTCGAGGGACCCGCGCCTGTCCATGCTCGCCTTCGACCCTTCCTCCGGCTCCGGCTACCACGTGATCAACTTCACCGGCCGGTGGCGCGACCGCGGGGGCGAGGTGGAGGTGTTCTCGTCGGAGACGCGGGCGTGGTCCCTGCGCGACGCCGAGTTCGGCGTGCCCGCGGCCTCGCTCTCGGGCTCCGTGCACTTCCACGCCAGCGCCGTCTACGTCCTCGCCTCCGACCCGGACTGCGTCGTGCGCATGGACGTCACCGCCGGCCTCGAGTGCGCGGTGGCCGAGCTCCCAGAGCCCGCGGACGGCGGGGGCGACGGCCGCCTCGCGCACTCGGCGGGGCGACTGCACTACGTGGCCACCGACGGCGCGCTGCGTCTCAAGGTCTGGGTGCTCGACGGCGAGTCACCAGCTGCGCTCCAGTGGCGGCTGAAGCACGCCGTCAAGCTCGGCGACGTCGTGGAGCTGGAGGGAGAGTGCGGCGGCAGGGGAAGCGAGGCCAGGTTCCTGGCGCTGCACCCGGAGAAGGACGCCTTGTACGTGTGGTCGGCGGGGAAGCTCCAGCTCCTGGAGTACGACCTGACGAGGAAGGAGGTGACCGGAGCGTGGGCGTTCGGCAAGGGCGAGAAGAATCGTGTCGTCAAGACGTGGCTCGTCCCGTCGTCGATGTACCTGTCGGACTGCCTGCCTCTGGCTGACGATGCTCACGTGCAGGAGCAGTGCTAAGGGCTAAACAGCTAGTAGCTCATGAATCATGACTGTCTGCCGCTAAATTTCTTCCACTCGTTTTCTGCTCACTGCTCTCCTACTCTGCTTGTTAACTTCCCAAATTCGGGGCACCGATTCGGAACAATATAGCAACTTTTTTTATGTAAAAAATTGTCTAAAAATTGATTAAACGTGTTGGAACACTGTAGCAACTTTTTTTAGTGTAAAAAATTGTCCAAAAAATGATTAATTAGACTCAAAATGTTTGTCTCGTAAAGTACAACAAAACTGTGCAATTAGTTTTTGATTTCATCTACATTTAGTACTCCATGCATGTGTCGGTATTTTGATGTGATGAAGAATCTTCTTTTTGCATAGTAAAATTTGGGGAAATATTTGGGATTTAAACAGGGCGCTGGTTGTTAAAATGGCTGCTATTTTTACGTCGGCCAATGCTTGTAGCATGTATTGACAGATGTATTGTATCTTTGTATATATCCTATTGTTGTATACTAGGAAAAATTGATAAAAGAAGGTAATTTGGGACGCGACAACTTAGGTAGGGTGGGTTACAATTTACTTGTCTTCGCAGTGATAAAAGAAGGCTTTTTTTTAATCGGAGTTTTCATTACTCATTGGACTCAGCCAACTCGCTGGTCACCAAACCCTCAACGAAATGAGATACAGACTCCCAAGTGACTGAATCATCACTAGGATATTTACAACCATAAGCCGCTAAAGCATCAGCAACTCTATTACAGATTCTAGGACACACTTCAACCTTAGCTTCTACAAATTCATATAATAAAATCAATCTCAGCTCAGTGATGACGCCGCCCATCGCTGAAAGCCTGTAGTCGTCTCCCTCAACAACAGCCTTAATCAGGGATGCGTCAACCTCCATCACTATCTTGTGCAAGCCCAGTTGTGCAGCAGCTTTGAGTCTAGCCAGGCATCCGAGAAGTTCAGCATGGAAAGCATCAAGCAGTGCAGCTTCTCTCCCTGCCCCTGCCGTGATCATCATCCCTCTGTCATCTCGAATTATAAACCCCCAACCACCTAAGCCTATGATCGGATCAAAAGCACCATCTGAATTAATCTTAATTTCTCCCTGTCGTGGTCTCTTCCAGTGCTGAGCCTGACGAGAATCCGACAATAGCCCGGGCTTCTTCTGTGTCTGAAATTTGTCAGTCAGCATTGTAGTAACATATGCAATTTCGCAGCATATCTCATCTTCCCTTCTCTCCATTTATTCCTTTCGTCCCACCAGAGCCAAAGCAGAAAGATTACAGTCATTTGCGACTTGGCTTCCAGTTTCAGGATCATCTCCATCATTTCCTTAGCAGACTTAGCTTCAGCGAGCCTACAACGAACCGCTTCTAAATTCAGTTCCTTACACACCCCTTTTACCTCCCTGCATCTGATAAACAAATGGCTCCCATTTTCATCTAATCTATTGCACAGTCCACAGCATGTATCAATTTTCATTCCTCTCCTCTTGAGCACCTTCTTTACCGCCAAGGTATTGTGGCTTAGCCGCCACTGTAAATGCTTAATCTTTGGTGGACAGTCAATCTTCCACAATTTTTGCCAGAAATCCCCCTTGCCACTGCTACCTTCTGCTCCACCCGGACTATGTTTCAACATCTTCCTTTCCTCTGAGGCCCGGTGGACCTTATAAGTTGATCGCACAGAAAATATGCCTTTGGAATCAAAGTGCCAGCCCACAATATCATCCATCTCCATATGCACTGGTATTGATCGAATCACTTTAACATCCTCTTCCCAGAATGTTTGTTCGAGAAGCTGTAGATCCCATTGTTCAGTACCCGGGTCAATAAGCTCATCAACCCTCAGCAGTAAACTTCCAGTTCTTGGCGTGATAGGCCGCCGTGTTACACCCCTCGGTAGCCAAGGGTCCGACCAGATTTGGACCTGGTGCCCCCCACCGATTCTCCAGATCACCCCCTCCTTCAGGACATCTAAGCCTTGGACTATGCTGCGCCAAGTATAAGAACAACCATTCCTAGCCACAGCCTTCAACACATGGGTATTTGGGAAATACTTTGCTTTCAGGATCCTTGCACACAGTGACTCCGGGTTATGAATCAATCTCCAACCCTGTTTGGCTAACATTGCCATGTTGAAAGAGTGGAGATCTCTGAACCCCAAACCACCGTCCACTTTTGAAGCCACCAATTTTTCCCAACTCACCCAGTGCATGCTATTCTCCTTATCTTGGTTATTCCACCAGAATTTTGCTATCATTGAACTTATTTGGTTGCACATCTCCTTAGTGATATCAAAGCACCCCAAAGCAAAGACAGAGATTGCATGTGCGACTACTTTGATCATAATTTCCTTGCCTGCTTTCGAGAGCAACTTTTCCTTCCACCCCTGAAAGCGTTGCCAAATTCTCTCCTTCAGATATGCAAACACCTCCGTCCTTGATTTTTCCACCGAGACCGGCAAGCCCAGGTACTTCTCATTCTTCGTCTCAGCCCTAATGTTCAGAATCTGTCGTACCCTACTCCTTTGTGTGTCCCCAGTATTTGGACTGAAGAGGACAGCAGATTTATCTGCATTAATGACCTGGCCAGAGCACTCCTCGTATATCCGCAGCAGCTCCTTCAAGTTGGTCGCCCCCTCCTCAGTTGCGCGGCACAGGATCAAAGAGTCATCGGCAAAGAGTAAATGGGACACCGATGGTGCATTCCTGCAAACACGCACGCCACCAATTTTCCCCTCCTCCTCAACCTTGGCTAGAAGGGATGAGAAACCTTCAGCGCACAAGAGAAATAAATACGAAGAAATTGGATCGCCTTGTCGTAGACCTCTTTCTGGTGTGAATTCCTCTGAAAGCTCCCCATTCACTCTTATGCGATATTTGACAGAGGTTACACACTTCATCACCAAGTCCACCCATCTCCTATGGAAGCCCAATCTCAACATCATTTCTCTTAAGAATTGCCATTCAACCCTGTCATATGCTTTGCTCATATCGAGTTTTATCGCTGCATAACCAAGGCTCCCTTTCTTCTTGTGCTTCAGATAGTGTGTAGCTTCATAAGCAATAAGTATATTATCTGTTATCAACCGACCCAGCACAAACGCACTTTGGGATTGCGACACCACCTCAGGTAATATTCTTTTCAATCTATTGGCTAACACCTTGGAGATCAACTTGTATATCACGTTGCATAGAGAGATTGGCCTCAGATCCTTGATGTACTCCGGCTTTCTCACCTTTGGGATTAGAACAATCGTGGTGTCATTCCATTTGACCGGCATAGGACTGCCATCAAGGACCTTCAAAACTTCAGTGACCACTTCATCCCCCACGATATCCCAATACTCTTTATAGAATAAAGCGGGCATTCCATCCGGCCCTGGGGCCTTGAGATTACCAATCGACTTGAGAGCAGCATACACCTCATCCCTCGAGAAATCTTGCAACAAGGCAGCATTCATTTCATTTGCCACTTTGTTCTCAACACAATCCAGCAACCTCTCAGAATTTTGGTTGCCGAATGACCTGAAAAGTTGTGAAAAATGGTTAGTAATAAAGTTCCTCTTCTCTACTTCATTCTCCACCCAACCCCCAGACTCCTTCAAACTTCCAATTTTATTTTCCCTTCGCCTCTCTGTGCACGAAGCATGAAAAAATGTCGTATTTCTATCACCATATGTCATCCACTTTACATGTGCACGCTGCTTCCAATATAAATCCTTTTGCTCTTGGACATGCACATCCAAGCGATGAGATGGTTACTCCTAAGGATGAAAACGGTCGAAAACGGTCGAAAACGGACTTACAAAATAGAAAATGAAAGCGGTTTGTTCGGTACATTTCTACATTTTAGCAATTAAAGAATACAAAAATGGTTGAAAATGCTTATGAAATCAACTGAAACTGGTACTTTTTTATGTTTAAAAATGGAACCATAATATAGAAAATAAAAGCGGTCGGTTCGGGATATTTCCGTTCCGTTTTCATCCTTAGTTACTCCTAGTAACCTGGAACCTTCACTAAATCACTAGTACTAACTCGGAAGCTATCACGTGGTGTGGTGTTTAGGCCTGGTTTAATTCCCAAAAAGTTTTCCTAAAAAACAACAATAACGAATCTTGCGGCACATGCATGAAGCATTAAATGTAGACGAAAAAAACTAATTGCACAGTTGGGTGGAAAAGTCGCGAGACGAAACTTTCGAACCAAAATAGTCCGTGATTGGACACTATTTGTCAAATAAAATCAAAACGTGTTATAGTATATTGTTTACCCTTTTCACCCCACTAAACACCCCCTTAATCGGGTTGTGCCTCGTGCTACCTGTTGGACCCAGCCCATCTTGTCGGTCCAGGGCGTGATTGGTTCACGTTGGAACTCAGCCAGGCGCATACTACCCAGCCTGTCTCTCTAGCGGCAGGCTCGGAACATGCAAGCCGGTCTGTTTGGATGGTGAGACGAGCAGAGCCAGGCCGGAGCGCGCAGCTCTCTGGACGTGTTACCAGTAAAAATTACGAGTAACAGAGAGAATTTAAAATAAACTCGGGTTATCTTTACTCATTAATTACAGAGATATTTATACACAGTATCGGGAAAGGGGAACTCTCTGTATGCAACCATGACACACGTTCCGATTGTGGGGAACCTCCCGTTAGGGACGCGGTCTTCACAGGGAAGTCTTCCCCACATATGGAGTCATTGAGGTCGTGCAGATAGGACCAAAGGGAATACGAGGAATCGGATGAGATCACCCAATAAAATATTTCGTAACACTCCCCCTGATCTAATCCGTCCTTGAGATCAATGAATGGTATTGTTTCTCCAAAAATTCCTGTAGGATAAAAACGAGGAAAAATACAAGTGTATATGCTACTAAAAACTCCTTAAAACCACTTGGGAAAAGAAGAAGAAAGTTATAGCACATATTGATTATTGCCTCATTGTAAACTAATATGAGAAACCTTTTCAGGAGAAAACTCATGTATAGCTTAGAGGACAATTTTATGTCTTTATATCCCTTTAAAAACCCTGTGGGGAAAACAAGGAATATGACATATGCTTATACTAATATTGTCTCATTAAAAACTCTCTATGAGAAACCTTGTGAGGAAAAACTCATGAAGAGAAAAGAGTGCAATACGATGGTTTGAACAAGCTATATCTGGGGAATTTCTCCCCCTGAACCTTGTAAATCTCTAAGTTGTCGCATACCAATTCCTTTAACGCACTTTTCAAAGGAGAATGTGGGTAGGGACTTAGTGAACAAATCAGCGAAATTGTCACATGATTTGGTTTTTAAGATATTTATCTCTCCCTTATGTTGTAATTCATGGGGATAAAACAACTTAGGAGAAATATGCTTGTTGATATTGCTTTTGATATAGCCTGTCTCCGTCTGTGTAATACAAGCTGCATTATCTTCATAGATAATGGTTGGTGCTTTGATAACGCCAAGGCCACAAGACAGTTGTATGTGGTTGATCATTCTGTGAAGCCAAACACATTCACGTGAAGCCTCATATAATGCGACAATTTCAGAATGATTTGTGGACATAGTTATCAAAGTTTGTTTGGAAGATGTCCATGAAATAGCGGTTCTATTGTGTAAGAACACAAAGCCCATTTGCGTTATGCCATTGTGGGGATCATATTGATATCCAGCGTCAGTATATCCAACCACATCGGGACTTGGGCCCCTTTTGAAGAATAGTCCAAGATCTCTTGTGCCATTCACATATTTGAGGATCTGTTTTATTCCTGTCCAATGTCTTTTGATAGGAGCATCATTGTGTCTTGCTAGCAAGCTCACTGTGAATGCAATGTCAGGCTTGGTGTTATTTGCAAGATACATCAGTGCTCTAGTGGCACTAAGATATGGGACTTGAGGTCCCAAGGTTTCCTCCCCTTATCTGGAGGTATGAATGGATCAGTCTTTATTTCTAAAGACCGAACGACCATAGGAGTTTTGGAGGGATATGCTTTGTCCATATTGAATTTCTTCAATACTTTCTGGACATAGGCAGATTGATGCAGAAAGATTCCAGTCGAAAGGTGCTCAAGTTGTAGGCCTAAGTAGAATTTGGTTTTACCCAAATCCTTCAACTCGAACTCCGTCTTTAGATATTTGCATGCCTCATCAATATCTTGTTTGTGACCAATGATATTTAAATCATCAACATACATCAATATGATGCAGAACCCCGTTTGGGATCTTTTGATGAAGACACATGGGCAATCATCATTGTTAGTGTATCCCTTCCGCAGAAGGTACTCACTAAGTCGATTGTACCACATTCTTCCCGACTGCTTTAAGCCATAGAGTGACTTTTGTATCTTTACACAATACATGTTGCGACTTGCGTTTTGATTTGGTATTGGGATTTCGTCAGGAACCTTCATGTATATATTCAAATCAAGTAACCCATAAAGATATGTAGTCACTACGTCCATCAACTGCATAGATAGACGATTTTGTATGGCCAGAGATATATCGGAATGTTATTCCACTCATAACTGGAGAATATGTCTCATTGAAATCCATGTCAGGTCTCTGCGTGAATCCTTGTGCTATAAGTCTCGCTTTGTATCTCACTATCTCATTATTCTCATTTCGCTTGCGGACGAAAACTCATTTGAATCCCACAGGGAATACTTTTAGGGTGTAGGTATTACTTGAGAGAATACCTCCCTTTTAGAGAGCGAGGATATTTCTGCTTGGATTGCATCCTTCCATTGATTCTAGTCTGAGCTCTTTTTGCACTCTGCCATGGTCTTAGGATCTGGATTATTTTTGAGGATTTCAGCAATCATTGCGGAAAAAAAAATGTCGACAATTGTAGTCTTTCGGTCATATGATTCTCCAGATTCGAGGTAATTGATAGAAATTTCATGTACCCTTTGCGATGCATCTTTATCTCTCAAAATGGTTGCATCAGGGCATTCCGATGTCCCAACATCAGTAATTGAGTGCACTGTTGATGTGGGATGTGAAGGTTGAACCTCCACAGGGTGTTCCTCAACTTGGGGTTGAGTTGTATTTGTTGAATTGGAAGATTTGTTCTTCCTTTTTCTTTGCTAGCTAGGAGCTGCATCCGTGGAAATAGTTGTACTTCTCCCCCTCTTACTTGGGAGTTGAGCAGTTTTCTTTGGTACCTCTACTCTTTTCGTCACATTTCTCGCTGGATTATAGGATCTTATAACACCCTTATAATCAGTAAATGCATCTGGCGTATTATTTGCAATGTGTTGCAAATTGATGATTTTCTGAACTTAAAATTCAGTCTCTGAAGTACGTGGATCAGAGTTGGAGATGTCTGGGACATCCCAATTGATTTCCTAGCATTCTTTATGGTATTGGTAGTCTCCCCCTAATGCCAAAAAATGATCTTCATTGAAGATACAATCAACGTACCATACCGTGAAAAGATCCCCTGTGGTGGGTCCATATATTTTATGATCGACGGAGATTTATATCCCACATAGATCTCTAATTTTCTGTGAGGGCCCATAGTTGTACGCTGTGGTGGTGAGATCGGTACGTATGTAGCGCAACCGAACTTTCGCAGATGGAAAATGTTGAGGATTTCCATGTACTAGTTGCAATGGTGAGGTTGCATGGTATGCAATTGGATGCAATTGTATTAAGTCAGCAACATGTAAGACTGCATGACCTCAACATGAGGTTGGTAAATTACAATTCTGTAGTAATGATCTTGCAATGAGTTTGATCCTCTTGATGAGAGATTCTGCCAACCCATTTTGAGTATGGACATATGGGACCGAGTGTTGAACTTAAATTCCTAAGGCCATGCAATAATCATTGAAGGCACGAGAGAAAAATTTAGTGGCATTATCCATCCTAATTGACTGGATTTGATGTTAAGAATGCTGCGCTTTAAGTTTGATAAGTTAAGCGATAATTTTAGCAAATGCATGGTTCCGTGTCGAAAGAAGAGACACATGATACCATCGTGTGGATGCATCTATTAGAACCATGAAGTATCTGAATGGTCCAAACAAAGGTTGAATGAGACCACATATGTCACCCTGAATGCGTTCAAGGAACTTGAGCTGTTCATCTTGTATTTTGAGTGAAGAGGGCCTCAAAATTAATTTTCCAGTGGCACATGCGGTGCACGTATAATCCGAAGATTGGAGAAATTTTGCATCACTCAGAGAGTGACCAACAGAATTACTTTTAATTTTTCTCATCATCCCTATGCCAAGGTGACCAAGGCGATCATGCCAAGTTTGGAATGCATTAACATTCAAGAAAATTACTTTGTACGCAACATGTTGTATGGGTTTTATATATGTATAGTACAATCCAGACGGGAGTGAGGAAACTCTTTCAAGTGTATCTTTGCCATATCCGTTGTCCTTTGTAATGAGAAGGAACTCCTCATTATTTTCATTATGGGTTTCAATATGGAACCCATTCTTTCGAATATCTCTGTAACTCAATAGGGTACGAGTTGAATCGGGATATAAGAGTGCATCCTCAATTGTTATCGATGTACCCATAGGGAGCATAATAGTGGCTCATCTAGAGCCTACTATTACAGCATCGCGTCCAGCAATTGTTAAAATATTTTCTTTATTCTTTGTGAGAGTTTGAAAATATTTTATTTCTATGAGTATAGAGTTAGTGGTACCACTGTTCACTAGGCACATTTTCTCATCCATCGGATTGACTCCCGTACAATCTATATATAAAATGGAGAATAAAAATAAAATTATCAACAAATAAATATAGAATATGAACATAGCATGGATATTAATTGTGCACAATACAAGAAATATCAAATGTGCTAGATGAAGCAAAAACAAATGTCAATTATTACAACCCATAGGTAAATGAAAAATAGAGATCTCAAAAGACTAGCATTCTAGTATTAGTCGCCAAACAGATCATCAGAAGTGTATTCGATGATCATGTTGTTGGTGAGGTCGTATATGTTGTCGTCAGGTGGAGGAGGAGCCTTGGTGTTGCTTGGATCCGCTGGGGCGGAGTCGGAACATCCTAGGGCTGCTAGTGCATTGAAGTGTGCTTCAGACTATTGTCCACCTTGGTTGGAGTGTCCTTGGTTGGAGCGTCCACGTCCCACGGAATTCAAGTATAAATCCACTAAGTGCTTTGGGGTGTGACATTTCTGAGTCGGGTGATTGTAACAACCACACTTAGTGCAAGTGCTAGACTTGTCTTTGTTCGACTTATAATTGTTGCCCTTTCCCTTAGCACCTTGAGGCTTACGGGTTCTCTTGCGCTTGTTTTTGCCTTTAGAGGTTCTTGGATTGCTATTTTTATTATCATCCTTTGGTGGTTTCTTCTGAGTGGTTGCATGTACTTCTAGCAAAGGCTTGGCACCGATAGGGCCTTGATTGGAGTTCCAAATGAGGAGCACATTGTGTCTCTATGCCTGAAGCAATGTTTTGATCAACTCGGAATAAACGGTGAAACCCCTTTAATGGTATTACTGTTGAAGGATCATATAAGCAGGAAGCATGATAGACAAGGTCATCTCAATTTTCTCCACATCAGTAGGTTTCTTCTCATAGAACTTCAGTTTGGAACTGAGTTTATGCATAGCATGGTTGAACTCTCCTACGGATTTGAAATCCTATATGCGGAGGTGGTTCCACTCATGGGCAGCCTCCGAGGGGATGACTGCCTTTTGTTGTTCATACCGTTGTTGCAAAGCAAGTCAGAGAGCCCGTGGGTCCTCTTCAATCAGATACTCAGCCTTGAGATCTGGATGGATGTGGTTCCTTACGATGAATAAGGCATGATACTTGTTTGGTTCAGGCAATGCAGCTTCACCCTCTTTGGGAGCTTCAATTGCCTTGAACATTCCGCGCAACGATAGACTCACTTTGAGATCCATTGCCAATGTAGGGAAGTTGTGTCCATCGAGAGCGAGCGCATCAAACTCTTTCTTTGATGAGACTTGCGCATCATGCTCTCGGGTGGCCATTGTTCCTACATGTGTAGTTGCCATAGATTTAATTAAAAATCAATAGTATGGTTGTAATATTATCATGAATGTAATTACGTAGTAAAAATAAGGTAAACTTGCATAATGTAAGGTGGGATTTTATCTCATTTTGAGGAACTTAGGTAGTCACCATGGGGTGTAGACCTTTGTTTATTTTAACCGTTTTCACGTTAAGATGTATTCCTTGTATGTTTATAGTCAAATTGGAAGAGCACGTTGAGGAATAAATCCTGCAGTAGTATGTGGTACTACCTTGTGTTTGCCAATTTGATAATAAATCGAGGTCACGGTACCGAATCAGCGACAATGACTCCATGTCCAGTGACAGCCATGGCAGGCTGGCCACCATGGACGGTGGCGGTGGTGGGCACGGGCCGTCGCCGTGTAGCGGGCACCGTGGCCGGGCTAGAGCCAGCAATGCGTGGACCGGCGCCAGGGGTGCCGATGGAGCCGGAGCTGGAGCTGCCAGTGGAGTTGGGCCCTCAGAGGTGGTGCCGCGGGCGGAGCCGCGGATGGCGCCGCGGTCAGAGCCACGGATGACACCACATAATGCCGGGACGGTGGTGCGACGTTGGCACGACGGCGACCTCCGAAACGGCGTCCTACCGGAAGATGATCGCGGATCCTGTCGAGGTCGCGGCGATCACCACAAGGGCGGTAGCCGTGGCGCTCGCCGAGGACGTCGCGGATGTCCTGGAGGAGCTCGGCTTGGAGGCGGTGGTTGCCGAAGTGAATGCCCAACGTGCGAGCACGGTTGAATGCCATCACAAGCTGGAGAAGAAGGGCAACCGAAGGAGCAAGATTACGGCGAGGATATGGCATTGTTACCTTCGGATTAGATTGCTCCCCTCGACAATGTTCTAACTAGCTGAGCTATTCTCTGTGTTGGGGAAGAAGAGCAAGGTGTTGATAACGTATTATGAGTAGAAATTGTGAATAACAGAGAGAATGTAAAATGAACTCGTGTTATCTTTATTCATCGATCACAGGAGTATTTATATACAGTATCGGAAAAGGGGAACTCTCCCCGCACGCAACCACGACACACGTTCGGGTCGTGGGGGAACCTCCCGTTAGGGACCCTATCTTCACAGGGAAGTCTTCCCCACGTACGAAATCGTTGAGGTCGTGGAGACAGGACGGGGAATACAAGAGTCACCCTAGCGAAATATTTCGTAACAGGATGCACGCATGAAGCATCTTTTTGGCTCGGCGACTGAAGAAAGCGCACGCCCGTACGCGCACGCTGCGCCTGCGCGAGCCTGGCCCAGAGGTACTCGTTCCTCCCCAGCCAGGCCGAGCGGCGGCTTTTGCATGCGGGCAGCCAGGCCCAATATGCTGCACAGGCATCCAATCCAAACACCTAAATCCTGCATCCATGGGCCAGGCTAGGTCTCATTCAAGCAACCAAACCCACCCCTATAGCAGAGGTATAGCTGAATTTCTAGATGAGTTAATACACAGGAAACCTTCTAGTTTTAAAATTTTAAATCCTGCTTTTACTCTGAATCTCATATATATGCTAAACTTGTTTTTTTGTAACTCTCAATAAAATAATTGGTAGCAAATAGACATGGAGAGAGTTACACATCAATCAAAAGCTTATTATATATGAGCTACTATATTATACCTTTTCTTCTAGTAACCGCTCAGTGTTGCAGATTGCTGGGTTGACCGCTGTTGCGGTGATCACCCTTCTCCATGACCCCTAGTTGGCTACTAGTTACTATCCTCCTTGCTCAGACAGCTCCATATCTTAGCTATCTAGTACTATTAAATTACTTCATGTAAGTTTTTAACCTATGATATATGTATGAACAATGTTCACGCCCTGCAGTGGCCTTATTTTATCCTTCTGGGACTGAAGACGACACTCAGTGAACCAGTAGCTAGTTGAAACGGTTGAGGAAGGCGATCATGTCCTTGTAGACGTAATCCTTGGCGCAGACGCCGATGATGAAGTCGAGGTGCGCGAACTGGTCCAGGTACTGCACCGTGAGCTTGTCGCGGTCGTGGCCCCGGAGGTCCTCCAGGAGGAGGCGCACGTCGGCGGGGTCGGCGAGCGAGTCCTGGCCGCCGTAGCTGAGGAAGAGCGGGAAGCTCGCCGGGATGCCCGACATCTGGTACACCGGCGGCTCGGCCTGGCCGTAGCTGGCGATGTTCCGCTCCGGCAGCACGTAGTCGTACTTGGTCAGCACGCCGTCGCGCACGGCTGCATTGCATGCCGGCCGTTGCAAATAACATTTTGGACGAAATTTAGCATACGTACGTACTGCGCAATTGAAGGATTACGGAGAAATTGAAGGTTGTTCATACTTTGAGCGAAGTGCACCATGGTTTTGGTGGAGGTCGGCTGGGGCTCGTACTTGAGGAAGACGTCGACGGCGGAGCTGTTGAGGCAGTAGTTCTTGCCGGTGATGGAGCCGAGGAGGTCGTAGCAGTTCATGCCCGGGCGGCGGCAGAACGCCCTGACCAGGTTCGTCACCGGCGGCCTGCGCAGTCAGCAGAGCAGGTCAGCTGCACTGCACACGATCGAGTTAAAAAACGGAGAGATGAATCTGAATCGATCTGCAGTGCAGGATTGCAGCCTGCAGGTGCGAGGACGCCGTACGTACGCTAGCGGGTCGAACTCGGCGACGCCGAGGAGGTCCGAGAGCGCCTGCGTGGGTTGGTTAGAAGTCAGATCAGAGCAGAGTTCGCCGCAGAGAGAAACGAAAACGATCGCTGCGTCAGACCAGAGTATGTTACCTCGCCGACGAAGGCCTTGGCTAGCAGGATGCCGATGGGGGTGGTGATGTGGGCGAGGTAGGCCACCGGCGTGAGCAGCGCCGCCGACTTCAGCTGGTCCACCACCCGGCCCTCCGAGAAGGCCGCCAGCGCCACCAGCGTGCCCTGATGAAACCAGCAGCAGAGACCAGAGAGAGAGAGCTGCTCAGGCCTTCACAGTCTTCAGACCCCCACAAACACTCTCTCTGCAGAAATCACAGGGAAGTAGCAGGGACCGGCCGGCCGTACCATGGAGTGTCCGACGTAGTGAGGCTTCTGCCCTGTCTGTGTGTTGACGAAGTCAACCATGGCCGGCAAGTCGTTGACCACCAAGTCGTCCCAGGACCAGTTCCAGTAGAGCTGAAGAAGTAGCGGCTAGTGTGAGTGCCAGTGGAACAGTAATAATAACAGATGCTAGAGCGAAGCAACCAGCTTGTTTTGTTATTACGTAATACCCGGTTTGAGGGGTCGAGCGAGACGTGGCGGCGGCTCCAGCGCGTGCCCCTGTTGTTGGCGATCCAGACGTCGAAGCCGCGGTCGGCGAGGATGAACGGCAGCGACTCCTCCGGCGAGGCCAGCAGCCATGACATGCCGTCCTGCACCATATGCATATATATCCGTCAGCTTCTCTGATACGTACATACGAAGTGCATAGCGCTAATCAGGAGGTAGCTAGCTGTACGTGTTTCTAGCGAGGGGTGTTTGGGCTCAGGACTAAAGCTTAGTAGATGTCACGTCAGGTATTTAGGTAGTATTAACTAGAAAGATTAAATATGAGTCTAATTATGCTTAATAGATTCGTCTCGTGAATTAGTCTTAATCTGTGTAATTAGTTTTGTAACTAGTCTATGTTTAATATTTTAAATTAGTGTGAAACATGTGATGTTTTTTTTTCGAAGGGACGGCAAAAGCTTTGCCGCGATTTCTATTAGACGAAGAAAGAAAAAAGGCAAATGCCAGCCCAGTTTTTTGTATGGAAACTGAGCCACAAAAACCATACAACTGGGGAAAGTGTCCTACTCAACCCAAACAACTAAAGAGTAACTATCACAACTCACCCCACCACTTGCAGCTTGGTCGACATCTACTCAACTAGCAACTTACTGCCACTGGAAGCTCCGAAGAACAGCACAGAGCCAACTCAACTTGATTGGCAACTCGACTTGCCCAACTAGCAACTACACAACGAACAAAAGAAAGAAAACAAAAAAGCCGGACACCCCTATCGAAGCCTCCTGAAGCACGACCACGATCATGTTGCAGGAACAGGGCGGCAGAGCGGAGCTGGAAAGTCTCACGATGCCTTCAAGAAGGACACGACGCCGAAGGCGCCGACGTCGCAAGCCCACGAGGGAAGGTTTTCACCTGCAAATCCAAAAAGGATGGGAGAAGAGGTACAAGAGGGACGCCTCCAAGGAGGAAGCGACGTCCGCAGACGCCGCCGTCCAGGCTTTCGCCATGACCTCAAACCCCCGCACCACCACCGCTCCCCAGAGGCCACCGCAAAGGGGACGGACGATCACAAAGGAGGCACCAGAGACGAATGCGGGCGTCCCCGCCGACATCCGACGCCACTACGCGTACCACGAGCGTCCTCGCAGGAAGCGTAGCCGCATGACGACGCCCCCGACCAATCATAGAGACGGGTCACGAAGAGCCAGGGGAGTAGCAGCCACCTGCCAGCCGAGAGAAGCCGGACAAAGCACGTCGAAGAGAAACCCACCGCCGGAACCGGCCGAAGCCAGCCAGCAGCAAGGCGTACCCGGGCTGCGGCAAGGGAGAAAGAGGTTGACGGGGAGAAGAAGGGGGCCAGGGAAGTGGAGGTAGAAGCCCCAGCCACCCCGCTCACCAACCCCTACCCCCCTGGCCGCATTCGGCCCCCTCCTCGCGGCCCCGCCAGCCGTCCAAGCAGATCCAGCCACCGGACCCGTGGATCCGGCCGCCGGCCACCCGGGGCTGCCACCCCCGCGTGGATCTGGCCGCCACCCTGAGCCGAATAGCCAGGCAGAGCTACCAGCCACCGGAGCCCCCAAAGCCCAGCCAAGGCCGACCAGCACCACCCAAACCATGGCCGACGCCGAAGAGAGGAAAGCAGGGAGAGGGTGACCGAGGGGGAGGGAGGGGAAGAGGGAAAGGGCCTCGCGCGCCGCCGTCCTTGCGACAACGCTCCAAGGGAGCAACGCCGCAGGGGACGACGCTGGGCGCACCGCCCCTGCCCCGCCATGGCCGGCGCCCCAAGAACACCGAAACAGGGAGAATCGGAGTCGGGTCCCTGCGCCCACGCCGGAGGCCGGCCGCACCAGATCCGACCCAACCGCACGCAGATCCGGTTGCCGAAGTCCGTATCTAGCCATCCCGGCGCAGAGGAGCCAGCCAAGGAGGTCCGGACGCCGCCCGCCAGGCACCAAGGAGAGGAGAGGGAGACCGGGGGAGAAGAGGGGGAATGGGGAAAGGGCCCCGCCGCCGCCATCCTTGCGGCCGCACGGTCCCCGGGCAGCGCGCTCAAGCGGCGGCGAGGTAGGCAGAAGGGGTGGCAAAGTTCTTCGGTGGTGGCGCTGGGTTCCGCCCGAGCCGCTCCCAGGGAGCTGACACGGGGGCAGCTCGATGGATTGATCAGAATGTCCTGAAACATGTGATGTGACATGACTAAATTGCAGAGGGGAACCAAAGACCGTAGCACTCAGCGATCGGCACATTGGTTGGTGCCAAGCACATGAAACAGGCAGCTGTACTTAGCTCACTCGCTAGGAAAATGCATTGCACCGATGCATCGGCACATGAAACGATTGTGAGCCATTGGTTGGTGCCAAGCACATGAAACAGACGAAAAGTAGATAAACAAAACGAGAGAGAGAAAATAAACAAGTGTTTGCGCCATGCATGCGTCGTACCACAAGGACCCCATGCTGCAGGAGCACCGGCTGCCCCGCGCGCGAGGAGGAGGCACCGCCACCGCCACGCCCTCCGGCCGCGCCGCCGCGGCCCCTCGGGATCCTTTGCAAGCTCAAGATATATCCGTCCGTCGTCGTCACCTGCATACATCCACTTATCCATGTATCAAGTCAATCATCAAGGATATACACGCAAAAACTTTCTATCTTTGTCCTTTCTTTTCACGAGATAGAGGGGACATGACGCATGCAAAACGTTTGGATCGGACGATACGCTTCGCGACGACGGTTGACGGCACCATGCACACGGTCATGTCAAGGTCAAAGCAAACAAGGAGGCGGACCTGGTGCTCCTCGCAGGGGTAGCCGAGCGGCGCCACGGCCAGCGCGCAGGGTCCGCCGCCGCCGCCGTACGGCTGGACGACGCGCGCTCCGACGACGACGGCGAGGCGCAGGGTCGACGACACGAACAGCAGCGCGAGCGCGACGGCGGCCGCCGCGGGTGAGAGGAGGACGAGGCCCGGCCGATGCGCGGCAGTGCCCATGCTGCGATGGTGGCGGTCGCCGGCGGTGCAGTTAGCTGAGCTAGCTTTGTGCGCGTAGTGCGATCGAGACGAGCAGACGCGTGCAGTGCGCGCGTATTTAAAGTGCGCGCGAGCCGGCATGGATGGATGGGGATGGATCAGAATTATTCAGAAGCATTACTAGCTCGGATCACAATGGGGTGCAAGGCATCGCGAGTGTGTGTGTTTACATGTGAACGTAAGAACCGTGGTGTGCTTCGCTTTCGTCGACGTGACACTTTCTTCTTGGTCGTGCTTTTGGCATCATGGCATCGCACCAGGCATCTACGCACTCCATCCTACGAATTTTTTTTTGAAACAAATATTCTACGAAAAATTCTGCTGGCTCGTATGTAATTACTACTCCATTACTGCCTCGTTTAAATTGTGAAGTTGCGGTAAAATACTGCGAGGATGGTACGGTCTCCTGAAAGAAGAAAAGAGTAGCCGCTGCATACATAACGGAAAACTGATAAACAGAAATGCTACTTATTGAAAGGTCGTTTTCGTTTTCGCTCTGAGACCGCCTTTCAATAGCCATTCAACGCTGTGTGTGTGTTTTTTTTTTTTTGCATCGTCTAGGCGAATTGGCGATGCGATGCAAGTGCGTAAATTCCTTTGGCAAAAACTCCTACGGTACTAGCTAGTCGTACATGCAGCAGAGGACCAGGACGGACAGTTAAGTTAGAATTTTTTTTTTCTCCCATTCCACATTTCCACTTCAACCATGCAACACGGTCGGTCGGGGTCAACCGTTGAAGCCTGGTCTAACAGTGACCGCAGTAAATGCTTGTAGTAGAATTAGGGCACCATAACTGACTTCTATTACGTTATATATTCTAAATTATAAGTCATTTTAACTTTTCTAGATACAGAGCTTTTAACATGTATCTAGACATTAATTTTAAAATGTAAAGTACTCAACTAAATAACATTACTGTTGTTAGAGTACATTTGAGTGCTTCGACAGCATAAAATACTTTTAGTTTTTTTATGTCAATGAACGACGAGACGCAACGTGTAGGGCGTCACCATGTACCACCGTTTAGAGATTGGAGTTCATGATTATAAGGGTAGCACCAACGCAGGCGCATAGACATGTTAGCCTTGGCAAAAAGTACCATGTCACATGTGCAGCAAACAACTTCAGGGCTATCACCTAATAACCATCAACTAAAGTCTATTGCATTCTTTTACAGCTTTTGCAGTGTAAAAAGGACATCACACAACTACCTTTCCTCTCTCCATCTCTCTCTCTCTTCACAAATAGGTGCTCCGTTCCTGCAATGCGTGCTTCACTGTTAGCATCTGCAAAAGTGTCAAATGAGGCTGTGTTTCCTCTGCATGCCACTACCATCCTCCGCGAGGCTGCTGATCCATTTAACGTGGCAGTTACAGGCTGATTTGGCGGTTGGGGCAGCACGACACGGTGGCACGTTAAGAGTGGCCTAAGTGCATTAAGCAGATATACCTTTTTCAGTTGCATTACTACACATACTAGTTTGGTGGCACAAAACCATTTGTAGGGGCCGCCAAATAGCTGTCTCTACCCGTGTGTCTTTAGAAAACCATTTGGCCATTTTTAGAGATCGATTTTCTAAAGATAGGTTGAAACCAACCGTTTCTAAAAATCGCTTTACCTACACAATTTGTAAATCAGCCTAAAAATTAGTAAAATGAAAAACTCTAGAGAAGCCCACCAGCAACTGAATACGCGCACTGGATTTTTAGAGGTGGACTGAATAAGAAATATTTTTTAGGGACGAATTTTGATAGAGCCAAAAGGGGAGGCATCTCTGAAAATGACTCTTGTGCTAGTGTTGGTACATCTAGAGTGTTGGAGCAAAAGGCAGCAATGTTGTCCCTAAAGAACCATAGCCATTAACTAGTGGCGCATGTACTGGTGGAGCAATACACTCATTATTATGGCTTATCCGGTTATCCTACCAATAATCCTACATTTTCGTAGCTACAGACTGCATGTGCTAGAAGTGTGAGATATGGCCACAGAACGACACAATTGGGAGGAAGATGCACAATTGCAGGTCGGTAAGCGGAATATGGGCTAATAATATAGACTGTACATGGAGTGACGGAGTAGTAGCTTCGCTCAGAACTCGACAAGGTAGTGTTCGCCTGCTGCTGCGAGCGTTTTGCCGTTCCCAAGCCGATGGGCACATGTAGAAACAAGTTCAGCCATCAGTCAACGTGTTGTAGCATATGGGAGGACGATGGCGTGATCAACTCCGTCTGGGACTTCATCAGGCTTCCGTTGTGGGCTCTGCTTGTCAGCATCCTCTCCACCATCATCCAACATCCAGTACGTACTACTGAGATCCGCACATCTAGGCGTCCCACACGGCTTGTTGAACATGCAAGCACGCAGGCAGCTAGCCTTTCTTGGGTTCAGACGCGCGCCGCCGAAGCCGGAATCGGAAGGGCCCAGGCCCCCAGCAGCAGCCAGCTCCAAGGCAGAAGTGAGAAACGGACATGCCGTCCTTGGCTCCATGCTCGAAACGGACATGCCACCATACTCGTCGTCGGGCTCTGCGAGGAGTCATCGATCATCTTCTGATCGCGTCTTTTCTTGCGAGAACAAGGCTTCCAGTAGCGCTGCATGTGCCGTCTCTCCCGCACTCGTGGTCCTCTAAATTCATCATCTAAAAAAAATATTCCGTCCTGGTCATTAAGATTCTTTCCTCTATATCACTTTCTTCCGCACTCATTCGTCCTCTATATCTCATCCTCTATTTAGTGGCACCCACATGTCATACTCTATTTATATTTTAACCCCCACCCGGTCTCTCTCTATCCTCTCTCTCTTCTATCCTCTCCTCTGCTCCCGACGGCGAGGGCGCGCGGCGGCCCGGGCGAGCACGAGGCGGCGGCGAGGGCGCGCGGCCCTGGCGAGCGCGCGGCCTCCTCCTTCGGCTCCGGCTCCGGCGTGGGGAGCGGGCGCGGCCTCCTCCTCCGGCTCCGGCTCCGGCGCGGGCAGCGGCGCCACGGCCCTAGGCCGGCGAGCTGACGCGGTCGAGCGGCGGGCGAAGGACGAGGCCGCGCGGGACGACCTCCTCGCGCTCCTCCCTGCGGCTCTCCCCCACGCCATCGCCCCTCTCCTCCGGCCTCCTCCCGCCTCCCGGTGCGCGCTCTCTCTCTCTATCTCTCTCCGTGCCATGAGGCGAGTGGCACGAGGACGAGCGGGCCCCGCGCGCGCATAGCGGAGGTCCGGTACCGTGGCAAATTTGGCGGACGGAGCCGGCGATAGCGGACGCGCAAAAGCGATAGCGTACCCCGCTGCAGGCGATTCCGTTCGCTATCCGCGTGTAGCGGACGCGGTGCGGAAGGTCTAACCCAAGGCACGTAGCGCGAGGCAGGCGGCATGGGGGCCGGCAGACGGCAGTCATCTGCCTCCTCCTCAACCCCAACAACTGAAAATTCCGATCCTTTTGAGAGAAAAAGGGGGCCGGGGCGTGACTCCAGCGTATGCGTTCGTCAGCTCAAGTGGTCACATCTGCTGTATATTGCTATGTGTATGTGTTGTCTTTTATGCATTTTTAGAGCACTCACAATGCAGAAACCACGAGCAGTTTCTATGTTCTAGGACTCTATATCAGGAAATTATCTTTCACAACGCAACATTTTTATTCTGGAGTCTTCACAATCATTCATCCCACCTCCTTCCCGGATCCTCTGCTCCAGCATTCGTGCATACAGTACATACGTCCTCGTTCTACAAATGGGAATCTGGACGAGCACCATGGGATTGACCTCCTTCTCGTTGTACATGAGAATCTGGACGAGCACCAAGGGATTGGCCTGGGAGGCAGCTGCCTCCTCGTCCGGCCGCGAGATGTGTCACACCTGTACACCGTCCACAGCCGCCGGTGCCGTAGCTTCATCACGGAGCTGACCGTGCTCGGGAACACCTTCTCGGCCAGCGCAATCATCGACATGGCCTGCTCGCGGAAGCTGCGCGGCTGCATCCCCTTCGCGGAAGCTGCTCGCGGAACTGATAGATCGACCGCTCCAGGGACGGCGGCGCCAGCACCACGTCCGCATCCTGGCTCTACGGCGGCACGAGGTCCTGCCGGTGGCCGCGCGCGAGGCTTCGTGGGACGCACGCGATCATCGGGCGGACGCAGCGCGGGGGCTTGGGTGCACGGGATCTTTCTTCCTCCTCGTATCGCGCGTAGACTCGGAGTCTACGTTAAACGTCGTTTCTTGATTTTCCTCCCTCTTCCTTGATAAATACAGTGTCATATCAGCAAAATTTAATAAACAAAGGATATAAAAATTAGGATGAAGACGGTATTTAGATCCATTGAAAAATACACTATACAAAAAAAGATTCTTCGTCACATCAAACTTGCGATACATGTATAGAGTACTAAATGTGGATAAAATCAAAAACTAATTGCACAGTTTATTTGTACTTTGCGAGACGAACGTTTTGAACCTAATTAGTCAATGGTTGAACAATTATTATCAAATACAAACGAAATGCTATAGTACATTTTGACACTCAAAAATTTAAATCTAAACACAGCCGAAGTCTACATTAGAAGTGCCCTTATGGTGCGTGTGCGTCAGATAGTGCTTGAGTCACTCAAGTGATTTCAGTGCCCCGCTGTGCTGGCAACCGGAGGTGGCTCCTTTTGTTGTTGCAGCACTAGTCCAGTGCCTCAGTTTCGTAGAGTAAAACGTGTAATCCATTGCCATTGGTTAGTGCACTGGATCCATCGCTTATAGATTGGCCAATACATGCATCTCCCTCCCACGGAAAATAAATGACTTGACTTGGAAATTAATGATAAGCCAAATCGACTTTTCCCCCCTCACTTCTCCTATATGTCTTATTTTTATTGTTATAATATTCTGGCAATATAGTATAATTTTTTCATTGTTTGACTATAGAAAAAATTTTGAATTATCTCTTATAGGTTCTTCTACTAATTGTACCGAGCATCTTCAAGAGTATCCTATTTTTTCCTTCTTAAAAACATGTAGTTTTCTAACTCTAAAAAAGGCATTGGTAGGAAAAAAGAAAGACATCTCCAAGAGTTTCTAATAATACACTCCTAAAACATATGAGACAATTTTACATCAGGAATCCTATACTATTTCTAAATTATCGTAACCACTTTTATATATTCTTTCTCTCTCGTAAATTTGCATTAGGAACCCTTTCCTACTTCTTATTCTTTCACACACCCTTCCACATTTAGATTGACCAATACTAACGGGGTCCGCACGACTGCTACTACACACAAAGTTACGCGTAATGGGGAGGATTTACCAAGTGCCTAAATTTTCTGAGCATATATTAGGAGTTGTTGGAGATATGTTTTTCTCATCTTACTAAAAAACCAAAGATCAGAAAGGAAAATAGGGTACTCTTGGAGATGCTCATTGTCACCTAAAATATAGCAACTCCCTTTTGTCTAAACCACCTTCGACCCTATTTAGTTCTCACCCAAAATTTTTTCACCACGTCCCATCGAATGTTTGGTACATGCATGGAGCATTAAATATAGATAAAAAATAACTAATTATACGGTTTGCATGGATGTTGCGAGACGAATCTTTTAAGCTTAATTAGTCCATGATTAGTCATAATTGCTACAGTAACACACATGTGCTAATGACAGATTAATTAGGCTTAATAAATTCATCTCGCAGTTTTCAGACGAGTTATGTAATTAGTTTTTTTATTAGCATGCGAACACCCCTTTTGATATCCCATAAAATATCCAATGTGACACCCAAAAACTTTTCGCCCACGAACTAAACAAGGCCATGTTCGTGTATATCGTCGCTTATGTACAAAATGATTCAGCATTCATGCGTGCCCTAACCCCTAAGGTTTGACTTGACACTGACAATTTGACATGCTGTAGATGGCAAATTTGCAGCTACCGCGCTAACGCCCCTAGGCTGCGTTTAGTTCGTGAAAAGAAAAGTTTTGGGTGTTATATCGGATGTGTCGGAAGGATATCGGGAGGGGTTTTCAGATACTAATAAAAAATAAATTACAGAACCCGTCAGGAAATTGCAAGACGAATCTAATTATACTAATTAATCAGTCATTAGCACATGTTGGTTACTGTAGCACTTAAGGCTTTTCATGGACTAATTGCCTTAAAAGATTCGTCTCGCGATTTCCCTGAGAACTATGCGATTAATTTTTTTTTCGTCTACGTTTAGTACTCTAAACATTCAATGTGATGGGTGAAGGAAAAAAAAATTTAGGAACTAAACCAGGCGTTGGTTTCTGTGTTCCCGTCGTCGAAACGGAATGACGGCGAAGTGCCAAAGTTGCCAGCTTCCTGAAGCTGACTGAACTTCTCTTCAGAGTTCAGACTTCCATCGCAAGAAGTAAGAAAAGCTGTCGTCAGTGTGGAATGAACGCCATTACCACTTTACCAGGCACCAGCCATGGGATATGGGTCGGTCCCCCGTGTCCACATCTGTAGGAGCTAGCAGCCTAGCAGAGGTCACACTCCTCTATCCTGCAGCAGTGTGTCTAGCAGTTGAGCAGTGCAAGCAACTGCCTGGTCGCCTGGTCCTAGCAAGAGTTTCTCCGGGTCCAGGCCCGTCAGTTCTAACTTCGCAGCTGGAAACTCGTAGGGGAAAAGAGGAATGAACAGAATGATGCTCCGTTTGATGGGCTTATCCGGAGGATCACGTAGGAGTGATTTGCTTCTTCTCTTGAGAAGCAAGCAAGCTGCCAAGCTGGAAACGGAAAAAGGCAAGATTCTTTTGCACTCTTGCCATGAGCCCATCACATTGGAGTACTAGCAGCTGCTAGCTGTATGTTCGTTCCTCTTGTGAACTGAGCTCTGAATCTCTGATGTCAGGGGAGATGACACATTGAGCTGATGGCTTTGCTTCTGAAATTGTGAGTTCTGAGTTTCCGACGGTGATGATGCCAAGTGTGGTCGAGTGGACCACACCACACACGTCGACATGCTTTCGGCCAGTCTGGGCCGTAAAACCCAAATAAAGCTGTTTCCTCTACAGGTTTCGGCCCAGGTCATGCTCGTCCTTCAAAGGGCGTTGCAGTCGGTTTCGGTCCTAATTTTGTCCCGACCAAACATCGAGCTCGGCCCGCTCAATTTACTGGGCTTTCCGTTCTCCCTTGCTAAAATGGACTTCTTGGCCCAAGCGTCGAGAGATGTTTCCTCCACCCCTCCCAAACATCAAGGCATACCATAGGGAAGGCCTTTCACTTTTCTAATTTGTCCCGGTAACGTGCATTTTAAGCCATTTTTAATTGCTTGATTATTGGACTAGGCTATGATGCTAAAGTTTGGTAATGTGACTTACGTCCCAAAGTGAGAACTCGTTTGGCAACACTTCTTGAGCGGCTTCGGTCAAAACCTTGCCAATTGGCTATAGAAGGAATGGCTCTGCTAAAGAAGCCTACAAGAGCAGAGCCATTTTCCGACTATGTAGGTGGAGCCCAAATGAGCTTACCATGCTATTTTCCTACTCTGTCATTTTTCAAAACACATTTAGATATTAATTAGAATGTTTAAGAATTTTTCTATTTTTAGGTCATTTTTAATTTTTTGATAAATAAAGCTACTTTTTAAGCATCTAGAGAAAATTCATGAGCTCCAATTTTTTTGATTCACCATATCATAATCTATCTCTATACTCTTTTCTCAAAATTTTTATAAACTTAAAGCTTTTTTGATGGTTTAAAAACGTATCAATAATTGACTAAACTTTTTTAACTGAAAATGAAAAGTCGTCTTGAAAACCACTTCAAACCAAGGCAGGTAGATTTTTTTCACGAATACGCAAAAGGCTTGCATATCTTTGTATTAATATAGAGAAAGTTCTTTTACAACAACGCGCTGGCGCACTAGAGGTGGATAAGCGCTCCCTAGCATAGGGGATACATGTGATTACTCACGCAACAAACAACCCAGCCTGGCTAGGTTTTCTTCTCTCGATGGTCAAGCAATCAGCGATGCAAGTCGGCTGAAGAAGTAGAATGTCTTGCTGCATGGGTGGGTCTAAAACATACCCTAGAAAAGGCGCCTCTTGTTAGAATCAGATTGTTTCGCGACGATATGCTATTTAAAGGACCCCTGCAGAAACGGTTATGTAATATGCCACATCATCGAAGAAGCAAAGGAAGTCCTTCAACGTTACCAAAAATTTAGAATACCCAAATGCCACCAGGGTGCAAACGAGACATCTCATGAGTTGTGTTAGTTTGGTAGGAAAGAGCTTTCTGTTGTTTTTATTGCTAATGGCATCCCGGCCTGCGTGTCGGCGGCTTTAGCTCCAGTTTATAATCACGTTGATTTAATATAATTAAGCTATCTCCTCTAAAAAAGACAAACAACCGAGCTTGCTAGATGCTTTATCAAGGCGAGGAGCTACAGAACTGTGGCTGCCGCACTGCAGAAGCATCTTCCGTTTCTCTCCTTCCAGAGTTCAAGGGGATGAGAAGAAAAAAAAAATCAGAGTTAAAGTAAACCTTTTCAGCCGGGTAACCTAATAAAGCTCTGGGGCTGTGAAACGCAGCATCAATCGATCTCGCCTTTTTTTAGCCACTTTGCTTCCAAAACAAGCTCATCCGTCCAAAGGCATGCCAGTCCAACTCAAGCTCGTCCTTTATTTTTCTTTTGACATTTTTGGCATTGAGGTCGGCCCATTCGGTTACTGGCCAGAACTCCGACAGTCATCCGTCACCGGGAGGTTTAGCTTGACACGAAATGGTCTATTCGTTTTTTGATTTTTTTTTTGTTTTGTTTCCGGGAAGGATGCGCATTTTTATTGGCCTGATCAATGCCTTACTGGTAGATTAAGTAACGTCATTACGTGTTCCTACTCCGGCCGGTGCCGGTCTCTGCTAGTTGTGTGTAAACTATCTAATCATTGTCTAAGTTGGGGAGAAGGCGTAAACTATCCAGTCGTGCTATCGCTTACTAGTATTAATAGTACATTTAAAAAAGACACAGATCGAAGAACATCAGCGGCTTTCACATTGATGCGTACGATTGCGCAATGTCGGATTGGTTTTTTATTTGCTTGTTCTTATCCTCGATGACGATGAAGAGTTGATGGGTTTGGAACAGCATGTGTCGTGTTCTTGCGCCAGGTGTACCCAAGTCCTTATTTATTCCCCTCGTGAAGTCGTGATTCAATTCCTTCTCCAGGCCATGTTTAGTTCACTCCAAAATTCAAAAAGTTTTCAAGATTCTCCGTCACATCACATATGCCGACATATGCATAGAACATTAAATGTAGGTAAAAATAATAATTAATTGTACAGTTTATCTGTAAATGTCGAGACGAATCTTTTGAGCCTAGTTAATTCATGATTAGACAAAGTTTGTCAAATATAAACGAAAATGCTACAGTGTTTTTTTAAAAATGTCAACTAAACATCTAAGAAACACCTTTATATTGTACCATTAACCAGCGTACGAGAGCCACGAGGAACCAAAATACTGGTGCCATCTAATTCGATTCTTTTTCAGTGCATGATTATTATTTACTGCTCTATATATTTTTAAGAGAGGAGTAGCGTCTAAGATAAACTAATTATATACTAGTTCATGTTAATATTATACAATTAAGGCCTTGTTTAGATCCATTAGCACTAAAAATTAACAGCTAAAATTAGTACTGGTAGATTCGAATAGACCTACTAATAAACACTAAGGCCCGGTTTAGATGCAAAATTTTTGGCAAAATGGGTACTGTAGCGTTTTCGTTGTTATTTGGTAAATATTGTCTAATCATGGTCTAATTAGGCTTAAAAGATTCGTCTCGTCCATTTCGTCTAAACTGTGTAATTAATTTTATTTTTTATCTATATTTAATGCTTCATGCATGTGTCCAAAGATTCGATGTGACGGGGAATCTGAAAAATTTTGCAAAATTTTTTGGGAACTAAACAGGGCCTAACTATTAGCTGGAGTATGTGCTAATAGTTCATATGCACCTTCATCGACTCACTATCCAATCACAGCAAGTGGATCCAAACAATTATCTGCTAAAAATTAGCAACTATTAGCTACTAGTAGCTAATTTTTAGTGCTAACTAATGGATCCAAATTAGTTAGCTAATTTTTATTGCTAACTAATATATCCAAATAGGGCCTAAACGTGACATATTTGAAAATTTTGGGAGTATTATTATTACACTACTATTTCCAACGCATCATCCATACATTATTTTGGCCGGCTCTTAGGTCAGTCTCAATGTGGATTTTATAGAGTTTCATGGGCATTAAATATGCTGACATGACACTGTATTAATGAAGAGAGATGATAAGAGTTTCATGAGAGCAGAGAGAGTTTCATGGGATGAAACTCTTCTGCACTGTTTCTAAAATATAAATGCGTTGGAAACTGGGATATGAAATTAGCATTGAGACTGACCTTAGGGCACCTCCGGTCCTAAATCGAACCATGAAATCCACACAAGCCGAACTGACGAGATTCCGTTCACTTCGTTGAAAAGTCATGACTGAAAGTACTGTTTGCTGATTTGTTGTTAGAGAAAAACGTTGTTTCGGCTGAAAAAATAAACTGAAAAGTACGGATGATAAGACAAGCCAACCGAGCCGAAGAGTTCGATAGCTCTGGCGTGAACTTGGCTTTATAGGGTCCATATGCGAGTAAAAAATATATTTCCATTCGTTTGCACGGCCAGCAACTCTTCACGTCCTCTTCCTTGTCCGTCCTATCTTCTCTCCCTTCTATCTTGACAAACAATTACCCTGTTCGGCAGGCTGTAAAAGCACTGATAAACGACTGATGCTGATTTATTATGAGAGAAAAATACTGTTGAACGGCTGACTGATTCGCAGAAGTTCAAGCGAACAGGATAAATATTCTACACGGCTCGGTTCAAATCATCTTCACTTTTCACTCTGACACGCACGGTCGAACCTCCAACGTTGATGGTTCGATCGAATGAGCCTGTATTCCCTCTTTGTCACGTGTTTAGGCCAAGCTCCACATGTCAGTGACAGGGATGGATAACAAATAGCGTGTGGGCACCGCTTGCTCCAGCAAATGGGAGAGCAAATGGGAGCACCTGAAAGCTATCCCTAGTCTGTCTTTTTTTTAAAAAAAAAAACTATCCCTATCCCTAGTCCATCAATGCACTTCTGCAGCCAGCTAGACTGTATCCGGTGGTCAACATCCCAAAATCCGCTTCTACAGTACTCCACAGAACGTATGCATTGCATGGACATGGTCCTGCATTTCAATCTGCATCGACATTGAATGCCAAGAAAGAAAAAAAAACGAATTTCAGAAAGCTCGCATTCTCGAGAAAATCCAAAAAAAGGGTCCAACAACACCAAAATGGACCAGCAACTTCGAGGCTTGGAACCGAGAATCTACCTTTCATATTCCCTGCTCGGCTGCTCTACAGCGAAATCCGCACAAAAAATTAAATTCCTGGAGAATATCCGCTCCTGCTCCCCGCGCCCCCTGCACCCATCCTTGCTGCACCACGTGCAAAAGGCCACCCTGCTGGACCCGGCGGTCTACAAAAACCGCCTCCACGCAACGGCCTGCCACACCAGGCCACACTACCTTCCCCCACCCAAAGCCCCACCTCCTCCCCGTGTCAAAACCTCCAAGGGACCGAGGCGAGGCGGCCCCGAAGCGATCGCCAGCTCAGCGCGCCGGCGGTGGCCGCGGTCGCCGGAGAGACGATGGAGGACGTGATGGGCTCCGCGGTGGGCCCCCACTTCAGCGGGCTCCGCCTCGACTCGCGCCGCCTCTCCTCCTCCTCGCTCTCGCCCTCCTCCTCCCCCTCCCGCTCCGCCAACGGCGACGCCGCGCCGGGGTTCGCGTCCCCGAAGGCGGACGGGACCAGGAGGCCCTTCGTCATAGGTGCGTGCCTCGACTCGACGAGACCGGCAGGCGATTGGCTTGCCCCTCTCTCTCTCTGCTCGCTTTGGATTTTCCGCTTGTCTGGTTTTGAGTTTTGGTGTCGTTTTTTCCCTGCTATTGCTGGTTTTGAAGGCGTATGCGGAGGGACCGCGTCGGGGAAGACGACGGTGTGCGACATGATAATTCAACAGCTCCACGACCACCGCGTCGTGCTCGTCAACCAGGTGCGGTGTTGTTTCTCCTCCTCCTCGGATTTGGCCCTGTTTCTCTGTTTGTGTGTGTTCTGATGAGCTTGTTGTGCCTTTGGTTGGTCCTGTACTGCGGCTCTGCTATCTATGCATTTGTGTGGCGAACTGTAGTGGTCTGTTTGTTTTGTGAATGCTTTGTCAAATAACAAGTTCTCCTGCTCCTCGGATGATGATTATTATTATTATTATTTGTTTGCGTGTTCTGAGCTTGTTCTGCTTTGGTCCCGTACTGCGACTGCGTCATCGATGCGTTTGTGTGGCGAACTTTTGAATGTTTTATGAATTCTATACCAAACACATGTTCGGTTGCTGCATTTGGTCCTTTATTCTATCGATGCTGCAAATTTCTTCTTCCATCTAGGACTGCGGTCATAACTCATAAGACTGCAGTAGTTGGTACGTTTGAATGCTCTTACCTCTTGGCCGGGTAGATTACACGGCTAGATTGTATGTTGGGGGTTTGGGTAGATTACAGGGCCAGATTGTATGTTGCGTTTCTCTTATTCAATAACCTGGAGTAGCCTTGGACAGATTATTTGTTCCTGAAAAGATTAAACGCTAAAGCAATCGCAGCTTACAATCTGCTTTTAACTTGCGTGGATGATGTTTGTTTTGGGATGGCTGTAGTTTTTGTTTTGCCGACACCATGAATTGGTGAGGTGTTTTTTCACTACGAAGGTGATTGTTCAGAGAACAACATTAGTTTGATTAGAATCGTTTACTCTGTCGATGCTATAAATTGCTTCTTCCATATAAAATTGCTCATGATTTGGGTACTTGGATATATTATATGTTGCTTTAGTCTTACTCAACATATAAAGCAAGGCACAACCTACATGGTGCTTTTAACTTCTGGATGGTAGTGTTTGTTCTGAAATGACCATAATTTTCATTATGCTGAGGTGCTTTATCACTACGCACTAGGATAGGAAGTGACCTTGCAGAACATCGGATAGGAAGTGACCTTGCAGAACATCACCTGATGCAATAGGTCAAAAAGTGGTGTGCCTCGACAACTACCTTGACCTTTTCTGTTAAATCTGGCTTGAGTCTACTGAGTGTTTCCTAAATAGTTTACAATTATCAGCGCATTTTGCTTGAATTGTTATTTTTCTGTTCACTTGGAGATACCTGTTAAGTTTCTTTCCAGCAAATATCGAGACCTGTTGATTTATTAGAAGTCACAACATGAAATTCATTTTGAGCATCTTATTTTTATTAGGCACCATGAGTTCATTTATTATACTTGTTTTACAAGTATGCATATGCATTTGCTATAATCGTTGTCTACATTACATGTGTACAATGTTGCACTGCATTCATTTGTGTTATCTTTTTGATGAAATGTAAGCATTACTATTTTGTTTTCTGTTTGTTGAATGCCGATCTGTGTGCTTGCAAGTTGCAAAGCATCCTGACGCAAGCTGACAGTTACCATTCGATGAAAAAGGAATTTAGTAAAGTAAGACACAGCATGCAAGGTGCTTTTAACTTCTGGGTGATTTTTGTTTTAAAACGGCCGTAATATTGTTAGCAAGTTATGCTAACACTAACATGAACAGACACAGACCACCAGATGCTATAGGTCAAAAACTGGTGTGCCTAGAGAACTGATCCACACGGTTTGCTTATGTTCACTTGGAGATACCTTTTAAATTTCTTTAAGGCTAGCAATATGACACGTTGATTTATTAAAACTTTGTTACATGAAATTCATTTTCATTGTGAGCAGCTTATTGTTATTAACCAACATGAATTCTCTATAATTGATTCACATGCATGGATTTGCTCGTATCGTTGTTTACATTGCATGTCGATGAAGCTAGAAAAATATCATTTGAGAAACGGTGCACAATGTTGCATCTTCATTCATTTGTCTTCTGTTTCCAATGAAATAAGCAGTATAGTTTCCTTTTCTGTTTGTTGAATCCTGATTTGTGTCATTGTGTGTGTGCTTGCAAATTGCAAAGTATCCTTATGCATGCTGACAATTCTAATTTTATGAATACCTGGCATTAGACTAATGGTTGCATCAAGAGATAGTAAACTACAAGTTGGTTATAGTAGGCACCTATATATATATACTCTAAATAGTACCCAACCATAGAAGCACTGTTTCAGAGGTTTTTGACATCGATTACAATTCACTTTGGGCTGTAACTTTTTGCAGGATTCATTCTACCGTGGTTTAACTGAGGAACAGTCTGAGCAGGTGCAAGACTACAATTTTGATCACCCTGGTACTTGATATGCAATCATGTGAAAATATGCTCTCTCTTTTTAGTTTCTGAGATTTAGTTCATCTTAACTGAAAGTAGTTTTTTATTCTTTGTCTTGCAGATGCATTCGATACAGATCAGCTTTTGGTGTGCATGGGAAAGCTGAAAAGTGGACAGTCCGTGAATATTCCTATATATGATTTTAAGAATCACAGGCGATGCTCTGAAAAATTTAGGAAGGTAGTGTAATAAACTATTGGTGCAAAGAGAACAATTCTATTATTATTTATGATCTAATTTGCATAACCTTGTTTCAATGTGTTTTTGTAAGCATATAGAAAATATATAAAAATTGGTGGCATGCCATGAATGTTATTTATTGTGACCAGACTTAATTTCTGTTACGAAAGCTTTCCCTTTATTTTTTTTGGGGAAATGCTATTGCAGTTTTCTGTTCTTGTCGTTTCCTATTCTAGACGTTGGCGCCAACCTATAAAATTTATTAGTAGGCATGCACTGTGCGATAAACAGTGTTATGCTTCCTTAATTTTTTGCTTTGAAATAAGCTACATATGATAAATGGTGTACATTGTCTCACTACATATGATAAATAGTGTTATGCTTCCTTAATTTGGTCCCCCCACCAAAAAAAAACCCACTCCAAGAAAGAAAAAAAAGGATCCTATTTATTTTCATTATCAATCCTTATTTACTTTTTTATGTGCCAGACCCAAATGAATTATGATTTGATTTTGCCTTGCACTCCTCTTATGATACAAATCACTGGTCATTTTTTTGTTAGGTCAATGAATCAGATGTCATCATTTTGGAGGGGATCTTGGTTTTTCATGATCAGAGGGTTCGTGATTTGATGGACATGAAAATTTTTGTTGACACAGGTTTGTGACTCTTCTCTTTGTTAGAGATATGTGCTTATCCATGCCATGGTGTCTGCTTAACAACAAAGTATATGCTTAAATTGTTTTGCAACTTTAATCATTTATTCATATTTTTAACCAATCTTTGATCATTATGCATATCTGCTGTCGTGTGATTGCATGCAGACGCTGATATTAGACTTGCTAGACGTATAAGGCGTGATACTGTTGAACGAGGTAGAGATGTTACCTCAGTGCTTGAGCAGGTATTCAAACACTATCTTATTGACCAACTTATGCTATTTGCAAACATTACAAATATCCCTATGCTATCATGCTTGCAACAAGTATAAATATGACACTAATACGAGTTTCCATTGAAATAATCAGTATGTGAGATTTGTCAAGCCTGCATTTGATGCTTTTGTCCTGCCATCAAAGAAATATGCTGATGTGATCATACCAAAAGGGGGAGATAACCATGTTGCAATTGATCTAATTGTGCAACATATCCACACAAAACTTGGTCAGCATAACCTGTGCAAAGTCTACCCAAATGTCTTTGTAGTACACACAACTTTCCAGGTACCTTTAACACTAAGCTTTACATTACAATGATCTTAGATTTGCACACTCCTGATGCTTTTGATTGATTCATCTGAACAGATACGAGGAATGCATACTCTCATTCGTGACAAGAACATTGCTACACCTGACTTTGTTTTCTACTCAGATAGGCTGATTCGTCTGGTACCACTCTTGGTTCTTATGACCTCCAGTAACTTATTATAAACTGACCAGTTTGAGAGCTGTTAACTGTGGTTTACTGTATACCAATGCATTTGTTGTACGTAAAATGTCTTCCAGGTGGTTGAGCATGGTCTTGGGCATTTGCCATTTACAGAGAAGCAGGTGGTTACACCAACAGGTATGTCGTTGGCTTCCTTTCTTCATACGCCTTTCTTCTTCTTTTATTGTATTAGGTCCTATAGATAATTATTTGGCATAATTTATCAGAATATCTATGTTCGTTGCTTCAAATTGGCACTCTAACATTTTAACATGGACAGCTGTGATATACTATTAGGGCCTGTTTGGATCCCATGAATTGAAACCAATACCTATAGAAAGTGCTTCCCATTTTATTATTAGATTACTTTCCAATTCCTCTCAATTCCTGGGAACCAAACAGGATATAAGGAATTTTAGCAAAGGGAAGGAACATGGGTTGGCAAAATTGGGTCTATAATGTTCACGGCATTTGCTATTTCCTATTCATATTCGTTGTCTTCCCAGAACCATTAAGTTCTGGTACACGTTTCATTGATGAGTGTTCCTTATTGTTTTTGGAATAAACGATCACTGAAATTTACTGTTAATTTACTTATTATGCATTGCCCTATATAATATATAAAGTGTGGTTGCCCCTAAAAAAGCCACGTCTTATTTTCGTTGTTATTGAACACTAAAAGATTATTTGCTAATTGTTCTATCTACTTCATTCTACTACTTTTTTCTTCCAGCACTACCCTCTACTGTTCCATATTTTAGGATCGAAAAGAATTGACTGCTTGCAATCTGTTGTATCATGACTGTATTGCGTTTCAGGATCTGTTTACATGGGAGTTGACTTCTGCAAGAAGCTCTGTGGAGTGTCTATTATTCGAAGGTAAATTCTAGAATAGCTTCTGCTAGAAAGGTGGCACTTAATAGGCAATAATTTTAAATGTTATGTGGTGTCATCATCTCTATTTTTCCACTATTCTATATGTGGTTCAGCACACCCTTTATAAATTGCATTCATGTGTTCTTGTATTTTTGTGTGGACACTTTGAGATTCTGACTTCAAATTTTCTTTGCTTTCTTGCATTCTATGCTCCAACAAAAGTTGATTTTCTAGTCCTGTTTACAAAGCTATAGCTTCGGCCATTTTTACCTAGTACTCCCTCTGTTCCAATTTATTGGTCGTTTTGGCTTTTATAGATACACAACTTTTATCATGTATCTAGACATCGTATATCTAGGTACATAGCAGAAAAGCCAAAACAACCTATAATTTGGGACAGATGGTGGTATGCCTTAACAATTAGATCAACAGATCAATATGTAATTATACTTATGATCATGTTTTCGTCTTCTTTTTGTTTTTATTTTTTCTAGTTGTATATTTGCAATGAAATTGCTTTTGATGTACCTTCTTTCCTTTAATTCTGCACATTAATTGAAATATTTGCAGTGGCGAAAGCATGGAAAATGCACTGCGTGCTTGTTGTAAGGGGATCAAAATAGGCAAAATTCTATTTCATCGCATTGGAGACAATGGACAACAAGTAAGTTTTCGTCGCACTTATTGGTTTCCTTGAAAAGTGATTTTTTTTTTCAGTTTGTGGTGTTGTGAATAAACTGAATTTATTTTCTGTATCCAGCTCATATACCATAAGCTGCCCGTGGATATTGCTGAACGTCATGTTTTGCTTTTGGACCCTGTGCTTGGTACAGGTTAGCATTGCATATTCGTTATTCGAGTTTCTATGTTTAGTTCTTTTTGCAATTATAAAGTGATGTTATTTACCTATCACTGAAGTTTCTTGTCTTGTTTCTCCAGGCAATTCAGCTAATCAAGCCATTGAGCTTCTTATGAGGAAAGGAGTTCCTGAGGAGCGGATCATTTTTCTGACTCTCATCTCGGTAAAATTCCCTTTGCTGAGTCATAGATGGTTACTCCTGCATCTTCCTGTTCCTTTTGGTTAGTTTGTTTATATGTCTCTTTCACGAACAGGCCCCTGAAGGCATCCATTGTGTGTGCAAGCGCTTCCCTAATTTGAAGATTGTAACCTCAGAGATTGATAGCGGATTGAACGATGAATATCGTGTCATCCCAGGACTTGGAGAGTATGGTGATCGATACTTCGGCACAGACTAACCGATGACTGAGGCTGCTGTAGTTAGCAGTGTAAAAAGATACTCAAGTTAGAGCTGACATTACCGTGGCAGAGATATACTGGCGTTTGGTCGGTTATGGTATACTGGAAGCAAACGTGGATAGGTTTCTGGTAGGTGCTGAAACCGTGTGGTCTTGTCCATTATCATATGATTCGGTACACAAACCGTTGTTTCCGTTGGTTGCGAAACAATTGGGTTTTGCATTTTGAGGCCCCTAGCTGAAGGTCCTGCTCCTCGTCACATATACTGTTTATACAGGCCTGTGAAATGTATGACTAAACCCTGTTTCCCGGCATCTAACAGTTGCCGTGCGATCTCAGCTGTGATTGGAATGAAATCCAAAGGTTGTGGCAAGACTTATGTGAGGTTTATGATGCAGAGTTTTGTTGCGTAGGAGTATCTGATGCGTTTTGATGGTATATTAGTTGTCATGGCGTAGTTTACATTTTTCATTTCCCTTGCGTTTGGTCCTTCTGCCCGGGCTCACCCAGCCTTGCCGAGTGAGGTTGTTAGGCCAGTGAATGAGTTCAGTTAACTGGCCCTGGCAATCTTCTCGGGGCTTGTGCTGCTAACTTGCCTGATAACCAAATGTTATTGCACACTGGTGTGGCACTGTGGCTGACCATTGCCGGTCTCAGATGAACACTACCTTACTACTGTATTAACTTGTGTTGTACTGCTATGCACACGAAATGTTTACTTATTACGGGATATTTTTTTACCAAATTCAAATTGGGTTTTAGCCATTAGTAGTGCTGAGAGCTGTTCGTTTTTTTTTTCTAAAAGTATTGCTTAGAGGTTTAGAGCAAGACCTAACCAAAATACCATCTGTTTCAGGACAGGTAGGGACATCTTTTAAGGTTGCAGCGGAATTGTTCCTTTTTGTGAGCTATATATGATCTCTTTCGACTTTCGTGCAACTTCCCAAACAGCACAAATCACAGGCAATCTGATATCTTGTATAAATCTGTGTCATTTGCTTCCGGGACACTGGTCGCAGCTGGCACGGCCGGGCCGGCCAGCAGCAACAACACAGCAATACTAGTGCCCGTTTAATTCAATTTTGAATTATTTTACTCATTTTTTAACGGTAACAAATATAACCATCGTATTAGAGGTGAAGATAAATTTAAAAATTGTCAAGCATACCAAGCAACACTGAAAGGTTCTATTGAAAAGAAATAAAATTAATCACTATCTAGAAAAAATGGGAAGGAATTAGTTATTGATAGATACATCTGCAAAATTGAATGTGGACAAATTGTTCGATAAAGTAGTGTTTGGTATGCTTTAACACTCAATAAATATACTCCTTCCGTCTTAACTCTTAGAATCACCTTCTAAGTCAAACTATTTTGAGTTTGGCCAAATTTTATTGTAAAATATAACAACATTTATGACACCAAATAAGTAGATTATGAAATTATATTTCATGGTGTGTAGTAATTTAGCATCATAAATTTTAGTGTGTGTTTTTTTATAAATTTGGCTAAACTTAGAATAATTTGATTTATGATAACTCTAGAAGTTGATTTATTTTAGGACTGAGGGAATATCTTTAGAATGCGCTTCTTTGATTGACCTCAATGAATTTTAAGCTACTATTGATAAATTAAAATCTGATATGCTCACATGTAACCCTGCTCAAACACTCGGTTTTGAAAAAAAAAATGATGTTTTTCTTTGTCCTGGTCTTCACTTAAACCCGATATCAGGCCCAAAGTTTAGGCATGGACCTGGTGGATGTATTAGGGTTTTTTTTGGTTTATTAGTTCAGGTTTCATGTGAAGTATTTGAGCTCAAGCCTGACCCAGTGGTTGAAGTGAGTTTAAAACCATGGCCCAAGTGTGATGAATAAACTAGTTGGGTCAAAAAAAATCATACGTGTCAGGTCAGGTCTACTCACATGCTAGAGTTTCATTTTTCGAAAGTCCGTTCCAAATTATATGACATTTTGATTTTCTTAGGTACATGTCTTTGCTATATATCTAGACATAATGTATATCTAAGTGCATAACAAAATTCACGTAGGGGAATACCTATTTATCTATCGACAAATTTTGAAGGATAAAGTCTGTCAAATTTTATGATGTTGCACATGTCATTCTCCGATGTTGCACGTGTTATCCTCCTATGTTGCATATGACTGAAATAATGAAGTACTATGCAATATGTATGAACAATACTTGAAACGTGATAAAATATCATCTGCAACATCTTATACAACTTGCCATACTTCCTCCTCTGACTTTGAACACAATGAGAGCCAGGACAGCAGGACATCGAAGAACAACATTCGCAACATCAAAAAAATTGACAAATTTTTTTCTCTAAAAAACCTGTCGGCGGATAAATAGCTAATCTGTTTAGAAAAAACAAAACATACTATAATTTAGAATGGAGGGAGCAGGGAGTAATGAGCAAGTGAGCGCCTTAACTCACATAGGAAGTACGCCGCCAAAGTTAAACAAAACTAGGCGCTATACATACTTCAAGACTTCAAGTCGCCAAACGGCCAAAGGACATGTCAGGGGTGGCAAAGAAGGAATTTGATTGTGTAAACTATGAATTGAGACATACTCCTACATACTCAAGAGGTGTTTCGATCCAGACAATTAATATTACTAGCTCAACTTATACCTCAAAATTGATTCTAGTAGATCTAAAACACCCTAATTAATACTAGCTCAGCTAATACCTCAAAATGACCTACCTAGCTAAACAGTTATGAGCTGGCTTCCTCGGACATAATATAGCCAACTTTTAGCTGGAGGATTTACATGTGACCAAGCTAACAGCTAATAAAATGTCGGTTTCACCGTATTAGTTTTCCCCAGCTAACAGCTATTGGAAGGCAGCTACGATGGTTCTTGTCACCTGCAAGATCTTCTGCTTGTCTCGTCACTGCAGAACACAAGCAATGAACACACACACACACACCTGGCTAGTGAGCATGTCTGTTTCAAGAGGGAGGGACAAGAAACGATGAAGCTAAGGAAGGCGATGAGAAAAGTAAAAAAACGGAAGGACTAGCACAGTAGTTTCCTGAATTCCGGTTATCTCCTGGTGGTTCACTTGATAGAAAATAAATGATTCAGAGTGGCCTCTGCGTCTTGTTATACACGGTAGAGAGTTGATTGATCCATGGGCATTGCACAGATTCTATTGCTTGGATGTTAGGACAGCATATTCTTCCCCGTTCCATCACTCATGCTTTCCCCATTCCTTTCTAGTAGATCACAAGTTCTCGAGCCCACATTTTGATTTGGGAGGCCTCAGAACAAATCTTCACAGTACTTATTAGCTCCAACTCTTTTTTTTTTCCCCGCGAACATGTCTGAACACGTGTTTTATTCAGAGGAAGAGATTAGGCCAGATAAACGATAAAGAAAATTAAGAGGCAGATAGTTAAAGCTCAAGATTATGATGCCACCAAGATTATTAATTGCCTGCTTAGCTTTGCCAGCACATTACTAGATAGTAGATACTGCCCACCTCATTTTACAGCACAGTTGTGCAGTGTACGGCGGTATAAGAAGGAATCCCAACACGGCAGCTGCCTTGTCGCCATATAAACACACCACCATGCCGTTCTTCTCTGGCGACCCGTCGTCCTGCATTTGTCCTCCCTCTCCTCCTTCAAAGTCGTCCAAGAGCATGGCGGCCTGGAAGGTGAGAGGCGACGCCGGCAGGCTCCTCCCGGTCATCACCTTCTTCTTCGGCGCGGCGATTACGGGGGCGTTCGTCTTCCTCGGCGCAACTATGGACATGAGCTGGCGCTTCGCCGCGTGGGGCAATGGCGCACGAGCAGTGGCCGGAGACGAGGTTAGCTATGATCTGATCACTGCTGCTGCTTCTGATGCATGATTTTCCCCTTTGTTCATATGCTTGTAGTAGTAGGCAGCATAGGGCACGCATATACAGGACTGCTCCCCTCTCACTTGATTTTCGGAGTGTAGGATAGCATATAGCAAGCAGCATGGTTGTAGTTTCGATTTTCAGTTTCTGGTGAACAGATTTCCTTTTTAACAAACAGATTTGATTTTTTTTGAAAGGAGCGCTTGATTTATGGACCTCTGATGCATTATAGTGAATAAGCGGAACTTGACTGCTAATTTTTACTGCATTTTGTGTGAGCTGAATCTGCAGTATGGTGCCTACGTGATCGAAAGTTCTGAACATTAATTTACAGTGTTTCTGGCTAGCTGAACTTGCCACTGGAAATGCAGTTTTTTCCACCAATCTTTCTTTTACATCTTTACTCGATACTATGCTGTAATATACCAGTTAGTAGAAAGAGGTCATGCAATTTGGTTATTTACCTTTCTCTAGACTAGAAGTACTGAAGATTTTGATTAGAAACTGTAGTACAGATATGTTTTATGGCCACTAAACAGTGAGGTCCTGGAGCGTTGTCATAGAAATCCTAACTAAAAGCCTCGATCATGGGGACTTGTCATATATATTCATGAAAAGCCTTAAAGCTGAAGCTTGCTTCTCAACAGGCAAAGAATACGAATATTAGCAGCTAACCTGGAGTCCACGCAGCAAGCTTATCCGAGTGAGACGAGTCATGCATGCTGCGCATATTCTCTAGCTCCAGCGTCACTCAAAATCAAGATTTCTGTATTTGAAAATCTGGGTTCAAATTCATGAGCTGATTTGTGGCATGGCATTATTAGCATCTACTAATAGCAAAATGGATGGACAAAATGGGCAGGTGAAACCGTATGCTGAGCTGGCTGAGCTGCTGAAGAACGCATCCATGGAGGACAACACGGTGATCGTGACGTCCATCAACAAGGCGTACGCGGCGCCGGGCTCCCTCCTGGACCTCTTCCTCGAGAGCTTCCGGGCCGGCAAGGGCACGGCGGGGCTGCTGGACCACCTCCTCATCGTGTCCGTCGACCCCGGCGCGCTCGAGACGTGCCGATCGGTACACCGCCACTGCTACCTCCTCCGGCCGGACAACGAAGACGGCGCCGCGCCGGCGGTCGACCTCAGCGCCGCGAAGTACTTCATGACCAAGGACTACCTGGACATGATGTGGGCCAGGAACCGGTTCCAGCAGACCATCCTGGAGCTCGGCTTCAACTTCCTCTTCACGGACGTGGACATCCTGTGGTTCCGGAACCCGATGCGGCACATCGCCGTCACGTCGGACGTCGCCATCGCCAGCGACTACTTCAACGGCGACCCGGACAGCCTGCACAACCAGCCCAACGGCGGCTTCCTGTACGTCAGGTCCATGAACCGGACGGTGGAGTTCTACCGGCGGTGGCGGGAGGCGCGCGCCGAATTCCCGCCGGGGACCAACGAGCAGCACGTCCTGGCGCGGGTGCAGCTCCCGCTCACACGCCGCCTCGGCGTGCGGATGCAGTTCCTCGACACGGCGCACTGCGGCGGCTTCTGCCAGCTCAGCGACGACCTGCGCAGGGTGTCCACCATGCACGCCAACTGTTGCACCGGCCTCGACAACAAGGTGCACGACCTCAGGAACGTGCTCCAGGACTGGCGGAACTACACGGCGGCGCCAAGGGAGGTCCGCCGCCGGGGAGGCTTCGGCTGGACCAAGCCTGGCAGGTGCATCCGCTGACTGACAAGTGAATGTGAACCTACCAGCAGCTCTAGTTCTTTTCTTTGTAGTAGTCAGCGTCTGCCTATGTTTGCTGTGATAAACTGATAACGCTACGTACATTAATCATTTATGCCATCTATAGGTACAAATTCCACCTGGCTCAACCAATTTTATTTTGTTCTATTTTACTTTTTTTTGGGTAATGGAGACTACCTCAAGTTGTACTGTAACTTTTGTTCTCAACTTCCGCTGTCAAAATAAACTCAATAACCACATTTTACTCGCTGAGAACCCCCCAGCAGGCAGCAACAGCTCTGACCCTGACGAGTATTAGATAACGTTAACCTAGATATGCCAATCTTATTTTTTTATTATGATGATAAAGAAAGACTACCGCAAATTGTACAACAGCTCTGACCCTGACGAGGCTTGACTGGTACCGAAGCCAAAGGAGCCACACGAACCCAACAAAGACACTGTGACCCCGAATGAGGCCTATTTGACTGGCACCGAAGCCAAAGGAGCCACACCAACCGAACAAAGACAAAGACACTAGCATTGGAGACACCAAACTACACTAGCAGTGGAGTAGCCGCACCAAACAACACTGAGACTGAGGGAGTAGCTTAGCCGACGGCTCTAGCACCGGAGCCAAGTCGAAGAAACCACACCAAACGATCACTCCAGAAGTCCAAGAAACCACACCAAACGACCACGCAAGAAGTGTTTGAGGAGCCAGAACCTTTACATGTGGAGCCATGATTTACAGCAGCTCTGGCAGAGCAGAGCGGTCACGCAGCCGCGCCTGTTTGTACTCATGTAAATCAAATTAGTCCACGAAGATTGAGTGCCCAGATATCTTAGAGCTATTGTATTACGAACTGACCTTACACTCAAGCACAGTACAAAACATAGAAAATCAAGATTCAAAATATGGGTACCGGAAACATCTTAAGAAGCAAGGCTGCCTGAAAAGGTACATAAAAGAGCTACGGCTATAATACTTCGACAAAATGCCCTCGATCAGCAGGCTAATATACTTCACTGCTTCCTTGCTGCGACAATGTTGTCGGCCTACAAAATAAAGATAACATTTATTGGGGGGAGATCGTATTCAAATGGTATGAACACATGAGTTACTCCTATGTCCTGTCCTATCAAATTATCTTCCTCGTATCATGACAATTTTTTATTGTACGATGAATTAACAGTGTGATAAGTCATGCAATAAAGATAATTCTTCCTGTTCAGTAGTTTTACTTAACTAAAATGGAAAGATGCTACAGAGCATGTATCATAAGAACCGAAGTCAAAACAGCTCTGAGAATTAGACCAATGCTCTCCTCAGAAAATATCTAGATGGCATTTGATGAACATGTGAAATACCTCTTTCTTCACAGGCTCTTCCTTCTCTGACAGGATCAGCTCAATGTGGCAAGGTGAGGACATATAAGCTGCAGAATAGCAAAGTTAAATATACTATTCAACAGTGCTACAAGAATGAAAGGCCATCCTTCAATACTTACGATTGATGCGTCCATGAGCACGGTAGGTGCGGCGCCTCTGCTTCTGGGCTTGGTTCACCTGGATGTGTGAAACATAGAGGTTGTCCACATCCAAGCCTTTCACCTGGAAATATCAGAAAAGTTAAGCCAAACAGTAGGAAATGTCATGCACATTTAGAAAGCAAAGAAAACGAGGGCATACATCAGCGTTACTCTCAGCATTCTTCAGCAAATCCAATATGAACCTGGCTGATTTAACAGGCCAGCGACCCTGCCCATTGGAGTGGCGAGACTTTGCTTGCGCGGTGCGACCAACACCCCCACAGTATCTCCGGAAGGGAATTGCCTGCTTGTGAGCAATAACATCCTCAAGGTATCGCTTAGCCTTGGTCAAAGGCAGCTTGCGAAGCGCAAAGGCTGTCTCCCTTGAGTTCTGCAGTGATTATACCAGTTTAGTAACAGATAATGGAAATATTTCACAGACGCCATCTGGTATCAACTAACACTGAACTCAGTATCCGCCTATGCTGAATGTGGGATAGCCCAAAAAAGGATTTCAAGCTTACAGAATGCAAAAACTTTTAATTGCCAGGTTCATAGGATATACCTATGTGCCTAAGCTTCTAACTTAATTACAGAAGATTCACCTAGAATATTATGCAAACTATATTTTCTAATGACCACTGCATGGTATACCTGTGTGACTTGTGTGACTAACAAAGTGGCAAGATCAAATACAGGACACTGCCACTTTTTTCCGGCAAGTGAACTATATGTTTCTTCAAATATAAGCCAGGAAGATAGAGAACAGCAAGACTGGAAGAAAACACGTCAGGATTCAGGAAAATGCTTTAAAATCGACTTAAAAAAAACTGCCAGTTTGCCAGTACCCATGAATCAAGGAGTTTGTTTGAAGAGTAAGTGTAACTAGCATGTCAACGCAATATTTGAAGTAATCATACAAAAAACTATTTGAAGGCGTTGTATGGAGAATGGGACGTGCAGTGGATGTTGAATGAAACAAAGACACCATTTAGACACATCTCCAGAAACAAAAATGAACGAGTTTAAAGATGTCACATTGTCTACAAACCATCTGTCATGGAAAACAACACAATGGTTCATCAAATAATAATAAACAATGTGTTGATGTCCCTAAAGTAACGTGGGAACTACTCATACGAATAACATTGTAGAACCTTTACTCTTTATAGGTACAACAATCCAATTCACTGGTGCATGACACCGCAGTTGTGTTCATACGCTTCTTTGCACGGCCACACGCCAACTTAATTGATCATCAATCGATCAAATGCACAGAGTAACAAATAGGAACCTATCAACCCTCACAGAAACAAAGGATCAAGCCCATCATGTTGAAGAAACGCAACGCACCTTGAAGTGGACCCTCAGATCCCTGCCCATGGCCTTGGCCGCTGCACAGACAACGCCAAACAACCCACCATTAGCACCACAGGAAGATGGAAGGGCCTCAAACGCAAGACCAACGCACTGCAGGAATAAATAGAGGCGAGATCTTACACTTGGTAGGGTTGCCCGGCTCCTGCGAGTACTTCACCTGCGACGCAACAGCGAGATGTCAGTCAGAAAAACGAAGCGAAGCATGGCAGCATGGTGGCGGAAGATGGAGTGGGCTGACCATGGCGGCCGCGCTCGGGATGCGCGCGGGGAAGGAGCGGAGGGAGGGTCGCCTTCGCACGGACACTCCGCAGCGAGGAAGCACCGAGGCGGCGGCGGTGGCGGCGGCGGCCTAAGAGATGGGGAAACCCTAGTGATAAGGCGCTCTAGAGGGGCCGATGGGCTAGCTGATGTAGTGGGCTGAAGTGTGGATGCCCCAAGTGGCTCATCAGCCCATGTATGATCCGGGGTCCAGTGCCCACAAAACAGCAATTTTCCTCTTTCTTGCATTTAAAAAAATAAAGTGATGTTTGTTGAAATTTTTGTATGGTTTATATAAAACCCCTACATTCCAAAAGAGCTCTTAGAAGTTAGAATAGAATTACTATGTACATATCACATTCTTTATGATATATAACGATCTTCTGGTGGATACAGCATATTAAGTTTTGTTCTACTCCCTCCGACCCTAAATATTTGTTGTTTTCGTTTCCCGAGAAATAATTTGACTAAATATATAAAAAATATTAATATTTATGGTACATAATTAATATCATCAGAAAGATATTTGAATATAGTTTTTTAATAAATTTATTTAGAGATACAAATGTTAAACGTATTTTCTACAAATCAAGTCAAACTTTCGGTATGAAAACCAACAACGACAGTTAATTGAGGACAAAGGGAGTATATATCAAGTTTAATGGTCCAGTTTTAGTATACCCTCTACTTCTACAATTCTTATTATCATTTTGTACAACAATATGGCTTTCAAAACATAGCTTTGAAAATTATGTATAATACTTTCTCCTTATCAAATTGGAAAAAGTCTAGATCACCCCCAACTATGGGGTGGTCTACTTAACCCCCAAACTATAAAACGGTCTAATTTACCCCCCCTGAACTTTCCAAAACTGTCTATTTTACCCCCTGGGGCAGTTTTAGACGGCGGTTTGCTACATTAACCATGGTTTTGCTACAGTACTGAATCTTTAAAAAATGTAGTAAATCACAGAAAAATCGTAAAATGGAAAATCTAATTTTGTTGGACTCCACGTGAGTAGATCTACACAATGAACATAAAATATGGTGTGCTTTAGTACAAAGTTTTTGCTGTAACTTTAAATTTATTAGGATTTTCCAATAAATTTAAAGCTATAGCAAAAATTTTGTACTAAAACATACCATATTATATGTTCATTGTGTAGATCTACTCATGTGGAGTTCAACAAAATTAGATTTTTCATTTTATGATTTTTCTGTGATTTACTATCATTTTTAAAGACCAGGTACTGTAGCAAAACCATGGTTACTGTAGCAAACCACCATCCAAAACTGTCCCAGGGGTAAAGTAGACGGTTTTGGAAAGTTTAGAGGGTAAAATAGACCGTTTCATAGTTTGGGGTTAAGTAGATCACCCCCATAGTTGGGGGGTGATCTAGACTTTTTTCCTTTTCAAATTATAAGACGTTTTGATTTTTTAAGATAAATTGTCTTTATTGTATATCTAGACATTATATATATCTAAGTGTATAGTAAAAACTACGTATCTAGAAAAGACAAAACATCTTATATCTTATAATTTTAAATATAGAGAGTGTAATATATAATAAAAAATAATATATGATTTTGAAGCACTTTTAAAGACTAATTCTATACGAGTGGTCTTGGTGTTCTCAGAATAAATATTCTAAAAGTTATTAATGGTCAAAGTTTTAAAAGTTTTAAGCTAATCTTGTCCGAAACTACAAGGATTATGGAACCGGAATGAGTACGTAGGAAGGTGGGGGAAATCCTCGTGCTCAGTTTTGATTAGCTGATTTATTTTCGCAGGGAATGTCATGTCGACCTTCCGACTTTAAAGATTTGGTATGTTTCTCTCGTGCGTGCCACCATTTGAGGCAGAGAAATATTATATTTACTTAGTTTTTTGAGATTATAGTTTATTTTAGTTTTATTCCAACTATCTTTTCCCAGCTTTTATCAATTTTATGAATAATATATTAACAAGTGCATGTTTAACTCAGTACACACTACCAAGATATATATTATTATGGAAAGTTTAATAGGACGTTGATATTGTAGAAATAGAAGCATGTTCAACGTTAAAAGTTTATAGCTTATAAAAAAGCTAAAATGAACTACAATTTGGACCGAAGGAAAGTAAGCTAAAATGAAAGGAAGTATTATCATATAGACTACTGGGTTTTAGCTTCTTCCTTTTCAGCTTAGTCATATAGTAACGATCTAACAGGAGTAACCAATTGGTGGAAAATAGGCGCATTATTAATCAAAAAACACAACTATACCAAACTATGATAGGCATGAGACATGTCTAATCTCTTCTCAACACCCTAGCCGAATCAAAAGCTCTTGTACAAATCCGGGCTTGGTGGTTATGACATAGATTATAATGAAAAGGACAGCGACCCCGTTGCATTTTGGTCATTGAACAGGAATAAGGAGTCATAAAAAAATCTTAGATGATGTCAACAAAGAATGGAAATGCTCAAGTTTTCCATTCTTGTGACATTAACGTCACAAACATCTGGCCCAATTTGCCCTCGAGACAATGTCAGTGAAGCACAGCTCTACAAAACGGGCCTGGACTGGCTCCGCCTGCAGCTCAGAGCTCACACCAAAACCGTCAGAGAAGCCACACCAAACTAATCGGCCATAGAACAGTGTTTTTCTCTGACAAATCAGCTTCAGCCGGTTTATCAGCCGCAGAAACCATCAGCCGAACAGCTTGAATAATCTCACAATCAAATTAGTCCACGCAGACGGAGTGTCCAAATCCAGATTCAAAATATCGGTACTGGAAAAATCTTGAAGAGGCAAGGCTGCCGGAAAAGGTACAAAAAAAAAAGAGCTACAGCTATAATTCTTCGACAAAATACCCTCGATCAGCAGGCTAAAATGCTTCACTGCTTCCTTGCTGCGACAATGTTGTCAGCCTACAAAATAAAGATAACATGTATTACCGAGAAAGAGTATTCAAATGGAAATAGTAAGTCATTAGTTACTTCTATCAAATTAGCTTCCTTGAAGAAAAAGGGAGACCACAGAGCAAAAGGCTGAATGGAATTTCTATGTATCATGACAATTTTTTTATTGTAATATGAATGAACAGTGTCAGTGTGATAAGTCATGACATAAAGATCATTCTTCCTGTTCAGTAGTTTTACTTAACTAAAATGGAAAGATACTGAGCATGTATCATAAGAACCGAAGTCAAAACAGCTCTGAAAATTAGACCAATGCAAGATCCTCAGAAAATATCTAGATGGCATTTGATGAACATGTGAAATACCTCTTTCTTCACAGGCTCTTCCTTCTCTGACAGGATCAGCTCAATGTGGCAAGGTGAGGACATGTAAGCTGCAGAATAGGAAAAATAAATATACTATTCAACAGTGCTACAAGGATGAAAGGCCATCCTTCAATACTTACGATTGATGCGTCCATGAGCACGGTACGTGCGGCGCCTCTGCTTTTGGGCTTGGTTCACCTGGATGTGTGAAACATAGAGGTTGTCCACATCCAAGCCTTTCACCTGGAAATATCAGAAACTTTTTAAGTCAAACCAAACAGTAGGAAATGCAGTGCACATTTAAAGATAAAATGAAAAAAAAGAGGGCATACATCAGCATTACTCTCAGCATTCTTCAGCAAATCCAATATGAACCTGGCTGATTTAACAGGCCAGCGACCCTGCCCATTGGAGTGGCGAGATTTTGCTTGCGCGGTGCGACCAACACCCCCACAGTATCTCCGGAAGGGAATTGCCTGCTTGTGAGCAATAACATCCTCAAGGTATCGCTTAGCCTTGGTCAAAGGCAGCTTGCGAAGTGCAAAAGCTGTCTCCCTTGTGTTCTGCAGCGATTATACCAGTTTACTGAGAGATAATGGAAAGATAGCCATCTTATATATCAACTAATCACTGAACTCAGTATCACAATATGCCTATGCTGAATGTGGGATAGATAGCCCAAAATAGGATTTCAAGCTTACAGAATGCAAAATCTTTTAATTGCAGGTTCATAGGATAGCCCTCCGTACCTAACCTTCTAACTACAATTACAGAACGTTCACCTAGAATATTATGCAAAGTATATTTTCTAATGACCACTGCACGGTATACCTGTGTGACTTGTGACTAACAAAGTGACAAGATCAAATAGAGAACACTAACACTTGTTTCTGAGAGGCAGCTATATGTTGCTTCAAATATAAGCCAGGAAGGCAGAGAACAGCAAGACTGGAAGAGCACATCAGGACAGTGCTTTAAAATTGACTTAGAAAAGGGACACAGGGCAATGCTTTAGAAGAACTTGAAGAAGAAAAAATAAAACTGCCAGTTTGTCGGTCCCCATGGTCATATGATCGACTTGTGATGCCTCATGATATAGCTCACAATAAAATCAGTAATCATAGGTTCCCCAAAACTTCATATAGGAATCAAAATTTCCTATGAATAAAGGAGTGTGATTGAGGTGTAACTAGCATGTTAGTGCAATATTTAAAGTATAATCATACAAAATACTATTTGAAAGCATTGTATGGACAATGGGACATTCGGTGGATGTTGAATGAAACACGGACATCATTTAGGCACAGCTCCAGAAACAAAAAAAAAATGTGTTTAAAGATGTCACATTGCCTACAAACCATTTGTCATGGAAAACAACACAATGGTTCATCAAATAATAATCAACAATGTGTTGATGTCCCTAAAGTAACGTGGGAACTGCTCATATGAATAACATAGCAGAACCTTTACTCTTTAGGTTTCGATACCAATTCATGCATGACACCACAATTGTGTTGATACACTGATTTGCACGGCCACACGCCAACTTAATTCGCAGAGTAACAAATGAGAAACTAACAACCCTCACGGAAACAAAGATTGAAGAAACGCAACACACCTTGAAGTGGACCCTCAGATCCCTGCCCATGGCCTTGGCCGCTGCACAGACAACGACAAACAACACACCATTAACACCACAGAAGAAACGCCTCAAACGCAAGACCAACGGACTAGAGGAACAAAGAGGGGCGAGATCTTACACTTGGTAGGGTTGCCCGGCTCCTGCGAGTACTTCACCTGCGACACAACAGCGAGATGTCAGTCAGAAAAACGAAGCGAAGCATGGTAGTATGGTGGCGGTCTGGCGGAGGAGGTGGTGGAGAGAGGTGGGACGGACCATGGCGGCGGCGGTCGGGATGCGACCGGGAAGGAGCGAAGAAGGGGAGGGTTGCCTTCGCACGAACGCTCCGTAGTAAGGAAGCACCGAGACGGCGGTGGCGGCGGCGGCGGCGGCCTTAAGGGATGGGAAACCCTAGTGCTAAGGTGCTCTAGAGGGACACCGGTGGGCTCGCTGATTTAATGGGCTGAAGAGTGAACGGCCCAAGTGGCTCAGAAGCCCATGTATGATCCGGCACAAAAGGAAAAAGTCTACTTTTCCTCCTCCAACTTTTACAATAGTCCGATTTTCCTCTCTGAACTCTAAAACTGGGCAAACCACCTCCCTCAACTTTTCAAACCGTGCGTTTTACCTCCCTGGAGCGGTTTTGAAGGCGATTTTGTCTTTTTCTTTTTTATTTATTTTGGCTAAATCTTTGAAAAATCATAGTAAATCATAAAATAGAAAATCCAATTTTGTTAGACTCTACGTGAGTAGATCTATATAGTGAATATATAATATAGTATGCTTTAGTATAAAGTTTTTGTTGTAGATTTAGATCTATGCTTTTCTGTAATTAATTAGAATAATTCATAACTGCAGTTTCTATGGTCCAATTGTGGTACATGATCCAATGAGTATAAAATTTTTTACTATAGTTCAAGCATACAATAATTAGGCCACCATAAAAATTTCACCATAATTGAACCATAGAAACTACAGTTATGAATTATTTTAATTAATTATAGAAAAACATAGATCTAAATCTACAGCAAAAACTTTGTACTAAACTATACCATATTATATATTCACCGTGTAGATCTACTCACGTGGAGTCCAACAAAATTGGATTTTCTATTTTTATGATTTTTCTGTGATTTACTATGATTTTTTAAAGATTCAGCCAAAATAAATAAAAAAGAAAAAGACAAAACTGCCTTCAAAACCGCTCTAGGGAGGTAAAACGCACGGTTTGAAAAGTTGAGGGATGTGGTTTGCTCAGTTTTGGAGTTCAGGGAGAAAAAGTGGACTTTCGCAAAAGTTAGGAGAGGAAAAGTGGACTTTTCCGGCACAAAACAACCTGTCGAGTGTGGAGGGTCCACGACAACTCAAGGCTCTTTGCAGCCCATCAATTTTTCCTGTTTCTTGTATTTTTTAAAGGAATAAGTGTACGTAACCCCCTCACCTGCTGCATCTCAACTACTTTACCCTAACCTTTAATACTAGGTATTTAACCTTCTCACTTTTACGAAACCGTTCAAATAACCCTGTGGTAGTTTTTCGTAGTGGTTTTGCCATGTTGACGCGCCAAGGTGGACTTTGATGTTGACATGGACAATTGACAAGTGGGCCTGCTTGTAAGTAGGTAGCAAGCCAGCCCATGACGAGTGTGACCACCCTAGGTGTCGCCGCCGCGGGCATGGACTTCGAGAACATGGGCAGCGAGATGCTATTGTCCAACATGAACATCTATAGTCGGGTGTCGCCCAGCAGCACCATCTCCGAGTATACGGGCGGCGCGCGGTGCCGGAGCTACTGGTGGTGATCTACAAGCGCGTCATCGTACAGGGCTTCTTCGCCTAGGACTTCCTGCCTAGGTTCGCCGAGTTCAATGCCGTCATCGGGCCGGCCCAGTTCGTGGGCCGCGCTGTGTTATCGGGCTGACCCAGTAGCGGGGTTTAGTTTCCATTTTTGTTTTTCTTTTCCTTTATTTATAGATTTGTTTACAAACTTGTAAAATGTATATCTCGAGTTCTAGGGATCCAAATGAGTTGGTTCAAATTTTATGATACTCCTTGTGCAGTCTAGTTCTTATTAAAAATATAAAATATGCCATGTTCTGTTATGAAAATAGAAGCTATAAATTATCTCTTTTATTCATTAGGAAATAGGAGGAAATTGTATTTACTATTGTATAGCTCCAAATGATTTAAAAATTTTATGAGATGTTGTTTATGCCTTGTGTAGCCTGCAGTTTAAATTTCACTAATTTTGGATACCGTATGGTGGAGTTATATAATTATCGTGTTTGCTTGGGTGGAGCTTGTGTGAATTTTTATGAATTATCTGTAGATCTAATAAAGGTAAAATTTGGAGAGTGTTATTCTTATGTTAGGAAGAACCCAAGAAAAATAGGAAATCTATTGTTTGGTACTTTTTAATAGGGTTTCTTAATTATGCCAAAATTAGTCTTTCTGTCTGTTATTTTTTGTATAGGAAAATATACTTACTCAAATGCTCTAAAAATTTTATGTTAGCCTCCTGGATGTATATGGTAGCCACTGTAATTTTTATGAAATTAAATGTTGAAGGGTCGAGATGGCGAACTAGAAGGGAGGTGAATATGCTGTTCTAAAATTAATCGTGTCGGCTAACTGAAACAAATGCGAAATTAAAACTATCGGTCTAGCCAAGACTACACCCCCTCAATCTAAGGTCACAAGCACCTATCAAAGATTCTAAAAAGCAACTAAGGTGCTTTCCTTAGCAAGAGTTCTCCTAATTAATTCTAGAGCAAGGTCACATAAATCTCTGCACTAGTACTTTAGCGAGCACGGGAGAGCTCCTACACAATTCTAGTAAGTAAAAGCACAAAGCTAACTAAGCTCACTAGCAAAGCTCAAGGTTAACGTTACACAAGCTAAACCAAGAACTTAACTTACTTAGCTACACAAACTAAGCAAGACAAGAAAACAACTTCTAGCTACACAAGTAAGAAGGTAACTAGCAAACTACACGAGCCAACTAGTTACAAGAGCAACTACACAAGCACAAGTATATGAATGTAAATATAAGCTTATGAATCGAAAGCAAACCACCGAGAAGATGTACACAAGGTTGACACGACGGTTTTTCACCGAGATTCACTTGGTTGCCACCAACGCACTAGAATCGCTCTCACTCGATCCGATGAACACTATCAAGCTTGAGTGAGTTAGAGGGCTTCCAAGCACTACCATATAAGCCACCAAGACCAAAGTGTGCTCATCTAACAGCCATGGCCGACCACAACTTCTATTTATAGCCCCACAACCAAATATAGTCGTTATGCCATCACTGGGCATTTTTCGGGGGTGACAGACGCGTCTGTCGCCAACCTGACAGACGCTACAGGCGCGTCTGTCACACCACCGCGTGCCACATGTCTCGCTCAACCGAAAAGCCAACGGTCGAATTCTTTAGCATCAGACGCGTCCGACGCTTCGCGGGCGCGCGTCTGTTGCACCAACAGACGCGGTGAAGAACGCTCCGCGCCACGCTCCAACGCGACAGACGTGTCTGCCGGTCGATCAACAGACGCGGCGCAGCGTCTAATGCTCGCACGCTCGCCAGGTCACCGAACACTGAGAGACAGATGCACACATCCGATGCTTCATCCAACTCAGGACAGCGCCGCGTTGCTAGGGTTAGGTGATAGACACCCTGGCCAGCGTCTATCGCCGCCAAGACCCGCGTCCATCGCCTGTTTCTCAGCGAGAAACACTCCCACGACTTTGCCACTTCTTCCGACCTTTGGCGCAATAGAAAATAAGCGTTTCATCTCCTCGAAAACGCCTGAATTCTGCCTCGCAAGCTCGGCGGGAGGGAGAGAGGACCCCAAACCGCTCTCTACCCCTCAAACTTCATCGCCTTCGTAAATGTGCCAACACCAATAAGTGATCACCACCTTGTGCACATGTGTTAGCATTTTCACAATCATTTTATCTGAGGAGTTAGGCACTCAACTTACCTCGCCACTCGATCCTAACATGTATACAAAGTTAGATCGCTCAAGTGACACTAGATGACCGATATGCAAACAAGTTTGCCCCTCTTGATAGTATGACCATCTATCCTAAACCCAGTCATCAACTTCTCTACATATCTATGACTGGTGAAATAGAAATGCCCTAGATTATACCTTTGCCTTGCGCATTCCACTCCATCTTCTCCGACGTTGATGCAACACATGCACCAACCATGTCACAAATGATATGATCCACTTCATATCATCATGTGACCTTGGTCCATCGATCTTGACCTCACTTGTTCTTCACCGTTGCGTCTGTCCATCAGCGTCAAGTCTTGCTCAAGCTTCACCATCTCACGGTCCATCGCTCCAAAGCCTCCGACTTGCCCTTCACACTTGCAATCGGTCTGTCGATCCAAGCCTCATCTTGATCTTCGCCACCTTAGCCACATGAGTCTATGTCATGTCTCATATGCAATGAGCTCCTCGTTGACACCATCACTTGTGGACTAATCTCCTGTGTATCTCACATTAAACACAATTAGTCCACCTAAGGTTGTCACTCAATTACCAAAACCAAACAAGGACCTTTCAATTATGTAGTTTTGATATGGGTTCCTTTATTCACCTAATCATCTAAATAAATTAATAAATGGCATTAAAGAAATAATTTAGATGTTGGCACCACACTTGCTGACATTCTTTTGATATAAGAAATAAGTTGGTAAATTTGGTTTAGCTCAATTGTGCTTTTGTTACATCACCAAATAGTTAATTTAGTGAATTTGCCATTTTTTGATAGATTTAGAGGTATTGCTAATTACTCTATGAAAATGATGTTTTCATGTCTTGGGGTCTATAGCAAAGTTGTTTTGAATGTCATAATCTAGTTGTTATTAAATTTTGGTGGCAATTGGTCATATAGTTTAGTAGTTATAGTTGTTTAAAGTTGGTTCTCAGCTTTAATTGCTCTCTGTTTGCACAGAATAGATTCTGTGTTTGCTTGATTTTGACTTAGCAAACTTTGGAATCATGCTTTGATGTTTATAAATGTTTTGTAGATAATTTCATAAGCTTTCCAGAATATCCTCTTGCAAGTCAATTGGATTTGTAGAACTCCTGTTGTGATTGATATCATGAACTGCTCTTTTGCATATGAAATCTTAACTTTCTGATTAAGTATGCCTTTACTATTCCTAAGCCTATTGGTAATGTTTCTAAGTGTTAGGCTTTTAACTGAAGATGAACATCTTTATCTTAGGTTATGCAAGTTAGGTAAGTTGATCTTGTTCTTTCGAGTTAAGTTAGATACATGTTTTAAAGTGATTTGAATAGAGCTATTCTTACTCGGTAAACGAGTGTCCGGTGACGTTTTGGTTAAGTACTTATTTACTGTTATCCATTCATCATGAGCATCATGTCATTCATTATGCATCCATGATATTTTATCTTGTGCATATGCATGCAATAGATGTTCCGGGGGGAGTCACGCTTATGAAATTCGAGAAGAACCCGGAGGAGCAAACCTCGGAGCAGGAGGTGCAGGCCCCCGAAGAAGCAACAGAAGGAGACATGGTAGATTGTCCGGACCACATGCCTTATAACTTCGTAAAAGACAAGCCCCAGAGCATTATAAGCCTCCTAATTTATGAAATACAATTAAGTATTATGTTATATTTATTGTTACATTAAGTGGTAGGCGTTGGATGAAAACCCTTGTTGCATTGATATCCAATCCCTGTCCAGATATATCGACAGAATCTTATGTAGCTCAGGATCGAGTAGAATGCTTAGCCCTGCTCTAATCGGTAGAAGTCGGGTGATTTTCTGTCACATACGAGCTATAGGGATATACATGTGGCACGGTTGGCTATATTTGCTATTGTGGAAAGGAACCTGGTTTAATTTGAATAAAGACCGGACGGAGGCTTGCCGGTTTGCAGTGACTCCATCTGTGTCGATTAAGGACCAATTCTTGGTCATGTTGAACGCATGCTTAACACTTAGTTGGCCGGTCTGGTGATCGACCATGAAGCCGAGTAGCTCAACTTAGGCTGGGAGTCGATAAGTATAAAGTGTGCCTCCTAGGTGTGAGTCTAAGGGCACGTGAGTTAAAAGTCCTGAATGTCCTAGCAGAAGGGTAATCCCTGAGAGTGCTAGCGCTGATCGAACCCGTGAAATTGGTTCCTGAGTTGTTGAAAGGATCAAGATGCCCAAGAGGGGGGGGGGGGGTGAATTGGGCTTTTCTAAAAATTAATTGCAAGAATTAAATCCTACAAGCCAAACTTCACCCCTAGTGCCTACTTGTGTTCCTTGTGTTTCTACCGATAAAAGTTAAGCACCCTAAGTTCCAATCCTAGACTAGCAAGGCAATTCTAGGAAAGTAATCAAGCAATGAAAGTAATGCAAGAAAGTAAATGCTTGAAAGTAAGGGATAGGAACACGGTGATGTTTTGCCGAGGTATCGAAGAGTCGTCACTCCCCACTAGTCCTCGTTGGAGCACCCGCGCAAGGGTGTAGCTCCCCCTTGATCCGCGCAAGGATCAAGTGCTCTCTATGGGTTGATTCTTCGACACTCCGTCATGGCGAATCACCCAAAGCCACTCATAACTTGAGTTGGGTCACCCACAATCTCGTCGGATGATCACCGAACTCCCAATCACCACCAAACCGTCTAGGTGATGGCGATCACCAAGAGTAACAAGCTAGAACTCTCACTTGACCACAATAAGTCTAATGAGAAGATGGATGCACACTTGCTAGACTCTTGTCACTAGAGAGGATTCTCAAACTTTGATTCACAAATCTCAATCCTCACTATGGCTCTTGCACTCCCTTGCACTTCAAAGATGTTTCTCAGCTAAACAAATGAGCAAGAGAGCTCTAAAAAGGTGGAGGGGTTGTATTTATAGACCCCTCAGACAAATCCAACCGTTACCTTTCGAAACAGCCAGACGCGCACTGACCGGACGCGCCTGTCGATATGACCGGACGCGTCGATCAGTTGTAACGGTCGAAAACATAAACCTATACTGAGAGACCGGACGCGCTGGTCTGAGATGACCGGACGCGCCGGTCTGAGATGACCGGACGCGCCGATCAGGGATGATCGGACGCGTTCGATCATGCAAGAGCTCTCTGGAAATATGACCTGACGCAACACCGCGTCTGATCATAGGTGACCGGATACGTCAGGTCACCACGGGACCTTACTGGAACAAGACCGAACGCACGACCGCGTCCGTTCAAAGGTGACCGGACGCATCAGGTCTCCGCTGGACCTTACTGGAACATGACCGGACGCACCGGTCTTTTTCACAGTCGCGTTCGATCTTTGCTGTTTACCCTCTAGAACATGTGTCAGCCTGACCACCGCGCCCGGTCCTCTCAAGGACCGCGTCCGGTCAGTCAGCCAAAAACACAGTTAAGTCTTTGTACTGACCGGACGTGTCCGGTCATGACCAGAACCGCGTCCGGTCATAGGTAAACGGCTCAAACGTCTTCTAAACGCAATGCAACTTGAACCAAGTTGCTTCTAACTGTACTCTGAGCTTTTCTTGAGCTACCTAGTGCTAAGTTTGACAAGTGTGCACCACACCTAAACATAAGACTCACCTAGGTCAAGCTACTCGCTCATGCCCCTCTTCATAGTACGGTCAAAGGAAGAAACAAAGATCCTAACGACTATTCCAGATGTATCTCAACACCTTGACATCCGGAACTAACCGTCCTTAATCTTATCGTTGATCCTTTGAAAACTGAAACGATTTCCATCAAGGGACATGACTGCCATATTGCTCAAAACAGTTATCATCTCCATGACCTAACTTACTGATGTTTCTGCAAAACACACGTTAGTCATGGTAATTATGTGTTGTCATTAATTGCCGAAACCAACACCGAGGCCTAGATGCTTTCAATCTCCCCCTTTTTGGTGATTGATGACAACACTTAGATTCAGAAGATATGAGTTGAGGTTTTCGATCATGCTTGGTTCACATAAGCATACAGCTGTAAGCACAAGGGGTTAGACAATGCTTATGTGTTCCAAGCCAACTGAGTGTACTTATAAGATAAGACATGAAAGGTTAGTATACATAGAAAATAGCTCATATGAAATCGGAGAAAGGCACGGAAGCACAACCTTATGAGCTATAAACAAACAAGTGACATGATTTAAAGCTGTGATTAGTTAAACCATATAGACTTAAGATATCTCATAAGATCACATGTCACACGAATGCAATTACTGTAAAGTCAACATGATGCATGAGAGTAGCACACAAGAAAAGAACGAAAACCCTCTAACAAAAGCTCCCCCTGAATCTACTCTTTCTCCCCCTTTGGCATCAAACGCCAAAAGCTAATCTACGGATCTAACGGGGGAACAGACGGAGTCGAGTCGGGTGCCGAGGAGCACGGAGTAATCACAAAATGAGAGATGTCTCCCTTGGACTCGAAGCTATCTGGCTGACCCTCTGAAGAAGCACGCGGCTGTGAAGCGGTCTGGGTCTGATCAACAGGAATAAATGCTGCCGAAGTAGCGATAAGTGAAGCAGTCTCTGTGACCTGAGCCTGAAGTGAGCCAAAGGCTGGGGGATCTGTCAAGGCAACGGACGACAGAACAGTCTCTGTAGGGCCTGTCCCTGTCACTAGAAGGAAAACTGCCTCTGAACCTGACAACCCTGAAGAAGTAGCAAATGTGGTGTGTGAGGGTGTCGGCTGACCAGTCAACTCACTATATGTGGCACTCAGATCAATGAACGGTGTGCCGGTCAACATGTGAGGGCGAGGCTGGTCTGAAGGAGTAAACCCCGTCTGAATGGGTGTGTAGCTCGGGGACTGGAATGACTGAGGAACCTGCAGCTGTAGAGATGTGAACTGAAAGCTCGGCTGATCCTGACTTGAAGGTCCACTGAATGGTAAAGCTGAAGTTAGGATAGATGCAGGTGGAGGAGCCCCAACTGTGACAAGGTGACACAGAAGCTCCAAGTACTGCTGCTGGCTGACTGCACTCTAGCGCTGCATCTCATACTGCTGATGCTGCATCTCGACCTGTTGGCGCTGTATCTCAAGCTGCTGTCGTTGGAACTCATCCTGTCGAGCCTGTATCTGTGCAAACGTAGCAGCTGTGTCCTGAGCCTGTCTCTGTAGCTGAAGCTCCTGTCGCTCCTGTGCCTGGGTCAGCCTCTCAAGTATAGCCACCATGGCTAGGTCTGAGCGGAAGGCTAAACCAGAACCACCGGCCTCGTGTCGTGAGGCCGAGGAGACTGATACCTGGGGATGGGCTGATAGTCCTCATCAGTGCTGTCAGAGGCCTCATCCTCAGCTATATCAGCAGGCTGAGCATCTAGATCTTCAAGTTCTGCCTCAGCAAGACCCTGTATGGTTGCATCCTGCTCAGCCGCTGTCTCAGGCACCTCAGGTCTCTCTCTGTCCTGGTGCAGGGGTCTGCTCTCTAGTAACTGAAGCCCACAGCTGACGAATATCATACTCAGGAAAAACAGTAGTGGTTTCAGTTAACTCAGCACTTATTTCTGAAGGCAGCTCAAGTGCAGATCTGATGATGAAACAGATCCAATGAGCATAGGGCAGCTGACGGTGTCCCTTGAAGCCTTCTGCCAGGGTGTCCTCCATCTCACTGACCATAAGATCCCAAATGTCAAAAGGTGTCTGTGAAAGAAGGTGGTGAACAACCCAAAGCTGTATCCTGGTCAGTCCCTCTCTATAACCAAGTATGGGAAGAAGAGTGCGTCTGACAATAGCATCCAAGACTCGGGCAAGTGGTGTCAGACTGACAGGTGTGCGACGAGACCCTTCGCCAAAAGGCTCACGAAAACAGGGTCGGATCAGGTCTGTAGGTGGCACAGAACCGCCATGAGGGCGTCTAGGTGGGGCTGTCTGACCAAAGCAGAGCTGGTGAATCTTCGTGTCTGAAGCTAGGAGTCTGAGAATCTCCCGTACTCTAGAGCTGTACAATCTGCGGTCGCGGCCTCTGAATGCAAAGTGTATGAACTCATGGGCGGGATCAATCCATAATGAAGTATAGAACTCCCTAACCCAAGTGCCGCAGTATGCACCTATCCGTCCAAGAAAGTCTGACAGGCCTGGTAGATAGGACAGGTGCGGACGTAGCTGCTCACCCACTACCTCAATAAGTGACTCAATGCGATAGACCCTTTGTGGTCGAAAAGCAATGCCACTGTCAACAAGAGCTCTGTAAAAGTCCTCCTGGAGAGGAGTATAGAATCCCTGAAGCTCTGGAGTCTCTCTGAGGTGGGAACCACTGGCTGACCTCAACAAATCTCAAACTTTGCACCTGACGTGCAGTAGCACCTCTCAGGTCAAAGTGCTCAACTGGGGGTGTACCTCTAGCTCTCGGAGGTGGACGTCCTCCACGACGCTGGCCCTCTGGCCTGGGAGTCACCGGAGTCCATGTGCGTGTGGAGCGGCGATGTGATGGAGTCTGAGCTGCCTGTTCCGCTGTCCCCTCTGAAGGTGCTGTAGGTGGATCAACTGACATAGTATCTTCATCCATTGGCACTTCTGTGCCCTCAGTGGTCTCAGTGGTCTCTGTACCAAGCTGTCGTCCTTCAAGATGAAAACAACTGTCTCCAATGCGTATACCACTGCTCCTGCCACCCCTCTCTACTGCATCTGCTGCATCTGCCACTGCCTGAGCTATCTCTGCATCAGTGAGAGTCTTTTTCTTCTTTCTGGCCATGATCTTTATGCGCTTACCACGCGCAACCTCAGACAGACGAGGAGGACTGTCGTCCCCGTCACTAGGAGCACCACCGACATTCTTGCAACGAACCATGATGTCACCTTGTCGGAAAACCTCTGAAAGATGATGTACTGACACTCGAGAGGCTTGGCCTCAGTCCGTATCCGCAGGCTTGGCCTCGGATCCAATCAACAGGACAGCAGTCACCCCGACACACCGACAAACTCGCTGAAAAGACGGAATAGATGGATCTACTATAAGCAACATATATGATCTAAAGGTACGAAACCCTAGAGGTAGCAAGCATATAAGATAAGACGTGAAACGAAACTCGATGGCTACCTCGGATCGACGAGAAAACGGTGACTAGGTTGCGAGACTTCCCGACGTATCGGACGAGCGCTGATTCGCCGAAACATAAGTCGATTAGGGTTAACGAAAAACAAAATTTTGACAAACCCTAATACGAAGATTAAGGAGGTGCGAAACAACCTCGGAGCGAAGACGTCACGCGAAGGACGATTCGACGATGAACGAACGCGACACGGAGGTGCGAACCCTAGGGTTAGGGCCACGTGCGATGGACGAAGATCGAGGATGAGGACGATGGCAGGGACTGGCCGGAGGTCGAAGATGGTCTCAGGTAGCCGCAGCAGTGCCTCACGGCGGTGGCGGCAGCGGCGCGACGCGGCGGTGGCGGTGCAGAGAGCGGCGGCTGCGCGGGCGCTAGAGGAAGCGGGTCGCACGCGAGAGAGGAGAGGCCGCAGGGTCGGGCGGTGGTGCAGATGCGAGCGGCAACGCGGCGCGGTGGAGGTCTCCGGCGAGCGGCGGCGCGACGCGTTAGGGCACGGAGGCGGCGGTTGCAAGTGTACGGGCAAAAAAAATGAAGAAACACGAAAGATTATATGAGGGGTTAGATCCGCTCGAAACGCGATGACCGGACGCGGTGGTCGATATGACCGGATGCGGAGAGGCAGCGTCCGGTCACATTCCAGTAAGCTCCTGGAATGACCGGACACGTCCGATTATCCGCGATCGGACGCTGACAGCGTCCGGTTTTGATTTGCCCGGAAAACTGAGACGGATGACCGGACGCGGTGGTGGTTACCGGGACCGGACGCGGTGGTCAACAGGGGCGCGTCCGGTGCAGCGTCCGATCACTAGATCAGGAGACGGTCTTCAGGATGACCGGACGCGCTGGTGGTCGCCGGGACCGGACGCGGTGGTTAAGCAACACTGCGTCCGGTGCAGCGTCCGTTCACTGTTTTTCACCCTTTTTCATTCCGAACTTAGACGCGACTTCTCCCAATCAAGTTCCAATTCAAAGAGACACAGATAAACACCAATTGGAACAAGATATGAGTGACCTCACTCAAATCCTCAAGTTTCTCAAAATAGATTGCCTTAGGCTAATATTATTTTTAGGAAAAATAGGCAACAAACACCCGAGGAGCAACGTATGGCCATGCAATAGAGCTTTTGAACCCTTGGGAGCGTCAAAATGCTCTCTCTACCCATGGACGAACACAGAGGTTGCTCAAGACTTAACCGAAAAGGAATGACAAAACAACAACCATGCATATGCCAAACAAGTAAGTAAAGCTAGGTTGCTTGTCAAGTTTGATCCACGGTTAGGCTTCTTCACTCCTCCAAAGGAGGGTTATCGTAACCATGTTAGTCAAGCCCTAGATGCATTGCGGGTAATTAAACATGACATATAACACAAATGCAATGCAAGGGACAACACAAGCTCATCTTTTAAAGTTACTAGAATCAAGCACATTTAGTTCACTTCTCAACCTACAAAAAGTAGCTTCATCCAAAGGTTTAGTGAAGATATCCGCTAAATGATTCTCACTTCTTACACCTTCTAGTGATATGTCATTTTTAGCAACGTGATCTCTTAGAAAGTGGTGGCGGATATCAATGTGCTTGGTGCGAGAGTGTTGTACCGGATTATTAGCAATTTTAACCGCACTTTCATTGTCGCATAAAAGCGGCACCTTTTTAAGAACAACTCCATAGTCTAGGAGGGTTTGTTTCATGTATAGGATTTGTGCACAACAAGCCCCCGCGGCAATGTATTCCGCCTCGGCAGTGGACAAAGCCACACTATTTTGCTTTTTAGATGACCATGATACTAAGGATCTCCCAAGCAAATGGCACCCTCTGGATGTGCTCTTTCTATCAATTTTACAACCGGCATAATCCAAATCGGAGTAGCCAACTAGTTGGAATCTAGCTCCTTTGGGGTACCATAGTCCGATGCTTGGAGTATACTTAAGATATCTTAGGATTCTTTTTACGGCACTTAAGTGAGGTTCTTTAGGGCACGCTTGTGAAATCATCTAGGCCCCCGTGTTGGTTTCGGCAATTAATGACAACACATAATTACCATGACTAACATGTGTTTTGCAGAAACATCGGTAAGTTAGGTCATGGAGATGATAACTGCTTTGAGCAATATGGCAGTCATGTCCCTTGATGGAAATCGTTTCGGTTTTCACAGGATCAACGATAAGATTAAGGACGGTTAGTTCTGGATGTCAAGGTGTTGAGATACATCTGGAATAGTCGTTAGGATCTTTGTTTCTTCCTTTGACCGTATTATGAAGAGGGGCATGAGCGAGTACCTTGACCTAGGTGAGTCTTATGTTTAGGTGTGGTGCACACTTGTCAAACTTAGCACTAGGTAGCTCGAGAAAAGCTCAGAGTACAGTTAGAAGCAACTTGGTTCAAGTTGCATTGTGTTTAGAAGACGTTTGAGCCGTTTACCTATGACCGGACGCGGTCCTGGTCATGACCGGACGCGTCCGGTCAGTACAAAGTCTTAACTGCGTTTTCGGCTGACTGACCGGACGCGGTCCTTGAGAGGACCAGACGCGGTGGTCAGGCTGACACGTGTTCCAGAGGGTAAACAACAATGATCGGACACAACTGTGAAAAAGACTGGCGCGTCCGGTCATGTTCCAATAAGGTCCAGCGGAGACCTGACGCGTCCGGTCACCTATGATCGGACGCGGTGTTGCGTTAGGTCAAATTTTTAGAGAGCTCTTGCATGATCGGACGCGTCCGATCATCCCTGATCGGCGCGTCCGGTCATCTCAGACCGGCGCGTCCGGTCTCTCAGTACAAGTTTCCGTTTTCGACCGTTACAACCGACCGGCGCGTACGGTCATATCTACAGGCGCGTCCGGTCAGTGCGCGTCTGGCTGTTTCGAAAGGTAACGGTTAGATTTGTCTGAGGGGTCTATAAATACAACCCCTCCACCTCTTTTAGAGGGCTCTTGCTCATTTGTTTAGCTGAGAAACATCTTTGAAGTGCAAGGGAGTGTAAGAGCCATAGTGAGGATTGAGATTTGCGAATCAAAGTTTGAGAATCCTCTCTAGTGACAAGAGTCTAGCAAGTGTGCATCCATCTTCTCATTAGACTTGTTGTGGTCAAGTGAGAGTTCTAGCTTGTTACTCTTGGTGATCGCCATCATCTAGACGGTTTGGTGGTGATTGGGAGTTCGGTGATCATCCGACGAGATTGTGGGTGACCCAACTCAAGTTGTGAGCGGTTTTGGGTGATTCGCCGCGACGGAGTGTCGAAGAATCAACCCGTAGAGAGCACTTGATCCTTACGCGGATCAAGGGGGAGCTACACCCTTGCGCGGGTGCTCCAACGAGGACTAGTGGGGAGTGGCGACTCTTCGATACCTCGGCAAAACATCACCGTGTTCCTATCCCTTACTTTCAAGCATTTACTTTCTTGCATTACTTTCATTGCTTGATTACTTTCCTAGAATTGTCTTGCTAGTCTAGGATTGGAACTTAGGGTGCTTAACTTTTATCGTAGAAACACAAGGAACACAAGTAGGCACTAGGGGTGAAGTTTGGCTTGTAGGATTTAATTCTTGCAATTAATTTTTAGAAAAGCCCAATTTACCCCCCTCTTGGGCATCTTGATCCTTTCAATTGGTATCGGAGCCGTGTTGCTCTAAATTTAGGCTTTACCGCCTAGAGCAATATGTCTAATGGGGAAGGACCACCTCCCACCTTTGAGGGAGACGATTTTCCATATTGGAAAATTCGTATGGAGGTGTATCTCGAAGCCATAGATGTTGGGTGCCTTAGAGCCACAACCGAAGGGCTTCCCCCCATAAGGGATCCCGCTAACCCAAGTGGTGACGAGGAGAAATACGACCGGTGGAATGCAAAAGCAAAAAATGCAATCTACCGGGCTCTAGGCAAAGATATCTTCAATCGTGTGCGTAATGCCAAAAACGCTTATGAATTGTGGGAGAATCTTTGTGCTCTCCATGAGGGAACTAAGAGTGAACGTGAGGAACGCTATCATATTGCTTTAAAGAAAATTAATTCTTTTGAGATGCTTCCTAAAGAAAGTGCTAATGAAATGTACACTCGCTTGAATGTTCTTGTAGAAGAAATCAATGCTCTTGGACTCACTAAAATGAGTCAATCGGATGTTGCAAGGAGGATCTTGAGTGTTCTCCCCGTTGAGAAGTATGGACATATTATCACCGTACTTCACCAAAGTGATCTCTCCACCGCAACATCGACTCAAGTATTGGGAAAGATCAATGCACATGAGATGTACATGCACATCACTTCGGAAGAGGGTTCATCATCTTCCAAGAAAAAGGACTTGGCCTTCAAAGCTAGCTATGAAAAGAAAAAGAAAAAGGGCCAAGCCATGATAGTGCAAGAGAGCACAAGTGAGAGTGATATTGATGATGAATCACTTGCACTCATGGTGAGAAGAACCACCAAGATGCTAAAGAAGCTCAACAAGAGTGGCATCAAGTTCGATGGCAAGAAGAAGAAATTCTTCACTAGTACCAAAAGGAAGCCAATCTCCGAAATGGATTGCTTCAATTGTGGAGAACTTGGCCATCTAGCTCATCAATGCCCAAAGCCTCCAAAAGACAAGAACAAGAATAAGTACAAGGGCAAGAAAGATGATTCAAGTGAAGAAGAAGATGATAAAAGAAAGAACAAACCATATAAGAAGAAAGATGGCAAGAAAAGAGAGTTCTACAAGAAGAAGAAGGGAGGCAAGGCTTATATTGTTGGTGATTGGCTCACCGACATTGAATCATCATGTGAGTCCTCCGGCGATGAAAGTGATGATGGAAAAGAGAAGATCGCCGCACTTGTGGTTGGGCCATCATCATCGTCATCAACGTCTTCATCACCATCTTCACCGCCATCCTCACCGTCATCATCCACTTCCCACCTATGCCTCATGGCTAAAGGTGATCGAAAGGTACAAAATAGTGATAGTGATGATAGTGATAGTGATGATGAATGTGATGCACCTTCTTATGATGAATTAGTAAAATTGTTAAATAAATATTCTAAAATCATAAGGAGGACTAGAAATGAAAATGAAGAGCTTCAACATGAAAATGAAACACTCTCATCTAAGCTTGAAAGTGCACATGAGACTAGGGATGAGCTCATAGATCAAAATGAAACTATGTCTTCTTCTCTCAAAGAGCTCAAAACCTCTAACAAGGAGCTTAGAGATAAACATGATAAAATTGAGAAGAAGCATGGTGAACTCATGACTAGACTCAACTCTCTAAAAGAAGAATATACTACATTGAAAATCAACTATGATACTCTTATTGTTTCTAATGAGCTAGCTCTTGAGACACATGATGCTACTAACCAAATTGTTAAGATTGATATAGCCACATCATGTGATGATTTGATTATTGAGAACCTTGAGCAAGGCTCTAGCGACAAAGGCAAGAGTGTGGTTGAGGCCAATGACTATGATGAGTATGTCAAACTCAAGAATGAAAATGAGATGCTTAAAGTTGAGAACAAGAAGTTGTTGGCTCTTGAAAAGCAAGCTTCAAATGAGTCACTTATTGAAGAAAACAAGAAGCTCAAGCAAGAGAAAGAGTATCTCAAGACCGGCCTAAGCAAGTTCACAAGAGGCCAACATTTGCAAAGTGAGCTACTCATGAACACCGTCATGAAGTTAGATAGGAGTGGCATTGGCTATTTGGCAAATCAAGAGAAGAAGGTCAAAACTCAACAACAACAACAAAGCAAGTCAAAGACCAAGCCAAAGAGATGTGTTGAGTGTGGACAAGGTCATTTTGCTCATGAGTGCAAAACCCCACCACCACAACCCTTGCCCAAGCATGCTAGACCTTTTGCTTTCAATGCTCACTACATGCTTAGAAAGGACTCTAGTGGAAAGATGAAAGTTATGTTCTTGGGTCCTCCTAACAAGAATAGGCCAAAGAAAATTTGGGTTGCCAAATCACTAGTTGAAAAAGTTAAGGGTCCCTCTCAAGTTTGGGTCGCTAAACAAAAGGCTTGATCTCTTGTGTGTAGGTGAACTACAAGACCGGTGGATCTCATTGGGTGATTGATAGTGGTTGCACACAACACATGACCGGTGATCCTCGTATGTTCACCTCACTTGAAGAGGATGGGGTATGTCAGGACAAGATCACATTTGGGGATAATTCAAAGAGCAAAGTCAAGAGTATAGGCAAGGTTGCAATATCAAATGATCATTCTCTCTCCAATGTGCTCTATGTTGCTTCATTGAGTTTCAATTTACTATCCGTTAGGTAACTTTGTGATCTTGGCTATCAATGCTTGTTTGGTCCAAATGAAGTGGTTGTTACCAAGATAGATGACAAGCAAGTGATTTTCAAGGGTTTTAGATACAACAATCTTTATCTTGTTGACTTCACCTCCGAAGATGCAAACTTGATGACATGTTTGTTCACCAAGACCACACTTGGATGGCTTTGGCATAGGAGGCTTGCTCATGTTGGAATGAACACTCTCAACAAACTATTGAAGAAAGAACTAGTAAGAGGCTTAAAGGATGTAAAGTTTGAAAAGGACAAACCTTGTAGTGCATGTCAAGCCGGCAAACAAGTTGCAAACACTCATCCAACCAAAGCCTACATGTCAACATCAAGAGTGCTAGAACTCCTTCACATGGATTTGTTTGGTCCTACAACTTACAAGAGTTTGGGTGAAAATCTTTATTGCCTTGTGATTGTGGATGACTTCTCAAGATACACTTGGACTTTCTTTCTTCATGACAAATCCGAAGTGGCAAGTTGCTTCAAGAAGTTTGCAAAGAGAGCTCAAAATGAATTTGAAGTCAAGATAAAGAAGATTAGAAGTGACAATAGAAAAGAGTTTGACAACACCAATATTGAAGCCTATTGTGATGAAATTGGAATCAAGCATGAAGTGTCATCAACCTACACTCCTCAACAAAATGGTGTAGTTGAGAGGAAGAACCGGACCTTAATCACTCTTGCAAGAACAATGCTAGATGAGTACAATACACCAGAGAAATTGTGGGCCGAGGCAATCAACACCGCATGCTATGCTTCAAATCGCCTCTTCCTACAAAAGTTCCTTTGCAAGACCCCTTATGAGTTGCTAAATGGGAAGAAGCCGGACGTCTCATTCTGCCAGGTGTTTGGTTGCAAATGCTACATCTACTAGAAGCGTCAACACCTAGGGATGTTCCAAAGACGTTGTGATATTGGTTTTCTTGTTGGCTACTCATCAAAGTCCAAAGCATATAGAGTATTTAACCACTCCACCGGTTTGGTTGAAGAAACATATGATGTGGAATTTGATGAATCTAACGGCTCCCAAGGAGCAATTGAGAATTGTGATGATGTAGGTGATGAACCATTGAGGGAGGCCATGAAGAACATGCCGGTAGGTGACATCAAGCCTAAAGATGATGAAGACGATGTACAAATTGTCAATCCACCATCATCATCATATGTGCCTCAAGATGATGACAAGAATGAGAGAGTTGAAAATGAAGACACCCATGTCTCTCATCATCAAGCCAAGGCACAAGCACAAGACGTTGATGCTCCTCATCCTACCCCTCAAATGGTTGATCGAAGAAACTCACCTCTACTTCAAGCACATCCACAAGATCTTATCATAGGGAAACCTACAAAGGGTGTAATGACTCGATCTTATCATAGGTAAACCAATCGATCAAACTCTTTACCATTCTATGATTGGTAGCTTATTATACCTTACCGCATCTAGGCCCGACATCATGTTTAGTGTGTGCATGTGTGCCCGCTTTCAAGCGTGCCCTAAAGAACCTCACTTAAGTGCCGTAAAAAGAATCCTAAGATATGTTAAGTATACTCCAAGCATCGGACTATGGTACCCCAAAGGAGCTAGATTCCAACTAGTTGGCTACTCCGATTCGGATTATGCCGGTTGTAAAATTGATAGAAAGAGCACATCCGGAGGGTGCCATTTGCTTGGGAGATCCTTAGTATCATGGTCATCTAAAAAGCAAAATAGTGTGGCTTTGTCCACCGCCGAGGCGGAATACATTGCCACGGGGGCTTGTTGTGCACAAATCCTATACATGAAACAAACCCTCCTAGACTATGGAGTTGTTCTTAAAAAGGTGCCGCTTTTATGTGACAATGAAAGTGCGGTTAAAATTGCTAATAATCTGGTACAACACTCTCGCACCAAGCACATTGATATCCGCCACCACTTTCTAAGAGATCACGTTGCTAAAAATGACATATCACTAGAAGGTGTAAGAAGTGAAGATCAATTAGCGGATATCTTCACTAAACCTTTGGATGAAGCTACCTTTTGTAGGTTGAGAAGTGAACTAAATGTGCTTGATTCTAGTAACTTTAAAAGATGAGCTTGTGTTGTCCCTTGCATTGCATTGTATTATATGTCATGTTTAATTACCCGCAATGCATCTAGGGCTTGACTAACATGGTTACAATAACCCTCCTTTGGAGGAGTGAAGAAGCCTAACCGTAGATCAAACTTGACAAGCAACCTAGCTTTACTTACTTGTTTTACATTGCATATGCATGGTTGTTGTTTTGTTGTTCCTTTTCGGTTAAGTTTTGAGCAACCTCTGTGTTCGTCCATGGGTAGAGAGAGCATTTTGACCACCGCGTCCGGTCATCCGTCTTAGTTTTCCGGGCAAATCAAAACCGGACGCTGTCAGCGTCCGATCGCGGATAATCGGACGCGTCCGGTCATTCTAGGAGCTTACTGGAATGTGACCGGACGCTGCCTCCACCGCGTCCGGTCACATCGACCACCGCGTCCGGTCATCATGCATAAAGCGGATCTCGCCCCTTTAACCGTACGATTGGATCTCTTTTCTTTTTCATCTCACCTTGCCTCTGCTGCCGCCGCGACCTCGCCTTCTTCGCCGCCGCGCCCTCACCTCCACCGCAGCTGCGCCCTGCGCCCTGCGCCCGCGCCACCGCCGCCACCGCTGCTTCCTGCACATGCGCCACCGCCACCATAGCCGCGCCTTGCGTCCGCAGTCGAGCCTAGCGCCCGAAGTCGCACCCTGCGCTCGCCACCGCACCCCCACTCGTGCGCCACCGTTGATTCACCGCCAGCGACCTCCCCTGCGCCCTAGCCTCTCGTCGGGATCTTCTTTGCCGTGCTTGATCTTCAAAGCCCTTGCAAAGACCCCAAAACCCTAACCCTAGGTTGCTAGGTTTTCATCTTCGAATCCTCACCATTGTCTCCGTCTCCGCAAGGTGACATCTTCTCCTTGGATTAGGGTTTACCGTTGATTTTCCGGTAATTTCTAATTCAATTGTCGTTCGATCGTCGATTGTATTCTAGGGTTTTGGTCGCCATCTTCGGGTAACCCTAATACGTCGAGATCATCTTCCGGTCGTCGGATCATCGCTCTTCAAGCGAGCTTATCGGTGTGTCAGGGTGTCTGCTGTTCTGCTGGTTAAATCCGAGGCCAAGCCTGCGGATACGGTTTGAGGCCAAGCCTCTCGAGTGTCAGTACATCATCTTTCAGAGGCTTTCCGATAGTGTGACAGCATGGTTCGTTGCAAGAATGCCGGTGGTGCTCCTAGTGATGGGGACGACAGTCCTCCTCGTCTGTCTGAGGTTGCGCGTGGAAAGCGCATAAAGATCATGGCCAGAAAGAAGAAGAAGACTCTCACTGATGCAGAGATAGCTTAGGCAGTGGCAGATGCAACAGATGCAGTAGAGAGGGGTAGCAGAAGCAGTGGTATACGCATTGGAGACAGTCGTTTTCATCTTGAAGGATGACATCTTGGTACAGAGACCACTGAGACCACTGAGAGCACAGAAGTGCCAATGGATGCAGATACTATGCCAGTGGATCCACCTGCAGCACCTTCAGAGGGGACAGCGGAACAGGCAGCTTAGACTCCATCACATCGCCGCTCCACATGCACACGGACTCAGGTGACTCCCAGGCCAGAGGGCCAGCATCGTGGAGGACGTCCACCTCCAAGAGCTAGAGGTACACCCTCAGTTGAGCACTTTGACTTGAGAGGTGCTACTGCACGACAGGTGCAAAGTTTGCGATTCATTGAGGTCAGTCGGTGGTTCCCACCTCAGAGGGACTCCAGAGCTTCAGAGGGATTCTATACTCCTCTCCAGGAGGACTTTTATAGAGCTCTTGTTGACAGTGGCATTGCTTTCCGACCATAGAGGGTCTGTCGCATTGAGTCACTTGTTGAGGTAGTGGGTGAGCAGCTATGTCCGCACCTGTCCTATCTACCAGGCCTGTCAGACTTTCTTGGACGGATAGGTGCATACTGCGGCACTTGGGTTAGGGAGTTCTATGCTTCATTATGGATTGATCTAGCCCATGAGTTCATACACTTTGCATTTAGAGGCCGCGACCGCAGACTGTACAGCTCCAGAGTACGGGAGATTCTCAGACTCCCAGCTTCAGACACAAAGATCCACCAGCTCTGCTTCGGTCAGACAGCTCCACCTAGACGCCCTCATGGCGGTTCTGTGCCACCTACAGACCTGATCTGACCCTGCTTTCGTGAGCCTTTTGGCGAAGGGTCTCGTCGTACACCTGCCAGTCTGACACCGCTTGCCCGAGTCTTGGATGCTATTGTCAGACGCACTCTTCTTCCTAGATTTAGTTACAGAGAGGGACTGACCAGGATGCAGCTTTGAGTTGTTCACCACCTTCTTTCACAGACACCTTTTGACATTTGGGATCTTATGGTCAGTGAGATGGAGGACACCCTGACAGAAGGCTTTAAGGGACACCGTCAGCTGCCCTATGCTCATTGGATCTGTTTCATCATCAGATCGGCACTGGAGCTGCCTTCAGAAATAAGTGCTGAGTTAACTGAAACCACTACTGCTTTTCCTGAGTATGATATTCGTCAGCTGTGGGCTTCAGTTACTAGAGAGCAGACCCCTGCACCAGGACAGAGAGAGAGACCTGAGGTGCCTGAGACAGCGGCTGAGCAGGATGCGACCATACAGGGTCTTGCTGAGGCAGAACTTGCAGATCTAGATGCTCAGCCCGCTGATATAGCTGAGGATGAGGTCTCTGACAGCACTGATGAGGACTATCAGCCCATTCCCAGGTATTGGTCTCCTCGGCCTCACAACCACGAGGCCGGTGGTTCTGGTTCAGCCTCCCGCTCAGACCCAGCCATGGTGGCTATACTTGAGAGGCTGACCCAGGCACAGGAGCAACAGGAGCTTCAGCTGCAGAGACAGACTCAAGACACAGCTGCTGCGTTTGCACAGATACAGGCTCGACATGATGAGTTCCAAAGACAGCAGCTTGAGATACAGCGCCAACAGGTCGAGATGCAGCGTCAGCAGTATGAGATACTGCGACAGAGTGCAGCCAGCCAGCAGCAGTACTTAGAGCTTCTGCGTCACCTTGTCACAGTTGGGGCTCCTCCACCTACATCTATCCTGACTTCAGCTTTACCATTCAGTGGACCTTCAAGTCAGGATCAGCCGAGCTTTCAGTTCACATCTCCACAGCTGCAGGTTCCTCAGTCATTCCAGTCCCCGAGCTACACGCCCATTCAGACGGGGTTTACTCCTTCAGACCAGCCTCGCCCTCACATGTTGACCGGCACACTGTTCTTTGATCTGAGTGCCACATATAGCGAGTTGACTGGTCAGCCGACGCCCTCGCACACCACAGTTGCTACTTCATCAGGGTTGTCAGTTTCAGAGGCAGTTCTCCTTCCAGTGATAGGGACAAGCACTACAGAGACTGTTCCGTCGTCAGTTGCCTCTACAGATCCCCCAGCTTTTGGCTCACTTCAGGCTCAGGTCACAGAGACTACTTCACTTATCGCTACTTCGGCAGCACCTGTTCCTGTTGATCAGACCCAGACCGCTTCACAGCCACGTGCTTCTTCAGAGGGTCAGCTAGATAGCTCCGAGTCCGAAGGAGACATCTCATAGTTTGTGATCACTCCGCGCTCCTCGGCACCCGACTCGACTCCGTCTGTTCCTCCGTCAGATCCTTAGATTAGTTTTTGACGGTTCATGCCAAAGGGGGAGATAGAGTAGATTCAGGGGGAGCTTAGGGGGAGTTTCTGTTAGGGTTTTCGTTCTTTTCTTGTGTGCTACTCTCATGCATCATGTTTCCTTTACAGTAATTGCATTCGTGTGACATGTGATCTTATGAGATATCTTAAGTCTATATGGTTTAACTAATCACAGCTTTAAATCATGTCACTTGTTTGTTTATAGCTCATAAGGTTGTGCTTTCGTGAATTTCTCCGATTTCATATGAGCTATTTTCCATGTGTACTAACCTTTCATGTCTTATCTTATAAGTACACTCAGTTGGCTTGGAACACATAAGCATTATCTAACCCCTTGTGCTTACAGCTGTATGCTTATGTGAACCAAGCATGATCGAAAACCTCAACTCATATCTTCTGAATCTAAGTGTTGTCATCAATCACCAAAAAGGGGGAGATTGAAAGCATCTAGGCCCCCATGTTGGTTTCGGCAATTAATGACAACACATAATTACCATGACTAACGTGTGTTTTGCAGAAACATCGGTAAGTTAGGTCATGGAGATGATAACTGCTTTGAGCAATATGGCAGTCATGTCCCTTGATGGAAATCGTTTCGGTTTTCAAAGGATCAACGATAAGATTAAGGACGATTAGTTCCGGATGTCAAGGTGTTGAGATACATCTGGAATAGTCGTTAGGATCTTTGTTTCTTCCTTTGACCGTACTATGAAGAGGGGCATGAGCGAGTACCTTGACCTAGGTGAGTCTTATGTTTAGGTGTGGTGCACACTTGTCAAACTTAGCACTAGGTAGCTCGAGAAAAGCTCAGAGTATAGTTAGAAGCAACTTGGTTCAAGTTGTATTGCGTTTAGAAGACGTTTGAGCCGTTTACCTATGACCGGACGCGGTCCTGGCCATGACCGGACGCGTCCGGTCAGTACAAAGTCTTAACTGCGTTTTTGGCTGACTGACCGGACGCGGTCCTTGAGAGGACCGGACGCGGTGGTCAGGCTGACATGTGTTCTAGAGGGTAAACAGTAATGATCAGACGCAACTGTGAAAAATACTGGCGCGTCCGGTCATGTTCCAGTAAGGTCCAGCGGAGACCTGACGCGTCCGGTCACCTATGATCGGACGCGGTGTTGCGTCAGGTCAAATTTTCAGAGAGCTCTTGCATGATCGGACGCGTCCGATCATCCCTGATCGGCGCGTCCGGTCATCTCAGACCGGCGCGTCCAGTCAGCACAGATCGGCGCATCCAGTCTCTCAGTACAAGTTTCCATTTTCGATCGTTACAACCGACCAGCGCGTCCGGTCATATCGACAGGCGCGTCCGGTCAGTGCGCGTCTGGCTGTTTCGAAAGGTAACGGCTGGATTTGTCTGAGGGGTCTATAAATACAACCCCTCCACCTCTTTTAGAGGGCTCTTGCTCATTTGTTTAGCTGAGAAACATCTTTGAAGTGCAAGGGAGTGCAAGAGCCATAGTGAGGATTGAGATTTGCGAATCAAAGTTTGAGAATCCTCTCTAGTGACAAGAGTCTAGCAAGTGTGCATCCATCTTCTCATTAGACTTGTTGTGGTCAAGTGAGAGTTCTAGCTTGTTACTCTTGGTGATCGCCATCACCTAGACGGTTTGGTGGTGATTGGGAGTTCGGTGATCATCCGACGAGATTGTGGGTGACCCAACTCAAATTGTGAGCGGTTTTGGGTGATTCGCCGCGACGGAGTGTCGAAGAATCAACCCGTAGAGAGCACTTGATCCTTGCGCGGATCAAGGGAGAGCTACACCCTTGCGCGGGTGCTCCAACGAGGACTAGTGGGGAGTGGCGACTCTTCGATACCTCGGCAAAACATCGCCGTGTTTCTATCCCTTACTTTCAAGCATTTACTTTCTTGCATTACTTTCATTGCTTGATTACTTTCCTAGAATTGCCTTGCTAGTCTAGGATTGGAACTTAGGGTGCTTAACTTTTATCGTAGAAACACAAGGAACACAAGTAGGCACTAGGGGTGAAGTTTGGCTTGTAGGATTTAATTCTTGCAATTAATTTTTAGAGAAGCCCAATTCACCCCCCTCTTGGGCATCTTGATCCTTTCAGCTTGAAAGCGGGCACACATGCACACACTAAACATGATGTCGGGCCTAGATGCGGTAAGGTATAACAAGCTACCAATCATAGAACGGTAAAGAGTTTGATCGATTGGTTTACCTCCCTCATCTAGGTCGAGATGTCCATTTGTTGGCATTGGGGTCTTGATTGGCTTGCATTCTTCCATCTTAAATCTTTTGAGAAGATCCTTGGTATACTTCTCTTGAGAGATAAAGATCCCTTCTCTCATTTGCTTGACTTGAAACCCAAGGAAGAATGTTAGCTCACCAATCATTGACATCTCGAACTCTTTTGACATCAATTTACCAAATTCTTTGCAATAGTCTTCATTTGTTGACCCGAAGATGATATCATCAACATATACTTGATAAATGAAGATCTCTTCTTTGAATTTCTTGGTGAATAGTATGGTGTCAACCTTCCCAATGGTGAAGCCCTTCTCAATGAGGAAGTCCCGAAGGCGCTCGTACCACGCTCTAGGGGCTTGCTTGAGCCTATATAGCGCCTTGGACAACCTATAAACATGATTAGGATATCTAGGGTCTTCAAACCCGGGAGGTTGTTCAACAAAGACTAGTTCATTTATAAAGCCATTTAAGAATGCACTTTTCACATCCATTTGATATAGTTTCATATCATGATGTGATGCATATGCAAGTAGGATACGGATGGCTTCAAGTCTTGCAACGGGTGCAAAAGTCTCTCCAAAATCAAGACCTTCAACTTGAGAGAACCCTTTTACCACTAGTCTTGCCTTGTTTCTTACCACTACCCCTTGATCATCTTGCTTATTGCGGAACACCCACTTGGTTCCAATGACTCTTGCACCTTTTGGATGCTCTTCAAGTGTCCATACTTGATTTCGGACGAAGTTGTTCAATTCTTCATGCATGGCATTCACCCAATCCAGATCTTGAAGAGCTTCTTCTACATTCTTAGGTTCAAGACAAGAGACAAAAGAGTGATGTTCAACAAAAGAATTAAATTTTTGAGATCGAGTCATTACACCCTTTGTAGGACTCCCTATGATGAGATCTTATGGATGTGCTTGAAGTAGAGGTGAGTTTCTTCGATCAACCATTTGAGGGGTAGGATGAGGAGCATCAACGTCTTGTGCTTGTGCCTTGGCTTGATGATGAGAGACATGGGTGTCTTCATTTTTAACTCTCTCATTCTTGTCATCATCTTGAGGCACATATGATGATGATGGTGGATTGACAATTTGTACATCGTCTTCATCTTTAGGCTTGATGTCACCTACCGACATGTTCTTCATGGCCTCCCTCAATGGTTCATCACCTACATCATCACAATTCTCAATTGCTCCTTGGGAGCCGTTAGATTCATCAAATTCCACATCATATGTTTCTTCAACCAAACCGGTGGAGTGGTTAAATACTCTATATGCTTTGGACTTTGATGAGTAGCCAACAAGAAAACCAAAATCACAACGTCTTTGGAACTTCCCTAGGTGTTGACGCTTCTTGTAGATGTAGCATTTGCAACCAAACACCCGGAAGAATGAGACGTCCGGCTTCTTCCCATTTAGCAACTTATAAGGGGTCTTGCAAAGGAACTTTTATAGGAAGAGGCGATTTGAAGCATAGCATGCGGTGTTGATTGCCTCGGCCCACAATTTTTCCGGTGTATTGTACTCATCTAACATTGTTCTTGCAAGAGTAATCAAGGTCCGGTTCTTCCTCTCAACTACACCATTTTGTTGAGGAGTGTAGGTTGATGACACTTCATGCTTGATTCCAATTTCATCACAATAGGCTTCAATATTGGTGTTGTCAAACTCTTTTCCATTGTCGCTTCTAATCTTCTTTATCTTGACTTCAAATTCATTTTGAGCTCTCTTTGCAAACTTCTTGAAGCAACTTGCCACTTCGGATTTGTCATGAAGAAAGAAAGTCCAAGTGTATCTTGAGAAGTCATCCACAATCACAAGGCAATAAAGATTTTCACCCAAACTCTTGTAAGTTGTAGGACCAAACAAATCCATGTGAAGGAGTTCTAGCACTCTTGATGTTGACATGTAGGCTTTGGTTGGATGAGTGTTTGCAACTTGTTTGCCGGCTTGACATGCACTACAAGGTTTGTCCTTTTCAAACTTTACATCCTTTAAGCCTCTTACTAGTTCTTTCTTCAATAGTTTGTTGAGAGTGTTCATTCCAACATGAGCAAGCCTCCTATGCCAAAGCCATCCAAGTGTGGTCTTGGTGAACAAACATGTCATCAAGTTTGCATCTTCGGAGGTGAAGTCAACAAGATAAAGATTGTTGTATCTAAAACCCTTGAAAATCACTTGCTTGTCATCTATCTTGGTAACAACCACTTCATTTGGACCAAACAAGCATTGATAGCCAAGATCACAAAGTTACCCAATGGATAGTAAATTGAAACTCAATGAAGCAACATAGAGCACATTGGAGAGAGAATGATCATTTGATATTGCAACCTTGCCTATACCCTTGACTTTGCTCTTTGAATTATCCCCAAATGTGATCTTGTCCTGACATACCCCATCCTCTTCAAGTGAGAGGAACATATGAGGATCACCGGTCATGTGTTGTGTGCAACCACTATCAATCACCCAATGAGATCCACCGGTCTTGTAGTTCACCTACACACAAGAGATCAAGCCTTTTGTTTAGGGACCCAAACTTGAGAGGGACCCTTAACTTTTTCAACTAGTGATTTGGTAACCCAAATTTTCTTTGGCCTATTCTTGTTAGGAGGACCCAAGAATATAACTTTCATCTTTCCACTAGAGTCCTTTCTAAGCATGTAGTGAGCATTGAAAGCAAAAGGTCTAGCATGCTTGGGCAAGGGTTGTGGTGGTGGGGTTTTGCACTCATGAGCAAAATGACCTTCTTGTCCACACTCAACACATCTCTTTGGCTTGGGCTTTGACTTGCTTTGTTGTTGTTGAGTTTTGACCTTCTTCTCTTGATTTGCCAAATAGCCAATGCCACTCCTATCCAACTTCATGACGGTGTTCATGAGTAGCTCACTTTGCAAATGTTGGCCTCTTGTGAACTTGCTTAGGCCGGTCTTGAGATACTCTTTCTCTTGCTTGAGCTTCTTGTTTTCTTCAATAAGTGACTTATTTGAAGCTTGCTTTTCAAGAGCCAACAACTTCTTGTTCTCAACTTTAAGCATCTCATTTTCATTCTTGAGCTTGACATACTCATCATAGTCATTGGCCTCAACCACACTCTTGCCTTTGCCGCTAGAGCCTTGCTCAAGGTTCTCAATAATCAAATCATCACATGATGTGGCTATATCAATATTAACAATTTGGTTAGTAGCATCATGTGTCTCAAGAGCTAGCTCATTAGCAACAATAAGAGTATCATAGTTGATTTTCAATGTAGTATATTCTTCTTTTAGAGAGTTGAGTCTAGTCATGAGTTCACCATGCTTCTTATCAATTTTATCATGTTTATCTCTAAGCTCCTTGTTAGAGGTTTTGAGCTCTTTGAGAGAAGAAGACATAGTTTCATTTTGATCTATGAGCTCATCCCTAGTCTCATGTGCACTTTCAAGCTTAGATGAGAGTGTTTCATTTTCATGTTGAAGCTCTTCATTTTCATTTCTAGTCCTCCTTATGATTTTAGAATATTTGTTTAACAATTTTACTAATTCATCATAAGAAGGTGCATCATATTCATCATCACTATCACTATCATCACTATCACTATTTTGTACCTTTCGATCACCTTTAGCCATGAGGCATAGGTGGGAAGTGGATGATGACGGTGAGGATGGCGGTGAAGATGGTGATGAAGACGTTGATGACGATGATGATGGCCCAACCACAAGTGCGACGATCTTCTCTTTTCCATCATCACTTTCATCGCCGGAGGACTCACATGATGATTCAATGTCGGTGAGCCAATCACCAACAATATAAGCCTTGCCTCCCTTCTTCTTCTTCTTGTAGAACTCTCTTTTCTTGCCATCTTTCTTCTTATATGGTTTGTTCTTTCTTTTATCATCTTCTTCTTCACTTGAATCATCTTTCTTGCCCTTGTACTTATTCTTGTTCTTGTCTTTTGGAGGCTTTGGGCATTGATGAGCCAGATGGCCAAGTTCTCCACAATTGAAGCAATCCATTTTGGAGATTGGCTTCCTTTTGGTACTAGTGAAGAATTTCTTCTTCTTGCCATCGAACTTGATGCCACTCTTGTTGAGCTTCTTTAGCATCTTGGTGGTTCTTCTCACCATGAGTGCAAGTGATTCATCATCAATATCACTCTCACTTGTGCTCTCTTGCACTATCATGGCTTGGCCCTTTTTCTTTTTCTTTTCATAGCTAGCTTTGAAGGCCAAGTCCTTTTTCTTGGAAGATGATGAACCCTCTTCCGGAGTGATGTGCATGTACATCTCATGTGCATTGATCTTTCCCAATACTTGAGTCGGTGTTGCGGCGGAGAGATCACTTTGGTGAAGTACGGTGACAATATGTCCATACTTCTCAATGGGGAGAACACTCAAGATCCTCCTTGCAACATCCGATTGACTCATTTTAGTGAGTCCAAGAGCATTGAGATCTTCTACAAGAACATTCAAGCGAGTGTACATTTCATTAGCACTTTCTTTAGGAAGCATCTCAAAAGAATTAATTTTCTTTAAAGCAATATGATAGCGTTCCTCATGTTCACTCTTAGTTCCCTCATGGAGAGCACAAAGATTCTCCCACAATTCATGAGCGTTTTTGGCATTACGCACACAATTGAAGATATCTTTGCCTAGAGCCCGGTAGATTGCATTTTTTGCTTTTGCATTCCACCGGTCGTATTTCTCCTCGTCACCACTTGGGTTAGCGGGATCCCTTATGGGGGGAAGCCCTTCGGTTGCGGCTCTAAGGCACCCAACATCTATGGCTTCGAGATACGCCTCCATACGAATTTTCCAATATGGAAAATCGTCTCCCTCAAAGGTGGGAGGTGGTCCTTCCCCATTAGACATCTTGCTCTAGGCGGTAAAGCCTAAATTTAGAGCAACACAGCTCCGATACCAATTGAAAGGATCAAGATGCCCAAGAGGGGGGTGAATTGGGCTTTTCTAAAAATTAATTGCAAGAATTAAATCCTACAAGCCAAACTTCACCCCTAGTGCCTACTTGTGTTCCTTGTGTTTCTACCGATAAAAGTTAAGCACCCTAAGTTCCAATCCTAGACTAGCAAGGCAATTCTAGGAAAGTAATCAAGCAATGAAAGTAATGCAAGAAAGTAAATGCTTAAAAGTAAGGGATAGGAACACGGCGATGTTTTGCCGAGGTATCGAAGAGTCGCCACTCCCCACTAGTCCTCGTTGGAGCACCCGCGCAAGGGTGTAGCTCCCCCTTGATCCGCGCAAGGATCAAGTGCTCTCTACGGGTTGATTCTTCGACACTCCGTCGCGGCGAATCACCCAAAGCCGCTCACAACTTGAGTTGGGTCACCCACAATCTCGTCGGATGATCACCGAACTCCCAATCACCACCAAACCGTCTAGGTGATGGCGATCACCAAGAGTAACAAGCTAGAACTCTCACTTGACCACAACAAGTCTAATGAGAAGATGGATGCACACTTGCTAGACTCTTGTCACTAGAGAGGATTCTCAAACTTTGATTCGCAAATCTCAATCCTCACTATGGCTCTTGCACTCCCTTGCACTTCAAAGATGTTTCTCAGCTAAACAAATGAGCAAGAGAGCTCTAAAAGAGGTGGAGGGGTTGAATTTATAGACCCCTCAGACAAATCCAACCGTTACCTTTCGAAACAGCCAGACGCGCACTGACCGGACGCGCCTGTCGATATGACCGGACGCGCCGGTCAGTTGTAACGGTCGAAAACGGAAACATGTACTGAGAGACCGGACGCGCCGATCTGTGCTGACCGGACACGCCGGTCTGAGATGATCGGACACGTCCGATCATGCAAGAGCTCTCTGTAAATGTGACCTGACGCAACACCGCGTCTGATCATAGGTGACCGGACGCGTTAGGTCATCATGGGACCTTACTGGAACAAGACCGGACGCACGACCGCGTCCGTTCAAAGGTGACCGGACGTGTCAGGTCTCCGCTGGACCTTACTAGAACATGACCGGACGCACCGGTCTTTTTCACAGTCGCGTCTGATCTTTGCTGTTTACCCTCTGGAACACGTGTCAGCCTGACCACCGCGTCCGGTCCTCTCAAGGACCACGTCCGGTCAGTCAGCCGAAAACGCAGTTAAGTCTTTGTACTGACCGGACGCGTCCGGTCATGACCAGGACCGCGTCCGGTCATAGGTAAACGGCTCAAACGTCTTCTAAACGCAATGCAACTTGAACCAAGTTGCTTCTAACTGTACTCTGAGCTTTTCTCGAGCTACCTAGTGCTAAGTTTGACAAGTTTGCACCACATCTAAACATAAGACTCACCTAGGTCAAGCTACTCGCTCATGCCCCTCTTCATAGTACGGTCAAAGGAAGAAACAAAGATCCTAACGACTATTCCAGATGTATCTCAACACCTTGACATCCGGAACTAACCGTCCTTAATCTTATCGTTGATCCTTTGAAAACCAAAACGATTTCCATCAAGGGACATGTCAGTGTTCGGACCGAGGGGGGTCCTAAGCCAACGAGTAAATGCTGCGTGACTCTTTCCTGGATGGTGATGCAAGGAGAACACACGGGGGTTTATCCTGGTTCGGGCAAAAGAAGGCCCTACGTCCAGCGGGGGGGAGAGGTTTGTATTTCCTTGCACCGAGGTGCTCGTGTAGGGGTTACAAGCAGGCGAGAGAGGGTGTCGAGCCCAAGTCTCAAAGAGAAAAAAAGGAGAAAGGCGGTTGCTTGAGATGTTGATCTCTTGCTTTTCGTTGTTCGGTCGGGTGGTTGGTTGTTTCGTCTTCTTTTTGTTCATCTGTTCGTTGGTTGGTTCGTTCGTCCGCCCCCCTCTGTCGAACCCTGGCCTACCCTTTTATAAGGCGAGAGGAGGCCAAGCCAAGGGGAGCCTTGAGGTGATGCTTTGTCGATTCCTATTGAGTTGACTGTAGCGACATGCCTTCGGAATGGCCGGCCATCCCTGGGTACCCTGACGTTGTGGGAGACAAGATGGCGAAATGACCCAGAGCGCCATGCCATACCGTCCTTCGAACTAAGCCGAGCGTCGAAGCTGGGTCGAGGCCGGGTCGAGGTTGGATGGATAAGGCCGAATCCCTGATATCGCGGGGAACGGACCTTGTCTTATCCTCCCTCGAGGGTGATTGATGGTGAACAGTGTGCGGTAAGGTGGGTACAGTGAGGGGTTTCACCTCCCATCACGGGATGGGCGGTAAAACAGTGAGACTCGACGTGGGTATTGTTCCCACGTTGGTCCATGCCGCAGCCATGCCGGTAGGTGGTAGTAGGTACCCGCATTGAATGCTATGGCTTTCGTCCTGGGGTAGGTAAAGAAAACGCGTCGAGGAGCCGGGGCGCGGTCGAGGCGCCCCGTCGAGCGGGCCTCGTACGAGTCAGAGCCGGGGCGCGGTCGAGGCGCCCCGTCGAGCGGGCCTCGTACGAGTCGGAGCCGGGGCGCGGTCGAGGCGCCCCGTCGAGCGGGCCTCGTACGAGTCGGAGCCGGGGCGCGGTCGAGGCGCCCCGTCGAGCGGGCCTCGTACGAGTCGGAGCCGGGGCGCGGTCGAGGCGCCCCATCGAGCGAGCCTCGTACGAGTCGGAGCCGGGGCGCGGTCGAGGCGCCCCGTCGAGCGGGCCGCGTGATACTCGGCCGAGGTGGGCTATCTTTCATTGCGGTTTCGGTTATGTTAGTGTTTTGGCGATAGCTGTGGGTACCCCCGTACTGTTGGTACCGATAGTAGCCCTCGAGCCTTTGGGTGAGTGTGTGATCACTCTCCCAGAGGTTGGTCAGAGCTGGAGTCGTGGCGTCGTGATTTTTTCCGGTGGGGGCGCGCGAGCGCACCCACCGGGTGTAGCCCCCGAGGCCTCGGTGGAGTATGGAGACTCCTCCGAGGTCTTGTACGCGTTTGATTGGGGAACGTTTCGTTGCGGTCAAGCCCCCGAGCCTCGTGCGCGCGAGGTCGATCAGGGTCCCGGCCGTCTTTCGCTGTGCGACACTCGCGCTCCTTTTTTGAAAAAAGGAGGAGGGGTGGAGAATGTCGTACTACCCTCGTTTGGGCCCGAGTTATGACTATCTCCGGTGAGCTGCTAGCGGGTGAATTCGAGTGAGAACCCGTGCCCCGTTCGTTAGGGGTCGGCTAGTGGCCCGGAGGCGCCCTCAAAAATGCCAAGAAGTGGTCGTGTGGATCTCGATTCCCTTCGACAGGATTCGAGGGCTCGATGCCTCCCCCGGAGGGATTCCTACCACAACCTTCTCCTTCGGCCTCGAATACGTCCTGGGGTGCCTCGAGAGCGCGGCTCGAGCCCTTGGCCATGTACGGGCGCACCCCGGGTCGTCCCTAACTCTGTTGCTCGAGGGCAGCTGTCGAACCCCTTTCGAGGGCCAGCTTTCGCTCCCTCGAGACTTATTGCGGGCTTCGCACCCATTTACCACGTACCTGGGGATATTCCGTTGGCCGAGCGTGTTTTTTCGGGAGACAAGATCGGCGCGGTAGCGGCATATGGTTACGACGTGGGGAGCGGCCACGTGCCCAGTTCCTGCGAGATATAAGGAAACGGTTAGGTGAGCGCATTTAATGCGGGAAACTGTTCCTACCTTCTCGCGCGGCCGTTGGGCTTACGTCTGGGCATATAAAGCTAAGGCCTAGGGGTCTACGTTCCCCACCGATCGCTTGCGTCCCTGCAATCCTTTGCCTTAGACATACCCTGCCACATTGCGTTCTCCGCCCATATCGCCGTAGCCACCGCATCCTTTCCTTCCATCCCCCCTTCCGACGACATCGATGGCAGGAAAGAGCCAGATCCTCCCCGCCGACGACTGGGCCGCCTCCTCGGTGACGGAGGGGAGGTTGGAGGAGTTGGTCGAGGACGGGCTGCTGCGGCCGAGGACGAACTTGTTGCAGCCGGAGTGGATGGCGCTGCCCCCTGCCCATCAGGAGCCAGCGCCCCCTGAAGGGTACGTGGTGAGCTTCGTCAGCTTTCATGAGCGGGGGTTCGGCGTGCCGGCGTCGGTCTTCATGCGCGCGCTCCTCCACCACTACTGGGTGGAACTTCATCACCTTTCCCCCAACGCCGTCGCGCAGGCCGCCATCTTCGCGGCGGTCTGCGAGGGCTACCTCGGGGTGGAGCCGCAGTGGAACCTATGGCTTCACCTTTTCAAGGCCGAGCTCTTCGCCAAGAGGGTGGGGGTGAAAGGCGTCCTGTGCGCGGCCCGAGTTGGGAGCTGCGTGCTACAGGTGAGATCGGGTCGGACGGATCTATACATCCCGGCCCGCCTCATCTCCTCGAACAGTGGGTGGCACGAGGGTTGGTTCTACCTCCGCAATGATGAAAATCAGTTGCCGAGGTATACCGGCCGCGTGCTGACTGCTCGAGAGGAGCATTGGTCGTACGGAGTGCCCGAGGCCGAGAAGACGCGCTTGGACCCGCTGCTGGCGGCGCTGCAGCAGCTTCGCCTTCGGGGCCTAACGGCTGCGGCGGTGGCTGCGGCCTTCCATCGCCGCAGAGTGATGCCGTTGTGCTGGCATCGTCTTCGCCTGGACCAGATGACTCCGGAGGCGAACCTAGAGGGTACCCGGATGTCCCACGAATCCCTCACCCTTGAGGAGGTCCTCCGGCGGGCTCGCCGGATGGTCGGGAACTTCAAGGCGGAGGAGGCCAATCAGGTTCCCATGAGGCCTACCGAAGGGTGCGAATCCGTGGTACGTATCTTGGGGCTGAGGTATTGCTATTCTTGTTTTTCTGTGGATTTTGCTGATGTGGTCGAGGCCGGCGTGTAGGATTTGTCGGTGTTGCAGGAAACGCGCCCACCAGTCCCGGAGGACCGGCCCGCCCGGGAGGCTCGACGCCTGCATGCCTCCCAGAAGAAGTAGACCAAGGAGGCGGCCAAGAAGCGGGTGGTCCGCAAGGCCAAAGAGGCGGAGGCGTTGAAGAAGCGCCGACGCCAGCAGACCATGGACGGAGTGTCCCTGTTGCTGTCGCCTTCCGAGACGGTCTCGGGGGAGGACGACGGCAGCAGCGACGAAGATGATGATGCCCTGTCGCGGTATGAGATTGCGACCAGGCTAGGCGACCTTCCCGACATTCGCCCCCTGCTGGAGCCCATCGGGGGGGCGTCCTCCTCGGTCATCGTGGTCGAGGAGGTCGAGGGGAAGAAGGTGGGGAAGGAAGCCGGGCCCTCGACGGGAGGGGCCGTTTTACCCCGGTCCCGGCGAGAGGGGTCGACGGGGACGCCCGCACCAGCCGGGGCCTCGCAAGCTCCGGCAGGGGCGGAAGCGGCGGTACCGGCGTCGTCATCGGCGGTGGCGCCGGCGGGCGTAAGGACCTGAGGCCAGCTGGCCTCGGAAGCACAGAGGGCGCAGGGCGGTGTACCGGCCGGGGCTCCCAGGAGTGCTCGACCTGCTGGTGAGGCCGCTGCGAGGCCACCAGCGGCCGTCCCGGGAGGCTCGAGCCGCGCGGGGTCGAGGTACTTGGTGCCGATTTCCGGGTAAGTATCTCAACTTGGTTGTCCTGCCTTTCCCAAAGTCCGTTGGCCGACAATTCTTCTCACTTCGCAGGCTGAAGCAGAAGGCGGAGCCGATGGGGCCTACCCCTGTGAAGTCGCTGCGAGCTGGCGCCGTTGTCCTCAACCGGACGGCGGAGCAGGACGCGGCCTGGGTCCGTCAGGTCAAGGCCGCGAAAGGGCGCCTGCGACAACGGCAGGGGTCAGCCGATGCCGCGGTAGTTGCCGGCCCGGAGCCTACCGTCGAGGGGTCCGAACCGGTAAAGGCGGCGGCGCTTGACGTAGTCGAGGCGGGACCCAGGTCGTCGGGGACGGCCGAGGCTGCCATCGCGGTCGCGACGGGTGAGGCACCCGTCCACGATGCGGAGCGGGCGGGTGCTGACGTGACCATGGAGGAGGTCACGTCGGCGTCAGGGCAAGAGACGGCCCGGGCGAGGGGGTCGCGGCCGCAACAAGGCCCGTTGGCAGAGCCAGCGGGCATGGTGGAGGTCGGGGCGGTCGAGCCCCTATCCGGAGCACCAGAAGAAGAAGCGCCGGTTCCAGAGGTGCCAACGGTCGAGGCATGGGCACCGGCGCCGTCGTCGGTCGAGGCGCCGGCTCCAGAAGCGCTGGCGGTCGTAAGTGCCCGCCCTCACGTTCCCCTCGACAACATCCCCCTGGACAAGGGAAAACAAGCGATGGGGGTCGAGGGGGGTGAGGTCGCGGACCAGGCCGGTGTCGCGACGGCCGTTGGAGAGGTGGATACCGCGGGCGAGGCTGGTCCTTCCACGGGACCGGGAGACACCCCGGTCGGGTCATCTTCGTCGTGGCCCGACATCGCCGCGCTGGCGATAGCGCGGGCAGAGACGGAGCTGCCGAGGTGGGGGGGCCGTCCCTTCAGTTCAAGGACGCTACGAACCCCGACGCCGAGCCCATCTTTGTCTTGAGCGACAAAGACGAAGTGCACCGATGGGAATACCTCGAGGGCATCCGCCAGCACCTTGACCGGTTGCTCCGAGTGGTATCCGGTGCCGTGCGGAGTATGGGGGATGCCACCGAGGTATGATCGACCCGTCGGCTTTCTTGATGTGTTTTTTCCTCGGATTTGTGACCTTTTCGAATTGCGTTCAGGAGCTGAAGGAGTACTCCCGCCGCAAGTCGCTCTTCATCCGGGACGAGAGTGGCGTGTGGGGCGCGCTGTCCCAGCAACGGGTCCTGGTCGAGGAGGCCTAGAAACAGCTATCCAATTGGAACGCCGAGATGGCTGAGCTGCGTGTCGCATACGCCGTGGTGAAAGAAGAGGCGATGCAGGCATGGGCGGCCGAGGCCGTGATGCGCACTAGCCTGGACAAGGCTCAGGAGGAGGCTGCCTAGGCGTGCAAGGACCTCGAGCCCTTGTCTACGCGGGTGAGGGAGCTCGAGGAGGATGTCTCCCAGGTTGGCCTTCAGCGCGACGCCTTCCACGCCGAGATCACGACGCTGCAGGGAGCCGTCCAAGAGAAGGACGCAGCTCTCGAGTCTGCTCGGCAGGAGGTCAAGGCGCTAAAGGCAGCCATCCGTGACAAGGACAGCGCCTTCCTGGGGCTCGAGCGAACGTGTGGGGGGCTCCGCGATGAGGTCGTGGGCCTGCAGACCCACATCGAGGGTAAGTGTGGTTGTTATAGTCACGACGTTGAAGGCCCCGCGTTGGGCACTAATTTGTTTGTCGTGTTTCAGAGTTGGAGAGAGAGAACCGAGAGGCCCAATCGTGTGCCAACTCCTTCTAGAGCCTCTTCGAAGCCGAGGTCCGGAGGACCCAACTTCTCCAGGGCGCAATCACCACCGTGTGTGATGGCCTAGGGGTTGAGCCTGACGCCGACACCGGGGAAGATGTTCCGGGGAACTCCTTCGTCCGACGGATGGTGGCGCTGGGCCACCTTGCCCAGGAGAAGATACGGAACGGCCTCCATCACGGCGTGAAGAGGGCGCTGGCCGTCGTCCGTTCGGGGTTTGTGTTTGACATGAGGCTCGTTGCCGAGGGCTTCATCACAGACCCCGATCGGACAGACGAGGAGAACGAGGATGCCTGTGTGGAGCTGATCGAAGCCGCCGAAGAACCTAGAAGTCGTCTGGCCTTGCTTTTTGAAGCCGAGGTGGTTCCGCCTGCCGACGACGAAGGCCTGTGAGCCAAATCTGGGCATGAAGGCCCATGTAATAAGTTAGTATTTCGAATTTTGATCGTGGTGGCCGCGGAGGCCTAAAATTCTCGAAACATAAACCGGTTCGTGGTTGATTCAGTTTTACTCGAGCTTTTCTTCCCTTTATCGCATGGATCGTGTTCTCGCGTGATTTACTTAGCGCGCAGCTACATCCTTCGGCGTAAGGGAGCGAGTGGAGGTACCGTAGCCTCGGAGGCGTAAGTGATCTCGCTGCTCGACTGCCCTCGAGCTTCAGGGTGATGTTGCGGCCTAGTAAATCATGTGAGAGCCTGATCTAAGCGACAGGGGGTATGTTCTTTTTTAATTTTAGGAACCATTGTTTAGATCTTCTCAGCGTGAAGGCGTACCTCTAAAAGGCGTAAGGGTTGAGTGGAGGTACCGTAGCCTCGGAGGCGTAGGTGATGCTCCAGACTCGAGAGCCCTTTCGAACCTTAGGGTGCTCTTTCAGCGAAGTCGATCTAAGAAGCGGTTCTTAAATTTAAAAAAGAGCATAAGTTTTTTCGGGGACCGGGGGTTCCCCCCTTGCAGCCCCCAAGGGAGGGTCGACTCTGGGAGTGCAGGGTCGATCCTTCCTCATTACGAAACAAAAAATTTTGAACATCGCTGTATTCTTTATTGACGAAAAAGGAAATACAGAGCCTCGAGGCTTTTTAAGGAAAGAAGCGACGTAGTTGTTCAATGTTCCAAGCGTTGGTGAGGATTTCGCCCTTCTCGTTGGATAGCTTGTAGGTGCCCGGCTTTAGTACTTCTGCGATGATGTACGGCCCTTCCCATGGTGGTGTGAGCTTGTGCCGTCCCTTGGTGTTCTGGTTCCGCCGTAGCACCAAGTCACCAACGTTGAGGTCACGCTTGCGGACGTATCTGTCGTGGTAGCGTCGGAGACCCTGCTGATACCTGGTAGAATGCAACAGAGCCACATCTTGGGCTTCCTCGAGCTGGTCGAGGGCGTCCTGTCTTGTGGCGTCGTTGTGTCCTTCGTTGTATGCCTTCAACCTCGGGGATCTGTATTCTATATCGGTTGGTAGCATAGCCTCAGACCCGTAGACTAAGAAGAACGGAGTGAACCCCGTGGCTCGACTCGGCGTTGTTCTTAGGCTCCACAGGACCGAGGGTAGCTCGGTAGCCCATTTTTTTCCATGTTTGTTTAGTTTGTTAAAGATTCTAGGCTTCAGGCCTTATAGAACCATGCCGTTGGCACGTTCCACTTGCCCGTTTGTTTTTGGATGAGCCACGGCCGACCAGAGCACACGGATGTGGTGGTTGTCGCAGAAATCCAAAAACTTTTTGCCAGTGAATTGGGTGCCATTGTCTGTGATGATACAGTTGGGGACCCCGAAGCGATGAACAATGTTAGTGAAGAAGAGTACAGCTTGTTCGGACCTGATGCTGGTGATAGGGCGGGCCTCGATCCACTTGGAGAATTTGTTGATTGCGACGAGCAAGTGGGTGAAGCCGCCGGTCGTCCTTTTCAGTGGTCCGACAAGGTCGAGCCCCCAAACGGCGAACGGCCATGTGATGGGGATAGTTTGTAGGGCATGTGCCGAAAGATGAGTCTGTCTCGCATAGTACTGACAACCCTCGCAGGAGCGTACTAGCTTGACAGCGTCGGAGACCGTGGTCGGCCAATAGAATCCTTGTCGAAAGGCGTTTCCGACGAGGGTTCGAGGCGCAGCGTGGTGACCGCAAGCCCCCGAGTGAAGATCGCCGAGCAGATCTCTGCCTTGCTCTTTCGTGATGCAACGTTGGAGGATACCGGTAGGGCTACGACGGTAGAGCTCCCTGCTGTCGCCCATGATCACAAAAGTTTTGGCCCGGCGTGCGATCCGTCGAGCCTCAGTCCTATCTGAGGGGAGGTCCCCTTGGATGAGGTAGTCAAGGTACGGGACACGCCAATCAGGTTCGAGGTCAGACGGTGGCGTCAAATCTCCCACCTGCATGGCTTGAGCCCCGGTCGAGGGGGCTTCTGCCTCAGGTGGAGGGTCGAGCGACGCCCCGTCGCCCCCCCGTCTGGCCTGAGGTCGACGGATGGATGCTGAAGGTCTTTCGCGAAGACGTCCGGTGGAACCGTGGCTCGACCGGACACGATTTTTGCCAGTTCATCAGCGGCCTCATTATACCTACGTGCGATGTGGTTGAGCTCGAGGCCGTGAAACTTGTCCTTGAGGCGCCGTACTTCTTGGCAGTAGGCCTCCATCTTGGGGTCGCGGCAGCTCGAGCTCTTCATCACCTGATCGATCACGAGTTGGGAGTCGCCTCGGACGTCGAGGTGTCGGACCCCGAGCTCGATGGCGATTCTCAACCCCGTGACGAGTGCCTCATATTCGGCGACGTTGTTAGACGCAGGGAAATGAAGCCGGACGACGTAGCGCATGTGAACCCCGAGGTGCTACCCGGTTTCGCCGGGCAGGCTCGGGATGAACCGAGTCTCCTGTCGGGAAGGCTCGAGGGTCCGCTCCGAGGCTGCTTCGCGCCGCCTCGAGGCAGAGCTCTCGGCCTGCTGCATGGCGGCAGTCTCGAGGAGTCCTCGGATTTCGTCTCGATCCCGACGGGCGTCAGGGTTTGACGGCTCAGGCATGTTGCGCAGGAGCATGGCGGCGGCGACGACGTTTTGGCTGGCTCGAGCGAAAACCGGAGGGTCGACCGCCCGGTCCTCGTCGATGCGACGGTTGACGTCGCGAGCTCTCTCACGAGCTCTCCCGCCAAATACGTGTTCCGCACGCTCACGCTCGAGGGTTTGCTGGAGAAGATCCAGATTTTCCCGTTCCTCGTCAAGCTGGTCCTGCAACTCGCGAATCTGTTCGAGCTGCGCTCCTTGATCCGCAAGGAACTGGGGCTCGTTTCGCTCGGCAGGAAGTTCGACATGAGGGGGCTGAAAGCCCAAGTTTGGTTTTGGTAATTAATGACACCAAGTTGCTAATGCCATGTGTTAAGTGTTTTGAGTTAGGCACAAGCAACACACGTGATGAAGGAGCATGTGGCATGGAGTGATGGCCACAAGATCACAAGTGGTGGAGATGCACATAATATGGTGTACATGATGATCAAGTAGAAGAGAAGGAACTAAGAGCGCAAGGCAAAGGTATAAACCATAGGGTTTTCCTTTTGCCGGTCTAAGTTGAGTAGAGAAGTGATTGACCGGATTTAGGATACATAGCCGACTATCAAGAGGGGCAATCACAGTTAGCTCGGGAATCAAGTGCCACTAGATCATTGTCTTGAGCATATGCATTAGGATCTAGTAAAGAGCTAACATAACGCCTTGGTAAATGATTGTGAAATGCTAACACACATGCACATGGTGGTGTACACTTGGTGGTGTTAGCACAGTTGCGAAGGTGGTGGAGTTTAAGCGGTAGAGAGGGGTTTGGGTTCCTCTCTCCCTCCCACCGAGCTTGCGAGGCGGGATTCGGCGCTTTTTGGAGAAGTGAAACGCCTATTTTCTACTGCGCCGGAAGTCGGAAAAGAAACGGAGGCGAAAGGAGGTCACTGCGTTGATCGGACGCTGCACCGGACGCGGTCACGGTTTCACCGGACGCGTCCGGTCAGTTCAACGCGGCGCGAGCGCTAGGGTTTGTGACCGGACGCGGGTCTGGCCTGACCAGCGCGTCCGGTCAGTTCAACTGGGCGTAAGAGAGAAGCGCGCGACCGGCGCGTCCGGTCCTTCACGGGACCGGAGCGTCCGGTCACGCGTCCAGAAACACAGAGCGAAGCGGAGTGACGATCGGACGCGCGGCGCGTTCGGTCACGTGCGATCGGACGCGTCCGGTCGCAGCTGGAGCTTACTGGAACGCGACCGGACGTGGGCACTGTCGCGTCCGGTCACTCGGTTGAGCGCGTCCGGTCAGGGCAACGGCTAGTTCTGACGCGCACTGTTCACGTTTGTCGTGTAGTGACCGGACGCGTCCGGTCACCCTGACCGGAGCGTCCGGTCAGCGCGTCTTTCGCTGCGTCGTCTGTAACGGCTAGCTGCGTACCCCTTCGTTATAAATAGACGCTGGCCGGGGTTTGAGGGTAACTCTTGCACATTTTGAGATATAGAGACATACTTTGAGCTAGAGAACAACCCCTCCACTCATCTCTTTGCATAGTTGCACATCTTGAGTGAGATTGAGTGAGATTCAAGTGCATTGCTTGAGAGTTGCATTCTAGAGGCACTTGATCTTCGAGTTGCTGCGGATTTCTTGTTACTCTTCCGTGTTTCCCGACACGGTGGATGGCTTGGAGCAGCGGAGGTGATTGAGCTCGCAATTGGAGATTGTTGGAGCCTTCACCAAGTGTTGTAAGGGGTTCTTGATCCTTCCCCGCGGGAGTTCGTGAATTGGATACTCTAGTGGAGCTCGTGGCTTGGAGGATCCCCATCTTGTGTGCGGTTGTGCGGCGCCCGCCGAGGGCTCGACTCTTGATAGTCGATTAGCTCGCGAACCGACAAGTGGGTGTATCGCCACAACGGGGAGTAGCTTGCCGGGAAGCAAGTGAACCTCGGGATAAATTCTTGTGTCATTCTCTTCCCGAGGATTTCTCTTGTGTGATTGATTGATTGGTACATCTCATCTCTACACGACGGTATAATCAATCAAAGCTCTTCTCTCGTATTACTTCTTGTTTCTAGCTTATAGTTGTTGTTGTGTTTAGTGAATAGCCTTGTACTAGACTTGTGTAGGTGGCTTGCATAATTAGTTAGAGCTAGTGCTTTTGCTTCGCCACCTTTTGTACTAACTCGTGGTTAAGTAATTCTTGTAGAAGTTTTAATTAGGCTATTCACCCCCCCTCTAGCCTATTTGGACCTAACAAGTGGTATCAGAGCCGAGGCACCGTTTATTTGAGGCTTAACAACCTACGGTGAAAAAGAAATGGCTCAATTAAGCTTGCACATCAACAACACCAAGAAGGCACCTCACTTTGATGGCACAAATTATGCATATTGGAAGGTTAAGATGACCGCACACCTAAAGTCAATCAATAGAGAAGTGTGGAAGGTCACCGAAACAAAATTTGAGGTTGCTAATCCGGAAGCACCTACACCGGTAGAGGAGAAGAAGCTCCAATGCAATGATATTGCCATTAGTGCTCTTCATGAGGCACTAGATGACAAGACATTTGAGCAAGTAAAGAACATAGAGATTGCTCATGATGCTTGGGCCAAGCTAGAAGAAACATTTGAGGGCACCGAAGGTACAAAGACTGCTAAAGCATATATCTTGCAAGAAAAATTTTCAAGCTTCAAGATGCAAGATGATGAGAGTGTACCTGAGATGTTTCATAGGTTGCAAGTCATCGTCAATGAGCTCAAGGCACTTGGTGAGGAGGTCAAGGACAATCAATTCTCTATGAAGTTCTTGAGAAGTCTACCCAAGAGATTTGATACATTGATCACCGTGCTAGTGAGGACTACATTGAAGGATTCAACTCCTCAACAAATATTTCAAGAAGTGATGACCGATGATTCATATAGAGAAGATGATGAGAAGGATGAGTTGGTCAAGAAGAAGAAGAAGGAAAATGAGAAGAAAGATGATGAAAAGAAGAAGAGTATGGCATTCAAAGCCACCACATCCAAGAGCAAATCCAAGATTGAATCATCAAGTGATGAAGACTCAAGCTCTTGTGATGGTGATGACATTGATGAGAAGATGGCTCTCTTTGTCAAGCAATTTGGTAAATTCATGAAGAAGAAAGGCTATCATGCAAGAAGGAGGAAGAACTCATCCAAGAAGAGTGAGCATACCATGAGATGCTTTAGATGCCATAGCAAGGACCATCTCATTGCAAAGTGTCCTTATGATAGTGATGATGAAGATGCTATCAAGAAAGAAAAGAAGAAGCAAGAAAAGAAAAGGAGCTCTTATAAGAAGAAGAATGATTCTCATATTGCTACATGGGATAGTGATGATTCCTCAAGTGATGATGAGGATGACTACAAGAGCAAGAAGAAGGGACATGCTAGCATTGCCATCCAAGAGAAGGTCTCCCTCTTCGACACTCCATCGTGCTTCATGGCTAAGGCCGCTAAGGTATCATCCGACGATGAGAGTGATCATGATAATGCTAGTGATAGTGATAGTGATGAAGAAGAATTCACTAAAGATGAACTAATCACTATGCTAGAAGATTGCACTCAACATTTTAAAGAATCTAGAAAGGAGTGCAAGGGCTTGCTTAAGGAAAAGAAAAACCTTATGCAAGAACTTGATGAGCTTAGGGCATCTTATGAGAGTCTAAAGGTAGACCATAAGAAGCTTCAAAAGTCTCACACTAAGCTTGAAGAAGCTCATTCCTCTCTAGTTGAAAAATGTGAAAACATGCCAACTAATGTTGAGAAAGCTAAAACTTGTAACATAGGCATATCATGTGATATAATTGATGAAACTTTTCATAAGCCTATTATTGTTGCTCCTACTAACCCTTCATGTAGCTCATCTACATCATCCTCATCTAGTAGTGATGGTTTCACTTGTGACTCCACACTTATAGTTGAGAATGAAAATCTCAAGAAGGAGGTAAAAGAGCTCAATCACACATTAGCTAAGGCTTATGGTGGTGAGGACCGCTTGCTTATGTGCTTGGGTAGCCAAAGAGCTTCTCTCTACAAAGAGGGATTGGGCTATAACCCCAAGAAAGGCAAGGCCGCTTTTGCTCCTCACAAGACTCGTTTTGTGAAGAACAATGGTAGCTATTGCAAAAGTTGCAAGCAAGTTGGTCACATAGAGCAACATTGCATGAACAAGAAATCCAATGCAAATGTATCCTCAATCAAGTTTAATTCTTTCTATATGCTTACCAAGGGTACAAATGGTGTTCATGCTAAGTTTATTGGTACACCATGGATGGGCTCAAAGAAGAAAGCCATTTGGGTACCAAAGAGCTTAGTCTCTAACCTTGGAGGACCCAAACAAGTTTGGGTACCTAAAAAGAATTGATCTTGTCTTGTAGGTCAATTACAAAGCTGGAGGAAGGCATTGGGTGCTTGATAGTGGGTGCACTCAACATATGACCGGGGATTCTTGTATATTCAAATCTATTGATAGAAGTCAAAATGGTGGTTTTGATGCTATCACTTTCGGCAACAACAAGAAAGGCAAGGTCAAGGGGCTTGGTAAAATTGCTATCTCAAATGACATGAGCATATCTAATGTGTTGCTAGTTGAGAGCTTAGATTTCAATCTTTTATCGGTGGCACAACTTTGTGATCTTGGCTTCAAGTGCATATTTGGTAGTGATGATGTTGAAGTCATAAGTGTTGATGGATCAAATTTGATATTCAAAGGATTTAGACATGATAGCTTATACTTGGTTGACTTCAATGATAGTGAGACACAATTGACATCATGCTTGCTTAGCAAATCTAGTATGGGATGGTTGTGGCATAGAAGGCTTGGTCATGTTGGAATGAAACAATTGAACAAACTTTTGAGGCATGACTTAGTTAGAGGCTTGAAAGATGTAACTTTTGAAAAGGATAAACCATGTAGTGCTTGTCAAGCCGGCAAACAAGTTGGAAATACACATCCTAGTAAGAGTGAAATGAGCACATCAAAGGCATTTGAGCTATTGCACATGGACTTGTTTGGGCCAACAACATACACTAGCATTGGTGGCAACAAGTATGGTTTTGTGATTGTTGATGACTACACTAGATACACTTGGGTGTTCTTTCTCTATGACAAGAGTGATGTTTATGATCTATTCAAGTCTTTTGTCAAGAGAGTGCAAAATGAGTTTGAGACTACCATCAAGAAGATTAGAAGTGACAATGGTAGTGAATTCAAGAACACAAGAATTGAAGCTTTATGTGATGGTCTTGGTATTGGACATCAATTCTCTCCAACATACACTCCTCAATCCAATGGTGTAGTTGAAAGGAAAAATAGAACTTTGATTGACATGGCTAGATCAATGCTTAGTGAATACAATGTGAGTCATTCATTTTGGAGTGAAGCTATCAACACGGCTTGCTATTGTAGCAACCGTCTCTATTGCCATGGGAAGCTTGGGAAGACACCATATGAGCTATTGAATGGAAGAAAGCCTAATATTGCATACTTTAGAGTGTTTGGTTGCAAGTGCTATATTCTCAAGAAAGGCACTAGATTGAGCAAGTTTGAAAAGAAATGTGATGAAGGGTTCTTGCTTGGTTATTCTACCACAAGCAAAGCATATAGAGTTTGGAATCTCACAAATGGCACCTTGGAAGAAGTTCATGATGTTGAGTTTGATGAAACCCAAGGATCTCAAAATGAAGCTCAAAACCTTGATGATGTGAGAGGAGATCAATTGTCAAATGCAATGAAGAACATGGACATTGGTGACATAAGGCCAAGGCAAGTTGATGATGATGATATTCATGTGATCAACTAAAGTGTGCAAATTGATACAAATCAAGCAAGCTCTAGTGGTTCTCATGATGAAGCTCAAGTTCAAGGTCAAACAAGTAGAAGCAATCAACTCCCAATACTCCAACCTACTAGTATTGCAAGAGATCATCCATTGGACCAAATTATTGGTGGAATTCAAAGTGGTGTTCAAACTAGATCAAGATTAGCATCATTTTGTAAGCATTACTCATTTGTCTCATTAGAAGAACCAAAGAAGATAGAAGATGCATTGAAAGATTCCGAGTGAGTAAATGCCATGCATGAAGAACTAAACAACTTTGCTAGAAATCAAGTTTGGAAACTTGTTGAGAGGCCAAAGAACTACAATGTGATTGGTACTAAATGGGTCTTTAGAAACAAGCAAGATCAAGATGGCATAGTTGTGAGGAACAAAGCAAGATTAGTAGCACAAGGATACACTCAAGTTGAGGGTCTTGACTTTGGAGAGACATATGCACCGGTTGCAAGATTGGAAGCAATTAGAATCTTATTAGCATATGCTTGTGCACACAACATCAAGCTCTATCAAATGGATGTCAAGAGTGCATTTCTCAATGGCTACATCAATGAAGAAGTTTATGTTGAGCAACCTCCTGGTTTTGAAGATGACAAGAAGCCCGACCATGTTTACAAGCTAAAGAAGGCATTGTATGGTTTAAAGCAAGCACCTAGAGCATGGTATGAGAGATTGAGGGACTTTCTTCTCTCTAAAGGGTTCAAGATGGGAAAGGTTGACACCACTCTCTTCACCAAAAAACTTGGAAATGACTTGTTTGTGTTGCAAATCTATGTGGATGACATTATCTTTGGATCAACCAACCAAGACTTTTGTGAAGAGTTTGGAAATATGATGGCTAATGAGTTTGAAATGTCTATGATTGGAGAGCTTAGTTACTTCCTTGGACTTCAAATCAAGCAAATGAAGAATGGCACTTTTGTAAGTCAAGGCAAGTACATTAAGGACATGATCAAGAAGTTTGGATTGCAAGATGCTAAGCCAATGAGTACACCAATGGGCACAAATGATCAATTGGGTATTGATGATAGTGGAAACATGGTAGATCAAAAGCAATACCGGTCTATGATTGGAAGTTTGCTCTATGTCACCGCCTCTAGGCCGGATGTGATGTTTAGTGTGTGCAAGTGTGCAAGATATCAAGCTTCACCTAGAGAAAGTTACTTGAAAGCAACCAAGAGGATATTGAGATATCTTAAGGGCACTCATGATGTTGGATTATGGTATCCCAAGGGGTCTAACTTTGAGTTGATTGGATATTCGGACTCTGACTATGGTGGTTGCAAGATTGATAGAATGAGCACAAGTGGCACTTGTCAAATGCTTGGAAGGTCTCTTGTTTCATGGTCATCAAAGAAACAAAATAGTGTTGCACTATCTACTGCCGAGGCCGAATACATTAGTGCCGGTAGTTGTTGTGCACAATTGCTTTGGATGAAAGCCACTTTGAATGACTTTGGAATCAAATACAAGAATGTGCCTTTATTTTGTGATAATGAGAGTGCTATCAAGATGACACAAAATCTGGTTCAACATTCAAGAACAAAGCACATTGACATAAGGCACCACTTCATAAGAGACCATCAACAAAAGGGTGATATTAGCATTGAAAGCATTGGCACCGAAGATCAATTAGCCGACATATTCACAAAGCCACTTGATGAAAAGAGATTTTACAAGTTAAAGAATGAATTGAACATACTTGACTTCTCCAACTTGAAATGAGTGCACCCCCACATTCTTATATGACATGCCTCTCCTCCAACATAGCAAGGTAAAGTTGTTTGGCATATCATTCATACTTTGCTAAGGACATGTTTAGAACATATAGACATATTTGCATGACAAATAGGCTCATTCATGAAAATTAAATGATTTTGATGTATATATGGTACCACTATTGCTTCTATGTTTGATTGATCTAGTGGTAGCATATGACATATTTGTGGGCTTGCAAACCTAGTGTTGAATCTAGAAAATAAGCTCATGATGTGTAATTCAACATGGTCAAGATAACCCTTATACTTTATGAGGTGTGAAAAAGCTTGTCCTTGGATCAAACCGAATTACATATTCTAGGCAAGTGATCTAGATTGAACCATAATTTGGACTCCCTCATATTGATTGACTTATCTCTCACTAAATCGGCACCTTTTTGGTGATTGTTGACAAAGAGGGAGAGAAAAGTCACAAAGATTTTGCAAAGAGGAAATAAGATAATAAGGGGGAGAGAAAAGTCATAGGGGAGACAAAGATAAAAAGTTAAGTTACAAAGGGGGAGAGAAAAGTCACAAAGATAGAAAAGTCATAAAGATAAAAAGTTAAGTTACTAAGGGGGAGAGAAAGCAAAAGATATGACTTTGGGAAGAGAAACTAAAATTTGAGCACATAAGTAGGGGGAGCAAGCTCATGGATTATTTGTTGCATTTGTATGTGCACTAACATGATGATGTGTTGCATTGCAAATTTAATTTCGATATTCATGATTGAATGATGTTTGCTAGAAATAGAACTTGAATGATGTTTTGTTGAGAGTAGCTTTACAAGAGATATCTAGACACCTTTTGCTCATAATGTTGATCTCACGGGGTACTTTAGTGTTTGTGATCTTTACAAGTGATGTATTACAAATGGTGTCTAGCTACATCGATGCTAAGGGTGGTATATAAAGGCAACTTCGATTGGTATCACGCTTCAAAGGTCCATTCTATATACCTTAGCATCAATTTGATAGTAGTAACTCTCCCAAAATTCAAATCCATACATATGTGCACAATTGAACCAAACTCATGGAAGCACATATGTAGGGGGAGCTAATACTATCGAAATTGAAAATTGATTTCATTTCATATCTTTGTGATGGTTGTCATCAATTACCAAAAAGGGGGAGATTGAAAGCCCAAGTTTGGTTTTGGTAATTAATGACACCAAGTTGCTAATGCCATGTGTTAAGTGTTTTGAGTTAGGCACAAGCAACACACGTGATGAAGGAGCATGTGGCATGGAGTGATGGCCACAAGATCACAAGTGGTGGAGATGCACATAATATGGTGTACATGATGATCAAGTAGAAGAGAAGGAACTAAGAGCGCAAGGCAAAGGTATAAACCATAGGGTTTTCCTTTTGCCGGTCTAAGTTGAGTAGAGAAGTGATTGACCAGATTTAGGATACATAGCCAACTATCAAGAGGGGCAATCACAGTTAGCTCGGGAATCAAGTGCCACTAGATCATTGTCTTGAGCATATGCATTAGGATCTAGTAAAGAGCTAACATAACGCCTTGGTAAATGATTGTGAAATGCTAACACACATGCACATGGTGGTGTACACTTGGTGGTGTTAGCACAGTTGCGAAGGTGGTGGAGTTTAAGCGGTAGAGAGGGGTTTGGGTTCCTCTCTCCCTCCCGCCGAGCTTGCGAGGCAGGATTCGGCGCTTTTTGGAGAAGTGAAACGCCTATTTTCTACTGCGCCGGAAGTCGGAAAAGAAACGGAGGCGAAAGGAGGTCACTGCGTTGATCGGACGCTGCACCGGACGCGGTCACGGTTTCACCGGACGCGTCCGGTCAGTTCAACGCGGCGCGAGCGCTAGGGTTTGTGACCGGACGCGGGTCTGGCCTGACCAGCGCGTCCGGTCAGTTCAACTAGGCGTAAGAGAGAAGCGCGCGACCGGCGCGTCCGGTCCTTCACGGGACCGGAGCGTCCGGTCACGCGTCCAGAAACACAGAGCGAAGCGGAGTGACGATCGGACGCGCGGCGCGTCCGGTCACGTGCGATCGGACGCGTCCGGTCGCAGCTGGAGCTTACTGGAACGCGACCGGACGTGGGCACTGTCGCGTCCGGTCACTCGGTTGAGCGCGTCCGGTCAGGGCAACGGCTAGTTCTGACGCGCACTGTTCACATTTGTCGTGTAGTGACCGGACGCGTCCGGTCACCCTGACCGGAGCGTCCGGTCAGCGCGTCTTTCGCTGCGTCGTCTGTAACGGCTAGCTGCGTACCCCTTCGTTATAAATAGACGTTGGCCGGGGTTTGAGGGTAACTCTTGCACATTTTGAGATATAGAGACATACTTTGAGCTAGAGAACAACCCCTCCACTCATCTCTTTGCATAGTTGCACATCTTGAGTGAGATTGAGTGAGATTCAAGTGCATTGCTTGAGAGTTGCATTCTAGAGGCACTTGATCTTCGAGTTGCTGCGGATTTCTTGTTACTCTTCCGTGTTTCCCGACACGGTGGACGGCTTGGAGCAGCGGAGGTGATTGAGCTCGCAATTGGAGATTGTTGGAGCCTTCACCAAGTGTTGTAAGGGGTTCTTGATCCTTCCCCGCAGGAGTTCGTGAATTGGATACTCTAGTGGAGCTCGTGGCTTGGAGGATCCCCATCTTGTGTGCGGTTGTGCGGCGCCCGCCGAGGGCTCGACTCTTGATAGTCGATTAGCTCGTGAACCGACAAGTGGGTGTATCGCCACAACGGGGAGTAGCTTGCCGGGAAGCAAGTGAACCTCGGGATAAATTCTTGTGTCATTCTCTTCCCGAGGATTTCTCTTGTGTGATTGATTGATTGGTACATCTCATCTCTACACGACGGTATAATCAATCAAAGCTCTTCTCTCGTATTACTTCTTGTTTCTAGCTTATAGTTGTTGTTGTGTTTAGTGAATAGCCTTGTACTAGACTTGTGTAGGTGGCTTGCATAATTAGTTAGAGCTAGTGCTTTTGCTTCGCCACCTTTCGTACTAACTCGTGGTTAAGTAATTCTTGTAGAAGTTTTAATTAGGCTATTCACCCCCCCTCTAGCCTATTTGGACCTAACAGGGGCGTGTGCCTTCCTTCGACCGGCTCTTCGTCCTCTGATTCCGAGGTGCTTTCAACATCGATGTTGAAGCACTCGCGAGTCGGATCATAGGTGTCGTCAGCCGAGTCGGAGTCAGGAGCGCCAAAGTAGTAATATGACGGGGGAATGTGTGGTCGTTGCCAACCATCACCGCGGTGACGATATGAAGAAGCAGTCACACGAGGCTCTGTTTCCGGTGTCTCGGTAGAGTCCCGATAATCAGAAGCCGGCGTGGACGCAACGAGGTCCAGAGTGGAGCGTGGATGGTGTCCGGGGAGTTCCTCATAAGCGCTCATGCGAGTGCTCACGGAGGATGCATACACCCGGGCAACCGAGTCCAGCCCAAACGGGAATGGTGATGGGGACGTCGCTGCCCGTGGTGAAATAGATGCTACGGACAGTGGTGTCTCACCGGACGGGGGAGCGGCGGGATTCTTCGTCGGCATGCCACCCTCAGCCAGGCTCGTCCTTCCCAAATCTTCCAAAAGGAGATCTAGGCTGGTGCCTGTCTGGGGGGTGCCGGACCGGGGGATCCCATCGCCCTCCACCAGGTGGAGACGGTGGTTGTACCGGGCTCACCGTCGCCGGGCGGCCCGCGCCCGCCTGGAGTGACGGTGCCGGTTGACTGCTCCCCCGGGCTGGAAGAGCTCGTAATCCTCGTCGGTTGGGTGCCTGGGTGGAAGTAGGATCATGTCGTAGCTAGAGCCGAGCGACATGAACTCCAAACTCCCAAACCAGATCACCGTAGCCAACAAGATCGGGCGTTCGGGGTTAGCCATCCAGGAAGAATGGCGACAAAGCGAGGTTTGCACGCAGCGCTCCCCTACCTGGCGCGCCAACTGTTGGTGTTCGGACCGAGGGGGGTCCTAAGCCAACGAGTAAATGCTACGTGACTCTTTCCTGGATGGTGATGCAAGGAGAACACACGGGGGTTTATCCTGGTTCGGGCAAAAGAAGGCCCTACGTCCAGCGGGGGGGAGAGGTTTGTATTTCCTTGCACCGAGGTGCTCGTGTAGGGGTTACAAGCAGGCGAGAGAGGGTGTCGAGCCCAAGTCTCAAAGAGAAAAAAGGAGAAAGGCGGTTGCTTGAGATGTTGATCTCTTGCTTTTCGTTGTTCGGTCGGGTGGTTAGTTGTTTCGTCTTCTTTTTGTTCGTCTGTTCGTTGGTTGGTTCGTTCGTCCGCCCCCCTCTGTCGAACCCTGGCCTACCCTTTTATAAGGCGAGAGGAGGCCAAGCCAAGGGGAGCCTTGAGGTGATGCTTTGTCGATTCCTATTGAGTTGACTGTAGCGACGTGCCTTTGGAATGGTCGGCCATCCCTGGGTACCCTGACGTTGTGGGAGACAAGATGGCGAAATGACCCAGAGCGCCATGCCATACCGTCCTTCGAACTAAGCCGAGCGTCGAAGCTGGGTCGAGGCCGGGTCGAGGTTGGATGGATAAGGCCGAATCCCTGATATCGCGGGGAACGGACCTTGTCTTATCCTCCCTCGAGGGTGATTGATGGTGAACAGTGTGCGGTAAGGTGGGTACAGTGACGGGTTTCACCTCCCATCACGGGATGGGCGGTAAAATAGTGAGACTCGACGTGGGTATTGTTCCCACGTTGGTCCATGCCGCAACCATGCCGGTAGGTGGTAGTAGGTACCCGCATTGAATGCTATGGCTTTCGTCCTGGGGTAGGTAAAGAAAACGCGTCGAGGAGCCAGGGCGCGGTCGAGGCGCCCCGTCGAGCGGGCCTCGTACGAGTCGGAGCCGGGGCTCGGTCGAGGCGCCCCGTCGAGCGGGCCTCGTACGAGTCAGAGCCGGGGCGCGGTCGAGACGCCCCGTCGAGCGGGCCTCGTACGAGTCGGAGCCGGGGCGCGGTCGAGGCGCCCCGTCGAGCGGGCCTCGTACGAGTCGGAGCCGGGGCGCGGTCGAGGCGCCCCGTCGAGCGGGCCTCGTACGAGTCGGAGCCGGGGCGCGGTCGAGGCGCCCCGTCGAGCGGGCCGCGTGATACTCGGCCGAGGTGGGCTATCTTTCATTGCGGTTTCGGTTATGTTAGTGTTTTGGCGATAGCTGTGGGTACCCCCGTACTGTTGGTACCGACAGGACATGACTGCCATATTGCTCAAAACAGTTATCATCTCCATGACCTAACTTACCGATGTTTCTGCAAAACACACGTTAGTCATGGTAATTATGTGTTGTCATTAATTGCCGAAACCAACACCGGGGCCTAGATGCTTTCAGTTGTTCCAAAGGTAATCGATGGCTGCCTTTAGCGGGGTTTACCGAGTGAGTGTTAGGAATACCCCCTCAGCTAAGTGGTAATTCGATTCGAGTCGCCGTCTCTCACCGGTTAGTGAGAACTTGACGGGAGTATCTCCAAAGTAGATACACTAAATAACTGATGGTTCAAGAATGATGATATGATGATGGCCTGATTATACCTGCTATGGTTAATATTGTTTGCTCCTAATAAGTGAGTGATCTAGTATATGTGCTAATATAGTTGATAGGTAAATAGTGACGAACTTGATGCTAAGTTTAAATTGATCACTTATGCTCATAAGCTCTTTTATGCAATTGTGTCAAGATATCACACCTTATAAGCCTTGCATGATCCTTGGTGTCCTTTATTTCTGGTTGTTGACGGGTAAGTCTAGCTAAGTATCTTCTCGTACTCAGGGTTTATTTCTCACCTGTTGCAGATGACTTGTTCTACTCCGGGTGCTGCAAATACTGCCTCCTCCCTGCCGGAGATGAGGATTAGATCGTCGGGCACGATCTCTGTTAGTTATCTTACCTTAGATGCTTTTGTTGGACATGACTACTCCTGGCAATGTATTTAAACCTTTGAAGTTATGTACTGAACTATGTTGCTTCCGCGAAACAAACTTAGTTTGTAATATTTTATTTTGAACTCCGATGGATGTAATCCGTATGTTACTTGCGAAATGTTGTAACTGATGATGTGTTGTGTTGAATCACTACGATCTTGGTTTGTATGTCGATAGTTGTTTGAAATCCTTCGAGATTTCCGGACTACCGGGATTGCGGGAGGTTAAGTACAGGAATTTGATCACTGTGATGATTGTTTTTGTACTTGCGTTCTTGTAATTTGGTCGGTTCTGTTACAAATGTCAATCTTCCGATTTTAAGGATATGGTATGTTTGCATGCCACCATTTGAGGTATGGAAATATTATATTTACTTTTTTTTTTTGAAATTATAGTTTATTTTTAGCTTTGTTTCAACTTAATTTTTTCTAAGTTTTATCAAATTTATTGATAAATATATTAACAAATGCAAGTTTGACTCAATACACTACCAAGACATATTTTATGGAAAGTTTATTAGAACAAATTTGATATTGTAGAAGTTGAAGCATGTTCAAAGTTAAAACTTTTTATAAAAAATCTAAAAAGAACTATTATTTAGACCGAAGGAATTATTGTCATATAGACTGTTGGGTCTTAGCTTATTCCTTTTCAACTTAGCCATATAGTAACAGGAGTAAGCAATTGGTGGAAAATAGTTAGCGTCTACATTATTAATTAAAAACGACAAGTGTACTAAACTGTGATAGGTACGAGTCATGATCTCTTCTCAACACAGTCGCAAAAAAAAAGATCTCTTCTCAACACCCTATCAAGAATTGAAAGCTTCTATGCAAATCCAGGCTTGTCGACTATGACATATAATATAACAGATTACAACGAAAACGACAACGACCTCGTTGCGTTTTGGTCATTGAACAGGAATAAGGATTTGTAAGAAAATCTTAGATGATGTCGACATGAATGCAAATACTCAATTTTTCCATTCATGTGATATTAACGTCACAAACATATATGTTTAGCTTAGATGGCGTGGATTAATTTGGTTCCTTCATTGTTAACTAGTACTCCATCCGTTTCAAATTATAAAACGTTTTGACTTTTTCTAGATATAATAATTTTGCTATGTATCTAGATAAACTTTATATCTAAGTGCATAACAAAAGCTATATATCTAAAAAAAATAAAAGCATCTTATATTTTGGAACGGAGGGAGTGTTATTTTGCCATTTTTCTTTCAGCAATATCGGGCTTAAATTAAGTTTGTGTCGCATGGGCTAGAACTAGCCTGCAATCCAACTAGCACCACTTCTTGGGTTTACGCCTGGAAATTGTTTGTTGCAAAAATTACCATGACACTTGTGGCCATGTTGGACACAAAAATGCAGAAAAATCAATTTGGGCAATAGTATTCTCTTTAAGCTTCTTTGGTTGGAATACATATTTCAGGAAGGCGTCACTCGTGAAACTTTTGGGGTGTGTGTGTTTGCTACTCTAGAAATGTCGGCGAATCCAAATAGTGTTTTATGCGTTGAATTTTGAACGTTTGAGGCTAGATCATGCTGCTTGGCCGACAATCCCAGACCAATGTGGCAACTAAACAAATCCTACACTTTCCAATACTAAAATTTTCAAACACACTCTCCAATCTTTATGTACTTGATTGATGATGGCTCCATATATATATTTTGTGTTTGGTTCGGTGGGCCGACGAAGCAAACTAAGGCCAAGTAAACGATGACTTTGACCAGTTGACTTCGTAAAAGAATTCTACAAGTGGTCACTGAGCACGTTTCACATAGGACATCGTTGAGCCGTCCGATCGGGAATTGACGGCCCAGAATAGAGCTGCGGAAACCAAAAGAAAATGATTTAAGGACTTGTTTTTTTTTTTTTTTTGTCTCGTCTCATGCCTGTCGATCCAGCGCAGTTTGTTTCTACTAGCAGGAAAAGAAACACCCGGTTTCCAAAAAGAAAGAAAAGAAATGACTGCCACGAGTGGAGCACGTTGGTCCAAATATAGTAAATTTATAACAATACCTCGATATACTAATAAGAACTCATGAAGGCCCCCTTTGGATTATAGGAATAGAAAACTGCATGGATGGGCTAGGAATTTATGTGGAAAACAAAGGAACGAAGAATATAGGAATTTTGTTGACAAGGGTGTTTGGATGAGTCCAGGGAAGACACAGGACATAACAGTACGTTCAAGTAGCACTCCGTTTCCAAGCTTTCACAGTAGCATGCTCTCAGCCTCTCGCTCTCCCAGCTGTCTCCATTTCTCCCCGCACAACTAGCGATGAAAACGGACGGAAAAATTATATTTGTATTTTTGTTTCTATATTTTTTTTTGTGGAAATGGGAGCGGGTTCGAAAACGGAATCGGAATATGCGGACATACGGAAACGGACAAATACGGATGGAGAGCCGGAAAATTAAATTAAGATCACATAATCTAATATTCTCAAAGTATACATATATAAAGTCATGTAATAATATATGCAAAGTTTAATATTCATTTAGATGCTATGTACGTGAACATAACATGCATATTTGGTAATTCATAGTTATATTAACATAAGGACATGTAATTGTTGAAAATGTTGAGCATAGATCGAAAACGAGGTAAAAACGGAATAAATACGGATCTATTCCGTATTAAAACGGGATTACTCGGAAACGAACGGAAAACACCATTTTCTACTTTCGCAAATACGAAAACCGGATATCGCAAATACGGAAATGGACGGAAAAATGTAGAAAACGGAACGGCGAAAAATTCCGTCCGTTTTCATCTCTACGCACAACAGCGTGAGCAGGACGGCTAGGCGGCCAGCTAATCATGATTTGGCCAGCTAGCTGCCTCGGTCCTCCGCACGAGTAGGAGAAAAATGAGGTTTCGGTGGATGTTTCTTTCCTACGATTTTCCTATGCAAGTTGAATGCTAGGAAAGTTTCCCATACTTTTCCTTCGATCATTTCCTACGAACCAAATGGATCTACAGTGTCCGTTCCATAGGATTACCTATTCCTGCATTTTTCCTTTGCAAAAACCTACGAACCAAAGGGGCCTGAAGTGTTCGATTCACCTCTCCGTCTCGGTAATTGTTTTTGATGTTGTTTTTTATAACTGTGGGCTTGTTTAGTTCCCCTAATTCTCCCCCAAATTTCACTATGAAAAAGAAGATTCTCCGTCACATCAAAATGTCGGTAAATGCATGGAGTACTAAATGTTGATGAAATCAAAAACTAATTGCACAGTTTTGTTGTATTTTGCGAGACGAACATTTTAAGCCTAGTTAGTCAAAATTTGGATAATTTTTACCAAATACAAACGAAATGCTACAGGAATTCTGATACAATGTTTTTTCCCCTATTCTGTGAACTAAAGGAGGGCTGTTTTTGATGTTGTGGTCACATTCGAGCTACCAACGTTGTAAGTTCAGTTATAACCTTGTATTGTTTTTCTCTCATGCAAGATCAAACAACATCACTTCTCAGTCAAATGCCAAAAATTTTGCCAAAATTTTCAGATTCCCCGTCACAGCGAATCTTTGAACACATGCATTAAGCATTAAATATAGATAAAAAATAAAACTAATTACACAGTTTAGACGAAATGGACGAGACAAATCTTTTAAGCCTAATTAGACCATGATTGGACAATATTTACCAAATAACAACGAAACTGTTACAGTAGCGTTTCGCCAAAAATTTTACCAACTAAACAGCCCCTAAGATACAATCAACTAAACAATGAGCCATTGCATACACCTAGTGGAGCCTAGATGAACTGATGAGAACCAAACTAGGACATCCAAACAACCAATTAGATTCACAAGATTCCTCTAATCAGTAGCCTCTCCCTAAACTGCAACTCATCACCACTACTCGGATGGGCCAACCTTAACATATATATTGTACGCAGAATCGTCTGAACCAATACAAACTCTGTCCCAGATACTCCCTTTGATTTGACTGAACCCATATAAACTCTGTCCCAAGAACTATTCCTCTGATTCGTATTCATCAATACCCGTCATTTTGGTAAAAACGCGTCGACAGCGTGACAGGGTGAGTGTATGTAGACGTCGACATCTATGGTGCTTTTTAAAAATGGTGTCTGTACTTCCGAAGTCCAAACAAAACTTGCTCAGCACCTGCAGCCGTCTGCATCTTCTAGTCGAGTCGAACTGCGTATTGTCGCCTTGTTGAGGTCGTTCTGCTGCCGTCGACATCTACACGTCGACGAGACTATTCTCCTCCAATAGAACACGCCGTATGTTTCTTTGTTTGTTTTTCTTTTCATCCACGACTTCTCAAATCTGACAAGCGACACTTTTCATTCACTTGACACGGTCCAAATTCTCTGGTTCACAAGTAGTAGTAGTAGTTTTTGAAGGACGCAATCAAAGATGTCCAAGGAAACAATTATTATTTTTATAATCATCAAAGGCAAGTACTATAAATTATGGCCAAGATCTTTTCGGCGTAACAGACTTTAACCTTTAGAATCATTCCAGAGCCTCAGCGACGACGACGGAGGAGGAAGAAAGCTTTGCTCCTTGTGTTCCCACGCCGACTGCGTCCATGGAGCGCGTGTCGCCGGAGGACGCTGGGCAGGAGAGGGTCATGGCAGCAGCCAAGCAGATCTTGAAGAGCCTTGCTGTGTCCAAGAACGCCGCCGACGACATGATGCACTTCCTGTCCACCTTCGACCCGCGCCTGCACCCGCTCTCCTCCCCGGAGACAGGCGAGGAGGAGGCGTCCGGCGCTGATGACGATCGAGAAGAGCTAGAAGAGGAGATCGCCGCCGCGGAGGAGGTCATCCTCCGGTGGAGCTCCTCGTCGCCGTCGTCCGGGGGCATGATCGCAGACTACCTCTACGCCGTCGACGACGCCATCGCGGCGTCCGGTCGCTCGGCCCGCGCCGCCGCCGCCGTGCACGCCGCCATGCCGCGGCTGGAGGAGGAGGCGCGCTCCCTGCTCTCTTCTTCCTCCTCTCTGCGGCGCCTCTCGCTGTCGTCGGACGACCTCGGCGACGCGACGCCCGACGCGTCCCCGCGCCACGACGGCACGCTCTCCCCGACCGCCGCTGCCTCCGTGGGCGCCGTCGCGGCCCGCATGCTGCGCGCCGGGTACGGGCCCGAGCTCGCGCAGGTGTACGTGGCCACCCGCCGCGACGCCCTCGCGGAGTCCATAGCGCTCCTCGGCGTCGAGGCCGTCGCCATCGAGGAGGTGCTCAGGATGGAGTGGTCGGCGCTTGACCAGAGGATGCGGCGGTGGAGCCACGCCGTGAGGGCCGTGGTCAGGACCTTCCTCGCGGACGAGCGCCGGCTCTGCGACGAGGTCTTCGCGTCGGACGAGGACCTCGGCAACGAGTGCTTCGCCGACGTCGCCAGGGGATGCGTCCTGCAGCTGCTAGCCTTCGCGGACGCGGTCGCCGTGTCGCCGCGCGCCACCGAGAAGCTGTACCGCACGCTCGGCATGTACGAGGCGCTCGCCGACGTGCGGCCGGAGCTGGAGGCGCTCTTCCCCGACGACGACGCGCGCGAATTCTTCGCGGGCGAGGTCTCGAGCACCGTCCAGCAGCTGGGCTCCACCGTACGCCACACCATCGAGGAGTTCAGCCACGCCATCCACGGCGAGGCGTCGCGGAAGCCCGTCCACGGCGGGGAGATCCACCCCATGACCCGCTACGTCCTCAACTACTGCAGCCTCCTCGCCGACTGCCGCGGCACCCTGGACGCGGTCCTCGGCGACGCCGGCCTCGACGACACAGCAACCGCCGACGACGGCGGCGCCGCGGCCTCGACGCCGTCCGCGCGCTGCATCCGCGAGCTGCTCACGCTGCTGCTGCGCAACATTGACGACAAGTCCCGGCTGTACGACGACGCCGGGCTGCAGAACATCTTCCTGATGAACAACCTCTACTACGTGGTGCAGAAGGTGCGGGAGTCCGCGCCGCTGCGCGAGCTCGTCGGCGACGACTGGCTCCGGCGGCACCGCGGCCAGATCCGACAGTACGAGACCGGCTACCTGCGGGCGTCCTGGGCCGCCGTGCTGTCCCAGCTGAGGAGGGACGACGGCGCGTCGGCGAGGCCGCCGGCCGGGCACAGGGCGCCGTCGGGCCCGTCGGCGAAGAGCTTCAACGTGGCGTTCCAGGAGCTGTACCGGACGCAGACGGCGTGGAAGGTGGCGGACGCTCAGCTCCGGGAGGAGCTGCGCATCGCGGTGTCGGAGCGGCTCATCCCGGCGTACCGGGCGTTCCTCGGGCAGGGCAGCCGGCACCCGGCGAGGCACGTCAAGTGCAGCCTCGAGGACCTCGAGGACTACATGCTGGACTTCTTCGAAGGCGCGCAGAAGTTTGTCAGGTGGTGATCACCAATTCACCATCCATTCGGAGTTTGGGACGTGCGTGCATCATCGTGAATTCGTGGTGTTTGCGCTCCAGTCTCATGATAATTTGATGCTGTAGATTTTGATTTTTCCTCTCTTCTACTAGGTTCCTTTGTCTCTTTTCACGTCAGTCAAACCACAGATTACACTTACAGACATAATGTAAATACGCATCAAATTCAGGAGTGTATATATCCTACTCTGTTTTTCGCTTGTTCATGTTTTTGCGGTGGTTGTTATGGAACTTAAAAATGAAAATCTTCAGGACCTGAGCACTAGCCAACGTATGCTTTTGCCTGGTTTGCCAATCAGGCCATGATCAACGAGGTGGTTCAACTGGTGGTTTGCAGGTTTGGTCTGGCCAGCCATGTTCGGATGTTAGTGACATGATCAGTAATGTATCTTTACCAACTATATTAAGTAAAGTGGGATTCAATAAAATACTACATAGATACTAGGAGTAAGCAATAATGTCATGGGCAGGGAGGGGTAAATCAGAGCGAGAATTAATTATTTTATTATTTACTATAATGTCAACTCATAAATCTATTGCCTGATATTTGCTATTCTTTGGTGTTTAGAGCATCTCCGAGAGTTTCCAAAACTCACTTCTAATCTTTCCGCACTTAGGAAAATCGCCCCGTGAAAATATACGTGCATATATCGGTCACCCAATCTAATGTGGAAATGCAAATGTAAGAGAGAACAAGTCGTTAGTGTGATTTTAAAATAATCCGGTAAAATTATTATTTTTTATATTTTAGGAGCGAGATCCTTAAAACTGTTGGAGGGACCCAACAAAAATATGCTCCCAACTTTTTTTTAGCCACTTGAGAAACTCATTAATTTACCAACTATTTTTTAGGAACTATTGGAGATGGTTAAAGCGCTTATTACTTGTTTTCTGTCACGTCATGGCTGCCCTCAGAGCATCTCCAAGAACCCATCTAAAAATAAATCTCACATTTTCTCATATAAGGTTCACCCTAAACATAAATTCATCCTAGATTATTTTTCCCTGCAGCAGTTCCACTAAACCGGCAAACCACTTCTTCCTATTTCTTAAGATAGAGTGGATGAGGGAGGTGATTCAAATTTGAGGAGGATAATTGAAGGTGCCCTAAATTTCTGTTGTTGGATATGAGCACTTCTAGAGAAGATTTTCTCTGCACAAGTTTCATTTTTAACAATAGGATACTGAATAGATGCACTCTTGCATGAAAAAAAAATATTTTCGACAGTAGGATATTGAAGTAACGGGATCTGGAGGTAAAAAGGAGTGTACCATGCGTAATGCGTTAGAAAGGTTAGTAACCTCAGGATCACTTGGTCCACGGGAGAGCAGCTTGCACTTCGGCGAGGGCAACGATTACCGGTGGCTAGCGTTGCTCCTGCCATGAGCGTGACAGTTTCACAGAGCTCGCAGGCCGGGCATCACTATGAGCACACACTTAGGTTTCAGACAAGGGCAAAGGCAGCGGCAGCAGAAATGTACTCCTAGGCCGCGTTCACTTCCCCTCCCAACCCAAAATATTTCCTCTTACACACATCACATCAAATCTTTCGAGGCATGCATGGAACATTAAACGTACATAAAAAAAGATAACTAATTGCATAGTTTGTCTGTAAATGTCGGCACGAATCTTTTGAGCCTAGTTAGTCCATAATTGGATAAATTTTGCTAAATAACAACGAAAGATGCTACAGTAACTTTTCAGCTACTTTTCGCGAAGTGAACACACCCCTACATTAACAGTAACCACTTCTTCAGTTTCAAATAAAAAGACATGACGTGGCAAGCAAAGCAAACCACCCAAAACATATGGCAAATTTAAGTACATGAAATGGCTTATATTATATTCCTTTGAGTTCACGGGATCAGTTTTTTTTTAGTGGAACGGGATCAGAGATTTGGAAACCCCTGTATCCAACAGGCAACAGGACCTCAAGTTTTCGCTAAGGCAAGGCAGCCCGATCCGTTCTTCCTATTTTACCCGTAGTTTTGGGCCCGAGTTTAGGGCCCATTACAAAGCTAGGCTAAAGCTCATGTTCCCTGTCTGCAGAAACAGGAACCTTCGCGTGGCGGGCGGGGAGCCCACATGTCATGTCACGGGAGGGTTAGGTCGAGCGGGGCCCGGGCCGGGGAGCGCCCGCCCACTGAATCCGGCTCCCATCGCGATCGCCGCCGAGTCACCTTTCACCACGCTCCAAACAGAGCAGAGGAGCCCACTTCGAGGCCCTGGCGTTGGCTGTCTCGGCGTCATCCTCTCCTCTCGACGCTCGTCTCGTTCTCGTTCTCGTCACCCCTCGTGTCGCGGAGCAGAGCGAGCAGCCGGCAGCGGACCTCCAGGGAGCGCCCCGCGGAAGCCAGCGAAGATGCCCGGGCTCACGGCGCCGTCCGACTACGCGGAGGAGCCGCCGCGTCACCCGGCCCTCAAGATCAACGCCAAGGTCAGCGCTACGCCCTCTTCTCCCCGCGTCCCACGGTCCCACCCCCCTGGAGATTTGAGTGATTGGGTGCGTGCCTTGTGATGTCGCCAATCGCGTGGATTCGTTCGCAGCTCTGGCTAGGCCCGGCCCGGCTGGATGCGTGCGAGGGCTTCTACGGCGCCGGCGCGCTGGCCGATCGGACGCCGCCGTTGGTGCTGTGCAGTAGCGGGCAGCGCTCCGCTGCCCGTAGGCGTCAGGCGTGCACGTGCTGTTACTGCGCAGTGATTAGCGAAGCGTGGTGCGTCACGAGTTTTTGTAGTCTCTGATCAGTGGGGAAATAGGTCGCAGTTTCATTCTGAGTAACAAGGTGTACGGATTATGCATTTTCGGCTGCAGTCCGCAGCACTTGGGTGTAGTAGTTCTCTGTTGCTGCCAGAATGATCCAGTGTGTTGTTTGGCGAGAGCTATTTCTGGATAAGTGTATAGAGTATCAAGGGCTTTCCCTGAATGAGTTCATATTTTAGTAGGGATTATTCCTAAACTATACAGTAAGATACAGAAATGGGAGTAATCATCATGCTGTTTGCAGGAGCCATTCAATGCTGAGCCGCACCGATCGGCGCTAGTAGCATCTTACATCACCCCAGTGGATTTCTTCTACAAGAGGAATCATGGACCCATCCCTAAAGTCGAGGACCTCTCAAGGTTTCTTAGCACAAGCTGTGAATTTCCATTTATCATTGTGATCTGTTACAATTAACAAACATTGACACTTTATATGAATGGATCGACAGATACACTGTTTCCATCTCTGGTCTCGTCAACAAGTCTATTCAGCTATCAATGGGTGACATTTGGTAATGTTTTTTTCCCTAGTGTCTAATAACGTGACATGAATGGTCTTTGCTCTTGAGTAAAGAATTGACATAAAACTTTGCATTCAGGGCTCTTCCAAAGTACAATGTCACGGCAACTTTACAGGTTTCATATATATGCTTGCCCAACTAATCATTCTGCGATGCCTATATGTTAGTATGGCTAATAACCTAAGCGTATAACAATATGATCCTGACATTTACAGTGTGCGGGAAACAGGAGGACTGCGATGAGTAACGTACGAAAAGTGAGAGGTGTTGGGTGGGACATATCTGCTCTTGGAACTGGTAAGCGACGAGTTCAGAACTGCCTTTCGTTTAGAGGTTGTAGAAATGGAACCCATCAATGCTCGTGTCAGTGCTCAAGGGTAGTAGCACCTGTGATTATGTGAAATCTTATTGAGTTCTAGACTAGACATAAGCCCTTACTGATTACTCTAGTATCAAACTAGCAGTTTGGGTGAACCTCGTGAACTCTCATATGAACTAATTATAACACATGGGCTAGGTATAATGATCATATGAAATACTGAAAATTCTGTCTTCTGATTGCCCTTATAAAATTTGCTTCTAGATACTAGCACTTTGCATTTGCTTGTTGACTACAATGATTCCTAATAGTAGTGCAGCAGAACAGGGCCACTAATGTTTTGTATGATTTCCAGCAACTTGGGGAGGTGCCAAACTATCTGATGTCCTTGAGCTAGTTGGAATACCAAAACTCAGTGCAGTCACATCTCTAGGAGGGAAGCACGTTGAGTTTGTTAGCGTTGACAAGTGTAAAGTGAGTGTATTGATCCTTATTGACTGGCAGACACTTTTATGGCAAAGCCTCCCTGCTAATGTCATATTGTTTGTGTATCAGGAGGAAAAAGGTGGCCCTTATACGGCATCTATTCCATTAAAGCAGGCAACGGATCCTGATGCTGATGTATTACTTGCATATGAAATGAATGGAGAGGTGGACAAAAATTAACTTTTTTTGCATAATTGAAATTCAATTTTACGTTATTCTTCAAAAAGTAGTTTCTTTATTAATGCCTTTGTGCCATTCCGCTACTTGTTTCCTTTTCAGTTTTCTTTCATCTGGATGTCTTTTTAATTATCCTGTTATAAACTACCAAGTGTAGGTACTCAATCGGGACCATGGATACCCACTCCGGGTTGTTGTACCTGGCGTTATTGGTGCACGCTCTGTAAAATGGTTGGACAGTATCAACATAAAAGAGGAGGAATGCCAGGTTTTCTGAAACTATGAGTGCAATGCCTTCTCGTCTTTATTTTCTATGTTCAAAACTGACTCTATTAGTCTATTCTCAACCAGGGTTTTTTTATGCAAAAAGATTACAAAATGTTTCCACCAACCGTGGACTGGGACAATATTAATTGGTCAACTAGAAGGCCACAGATGGATTTCCCTGTGCAGGTATGCTGCATCATTGATTCTTCATTGCTCATATGTGGTGCTAGGTTTCTCAAGAACTTATGTCCACTTTGATCATGTAGTCTGCTATCTGTACACTGGAAGATGTAGATGTTATCAAGGAAGGAAAGGTCAGTATGTTTCCATAACAATGCATATTCTGAGACTGAATCCTGTGCAAGTACCATCGGCAAATTTCAAATAAATCTTCTTCACATACTGCCTTGCTCGCTCGCTGCAGGCTAGGATTGCTGGATATGCACTTTCAGGTGGTGGCCGTGGCATTGAGAGAGTGGATATATCTGTTGATGGCGGTAAAACATGGGTCGAGGCTCGTAGATATCAGAAAGACAATGTGGCGTATGTATCAGATGGACCTCAAAGTGATAAGTGGGCTTGGGTTCTCTTTGAGGCTACAGTAGACATACCAGCAAATGCTGAGATCGTAGCTAAGGCGGTAAGTGAAATATATCTCGACCCACTGTTTCACCCTAGTATCCAACTTAGAATAGTTTATGAGAAATGCATCTTGTGAACTGCAGGTGGACTCAGCTGCAAATGTTCAACCCGAAAAGGTAGAAGACATATGGAATCTGAGAGGAATCCTCAACACATCTTGGCATCGGATCAAAATACAGAACTCTTCATCCGTAGGAAGATCTAAGATGTGAAATTAAGTACGCAGTTGACCACTTGGAGCAGCATGGTGGTGATCGTTGAGAGTCATACCATTGTTCCAAAATAATAAGTCATTTCAACTTTCTGTGTTTCTGGCGTCAGGCTGTACCACGAGTGTTGGAGCTGTGTTCTATGGGATTTGAGCTGTGTTCTATGGGATTTGAGCTCACTTGATTTCTATGTAATGTCAGCTGCTGCTGGTTTTTTTGTGTGTGTCACTGTGGATAACTGCTGTTGTTTGTTGGTCTGATATCAAGAAATTACAATTGCATTCTGCGTTGAAAATTACTATTGCAGCATAGAACACCATCTTTTGGCAAATGGCAACTCCGGGAAGAGAGGTGTACTTCATATCGCAGCTAAGAACATACTAATAAAAATGCAAATATGTGAACATATATACCATTCCTTTCTAGCCGTGGAAATGGATTTAAAACAGGTCAAAGTCAAGAATATTCTTCCCATTTACATCAGTCTCTTAGCACAAAAGAAATACAGCTGCCGTGGGTATCAATGATCTAGATCGAAGTTTTTCCACAAAAAAAGAAAATAAGAAAATAATAAGAAGAAGAAGATCTAGATCGAAATAAACAATGGTTACGTCGTGCTTGGCTGCGGAGGAAGTACGGAGGCGAGGGATCGAGGTTTGTTTTCTCGGTTGCGGCGTGTTGGCGCCGTAGCTGCAGGGAAGGACGGCTAGGGCGACAACAGAGAGACGGGAGCAGTTTGGCTGGGAGCCCAAGGGAGACGTGAGTCTCAATCTTAGGCTTACCTTCTCATTAAGCAATGTTTAGGCCATATAGCCACAATCCCAACAAACTAGGAAACAAACCATTGATCTAACAAACTAGATAATCTAATAGATTCTGCTGATCCTATAATTGAGGAGCAGCGCTCAGCTGCCTACGGTGACCGCGCGCCTAGCGCGCCGCGCGCGTGATCAGCCACCGGTGGGCCTGTTCCTCCTCTTATATGTCCAGCCCACCATAACATCTCTCCCCCCTGGCGAAACAGCTCGTCCTCGAGCTGGAAGGAGGGAAAGACCTCGCGGATAGTGTTGACGGGCTCCCACGCAGGGGCGGAGCTATGTTGTTGGTCGTGGGTGCCTAGGCACCCACAAAAATTTAAAAAATCTATGTTAGAAACAGATTTTTACCATGGTTTTAGATTAAATTTTCATATCTACAAGAGCCCGGCACCCCCCTCTGATTTGTTCTAGCTTCGCCCCTGCTCCCACGTAGCCTCGGAAGCTGGCATGTTAGCCCACTGAATCATAACGTGCCAGACACCACGGCGAAGGCTGGCACACAGGGCACGTTTCGGCTGCTGTAGAGTGCGGCCATGACGAAGCGGCGGTAGAGGTGGCGTCGATGAAGGTGGCTGACCATGGAACGGTTTGAGCACTCTGACGTGAAACACGTTGTGCACCCGGGCGCCCTCCGACAGCTGAAGGCGGTACGCCACCGGCCCAATGCGCTCGGTGACTTGGTACGGTCCAACATATCTGGGACCGAGCTTCTCACGCGTGCCTGGCACCAGAGACTGGGTGGGATGGTGCAGCAAGCGCAGCCACACCCAGTCGCCGACGGCGAACTCCATAGCGTGATGATGAACGTCGTAGTGCTTGTGGGCGTATTCCTGTGCCTGGAGAAGACGGGCGCACACCTCGTTGAGGAAGGTGTCACGATCGGCGAGGAGGGCGTCGACGGCGTCGGTACGCGCGCTGCCTTGCTGATAAGGCAGCAACACTGGTAGAGGACGGCCGTAGACGACGGTGAACGGCGATGTACAGAGCGTGGAGTGGAACGACGTGTTGTAGCAGTACTCCACCCATGGGAGCCAGTCCAGCCAGTCCCGAGGGCGATCGCCGGTGGTGCAGCGTAGGTACATGGCGCACCGCCTCAGACTGCCCATCGGTTTGGGGGTGGAATGCTGTGCTCATGCGGAGCTGCACCCCCGCCATCTTGAAGAGATCTCGCCAAACATGCCCGGTGAAGACCGGATCACGGTCGCTGACGATGGACTCGGGAAAGCCGTGTAGACGAACAATGTCGTTGAAGAACGCCTGCGCAACGGACGATGCCGTGTACGGTGGCCCAAAGGTATGAAGTGGGCGTACTTGGAGAACCTGTCCACCACGGTTAGAATCACGCTTTTACCATGTACCTTTGGGAGCGCCTCCACAAAATCCATGGAGATGTCAGCCCAGACCCGCGAGGGCATGGGCAGCGGCGGGAGGAGACCCGCGGGATGAAGAGCCTCCATCTTGTTCCTCTGGCAGGTGGCGCACGCGCGGACATAGTCGCGTACAATACGACGATCATGCTCGACGAAGAACTCAGTCCGCAGGCGCTGCAATGTCTTCTGGACCCCCTCGTGCCCCACCGTGTGTGCTAGCTAGAGCACGTCTGGCAGTAGGGGCGACATGGCCGGAACGAAGACGCGGCCGTCACAGAGCAGGAGACCATCTCGGACGGACCAATGGGGCCCGTGGACACCGGCTGCTGCAGCGTCGCGGCAAGAACGGAGGTCCTCAGAGGCGTCCAGTTCACGCCGCAGCTTGTCGAAGATGTCGAAGGAGGGCAGCGAGATGGCCTCCAAACTCAGCGCCTCGCCCTCCCGGCGTGACAAGGCATCAGCCACCGTATTAAGGTGGCCCGGTCTGTACTCCACCGTAAAGTCGAAGCCGAATAACTTGGAGATCCACTGGTGCTGTGGTATAGTGGAGAGACGCTGGTCCAACATGAATTTCAGCGCATAATGATCAGTCCAGACGATGAACGCACGCCCCCACAGATAGGGACGCCAATGGCGCACGGCTTGTACAAGGCCGATCAGCTCGCGCTCATAGGCGGTGACCTTGAGATGCCGGGCTGCAAATGGCCTACTGAAGAAGGCGATGGGACCAACCCCCTGATGCAGCATAGCTCCAAAACCTGATCCAGAAGCATCACAATCCACCATGAAGGCCCTGCTGAAATCTAGAAGATGAAGTACTGGAGCTGTGGACACCGTCGTCTTGAGCGCTGTGAACGCCGCGGACGCCTCATCGGACCAGCGGAAGGCGTCCTTCTGAAGGAGCTGCGTCAAGGGTGCTGCGATGGTGCCAAAATCTTGAATGAAACGCTGGTAGTACCCGGCGAGTCCGAGGAACCCACGCAGTCCTCGGGCTGACCGTGGCTGCGGCCAGGACTTGACCGCCTCCACCTTGGCCTCATCCATAGCGACGCCGGAGGCCGAGATGACATGGCCCAAGTACTGGACCGACGGCGTGGCGAAGGCGCACTTCGACTTCTTCAAATGGAGCTTGTGTTCATGAAGGACAGCAAGGACAGCACGCAGGTGCTGTAGGTGCTCCGTCCAAGATGAACTGTAGATGAGTATGTCGTCGAAGAACACAAGCACGCACTTGCGGAGGAAAGGCTGCAACACAAAATTCATTAGAGCCTAGAATGTTGACGGCGCGTTGGACAAGCCAAACGGCATGACCAAGAATTCGAAGTGGCCATGGTGTGTCCGGAACGCGGTCTTGGCAACATCGTCGGGGTGGACGCACACTTGGTGATACACCGAGCGTAGGTCCATCTTAGTGAACAGCCGGGCGCCGTGAAGCTCGTCCAGGAGCTCCTCCACTACGGGGATGGGAAACTTGTCCTTCACGGTGACAGCATTCAAGGCGCAGTAATCCACGCAAAACCGCCACGATGCATCCGCCTTCTTGACCAACAAAACCGGCGCAGAGAAAGGCGAAGTACTGGGCCTGATGATGCCCTGCTGTAGCATTGTGGCACGCTGAGACTCGAGCTCATCCTTCTGTAGCTGAGGATATCGGTAGGGGCAGACGGCTACGGGCTCCGTCGCCGGCTTGAGGTGAATCCGGTGATCACACAGACGGGCTGGCGGCAGCCCCTGCGGCTCAGTGAAGACATCGACGTAGGAGAGCAGCAGCCATTCCGGAGGTCCTGCTCAGACCCCTTGACGTGGTGGAGGTGTGCTGTGTGCAGGCGACCAGTAGGCGGGATGTCCGTCCACGTGGAACCGAGGCCTTTCCACAGCACACGCCGGCCACTATGGTTGAACGCCATACATAGATCATCGAAGTCCCATAGAATCGGGCCGAGCGTGCGCAACCACGTGGTGCTGAGGATCATGTCGTAGCAGTCAAGGGGAATGGAGTAGTAGTCGATGGTGAAAAACTCCTCCCCAATGCGGATGACGACATCGTGTGCGAGGCCCCGACAGGCCACGCGGTCACCGTTGGCCACGGTGACATAGGCGCCGCGACTGTCGGTGAAGTGGAGACCGGCGCGGCGTGCAGCAGTGTCGTTGATGAAGTTGTTCGTTGAGCCAGAGTCGATCAACGCCGTGAACTCCTAGTGACCAATCCGGACACGGATGTAACACCTCTGGGTGTTAAGCATGCATTCACATCCTAAATCATGAGCATTTGCATTTCATGCATGATCATCATCACATGTAAGTTAAGTTAGAAGTTATTTAAAACTGTGATAATCATGTTTGAGCTCTGAGTTTGGTAAAAATTCTAGGAAAAAGTGGTAAAAATTTGTGGAGCTATAACTTTAAATAACTTAGAAATAATTAACATGATTTTTGGAGCAAGTTTAGTATTCAAAATATTCTCAAATTGTGCTTCTAAAAATATTTCAGAAAATTAAGTTTTCATTTAAAAATTTGACTTTAAATCCCTAATTCAAAATCTGTTTAGAATTTTGAAAAGTGCCCTAAATGAAAGTTGTAGAGAATAAAATTTTGAACAATTTTTGTTTTGGGAGAAATTTGTGAAAATGTCTTTTTCATCTTCAAAATTTGAATTTGAATCAAATAATAAAATCTGGAATTTTATTTAGAAAAAGAAAAATGGTTTCTTACCTTAACGGGCCGCCGCCCCACTTCCGGCCCAGCGGCCGAAGCCGGCCCGCGCCCGCGCCGTGTCCGCGCCTGCCTCCGTCCGCCCAAGCGCGCGCGCTCGACGCCGTGGCACTGCGGCAGATGCCGGCCGCCGCGTGGCCGTACATCGCCGACACCGCGCGCCACGGGCCCTCCGGTGGCCCCCGCTGCCCGCGCTTACCCCCGCTAGAGCCGCCTCCTCTCCCTCCACTCGCTCATTCCTCCTCTCTTCGCCTCACAGCAGTGCTCCAGCAGCAGCCGCGCGGCCACCACGCCATTGTCGGCTCTCGAGCTCCGCCACCGCCGTTGCCGCCGCCCCGGCTCACCGCCACAGCCTCCGTTTTCCTCCTCGCTTCGTCTTCTCGACGCGCGTCCCGTGCTCACCACTACCCGCGAGGATTCGGCCTCTAAGCCACGGTAATGGCTCGCCGGAGTTCCGGCCGAGCTCACCGGAGTGAACCGCTCCGTGGACTTCACCCCTCCATCCTCCTTCTCGCTCACTTCTCGAGCGCACGAGCACCGCATTCGCGCGGTGAAGCTCGCAGACCACACCGCGCGGCCCCTCTCAGTCGGTGTTGGCCGGCCGACGGCAGGCCGAGCCACCGCGCCGCCATGCACGCCGGCGAGCTCGATGCCGAGCTCGTCTGGCCACATGCGAGGCACCCTCGGTTTCGCCTCTCCGCGGGGAAGCCGCTGGTGGTGACCTCACCGCCGGCGAGCTCACCGCGCGGCAAGAACCGCGCAGTCAGCGCTTCCCTCTCCTCCGTGTGGCCGACACGTGGGGTCACGGGCCCACCTGTCTGCCTCCTCTCGCGCTCGCGTGTGCACTGCACCGGGTGCATCCAGCATTTTCAGCGGCTGCAGTTAAATGGATTTTTGAAAATGATTTTTTCAGAAATTGTTAAAAGGGTTTCTAAAATCCATAACTTGCTCATTTTAGCTCCAAAAATTGTGAAACAAATTTTGTAGTGTTTCTCTGGACTAGATCTACAGTTTAAAAATATTGCATGTCAAGATTTAAATACTTTGCTATAGAGTTTTTATTTAATCACTAAAACTGCTGTTTTCTTGTTAAATATGTAGTAAATCACAGAAAGCTCAGAAAAATATGGTTCCACTTGCTATAATTTTCTTTTGTGATGTACTTGCTAGGAAAAATTTATGTCATTCATGTTCTGTGGAAAAATCTTGAGTTGTAGTACAAGTGTTTAATATTGCTAATAATTGTTATTTTTGCTAGAGAGAAAAATATGAATAAAACATGCATGTAATAATTTTTATATGGTGATTGTTTATTGTGAAGAATGTAGAAAAAATATTAAATCTGTTGTTTGATACTTTTCGTAGTATAAAGTATTTTTATGCTCATTTTTAGGCCCTAGCTTGTTATTTTTGGATAGACAGTTCTAGTAATTCAAATGCAATGAAATTTTTGTGGTATGCTAGATTAGATGATAGAAAGCTACTGTAATTTTCTCAGATTTTTCTGTGCTACTAAAATAGGTATTGCTGTTCAAACCTAGTTGCATTTAGGGTTTATTTAACCTTGTTAATACATAACTAGTGAATAAGATTTGCTTTGGTGTATCTTTGAAGCATTTAATAAAATATGCTGGCTTAGCATGGTAGTGGTAGAAGAGAATGCAGTAGATGACATATGCTTGTAGTCTGTATTCTTGGATGATGTTGACTACCTTGTAGAAGAAATGTATTCCTACTTTATGAAATAAAGTGAACCTAATTATCTGCATTTCATTCATCATGACCATTACATGTCATTTTCGCAATGCACCTAGGCATAAGCACTTATACGATTGCATCATACAGGATCGCAGGAAGTAACGTCGGTAGCAGTTCCCGAGGAGCCGAAAGAGCAGCCCGAGGAGCAGGAAGTGCCCGAAGCCGACGAGGAGGTCGGTGAGGATCTTCCAGAGTGCCCAGACCACCGTCCGAGCTCTTTCGAGAGAGGCAAGCCCCGGAGCATTTCTCTCCCCCGGTTTGCAAATATTTTATTAATGCTTTACTTTAACTGCTGCATTATGTTTAGGAGTTATTTGCAACCGTTGCTGCATTATACCTTGTCTACTCCGTTCTACCCTATCCTTGTCACCCTATTATCCGCAGTCAAGTAATTACTTAGCTTGCTTAGACCGGTAGAAGTCGGGTGATTTCCTGTCACCTGCGAGCTATAGGTGTTTACCTGGATCTGCTTGAGAAAAGATGTCGTCAGGAAATAACTAAGTGTTAATGTGAAATCGAGACCGGACGGAAACTTGCAGGGTTTCGGACTGTAGTGTTTTCCGTCTGTGTCGATTAAGGACCGACCGTTGTTGGGCCTCGAGTCATGTTTAACGTATGCCTTACATTTAGCTGGCCGAATAATGTACCTTTCGACCGCGAAGCTGGAAGATTATTCGGGCCGAGTGGATTGCCCGCAACGCACTGTACCGGAGCAGTAGTGGCAGGATACGGGGGCGCGATGATAAGGCCAAAGAGCAGTCGGGCGGCCCCCGGGTACATGTGGTTCCTGGCAAGCTCGCGACTTTACCTGAATGGTTGACTCAGTGACCAACACCTCACTTTAGCGGGTGAGTGAGGTTTGTGTGAGGAATAAATTATCAGCTGGTTAATAATCGATTCGAATCGCCATCGTTCACTGGATAGTGAGCACTTGACTTGAGCTACTTCATCGTAGTAATGTTGATGGAACACTTGGACAGTTATATGAAATATGACATAACGAAAGTTGTTAATGATCATTGATTATCATTATCTGTTTAACTACATGTTACTTTAGTACAGGTGCAAATGTAGCTGACAGGTTAATAAGATTTAACTTGATGCAAAGCTTTTGTGAAGATTCTCTAAATCCTAAAAATGCCTTTTTGTAAATGAGTCAGCTATCCCATCAGAAAGCCTGTCATGATTCCTTGGTGTCTTTTATTTTTGGTTCTATCGGGTAAGTCTAGCTGAGTACATTCTCGTACTCAGGGCTTTGTTTCCACTTGTTGCAGATGGGCAGATGTATTACGGCTACTGTATCAACTGCCTTTATCCTGCAATGGGAGAAGCTTAGGACCATGGGCAATGGTCATTCACTACATCTCGTCTGATGCTTTTGATGGAAGATGATCCTGAACTGGCACTGTATTTTGAACTCTGTGTGCGTGTGTGATTTGAACTAAATGCTTCCGCTACTTTCTTTCGAAACTGGTTTGTAATAACTATGTTTAAACTCCGATGTATTTATGACGTGAACTTTTATGTAACTTGTGATGGTGACCGCTGAACTTATTACGATCTTGGCTGGTATGTAATTTGGTTTGAAATCCGTCGTGATTTCACAGACTACCGGGTTATACGGGCTTAAGTTTGCTAAATCGTCTGCTCGGTGGATGATTTTCTTACTTAATCTCGTATAATTGGTCGGTTCTGTTACAGCTGGCATCGGAGCATGGTTTAGCGTGTTTACTGTTCACAAGTGTATTTAAAACAAAATATGTTTGAAAAACGTGATTTACAAACTAAGAGTGTGCCAGTGGTCATATCCTTTATGCCCAATAAGGACTCTAGGTGGCTTAATTAAGTACTGACTTGGGGGTTCTTGCACCATATTTCTATTTTGTCGCTCATACGGTGTGCTATTGTATGAGTGCCACTTACTTGAGTGGTAATGTATCGATCAGTTGTCTCTACGCCTCGGTAAGTGTGAGATGTGAGAGCATGATCGGATACACCACCGATCTAGGGAGAGTGCTTATATGATACTGGAGTACTTACATGTGTTTACGTATGTTTTTACAAAAGTGTCGCATGTGTGGTTGTTCCGTCCGTTAAGGCGATGCCGTCAATAGGACGATGTTTTGGGTGGTTACTACCGTTGTACGCGTATCTGGGGATTCGTGTAGAGCGTGTAGATAGATTTACTGCTTTTATGCATGCATGGGGAATTGGGCTGAAATGAATTTTCTTCAGGTACATAACAACGTCTCTCGTGTAGAACGTATTAGTTACGTATATGAGAGATCGCCGGTATGCCACCGAATTCATCGATAGATATCATTATTTCATAAGTTTGTGAGAACGTAAGAAACGTGCATGCATCATGTTGCTTGTGCATTTCATTCATGCCATGCATTCCTCCCCTTATAAATTGAATATCCCCTTTTGATAAAAATTGTACCAACTTAAAATATGTCCTCACCGGGTAATCAAAACTTTTGGTACAGATGGCCCACACAAAGCAGACTGCCCGTAAGTCCACAGGTGGAAGAGCACCCCGACGCCAGTTGGCCCCGCGGGAGCGCCGCAGCACGGACACCTTTCTAAGCGAGTTTGGCATGCCAACTTTGCTTTGGAGAGTGCTCCATGATGTGGGGTACCCGGAGGGTCAGGAGCTGGTGTACTCTTGGAGCGAGAACCAGTTGGTAGAGGATGGACTGGCAGTAGTGGAGATCACTGTCCCTGCTCTTGGTGATGCTCCAGAATGGGATGGTTGGCACTTGGAGTTTGAAGAACGCACTCCGGTTGAGGGTGCAGAGGGAGCAACTTTCCGTGTCATCCGGGACATAATGAGCCGATTTCCCAACGAGCTGGCAGCAGCCTTGGCTGGAATTTTTCTGAGAGATGATCCTCGCGATGCTATTTGGGTGCAGCCGCAAGGAAGTGCTTTAGTCAGAGGCCCAAACGAAGGATAGGCTAGCGACAACAACGCTATGAGTGCGATGTATGCAGCTATCAGAGCATACCAGGGTCTGGAGTGCACCTATTGGACTTTGACTGGTTTGCGTGGTGATGATCGGCTCAAAGCAAGAAAACAAAAGAAGCAGGCACGTGCTATCGCTAGTTTGCAGGAGCAGTTGACTGACATGAGCTTGCAGCGAGACCAGGCTCTAGAGAGAGGTGATAGTTCTTTACAGCTGGTGCATACGTTGACTCAGGCCAACAATAATGCAGACCGCATGATTAGACAGTTGGTTCAGGAAAGGAATGAAGCCTGGAACGAGAGGAACCTCCTGAGGCAGAGGGTCAACGAGCTAGAAGAGTACAATGTCAACTTGCATGAGGAGTTTCATGCGCTCTACAACGGGATTGATCCATATGCTCCTCCAGAAGCCGCTGGTATGGACATCGACGACGATGAGGACGAGGCCGCAGCCGCACCTGCTGATGACGACGCTGCTACTGATGGTAGCAATGGTGACGTCTCCGACCCCGACGATGGCCCTGAGGAGTAGGCTAGTTGCTTCGCGTTAGCTGCTAGGCCCTGTCGCGATGACCTTCTTTTGGTTTCATGTATCTTGATGTATCTCGTTTGAACCTTGAGACTTGGTAGAATGTTGGATCTTGGTTATTCATGCGACACCTGAACGCATAAAGTCCAGTGTGTGTATGCTGGCAACGTGGTTGTATTGGACATGATGTTTGCATTTGAAGTAATTTCATTAGTGGTGTTGTTTCAATTGGAATGCGATTATTGTGCCTCTGTTTTATTGTATGACTTTGTTCTCTCCAATGAATTCAGTACGGCATAATTTTTCATTCACTCACAATTACTATAGCTTTACTTAATTATTACTTATTGCTGAAATATGCAGATGGCAAACACTCGACGCGCCACGTATGAGGCTGCTGAAACTGGTGGAAATGGTGCCGGTGCAGGTGGGAGTGGTGCTAACAACGCCAACCATAATGAGCCACACCCGAAACCGCATTTGCCGCCTCCTCCACCGCTCACTGCAGAGGTGTTATTTGCATAGTTTCTGGGAAGTCAGCGCAATGCCGAGCATTCACAGAAAAATATAGAAGATTTCCTGCATACCATTGCCAACAACGTATAACATGGTAACAACCAAGGTGGTGGCAATGGAGTGAATCGGTACAGCAATTTCAAGGATTTCATGGACACTAGGCCACCAATTTTTAAGGAAGCAACCGAGCCACTTGACGCTGAAGAATGGATCAACACTATGGAAGATAAGTTCCGTGTGTTAAGGCTGACGGAAGTACTAAAGACAGAGTATGCTGCACATTAGTTACAAGGACCAGCAGGGATGTGGTGGAAGCATCATCGCACCACCTTCCCTCCAAATGCTCAGATCTCGTGGAGAGAGTTCACCGAAGCCTTCCGTGGAGTTTATATTCCATCAGGGCTAGTGGAGATGAAATTGGGAGAGTTCTTGGCTTTAAATCAGGGCACCAAAACCGTAACACAGTATTTGCATGCCTTCAACAACTTGTGTCGTTATGCTCCCGACATGGTTGACACAGATGCTAAGAAAATTGCTAGCTTCAAGAGAGGGTTAGGTCCAAAGATGATGAAGCATGTGGGTACTAATACCCGTGCCAAATTCATTGACTTCATCAGTGATTGTCTGAAACAAGAGAAGAACAACAACGCGTACACAGCCTCCAAGACTCGTAAGAGAGCCTTTGAGTCAGGACCATCACAGTCAAGAGTTATCACTGCTAATCGTTCGACCTATCGTCCGTCTGCACCTGGTGCAAGGTTTACGCCACCGCAGCATAAGACCCAGAACTATAAGGGACCGCAGAAGCCGTACAAGATGGCAGTGCCGCCAGCAAGGACAGCCGCAACCGCGGGACAAGGTAACGCGAAGGGAGCTATCGGATCTGCTGGTACAGTGAAGGGACCTTGCTATAATTGTGATCAGCCAGGCCACTTTTCCAAGTTCTATCCTTATCCGCCCAAAAAAAAGCAACAGACTTATAATGCTCGAGTGCACCACACCACTGTGGAAGAGATTCCTGAGGGAGAGCCCATAACTACTGGTAAGTTTCCTATTAACCAAAACCCTGTAGTTGTTCTATTTGATTCTGGATCATCACATTCTTTCATGAGTCAAGCATTTGCACAGAAACATGAACAACTATGCACAGACTTAAGTTATGGTTACCGTATAAGTTCAGCAGGGGATGATGTTTTAACCAATCAGATGGTTAGAGGGGCAACCCTTGAGTTAGATAGTCGAAAGTTTCGAGTTAACCTGATAGTCATGCCTGGACTAGTTCTGGATGTCATCATAGGGATGAATTGGATGAAAGAATGAGAAGCAGTTATAGATACAGGAAGTCGGGTACTTACCCTGAAGGATCCCCAGGGAGAGGGTACTTTTTAGGTACCATTGCCCAAAAGAATAGACCTTGTGAGTGTGACATGTGCTATGGAAGCTATTCTGATTCATCAGATTCCGGTCGTGTGTGAGTTTTCGGACGAGTTTCCAGATGAGTTACCTGGTCTTCTGCCGGATAGAGATGTGGAGTTTGGAATTGAATTGATCCCCGGGACAGCTTCAATTTCAAGGAGACCTTATAGGATGCCTCTGGATGAGTTAGTCGAGTTGAAGAAGTAACTAGAGGAGTTGTTGAACAAGGGGTTTATCCAGCAAGGTAAGTCTGAATGGGGATGTCCTGCCTTGTTTGTGAAGAAAAAGAAAGAGGGTACTTTGAGAATGTGTGTGGATTATAGGCCTCTTAATACTGTAACTATCAAGAATAAGTATCCCTTACCTCACATTGATGTTTTGTTCGATCAGTTAGCCAAAGCCAGAGTGTTCTCCAAAATAGATTTAAGATCAGGTTATCATCAGATAAAGATTAGACCACAAGATATACCAAAAACCGCCTTTTCTACCAGATACGGGTTATATGAGTATCTTGTTATGTCCTTTGGCTTAACAAATGCTCCTGCATACTTTATGTATCTGATGAATACATTTTTCATGCTAGAGTTGGACAAGTTTGTGGTTGTGTTCATTGATGATATTCTCGTATACTCTGAGAATGAGAAAGATCATGAAGAGCATCTGAAAATTGTCTTAACCAGACTGAAAGATCATAAGTTGTATGCTAAGTTTAGCAAGTGTGAATTTTAGTTGAAGAAAGTTCCTTTCCTTGGTCACATTATGTCGGAGAATAGAGTATCCGTAGACCCGAGTAAAGTGCAAGAGGTTATGGATCGGAAGACACCAATCACAGTTTCTGAAGTTAGAAGTTTCTTGGGTTTAGCTGGTTACTATCATCGTTTTATCCCAGATTTCTCGAAGATTGCCAAGCCAATGACAAGTCTGCTACAGAAAGATCATAAGTTTATATGGACAGAGGAGTGTGAGACAGCTTTCCACACCTTGCGGAAACTGTTGACCACTGCTCTAGTTCTAGCACAACCGGACATTGAGAAACCTTTTGATGTATTTTGCGACGCATCAAAAATAGGATTAGGCTGTGTTCTTATGCAAGAAGGAAGAGTTATTGCTTATGCCTCCCGTCAATTGAGAAAGCATGAGATCAACTATCTGACGCATGATCTTGAACTTGCTGCCGTAGTGCATGCCTTGAAAATTTGGATACATTACTTACTTGGTAATGTGTGCAATATTTTCACCGATCACAAGAGTCTCAAGTACATCTTTACCCAACCTGAATTGAATATGAGACAGCGAAGATGGTTAGAATTGATCAAAGATTACAACTTGAATGTGCAATATCATCCTGGAAAGGTCAATGTAGTGGTAGATGCTTTGAGTAGAAAGTCACATTGCCTGAATGCAAAACCTTTGCTCGAAGATGGTTTTGATCTACTGCATCCTACAGTGTTACACAATATTCAGATTAGTTGTTCTTTGGAAAGTAAGATAATAGAAGGTCAGAAAACCGACAAAGGGATATTCCATATCAAAGAAAAGATTTAAGAAGAACCATCCAAGCACTTTAGATTGGATGAACATGATGTGTTATGGTTTGATGACCATCTTGTTGTTCCTAAAGATGGAGAGCTTAAGAATAAACTTATGGATGAGGCTCACCTTTCAAAGTTATCTATCCATCCCGGAAGTAGCAAAATGTACCAAGAACTAAGACCTCGTTTTTGGTGGACCAAGATGAAGAAAGAGATTGCAGCGTATGTAGCCAGATGTGACACATGTTGCAGGGTAAAGGCTATTCATATGAGACCTGCCGAATTGTTGCAACCTTTGTCTGTACCTAGTTGGAAGTGGGATGATATAAGTATGGATTTCATCACAGGTTTGCCCACTACTCAGAAAGGACATGATTCGATTTGGGTGATTGTGGATCGCCTTACAAAGACAGCTCACTTTTTACCTGTCAAGACAGATTATAGACCACCTCAATATGCTGAGAAGTATATTGCTGAGATTGTGAGATTGCATGGCATACCGAAGAATATCGTGTCTGACAGAGGGTCACAATTCACTGCTCACTTTTGGGAGCACTTGCATAAAGGTTTGGGGACGAGTTTAATTCGTAGTACTGCTTATCATCCTCAAACAGATGGTCAGACCGAAAGAGTTAATGCTGTTCTGGAAGACATGTTGAGAGCCTGTGTGTTATCTTCTAGAGGTTCATGGGAGTCATGGTTACCTTTAGCAGAGTTCGCTTACAATAATAGTTATCAAGAAAGTATCAAGATGGCACCATTCGAAGCGTTGTATGGCAGAAAGTGTAGAACACCACTTAACTGGATTGAGCCAGGAGAAAGAAGATACTACGGTATTGACTTCGTAGAAGAAGCTGAGAAGAAAGTTTATATCATTCAGCAAAATATGAAAGCTGCTCAATCCCGTCAGAAAAGCTATGCAGATCGAAGAAGGAGACCGCTTATGTTCGAGGTTGGTGACTATGTTTATCTGAAAGTCACGCCAATGAAGAAGAAACGGTTTGGAGTACGTAGAAAGCTTACAGCCAGATTTGTGGGACCATATAAGATCTTGGAAAGAAAGGGTCCCGTCGCTTATAAGTTGGAGTTACCTGAGACAATGGGTGCTATATTCCCAGTTTTTCATGTATCGCATCTCAAGAAGTGTTTGCGTGTTCTAGAGGAAAGAATTGAACCTCGAGGCATAAAGCTCAAGTCAGATTTGGTATATCATGAACAACCGGTTCAAGTGTTGGACTCTAAGGAAAGAGTTACTCGGAACAGTGTGGTGCAAATATATAAGATACAATGGAGTCATCATGATGAAGGAGATGCAACTTAGAAAATGGGTGAATATCTGCAAAAAGCTTATGAGGATTTTATAACAAATGGTTCGTAACCCAAAATCTCGGGACGAGATTCTTATAAGGGAGGAAGGCTGTAACACCTCTGGGTGTTAAGCATGCATTCACATCCTAAATCATGAGCATTTGCATTTCATGCATGATCATCATCACATGTAAGTTAAGTTAGAAGTTATTTAAAACTGTGATAATCATGTTTGAGCTCTGAGTTTGGTAAAAATCCTAGGAAAAAGTGGTAAAAATTTATAGAGCTATAACTTTAAATAACTTAGAAATAATTAACATGATTTTTGGAGCAAGTTTAGTATTCAAAATCTTCTCAAATTGTGCTTCTAAAAATATTTCAGAAAATTGAGTTTTCATTTAAAAATTTGACTTTAAATCCCTAATTCAAAATCTGTTTAGAATTTTGAAAAGTGCCCTAAATGAAAGTTGTAGAGAATAAAATTTTGAACAACTTTTGTTTTGGGGGAAATTTGTGAAAATGTCTTTTTCATCTTCAAAATTTGAATTTGAATCAAATAATAAAATCTGGAATTTTATTTAGAAAAAGAAAAATGGTTTCTTACCTTAACGGGCCGCCGCCCCACTTCCGGCCCAGCGGCCGAAGCCGGCCCGCGCCCGCGCCGTGTCCGCGCCTGCCTCCGTCCGCCCGCGCGCGCGCTCGACGCCATGGCGCCGCGGCAGACGCCGGCCGCCGCGTGGCCGTACATCACCGACACCGCGCGCCACGCGCCCTCCGGTGGCCCCCGCTGCCCGCGCTTACCCCCGCCAGAGCCGTCTCCTCCCCCTCCACTCGCTCATTCCTCCTCTCTTCGCCTCACAGCAGCGCTCCAACAGCAGCCGCGCGGCCACCACGCCATTGTCGGCTCTCGAGCTCCGCCACCGCCGTTGCCGCCGCCCCGGCTCACCGCCACAACCTCCGTCTTCCTCCTCGCTTCGTCTTCTCGACGCGTGTCCCGTGCTCACCACTACCCGCGAGGATTCGGCCTCTAAGCCACGGTAATGGCTCACCGGAGTTTCGGCCGAGCTCACCGGAGTGAACCGCTCCGTGGACTTCACCCCTCCATCCTCCTCGCTCACTTCTCGAGCGCACGAGCATCGCATTCGCGCGGTGAAGCTCGCAGACCACACCGCGCGGCCCCTCTCGGTCGGTGTTGGCCGGCCGACGCCAGGCCGAGCCACCACGCCGCCATGCACGCCGGCGAGCTCGATGCCGAGCTCGTCTGGCCACATGCGAGGCACCCTCGGTTTCGCCTCTCCGCGGGGAAGCCGCTGGTGGTGACCTCACCGCCGGCGAGCTCACCGGCGGCAAGAACCGCGCAGTCAGCGCTTCCCTCTCCTCCGTGTGGTCGACACGTGGGGTCACGGGCCCACCTGTCTGCCTCCTCTCGCGCTCGCGTGTGCACTGCACCGGGTGCATCCAGCATTTTCAGCGGCTGCAGTTAAATGGATTTTTGAAAATGATTTTTTAAAAATTGTTAAAAGGGTTTTTAAAATCTATAACTTGCTTATTTTAGCTCCAAAAATTGTGAAACAAATTTTGTAGTGTTTCTCTGGACTAGATCTAGAGTTTAAAATATTGCATGTCAAGATTTAAATACTTTGCTGTAGAGTTTTTATTTAATCACTAAAACTGCTGTTTTCTTGTTAAATATGTAGTAAATCACAGAAAGCTCAGAAAAATATGGTTCCACTTGCTATAATTTTCTTTTGTGATGTACTTGTTAGGAAAAATTTATGCCATTCATGTTCTGTGGAAAAATCTTGAGTTGTAGTACAAGTGTTTAATATTGCTAATAATTGTTATTTTTGCTAGAGAGAAAAATATGAATAAAACATGCATGTAATAATTTTTATATGGTGATTGTTTATTGTGAAGAATGTAGGAAAAGTGTTAAATCTATTGTTTGATACTTTTCGTAGTATAAAGTATTTTTATACTCATTTTTAGGCCCTAGCTTGTTATTTTTGGATAGACAGTTCTAGTAATTCAAATGCAATGAAATTTTTGTGGTATGCTAGATTAGATGATAGAAAGCTACTGTAATTTTCTCAGATTTTTCTGTGCTACTAAAATAGGTGTTGCTGTTTAAACCTAGTTGCAATTAGAGTTTTATTTAACCTTGTTAATGCATGACTAGTGAATAAGATTTGCTTTGGTGTATCTTTGAAACATTTAATAAAATGTGCTGGCTTAGCATGGTAGTGGTAGAAGAGAATACAGTAGATGACATATGCTTGTAGTCTGTATTCTTGGATGATGTTGACTACCTTGTAGAAGAAATGTATTCCTACTTTATGAAATAAAGTGAACCTAATTATCTGCATTTCATTCATCATGACCATTACATGTCATTTTCGCAATGCACCCAAGCATAAGCACTTATACGATTGCATCATACAGGATCGTAGGAAGTAACGTCGGTAGCAGTTCCCGAGGAGCCGAAAGAGCAGCCCGAGGAGCAGGAAGTGCCCGAAGCCAACGAGGAGGCTGGTGAGGATCTTTCAGAGTGCCCAGACCACCGTCCGAGCTCTTTCGAGAGAGGCAAGCCCCGGAGCATTTCTATCCCCCGGTTTGCAAATATTTTATTAATGCTTTACTTTAACTGCTGCATTATGTTTAGGAGTTGTTTGCAACCGTTGCTGCATTATACCTTGTCTACTCCGTTCTACCCTATCCTTGTCACCCTGTTATCCGTAGTCAAGTAATTGCTTAACTTGCTTAGACCGGTAGAAGTCGGGTGATTTCCTGTCACCTGCGAGCTATAGGTGTTTACCTGGATCTGCTTGAGAAAAGATGACGTCAGAAAATAACTAAGTGTTAATGTGAAATCGAGACCGGACGGAAACTTGCAGGGTTTCGGACTGTAGTGTTTTCCGTCTGTGTCGATTAAGGACCGACCATTGTTGGGCCTCGAGTCATGTTGAACGCATGCCTTACATTTAGCTGGCCGAATAATGTACCTTTCGACCGCGAAGCTAGGAGATTATTCGGGCCGAGTGGATTGTCCGCAACGCACTGTACCGGAGCAGTAGTGGCAGGATACGGGGGCGCGATGATAAGGCCAAAGAGCAGTCGGGCGGCCCCCGGGTACATGTGGTTCCTAGCAAGCTCACGACTTTACCTAAATGGTTGACTCGGTGGCCAACACCTCACTTTAGCGGGTGAGTGAGGTTTGTGTGAGGAATAAATTACCAGCTAGTTAATAATCGATTCGAATCGCCATCGTTCACTAGATAGTAAGCACTTGACTTGAGCTACTTCATCGTAGTAATGTTGATGGAACACTTGGACAGTTATACGAAATATGACATAATGGAAGTTGTTAATGATCATTGGTTATCATTATCTATTTAACTACATGTTACTTTAGTACAGGTGCAAATGTAGTTGACAGGTTAATAAAGATTTAACTTGATGCAAAGCTTTTGTGAAGATTCTCTAAATCTTAAAAATGCCTTTTTGCAAATGAGTCAGCTATCCCACCAGAAAGCCTGTCATGATTCCTTGGTGTCTTTTATTTTTGGTTTTGTCGGGTAAGTCTAGTTGAGTACATTCTCGTACTCAGGGCTTTGTTCCCACTTGTTGCAGATGGGCAGATGTATTACGGCTATTGTATCAACTGCCTTTATCCTGCAATGGGAGAAGCTTAGGACCATGGGCAATGGTCATTCACTACATCTCGTCTGATGCTTTTGATGGAAGATGATCCTGAACTGACACTGTATTTTGAACTTTGTGTGCGTGTGTGATTTGAACTAAATGCTTCCGCTACTTTCTTTCGAAACTGGTTTGTAATAACTATGTTTAAACTCCGATGTATTTGTGACGTGAACTTTTATGTAACTTGTGATGGTGACCGCTGAACTTATTACGATCTTGGCTGGTATGTAATTTGGTTTGAAATCCGTCGTGATTTCACGGACAACCGGGTTATACGGGCTTAAGTTTGCTAAATCGTCTGCTCGGTGGATGATTTTTTACTTAATCTCGTATAGTTGGTCGGTTCTGTTACAACGGACCTACATCATGTCCTCTATGCGGATTCCAGTGATCGCCGAGAGGGAAATCAACGGAGCTTCGAGGTCGAACGACGGCTGCTCCGACGCCGGGGTCTCCTGCTGCTTGTCGGGCTCTTCCGGCTCCTCGACGGTGTAGTGATATGACCACGACAACCAACAACATGTTACAACCTCCAAGTCAAGTTACACCAACACCAGTCCAAGTCTTTGATGGACCAATTACACGTAGTCGAGCCAAGAAGCTACAACAAGAGGTGCACGCGCTACTTTCTAAAAATCATTTTAATGTTAATGAGAATTATATACTGCCTAAGTCGTGCACGTTGCTATTGCTTAGGTGCACCACGGAGGATGACAAGAAGACACCAAGGGTGAACCAAAGAGGAGGATCACGTTCGAGCCAGTCCCGTGTGACAGAACCATCAGAAAGAATCAGTCACAACTTTTTGCTCGCAAAAACTATGAAGGCCCATGAGGACTTGTTGGAAAGCTTATCAAGTCTAGTTTCAAGCCCAAGTTCTCTCACTTGATTTGGATTCTCCAATGTTGAGATTCGACTGATTTAGTACAGACTGGTCAGCTAGTCAGCAGTCAGCCTGATGTCCAAGTTCCCATGCAAAACTATACCAATCTACAATATTTCGTGGTACATGCTGCACATGGTGTGAAAGGTTATCAAGTTAACTTTCCAACCCAACAAACCGCATGTCATTTGGAGTTTCCAAGATAGAGTTATTGCCAAAACACTGAAGACTGCGCTGAAGACCAGCAGCCACGCGAAAACTCTCCAGGAAGGCATCTCGAGGAGGCCCGTTCACATAGTGCGTCTTATATTTTTCTTTTCGAGTTTCCACCTATCTAGCAGGGCTGTTGCTAGTATAAATACCTCCTAGACTCATTGTAATCTCAGACTTTTGATAATGGAATACAAACCCCCCTTTTGTTCAGCTATGTGCTAACAAATATTGAGAGAGATCTCTACCCCTTTGCTCTTGTGATTTCCTTTGCGGGATTTACAGAAGCGGCGGCTTCATCCGCTCCCAATTGGTGCTCCTACTCCCTTCGAGGTTTCCTCGATTGATTGTAGGCTGTGTTGGTTGGTTCTTTGAGAGTGTGGTTGGGCGAATCCTCGATTCAGGTTGCCGGTTAAAGACGGTGGTTGGCTTCGAGTTTTATTTGCCAGGTTGCACTAGTTATCGCTGCTTGCAGCAAGTTATCCGGCTGTTCTTCAGCTAGTTATCGGTGATCATCCTACGTCGTGAAGATCGGGACCCCCTGAGCGTATCATCTGGTATCAGAGCTTTCGTTACCATGGTAGGATTTCTTTCCCTTAGCTACTTATATATTTTGTTTCGTCCTATCCACCAAAAAGCCTAAAAAAATACATTGCTTTAGCCATTTGTTTCAATCTGTTATTTTAGTGAGTTTTGTTAAGTTTCAGTTCATTAGAGTCTTTGTTTTAGTTGCTGATCATTATCCTTTGCGTGTCCTTTGAGCCTCTTTATATATCTGAAAATCCCTACAAAAAAAATCTGAAAACTCATATCATGTCCTTCGCGTAAACTTTGATCCTATTATAGCTACCGGTTGTGTTTTGTTCTTATCTTAATTGTGCAAGTGTCTTAATCTGGTCTTTGTGTTTAGTTATAAAAAAAAAGTGTGTCAAAAAAAAAGATAAGAAAGAAAAATAAAAAAAAAGAATAGAGAAAAACTGAGAAAGAAAGGTTGAAAGATCAGTAGGTTTATGTGCACAAGTGCTGAAAGTTTTCATATCAAGTAGTGCAACCAGTGTGCTATCCTTGTTTAGGTGCAAAATTTTGGTTGGGTTTGATTGCAACACTTGCATCCCAATCATACTCCTTGTTTGCATCAAATCTGAAATTTCCTTGTGTGTGTGTGTGATCGATTTACATCTCATTCATATTCTGTGATCAGCACTAGGCAGAGAACTTCTAGTTTGGATTGTTACTTAATATTACAATAACTAGAATTTAGATTGCATTCCTTGTTTTATTCTCCACCAAGCTCCACATACAAACCACAGTAATCTGTACTCTCTAGTCTTGTATTCGCCTCGCCATCACTTTCAGTTACCACCACACATTTGTTTCTCTGTAATCCGCGGCAGGGAATTCATAAGAGCTTTGGTTGGTAAGAGAGGTGAGGTTGTGAGAGTTCTACATATTTTCCTATACCACATATAAGCTTGCTATTTTGCATATACAATAACCATGACAGGCCGAAGATATACCAATCTTCCATTCTATGGAAGTAATGATCCGGAGGAATTTCTCGTTTGGGCAGAAGAAATGGAGATTGAACTTGAGGTTCAAGATTTTTCAGAAGCCAAGGAGATATCACGAGTTGTGCTTGAATTTGAAGATTATGCTCATGATTGGTGGAAACAATATCCACATAAGCATCTCATCAAGAATTGGGAAGATTTGAAGAAGGCCATGAGAAAAGAATTTGTTCCAAGGGAATATCAGCTGATTTTGCTTCGTCGTTTGCAGCGTGTGAAGCAAGGTAGTAAATCTGTCCAAGCATATTATGATAAGCTAAATTCTTCCTTGCATCGTGCAAATGTTGTTGATGACATGAACGCAATGGAATATTTCGAGAGAGGTCTTAATGATAACATTGCTGCTGCACTTGAGGGCAAATATTTTAGAAGTATGCAAGATCTTCTAAGTTGTGCAATTAGAGAGGAAAAGAAAGTTATAAAGGTGCAGCAAGGCAAGGTCACCCAGAACATTAGTTTGTGCCAAGATAAAAGTGTTAAGTTGCAGCCCAATATGTCCTCCATTGTTGGAAAGAAGCAATCATCAAGTTCATGCAAGAAGAGAGGACATGTTGTCCCAAAAGTTTCTTTAGTTGATTCTAGTACCAAGAGAAGTGAACATCAACAATTCAACTCCAAGAAGAACTTTGTTGTGCAGCAAGAAGAAGGCTCTATGTCCCAAATTGATATGGAAAATGGTGAGGTGTGTGACATTACAATGGATCATAGTTTTACACCATCTCTTGATGTTGTTGCTATTCCAAAGTGCCATTTACAATATGAGGTTGATGAGAATCAAGTTGCAAATGTTCCCATCAATGTTTGTCTCAGTTTTGAGCAAGATCAAGAAGAAAATTCTGCTGCACATGACACACAAAGTGAGGTAGCAGAAGCCACTATGCAAGTTGTAGAAGATCATCAGTTGAGTTGTAAAACTAGAGAAGATACTTCTCTGATCAAGGCTGATCCTTTGTGTGTTGAGTTGAGGGAACATGCTACAGTTCCACGCCATGGAAATCTAAAAAATTTTCATCAAGAAGCACTGCCACCATGTTTGAACACAAGTGCTGCAGATCTTAAAAGTTCTGAGTCTTATTCTAGTGCTAAAAGTGGAGAAGTTATATGCTCCAAATCTGTCCAGAAATTTTCTATGTCATCTGATGAAAAATCAGTACCCAATTATGACCAAGAGGTTGACAACACTCTGATTTTTGAAGGTGAATCTAATCTGAATTTGAAGGCCAATCAATGTTTCAGTTTGAGAGCTGAATGTGCGCACAAAGATGATGCCATTGTGCCATATATTGCAAGTAATAAATCTATCCAAGATGAAGTTCATCATGATCTAATGGATCTGAAGTTTCGAACCAACATGGTTCCAAGCACAAATGTGGTGTCAAGATGTGTTGTACCATCAGCTGCATTATGTGATGAATTATTGGACAGTGGTGCTGAAATTTTGTGCTCCCCCATGTCACAGAGTGTTGAGATTATTGAAGGAAAGATTAGTGCACATGATTCCACTTATACTAATGCCAGTCCAGCATCTTTGGAGGAGGTCAAAGATGATTATTTGGTTGCATCTATTGCTATTCCAATGCCACAAAAAGTTTAGATTGAAGGCAATATTAGTGGAGATGAATCCACATTAGCAATTGAGAGATCATTATTGTTTGAAGAGGATAGACCTGATGGTGTTGCTGCCACCATTACTGCCCCATTGGCAATCGATTACGTCATGAATGATGGAAGATATTCATATGTTGCTCTAGAAGACATTGAAGATATTATGCATCAAATCCCTTGTGAGAATGAGTGCCACATAGCCAAATTGAGTGAGAGTGAAAACAAAAGTGAGTTGTGTGATTCCACCAAATGTGAGATTGAGAGTATCCACAGTATGAGTGTGAGGGATACACCACACAGAAAGAGAGAGCTTTATTGCAAGGCATGCACGGATGATTTTAACACTAACCCACTAATGTCTACTCTTAGTATTGTTTCTCCTAACATGCAGGTCTATAAAGAAGATTCGGTGGAGATGGCTGCTCAAAAGACCCCCAAACTTGGCTAGAGAAATGCGAGGGTTGCCACTATTGAGAACCAACTCTATGCTGTGCAAAACCTGAACCATGACAAGGAAAAAGGTAAAAGTTCAGAGATACAATGCACCATTCATGCACCATCACAAAATCTGAAAGGTAATGCAAACAATTTAGAACTGAATCTGCAACATATATTGACCAGTAATTGTGATGACAAATTTGCTTCAACTAAAATTGAGTATACACGAAATCTTTATGCTGATTTGATTGATCCACATGTTGATACAAGTGCTGAAATTTTGAAAGTTGACAAACATTGTTCAATCATGCATGACCATTGCTATACTTTGACTAAAATATATGATAATTTATATGTCGATAATGTGGGCCATGTGAAATTGATTAGTCATGCTGAATTCTTTAGAAGAATATCTCTTGCTGAATGTATGTTCTATGTCAAGCTTGATGAATTTGTTGATATTAATAAAATGGTTGAAAGCGTTCTTGATATATCATCTATGAAATCTTTGAATAATGCCTATTGCTGCAAGTTTACATTTAACATCATCGGACACTACATTATAAATAAATTTTATGTTTGTGCTCTTTGCATAACATGTCACAACATTACTGAATTGAAGTTGAATAAAATGAGTTGTACATCTTGTGAACCATACTTTTCTTTATTTGAGATAAAAAGGTTGTTTAGAGCTTGCTATTCAGAACAATCAGTGTTATTTTCTTGTTCATATTCTCCACTGAAACAAAGAAATCTTGTGCAAATGTGTTTGGTTCATTCACCCAAAGTCTTTCCATATACATGTGGAACCATTGAGTATGAAAGGTACATTACTAAACCTTTGCATGAGTTGAGCATCAAGAATTATTGGAATATCAAACATGCTTCGTTCACATCTATTGAAATGTTTGATTTTGCAAAGATAAAACTTGATAACCTGAATCAAATGAGTGGTTTAAAAGAAATTTTTGTGCTTCCATTTTCAAAGTTAATTTCAGGTTCACAAAATCTGAGAAACTATTCATCTCATCGAAAAGGAAATAATGTGCATATGAATTATAAAGAAGATAATGAACAAACTTCAACAAGTAATCATAGCAATTGGCATATGCATCCACTCTCTATTTTCTTTAGACTGTTTTCAGGAGAGCAAAAGCAGAGGACAAGTTTTTTTGAAGAGAGGAAGGATGATAGGATCATACCAAGGACATTAACATTCACTCTTAATTCTAAGGATCCATTCAAGGTGAAAGCTAAACTTGATTCTAAATCCTTTTGGTTTCCACCTATAAGACTACTACTTGGTTTATATGATTACAGATTTAAACACATTGTTGTGATGAAAGAAGGAGATTGCAATAGAAACATAGCATCTACCCCTGTTGGCCTAGCACAATTTTTGGACTTCAACGGATTAGAGTCGAGGACGACTCTTTTTCAAGGGGGGGAGGATGATATGACCACGACAACCAACAACATGTTACAACCTCCAAGTCAAGTTACACCAACACCAGTCCAAGTCTTTGATGGACCAATTACACGTAGTCGAGCCAAGAAGCTACAACAAGAGGTGCACGCGCTACTTTCTAAAAATCATTTTAATGTTAATGAGAATTATATACTGCCTAAGTCGTGCACGTTGCTATTGCTTAGGTGCACCACGGAGGATGACAAGAAGACACCAAGGGTGAACCAAAGAGGAGGATCACGTTCGAGCCAGTCCCGTGTGACAGAACCATCAGAAAGAATCAGTCACAACTTTTTGCTCGCAAAAGCTATGAAGGCCCATGAGGACTTGTTGGAAAGCTTATCAAGTCTAGTTTCAAGCCCAAGTTCTCTCACTTAATTTGGATTCTCCAATGTTGAGATTCGACTGATTTAGTACAGACTGGTCAGCTAGTCAGCAGTCAGCCTGATGTCCAAGTTCCCATGCAAAACTATACCAATCTACAATATTTCGTGGTACATGCTGCACATGGTGTGAAAGGTTATCAAGTTAACTTTCCAACCCAACAAACCGCATGTCATTTGGAGTTTCCAAGATAGAGTTATTGCCAAAACACTGAAGACTGCGCTGAAGACCAGCAGCCACGCGAAAACTCTCCAGGAAGGCATCTCGAGGAGGCCCGTTCACATAGTGCGTCTTATATTTTTCTTTTCGAGTTTCCACCTATCTAGCAGGGCTGTTGCTAGTATAAATACCTCCTAGACTCATTGTAATCTCAGACTTTTGATAATGGAATACAAACCCCCCTTTTGTTCAGCTGTGTGCTAATAAATATTGAGAGAGATCTCTACCCCTTTGCTCTTGTGATTTCCTTTGCGGGATTTACAGAAGCGGCGGCTTCATCCGCTCCCAATAGGTGCTCCTACTCCCTTTGAGGTTTCCTCGATTGATTGTAGGCTGTGTTGGTTGGTTCTTTGAGAGTGTGGTTGGGCGAATCCTCGATTCAGGTTGCCGGTTAAAGACGGTGGTTGGCTTCGAGTTTTATTTGCCAGGTTGCACTAGTTATCGCTGCTTGCAGCAAGTTATCCGGCTGTTCTTCAGCTAGTTATCGGTGATCATCCTACGTCGTGAAGATCGGGACCCCCTGAGCGTATCATGTAGTCAGCTGCCTCGAGGTAGAACAACCATGCACACTTATGGCCGTGGACATACGGTTCATCACAATTGTAGCACAACCCCTGTTTGCGCCGTGCTGCCATCTCATCTGGAGATAGGCGCTTGAAGGTCCTCGATGGAGTGGAAGACGACGCGGGTGTGGCCGATGTAACGCCCTGGGCGTTCAGCGGCGTCGGCAACGCTGCCTGCGCCCCTAGAGCGTGGCGCTGCGGCCGAGGAGGCGAGGCTGGGAGCGCCAGCAGACTGGGCACGTTCCGACGCTCATAAGCGCGGGTCAGCTGCATCGCTCGCTGCAGGTTCTGCGGTTCGTGCAGCTCAACGTCGACACGGATGGCCTCCGGTAGCCCTCCAGTGAAGAGTTGGGCCTGTTGTAGGGGACAGAGGTGGAGCTCCCCATGTGGCAGGGTGGGGCAGCTGCCCCACCTACCGCCGGGGTAGCACCACTAGTACCCCCACGTCTTCCTCCCTTCCGGCGATGGAGCGGCGGCCACCGCGGTGTCTGCAACGACGAACTAGCGACGAGAGCAGCCAGCAGAATGGAAAACGGGGAGGTAAGAAAATAAAGGCCCAATAAGCCTAGCCCGGCCCAACTGGAAGTGTCCCTAAACCCCTAATTCCCCAATTGCGCTCGGCCGCTCGCTACCAGGCATCCCACTCCTCCTGTTCGCGTCCGCCGGCCGCGTCCGTGCCTCCACGGTCCACCTCCCGTCGGCGATCGGCGCAAGGTCAGAGCCTCCGTGCGACCACCCTAGCCCCCAAGCGGCCAACCCCACGCCGCGCGACACTCGGCGCTCGTTGTTCGCCAGAGGACTGCTGCTCGCTGCTACTCTGATGGAGGAGGATTTGGCCGGCGCCGGCAAGGAGATGACAGGCGCTGGCCACGACCGTGGGCGTGGCCGGGGAGGAGCTGAAGGAGAGTGAGAGTTGTACCAAGAGGAAGGAGCAGGCCGAGGTCATGGCCGAGGCCAGAGGCAGGCGCCCCCAACACCAACAGTCATGCCTCTTCTGCAATTGGGAAGAAAAAAATTGTAACAAGAGGTATAATTTGAGATTTAGGCATTTAGCAATTTATTTGAAATGTGATAACTGAGATTTTGCTGACTGTATATGTGTAGATTTGAAGTCATTTTATTCAAGTATGAGTATTGTTTCTGGATCTCGCCCAAGTACCCATGAAAGTCAAATTGGTATGGCTGCGGAATCTGAAGAAATACATCAAGAACTAGTTGTAGTTTCTGAAGTTGAATCAACCGGTGTTAGGATAGAGCAAGTAGAGGCACAAACACAGGATGAAGAAGAAACTGCAGGTACTAATCTCATTAGGGAATTTGATGCAAATCTTCATGTTGTTGCTGATCCTGGATGTTGAATAGCAATTGATAGATTTCACCCTGACATTAGAGATGAGGTCAAGAGGGCTTATCTGTTGAAGGGTCCAACCCAACCTAGGGGTCATGCATTTCCAAAAACAGTTCGTAGATGTTTCCAGGCAGCATGGTTTGATGATTATGATTGGTTGGAATATAGTGTTTCAAAGGATGCAGCCTATTGTTTCTATTGCTTTTTTATTTAGGAGAGAAGCAGAGCATGAAAAGTTTGGTCATGTTGTTTTTAGTAAGACTGGCTATGATAATTGGAAGAATGCAGCAAATAGAGGATTTCTAGAGCATTGTCGGCTGTTAATGGCTGCCACAACAAGGCAAGAAAATGTGCCGATGACTTTAGTAATCAAAGGACAAGTATCTCACGTAAGTTTGAGTCTAATTCTATAGATGCTGAGAAGAGATATGAGGTCCGAGTGACTGCATCTTTAGACATTGCAAGATTTCTCATTGCCCAAGGTCATGCATTCCGTGGACATGATGAATCTGCAACATCCTTAAACAAAGGGAATTTCTTAGAGATGCTTGATTGGTACAAGAAAAGGAACAATGAGGTGAGGGTTGCATTTAATGACTGCTGTCCAAAAAATGCTAAGATGACTTCTCACCAAATTCAAAAAGAACTTACAGAAAGTTATGCAAAAGATATTAGTAAAGTGATAAAGGATGAGATTGGCGAAAATCTTTTCTCTGTTCTCATTGATGAATCTCGTGATATCTCAATAGCAGAGCAAATGGCTGTGATTGTGAGGTTAGTTGATGTATGTCTCATAATTCAATATTGTCATTGTTGATTTATTTTTATTTATAACCTTAATGTACCATGTGCTGCAGGTTTGTGAACAAACATGGAATGGTTGTTGAAAGGTTCTTGGGTCTCAAGCACGTGGAGGACACAACTTCAAATGCACTAAAATTTTTTTTGCTTGAGATGCTTGCTAAGTATGGATTATCTGTTGCTAGGCTTAGGGGACAAGGATATGATGGAGCCTCAAATATGAGAGGAGAATTCAATGGGCTACAAAAGCAAATTCGTGATGAGAACCCATATGCTTTCTATGTTCACTGCTTTGCCCACCAACTGCAATTGGTAATTGTTTCTGTCACATCTAGTTGTTCATCCTTTGATGATTTCTTCAGCTATATTAGTTTGATTGTGACAAGTGCTAGTTCATCTTGTAAAAGAAAGGATAAGCTAATTACAAAACATCGGGAGGAAATTTTGGAAAAATTGGAGAGTGGCGAGATTTTTTTAGGAAAGGGCAAGCACCAAAGGACAAATTTAGTTAGGGCTGGAGAAACAAGGTGGGGTTCTCATTTAACAACCTTAGCCCGTATTGAGACAATGTGGAATTTTGTGGTTAAGGTGTTGTCCATGATTCATGAGGATGAGCGTAACACTAGTCGAGCGGGTGGTTTGGTGCGCAAGATGGAGAGTTTCTCTTTTGTTTTGAATATGAAGTTGATGTTGAAGGTGCTTCGCATTACTAATGAGCTATCTTAGTTGCTGCAAAGAAAGGATCAAAATATTGTTCATGCCATGTCATTGCTTGTTGATGTGAAAACAAGGTTGATGACTTTGAGAAATGAAGGTTGGGAGCCGTTACTTGATGAAGTCAAATCATTTTGCACTAAAAAGAAGATTCCAATACCAAATATGGATGAGTCAATACCTAGATGGAGTCGATCAAGGCTAGATGGTAACTTAATCACTCAAGAGCATCATTACCGTGTTGATACTTTCTTGGCTGCTATTGATGCTATTATCACCGAGATGGACCATCGCTTCAATGAGGTATCATCAGAGTTACTTGTTTGCTTCTCATGTCTTGATCCAAGAGACTCCTTTTCTAAGTTTAATATTGAAAAGATTGCTCGATTAACTGAAATATATGAAGAAGATTTCTTTGACTTGGATCACTCTAATATAAGAGAACGACTTGAGTTGTTCATCCTTCATATGAGAAGAGTTGAACAATTCAAGGCTTGTCAAGATTTTGGAAGTTTGGCCATTATGATGGTTAAAATGGAAAGAAACATCACTTTTCCATTGGTCTATCGCCTAATCAAGCTAGCATTGCTTCTACCTGTTGCAACTGCCACGGTTGAAAGAGCATTCTCAGCTATGAATATAATCAAGACAGATTTGCACAATAGGATGTCCGATGAATGACTTAATGACTTGATACTCTGTTACATTGAGAAGGAGATTTTTAGAGGCCTTGATGGAGGTGAAATTGGAAGACATTTCAAGCCATAAAAAATCGGGCTATTGATTTGCCTAGGCCACCAAGAAGACCTAGACATGATTAGTTCTTTAATAGTAGGCTAGTGGTGTAGTGGTATGTCTCCTCATAATTTTATTATTGCAGTATAATTAATATGTTACACACTAAATCTAAGTCACTAACTGATTTGCTGAATTTACAGGTTTCTTAGCTTTTGGAAATTGGAATGTTGGATTTTGGCATTTAATTTGGAAACTTATTCTTATTCGGTTGGTCTTTGTTGAATTAATGGACTACTATCTTCAAATGAGAGGTACCGTCATCAATCTTTGTTTAAATTTGCCATATATTAGCTATTGATGTGCGTCCTTGCATTGTCATTAAAAAGTTGTGTATGCGATGCGCCCCACCTAAATATTTTTTTGAGCTCCGCCACTGGTAGCGGCTCGAGATGGCCAGCGTGCGCAAGGCGCGCCTGGAACGCCTGCAGATAGCCCTCGACAATAGATTGGAATGGCAGCCGTGCCAAGTCGGAGAGATGGTTGGTGCTGAGCGGCGGCCCGAACCGCTGCTGACAGAGGCGTTTGAACTCATCCCAGTCAGGGTCGCCGGTGTCGTGTTCTAGAACCACGTACCACTGCTGGGTCGTGTCATTGAGGTGGTAGGACGCGAGCCATACGTGATCGACGTTGGGGTGTGTTGGGCACGGAAGAACCGCTCACACTTGTTGAGCCATCCGAGCGAATCAACCTTGCCATCGTATGAGGGAAAAGAGAGCTTATGATAGCGAGGCACGGTATGGCTGTGTGGCACTGGTGGAAGATGGGGTTGCGATGGCGCGAAGTGCATGGAGGGCGACGTCATGGCAGTGGTCTGCGGTGCATAGGAGACGCCGCTGAGGATGGCAGACATGGATGGCACTGGCGACGGCGATGGGGGAAAGCAAATTTGTTGGATGGGAACCGCCGTGGGCAGTGGCGGTGGAGGCAGGAATCCCGTCGCGGGTGCAGCAATGGATGAAACCGGCATGGTGGCAGCGACGGATGACGCCGGAGGCGCTAGAGTGCTGGCCGGTGCCGTCGACACCACCTGGAACGGTGGCACCACGAACAGCGCCGATGTGGCCGGTTCGGAGGACGGCAACGCCGGAATGCCGCCGTAGCCCGGCAGTCCGTAGGGGTACGGAGAGGATAGTGATGGCGAGCGGCGCTCCAGCGCCGTCAAACGCAGCGACACATCGCCGAGTTGGTTTTGGAGGTGGTAGATCGCCGCCGTGAGGGCGTTGAACGCCTCGGCGGGCGATGTCAGAGGAAGCTGCAGTTGCGGGGCTGTGGCCTCCGTTGTCGTCGGGACGATGGCGCTAGTGGAGGCGGGGGCCGACAGCGCAGCAGATGCTTCGACAGTGGTGGCGGGGATGGCGGTGGTTGGCGCGATGGGAGCCAAGGAAGACATGGTCTCTCATACCAGCTTGTTACGTTGTGCTTTGCTGCGGAGGAAGTACGAAGGCAAGGCGAGGGATCGAGGTTTGTTTTCTCAGTTGCGGCGTGTTGGTGCCGTAGCTGTAGGGGAAGGGCGGCTAGGGCGACAACAGAGAGACGTGAGCAGTTTGGCTGGGAGCCCAAGGGAGACGTGAGTCTCAATCCCAGGCTTACCTTCTCATTAAGCAATGTTTAGGCCATATAGGCACAATCCCAACAAACTAGGAAACAAACCATTGATCTAACAAACTAGATAATCTAATAGATCCTGCTGATCCTATAATTGAGGAGCAACGCTCAGCTGCCTACGGTGACCGCGCGCCCAGCGCGACGCCGCGCGCGTGATCAGCCACCGGTGGGCCTGTTCCTCCCCTGATATGTCCGACCCACCATAACAACAACAAAGCATTTATATGCCAAATTACTACCAAGCAATGGATTAGCTATACTACTGATGTTCCTAAATGCCATCACATTCTAACTTCTAAGTGCTTCCAGCTACCTCATTGTGACCGGTGTTACTACCCTGCAAAAGCAATGGGAAAAACATCGGTGTTACTGCCCTGCAAAAGCAATTGGAAAAACATCTGGAAATTAGAACCAAGGCTACTACTACTACAAAAGAGGAATTGCATAAGCTACTACTACTACAAAAGAGGAACTGCATAAGCAGGAAAATTCGCCCTGTTCATCCGGCTTATAATCCGTACTTTTCAGCTTGTTTTTTTAGCCGAAACAGTATTTTTCTCTCACACCAAATCAGCCAACGGTGTTTTTCAGCCAGCTTATCGCAAACACATACTTACATCAGTTGCCATTTGGTCCTTGGTTGAGAACAAGTCCTTCAGCATTTTGTCCAAAGAATCCTTAGCTAATGGAGACTTCTTCACTTCTTTCTGTCCTGATGATTCTACCGAATCCTCAACAGGTGCCGCACCGTTTTGAAGCTGCAGCAATAACAGCAGTTTAGCCTGATCAGATATCTCATCCTAGAGCACTACATATCTCCATTGCCGTTCACTAGTTCAGGTAAACAATTGAAATGATAGCGAACATCTAGCTTCAAGTTCAGCAAGATTAGATTAACATCCACGAAAGAGTGTCACACCTCTGTATTAGCAGCATCTGGATGCTCTGATGTGTCTCCATTTTGGTTCAACTGACATTCTGCAGCGCCGCGCGGATTCCTACAGAGCAGCTCGACGCGCGAAAACGATCAGAGAATGATGAAGACAACGACGAGAACATGTTGTCTGAGCTGAGCATCAAATCGCCGTGTCAGCACCTCACCCTCACCTGATCCTTGGCGGCATCCTGCTGCCACTCCGGCTGGAACTTCTGCAGCAGCAAGGTGAGCAGCTTCTGCAGCTCGGGGGGCACCTCCTCGGGGAAGAGCTTGGGGATGTCGTCCTTGTTGACGTTCTCGTTGACGCACCGTCTGATCAGTATCCTCAGGCACACCAGCAGCTGCAGCAGGGAAAGAAGCAGAGTTGGGGACTGAACAGTCTGAACCTGCACTGCAACGCCCGCGACGCGAGCGATGGCGCAGAAAGGAAGCAGGGAAGACAAAAGGGTGGGGAGGGGCAGGGGGTGCCGATGGGGTCGAGCTCGGCGTCGGAGGTGAGCTGGAGGGCGTCGCGGGCGACGGTGCGGTCGGCGGCGTCGAGGTCCGTGCGCCGCGTGCGCCAGAGCGCCTGCAGGATGTACTCGACCGACTCCTTGGACCCCACGCGCGCCAGCAGTGGGAGGTGTGCGTGCCCCCACAGCGCCGCCGACGCGCCGCGCTCCCGCTCCATCTCCGGTGTTCTGTTCTGCCCCACCGCCGTCGACGGGGACGCGCTGTGGACCGGTGGTGGACTGCTGGAAGGTGGAGACTGGAGAGGGGTCGGTTCGGCCGTCTTTTTTTTAAAGCCCTTTTTTCAAATGATTTTCTTAAATATACCCCTGGTCTAGGGCTTGGTGCCATCCACACTGGCGCCAAAGTAACATAGCTTGACGCCATTGGCGTTGGCGCCAAGCCCCCATGCCACTTGACTGATGATACCGAGCTGACGGTGACATGGTGGCCACCTTGACGCCGTCACCATTGGCGCCAAGCTTGGCGCCTAGGATCTCAGCGTCGAGCAGCCGAATAAATCTGGATTTTTGCTACGGCTTGGATATGTTAGAATACCAACTACCATGTGGTAGACATATGAAAAAATGACTTTTTACCATGACTTGGACATTTAAAAATTTAAAATTTTATCATGACTTGGATATTGAAAAATGTGACTAACTCTAGAGTTTTTACAATGACTTTCTGTTTGATCACTTAGAACAACATAGAAATACTTAGGATAAAAAATGATATACATGGTATTAGGTCTGTGGTGCCAGGCTTGACGCCAATGACGATGGCGCCAATGGTGACGGCGCCAAGGTGCTGCCACGTCAGCGTCAGCCGTCAGTCGTCAGCCAAGTGGCATGGGGGCTTGGCGCCAACGCTAACGGCGCCAAATTGTGTTACCTTGGCGCCAGCGTGGATGGTGCCAAGCCCTAGGTCTATTTTCTGAAATCTTTCCGTTATGGCATATTTGAGAAAATCTTTAAAAAAAAAGGGCTAAAAAACAAAAAAAAAGACGGTTCTGGTGGACAGGAAGAAACAACCCAAAAGATGAGCAAGTTGGCCCAATTACAGGAGACGGTGTCTGCTTACTTGTTGAGGCCCACGTAAGTTAATGGGCTTGACGAAGGCTGTGACCAACAAGCAAACTATTGATCCGACACGTTTTAGTATCCAATATAATTCTACCAATACCCTATGCTATCACTCCAGTATCCAATGACAACCTAGTGATCACTTTTTAGTAAACACACAAACTTGTATGATCATAGTGCTGGCCAACACCTTTTTGCAAATACTTAACACTTTTTATTTGATCTGACCACTCTTTGTTTCAAAATAGTTAGCACTTTACATTTGCATAAACCCACACTTTCCAATTTTATTCTTAAAAAACATGCGAGGAAAATGTTTTTGGGAACATGTAAAAGAAATCGTATTGCCCTGTTCATTTCGCTGAAATTTGGCTTATACTGATTTGTTGTGAGAGAAAAACATTGTCCGTTCACTGAAAAGTACCGTTGAAGTAGTTCAAGTGAACAGAAACATGCATTTTTATCATTTTTATTCTGAAAAAGTGGATCACGGCTTGATAACCGTGAATAATGTTGCCGAGTAGATTATACTATACTCCTACTCTCTCCACTCCAAATTACAAGTTATTCCAAGAATTTTGGAGAGTCAAAGAATCTCAAGATTGACTAAATTTATATGATAAAATAATAAAATTTATAGTAGCAACTAAGTATCATTAGATTTTTTATTAAATATATTTTTATAGTATACCTATTTGATGTTATAAATCTTTTTAATTTCTTCTTTATTTTTGGTCAAACTTGAGATCTCTCTAAGATTCTTGGAATACCAATTTGGAACGAAGGAGTACCTCAACCTCAGTTCCCAAATTACATCAACTCGATCATTTTGTCGGCCTATACGGCTATATCGCACACGGTGAACCGGATCCAGCATATCCGGTCCACGTGAAGCACATGCCGACGAGGGCCCCTGCGGATAGAGAAAATAAAAATAGGTCCTTTCTAATTTTTAAAAAATGAAACCAGATTGGTTACCGTGCGATTGAGCAATCACACGTAGGTCAAAACCGATTAAAAACATCCATTTTGTGCGGCAGCCCCCAATAATAGCAGGACCACAGTCAAATTGACAAAGACGACTCATACTATAGCTATTAGGGCAAGTGCATAAGTATTGTCTCATAGGTGTCACGTAATTATGAGACGACCGAAGAGGTAACAAGTACAGTGGATTATCATTTGTTGTTTTGTAGTAATTCTAAAGTCCTTAATTTGTGGATACAACAATAGAATGTTTGTGAGTTGCATGATAACAACCACTTGTACAATGGTGTGTAAGTTGTCTCATAGTCCTAAATTTTAGCTCATGAGGTGGTTGTTTCGTAAAACAACGACCTCTTTCTCTCTCCCCCTCTCTCTTTCCTCTACATTAGCAAAAATCCTACATGGCACTGCATGAGATGGAGCATGAGACCGCTAACGTGTACCAATGTACCTGCTTACTTTTTTTGAGAGAACCGGGATTATATTTCACGTAAAAGTTTTGGTAGTTACAACCCAAATGTTACAAGAACACCTTTGAAAGAAAAGAAAATTACAACTCGGTCCTTGTAAACTCCTCCTGGTCTGCCTCGCCGCCGGCGGCCAGAGCACACTGCTTGAAGCCGACCTCCTCTCCGGCGAAGAAACATAGTTTTTTGTTGTCGTCTTGTGCAGCACGTCAACCCCGACCTGCTTTATAACCGCTGAACGACCCGGCTGGAAAAGATGGCCATCGGCCATCGTATCGTCAGACACCGAGGAATCTGACGCCACAAGGACCAGAGCCACCGGCTCACCGGACGACGACGAACTCCGAAGGGGAGCTGAACCACCAAAGGTGAGAACCAAAAGTCAACCCGGTTTCTCATCGAGTTGATAACCAAATCCACAAGAACTCCTCCATACATCCGGCACCATGTTGTAGCTTGCGAGACCAGCGTCACCATGGATGTCATGGGCTCCGACGGGATAGAGAAGCATCCAGAGGAGTCGGTCACCAACGCATAAGAAAACAACTATGACATACCCGTCGGTATCGAATCCTCCGCAAAGGAAGCCATCGCCAAGCACCATGCACATCCCAGCCACAACCAAATCCCGCTCACCACCGACATAAGCAACGACAGAGGAGCTCGGGAGGAAACAAAAGAACTCACCTCCGACACTGCACCGAGGCCGAAGAACGACAACAACAACCGAGCCGGAGACCAGGAGCAGCCAATCCCCACGAACAGCCATGGGGAAAGCGTAGAACCGGTGCGCCGCCAGCCACACCTAACCCTAACTTATTCTATGAATAAAAGCTAGTATAGACAACCGGACGCCGATCCCCAGATTCCCCCCTCCTTCGGCTCCGGCGAGACAGCCAAAGGCGAGATGAATCCGACAGAATCAGCGCCGGGAGATGGAGATCGCCTTTTTTTTGCCGCTGGTATTGTAGCAGGGAAAGAAGGGTCGAGAGGAAGACAAGACATGTACCTGCTTACTAGTACTACTACATCGACTCGCCAGGACACATGGCACACTACTAGCTGGCGGCCTGCAAAAGCCCAAAAAGGCCGTCATCAGTACTGGAGAATGCCACAGCCGGAGTACTTTTGGAGTTGATGCCCTCCGTCCAACATGCATCCTAATGTTGTTGAAGTGTGCTACTTAAATCCACTAACTTTCCTAAAAAAGACTATGTGTCTCCACAGCAGTTGCCTAATATTTTGCATAAGCTTCAGTCATCTTCAACTTCTTGCTCCGCCGAGTGCCCCGTTGAAAGCAAGCCAGCCCTTGGTGCCGTGCTGCCTCGTCTTGTAAGTGTGCAACAGCATCGCTTGCTGACCCGTGCGCCGGGCCACCGGCCCTTTTTTGCTTGCTTGACCTGGCTACACCTACCTGCCTGTGCGCCCTGCACTGCACCGCACAGAACCCCCAATGTGCAAGCGCACTGAGCTATCTAGCGGCGTCAGTGGACCGGCACGCGGTGCCTGGCTGACTGGGAGAGATTGACGGCCGGATGGTGCCTGACTGGGCACAGCGTCGGAGTTAGTCAACCGTTCATCTTTCTGTGACCCGTCAATTGACGGATAAGCATATTATCAGGCAACTGTGCTTGAGTATTTCTCATGTCATGTTCACGAACTCTCAAAATGCATTTTCGACATCCTAATATTGTTCACGTCACTCAGGTCCATAAGGGTTCGGGAGCTGGCTTTTGGTCTACATGGCGTCTCTGGCGTGGCGCCGACTGAGCCGCTGCGAACGTGAAGAGTGCGTGCGTTAGGTGGTTTGTACTATGTGGAAATAAGCATCTTCATTTCCAGCTCCAGGGCGGCAGTCAGCGTCACGCAGACACACCTTTATCGTAAGCCTAAAAGGCCGTCGACAATGCCACCGCTCGAGTACTTTTGGAGTTGATGCCCTCCGTGCAACACGCGCGCGGACTATTATAACTCCCGGCGCCAGTAGCCTCGTGTATTTTTAAAGCGACCGCAGGAGCCGTCGCCGGCAGCCCGGAGTTCGTGTAGGGGTAGCGGCTGTTCCCATGGCGTGGGCGTCAGGAGGCGCGGCGGCGGCGATGGCGATGGCGGTCACTCTGGCGGCAGCCACGTTGCTGGGGACAGCGAGCGCGTCCCCGGCGGAAGGGATCCAGCCGCTGTCCAAGATCGCCGTCCACAAGGCCACCGTTGAAATGCAGCCGTTGGCGTACGTGCGGGCGACGAGTGACGACGCCGTCGCTGCTCGGCGAGCAGGTGCGTACCCATACCCCTATGTACACCACGCCGGCAGGCGGCAGCGCTCAGATTAGCGTTAGCATTGCCACACACTGCACATGCTTTTCCGTTCGTTCTGGGAAGTATTTGAGCGTGAGACATGACAGGGAGAAGACACTGAATGGGTGACGGTGAAGTACGGCCGGAGAAACCCCTCCAACGACGACTGGATCGCTGTCTTCTCTCCAGCTGATTTCAAGTGAGTTTTCATTCAGACGTATACAAGTTTAGTACTCGTGCTAGATTGTAAGCCATGAAAATCGCTATTATATTTTTGGTATATATGCTGCAGCTCGTCAGCTACGTGTCCTAACCCTTGACCAGCAGAACTACCGTATCTCTGCACAGCACCCATAAAGGTCACTAGCTAATCTGTAGAACCACCAAACCTTAATCTGTAGATCTTTCTTTCACCGATCGAAAACATTATGTGTTGCGGCATGTGTGCCGTGCAGTATCAATACGCCAACTACTTGGCAAACTACATCTCCTGGGGCAAGGGCAGCATCCGGTTGCAGCTCATCAACCAGCGCTCTGACTGCTCCTTCGCCCTCTTCACCGGCGGCCTCGACAACGTACGTGATGAGCTCTGCGAATTAACTGGCAATCAAGGCCGTCTATATGTAATATGTCTCATCGTCGTTGCATCCACCGATCCATCCATGCATATATGCAGCCGAAGCTGGTCGCGGTGTCGCCAAAGCCGATCGCGTTCAGGAACCCCAAGGCGCCGGTGTTCCCGCGCCTCGCGCAGGGCAAGTCCCACGACGAGATGACGGTGACGTGGACCAGCGGCTACGACATCAGCGAGGCGTACCCGTTCGTGGAGTGGGGCGCTGTCTCCGGCGCCGGCGGCGCAGCCCAGCAGGCCGCGCGCGCGCCCGCCGGGACGCTCACCTTCAGCCGCGGCAGCATGTGCGGCGAGCCGGCGCGCACCGTCGGGTGGAGGGACCCTGGGTTCATCCACACGACCTTCCTCAGGGACCTCTGGCCCAACAAGGAGTGAGTACACGTTTCGTGCACTAGCATTGCATCATGATGCATTGTCCGATCCTTTTTCCAGTGTTTTGCGATTGATTGCATCGTAGCTAGAGCATGCAGTTGGCAGCTTTAAAAAGCGGCCTTGTTTAGCCAAACTCCTGGATTTGGCACTACGTAAAAAGAAAATTTTTTTTGTCACATCAAACTTGTGATACATGCATGAAGTATTAAATGTAGACGAAATCAAAAACTAATTGCACAATTTTGTTGTATTTTGCGAGACTAACGTTTTGAACCTAATCAGTCAATGGTTGAACAATTATCACCAAATACAAACGAAATACTATAGTCCGCTTTAGACTACCCGCAGTGGTACTCTAAAACGATACTCTAAAGCTTTAGAGTATAAATATAGAGTAAAAACTACTGCATTCGATACTCTAAAACGATACTCTATCCTTTCTCTCACTCTATATTTAGAGTAGTATTGTGCTTACTCTATACTCTACAGTGACGGACCCCACTAGCTAAACAAAGGAAAAAATGCTATAACTTACAAACCAAAAATCTAAATTAAATTTCGATTTCACCATTAAATTCGTCTCAATAAATCCTTCAAAATTAAATCACACATGAATATATTTAGATAAAGTGACAAGTGGGTCCCACAGTGGATAGAGTGGATAGAGAATGATATAGAGGATGGATGAGTGCGGGAGAATTAAGTATAGAGGAGAGAATCTTGCTGACTAGAACGTATAGAGGATGAATATAGAAGTTCATGAGTACGGATAGTCTTAGTGCCGAACAGTAAACTTGGCACTATCGAATTGGGGCAACTAGACATGGCCAGCTGTATCACAAGGTGTCATCGACCTTGACTGATGTCTCGAGGAATGTGTCACAAGTTGTCAGCTTTAGGTTTCACTCTCTTGGACTTTGTGCTTCAGGTACTACTACAGGATCGGGCACGAGCTTCACGACGGCTCCGTCGTGTGGGGCAAGCGGCCCTACACATTCCGCGCGCCGCCGTCGCCGGGGCAGAAGTCGCTGCAGCGCGTCATCGTGTTCGGCGACATGGGAAAGGCGGAGCGAGACGGGTCGAACGAGTACGCGGCGTACCAACCCGGGTCGCTGAACACGCTGATCAGTGACCTGGACAACTACGACATCGTGTTCCACATCGGCGACATGCCGTACGCCAACGGCTACATCTCGCAGTGGGACCAGTTCACGGCGCAGGTGGCGCCCATCACGACCCGGAAGCCCTACATGGTGGCCAGCGGCAACCACGAGCGGGACTGGCCCGACACGGCGGCGTTCTGGGACGTGGAGGACTCCGGCGGCGAGTGCGGCGTGCCGGCCGAGACCTACTGCTACTACCCCGCCGAGAACAGGGCCAACTTCTGGTACAAGGTGGACTACGGCATGTTCCGCTTCTGCGTCGCCGACTCGGAGCACGACTGGCGGGTGGGCACGCCGCAGTACGACTTCATCGAGCACTGCCTCTCCACGGTGGACCGGAAGCACCAGCCGTGGCTCATCTTCGCGACGCACCGCGTGCTCGGCTACTCCTCCAAAGCCTGGTACGCCGGCGAAGGGTCCTTCGAGGAGCCCGAGGGCCGCGAGAACCTGCAGAAGCTCTGGCAGAAGTACCGCGTCGACATCGCCTACTTTGGCCACGTCCATAACTACGAGAGGACCTGCCCCATGTACCAGGTAACCTAGCTATAATGCAGGAAATTCTGCGACAATTCTTGGTATATACATTCCTAACATAATAACCTGCAACGAATGAACGATGGAGCAGAGCCAGTGCATGACCAGCGAGAAGAGCCACTATATACTCCGGGACGATGAACGGGACCATCTTCGTGGTGGCCGGCGGCGGCGGCTGCCACCTGTCGGACTACACGACGGCGATCCCCAAAGTGGAGCATCTTCCGTGACAAGGACTACGGGTTTGTGAAGCTCACGGCGTTCAACCACTCGTCGCTGCTGTTCGAGTACAAGAAGAGCAGCGATGGCAAGGTCTACGACTCCTTCACCATCGACAGGGACTACCGGGACGTGCTCCGATGCGTGCACGACAGCTGCTTCCCCGCCACGCTCGCCACCTAGTCAAGCCACTGTTACGACACCGGTTGTGGCTTTGGTCCAAATAAAACGTGTCAATTAGTAGAGAGTAAAATTCCCCGGCGGTTATCAAAGTTGTCTTAGAGCGCATCTAGGTCTTAAAATGCATTTTTAGCTTTCTAAAATTGTAACGGGTCTCGTCTAGATCCCAGTAGGTGTTTTACCTGACCTGCTATCCTCTGTGGCATGGATCTAACATATACTATAGGATCTACTCCACCGGCCCGTGCTCATGCTCTCGACAGATGGGACCTACTCCACCCCACAAACATGTATGCAGTGAGGCTCAATCTTAGAAAAACCGTATCTTTTTTATACAATCTTGGATGAAGATGATTTTATGTGAAATTTGTAGCTCTTGTTGAGATTTACAACTTTTAGTTTTGAGTATTTTCATTTGAGATCGTTAAAATGATAAAAAAAATATAAAATTTTAGCAGCATATTAATCGAGTACCAGAACTTGTTGCCTTAAAAAACCATATCTTTCTTGTATGATGTCAAATAAATAAATATACTTGATATATGAAAATTTGGTGGACCTAACTATGATGATAAAACCATAGCTCACGTGTACCGCACGTGACCTACTATCCAGATCATCATCCATGTTGTACTGTGTTCACGTCGAAATTAATCACAAAATGAACCGGTATGGATTATTCGTGGACCACTTAAAAAGGTTTTGAACCTAAAAATGCAAATTTAAAGTTGGTGGACCTAACCAACACAGGCTAACAAGTTGATGGACTAACCATACACTTTACCGTAAATTTAATTTACCTTTCTTGACTGGAAAATCAGATTTTTTTTTATTTTCTCCAATTTTTGAAACCGGATAAAACTGTCTAAAGAGCAATTCCAACTAATTTCAAAAGCTAGAGGAGGTTAGACATACATACAGTTTGCTGATCGGGGATGTAAATTGAACATGGACAAAAGTTTCAGGGAGCCGAGGACTGTTTTCTTTGGGCATATATGTTTGGTCGCTGAACGTGGACCAGCAGCCCACAGATATGCCTTCTGCTTGGGCCGGAACGGACAGCACCGCAAGATGTAATGGCCTAATGGGTACTACTAGTACATTGATGGTCCTGGTCCACTGTACGGTGCCCTCTGGAATTCCTTGTTCTTTTCCCCGTTTCTCTTGATTTTTTTTTAGTGGACTCCGTTTCTCTTGTTGGGTAGTTGGGTAGCTCTCTTCTGGGGATCCAAAACTTCGGGCCGGCCGGTCACCGTATGCATTAGCCCAGAATGATGGCCTGTTGGGTTTGCACCTAGGTTTTGCGGCCCGCCCTATCCGATCGTCAAGGATTTGCTCCACTGGCCAATGCTCAAGATGGGCGTGGAGCGGATTGATCCAGAGGTTCGTCGAACCGATCCGAAAAAGTGAATCAAATGGGCCCCTAATGCAACCCATGACACAGCAGAGGGACGATGGATCAGAACCACCCGAACCAAAGGATCGAGTGGATCGACCCTTGACCTGACGCTGCCTACGTCCCAGCTCCTTCGCTGCCGCCCGAGCTCGGCGCTCCATCCTCCTCCCATTCAGGAGAGCAGAGCAGATATTAATGGCGGCGGCGGCGGTGGACAGGAGGAAAGAAGCAGGCAACCAACGGATGGAGACGAGAGCAGAGCAGGTTACGTGCAGTCCAGATCGACCGGCCGGCCGGCGACCTGTGCGGCGCAATGAGTTGGCCAGCGACCGGACGGACACTGCTGGGCCGCCTGTTCCACCCACCCACTCGTGCCGTTGTGCGTCGAGGGCGATGGAGCTGTCTGCACGGCTGCACCCATGAGGGAGGCCATGGCTGGCTTGTAGTCTGCAACTCTGCGCCTTTGTGATCTGTGATCTGAATGAGTAGTCTCGACTCACGACTGCAGTCTAGTAAGAGCAAGCCGCAACCGCAAACCAGCAAATTTTGGAGCTATCCGTAATAACCATTGGGCCCCATTGGGTCAGCAGCTAATACAAATGGAGCAACCGGTGCTCCTCCGCTAATCATATGGATCGCTGGATCGATTGCGGTTCGCTCCGTGGATCAACCATCCCCATCTTGAGCCAATGCTCATGCTCTCGAGAAAGGCACGCTCACTGCCCGGCCGCGGCTGGGTACAAGGCCATTTTCTCAGCGTAATTTCTAAAAATATAAAATATGATGAAATACGTATAAAACAATCATTCTCAAGGCATAATTTTGTTCTTTTGTCCCATAGTCATTTAATTTTATAACTTCTAGTCTAGAGTTGAGAACTGAGCCAAAATAATTTTATCTACAGGAAACTCATATATTTTTCTTCTTTTCTTAAAGACGTTACTACATCATCGAAAAGTGATTACATGACAGCCTATTAAATATGGATGGAATTTTGGTAAAACTATCACTGAGATTGGAGTAACTCGGCTATGAATCCCATGCGTAAAAGGCATTATTTTGGATTTAATTCCATGCCACTCTTTATGGTACGCTCTTAGTATTTAAAAAATGCAATTCTAGAATAGTATTATGTCATAATATGTTAAATTTGACTAAATTTATATAAAATATTAATTCCTATCATACTAAATAAGTTTCGGTTTATAATAAAATATATGTTCATAATATGTTTATTCATTTGAAATCTTAAATGTGGTAAAAACTTCGATTAATTTGATTCTAATAACCAAACTAAAATCGCATAAAAGTGATAGAAGTAGCATGTACTAGCGTTCACTGACCATAATACCAAGATCAAGTACAGGAAATAAATTTGGGGAACAACGCGGATATACACCAATAATCAATATGCATGCCCGCGCTCGCAGGAGCTGTGTCGCCGCGCTTATTGCTTGCATGCAAGCGTCTATGTGTGTCGGTGCACGCAGGTGCATGCTCTGATCATGTGAGGCGCGGTGGATCTGAGGCTCCGAGCTGAGCAAGCAACAAGCAGGTAGCTGTGTGTGCGCTTCTTCAATGCACGAGTACGAGATCGATCCAGATGGATGATGTACCCTAATACTGTATATTACATGCCACATATGGCTCATGTGAGATAGAACAACTTACTCCAATAATGATACACGGAGGTTGATCTCAGAACATAGCGAGTTCACGAGCAAACGTGCTAGTACCTAATAAAATATTAAATACGGCAATTTCTCTCTTTAGCGCCTCATTCATCCATCACTCATCTTCTATCTGTCGTCCCTCGCTTTCGCTCTTTTTCGCTTTTATGGATGGTAAACGCAAACCCAATGCAGGTGTTTGGAGCTGCAAAAATCTTTGTCGGTGCTGCACCACTCATGTATTATGGGATCTTTGATTTCAATACTGCAACAATGACACTAGAAATAGTATTTGTAATGCATTTTCATACCTGCATGCCCCATTGTCCTACACACATAGATTAGCGCTACTGCCTAGTTGGAGGAGGAGAAGGTGATAATTATTTTTCGAGCTTTGGTTCAGATTATTCCATATTTGTGACAGCTAAGCAGAGGTCAATCAAATATTATCTTAGGTTGGAGACAGAGATTATTAATTACCATTATTGTATTGATCAAATTATCCAGCCAAATATATATATGTTTATTTCTATGGTGCGTATATATATTCATTCATATCCAAGTCTATTTTTATGTCTGAAAATGAATTTATACGGAACTAATTAAGAATACAGACCATGGGTTTGAGAGAAACATGTAGATGACGCTCTTCTTTTTTTATTTAAAAATCACTTTAATCCTATCCCTTTAAATCAATAAAGGTGACAACTAAGAAGACGAAAATCAAATATTATCTGAGATTGGAGACCGAGATTACCAACACTAATATATTGATCAAACTAATCGCCAAATATGTTTGTTTATACGGTATGTATATATTCATGTCCAAGTCTATATATGATTATGTTTGAAAATGCTTTTATTCATAATTAAGATTACAAGCCATGGGTTTGAGAGAAACCTGTAGATGATGCTCTTCTTTTTTATTTAAGAACCACTTTAATCCTATCCCTTTAAATATTAATCATTCTATGTAAATTTCGGAATGATCCAAACATATATGTTTCCAGCATTAGCCTTAAATCACTTCGACGCATCAACGTGCACTACTGGAAACACATGCTCGGCAAAGGCTTTGCCATATGCCGCACTCGGCAAAGGGTACACGGCAAAAATTTCGTCGGCAAAGACCTCTTTGTCGAGTGTTTTTTGTTGGGCACTCGGCAAGCAAAGACTTTGCCGAGTGCTATGATGACACTCGGCAAAGAAAAGTTGCAGTCACGGCGCACGACACGTTAACGGATGCTTTGTCGAGTGCCCCTTTGCTGGGCACTCGGCAAAGAATTTTTTATTTTTTTTAAACTTTGCCGAGTGTCCCTCTGCATGGCACTCGGCAAAGAAAAAAATTTAAAAAAATTCTTTGCCGAGTGCTCCCCATCTTGACACTCGGCAAAGAAAGAAGTTTTTTTGAAAATTTCTTTGCCGAGTGCCCCTCTGCATAGCACTCGTGGCAAAGAAAAAAAAAATTTTGAAAAATTCTTTGCCGAGTTCGTATATTCCTTCAATTCTTCTATAATAGTCGATGCCATCAGTGTCGGGGGTAAAAACTCCACTATTTATGGTTCTTCGGTTGGGCCGACTCTGCTCGTAGCTTGCTGTGTGAAAGCGATATCCATTCACGTCGTAACCGGTAAATGACTTGACCCTATAGGCACAACCGTTTGCAACCTGTCTCAACTCGTCACTGATAGACGCATCAGTTTGAGTCTGCAAGTTCGAGCAGGATAGATCATTATATTATTTGAACGTACGAACAACTTGGAAGGTCGAACTAAGTACAAGCTAAATTGGAAAGTACCTTATTTTTTGACCAAGAAATAAAATCAGGTCTCCCTGTCCCGCACCCTTTGAAAGAAGGGTATCAGCTTTCTGCAGGGTAGGATCCCTTGATTGATTCCAGAAGTGATGACGAAATTCCCTATACCAACGTGAAATAAGGGGTTGGATGAGGAACAGTGATGACGTATTGAAACAAGTTCGTTGAGAACTTACCCAATGTACGACGCCACCTCGTCAAGATTGTTCAACACATATAGCATGATACATCGCCACTCTTCATGTGTTAAGGTCTTAGTGGTCGATGCACTTGTGCTTCCGAGTTGCCATCGGAAAAGGCTGAGGTTCGATTTATTTTCGCCAGCATTGTAATGAGGGGGTGGATTATGCACGCTAGGAAGGTTATCGGCGTAGTATTTTTCTGTGAAGTTTGACACCTCCTCTAGAATGTATGCCTCTGTAATGGAAGCCTCAATTTTGCCTTTATTTCTATATTTTTTTGTGAAGAGTCTTTAGACATCTCTCGATTAGACAGCACCAACGGGCCTGCATGGGCCCCCCATTCGTGCCTCATACGGGAGGTGCAATATCAAATGCTGCATCGGATTGAAGAAGCCGGGTAGAAAGATCTTCTCCAACTTACAGAGCAACACAAGCACCATGTTTTCTAAGTCATCAATCACGGTCCGAGATAACTCCTTGGCACAAAGCTGGCGAAAGAAGTAGCTTAACTCTGCCAGCGCTAGCCACACATGCTCAGGGATATAGCCTCGAACCATTATCGGAAGAAGCCGCTGAAAGCCTAAGTTTGGTTTTGGAAATTGAGTGACACCAAAGTTGCTAATGTTATGTGATCAAGTGTGATTAAGCTAGACATAAGCATCATGTGATGAAGGTGGAGATGGTATGGAGAGATGGCCACAAGACCACATGATTTGGTGCATGAAATAATGAGCAAGATCATGAAGGAATACACATAAAATGATGGATATGATGATCAAGTGGAGGAGAAGGATCTAAGAGCACAAGACAAATGTATAACCATAGGGTTTTCCTTTTGTCGGTCTAAGATGAGTAGAGAAGTGATTGACCGGGTTTAGGATACATAGCCGACTATCAAGAGGGGCAATCACGGTTAGCTCGGGAATCAAGTGCCACTAGATCAATGTCTTGAGCATATGCATTAAGATATAGTAGAGAGTTAACATAACGCCTTGAAAAATGATTGTGAAAATGCTAACACACATGCACATGGTGTACACATGGTGGTGTTAGCACATTTGCGAAGACGGTGGAGTTTGAGCGGTGGAGAGGGGTTTGATCCATTATGCCGGAGGCAAGAAAAGGTGGCAAAAGTCCAGAGTGTTTCTCTCTGAAAAACTCCAACCGGACGCTGAACCGGACGCGGTCTCGGTTTGACCGGACGCGTCTGGTCAGTTCAACATGGTGTGGGCACTAGGGTTTGCAACCGGTGCATCCGGTCCCTCACGGAACCGGCCCGTCCGGTCGGGCACCCAGAGGGGTAGAGTGTGGCGAAGAGCTGATCGAACGTGCGGCGCGTCCGGTCACATGCGATCGGACGCGTCCGGTCGCGGTGGGAGCTCTCTAGACTCCGACCAGACGCTGGGTGCAGCGCGTCCGGTCAAACGGTGAAACGCGTTCGGTCATGGCAACGGCTCTCTCTGACGCTTACTGTTACTGTTTGTCCTGTAGTGACCGGACGTGTTCGGTCACCCTGACCGGTGCGTCCGGTCATCAGATTTTTAACTACGACGTCCTGTAACGGCTAACTGCGTACCCCTTCGCTATAAATAGAAGATGGCCAGGGTTTGGGGGATCTCTCACATTCTTGCTGACCTTGGGACATCCTTTGAGCTAGAGAACAACCCCTCCACTCATCTCTTTGCTTGGTTGCACATCTTGAGTGAGATTGAGTGAGATTCAAGTGCTTTACTTGAGAGTTGCATTCTAGAGGCACTTGATCTTCGAGTTGCTGCGGATTTCTTGTTACTCTTCCGTGTTTCCTGACACGGTAGACGGCTTGTAGCAGTGGAGGTGATTGAGCTCACAATTGGAGATTGTTGGAGCCCTCACCAAGTGTTATAAGGGGTTCTTGATCATTCCCCGTGGGAGTTCGCAAATTGGATACTCTAGTGAAGCTCATGGCTTGGAGGATCCCTATCTTGTGTGCGGTTGTGCGGCGCCCACCGAGGGCTCGACTCTTGATAGTCGATTAGCTCGCGAACCGACAAGTGGGTGTATCGCAACAATATGCAGTAGCTTGCCGGGAAGCAAGTGAACCTCAGGATAAATTCTTGTGTCATTCTCTTCCCGATGATTTCTCTTATGTGATTGATTGATTGGTTCTTCTCATCTCTACACGGCGGTATAATCACTCGAAACTCTTCTCTCGCGTTACTCCTTGTTTGTAGCTTGTAGTAGTTGTTGTGTTTAGTGGATAGCCTTGTACTAGACTTGTGTAGGTGGCTTGCTTAATTAGTTAGAGCTAGTGCATTTTGCTTCGCCACCTTTTGTACTAATACTTGTGGTTAAGTAAATCTTGTAGAAGTTTTAATTAGGCTATTCACCCCCCTCTAGCCTATTTGGACCTTATAGCCGCTCAATCCATATGTGGTAGTCATGACTCTTTATCTCGTTGACTCGCAGAGTAGATAAGTTCACTCCCCTCCTCAGATTCGCTGCATACCCATCAGGAAACATTAGCATCTGCATCCATTCAAGTACTTTCCTCCTATGTTTCCTGGCCAAGATGAAATCAGCCTTAAGCCTTTTCCATGTCTTGCTGCCTCTAGGAGGCTGCATCTCTTGCTTTGGTCTATCGTATAATGTTGCCAAGTCCACTCTAGTCTTAGGGTTGTCCTTTGACTTTTTGGTTTCCATGATGGTTCCCCAAAGTGCCTCAGCGACATTCTTTTTAATGTGCATTATATCAATGTTATGTGGGAGAAGGAGGTCATCAAAATAGGGGAGCCTCGTTAAACCTGACTTATGAGTCCATATGTGTTCCTCACCATACCCCACAAAACCACCAGCTTCTTGATTGGCCACGAGATCATCTATCTGAGCATGAACCTCGGCACCAGTCATCATCTGCGGTAGAGGGTCTTTCACTATGATACCTTTCGTAAAGTTCTTGATGTCTTGTCTGAATGGATGGTCAAGAGGGAGGAATTGACGATGTTTGTCAAACGATGAATACTTGCCACCCTTCTGCAACCAAATAAACCTTAGACGTTCCTTATATATTGGGCATGAGAACTTCCCGTGAGCACACCAGGCACAAAATATCACATAGGCCAGGAAGTCATGCAGGGAGTAATGGTACCAAATGTGCATTTTGAAGCTTGTCTTTGTAACTCGGTCGTATGTCCATACGCCTTCCTCCCAAGCACTGACCAATTCATCAATCACAGGCTCCATGTACACACCCATATCACTCCCCGGGAGTCTAGGAATTATCAATGACAAGAATATGTTCTGTCTTTGAAAGCATACACCAGAGGGACATTGAGGGGGATAACAAACATGGGCCAACATGTGTATGGGGCAGCTATCAATCCATAAGGATTGAACTCATCTGTTACGAGCGCAACACGTACATTACAAGCCTCATCTGCTTTCTCACAATGAATGCCATCAAAGCAGGTCCATGCTTCACCATCAGATGGATGTACCAGTTTGTTAGCATTGTATTGTTTCCCCTTTTGGTGCCATGTCATCTATTTCGTGGATTCCTCGGTCATGTATAGCCGTTGGATCCTCGGTACGCACGGGAGGTGCCGTAGGATCTTCACGGGGATCGTAAGCTGCCTCTTCTGGCGATCCCTAGAGTCTACCTCTAGGTACCTAGAGGATTTATACTTTGGACAGTAATTTGCATCCTTGTGTTTTTTCCTAAATAGGATGCACCCCTTCAGACAAACATGTATCTGATCATACGGCATCTTGAGTGCACAAAGGAGTTTCTGTGACTCGTACATGCTCTTTGGCAGAATGTGGCCATCCGGAAGCACGATGCTAATCACGGTCAACATACCATCAAAGTGTTCTCGACTCATGCTACACTCAGACTTGAACCCCATGAAGCGTCCAATGACATCCAGTTGAGAAACCGTTGTCCGATCATGAAGGGGTTTCTGTGCTGAAGACATCATGTCGTAGAACGCCTTTGCAGTTGCCTCCATCTCCTCCTCCGTACGTCCTTCAGCATATTGTTCTTTGTAAAAGTCATCTAACATGTCTACTACCCTGACACCAGCATCAAAATCCTCAACGCGGGGTCTCACTACCTCCTCTCTCAAACGATGGGCTTCACCAAGGTGGACCCACCGAGTATAGTCCGGCGTAAATCCATTCTTCAAAAGATGTTTACCCATGTCCACCTTTTTTTTCCTTTTTCTGTTTGTACATCTCTTGCAGGGACACAAAACTAGAATAGCTCCTTTAGCAAACTCGCCAAATGCTAGTTCCAATAAATCACTGGTCTTCATCATCCATTTAGTGGTGAAATCACTCTGACTTGAGCGGCCCGTGTACATCCACTCACAATCATCCATCCTCTAACATATATACCAGCGACCAAAGTAACCATCAATTGCATCTACATGTCGTTCCTACTATCTAATAGGTGAGGATAGGTCCTAATCTCACCCACGGATGCGTAGATGAGGTTAGTTTTCATGCTATACTCCTATCCGAGACAATTTCAGCAGCACCTCCCCGCTGTTCTCCTGATACATGTCCTGACAGGGAGAGTGTGTATCCAGAGAACAACAAGGAGGTGATGCCAAAACCCTGTCTCGAATCGGAATAGACCAAGGAAACTAATCCATCTATGCATCCACGGGCTGTCCAAAATACGTGGACAATCCGAAACAGATACGGTCGTAGATATGCAAAGAACTGCATACCTCCAACCGTATCTCTTTCGAATGAGAGACGTCTAACTGAGTTACGCGGGCTATGACTATGATAAGGAAAGATGGGTTATACCTAGGGTGCTGGTGGAGTTAGGCTAGCGGGGCCGTGACGAGTCGGTGCAGTGGCCAGGCGACGCGGTGTAGACAGACCCGCAACGCGAGGAAGACGATCGGCGTACTTTGGCTCCGTTCTGATGGGCTCTTCTCTACAAAAAAGAAAGAAAAATAATATTATCAATTAAATTTTTTGGTAGAACCTCCCCTGCACGGGGAGGTTTCGAAAACCTGCAAAAAACAACGGCACGATGGACGACATCCACATACAACGGCTCGATGGCTGACATCCACATACAACGGCTCGATGTCTGAAAACCACATACAACGACAACACATACAACAACAACTACTACTAACACAACTACTTCTCGCACTGCACGAATTGAATAGAAAGGGATTGACGAACCTAGTGTGTGCTCGTCGGCGGTGAAGATGCCGGGACAGAGTCGGGCTATGTGTCGGGGCCGACGAGCGGGGCGCCAAGGGCAGGGCACCGCCGCAAACGGGGCGTGGCTAGTGGTAGGGGCTCCTCCTCCTCCCTTCTCATTCTTCCTCCTCACTTCTCCTCTCCTCCTCTTCCCTTTCTCCTCCTCTTCTTCTCCTTCCCTCCTCCTCCTCCCCTCCTCCTCTCCACCCCTCCACCCACTGGGGCGGGGATGGCACTAGGGCGGGGCCGGGCGGCGCGCGGGCGGGTGTGGGCGGCGACGACGCGGTGGCGGCGGCGCGGTGTGTGCTGTTTGTGTGGGGGTGTGGGTCAGCAGGCTAGAGTTTTAACACTCCTTTGCCGAGTGCCCGTAATCTGGCACTCGACAAAGGCTTTTATTATTTTTTTTAAAATGCTTTACCGAGTGCCCGTGATCTGGCACTTGGCGAAGACTTTTATTTTTTTAAATGCTTTGCCGAGTACTCGCGATCTGGCACTCGACAAAGGTTTTTATTTTTTTTAAAAAAATTCTTTGCCGAGCGCTCAGGATCCGGCACTCGGTAAAGAATTTTCACGATTTTATTTTTTTTTAAAAAAAAAATTGCTTTGCCGAGTGCCTGGCACACGGCACTCGGCAAAGAATTTTCACGATTTTATTTTTTTAAAAAATTGCTTTGCCGATTTTCAGGTTCCTGGCACTCGGCAAAGAATTTTCGTGATTTTATTTTTTTTAAATTACTTTGCCGAGTGATCACATATGGAGATGTCTAGGTTTTAAGCAACGTACATCACAACTGACTCAAAACCTTCTCAATTTTTTTATCATAGCCTCCACATGCGATATCATGACATCTCGGCAATTTTCGTGATTTTCGGACTTGGTTTGCATTTAATAGAATTTAAAAACGAATCACCCGCAAGTCGGTGGCCATGTTTCGTGAACAAGATGTTCGAAATTTCGGGTGAGTTCCTGGATACGGCCTCACAATACACTCAAAAGCACGAATATCATTTTTTGAATGGCTAAATTCTATTATTCCATGCACCTGCAGTTCAAACTTACCTTTTTACGAAAAAAATCAAGTAAATAAAATAAATTAACTAAATATAGCAAAAAACATAAAAAAATGTTCCAAATTTGAAAATTTAGCTCCTAGTAGTGTAGCAAGGCTGCAAAAAAATTTGGGTGCAAATAAATAAATAAATAAATTCTTTGCCGAGTGCCTGGTCTGGCTAAGTGTCAGGTTTCTGGCACTTGGCAAAATAAGTAAAAAAAACTTTGCCGAGTGCCTAACAGAAGGCACTTGGTAAAGGGCCACGGTTGGGTGACTACCGTCAGAGGAGGGTGTCTTTGCCGAGCGTAAATCTTTACTGAGAGCTGGACTCTCGGCGAAGACTTTTTTTGCCGAGTGCATGCTCGGCACTCGGCACGAGCGTCATAGTTTGCAGAGTGCGGTACTCGGCAAAGAGGCTCTTCACTCGGCAAAGCATTTCACACTTGGCACAGAAAACCGTCTCCGGTGGTGCGTGGGTCCCCCCTAGTTCATGCAGAACTTCTAATACTCATGTGAATTTTATAAAGCCTGTGCAGGAGGATTGGTTGGTTGCTGGTCGAGTGCTGTACTATACTGGAGACTACTGTTCAATGCCTTGTTAGATAGGATAGATCTTGTCAAAAAATGCCTTAATAGGATCGACGTTGAGATGCATTCGCGGTTGTAGGACCGACGACAGGTAGGCGTAATCATATGTAAGGACTTAGTACTATACCAAGTCTTCTTAATAATAGAGTGATACCACTGCTAATAATCATCTTGTTCCATGCCCATGCATCGCCCTCGCTCGCTCCGTCCTATACGTGCAGGTGGTCCCGGCCTATGCTGCTAGGTCTCATTAGCTATGTATATATACTCATCGTTGCTAGCTGCACTGAAAAGGCGACGTCTCACCGGCGCTGTCGGACGCACGAAACCACAAACCGCATGCTGCTCGTCGCCGGCCGTCGTCGTCATCGCCCAGATCCAGCCGGGCAGCCCATGCATGCATGGTAAGACCGACCGCACCGGCGTCCGGTAAACCTCGCTGCAGCATGTGATAGAGGAGAAAGCGGCTGCAGCGGTGTACTCTATATGCTACTCTATGGTACAGGATCGGAAACTATCCTCTATATTTACCGGCGCTCGGAAAGACGGCCGCGCGCACGAGAGACATCAGTAGAAAGAGAGTGCGTGGTAGAACGTGTCAACTTTTTTTCTGTTAAAAAAAGTTATATCTCACAAACCAAAAAAATCAAATTAAATTCCGATTGTACCATTAAATTCGTTTTAATAAATGCTTCAAAACTAGATCTCACATGGATATATTTAGATAAAGTGATGAGTGGGCCCCACAGTGGATAGAGGATGATATAGAAGATGAATGAGTGCGGAAGAATTGGGAATAAAAGAGAGAATCTTGGTGACTAAGATATATATAAGATGAATTTAGAGTACCACGAGTGCGGATAGCCTAATAAGTTGCTAAGGGCCTGTACAACGCCTGGCGCGTATGAGAAGTTGTAGGTCGTTGGGCCGCTTCTGTGCCAGCCTGGAATCTTGCATGCAGCAACTTGGGCGCTTACTGCTTAGACTACCCGCAGTGGGATACTCTAAAGGATACTTTAAAGCTTTAGAATATGAATATAGAGTAAAAATTGTTGCATTGGGTACTCTAAAACGATACTCTATCATTTCTCTCACTCTATATTTAGAGTGGTACAGTGCTTACTCTATAGTGGGCAGTGGCGGGCCCCACTAGCTAAACAAAGAAAAAAAATGCTATAACTCACAAACCAAAAATCTAAATTAAATTTCGATTGCACCATTAAATTCGTCTCAATAAATCCTTTAAAACTAGATCACACATGAATATATTTGGATAAAGTGACAAGTGGGTCCCACAGTGAATAGAGTGGATAGAAGATGATATAGAGGATGGATGAGTGTAGGAGAATTGAGTATAGAGGAGAGAATCTTGCTGACTAAGACGTACAGAGGATGAATATAGAGGTCCATAAATGCGGATAGCCTTAGGGATGGAAGCGACGCTCCAGAAAGCAGCGGCGCCTGTACCGGCTCTTGCGTAGGCGGACACTTCGCTGCCGTAGGAAAAGCACCGGCCTGCAGTTGAGCATACGCATAAGCGCCTTCAAAACATATTTCCATTGTAGATTAGGTTTGTTTAGAGGCGCTTAATGATATAGTATTTCTCTCTCTAAAGGCCCGTTTGGTTTGAGTATGTTAAAGTTTAACTCCTATCACATCAATGTTTCCTCAAATGTATGAAGTACCAAATGTAGACTAATTGTATGCATGTCGGCACAGATTAGAAATAACTTACGAGACGAATCTATTAATCCTAATTAGTCTAGGATTGAAAACTTTTTGTCAAATAAGACGAAAGTGCTACAGTATTTGTTAAACTTTAACTCCTCCAACCAAACACCCCTAAGCTAGTCTATAAGAGCCTATGCACTGTACAAGCCCTAAAACTACCATAATTTTTTTACTACCATAATTAACCGTGCTCCAATCGAGCTAGCTAATTAATATAAGCAACGTCTGAATCAGGCAAGAAGAGGTCAGGTCGATCAGCAGCAGGCGCCCAGGTACGTAGGCTACGCGATAAGAGTTTCACATTTACAAGCCTGCCTGTCTGCCTGCAATGCATGCCCGTCGTGGCCCAGCGAGTTACCGAAACTCCCGCCAACCAGCAGACGACGACGGCTGTCCTGGCTACAGCCTACAGGGACGTACCAGGCGATGGATGCAGCCACAGCACCCAGCAGTGTGAATAGATCGGCTTTACCACCATCGTCCAACTGAAAGCAACGTATGTATGTAACCCATGGTGGGGGTGGAATGAATGATCAGCAGAGTGAGACAGTGATGAGATCAGACCATGAGATGAGAGGTCGAGTCGCTGGAGTGCGTGGGAGACTGAAACACCGTCGTCGATCAATTCGTCCGTTCGAGCTGTATACATCGATCGATCCATACAGCTTGCAGTAATGCAGCAGCAGCTTGCTTGTGGACTGTGCCCGCGTCTCCATTTTCTACTGAACTTGCTAGTCAAGTGCGGCGCCGCATTCTTAACTTTCTTCCTCCGCATCGAGCCTATCGATCGGTAAGCTAGAGACTGTAGTATGTAACAACCGGATGTTCTTGCAACATCATCAGCAGTAACGGATTCAGAGCGGTGTGATGTGATTGTTCGTTGTTGGCCCATTGCACACAGCCACACACACTACACAGGCCGGCGGTCGAGTCCGAGGCTGGGCTGCAGGGAACGAAGCTGCTGCAGCATCTATCGCCATTCGATAGGAGTAGAGTGATAGTACACCTTGTTTTTTCTTTTTTCTGTTTGCACATCTCTTGCAGGGACACAAAATTAGAATCGCTCCTTTAGCAAACTCGTCAAATGCTAGTTCCAATAAATCACTGGTCTTCATCATCCATTTAGTGGTGAAATCACTCTGACTTGAGCGGCCCGTGTACATCCACTCATGGTCATCCATCCTCTAACATATATACCAGCGACCAAAGTAACCATCAATTGCATCTACATGTCGTTCCTACTGTCTAATAGGTGAGGATAGGTCCTAATCCCACCCACGGATGCGTAGATAAGGTTAGTTTTCATGCTCTACTCCTATCCGAGACAATTTCGGCAGCACCTTCCCGCTGTTCTCCCGATACATGTCCTGACAGGGAGAGTGTGTATCCAGAGAACAATAGAGAGGTAATGCCAAAACCCTGTCTCGAATCAGAATAGACCAAGGAAACTAACCCATCTATGCATCCATGGGCTGTCCAAAATACGTGGACAATCCGAAACAGATACGGTCGTAGATATGCAAAGACCTGCATACCTCCAACCGTATCTCTTTCGAATGGGAGACGCCTAACTGAGTTACGCGAGCTATGACTATGATAAGAAAAGATGGGTTATACCTAGGGTGCTGGTGGAGTTAGGCTAGCGGGGCCGTGGCAAGTCGGTGCAGTGGCGAGGCGACGCGGTGCAGGCAGACCCGCAACGCGAGGAAGACGATCGGCGTACTCCGGCTCTGTTCCGACGGGCTTTTCTCTGCAAAAAAGAAAGAAAAATAATATTGTCAATTAAAAATTTTGGCAGAACCTCCCCTGCACAGGGAGGTTTCGAAAACCTGCAAAAAAACAACGGCATGATGGCCGACATCCACGTACAACGGCTTGATGGCCGACATCCACATACAACGGCTCGATGTCTGAAAACCACATACAACAACAACACATACAACAACAACTACTACTAACACAACTACTTCTCGCACTGCACGAATTGAATAGAAAGGGATTAGCGAACCTAGTGTGTGCTCGTCGGCGGTGAAGATGCCGGGACAGAGTCGGGCTACGTGTCGGGGCTGACGAGCGGGGCGCCAAGGGCAGGGCACCACCGCAAACGGGGCGTGGCTGGTGGTAGGGGCTCCTCCTCCTCCCTTCTCCTTCTTTCTCCTCCCTTCTCCTCTCCTCCTCTTCCCTTTCTCCTCCTCTCCTTCTCCTCCCCTGCTCCTCCTCCCCTCCTCCTCCCCTCCACCCCTCCACCCACTGGGGCGGGGATGGCGCCGGGGCGGGGCCGGGCGGCGCGGCGCGCGGGCGGGTGCGGGCGGCGACGGCGCGGTGGCGGCGAGGGCGGCGGCGCGGTGTGTGCTGTGTGTGTGTGGGGGGTGTGGGCCGGCAGGCTAGAGTTTTAACACTCCTTTGCCGAGTGCCCGCAATCTGGCACTCGGCAAAGGCTTTTATTATTTTTTAAAAATGCTTTGCCAAGTGCCCGCGATCTGGCACTTGGCGAAGACTTTTATTTTTTTAAATGCTTTGTCGAGTACTCGCGATCTGGCACTCGACAAAGGTTTTTATTTTTTTAAAAAAATTCTTTGCCGAGCGCTCAGGATCCGGCACTCGGCAAAGAATTTTAACGATTTTATTTTTTAAAAAAAATTGTTTTGCCGAGTGCCTGGCACACGACACTCGGCAAAGAATTTTCATGATTTTATTTTTTAAAAAAATTGCTTTGCCGATTTTCAGGTTCCTGGCACTCGGCAAAGAATTTTCGTGATTTTATTTTTTTTAAATTACTTTGCCGAGTGATCACATGTGGAGATGTCTAGGTTTTAAGCAACGTACATCACAACTTACTCGGAGCCTTCTCAATTTTTTATCATAGCCTCCACATGCGATATCATGACATCTCGGCAATTTTCGTGATTTTCGAACTTGGTTTGCATTTAATAGAATTTAAAAACGAATCGCCCGCAAGTCGGTGGCCATGTTTCGTGAACAAGATGTTCGAAATTTCGGGTGAGTTCCTGGATACGGCCTCACAATGCACTCAAAAGCATGAATATCATTTTTTGAATGGCTAAATTACATTATTCCATGCACCTGCAGTTCAAACTTTTTTTAATGAAAAAAATTCAAGTAAATAAAACAAATTAACTAAATATAGCAAAAAACATAAAAATGTTCCAAATTTGAAAATTTAGCTCCTAGTAGTGTAGCAAGGCTGCAAAAAAATTTGGGTGCAAAAAAATAAATAAATTCTTTGCCGAGTGCCTGGTCTGGCCGAGTGTCAGGTTCCTGGTACTTGGGAAAGTAATTAAAAAAAACTTTGCCGAGTGCCTAACAGAAGGCACTCGGCAAAGAGCCACAGTTGGGTGACTACCGTCAGAGGAGGGTGTCTTTGCCAAGCGTAAATCTTTACTGAGAGCTGGACTCTCGGCGAAGACTTTCTTTGCCGAGTGCATGCTCGGCACTCGGCACGAGCGTCATAGTTTGCCAAGTGCAGTACTCAACAAAGAGGCTCTTCACTCGGCAAAGCATATCACACTTGGCACAGAAGCCGTCTCCGGTGGTGCGTGTGTCCCCCTAGTTCATGCAGAACTTCTAATACTCATGTGAATTTTATAAAGCCTGTGCAGGAGGATTGGTTGGTTGCTGGTCTAGTGCTGTACTATACTGGAGACTACTGTTCAATGCCTTGTTAGATAGGATAGATCTTGTCAAAAAAATGCCTTAATAGGATCGACATTGAGATGCATTCGCGGTTGTAGGACCGACGACAGGTAGGCGTAATCATATGTAAGGACTTAGTACTATACCAAGTCTTCTTAATAATAGAGTGATACTGCTAATAATCATCTTGTTCCATGCCCATGCATCGCCCTCGCTCGCTCCGTCCTATACGTGCAGGTGGTCCCGGCCTATGCTGCTAGGTCTCATGAGCTATGTATATGTACTCATCGTTGCTAGCTGCACTGAAAAGGCGACGTCTCACCGGCGCTGTCGGACGCACGAAACCACAAACCGCATGCTGCTCGTCGCCGTCGTCGTCATCGCCCAGATCCAGCCGGCAGCCCATGCATGCATGCTAAGACCGACCGCACCAGCGTGCGGTAAACCTTCCTGCAGTATGTGATAGAGAAGAAAACTGATGCAGCGGTGTACTCTATAGGCTACTCTATGGTACAGGATCGGAAACCATCCTCTATATTTACCGGCGCTTGGGAGGACGGCCGCGCGCGCGAGAGACATCAGTGGAAGGAGAGTGCGTGGTAGAACGTGCCAACTTTTTTTCCGTTAAAAAAGTTATAACTCACAAACAAAAAAATCAAATTAAATTCCGATTACATCGTTAAGCAACTTGGGCGCTTACCGCTTAGGGACGGAAGCGACGCTCCAGAAAGCAGCGGCGCCTGTACCGGCTCTTGCGTAGGCGGACACTTCGCTGCCGTAGGAAAAGCACCGGCCTGCAGTTGAGCATACGCATAAGCGCCTTCAAAACATATTTCCATTGTAGATTAGGTTTTTTTAGAGGCGCTTAATGATATAGTATTTCTCTCTCTCTCTCAGCTAGTCTATAAGAGCCTATGCACTGTACAAGCCCTAAAACTACCATAATTTTTTTTACTACCATAATTAACCGTGCCCCAATCGAGCTAGCTAATTAATATAAGCAACGTCTGAATCAGGCAAGAAGAGGTCAGGTCGATCAGCAGCAGGCGCCCAGGTACGTAGGCTGCGCGATAAGAGTTTCACATTTACAAGCCTGCCTGTCTGCCTGCAATGCATGCCGTCGTGGCCCAGCGAGTTACCGAAACTCCCGGCAACCAGCAGACGACGACGGCTGTCCTGGCTACAGCCTACAGCCTACAGGGACGTACCAGGCGATGGATGCAGCCACAGCACCCAGCAGTGTGAATCGATCGGCTTTACCACCATCGTCCAACTGAAAGCAACGTATGTATGTAACCCTTGGTGGGGGTGGAATGAATGATCAGCAGAGTGAGACAGTGATGTGTTAGAATAGATCTCAACCGAATTGGTCCAACGGCCAACTCGGACCCTTTGACCGCGTCCTGATCGGGGATGCTTAACCGACTCCTAGTCGGTGGGCCCCTGTCGCGCAGCCCTATAAAGAGGAGGTGGGGGCCAGGGGCACAAGAGACGAGGTTTACCGCCACAGTAACTGCCCCACCTCCTTTCCTAGACCGATCGAGAGGAGGGGCTGTAGGCGACGGGAAGTCTATCGTCGTCGCTGCATCGACCCCGACGTCCGCGCCACCATCGCCTCTTCACCGGCGCCAGCAGCTCCACCAAGCCCGATGGTCCGTCTCCTCTATTTTCCCTCTCTCCCTCTCCGGATCTCTCTGTTGGATATCTATCTATATGTTTATTCCAAATAGAACGGTATTCCCCACTGATCTACCACCCTAGATGTATCTAAAGATTTCAACAATGGTACCCGAGCCAGGTTTACTAGAGTGTAGATCTGTTTTGGGGTAAGAAAAGCAACAGAAAAGATGAGAAAGAAGAAGAGTAGAACGGATTTCGATCTCGAATCGGAAGAAGAAAAAGAACCAAACCCTAACCCTAAAGTAATTGGACGGTCCGGGGGAGGTCTTACCAGGGCTTCCTCACCGCCGTCACCACCGCTGTCGCGCGGTAAAGACCACCGTCGTTGCGCGGGCAGAGCGGGCCTCGATGCCCGCACTAAGCTGAACCGCCGACGGGAGGGCACAGGGTCAGGGCACCGACGTGGAGCCGCTCGACGACGGCGCGCTCTACCTCTCGGGAGCGCGCGCGCCGGCGAGAGGGCCCACGGCGACGCTGATTCTTCCTCCGACTCCATGGGTAGCCGGCTGCTGCTGCTGCTTCTCCGATGCGGCGCAGTGGAGAGAAGGAAGGAGGAGCATGAGTAGAGGAAAGAGGAAGGTGAGTCGTCGGCACCTGCTCCGGCGAGGCAGTCACCGCGACGCCTCCGGTGGCCACCGCGGCTTCAGCCGCAGTCGGCTGTTTTTGCTGGTGGCTGCTGGACCGAGAAAGACGGAGCAGAGGAACGGCTAGGGTTTGGGGGTGACGACCGGCCGATGGGGTGTTTGTTTCCCCGATCTAGATGGTAGACCGTCCGATCGGATCCAACGGCTGGCGCTGCTCAGAGCTTACCAGGCCGGCGGGATCGACGGTCTTAGGGGAAATCCCGGCCCAGGCCCAGGTTGCGGCCTGGGCGCGGGTAACGCATTCCACGGGGCTGGCCGCGGGCCGGCTGTCCGCCGCTGGGCCGCCGCGGGAGTGACCACCAGTATGGAGCGCGCGCTGGGCCGCTAGCTGATGTGCAGTGCACAGGCGAGTTCAGCCACGGGCCGAATGCGCAGGCCCGCGCAAGCTGGGCCGCTAGCTAGGTGTTGCTGCTGGAAGAGAAAAGCGCACGCGGGCGCGAACTGGGTCGCAGACCGGTTGCTCGCTGGGCCGCAAAGTGTGTAGAGGCGCGTGAGCGCCTGTCGGGCCGCCGAGTGAGCGTTCTGGGCCAAATAAACTGTATCAGACAAGCATTTGCTTATTCCTTTTTCAGAAGCATTTTTGATTAATTGAATCTTTGTCAAAATTCGAACCAACGGGAGTTTTTTTTTTTCAGAGTGTAGAAAGTAAAGGAAAATGCTTCTGAAAAGAGGATAAAGTATATTTTTCCGCTGCAAAGAAAGTTTTATTGTCTTCTCATTAAATCCGATCCAACATGAAGATTTAATTTGAAGAGCAATTACAGTTATTTAATGAATGATGAAAAGTTTATCCTCCAGTTAAAGTTGAAACCGATGGAAAAATTTAATTAGAGGAATAGTCGGTTCATAGCATAAGATAAATTATAATATCGTTTTTTTCTGACCAACGTTGATGATAACAATGTTATAAGTTTATTTATGATTTTGAGTTTAAAGTTAATTATGATATTGTTATTTTCTGACCAACGTTGATGATAACAATATTATAATTCTATGAGTTTTATGTTTAAAGTTTAAATCTCTGATGAATTTTGCATCAAAGTGATCAATTTTTCAGAGAATAGATAAGAAACAAGAGATGCTCCAGAGCGAGCAGAATGAAATGTATTTTCATGTTTCCGCTGCAATGATGATGATGATCTTCAAAATTAAATTGGGAGAATTTAATTTTGAAGAGGGTTATAATATAATTGAGTTTTCATATGTTAATTCCATTTCTGTCCAACGGTGATGTGGAATTAATGTAGAAGAATGTTGTTTTATTCTATTTCTGCCCAACGGTGATATAGAATAGAACATAAAGTTTTAAAAGTTTAATGAGCATTATTGATGATTATTGATTAATGTTTTCAGACAAAGTACTTAATGCTTTCATTCTTGAAGGTAGAAAAGAAAATGTGCTGGGTACTTGTGACTCAGAAGATAATAAAGAAAGAAGATCATTGCATGAGAGACTGTGTTCTCTTTAAAGAATGACTTCAAAAGAAAAGAATTCTAGGAAATTGATCTAAGAAAAGAAATAGAACAATAAGAGCTTAGTTTAAGAGTTTATTTTAAAAGATGCCTTTTATGTACTCTTTATAATAATAATAATAATTAGTTTTTAGTTTTATCATCATGATATGAAATGTAATAAGTGACATGCATGTTTAATTTGACCAACATCGGATTAAGCATGTGTGTTAAAGAGTATTTGGATTTATTTCTAAATTTGATGATTGAATATGAGCTAATATTGACATTTATGTCCCCTTCAAGAAAATTATCTCGCATGGCGGGAAAAAGTTTGTGATAGTACCCGCATGATGGGAAAAGTTTGAGAAAATACCCGCATGGCGGGGTGAAGATGGCATAGTACTTGTATTAATTAATCCTGCATGACGGGAGAAGTTTGACATAGTACTTATCCTGCACGGCAGGAGAGAGTTGTGATGACTCATGTGCTTGACAGTGCTCTTCTATTGTGTCATAGTAATTAAGCACTCAATGAGTTAAGGAGAACATAAAGTTACAGATGAATCTCGAGATAAGAATGACATGCAAGTGTGACTTGCGAAAGTATTAATGATAAAAGACTCTGTTGAGTTTTTGAAGTGAAACGAGGAAAAAGTACTCCCATAAGAATTAAGAAATAATTTCATTTGCATGATGTAATCATGTGGGTGAAGTAAGTAATCAAAATTTCCTCATTCACAAGAGTTCTAAATAGTTTTCGAAATTGTGGTAGAAAAGTTAGTACCACATTTCGAGGGGGAGAAAGGTGAGATCAATTAAGAAAGACAATTAAGAAAGATACTTCCCCATGATTCAGACAATGCGATGCATACTAAAGTGATCTATAAAAGATGAATGTGATCGTCGGGGGAGTAACTTTCTTAATTGTCTTTCTTAATTGATCTCACCTTTTAGTTATATCTTTACTTTAGGGGGTATCGATATTATGACCGTCTTACTCCCCCGACGATCACATTCATCTTTTATAGATCACTTTAGTATGCATCGCATTGTCTGAATCATGGGGAAGTATCTTTCTTAATTGAGAAAGATACTTCCCCATGATTCAGACAATGCGATGCATACTAAAGTGATCTATAAAAGATGAATGCGATCGTCGGGGGAGTAAGACGGTCATAATATCGATACCCCCTAAAGTAAAGATATAACTAAATTCATGGACCTTTTACAGTTCCAACAGAAAGATAGCATAGTCAGCCAGTATTTATACTGGACGTGTTCAGAGTTTAAAGGCGGAGCTAAATGCGCCATAGGTGTTAAATGCACCATATGAGTTTGAGCAGATTGAACCCAAAATAAGAAAATTAAAGATGGGACAATCTGGGGGAGCATGGTACAAAGAGACCTAACTCCGCAAGGAGGATGAATAGTGTAAACAAGGATCTTGTTACACAGGACCTTGTAGAATCAATTATCTTTTGACAATAAAGGTCAAGAAATACTAGTAGCTGAGGCCCCAGAAAGTCTCAAAGAATAAGAAAATCAGATATTTCTGATGATTATAAAGTCTATATTAGTGAAATTCAAATGGAGTGTAATCCCACCTAATTTGAAGAAGCCATGAGAGACGTTCACTCGTCCAAGTGGCAAGAAGCGAAGAAAGATGAAATGGAATCGATAATACCAATAATTTTTGGATCTAGAATAAATTCCTAAGGAGCCAAAACAGTAGGCTGTAATGGGTCTACAAGACAAAATGTGACTCCAAGGGAAATATGTAAAAATGTGGAGCGCGACTTGAATCAAAAGTTTTTGCGCGAAGCGAATGAATAGATTACAATAAGTGCTAGTGGCACATCATGATCTGAGTTACATCAGATGAAAGTAAAGACAACATTTCTCAATGAGATTTGTATGAAAATAATTACATGGCACAACCCAGAGGTTTTGTCATGGAAAGAAAAGAATGTAAGGGATGCCACCTGTAGAAATCTCTTATGGAATGGAGCAAATCTATAGACAGTGGCATTTAAAGTTGAAGAGTCAATTAAAAATTTTGGGTTAAAGAGAATGAGAGGACAATTGCGTTTGTACAAAGTTATAGAAGGGAAATTCATTTCCTAATCCTGTATGGATGACACCTTAATTGTTAATAGTGATGTCAATCTACTGTATGAGAAGAAGTTGTTGTCCTTAAGGTTGAATAAGAAAACTCTCGGTGAAATGTATCTCGTTAAAAGAATTGAAATTCACCGAGATAGAAGAAAAGGGGTATTATGACTATCGCATAGGCATGCTAAGAAAAGTTTCTAAAGAAATAAAGTACCTATGCGGGTAAACCTACGCCTGTTCTCATGGTCAGGGGAATAGTTTTGAGAACTTTAATGTTCCAAAAAGCAATGTAAGATTGTTATAGATGGACGTCCTATATGCTTCAGCTGTTGAAAGCTTAATGAGTACAAAGATAAGACCTTGCCCTGACATAGTTCACGTATCCGGGTTGTTTTGGCAAAAGTCCAGTCCAGATATAGATCACTGGAATGGAGTTAAGAATGTCGGCCTCATGCTAAGAAAGAAAGAACAAGTACTCTCAAGTAGTTGTGGGTACAAATGTTAAATTTTGACGAGATGTTTAGTGAAACCCACATAGTAGCTAACACTCGCAGTTGGAGTTTTATTGTGGAAAAACTCCAAAGAAACAGTTTTAGTATCATTAGTGATGCAAAGTTATCATATAGCATGATATGAGGCTGAGGGACAGGCAAAATAGTTAAAGAACTTTACCCGGAATGGATAATGGTTGTTAACAGCAATGACCATTTGAATAGTTTGCTCCTAAGACAACGGGTCAAGTGTACTGCCAAACACATTGACACTAAAGTTATACGTTGTTGAGGAGAAAGTCCGGAATCATACTAAAAGTATTGAATGTAAAAGTGATAAGCAAATGCTTGCGGATCCGCTTACCAAAGGCTTACCACCCAGTGTGTTCAGAGAACACACAGTCGACATGGGTCTATGGTATAGCCTATGATTTCCGGACAATAAAGGGCCCAAAAGTTCAAGAATCTGTTTCAGAACAGAGACATGTATTGTAGCTGTTAAATCTATCGGCAATTGACCGTGACGATGAAGCATGCTCTATACACTAATCTGTGCTGGAACAAATAAAAGTAAAAGGAATTAAAGTCAAAGTTTAAAGTTAAAGGATAAGTTGAGATCAAGGGGGAGAATGTTAGAATAGATCTCAACCGAATTGGTCCAACGGCCAACTCGGACCCTTTGACCGCGTCCTGATCGGGGATGCTTAACCGACTCCTAGTCGGTGGGCCCCTGTCGCGCAGCCCTATAAAGAGGAGGTGGGGGCCAGGGGCACAAGAGACGAGGTTTACCGCCACAGTAACTGCCCCACCTCCTTTCCTAGACCGATCGAGAGGAGGGGCTGTAGGCGACGGGAAGTCTATCGTCGTCGCTGCATCGACCCCGACGTCCGCGCCACCATCGCCTCTTCACCGGCGCCAGCAGCTCCACCAAGCCCGATGGTCCGTCTCCTCTATTTTCCCTCTCTCCCTCTCCGGATCTCTCTGTTGGATATCTATCTATATGTTTATTCCAAATAGAACGGTATTCCCCACTGATCTACCACCCTAGATGTATCTAAAGATTTCAACATGATGAGATCAGACCATGAGATGAGAGGTCGAGTCGCTGGAGTGCGTGGGAGACTGAAACACCGTCGTCGATCAATTCGTCCGTTCGATCTGTATACATCGATCGATCCATACAGCTTGCAGTAATGCAGCAGCAGCTTGCTTGTGGACTGTGCCCGCGTCTCCATTTTCTACTGAACTTGCTAGTCAAGTGCGGCGCCGCATTCTTAACTTTCTTCCTCCGCATCGAGCCTATCGATCGGTAAGCTAGGGACTGTAGTATGTAACAACCGGATGTTCTTGCAACATCATGAGCAGTAACGGATTCAGAGCGATGTGATGTGATTGTTCGTTGTTGACCCATTGCACACAGCCACACACACACACTACACAGGCCGGCGGTCGAGTCCGAGGCTGGGCTGCAGGGAACGAAGCTGCTGCAGCATCGATCGCCATTCGCTAGCCATGCATCTGGCAGCCGACAGCAACCGGTGCACTGTAGTAATGTGCGGTATGGCGAATTGGCGATGCACAAGCTAGGGCTGGTTTAGTTCTAAAAAATTTTTGCAAGACGACACTGTAGCTCTTTTCGTTGTTATTTGATAAATATTATCCAATCATGGTCTAATTAGGCTTAAAAGATTCGTCTCGTCCATTTCGTCTAAACTGTGTAATTAGTTTTATTTTTTATCTATATTTAATGCTTCATGCATGTGTCTAAAGATTCGATGTGACGAGAAATCTGAAAAATTTTGCAAAATTTTCTGGGAACTAAACAGGGCCCTAGCTAAGCAAGTAGTTATTAGCCGCAGCACTGTAGCAACCACTATGTCGTCGCTGCTACAGTAAGTGCTAAGTACAGTAAAAATTAATCACACATCATGAGTCCGCCTTTGAGCATGGCCAATCATGCACTGTTGGATTGGATTGGATGGATGATGATGGGGCGAAGCTACACTACCAAGAGGGAGTGCAAAGGCACCCAAAAATTACAAAAACAATAGAATTAGTTAAAATTTAATCATATATGCACCTCTAAAACGCATTTCTATGCATCGATAAGGTATGTGTTGCTCTAGCTTCGCAACTGAGGAGAAGGCGGATGGGAGTCGTACGCAGTCGGCACTGCACTGCAGCGATGAATAATCGCCGTCCATGTGCTACGTGTCCATATGGCATGGACCATTGCTGGGAGCTGCCTCCACCTCCAGCGTCCAGCCTCCAGCCTCCAGGGCGCGGCAGGCGGCCGGAGAGCGATCTGCACGCATGCTGCTGCACCTGCAGATAGATAGATACTAGATCCGTCCATTCCATCCATCGCCATCGTGCGCGCCTGGTCATGTCAGTGACAGTGCGTGCCCATCCGCCACAGTGCAGGCTGCTCCCCGTCCCCGGCCCGCATTGCTTGCTTCCGGCCCCGTCCTTCCTCCAAATAGGCCGTCACCGTCGGCGGAATTCAACTCGGAATAGCCATCCTCCGGCCCGAATTCAACCCCGAACAGCCGTCCTGGCGCATGCTTGCTCCGTACGCGCCCGACAGGCCAGGCAGCTCCTCCGCGGACGCAAGGGCCGGGGCCGGGGCCGGGGCGGAGAACGTACGTGTCGATCTCAGCCGTGGCGAGTGGCGACTGGTCCGTCCGTCGCAGCGCGCGCTAGCAAGCTGGGTTTTTCTTCTTGCAGCGGATCGCGCGGCAAGATTGCGGGTCGTCGTCGGACGGGGACGGCTGCCGGAAAACTGTGGCGCAGCGGGGTGGACTGGAGCAGCACGCCGCCTACGTACACCGCGAGCGCGCTGCAGCAGCTCGTTGCGTGCGGCGCTAGCTCGTCGACCACGACCACCGTGTCCGTGTCCGTGTGTGGGTGTCTGTCACTACTCTGTCAGTCAGTGTGTAGTATTTCTGGGAGAGGAGAAGTGCCTCTGTGCACGAGTTCAGAGAGCCCAAGCAAGCAGAGAGACGACCGCGGTGCGACGAGGCCGTCCGCGCGCTGTCGCGCTCGCGCATGTGAGCTGACGAGTGACGACGGCTATATCCGGCTTGGTGGCGGACAAAGATGCAATTTTTAGGATCCGGGGAACTGCCTGGGGAGCAGCGAGTGGTTGGCAGCCACGCGTGCGTGCACAACACAAGCACACTCACCTTGTTTCAATTTTTGCGTTATATGTTTATAAAATTAGGGGGTAAACAAACAGGCTCTACATGTAGTTTCACATGTTAAAACAAAGCTGTTTTCAAAAACGTTTGTCAAATAACTTCTTATAGTAGATAGGAGAGAGCGAGGGAGTTGGGAGAAACTGTATTTTCAGATCCATATGGTACCTGCCTATATGAGAGTGGGTTTTAAGAAGCCGGTAAAAAGAAATTATTCTAGACGAGTCTACTCCCTCTGTCTATCGAAAGTGTTGTTTTTTTACTTTTAGATTTCTTATATGACCATTCGTCTTATTTAAATTTTTTATATAAATAATAAAATAAATAAATCATTATTCAAGTATTTCTAATAATAAAATAAGTCATAACAAAATAAATAATATTTATATAAAATTTTGAATAAAACGAACGATCAGACAAGAAATTTAAAAGTCAAAAATGACACTTTTAATACGGAGAGAGTAAATAGAAGTCATAACCCAAGAGAAAAATACTAGTCTAAGAAAAATCACTTTTCAATCAATCAAAGAACCCTTCTCTAGTACGGCACATCATGTCCAGCTTTGTCTGTACTGACGAAAGAGCAACCTGATGAGCAGAGATTGGCGAAGCATAGCTGTTTAGTTACTAAAATTTTACAAAAAATTTCAAGATTTTCTGTCACATTAAATCTTTAGACACATACGTAAAATATTAAATATAGATAAAAAATAAAACTAATTACATAGTTTAGATGAAATTCACTATACGAATCTTTTAAGCCTAATTAGACTATAATTAGACACTATTTGTCAAATAACGATAAAAATACTACCATATCATTTTCTAAAAAAATTCATAAAGTAAACATGCCCTAGGTACTACTCCGTCCCTTAACGTGTGTCGTCCGGAAAATGTGTCTACGAGAGAATCACGGTTTTCTAGAGACAAACGTTTAGAGACACTGAGAGTATTTATGATAGTACTATAGATCATCAGTAAGGCTAGTGGTGTCGGGCATGCTGTTAATCGCATGCTGTCACTGTTGTGATGCGACCGATGACGTTTGTTTATTCAAAGCGAGATCTAGCATAGATACGCTCGGGTAAGGCAGTGCCTGTCGCGGGCCCCACGCACGTCCTCCCCATCCACGGCTGCCACAGCGACACAGTGATGAGCTCAAGGCACCCGCATTTTTGGCATTGGAAAGCCCACCCGCAAGCATCTTCTCCTCCAACCAGAGCGTCGGCTGCTGCCAGCACTTATCCGCTTCCCTGTGGTTATTCGACTCCCTTATATTTTATTAGCTCCTAGATTTGTCGTGAATGTTTCTTTCCACGCGCGCACACCTCGTGACTAGTGTGCTTTGGCACGCGCACACTGCAGGAGAAAAAAAAAACGAACTCGGAGATAATAGTAGAGATAGCGCGCCTGGAGAGCGACCACAATGTATATGGGCTAAGCGACCACAATGTATATGGGCTAAGTAGTTCATATGGTCAGCTTTTGTGTCAGTGAACTATAGCTATTGTTGTCTCTACAATGTTTCAGCTAACAAGTAGTCCATAAGGTGGGTCCCATATGAGATAAAAAATTATTTCTCTTTACAATCCTGTGCAAAACCAAGAAAGAGAGAGGGAGGAGTGAGAAAAAGTAATATTTTTTTATTCCTTATGGGTAGTCCATAAGCTTATGGGTACCTTTTGCTATGGACTACCCTATAGACTGGTCTCACAATGTTCCAGCTACCTGATAGCAAATATTTTAATCCTATGGACTGCCTTATGGCAAACATTGCGGTTGCTCTGAGACGAAGAGCTCGTCGGTGTTTGCGTTCAGGACTTTAGAGTCGGGTACAGGGTTTTCGAGGAGAGAGGTTTCCATGGCTGCAGCTCTTAGAGCAACTGCAATGTTGCCATAAACCAGTCCATAGCCAATAAAATATTTATTACAGTCTAGCTGAAACATCGTAGAAGTATATAGCAGTCCATAGCAAAAGATGTCCATAGTGCTATGAACTACCCATAAAGAATAAACAAATACTATTATTCTTCTCCCTCCATCTCTCTCGCTACCTCCTTCGTCTCTCTCGCTCTCGGTTCTGACCTGGGAGGTCTATACGCCATGGAGGTCGTCTGTGCGCCCAACGAGGTCATCATCCTGGACGTCCGCGCGCCCTAGCAAGATCAACGCTGCGAGCATTCGTGCGCCCAGCAAGGCCGCCGTCGGCGAAGTTGCTGTCCTGGTTCACCTGATGAATCGAGGTGACATGAGAGTGGCAGATGGAGCGCGCACGGCTGCAGGACGGTACAACACAAACACCTATTGGAACGAAGGTGGGTGAGGGTAGTAGTTTTTAGGGAAGGTCGCCGAACTGAAAGTGATGGTAGTCGAGACAATAACAGGACGGTGCAACACAAACACCTGTGGGAACGAAGGGGCGGCACAAACACCGATTGGAAAAGAGTTTGGATTAGCATCAATGAGCGAGAATGGTGGTTTAAGACAGCGGCAGAGTGGGGCGTCGGGGCACAGGTCAGAGAGGAGACGATGACTCAGATTAGTATCAATGACGGTGGCAGGGGGTGGCATCTCAGTCAAAGCTGGCAGGAGGCGGGGAGAGGGGTACCGCTAGAGTTGGGTGGGTGTAACACCACCCTGCATGCTGAGTGGTCACATACCCCACTTAGGCCCCATTTGGTCAGGCTCTGCTCTACCATGTCAGAGGAGCCGAAGCTGAAGGAGCCACAAATAGTGTCTTAGTGGCTCATCCGGTTCCCCTCCATTCTAAATATACTCCGTCGGTTATAGGGCAAGCTAGTTAGTTTGTTTTAAACCAATAAATTACATGTAATATGTGTGCAAACAGAGTAGTGCAATCTATCAATTTGTTTCAAAATCTAAACATGTTTACCTATTTATTACCAATAAATTACATGTAATATGTGTGCAAGCTAGTTAGTTTGTTTTAAACCAATAAATTACATGTAATATGTCTACTTATCACAGCCATATGATATTTTAAATTGTCAATTAAATATGTTAGATTATATTATTAGACCATTATTATATAAACCAAAATCCTTTGCATACGTGTTGGGATAGATGGTCGTACTATTAAGAGGGACAAACTTGTTTGCATATCGGTCATCTAGTGCCACTTGAGCGATCTAATTTTGCATACATGTTAGGATCGAGTGGCGTTGAGATAAGAGTGCTAATCCTTTGAAAAATGTTTGTGAAAAGCTAACACACATGCACAAGGTGGTGATCACTCGGTGGTGTTAGCACATTTGCAAAGGTGAAGAAAGGAGGCGAAGCCGGGCTCAGAGTGCTGCCCTCGGGGCACCGCTCCTAGCTGTCCGGTGCACCGCCACCCCAGTGGCAGTGACCGGTTCGCCGAGGCCGAGAGCAGCATGTTAGGGGCTGGCACCGCCATGCCTTGTCCGGTGGCACCGCCACCCCTAGGGCGGTGCCCATCTAGACTTGGCCGAGCGCAGCAGGAGCCAAGGTGGTCACCAGAAGTGGCGGTGCACGCCGCCATGGTGAGGACGGTGCACCGCCAGGTGTTGTCAGGTGTCACCATCTCTTTTCGGCAGAGATAAGGGAAGGCGAGGGGGTCACCGCTATGGTGACGACTGTAAGGTCCTAGATGGCTAGAGGGGGGGGGTGAATAGCCTATAAAAAATTCTACACAAGCCAATAAGCAAACTTGTTAGAATAATAAACGGCACAAAGCGAGTTTTGCTTAGCCTACGGTTGTGATGCAAGCCTCCTATCCCCAAGTCTAGTAGATTATGATCTTTAGTTCACACAAGGGCTATGTCACTAATCTTACACTAGTGAGGAAGCTAACAACACTACTAGAAAAGCTACTACTAGAGCTACACAAGATAAACTAGTAAAGTAAATGCGAGAGAGGATTGTGAATCTTATACCGACGGTGGAGTGAAGATGTTGCCAATCACCAAGATGATATACAATCAATCAATATTGACAACAACACAATATGAAGACCAATCACCGGGAGATAAGTGACACAATATTTTTGTTCACCCGGTGTTCACTTGTGCACCGACAAGCTACGTCACCGGTTGTGTCGACCAACACTTAGATGGTTCCTCGGTGTGACCCTCAAGTCACTTGCCCCTCAAGGCACGCCTCGCAAGGCACCGCAAGACACCACTCTCAAGTGAGGTAACTCAATGACACGTGCAATCCACTAGAGTTGCTTTTGGCACTCCGCCGAGGAAAGCACAAGAACCTCTTACAATCAACCGGAGGTGGCCAAGAACAATCTCCTTCTCTTACCAACCCTCCAACAATCTCCAAGCCGGCTAGGAGCGGTACTCTCCAAGAGTAACAAGAAATCCACCGGCTAAACCACCCACAAGTGCCACTAGATGCCCTCAAGCTATGCAATGCACTTTGGGATCACTCAATCTCACTTATGATTTGCAATCAAGCAAGAGAGATGAGTGGGAGGAGAAGCTCTAGCTCAAAGGATGCACAACAATGTTAGAAATCACGAGAGACCTCCCCAAGGGCCGGCCAACAAGTATTTATAAGCATCCCATCTGAATAGAGCTGTTATACCCCTTCACTATGCCACTTGAGCGATCTAATTTTGCATACGTGTTAGGATCGAGTGGCGTTGAGATAAGAGTGCTAATCCTTTGAAAAATGTTTGTGAAAAGCTAACACACATGCACAAGGTGGTGATCACTCGGTGGTGTTAGCACATTTGCAAAGGTGAAGAAAGGAGGCGAAGCCGGGCTCAGAGTGCTGCCCTCGGGGCACCGCTCCTAGCTGTCCGGTGCACCGCCACCCCAGTGGCAGTGACCGGTTGGCCGAGGCCGAGAGCAGCATGTTAGGGGCTGGCACCGCCGTGCCTTGTTCGGTGGCACCGCCACCCCAAGGGCGGTGCCCATCTGGACTTGGCCGAGCGCAGAGGGCGGTGCCCATCTGGACTTGGCCGAGCGCAGCAGGAGCCAAGGTGGTCACCAGAAGTGGCGGTGCACGCCGCCATGGTGAGGACGGTGCACCGCCAGGTGCTGTCAGGTGTCACCGTCTCTTTTCGGCAGAGACAAGGGAAGGCGAGGGGGTCACCGCTATGGTGACGACTGTAAGGTCCTAGATGGCTAGAGGGAGGGTGAATAGCCTATAAAAAATTCTACACAAGCCACTAAGCAAACTTGTTAGAATAATAAACGGTGCAAAGCGAGTTTTGCTTAGCCTACGGTTGTGATGCAAGCCTCCTATCCCCAAGTCTAGTAGATTATGATCTCTAGTTCACACAAGGGCTATGTCACTAATCTTACACTAGTGAGGAAGCTAACAACACTACTAGAAAAGCTACTACTAGAGCTACACAAGATAAACTAGTAAAGTAAATGCGAGAGAGGATTGTGAATCTTATACCGACGGTGGAGTGAAGATGTTGCCAATCACCAAGATGATATACAATCAATCAATATTGACAACAACACAATATGAAGACCAATCACCGGGAGATAAGTGACACAATATTTTTGTTCACCCGGTGTTCACTTGTGCACCGACAAGCTACGTCACCGGTTGTGTCGACCAACACTTAGATGGTTCCTCGGTGTGACCCTCAAGTCACTTGCCCCTCAAGGCACGCCCCGCAAGGCACTGCAAGACACCACTCTCAAGTGAGGTAACTCAATGACACGCGCAATCCACTAGAGTTGCTTTTGGCACTCCGCCGAGGAAAGCACAAGAACCTCTTACAATCAACCGGAGGTGGCCAAGAACAATCTCCTTCTCTTACCAACCCTCCAACAATCTCCAAGCCGGCTAGGAGCGGTACTCTCCAAGAGTAACAAGAAATCCACCGGCTAAACCACCCACAAGTGCCACTAGATGCCCTCAAGCTATGCAATGCACTTTGGGATCACTCAATCTCACTTATGATTTGCAATCAAGCAAGAGAGATGAGTGGGAGGAGAAGCTCTAGCTCAAAGGATGCACAACAATGTTAGAAATCACGAGAGACCTCCCCAAGGGCCGGCCAACAAGTATTTATAAGCATCCCATCTGAATAGAGCCGTTATACCCCTTCACTGGGTCTTTTTCGGGATGACCGGACGCGCCGGTCGAAACTGACCAGACGCGCTCAACCGCGTCCGATCCTCCAATGGTCACTGAGCCCCAACGGTCAAACCAATAACCGGACGCGCCCGTCAAACGACCGGACGCGACCGTCAAACGACCGGACGCGCCGATCCCTCAGTACCGCACGCCCGCGAAGCAACGACCGAACGCGCTTCAGACAACGACCGGACGCGACAGTGCCAGTGTCCGGTTAGAGTCCAGTAAGCTCCATCAACAACCGGACATGTCCGATCACATGTGACCGGACGCGCCTCGCGTCCGATCGTCCTTGCGAACTGCTGTTTCCTCTGGGCGCCTGACCGGACGCGCCGGTCCCACAAGTGACCGGACGCGCTGGTTGCAAACCCTAGCACCCGCGCGCCTGACTGCTGCGTTGTACTGACCGGACGCGTCTGGTCATACCATGACCGCGTCCGGTGCAGCGTCCGATCACCCCTGTGACCTCCGTTCGCCTCCGTTTCTTTTCCGACTTACGACGTAGTGGAAAATAGGCATTTCAACTCCTCAAAAACGCCTGAATCCCGCGCTCGTAAGCTCTGCGGGAGGGAGAGAGAGACCCAAACCCTCTCTACCGCTTAAACTTCAACGTCTTCGTAAATGTGCCAACACCAACAAGTGATCACCACCTTGTGCACGTGTGTTAGCATTTTCATAATCATTTTCGAAGGTTTTCCAGTTAGCTCACTAGGCCCTACATGCAATGCACTTCATGAATTCACCTAGTGGCACCCGTGCGTCGAATAACCAATAAGACTTCCCCTCTTAATAGTTCGGCTATCGATCCTAAACCACTCACACCCTCTATGGTGTCTTGAGTGCAAAACAAAATGGCCCTATGGTTATACCTTTGCCTTGAGCCCATTTTGTTTTTCCAAAAGATATGATCCACTTCATATCATCACATGACCGTCTCGATCCATCGACCTTGACTTCACTTGCTCTTCACCGTTGCATCGGTCCATTGGCGCCAAGTCTTGCTCAAGCTTCACCATCGCATGGTCCTTCGCTTCGAAGCCTCGACTTGCCCTTCACCTTCACAACCGGTCCATCGAGCCAAGCATCATCTTGGTCTTCATCATCTTGGTCACATGAGTCAATGTCATGTCTCATATTCAATGACCACCTTTATCTAAATCATCCACTTAGATACAAAGGTTAGTCCTAGGTTTCATCAATTAGCCAAAACCAAACTAGGGACTTTCAATCTCCCCCTTTTTGGTAATTGATGACAACCCTCACAAAGATGATTTTGATAATAAAAGTTTTGAACTTGTCATACTTGTCCAATCATTTTGCTCATAAGTAAAGTTTGGACAATTATCACAAGCTCGGTTTTGGTAGCATTAGCTCTCCCTACATATGTGCATAGAGTTTGGATTGAAAGCTTTGCACATATGCATTGATAGAAGTGTTGAGAGAGTAATTCTACCAAAATGATGCTAAGGTGTAAGAAATGGACCTTTGAAGCGTGATACCAATCGGAGTTGCCTTTTACACCATCCTTAGCATCATGAGGTAACTAGACATCCATCACAACTCAAGAACCCCGTGAGATCAACATTATAGTAAAGATTCTTGGACCACTTGTAAAGTTTAAGGCACGTCTAGATACCACAAGTAAACTATTCCTATGCATGCTAGTAGATTATTTTATCATTCAAGTTCTATACTAGCATTGCACCACACAAGCATATATATTGAATTTAAATACATGTGCAAAGAGCAAGTCATATGAGAATGCACAAACAAATGCAACAACTTTGTTTATGAGCTTGCTCCCCCTACTTGTGTGCATCAAAATTTTATTTATTTACCCCTTTATCATGTTGAATCATCTTTTTCTCTCCCCCTTTGTCAACAACTTACCCAAAAATGGGATCAAATTGTGGAGAGAAAACAATGTTTGATGGAGTAGGTTAAAATTTATCAAATTTGGTTCAACCTAGAACACTTGCCAAAGATATTTAATTTGATTTGAACCAAAGACAAGCTTCTTCACACCTCATAATAAGGGTTATCTTGCCTATGTTGAATTAAACACGTATAGCAAATCTTCTAGATTCAACACTAGGTTTGTAAGCTCACAGACATGTCATATGTTACCACTAGATCAAAGCAAGCATAGAAGCAATAGTGGTAACATATATCCATCAAATTCATTTGATTTATCATGAATGCTCATGCATACCACTTTATTATGTCTACATGCTCTAGCAAGTCCTTAGCATAGGATGAATGACATGTCAATCAACTTTTACCTTGCAATGTCGAAGGAGAGGCATGTCAATAAGTGGGTGGGTGCATTCAACTCATGTTTGAGAAATCAAGAATGTTCAACTCATTCCTTAGCTTGCAAAACCTCTTTTCATCAAGTGGCTTGGTGAGAATATCGGCAAGTTGATCATCGGTGCCAACACTTTCAATGGCAATATCTCCCTTTTGTTGATGATCTCTAATGAAATGATGCCTTATGTCAATATGCTTTGTTCTTCCTTGTTGAATCGGGTTTTGTATTATCTTGATTGCACTTTCTTTATCACATAGCAATGGCACATTCTTGAAGTTGAGGCCATAATCCTTCAAAGTTGATTTCATCCATAGCAATTGTGCACAACGACTCCCCGCACTCACATATTCGGCTTTGGCGGTAGAGATTGCCACACTATTTTGTTTCTTTGAGGACCATGACACAAGTGATCTTCCAAGTAATTGACATGTGCCACTTGTGCTCTTTCTATTGATCTTGCAACCCCCATAGTCAGAGTCTGAATATCCAATCAATTCAAACTTTGACCCCTTGGGATACCATAGTCCAACATCTCTTGTTTGCTTCAAGTACCTCAATATTCTTTTTGCGGCCATGAGATGACTCTCTCTAGGTGAGGCTTGATATCTAGCACACATACAAACATTAAACATGACATCCGGCCTTGATGCGGTGACATAGAGTAGACTTCCAATCAAAGACCGATATTCCTTTTGATTCACCATTTTGCCATCAAAATCACTATCTAAATTGCCATTTGTACCCATTGGAGTTGAAATTAGCTTTGCATCTTGCATTCGAAATTTCTTCAACATGTCCCTTATGTATTTACCTTGACTCACAAATGTCCCATTCTTCAATTGTTTGACTTGGAGACCAAGGAAGTAGCTAAGTTCACCAATCATAGACATTTCAAACTCTTTGGCCATCATAGCACCAAATTCTTCACAATAAGCTTGATCGGTTAATCCAAAGATGATGTCATCAACATATATTTGCACTATGAATAGATCATTCCCAATCTTCTTGGTGAATATAGTTGTATCAACCTTGCCCATCTTGAATCCCTTAGAGAGAAGGAAATCCCTTAGCCTCTCATACCATGCTCTAGGTGCTTGCTTTAAGCCATATAAAGCCTTTTTCAATTTGTATACATGGTTGGGTTTCTTGTCATCTTCAAATCCAGGAGGTTGCTCAACAAAGACTAACTCATTGATGATTCCATTGAGAAATGCACTTTTGACGTCCATTTGATATAATTTCATGTTGTGTGCACAAGCATAAGCCAAAAGAATCCTTATTGCCTCCAATCTTGCCACGGGAGCATATGTCTCATCATAGTCAAGACCTTCTACTTGAGTGTAACCTTGAGCAACTAGTCTTGCTTTGTTTCTCACCACAATGCCATCTTGATCTTGCTTGTTTTTGAACACCCATTTGGTTCCAATCACATTGTAGTCATTTGGCCTTTCTACCAATTCTCAAACATCATTTCTTGTGAAATTGTTAAGTTCTTCTTGCATAGCCATGATCCAATCGACATCCTTCAAAGGTTCTTCTATTTTCTTTGGTTCTATGGTTGACACAAATGATGCATGCTCACAAAACATAGCCAATCTTGATCTTGTTTGCACACCACTTCTAATATCACCAATAACACTATCAATGGGGTGATCTCTTGCAACATGTTGTGGTTGGAGTACTTGCACTTGATTGCTTGAGCTTGGTTGATCACTTGATGTATCTTGATGAGATGAACTAGCACCATGATCTTATACTTGAGTGTCACTAGCTAGCTTGAATGGAGAATTGAGCACTTGATCTTTATCATCATCTTGAATATCAATTACTTGCTTTGCTCTAATGTTCCCAATGTCCATGTTCTTCATTGCTTCCACCAATTGAGTTCCACCAACATCATCTATATTCTCTTCTTCATCTTGTGACCCATTGGTTTCATCAAATTACACATCATGGACTTCTTCTAGAATGCCACTTGAATTGTTCCAAACTCTATAAGCTTTGCTTGTAGTTGAATAACCAAGTAGGAACCCCTCATCACATCTCTTGTCAAACTTTCCTAATCTAGTGCCCTTCTTCAAGATATAACATTTGCAACCAAACACCCTAAAGTAAAAAATATTTGGCTTTCTTCCATGAAGTAGCTCATATGGGGTCTTCTCTAGCAATGGATGACAATATAGTCTATTGATGTAGTAGCAAGCGGTATTGATTGCTTCATCCCAAAATGATTGACTCACATTGTACTCATGAAGCATTGATCTAGCCATATCAAGCAATGTTCTATTCTTTCTCTCAACTAGGCCATTTGATTGTGAAGTGTACTTGGCCGAAAATTGATGTCCAATGCCATAGTGATCACAAAGTTCTTCAATTCTTGTATTCTTGAACTCACTTCCATTGTCACTTCTCACTTTCTTGATTCTAATCTCAAACTCATTGTGAACTCTAGTGAGAAAGGTCTTGAAGGTGTCAAACACTTCACTTTTGTCACTAAGAAAGAATACCCATGTGAATCTTGTGAAGTCATCCACTATGACAAAACCATACTTATTACCACCTATGCTTGAGTATGTTGTTGGACCAAATAGATCCATGTGCATCAAATCAAATGCTTTGCATGTGCTCATTGTACTCTTCTTTGGATGTGAGCTTCCAACTTGCTTCTTGGCTTGACATGCACTACAAAGCTTATTCTTCTCAAATTCAACATCTTTCAAACCATTGATAAGATTGTGAGTTGTAAGCTTCTTCAATTGTTTCATGCCAACATGACCAAGCCTTCTATGCCAAAGCCAACCCATGCTTGATTTAGAGATTAAGCAAGTTTTCAAAGAAGTTTCTCTAGCATTGAAGTCAACTAGGTAGAGATTCTCATATCTAAAGCCCTTGAATGCCACATTTGAACCATCCATACTAATGACTTCCACATCATCAACCCCAAAGATACATTTGTAACCAAGATCACATATTTGTGCCACGGATAGAAGATTGAAATCCAAGCTTTCAACTAGCAACACATTGGAGATACTCAAGTCATTTGATATTGCAATCTTGCCCAAGCCAATAACCTTGCCTTTCTTGTTATTGCCAAATGTGATAGAATCAACACCACTATTATTGTCATTGATTGAGTCAAACATTCTTGATGTACTAGTCATGTGTTGAGTGCACCCACTATCAATAATCCAATGCCTTCCTCTGGCTTTGTAATTGACCTACAAGCAAATCAATGAAGCTTAGGTACCTATTTTTGCTTGGGTCCTTGTAGGTTAGTAACTAAGCTCTTTGATATCCAAATAGCCTTCTTCTTTGGGCCAACAATAGGTGTACCAATAAACTTAGCTTTCACACCTTTCACACCTTTGGTAAGCACATAGCAAGAATCAAAAGGTATAGCATTAACAAGGTTCTTGCTTTGGTTCTTTTTATTGCAATTATGCTCTAGGTGCCCAACTTGCTTGCATCTATTGCAAAACCGACTATTGCCCTTCACAAAGCTAGGCTTTGGAGTTGCAAATGTCGACTTGCCTTTCTTGGGGGTGTAGCCCAATCCCTCTTTGTTAAGAGAGAACCTTTGGCTATCCAACCACTTAAGCAAGCGGGCCTCACCACCATAGGCCTTGCCTAGGGTGTGAGTGAGCTCATCCACCTCTCTCTTGAGAGTCTCATTCTCAACCATTAGTGAGGCATCACAAGTGAAACCATCACTAGTAGAGGAGGTAGAGTCGGTGGTGGTGGATGAAGAGCTACAATAAGGGTTAGCATTTGACATGATGATAGGTTCATAAGAGGATTCATCAATTATATCACATGTAACACCTATATCACATGATACAACAACCTACTTCTTTGCTTGTTGCTCAATGTAACACCCCTGGTGTTACTAACTTACTTAGCATGCGATTAAGGTCTAAAAGAAATTAACAAAACAAATTTTGCGGGTTTTAAAAATTCAACGCGCATAAAATGATAAGCGAATTTCTATAACAAGAATAAAATACGACGTGTATATAGTACTTAAATAAAACTTGAAGTGCAAATGGTGTAGATGGAAATGGTATGTTGGTGTTGGAAAATAATTGTGTTAGCTAGTATTTTTGGGGAGCTCAGAAATTGAATCTGGAATTCATATAGGCCTCAACTCTATATTTTTCCGAGTTCGGGACGACAACGACAATGCCGTTTTGGCATTAAAATTCTAACTAAATTTCTTAAACACTAGCTTTATGTTCTTGTACCATTAGTTGCATCAAAGTGAGCACTTGAGTGTGGCATAGATGGTAGTTGGGTTGGACGTCTTGTTGCTTGCATTAGAAAATGCCTAACTTCGCTAGAACGCGCTGTTGGCCAGCTAACTCTTGACCTCGAGCACTGGTTGGCAGTCTCAAGTTGGCACGTCTCTACTCTACTATCTAGTTCACCTTTGTCTAAGTTTGTTGCTCCTACTAGTAGCTGTATATACCTTCTTGAGCCTTGTCAAGGTGGTTTAGTTTTAACCTAGCTGGGGTAGAAGTTGGGCACGCTTTAAAATTCATGCAACACACGTTTTCGGCCGCTTGGCCCCTGGGGCACGGTCACCATGAGCGGGCACCACTGTCCTCGACACAGGCGTGGTGGGCTGGTTGCCACTGACCGGCTCATGCGTCCGGGAGGGGCTGCGCTGCACCTCGCCCGGGCATTGGTCAGTCCCGGCTGGCTACGGCTAGGTCTCTGCCGTAGGGTGCACGTCCCGCTCGTAGGGCAAACCACGCGCAAGACTGAACCGCGGTGGTGACCGTTGTGGCATGGTCATCACGGTGCCTTCACCGTCTTTCATCCCAGCAACCACGCCAAGCCCTTGGGCAGGTGCTGCTACAGGTCGACATTGCCTCGCTTTTAACCGCTCGGCTCGCCAAGTGCTGCTACCGCCACCGCACTCCCCGCCTTCCAAATTCACCTAAGCTCTGCACGTCTTAGTCCAAATTGTTCATGCCAGTGGGTAGAATAGGGAGTTCTCTGGATGCCTTGTTCTCTTCAAACGCAGCCGTGGTCCGTGGGTGACCAATTTCAAGCTTTCCTCGCCTCCGGCCATGGGCGCCGTCGCACTGGTTGATCGGGGGGCAAGGTCATAGAGTTGATGGCAGCTCAATTGTTTGTACCTCTAAGCTTGTCTAGACCTCCTCTACCCGGTGCTCACTTCTTTTTGGCCAGGGCATGCATCGCCAGAGCGCGGGTGCGGCTGTGCCGCCTCGGAGCGCCGCCACGGGGTTCGGGCGCACGTGACCAGAGCACCCCGGTGTTTCCCTACCTCAACCCATTGCACGACTGGGTTCACGGTGAGTCCCTTCTGCTCTCCCATGATCTCAATCACCTTGTTAGGCCGCAGAGTCATCAGAATAGGAGCGCCACCATGGCGGGCGGTCCGCCAGCGTGGGCTGGGTGCTAGGAGGCACCGTTTGCCTTCCAACCACCTCTCGGGGCTTCGTTGTGGGCCAGCAGTGCTCATCGACCTGCGCGTAAGACCGGGGTTTCGCCCTTACGTCCGGCGTGACCGCCCGGTGCCGGCCGGAGCCGCGCCGGCGCACGCATGGGACGGCAGGGACTGGCTCACTGCGAAGACAGCAAAGTCTAGGACTGCAGTGTGAAGTTCCTCTCTTGCATAATAGTAGCTCCTAGGGTCGTTCGATTTCTCAATAGTGTGGGGTCCTTTTTGCAAAAATTCCATAGCAGGCGCGAGCGGGCCTGCTGGGCCAGCCTGTTGGCGCGCGGCCACGTTGCTCGTGGGCCATTTCAATCACTGGGCCGATTGGTTGCAGTTGGCCCTTTCCCTTTATAAAGCAATTTCTTAGTTTAGTTCATAGACCAAACTTGTAAATTCAAATTAGAAGTGTGTAGAAGTCCAAAAATCGCGAAACCAATTTGGTTAGGTTCCTAAAATCATAAACTAACTGTTGGTATAATTGGTTCACATATTTTTATAATGTTTTCAGGAGTTCTCTAAGTAAAGTAAGATGCTCCATTTTATTCAAGAATAAATTTGTCAGAATTCTTATGGCCAAATGATGATAGTGCTAACTTTAAAAATTTTACCACAAGCTTCTAGTATTACTAGGTGTCCACGGTAATTTTTGTAGCTCCAAAATAATTAGTTGCTAGGATAATTAATAAGCCCTAGTTTAAATATCTATTCAATCGATATAGTGAATAAAGCAACACCTTGGGTTGTTGGGAAATAATATCTTAGTCGACAACGGGGATGCAAAGCCTAGTGAGTTAGTGGGTGGCTAGCTCGTTAGCTTGCGAGACGTAGTCATATGACGAGAGTTGCGATTGCTGTCTTTTAATTACGTCTCAACGTTGCATCCACGTATATCACAATAGGAATGATGGTGGATCGCGAAGTCATCTGGAGTAGCAGAAAGGGTGGTGCCTTGATGATCGTGGCGCCATGGTGGAATGCTAACTCTTGGTTAAATCTCACCTAGGCAAGCCCCGGTGCATAACCCCTATTATACTTGGAATTGGATATGGACTTGGTTGAGCAATCTGAGCGAGGCTCTGGTTGCATTTGTCCCGCCTGTGTCAATTAAGGACCGTTCGTTGCACTGGATCCCCGGTCAAGTCACAGATCTATTATCCCGAGCATATACTAGCGGATGGGGGCTAGGAAGACTTGTTACTCTCTTGTCATGGGCTCCGGCTCTTTCCGGACCGACTGATTGGAGGCGGGGATAGGTGGAGGTCTTAGCACCGTATTGAGGCCGGGCCTCGAGTACGGGAGCTAGGAGTCCAAGTTTGGACGGGGACTGTGGGGGGATAGACCCCGTATACCCTCATAGGTAGTCTTGGGCTGCTCGGCAAGACAGCCCAGACCAGGCGAAGCCCAGCTTGCTGCCAACCAGGCTGGTGGGCTGGATATCAAGACGGAGGTGTGGTCCGTAACCGACCTCAATTCGGATCACATACAAGGAAGCTTGTCCCGCAAGTAGTCTTTATCGGTTAGGATAGCTCGAGTCCTCCTAGGATACGACTTGCTGTAACCGACCTCTGTAACCCTAGCGGCTGACTATATAAAGCAACCAGGGACCCCCCTAGAACGCATCTAATCTTCAACTCAATCAGCCCTAGATCGGTCCTTAGATCTACGAGCTGAGCACCTCATTGTATTCTGATACTTGAGAACACAGATAACACGAGAAGCAGGACATAGGGTATTACGCTTCCGAGCGGCCTGAACCTGGGTAAATCTTTTGTCTGGGTTGTCGTCTTGCTCCTCAACATCCAGATCGTGGTCTAAACGTAACCCTTGCCGAAACTCTACTACCGTGGGGCATCCCGTGGTAGACTGAAGATTATCCGTAATCAACAGTGGCGCGCCAGGTAGGGGTTGGTGTTTTAGATCTTGAGGCGATCCAGATGGTTTCCTTCCCTGCTTCCATGGATTTCCAAGCCGGCTACACGCTCACCGTCGGATCCTTCACCTGGACCACGAGCGTAGCTACGGCCCTCATGTCCTCGGGAGCGTCCAGGATGGTCCCAGCACCACCTGCTGTTCAGCCGGTCACAACACCACTTGCTGCACCTTCGGTCACAGCGCCAAGGTCATCGCCGCTGGTCCCAGCACCAGTTGCGCAAGATTCCATGTTGCCCTCAACGGCCACGGAGAGGATGGCCGCCCAGGCCTCCCGGAGACAGCTTCCTCGCTACCAGAGGAGGCACATTGACAACTCAGATCTGATTGAGCTAATCGACCGATAGGGTTGTGGTTTGGTGGAGATGTTGGATCTAGAAGAGACTGCTCGCAACCAGCTTCACCAAGAGCCAGATTTCTCTGGCTTCACCCCTGTCCGACCACGACAGCGCAGCCACGTCCGCCGAGCACGCGCTGTAGATCCAGTTAACGGCCCTCGTTGGTTAGATCCCAACCAGCGCCGAGCACCCGCTGCAAGAAACCCACCCTCCCTCTTTCCAACAAGATCCCAGGGGGTGGTCCGCCAGCGCAGATCGGGTCGCCTACTGCCTCGGTACGACTCATCCCGGTGCTTGTTCAGAAGAAGAATAAAGAATGGAGGATGTGCGTTGATTACACAGATCTCAACAAGCACTGCCCTAAGCAGGCTTTCAATCTCCCTCGCATCGACGAGGTTGTAGACTCCACTGCAGGTTGCGAGTTGCTCTCGTTTCTTGACTGTTACTCCGGCTATCATCAAATAGCTCTCAAATTGGAGGACCAAGAAAAAACAGCTTTCATCACCCCCTTCGGTGCTTTTTGTTACACGACCATGGCATTTGGTCTCAAAAACGCCGGGGCTACCTACCAATGGGCTATCCAGTCCTGCCTAGAACAAGAGATCACCGACGATCTCGTCGAGGCATACGTAGATGATGTGGTGATAAAGACTCGGAAAGCCGACACTCTAATCGAAAATCTTCAGCGCACCTTTGATAAACTCAATGAGTTTAAGTGGAAATTGAACCCAAACAAGTGCGTTTTCGGTGTCCCGTCGGGAATCTTGCTTGGCCACCTGGTCAGCCAGGATGGCATCAGGCCAAACCCTGCAAAAGTTGTCGATATCCTTAATCTTCGACCACCCAGGTGCGTCAAGGATATCCAGAAACTTACTGGTTGTATGGCTGCCCTCAGCTGGTACATCTCCTGCATGTGCGAAAAAGGACTTCCCTTTTTCAAGCTACTCAAAGCCAAGGAAAAGTTCAAGTGGACAGAGGAAGCTGACCAGGCTTTCGAACAGCTCAAGGCCTATCTTGCGTCCCCATCCCTCCTGACAGTCCCAAAGCCGGATGAAGAGTTGCTCCTATACATAGCTGCTACGACCAACGTGGTCAGCACGGTGCTAGTAGTCGAGCGTGAGGAAGAAGGGAAAGCTTATGGGGTCCAGCGACCCATATACTACATCAGTGAAGTGCTTACCGAATCCAAGCAGCGGTACAACTAGGTACAGAAGCTCTTGTATGCACTGCTGATTACCAAACGCAAATTACTCCACTACTTCCAAGCATTCAAGATCACGGTGGTCTACGACGTGCCGCTTGGCGATATCCTCCGCAACAGAGACACCAGTGGTCGCATCGTGAAATATGTGCTGGAATTATCAGAATTCACGCTGCAGTTTCGTAGCCGTAGAACCATAAAATCACAGGTTCTCCCGGACTTCATCGCGGAGTGGTCTGACATTTGCCTACCTCTGGCTGACTCCGTCACCGAGCACTGGCAAATGTACTTCGACGGGTCCTTGAAGATAGATGGTGCTGGTGCAGGCGTATACTTAGAAACGTTTTGCGTATACACTTCCGGGCTTCCAACAACGTAGCAGAGTATGAAGCAGCCTTGCATGGCCTTCGTATCGCAGTCGAGCTTGGTATCAAACGGCTCCTGGTCTATGGGGACTCTGCCTTGGTCATCAACCAGGTGAACAAGGAGTGGGACACAGTCCACGAAAAGATGGATGCTTATGTCGCGGCAATACGCAAGTTGGAAAGCAAGTTTTACGGACTCGAGTTCATCCACATCCCGCGAGCACAGAACGTGGGAGCCGACGAGTTGTCCAAGCTAGGCTCGACCCGTGCTAAGTTACCTCCCGGGGTATTTGTTCAAGACCTCTTAAAGCCTTCGATCTCAGATCAGGCTGACCAGACTACGAAACCTGATGCCACGGCGTCAGATCTAGTCGCACTGCTCAGTAACAATACGAAGGACAATGAGTCGCCAGGTCAGCAGGAAGCTAATGAAGGTACAGAGCTACCCGAGCAGGTAGAGCCTCCCCAGCCAGATTGGAGAGAGCCCTTCATCAAATACCTGAATGAACACCTAGTTCCGGAAGACAAGATTGCTGCCCAGCAATTGGTCCGCAGAGCCAAGCTTTATGCCATGGTCAACGATGAACTAATGCGAAAAGGACCCAGGTCCATCATTTACCAAAAGTGCATTACCTAGAAAGAGGGCCTCGAGCTCTTGAAAGAGATCCATGAGGGTATGTGCGGTAACCATGCAGCTTCTCGGACGCTGGTCGGCAAAGCTTACCGAGCAGGTTTCTACTGGCCTACAGCTGTTACTGACACCGAAGATTATGTGCGGCGATGCGCAAACTGTCAAATGTTTGCTAAGCAGATCCATGTCCCAGCACATGATTTGCAAACCATTCCAGTTGCTTGGCCCTTCTCGTGCTAGGGACTGGATATGATCGGTCCTTTCAAAAAAGCACCCGACGGCTATGCTTCTGTTTACGTGCTCATCGACAAGTTCTCCAAGTGGATAGAGTACAAACCAGTCAAGCAAGCCACCGCTGAGAAGGCCGTATAATTTCTAGACGAGGTTATCCATAGGTTTGGCATCCCAAACTCTATAATCACCGATCTGGGGTCACAATTCACAAGCGATGCTTTCTTCAACTTTTGCGAAGACAACTGCATCAAAGTTAAATACGTCTCCATCGCTCACCCCAGAGCAAACGGTCAAGTAGAACGAGCAAATGGAATGATCCTCGATGCTCTCAAGAAGCGAGTCTACCAGGCGGACAAGGTTCTCAAACCTGGTCGGTGGCTCTAGGAGCTCCCTGCTGTGGTCTGGGGACTGCGCACCCAACCCAGTCGAAATACCGGAGTATCACCATATTTCATGGTATACGGCTCCGAGGCTGTTCTACCAGCTGAAGTCGCATTCAGATCACCACGAGTCGCCTACTACAACGAAGACGTTTCCAACTCTGCCAGGGATGTCGACGTCATCGCTAAAGAAGAACAAGCATTGGATTCGTGTGTTCGGACCGCCAAGTACTTAGCGGCCGTACGTCGCTACTATAATCGCAACATCCGAGGACGCTTGTTCGTGGTCGGTGATCTCGTGCTCCGTCGGATTCAAAAGACCGATGGCCTCCATAAACTATCACCAAGGTGGGAAGGACCGTTTAGGGTAAAGGCCGTCACACGCCCAACATCCTATCGGTTGGAGACATTAGAAGGTGTTGAAGAGCCTAATTCATGGCACATAGAGCTGCTCATACGCTACCACGTGTAAATCCTAAGATATGTATTTCATCACCTCTAATTTATTTCTTTATATAATGGAAGTTTTCGTCTCTCTCTGCTTTCCAGTTGCAATCTTCTTTAAAAGGGTTTTGTACACACCTTGCATACATGCACCCTGCATATGTCACATCCAAACTTTATTCTTGCTCGCCGAGAACGACTTGACAAGACACCACGTCTCGGTCCTCTGTCGATGTGCTACAGCTCCGCGCTACTCAGCACTAGGAGATCCGATGGTTGTCCTCTAACGGTACTTAGGATCGTACCTAGTGATCTTGGCGCATCGCGCTGTTCACTAGTGCGTCCCTAGGTCACCTAACTGAGCTAGTCGCTTCGAGAGCAAGGATAAAACTTGGATGTCGACACATACTTTCGAAATAAACTTTATGTGTTTAGTTATGCATAAAGTAAAACTTAGAAACGGCAAAATACTTATCACATGCTTAAGTAAACGCCTGAAATATACATTGCCATAACGAGTTTCTGAGCACCTCGTGCTCTGTTTAACTCCTAAACATATTGTTCATACATAATGTTTCTACATGGCTGCCTACTGACCACCGTCTGTCGTTACAGGATCTTCGATCAGCACCATGTCTTCTACCAAGGCTGCGGCGGTAGGAGCAGAGGAGGCCCGGAGCTCTTCAGCAGCGTCGTCGTCCAGCTCTGGAGCGATCCCAAGGGACACGACGGCAGGATCCACTTCCCTATAACGGGAACGGACTACGGCCACGGACCACGTCGACCACGGACTTCATCGACCACGACTCGGGGACTTCGTCGCTTGCGCCTCGACCAGTGCTCGGGGACTGCCTCGATCACTCTCCGACCATGACTCGGGGACTTCGTCGCTCGCGCCTCGACTGCTCTCCGACCACGGCTCGGGGACTTCGTCGCTTGCGCCTCGACCAGTGCTCGGGGACTGCCTCGATCACTCTCCGACCACGACTCGGGGACTTCGTCGCTCGCACCTCGACTGCTCTCTGACCACGGCTTGGGGATTTCGTCGCTCGCTCCTCGACCTGTGCTCGGGGACTGCCTCAACCACTCTCCGACCACGACTCGGGGACTTTGCGTCTCAACTACATGTGACTGGCAACTCGCATATAGTTGGGATATTTTTTCTCATTTGGACCTTTCTACAAGGCTCATACCTCGCCTTCTAGCAAGCTCGGGGACTACATCGGTACGATGCACCTGCCGATGCATCTCGTATCGCCTGTATGACGATTGGATTCTCAACTTAACTGGGAATTCTTTTTAGACCCTGACACCACGTGCCTACGTCACCTACTACCAGGCTCGGGGACTAAGTGGGCACACTTCACCTCGCGGTGAATGTGCTTATTTTTCGACCACTACGCCTCTGATGATCAAAGATGCTACACTTCAAGACGCACTTACATTTCTTTTTAGAAATACAAGTGGGCACACTTCCCGGGACAGAAATCTTTTTCTTTCTTCTTAAGAGCACCATACATTCTTCGGACAACCTACTTCTCCGGCGACAACGGTGGTCAGAGATGTCAAGAACTCAAGCCTCACTATTCGGAGAAGGTTAAAATGGCGTGTCGCATCAGAATACATGGCGCTCGGGGACTAGCTGTGGGGGGATAGACCCCGTATACCCTCATAGGTAGTCTCGGGCTGCTCGGCAAGACGGCCCAGACCAGGCGAAGCCTAGCTTGCTGCCAACCAGGCTGGTGGGCTGGATATCAAGACGGAGGTGTGGTCCGTAACCGACCTCAATTCGGATCACGTACAAGGAAGCTTGTCCCGCAAGTAGTCTTTAACGGTTAGGATAGCTCGAGTCCTCCTAGGATACGACTTCCTGTAACCGACCTCTGTAACCCTGGCGGCTGACTATATAAAGCAGCCAGGGACCCCCCTAGAATGCATCTAATCTTCAACTCAATTAGCCCTAGATCGGTCCTCAGATCTACGAGCTGAGCACCTCATTGTATTCCGATACTTGAGAACACAGATAACACGAGAAGCAGGACGTAGGGTATTACGCTTCCGAGCGGCCTGAACCTGGGTAAATCTTTTGTCTGGGTTGTCGTCTTGCTCCTCAACATCCAGATCGCGGTCTAAACGTAACCCTTGCCGAAACTCTACTACCGTGGGGCATCCCGTGGTAGACTGAAGATTATCCGTAATCAACAGGGACCTGGAAACCCGTGACAGGAGGGGAACAGGTTGGTCTTGCTTGTGCCTGGGGTACAAGCGAGGTGTGTGTTTTTCGAGGTACCTAGCTAGGCACATTGATTCGCGAATCGCCGTTTTTACGTGACGGTACGGCTTGACTGCACTCTAGCACCGTAGTAAGAACTGAAAGATGAAAGATGGAAAAATGGTTCTGATGGCTTAACCTTTGCTTGAAAGTAGAACAGGTGCTTACCTAGAATGGTTGGTTAATAAACTACTAATAACGGCTAATAAAAATTGAATATAAGGATGCACCTTTAGTAATGCTTCCTGCAGTTGCAATAACCCACAAGCCAGATAGCCTTGCATATCCTTGGAGTATTTTCTTTCCTCCTGACGGATAAGTCTTGCGGAGTACAATTGAGTACTCAGGGTTTGTTCTACCTTGTTGCAGGTGGCAGGTGCTGGTAAGCTGACATTTGTGTGTGGAAACCTCCTGGTGGGCTCAGCGAGGATTTCCTTTGCGATACGGAGTAGAGTTTATTTATGAAACTCTCACCAAAAGTTTTACAAGGGAAAATACTATTAACTTGTTATCAATTCTTGCATATAAACGTTCTTCATGTAAATGTTTAACTAGTCATTAAATGGTTTCATTTCCGCTGAACTCTGATAATGTTTTATATTCCGCTATATATCTACATAGTAAATTACTCTGATGTTGTACTAAAAGGGATATAAAAAATTGTAAGGATGTTGTAAGCTTTACTCTCTCATTTGTGATCCTGATGTAAAAATGTGGATCTTCGAGTTCTCCCTTGCGGTGTGCTCGACAGAATTACTTAGTTTAGTGTTCTCCCTTGGGTACTTAGTGTCTAATGGAAGACAAGTACTCTTGGGAGGGCATTAGATTAGGAGATTCTGCCACACTCAAGTAGCAATGAGTGAGCTTTTTCAAGCTTGGAATGAGCCTTACCAAGATCCTCATGGTCTTCCACTAGACTCTCATGAGTGGTCTTAAGCTCACTAAGAACTTTCTCAAGTATTGCTACTTTCATTGAAAGCTTCTTACACTCCTTGTTCTTGGCAATATCTATGTCTCTAGTTTGTTGCATCAAGTCATATAGTTGTTCTTTAGTTGGTTCATCATCATCATTTTCATTATCATTATCACTATCACTATCATGAGCATATTCCATTTCACTTTCATCATCACTCTCATCATATAATACCTTAGTTTCTTTGGCCATGAGACATGAAGAGGATGAATCAAATAGTGATGGCTTCTTGTTGATAGCAATGGAAGCAAAAGCCTTATTGGATGATTCTTCTTCTTCTTCTTCATCATCACTTTCCCAAGTGACCACATAGGCTCCATTCTTGCCCTTCTTGAAAGTCATCTTGGCTTCTCTCTTTTTCTTCTCAAATTTGCCCCTCTTGTTGTTCTTCTTCTTGTCATAGGAACATTCGGCTTGAAGATGTTCGGTGCTATCACAATTGAAGCACTTCCTTTGTTGATCATTGTTCTTGAAATTGTCATTTCTCTTCTTAAAGCCTCTTCTCTTAATGAACATGTGACCCATTTTCTTGACTACAAGAGCAAATGCCTCATCATCAATTTCAAAATCTTCATCTTTATTATTGTCTTCTTCTTCTTCAATGATGGTAGCTTTGCCCTTGGAGGAGGTGGCCTTGAATGCCATGGTCTTCTTCTTCTTTTCTTCCTCCTTCTCCTTCTCATCAACATCTTGATCATACTTGTCAAAGGTCAATACCTCTCCAAGCAAATCATTGGGCTTCATTGCATCAAGCCCATCCCTTTGTAGCATCATGATCAACATTTTGAATCTTTTTGGTAAGCTCAATAAGAACTTGTGGCAAAAATCTTGGTCTTGTGTCTTGTGCCCCAAGCTCTTGAGATCATTTACAATGACTTGCAATCTATGAAACATCTCTAAGATTGTTTCTTCTTCTTTCATCTTGAAGGTCTCAAACTCACTCTTGAGCCCATATAGCTTGGCACTCTTCACAACCTTAGTGCCCTCATATGTTTCACTCAACCTTGTCCATACCTCATTTGCCAATTCTAAATCCTTGATGCCCTCAAATACTTTTGTGTCAATACCATTGTAAAGTGTATTGAGAGCCATTCTATTGCATGTTCTATTTGCTCTATCTTCATCGGTGAGATGATCGGGATCAATGATAGCAAAATCATTCTCGGTGACTTGCAAAACTCTCTCATGAATAGAACCAAGATACATTGTCATTTTTCTCTTCCAATGAGCAAAAGAACTAACACCATCAAAGAACGGTGGCTTGCCCCCAACATGATTGAACACAATTTGAGCCATCTTTTTACATCGAATGATGTTAAGCCTTGATTAAAACGGTGACCACGGCTCCGATACCGCTTGTAAGGTCCTAGATGGCTAGAGGGGGGTGAATAGCCTATAAAAAATTCTACACAAGCCACTAAGCAAACTTGTTAGAATAATAAACGACGCAAAGCGAGTTTTGCTTAGCCTACGGTTGTGATGTAAGCCTCCTATCCCCAAGTCTAGTAGATTATGATCTCTAGTTCACACAAGGGCTATGTCACTAATCTTACACTAGTGAGGAAGCTAACAACACTACTAGCAAAGCTACTACTAGAGCTACACAAGATAAACTAGTAAAGTAAATGCGAGAGAGGATTGTGAATCTTATACCGACGGTGGAGTGAAGATGTTGCCAATCACCAAGATGATATACAATCAATCAATATTGACAACAACACAATATGAAGACCAATCACCGGGAGATAAGTGACACAATATTTTTGTTCACCCGGTGTTCACTTATGCACCGATAAGCTACATCACCGGTTGTGTCGACCAACACTTAGATGGTTCCTCGGTGTGACCCTCAAGTCACTTGCCCCTCAAGGCACGCCCCGCAAGGCACCGCAAGACACCACTCTCAAGTGAGGTAACTCAATGACACGCGCAATCCACTAGAGTTGCTTTTGGCGCTCCGCCGAGGAAAGCACAAGAACCTCTTACAATCAACCGGAGGTGGCCAAGAACAATCTCCTTCTCTTGCCAAACCTCCAACAATCTCCAAGCCGGCTAGGAGCGGTACTCTCCAAGAGTAACAAGAAATCCATCGGCTAAACCACCCACAAATGCCACTAGATGCCCTCAAGCTATGCAATGCACTTTGGGATCACTCAATCTCACTTATGATTTGCAATCAAGCAAGAGAGATGAGTGGGAGGAGAAGCTCTAGCTCAAAGGCTGCACAACAATATTAGAAATCACGAGAGACCTCTCCAAGGGCCGGCCAACAAGTATTTATAAGCATCCCATCTGAATAGAGCCATTATACCCCTTCACTGGGTCTTTTTCGGGATGACCGGACGCGCCGGTCGAAACTGACCGGACGCGCTCAACCGCGTCTGATCCTCCAACGGTCACTGAGCCCCAACGGTCAAACCTGTAACGGAACCGTCCAAATTATAAGAGCACAAGTACAAAAACAATCACCGAAATGATCAAATTTTCGCACTTGAGCCCATATAACTCCGGTAGTCCAATGAAATCACGAGGGATTTCAAACCAACCAACATACAAACCAAGATCGTAGTGATTCAACATAACAAGTCATATGTTACAACCATTTCATAAGTAATTAAATATACATCGGAGTTTAACATAGTTATTAGAACTTACATTGGAAAGTAGCGGAAGCAAAGTAATTTGAAACTAACAGTAATCTTATTTCAAATACATGCCAGTACCACGGTCGACTTCCAACAAAAGCATTAGAGAGAAGATAAATAAGAAGGATCATGCCCGTGATCACACTCCGCCACTACGGCAGGAGTCAACCAACTCTTGCAGCCGCCATGATACATCATAACCTGCAACAAGTGGGGATAAAACCCTGAGTACGAGAAAGTACTCAGCTAGACTTACCCGTCAAAAACCAGAAATAAGGTGACACCAAGGATTATGCAAGGCTGATATGAAGTGGGCTAGCTTAACAACTTTTTGCATAAAAGCTTAATATAGATGATCAATCATTAATGCTTAAGCATCAAGTTAATTATCATTAACCTATCATCTATATTAGACCCTGTACTAGAGCACTCACTTTATTAGGAGCAAACAATATTAACCATAGCAGGTATAAATTGAGGCATCCTTTCCATCGTGATCCAATTAACCATCAGTTCAATTTAATTGAATCTACGTTGCCGCTGCTCAAGTCAAGTGCTCACTAACCGGGAGCGACGGCGATTCGAATCGAATTCCTATCCAGCTGGAGGGGTATTTCTAACACTCACCGTGCAGACCCCTGCCAGGGTCGCACAGGCCACCGTTTCATATGATTCAGGAATCGCGGGTCCGAATAATGTCGCGACCCCAAGGGCGACACTCTGCCAGGTGATAGGGACTCTAACCCCCCCCTTGGTCTCACGCCAATGTCCCCAAGCACATCCTTTCTCTCCTCCAAGAAGCAACCTACCATTCGATTCCCGGCCTGAACCACATTACTCGGCTTCGCGGTCGGAACGGCTTATCCGGCCAACTAAGTGTTAGACTGCGTTCAACATGACTCAAGGACGTACAGCGAATCGGTCCTTAAACGACTCAGACGGGGATAGATTCACACCCAAGACCTCCATGCCTTGTCGCTTCACTATCGTCATCCCGCCCGGTCTCATTTCATTTTATTAACACATGGTTCCATTCCACGATAGCAAATATAGCCAACCGTGCCATATATGAATATCCCTACATCTCGCAGGTGACAGGAAATCACCTGACTTCTACCGCTTAAAGCAGGGCTAAGCATCTACTCGATCCTAGTCTATGTAGGATTCAAGGATTCATATATCTGGACAAGGAATGATATAATGCAGCAAGGTTTTCAACCAACTCCTACCACTTAATGCAACAATACTTATAACATATATATAATTAATTGCTTTGAAGGTAGGAGGCTTATAATGCTCCGGGGCTTGCCTGGGATCCGACTCAAGTTAGAGTATGTCAGATGAGTTCGCTTGGCGAGCATCTTCCAATCTACCACTTGTCCGGTCCTTCGATCTTCGGGATGGATCCACCAACTCCATCTTCGGGTTTGGCTTCACATCATGTCCTTCACGTGCTTCAGCTAGCGTACCTAAATGAGGTGCAATAATGCATGTGTATGAATGCATAGAAGTGAAATAAACAAAGTAATCAGACAAGCATACCAAAGTTCGCATAAATGCCTAGAGCTAATTAACTCAATCCTTATTAGGGCATAACAAAGAAGATTGCAAGCACATCAATCAAGACACAAGTCTTATAAGATCTTAGGGTACCAACCCAAGTATCATCAAAGATATGAGTCACACTTCAATACTCAAGCATGGCAAAGTTAATCAAAGTATTAGAACTAGACATTGCTACCTTCTGGACATCAGACCAGCAGCTGAGTAATTTAATTATAACTGGAGATCTACAACTCCAAATGACTTGCAAGAAGACATTATGGAAAGCTTATGAAATTGTCCACATTTCATTTATAAACATCTAAACCTGATTCTAACATTTGCCAGGTCGAAATACAGAAGGTACAGAATCTGTCCTGGAAAGACAGAGAGCAACATAAATCTGAACCCAACTTAGAACAGCTGTAGTTTCTAAACCATATGGCCAAATGCCACCAAAATTTAACAGCAGCTAGATCATGAAATTCACAACAACTTTGTTATAGCACACAAGACATGAAAACATCATTTGCATAGAGTAATCAACAATATTCTCAAATCTGTTCAGAAACCTCATTTTGCAAGAAATAATTATTAACTTATGTTGCAAACATATAATTGAATAAAACCAACTTTACCAACATTTCATACATGACTAATGAACACCAGAAAACATAGTGTCCATTACTAAATAAATTCTTTTAATACATTTTCTTAATTTATTTAGATAATTAGGTGGAATTATGACCACATCATAAGGATGCTCCATAAATTCTACCAAAATTACAGTGGCCTACACATGCTCCCAAAAGTCTACTTTCCAAATTTGAAACCATTTGAACATGTATATCAACTTCTATGAAAAAGACAAATTGCTATAGCAATAAATCATGGGAGAGCAAGTTAAACCTAAAACTCAATATCTTCTGTGACACAAGGTCATATTATGAATCAATATGATAGAGAAACATAATACTAAGGTAATGGAACAACATTTTCTATTTTATCATATATATATTATTTATAAGCTATTTATCAAGCCCTAAACAAGTTAAATCGATAACTAGATCATCCCATAAGTAGTGACCAAGAAATTTATACCACAGTACATACATATCATGACAAGACTACCATAAAATTTTCACATCATTTGGAGCATCACAACTCAAGATATAAAATGACAAGTAATAAAATGAGATTTTTCCTTATTTAACAAGGTCAAATCAAAACCCTAGGAAAACAGTGAACAACTAGGGTGTTTAATATTTTTCCTAGCAAGTACATGTTACTACAAAACTAACAAAACAAGAATCACTATTTTTGGAGTTCTAAAACTCCGAATCTTGCTCTGGTCAAGTTTATGAGCATTGTTGGAGTTCTTTTCAAAGTCAAATAAAAACACCAAAAATCTTCTACAAACATATATCATATGAGGACTCCACTGCAAAGATCTTTTCTCAAGGTTTCCAAAAAGTCCACATTTGCCTTTTTATGATTTTTCTACGATTTAATATGTATTTTCAAAGTTTCAGCCATATTCAATGCATAAAAGAAAAAAAAAAGAAAAGGAAAAACACTTTAGCCTCGAGGTCCCTGCAATTTTCACGAATAAACCAAGCCCAGATGTGTAAACCACTCTCTCTGGTCATCTTGCAAAGTGAACCCAGCAAATAGTTTCTATTTGCATGTTGACCCTTCTTCTTCCTGGGATCGAGCTGAAACTGAGGGAGATGCTGCTCGGGGACGACTTATGGCAGCAGAGGCAGCGCCTGCGGCAAGGAGGGGCCATGCTGGGGCTTGGCTGGGGCAAGCCGTGCCCACGGCTGGTGCTGTCTGGGCCCGAGCTGGCCACCGGCGGCACAGCCACGAGCGACCGCAGGATGGCGCGGCGGTGGTCAAGTTCGGTGGCGCCCAGGTGACGGACGACGAAGAAGGTGCAGCCTGGCCTTCGCAGGATGGAGAGGGAGGTGATGAAGGAGCTAGAGTGGGGGCGTGCTGCAGAGGAGGAGCAGTGACCGTAGGAGCTCCGCTCGGCCGCCAATGGCGACCTGCTGGGTGCTCGCTGTGTGAGAGCAGGAGGGAAGGAAATGAATGGAAGCAGAGGGAGACCGAGAGAAATGAGAGAGGGAGGGGACAGCGGTCGGCCTCGGCCTCTCCATACGACAAGTTGAGGGCGAGGTGTCGAGCAGCGGACGTCGCCGAGAGCCACGCGGCGTTTCCGCCTGCCCACGGTCGGCCACTCCCCGTTCCATGTTCCCAAATTCTGAAATCCTGAAACACTGCATTGAAACAATTGCAACACTCGAATTCCAGAACAGCATTATGTTTCGGCCACTGTAGCTCACAAACTAAGCCGAATCTCGAGATGCTCCAATTGACAAAATTGTAGCTCATAAAATTCTATACAACTTTGGTATAATGAGATAAACCTGGATCAGCATAGTTTGGGAGTTATAGCTCAATGAACAGAATCTGTTTTGGAGCAACAACCGAAATTCAGCAGCACAGAAAACTACAGTTTTGGCAGGCTTAAAGGCCGAATCCTAAGGTGGGCCAATTGACAAAGTTGAATCTTATAAAATTATCTACAACTTTGATAAAATTGACTTGAACTGATTCAAACCCTAAGTTGGTGTTTCTGAAGGATCAGTTTAGATCACTCCGCTAGTCACTTGGAAAACAGCACTTGGGTGCTTAATTAGCATAACCACCCAACAAGAGAAATGTTCCAAAATACTAATTAGATCCTCCTAAGGTGTTTACAAACACTCATGGTCATCACTTGCATGAGTACACATGATCATAACATTGCAAGGCAATGAAACATAAAACAACAATCACATTTCACTAATGACATAAAGGTGTTGTAGAGTTCATCTAGAGTCATTTGGACAGTTTGCAAGGTTTGGTTGATGATCTATAGTTCCATTAACTTAATGGGGCAAATTCCAATAGGAATGGAACTTATCATTTCATGTGACTTTTTGATTCCAAACTTCATGAAACTTTTCCAGGGATCAATATAGATAGGTACCAAGGTGAGACACATGAAGATATTGCAATAACACTACCCAAGGATATATCTTGAAAAGGGGCCTATATGTAAAGCAATGGTGCAACATCCAACTTTAGGTTAGGCTCATCTCCATAGGTTGACCTTGACATCGTCATCTCCACTTAATCTATCATGTTTGAGCTCAAATCCACTGCTTAGTGAGTGACAAACACCTGGGGTGTTACAGCCCTCCCCCCTTAAAAGAATCGCGTCCCGAGATTCGGAATGGAAGATCTTTTAAGGAAGAGAGACACGTTATCTAGTTCCCAACATTTGCTATAGCATTCAGCTACAAAGTTTCAACATCGGTGAACAATTTGACCAAAGGCACTTTCTGATACTTACTCTTCATGGTAAAGTTTGTCTGAAGAATTTCCTTCATTGACTTCCATGAAGCATGGTTACTTTGGGAGGAATCCAAGATAGCACATACTGCATTCTCAGTGTACGGAGATCATTTGGTCCATAAGTGAACCACTCACAAGTATCTGACTCTCTCATGAGCATATCATAGGCCATATGAACTTTACATTAGACCAAAATCTTCAGAAGTATACTCGTCAAAATGACTCTATGTTCACAAAGTTTGAAAAGCGGTCCTCTACCAAAATGGCTTGAGCACAACCTTCCAAAAGGGTGATATCATAGGCGACAATTATACTCTGAGGCTATAGGATACTGACTAATCAATAGACAAGGTCTATGTTGGTTGTAAATGTTCATTCATTTAGACACCAACTAATGGAAAACTACTTGCGGTTCCATGTGTGCAGTTCTCTTTCTTTGACGACAATACTGTATTATCTGAGTCTATCGATGGTCAGTGAATGTGATAGCTGACTCTGTTGGCTTTCTATTTCTACCAACAGTTATCTAAGAAGATTCTTCTATCCAAAGGCAACAGTTATCTGATTTGAATCAGATGCAACCTCTTGGGTAAAAACATTTATAAGGTACCAAAGTATGTCATTATTGGAAAATAATTCCCAAAGAAAGATGTAGCGAGGCCTTAAGGACAACAAAAGTTGTAATATTTACTAAACCGCGGAGAGTAGTCTACCACCAAGCGATTTAGTAAAATTTTTCCTTGGTGACTTAGTTGTACTGTAAGTTGAGTTGACTTGCAACGTAGCAACTTTATCAGGCCAACTTTCACCTTGAGGCTTCCTTTTTAGGATCAAACAGTAGCTCTAATATAGGAAATCTGTTGTTGGACACTTCTCAAATTGCTTTCAATATTCCTCAACACTTTGTCCAATAAAGTTATGGACAAACCGTTTGTGGCACCTAAGGGCACAAGGATGTTGATCGAAACTAGGGCATGCATTTCTCTAATTCTTCACCACAGCTGATTGAACACCTCGCACTATTTGTGTGAGTGTCCAAGACGGAATTGACTTGATCACAATGGCTCTAGAAGATAGAATATCATTCCAGTTGTTGGCTAGTTGATTAACTTCTTGTTGGTTATTGCTCTGTAAGACATAGCCTTCGTAGCTACCAAAGAGTCATTACCTAGCTGGAGATTAACCTTCCTATTGGTAACTAATCAGTTATCTCTCAACACTAAAAAGTTCCAAATCTTCATTCTTGATCACAACAATTGTTGTTGATGTAGAGCAAATGATTGCCATCGAAGCCAGCAGATAAGGAGTCACACTAGAGATAGTGATTTCGATAGTATGGCCATTATGAATACAAAGGTTAAAACTTGCATAATGTGACGATCGAGTCTTATCCAACGGATGACTTATCCAATTTTTTTTTAAGTGTTGGGTGTCCTTTTTATCCAATAGGGATGAGATACTTGCTTACTAGTTGACGTTCGTCAATATGAGAACAACTAAGTAGAGTCACTTGTCTACCACCTCTTGTAGTATGTTAATGTTTATGTCGGTGACCTGTTCTTCAAAGATTATCCTTTATATAACTTCAAATGGAAGTTCTACTACTTTCGGTCTGAGATATGGATCTTACGATAAGATATGGGAAAGATAACCAAGGAAAAGTTCACATGAGAATAACACGTTGATGTTGTTCCGCAATGGATCATGACTAGAAACCACGATACCAGCGCGTGCCGAGCAGCACAACCTTGTGTCGGCCGCCACAGGAGGCTCTCGGTTTCGTCGCGGCACCATTAGTTGCTACTCATAACACCATTACCGATCACCCCACCCAGGTGAAATTTCAAGTGAAACAATTTGGGTGGTAAAAACAAGCATTATACAAGGGAGGGATAGCAAGCAAAGGTAGTCACAAGGTTTGGAATTAACCAGGAGGTGATTCAAAGATCAAAACATAGCACAAGAGACATAGCTCAATTGCCGATGGCGATTAAGCATGATATTTTTGCTTAACTCCAAACACACCTTGCGTCGACTAAGGAAACTACCAGATAATTAAATAATAGAGATTCGATCATGTTGAGCAACAACATGAGATCTAGATTGATAAAACATCCCAAGACTTGAGAAGGTTGGGGACGGATTAAGAAAATTTTGAGGGCGAAAACCGACACGTAGTCATAGATTGAGTTGATAAGGTAGATGCACGAATTTGCAAGCACCCGATTTAGAGACCATAGCAGAGATACATTGCGTCATACTAGTTAACCTTTAGGAGAGGTAACTGAAAGGTCCAACAAGGATTCAGTTAAGGGTCTTACAACTTGGCATCAAACAACTATAGCCAAAAGGAAGAGTTGAAGAGAAACTATCTTGGCTAGTAGACCAAACAAAGGTATTCACGTGCGGTTGCAGGACAATCATGGTATACACAAATATTTAATGGTCCAGACTTGGGCTCATAAGGAAAAGAACCTAATTGGGGATGACGCCAAGAGATCGTTTCGCGTAACTCGAGTATTGCTCTAAGATAAAGCTACTCGACACTCGTATACTTACCGAAGACAATCGAAGTGACAACTATGACACTAATTAACTTAACAAGCATACATACAAACATCATAGTCAAGCATTGGAGAGATCCAATCCAATTAGCTTAAGCAACCACTACTAAGAATCAGGCTCACCCATAACAAACATTCATCTAAAGCAAGAACTAACTACGAGTTTAGCCTAAGACAAACGCTAGCTAAGGTGTCTACTTAGCATGGGCACAGAACATGGACAGCAACATAATAGTTAATTATTTCGACCATAGCTGAGGTTGTAGACATCCCATAAAGGTGATCCTAGACTTTCTAGAAAGCTTAGAAAGATGGCTACACATTAGTTATTCATACCAAAAGCTAAATCATAGGTTAGCATGGTCAAACATGCTGAAGTTTCAGATCTGTACCAATATGGACAGAAAACTAACAATAACTTCAAAATGTACAACTGGGGTTCTAGGGACACAACAAGGCTCAGCCTTAACTTTATGTAAAGCTTATTAATTTGTCTATAACTTTCTTATTATCATATTAAGATGATTCTATATCTAACAAGGCCAAACAAGACAAAGAAGACATCTCTGCCCAGATTTGGACAGATGCTGTCATTCCACTTTATAAGCCTATAACTAGAGATTTAGACCACCAAAATTTGTGATATAGGACATTTTGGAAAGCTTAGAAAAAGTAATACACTTCTTCTATTATCTCCAAGACAAGATTCCTTATGCACACAGGTCAAATAAAGCAAACATTCAGATTTGTTCTGAACATGAGCAGATTCTGATAACAAACTTCTAAAATTTATAACTCCCAAAACATAAGACCTAGGGTCACGAAATTTTAGGACAAGCTAGATAAGTAAGTTAGCTACAACTTTGGTATTCCCCATAACTACAGAAAACACCATTATGACCACGAAAGCATCACTACAACAGAAAACGTTCTAGCATCCAACATTCGACAAGCACATCTAAACTTGCATTTGTTCTACTTAACAAGAGAGCACACAAACATGTTATTCTAGTAGCTCTAATTATTATTACCTTAGACCAACTAATTTAATTCATTCATGAGAATCCACAATTTACTTAAGTGAGGTCTAAAACATTTTCAAAAACTTGTATGACAGCATATCCACCACTTGGCTAAACTAGAGGGCATCTATAAGTTCAAGCATGTAACCACAATTATTTCTAACAAAACTAAGCACACACTTTTCTCAAGCAACATGGAACAAGGCATTTTTGTTTTACTTTACTCAATAAAGATAGTGTAACACATTGATCACAAGTTACTTATCATTTGAACAAGGGTGAGAGGAGCATAGCCACGCATAAAGCAACAATCATGAAGATGCATGCTTCGTCCTATTCGTCCTCACAAGATTGCCAACCTAAGGTGGCGATCACGTTCTATGTCGGTGGCATAACACGTACTCTCTCGATATATAGCTAGTCGACAGCTACATTCGACTTACGCATTCGTGGTTAGCGTACCTGCAGAAAAGTTTCATTGCAGCCCAACATTTCCCAATATAGCACACAATGAAAGCAGAAAAGTAAAATTCTAAGTACTCCCATGTACATATACCCCGTATATATACATGTAGCACCAAAACTACCCAAATCAGCAATCTCCCACAATTAAGTACCTTCATATATACATGTGTGTAACATGTAAATAATCCAGTAACCAAACTAGCTCTCCCCTAGACCGCAGTTTGTACGGTCATGCTCTCACAACTCACGCTTACCTGAGCGTAGGTGCGATGTTGTATAAAAGTAAACTAGCGACATATATGGCTATTTCATATATGAAGGCTACCTCTAATCTAACACACCGGTAGCATAGTGTGGGAGAGTCAACACACATACATGCCTTGGCCTGGGCGTAGATGCATAAATGAAAACCCCCAAGTTAGTACTTATATAAGCCACCTAATAATCCTTATATGGGCATAAGGAAATTGACCACTGGCATACTTAGGTTTAAAATTCAGTTTTCACATACCTATATATAGCTATAAATTGATAAAAACTGATTTTATAAAACAAAACATTTGTTTTAAATACACATACGACAAGTTTAATGTTGAATCTTGCTCTGATACCAGCTGTAACGGAACCGTCCAAATTATAAGAGCACAAGTACAAAAACAATCACCGAAATGATCAAATTTTCGCACTTGAGCCCATATAACTCCGGTAGTCCAATGAAATCACGAGGGATTTCAAACCAACCAACATACAAACCAAGATCGTAGTGATTCAACATAACAAGTCATATGTTACAACCATTTCATAAGTAATTAAATATACATCGGAGTTTAACATAGTTATTAGAACTTACATTGGAAAGTAGCGGAAGCAAAGTAATTTGAAACTAACAGTAATCTTATTTCAAATACATGCCAGTACCACGGTCGACTTCCAACAAAAGCATTAGATAGAAGATAAATAAGAAGGATCATGCCCGTGATCACACTCCGCCACTACGGCAGGAGTCAACCAACTCTTGCAGCCGCCATGATACATCATAACCTGCAACAAGTGGGGATAAAACCCTGAGTACGAGAAAGTACTCAGCTAGACTTACCCGTCAAAAACCAGAAATAAGGTGACACCAAGGATTATGCAAGGCTGATATGAAGTGGGCTAGCTTAACAACTTTTTGCATAAAAGCTTAATATAGATGATCAATCATTAATGCTTAAGCATCAAGTTAATTATCATTAACCTATCATCTATATTAGACCCTGTACTAGAGCACTCACTTTATTAGGAGCAAACAATATTAACCATAGCAGGTATAAATTGAGGCATCCTTTCCATCGTGATCCAATTAACCATCAGTTCAATTTAATTGAATCTACGTTGCCGCTGCTCAAGTCAAGTGCTCACTAACCGGGAGCGACGGCGATTCGAATCGAATTCCTATCCAGCTGGAGGGGTATTTCTAACACTCACCGTGCAGACCCCTGCCAGGGTCGCACAGGCCACCGTTTCATATGATTCAGGAATCGCGGGTCCGAATAATGTCGCGACCCCAAGGGCGACACTCTGCCAGGTGATAGGGACTCTAACCCCCCCTTGGTCTCACGCCAATGTCCCCAAGCACATCCTTTCTCTCCTCCAAGAAGCAACCTACCATTCGATTCCCGGCCTGAACCACATTACTCGGCTTCGCGGTCGGAACGGCTTATCCGGCCAACTAAGTGTTAGACTGCGTTCAACATGACTCAAGGACGTACAGCGAATCGGTCCTTAAACGACTCAGACGGGGATAGATTCACACCCAAGACCTCCATGCCTTGTCGCTTCACTATCGTCATCCCGCCCGGTCTCATTTCATTTTATTAACACATGGTTCCATTCCACGATAGCAAATATAGCCAACCGTGCCATATATGAATATCCCTACATCTCGCAGGTGACAGGAAATCACCTGACTTCTACCGCTTAAAGCAGGGCTAAGCATCTACTCGATCCTAGTCTATGTAGGATTCAAGGATTCATATATCTGGACAAGGAATGATATAATGCAGCAAGGTTTTCAACCAACTCCTACCACTTAATGCAACAATACTTATAACATATATATAATTAATTGCTTTGAAGGTAGGAGGCTTATAATGCTCCGGGGCTTGCCTGGGATCCGACTCAAGTTAGAGTATGTCAGATGAGTTCGCTTGGCGAGCATCTTCCAATCTACCACTTGTCCGGTCCTTCGATCTTCGGGATGGATCCACCAACTCCATCTTCGGGTTTGGCTTCACATCATGTCCTTCACGTGCTTCAGCTAGCGTACCTAAATGAGGTGCAATAATGCATGTGTATGAATGCATAGAAGTGAAATAAACAAAGTAATCAGACAAGCATACCAAAGTTCGCATAAATGCCTAGAGCTAATTAACTCAATCCTTATTAGGGCATAACAAAGAAGATTGCAAGCACATCAATCAAGACACAAGTCTTATAAGATCTTAGGGTACCAACCCAAGTATCATCAAAGATATGAGTCACACTTCAATACTCAAGCATGGCAAAGTTAATCAAAGTATTAGAACTAGACATTGCTACCTTCTGGACATCAGACCAGCAGCTGAGTAATTTAATTATAACTGGAGATCTACAACTCCAAATGACTTGCAAGAAGACATTATGGAAAGCTTATGAAATTGTCCACATTTCATTTATAAACATCTAAACCTGATTCTAACATTTGCCAGGTCGAAATACAGAAGGTACAGAATCTGTCCTGGAAAGACAGAGAGCAACATAAATCTGAACCCAACTTAGAACAGCTGTAGTTTCTAAACCATATGGCCAAATGCCACCAAAATTTAACAGCAGCTAGATCATGAAATTCACAACAACTTTGTTATAGCACACAAGACATGAAAACATCATTTGCATAGAGTAATCAACAATATTCTCAAATCTGTTCAGAAACCTCATTTTGCAAGAAATAATTATTAACTTATGTTGCAAACATATAATTGAATAAAACCAACTTTACCAACATTTCATACATGACTAATGAACACCAGAAAACATAGTGTCCATTACTAAATAAATTCTTTTAATACATTTTCTTAATTTATTTAGATAATTAGGTGGAATTATGACCACATCATAAGGATGCTCCATAAATTCTACCAAAATTACAGTGGCCTACACATGCTCCCAAAAGTCTACTTTCCAAATTTGAAACCATTTGAACATGTATATCAACTTCTATGAAAAAGACAAATTGCTATAGCAATAAATCATGGGAGAGCAAGTTAAACCTAAAACTCAATATCTTCTGTGACACAAGGTCATATTATGAATCAATATGATAGAGAAACATAATACTAAGGTAATGGAACAACATTTTCTATTTTATCATATATATATTATTTATAAGCTATTTATCAAGCCCTAAACAAGTTAAATCGATAACTAGATCATCCCATAAGTAGTGACCAAGAAATTTATACCACAGTACATACATATCATGACAAGACTACCATAAAATTTTCACATCATTTGGAGCATCACAACTCAAGATATAAAATGACAAGTAATAAAATGAGATTTTTCCTTATTTAACAAGGTCAAATCAAAACCCTAGGAAAACAGTGAACAACTAGGGTGTTTAATATTTTTCCTAGCAAGTACATGTTACTACAAAACTAACAAAACAAGAATCACTATTTTTGGAGTTCTAAAACTCCGAATCTTGCTCTGGTCAAGTTTATGAGCATTGTTGGAGTTCTTTTCAAAGTCAAATAAAAACACCAAAAATCTTCTACAAACATATATCATATGAGGACTCCACTGCAAAGATCTTTTCTCAAGGTTTCCAAAAAGTCCACATTTGCCTTTTTATGATTTTTCTACGATTTAATATGTATTTTCAAAGTTTCAGCCATATTCAATGCATAAAAGAAAAAAAAAAGAAAAGGAAAAACACTTTAGCCTCGAGGTCCCTGCAATTTTCACGAATAAACCAAGCCCAGATGTGTAAACCACTCTCTCTGGTCATCTTGCAAAGTGAACCCAGCAAATAGTTTCTATTTGCATGTTGACCCTTCTTCTTCCTGGGATCGAGCTGAAACTGAGGGAGATGCTGCTCGGGGACGACTTATGGCAGCAGAGGCAGCGCCTGCGGCAAGGAGGGGCCATGCTGGGGCTTGGCTGGGGCAAGCCGTGCCCACGGCTGGTGCTGTCTGGGCCCGAGCTGGCCACCGGCGGCACAGCCACGAGCGACCGCAGGATGGCGCGGCGGTGGTCAAGTTCGGTGGCGCCCAGGTGACGGACGACGAAGAAGGTGCAGCCTGGCCTTCGCAGGATGGAGAGGGAGGTGATGAAGGAGCTAGAGTGGGGGCGTGCTGCAGAGGAGGAGCAGTGACCGTAGGAGCTCCGCTCGGCCGCCAATGGCGACCTGCTGGGTGCTCGCTGTGTGAGAGCAGGAGGGAAGGAAATGAATGGAAGCAGAGGGAGACCGAGAGAAATGAGAGAGGGAGGGGACAGCGGTCGGCCTCGGCCTCTCCATACGACAAGTTGAGGGCGAGGTGTCGAGCAGCGGACGTCGCCGAGAGCCACGCGGCGTTTCCGCCTGCCCACGGTCGGCCACTCCCCGTTCCATGTTCCCAAATTCTGAAATCCTGAAACACTGCATTGAAACAATTGCAACACTCGAATTCCAGAACAGCATTATGTTTCGGCCACTGTAGCTCACAAACTAAGCCGAATCTCGAGATGCTCCAATTGACAAAATTGTAGCTCATAAAATTCTATACAACTTTGGTATAATGAGATAAACCTGGATCAGCATAGTTTGGGAGTTATAGCTCAATGAACAGAATCTGTTTTGGAGCAACAACCGAAATTCAGCAGCACAGAAAACTACAGTTTTGGCAGGCTTAAAGGCCGAATCCTAAGGTGGGCCAATTGACAAAGTTGAATCTTATAAAATTATCTACAACTTTGATAAAATTGACTTGAACTGATTCAAACCCTAAGTTGGTGTTTCTGAAGGATCAGTTTAGATCACTCCGCTAGTCACTTGGAAAACAGCACTTGGGTGCTTAATTAGCATAACCACCCAACAAGAGAAATGTTCCAAAATACTAATTAGATCCTCCTAAGGTGTTTACAAACACTCATGGTCATCACTTGCATGAGTACACATGATCATAACATTACAAGGCAATGAAACATAAAACAACAATCACATTTCACTAATGACATAAAGGTGTTGTAGAGTTCATCTAGAGTCATTTGGACAGTTTGCAAGGTTTGGTTGATGATCTATAGTTCCATTAACTTAATGGGGCAAATTCCAATAGGAATGGAACTTATCATTTCATGTGACTTTTTGATTCCAAACTTCATGAAACTTTTCCAGGGATCAATATAGATAGGTACCAAGGTGAGACACATGAAGATATTGCAATAACACTACCCAAGGATATATCTTGAAAAGGGGCCTATATGTAAAGCAATGGTGCAACATCCAACTTTAGGTTAGGCTCATCTCCATAGGTTGACCTTGACATCGTCATCTCCACTTAATCTATCATGTTTGAGCTCAAATCCACTGCTTAGTGAGTGACAAACACCTGGGGTGTTACAAAACCAACGACCGGACGTGCCTCAGGCAACAACTGGACGCGCCCGTCAAACGACCGGACGCGACCGTCAAACGACCGGACGCGACAGTACCGCGCGCCCGCGAAGCAATGACTGGACGCGCTTCAGACAACGACCGGACACGACAGTGCCAGCGTCCAGTTAGAGTCTAGTAAGCTCTCTCAACGACCGGACGCGTCCGATCACGTGTGACCGGATGCGCCTCGCTTCCGATCGTCCTTGCGAACTGCTGTTTCCTCTGGGCGCCTGACCGGACGCGCCGGTCCCGCAAGTGACCGGACGCGCCGGTTGCAAACCCTAGCACCCACGCGCCTGACTGCTGCGTTGTACTGACCAGACGCGTCCGATCATACCGTGACCGCGTCCGGTGCAGCGTCCGGTCACCTCTGTGACCTCCGTTCGTCTCCGTTTCTTTTCCGACTTACGGCGTAGTGGAAAATAGGCATTTCAACTCCTCAAAAACGCCTGAATCCCGCACTCGTAAGCTCGGCGGGAGGGAGAGAGAGACCCAAACCCTCTCTACCACTTAAACTTCAACGCCTTCGTAAATGTGCCAACACCAACAAGTGATCACCACCTTGTGCACGTGTGTTAGCATTTTCATAATCATTTTTGAAGGTTTTCCAGTTAGCTCACTAGGCCCTACATGCAATGCACTTCATGAATTCACCTAGTGGCACCCGTGCGTCGAATAACCGATAAGACTTCCCCTCTTAATAGTTCGGCTATCGATCCTAAACCACTCACACCCTCTATGGTGTCTTGAGTGCAAAACAAAATGGCCCTATGGTTATACCTTTGCCTTGAGACCATTTTGTTTTTCCAAAAGATATGATCCACTTCATATCATCACATGACCATCTCGATCCATCGACCTTGACTTCACTTGCTCTGCACCGTTGCATCTGTCCATTGGCGCCAAGTCTTGCTCAAGCTTCACCATCGCATGGTCCTTCGCTTCGAAGCCTCGACTTGCCCTTCACCTTCACAACCGGTCCATCGAGCCAAGCATCATCTTGGTCTTCATCATCTTGGTCACATGAGTCAATGTCATGTCTCATATTCAATGACCACCTTTATCTAAATCATCCACTTAGATACAAAGGTTAGTCCTAGGTTTCATCAATTAGCCAAAACCAAACTAGGGACTTTCAATCGCGATGCACCACCCTAATTTTTCAGAGGCCAAGGATTTCAGGTGGTTGGCCTAGGTGGTCACTGCCACCATTAGGGCGGTGCCACTGCCACTGTGTTCGGTGCCCCTGCGCTAGTCAAACTAGCCATTGGGGTGACCGTTGGGGAGCACTACCACCCATAGGGTGGTGCCACCACCACCGTGTCTGGTGCCCTCGCAGAAAAGGGAATCTTTAGAGCAATGACTCTATTTGGCTTGGGGACTATAAATAGAGGTGAAGCTCGGACATTTGGCTGGTGGAGCACCTTGGGAATGTGTTGCCCTTGTGTGTGCTTGGTTTGAGAAGCCTCTAATTCACTTGTGCTTGTGAGAAGTGCGAATCCATTGTGAGTGAGTGATTCTAGTGCATTGCATCTTGAGATTGCACCGAGTGGCACTAGGTGATTGAGTTGCAAGCTGGTGGTGCTTGTTACTCTTGGAGGTTGCCACCTCCTAGATGGCTTGGTGGCGTGGTCTCCGTCAAAGCCCGCAAGAAGCTTGTGCGGTGCTCCGGAGGAGAGCTTTGTGAGGGGCATTGTGCTCGCCCCGCGGGAGTCGCGAAGAGCAACTCTAGTAGAGCAAGACGTGAAGGGTGACAAGTGGTGTGGCTGTGTCAAGTGCTAGAGCTTGTGGTAAGCACTCCACGTGGGAGAGCGTGACTTGCGGGCCACCACTAGCAAGAGGACCGACGGCAACCTTGGAGCTTGTCTCAACGGAAACTAGCGTGTTGGCAAACATGTGAATCTCGGGATAAAAATCATTGTGTCATCATGTCTTCATCATCTTCTCGGTGGTTTGCATTTCATGCAACACAAGCTTGTTCTTATATTTCATACACTGTGCTTGTGTAGTTTACTAGTTACCTTCTTGCTTGTGTAGTTAGAAGTAGCTCCCTTGCGTGGCTAATTTGATTTTAGTAACCTTGTTAGTCACATTGCATAGTTTATGTAGCTAAGTAATTTACGCTCTCTAATTTGGTTTGTGTAGCCTTGTTATTGAGCATTGCTAATGAGCTTTGGAGCTTTGTGCTTTTTGTAACACTCTCGGTGTTACCGCATAAAACAACTCAATAACCATTTCATAAGCATCATGTTATGTGTTATTGCATGTGATCAATTGTGTAGATGAAGTCTTGTAATCCAAAATAATTAATAAAATGTTAAAAATGCAAAGTTATTTGATATTGTATATTATACCAAGTAGGGGTGTAAACCAATTTTTATTGAACAAAAATGCTATAGAACATACATATGACACCTTAACAAAGTTTGAAGTATGAACCTTGTAGATGGTGATGCAACTTTTGTCTTAGCAAAATAATATTGGTAGCTAGTACTTTTATTAGTTTGGAAATTGAACTTGGAATTAGATTCAGCTCAAAGACTTAAAAAATTTTCAAGTCCAAAAATAGTTTGACAACACCAACTTCATGAATTTATTCTATGAAATTTAGTTAAGTAGTGATATCATGTTTTAGCTTCTATTGATAGCCCTATGTACCCTCTTTCTCATGGTTTAGGTGGTGAAACATGAACCCAGCTAGATTAGTTTTTATACGCGCTTTAAAAACCGTGCTCAACATGTCTTGGTCGATCAAGCCTGTGTGCGCGGTCACCAGCTCATTGTGGCTCCATGCCATGCTCTCAACCACACACCGTGTGCACGTGTGGCCGAAGCCGGTCGGCCGAGCCTGCCTTGGCCGTGGCCTGGCAAGGCCGGCCATAGAGGCAGTGCATCGCCAGCTGCTGGCCCTGCACCCGCTGCCACGCGGATGCCGCTCTATCCAACCCCACCCAGCACTGTTGCTGCCTCTGCCTTGCCTGGCTCTGCGCTATTGCTGCCGCTGCTGGTCTCCTCTGCCCCACGCATGTGGGCTCGCTCCTGCTTCTTCGGTGCCATCGCCACGCGTCACGTCTATGCACTGGCCGCTGCGACATTGCTGGTCTGGCCGAAGCCGTTGCCACTGCGTGCACGAGGGGTTGCCCCCTCCCTTCCCACACTATGCTACTGCTCACCTTAATGGCTCTCCCTGCGCACATTTTCCTGCCCACGCTTGCCGTAGTACTTGCATGGGCCGTCCGCTAGCATCCTGCCAAGCCAGAGGTGACCCAAGCTTTGACCTATACTTTCCCTTCTTCCCCTGCCGCCATGACCGTCTGAGCCACTTCCTTTAATTCGGCAAAGAGAGATCATCATGTTTCGATTCAACACGTCCACAGCCTGCCTTTAAGCCGCCACCTCGCTCGTCCCCACCCCACCTCGAGCTATGTCCCACCGAGCTCTAATTTTGGAGTTTTCCACCGCCGGGCCGTTAAGGACGCACTTGGCCATCATAGATGGTAACCCTTCCTCAGTTGCCATTCAAGCCCAATCAATTGCACCATCAACCTCACTTTGACTTACTCTCTGCCCCACGCACCATAGTCGTACCCCTACCGTAGCACTGGCACCGCTGACGGGGTTGTGTCAGCCGTGGCTTGCCGCTGAGCTCACCGCACGCACGTGGCCATCTCAGCTCGTGTGATCTCTGACCAAGACATCACCGTGGCCAGGTTCGGGGTGAGGCCCTACTGCTCTAGCGTTATCCCTACCGCCCTATTAGTGTTGAGTCACACCGGATCGCCATCGCCACCATTGCAGATCGTCGCCATCACGGAGGGGCCGTTCCAGCATGCTTGCTATCACGGAACCGTTGAAAGCCCAAGTTTAGTTTTGGTAATTAATGACACCAAGTTGCTAATGCCACGTGTTAAGTGTTTTGAGTTAGGCATAAGCAACACATGTGATGAAGGTGTATGTGGCAAGGAGTGGTGGCCACAAGATCACAAAGAGATGGTGCATGGACATGAAATGATGATCATGGTGGAGATGCACATAAAAGGAAGGACATTATGATCAAGTGAAAGAGAAGGATCTAAGAGCTCAAGGCAAAGGTATAACCATAGGGTTTTCCTTTTGCCGGTCTAAGATGAGTAGAGAAGTGATTGACCGGGTTTAGGATACATGGCCGACTATCAAGAGGGGCAATCACGGTTAGCTCGGAAATCAAGTGCCACTAGATCAATGTCTTGAGCATATGCATTAGGATCTAGTAAAAAGCTAACATAACGCCTTGAGAAATGATTTATGAAATGCTAACACACATGCACATGGTGGTGTACACTTGGTGGTGTTAGCACAGTTTGTGAAGGCGGTGGAGTTTAAGCGGTAGAGAGGGGTTTGGGTTCCTCTCTCCCTCCCGCCGAGCTTGCGAGGCGGGATTCGGTGCTTTTTGGAGAAGTGAAATACCTATTTTCTATTGCGCCGGAAGTCGGAAAAGAAACGGAGGCGAATGGAGGTCACAGAGATGACCGGACGCTGGACCGGACGCGGTCTCTGTATGACCGGACGCGTCCGGTCAGTGTTCAGCGTCTGCGCGGTTTTCAGTTTGATGATCGGATGCGCAGCGCGTCCGGTCACTGATGACCGGACGCGTCCGGTCATCCAGGGAGCTTACTAGACTCTAATCGGACGCTGGCACTGTAGCGTCCGGTCAGTTCTCCTGAGCGAATTAGAGCGAATTAGAGAGCTCTTATAAGAAGAAGAATGATTCTCATGTTGCTACATGGGATAGTGATGACTCCTCAAGTGATGATGAGGATGACAACAAGAGCAAGAAGAAGGGACATGCTAGCATTGCCATCCAAGAGAAGGTCTCTCTCTTCGACACTCCATCGTGCTTCATGGCTAAGGCCACTAAGGTATCATCCGATGATGAGAGTGATCATGATAATGCTAGTGATAGTGATAGTGATGAAGAAGAATTCACTAAAGATGAACTAATCACTATGCTAGAAGATTGCACTCAACATTTTAAAGAATCTAGAAAGGAGTGCAAGGGATTGCTTAAGGATAAGAAAAATCTTATGCAAGAACTTGATGAGCTTAGGGCATCTTATGAGAGTCTAAAGGTAGACCATAAGAAGCTTCAAAAGTCTCACACTAAGCTTGAAGAAGCTCATTCCTCTCTAGTTGAAAAATGTGAAAACATGCCAACTAATGTTGAGAAAGCTAAAACTTGCAACATAGGCATATCTTGTGATATAATTGATGAATCTTGTCATAAGCCTATTGTTGTTGCTCCCACTAACCCTTCATGTAGCGCATCTACATCATCCTTATCTAGTAGTCATGGTTTCACTTGTGACTCCACACTTATAGTTGAGAATGAAAATCTCAAGAAGGAGGTAAAAGAGCTCAATCACACCTTAGCTAAGGCTTATGGTGGTGAGGACCGCTTGCTTATGTGCTTGGGTAGCCAAAGAGCTTCTCTCTACAAAGAGGGATTGGGCTATAACCCTAAGAAAGGCAAGGCCGCTTTTGCTCCTCACAAGACTCGTTTTGTGAAGAACAAAGGTAGCTATTGCAAAAGTTGCAAGCAAGTTGGTCACATAGAGCAACAATGCATGAACAAGAAATCAAATGCTAATGTATCCTCAATTAAGTTTAATTCTTTCTATATGCTTACCAAGGGTACAAATGGTGTTCATGCTAAGTTCATTGGTGCACCATGGATGGGCTCAAAGAAGAAAGCCATTTGGGTACCAAAGAGCTTAGTCTCTAACCTTGGAGGACCCAAACAAGTTTGGGTACCTAAAAAGAATTGATCTTGTCTTGTAGGTCAATTACAAAGCCAGAGGAAGGCATTGGGTGCTTGATAGTGGGTGCACTCAACATATGACCGGGGATTCTTGTATGTTCAAATCAATTGATACTAGTCAAAATGGTGGTTTTGATGCTATCACTTTTGGCAACAACAAGAAAGGCAAGGTCAAGGGGCTTGGTAAAATTGCTATCTCAAATGACATGAGCATATCTAATGTGTTGCTAGTTGAGAGCTTAGATTTCAATCTTTTATCGGTGGCACAACTTTGTGATCTTGGCTTCAAGTGCATATTTGGTAGTGATGATGTTGAAGTCATAAGTGTTGATGGATCAAACTTGATATTCAAAGGATTTAGACATGGTAGCTTATACTTGGTTGACTTAAATGATAGTGAGACACAATTGACATCATGCTTGCTTAGTAAATCTAGTATGGGTTGGTTATGACATAGAAGGCTTGGTCATGTTGGAATGAAACAATTGAACAAACTTTTGAGGCATGACTTAGTTAGAGGATTGAAGGATGTCACCTTTGAGAAGGATAAACTATGTAGTGCTTGTCAAGCCGGCAAACAAGTTGGAAATACACATCCTAGTAAAAGTGAAATGAGCACATCAAAAGCATTTGAGCTATTGCACATGGACTTGTTTGGGCCAACAACATACACTAGCATTGGTGGCAACAAGTATGGTTTTGTGATTGTGGATGACTACACTAGATACACTTGGGTGCTCTTTCTCTATGACAAGAGTGAAGTTTATGATCGATTCAAGTCTTTTGTCAAGAGGGTGCAAAATGAGTTTGAGACTACCATCAAGAAGATTAGAAGTGACAATGGTAGTGAGTTTAAGAACACAAGAATTGAAGATTTGTGTGATGATCTTGGTATTGGACATCAATTCTCACCAACATACACTCCTCAATCCAATGGTGTAGTTGAAAGGAAAAATAGAACCTTGATTGATTCGGCGCTTTTTGGAGAAGTGAAATACCTATTTTCTATTGCGCCGGAAGTCGGAAAAGAAACGGAGGCGAACGAAGGTCACAGAGATGACCGGACGCTGGACCGGACGCGGTCTCTGTATGACCGGACGCGTCCGGTCAGTGTTCAGCGTCTGCGCGGTTTTCAGTTTGATGATCGGATGCGCAGCGCATCCGGTCACTGATGACCGGACGCGTCCGGTCATCCAGGGAGCTTACTGGACTCTAATCGGACGCTGGCACTGTGGCGTCCGGTCAGTTCTCCTGAGCGAATTAGAGCGCGCGACCAGCGCGTCCGGTCCCTCACGTAACCGGAGCGTCCGGTCAGGCGTCTAGAAGGGTAGAGCGAAGCGGAGTAACGATCGGACGCGCGGCGCGTCCGGTCACGTGCGATCGGACGCGTCCGGTCTTAACGGGAGCATACTGGAATGCGACCGGACGCGGGCACTGTCGCGTCCGGTCAATCGGTTCAGCGCGTCCTGTCACGGCAACGGCTAGTTCTGACACGCACTGTTTCTTGCTGTCGTGTAGTGACCGGACGCGTCCGGTCACCCTGACCGGAGCGTCCGGTCAGCGCGTTTTTCGCTGCGTCGTCTGTAACGGCTAGTTGCGTACCCCTTCGTTATAAATAGATGTTGGCCGGGGTTTGAGGGTATCTCTTGCACATTTTGAGAACTAGAGACATACTTTGAGCTAGAGAACAACCCCTCCACTCATCTCTTTGATTAGTTGCATATCTTGAGTGAGATTGAGTGAGATTCAAGTGCATTGCTTGAGAGTTGCATTCTAGAGGCACTTGATCTTTGAGTTGCTACGGATTTCTCGTTACTCTTCCGTGTTTCCCGACACGGTAGACGGCTTGGAGCAGCGGAGGTGATTGAGCTCGCAATTGGAGATTGTTGGAGTCATCACCAAGTGTTGTAAGGGGTTCTTGATCCTTCCCCGCGGGAGTTCGCAAATTGGATACTCTAGTGGAGCTCGTGGCTTGGAGGATCCCCATCTTGTGTGCGGTTGTGCGGCGCCCGCCGAGGGCTCGACTCTTGATAGTCGATTAGCTCGCGAACCGACAAGTGGGTGTATCGCCACAACGGGGAGTAGCTTGCCGGGAAGCAAGTGAACCTCGGGATAAATTCTTGTGTCATTCTCTTCCCGAGGATTTCTCTTGTGCGATTGATTGATTGGTACTTCTCATTTCTACACGGCGGTATAATCACTCGAATCTCTTCTCTTGTATTACTTCTTGTTTCTAGCTTGTAGTTGTTGTTGTGTTTAGTGAACAGCTTTGTTATAGACTTGTGTAGGTGGCTTGCTTAATTAGTTAGTGCTAGTGCATTTGCTTCGCCACCTTTCATACTAACGTGTGGTTAAGTAATTCTTGTAGAAGTTTTAATTAGGCTATTCACCCCCCCTCTAGCCTATTTGGACCTTACAACCGTCCAAATTATAAGAGCACAAATACAAAAACAATCATCGAAGTGATCAAATTCTCACACTTGAGCCCATATAACTCTGGTAGTCCAATGAAATCACGAGGGATTTTAAACCAACCAACATACAAGCCAAGATCATAGTGATTCAATATAACAAGCCACATGCTACATCCATTTCACAAGTGATTCAATATACATTGGAGTTCAACATAGTTATTACAACTTAAGTTGAAAGTAGCAGAAGTAAAATAATTTGAAACTAACATTACTCTTATTTCAAATACATGCCAGTACCAAGGTCAACTTCCAACAAAGCTTTAGAGACAAGATAACTCAGAAGGATCATGCTCATGATCACACTCTGCCACTATGGCAGGAGCCATCCAATTCTTGCAGTAGCCATGATACATCACAACCTACAACAAGTGGGAATAAACCCTGAGTACGGGAAGGTACTCAGCTAGACTTACCTATCAAAAACCAAAAATAAAGTGACACCAAAGAGTATGCAAGGCTGATGTAAGTGGGGCTATCTTGACAACATTTTACATAAAAGCTTAATACAGATAAGTAATCATTAATGCTTAAGCATCAAGTTAATAATCATTAACCTGTCATCTAGATTAGCACCTGTACTAGAACAATCACTTTATTAGGAGCAAACAATATTAACCATAGCAGGTATAATAAGGCTATCATTATGATCATCATCATTCCTGTACCATCAAGTTATTTAGTGAGATCTACTTTGGAGATAATCCCGTCAAGTTCTCACTAACTGGGAGAGACGGCGACTCGAATCGAATTACAACTCAGCTAAGGGGGTATTCCTAACACTCACCCGGCAAACCCCGCTAAAGGCAGTCGTAGATCACCTTTGGTACAACTCAGGAACCAAATTCACGGGTTTGATCAGCGCCAACACTCTCAGGGATTACCCTTCTGCTAGGACGATCAGGACTTTTAAATCACCTGCCCTTGGGCTCACGCCTACGGCTCCCTTCTGAGGCGCACTTATACTTATCGACTCCCGGACTGAGTTGAGCTACTTGGCTTCGTGGTCGGTCACCAGACCTGACCAACTAAGTGTTAGGCATGTGTTCAACATGAACATGGAAAGGCTCCAAGAATTGGTCCTTAATTGACATAGACGGGGATAGATCCACACTCAAGATCTCCATGCCTTGTTGCTTCACTATCATTATCCTGCCCGGTCTCATTTCATTTCATTAACACAAGGTTCTTTTCCATGATAGCAAATATAGCCAACCATACCATATATAAATATCCCTAAAGCTCGCAGGTGACAAGAGATCACCTGACTTCTACCGGTTAAAGCATGGCTAAGCAATTACTCACACTTGAACCTAAATAGGATTCAAGGTATACTTTATGGACAAGGATAGGATATATATGCAACAAGTGTTTTCATCCAACACCTATCACTTAATGCAACAATACATATAACATATATAATCAATTGTATTTTTAGAAATTAGGAGGCTTATAATGCTCTGGGGCTTGTTTGGGATCTAACTCAAGTCAGTGTTTGTCAGATGAACTTGCTTGGCAAGCATCCCCCAATCTAGCACTTGTCTGATCCTTCCATCTCCGAGATAAGTCCACCAACACCATCTTCGGGGTAGCTCCACATCACGTCCTTCACGGGGTGCATCTAGCGTACCTAGATGAGATGCAAGATGCAAGTGTATGAACACATGGAAGTGCAATAGACAATGCATTACTAAAGTAAGACAAACATGAGGTTACACTAAACACACATATGCACTTCACATTGCTTAATTAAACCTCACACAACCAACATGCTAAGATAGCAAGGAAAGCAACACCAAACATGACACAAGATTTACAAAGTCTCAGGTGTGCTAACTTTATCACCAAGGACATGAATCCCACTTAATAACAAGCAAGCAAAGTAACCAAGCATCCATGTATTTTCAGCAATTCTGGACATACATGCAGTAGCTGAGTAAGTCAATCATATCTGGAGTTCTATAAATCCAAATGTCGGTGTTCGGACCCGAGGGGGTCCTAAACCAACGAGTAAATGCTGCGTGTCTCTTTCCTGGATGGTGATGCAAGGAGAACACACGGGGGTTTATCCTGGTTCGGGCAAAAGAAGGCCCTACGTCCAGCGGGGGGAGATGTTTGTATTTCCTTAAACCGAGGTGCTCGTGTAGGGGTTACAAGCATGCGAGAGAGGGTGTCGAGCCCAAGTCTCAAAGAGAAAAGAGGAAAAAGGCGGTTGCTTGAGATGTCGATCTTCTGTTTTGTGTTTTTCGTTCCGTCTTCGTCCCCCTCCTCCGTTGAACCCTGGCCTGCCCTTTTATAGGGTGAGGGGAGGCTAAGACGACGGGGAGCCTTGAGGTGATGTTTTGTCGATTCCTGTTGAGTTGACTGTAGCGACGTGCCTTGGGAATGGCCGGCCATCCCTGGACACCCTGATGTTGTGGGAGACAAGATGGCGAAATGACCCAGAGCGCCATGCCATACCGTCCTTTGAACTAAGTCGAGCGTCGGGGCTGGGTCGAGGCCGGGTCGAGGCCAGATGGATAAGGCCGAATCCCCGATATCGCGGAGAACGGGCCTTGTCTTATCCTCTCTCGAGGGTGATTGATGGTGAACAGTGCGCGGTAAGGTGGGTATAGTGACGGGTTTCACCTCCCATCACGGGATGGGCGGTAAAACAGTGAGATCTGACACGGGTATTGTTCCCACGTCGATCCTGGCCGCAGCCATGCCGGTAGGTGGTAGTAGGTAACCGCATTGAATGCTATGGCTTTTGTCCTGGGGTAGGCAAAGAAAAGGTGTCGAGGTGCTCGGTTCGGGCTCACACGAGTCGGAGTTCTCCCCAGCGGGCGGTCGAGCCTCGCGCGGGTCGGAGCGCTGTCGAAGTACCTTGTGGCACGGGATGGGGCGCGGTCGAGGCGCCCTGTCGAGCGGGCCTCGTACGAGTCGAAGCCGGGGCGCGGTCGAGGCGCCCCGTCGAGCGGGCCTCGTACGAGTCGAAGCCGGGGCGTGGTCGAGGCGCCCCATCAAGCAGGCCTCGTACGAGTCGGAGCCGGGGCGCGGTCGAGGCGCTCCGTCGAGCGGGCCTCGTACGAGACTGACTGGGTACGCGGTCGAGGCGGGCTATCTTTTATTACGGTTTCGGTCGTGTTAGTTTTTTGGCGATAGGTGTGGGTACCCCCGTACTGTTGGTACCGACAGTAGCCCCCGAGCCTTTGGGTGAGTGTGTGATCACTCTCCCAGAGGTTGGTCAGAATTGGAGTCGTAGCGCCGTGATTTTTTCCGGCGGGGGCGCGCGAGCGCACCCGCCGGGTGTAGCCCCCGAGGCCTCGGTGGAGTATTGAGACTCCTCCGAGGTCTTGTACGCGTTTGATTGGGGAACGATTCGTTGCGGTCAAGCCCCCGAGCCTCGCGCGCGCGAGGTCGATCAGGGTCTCGGCCGTCTTTTGCTATGCGACCCTCACGCTCCTTTTCCGAAAAAAGGAGGAGGGGTGGAGAACGCCGTACTACCCTCGTTTGGGCACGAGTTCCGACGATCTCCGGTGAGCTGCTAGCGGGGGAATTCGAGTGAGAGCCCGTGCCCCATTCGTTAGAGGTCGGCTAGTGGCCCGGAGGCGCCCTCAAAGATGCCAAGAAGTGGTCGTGTGGATCTCGATTCCCTTCGACAGGATTCGAGGGCTCGATGCCTCCCCCGGAGGGATTCCTACGACGACCTTCTCCTTCGGCCTCGAATACATCCTGGGGTGCCTCAAGAGCGTGGCTCGAGCCCTTGGCCATGTACGGGCGCACCCTGGGTCGTCCCTAACTCTGTTGCTTGAGGGCAGCTGTCGAACCCTGTTCGAGGGCCAGCTTTCGCTCCCTCGAGACTTATTTCGGGCTCAGGGCCCGTTTCTGCGGTCGGGACCCCGAGCCTCACGCGCACGAGGTCGATCAAAGTCTCGGTCATCTTTTGCGACCCTCACGCTCCTTTTCTGAAAAAAAGGAGGAGGGGTGGAGAACATCGTACTACCCTCGTTTGGGCGCGAGTTCCGACAATCTCCGGTGAGCTGCTAGCGGGGGAATTCGAGTGAGAGCCCGTGCCCCGTTCGTTAGGGGTCGGCTAGTGGCCCGGAGGCGCCCTCAAAGATGCCAAGAAGTGGTCTTGTGGATCTCGATTCCCTTCGACAGGATTCGAGGGCTCGATGCCTCCGCCGGAGGGATTCCTATGACGACCTTCTCCTTTGGCCTCGAATACGTCCTAGGGTGCCTCGAGAGCGTGGCTCGAGCCCTTGGCCATGTACGGGCGCACCCTGGGTCGTCCCTAACTATGTTGCTCGAGGGCAGCTGTCGAACCCTGTTCGAGGGCCAGCTTTCGCTCCCTCGAGACTTATTGCGGGCTTCGAGCCCATTTTCCACATACCTAGGGATATTCGTCCGCGGATCCCTCCCTCGTTCGTTAGCCAAGCACGTCTTTTAGGGAGGCGAGATCGGCGCGGTAGTGGGCGACGTGGCGTGTGGTCACGACGTGGGGGACGGCCACGTGCCCGACTCCTGCGAGATGTAAGGAAACGATTAGGTGAGCGCATTTAATGCGGGAAACTGTTCCTACCTTCTCGCGCGGCCGTTGGGCTTCCGCCTGGGCATATAAAGTTAAGGCCTAGGGGTCTGCGTTCCCCACTGGTCCCTTGCATTCCTGCAATCTTCTGCCTCAGACAATCTTTGCCTTATCGCGTTCTCCACCCGCGTCGTCGCCGCCACCGCATCCTTTCCATCCATCCCCCCTCCGACAGCACCGATGGCAGGAAAGAGCCAGATCCTCCCCGCCGACGACTGGGCCGCCTCCTCGGTGACGGAGAGGAGGTTGGAAGAGTTGGTCGAGGACGGGCTGCTGCGGCCAAGGATGAGCCGGTCGCAGCCGGAGTGGATGGCGCCGCCCCCTGCCCATCGGGAACCGGTGCCCCCTGAAGGGTATGTGGTGAGCTTCGTCTGCTTCCACGAGCGGGGGTTTGGCGTGCCGGCGTGTAGGATTTGTCAGCGCTGCGGGAAACGCGTCCGCCGGTCCCGGAGGACTGGCCCGCCCGGGAGGCTCGGCGCCTGCATGCTTCCAAGAAGAAGCAGACCAAGGAGACGGCCAAGAAGCGGGCGATCCGCAGGGCCAAAGAGGCGGAGGCGCTGAAGAACCTTCGGCGCCAGCAGACCATCGATGGGGTCCCCCTGGCGCCGTCGCCTTCCGAGACGGTCTCGGGGGAGGACGACGACAGCAGCGGCGAAGACGACGATGCCCTGTCGCGGTATGAGATCATGACTGGGCTAGGGGACCTTCCCGACATTCGCCCCCTGCTGGAGCCCATCAGGGGGGCATCCTCCTCGGTCGTCGTGGTCGAGGAGCCCGAGGGGAAGAAGGCGGAGAAGGAGATGGGCCCCTCGACGGGAGGGGCCGCTTTACCTCGGACCCGGCGAGAGGGGTCAACAGGGACGTCCGCACCAGCCCAGGCCCCGCAGGCTCGGGCAGGGGCTGGGACGGCAGTACCGGCGTCGTCATCGGCGGCGGCGTCGGCAGGCGTAAGAACCCAAGGCCAGCTGGCCTCAGAGGCACAGAAGGCGCAGGGCGATGCGTCGGCCAGGGCTCCTAGGAGCGCTCGGCCTGCTGGTGAGGCCGCTGCGAGGCCACCATCGGCCGTCCCGGGAGGCTCGGGTCGCGCGGGGTTGAGGCCCTTGGTGCCGATTTCCGGGTAAGTATCTCTGCTCGGTTGTCCTGCCTTTCTCTGGATCCGTTGGCTGACGTTTCTTCTCACTTTGCAGGCTAAAGCGGAAGGCGGAGCCGATGGGACTTACCCCCATGAAGTCGCTGCGGGCCAGCGCCGTTGTCCTCAACCGGACGGCGGAGCAGGATGCGGCCTGGGTCCGGGAGGTCGAGGCCGCGAAGGGGCGCCTGCGACAACGGTAGGGGTCAGTCGACGCCGCGGTGGTTGCTGGCCCGGAGCCTGCTGTCGAGGGGTCTGAACCGGCAGAGGTAGCGGCGCTCGATATGGTCGAGACAGGGCCCAGGTCGTCGGCGATGGCCGAGGCTGCCGTTGAGGTCGCGACGGGCGAGGCACCCGTCCATGACGCGGAGCGGGCGGGTGCGGACGTGACCATAGAGGAGGTCGCGTCGGCATCAGGACAGGAGGCAGCCCTGGCGAGGGGGTCGCGGCCGCAACAAGACCCGTTGGCAGAGCCAGCGGGCATGGTGGAGGGCGGGGCGGTCGAGCCCCTATCCGGAGCACCGGAAGAAGAGGCGCCGGCTCCGGAGGTGCCAACGGTCGAGGCGCGGGTACCGGAGCCATCGTCGGTCGAGGCACCGGCTCCGGAGGCGCCGGCAGTCGTTGGTGCCCGCCCTCACCTTACCCTCGACGACATCCCCCTAGACAAAGGAAAACAAGCGATGGGGGTCGAGGGGGTGAGGTCGCGGATCAGGCCGGTGCCTCGACGGCCGTTGGAGAGGTGAACACTGCAGGCAAGGCCGGTCCTTCCGCGGGACCGGGAGACGCCCCGGCCGGGTCGTCCTCGTCGTGGCCCGACATCGCCGCGCTGGCGATAGCGCGGGCAGAGACAGAGCTGCCGAGGTGGGGGGGCCGTCCCTTCAGTTTAGGGATGCTACGAACCCCGACACCGAGCCCATCTTTGTCTTGAGTGACAAAGATGAGGTGCACCGATGGGAATACCTCGAGGGCGTCCGCCAGCATCTTGATCGGTTGCTCCGAGTGGCGTCCGGTGCCGTGCGGAGTATGGGAGATGCCACCGAGGTATGATCGACCCGTCAGCTTTCTCCGTAGTTTTCTTGGTGTCTTTTTCCCTCGGCTTTGTGACCTTTTTGGATTGCGTTCAGGAGCTGAAGGAGTACTCCCGCCGCAAGTCGCTCTTCATTCGGGATGAGAGTGGCGTGTGGGGCGCGCTGTCCCAGCAACGGGTTCTGGTCGAGGAGGCCCAGAAACGGCTATCCGATCGGAACGCCGAGATGGCTGAGCTGCGCGTCGCGTACGCGGTGGTGAAAGAAGAAGCGACGCAGGCATGGGCGGCCGAGGCCGTGATGCGCACCGGCATGGACAAGGCTCGGGAGGAGGCTGCCCAGGCCCGCAGGGATCTCGAGCCCCTGTCCATGCGGGTGAAGGAGCTCGAGGAGGATGTCTCCCAGGTTAGCCTTCAGCGCGACACCCTCAACGTCGAGGTCACGACGCTGAAGGGAGCCGTCCAAGAGATGGACGCAGCTCTCGAGTCTGCTCGGCAGGAGATCGAGGCGCTAAAGGCAGCCATCAGTGACAAGGACAGCGCCTTCCTAGGGCTTGAGCGAACTTGCAGGGGGCTTCGCGACGAGGTCGTGGGCCTGCAGACCCACATCGAGGGTAAGTGTGATTGTTACGGCCACGACGTTGAAGGCCCCGCGTTGGGTGTTAATTTGTTTGTCGTGTTTCAAAGCTGGAGAGAGAGAATCGAGAGGCCCAATCTTCTGCCAACTCCTTCCAGAGCCTCCTCAAAGCCGAGATCCGGAGGACCCAACTTCTCTAGGGCGCGATCACCACCGTGTGTGACGGTCTGGGGGTCGAGCCCGATGCCGACACCGGGGAAGATGTTCCGGGGAACTCCTTCGTCCGTCGGATGGTGGCGCTGGGCCGCCTTGCCCGGGAGAAGATACGGGACGGCCTCCATCACGGCGTGAAGAGGGCGTTGGCCGTCGTCTGTTCAGGGTTTGTGTTTGACATGAAGCTCGTCGCCGAGGGTTTCATCACAGACCCGGATCGGACAGACGAGGAGAACGAGGATGCTTGCGTGGAGCTGATTGAAGCCGCCGAAGAGCCTGGAAGCCGTCTGGCCTCGCTTTTTGAAGCCGAGGTGGTTCCGCCTGCCGACGACGAGGGCCTGTGAGCCAAATCTGGGCATGAAGGCCCATGTAATGAGTTAGTATTTCGAATTTTGGTCGTGGCGGCCGCGGAGGCCTTAAAAACTCAAAACATAAACCGGTTCGTGGTTGATTTAGTTTTACTCGAGCTTTTCTTCCCTTTATCGCTCGGACCGTGTTCTCGCGTGATTTACTTAGCACGCAGCTGCACCCTTTGGCGTAAGGGAGCGAGTGGAGGTACCGTAGCCTCGGAGGCGTAAGTGATCTCGTGGCTCAACTGCCCTCGAGCTTCAGGGTGATGTTGCGGCCTTGTAAATCGTGTGAGAGCCTGATCTAAGCGACAGGGGGTATGTTCTTTTTTAAATTTAGGAACCGTTGTTTAGATCTTCCTATCGTGAAGGCGTACCTCTAAAAGGTGTAAGGGGTGAGTGGAGGTACCGTAGCCTCGGAGGCGTAGGTGATGCTCTAGACTCGAGAGCCCTCTCGAACCTTAGGGTGCTCTTTCAGCGAAGTCGATCTAAGAAGCGGTTCTTAAATTTTAAAAAAGAGCATAAGTTTTTTCAGGGACCGAGGGTTCCCCCCTTGCAGCCCCCGAGGGATGGTCGACTCTGGGAGTGCAGGGTCGATCCTTCCTCATTACGAAACGAAAGTTTGAACATCGCTGTATTCTTTATTGACGAAAAAGAAGATACAGAGCCTCGAGGCTTTTTAAGGAAAGAAGCGACGTAGCTGTTCAATGTTCCAAGCATTGGTGAGGATTTCGCCCTTCTCGTTGGATAGCTTGTAGGTGCCCGGCTTTAGTAGTTCTGCGATGATGTACGGCCCTTCCCATGGTGGTGTGAGCTTGTGCCGTCCCTTGGTGTTCTGGTTCCGCCGTAGCACCAAGTCGCCGACGTTGAGGTCACGCTTGCGGACGTGTCTGTCGTGGTAGCGTCGGAGACTCTGCTGGTACCTGGCAGAATGCAACAGAGCCACATCTCGGGCTTCCTCGAGCTGGTCGAGGGCGTCCTATCTTGTGGCGTCGTTATATCTTTCGTTGTATGCCTTCAACCTTGGGGATCCGTATTCTATATCGGTTGGTAGCATAGCCTCAGACCCGTAGACTAAGAAGAACGGAGTGAACCCCGTGGCTCGACTTGGCGTTGTTCTTAGGCTCCACAGGACCGAGGGTAGCTCGACAGCCCATCTTTTGCCATGTTTGTTTAATTTGTCAAAGATTCTGGGCTTCAGGCCTTGTAGGACCATGCCGTTGGCACGTTCCACCTGACCGTTTGTTTTTGGATGAGCCACGGCTGACCAGAGCACTCGGATGTGGTGGTTGTCGTAGAAATCCAAAAACTTTCGGCCAGTGAACTGGGTGCCATTGTCTGTGATGATACAGTTGGGGACCCCAAAGCGATGAATAATGTCAGTGAAGAAGAGCACAACTTGCTCGAACCTGATGCTGGTGATAGGGCGGGCCTCGATCCACTTGGAGAATTTGTCGATGGCGACGAGCAGGTGAGTGAAGCCGTCAGTTGTTCTTTTCAGTGGTCTAACAAGGTCGAGCCCCCAAACGGCAAACGGCCATGTGATGGGGATAGTTTGCAGGGCATGTGCCGGAAGATGGGTTTGTCTCGCATAGTACTGACAACCCTCGCAGGAGCGTACTAGCTTGACAGCGTCGAAGACCGCGGTCAGCCAATAGAATCCTTGTCGAAAGGCGTTTCCGACGAGGGTTCGAGGTGCTGCGTGGTGACCGCAAGCCCCCGAGTGAAGATCGCCGAGCAGATTCCTGCCTTGCTCTTTTGTGATGCAACGTTGGAGGATACTAGTAGGGCTACGGCGGTAGAGCTCTCTGCTGTCGCCCACGATCACAAAAGTTTTGGCCCGGCGTGCGATCCGTCGAGCCTCAGTCTTATCCGAGGGGAGGTCCCCTTGGCCGAGGTAGTCGAGGTACGGGATGCGCCAGTCAGGCTCGAGGTCAGACGGTGGCGTTAGGTCTTCCACCTGCATGGCTTCAGCCCCGGTCGAGGGGGCTTCTGCCTCAGGTGGAGGGTCGAGCGACGCCCCGTCGACCCCCCCGTCTGGCCTGAGGTCGACGGATGGGTGCTGAAGGTCTTTCACGAAGACGTCCGGTGGAACCGTGGCTCGACTAGACGCGATTTTTGCCAGTTCATCAGCGGCCTCATTATACCTGCGTGCGATGTGGTTGAGCTCGAGGCCGTGAAACTTGTCCTCGAGGCACCGTACTTCTTGGCAGTAGGCTTCCATCTTGGGGTCACGGCAGCTCGAGCTCTTCATGACCTGATCGATCACGAGTTGGGAGTCGCCTCGGACGTCAAGGTGTTGGACCCCGAGCTCGATGGCGATTCTCAACCCCGTGACGAGTGCCTCATACTCGGCGACGTTGTTAGACGCAGGGAAATGAAGCCATACGACGTAGCGCATGTGAATCCCGAAGGGTGAGACGAAGAGCAAGCCCGCGCCTGCTCCCGTTTTCATTAATGACCCATCGAAGTACATGGTCCACAGCTCCGCCTGAAGCTGTGCAGGGGGGAGTTGTGTGTCAGTCCACTCAGCCAGAAAATCTGCTAACACCTGTGACTTGATAGCTTTTCGCGGCGCATAGGACAATGCCTTGCCCATGAGTTCGACCGCCCATTTGGCAACCCTACCCGAGGCTTCCCGGTTCTGGGCTATCTCTCCCAAGGGGAAAGAAGAAACCACAGTAATCGGGTGACCCTCGAAGTAGTGTCGGAGCTTGCGCCGCGTCAAGATGACAGCATATAGTAGTTTCTGGATCTGTGGGTATCGACACTTTGTTTCTGAGAGCACCTCGCTAACGAAATAGACCGGCCTCTGGACGAGCAAGGTACGTGCCTCCTCGGCCCGCTCGACAACCAGGGTAGCACTGACTACTTGTGATGTCGCGGCGACATAGAGTAGGAGTGGTTCCCCCGGGGTTGGAGGGACGAGGATCGGTGAGTTAGAGAGGGTGGCTTTGAGTTTCGTGAGAGCCTTCTCAGCCTCAAGGTTCCAGGAAAAATGGTCCGATTTCTTCAAGAGACGGTACAGAGGGAGTGCTTTTTTGCCGAGGCGCGAAATGAAACGGCTGAGTGTCGCCAAGCAACTTGTGACCCTCTGTACGCCTTTTAGATCTCGGATGGGGCCCATCTTGGTTATCGCAGAGATTTTTTCAGGGTTGGCCTCGATGCCGCGTTTAGATACGATAAACCCTAAAAGCATACCTCGTGGGACGCCGAAGACACATTTCTCTGGATTGAGTCTGATGTTTTTTGCCCTGAGGCACTTGAATGCAACGTCGAGGTCGCTGACCAGATCGTCGGCTTGTTGGGTTTTGACCACGATGTCGTCGACGTAAGCTTCGACGGTCGACCCAATGTGCTTCCCGAAAACATGTTGCATGCATCGCTGGTACGTTGCCCCCGCGTTCCGGAGACCGAAGGGCATCGTAACGTAGCAATACATGCCGAATGGGGTGATGAATGAAGTCGCGAGCTGGTCGGACTCCTTCATTTTGATTTGGTGGTAGCCGGAGTATGCATCTAAGAATGAGAGAGTTTCACATCCCGCAGTGGAATCAACGATTTGGTCAATGCGTGGCAAAGGAAAGGGAACTTTCGGACATGCTTTATTTAAACCGGTATAGTCTACGCACATCCTCCATTTCCCATTCTTTTTCCTAACTAATACAGGATTAGCTAGCCACTCGGGATGATGAACCTCCTTGATGAACCCGGCCTCCAACAGTTTGTGTATCTCCTCGCCGATGACCCTGCGCTTCTCCTCATCGAAGCGACGCAGGCGTTGCTTCACCGGTTTGGATCCGGCCCGGATCTCCAAGGCGTGCTCGGCGACTTCCCGGGGTATGCCCGGCATATCCGAGGGACTCCACGCAAAGATGTCGACGTTTGCACGGAGAAAGTCGACGAGCACTGCTTCCTATTTAGGATCGAGGGTGGCACTGATGCTCAGTGCCTTTCCCTTGGGACCAGCGGGGTCGAGGGGTACGAGTTTGACATCTTCGGCGGGCTCGAAGCAGCCGGCATGGCGTTTTGGGTCGGGAATCGTATTGGCGAGACCGTCGAGGTCTGCAGCCAAGATCGCTGACTCCAAAACAGCCTCGCCGTGCTCGACGCACTCGACGTCGCACTCGTAGGCATGTTCATATGAGGGCCCTACAGTGATGACACCGTTTGGGCCTGGCATCTTGAGCTTGAGGTAGGTGTAGTTCGGAATTGCCATGAACCTGGCGTAGCATGGGCGCCCTAGGATAGTGTGGTACGTTCCACGGAATCCGACCACTTCGAAAGTGAGAGTCTCCTTTCTGAAGTTGGCCGGTGTGCCAAAACAAACAGGCAGATCGACCCGCCCGAGGGGTTCCGCCCGTTTCCCTGGCACGACTCCGTGGAAGCCCCCGACGCTAGGATGGAGGCGCGCTCTCTCGACCCCCAGAAGGTCGAGGGTCTGGGAGTAGATGATGTTGAGGCTGCTTCCACCGTCCATGAGCACCTTGGTGAGGCGTGTGTTGGCGATGACGGGGTCAACAACGAGCGGATAGACCCCCGGGTTGGGGACGTAGTCTGGGTGGTCATCACGGTCGAAAGTGATGGCCACCGCGGACCAATCAAGGAAGCGGGGTACTGCCGATTGTACGGAGAAGACCTCGTGCCGTTCTCGCTTGCGCTGGCGCACAGAGAGGCAGGTCGAGGGCCCTCCGTAGATCATGAAGCAGTCGTGGATCTCGGGAAATTCCCCGTCCTTGTCGTCACCCTTAGGGTCCTCCTTGTCGTCCTTCTTGGCGCCGGCACCCCTGAAGTACCTGCGCAGCATGTGACAATCCTCGAGGTTATGGTTAGTGAGTCCCTTGTGGTAGGGACACGGCTCTTTGAGCATTTTGTCGAAGACGCCCCCGCCGTGGGGGGCCTCGAGGTTTCTTGTGCTCGGTAGCAGCGACGAGCTCGTCGGCCGGGGCCTCGAGCTTGCCCTGCTGGCCTTTCTTCTTCTTGCGGTTGTTTCTCTTGGGGCCTCGGGTGGAACTCGCGGGATCGTCGACCTTCTGCTCCCCCCTTTCCGAGTCACCGCCAAAGATTGCACCAACCGCCTCCTCGCCGACGGCGAAGTTGGTGACGATGTCCATCAATCCGTTGGCAGTGAGTGGGGTGTTACGACCCAATTCTCGGACCAACTAATTACAGGTGGTGCCGGAGAGGAAGGCCATAATTACGTCGGAGTCGGTGATGTTGGGGAGCTCGGTACGCTGCCGGGAGAAGCGTCGGAGGTAGTCTCAGAGGGATTCATCTGGTTTCTGCTTGCAGCTCCGGAGGTCCCATGAGTTGCCGGGGCGCATGTAGCTCCCCTTGAAATTTCCCTCGAACACCCTCATGAGATCGTCCCAGTCGTGGATCTGCCGAGGTGGGAGATCCTCGAGCCAGGCTCGGGCGGTGTCGGAGAGGAACAGGGGGAGTTGTCGAATGATGACCCGGTCGTCGGTGGCCCCGCCCAACTGACACGCCAAGCGGAAATCGGCGAGCCAAAGTTCGGGTTTGGTTTCGCCGTTGTACTTGGTGAGAGTCGTGGGGGGGCGGAACCGAGCCGAGGGCACCGTCTCACGGATTGCCTTACTGAAGACCCGAGGACCCGGGGGCTCGGGTGAAAGGCTACGATCTTCTGAGCTGTCGTAGCGTCCGCCCCTATGGACGTGGTAGCCTCAAGCCACACCGTCACCGTGTTTGCGCGTGCGGCGCTCGACGATGTTGCCACGGGTGTCTCGAGGCTCGCGGTCGTTGCCGGTGGGCTCAGGGGCCGGTGCTACCCGGTTTCGCCGGGCAGGCTCGGGGTGAACCGAGGCTTCTCTCTCCTGTCGGGAAGGCTCAAGGATCCGCTCCGAGGCTGCCTCGCGTCGCCTCGAGGCAGAGCTCTCGGCCTGCTGCCTGGCGGCGGTCTCGAGGAGTTCTCGGATTTCATCTCGAGCCCGACGGGCATCGGGGTTTGATGGCTCGGGCATGTTGCGGAGGAGCATGGCGGCGGCGACGACGTTCTGGCTAGCTCGGGCGAAAACCAGAGGGTCGACCACCCGGTCCTCGTCGATGCGACGGTTGACGTCACGAGCTCTCTCGCGAGCTCTCCCGCCAAGTGCGTGTTCCGCACGCTCACGCTCGAGGGTTTGTTGGAGTAGATCCAGGTTTTCCCGTTCCTCGTCAAGCCTGTCCTGCAACTCATGAATCTGTTCGAGCTGCGCTCCTTGATCCGCAAGGAACTGAGGCTCGTCTCGCTCGGCAGGAAGCTCGACATGAGGTGGCGTGTGCCTTCCTTCGACTGGCTCTTCGTCCTCTGATTCCGAAGTGCTTTCAACGTCGATGTTGAAGCACTCGCGGGTCGGATCATAGGTGTCGTCAGCCGAGTCAGAGTCAGGAGCGCCAAAGTAGTAATATGACGGGGGAACGTGTGGTCGTTGCCAATCGTCACTGAGGCAGCGACGTAAAGAAGCAGTCACACGGGGCTCTGTTTTCGGTGTCCCCGTAGAGTCCCGATAATCAGAAGCCGGTGTGGATGCAACGAGGTCCAGAGTGGAGCATAGATGGTGCCCGAGGAGTTCCTCATAAGCACTCATGCGAATGCTCACGGAGGATGCGTACACCCGGGCAACCGAGTCTAGCCTAAACGGGAATGGTGATGAAGATGTCGCTGCCCGTGCTGAAATGGATGCTCTGGACAGTGGTGTCTCACCGGACAGGGGAGCGGTGGGATTTTCCATCGGCATGTCACCCTCAGCCAAGCTCGTCCTTCCCAAACCTTCCAAAAGGAGATCAAGGCTGGCGCCTGGCTGGGGGGTGCCAGACCGGGGGACCCATCGCCCTCCGCGGGGTGAAGACGGTGGCTGTACCGGGCTCGTCGTCTTCGGGCGGCCCGCGCCCGCCTGGAGCGACGGTGCCAGTGGATTGCTCCCCCGGGCTGGGAGAGCTCATAGTCCTCGTCGGTTGGGTGCCTGGGCAGAAGTAGGGCCATGTCATAGCCAGAGCCGAGCGACATGAACTCCAAACTCCCGAACCAGATCACCGTGGCCGACGGGATAGGGCGTTCGGGGTTAGCCATCCAGGAAGAAAGGCGAGAAAGCGATGTTTTCACGCAGCGATCCCCTACCTGGCGCGCCAACTGTCGGTGTTCGGACCCGAGGGGGTCCTAAACCAACGAGTAAATGCTGCGTGTCTCTTTCCTAGATGGTGATGCAAGGAGAACACACGGGGGTTTATCCTGGTTCGGGCAAAAGAAGGCCCTACGTCCAGCGGGGGGAGATGTTTGTATTTCCTTGCACCGAGGTGCTCGTGTAGGGGTTACAAGCATGCGAGAGAGGGTGTCGAGCCCAAGTCTCAAAGAGAAAAGAGGAAAAAGGCGGTTGCTTGAGATGTCGATCTTCTATTTTGTGTTTTTCGTTCCGTCTTCGTCCCCCTCCTCCGTTGAACCCTGGCTTGCCCTTTTATAGGGTGAGGGGAGGCCAAGACGACGGGGAGCCTTGAGGTGATGTTTTGTCGATTCCTGTTGAGTTGACTGTAGCGACATGCCTTGGGAATGGCCGGCCATCCCTGGACACCCTGACGTTGTGGGAGACAAGATGGCGAAATGACCCAGAGCGCCATGCCATACCGTCCTTTGAACTAAGTCGAGCGTCGGGGCTGGGTCGAGGCCGGGTCGAGGCCGGATGGATAAGGTCGAATCCCCGATATCGCGGAGAACGGGCCTTGTCTTATCCTCCCTCGAGGGTGATTGATGGTGAACAGTGCATGGTAAGGTGGGTATAGTGACGGGTTTCACCTCCCATCACGGGATGGGCGGTAAAACAGTGAGATCTGACACGGGTATTGTTCCCACGTCGATCCTGGCCGCAGCCATGCCGGTAGGTGGTAGTAGGTAACCGCATTGAATGCTATGGCTTTTGTCCTAGGGTAGGCAAAGAAAAGGTGTCGAGGTGCTCGGTCTGGGCTCACGCGAGTCGGAGTTCTCTCCAGCGGGCGGTCGAGCCTCGCGCGGGTCGGAGCGCTGTCGAAGTACCTTGCGGCACGGGATGGGGCGCGGTCGAGGTGCCCCGTCGAGCGGGCCTCGTACGAGTCAAAGCCGGGGCGCGGTCGAGGCGCCCCGTCGAGCGGGCCTCGTACGAGTCGAAGCCGGGGCGCGGTCGAGGCGCCCCGTCGAGCGGGCCTCATACGAGTCGGAGCCGGGGCGTGGTCGAGGCGCTCCGTCGAGCGGGCCTCATACGAGACTGACTGGGTACGCGGTCGAGGCGGGCTATCTTTTATTGCGGTTTCGGTCGTGTTAGTTTTTTGGCGATAGGTGCGGGTACCCCCATACTGTTGGTACCGACACCAAATGATGTGCAATAAGACATTCTAGAAGGCTTATGAAATTTTCTACGATTAATTTATAATCACCTAAGCATGATTCCTAAGTTTAATAATTCAAAAAGATGAAACTACAAAATCTGATCTGCTCCAAATAGAGAGCAATCAAATCTGGGACCTAACTTTAAACATCTATAACTCAAAAACTACTTGGCCAAATGCCATAAAATTTTAACATAAGCTAGCTTAATGAGTTATCTACAACTTTGTTATAAATAACTTTCCCAGCAAACATCATTGACATGGGGTAATTTACATTGCCCCCCAGAACTGTCCAGACTAATAATTATAGGAAATAATTATTAACATATGTTGCAAAAAATATAATTGGACAAAACCAACTTTACCAACATTTTACACATGACTAATGAATACTAGAAAACATAATGTCCATTGCTAAATAAATTCCTTTAATACATTTCTTAATTTATTTAGATAATTAGGTGGAATTACGAACACATATCAAAAGTGCACCATAAATTCTACCAAAAATTACAGTGTCCTACATATGCTCACAAAAGTCTACTGTCCCAATTTCAAACCATTTTGACATGTATATCAACCTCTATGAAAAAGACAAATGGCTATTGCAATAAATCATGTGAGAGCATGTTAAACCTACATCTCACTCATCTAGCAACAAAAGCTCATGAAATTTTAACCACAATTCCCATATAACCTCAAGAGACTACCACAAAAATTTCACATAAATTTGAGCACCACAACTCAAGATATAAAAATGAAAAGCAATATAATGTAGATTTCCTTATTTACCAAGGTCAAATCAAAACCTTAAGAAAACAGTACACAACTAATATGTTTAATATTTTTCCTAGTAAGTACATGTCATCAAGAAACTAACAAAATAAGAATCACTATTTTTGGAGTTCTAAAACTGAAGATACGGCTCCGGTCAAGTTTATAAGTATTTTTGGAGTACTTTTCAAGGTTAAATAAAAACACCAGAAAACTTCTACAAATATATAACATATTATGAGTCTGCTGCATGGATATTTTCTCAGGGTTTCCAAAAAGTCCACATTTGCCATTTTTGGAGTTTCCTAGCATGAGATATGAAATTTAGTAGATTTAACACAAAATCTGAAATTCAAAATACAATAAAACGGAATCCTAACTTAACTGCTAGGTCTACCCGATTACGCACCCAAACCAGCCACCACTTAAACTGACACGCGAGACCTGCTCAGTCGGGCCCGGTTGTCATACACCAAAGAGAGACAGAGAGAGGAGAGGTCGTCCTCTTCCTCTGGACGCCGGGAAACAGAGGGGGTGCCCTGGAATGGCCGGCCTCGGGCTAGCAGTGGCCGGCGACGGCGGTGGGAGGGCTGACCGGCTTCGCGGCTGCGAGAAGCGTCAGCGCACGCTTGCGGTGTGGGTCGAGGTGGCCCGTGGCCTCCTGGCCACGGGTGTAGGTGGCTGCGGCCACGGCCATCTGTGGCAGGAGAGCGCCGGCGGTAGCGGGCCGAGGAGAAGGGCAGCGTGAGCACCGGTGGGTCTACACACACCCATGGGTCCGATCGGCTCAGCCCAAGGCGGCTCGAGGTGGCTTGGCCACGCAAGGTCGGCGACACCGGGATGGCCATGCCGATGGCGGTGGCTTTTGGTGGAAATTGGCCGCGACAAGCACACACGAGGGAGGTAGGAAGGCAAGGCAAACCCGGTGGGGTGCTCTGCTTGGCCTGCGACTGAGCAATTCAGTGAGAATGATGGCGTGGCCGCGAGCTCTAGAGCTTGGCCATGGCGGCGGCGCTCTGTGAGCAACAGCGAGGCGAAGACGACAGCAACGGCGGTGAACTTGTGCTAGGGAGAGAGCACGACGAGATGGAAATGGTGGCTGTGGTGCAAGGCTGTGGGGCAATTGGGGTGGAGGAATGACAGAGGCCATGGAACTTGGCCCGGCCGTCCATGGCGGACGTGGCCACGCTCTGCGCGAGCAAGCGCTAGAGAGCGGAGGCGAGCTCTGGGACGAGGGAGGAGCGACTGTGGGCAACTCGGCCTCTCCCCATTGACTCAGACAGGCAGAGGCGCATAGCATGGTGGACGCCTGACCAAGCATCAAACACGTGGTGTGCGTGAATCAGCCTGACTTGGAGGCCGTGTTTGGGCTACTCCGGGCCAAATTTGGACATGGGCCAAAAGGCAAAGTCGAAGCCCACTTGATGCTCTACAAAATCTATTTAGGGTTCATGACCATTAGTGCTCTGGATTAGGAGATAACTAAGTGCCAATATGACAGCGTCAGCGATTTGATTAGGGTTAAGCCTTTCTTGGTTTAGACTCCAATTGGTTGGCCAAAACATGTCAAATCAATTCCAACTTTCGGTATGTCCTACTTCATTGTGTAAACTTCGACTTTTGTTTTTGGGTCAACTTGAGTTGCGTAGCAAAATTTGGAGAACGCGAGATGCCAACGTCGAAGACACTGAAATCAGGGTTTTAAATTTCTAAGTGTTGAAATCAGTCCCATTTCTGACTGGTGGGTCCTTTTTGAGCATGTTCCACATATTTTCGTGACTTGACTCTTAAACAAAGTTTGTTCCTTATAAAATTCTCCATAACTTTGTCAAGGGTGCACAGCAATACAATGTTTCTAAGTCACACTTTTGGAAAGGTCAAACAAAAGTGTTCCAAGGTCCATACATGGTCAACCATCACTTAGAAGCACAGTTAGGCAACATGATCAACATGAACATTGTTTCATTATATGTCCTAAGTGTAGCTAAGGTGTTGTAGAGGGTAAACATATATACCAGGTATAGGTTGCACAAGAATGTAGGCCTCACAAGCATTGAAACATAGAAATCAAGTGAAATGTTACAGTTGTTTCATCACCATGTTTCAACTGTTTCATGTGTTTGTTTCAAGTTACATGCTACACATGTTTCACTAGGTTGTTCCACATGTGTCCTAGATGTGTTGCACATGTTGCATTTGTATGTTGCATAAACACTAGTTCACATGGAATGTAAAGCATGTTTCCTTGTTTCAGAAGCATGTTTCAGTTATAATCCAAACAAGCATATCACTTATCATTTCATGCGACTTTTTGATTCCAAACTTCATGAAACTTTTCCAGGGGTAACTATAGATAGAGAGTGATGTGAGACACATGAAACAAGTGACATCAACGCTCACTTGCATTACCAGGCATGAGCATCTAACATACACACATGGAAACATAATTAACAAGGGTATGTTGAATAGGTTTCAAGGAGATGTTGCAGATGTTTTAAAGCACGTTCCATATATGCATGTTTCACATGTTGCACTAATATGTTTCATGTTTCATGATCATATATGAACAAATGATGCTTAGGCTCATGCAATGCAAGTGCCGATTGCAAGCCTAACACATGGGGTGTTACAGCTCTGACTTCCTAACCGCCATCCATCGTCGCGTGTCGGTCCATAGGTGATATTTGGTCCTCTAGCTAGGGTTGCGTGGTGAAAGGTCTTGATGGCTAGAGGGGGGTGAATAGCCTTTTAAAATTTTCTACAAAGACAAGCTAAACAAGTTTATCAATATAACAAATAGCGAGATGCGAGTTTTGCTTAGCCTACGGGGTGTTTGCAAGCCACCTATCCAATTCACAATTCTAGTATTTGCACTCAACCGCACAAGTCAAACCGAGAAGGTAACTACAACTACAACTAGCAAGCTACACAAAGGAGCTACTAAAGCAAAGCAAACTAGCTAGCAAAGATAACTAAGAAAGTAATGCGGAGTTGAGTTAGGAGAGTTTCACCGAGGGGCGAAGTATTGAGCCAACCAATATGATCAACAATGAATACCAAGATAACCGAACACCAGGATCAATCAATCACAATATGAAAGTGATGACACGAAGATTTATCCGAGGTTCACGTGCTTGCCGGCACGCTAGTCCCCGTTGTGTCCCTCTTCACCACGTGGTTCGGTGGCTAATCGGTCTCACACCGAGCCTCTCAAAAGGCACCACAAGAACCTACCAAATGGCAAAAGGTTGCAAATGACACGAGCAATCCACTAACGTTGCCTTTGGCGCTTCGCCGAGGTAGGCACAAACCCCTCACAATCACCGGAGGTGGCCAAGAACAATCACCAACTCTTGCCAACGCCTCCAAGCTGCTCCAAGCCGTCTAGGTGGTGGCAACCACCAAGAGAAACAAGAATCCCGCAGCAAATCAACCACCAAGTGCCAACTAAATGCTATCTCACAATGCAAATGCACTTGGATCACTCAATCTCACTTCGAATATGCAAAGAAGCAAAAGAGATGAGTGGGAGGGGAGTTGCTTAGCTCAAAGTGCTCACAAGTATGTCAAATGTTCGAGAGGGAGAGCCTTGAGCCGGCCAACGAGTATTTATAGACGTACCCCTTCGAATAGAGCCGTTAGAAACTTAAACAGCCGAAATCGCGCTGACCGGACGCGCTGGTCCAACTGACCGGACGCGCCGGTCGCGCAACGGCTAAGTCGCGAAGCACCGACCGGACACGCTGGTCCAACTGACCGGACGCGCCGGTCGCACAATGACTAACTGCGAAGCAACGACCGGACGCGCTTGACGCGCAGACCAGACGCGCTGCAAACGACCGGACGCGCTGGTCCCGTGACTGACCGGACGCGTTGGTCAAGCCTGAGCAGCGCACAACAACACAATGACCGGACGCGCTGGAGAAATGACCGGACGCGACAGTGCCAGCGTCCGGTTAGAGTCCAGTAAGCTCCCTGAACGACCGGATGCGTCCGATCGACTGTGACCGGACACGCTTCGCGTCCGATCATCAAACTGAAATATGCGCAGACACTGAACACTGACCGGACACGTCCGGTCATGCAAAGACCACGTCCGGTTCAACGTTCGGTCACCTCTGTGACCTCCGTTCGCCTCCGTTTCTTTTCTGGACTTCCGGCGTAGTGGAAAATAGTCGTTTCAACTCCTCGAATGTGTTAGCATTTTCACAATCATTTTTCGAGGCGTTATTAGTTCTATCCAAATGCATATGATTATGAAATGCACACCTAGAGGCACTTAGGAGTTCAATAGCCGCGTCATTCCCCTCTTTATAGTACGGCTATCTATCCTATAATGTAACCACACCCACTAGGTGTCTTGGTTACTAAAACACAACCCTTAAGCATATACCTTTGCCTTGATCACGTAGGGTTGCGTCCAAATCCAAGTGTGGCCATCATGATCACCATGTCCATCTTGCCACCAACTTTGGAATGTACTAATCCTCATATGCTACATACAACTTAGGCATAGGATTAGTACTTAGGCATTATCACTCATTACCAACACCAAACATAGGACTTTCAATCTCCCCCTTGTTGGTAATTGGTGACAAACCTTTCACAAAGATATTACAATAAAATTTTGATTGAACCCATGTCACATTATCCAAGTATATTACCATGTGTAAGAATTATGGACATGTGATCATGAATTCAAATTGATAGCAATGGCTCCCCCTACATGTATGCTATATGTTTGGATTTTGGAAGCATACATGTTAGATAGGAAAGATTAGGAGCAATGATTATCAATAGGTGCTAAGTGTTTAAGATTATAGACCTTTGAAGCGTGATACCATCGGAGTAGCGATAAACACCATCTTAGCACCTTGTGTAGTTAGATTCCACTTGGAAAAACACAAACATAACTAGAAACCTCGTGAGATCAACATTATAAGCAAGGCTCTAGTACCACTTTGAAAAACATGAAGCAAGAAAAATCTAACTACTTCCTATTCATGCTAGTACCTTAATACACCATTCAAATTATACTAGCAAGTCACCACACAAGCAATGTATCAGAGAAAAAGAAATGCATAACTATGCATCATACATATGAAGTGCACATGGAAATGCAACAATCATGCTTAAGAGCTTGCTCCCCCTACTTGTGTGCTCAAAATTTTAGTTGATCCTCTTATTTTATCAATTCTCCCCTTTAGGTTTTCTCACCCTTGAACAACATTTTTCTCCCCCTTTGTGCTTCTTCTCCTTTGAGTTCTATCTTTGTGAACAACAATTTCTCCCCCTTTGGCACCAATGACCACAAGGGACCAATTTTAGATAGATTATCATGTTGAAATATGGGGTGAGGATCAAGTTTGTGATTCAACCTAGATTGCTTGCATAAATAAAATGCTTTGGTTTGATCTAAGGGCAAGCTTCTTCACACCTCACTAGAAGGGTTATCATGCACCATGTTGAAGCAAATATTTAGACAAGTGAGCTAGATTGAACACTTAGGATCACAAGCTACTTAAACAAGTTATATGCTACCACTAGATAATACAAGTCATGGAAACAATAGTGGCACCATATAAACTTCAAATTTATTTGATTTTCATGAATGAGCCTAGAACGTGTAAATTATGACTAGATGCACTAAACAAGTCCTTAGCATAGTATGTATGACATGTCAACCAATTGTACCTTGGGGCTCGAAGGAGAGGCATGTCATATATGGGGTGCATCAACTCATGTTGGAGAAGTCAAGTATATTCAACTCATTCTTTAGCTTGTGAAATCTCTTCTCATCAAGTGGCTTGGTGAATAGATCGGCTAATTGATCTTCGGTGCCCACACTCTCAATAGCAATGTCACCCTTTTGTTGATGATCTCTAATGAAATGATGGCGAACATCAATATGCTTTGTTCTTTGATGTTGAACCGGATTGTTGGTTAGCTTCACGGCACTTTCATTGTCACATAGCAATGGCACATTCTTGAAATTGATTCCAAAATCCTTCAATGTTGCCTTCATCCATAAGATTTGTGCACAACTACCCGCGGTGATGTATTTGGCTTCAGCGGTAGATAGTGCAATACTATTTTGCTTCTTGGATCACCATGAGACAAGTGATCTTCCCAACAATTGACAAGTCCTGGAAGTGCTCTTTCTCTCTACTTTGTCACCGGCATAGTCGGAATCCGAATATCCAACTAGTTCAAAGCTTGCACCTTTGGGATACCATAATCCAACATCTTGTGTATGTTTTAAGTACCTCAATATTCTCTTTGTTGCCTTCAAATGACTTTCTCTTGGTGAGGCTTGAAATCTTGCACACATGCATACACTAAACATCACATCGGGCCTTGATGCCGTCACATAAAGTAGGCTACCGATCATTGATCTATATAGCTTTTGATCCGCCATGTTGCCACTTTTGTCATTATCCAAGCTTCCACTAGTGCTCATTGGAGTAGTGATTCCTTTTGCATCTTTCATACCAAACTTCTTTAGCATATCCTTTATGTATTTGGTTTGGCTTACAAATATTCCTTCCTTCATTTGTTTGATTTGAAGTCCAAGAAAGAAACTAAGTTCACCAATCATTGACATTTCAAATTCATTTGCCATCATTTTTCCAAACTCATCACAATAATCTTGATTGGTTGAACCAAATATGATATCATCAACATATATTTGCAACAGAAACAAGTCTTTCCCAATCTTCTTGGTGAATAGTGTTGTATCAACTTTGCCCATGACAAATCCTTTGGATAGCAAGAAGTCCCTCAATCTTTCATACCATGCTCTAGGTGCTTGCTTCAATCCATACAAAGCTTTTCTTAATTTGTAGACATGATTGGGTTTCTTGTCATCTTCAAAACTGGGAGGTTGCTCTACATACACCTCCTCTTGAATGTACCCATTAAGAAATACACTCTTTACATCCATTTGATATAGCTTGATATTGTGAGCACAAACATAGGCAAGTAAGATCCTAATTGCTTCCAATCTTGCAACCGGGGCATAAGTTTCACCAAAGTCAAGACCCTCTATTTGTGTGTAACCTTGAGCCACTAGTCTTGCTTTGTTCCTTACTACTATCCCATCTTGATCTTGTTTGTTATGAAAGACCCATCTTGTTCCAATGACATTGTGATCCTTAGGCCTCTCAACTAATTCCCATACTTCATTTCTCTTGAAGTTGTTGAGCTCTTCATGCATTGCATTTACCCAATCCGGATCTCTCAATGCTTTATCAATGTCCTTAGGTTCTTCCATTGACACAAAAGATGAGTGAGCCCAAAATGATGTCAATCTTGATCTAGTTTGAACTCCCCTTTGTATGTCACCAATGATGGAATCCAATGGATGGTCTCTTGCAATGTTAGTTGGTTGAAGCACTTGGACTTGATTGCTTGGATGTTGATGTTGATTATGAGTTGGAGATGATGAACTAGCCACTTGTTGATCTTGTTGCACTTGAGATGAAGTACTAGCTTGATTTTGCATTAGAGAACCACTAGCTTGTGTAATTGGATTTTGGAGCACTTGATCTTTGTCGTCATCCACATCAATCACTTGCTTTGGCCTAATATCATCAATAAGCATTTCTTTCATAGCATTGGTCAATTGAGTTCCTCTCACATCATCCAAGTTATCTTCTTTATCTTGAGAGACATTTGTTTCATCAAATTCAACATCATGAACTTCTTCAAGTAAACCACTAGCCAAATTCCAAATTCTATAAGCTTTGCTAGTAGTGGAGTACCCAAGTAAGAATCCTTCATCACATTGGATTCCATCATTAGAAACTTAAATAGCCGAAATCGCACTGACCAGACGCGCTGGTCCAACTGACCGGACACGCCGGTCGCGCAATGGCTAAGTCGCGAAGCACCGACCGGACGCGCTGGTCCAACTGACCGGACGCGTCGGTCGTACAACGACTAACTGCGAAGCAACGACTAGACGCGTTTGACACGCAGACCAGACGCGCTGCAAACGACCGGACGCGCTGGTCCCGTGACTGACCGGACGTGCTGGTCAAGCCTGAGCAGCGCACAACAACACAATGACCGGACGCGCTGGAGAAATGACCGGACGCGACAGTGCCAGCGTCCGGTTAGAGTCCAGTAAGCTCCCTGAACGACCGGACGCGTCCGATCGACTGTGACCGGACGCGCTTCGTGTCCGATCATCAAACTGAAATATGCGCAGACACTGAACACTGACCGGACGCGTCCGGTCATGCAAAGACCGCGTCCGGTTCAGCGTCCGGTCACCTCTGTGACCTCCGTTCGCCTCCGTTTCTTTTCCGGACTTCCGGTGTAGTGGAAAATAGTCGTTTCAACTCCTAAAAACGCCTGAATCCCGCCTCGTAAGCTCGGCAGGAGGAAGAGAGTTCGTCAAACCCTCTCTACCGCTCAAACTCCACCGCCATTGCAAATGTGCTAACACCACCAAGTGATCTCGTCATGTGTGAGTGTGTTAGCATTTTCACAATCATTTTTCAAGGCGTTATTAGTTCTATCCAAATGCATATGATTATGAAATGCACACCTAGAGGCACTTAGGAGTTCAATAGCCGCGTCATTCCCCTCTTTATAGTACGGCTATCTATCCTATAATGTAACCACACCCACTAGGTGTCTTGGTTACTAAAACACAGCCCTTAAGCATATACCTTGGCCTTGATCATGTAGGGTTGCGTCCAAATCCAAGTGTGGCCATCATGATCACCATGTCCATCTTGCCACCAACTTTGGAATGTACTAATCCTCATATGCTACATACAACTTAGGCATAGGATTAGTACTTAGGCATTGTCACTCATTACCAACACCAAACATAGGACTTTCACGCGGGCTCTGATTGGCCAGAATAGCAGTCATGTGCCGGTCAGTGCCGCGCCGACGAGCGCAGGGGCGTCGGGCACCTCCCCGATGCGAAGACGAATTAGTGCGGGGTTCTTCGTGCTTAAATGTTGTCTAGGAGAATAGTACGTTTAGTAGTTATGCTAATACCGAGTAACACGGGGGGCTCTTTTGTGATTGCGCCTGCGCGCGGGGGCTGCCCCGTCGTGGGCCGGCTCATGTGGGTCGCGTTCACGTGTTGGGCCACGCTGGGCTTGTTAGCCCTTTTTCCTTTTTCGTAAGAAATAGAAATAACTTTGTATTTTTTACTTTGAGTTGAGCTTTGGCAATTAATATCAATTCATATAAGTGTTCAATAATTGTGAAATAAATTTTGTTGGGTTCCTAAAAATGTTGTCTATCTATTAGTATAATTAGTTTGTGCATGTCTGTGGTGATACCAAGGATATTTAATTCATTCAAAAATAGTTAATATTGCTAGGGTATTATTTGTAGGAATTTTTGTGGTAAATCCATGATAGCTTTGACTCTGGAAATTTTATAGTAGCTTCCTTGCAATATTATGTGCTTGCTGTAATTTTTATAGCCCTAAGCAAGACGGTTAGGTATGGTAGCTAAATATCCATTAATAACTAATATGAATAAAAGCATAATGTTGATTTATAAGATGAAGCACTTGTAACGAGCCTGATCTTTGCTTGAAGAAGATGATAGTTAGTTTTCTGTCCTAGTCATTAGAGCTAGCTTAGTGGCTTAGCTGATGTATTCTTATTTTAAGAGTTGTTGTTGCCTAAATACTAAATGTTGCATCATCATCACATGCATATAGAGAATGAGTTGGTGGAGTACGTGAGCCCTGTCGATCAGGAATACGAGGAGATCATAGAAGAGTACGAGGAGAAGGTACTCGTACCAGAGGAGTTTCCGGAGCCACCCGTGACTGACACCGCTGTTGACACTACGCCTGCCCAAGGCAAGCCCCGGTGCATAACCCTTATTTTGTTAATCACTATATATTATATTTGTTATGCATTTACATTGCAGGAATTATATAGAAACCACATGCATATATATATACCTATGAGTCTTACTAGTGCAGGTTTGCGTAGTGTTTTGCTTAGGTTTATCAGTAGCATGAGTAATATGTCGTTACTCACAATAGAGGCTATTATTATTATAACTCATGATAAAATGGTGGAAAGAAAAATTGGTGACTGGGCAGGGATATGGTATGGGTATTGGTGGGTGTAACAGGTTGTGTCCCGCGGCCACGAGGCATAGCTTGGTTGCATTGTTTTCCCTGTCCGTATCGATTGAGGATCGTCTGTTGCTGTGGATGGTAGTCAGGTCACAGATTTATTGTCTCGAGCACATACTTGCTTTTGGGAGCGAGAAGGCTCGTTACTCTCTTGTCATGGGTTCCGGCTCTTTTCGGACCGACTGACTGGAGGCGGGGATAGGTGGAATTCTAAGCACCGCACTGAGGCCAGGTCTCAAGTGTGGGGGCTTGGGGTCCAAGTTTGGATGGGGACTTGTACCCCTCGACAGGAGTGGAATAGGTTGGTCTTGTTTGTGCCTGGGGGTACAAACGAGGCTTGTGTTTTTCGGGGTACCCAGCTGGGCTACATTGATTCACGAATCATCATTTCTACGTGACGGTACAACTTGGCTGTGGTTCGGCACCGTAGCAAGAACTGGAATATGAAAGGTGGTGAAATGAGTCTGATTGCTCAACCCTTACTGGAAAGTAGTACAAATGCTTATCTGTAATGGTTAGTAAAAAAAGTAAAGTGACTACTAATAAAACTTGATTCTAAGGACGAACTATTAGTAATGCTTTTTCGCAAAGCAAAATAAACTGACAAGCCATGTTGCCTATCATATCCTTGAGAGTCGGGAAATATATTTCCTAGTCGGGTAAGTCTTGCGAGTATATTGTGTACTTAGGGTTTATTTACCCTTGTTGCAAGTGCACCTTGAGAAGCTAGTCCTTGTGTTAAGGATCTTCTATTGGGCACAAACGGATCCTTGTATCGCTTCACTAGATGTTTATTTCTTTCTGCTGTTTAATTATCGCACTCTGAATACTGGTATTGTAATAAATATTTTCTGAGACTCGGTGTTGTATGAAATGGACTAAGTATTGTAAGTTCGTACTCATTATTGAATCCTAGATGGAAATGTGGATTGTTCCGAGTTCTCCCGTTGGGTGTGTTCGACAGAACTGCTGGATTTAGTTCACTTTCGAAGTACTTAGTGTCTAGTGGAAGACAAGTGCCTCCGAAAGCATGCTATTTTGGGCGGTTCTACCACACTTTTGCATCACTAGTTGTGTAGGAGCTCCCTCGGTTACCAAAGTACTAGTGCATAAGTTTATGTGACCTTGCTCTAGAATTGTTTAGGTGAGCTCTAGCTAGCCTGGCACCTTCGTTGCTTAATTAGGATCTTTGTAAGGTGCTTGTGAACATAGATAGATAGGTGTAGTCTTGGCTAGACTGATAGTTTTAATTCCGCATTTGTTTTAGTTAGCTGGCACGATTAATTTTAGAAAGGACTATTCAGCCCCCCTCTAGTCTGCCATCTCGACCCTACACTAATCCATGTGCTAAAGAACCAAACAGGGCCTTATAGTTTGGATCAACATCATGGATGAGCTGTTTTAATAGCCCCAGTTCACCATACATCAGCAAAGGTGTTATGTGTATGTACGTTCAGTCCTATGCAAATATTCCATCGATCGTTGGAATCGTCAAAACCTAAAACCTCACCTTGTAATGATAGGGGGAGCTGGGTAAGCATATATCTAGCATAGAGCAATCACACTATTGTTTAGACCCTGTGTAGCACGACTTCATTAGGCTATGACTGTTTTTTTTGCTACACAGTACGCCAAAGAGTTAAGAGCAAATGAACCCTTAAGGATCATGTATGTGTCGTTGTTTCATACCACCAGCGAGTAATTTTGGTGCCACGCATAGAGTCAGAGGGATAACACGTGGAACACAAAAGTTTATACTAGTTCAGGTGGGGCGCCCTGCTGAAAGGTCCTTGTTTGGTTTTGGTAATTGAGTGACAACCTTAGGTGGACTAATTATGTCTAATGTGAGATAAACAGGTGATTAGTCCACATGTACATGTGTGTGAACAACATATGCCATGAAGGTGGAAATGACTTGGAGATGTTGCAAAGCTTGCACATGTGATGATGAAGGAGCTCATTGCATATGAAACATGACATGGAGTCATATGATCAAGGTGGACAAGATCAAGACATGACTTGGCTCGACGGACCGGTTGCAAGTGTGATGGGCAAGTCAGAGGCTTTGAAGCGAGGGACCGCATGTGACGGTGAAGCTTAAGCAAGACTTGGCGCCGATGGACCGAGGCAACGGTGAAGAGCAAGTGAGGTCAAGATCGATGAACCAATACGGTCATGTGATGATATAAAGTGGATCATATCATTTGGTGATTGGTTGGTGCATGTGTTGCATCAACGTCGGAGGAGTTGGAATGGAATGGGCAAGGAAAAGGTATAATCCTAGGGCATTTCATTTCACCGGTCAAAGGTTGCGTAGAGAAGTGCATGACCGAGTTTAGGATAGATGGCCGTACTATTAAGAGGGGTAAACTTGTTTGCATATCGGTCATCTAGTGCCACTCGAGTGATCTAACTGTGCATCGTTGCTAGAATTGAGTGGCGTGGCAAGTTGAGTGGCAAACTTCTTTGAGAAAAAGATTGTGAAAATGCTAACACATGTGCACAAGGTGGTGTTCACTTGGTGGTGTTGGCACATTTGCAAAGGAGGTGGAGTTTGAGCGGTAGAGATGGGTTTGGGACCCTCTTTCCCTCCCGCTGAGCTTGCGACGCGGGATTCAGCGCTTTTTGTGGAAATGAAACGCTTATTTTCTATTGCACCGAAGGATGAAAAGGAGGCGAAGTCGCGGAAGTGTTTCTCGCTGAGAAACAGGCGTCGGATGCGGGGTTCAGAGGCGTTAGACGTGGCCACCGCGTCTGTTGCCTAACCCGAGCTGCGCTGTGCTAGTGTGAGCACCAGACGCCCTGGTGGTTGAATGTCAGACGCGTGGCGTCAGCGTCCGTTGGTGGTGGCGTCAGCTGTTCGCGAGGCGGCATGGCGCTGAGTGCTCGTCGGACGCTGACGTCAGCGTCTAGTGATGAGCATCAGACGCGTCCATCGATCGAGCGCGAAAACAGACCTCTCTGGACCGCGTCCGTTGGAGCGACAGACGCGCGGTTTCTGAGCGACAGATGCGTCTGTTGGTTGGAAATCGAGGCATCCGAAAAATGTCCAGTGAAGGGGCAACAACTACATTCGTTTATGGGGCTATAAATAGAAGTGGTGGCTAGCCATGGCTTAGTGCTGAGCACACTTTAGCCTTAGTGGCTTATGTTGTGGTGCTTGAGAGCCCTCTAACTCACTCATGCTTGATAGTGTTCACCGGATCGAGTGAGAGAGCGATTCTAGTGCGATTGCATCATAAGATTGCATCGTGTGGCACTAGGTGTTTGTGTTGCAAGCCGGTGGTGCTTGTTACTCTTGGAGGTTGCCACCTCCTAGATGGCTTGATGGCTTGTGGCTCCGTCAAAGCTCGCAAGAAGATTGTGCGAGGCTTCGGAGAAAGCTTTGTGAGGGGGATTGTGCCCACCCTACGGGGATCGTGATGAGCAACTCTAGTAGAGCGTGTCATTGAGCTACCACACTTGATGGTGGGTTCTTGCGGCGCTCTTTGGGAGAGCTCAGTTGTGGATACCGATTAGCCGTCGAACCACGAAGTGTTGGTCGACACAACGAGGACGTAGCTTGGTGGCAACCAAGTGTACCTCGGGAGAAAATCACCGTGTCAACATTGTCTACTCTTCTCGGTGGTTTGCCTTCGTGCAACACAAGCTTGTATTTACTTTCATATATACTTGTGCTTGTGTAGTTGCTCTTGTGACTAGTTTTCTTGTGTAGCTTGCTAGTTATCTTCTTGCTTGTGTAGCTAGAAGCTCCCCTTTGCGTGGCTAATTTGGTTTGTGTAGTCTTGTTAGTCACATTTCTTAGTTTGGGTAGCTAAGTAATTTGTGCTCTCTAATTTGGCATTGGTTGCCTTGTCATTGAGCATTGCTAGTGAGCCTAGGAGCTTTGTGCTTTTGCTTACTAGAATTGGGTAGGAGCTCCCCAGTGCTTGAAGTACTAGTTGCATAGGTTTATGTGGCCTTGCAAGCTAGAATTGTTTAGGTGGACTCTTACTAGGAAGGCACCTTATTTGCTTGATTATGATCTTTTGTAAGCTGCTAGAATTATAGATAGAGGGGTGTAGTCTTGGCTAGACCGATAGTTTTAATTTCGCACTTGTTTCGGTTAGCTAACTCAATTAAGTTTTAGAAAAACTATTCACCCCCCTCTAGTCCGCCATCTCGACACTACACCTGTGTCCCCAGTGAAGGAGATAAAGTGTATTGTTTGTGCACCAAGTGCTCTGTTTGATGTGTGTCGGGTATGAAATGTGTACGACCAATTGCAAGCGACCCTCCCTGCATAGGGGCTCCTCACCCCGCGTTATATAGCATGGGGTGTTAGATACAGACGATGTTCGGTCAGCGGGACTATTGCACTACAATATATAATTATATTCAAATGTCTATTGAATCTATAATCCATGTGTGTATAATCCATGTGTGTCATTTTTGTACTTCGGTGGACTTCTTCAACTCTTTGTATCCGAGGGGATGGTGATGGTAGTGCTGGCCATACAGGCCGCTAAGCTACCGTTCTAGCGGGCCAGGATTGACGCAAAAAGAAACCAAATGTAGCTGACTTGCATGCACAGAGCTGGCCTGGCGAGAGCCTGGCTCTTGGATATGAGCCAAGTTACCCTCGTATGGGAAACAATCACACATTTTTTGTGCCTTCATCTACGAGCAGCTACATCAACCTAGTTACCTAGGCCACTACATCATGATTGGCTTCCTCGACATCGACAACTATAGGCTACATCTGCAGCAAACATCGACAATAACTTGAGTAACGTGTCCGTGTCATATACCTATTGTCATTAGACTCCTACTCTGGCTACGGGAGGGAATAGAGGAGAGAGATTAGAAGGTGATGCATGCACCGCCGCAGGTGTTGGACCATCCATTTGAGACTCAGGATGATTGTGACGCGAAGAAGATAGTGGAAGCACAAGACTTCGAATTTAGCCGCAATCGTCTGCTTCGCTTCCAACTACGATTGAAGGGGCATGTTAGAAGTACAGATATGTAAGGTTAGAGATAATTAGAGATATATACAAACTCCAAATAAAGACAAAGATAGAATAATCATAGAGATAGAATACAATTAGGCCTAGTACAACTTGTTTTGTACTCCAAGTCTCTTCCTCATATGTGCATATATATACCCCCTCAGGGTCAATATATGCAGCCAACAACAGACTATCTGACTTCTATCATATCCACCCTTTTTACGTGGTATCTAGAGCCATAGACCACCACCTTTGATCCATGGTCCATGTACATCGATCCTTCGTTCACAACCGGAGCCGGCTGTTTTGCCGAGGGCCCCAGGCTCTCGGTAAAACCTCTAAGACCCTCGGCGAAGCCTTTGCCGAGCGCAGCTCTCGGCAAAGCGCTCTCGGCAAAAATTCGATCGGCAAAGGCTTCTTTGCCGAGAGCCGTTTATCGGGCACTCGGCAAAGCCTTTGCCGAGAGCCCGACGCTCGGCAAAGCGCGAAATAAAAAAATACAAAAAAACCTGAATTTTTTTTAATCGGGGGAGGGGCCCACTGGCCAGCGCCCGCCCGTCTCCGTCGAAGTCGCAGGTCGCGTAAAATTCACGGCTACGCGGTCGGCGGGATTCGACCTCGTGACCTCTCCCTCACGCGATACATCCTCTGCCACATGCACTACACACTCACATGCGTCTATATGCCGCTTCAGTTACTCAAATATTATACTAAACCAAGTGAAAATTGATTATTTGAGGCGCTAAACGAATTCAAATCAAAAAGTTATCAACTACAAAGTTTCATAACTTTTCGAGCACTACATTTTTCATATAGAAAGTTTTTCCATCCGAGGTCTTTTGAAAAATTCAAATTTTAAAATTTTAAATTTCAAACGTAGTTTTGCATGACAAGATTAATTCAAATGAAAAAGTGGTCAACTACAATGTTTCATAACTTTTCGAGATCTACAAACTTCATTTAGGAAGTTTTTCCATCCGAGGTCTTTTGAAAAATTCAAATTTTAAAATTTTCAAAATTTGAATTTCAAACGTAGTTTTGCATGACAAGATTAATTCAAATGAAAAAGTGGTCAACTACAATGTTTCATAACTTTTCGAGATCTACAAACTTCATTTAGGAAGTTTTTCCATCCGAGGTCTTTTGAAAAATTCAAATTTTAAAATTTTAAAATTTTGAATTTCAAACGTAGATTTGCATGACAAGATGAATTCAAATTAAAAAGTGGTCAACTACAATGTTTCATAACCTTTCGAGATCTACAAACTTCATTTAGGTAGTTTTTCCATCCGAAATTGTGGTGCTAACATTGTTCACAGATCTTATATATCTCTCTTGTAGTTTCATGAAACTACATGAGAGACATATAGATCTTGTGAACAACGTAATTATTACTTTGTCGAATGAAGAAATGATCAATATAAAGTTTGTAGATCATGAGAAGTTATGAAACTTTGTAGTTGAAAACTTTTTTATTTGAATTTGTTTAGGGCACCAAAATGTGGTTTGAAAAATTGCTTTGCCGAGTGTTTTACTTTGACACTCGGCAAAGAAGCCTTTGCCGAGTGTTTTTTTGGCACTCGGCAACCGAGAGCCGTTTATCGGACGCTCGGCAAAGCCTTCTTTGCCGAGTGCAGAGGCTTTGCCGAGTGTTTTTTATTTGGCTCTTGGCAAAGCCTTCTTTGCCGGCGCTCGGCAAAGAAGCGGATTCCGGTAGTGGTTGGCGACGCATTGGAGAGAGACGAATCTGCATAATTTCCTTGGGGCGCTATATCAATTATGTAGTCCCTCTGAGTTTTTAGGCCCTTTTGGTATAAGTGATTTTGGTGGTTAATGACAACATTACTATTGTGATTAACGAGTGTGTTTTGGAGTAACAGGTTTTATGTTAGGTCACAAAGCATAAAGATAAAGAAGCATCCTCAAAGCATGGATGAAGAAGCAAGTCGAGGACAACTTAGCTCGTGTGGCTAGTTTATGGATTGGAGGATCAATTGCTAACGCTAGGCCACACAATATGCCTGAAGAATGAAGACATCTACAATGGTTGATGGCAAGACGATCAAATAACTCAAGATTAAAGAAGGAGATCAATCAAGAAGTCAAGTGAAGCACTCAGGGACTCAAGATCAAGTGGATCCCTATGTCTACCCCATGAGGGTCAATGCAATCGGTAGATTCTTAGTGTTTCTTTTATATCCACTTTTTTTAATAGGGTATGTGGATTTGGCGCGAGGGAGAGAGAATGGCCCTGTTCATCTGGTTTATAATCCGTCTTATTCAGCTTGTTTTTTCAGCCGGAACAGTATTTTTCTCTCACAAAAAATCAGCCAACAATGTTTTTCAGCCGGCTTATAATTCCAGCCGAACGGCTCCAATGTGTGTGGAGAGGTAGGAGGGCTGGCATGTGGGGCCCACTGACAGGTGTCATCCACATACCGAAATTCACCTTTATCATGATAGCATAAGGCTAGATGTGAATGTTTTTAATAATTAGATGGTCAAAAAAATATTTGGTTTTGGAATTTTAGGGTCAAAATTAAACTCTGACTATAGTTGATGGGTAAAAAAAAGACTTCTCCTTGACGATAATTGTCCTGTTCATCCAGCTTATAATCTGTACTTTTCAGCTTGTTTTTTCAGCCGGAACCATTTTTTTCTCACACCAAATTAACCAACAGTGTTTTTCAGCCGGCTTATCAGCACAGCCGAACGAGACGATGATAGAGGATAGGTACTGTGCCTGGAAAATGTAAATTTGACTCGCCAAATCATGTACATGCGTGTATTTACTTTGATTTTGCACCGGCCAAAAAGAGCTACCCTCCCCTCTCGATTAGCGTAGCGATTGGCTAGATCTTGCATGACGTCGTACCCTTCTGTTGTGTTCTCCCCCTGCTACCTTTTTTAAAAAAATTTCTTTGCAATTAACATTTTCCTGTTACTAATTTATAACCAGGGGTACGGTGCGAGCCTCTCCTGTTTTCCTGAAGATGGATTGTGATTGACCGAATGAAAAATGTAAAATTGACAGATCAAATCCAGATTCGGCAGAACTAGTCAAGTAGCACAGCAACAACTGCTGTTATGGATTCAGATAATCAGATTCCTCCTCCTTGAAGAAATTAATATCACAAAGACTTTACGGACAACAACCTGCACTGCATGCAAGTTACAAATTGACCATATATATATGCAGAGCTGATTTCTGCAGCTGGTACGTACACAGTATTACATACACATTCCCCGTGCACGTATAGTAGTTGCACACGGCATATGGCTTCTGAAACCTCAACAAGAAGCTTCCTGAACCTGAGTACGTAGTAATTTGCTGTTGACTAATCCGGCCGGTAGTAGTGCTTGCTTCTCTCACTAATTAAATTACACTGCATTACATTACACAGAGTGGAAAGAAAGAAATAAAGAAAGAAGAAGAAAAAAAAGAAAAACTAATTGAAGTGACAACAAATGTCGGAGCAAGCAATGCAAGAGGGAGAACTAATTAAGGTAGTGCAGGTGGATGGTTTCCGTTTCCGTTTCCAGCCCGCCTAAGGCTATTATTATAGGCTGCTAACTCAGCTTGAGTCGAGCCTTCTTTGAGAGGCAGGCCGCCCGCCGGCAGCTGCGAGCTGGTGGTACGTACGATCTTTTCTTAGACTTGCTGTGGCTGTCCGGCCGGCCGGCTGGCTGGGGCGGTCGGTCGCTCCCCTAGCTAGCTAGCCGCTGACCTCGTCCAGGTCCGAGTTCGACCCGTCCGTGACGCAGCTGCTAGCGGACGACGGCGACGGCGACGCGGCGGCGGCGGGGTGGGCGGCCGGCACCGCTCGCCTCCTCCTCGTCCTCGTCGGCCTGCTGCTGCCCTTCTGGAAGACGCGGCAGACGACCCACTCTCCTTGAGCCAGGCTGCAGCCCTGCGTAGATGACCACCCAAATAAACGAACTGTCAGCGTCAGCGTCAAACAAGCAAAAGCAAGGCCGGCATGTGGTCAGTGGATCGGAGCAAAAGCTAGTCCAAGGAGCAGTAGTACTCCCCGTATACGAGTAGTGCATGCTGCTACTACTGCTCAACAGCTGCTGAAACGACCGATGCTGCAAAGCTGAAATTGAAGGGTACTACAAGTAGTGTGGTGTGTAGGAGCAGGCGTTGCCAATCACAGACAGAGCAGCTACTACAACTATCACAGGCAGTGAGTGATGAATGAAGCGCTTGCGCTACTACTGCACATACAGATACAGTACTGTGCCAACCAATAATCGATCTGTTTACTCCGATCAGACGACAGGCCACACCACAGCACAGGACAGGACCGTGTCTGTCATCAAGACGGACGCACGATCGATGACCGGCGCGTCGATCGATCTCCAGAACAACTGCAGGACGACGTATGGCTACTGATGAACCAACACCAAGTGCCGTGCCGGAGCGGCCGCTGCACTGCAGACTGCTCAGACAGAGTAGTATTTGCAGACTAATGAAGGCGGCGTCGTGGGAATTAAAGTGCCAGTAGTTCAGGCGCTGCTGGTTTGGTTGATTGGTTGGCTGGTTTATGGTGGGGGTTGAGGGACAAGCAGACAGATCTCACGGCGGAATAATCCGATCGATCAGCTACTACAAGCACAAGCATCTAGCAGCAGTACTGATTAAGTACATCTACCCACTCGGTGTCGGGCATAAATTTGCAACCACCAGGGTATATGCATGATATATGATGGCAGGGCAGGCGATTAAACACGGCGGTTTATGGCTGATCTCGACAGCCCATAACTATAATTAACGATGGACGATTTTCTTTTAATTTGCTGGACACCGAAAACGAGTTTTTTTTCTGGTCCAATTAACCAAGCATGATTTTTCTTCTTTTTAATTTTAACCAAAAAAAGTCTCCTACAAGAGTACATTCGTAGCTTAACATTAGCGGGCTTGCGGATTCATTAGTCGACCAAGTTAATTAGGATTAATTAAATTAATATAATGGAGAGAGAGAAGAGAAGACGAACATGGATGCATGATTTTGTTATTATATGCACATAACGTGATCATGCCAGACTGACAGGTCCGATTAGGTAGGAAAACTCCAAGATGGATGTGCCAGGATGAACAACTTTACTTGGGTGCATGCTCCAACCATCTATCTACTCGCCGGCCGGCCTAGCTAGCTATTCTATTTCTATCCCATGGCTCGCTAAACTCACCTGCTAGTGCTAGCTACTAGTTCATCCCTCTCACTCTACATGCATCTGAGCATCTCTACATGTTTGTAACCCCTTCTCGTATCCCTAAAAAATCCCTTCTCGTAATCTCACACAGTCGATCGATCTCGCTCCTTAGGTGTCACTAGATGCATGTTTACAGTTACTGACCTAATTAGCATAGCTTTGAGCTGTTAATTATACACACCACTGTTACCGTTTCATGAACTTTGCCACTGCAATCAGATTAGTCGGAAGATCTGACTTATTATGAGGGAGAGTAATTTAGGTTAGATTTATTTGGGTCGTGTTGGCTTCCGTGTTCCGTCCTTTCCAATGCAATCTACGAAATACCTGAGGACGTCGTAACCGTTCAAACTCTCTGCTTCTCCTTAATAAAATATGTGTCACGGGCACACGAACGCGAAAAAAAAATTATGGCCTTGTTCACTTCCACATCCTAACCCAAAATATTTTCTCTTCCACCTATCACATCAAATCTTTCGACGCATACATGAAGTATTAAATGTAGGTAAAAAAGATAACTAATTGCATAGTTTGTTTGTAAATGTCGGAACAAATCTTTTGAGCCTAGTTAGTCCATGATTAAACAAATTTTGTCAAATAACAACGAAAATACTACAGTAACTTTTCACTTACTTTTCGCTGAGGTGAACACACCCTGGGAGAGGGAGACAGAGAGTTAGAAGAAGCATGCACGCGGCGTAGTATACGGAGAAGAGAATCACTCACGTTCTTGTGCAGCGGCGCGGCGAGGCGGTACTCGTGCATGACCCAGCCGATCGCCAGGGCCGCCGACGCCGACGGCGACGCCTTCTTCTTCCGCCGGGGCACGAACGTCATCGCCCTCTTCACGCCCACCAGGAGTCTCCCTCCGCCGCACGGGCGGGGTAGGACCACCGGCTTCTCCTTCCCCGACGGCTTCCACCGCCCGCTCGCCGTCGCCCTAGCACCGCCGCTCTTGCCGGCGCCCGCCGGCCGGACTGCGAAGAAGTATTTCTCCCCCTCGCTGCTCGCATCTGGAGACGAAAAAAAAAAGATTGCGGCTTTAGTTCTTTTTCCTAGTGACAGACAGACACGATAGATGTTCCTTCGATGCGGCGTCGTCGGCGTGGCGTTTGTGGTTAGTACCAGGGGCAGGGGCAGGGACGACGACGTCCCAGGGGTCGAGGTTGTAGAGGTCGCGGACGACGGGGATGACGGCGGCGGGGAGCGGCACGCCGAAGGCCTTGCGCCGGAGGTACTGCACCACGAGCTCCTCGTCCGTGGGGCGGAACCGGAACCCCGGCGGGAGCTGCCGGAGCTCCTCCAAGCCGCCTCCGGCGTGCCTCACCAGCACCGGTGCTCTCTCTGCCGCCATGTCCAAAAAAGTTCCTTTTACCACCGGCTACCTAAGCTGTGGCTGCTGCTACTGTTCTGCTGCTACACCGCTAGCTAGCACACACCTGCGCGTGCACTGCTCGCTACCTAGCTGCCGCTAGGCACCGCAGCTTAGCTGCTAGCTAGCTACCTCCTGTTTAACTTGGTACAGGGGGGGCAAGCTGAGCTCTCGCAGCTTCTCTGATTACTTAGCGCGCGCAGGACGCGTGCAGCTGCTCGATCGGAGCGTCCAAGGCGAGCGAGAGATTGAACAGAGAGAGGGAGAGGGAGAGAGAGCTGGGGGTGTGCGGGTGTGCCTGAGGCTCTGGGGAGGAGAGAGGGGGAAAGGGAGGCTTTATAGGGGCGCCCTGTTGCGTCAAGCTTACTCCATCTATCCTCCTCGCTAGGGATGAAAACGGATCGGATACGGACGGATATCACTGATATCGTATTTATTTTCATATTTATGTTCGGATTCGGATTCGAATACGGATAGTATAAAAAATGCCGGATAGGATACGATTGGATATCGACATCATAAATATGTGATTTAAATATTCGGATACGAATACGGTATCGGATGTTAAATATCCGGACTCAGATACGGACGGATTAAAACCCCTCTAAACTGGATTCGGTCTCGAATACGATCGGAAAATATGCGTACCATTTTCATCCCTACTCCTCGCTCCTCGGCGCCTCAGCTGAACGTATGTACGCCATCGGTGCCTTCTCTGATCTGACAAGCTAGCCCGCCCGCCCGCTCTGCCCCGGCATCCCGGCCGGCGAAGTCCACTGTCGTCAGCCTCGATCGGCCGGTTTCGTAAACTCCTTCCAGAATCTCGCAGGAAGTTACTTGGCCGCTCACACTACAGCGATGTGAATCGTGTAAAATATTGTTACTCCTTTTCTTTTTCTGCTTTTATTACCTGTAGCTAGCGGGTAATAATTCATATATCCGCCGATTTTGAATAGTAGAGAGCGCTCTGATTATGTACATTTATGTGACGGATGGATGATGTGGACTGTTTCGTGAATTAAGGGCCTATTTGCATTGCATTCCCTTCTGGCCTTCTCTACCCGGCGCCGGTAGTCATTAAAGGTGTTTGATTTTGGATATGATGGCTGCTTAAAAGAGAGGCTTCAATCGAAACAGGTCTTAGACCATATACGATGGTCCAACTTACGCCCTCCGTATTCTGTTGTGCACAAGTGGTGGACCTAGGGCTTGGCGACCTTAGGCGCTTGCCTTTTGGCTCCAACGACGACGCATGTTTGGGCCTTCATTGCAGTACCCTTGTCTAAAGCTTCGAAATATTTGACTTCATCGGTCACCTTAAGTTTCTTTCGGGCTCTATTCGAGTGTTGGGTCCGTTATTGTTGGTTATTGTTGTGAGTCTGTCTAATTCCAAACTACAGAATGGCTTCTAGTTTTATTTTAAGCCAAAACTAGTAGCTTTACATCCGGCTTCAAAAAAGAAGGCTTTTAAATTTGTACTACCAAACCAAGTTCAGCAAAACCAGGGTGCTAGTAGCTTTTAAGCTATTGCTCCCTAGTGATAGTTCACCCCCTCTCCCTCCACCTTTCATTCACCCAAACTCCCCTCACCTCCTCATGCCACACAAGCAAACCTTGTTGACAAATCACACGCCATAGACATCTAAGGTTCCCAAAGGCTAAGCTAACCAAGCATAACGTCGCTACACTCTCTCTGCTTGGATCACCGTCATGCTATCCCCATCCTTCCATTACCCTCTAGCTCCCTCAATTAAATTAACGTCAAACCCTGACTTCGATGTCAAGCAGGCTGTCGGGTGGCTTCGAGGAAGCGACATGGGGAGAGGCTAGTTCGACGTGTCTAGGTCGAGCTTTCTTACTACCCCTAGAGATTCGGATAAGGCGAGCTTGAATGGATGGTGGTATAGGACTACTGGAGCAGAGCTAGGCTTTGGTTTAGGGAAGGCAATGCTGGCATTGGACTCCATGGTTGATTCGCATTGCGGATGCTAAGAGATATGATGGATGAAAGGAAAATCTCTCCCTTCTTTGCTAAAGTCTATGACACATCATGCGCGGGGTTCATAACATTTCGCTAATAGTAAAGGTCTAGTCAAAATCTAGGATGCCAAACAGCTTCTTTGTTTGCCAGTGGCTAAAACTACATAACTAAGCAGATGAAACAAAAAAGACCCAAGATAAAGTCCTATGGTGACCAGCAATATCGAAAAAGGTACTAAAATCATGAATCTGAGTAGCAAGACACATAAGTGAACAACATTTGAAGGATACAAGATACTAAACGAAGCTTGGGTCTATCCAATAGCTTGAGGTCATCTTGTAAGCCAAGCAGCAGGGCAAGCTAATAAGATGTAGTCCCAAATAACATCGATAATGGTAGAACAACTATTTATAATGACAACACATGGGTATGAAGCCAATATAGACATGGGAGAGCAAAGTCATGTTTGGCACAACTCCTCCTGTAATAGCAACTATAGCAACACCTCGCGAAATGAACTAAGAGCCCCAGGAAGCCAAACTTTTGTGGCTCCTCTGGTATTGTAGCATGGAGCCGGAGTCAGAGAGAGCCCTGCTAAACAAGACCTAAAACATATTTGGGATGGTGTGTGTGTGGGGGGGGGGGGGGGGGGGGGGGGGGGTTACACTAAATTGTACATTAGGTCAAATTGTATGCTATCATGCAATTGTGCAAGGCACTTCCTTAGTTATTAGAAGGAGAGAATTGACCCAATTTACTAGAGAATCTGGATCCAAAAAACATAAAAAAACCATACAATACAACTAGAGGGTATGTATTGCTTTTAATTTGAACACCGGTGTTAACATGCCCAACAGATGTAGATCTGACTTCATTATTTTTTTGGGTACTTTGTGCCTGAACCTAAAAATTTGCTAGACACTACGTACTTCCAATGAGACGCGGGAAACGTGAAGCCATGTAGCAGCTGAAACCACAGCGAATTAGATACCCTCTACACCGAATCCGACCTTGCTTAAGCGGCATGGTTTTCTCCAAATTAATCAGTCTGCCCGTCCGGCAGATTTGGCGCTAGCTATAGCTAGTGTATGTACTTGTTGCTGTCCTCAGCCACGAACCAACGCAGCACAAGTGCACAACTGCCCTCCATTACCACCCCACTGACGGCTGACCAACATGCTTTGGGTTTCTTAACGCATGCAACAATGCAATGGACACACATGCATGCAAATATATATATACATATATAATAAAAAAGGCAGCTGGCTAGCATCTCCTCTGCTCTGAATAATTAACCTGCCATGTGTCGATCCCACGCCATTATATCTAATCGAAGTCGTGCAAGCCAGTGTCAGTGGTGTGTGCAGTGATGACAGTATCGATCGGATTTGCTTGCAGGGCATCTCAATCGGTTGGTTGCATGCTTGGATGCCCTTGCCTTTCCTTCGGTTCTCCTTTTTCTTGGCTGCATTGCTCACGATCCAACCATCTCCTGCTAGCTAGCTACCTCCTTTCGCGCTTTGCTTAGGAGCATGCTTCCTTCTCTCTTTCTCTCTGTTTGCCCTCCTCTTCCTTCCCTCTTTTGAGCACCTGCATGCGTGCATGCCTTTGCATCGCGGCCAAAATTCCTTTAGGGGGACGTGGGGCCCACACCGGCGTTGAGGTGGGCCCTGCCGAAGAACAGTACCAGTGCACTGCACGGCTATGGCCTATATGGATATGGCATCTGATTCTTTCTTTGGGTTCCTGGACAACAAGCCTCCTGCCTGCCTGCACTGCAAGTAACTGTACGTCTAGTAGGCTCGACAGCAAGTGGTTGTTGTTCTGCTGCTCTCAAGGGGTTACATACACATAGAAAAATAAGAAAAATCCATCCTTGTGGTGTTTTGTTTGGGTGGTGGTGCGTCAAACATGCACATGTCACAACATCCGAGGAACGGTCGAGAAACCTTGCCACCTCGGCTAGTAAACCCTCAGCTTTGTCACTGATTACCTGTACTACGTTTGCATTACTCTATCCACTAGTTTATGCAAGTAGTAGATGTCAGACATCTCATTCATTCATATAATAAAAAAGCACCAAATGTGTTAATTAAGAGGTTCATCAATTGTGGATTATCATCATGTGTTACATTCAGCAATATCGCCTATTTGGGAAAACCATACATTCGACAATAACGCCTATTTGAGAAAATCATACTTAGTATAAGATGTCAGGTAGTAGTCCTCTTTTTGTTCGTAAAATAAACCGAATAGGAGAACTGCCAATTATATTGATAACGAAGAAGGTCGGACTAGGTAGAACAACATCCCCCACCAGAAAGAAAAGCAACAACAAACCACACACAGAACTATATATTCAGTCGTATACATACATACATACATACATACATACATACATACATACATACATACATACAATCCACGCGACATCTCTCACAAACAAGGTCAACAAATATAGTGGCCCAATTTGCTCATGTTGTCCCTCACATCATTATTCCATACATATCACCAAAATGAAACGTGTGCAGATCAGAAAACTGGCGGTCGCATATCAGATCACAGGCTCTTGATAATAACCTTTATTTATTTGCCAATTGCAAAAGGGGCTAGTGCATGGTTGCTATACATATGAATAATGACATCAACCCATATGTCACAAAAGAAGGAAGCATGCGAACAAGCAAAATGGTCACATTTGTCCAAACGTCGCCATTAACGTGACAGGTTAATGCTAATCTTGGAGTAACTTCAACAAAGCCGACTCATGCACATGTTTTGTATAGCCGTTCTGGATTAGAACGGCAATGCATGCATTATTACGACATCAAAGCAGAACGCTACACGTACAATCCAAGTCCACACGGACTTAGTCGCTGCACAGAGACAATCGCAGTTGTAACATAAGCTGACATGTGGGCCCGCATGGCATATGTAAATTCAGCTAGCTGGTGTCATCTGGCAGTGATAGATAGACTGAAAGGAATTGTTCGCAAGGATTTCGTGACAAATATATATGGCTTCCTTTGTACGCGAAGTGTATTCACAACAAAAGTGACACATCTTTAATTGGTGCTGTCAAAATCTATTTTTTTTCCTTCTCAACACGGGTAACTTGTTCCTTGTGACCTCTTTGAGATATACTAGTTCTTTTTCCGTCGCATGGTTTTCACAGCGGCTTTACTTTAACCAACTTGTCGTGGAAACAACCACAAAATCTCCTCCCATTGTCAACGAATTATCCTCTGTTGACGAGCGCCACGATAAATACGAACAATTTGTGCCTTTTTCGCTATTTTTTATATACATATGCGTATAAAGCAACAATGATTTTTCAAAGAATTCACTGAAAGCACGTTATCCCAAGTGTCGGAGAAATGTATCCAAGATGTAGCTTTCAAAGTTGCCTCGGCAGAGGGGGACAGCGCCCCAATAACAAATCTAGAAAATAGAAACCCAAGAATAAGTAATACTCCAACCGTTCCAAATTATAAGTCATTCTAGCTGCTGTTTCTTTAGATATGTAAATTTTATTATGTTGACAGATTGGATATTTAGCTACGTAGCAAAATCTATATACCTAGAAAAAACAGAGCAACTTACAATTTGAACGAAGGGAATAGTATAATCTGAGGGCCAGTATGACAAAGCTCCACTCCGAGCATCTCCAAGAGTATCCAATATTTTCTTCTAAAAACATGGAGTTTTGCAACAACCCAAAAGGTATTAGGAGGAATAGAGAAGGTCATCTCTAAGAGTTTCCAATAATCCACTCCTAAATATAAAAGACAATTTTACATCAGGAATTCTATACTATTTCTAAATTATTGTAACCACTTTTATATATCATTTTTCTCTTGTACATTTGCATCAGGAACCGTTTTCTACTCTTTATTCTTTCCCACACCCTTCCACCTTTAGATTGGTCAACCTATATACGCACAGGAAAGAAGATACGCGCCACCTGGAGTCCGCCAATCTTTACGCACAAAGGGGGTTTTATTTCTCAAGTGCCAAAAGATTGGAAGATGAGTTTGGGAGTTAGTTGTTGGAGATGGATTTTTTTATTCTTTCCAAAAATTATGGATCGGGAAGGATTATTAGGTACTCTTGGAGATCCCCAGAGAGGATTTTGTGGATTCCCACCAAATGCTTAAAATGTAATTGAATCCTAGTAGGAGCTGACAAGGGTCACTGTGAGCTAGGAGCTAAAACAATCCGCTCTCCAATGCTCCTCGCTGCTTTCCGTTCAACCACAACTGGAATCACTTCAAAATCGATTCTTGGGTCTGTCAAACTAGATTTGGAGCACCAAATCCATCGTGGAGCAGCTCCACCGGGGATCTAGGATCCTACTATTTCTTAGAAAAGTGTTTGGGAGAGCTCCATGGTGGATCTACTGGGTGGCCCGACAGCCATGCAATTGTGGCCCAACAGCAGCCCATCAGTGGGAGCTATTTCTCACCCTTTGTCTCACTGACACCCTGACCCTTCGTCTTCCTCCAACGAAGCAGAGGATGCATCATACTTGGCCAGGGAGGCCGTGCCATGCTAGGTGGTCTTTCTGGCCAGGGTGGTCACGTCGGCCAGGGTCGTCATGCCCCTTGCTGCGCCAGCCATGCATGGTGGTTGCGCCCCCTGCCATTTGGAGGGCCGCCGCTGGCCGTTGGAAGGCTGTCGCTAGCCGTCTCGCCCGAAAGGGCTCGCCGGAGATGGCCACTGGTAGCCGTTGGAAGGCTGCCACTAGGCATCTAGCCCGAAAGGGCTCGCCGGAGATGGTCAAGATGGGTGGCGCGACTTCTGTCGGAGTGAAAGGGAGGGAACAACGTGAATAGGAGAGAGACCGATGGAAAGAATCAAACCAATATTGTGGTGGTTGTTGTGTAATCAGGTGGGTAATTACCCCCAAACTCCATGAGGAGGTACAAAACTCAAGCTTTCAGAGCACCTTTTGAGGTGCTCCATGTAATCCATGGCTCTGCACAACCCCCCCCCCCCCCCCCCCCCCCCCCCCAATTCTAGATTTTTTGGATCTGGATTCCATGAAGTTGAAGTGTTTAGGTAAAAAGTCGGATCCGAAACTAAATCTGGAGCACTTTGAGCTCTCCCAAACAGGGGCTTACTTGCTCCCCACTCTGCCCCCACTAGAATCATCCCACCGGAGAATCAAGAAGTGAAATTCTAGGAAAGCTCAAGAATTAGGAAGAGAAGCTCTGACAATCCAGTCCTAAAATTAGTCAATCTAGAATGGAGGGAGTAGTATAATCTAAGAGTAGGGGTTCCATTTGTACCTATGTAGAATTAAACTAGCTTTTTTTAGTTCCTTATATTCCAAATTGAACTTGAAACTAAATTAAAATTTGGTGCTAGAACAGCTATTGTCACAGCAAATTAACACTGGCAATGTTGGCCTACAAATATTTTCTTCCTCCTCGTATATTGGACCAAAAAAAATATAAAAACACAAGCTAATAAAGTGAGAGCAGGAAAATAAGAATAAGAATAAAGGGTGCAGTGATGGCATGCTTACACCAGATCCACCTCAACGCCATCCCTACCCTACAACATCAAAAAAAATGCATAACTTTTAATTTTCTTGCACTCTGGCTGGCTAGCGTGACGCGAAATGTGTGTACGCCGGCCGGAGGTGCCCAGGCAGCAATGGCCGGACAGCGACGCCAGACAACACAGCTAGCCTAGTAGCCAGTGGCACACTAGCTAGTGCTCGGTGGGCCCACCGCCTCTACCCCTTTTAAAATTTTGGAGGTTTTTATTGTGCTCCTGATTGGAACAAAAGGAGGGCCAATCATTGGTCGCTTATCCCCTTTGGCCCGGCTCACTGGAAAACCGGATCATTGTGTTGCCACTCCCTCGATCACCGGATCATTGCCATGGAAGACTCACCACTCTCAAGTCTCCAATACTGTGGTGATGTCACGACTCCGATAAAAAATCACTTATTTTAAGGTCTTCAAATTACAGTATATCTTTGGTCACTGGTTCCTTCAGGAATATTATTAAAATTCTACAAGTTTATGATATTTTGTAGGGGTTTTTCAATATTATTATAGGCATGTTCATCAAACTGTACTCGCATGTATATTAATGCCCTGTTTATGGAGCTCTAACTTTGTTGAATTCCTAAAACTAGTCATGTATAGCTCTAGAAATCTTGGATCTAGAGCTGCAGACATGTTAAACATAGTTATATGACTCATTTTTATTATATTTTAGGTTAACTGAAAATCATTGAACCACTTTAATTAGCCTACAAACTACAGTCATCATAGATCTTGGAGCTAAAGTTGTGTTAAACGAGGCCTATAATATGGTGCTTAAACTTAATATCTACAAGGCTACAACTAATCAAAATTTCTTATTTTTCCATACTTCCTATTCCTTTTCTAACATAGATACTCTGCAATCTCTGTCTTGTTATGATAAGCTTACCAAATACTCTATATATCCATAAGCTTACTTCGCGGCCATTGGTTGTACTGGCATTGTTTCTCTCGGATATATGGGTAGCGATCTAGTCTTAGAATTGATAGCCATTAGAGCGTCAGGCTCCCCTTTTTCTTTGTTTAGGCCATGTGCTTTTATTGCAAAGACCGGAAGTGGGTTCATGACTAATATATCAACTCAATATAATGGTTATAAATTAAAAAATACTTCCTTAAAAAATCTATATGTTTTATTCATATTCATAGTTTTCCCCCTTTGCTCACACCTTTGTGTCTTCAACATGTTTTAGTTAAAAACCTTAGCTTGAGCTACAATGCATCAACTCTTGTTAGCTCATATGTAATCATGTCATGAATCTAGATTTTGGTTTCTAAATTTTGGTCTTATTAATTGCAATAAAAAAATATATGTGTTGACTACAACACCCTTCGTTACTACAGTGGCATAAATAATAGTTTTGACGCTCTAGATGTGTTGAATTTTTGCTATCAGAGAATTGTGTGTCTATTTTTATTAATTAAAAATTCCAGTGCTTATGAGTAAACTATCAGTTAATGTATGCTACAGTGTGTCCATCCAAAATGTATAAATTTATCTAAACTACTCAGTTTGTTCTAGTTATTGGTTATTTTTAGCTTTGTTCTAAGGGTGTGTTCACTTCCCATGCAAACCCAAAATATTTCCTCTTCCACCCATCACATCAAATATTTGGACGCATGCATGGATTATTAAATATAGGTAAAAAAATAACTAATTGCTAAATTTGTCTGGTTTTTGCGAGACGAATCTTTTGAGCCTAGTTACTTCATGGTTAGATAATATTTGTCAAATAAAAACGAAAGGTGCTACATTAACTTTTCGCCCACTTTTCACCAACTAAACACACCATAAGTTAAAATTGTCTAACTTTAACCAAGTTCATAGAAAAATAGGCCAATATATACATACAACATGAAGTTAGTTTCTTTAAATTTCCATGAAATGTCTTGGTAGTGTATTTATTTAAACCCATAGATTTTTCATACATTTTCATGAATTTTTTTGTCAAAGATAAAAGAAAATTGACTTGATAAAGCTAAAGTGACCTACAACCTGGAATTGAGGCAGTGCTAACTTACATAATTGATTTTCATTTATTATCAATATAATTTAAATTAAATCGTCAGAGACATTGATATGTAAGTCTTTTAGAGAATATTTTTCATGTTTTCTATAGAAATCTATATGCATTGCTTGTGCATGCATGTATACTTGTTTTTGGATGATGGCACGCAACATGTACTTTAATAATTGTATAAGTAGATAACTAGAAACATATATAGGTGTACTTTATGGTTATTTCATTTGCTTGTGAGTGGGTGTTGGTAATTTAGAAGTAAATTTTTGGGGGTATTGTAGTTTATATTTAATGATGGAAAAGGTGGGTATATGTTTCTCTAAGGAATGGTATATGTTTTTTAAGTCACCATAAACGGATATTTCAGCAAGAGGGTCCCCCCTAAATTGACCTTACGAAACTCAGCAAACCAAATGAGTGACTGAGGCAACAAAGTATACAAACAGCGCAGTTGTGTATCAGCAATTCAGCATAATCCACCTCTGTTGCTAAAAGTGATTACACCAAATGCTCAGACAGGTATTAGACAGATCAAGGACAGATTGACGAAAAAAACAGACGTGCTGTCATCATTAAACAGTAGTCTGCGAGGTTGGAACTTTTCTGAAAATTTCAGGGACTGGGAAAAAAGCAAAGGCAAAAAATAAAGTCTTTTTCATGCCTCCTCTTTCCCCTTTGCGTTACTTTTCCACAAAACACGCTCAATTGGACCTTGCCCCCTTTCTGGTCCGTTCCAATGGTACCATGAAAAAGACTTCCCATTACTTCGAATTAAATCATGTAAACAATTGGTGGTCAAAAAACTTATAAATAGAGAAAATAAAGTTTTGTGGATTAATCTTGCTTCAAATAATCAACCGAAGCTGCAGTAGTGCCCCCACCGAATTTACCGAATTTGCTTCTATAAGCTAGGTCCTCAAACAAATTGGTACAATTAGCCAAGTTTACTCGTACCTCTATGCAAATCTAGTGTTGCATATCTTTTATGGAACGAAGTGTTACATTTTTTCTCGAACATGAAGGAAAGCTACACATCATTATGTTACGAAGTATATAAGAAAAAACAATTTGCTACTTATTAGACAGGTATATAAATTGAATTTTGTAGGAACCATCACAAATTCTTGTCACAGATCCTATAAATCATTATTAAATAACTTGATGAGAACAGACTGATTTTTTTTCCTGATGAAGGGTTCTTGATTAACTAAATGCTTACGTACAGTTTGAGTTCTTTATTTTTTGTTTTCCTTTTCGTTGTATTACAACTTGTAATGTTGTTTTTAATCCTTTTTTGATGTTTTTATAATAGCACAATAGAGGCTGAAAAAGTAATTCTAAAGATGTCTGCGTCAGGAAAAAAAAAGATCAGTTTTCTGACATGAATGCATGGACAAAAGCAATTCAAACATTCTGTTCACATCGATTTCAGTTAGTCTGAACCTTACGCTTCCCAGACCTGAATTCTCATCCCCAGGCCGGTTCCAAACACATTTCACCACGCAAATGACGAAACATAGATAAATTATTATAAGCATCATCCAGCACCAGGAATCCACTGAAAAGTGGAGAAGACAAAATTATTTATCATATCTATGATTTGCTCGATCTAGCGATGGTTCAGTTCCACAGCCTTCAAAAGATCACTCACCTTTTTAGGGAAGTTGCCGTGCTGCAAAGCTTTCTTCTTCAGCTAGGAGTACTCTTTCTCATCTCCTAAATGCCTCATGGATCCCCATTTATCTGAACCTCATGCATGTTGTCCTGCGTGGAAGCTGATAGCTCCACACGACAATGACGTTTATATTTTAACTTAATTCAAATCAAATGTCATGTCAACAGGGCATTTGATTATGAATACATGAAATGAAACAGGTTGAATTCCAGGACAAGCAACGTATATAATTACAGTTTGAGTTACCTCTCACCCCCACCTCTTTCTAGATCATTATTAGTACATGATTGGCTCATAGCATAGCATGAACATGACTAGAACCCTTTTGTAATAAGAACTTGATTTATGCAAGAGCTGTAGTATTTTGACAGATCATACGTTGTTCGTCTGTATATTCTAGGAAATGGTAATACGAGCACCGCAAGATTATCTGAGTCGTTGGGTTTGAATCGGACGGCCAAGATCGAAATCCCCTCATAAGTTTCTAGATCCAACACTCTAGATTCTAGAACCATGAAGCAATGCAAGCAACGCAAGAAAAGTACCATGGCAAGTACGCACGTACACGATTCCAGGAGTACAGATTACAAACTCTGGCCATTCCCCATATAACTGAAATTGCGGCTACCTTTTGCTCATCCTATGTTCAGACATGGAGGCAAGGAAACAACAGGGGAAATAAAGTTTTTTCCATCATTTTTTTACATAAAAAGTTTGGCTATCTGATCTAGAGAGGGAAGTGCAGTCCAACACACAGTTTGATTGGATTGGTCAAAGGGATTGCTTCCGGTTGGGAGTAGAATATGCGGTGGTGACAAGTAGAGCTGGAGAAAGTTCAGTTATCTTTTCAGCAATGCTTTCTGAAGCCCTTTCTCAATATCTCTGATGCCAGTTGCCACATTCTTTTCCCTGCTCTAGAGTGTAAACCCTAAAACATGTTAAATCTCCTTATTATCTCTCCCTACCCTTTTGATCCTGTTGTCAAACAATTAGAGGAGCATGCAGCTACAAGCCTACGGAGGGGCAAACTTTTTATAATTATATGCAAGCTGAATATATGCTATGTCCTAGAGATGCAGGGAGTGGCTTGCCAATCTTGTTTTGCCTAGTATACTATAATAGTTTATGTCAGTTCAGGCTGAAGTTTCTGAGGCAGTTTTCAAGCATTGTGCAGATTGGGATTCTCTCCTGGCAGGTTGTGATTCTCGTTGGCCTTAAAAAATTGACCAAGGTGACTAGGTTTTCTTCTGCTTACGCGGTTTCAGTAGAAAATTGGAGATCTTGTCTAACTAACCAATCACCATTGTTGAATTATTAGGCTATCACAGTCTTAAACCTGTATGGCAGAGTCAATTGTGCAACACCAGAAGCTATTACTTAGCTTGATGCATCATAAGTAGCACTATATTCCATTTCCATAGTGGGCAACAGTCAAGGCTGCAATCTAGTGCCTAGCAGAGTAACTTAATTGTTAGGAGTTAGTACCTAGGGAAAAAAAGTTCCTTCTTTTTCTTGAAAATATAAATGAATGTTTATTCATGACAAGATATACTTTTTAAGTTGACATGCAGGGTCAACACAGAGCTTTTAGTTCATTGGGGGCAAAGTTGGGTAAGGGAGCCTTTTCCTTGACGCAGGAGATGAGCTCCTGAACCTGTCCCTGCCAAATACGTCACATTTTGATTTCAGCGCATAGTTGAAAAACATGGGTCAAATGTTTTAATATGTTCTTTCAGCTTCTATACCTAAAAAGATACTTTGTATTCAAGTTACACCTCTTAACATTTGTTTAATATAAGGTAGCCTTCTTACCCACCTCATCTGAAGTGCTTTTGCTTAGAACATGTCAACAACGATCTTCTAGTGGTCAACTAGAGAATATATATATATATATATATATATATATATATATATATATATATATATATATATATATATATATATATATATATATATATATATATATATATATATATATATATATATATATATATATATATATATTGTTCCATACCACCTGTACCAATTGCTCATCTTTGAAATCTCAGAACTGAATATTTTTCAAGTAGGTATACAAGATAAATCTGAAATCCAATTTCAGAAATAAAGTTCTTAATTGTGTATAAGAGAACAGTTTGAATAGTATGATGTGTACATGTAATCATATTTCAGATCAGAAACAAGGACAGGGTTAGGCAGAAGTTGGACTGCTCAAGCAACATGTCACCTTCAGCACTTGAGGCAAGCACTAGGCAAATATTGTTGACAGAACCCACAAATTGACCATGGTTGACAGCACCAAGGCAGGATCAGGAGAAGAAAAAAAAAACCCCGCGATCGACGGCATTTCTTTTTGTCGATTTGCTGTCCCCGATATCGGCTCAACAACACGCGACCTCATGGATGGCCAGGCTGATTCCCATTCAGCATGTTTTGGATTAACTCGCGAATCTTGTGGGGCTACTGAAATCAGAAGGGAGTCGTTTCAGTTCACAAAGTCTATCATTCACTTAGTGTGAAGTGATGTCACTAGCTTGTTCCTTGAGCAGAAAGCAAAACTTTCAAATCTCGCAGAAACTAGGCGGGCAAGCAAACTACTACCTATCAGCAGTTAGGTGAATGAGGACTAGTTCTGTGGAGAAGAGCTGGGGGAAAATACTGGGCGTTTCCTCCATGGAGAAGCCACCTCCGGTTACGAAACCCTCGCTCCTCATCGTGACGTAGCGGCCTCGGCAATCCAGCATCACAAGTCCGCAAGAGTGGAAACCCACAATCACCACGACAATGTGAACGTCAGAATTGAGTAGCATCCATTATTGAAAGCTAAAGCCTGAAAATGCCCTTTTCTTCAAAGCATGATGCATCACATTTGCACCTTCTGACCCTCCCCCTTTTCATGTTGCTTTCTCAGTCCCTGCATACTGCAGCGCAGCCCACTGTGGATGCCTTTTGGGGTGGGTCTGCATGCCTCTTATGACCAAACCTGTATGGCGATCTTGGCCATGAAGCAACTCTATGACTCTTGGCCACCCCTGAGGCCTGTTCCATCCATCAATCCACCCAGTCACCCACAGTGATAGAATCAACCAAAAGAAATGCTCATATTAACCACTGGTAAATCGTCGTTGAGGTAAAAGTAACTCCAATCATTCAAAAGCTAATTGCCTTTTAAAGAAGTCAAAGAACATATCATGCAATGCAATACAATGAACCAGCGCCAGCCTATATGTCTAATGGGAAGACAAATTAGGCAAAAGCAGGGACGCCAGAATTAGGCTGTGGTGTACTGGTGTGGTGCCAGGTGCAGCCGGGGGACCCTGCCATCCCATGGATCTGCCAACGATCTGATCCTCTCCCCTTGCCCTCTGCCAATCTGCCCATCACGGATCGGGGAAGATCAGGTAGGGCGTATATTCAGACAGTGATGGGTTGTTTAATCCTTTTCAGGTGTTATTAGGCCTGTCTGTTCTCAAGATCTTTCGGTCCTCCAATGGCCAGGACTAGTCCAGGAGAAGAGAAAGACATGAGAGGCAGCCAGGGGAGCTTCTCATCTCAGACGTAAGTGCAGTGCTCGCTTTCCCTTGTGCTGACAGAGCATGCATGCTCAATGAGTCATCTGCAGACAACTTTTGCACGTGGGGATGGCCGGATGGGCCACATGGAGGTGGAGCACTGAATTGGTGGCGCACCAATGATTCGGCTCAGGTCGGCAGCAGGGGAGTTCCTGAATCCTGAGCAAGCAGTGCTTGCATGTGCTTAAATCTTAGGGCGTGTTCAGATGACAAAATTTTTGGGAAAAAATTCCTATAGCACTTTCGTTGTTATTTGGTAAAATTTATCCAACCATAGACTAACTAGGCTCAAAAGATTCGTCTCGACATTTACGGACAAACTGTACAATTAATTATTTTTTTACCTACATTTAATGCTCTATGCATGCGTCTAAAGATTCGGTGTGACGGGTACTGTACAAAATTTTTTAGGTCTTTTGGAGATCTAAACATGACCTTAGTAGCTGCTAGTATAACATGTACTAGTAATGCTTTGCCTTTGCAGTGCCAGTGTCTGGCTCTGATCGCTGGACATGTGGTCGTGCTCGTGAAGAGCTCCAGGACTCCAGTTCCTTAGGACTCAAGAGAAAGCGACTGCAGATATGCATGTTCTTGTTTTCTTTGCATTCCGAAGCCTGATATAATAAGGCCGTTGCCCGAAATGGATGCGGACATGCGGTCACGGCCTCACGGGCAACATTGCTGTGCTGAACTACCAACATGAAAACCAAGACAAATACCCCGGCAAGAACTGGATATCCGAATTACAATCTTGTAAATTTCCAACAGTACATTGCTGAACCTTTTGGTGAAACCTTACTTGCAACAAGATCGACCACGGTCCATGGTCGGCTGTACCAACAGGAATGAGTTTGGACTATACAAAATGGTGTATGCACTCAACACAAGTATACCTCCTAAAACTGTCAAACTGGACCTATCAGTCAGGACAACTGACCCAAGGCGAATGCCTGCCATCTGCTTCGAGGGTCAAAACTGGGATGCCACTTGGGTATATAACTATATATGGTGTACCTTCAATCTCGCTGTTCAATCAGTTCAGGTATAAGCCGGAGCAAGAACCCCAGCTGCTGTTGCCGTCGACACCAGCACCACTCTGGCCGAGGTCTGGTTTACCGAAACCCGCCACAGCGTTTGAGATCTCCTCCACCCGATCAACGATGACACCATGTACGCCCATCAGGTATTGGATATAGACTGCCTCCGACACGTTACTGAGAATTTATGCAGCCAAGATTCATAGGAAGGTTGTAAGATGATTGATGAACATGCAATGGTTGACTGACACAAGAAACGTGATAATGATATGCTGCTTACTTGAGCTGCCCATACGTGAGAAGTGCAAGGTTAGATTCTTGTGCTCTGACAACTGCAGACGGGTTCTTGAGAACGCCTCTCACTTCTGACACGATCCCATGCAGATCATGCTCTAGGCATACCCGGAAGGCATCATCAAGTGAGCTCCTTCTTGAATCATGGTGTTTGGATGTCCCTCCTTCTGTTAGGAAAAGTACCTAGTGCAAAATACAGAAAAGGACATAGATGATTATTCTCAAAGTTAAGAAAAGTACCTAATGCAAAATAGGGAAAAGGATGGAGATGGTTATTCTGAATGTCGAGATGTATCTAGTAATGATGTTGTCCAATTCAGCACAAAACCTCATGTAAAGAAAAGTACCTAATGCAAAATAGGGGAAAGGATGGATATGACTATTCTGAATGCCGAGATCAAGATGTATCTAGTATGATGTTGTCCAGTTCAGCCCAAAACCTCATTTACTCAAAAGTGGAAACAAGAGTTGGCTGCAATTTTTTTTTATTGAGCCTGCCTAGACTCAAACTCGAGACAACCCAAAAGCTTAAGTTAATGGGGAAAGATGGCCAATTCACTCATACTTCAACAACGCCTAGCAAAATATTATTTAACACTTAACAGTAATTCCATCATACACTAAATTGGATGTAAAGTATGTACAATCAAATATCAGCAGAGATTTGGCTCAGATTTTACATATAGTATTATCAATTTGCAGCTACCTAAAGTAAGGTAACTAGCTGATCCATGGTGCACTCAGAATACTAGGATGCAAGCGTATTCACAATCAGATTGTGTCTTGAAAAGTTGATGTGCTAAAGATGGACTGCAAGTTTGCCTATGAATGAATTTCATAACCATTGCAATACTCTTGCTGAGGAAACCTGACAAGCAATTCAAAGTTTCAGGCATAAAACAGAAGTTTCAAACATTACAGGATATGAGCTCTGGAGTTCCCGCATCATCTGTGCCGCATCAGGATTGAAAGATGAGAAAAAGACTGATCTGCTCCTAGCATACTGAAAAACAACCTGCCAAAATGATTCGACACCCTTATTGACATCAGTCATTACCTCTTAGTGCTGAAATGGATGTGAATAGACTTGGATGCAAATAAATTGATACTGTACTAAGCTCTATGTGAAGTAGGGGAAAGGCTGTACTTGCAATACAGCTTTAAGAGCACACTCAAGGTCTTTCCTGTGATACATAATGCTGTCATCAAACTTCAGCTCAATGTTAAATCCCAGGCGAGGACTGACACGTTGAAAGACCTCTTGCAATGTGCAAAGAGAATCATCATCTTCTGTAGTCCAACTAAGGACTCTACCATCTCCTCCCCGTCTAAGTAATGGCTTGGAGACCTGAAAGGCCAGTGCAAAAGAGAGTGAATATATCAGTGCCTTGAGCATGCATTCATGGACTTTGCATGAAAAAAAATAGCAAGAAGGTATGGCACCTTGTGAGATTCTTTTTGTGTCCCATAAGAGAGGAAATCTTCCAATAGAAGATCAGTAACACGCCTTTCACATACAGCTCCCTACACACCATGCAATAACAATCAGCTTTAACTAAAGAGTTTTTCCCCTGCAATAGATGAACAGGATAGTACAGAAACAAAGCTAGGATGGGTAAAAAGAACATACGATCCCTTGTGTTAGGATGAAGTCGTCATGGAAGATTATTGGGCAGCCATCTTTTGTGACCTGTAAACGAGGTGGCGAGATTAATGGTTTCTTCAACAGATCAGTCTGGTCATCATAAACTCAGACTTCAGAGACAACGTGGACAACGTCACGGAGTGCAAACTGTACAAGAGGAATCAATCAGGTGAACTACACTTATATAAAATCTTAAAATAGAAAAAGGCAAATAGCACACAGTCATGACACACATGCTTCTATCAACTGCCCATACTTATTTGGCAGGTGGTTGCCGTTGAGAATGCTCTAACTAATCATACCTTTGACCACCAGATTAGTGGTAAGTACTACAAGTATTAAACAGTAACACCTCTGGTATCTGTGTATTTGACAATGACCTTGATTGAAACCCTGACGCTAGCTTCATGCAGAACTTTAGCACAAGCGAACGTTTACAGTCAGCCCACCACCATCATTGTCGTACAATTTGTGTATTTGTGTGGACCATGTCATACTTCTAGGATTCGAACAGAGGTCGGCAGGTCGCAATATGCTCACACAAAGTAGCATTGGGATTTGGGACACAGACTAATCAGTTTCACAATTGGGACACAGACTAATCAGTTTCACAATCCAGTCCAGCTCATGTTGCTTATTTTCTTGATGTTTATTTGGCTAACCAGAAATCTTAGCATAAATATGAGTAACGCACTGCAACCATATGCTAACCCCAAACGGAGAATGATCATGAAGGTCGCAACGAAATTAGGAGGCAATCGCAAGTTGCATCCTCTAGAGCACGCGTTTCCATTATTTGCGACACGGACCGGGGAGAGGGCCCAGCCGCCCACATTTTACTTTTGAAAGTTCCGCCCACATTTTTTTTTGGAAAGTTCCGCCCACATTTTTGATCCACCATTCTCGCATCGCAATGCTGTGATATAACTGCAAACTCCAATCCAAACCCGAACAAGGTCCCAAACGAGACAGCGAGGCGCACCTGCACGTCGAACTCGACGAAGGCGACGGCGGCGTGCGCGGCGGCGCGGCCGAAGGAGAGCAGCGTGTTCTCCCGCTCCCTGGCGGCCCCGACGGGCGCCCCGGGCGGCGCCCCTACCGCGTTCATCCCCATCCCGCGGTGGCCTCCCACCACCATCCCCCGCTCCGCCACCAGCGCGAACGGCAGCTCCCGCTCCCTCCTCCCGCCGGCCGCTGCAGACGGCAAAGACGAGGACGCGCTCGCCGCGATCCGGCAGAGGCCAACCGCCGCGCGGGTCGCCGCCAGGCCCCGGAGCGCCATTTCGGCTCCCCGCCCCGCCCCTCCCCGCCCCAACCGCGTCGCGCCCGTTTCCCGATTTGGCAACGGTGGTGTCCGAATACTTTTGTTTGAATATTTTTAGACCGGTTGACCGTGACCCGCAACCGCCGCCGCCGGGGCGGGCGGAGCGACGAGAGAGACGGCTCGCGGAATGTTCCGCCGCGGCGCGGGTTTATTCGGAAGGCATATTCCGTTTGAACTGACAGAATATTCTTTCTGGCGTCTGGAGTCTGAACTCCATCTGGGTGCGTTGTGGCCCCGTAAAGGCCTAGTAGAGCTTGAGGACGGCCCAGAACGAAATCTACTTGGGCCGTACTGCTCTGCTTATTTATTAGTGGGTTGGGTTGGGTCGAGAAGATTTTCCGGCCCAGTGAGAACGGAGAGAGTTCATCTTTCATCTCATCGTGACGTCATCATCACAAGTATACTCCAGTATACTAGTACTAGCCGGCGGCGGCCGCATCCCCCATCCCTTCTGCAAGCAAAAACCGAGCTAGGGTTTTAGGGAGAGAGAGAAGCAGACGGAGGCGATATGGACAACCCCGAGATGCAGCGATTCCTTCAGGTAATAACTTGTTCCTCCCGCTCGTGAATCGTGATTCTTTATCGGCGGGCGTGCGCTGCTGCTGCTGTGTTGTCGTCATGTAAGGCCCGAGTTCTGCTTTTTATCTGGGCATGCGGCTGTTGATTTCGCGGGCACCGATTCGTTGCAATGGTCGGACATGGATTCATGGCGCTCTGATGTGCTTCTGTAATTTTCTGTGTTATAGCTTCATGTGCAGTGTAGGGGATGGTCAATTGTTTGTAGCTGTAGCACTGTCTCGTTGTGCAATCAGTGTTGTATCTGAAGCCTCTCAAGAGGCATCATTTAGGGGGCGAGGTGATTGACTTGGTTCTGAGCAGGGCGAGGTGATTTGACTTGTTTCTGAGCATTCTCGTTTTGGTTAGCGATCGCTGATTAAGGTTTTTTTTTTCAGCTTAGCTGCGCTAGGTTCTGAATATTGTTGTCTTTGTTTGTTCAGGTGCTAGCCTACCCCAACTTGCTTGGGACAAAAGGCTATGTTGTTGTTGTTGTTGTTGTTGTTTGTTCAGGTGCTGTGCTAGCCTGCTAGATGATTACTAAAGGTAGATTTGATATTTTACTTTTTTTTTATCAGAGGTGAACTAGCTGCACAGAGTTTGTTGTTAGCTCAGTGAATTAGATTCTTAGTGTTTGTATCCATTGAACTAGTGGTACAATGCTTCATTGGTTACTGTGTTAGCTGTAAGGTGCTCATCATCCATAGAGTTTATGTCCGTACATCATATTACTGTTGAGGCAGAGGCACTTAGTGTGAGTGATTTTTGAAAATTGCAAATACACTCTGATCGTATCTGGCAGAGAACCTGCTCCCTTAGCTTTGACTGTCGTCCTACCCCGCGACCTATAAGAACTTGAAAGTTAGATTCTGTTTTCTGTTAACTCTTATTAAGCCAGATCTTCTTGATTATCGGATCATTAGCTAATTCTGATTGGACCACTTGCTGTAGTTTTGTTAGCTAAGTGAGTATTATTACTTTGCACGTATAAGCAAATTAAGGAGCTGAGAACCTAGTATTTCAAGTTTATGGGGGCTTAGCTGTGGCTATCATGCAAAGTTTAGATGCCAACTGTGAAATTTGCTAGCCATTCTCCATGTAGGTTTGCATAGTTTTGTTTATAGTGATGAGATGTGTTAACTAAAATAATAACTAAAGCAAATGTCTATCAGGTGTTACCTAAGTAGGGGATGTCGTAATTGGTCACTTCAGCTCTTAGAGAATAATCTTAGACCTTAAATTTAGGCCATGCTCACCGTTCTGTGGAGCTACTGTTTCAGATCATAAAACATATGCTATTATTAAGCTTTCATCTACTTGACATGTTGACCTCCTCCTCGCTAGCCATGTATTGCAATTTCAGTCTTTCCTTGATTCCTCTTTTTTGTTATTTTTCCTTCACAAGCAATCGCATTGCTTATTTTAGATATTGCATGATATTTGATATAGCTGTAATAGCAATACTACAGCATGATATTTCATTTCCTATGTTTGCATATGGGAATGAAATTTTGTTATTGATGTGTATTGTACTCAGCATTTTCTGGCGGGGTATATGATTTGTTTGATTTGTTGCTCAAGATTGTGAATTCATACCGTTACTTAATGATAATAGATACTTTGAAATCATTTAGCGCTTCTCCAAGTATGTTTAGATGATGGTTTTTCATCTAGATATGCAAGAGTGTTACTCTGCGTCAATGCATGTTTATTGTATCTTCAGTAGCTTAAAGAGTCAGGAAGTAAACACCCAAACATTTTCATGTTGGATTGCATTGCATTTATACCAAGAGACATCAAGCTGTTCATATTTCACATTTGAACCTTAATTTTTTTATGGCACATAATCCCCCATTGCTTGATGATGCTATCTCCTGTTGCATTCCTTCAACCTAACCTTGGTCTCCCATTTGATTTATTTGAGCTAGCATGCACATGCTCGTTATCGTCTGTATCTGTATGTGAAAAATTCTTACCCCAGTTTCTGCAACGCTGCAGCAAGAGCAGCAAAAGGCGATGATGAACGAGATGGTTGGCAAGCTAACGAGCGTGTGCTGGGACAAATGCATCACCAGCGCTCCCGGGAGCAAGTTCAGCTCCGGGGAATCAACCTGCCTGACCAACTGCGCCCAGAGGTTTCTCGACATGAGCGTGCTGATTGCTAAACGCTTCGAGATGCAGTGAGGCATCCCGGCGCTCAAAGCTGTTGCCTAATCAATCACCCTAAGTGCTCTTTTTCCTTTGATTTGAGGTTCCATTGAACACTTCGAACGATTCAACAGAGAGTTTAATGTACTTTCTATATCTTATCTATTGCCTCGTTGGGCAACGTGTTAAAGTGTGATTGAGCCGATTGAAACTGGATTTGTACACCTCCTGCCCTGAGTTTAACTGAACGTTCATGCAACTCTGGATCTTAGCTACTGTTGATAAGCTTTATATTTAAACAATCTCATGGCATATCTGTAGCGTCCTAGGGACTTCGATTTCAGTTTGGTGAGCTCGCATAACAGGCAAAGGAGGTTTATGAGATACAAAATATTGTTTGGTTTGTTCGTATAACAGGCGAAGGAGGAGGTTTATGAGATGCAAAATATTGTTCCGGCTCACCGTCACCGATCCTACCTTTCCATTATTATACTAGATAAAATTGCCATTATCAGGGAATAAACAGCGGGGAAGGTAAATGGGCCAAGTTTCAGCAACATTTGCCATTCGAGAGCTCACGGCCCAACAAGCTCATGTACGGCCTCGACACCTCCAGATATTTTGGCCCTGAAGCAATTACTCCGTATTAACCAGCCTCATTTGCCGCTATAACAAGTTAACAACACCTCACCACTTGCGGTTGCGGCTTAAACCCTTGATCGCCACCGCCGCGTCGTCCCTCATCTCCGCCGTCTGGTCTCCCTTATGGCGTCGGCGTCGCGCGCGCTCCTCCTCTCCCGTGCGCTCCAGGCAGGCGCCGCATCCCGAAGCGTCCCCACCCTGCTGCGCCCGCTCGTTGCGACCGCGAGCCTCCTGTCGGCGGAGGCGGCGGCGGCCGCGCCCGGCGCGGGAGTACGGTGCTTTGCGACCCAGCCGGCGACATCCTCGCTGCAGGACTCGTCCCCGAACTGGAGCAAACGCCCGCCCAAGGAGACGATCCTCCTCGACGGGTGCAACTTTGAGCACTGGCTCGTCGTCATGGAGCCGCCGCCTGGTGACGCCTCCAACTCCGACATCACGCGCGACGAGATCATCGAGAGCTAAATTAAGACCCTCGCCCAAGTCGTCGGGAGGTATATATCGCTGATTTTTTTCTTATTTAGTTGTTGGTGTGTTTCTGCTAGGACTTTATAAAAGTGCTCTGGTGTAGCATGACTGTAAGAGTGCCGAGAGTAGTGTTTGATTTAGTGGCATTAGGACTGGTTGGATCTCTTACAGCTTGATCAAAATGGATCTGTTGGTATTATTGATACTAGCATGCGGGCCTTATCGCATTCATCTTGAAATGCAATTTTTTAGAAAAAAAAATGATTTTGTTTTTGGTGATTGTACAAATTATAAGAGCATGTTAATAATTTAGCTAATAGCCCAACTAATAGGTCAAAATGAACTATGTAGCTGATAAAAAGTTATTAGCTAGAGTATGTTTCAAACATTAAGTCGTTTTAGATTTGTCCTATGTCAAATTTGTCTAACTTTGACCAAATTTATGAAAAATATATTAGCATCTACTATATCAAACAAATACACTATCCAAATATGTCTTGGCTTTAATGCTATAAACTTGATCAAAGATAGAGAAGTTTGGCTAAGGACAAAACTAAAATGATAGTATATGATTTGGAATGGAGGGAGTACTAGCTATTAGATAGAGGATCCAAACAGGACTCAATATGTCTGGACCCACTAGTGCTAATAGTTAGCAGCTAATTAGTACTAGTAGATCCAAATAGACCTATTGTTATGTGGCTGCTAGGGTTGAGAGAGAGAGTTGAGGAGAGCGATGCACTATGATATAGTATCCACGGTGCTACAGTACCCGCAGGTAGTGCTCACGGGCTAGGGCTGCGAGGGCGAGAGAGAGCCGGCCACGAGGCGTTCGCCCATAGCCGGGCAAGAGGGAAGGTTTTTCCTTCTTAATTCTTGCTTAATTAGATTGATACATCTCTTCTTATACAGAGAGGATTTCTTGACTTACAAGCAAGGTTTACTTGACCCCTAAACAAGCGACCCTTATCTCTAATTAGTCCAAACACTAATGGGCTATGCCGCCAGCCCAAGCCCAATAGGCCCCTAACATACTCTAACACTACACCCTACCTGGACATGCAACTCGTCCTCGAGCTGCACCCTAACCAACGTATAACAATGAATCGACTCTACACAACCCTAACACCTAAAAACAAGCATTGTACATCTCGGCTTATTTTATTATTCTCAATCTGAATGGACTGTGACTCTTTATTTTTGACTCCTGAGCATAAGGTGGACATTGTTCGCATGTCAAACCTGCACGTGTATAGCCTCCTGGATCCCATGGACGCCATCTAGACGAAAAAGGTTCATGTGTATGGCCACTTGGAAGTGGTCGCAACAGCGACCAACGGAGGCGCCCTCGCGACGGCCGGTGGCGGAATGCAACGGTGCTACGCGGCGCGCTCTCGCCAGTGACACCATGCCTTCTCCCCGCCGGATGGCTGTTGGTCTGCACCACACAGAGAAGAGCAGAGGGCATCCAACCGCCGACGCCGCAGACTTTGAGTTCGCCGCCCGCGAGAAAAACACCACGCGCCACCACTCGTGGGGGAAACAGTATGCCGAAGATCCCCGACGTAGCGGACAGAAGTCCTCCACGAGGCAAAGCGCAATTTGGAGGAGCTGCGAAGGAGTGTAGGGCTTAATTTGCTGCAGATCGCGCATCTCTCGCACCCGCCGACGTGCAAGGAGCCCGCGCGTAGCAGCCTGCAGCCGCACTGCCGCCAACACCTGGTGGGTAAGCATCTTCCTCGCTGGCTCCGTCGCAATGTCCGTCGGACGCTCGATCTGCTGCGACTTCTCGCCCTCGTCTTGGATTTGCGGGACGCCGGTGCCCCTACAGAAGATCCCATCGGTGAATGGGTGTTGAAGGCTTGGCCCACCGTGAAGGACAACGACGCCGGTGGTGGGCGTTGGGGCGATCGTCGTCATGGCCATGGAGGGCTGAGCGCTCGCCATGGTGAACACCGACCCCGTCGTCGATGCCATGACGTAAGACGGAGTCGGCAGCATCCGCAGATGATGGATAGGAACCGAGGCGGTTACCTGCACGCCTTGGAACAGCGGCGCCGTGGGGTGCACGCCTTGGAAAGGTAGCACCATTGGTTGCACGTCCTGGAACGGCAGCAGCATCATGCCATAGTCTGGCATCCCATAGGGGAGGGACGGTGGCATCGGCCACTACTACTGTGCAACCATATCGGAGAGGCGCGAGTAGATGTCAGCGATGGATCGAGCAAGATTGGTAATGGCCGCGGTCACCTGCTCCATCGTCATCGGTGAGGAAGTGACCGGCGGCGGCTCATCGTAACCTGGCATCTCCGATACCAGATTGTTATGTGGATGCTAGGGTTGAGAGGGAGAGAGTTGAGGAGAGCGATGCGCTGTGCTACAGTACCCACGAGTAGTGTTCACGGGCTAGGGCTGCGAGGGCGAGAGAGAGCCGGCCGCGGGGCGTTCGCCCACGGACGGGCAAGAGGTAAGGTTTTTCCTTCTTAATTCTTGTTTGATTAGATTGATACATCTCATCTCCTTATATAGAGAGGATTTCTTGACTTACAAACAAGGCTTACTTGACCTCTAATCAAGCGACCCTTATCTCTAATTAGCCCTAACACTAATGGGCTATGCCACCAGCCCAGGCCCAATAGGCCCCTAACATACTCTACCACCTACTAATTGACCAACTAACTATTAGCTAAGGAGTTGTTAACTATTAGTTTCATTAGCAGGTTTGGGACAACTAATAGGTCCCAATTGGTGCCAACCACCTATTAGTAATTTAATTTTTTGCGCATACACCTATTAGTAACTTATTAGTAGCTGGATCCAAACGGCTACCTGCTAATTATTAGCTAGCTAACTACTGATAGTTCTAGTTGATCCAAACAGGTTTTAATAGGTTAGCTAATAGGCTCGCTAATAAAAAGTAGGGCCTAACTGATCTGCTGCTCAAAATGAAGTACGTAAGTTATTAACTGGCTTCCCTAAGTACTACTAACTATTAGATGGAGGATCCAACAGCACTCAACTTATAGGTTAGCTAATAGCCCTTCTCCTAAAAGCAGGGCCTAACTGATCTGCTGTTGTCATCTTTTCAAATTTGTTCTTTCATTTGGTCCAGTTGTAGTTCTTTTGTGTGAGTAGGACATTAGAGTTTTAGAGTGTTAATATTTGTTCATTTTAGTTCATAAAATGCAATTCTTTTTTCTCATTTTGTCTTTGCAAGGCCTGCATCTAAAACCAATTCCTTGTTTCAGTGATGAAGAAGCTAGGAAAAAGATATATTCGGTGTCAACTCGTCATTACTTCGCCTTTGGTGCCCTTGTAGCTGAGGAATTTTATTGGAAACTGAAAGGTATCTGTGGTCTCATTAATTAGTATAGGAGTAGGGAGTAGTTCATTGTTGAATGCCATAAAATGTATGTCTTTAGAATCTTATGCCTCTTAATCATTTGCAGAGTTGCCCAAGGTCCGCTATGTTGCACCTGATTTATACTTGGATGTGAAAAATAAGGATTATGGAGGTATTGATAAAACGTTTCCTATCCAAGTATAGACTATGGATTATTTGCATTTTCTTGGTCATGTACAAAAATCCTGCTCATTATTTTTGAACTGTAGTCTTTTTCACATAATATGCAACAGCTGAATTTTAAAATTGAGTAATTTAAATTTACATTATTTATACCAGACTAGCAAATATGCCCGTGCGTTGCAACAGGAGAAAAAAGTTATCAAACATTGCAATGGGACTAAATACATATTGGCCCCGTTCGGCTGTGCTGATAAGCCGGCTGAAAAACACTGTTAGCTGATTTGTTGTGAGAGAAAAACACTGTTCCGGCTGAAGAAACGAGCTGAAAAATACGGATTATAAGCCAGATGAACAGAGCTGCATATAATCATTAGACCTGTGATGTAAAGATAACAATCCTTAGGGTACAATGAAGTGCTTTATTAAATCATCTTAGGTGATATAATATTTTTTGAACAAGTAGACGACATAATATGGTTTGCATCTCGTATGTGTTCCTTCTTGAGTCATCTTGGAAAACGCCAATGCAGATGTAAGAACCTATCACTTGGGATAGCAGATTATTACACACCGTTTGTTTGATCAACTTTGCATGTATGCCTTTAGTAGCCATTTTCAGACTTTTTTTATGTCTTGTGATGAAATTGTGGATGACCATAGTTAATGTCCACCCATGTTTGGACAACTGATTCTGGGTCTGTTTGGTTGTCTGTATAACTCCTTATCCAGGGCACCGTAGTGCAACTTGTCTCTGTTTGGTTGCGTGCACAAGCCAATATGCAGGAGAATCAAATCGAGCATGCCATAATTAAAGGGAAGACAACTCTGTACTTTGCCACTTAATTAACTTATCTTTACCTTTATAAGATCCTTCATTCTAGAATTGGTCGAGAATCAAATGAAGAATGGATGTTAGAGATTTGGTGACCCATGCAACCAACCAAACACAGACAATTATGCATTGCAGTATGTAATGCGAGCAACCAAACAGAGTTTTAAGCTATACAAAGTGAAAATACAAGACAACCAAACACTGCTTGAAAGAATAAGACTATGCTGGATTGGATATCTAATACTAGACCCTTATGCTGGCTATGACGATACAAGCAACCAATCAGATACTCTGTGAGTGTCATCGTACTTATATTGTTGAAACTACATTTCTGAGAACGGGCTCACCATTCCATGGGTTTTGGATGCTTTCTACTTCCGGTTTCAGGAGAACCCTTCATAAATGGTGAAGTTGTTCCCTTATGATCCTAAATACCATGAGGAGTGGCTGAGACACAGCCTCAACGCACGACCACGCCATGGTGGTTGCAATGCGCCAATGCCGGCTACCCTGGCGGTAGCCCAGGCTACCAAGGCCAAGGAGGCAACTCGAACGACCAATGAACACGACCAGGAGTATGTGACTGTATAAGCAGGCATCCCTGTTCCAGAGTAGCCTTCTGGAAGACGCGATGGTGCGCATCAGTAGTATAAATGGAACCATTGTTGCCGTCTGATTATCATGGATTGTCGTTGTATTCACCTAACTATTATGTTTTATAATGCTCGTCTGAGTGATGTTCCTGGAAGTCTGAAACTGTGGATGATGGTATCTGCACTTGTATGCACTTGCTGAACCAGATAGTTCGCAGCAGGGCGGATCCAGCACCGGGGCGGGGTGGGCTCGAGCCCCCCCTACCGCCGCTCGGACCATGGAGCCCCTCCTAAGTCCCCGCTACAAATTTATACATATTCAAGCTTATAATATGTGGCTAGGGATGAAATATTACGAGATAAGCCCTTCCTAACTTCGCAGATGCCATAATAGTTAGGTGAATGTTGCTGGAGTGCACGATTGAGCAGAAATGGCTTGTATGCACTTGTACGTGCTTCGTCTGTCTCGTGTGTTTGTCACTGGAGTGCACGATTGAGATGTTTGGTCGGATAACTGAATGGTTGGTTAACCACCAGCTTGTTACAAGCCATTTCTGCTCAAATTATGTGATGTTTGGTGATCCATTCCATCATGTGTAGGAAAAGCAGTCACTTGTATGCTAATATTTGGTGACTGGTGATTTCATTCAATCAAGTATCATGGGAAAACCAATCACCTGTATGCTGATGTTTTGTGATTGGTGACTCATACCCGTTCCATCCAGTACAGGAAAACCAATCACATCTTTGCAGTTTCTTCACGGAAGTGGACCTAGTTAGTCGCAAGCGGCCGATCACTGGTTTCTCGGCCCAGGCCCAACTGCAGCGGAGCGCACAGGTCGGTCCACGACCCCAGAAGAACATCCGGGCCCACCACTCCGGCCAGCCGCGCGCTGCCCACGGCAACTGCCGCTACGCGCACCCCGAGACGTCCACCGCCCCTGCGCGCGCGCAGGCGCAGACGCAGACGAGACGGGAGACGACACGCGCGCACGTCCCAAAGCCAACTCGAGAGCGAGGTGGAGGACCGGAGGAGGAGAGGAGAGAGCCCACCACCCGCGACCTAACCCGGACCGGAGACCTCTCCCCTCCCAGCCAGGCTCCCCCACCCACCTTTCCCCTCTCTCCCTTCTTCCTCCCCGTCCCGCGTCGCGTCCCACGCCGCCGCACCCCCGCCTCCGCGGCAGCGCTCCTCCTCGCCGTGCGGACGTCGGGGAGGCCTCGCTCGGAGGAGGGCTGCCTGCCTGGCTGGCTGGCTGGGTGGCAGTCGGCCGTAGAGGAGGAGCGGGGCGGAGGAGCTTGATCTGGGGCACCTGCCTTCGGGCGTCGTCGGGATGTACGTGCCGCCGCTGCCCACCGGCGGCGCCGGCGAGCAGCCTAGGGTTTACCAGGTCTGGCGGGGAAGCAACGTAAGAAATCTCTACCTGCCACCCCCTCCTTCCTCTCCCCATCTGCAGTGATCCGTGAGACGGTGGTGGAGTTGTAACAGTCGATTTTGCCCCGTACCTGCTGGTACTGCGCGGATTGCGCGGGCGATTGCTTGATTAGGGAATTATTTATTTATGGTCCTGGTCCATGTTGTTGCAGTAGCTCCTGTTGTGCAAGTCGGTATGCAGGCTGGAACAGCGGGGATTTTGCGTGCTTCATATTGTGTTTTGGCGTATTGGATAATCGGAAAAACGATTAGTAGCTCAGGTTCTGGACGATTCTGTGAGCTCTTAACTTCCTTTGATTTGAAATGTAGGTCCCTACTACAAAACATACACGCATAATTATACCGTAGTCACAGAAAACAGGGTCGAAGGCAGCGACACTCAATGTCATCCCCGACCGGGATTCATGGGATTGTTTTCGACCTTTCCTTGTTAAAACCTCTTGCAAGTAGCATACCACGTTCCTCGACCCTGTCGACTGGGGAACTTTGTGACTATGGTTTTGCTCCATTCACTCATAGTTATACCCTACCATTGTGAGAAACTCTCAGCGTCATGATGTATGCATGATTTTTTAGTTATATAAGAGGAATAATTCCTTGATCAGGACGTTCAGTAGAATTCAGTTGGAATTGTTTTGTACCAGTACACCATCTGCAACTTACCGGTGGCATCGGCCTGTAATGTATCGTGGATCTTCTTCGTAGTGCCTAATAGGGATTTGAAACAGTTTATGAGTTTTTTTGGTGAAAAATGAAATGGGCATCTATACAGAAGTCTAAGCCATAGGATAAAGGCTGCCACGTGAAAACCTCAATTTGAGTTACTGTTTCTTTGTTGTCATGTGAGCTATAATCAACCTTTGTTGTACCCTGATCCCTTCATCAGCATATTTCCAGTGCCAGCAATTAAAAACTAGAAAAATAAGCAGGTAACAGGCTGAATCCACCAGGCAGGCACGAGACACATGAGTTCACTGGATTGGAGCATGGTCCATCAGAATTGGAATTCTATGGATGCATACCTGTTCTGTTTTATACACTTCAAATCTTGTGTTACAGTTTTATACATTTTCCTTCAATTCCTTGATCATTTCATTTGGCATTGTTCGAAACTGACCCATGCGTCTACTGGGGAATCAATAGTTTTCTGGCTATTGCTAATATTTTCATGAGCGGCGGCCATGGTTATTAAGGCATCGCCTAGGCGATAAGGCGTGCTTGAAATCTGGGCATCCCCATCGCCACTACCAAAAGTCTGCGAAAAGAGAGGGATCAAGGGAGAACAGAGGAAGAACGAGAGGGTAGAGGGCAAGCATGGCCAATAACCTGCAGCTGCTGCCATCCCCGCTGTCTCTGGCGCTTGTGGCTGGCGCAGCACTTGCTGCGTTCAGCTGCATCATAGCCGATCTGGAAGGGGACTGCAGAAATTGTTGATTTGAGGGTGTAGAGCAGTGAGGAAGAAGCAGGAGGGAGAAGTTTTGGGCGCTGGCGCATAATATCCTAAGGATCAGAGAGTTCTTGGGGAGTCGTGTGAGTTGGCGTGAGTTAGTGTGAATGTGTGTGTGTGCTGCCTCCTTTTTCGGCTGGCCTGGGGTGTGTTGTATGGGTTCTTCCCTATTTGTTCACTTCTTAATAGAATGATGCGCAGCTCTCCTGCGTTTTTCGAGAAAAAGTTTTGGGCGCTGGTGCATCTGGAGAACGAGAGAGAGAAGCAAGCTGCGCTGAGGGAGGGAGGGAGCACTCACACGAGGCAGAGGGCGAGTGGCGGCACTGCTTATCGGGGTGTCCATCTGATGTATCCATGTAGGTCGCGCTAGGGAGTGTAACGTGTTCTGGCTGATGGGCTGGGCCAGCCCCTTCTTACCCCTTCCTCCTCTTTTTCTTTTTTCTTTTTTTTTTCTCAGCCACCCTGTTGCAATTTTCTAGATTGGTACGGCACCACCTTTCCTCGCCTTATCACCGCCTAGGCGATTGGAAGGGGTTGACTCGCCATAACTCGCCTTGCCGCCTTAATAACTATGGCAGTGAAATAATTTTCCTGATATATTTATAATTGTTTGATTCCATGTAGTTTTGGCTTGAAAGTATGTTGTCACACGCCTGATGGCACCTCCCCAGTCCATGGCCAATGGGCTAGCCGCGGCCCAGGAGGTGGGGTGCGCCCGCGCCCAGCGCCGATGGCAACAGCGGCGGCGGCTCGGTGCCTCCTTCCCTTGGAAGGAATTAGGAAAATAGAAATAGAAATAAATTAGGAGATTGGAGTTTAGTTTGTTTAGGAAAGGAGAATCCAATCTATAAGGATATCTCCCGTAGTTACTTGAGACACAAGTCCATTAGGGAGTATAAATATAGGGGTACTGTACTCATTGGAAATCAAGAAAGAATAGCCCTAGGCTTATCTCCCCGCTCTCTCTCGCCGCCAACCCCTCCTCCCCCTGCGCCGCCCCCTCCTTCCCCATAGCCGACGCCAGCACCTTCCCCTGCCCTAGCCGCCATTCCCAAGGGCCCCAGCCCAAGTGACGTAACATATGTGTTTGCACAAGTTTGAAAATATACTTCTGTATCTTCCATAGTTGCATTTTGCAACCTGTCAAGCTTAACTGCGAAGTGAATATGTTTTTTATTTAGTTTGAGTTCTCAACCGTTGCTAGATGTTCATCCCATTGCCTGTCTAGTAGTCCACTCTGTACTTAGCTAACAGAGTGTGCATAGGCTTTTCTGAAGAAAATCTGAATTATGTGGAAACCAGTATTTCATATTTACTATGGTTTCTTGCAAGTGGGTATTTTGGGCTTTGTTGATGGCTTTTCACATTTTGTCTTTGCCATTTGCAGGAATTCTTCTTGCAGGGAAGATTCATATTTGGGCCTGATGTGAGATCTGTGTTTCTCACTATGTTCCTCATCATTGCACCGGTTGTTGCCTTCTGTGTGTTTGTCGCAAGGCATCTCATAAATGATTTCCCCGATAGCTGGGGAATCTCAGTGATGGTAGTAGCAGTTGTCTTCACCGTTTATGTAAGCATACTACTGCATTGCTAAGTCACATAGTTATTACTTACCGTAAGCAATTGATCTTTAGCCATTACTTCTCCCCTGAATAACACTTTTCTTGTGCTTGCTTATCTGCATCTTTCATTAATCTCACTTGACTTGTTGATGAGCTTGTACAATTTTCAAGGAAATCTTCACTTTGTAAGTGTACATATAACTGAACACATTTTCTTTTACCAGGATTTGATGCTGCTTCTTTGTACCTCTGGTAGAGATCCTGGTATAATACCACGTAATACTCATCCTCCTGAACCTGAATCCATTGATGGGATCAATGATACGGGTGTTCAGACTCCACAACAATTTCGTTTGCCTCGCACAAAGGAAGTTGTTGTAAATGGGATCAGTGTACGGGTCAAATACTGTGATACTTGTATGCTGTACAGACCACCTCGATGTTCACACTGTTCCATTTGCAATAATTGTGTGGAACGGTTTGATCATCACTGTCCATGGGTTGGCCAGTGCATAGGACTGGTAAGTTACTCCAGATTACTTGCTGTTTTATAGGCGTCCTTATATTAGAACAAGCGTGCTGTGCACGTACACTTGAATTGATATTCAGAGCTACTCTTTCTGGGTACATTTTCATTTTTTTTAATTTTGTTGACAAACTTTCCATGTCTTTTGTTAAGCCTGATCATCAATGTATTTGTGCAGCGTAATTATCGGTTCTTCTATATGTTTGTCTTCTCGACGACATTGCTCTGCCTGTATGTATTTGCCTTCTGTTGGGTGTATGTGATCAAGATTAGAGACGCTGAGCAATTGTCACTTTGGAAGGCCTTGTTGAAGACACCAGCTTCAATTGTTCTGATTATCTACTGTTTTCTTTGTGTATGGTTTGTGGGTGGTTTATCTGTCTTCCATTTATACCTGATGAGCACTAACCAGGTAGGTCCAACTTTCATTCCAACTCATCTCATTGATGCTGCAACTGCAGTTCAGTAGCCTAATCCTTTACCCATTTCCTTGTAGACAACATATGAGAATTTCAGGTATCGCTATGATCGGCGCGATAACCCATATAACAGAGGTATTCTGAACAACTTTCTAGAGATATTCTGCACTGCTATTCCCCCTTCGAAGAACAATTTTCGGGCAAGGGTGACAGTAGAGCAAGGGCTGCAGCAAACACGCTCACAGTCTAGAGGTTTCATGAGCCCTAGCATGGGCAAGCCCGTTGGAGATCTTGAAATGGGCAGGAAGCCAGTAGTACCTTGGGACGAGCCAAGGTCGGCGGCTGATATCAGGGACTTGGAAGCAGGGCTTGGGGGCATGTTTGATGAGAAAGAGGGCAGAGTAGCCCATGCATCCCCAGATCTGAGCAGAGATCTTCCAGCAGAGTTTGTGGAAGGGCGATCTGGCATGCACTCGAGGCAGTCAAGTTGGGTTCAGAGGGCAGGTGATGCATTTGAAGCGTCGGCGGTGCAAATGGCTAATGCCCGCACCGCCGAGGCTAGCAGCAATGTTGCCCGGAGCGGCACACGTTAGCCCAAAAAAGAAAGGAAAAAAGGGGGAACTATGGTGTGTTTGAGTTGTGCATCGAGGTGGGTGTTGGTGGTGATGTCTCAGTGAACTGCCATGTGTTTAGTTTATTGCCACGTGTGCCAGGGCAAGGCCCTGGATCATTGGAATCCTAAACACAAGCTTGCTGGTGTTGTTTTATCCCTGGTAGTGCATCAGATCCCTGCTGCTGCTGCTGTTGTTTGTTTGTTTGTATGTTTGTTTGGGTGTTTTAACAAATTGAAGTAGCCGGCGAGCTTAAGCTCCCCCGCCCGGTTTGGATGATGTATCTGTATATATATAATAGCTAAATTATTATCATGTTGGAACGGATGCTGTGTTTGGTTTGCCACACCACTGCTGTGCTTTGGGTGCTCGGAGTGGCATCTGGGTGCCCCAATGTCTCTTGGTGTAACCACGGTGAAAGCACCTGGAAATCTGGTCTGTGTGGTTGGCATTGTTGTATTGCAGATGGTCTGTATGGTAGGCATTGTTGTATTGCAGAGGTGGACATGATACTAGTGTAGAAGAATCCTTATGCTCAGGAATTGATTTGGAACTTTTTGCAGGACATGTAGAATTGTAGAAAGGGGTTGCTCTTGTTGCATGAGCGGCTGAGCGCACCCCAGGGGCCAGGGGTGGCTGTGGGCCTCTGGGGAGTAGCAGGCAGGCCCTGTACCGTCATGGTAGCCGGTGGTCTCTGCGAGACCACGAACGCAATGCTAATTGCTAGCCGGCGTCCATCGGTCTCTGCAAGACGGCGAATGTAATGCCGGCACATCGATCGCAAGATGGCGAATGTTTGCTGGCCCCCGGGGCCTGATTAGTTCGCAAAATTTTTTAGCAAAAACTCACTGTGGTAGACTGTAGCATTTTCGTTGTTACTTGGTAATTAGTGTCCAATCATGAACTAACTAGATTTAAAAGATTCGTCTCGTGATTTACAACTAAACTATATAATTAGTTTTATTTTTTTATCTACATTTAATGTTTCATACATGTGTCTAAAGATTAACGTGACAGGGAGAGGAAAATTTTTGGAACTAAACAGGCCCAGAAGAAATTGTTGCAAATTAAACGAAAGGAAGACGGAGCTGCTGAAACCGAAGTGGCGCTGGCACTGGCACGGCACGTTGTTGACTACTACTATGCTGACTATGCTGAGGGTAGGGCATGCCGCATGGCCCATGCATGCGCCGTAGCAGATGTTGTCAGGCCGACCTAGGCATCCTCGAGGCCCATTTGGCTGTCTCTTTTTTTTTAACATACATCACATGAAATGTTACGGCACATGCATGTCGGCACAGATTAAGAGTAATTTACGAGACGAATCTATTAAACCTAATTAGTCCATGATTGGATATTAATTGTCAAATAAGACGAAAATGCTGCCTGGCATGAACACTGCATTGCTCTGGTTTGCTGCTACCAGTGGGGAAGCTAGGGCAAAATTGAGGGTGGTGCGCTACTTCCTACTACTTTACCACAAGTACGGATATACGTATGATTTCATATGCTTCTAAACAAGCATGTATTTAGTTTGAATTTAACACAATGCATGAAAATGGCGTAGTGAGAGTTTACAAAAAAAAAGAAACCCACTTAATAATATTTTATTATGATAATGGAGTGAAATGATAGTTCAACCTAGCAAAAGGAGAACAAATACTTTTAGACCCAGTTTGGATGTTGTAGTCTATTAAAAAATAAATAAGTATTGAAATACAATAGTTTCCAAACAATGATAGTCCTTCCGTACCTAAATAAACCAACTTTTAAAGTTGTCATAAGTCAGACTTTTATAAGTTCGATCAAATTTATAGAAAGGAGTATTAACATCTATGTCACCAAATAAGTAGAATATAAAAATAAATTTCTTGGTATCTATAGTTCTAATTTTATGTCATCTATGTCACCAAATAATTTTGAGTAGAATATAAACATAAACTTCTTTGTGCTTGTATCTAGATGCGAAGTATCGATTGGAAAATTAGTGAAATTGAATTATTTGAAACTAGGAGGATTCCCCGTGCGTTGCCGCGGATATGAAGGAGGAATCTATACTTTAGCATTCTGATGTGAACAACTAAATATATCTACTACTATATTGCGTGTATGAACTTGGAAGACGAACTACTACTACGCATGCATGCACATGATCAGACAGTGTTAATTGAAAGGGATAAGTGGATGACGTGGCGTAAGGAGGTTCAAGATAATAGCTTAGTGGGGTTTGTGTTAATTGCAAAGGATAAGTGGATGACGTGGCGCAAGAAGGTTCAAGATAATTAGCTTAGTGGAGTTTGTCTTTATAGTATATATAGATGATTGAAAGAAGAAAAAAAGGTGGATAACAAGAAAAACACGCTGAACTGAGCTATCGACTTCTTGTTCTGCCCGCTAGTGCTCAGCTTTCATGTTGTTGAGCCTATCAGCTCGCTGTATTGATCTTGGGGGGTGCATGTACTTGAGCCAAGGGGGTGCATTGCCTAAAATTTAGGATAGTTAGCTCTAGATTTTTCTTTTGTTGCGGGTGCATGTGCACCCACTACCATATAGGTAGCTTCGCCCCTGGCTGCTACTGCCTCCGTCTTAAAAATATAGTCGCTATGAGAATCGTATTGGTCAAACTTTCTCAATTTTGACTAGGTTTGTAGAAAATACGTGCAATATTTCTATCTCTAAATAAGTTTATTACGAAAGTATATTCAATGATCTACCTAACGATACTAATTATGTACCATAAATATTAATATTTTGTTAAATATATCTGGTCAAAGTTAAAAATTACTGACTTTTCGGGAAGCAAGAATGACTCTATTTTTTGGGCAGAGGCAGTACTGGGTAAACGCCATGCGGTCGATGATATGTGGTTGGTTTTGAGCTTGCATTGAGATGATAATGATAGGCCTAAAGTCGCCCACTTGCATTGAGATAGGCAATAATTGTACTGGTAGCCTGTGTGTGTGACTCCAAGCAGGCCTTCCACTTCCAGTGTCCAGCAAAGACCACCGCCGTCGAGTCGTTGACGGATCGGAGCTGCATGCAGCTGCAGCTCGTCATCGCACTAGCAACTACCACCGCGCGGGGCGCGCGCGCGTGCTCTACACTGTATTCTGTAGTAGATATTCATTCCTGTTGCATTGTGTTAAATTCTGCAGCACAGGTATAGTTTAGGAACCAACGAACAACAGGACCCACACGTTCTGACGTTCTGTTCTGTCCATGACGAACTGGAAGCTGCTTGGAGACGGAGACGAGAGAGAGAGAGAGAGTGGGACCGATCGAGTCGTCATTCCATTCCTCGCGAGATTCAAACCAGCCGTCGGATCGGACGGCCTCACGCGGTGCGCGGGACCAAGTGGCTCCTGGATAGGATCACCAGCCAAACCAAACGCACACAGAGATGAGGTGCTGGGTGGGTGACCGTGACCCGGCGTCCCGGCCGGCCGGGCAGTGGTGCGTGCGTGCAGTCGGTCACGATCTCTGATGGATGGATCATCCATCCATCGGGTAGGTGTAGGTGGGACCGATCGAGGCCGCCTAGCTACAGCAGTACAGCTGCCCTACATATGGATACAGCCGCCCAATACCGTTCGAAACTAAACTAGAGACTGCAGCTGGACGAGACCACGTCCGGGTCCGGCCGGCCGACGATCCATGGTGGCGGAGCAGTGCCACCAGTGCAAGATGCACGCTTCGTACGTACGGTGCGGCGATGGGTCGCATTGCAAATGGCCGTCGTCGATCGATTTTATCGGCTGGCAGTGGCAGTGGCAGTATAATGCATGCAGTGACCTCCAGCTTGCGATGCAATATGTAACAAGGTGTGTTTGGCGGCGCTTCAGCTTAACGTACCCGGGCACGACGACCATGGATCGCGAGTTCGCGACAGGAACTACTAGCAGCTACTACGCACGTTTCTAATAAGAAATTCTATACAACACTCGAGTGTTTTGGAGCAGTACAACACTCGATTCAATCTTTTGTCTTTCTTTCTCTTTCTTCTTCTCCAAATCTGACAGCTTTAAAAGAATTTTTTTGGAAGACAGGCCGGCCAAACGGTGGGGCGGGAGTGACGGAGGCGGCGGTGACACCGTTGGAGGGTGGCAGAGGAGGCGGCTGAGCCAAGTTAGGGTGAGGGTGGAGGCAGCCATAGCCATGATGGCGGCTGGCAGCGGAGGGAAAGAAGGTGGTCACAGCCGCGGAGCTCTAGCGAGACTCTATCATACCGTGGTGGGACTGTGGACGGCGACGGCGCATCGGAAGAGACGAGTGTGGGAAGAGCTCAAAACAGTCGAGTCACGAGTGGGCAGATTCTTTCTAGTTGGGCCCACGTCCATCCATGCATCCACCCGGCCGCTTTTGCTCGTTGCCGTGCGTTCGGCGTCCTAGTGTAGTGTTGCTGTTGTTCCCCTGCAGGACTGCAAAGACACGTACGCGGCCGGGAATGTTCTGGCGGACCGGCCGGCCGCCGGATGCGCCGTGCATTGTTGTCTTCACCTCCCGCACCTACGTAGCTCACTTGAGGTTTCTTTTTCCAGAGCAACCACCTCCTGACCTCCAGGCTCCAGCGTTCTATGCCATGCCAAATAAACCGAACCGTGAGAGTCCCTGAGCCGGGAATATTCTTGTTTCGATCCACACGTTGCGGCGGTCGAGCCAACCAGAATCGAGCGGAGCAAAAGGCCTGGGATTACCTTCTTCTCAGAACCGAACAGAGCAGGAGTGGGCGAGACGTCACTGAGGCGCAAATGCAAATTGCAGCAGCAGACAGTGTGGTAGTGGGAAGGCGTTCGTACGGGGAAAGGAGAGGCAGCCTAGTCAGGGCCGACGCGTTACAGCACAAGCGATCCATCCCAGAAGGCGGGCGCCGGGATCGGACTCCATCGGAGGGACCAACAGCTAGCTCAGCTGGGGGCCGCGCGCAAGTTGTGTTGCATTGCATTGGCCGCCGACCGCGGTTCCGATTCCATCCGACAACGACGCCGGCGCCCCGACCCGGCCGGCCCGCAACAACGTGACTGAACTCAACCGACGACAGATGATCCACCGGGCAACCATGTCGATGGATCTGCTGGTCGTCTCTCCATCTGTTAGCGCCTCTCCGATCCTTTGCATGCGTGCGTGCAGGCATGCATTTTGCTGGTGGTGGCCAGCGTCTCCTCGTGACTCGATCGTATCGTATCGTATCGTACCGGACCCGAAACCATACCGCCATACCGCTACACTGTTTTCTACTCCTACTGCATGTACATTTGAGGTGCATGTCGTATTCGTCCACACGCCACACTGTTAGTTTCTACATGCCTAGCTAGTGCACTTTATTCTCGCTTTAATCAGTTACTTAGTATATAGTTTGGCTTAATAAACACAAAATCGGATCCATTGTTTGACGAAGTGAGTATTATATTAACATCTAACATCTACTAGTTTGAACCGTACTCCACGTACTGTCATGTGCATACCCTCTGTGATTCCGGTATGAATGTCTTTCAAACTTTGTTAGTGGAACTCTGGAAGTGGAATCCTGTTCCCGCATGATTGGGCTCTCCACGATTGGTAGGCTCGCGTAGCAGCTGTTGTCTAGACGACGCAACTACGCTGTCGTCCACAAACCACAGCCACAGCTAGCTAGCCACTACTACTACCTCTGAAACCTCGTACACGCGACTGACGACAGTGTTGCTTGCATACATTATATTGCCGGATCGCTGCGCTCTTTAATAATGCACATGGATCCATATATAAACAAAACCAGAGAGCATCCATAGAAGTGGCCACATCGGCGGCAGCACGTCGTCGCCGTCGCCGTCGTTGGAGGATAAGATCACGAGCTAGGATGGCAGTGGCAGAGCAGGAAGCCTGCATATAATGGAGCCCGTGCTAGCTGGTTCATCTACCTCGATCCAGAGCCGGCGTGGACGCACGCACGCACAGCTAGTAGCAGCTAGCTGCATGCATGCGCACCAGCACCACCTCACCACCTCTGGGCGAGGGAGCAAATGGCCACATCAGCCGCGCGTCGGCATGCACCAGCCACCAGCTCGCTAGCTGGATCGGGGAGACTGCAGAGATGTGCACCGCGAAAGCTAGCGCCTTGGCCGTTTGGTCGCTTCTCCGATCCTATTCGATCCGATCAGATTGTTAGGGCGGCTCCAGTTCCGGGAGGAATGGCAGTGGCAGCTGGCCGGCTTCGACTGTTTGGGTGTGGTGGCCGCACGGTGGCCGGCTCCTCGTCCTCCTGTCGTCTGGATCCTTGCCTGCAAACTGCAATGCAAGCTGGGGTTGTAAAGTTCAGAGGACTCGACTCGACTACTGGTGTAGGTGGATGCATCATCTTGTCTGAGCTGAATCCAGTTAGTGTGCCACTGAGCTTAAGTACGTAGAAAGGTAAAGGTCCAATGTGTGGCGTCCGCTGCTGCCATGATTCCCTTCCCGCCTCCAATGCAAACCAGCAAAGGCCTCTAGCTCCTGGATCCGATCAGATTCGACGGACGGTGCAGTGGTGCACGCAACGTTCCAATGCAATGCAACTTTCACTTGGATGGTGGCCGGGTAGACTCGTTAATGGCCTAATGCTGTGCTAGTGCTGCAGTCTGCACGGCCGTAACTTTTGGTCAACTTGCTGCGTTGCTGCAGGGGCGAATATCTCCGATGATCACAGCATATGCACTGTACGTGATGAGACGACGCCTCTTTTCTGCAAGATACGGGCCGGCCGGTCGTTTCTCTCACTCAGCTCTCACTGGGACAAGAGAACTAACCGTGCAGTGCTGTATCCTAGTGGCGGACCTAGGATTTTATCATAGGGTGGCCGTATAGAAAATTTTCATATGCAATTCGGTAAAACCATATTCAAAACTATACGATGATAGAATTGTCGTAGTTTAGGGGAAAAAACTCACATGACATTTTATCTTCTAATACTGATGGTGGACGAACCGTGAACCAATCTCTAATCTAGTGATGAATGGCCTGGATAATCTTCCTGATACACAAATAACTATTCAAGTCCTCAAGTCTTCACGGCGTGAACAAGTTTTTTTTATTTAGAAAAAATAGATGATTCATGAAAACAAATTACAAACCTTCCTATAGCCTCTGTGCGTGAGATCGATTTGCACTTGAGTCTTCAAAGCGTACTGGCGACCGATGTTGGGTAGCAGCAAGCAAACGCAGACGACGGAGACTGCTGTTGCGCTACCCGTGCGTGCACCGTGCAGCGGGGCAGGCGGCAGGGCAGAGCCGCAGAGCCTATAGCCCAGAGAGCAGGACGGGCAGAGGCCAGAAGAGCCTAGAGGGAGACGGAGACCGGGAGACGGATGGGACGACGCCAAACTGCCGCTGAAATCAATCGAGAATCAACGATCAGGGTCGCATGTGGTCTGTGGGACCTCCGCGTCTTGACGAAACGCCTTGACGATGGATCGAGTCATGAGCCAAGCGGAGACCTCTGCATGCGGTCTGCGGCAGTTTCTGAAGCGTCAGCCAATAACGGAGCATCCGAGCGAGCGGAGCGGCAGCCCATCGGAATTTCTTTTGACATATATAGTTTATATACTACACTGTGACACCTGGGCCAGGGTAGGGTATGCCGGGGACCACCCGGCATATCCTGTAGGTCTGCCCCTGCTGTGCATCCCCAACAGGCAGCAGGCAGCGAGCATGGCTGTGGTGCTTCCAATGGCATTGGGCAATGGCACCCAGCCAGCCAGCAGCAGCCATGCATTATAGGGGTCACGAGGATCGGCTGGGATTGAAGATGAGATGCGATGATAGAAAGGGTAAAGCGGATCGGAAAAGGGACCCTAATCGCCTCCCTCCAATGTCGTCGTCCCAGATCGATCAGCTACTACCGCGCGCGGCTGCTGGCTGGCTGCACCTGCAGACCACGGACTCACGGAGCACCACTAGTACTGTTGCAGGTTTTGGCCCGACCACCCAAGTTGCCCCGCTCGATGGAGCATCTGCTCTCTTATCCCTCCCACGCCTCCAGCAAATGGGCACCAGCATTACAACCCCCCCCACTACCCATTGCCATCTCTCTCTCTCTCTCTGCCCATCTATCTACGGCTTATTAGTACCTTTCAGCAAGCTGAATGATGCAGGCCAATTAATAACTAACCCTATTTCATCAGGTAATAGTGCAGGCCACTTTGTTGGGCCATCTATCTTTGAAGAATCTCATTGTCACAAAGATAAATCGACTTTCAGTTAGTTATATATGGTCTTTTTGAATCCTGTAGATTCCAGCAAGTGGTGCTTGTCACTGTCTGTCTAGCTTTGACATGAAGTAGTAACTGGGGGAGTGATATGTGTTTTGTGGAGTAGCGTTAGAAATTAGAATCCTCCACAGCTTATTAACATGTAGTACTTCGATCTCATGGAATAATTGAACAACTTTACTTTTCTGATGGTCAACTAATAATAAGCATGCACGCAATGTGCCCAACTGTATCATCACGATATATATGCATGTGTAAAGCGTCCCTGCAGAGTTAATCATGCATGCACATCTATCTCCTTCAAATGGTGCGTCTCCACCAACTTACCAATCTCCACTGCGCGAGCGCAGGATCCACAAAAACAAAAGACAAAAAGCTATAGCCTGCCTCAAAGAAAAGAAACCCAGTCCTGAATGCATGCATGCACAGTGAAATGCATGTAAACTGAATGTACACTGGAAACCAGTGGCGGATCTAGGGGGGAGGGGGCTGGGGGGTTCCAGCCCCCTAATGACTTGATTTACCACTAAATTACTGTAGCAAAAATCTTAAATCACCATTAAATCTTCATGCAAATCAACATCTCCATTGTTTTAGCCCCCCTTGATTCCCATCCTGCATCCGTCACTGTTGGAAACATACAGTTACTTTCGGTATGTGTATACTGAATTTTATACACTGATGTTGTTGCATTATTGTAGGTATATATCATTGTATTAATAACAAGCTAGCTAGTGCGAGATGTACATAGTCCATATTGAACATGCTGTACATATAGGATCCTCTTTGATCATGGCTACGGGCTTGCATGCATGCCAGCATGTATGAGATCCAGCAGTGCTGTTCTCCATATCACCAACGCAAGTGCCAAAAAGCAACTGGAATGATCATATCCCTCATTCCCTCTGCAGTCTGCACCCTTTTCCCCGGCTCCTCGTCATCGAAGGCACACATACAGGGTGTGACGTGGCGCCTGCATGCCACCGTGGAGTGGACTTCCACATCAGCTTGTTGTATGTGCTTGCCTTATGCCTTTTTTTTAAGGCTTTATGCCTTTCAATAAAGAGGTCCCTATCACGGGGAGCACTCGTCGGTCAACCCATGGTAGCCTTTTTTACTCCTTTTTTTTCCTTCACAAAAGTCCTTTTGGCCACTTTGTCAATGCATTGCATGCCTTTGAGATACTATGCTGACAGTGCAGATGTTTCATTTCGTATAGACAGAAGTTTTAGTTTCTTTATGTAAAGCATCACTGAATGTCTGAATCTCCATTTGGTCCTCATGGATATATACCTTTCTCACGGGACGGGCTGTATGGGTAAATTTAACAGATGAAACCGGCATATTGTTTCTACGCCCAGCCCAGATACTCTATCAGGCTTAGGATCTCTTGTGTTCTTCTTGAACAACCAACAAAGACTGAATCCCAGCGCTAATAAGCTGCATTATGCACCATTGACCAGAGAACTAGTGCTGCTGCTAGCTGCTCCTTTTTGTGTTGTGCGCCTGCTTTTTCCATATCCCAACCATTGGTAAATTGCAGTACGGGGTAGCTAGGCACCACACCTTTCGGTCTCCACGTTCATCATGGGGAGGTAACTGCAGATAGATGCAGAAGAAAAAAAGTTAGTGAAAGTGAGCAAATCAACAGATCTACAGAATAAAAAAAGACCCATCAGTTGATATTCTAATTCATGGCGTGCATGATTCATATATAGGGGCATATCAAGGGTGTAAGTTGCTTGTTTAGGCCATGCTTCGAGAAACTGAAGAAAACTCCTCCATTCCTGCCGGAAATGAATTGTCACATAAAAATCCCAACTCTCCAAAGGTGACGTGGCCTTAAGTATGTAGGTGGAACTAGAACATTTGTAATTTTCTAATTTCAAACAAAGTTTAAAAATATGCATCTAAAGTACGACACGTAGAGATAAAACGCTCACCGAATTCGCCCACCTATTTCTTTGGCAGTTTTACACAAAGAGATCGAATTTGGTGTTGTGTCTATATAGAATGCCTAAAAAGCTAGTTATCTTTGTGCATCTTTAGACAAGATAGGACAACAGATTTACATCTTCCATAACGAACTTAGAATGGCTGTATATTTTTGCAAATATCTTCTGAATAAATGGAGGATGATAATGGTATCATGATGAGAACTAAGTCACTCACTAACCACCCGATCTTGCCTAATTTTGAAAGGGAGAGCATAGAACACCTGATAAACCATCTTGGCACAAGCAAACGTCAAATTTTCACACCATTTTTCTGCAATTGGACGTTATTGCAACGGGCAAGAAAGCTTCAAGAGAGAGAAATACAAGCTAGCTAGATCACTACTCCATTTGTCCCAAAATAGAAGTAATTCTCGTTTTCCGAGAAGTCAGCTTTTTCTAACTTTAACCAATTGTATAAAAGAATATTAATATTTATAATATATAATTAGTATCATTAGATAGATTATTGAATATACTATCATAATAAATTTATTTGGAGACATAAATGTTGCACGTATTTTCTACAAACCTAGTCAAAGTTAAAAAAGTTTAACCTGCACGCATCCTATAATGTCATCTATTTTAGGACGGAGGGAGTATAATAATAGCATTGCAACAATAATAATAGCTCCTAATATAATATAAAAAAAACACCTGAAAGCAGGAGTTAAATTAGTTCGTCTTGGCTTTGGCTTGCAAGCTACTACCAGAATTTCATAAAAACGGCGAGGCGCCCTTGCATTTGCTAATTATAAAACATTTTATTGACTTAGTATGGAATATATTTATGCATAAAAAGGAAATGAGACTAAATATATTCACCAATTCTTCTTTCCAAAGCTATTTCTGAGACAACATATTTTTAGTAGTTCTACACATTTCCATTGGAACAAACTTCCCTAGATGAATAAAACTAGTTACTAAAAATACCATCCATTAATCACTAAAACCTTCAGCACTAGCTTCCGTTGTGTATAAGAAAACTACATGCCATTTTTGTTTCTCCGATATTGTCTCAAGAAATGTTTTTTTTGAAGCAAGCTATACTGCCGATCTTTGTAATCAATCTGAACTTTGTTGGTGCATATACATATTTCTCCAATCTTGACAAATGTTTCTGCCTCAAGAGCAGCTGTTGCAACGATAAATTATGAGACTGAAACAAACCTAGAACGTGTCTAGTATCTATGCACAAATTTTCGAAGAAGGACAATAATTTGGTGTACTTTTGCAGGTGCTATCTGAGGTTGAAGGGGGGCTAACTCTGAATTCCAGGGCTCTTGGGCAGAAAAGAAGGGGACAAATGAGCTTTTATTCCTTGACCCATCTTCTCTTTTGTGAGAAGGAAGCCGGAGCCACATTGCTAGAATTCAGGAATATGCCGGTGGTTTGCAACACGCATATATAAGACGATAAGATAATACGAGACCGTAACAGCTTCCCTGAAAAAGAAAACTCTGATCCAGCATGGGTGTTTTCAGTCAGGCAGAGGGTGACTTTTTGTGTATATCATTTGAATCTCCTACAAAATACAGGGAAACATGGAAGATCAATATAATGTCCCTGAAAGCAAGCAATTATATATTCCTATTATTAGGAGCATTAGTTAGTTAGCCCATAGTCATTATTGCCATCACATTGTAGAACACAACAAAGTGACTAGGAACATTACACAATGTGCTGAAGCTAGAAAATTCACAAGGTTGTTCAGGCTTGTAGCCTGTACGCGCGCCTGCTATTCCACTACATGTTTCCTCCAATCGTATCAAGCCTGATCATGCCCGCGTAGGCCATAGCGACTAGCTCGTCACTCAGTGGAGGACAGTGTGGTCAGTACTGTTATTGATCAAGTCACTTTTCAGTGTTCATGAGAGAACTCGACAGATGTTTTCGTATGGCTATACCCCACCAGTCAATGCATATAGGGAACCATTCCTCTTGTCGGCCTGGGTAAAAAAGATGGTACGAAAACGTTGCTCTTGGCTAGGCTAAAAGCTGTTGGCCTCTTCGGTTGGGCTGATAAGCCGATTGAAAAACACTGTTGGCTGATTTGTTGTGAGAGAAAAACACTGTTCTAACTGAAAAAACAAGCTGAAAAGTACGGATTATAAGCCGGATGAACAAGGCCGTTCATTCTAGCTTATGACTCAGATATGACCTATGAGTGCCTTTTGTTCCCCTTTTCACTGTATCTCTTGAAGATATTCTACGGGAGGATATTTCTCGCTAGCAGGGCTTCGTGCACTGTGTGTAAGACTTCTATTTCCACTCTGCTTAATGAAATATGAAATACTGGCAAAATGCCTGTTCGAGGAAAAAAAGAGATTCATAGAGAAACCAGTAAAGTTATACATTCCAAACAGTAATTCCATAAACAAAATAACATATTGGTAGGAGATATATGGAACGGAATGGTAACCTGAATATGTGCCTAAAGAATATAAGGAGAGAACAAAAAGAAACTCGATCATCAAACACAGGGATTTAATTTTATTAAGATTGATGTGGGTTTGTTTAAGGAAAAAAGAGTAATAACAGGTCTATAAACTTAATATCTACAAAACCTTGTATTAATATAATTTTTCTTTTAGGTTACACCATTAAGCAAACCCTTGGCTCTCGGTCACTAGTGTAGTTATGGGTAGCAATCCCGGCTAGGACCCTCTAGTCCCGGTTTCCCAACCGAGACTGTGAATCCAGGACTAAATCTCGTGCCTCCCAACTGGGAGTGAATGGGAACTTGTAGTCCCGGTTGGTTATACCAACCGGGACTAAAGGGGGCTCCATCTCGGGCCCGAGGGCGCTCCCCTCCAGTCTTGGTTGGTTATACGTATTATATGCTATACTATTGCACGTCCATAAGTAAGAATGAAACTAATTACGTAAGAGCTTCTATATTACAATGATCATCCCCATTCATCAAGTTCATATAAACCATAATAATTTAAACCAATTCAATACAAACTAGATGTCCAAGTACACCTCAAATTTCATGCAAACATAAGTAGATCACCGCCTAATTTGACTTTCTTGTACTATTAACTCAGCGAAGTGTAGGTACCGATGTGGTATGCACAAATATCATTGACGTAGAGCAACACATTAAGTAGTGCACTCTCCCTTGCTTCATATGTACGAGCACAGGGTCTACTAACGACGGTTGGCGGTGGTCGAGAAGTCGGTGGGTCAGATCCCCTCTAAGTCACAAGCAACTTTTCCTTAGTGAGTGTTGGCCATTCATCAACATATTTCCAATCATAACCCAATTAATACATTGTCTGGTTTAGAATGACCTCCAAGCTATAACTTGCATAGGTTAAGTCATAGTCCTCAACCTGTAAGTGTTGATAGAAAAAATGGATATGAGAACTAGGCTTTCAAACATAACAACAAATCTAGATATAAGTTATGAGTCCCACTTCGACTTTACCACATCGTTTGGTTGTTTCGAGCAATCCTTGCACAAAGGCCCGAAACATCATGATACCAGCCTGCATCTATAGCTTGTAGCATCATGGAGGATAATGTAGGCAGGTTGTACCCATTATTCGCAAGCTTGTTTAAACATGCCATGACAACATATTTTTCTGCCATAGTCTTCTCAGGTACCTTCATTCCTATCTCTGAGATTTGTACAACACCTCTACCACTCCTAGCGGCGATGGAAAAGCCAATTTGACATTCTATGAATTGTCCGTTATCTATATCAAACCTGTCAACTTTCAATCCCTCAGCCCTGAAATTTGAGAGCATCTCTTCAAACCAAATGATTGGATCAGTTACCTATGGTACATTTAAGAAACACATATATACATATTATAAAAATATATTTTGTACAAGCGTATTTAAAACATATTAATTTATTGAAAACATATAGCGTTGCTGACCATGTTGGGATGATTGAGCGGTACATTCGGCAACCTTAGTTCAAATCACCGAGTAATACAATAGCCCCAACCTGGTCTAACAAATTGGCAAACAATAACAGAGGTCTTTCTTCCACATAGTCGTGCTGCGGTAGAGAGATCATCAGCCTCGTGCGCGGTGGTCGGTTTTATAAGCCCGAGCAGTAGTGTGGTAGGTGGGAGGAGTGGTGATTCCGTGCAGTGGTAGGTGGGTGCAATGGTAAAACCTTTAGTCCCGGTTGGTATCATAAATCGGGACTAAAGGTCCCTTGCCACAAATTAACGAAACAATGCAATTTAAACTTGACATGTAGCTGTTGGAGTTTTTTTAGGGAACCGTTGGACTTTAGTTATGATATGAGTTTTGATATATATTGTATATATGAATTTTGATATATCGTATACATATGAATTTTTATATATTGTATATAAGAATTTTGATATGAATTTAGTGATATGAATTTTGGAAACTTCGTGTTTCCTTTACTTGTGGCATGTAAAAGCGTGAGAAAAATGTGAATCGTATACGACACCGAAATGCATGAGAAATAAACATAAGACATACAAACATAATTATAATATACATACAAATAAACCTAATTGAACATGACCCAAATAAACCTAATTAAATTAGACATAACAATACAAGTAAAACCTAATTAACACATAAACCTTACAAACCGGCCGCAAGTCTGGTCTGTCTCCAAGGCTAGTAGTGTATGTCTCAGATTGTGTAACCGCAATCATTGTCTATGTAATTTAAGGCCCACACTAAAGCACTCTTTCTTGCCTCACAACGCTGAGGACATGGTCGCCCTTAGATATATCCTACTGTTGGACTATTGACGGTGAGTTTTGAGTAATTTTCACGCAAAACTGGTGTCCATGTGTTGTATACTGGCCTAATGTTCCATCGTAATCCTAGGCATACCCCAGTCGTGCAATAACTTGCCCTATCTAGAATGGCTAGCAAGCTACATGCACCATAGGTAAAATCATGGAGCAAATTCTGTAAGCGGAGAAACAAAAATATCAGAGAGCGGTCATATAATAATAACAATAAATAAACATTACTCTGATATTATACACGACTTACCGCATCCATTTGGTTGAATCTCGCCATCCTTTTGCTTACTTGTGCCACGTCCAGACTATGCTCATGTAAAGCTTGTATCTTGAAGTACGATTAATCAGGCATATGGTAGCCAATTCGCTCAAATGCCTGTAAACAATGCAACACAGTGTTGAACTGGATGCTTCTCCGGCTCGGCATCTGTCGTCCCCTCTGAACGATGTCTTAGCGCAGATCTTGATTGTACCTAAAGGGGATGTCAAAGGCGAAATTACACGTCCATAACTTACCACCTTCATCATTCACGACCTCACTTGTCGTTTGCTCGAATATGTCCCACACCCCGAGCAAGAATAGTGCTGATTCCAGCCACTTGACAGGGAATATAGTAGGTGAACATTGCAACAATCATATTATGAATGAATAATGTGTGTATATATATGCAAGAATCATATTAGCATGTAAAGCTTAAAATATTCCATACTATAGATGGATTTGGAAACCATGGAACGGCCCTATCTGGCGATAGCGCGAATGGAAGGTCGCCAGGGTGGATATCTGGTTCCCGTGATAGGAGAAGTCCACCACCATTCATCATACCTAAAAAAATTGAAAAAACTTCCAAATAAATATGGAACCCTGTATAAATATACCATGCAATATATTAGATAAACATATATAAAATGTGTCAAGATATATATATGTATATATGTATATATGTGTGTGTGCGCACGGGGGGCGCACATGCGCGCGCTTATTGGCACATAATTTATTTTAACAATTATTAACTCTCATCAAGAACTAATGTTGCTAACAAAGATATAGAAATAATTACAAATATTTAAGATTACGAAGAACCGATGTATAAATAAAAATAAGTCCACCATTATTATTCCTAATTAAAAAACCACAAATTTCTTTGTTTACTTCTGAACCATAAAATTCGCTATATTATTAGTAATGAAAGATTAGAAGATGACGTTGCTAACCTTTGAGCCCAGTTGGTGGTTCTAATCAGGATTAAAAGGCATCCTTTAGTTCTGATTTGAACCACAGACCAAGACTAATAAATGTCCTACCTGCAAAAGCTCGCTACACTAACAGTTGGACGTGAAATTCTAGTTCCGGTTGGTGGCTTCTATTAGTCTCGGACCCAATTCTAATCAGGACTACCGCCGACAACCAAAAGTCTCGACGGTCAGACATTTCTGAACCGGTCCGGATCAGGGTTTTTTTTACCGACCGGTTTCCGGTAACCGCCGGCCTCCGGTAGCGGTAAACCGGCCCGGTTTACCGGTAACCGGTCGGTAACCGGCCGAATTCAAAATCAAATTCAAACCCGCTTCGGTTCGGTTCGAGTCCGGTAAACCGGCCGGTTTGGAGCGGTAACCGGCCGGTTTGACCGGTTTACCGCTCCAAACCGTTTTTTTTCTTTCATGAATAAAAAGAAATTTTGGTACTTCCTTTGCACAAATTAATGTAAAAAGACCACACAATGTGGTAAAAAATAACATAAGTCACTAAAGCAACAATATATAGTCGCATACAAATACATATTCGCTTAAATATATAGTCACTAAAACAACAATATATAGTCACATACAAATACAATATATAGTCGCTTACACAAACAAAGATATAGTTTCCGCTCGCATGGTCAACTACGTAGGATGTATGGGAAGACCCCTTGTTGGCACGACATTTCATATTCGGCGGTGGACATAAGAGAGATACCTTGCTGTCTAAGCAGGTCAGCCTTGTAATCTTGCCAAGTTTGACCTGTCCATGCTGCTGTTGTCTCCCATTCTTGAACTAACATATTGTAAAAATTAGGGTCTTCCCATTCATACACCCATCTAGTCTGAGTCTGCATGGTCATGTCAGGAATGGGATAGCTATAAGTAGGCTGCGAGGTATCGCTGTAGGAGGAAGAAGAGTACTGTGGAGTGTCGTAGTCCGTCGGTGTATATGCTCTCCTCTGCGATGTCAGTTGTCCATGGTCACGGTCTTGAGTAGCATGTGTGAATTGGGTCTCGCCTGCAATCAACCATAATTAGTAGGCATAGACAGAAACAATTGTGTGTATGTAGGTGCAATGGATACCTATGAAATGAAGACCTACATAACTACTACCACCAGCACCAATAGTACCATCCCCACTCCCACCACCACCACCGTCTGTCCCACCAGCACCGCCACCGTCACTCCCACCAGCACCGTCATTGTCACTGTCATCGTCACTACTGTCATCGTCACCACTATCCTGGGACCGGTATTGCTCATCCTCAGTCTCTGTGTCGCTGGTCACTGCTTTTCCTTTTCCTCGGTGACGCTTGCCGTGACCCTTCGGAGGCAGCATCTGCATCTTCCTCTTCCCGAGGTGAGTTGCACCCACATTTCTACGGGCCCAATCACTGATGCAATCATGCCCCGTAGCCTGACATAGATCCTCAGGGTCTATTTGGTCACTGCCAACACAAACAAATGAATCACATAATACATGGTGAGACATACACACACATTTGTATATATATATATAAATATAATGTACCTAACAAGATGTGATGGCAGAGGGACATCCACTTCGTCAGAATCCTCATCAAGAACAGGAGGCAGGTTAGATCTACCGTACTCCATCCATTCCCTAACCGGATTGGTACAGTCATAGAATGAGACTTCGGCGAACCGGTCGATAAAATCTTCTTCATCATACCTTCGTGGGTTCACATCCGCTAGTCGCAGCCGAAGGTTGTAATTGACATAAACAAGCCTGTTTAGTTTCTTGTGCGACAACCGATTGCGAACCTTAGTATGCAACAACGCAAAAGTACTCCAGTTCCGCTCGCATCCACTGGAGGAGATGCATTGTGAAACAAGCCACAAAGCAAGACGCTGCAAATTTGGAGTATCTCTACCAAATATCATCCACCAGGCCGCTGCAAGTGGAACACATTATGTTAGCTATATGTTCCAATATACGAAACCAAATTGGTGTAGATTTAGAGTATCTCTTACATGCAGTTGTCCTTGGATCCATCGCCATTTTCATTGCCAGTTCTGAACCAAACTCACCACGCTTCTGTCGAAAAATCTCAGCCTCCTGCAATGCCTGCACGGCGCACTCGACATCCGTCATTTGCTGAAATGTCTCCTTCAGGCCACCGAACATTGTTGGAGTTGGATCCATACTATATGTAAGCTTTGGATTTAGAACAGCAGCTGCAACATATGATTCAAATAAGCATACGGGAAATATTCAATATATACAGCTTGCTAAATCAACATAAGTCATTATCATACCTGAACCCACATACGTCCCTATGTACACATCACAAATCCTTGCATCCATAATCTCTCTATACTCATTCCATGTTTGCGTATTCCTTCCAAAGTACGACTCCAACTCCTGTTTGCAATTCTGGTACTCGTACACCACGTCGCACATGTTGGGTCGCTTGTCTTGATCAGCGAAACGAAGGAACTTGTAAATTGGTTGAACTGTATTTATGATGTATTCCAATCCCTCCCACCACTGAATATTTGACAATCTTACATGAGCATAGCGACCTTCTTCAGTGCGTGCCCACTTACTCTGCAAAAACTCAGTAGATGCCATCCACTGCATGAACTGTTCACGTTTTCGATGAAAGCTCTCTAGAAACATGTAGTTGGTCCCAAATCTAATGCCATTCCACTTGACCAACTCACCACCAATTGCTTCCTTCATCATATGATTCAACTGAGAATGGTTGTGCAACCAAGTTGAAATTCGCTTGCATACTTGCAACATACCTGCATGATCGGTCCTGTTACCAATATCCTTCAACATCAAGTTGATGGTGTGTGCCAGACAAGGTGTCCAAACAATGTGTCCATACTCCTCTTTCAGTGAGGTGCAAGCTTTCTTGTAGTTGGCGCCATTGTCGGTGACCACATGTACAATATGCTCGGCACCAATCTCCTCCACCACCTTCCGAATCTCCTGAAAAACCGCATAACATATTATATATACACACATATATATATAAATAAAAAGAAACACATGACAACTATGTTTAGGACGTACCCTGTACAAATAGTTAGCATCTTGACTTTTTCTAGATACATCAATGGATTTGTGAAACCATGTGACCCCATTGCAATAAATCAGAAAGTTTATGACACTCATTTTTGTGGGGCCAGTCCATGAATCACACATCAACGTGACGCCAAAGTTGGGCCACTCCTTCTGAAACTTCGCATATCTATCCTTCAAGTCTTTCTCATTCTGATCTAGGTACTTGCCATCAATATCCCTTCCAGTGGGTGACGCGATGCCTTCACCTGAAACCATAAGCAAACAATGAGAATATGAAAAGATACATAAGGCTATAGGTCTCCAAGTATAGGTACTTACCCCACTTCTGTGTCTCTCGCACCGCACTGACAAAGTACGGATTGTCGGCATTTCGTCCTGAGATTCCTACATAATGGAAAAACTTTCCCCAAGCTTTACCAATAGCTTCCTTTGCATTTTTCCCCTTCTGCGTCCAAGACCCTGTATAAATCCTTTGTTGCTGCATTCCTCTCCTCCCACCCGCTGCCACATGATAGTCCTCCACCTCCACTGGAGTCTCCCTCCGTGATCCTGCTCTTCTAAACAATCTGTCAATAGGATTCCCACCTTGCGAACCACCACCACCACCACTACCCCCTCCACGGTGGTAATTACCTCCTCTCTGTTGCACCCTCTGCTCGTAGTCATATTCTGCTCTCGACTGGTTTAGTGCTTCCTTCATCTGAGCCTCATATTCATCATCACCGAGGGGATGGTTTTTCTCCGCTGCAGCTTTTTCTTGTGCCAACCTTTGTCGAGCCCGGTCAGCAGTCGTCTTCTTAGCTCTGTCAAGATCTCGCCGAAAGTACGCACGCCCATCTGGTGGCACACGGGCGCAATGCAAGGTGTCCGCCCCGTACCCAGCCAAATGCTGTTTAAATCTAGTGCAACCACCGCCTGCTCTCGTCACATGACAATAATTGCATCTCCATCCAGGAGCAAGATTTTCACCATGCTCCCATACAACGTCTCTGTTTCTGCCTAACATTGTCTACTCTACCTGCATAAACGGACAACACAAAGTCACACCTAAATAAAATATATCCTAAATCCTACCATAAATCATCCACAATATATACCTAAAATCTATACCTCACTTACACAAAGTCACAATATATACACAAAGTCACACAATATATACCTAAAATATACATCCTACCACAAATCCTACCTCTAATCCTAAATCCTAAAAAACATCCTAAAATAAATCCTACCTAAAACCTAACCAAAAAACTATCCTAAATCCTAACACAAATTCCACCTAAATCCTAAAACTACTCTAAATAAAAAAAACAAAAAAAACTTACCTGCGCGGTTAGCCGCGGATCCGGTCGGTTTACCGGGCTAACCGACCGGTTAACCGCTAGATCCGTCCGGTTAACCGACCGAGCGTCGCGGGCTCGGTAAGCCGCGCTGACCGGTCGGTAATCCGAGACGTGGGGGCGGTAAGCCGGCGGCGGCGGCCGGTCGGCGCGGGTGAGGGTCGGACGGGGGGCGGACGGGAGAGGAAAGGAGCCTCGGCGCGTTGACCCCCCCCCCCCCCCCCCCCCCCCCCCGCGAGCTCCCGGCTCGTTTTGTGCCCGTGGCGGCCTAATGGGCCTCATGGGCCTGAACGGGCCGGGACTGGTTTTTTTCTTCTTCTTTTTTTTTCAAACTTCTATTCGTATAAATAAATACTAAACGAACTCAAATTTGAAAAATTTTTACACCATTGGCTTCTATAAATCATGAACTATTTTTAGAAATTTTTTCAGTAATTTTTTTTCAAATTTTAAATTTGAATTTGAGGAATACCTAACCGGACCGGACCGGAACCGGACCGGCCCGGTTAGGGCGGTTACCGCGGTAAACCGCGGTAAACCGACCGGTTTTTTTAACCCTGGTCCGGATACCGCTTCGTCTCGGCCGCAGTTTGGTCCTCTTTTTTTGCGTTTTCTATACGAACTCAAGGAAAGCCCGCTAGGATTTTACATTGACTGACCGGCGGCGCTGGGTTAGTAGGATGCAAAGGTCTTACAACGTGTAACGTCGCAGATGCACCACGTGGCACGTATATATAGAACTAACAATAATATGTGTCAAACTGAAATTGACTCATCCATGGAAGAACGAATACAAGTCGGGTCATCGGGTGATGCAGTGAACATGTATATATATACTAACAACGGGTCTCATCAACCATTTTCACAATTGAAGCATTGTAATAATGTATTACATACTAACAACGGGTGATGCATCTGACGACGCCTACCAAATATAACTATACTATACTTGGTCCATTTTTTGGTAAGACACGACATAGACTATGCATGTCGATTTTACACTGAAGGCAGGGTTTTACATTGATTAGATAGAAAATACTCGTGGAAACTTCAGAATTTTATATTTCTTCATGGAGTTTTGCAAAATCCAAACACCTCAGATATTAGATAAAAAATACTATGAACGCTGACCATCTAACCAATTTCGTGCAAATCCATCAACGTGTGCATGGGAGTCCAGTACGTCTTTCAGTGCCTGTCCATATGATCGTCAATGTCAACTGACTAGTACTTCTCGTGAACATAATCTATATGTGATGTCAGTGATGAGCGTTTGCTCTTTTTTTTAAAATTAGCAGTACTAGCTCCCCTTTCCCCTCCCCCGAGAGCTCCGCAGGGGCGACTCAGGGGGCGACCGCCGCCGCGCCCCTAGGGCCTCCCCCTCCTTGACTCCCCTCCGGCCGCCGTCGCCGCCCTCCGGCGCGCGGCGGCGGCGGCCCGAAAAAAAAGGTGCCCACCGCAGCCCCCCGATCCCCCCCACTTCTCTCCATCCCACTCCTCCACCACCTTGTCTTTTCCCAGTGGATCTCCGGCGAGCTCGGCGGCCGGCGGGCTGGATCCGCGCCACCTTGGCCGGATCTGAACTCCTACTCGTTGATTTGCGACAGCGCGGGTTGGGCGGCCGGTGCATGGGCGGCGGCCGCCTGCGGGCGGTTTCCCGCTCCTGCGCGCCGGGGCCTGGGCGGAGCCGCTCCGGTGACGCTCCATGCGCCCAGGCAGCGGCGGGGGTGGCTCGGCTCTCCGGCGTGCTCGCCGCCCGACAGGCCAGATCTGCTACTGTCGATCCACGACGGCATGGGCTAGGCGGCCGGTGCCTGGGCCATGGTCGCTTGCAGGCGGATCTGCCCGGCCGGGGTCCCCTCGGGCGCTGGCGTACCGCTCCTGCACGGCCGGGACCTGGGCGACAACGCTCTCGTGCCACTCCATGGCGTCCTGGGACGGTGCAGCGGCGGCCAGCGGCAGGGCCCACGGCCTGGGACGGCTGGCCCCCTTCTGGCGATCCGAACTGTGGCTGGCCTCTCCATGACTCTCGGCGGCCTGGTTTGGTGCTGTGGACGTTCATCTCTGGGTGAAAACCTTCCTGGTTCATCCGGGACGGCGGCGGCGACGCAGCATGCGTCACGTACCTTCTTCAAGGCGTCGTCGAAGTTCTGTTCGTCCGGGGCAGGCTAGGTATGAAAGTCCTGCCTGTGTGCTCTTACAGCGTTGTTGGCGTCTGCGGATGTCATTTTCCTTCCTGGAGGCTTCGCTGGAGCACTACTTGTCGTCCTGCCCCTCTCGCCGGAGTTGCTCTTGGTTGTGCTGTGCCTGCGCGTGCCTCCACTCTATCTTCGCTTTGGTCTGTCTAGCTCAGATGTGGTGTTGCCACAGTCATCTGTTTCTCGATGATGCTTTGCCATCGTTGTTGTCCGGGCGGATGCTTTGCCGCCGTAGTCGCTCCCCTCTGGAGGATGCTTTGTCGCGGGGTCTCTGGCGGATGCTTTGCCGCCGTTGTCGCTTCCTCTTCGCGGATGTGTCGCTCTCCTCTTGCGGATGCTTTACCGCGGGGTCTCTGGCGGATGCTTTGCCGCCGTGTCGCTACCTCTTCGCGGGTGGGCTTTCCCGCGTGTCCTCTGACGGATGCTTTGCCGTCGTGTTGGTTGTTCGGGCGGATGCTTTGCCGCCATACTTGTCTCCTTGCGGTGGAAGCTTTGCCACCGCCGCTTCATCTCCCGAGCTAGCAGTCCTTTGTGTTGGGTGGTGGTGGAGGCCCCTCTCCCTACAATGTTTTTTCCTCTAGTGTATTTTGTTCTCAACCACTTTCTCTGTGGTTCGTGTGTTGCGCTATGGGTTTTTCCATAGTTGCGTCGTGTATGCCATTCATTCGGCACTCCCACTTCTTCTTAATGAAATACACGTTAATGCGTGTTCTCGAAAAAAAGCGTGTGCTCTTTTGAATCTTATTACAATAATATAGCCAGAATACTCTTTTGAAAAACGAAACATAAAGTGCATCATCATTTCTCAAAAATCCTGATGCGATCGACTCACTACCTCGCAGATGAGAGCCCACGTTCTGTATATACGATCTTGCTGAAAGACGTCCTGGACTCCCATGCGCATCTGACTTTCTTCGGCGCGGCAAGTCCCCCTATGCTTTTCTCCCTACATTTTGTTACATTAAGCATTACATCTTGCTCCACAGGTCTATATGTATTTCTACAAATAAACCGTACAGCAAAAGTTGAAGTAATTAATCCCTGTCTACTTGTGATTGGCAAGTGGAAAAAATCCTTCACTTTAACTCTAATAAAACAGCTATAGCTTTATTAGAAGGCACAAATTTCTTACTTCCCTAGAAATGCAAAAGGAAAAAAAAGATCAGCTGCAAAGAAAGTGCAGATTAGATACACCCATTGCCTGTATGACACTGTGATCGACCTGCTAGTACATGCATGTACCACACCATTATTCTCTTCTCGCCAACAATGTCGAACTGGACAGCACCAATCAACAAGGCGGCCAGCCTCCCAAAACGGCAAAAGGCGCAGCGCGGCCGGCTATATAAGTCCATACCCATCCTCGGGTCCAAACCACACACATCAGCAATAGCTAATCGAGCATCACCTTAGCAGTAGCTAGCAGCTCCTCTCCATCGTGGAAGGAGGCCGCACTAGGAAATATATAGACTCTGATCTCTCTTCTCTAGCAACACTAGCTAGCTAGCTAACTCGGCATCGTCGTCTAGCTAGCTAACTCTCTCCAGTTCCTGTTCACCGTCGTCAGCAATGGCAGGAGGCCTCTTCTCCATGGCTCACCCGGCCATCACCCTCTCCGGCATCGCAGGTAAACAACCTCGATCTCGATCGATCCATGACCATGCATGACGCCGGGATATATAGGAGATAACATGCATATACTTCGTGTGGCCTTTTTATTTCTTATCTTATGGGTATGGGATCTTGACATGCATCACCTTTTTGTGGTTTTCAATTCATTCTGGTGTCGTACGTTCTGATAGATTTTGTGTGTGCACCTGTATTCCGACATGATGACTGCCTTCTCCATCCTTCTCAAATCCTTCCTTTTCGTCGTTTGTGCCATTGCACTGTAGAGCACACACGCCTTTCATTGTCCCTGTTGTAGGCATGCATGCAGCTCACACAGGACAACCAACAGTCTCTTGTCCATCATCGATCAAATAATACTTGAATAATATGTCGTAGCTTTAGCAATTTCAACCTTTTTGTTGTCGTTATACTACTACATCTTCTTTAACTTTCTGATGATGCTTCCCATTGATCTACTTTTTCTTCAATTCGTTAGCAGTGCATCAGTAGTAGTAGGCTTGTGTTAATTTGTTGCTAGAACACACATGCATCGCCTAGGTGTATACATAGCAACTTTTCCACTGAAGAATGGTAGGCGGAGTGCATCAGATACATACATACATACATGTTTCTTGAGGGTTTGTAATACTAGGAGTCTGTTTAGTTCCAAAAAGAGAACCTAAAAAGTGCTACAGTACCTGTCACATCAAATCTTGCGGCATATGCATGAAGTACTAAATATAGACGAAAGAAAAAACTAATTACACAGTTTAGTTGTAAATCACAAGACAAATCTTTTGAGCCTAATTAGTCCATGATTGGACACAAATTGCCAAATAAAACGAAAAGTGCTACAGTAGCCGAACCCAAAAAAATTCTCCAACTACCCTAGATCCATATATTTTTGGGTATTAGATCACGAAATGTAATTGCAAAACAGCTCACAACGTAACGACGCACTATCTAAGAATCAGTACTATATGTACATGTGCTCTATCTATATCCTTGTTTGGAATTAATGGTTATGATTGGTTGAGCAGCGAGGAAGGCGTGTTCCTTCAGCCTTTGCCATATTAGCCTTTCCTTAACCTAATCATCACGCTTCCCTGTTGGTGGACGCATACGCATTGTTATGTAATTTGTGTGCATATATGCATCGATCTGTACTGCACGCCGTGGATGAAGAATATACTCCTACTACTTTTACTGAAAATGACACACTGACGCGTATCGTTCTCTTGTTCCTTAATTTGTGCAGGAAACATCATCTCCTTCCTGGTGTTCCTCGCACCAGTGTAAGTAGCACCTTCCCCTTGCTGGGTCGTCGTCGTTTCAGACTTGACTTCATTTCATGATGAGCGAGATAGATCTTTGACTTTAAGTGAATCGACCGAAGACTGACATGCTTTGTACTCACGAACGCACCAACAGGGCGACGTTCCTGCAGGTGTACCGCAAGAAGTCGACGGGCGGGTTCAGCTCGGTGCCATACGTGGTGGCGCTCTTCAGCTCGGTGCTGTGGATCTTCTACGCGCTGGTGAAGACCAACTCGCGGCCGCTGCTGACCATCAACGCCTTCGGCTGCGGCGTGGAGGCGGCCTACATCGTCTTCTACCTGGCGTACGCGCCCCGGAAGGAGAGGCTGAGGACGCTCGCCTACTTCTTCCTGCTGGACGTGGCGGCGTTCGCGCTCGTCGTCGTCGTCACGCTCTTCGTCGTCCGCGAGCCGCACCGCGTCAAGTTCCTCGGCAGCGTCTGCCTCGCCTTCTCCATGGCCGTCTTCGTCGCGCCGCTCAGCATCATCGTCAAGGTGATCAAGACCAAGAGCGTGGAGTTCCTGCCCATCAGCCTCTCCTTCTGCCTCACCCTCAGCGCCGTCGCTTGGTTCTGCTATGGCCTCTTCACCAAGGACCCCTTCGTCATGGTAAGGATCGGACTAGCTAACAGTTGGAGCTTCCTTATTACTGAACTGAAACACCTGATGATGATCGATGTGAATTAACTGAATAATGTTTTTCAATCCATTCAGTACCCCAACGTCGGCGGCTTCTTCTTCAGCTGCGTCCAGATGGGGCTCTACTTCTGGTACCGCAAGCCCCGGGCAGCCAAGAACAACGCCGTGCTGCCGACGACCACCGACGGCGCGGGCGCGGTGCAGGTGCAGGGGCAGGTGATCGAGCTGGCCCCCAACACGGTGGCCATCCTGTCGGTGAGCCCCATCCCCATCGTGGGCGTGCACAAGATCGAGGTGGTGGAGCAGCAGCACAAGGAGGCCGCCGTGGCCGCCGAGACCCGCAGGATGGCTGCCGCCAACCCGGACGGCGCCATGCCGGAGGTCATCGAGATTGTCCCCGCCGCCGCGGTGTGACCCGACGCCAATCGCCGCCAGTCACCACCACGCACCGTACCCTGCTGGCTCGGATCGACTCGGACGACGGCGACGACATGGGCTAGTGGCAAACGTGGCTGGCAGCAGCGGCGAGCAGACTACTCTCGCATGCAGGCATCATCATCTAGTTGGTCGATCGGTCGTTTAGTTGGTTAATTGTTGTGTGTGTGCTTGTGTGTGATTAATTAGTTACTACCCTTGGCTCAGTTTCCAGTGTGAGTGAGTGAATCAAGTCAAGTAGTAGTAGTTTGTTGCATTGTTAGATCGATCGGACAATGCTAATAATAATTATGGTGGTGAGCTAGTTGGCTTATTACAAGATGCTATGTGTGTGCGCTCTAGCAGTACGTTGCAGTCTTTACTCTTACATGCATGGTCTTACTTGGTCGATCGATCAAGGCAAAGATGATAGGACTGTAACATGCAGAGCATCTATTTATACTTTAACATATTGTTTGTGTGGTTAATTTAGCTTGTTTTGGATACCCGCAAGAGCGCAATTATTCTAGCTTTTCTTCTTCTTCTTCCTTATTAGTCAACCCAACGCAGGTTTTACCAAATATGTAATCCAAAAAAAAAGAACTAGTAACAATAACCATCGTTAGATTTTTCGAATAAATAAGCATCGTTAGATAATACAACTTCTCGTCGCAAACATAGCCATTTAATCGTAGAGGTACAAATGTTGATACTATTCTCTAAAAACTTGGTGAAACGACTTAAGAAAATTTGGCTTAATTAGTTTTCAAATTAGTATTTCACTCTTTCAGCTAGAGACGCACACAGGTAAGTACACCATTCTTTGATTACTTCTGTATAATGTCAGTGATACAGGTGAGGGTTGACAGGGGGATGCATCGCATGCATGCGAGGCTAGTTAGCAGCTGATGTAGCTAGCACACATATGAACAGGAGATAATAGGAGGTACGGTCGAAATGTTCGATCTGGCATATGCATGGATCGTCCATTGTTGTATGCGGCCTGGCCTGGGGCCAGGGCTGCACTGTCTAGCGTCAAGTACTGTCACACTATGACTCTGTAATAGAGATAGTGTGTGTGTGTCTCGGACGGGCGGGCTCGTCGTGGTCGTGGCAACAAAATAAAGGGGAGGAGAAGGGACGGACGGCCGGCCGGCCGCGCAAATGATAGTGCCGGCGTGCCGCAGAGTATGATGGCACGGCCAGTCGTTTCAGTCAGAGTGATTGGCCTCCGATCCGATCCGTAGCAGTAGCAGCTTACGGGTAGTGGTGTAGGAGCTTTTCCTTCGATAATGATATAGGACGCAGGGACGGACGGACGGACGCCGGGCGCCCATTCCACCTCGCTGCCGCCGCGTTTCACTCGCACCGCTCGCTTCTCGGCTCTCCCCGTCACGCGTCTCACTCGCACCTCTCGCTCCTCGCTCCGACCGCACCCCAGCTCTTTTTGGTATGCGCCGCCGACCGGGCAACCGTTGGGTTAGCCGCACTGGCCTCGCGTGCTACGGCTGTGCGCCGGGCCAGTTGTGCCTCGCTACGCTTGGGCTAGCCTCGATGGGCCGCTGTTGCCTCCACCACGAGTGCCACTCGCCGGGGGGCACCGTACCGCACCTGCCTATTGACTAGGGCAGCGCAACCGCTCAATGGGGGCCGCGCAACCATCCATCCACTGCCATCCTCCCCTTCTCCACGGCGACCTAGCGCCGGATCCAGCTGTGCAGTGCTCCGCCCGTCCACCCGCCTGCTAGGGTTTGCTGAAAGCGTATGTTTCAAGTGTTTTAGATGTTCTAGGGGTATGTTGCAAGTGTTTCATATGGATGTTGCAAAAATAGATCGGGATGTTGTATATGTTGCAATGACTATACATGTATGTTGCAAGCGTCTGTTTCAAATATTTCATATGTTTTTTAGACGTATGTTGCAGGTGTGTTTATTTGTATGTTGCATATGTTTCATACATATGTTGCGAGTGTTTTATCCGGATGTTGCATATGTTTAGCAATGGCTTTTCAAGTGTTTTTGCAAGTATTTCAGACACATGTTTTAAGTGTTTCATCTGTCTTCAAACGCATATTGCGAATGTTCATCTAGATGTTTCAAAAGTAGATCAGGTGTTGCACATATTGCAATGGCACCAGTGCTGACGGACAGTGGCCTGTCGTAGGACTTTGGCTCCTACCTCGCGTAGCGCGCCTCACCCTCTCATCTCCTCTCCCTCCCCTCCCCTCCCCTCCCTTCTCTCAATCTCGCCGCAACAGTTCGAGCTCGATCTGGACGCAAAGTTCGGTGACGCTAGAGTGGGATGGGACGCGGAGCGGGGCGTGGTGCGATACGGGCGGCGGTGCTGCGTCCAGGACGCAGAGCACTAGCCCGGGATGGACATGGGCGGGGCACGCGGGCACTTGATGGATGCGCCCTCCGTCTGTCCGGGCGCTAGCCCTGCTAGTTTTGTTTCGAGGAGTCCCCTGTGGAGGACATTGTTTGATAATGTGGTCAGTCACAACGTGGCCAAAGGATAGACGTAGACCTATAGAGATTTGCTGTGGATTTTAAGACTGCACAATCTAGAAAAATTATAACAAGGTGAAAAGTATCACTGATATCTCATTATAATAAAAAAGCAGAAATTCACTGACCTGCAGGGAAAAGGGATAATTTAGGGATATACTACAAGGTAAAATAATAAGCTGCAATATGTTGACGGAATGAAGAAAGCTTTGGAAATAATTATGCATGAAATGCTGTTGAACTGGACATCAGGGCTGTGAGCCTATGAAAGATTGCCTGTGGGGTCTGCCTTGGTGCAGTAGAGTAGTAGTACTGCGTCCTAACAAAGGGCAATGACGACAGATTGCGAACCGAACTCCCTGCATAATAAGCTCTCATAACTGCAGCTAAGCACACAATGTCATTTCTTTGCAGCCACAGTTCCCACAACACTAATCTCAGCACACAAGGACCAAGATTAAGCCAGCCACAAATGTAGGGATGCATGCCGCATCATTAATAAGTACATTACACATCAAGTAAATTATTGGAGCTAGTAGTACAAGACAAGGTACTAAACGAAAGCATCCATATCCATCCATTTGTTCCCAATGAGATGCATGGGCCAAAACTATTGAATTTAGAATTCATATACACTGAGGAACAGATAATGCCCACGTAGCTAACCATCACCAGAGCAGTATATGCGGATCATAAGTTCATAGTCAACATGCTTCTGTTCTCCAAAAGAATTTACAAAGGACCACCCCATATTTCTCCATGCTTCCAGTTCCAGGGTTGCTTTGGCAAAAAGGAATCAAATTCTTTTCTTAATGATCAGCAATCCTTGCAAAACATGTACGTTTAACATGCATGGATTATCTGTTTTTACCACAGCATAGGTCCGTTTCCGTTACAAGTTCGGATAGACAAGTCTTCCGTAGATAAAGCCATGAGATCTCTTAATCAGTGAACAACAGATCTGCATCAGTTGAGAGGTTTTGCTTTCTTCTCGGCATTTTCCTCTTATATGCTTCATCCTGAGGTTGAAGATGAGGTGACAGAGCCATGTGTGTATTTACCTCGCTGCTGATGAGGATGCGCCTGGAGTATCATCCTTACATATGGACACCACATGGCGACCAACAACTTCTCTCTCTTTTTCGCGACCGGGAAATATAGTCCGTTTTTCATTAAGAAGAGTGAATTACAAGTCAGCTATGAGAGAACCCTCATAGCGCAGATTACAAACCACTAAGATAGTAGTAAGTAACCTGGGATAAACACAACAACAAAAGATACATAAGAGAGCGATTGTCCTCAACACCCGAGAACTACAACTGTGCCTGCAAAAATAAAATACCAATGCAAAGGTTTCCTACGCAAGAGACCAAGCTGCGGTGACAAAGCATCCACCAGTAGAACGTGCATCGAGCAACAACGACAGTAAAGCATCCGCCAACGAACCAAGTGACCACGGCGGCAAAGCATCCGCCTAGAAGCGGGCCAACACACTCTCAGTAGCAAAACATCTACCAGAGAGGGGGCCAAAAAGCCACCGGTGGCAAAGCATCCGCCCAAGAGATTGCGGCAAAGCATCCGCTAGAAACGACGTCGGCGAGGTCAAGTGTAGCAGGACAACCCACAACAATGGAACGCATAAAGGCACAACAAGCACAGTTGAGTGCCTCCCCAGCAACCGGCGGCATGGCGTTACACCACGGACATCGACGAAGACACAAGAGCTCCAGTAGGGTAGTGGGTGATGGGCTGCAGCAGTGCAACAACAATGCCTTCAAGAAGGTAACTGACGCGTAGACGCCAACAGTGTTGGTAGAAGCACTGGAGTAGGACTTTCGTCCCTAGCTTGCTCCAGACAAAGAGCTACAGCGACGCCTCCAAGGAGGTAGATGACGCACGCTGCGCCACCGCCGCCGACCCGGAAGGACCGGGCAGGGTTTACAGCCCGATTCTTGTCGCAGAAGCAGGCCACTCAGGATTGCAGCCCAAGCACACCCCCATGGCTCTGACCAGCAGGGAGGAATAGGGACCGGACATGGGATACCATGCGCCGACCACACCGCACACAACCATCCCGGCCATGGCCGGCCACAGAAGCCCCAGGCGGCCCTAGCAGAGGAGCCGTGGCTCCTCTGGAGTTCCCTGTAATACCTCTGGGTGTTAAGCATGCATTCACATCCTAAATCATGAGCATTGCATTTCATACATGTTCATCATCACATGCAAATTAAGTTGGAATTTATTTAAATTGTGAAAACACATGTTTGAATTCTGAATTAGTAAAAACTCTAGCTAAGAGTGGTAGAAATTTGTTGAGCTATAACTCTAAAGGACTTAGAAATAATTAACATGATTTTTGGAGCAAGTTTTGTATTCAAAGTCTTCCCAAATCTTGCTTCTAAAAATATTTCAAAAAAAATTGAGTTTTCATTTAAAAATTTGACATTAAATCATCAATTCAAAATCTATTTAGAATTTTGAAAAGTGCCCTAAATGAAAGTTGTAGAGAATTAAATTTTAAACAACTTTTGTTTTGGGGGCAACTTGTGAAAATGTCTTTTTCATCTCCAAAATTTGAATTTAAATCAAATTATAAAATCTGGAATTTTATTTAGAAAAGAAAATCAATTTCTCAGCTTTACCGGGCCGTCGCCTCCTTTCCAGCCCAACCGCCGAAGCCGGCCCGGCCTCCTCCGCGCCCGCGCCCGCGTCTGCCTCCGCCCGCGCGCTCGCCCATGCACGCTCACCGCGCCAGCGCTACCGACCGTGGCAGACCGCGCACGCCGCGTGGCGGCCGCATGCCGGCGACGCCCCGCGTGTGGCAGCTGTGGCCCCCGCGCTCGCGCACTGTCTCCGCCTTCATCTGCTCTGCCCGCTGCTCACTTCCTCGCCCGCGCGCTCTTTCTCTCCCCCGCACAGCTAGTGCTCCGCCGCCGCGCGCCATTACCGGCATCTTCCACGTCCGAGCCACCGTTCCCGCGCAACGGACGCGTTTCCTTCCGATTCGTCTTGCCACGCGCTCCGCCACCTCCTCCTCCCCTCCGAATGCACCACCGTGCACCTTGCTCGCCGACGGTAAGGCTCAATTGAGCGTCTTCCCGCGCGCGCCACCGAGCCAGGCCGCGAGCTCGCGCTCCGCCATCGGCGCCCTCGTTCCCCCTTTCTCCCCTTGCATCACGCCTTTGTGTTCGCCTTTCCCACGCGGTTCTTTTGCTCTCCACGCCTCGCCCGCTCGCGACCGGAAGCGGCCGCTGGCCGTCGGTGGCCATCGCACCGCCACGGTCCCGGGAGCCGGGATGCCCGGCCGTGGACACGCCCCGCTTTCCTCCCTCGCTGTTCGCCAGGCCAAGGCAGCCTTGGGCCGAAGCCCAAGCCAGGCCGGCGCGCCTGTTTCCCCCGCGCGCGCATGGGCCGAAAAGCCGTAGCCGGCCGGTTGATTTCGCTGGGCCGGCCCGATAGCGATAAGAAAAATGAGTTTTTCGTTTTTCTTTTATTATTTGAAAATGAAAATGGTTTGAAAAATGTTTGACTACTCAAATTTGCTCTAAATCTGTTCAAATAAATTTTGCTAGGTTCCTTATCATCAGATCTACTTGGAAAAAATATTGCATGTCAAGATTTAAATACTTTTCTGTAGAGTTTTTATTTAATCACTAAAACTGCTGTTTTCTCGTTAAATATGTAATATATCATAGAAAGTTCAGAAAAATATGGTTCCACTTGCAATAATTTTCTTTTTGTGATGTACTTGCTAGGAAAAATATATGCCACTCATGTCCTGTGGAAAAATCTTGAGGTGTAGTACAAGTGTTGAATATTGCTAATAATTGTTATTTTTGCTAGAGAGAAAAATATGAATAAAACATGCATGTAATAATTTTTCTATAGGGATTGTTTATTGTGTAAAATGGAGGAAAAATGTTAAATCTGTTGTTTGATACTTTTCATAGTATAAAGTATTTTTGTGCTCATTTTTAGGTCCTAGCTTGTTATTTTTGTGTAGGCAGTTCTAGTAATCCAAATACAATGAAATGTTTGTGGTATGCTAGATTTGATGATAGAAATCTACTGTAATTTTCTCAGATTTTTTTGTGCTATAAAAATAGGTGTTGTTATTCAAACTTAGTTGTAATTAAGGTTTAAATTAACCTTGTTAATGCATGATTAGTTAATAAGGTTTTCTTTGGTGTATCTTTGAAGCATTTAATAAGATGTGTTGACTTAGCATGGTAGTAGTGGAAGAGAATGCAGTAGATGACATGTGCTTGTAGTACATGTTCTTTGATGATGTTGACTACCTTGTAGAAGAATTGCATCCCTACTTTATAAAATAAAGTAAACCTATTTATCTACATTTCATTCATCATGATCATTATATGTCATTTCTGCAGTGCACCTAGGCATAAGCACTTATACGGTTGCATCATACAGGATCACAGGAAGTAACTCCGGTAGCAGTTCCCGAGGAGCCGGAAGAGCAGCCCGAGGAGCAGGAAGTGCCCGAAGCCGACGAGGAGGTCGGTGAGGATCTTCCAGAGTGCCCAGACCACCGTCCGAGCTCTTTCGAGAGAGGCAAGTCCCGGAGCATTTTTCTCCCCCGGTTTGCAAATATTTTATTAATGCTTTACTTTAACTGCTGTATTATGTTTAGGAGTTGTTTGCAACCGTTGCTGCATTCCATCTTGTTTACTCTGTTCTACCCTATCCTTGTCATCTTGTTATTCGCAGTCAAGTAATTGCTTAGCTTTCTTAGACCGGTAGAAGTCGGGTGATTTCCTGTCACCTGCGAGCTATAGGTGGTTACCTGGATCTGCTTGAGAAAATATGTCATCTTAGAATAACTAAGTGTTAATGTGAAATTGAGACCGGGCGAAAACTTGCAGGGTTTCAAACTGTAGTGTTTTCCGTCTGTGTCGATTAAGGACCGACCGTTGTTGGGCCTCGAGTCATGTTGAACGCATGCGTTATATTTAGCTGGCCGAATAATGTACCTTTCGACCGCGAAGCTGGAAGATTATTCGGGCCGAGTGGATTGTCTGCAACGCACTGTACCGGAGCAGTAGTGGCAGGATACGGGGGCGCGATGATAAGGCCAAAGAGCAGTCGGGCGGCCCTCGGGTACATGTGGTTCCTAGCAAGCTCGCGACTTTACCTGAATGGTTGACTCAGTGACCAACACCTCACTTTAGCGGGTGAGTGAGGTTTGTGTGAGGAATAAATTACCAGCTGGTTAATAATCGATTCGAATCACCATCGTTCACTGGATAGTGAGCACTTGACTTGAGCTACTTCATCGTAGTAATATTGATGGAACACTTGGACAGTTATATGAAATATGACATAATGGAAGTTGTTAATGATCATTGGTTATCATTACCTATTTAATTACATGTTACTCTAGTATAGGTGCAAATGTAGTTGGCAGGTTAATAAAGATTAAACTTGATGCAAAGCTTTGAAAAGATTCGTTAAATGCTAAAAATGCCTTTTTGCAAATGAGTCAGCTACCCCACCAGAATGCCTGTCATGATCCTTGGTGTCTTTTATTTTGGTTTTGTCGAGTAAGTCTAGCTGAGTACCTTCTCGTACTCAGGGCTTTGTTCCCACTTGTTGCAGATGGGCAGATGTATTACGGCTACTGTATCAACTGCCTTTATCCTGCGATGGGAGAAGCTTAGGACCATGGGCAATGGTCATTCACTACATCTCGCCTAATGCTTTTGTTGGAAGATGATTCTGAGCTAGCACTGTATTTTAAACTCTGTGTGAGTGTGTGATTTGAACTAAATGCTTCCGCTACTTTTATTTGAAACTGGTTTGTAATAACTATGTTTAAACTCCGATGTATTTGTGACGAGAACTTTTATGTAACTTGTGATGGTGACCGCTGAACTTATTACGATCTTGGCTGGTATGTAAGTTGGTTTAAAATCTGTCATGATTTCACGGACTACCGGGTTATACGGGCTTAAGTTTGCTAAATCGTCTGCTCGGTGGATGATTTTCTTACTTAATCTCGTATAATTGGTCGGTTCTGTTACAGCTGGTATCGGAGCATGGTTTAGCGTGTTTACTATTCACAAGTGTATTTAAAATAAAAATGGGTTTGAAAAACGTGATTTACAAACTAAGAGTGTGCCAGTGGTCATATCCTTTATGCCCAGTAAGGACTCTAGGTGGCTTAATTAAGTACTAACTTGGGGGTTCTTGCACCATATTTATTTTTCGTTGATCATATGGCGTGCTATTGTATGAGTGTCACTTAATTGAGTGGTAATGTATGGATTAGTTGCCTCTATGCCTCGGTAAGTGTGAGATGTGAGAGCATGATTGGATACACCGCCGATCTAGGGAGAGTGCTTATATGATACTGGAGTACTTACATGTTTTACAGATGTTTTTACAAAAGTGTCACATGTGTTGTTGTTCCGTCCGTTGAGGCGATGCCGTCAATAGGACGATGTTTTGGGTGGTTACTACCGTTGTACGCGTATCTGGGGATTCGTGTAGAGCGTGTAGGTAGATTTACTGCTTTCATGCATGCATGGGGAATTGGGCTGAAATGAATTTTCTGCAGGTACATAACAGCGTATCTCATGTAGAACGTATTAGTTACGTACATAACGACGACGTGGCTGCGCTGCTGGCAATAACGAACCCTACCCGCATCAATCGACCTGCCGTCTGCAAGCCCTCCGGTGAGGAACCAAAAGCCGGACCTTTCCCACCTATACCTGCTGCCCCTCCGTGTGTCTGGCCTTCGCACCGTGTTTTGCTGCAGGGACCTCATCGACCACGTGCTATCGGCACTCCTGGACACACCGTACATGCACCTTGCACTCGTCGTGTCCATCCTTGGCACTCACGCCTCGAACGACATCGGCTTCAGCATGTTCTTACCGCACTGCCGAGCATCTAGCTTGACCCTCGTGGCACAACCACTGGGCACTTACGCCACCGCTTGCGTGAGTCATAGCCCACATAGTTGCAGATGCCAAGAACTCAAGTGCGCCGAGGATGCCACGGCCTAGCCATGGCCGTGACCAGACTCTCGGAGGCCGTCCATGCCACCTAGGCTACTCCTGCAAAACCTGTGCCAAGGGCCGCTGCACGGCGACACAGGGTCACCGTCGCTAGTCGCCCACGACCGCGGCAGCGTGCTCCTGCACGAGCCCGGCCCGCCCCGGCGTCTGTTTGCGTGCACTTACTAACACGCGCACATGCACGCCGCTAGCTCCTTCGAGCTCTCGGCCGAGCCACCGGCATAGCGCCTGCTTCCGAGTACTCAGGAACATGTCGTCCACGCCACGCACGCAAGTAGCCGAGCACCGTCACAGTGCTCGCCTCGCCACCCTCATGGCCAAGGCACCAACTGGCACGCAGTCCATGACCCGGCGTCACCACACTCGCGTGCCGTAGTCTCCGCCCCGTCGTGCCAGTGCCGAACATAGCCTAGCCACGAAGTTCTTGCCCTCGTGCGTCCCCTTGCTGCCATCTCTGTTTGCTGGTTGCCAAGCCGCTGTTACCGGTCGACCACGGTGGACTGCGAGGCTATGCCACACCACCGGACCACTCCCTTTGCCACTGCATAGGCACCACCACGCCACCACAGCTTGGCGTTCGCGGAAGCGTCTCTCACCCACGCACTCTGGGAGCACACGAATGAGCCCTTGCACAAGAGCAATGCAAGCTCACAGCCTTGTTGTCCTTTCCGCTGCTTAGCCAGACCCTGCCGCAGCCTTGCCACCGGCCTCGGTGTTCGCAGCTCCTAGCTGCCGTCTCGATGCCACTGCACCACATCGAGCCCGCGTTGTCTCCACGCCCTGCTGCAGCTCGACGCTCGCGGCCTGAACGCACGCACAGCATGGCGGCCATCGTGGCCTTGCTGCCGTCGCCCGAACATGACCTCACGGCACCGCCGGTGAACGTGCGGTGCCACGGTCCATTCCTAGCCGCGGCTACGTGCACGGCCACCACGGAGCCTACGTGCGCACTCTCGTAGCTCGCCACCATCGGTCACCCACGACCACGGCAAGGCACCCCTTCGCCGAGCCCATCAAGACATGGCACATCACGACAATGCCATGCCAGTGGCCACCCATGACCACCGTGCGACAAGAGCCGCCAGCGCACTCGCGCTCCACACTAGGCCATGACTACCGCACGCACGCACGCCGCGCCCGCGTGGCAGACACGCTGGGCACGCACACGCACCAGCAAGGCTCGCCTTGCCTCGTCACCACACCACCAGTGGCTGCCATGACCTCGCAGCCACCACTGTGCTACCTAGGCCTTCCTACACAAGCACGACACCATGGACCATGTCCTTGGCACGTATCGCTACATGCGTACTTGAGCACGAACCTGCACTGTTGTGTCACCCGCAGCCGCGGACGGGAGCGCTAAGCACAGCGTGCTGCTGGCTTCCATCGAGCACCTGGCCACCCAGTAGAAAAGCCAAAGTCAGGCGCAGGCCCTCCTTCCCTCTCCCCGTAATGGCCACCGACCAGCCCAGTTGGCCTAGGCCCAGCTTGGACCTCCCCCTCCGTTTTCTCCCTTGGGCCGACTGACTTTGCCAAGCCCAACTCGGTTTCCGGCCCACGCACGAGCCCTCTCTCTTCCTTGCTGTTGGGCCAGCAGCAGCTTTGAGCGCAAGTCAACTCCTAAGGCCTTTTCTCTCTATCTAATTTTCAGCATACCTTACCACCTTCAAAAATTCACAGAATATTCGTCCTTGCTCCAAAATTATGAAACCACTCTAAAAACCTACTCTACCTCCTTGTACAGTTTTTGAGTCTAGCGAGTTAGGTTTTCGTCGTGTTTTTATTTGGCTCTTATCGTAGTCTTTTTGTCTTTTTTCGCGTAGTGACGACTTGAGTTCGTTGTTCGACGATGCACCCAGATGCGATGGACCCTGTTGGTGGACGACCCCGACATCTGGAGACTCGTACCACTACTACCTCGACATCGCAGGTGTCATGGCAGCACCTTACTTTAGAAGAATCCTATTAGGCATGCAATAATGTAGATGCTAGTGCTTAACTTTTATGCAAATAAACTGTGATATGTTGCATGGTAGTTTGCTTGTGAGCCATTACCTTGTCGCAACCTATTCCCCTGCACACCCGCTGTTAGGCTAGACGCTCGCATTATACTTACTGCTTTACTTTCACTACGCATTATATCTATGATGTGATGCTTGGTGAAGGGACGACGTGAGATAATAAGGCACGTGGTGCCGATAACTTGGTAAAACTGGATAATGAACTTGGGGAGATCTTGGTGTGCGTCTCGGGTGTGTGGTGAGGGTTGAGTCGATCGGACATGATCTTACGACGAGTCTTTGAGGCAAGTCTTGCCCGAGGGGTGCGACCTGGGCATCCCTCACGAGAGTTACCTATGGCGGGTAAATGTGTGAGGAGGACCGGGGTGTTGTTTATCCCTGGAGGAGGTGCCGTCGAGGCACAGGGTGTTGGTTATCCCCTTGAGAAGATATCTTGTCTGGTCCCCCTAAGGACTGGTATGTCTTGAGAACCGGAACCATGAGACCTTCGTGCACACCACTCGCTCCCGATGGGCGAGGGACGATTACCCGACTGACTAGGGCGGTGCCACTACTACTAGGTTGGAAGGTGATAGTGTAGGGAGGTACGGGCACGGGGGCCCACACCCTCCTAAGACAGCGTAGTGACCTTGGGGGCCCGGTACTATGTCTCACAGTCTCAGCGTTTCGGTGGACGTTGAGGTGGCCCAGGGCTGAGTGGTAGGGTGGTACCGTACCGGACGGGAGGCAGTCGACATCAGCCTAGGCGGGGCACCACCGATGATGGTGATCTTGTGGATTTCTAGGTGTACACGCTCTGCAGAGTTGATCGATCTATACGTATAGCCGCATCCACGGATATGGACATTCCCATGACCTACGCTTCACTTGATTAGTGAGAGGAGTCCTTTCTACCTTCCCCCTGGGTTTTGGTGTTGGATCCGGCTTTGGCCGTTGAGGCAAGGTACGAGCGGGAGTCGGCCTTGTCGTCTAGAGAGTGAGAGTGTGGTGAGATGTGTGTGATGGGATGGGTGAACGTGTGGTTGAGATGGGTTAAAACTTGATGAACTATTATTATATAATTATTGATGAACATGCATTATAGGAAACCCAAAGCTAAATTATTAGGATCGCTAGTTCCCTTTTCTCTTTTCCACTAAAGCTCATCGGTGCTGACCATGGCCTGCACACATCTGGTGGTGTGCAGATTTTCTTGACTTGCAGTAATAGCGAACTTAGAAGGATTAGGTGGTCTCGTTCCTACGCTCAAGTTTGGTTCAGAAGATGAAGGCCATGCCGCTGACATTCTACGCCAACTCTGATGGTTGCTCGTGAAGGAGGAGCCTTCACCTGCTGACGCGCTACGACGACTCTGATGAAGACGCGTGTGTTTCCGCTAGAATACGATGTAATAGGTGTGTTAATCAGTGTTGTAAAGCTTTGTAACTTGTAATTTCTACGATGTATGACTGTGATATCATCTGATAAATGATAATGTGATGGTTTGCTCTCGTGGACTATCACATTATATTCCGTATCTGTGAATTTTCCCTTCGAGGAAAATCGAGGTCGTTTCAGACGCTACCACGACAAACACGTCCGTAGACGGGACCTCAAAATCGGTGACCTGGTGCTACGGCGAAGCCAGAACAACAAGGGACGGCACAAGCTTACTCCACCATGGGAAGGGCTATACATCGTCGCGGAAGTACTAAAGCCCAGCACCTACAAACTATCGAACGAGAAAGGCAAAATCTTCACCAACGCATGGAACATTGAATAGCTATGTTGCTTTTTTTCCTTAAAGCCTCAAGGCTCTGTAAATTGTTTCACAATCCCATGATAGAATAAAGAATACATCGGTGTTCAAAGCATTTTTTCATAACAACCAGGAAGGATCGACCTTGTTTTCTTAGAGTCAACCCTCCCTCAGGGGCTGCAAGGGGAGAACCCCCTACGTATCCCCAAAAAATTCACATTTTTTTTCAAAAAAGAAGAGAACTATTACATAAGTTGACTAGGCCGCAAGCGCACCCTAAGGCTCGAGGGTCGCCGAGCCGCGAGATCACCTACGCCTCCGAGCTATAGTACCTCCACTCACCCCCACGCCAAGGGGTGCAACCGCGTGCTAAGTAGACCTAGTAATAGTTCATGACTTTGAAAAAGCTCACGACTAACATTCTCGTTCGCTTCGAATCAAGTTCTTACACGGTCTATGAGGCCGCGTACATGCCCTAAAGCTCAAGGGCAGTCGAGCCATGAGATCACTTATGCCTCCAAGGCTACGGTACCTTCACTCGCTCCCTCACGCCAAGGGGCGTAACCGCGGGCAAAGAAAATCATGCAAGAATACGATTTAAGCGAGAAAGGAAAGAAAAAACTTGAATGAAAATAGACATCTAGTACAAACTTACATCTAAATGTTTCAAGGCCTCCGAGGCCATCACAACGAAAGTTACAAATATTAACTCATTTACACGGGCCCTCATGCCCAGTTTTGGCTGACATGCCCTCATCGTCGGCAGGCGGGACCACCTCGACCTCGAAAAGTTTTGCAAGGCGACCCCCAGGCTCCTCGGCGGCCTCGATCAGGTTCAGGCAGGCGACTTCATTCTCCTCGTCCGTCTGGTCTGGATCCGTGATGAAGCCATCAGCGATGAGGTCCATGTCGTACTCGAACCCAGACCGAATGACCGCCATGGCCCTCTTCACGCCGTGATGCAGCCCGCCTCGTATCTTCTCGCGGACGAGGCGGCTCAGCGCCACCATCCGATGGACAAAGGAGTTCCCCGACGTGTCCTCCTCGGTATCAGCATCAGGCTTGACTCCCAAGTCATCACACACCGAGGTGATAGCACCTTGGAGCAACTGAGTCCGCCCAGCCTCGGCCTCGAAGAGGTTCTGGAACGAGGTGGTCGTCGCCTGGGCCGCATGTTGCTGCTTCTCCAACTCGGAAACATAAGCACTGAGTTAGCATAAGCCTAGGACCTCGAGGCCAAGGCCAGAACACAACAAGAGGTTTACCCTCAGCGTGGGTCTGCCAACCCATGACCTCATCGCGTAGCTCCCCGCACACCTTCTCCGACGCTCGAAGATCCTCGTCCTTGTCATGGACCGCCGCCCTCAGCGCCTCAATCTCCTGACCGGTGCCCGAGAGAGCCTCATCCCTCTCTCAGACCATACCCTTCAACGTCACAACCTCATCCTCCAAGGTTCTAACGCGAGCGGACGCCATCCCGATCTAGATGTTGAGGGCATCACGCTGACCGCCGACCAAGGGAACATCCTCCTCGAGCTCCTTCACACACGCCAGCAGCGGCGCGAGGTCCTCATGAGCCTTAGTCGCCTCCTCCTGAGCCCTTGCCGCATCTTCACGTGCCTTGGCCTCGGCTTCCCGGGCCTGCGCTGCCTCGTCCCTAACCGCTGCATGGGCGACACGGAGCTCGCCCACCTCGGCACTCTTCTGGGATAGCCGCTTGTTGGCTTCCTCGACTAGAGCCTGTTGATGAGCAAGCACCACCCACACGCCACTCTCATGACGAATAAAGAGTGACTTACGACTAGAACGCTCCTTGAGCTCCTGACCACAGTCAAAACCTAAAAATCAGAACCAAGGAGAAGGGAAGGATAAAACACAAGGAAATACTAGCGAACCCGGCTTACCTCGAAAGCCTCCGACATACCCCACACCAGGGTATCCGTGACCATGCGCAGGGATTGCAGGGAGTGCTTACGAAGTCCCTCGATGAACTCCCAATGTTGCACCTCATCCTTGTCGTCGAGGGCGAAGAAGGGCTCAGCGATGGGGTTAGATGCATCCCTGAACTCCAGGGTTGACCGATCCCAGCGCGAAAGCTCCTCCTTCGCCCGTACAAGCGCCAACCCTGCGTAGTCGGGCCACCTGGCTGATGCCTCGGCCAGGTCATCCACCAACGCCGCAAAAGTACCGGACTGATCTAGGGCATCGATCGTCTCGACGTCCGCCTTCTGCTTCCCCTTGTCAGAAGGAGGGTCATTGACGGTAAGGTTGATCATGGCCGAGGTCGACCCTTGGGGCGGGGCTGGCGTCTCGACTGTCGGCACCATCGCCTGTACGATGGACGGTGGCACGACCACCCCCCGTTTCGCCTCGACCGCCTGCTCCATTGGCCGGTCCTGCTGCGGCTGTGGCTCCTCCCGCGCCGGTTTTCGACTCTGGCTGCGCTGCCTCTTGCCCTGCCTCTGGCAGGGCCTCCGCCACCTCCCTTAACTTGTCGACATCCACCCGCCCCGCTTCGTGGACGGATGTTTCGGCCTCAGCGGCCTCGATGGTCACCTGGGTCGTCGCAATCGACCCAAGCTCTAACCCACCAGCTCTAGGCACCTCGAGCCTGGCATCGCCCGGGACCGCCTCAGTCAGCTCTGGCCCCCGCGTGGCGTCACCAGGACCAGCGACCTCCTGGGCGCTTGCCCTCGCCTTGGTGACCGCTTCCCTTAGCCTGAGCCGCTCCGTCGCAGCCTGGCACCTCGTGACCCAGGCAGCGTCATCGGCCGATGTCCGCATCATCAGGGCGGTGCCCGACCTAAGTGCCTTGACGGGAGTCAGAGCCACAAGCTCCGCCTTGCGCTTATGGCTGAGCAGCAAATAAACGCGTCAGAATAAAGAACGAGATCACCGATGATGGAAAGACAAGGCGAGATACTTACCCGAATAAGGGAAGCAGGGGCCTAGACCCTGGCAAGCCCGAGCCACCCGACGGCACCTGTGACGGCCCCTCCATTGAGCCTCCTGTCGGTCGGGTGCTCCTTGGAGCCCGGGCTAACGGGGCATCGGAGGACCTCTGCGCTGACGAGGCTATTTGGCCTCGAGTCCTTACGCCCATTGACAGTGCCCTGGCCTCCAATGCCGACGCTGTTGCCCCACCCGCTGGCTGAATCCGAGGTGATCGGGCTCGTGGGAGCGGCACCACCGACCTCCCCTGCGGGACCCCAGGCGAGGTAGCTCCCCTCTCTGAAGGACCCGCTTGGGCCCTTCCCTCTGCTGGCTCTCCTTTCCCCTCGACGGGCGCCGAAACTTCCCTCAATGCCTGGGAAGTCGATACCCCAACGAGCTCCAGCAGGGTCCGCACGTTGGGGAGGTGCACCAGAAAGGTCGCGGTATCATACCGTGACCCGATGTCATCGTCGCCGCTGTCTTCGTCCTCCCCCGAGACCGTCTTGGAGGGAGACTCCTCGATTGGGAGCCCCTCGAGGCTCTGTTGGCGGCGGCGCTTCTTCAACGCCTCACGCTCGAGGGTTTTTTGGACCTGACGCTTCTTGGCAGCGTCCTTCTCTTCCTTCTTCTAGGCCACCAAGAGGCGTCTAGCCTCTCGAGTAGCCCGATCCTCCGGAACCGGTGGCCGCGACTCCTTGACCGCCGACAAATCCTGTATAGAGGCCTCGACCGACTTAGTCGAGGGAATCAAGAAACAAAGGGACTCAAGGCTGTCAAAAAATGACACTTACCAGAGGCTCAAAGCCTTGAGTGGGGCGCATCGGGACCCTGTCGATGTCCTCCTGCTTGAAACTCCCCACCATCCACTGTGCACGCCGGGCGACTTCATCGAGGGGGAGGGGCTCGTGTGACATCCGACTCCCCTCTAGCGAAGCCTTCAGCGTCATCTCGTCGAGCCGGAGCCGGCGCTGCGTCAGCGGCAACACCCTCCGGTGGTGGAACACGGCGGCCACCATTCTCGCCATCAACTCGCGCTGACGAAGCCTCCTCAACGCGTCGAGGAGCGGCTATAGTTTTGGCTTGTCCTCCTTGACAATGTCGTACGACCAGTTCTCCTCGCGTGACATCAGGACCCGGCCAGAGAACCTCGGCAGCTGGTCGTCGTCGTTGCACAGATAGAACCATCTGTTGTGTCAGCCGCTGTTCGATGAGATGAGCTGCGCCAGAATGTACTGCTCACCTCGACCCGACCGGACTTGGAGAGTGCAGCTCCCTGCATGCACTGCGCGCCGCACTCCTCGCTCGCCTGTCTTCTTGGTGAAATGCTCCGCCCTGAAGAGGTGGAGCCATAGATTCTAGTGTGGCTCCATCCCCAGGTACCCCTCATAGACCGCCACGAAATGGCAGCCTGCGAGATGGAGTTAGGGGCGAGATAATGCAGCTCCAGCTTGTAGCAGTGGAGAAGCGCCCGCATGATGCAGCTCGGTGGCACTCCGAGCCCCCTCTCATGGAAAGCCATAAAGCTTACCACGTATCCCTTCAGGGCGCCGGCTCCCGGTGGTCGGACGGTGGCACCCTCCATTCCGGCTGGGTCCGGCTTTCCCTTGGTCGCAAAAGTCCATCGCGGACCAACTCCTCCAGCTTCCTCTCTGTCACCAAGGAACGAGCCCACGCATCCGTGGGAAGGATCTGGCTCTTGCCCGCCATGGTTGTCAGAAAACGGCGTGCGGCGGCGGATGAAGAAGCAACGACGGCGGTGGATGGCGGCTGAAGGGCGCACAAAGAGCTAGGAAGGTAGATATGCAAATGCCTATAGGGGGCATACAAAACCCTGAGCCTCACACTTATACCCCGATAGAAGGCCAATGGGAGGGCGAAAAGGTAGGAACAGTTTCCGTATTTAATGACATTACCTAACCGCTCCCTCGAAACCCGCAAGTAAGGGCACGTGTCCGCCGTTTATTCCATAACCGTCGCACCATGTCGCCCACTACCACGTTGATCTCGCTTCCCCTCCTAAAAAGACACGCCCCAAATAGGCCGGAAGGGGATCTGTGGATGGATATTCCCAGACAAATGGGTAACGGGCTCCGACCCTGATATAAACCTCGAGGGATCGAAAGCTGGCCCTCGACCAGGGCTCGACAGCTGCCCTCGAGTAACGGAGTCAGGGACAACTAGGGACGTGCCTGTACAAGGCCAGGGCTCGAGCCACGCTCTCGAGGCACCCCCAGATGTATTCGAGGCTAAAAGAGAGGTTGACGGAGGAATCCCCTCAGAGGAAGGCATCGAGCCCTCGGATCCTATCGCAAGGAACCGAGATCCACATGACCACTCTTTGGCATTTTTGAGAGCGCCTCTATGGCCGCTAGCCGACTCCTACCGAATGGAGCACGGGCTCCCACTTGAATTCCCCATTAACAGCTCACCGGAGATCATCGGAACTCGCCCGACGAGGGTAGTACGACGTTCCCCACCCCTCCTCCTTTTCCTAAAGAAGGAGCGTGAGGGTCGAACGATAAAAGATAGCCAAGACTCTAATCGACCTCATACGCACGAGGCTCGGGGGCTCGACCGCAGAAGGCCAAACCTCGAATGAAAAAGGACAAAACATGTCATGATACAAGAGCATTCCTCGATAAAATGTACAAAAGACCTCAGAGGAGTCTAAACACTCCACCGAGGCCTCGGGGGCTACACCCGGCGGGTGCGCTCGCGCGCACCCATCAGAAAAGGCTACGACGCTACGACTCCAGTTCATAACTCGCTGAGCCTCTATGAGAGTGACCCAAACTCACCCAAAGGCTTAAGGGCTACTGTCGGGTACCAAAAACAAGGGGTACCCACAATCAACGATTAAGAAAAACAAAACCAACGGGACTAGCCGAGACAGCGAACGAAACGCCTCGACCATGTCCCGACTCATACGAGGCTCGCTCGACGGGACACCTCGACCACGTTCTGACTCGTACGAGGCTCGCTCGACAAGACACCTCGACTACTAAGAAATCTCCGACTCGCATGATCCAAGGTCGGGCCAGTCGACCCACCTCATTCACCAACTCTGAGACAAAAGTCAGAGCATTTAATACAAACTGCCAACCACTTCCTACCCTCATGGCTACAGCAACAACCGGTATGGGAGCAGTACCGGTGTCAAATCTCACTTTTTACCGCCCATCTCTGGATCGGCGGTGAAAACCTATTACTGTACGCACCATACTGGGCACTATTCCACCACTTATCACCCTCGAGGGTGAATACGACGAGTACCGTACCCCGCGATTCCGGGGACTCGGCCTTATCCGTTCACCGTCGACCCACCTTGACCTGGCCTCGACCAACCGACGGTCAAAACAAGAATGAAAGGCTTGCGTGACATAGGACCCAGAGTCTTTTCACCGTCTCATCCTCTACGTCACCATGGTGTCCAGGGATGGCCGTCCATTCTCGGGGCACGTCGCTACGGCAACCTCCACAGCGTTCAACAAAACTTCACCTCAAAGGCACTCCCAGCGTCCCTGCCTCCTCTTACCCTATAAAAGGGCAGGCAGGGGACTCTACATGGGGGCAACAGACAATGGACGAAAAAAGACCAGCCACCTTCCCACCATAGAAGATCAACATCTCAAGCAATCTCCTTTGTACTTTCACTTTCTCTCTGAGACCTGGGATCGGTTCCCTCTCTCACAGCTTGTAACCCCTACGCAAGCACTTAGGTGCAAGGAAATACAATACTCCCCCCTCCCCGCTAGACATAGGGTCTTGCATCACTATCCAGATTAGGGACACGCAACATTGATTCACTCGTTGGCTTAGGACCCTCGTTGGACCAAACGCCGATAAGGGGGACCCATCGGATCATAATCTGGTGCACGCACTGGACTTTGTTTCTTCGTGTCTTCGCACTAGCTTGCTTCCATTTTATGTCTTGGACTTCTCGCATGTCTTGTGGGTCTTTAACACAGCTTCTAATGCCTTGCTTGAGGTGTTGATCATTCATATCACCATTTTGCCTAAGTCCAAGTCCACCTTGCAATAATTTGAACTATATCTTGTATACTAAGAAACATTATTAGTCCAAATGGTCACGTTGTTCATCAAACACCAAAATGAAACTTCATGGTCATAGGGTCCATTTTCCATACAACGAGGATGTAGGGATGCTTTTGTGGTGTGTTTGAATCTCAAGTTAAATCCTTGTCTCCTGTGTTTGTTGTTGTTATTTCACTTGTCTCGGGCTCTGTTTCTCACTCTTGAGTTCACATTTAGTATGTCCACCCGATCTATCTCTTAGGTAAATTTCAGACCATGGGTATGATACTAAGAGGGTCTCCTAACTTCAAGGAAGTATCGTAATTAGTTGATCTATTTTTGGGCCATATTTGCTAAGGTATTTGTGTTTTTTCATAACATCCAAAACTTTTGATCGGAGATTTATTGGAACTTTAGGACTTTGCTAATTTGATGCTTTGAAGTATGAAAAAAAATTAGGTTTTAGCCCATTCAACCCCTTTTAGGCCTTGCTGATCTTTTCACAAACCCTTAAACACTAATCTCAGACTTCCTCTAAAAGTTGATTTCCTAGGGCAGCCCACGTAACAAAACCTCCTAAGAATGTACTCATTTTCTGGTGGTGGTTGACATAAAACAACCACCCCTAGAAATCTACACATATTTGCAGGGATAATTTCTTATGCCGACTGTATTTGGAAAACGATAAAATTTTGAGGGGATGCTGACTTCTATTTTCAATCATTGTAATAATATATAAATTCATATCTTTTTCAAATAAAGTGAGATGAAGATAAATATTATATCATAAATGTAAAGATTAAAGATACCTAAATTTTGCATTTGTCCACTTTTATGTTTGAGTTCATTTAGGGCTAGAGTATTCCTTATAAGCTCTGAAGTTTTAAAATTCAAATATTTTAATATTTCAAATAACCTCACGCTCCGTGCAAAAAATGTAGTACTTGATGAGATCTAAAGTCTAGTGGTTGATATTTTTTCATTTAAGATTGTTTGTGCACCCAAATATTTTAAAACTATTTGGAGAAGTTAATACAGAAGAGTAGCATACGATATTTATAGAAGTGATTACGAAGTTTGGTAATAAGAGAAGCTCGCACGATGCTCAAGGTCGTGAGTTTCAATCCCTTTGAAATCATATATGCGTATTGCGTGAAAGAAAAAATATTGACACTCGAGTTTGCAACGTTTGACCGCGTAGCGCCAACCTGGGCAAGAGATTTATTTTGTTGTTTTGGGCACATGTTTATATTTTTTTTGTATTTTTCTTTAAATTTTCTAGGGACGGTTGACTCAATTAATCAACTGGTTTGGGAAATCGATTTTCAAGTGCAGCTATTTATGTCAGTCACCCTGAAAAATTGACTAGTCAACCACCTATAGAAATCAACGTTTTAGGTGTGGTTGCTTATATTATTAACTAGGAGGCTTCCCCGTGCGTTGCTGCGGGTACGAAGGAGGAATATAAATATGTTAGAATGTTAACTATTAAGAATTAAGAGATGTATATGTATAGATTTATTAGCATAATCGTGGAGGTTGTATCTATAGTGGATGATGTGTCTCGCTAATGTGGATATCATAATTCATGTGCTAGTGAACTTTAATTGCAAATGACAGTGGACCGTTGAGGTGGACACCTTGCATGTCAAGAGAAATTGCTAGTGGCAAATGATAGTGGACTGCTGAGGTGGACGCCTTGCATGTCAAGAGAAATAGCTAGTGGGGTTTTGCTTTATAAGAGTTATATATTATATATGCTTATTAGTTATATCAACTGCCATAAAATCAGTTTGGAGGACCGTTGCAAAACCGCCATGTAAACCTGATTTCTACACTCGGCGGTGTAGAGGCAGTTTTGCAAACCATTCTTGAAAATAGATTTTGAATTCATCTAAAAATCATTTATGTAGTAATGTTAAGGTCTAGAACATGACTTGATTGAGTGGTGTTAAATATTGCAGCTCGCCGCGCTATTTGTGTGGGGCATCTCAGTTATGAAATATTTATGAGATAATTTTTTATCCCTTCTTTGGTTCGTTCATTTGTGTGGAAAGATTTTATCATTAGTTACGATATGAGCAGTCAAGATGAATGAAATATTTCACTCGTATCAAGTAGGAGTACGCCCAACCAAGTACTAGACTGTAATATCCTGCAACAACTCTACCACACCGCACTCTTTCCCAGTGTTCAACAAAGTTAAAAGGGTAAAGGAATGGTCTCCCAAAACAACCGGTTTATACCAGGGTAAAGTTTCAACCATGGCACAACTTTCTCTGCATATAATTGAGAGCAGATCGAGTGGGCAGACGCACCAAATGTCGCAGTAAAATACATACATTGTATGATTCCAGACAATAATAATGTCGTGTGGCCAATCCTCGACTCAAACTTCTAAATTAATTCGCCTTCCTGGTGTCTTCTTCCGATACCCTTTTGCAATTATGTAAGTATTATATTCTGCTGTCGTTTCATATGTCCTGATGAGAGCACCAAGATGTCAAAGACAACAAACGTAAAGTAATCCACATGATCAACCCCATGTTTAGATCACCTCAAAATTTCAAGTTTTTTCACTCTTTCTCTATCATATCAATTTTTAGCTGCTTGCATAGAGTACTAAATGTAGGTAAAAAAATATCTAATTACACAGTTTAGTTCAAAATCACGAGATGAATCTTTTGAGCCTAGTTGGTCTATGATTGGACAATATTTATCAAATAAGACGAAAACGATACTATTCATCAGGTTGAAAAAATCTTCAATCTAAACAAGCCCCGAGACAAGCACAATTCCAGGTGATAAACCCTCGGGCACTGGATGTCGATTGTGCAGGGCCTCAGAATTTGGCAGACAAATCTAGACGCAAAGCTGACAAAACTGGCAAAGCATGCAAATCTTGATCATCTCGAAGTTGATGTCTTAGGCCCTGTTTGATTTGCTTTTGTTAAAGTTTAACTCTCGTCACATCAATGTTCTCTCAAATACATGGAGTACTAAATGTAGACTAATTGCATGCATGTCGGCACAGATTAGGAGTAATTTACGAGACGAATCTATAAAGCCTAATTAATCCCAGATTGAAAACTTTTTGTCAAATAAGACAAAAATGCCACAGTGTTTGTTAAACTTTAACACTCCAAACCAAACACCCCTTAAACCTGCTGTCCACATACCGAGAGTATAGCTCCTCTCTAGAGTCAACTCGCAGCCAATAATCGTGCGGCATTAGCTGGACGTCGTTTAGTTCACGGAATTGGGAAGAAAAACACGGTATCAGAATTCCTGTAGCATTTCGTTTGTATTTGGTAAAAATTATCCAAATTTTGACTAACTAGGCTTAAAATGTTCGTCTCGCAAAGTACAACAAAACTGTGTAATTAGTTTTTGATTTCATCAACATTTAGTACTCCATGTATTTACCGACATTTTGATGTGACGGAAAATCTTCTTTTTGCATAGTGGAATTTGAGGAAGAATTCAGGGAACTAAGGCCCAGTGTAGATCAACTGCATTATTGCCGTGCCCATGAATCCACTGGTGCGCATGAGTTGACGTTGTACGATGATGATGGACTACTGGCCTACTGCTGTCCTGCCCCAGTAGACCTCTGGTTTTGCAGGGCCTTGTTTACTTCCCAAATTTTTCATCAAATTTCACTGTCAAAAAGAAGATTCTCCATCACATCAAAATGTCGGCACATATATAAAGTATTAAATGTAAATTAAATAAAAAAACTAATAGCACAGTTTTGTTGTACTTTTCGAGACGAACATTTTGAGTCTAATTAATCAATTTTTAGACAATTTTTACCAAATAAAAACAAAATCGCTACCGTAACTCGGGCACTGTTCATGCCCGAATTCAGGCCCGAATTCGAGCATCTAAACGGCCTAGATAACAAAGTTTCCAGTTGAGTACTACTCCGTTCTAAAATAACTGTCGTTCTTGTTTTTTTAGAAGTTAAATGCTTTTAATTTTGATCAAATATATACAACAAAATATTAATATATTTATAATATATAATTAGTATCATTAGATGAAATATAAAATCTATTTTCATAATAAATTTATTTAGAGATATAAATTTATTAATATTTTCAAAAATCTAGCCAAACTTGAAAAAATTTGACTAACACAAATATCATAGTGACACTTATTTTTAGATGAATGGAGTACCTCGTTTCAGCCATATTCCAATCAAGGACATCAAGGACGACGTACCTTCTGTTGACAAATACATATATACAGTATATATATGGAAGTTATCACATATAGCTAGCTCGTGCAATACGAGGACAATTCAAGGACTCCAAGTCTAACTGTCCAAGTGAAGAGAACCAAATCCTTACATTTTAAATGACTGCTAGCTCGAGCAGGACGACCAAAGTATCACCTGCATCATGCATATATATACCTTGCAGTGCAGCACTCTTCAGGCCCTTTCATCTCCAACTCCAATACAACCAAACTTGGTCACTAACCCAATACGGAGTACATTGTTATTAGTTTATTACTCTCTTTATGACACCAACAAACAGAGCTGCACCAGAGAAACTAAACACCTTCTCAACCTCAACGACACAAAAGGATAAAATCTAGGCCTTGCTTTGAGAGCATGGAGCCCTGAAGAACCTGCAGATTTCTCCTCTCCCTGCTGCACGCACTTTAGCAACTGTCACTTAGACCAGTGCTGCTACTTGCTCATAGCTAAAGCTTCTTGTACGGATGAAAGAGATCAGAGCCATGAGGGCCCTGCTGGACCGGTGCCTGTCGCCGTCCAAGAAGGCCCGCGCCCGCGAGCCGCCGGAGGGCTGCCTGGCGGTGTACGTGGGCGTGGCGAGGGAGCGGTTCGTGGTCCGGACTGAGTGCGTCAACCACCGCCTGTTCAGGGAGCTGCTGGAGGAGGCCGAGGAGGCGCGCGGGCCCTACTGCTACGCGGTGGACGGGCCGCTCGAGCTGCCATGCGACGCCGGCGCGTTCGCGCGCGCCGTGGAGGCGATCGAGCGGGAGATGGCCGAGGAGAGGACCACGGTCGGGTGCAGTGGCGGGGGTATCGTGAGGGCAGGGCACTCGGAGGCTCACCGGCCCGCGGCGGCGTGGTGATAGCCGGCGGCGGCTGGCAGGTGACCCGTGACCGTGGGTTTGACTTGTGTGTGTTATTTCCTATTCTCCTCTTCATGGTTAGCTGGTGGCTGGCATCCAGATCTGTATATATAGATAAGTTTAATACCATGGCCTTGTAACTGCTTCATTTTGTACTTGTGAATCTTGGACTACTACATATAGAAAGATTTTTAGAAGACAATCTTATGGAGTTGAAAAAAAAAACTTATCTAGGTTACGCAGGCTAAGCTCCTTTGGAAACAACGGAGCAAAGTGCGAGCAGCGTTGGAAGGTGATGAAAATACTCTACTTCCATGTATGTGCCAATCAGCGGCATCGACGTAACCAGATTCAAATTATCGAGCATGAAGGGTGTGAGCTCCATAATCACGAGCAAAAAGCTGCTGTTCTGCATGCCTTCTATGTCAACCTTCTGGGGAGCTCCCGACCACCAACTGGAGGTTTAATCTTGAAGACCTCAACCCCGAGGGTGCTCTTCACCTTGATCATCTTGCTGATATCTTTGATCAGGCTGAAATCCACCTGGCATTCCACCGTATGCATGCTAATGCCAGTCCTAGGCCCGACGGTTTTGGACCCCTCTTCTTCGAATCCACTTGGGCTACCACTTCTCCTGCCCTCTATTCCCTCTTCAACTCTTTCTACTTCCATTCTTCTGACATTGAACGGTTAAACCGGTCGTACCTCGTTCCCAAGAAAAAAATGCTCGAAAGCCTCAAGATTTCAGGCCCATTGCCCTTCAGAACTCGACTATCAAGGGGATTTCTAAAGTCCTTATGAAGAGGCTTCAATCGTTTATTCCCTTGCTCATCGGTGATGATCAAACTGGGTTTGTTTTGGGGAGATGTATCGCTGACAGCTTCGTCTATGCGGCTGATCTCCTTCAATGTTGCTACTGCCGCAACTCCCCAACAATTATCCTTAAGCTTGACTTCCACAAAGCTTTCGACTATGTTAACTGGGACAGTCTGAACAGAACTCTGCTCTGCCGTGGCTTCCCTGATCGGTGGTGCTCTTGGATCCAAAACTTGTTGTGCACGAGCAAAATTGTGGTCCTTCTTAATGGTGTCCCAGGTCGTTGGATAAATTGTCGCAATGGTCTTCGGCAAGGGGATCCTCTCTCTCTCCCTATCTGTTCATTATTGTTGCTGACATTCTTTCGCAGACTCCTCCACCATTCACCCTTGGCTAATTCAATTGTGCACCCACTCATCCCGGATGCACCCTGTCCAGTGCTTCAATACGCTGACGACACCTTAATTTTCCTTCGGTGCTCTGCTGATGCTGTTGTAACAGAACCGTCCAAATTATAAGAGCACAGGTACAAAAACAATCACCGAAGTGATCAAATTCTCGCACTTGAGCCCATATAACTCCGGTAGTCCAATAAAATCACGAGGGATTTCAAACCAACCAACATACCAGCCAAGATCATAGTGATTCAACATAACATGTCACATGTTACAACCGTTTCACAAGTAATTGAATATACATCGGAGTTCAACATAGTTATAAGAACTTACATTGAAAAGTAGCGGAAGCAAAGTAATTTGAAACTAACATTATTCTTATTTCAAATACAAGCCAGTACCACGGTCGACTTCCAACAAAAGCTTTAGAGATAAGGTAAATAAGAAGAATCATGCCCGTGATCACACTCCGCCACTACGGCAGGAGTCAACCAACTCTTGCAGTCGTCATGATACATCACAACCTGCAACAAGTGGGGATAAAACCCTGAGTACGACAAAGTACTCAGCTAGACTTACCCGTCAGAAACCAGAAATAAGGTGACATCAAGGATCATGCAAGGCTGATATAAAGTGGGACTAGCTTGACAACATTTTGCATAAAAGTTTAATATATATGATCAATCATTAATGCTTAAGAATCAAGTTAATTATTATTAACCTATCATCTATATTAGAACATGTACTAGAGCACTCACTTTATTAGGAGCAAACAATATTAACCATAGCAGGTATAAATTGAGGCAACCTTTCCATCGTGATCCAATTAACCATCAGTTCAATTTAATTGAATCTACGTTGCCGCTGCTCAAGTCAAGTGCTCACTAATCGGGAGCGACGGCGATTCGAATCGAATTCCTATCCAGCTGGAGGGGTATTTCTAAAACTCACCGAGTCACACCTAGCGAGGGCTGCTCAGGTCACCTTTGGTACAGTTCAGGAGCTGCGGGTCCGAATGATGTCGCGACCCCAAGGGCGACACTCTGCCAGGTGATAGGGACTCTAACCCCCCCTTGGTCTCACGCCAATGTCCCCAAGCACATCCTTTCTCTCCTCCAAGAAGCAACCTACCATTCGATTCCCGGTCTGAACTGTATTACTCGGATTCGCGGTCGGAACGACTTATCCGGCTAACTAAGTGTTAGACTGCGTTCAACATGACTCAAGGACGTACAACGAATCGGTCCTTAAACGACTCAGACGGGGATAGATTCACACCCAAGACCTCCATGTCTTGTCGCTTCACTATCATCATCCCGCCCAGTCTCATTTCATTTTATTAACACATGATTCCTTTCCACGATAGCAAATATAGCCAACCGTGCCATATATGAATATCTCTATATCTCGCAGGTGACAGGAAATCACCTGACTTCTACCGCTTAAAGCAGGGCTAAGCATCTACTCGATCCTAGTCTATGTAGGATTCAAGGATTCATATATCTGGACAAGGAATGATATAATGCAGCAAGAGTTTCCAACCAACTCCTATCACTTAATGCAACAATACTTATAACATATATAGAATTAATTGCTTTGAAGATAGGAGGCTTATAATGCTCCGGGGCTTGCCTGGAATCCGACTCAAGTTAGAGTATACCAGATGAAGTCACTTGGCGAGCAACCTCCAATCTACCACTTGTCCGGTCCTTCTATCTTCGGGATGGATCCACCAAACACCGTCTTTAGGTTTGGCTCCAACGCCACATCACGTCCTTCACGTTTTTCAGCTAGCGTACCTAAACGAGGTGCAACAATGCATATGTATGAATGCATAGAAGTGCAATAAACAAAGTAATCAAGTAAGCATACCAAAGTTCTCCTAAACAGCAAGAGCTAATTAACTTAATCCTCACTAAGGCATAACATTGAAGATTGAAAACACATCGATCAAGACACAAGTCTTATAAGATCCTAGGGTACCAAACCAAGTACCAACAAAGACATGTGTCACACTTCAATACATAAGCATGGCAAAGTTAATCAAAGCACTACAACTAAAATCTGTCACTTTCTGGACATACATATAGTAGCTCAGTAAATTAATCATAACTGGAGATCCCTAAATCCAAATGACTTGCAAGAAGATATTCTGGAAAGCTTATGAAATTATCGACATTTCATCTTTAATCATCTCAACATGATTCCCAAGTTATCATGACCAAACATGACAATCTTTAAAGTCTGCATAGAAGGTAATTAAAATCTAACAGTAGACTTATTAATCATGCAACTCTTAAACTATCAGACCTGGGATCATGAAAATTTAACACAAGCAAGATAAGATAATTATATACAACTTTTATATTTACCAAAACCACATTAAACATCATTTACACCATGAAACTAGTTGCACAAGTAACACCACACACGCAGCCCAACAGCAGTGGTACAATTATAGACAGAAAACTGATAGAAACTTCAGAGAAGCATGACTGGAGTTTTAGACCTTCAAAAAAAATATGAATCTTAACTTTTTAGAAATCTTATGAAGTTACCTACAACTTTCTTATAATCATCTTAAGATGATTCTATATTTAACACGGTCAATTAATTAAATAATTGCATCTCTGTCCAAAATATGGATAGAATCTGATATGCCACTTTAAACCGCTATAACTTGAGTTTTATAAATCCAATAATTATGGTTCTAGACTTTTTAGAAAGCTTAACAAATTGTGAACAACTTTTCTATAAACATCTAGAACTAATTCTGCCCCTAACAAGGTCACACATGGCACACAAATCAATGCTGTCTGGGTTTGGGCAGAAACTGCCACAGTACTTTAAACAACTATAACTAAACATATACTTAACCAAAAATTGTGATCTTTAGCTTTTTGAAAAGATTATGAAAAGTACTACAACTTATTTATTATCAACAAGGCATGATTCATAACTTAACTAAGCCAAACAATGCATACATGCAGCACTGTCCAGAATAGAAGCAAAGCAGCATATGGTATTTGTTATTTTTATAGCTACTAAACTATCAGTCTTAAAATCCTGAAATTTTTACCAGACATCACGCATCACAATAGTAGCATGCCACAAAAATTTCACCTCATTTACATCCCTATATCTTTAGTTATGAAAAATAACAGATTCTACTATAATTCAAAACCTAGTTGCATATATTGATTTTTACAGATAAAACTTTAAACTAAAACATGCTATATTATAGATCTACTGCATAGACAATTTCACAAGGATTCCAAAAAGTCCTCATTTGCTATTTTAAGAATTTCCTATAATTTACTATAAATTTCCAAAATTCAGCCATTTAAATGCAATACTAATTCCGAAAAAGAAAAAGGAAAACATTATGCAGAGTGAACACAAAACTTTCCACATTTCACGTAAGCCCCTATATGTAAATCCTTTGTCTCTAGGCATTTTGCAAAGTGAACACAAGAAAAAGCTTCTATTTCTATCTTAACCCTTCTCCTTCGTCTTCACGGAGCAGAGGATAACGCCAGAGTTGTTTCTGGCCGGTAAGGTCGCCGCCGGCGGTGGAGAAGAGGTGTGGGGGCACATCTGAGGCTGGCCGCACCAAAGTGGGGCCCGTGCCTGGCCAACCACAGCCGGCTCTGGCCTAGCCACGGTCACTGGCGGCGGCTCGGTACGGTGCCCGCACGGCGGCTTGCTGTACGCTGTCTCAGCAACGACAGTGACCAGAGAAGCGGCGGGGAGGCGCGGCATGGTGGCGAGGTACAGGCAGCGGCAAAATGACGGCAGCTGCGAGCTTGGCTGCTTAGCCATGGTGAGCGAACCGAGAGACAGAGAGCGAGAGGGAGAGCGACTGAGAGGCCGAGGGAGCAGCGCTCGACATTTAACGGCGCGACGACGCGTGGGTACGAGGTGGGGTCGATGATGGAGCATGGGTGCCACGCAGCACGCGCATCCAGGGCCGGTCAGCGACGCATCCAGGGCCGGTCGGCCACGCATCCCCCCTAACGATTCAAAAGTAACACCACAATAAAACTTAGATTATCCTTTGTGACTTATTGGAGCATTTTCAGGGCATTTACTCAACATGAACCCTTCATGACTTTTGTTGTGGAGTTAATCTCGAGTCATTTCGTTAAATTTGCAAAGCTTGGTTGATGATCTATAGTTCCATTAACTTAATGGGGGCAAATTCCAATAGGAACGGAACTTATCATTTCATGTGACTTTTTGATTCTGAACTTCATGAAACTTTTCCAGGGATCAATATAGATAGTTATTGATGTGAGACATGTGAAGATACTTTGATAACAACACCCAAGCATATATCTTTTAATTGAGCCTATATGTAAGCAAGGGTGCAATATCCAAGTTTAGGTTAGGGTTTATTTCCATAGGTTTGACTTTGGCATCGTCATCTCCACTAATCTATCATGTTTGAGCTTAAACCCACTGCTTAATTGGTGATCGACACCTGGGGTGTTACAGCCCTCCTCCCTTAAAAGAATCGTGTCCCGAGATTCGGAATAGAAGATATTTTAAGGAAGAGAGACACGTTATCTAGTTCCCAACATTTGCTATAGCATTCAGCTACAAAGCTTCAACATCAGTGAACAATTTGGCCAAAGGCACTTTCTGATACATACTCTTCATGGTAAAATTTGTCTGTAGAATTTCCTTCATTGACTTCCATGAAGCATTGTTACTTTGGAAGGAATACCAGATAGCATAGTACTGCATTCTCAATGTACGGAGATCGTTTGGTCCATGTACGAACCACTAACAAGTATCTGATTCTTTAGTGAACACAGCATAGTCCGTATAAACTTTACACTAGACCGAAATCTTCAAAAAGATACTCATTGAAGTGATCCTATGTTCACAAAGTTTGAAAAGCCGTTCTCTACCAAAAATGGCTTGAGCACAACCTTCCAAAAGGGTGAGATCATAGACGACAAACATTCTCTGAGGCCATAGGATACTGACTAACCAATAGACAAGGTCTATGTTGGTCATAAATGTTCATTCATTTAGACACCAACTAATGGAAAAACTACTTGCGGTTTCATGTGTGCAGTTCTCTTTCTCTGACGACAACACTGTATTATCTGAGTCTATCGATGGTCAGTGAATGTGATAGCTGACTCTATCGGCTTCCTATTTCTGCCAAATGTTACCTAAGAAGATCCTCTTATCCAAAGGCAATAGTCATCTGGGTTGAATCAGATGCAACCTCTTGGGTAAAAACATTGATAAGGTACCAAAGTATATCATCATTAGAAAATAATTACCAAAGAAAGATGTAACGAGGCCTTAAGGACAACAAAAGTTGTAAATATTCACTTAACCACGGGGAGTAGTTAACCACCAAGCGATTGAGTAATTTTTTGTGACTTAGTTGCACTGTAAGTTGAGTTGACTTACAGCGTAACAACTTTGTCAGGCCAACATTCACCAGAGGCTTCCTCTTTGGGACCAAACAGCAGCTCTAAGATAGGAAATCTTTTGTTTGACACTTCTCAAATTACTTTCGAATATTCCTCAACACTTTGTCCAATAAAGTTATGAACAAACTGTTTGTGGCACCTATGGGCACAAGGATGTTGATCGAAACTAGGGTATATTTTCTCTAATTCTTCACTTTAGTTGATAGAACACTTTGCACTATCTGTGTGATTGTCCAAGATAGAATTGACTTGGTCACAATGGCTCTAGAAGATAGAATATCACTCCAGTTATTGGCTAGTTGATTAACTTCTTGTTGGTTATTGCTCTGTAAGACATAGCCTTAGTAGCTACCAATGAGTCATTATCTAACTGGAGATTTAACCTTCCTATTGGTAACTAATTAGTTGTCTCTCAACACTAAAAAGTTCTAAATCTTCATTATTTATCACAATAATTGTAGTCAATACAAAGCAGATGGTTGCCATCGAAGTTAGCAGATAAGAAGTCACACTAGAGATGGTTGATTTCGACGGTATGGCCATTATGCATACAACAGTTAAAACTTGCATATTGTAACGATCGAGTCTTATCCAATGGATGACTTGTCCTCTTAAGTGTTGTGTGTCCTTTTTACCCAACAGGAATGAGATACGTTGCTCACTCGATGATGGTCGTCAGTATTGGGACAACTAAGTAGAGTCACATGTCTACCACCTATTGCAGTTTGTTAATGTTTATGTCGGTGACCTATTCTTCAAAGGTTATCCTATTAGCAACTTCAGGAGGAAGTTTTACTACTTTTGGTTCAATATAAGGGTCTTTTGATAAGATATGGGAAAACAATCAAGGAAGGTCACGTGAAAATCACATCAGTGTTGTTCTGTAATGGATTACGATTAGAAACCATGATACCAGCGCGTGCTGAGCAGCACAACCTTGTGTGTGCACCCACAGGAGGCTCTTAGTTGCGTCGCAGCACCATTAGTTGCTACTCATAACACCATTACTGAACATACACCCGATGAGGAATTTCAAATGGCACAGATTGGGTTGATAAGGTAGATGCATGAATTTGCAAGCAGACGATTTAGAGGCCATAATAGAGAGACGTTGTGTCACACTAGCTAACCTTTGAGAGAGGTAACCGGAAGGTCCAACATGGAGTTGGGTACGGTCTCCACAACTGGCAACGTACGAACCATGGTCAAAGGCTAGTGTTGATGGAAGTTAACTTGGTGGGTCAATCGACAAGGGTCTTCACAAAGAGGGTTGCAAAACATCCATGGCTTATGCAAACATATAGGAGAACTAAACTTTGGGCTTTCGGTCAAGCAAAGGCATGTATACAAACATTCAAGGGCTAACCACCAAGTCTACAGGCTCAGGCTCCTAAGATAGAGAACCTAATGGAAGACAACAACCATACAATTACATACGTGAACATTGTTCTAGGATAAAGTTATGTGGCCCTCGTATGCTCACCGAGGACAAACGAGGTGACAACTAGGGCACTACCTAGATAACAAGCATACATACAACATCATAGTCAAGCAGACATTGGAGAAAATTCAAACGAATGGGCTTAAGCAACCAATACAAGGCACAAGGCTCACCCAAAAATAAGCATTCATCTCAAGCATGAACTAACTACAAGTTTAGCTCTAAACAAACACTAGCTAAGGGAGCCAACTTAGCATGTGCACAGAATCTGGACAGCAGCACAATAGTTACTTGTTTCAACCATAACTAAGGTTGTAGACATCCTACAAAGGTGATCCTAGACTTTCTAGAAAGCTTAGGAAGATGGCTACACTTTAGTTATTCATACCAAAAGCTAATTCATAGATTAACATGACCAAAAATGCTAATGTTTCAGATCTGTACCAATATAGACAGAAAACTAACAAGAACTTCAAAAATGCACAACTGGAGTTCTAGGAACCTAACAAAAGTGATCCTTAACTTTATGTAAATCTTATTAAATTCTCTATAACTTTCTTGTTATCGTATTATGATGATTCTACAGCTAACAAGGTTAATCAACACAAAGAAGACATTTCTGCCCAGATTTGAACAGATTCTGTCATTCAACTTCACAAGCTAATAACTGGTGACTTACACCATCAAAAGTAGTGATCTTTAGCATTTTAGAAAGCTTAGAAAACGTACTATACTTTCTCTAATATTTCCAAGACATGATTCTATAAGCACATAGGTCAAATAAAGCAAACATTCAGATCTGTTCTGACATGAGCAGATTTTGACAACAAACTTCTAAAATTTATAATTCCCAAACCATAAGGCCTAGTGTCATGAAATTTTTGGATAAGCTAGATGAGTAAGTTAGCTACAACTTTGGTATTCTCCATAACTACAGAAAACACTATTATGACCACAAAAACATCACTACAACAGAAATCGTTCTAGCAGCCAATGTCCAACAAGCAAAACAAAGCTTGCCTTTGTTCTACTTAACAAGAGAGCACACAAACATGTTATTCTAGTAGCTCTAAATTTTGTTACCTTATACCAACATGAATTTAACTCATTCATGAGAATCCAATATTATTTAAGTGAGGTCTAAAGCATTGGCAAACGCTTGGGTGAACAACATATCCACCACTTGGCTAAGCTAGAGGATATCTCTAAGTTCAAGCATGTAGTCACACTTATTTCTAGTAAAGCTAAGCACACATTTTTCTCAAGCAACATGGAACAAGGCATTCTTGTTTGACTCCACACACGGAAGATAGTGTCACATCAATCACATGTTACTTGCTATAGAATAAGGGTGAGAGGAGCAGAGCTATGCATAAAGCAACAATCAAGATGATGCATGTGTTACCCTATTCGTCCTCACAAGATTGCCAACCTAAGGTGGCAATCACGTTCTATGTCGGTGGCATAACACGCACTCTCTCGATATATAGCTAGTCGACAGCTACATTCGACTTACGCATTCGTGGTTAGCGTACCTGCAGAAAAGTTTCATTGCAGCCCAACAATTCCCCAATATAAGGCACACAATGAAAGCAGTAAGTAAAATTTTTAAGTACTCCCATATACATATACCCCTGTATATATACATGTAGCACCAAAACTACCCGAATCATTAATCACCCACAATTAAGTACCTTCATATATACATGTGTGTAACATGTAAATAATCCAGTAACCAAAACTAGCTCTTCCCTAGACCACGGGTTGTACGGTCATGCTCTCACAACTTACACTTACCCTGAGCGTAGGTGCGACATTGCATAAAATTAAACTAGCAACATATATGACAATTTCATATATGAAGGCTACCTCTAATCTGACACACCGGGTAGCATAGTGTGGGAGAGTCATCACACATACATACCTTGGCCTGGGCGTAGATACAAAATTAAAAACCCCCAAGTTAGTACTTATATAAGCCACCTAATAATCCTTGTATGGGCATAAGGAAATTGACCACTAGCATACTTAGATTTAGAATTCAGTTTTCACAAACCTATGTATATCTATAAGTTGATAAAACTGATTTTATAAAACTAAACCTTTGTTTTAAATACACATATGACAAGTTTAATGTTGAATCTTGCTCTGATACCAGCTGTAACAGAACCGTCCAAATTATAAGAGCACAAGTACAAAAACAATCACCGAAGTGATCAAATTCTCGCACTTGAGCCCATATAACTCCGGTAGTCCAATAAAATCACAAGGGATTTCAAACCAACCAACATACCAGCCAAGATCGTAGTGATTCAACATAACACGTCACATGTTACAACCGTTTCACAAGTAATTGAATATACATCGGAGTTCAACATAGTTATAAGAACTTACATTGAAAAGTAGCGGAAGCAAAGTAATTTGAAACTAACATTATTCTTATTTCAAATACAAGCCAGTACCACGGTCGACTTCCAACAAAAGCTTTAGAGATAAGGTAAATAAGATGGATCATGCCCGTGATCACACTCCGCCACTACGGCAGGAGTCAACCAACTCTTGCAGCCGCCATGATACATCACAACCTGTAACAAGTGGGGATAAAACCCTGAGTACGACAAAGTACTCAGCTAGACTTACCCGTCAGAAATCAGAAATAAGGTGACACCAAGGATCATGCAAGGCTGATATAAAGTGGGGCTAGCTTGACAACATTTTGCATAAAAGCTTAATCTATATGATCAATCATTAATGCTTAAGAATCAAGTTAATTATCATTAACCTATCATATATATTAGAACCTGTACTAGAGCACTCACTTTATTAGGAGCAAACAATATTAACCATAGCAGGTATAAATTGAGGCAACCTTTCCATCGTGATCCAATTAACCATCAGTTCAATTTAATTGAATCTACGTTGCCGCTGCTCAAGTCAAGTGCTCACTAACCGGGAGCGACGGCGATTCGAATCGAATTCCTATCCAGCTGGAGGGGTATTTCTAACACTCACCGAGTCACACCTAGCGAGGGCTGCTCAGGTCACCTTTGGTACAGTTCAGGAGCTGCGGATCCGAATGATGTCGCGACCCCAAGGGCGACACTCTGCCAGGTGATAGGGACTCTAACCCTCCCTTGGTCTCACGCCAATGTCCCCAAGCACATCCTTTCTCTCCTCCAAGAAGCAACCTACCATTCGATTCCCGGCCTGAACTGTATTACTCGGATTCGCGGTCGGAACGACTTATCCGGCTAACTAAGTGTTAGACTGCGTTCAACATGACTCAAGGACGTACAACGAATCGGTCCTTAAACGACTCAGACGGGGATAGATTCACACCCAAGACCTCCATGTCTTGTCGCTTCACTATCATCATCCCGCCCGGTCTCATTTCATTTTATTAACACATGATTCCTTTCCACGATAGCAAATATAGCCAACTGTGCCATATATGAATATCCCTATATCTCGCAGGTGATAGGAAATCACCTGACTTCTACCGCTTAAAGCAGGGCTAAGCATCTACTCGATCCTAGTCTATGTAGGATTCAAGGATTCATATATCTGGACAAGGAATGATATAATGCAGCAAGAGTTTCCAACCAACTCCTATCACTTAATGCAACAATACTTATAACATATATAGAATTAATTGCTTTGAAGATAGGAGGCTTATAATGCTCCAGGGCTTGCCTGGGATCCGACTCAAGTTAGAGTATGCCAGATGAAGTCACTTGGCGAGCAACCTCCAATCTACCACTTGTCCGGTCCTTCTATCTTCGGGATGGATCCACCAAACACCGTCTTTAGGTTTGGCTCCAACGCCACATCATGTCCTTCACATTTTTCAGCTAGCGTACCTAAACGAGGTGCAACAATGCATATGTATGAATACATAGAAGTGCAATAAATAAAGTAATCAAGTAAGCATACCAAAGTTCTCCTAAACAGCTAGAGCTAATTAACTTAATCCTCACTAAGGCATAACATAGAAGATTGCAAACACATCGATCAAGACACAAGTCTTATAAGATCCTAGGGTACCAAACCAAGTACCAACAAAGACATGTGTCACACTTCAATACACAAGCATGGCAAAGTTAATCAAAGCACTACAACTAAAATCTATCACTTTCTGGACATACATATAGTAGCTCAGTAAATTAATCATAACTGGAGATCCCTAAATCCAAATGACTTGCAAGAAGATATTCTAGATATCTTATGAAATTATCTACATTTCATCTTTAATCATCTCAACATGATTCCCAAGTTATCATGACCAAACATGCCAATCTTTAAAGTCTGCACAGAAGGTAATTAAAATCTGACAGTAGACTTATTAATCATGCAACTCTTAAACTATCAGACCTGGGATCATGAAAATTTAACACAAGCAAGATAAGATAATTATATACAACTTTTAATTTACCAAAACCACATTAAACATCATTTACACCATGAAACTAGTTGCACAAGTAACACCACACACGCAGCCCAACAGCAGTGGTACAATTATAGACAGAAAACTGATAGAAACTTTAGAGAAGCATGACTGGAGTTTTAGACCTCCAAAAAAAATATGAATCTTAACTTTTTAGAAATATTATGAAGTTACCTACAACTTTCTTATAATCATCTTAAGATGATTCTATATTTAACACGGTCAATTAATTAAATAATTGCATCTCTATCCAAAATATGGATAGAATCTGATATGCCACTTTAAACCGCTATAACTTGAGTTTTATAAATCCAATAATTATGGTTCTAGACTTTTTAGAAAGCTTAACAAATTGTGAACAACTTTTCTATAAACATCTAGAACTAATTCTGCCCCTAACAAGGTCACACATGGCACACAAATCAATGCTGTCTGGGTTTGGGCAGAAACTGCCACAGTACTTTAAACAACTATAACTAAACATATACTTAACCAAAAATTGTGATCTTTAGCTTTTTGAAAAGATTATGAAAAGTACTACAACTCATTTATTATCAACAAGGCATGATTCATAACTTAACTAAGCCAAACAATGCATACATGCAGCACTGTCCAGAATAGAAGCAAAGCAGCATATGGTATTTGTTATTTTTATAGCTCCTAAACTATCAGTCTTAAAATCCTGAAATTTTTACCAGACATCACGCATCACAATAGTAGCATGCCACAAAAATTTCACCTCATTTAGATCCCTATATCTTTAGTTATGAAAAATAACAGATTCTACTATAATTCAAAACCTAGTTGCATATATTGATTTTTACAGATAAAACTTTAAACTAAAACATGCTATATTATAGATCTACTGCATAGACAATTTCACAAGGATTCCAAAAAGTCCTCATTTGCTATTTTACGAATTTCCTATAATTTACTATAAATTTCCAAAATTCAGCCATTTAGATGCAATACTAATTCCGAAAAAGAAAAAGGAAAACATTATGCAGAGTGAACACAAAACTTTCCACATTTCACATAAGCCCCTATATGTAAATCCTTTGTCTCTAGGCATTTTGCAAAGTGAACACAAGAAAAAACTTCTATTTCTATCTTAACCCTTCTCCTTCGTCTTCACGGAGCAGAGGACAACGCCGGAGTTGTTTCTGGCCGGTAAGGTCGCTGTCGGCGGTGGAGAAGAGGTGTGGGGGCACATCTGAGGCTGGCCGCACCAAAGTGGGGCCCGTGCCCGACCAACCACAGCCGGCTCTGGCCTAGCCACGGTCACTGGCGGCGGCTCGGTACGGTGCCCGCACGGCGGCTCGCTGTACGCTGTCTCAGCAACGACAGTGACCAGAGAAGCGGCGGGGAGGCGCGGCATGGTGGCGAGGTACAGGCAGCGGCAAAACGACGGCAGCTGCGAGCTTGGCTGCTCAGCCATGGTGAGCGAACCGAGAGACAGAGAGCGAGAGGGAGAGCGACTGAGAGGCCGAGGGAGCAGCGCTCGACATTTAACGGCGCGACGACGCGTGGGTACGAGGTGGGGTCGATGATGGAGCATGGGTGCCACGTAGCACGCGCATCCAGGGCCGGTCGGCCACGCATCCAGGGCCGGTCGGCCACGCATCCCCCCTAACGATTCAATTCATACCTGAAGCCAAGGATTGAAATACCACCTCAAAAATGTGACTAAAAACTCAATTTTTCATCGATCACAACTCCTAAATTAGCTCGAATTGGCTCGTGGTATAATTGAAAAATTTGTAGAGCTACAAGTGTACTCCAAGTTTGGTTAAAAAATCGAAGTCTAATTCGGCACGGTTAGAGAGATACAAAGCTCCAAAAGAGGGTACCTCAAAACCGGGTTCTGCAGTCCAATTGCGAGCCAACTGAAACTACACTTTTCTCCCCTCTCTACTCCCTAATCCAGCCGATTTCAGCAAAAACCTCATTAATAAAAGTTGTAGAGCTAAGTGAGTACTACAACTCCTATTAAAGGTTCATGAACTATTTTGGCCTGGTTTGCAAACTACAAGGCATCAAAGATGGTCACTTAAAACTATAAACTGATCTTCAGTTTCTCAGACTTAGCAAAATTTCGAGCTCCCAAACAGCAACAGATTCAAACTTTAGGGCTTGGTTACACTAAGTTAGAGGACTATCTAGGTCTTGACCTTTGAACAAAGTTTGTTCTACATAACATGAACTACAACTTTTATTTAAGGTCCAATATCAAAACTTGTACAGAACCTGCAGTTCCACTTTGACTAAAGTAACACCACAATAAAACTTAGATTATCCTTTGTGACTTATTGGAGCATTTTCAAGGCATTTACTCAACATGAACCCTTCATGACTTTTGTTGTGGAGTTAATCTCGAGTCATTTTGTTAAATTTGCAAAGCTTGGTTGATGATCTATAGTTCCATTAACTTAATGGGGCAAATTCCAATAGGAACAGAACTTATCATTTCATGTGACTTTTTGATTCTGAACTTCATGAAACTTTTCCAGGGATCAATATAGATAGTTATTGATGTGAGACATGTGAAGATACTTTGATAACAACACCCAAGCATATATCTTTTAATTGAGCCTATATGTAAGCAAGGGTGCAATATCCAAGTTTAGGTTAGGGTTTATTTCCATAGGTTTGACTTTGGCATCGTCATCTCTACTAATCTATCATGTTTGAGCTTAAACCCACTGCTTAATTGGTGATCGACACCTGGGGTGTTACAGTCCTCCTCCCTTAAAAGAATCGCGTCCTGAGATTTGGAATGGAAGATCTTTTAAGGAAGAGAGACACGTTATCTAGTTCCCAACATTTGCTATAGCATTCAGCTACAAAGCTTCAACATCAGTGAACAATTTGGCCAAAGGCACTTTCTGATACATACTCTTCATGGTAAAATTTGTCTGTAGAATTTCCTTCATTGACTTCCATGAAGCATTGTTACTTTGGGAGGAATCCCAGATAGCATAGTACTGCATTCTCAATGTACGGAGATCGTTTGGTCCATGTACGAACCACTAACAAGTATCTGATTCTTTAGTGAACACAGCATAGTCCGTATAAACTTTACACTAGACCGAAATCTTCAAAAAGATACTCATTGAAGTGATCCTATGTTCACAAAGTTTGAAAAGCCGTTCTCTACCAAAAATGGCTTGAGCACAACCTTCCAAAAGGGTGAGATCATAGACGACAAACATTCTCTGAGGCCATAGGATACTGACTAACCAATAGACAAGGTCTATGTTGGTCATAAATGTTCATTCATTTAGACACCAACTAATGGAAAACTACTTGCGGTTTCATGTGTGCAGTTCTCTTTCTCTGACGACAACACTGTATTATCTGAGTCTATCGATGGTCAGTGAATGTGATAGCTGACTCTATCGGCTTCCTATTTCTGCCAAATGTTACCTAAGAAGATCCTCTTATCCAAAGGCAATAGTCATCTGGGTTGAATCAGATGCAACCTCTTGGGTAAAAACATTGATAAGGTACCAAAGTATATCATCATTGGAAAATAATTCCCAAAGAAAGATGTAACGAGGCCTTAAGGACAACAAAAGTTGTAAATATTCACTTAACCACGGGGAGTAGTTAACCACCAAGCGATTGAGTAATTTTTTTGTGACTTAGTTGCACTGTAAGTTGAGTTGACTTACAGCGTAACAACTTTGTCAGGCCAACATTCACCAGAGGCTTCCTCTTTGGGACCAAACAGCAGCTCTAAGATAGGAAATCTTTTGTTTGACACTTCTCAAATTACTTTCGAATATTCCTCAACACTTTGTCCAATAAAGTTATGAACAAACTGTTTGTGGCACCTATGGGCACAAGGATGTTGATCGAAACTAGGGTATATTTTCTCTAATTCTTCACTTTAGTTGATAGAACACTTTGCACTATCTGTGTGATTGTCTAAGATGGAATTGACTTGGTCACAATGGCTCTAGAAGATAGAATATCACTCCAGTTATTGGCTAGTTGATTAACTTCTTGTTGGTTATTGCTCTGTAAGACATAGCCTTAGTAGCTACCAATGAGTCATTACCTAACTGGAGATTTAACCTTCCTATTGGTAACTAATTAGTTATCTCTCAACACTAAAAAGTTCCAAATCTTCATTCTTTATCACAATAATTGTGGTCAATACAAAGCAGATGGTTGCCATCGAAGTCAGCAGATAAGAAGTCACACCAGAGATGGTTGATTTCGACGGTATGGCCATTATGCATACAACGGTTAAAACTTGCATATTGTAACGATCGAGTCTTATCCAATGGATGACTTGTCCCCTTAAGTGTTGTGTGTCCTTTTTACCCAACAGGAATGAGATACGTTGCTCACCCGATGATGGTCGTCAGTATTGGGACAACTAAGTAGAGTCACATGTCTACCACCTATTGCAGTCTGTTAATGTTTATGTCGGTGACCTGTTCTTCAAAGGTTATCCTATTAGCAACTTCAGGAGGAAGTTTTACTACTTTTGGTTCAATATAAGGGTCTTTTGATAAGATATGGGAAAACAATCAAGGAAGAAGGTCACGTGAAAATCACATCAGTGTTGTTCTGTAATGGATTACGATTAGAAACCATGATACCAGCGCGTGCTGAGCAGCACAACCTTGTGTGTGCACCCACAGGAGGCTCTCAGTTTCGTCGCAACACCATTAGTTGCTACTCATAACACCATTACTGAACATACACCCGATGAGGAATTTCAAATGGCACAGATTGGGTTGATAAGGTAGATGCATGAATTTGCAAGCAGACGATTTAGAGGCCATAATAGAGAGACGTTGTGTCACACTAGCTAACCTTTGAGAGAGGTAACCGGAAGGTCCAACATGGAGTTGGGTACGGTCTCCACAACTGGCAACGTATGAACCATGGTCAAAGGCTAGTGTTGATGGAAGTTAACTTGGTGGGTCAATCGACAAGGGTCTTCACAAAGAGGGTTGCAAAACATCCATGGCTTATGCAAACATATAGGAGAACTAAACTTTGGGCTTTCGGTCAAGCAAAGGCATGTATACAAACATTTAAGGGCTAACCACCAAGTCTACAGGCTCAGGCTCCTAAGATAGAGAACCTAATGGAAGACAATAACCATACAATGACATACGTGAACATTGTTCTAGGATAAAGTTATGTGGCCCTCGTATGCTCACCAAGGACAAACGAGGTGACAACTAGGGCACTACCTAGATAACAAGCATACATACAACATCATAGTCAAGCAGACATTGGAGAAAATTCAAATGAATGGGTTTAAGCAACCAATACAAGGCACAAGGCTCACCCAAAAATAAGCATTCATCTCAAGCATGAACTAACTACAAGTTTAGCTCTAAACAAACACTAGCTAAGGGAGCCAACTTAGCATGTGCACAGAATCTGGACAGCAGCATAATAGTTACTTGTTTCAACCATAACTAAGGTTGTAGACATCCTACAAAGGTGATCCTAGACTTTCTAGAAATCTTAGGAAGATGGCTACACTTTAGTTATTCATACCAAAAGCTAATTCATAGATTAACATGACCAAAAATGCTAATGTTTCAGATCTGTACCAATGTGGACAGAAAACTGACAAGAACTTCAAAAATGCACAACTGGAGTTCTAGGAACCTAACAAAAGTGATCCTTAACTTTATGTAAATCTTATTAAATTCTCTATAACTTTCTTATTATCGTATTAGGATGATTCTACAGCTAACAAGGTTAATCAACACAAAGAAGACATGTCTGCCCAGATTTGAACAGATTCTGTCATTCAACTTCACAAGCTAATAACTGGTGACTTACACCATCAAAAGTAGTGATCTTTAGCATTTTGGAAAGCTTATAAAACGTACTATACTTTCTCTAATATTTCCAAGACATGATTCTATAATCACATAGGTCAAATAAAGCAAACATTCAGATCTGTTCTGACATGAGCAGATTTTGACAACAAACTTCTAAAATTTATAATTCCCAAACCATAAGGCCTAGTGTCATGAAATTTTTGGATAAGCTAGATGAGTAAGTTAGCTACAACTTTGGTATTCTCCATAACTACAGAAAACACAATTATGACCACAAAAACATCACTACAACAGAAATCGTTCTAGCAGCCAATGTCCAACAAGCAAAACAAAGCTTGCCTTTGTTCTACTTAACAAGAGAGCACACAAACATGTTATTCTAGTAGCTCTAAATTTTGTTACCTTATACCTACATGAATTTAACTCATTCATGAGAATCCAATATTATTTAAGTGAGGTCTAAAGCATTGGCAAACGCTTGGGTGAACAACATATCCACCACTTGGCTAAGCTAGAGGATATCTCTAAGTTCAAGCATGTAGTCACACTTATTTCTAGTAAGGCTAAGCACACATTTTTCTCAAGCAACATGGAACAAGGCATTCTTGTTTGACTCCACACACGGAAGATAGTGTCACATCAATCACATGTTACTTGCTATAGAATAAGGGTGAGAGGAGCAGAGCTATGCATAAAGCAACAATCAAGATGATGCATGCGTTGCCCTATTCGTCCTCACAAGATTGCCAACCTAAGGTGGCAATCACGTTCTATGTCGGTGGCATAACACGCACTCTCTCGATATGTAGCTAGTCGACAGCTACATTCGTGGTTAGCGTACCTGCAGAAAAGTTTCATTGCAGCCCAACAATTCCCCAATATAAGGCACACAATGAAAGCAGTAAGTAAAATTTTTAAGTACTCTCATATACATATACCCCTATATATATACATGTAGCACCAAAACTATCCGAATCATTAATCACCCACAATTAAGTACCTTCATATATACATGTGTGTAACATGTAAATAATCCAGTAACCAAAACTAGCTCTTCCCTAGACCACGGGTTGTACGGTCATGCTCTCACAACTTACACTTACCCTGAGCGTAGGTGCGACGTTGCATAAAATTAAACTAGCAACATATATGGCTATTTCATATATGAAGGCTACCTCTAATCTGACACACCGGGTAGCATAGTGTGGGAGAGTCATCACACATACATACCTTGGCCTAGGCGTAGATGCAAAATTAAAAACCCCCAAGTTAGTACTTATATAAGCCACCTAATAATCCTTATATGGGCATAAGGAAATTGACCACTAGCATACTTAGATTTAGAATTCAGTTTTCACAAACCTATACATATCTATAAGTTGATAAAACTGATTTTATAAAACAAAACCTTTGTTTTAAATACACATATGACAAGTTTAATGTTGAATCTTGCTGTGATACCAGCTGTAACAGAACCGTCCAAATTATAAGAGCACAAGTACAAAAACAATCACCGAAGTGATCAAATTCTCGCACTTGAGCCCATATAACTCCGGTAGTCCAATGAAATCACGAGGGATTTCAAACCAACCAACATACCAGCCAAGATCGTAGTGATTCAACATAACACGTCACATGTTACAACCGTTTCACAAGTAATTGAATATACATCGGAGTTCAACATAGTTATAAGAACTTACATTGAAAAGTAGCAGAAGCAAAGTAATTTGAAACTAACATTATTATTATTTCAAATACAAGCCAGTACCACGGTCGACTTGCAACAAAAGCTTTAGAGATAAGGTAAATAAGAAGGATCATGCCCGTGATCACACTCCGCCACTACGGCTGGAGTCAACCAACTCTTGCAGCCGCCATGATACATCACAACCTGCAACAAGTGGGGATAAAACCCTGAGTATGACAAAGTACTCAGCTAGACTTACCCGTCAGAAACCAGAAATAAGGTGACACCAAGGATCATGCAAGGCTGATATAAAGTGGGGCTAGCTTGACAACATTTTGCATAAAAGCTTAATATATATGATCAATCATTAATGCTTAAGAATCAAGTTAATTATCATTAACCTATCATCTATATTAGAACCTGTACTAGAGCACTCACTTTATTAGGAGCAAATAATATTAACCATAGCAGGTATAAATTGAGGCAACCTTTCCATCGTGATCCAATTAACCATCAGTTCAATTTAATTGAATCTACGTTGCCGCTGCTCAAGTCAAGTGCTCACTAACCGGGAGCGACGGCAATTCGAATCGAATTCCTATCCAGCTGGAGGGATATTTCTAACACTCACCGAGTCACGCCTGGCGAGGGCTGCTCAGGTCACCTTTGGTACAGTTCAGGAGCTACGGGTCCGAATGATGTCGCGACCCCAAGGGCGACACTCTGCCAGGTGATAGGGACTCTAACCCCCCCCCTTGGTCTCACGCCAATGTCCCCAAGCACATCCTTTCTCTCCTCCAAGAAGCAACCTACCATTCGATTCCCGGCCTGAACTGTATTACTCGGATTCGCGGTCGGAACGACTTATCCGGCCAACTAAGTGTTAGACTGCGTTCAACATGACTCAAGGACATACAACGAATCGGTCCTTAAACGACTCAGACGGGGATAGATTCACATCCAAGACCTCCATGTCTTGTCGCTTCACTATCATCATCCCGCCCGGTCTCATTTCATTTTATTAACACATGATTCCTTTCCACGATAGCAAATATAGCCAACCGTGCCATATATGAATATCCCTATATCTCGCAGGTGACAGGAAATCACCTGACTTCTACCGCTTAAAGCAGGGCTAAGCATCTACTCGATCCTAGTCTATATAGGATTCAAGGATTCATATATCTGGACAAGGAATGATATAATGCAGCAAGAGTTTCCAACCAACTCCTATCACTTAATGCAACAATACTTATAACATATATAGAATTAATTACTTTGAAGATAGGAGGCTTATAATGCTCCGGGGCTTGCCTGGGATCCGACTCAAGTTAGAGTATGCCAGATGAAGTCACTTGGCGAGCAACCTCCAATCTACCACTTGTCCGGTCCTTCTATCTTCGGGATGGATCCACCAAACACCGTCTTTAGGTTTAGCTCCAACGCCACATCACGTCCTTCACGTTTTTTAGCTAGCGTACCTAAACGAGGTGCAACAATGCATATGTATGAATGCATAGAAGTGCAATAAACAAAGTAATCAAGTAAGCATACCAAAGTTCTCCTAAATAGCTAGAGCTAATTAACTTAATCCTCACTAAGGCATAACATAGAAGATTGCAAACACATCGATCAAGACACAAGTCTTATAAGATCCTAGGGTACCAAACCAAGTACCAACAAAGACATGTGTCACACTTCAATACACAAGCATGGCAAAGTTAATCAAAGCACTACAACTAAAATCTGTCACTTTCTGGACATACATACAGTAGCTCAGTAAATTAATCATAACTGGAGATCCCTAAATCCAAATCACTTGCAAGAAGATATTATGGAAAGCTTATGAAATTATCTACATTTCATGTTTAATCATCTCAACATGATTCCCAAGTTATCATGACCAAACATGACAATCTTTAAAGTCTGCACAGAAGGTAATTAAAATCTGACAGTAGACTTATTAATCATGCAACTCTTAAACTATCAGACCTGGGATCATGAAAATTTAACACAAGCAAGATAAGATAATTATATACAACTTTTATATTTACCAAAACCACATTAAACATCATTTACACCATGAAACTAGTTGCACAAGTAACACCACACACGCAGCCCAACAGCAGTGGTACAATTATAGACAGAAAATTGATAGAAACTTAAGAGAAGCATGACTGGAGTTTTAGACCTCCAAAAAAAATATGAATCTTAACTTTTTAGAAATCTTATGAAGTTACCTACAACTTTCTTATAATCATCTTAAGATGATTCTATATTTAACACGGTCAATTAATTAAATAATTGCATCTCTGTCCAAAATATGGATAGAATCTGATATGCCACTTTAAACCGCTATAACTTGAGTTTTATAAATCCAATAATTATGGTTCTAGACTTTTTAGAAAGCTTAACAAATTGTGAACAACTTTTCTATAAACATCTAGAACTAATTCTGCCCCTAACAAGGTCACACATGGCACACAAATCAATGCTGTCTGGGTTTGGGCAGAAACTGTCACAGTACTTTAAACAACTATAACTAAACATATACTTAACCAACAGTTGTGATCTTTATCTTTTTGAAAAGATTATGAAAAGTACTACAACTCATTTATTATCAACAAGGCATGATTCATAACTTAACTAAGCCAAACAATGCATACATGCAGCACTGTCCAGAATAGAAGCAAAGCAGCATATGGTATTTGTTATTTTTATAGATCCTAAACTATCAGTCTTAAAATCCTGAAATTTTTACCGGACATCACGCATCACAATAGTAGCATGCCACAAAAATTTCACCTCATTTAGATCCCTATATCTTTAGTTATGAAAAATAACAGATTCTACTATAATTCAAAACCTAGTTGCATATATTGATTTTTACAGATAAAACTTTAAACTAAAACATGTTATATTATAGATCTACTGCATAGACAATTTCACAAGGATTCCAAAAAGTCCTCATTTGCTATTTTACGAATTTCCTATAATTTACTATAAATTTCCAAAATTCAGCCATTTAAATGCAATACTAATTCCAAAAAAGAAAAAGGAAAACATTATGCAGAGTGAACACAAAACTTTCCACATTTCACGTAAGCCCCTATATGTAAATCCTTTGTCTCTAGGCATTTTGCAAAGTGAACACAAGAAAAAGCTTCTATTTCTATCTTAACCCTTCTCCTTCGTCTTCACGGAGCAGAGGACAACGCCGGAGTTGTTTCTGGCCGGCAAGATCGCCGCCGGCGGTGGAGAAGAGGTGTGGGGGCACATCTGAGGCTGGCCGCACCAAAGTGGGGCCCGTGCTCGGCCAACCACAGCCGGCTCTGGCCTAGCCACGGTCACTGGCGGCGGCTCGGTACGGTGCCCGCACGGCGGCTCGCTGTACGCTGTCTCAGCAACGACAGTGACCAGAGAAGCGGCGGGGAGGCGCGGCATGGTGGCGAGGTACAGGCAGCGGCAAAACGACGGCAGCTGCGAGCTTGGCTGCTCAGCCATGGTGAGCGAACCGAGAGATAGAGAGCGAGAGGGAGAGCGACTGAGAGGCCGAGGGAGCAGCGCTCGACATTTAACGGCGCGACGACGCGTGGGTACGAGGTGGGTCGATGATGGAGCATGGGTGCCACGCAGCACGCGCATCCAGGGCCGGTCAGCCACGCATCTAGGGCCGGTCGGCCACGCATCCCCCCTAACGATTCAATTCATACCTGAGGCCAAGGATTGAAATACCACCTCAAAAATGTGACTAAAAACTCAATTTTTCATCGATCATAACTCCTAAATTAGCTCGAATTGGCTCATGGTATAATTGAAAAATTTGTAGAGCTATAAGTGTACTCCAACTTTGGTTAAAGAATCAAAGTCTAATTCGGCACGATTAGAGAGATACAAAGCTCCAAAGGAGGGTACCTCAAAACCGGGTTCTGCAGTCCAATTGCGAGCCAACTGAAACTACACTTTTCTCCCCTCTCTACTCCCTAATCCAGCCGGTTTCAGCAAAAACCTCATTAATAAAAGTTGTAGAGCTAAGTGAGTACTACAACTCCTATTAAAGGTTCATGAACTAGTTCGGCCTGGTTTGCAAACTACAAGGCATCAAAGATGGTCACTTAAAACTGTAAACTGATCTTCAGTTTCTCAGACTTAGCAAAATTTCAAGCTCCCAAACAGCAACAGATTCAAACTTTAGGGCTTGGTTACACTAAGTTAGAGGCCTATCTAGGTTTTGAACTTTGAACAAAGTTTGTTCTACATAACATGAACTACAACTTTTATTTAAGGTCCAACATCAAAACGTGTATAGAACCTGCAGTTCCACTTTGACTAAAGTAACACCACAATAAAACTTAGATTATTCTTTGTGACTTATTGGAGCATTTTCAGGGCATTTACTCAACATGAACCCTTCATGACTTTTGTTGTGGAGTTAATCTCGAGTCATTTCGTTAAATTTTCAAAGCTTGATTGATGATCTATAGTTCCATTAACTTAATAGGGCAAATTCCAATAGGAACGGAACTTATCATTTCATGTGACTTTTTGATTCTGAACTTCATGAAACTTTTCCAGGGATCAATATAGATAGTTATTGATGTGAGACATGTGAAGATACTTTGATAACAACACCCAAGCATATATCTTTTAATTGAGCCTATATGTAAGCAAGGGTGCAATATCCAAGTTTAGGTTAGGGTTTATTTCCATAGGTTTGACTTTGACATCGTCATCTCCACTAATCTATCATGTTTGAGCTTAAACTCACTGCTTAATTGGTGATCGACACCTGGGGTGTTACAGCTGTCGCCCAAACTAAACAAATCTTGGAGCTCTTTGAAGATGCCACTGGGCTCTCCATCAATTATCACAAGACTACCTTCCTTCCTGTTGGTGTGCCCGATGACATTTCCCAGTCGCTCGCCAACTCTTTTCCCAGTCCACCTTCCCTCAACCCTGCCTTGGCCTTCCTCTCTCCCCTCATAAGATCTCTGTGAATGATTGCCTCCCTCTCATTGCCTCTTGCGACAAGCACCTTGCTGGCTGGCATGCCTCGTTACTAAACAGAGTTGGATGCCTCACCCTCTCCATTGTGGTTCTCAGCTCTGTCCCTCTTCATTTCTTATCCGTGATCAATGTTCCTAAGACGGTGATCAAGGCTATCGACCGCCGTCGGAGAGCTTTTTTCTGGACCAGAGATGACTCTTGTCATGGTTCCAATTGCCTCGTTGCTTGGGATATTGTTTAGTCCAGCAAAGACGCTGGCGACCTTGGCGTTAAGGACTTGCACCTTCAAAACCGGTGCCTGTTGATGAAATATATCGACAAACTCTTGTCTAACGATTCGATTGCCTGGAAAGAATTGATTCTCCAGGACGCTGCTTCTTTCGACACCCCAGTCACCGGTTCACATAGCTATCTCTGGAGAATCATAGATGATGAGCTCAACACCTATAGGTCTATCACTTATGTCAATGTCTACGGTGGTGCTTCTACCTCCTTCTGGTTTGATCATTGGCTTCCTGGGGGTCCCCTCTCCTCCACTCATGCTGCTCTTTTCTCTCATACCACGAGGTCTAACGTTTTAGTGCAATGTATTTTCCAAAATGGGTTTGAATTGAATCTCAGGCCTCGTCTGACTAACGCTGCTAGTGCCGAACTAGACAACCTTCTTACACGTTTGCAGGAGTTTGAGCTCAGCGATGGAACGGATGTTAGGCTTCTAAAAACTACCAGGAAGCCGTACACCTCAAAGGACGCTTACGCCGCGCTTGATCAGACCCGGGAAACACCTGACACACATGGAGATGTATTGGGGGAACTCGTGTGCCAAATAAAGTTAAAGTGTTTGCTTGGTTGTATTTTGAAGACAGGCTGAGCACCAGGTCCAACCTCCATGACAAGCATATACTGGATGACGCTACATTTCAGAGATGTGGCTTTGCTGTTGAGGATAGGCTCCACACCTTCTTTCTCTGCCCAGTAAGCGTCGTGGTTTGGCGCAAAATCGGCCTTGAAGGCGCCTCTTCGGTGACTGATGATGACCTGTGGAGCTATGCTACTCCCGCTAACCGGGAGCCGCGGTTATGGCCTTTTGTGATGCTTACCATTCTCTAGAGATTATGGGATGCTAGGAATGGTGAAATTTTTAGAGGAGAAACTCCTAGTAGCGCGGTTGTCATTAGGAAAGTCTGTGATGATTTTGTGATCTGGCGAAAACGGTTAAAAAGCCGAAAATCTTGTAAACAGTCTTAATGACTGGCGTAGCTATCTCCTTGCTTGTAACTCTGCTACTCCCTCCAGTCAGCTGGAAGGTCTTTGAATAGAATTTGGTGGGGAAGCTCTCCCCCACGTTTGTGTTAAAAACAATCTTATGGAGTTGCCTTCTAGGTATAATTTAAACGCCCACATCCATTAATTATTTTTAGAGACAAACATTTTGTGAAGACGGCTTTGTAAATAGTCAGATGAGCTCCGAGCAAACGCCGGCTTCAATTCTATTAATCATTTTAGAGGCGGGTATTCTAATATAACCACCCCTGCTAATCAACTATTAATAAGGATAGACGTTCTAAGGCGGTTTCCTTTGTTAATGGATTAATAGAGGACAAGACGGCCGAACAATCTGCATAGTTCGATATATATGGTTATTGCAAAGCGGATATGTGGGTTAGGGGCACGAATGGGAGGGGTGAGGGGATTCACCAGGATCTCATCCCTGCAAAGTGAGAGGGGATAGGGTTAATCACAGCCATGGCAGGAACCTAATGTTAGGGTTTGAGAATTTACCCATGAGGACGGGGCGCACCATGGGGGAGGCCTATGTCTGGGCTATAGCCTGCACGCCGGGATCCAGCAGCCTACGCTCAAGGAACCAGCCGCCGCCACCGCTACTTGTGCACTGGAATCTCGTTGGAATCCCGCCGCAGCCGTGTGTCGTGGTGATCTGTGTCGCATGACAGCTGTGGAGGAGGAGCATTTCAAGCCATGGGTGTGCCCATGCTGTTGTTGCTTGTCTCCAGAGAGGGTGGATTGGGGTCGCCGCTGCTGCTTGTGCTGCCTCCTAGCTAGAGAGGGAGAGGGAGAGAGAGAGGGAGGGGGGATGGGAGGGGATTGGGGTCATGGGGAGTAGGGGCGGACGTGAAGGAGTCGGTGGTGCGCTAAAATTAAGAGTTTTTTTAAGTCCGCGGGGTTTGCCACACAGACGTATTTTTGTTGGTCTCGTCTGCGTTCTAGCAAATTATAATACAGACGCGTCCCAAATATAAATCACAGACTCATTTTTAGAGCCGCGTCTGTTTTGGGATGTATTTTTCCGAGCGAATATATCACAGACGCGTCTCTCCTACCCGCGTCTGTGATGACAACACATCACAGACGCGTTATGTTTTCGCGTCACTAGACTGTGGTGTCTGCTATTTGCAATTTTTATATAGTAGTGCGCGGAGGGTGCAGTGGCAGCTGGCCGTCTTCTGCAACAGCCCCAGCAACATCATGGTCTTCTCGGAGTCATCATAGCAAATTAGCAACACCATGGTGTGCGGTGGCCGGTGGGTGCAGTGGCAGCTGCACGTCGTCGTTGTCGTCTCAGAGGCTGAGCGCTCATGGTCCGCCGAGAGCAGCCGGCGAGCAGTAGGCGCCGCGTCCCCCTGCAGCAGCGGCGCCGATGCACCAGCGGCTGCCATCAGCGCTGGCCCATGGTCGTCAGGACCAGCATGCAGATGGCAGCCATCTTGAGAGAAGCAGCGGCGGCCATGCTTGGTACGGTCTAGCTAGCTCGGCAAGGCTGTGCTGTGCTCCCAGCAAGTACGTGTATGTGCGAGGTGCAAGTGCGAGATGTCACTGAAACTTGCCCCATTTTTATAGACAAAAGCGCGAGCCGAGTAACCGAGCAACCGAGCTAGGTGTAGGCTCATTAACGACGACTGATGACTCAGCCCCTACGTGTTGGCTAGAGAGCTCCTATCGACCTGTTGGGGTTGCCCCAGAAAGGAATACTCCCATCTTTGTGAAAATAACTGTATATCAGTTTCCCATAAGCTTTGCCATACGGAGTGAAGATATACTGCTACCATGTGGAAATAACTGTAAGTCAGTTCCCGATAAGCTTTGCCTCCTTCGGAGTTAAAGAAAGATATCCATGAGCTCACTAGTTTCATTTTGCATGGTAGATGGGAGACACCAGGCGAAAAAGAAAGGACCCAGTAAATGGGTTGCTTGTGTACAATAAAGAAACTGTGGATAAGATTAAGAATAATATATAATGTGGGATTGAGCTAAGATATCTTTTCATGGATTAAGCCAAAAAAAATGGCATACCTATATATATGCTTCTCAATGTGTGCCTAATGAGCTTCTGCATCCCAATTTTATAGGTGCCCCAACAATATTGTTAACAATACTGAAGCCCCAACGCCTGAAGGTGAACCTGAATTGGGAATGACTGGCTGGTTGTTAGCACTGTTCACCATCCGGCAATAGAACTAAGCGAGCCAGGACTTGAAGATGATGAAGCACCGGTGCGTAGGCCCATCCCGGAGCGAATGCCCAACCCATTCGTCGCAGGCCCAGATTGGCAGTCGTAGTAGAGACTACTTAAGAGGGAGGGCAAGGCGGTATTGGGTTACGACCCCTGTAACTGAAACTCTGAATTCAGTTTCTGAATCATTCATCGTTAAGCACTCATAGTTAATACAGTTGTATCTGTTCTTCTAGCAATTTCTTTCTTCTTCCCCAATCCAGTGCGAACACTGGTCTGTTCACGGAAGGAGTCGGGAGCGCCAGCATTGAAACGGAGCGTCCACGTCAGGCATCCGAGTGCTCTGATCAGTGGGCGTGATTAGTAAGTTTAGACACAATTGTGCCTGTGCGAATCACATGTCGGCATCGCCGATGTATTTAAGAGAGTGTAAGGGGAGAAAGAGGGTAACAAGAATTTACTAAAGAGATAATTATGTATTTGGCACTAAAACAAATCGATCTTTTATATCTAGCATCGAGTTGAAATTTTCTTTCGTAAAGGGCACTGCCTTCCATTTAGACCAGTAACGGTGTCAAGTGGCTAGCAAAATGACATAAATGCCCTTGATTGTAGCAGAAGTCCATGGTGCTAAATAGGGAAAAAATAAATAGACAGTTTGTCAAATAAGAAAATCATAAATATCATAAATATACTTTGAACTAAAATATGGATTTTTGATAATTGAAGACTGCAAATAAATAATCAATAAATTTCAAATTGGTAATAGCAGGTACACATTATCCTCTTCCTTTCATCTCGGCCACAGATCAAGGATGCATGGCTCAGGATGGCTGCTGGTTGAAATATGTAACTTATATTTTCAAGGTATTTATCTTTTAGTTTTCTAAAAGAAAAGGAGAGTATATGGCGTCATCATAACATCATGGCTCAAGAGCAGAGCACACCGTGCATGGCTCGGCCAGCGTTTGACGCCGAGCGATTCAGCACCGGGCGGCGCGGCCACAAGTGCGCCCGAGTCTGTCGCACCATCTGGCATCGCTATCCTGCTCCACACCGGTGTCAGAGAGGCTGCGTTTTGCGCAGCACAGCCGCCGCTCGTCCCACACCCGGAGCCACATGACCTGCGTCGCGTTGAGCTCCTCCAGCGCCATCGCGTCATCTTTGGACAGAGAAGTTGCTCGACGGCCTCCTCCTCCTCGCCGAGACGCACGCTGCACTGCGCATGAATGGTCGTGGCGCATCTAGGCTTGGCGCGGATCTTGCAGGTGACTATGCAGGAACTTCTCAATCGCTCCCTTCTCCCCGAGGAGCTGCGCGCACAGCCCGTTTCGGGCGCCGGCAGGCGATGCCGCCCCGTGGCCTGTTCACGACGACGAGCCAGGTGGGCTGGCCGGAGTGCCAGCGGGCGAGCTCGCCCCGTCGCATCCCCCGCGCCGCAGCCTAGCACTAGTGTTGGCGGGCGAGACCGCTCCGCCGCGCCCCTCGTGCTGCGAGCTGGGGCCAGCACTGGCGGGCGAGGAACTCACAACGGGTCCCCCGCGCCTCGGTCTGCCGAGTCCGGTGCAAGAGGCCGCCGCACCTCTGCGAGCTCCTGGGCAGGAGACGAGCCGCCGGCCGCGAGCAAGTATAGAGGGGCATTTTGGTACTTCCGAAAGAAATATGACATGGTCAACGCAGTCAACTGACGGATAGATGCACTAAATGGACGGTAGTGCCATTTACAGAAGAAAATTTCAACTCGATGCCAAATAAGGAAGTTTAAAATTTTTAGTGCTAAATAAAGAAGACTCATTTGTTCCAGCGCCAAATACATAATTCTCTCTTTACCAAAACAAAACCCCAACTAATCAGACCTCTGTTCTCTCCCCCCTTGCATGCTCGTTCACCCTGCTTCTTACTTCTTCCCCAATCCTATTTCTTCCTCTGCCGATCTATGTTCCTAACACCTGGCAGCGAGCTTCTGAAGTTCGGCGAGTAGCAGTTGCGTATCGGGGTTCATGGCTCCCAAACGCTTGGCTAATAGAGTATAATGGAGGTGAAGTGGTGGTGGTGGTGGGCGATCCAGGTCGCAAACGATCACGGGACCGAGGAACTATGGGATCTCAAGCGCGTCACAGCAACTCACTGCGCCGCGCCGAGAGCTACAATCCGTGGTTGTTTGTGAATCGGAGTGGAGAGAAGAGGAAACGAAGCTAGAATCGATGGATCTGAATACCAGGTTCTATTAATAGATCGGCTATGGCTTGGTCCAACCTCAGCATGGTTCTATTAATTCCATCTGTTAGTTCCGTAGCTGTAAACATAAGAAAGAGAACAGGTAAAATGGACCAAATTTAACTTAAGTTAATCTCCTTCGCAATACTGATGATAAATATATTGGACTTTCTGCCTTTGCTTCTTTGTAAGAGATTTCATATTTGCTTTCAACAATGGGATTTTCATTTTCAGGCTGCACCAGCAAGACTATGATAATAATTATAACAAATAAGAAGTGTATCCAATCTAAAAGCTATAACATATATGTTGAGATTGCTTTAAATTATATGGAGAGCAAGCAAATGATCTAGGCATGATAATGGAAACAATAAATGAGTGAGTACAATAGAAACATACCACTGAAGCAGCAAGCCTAGATTGGAAGCTAGTGCTTCGTCAATCTTTTCTGAATAAATACTCAGAAAGCTTAGCTTTTGAAATGCTGAAAAGGGTACAAATTCATCAAAAACATGTTCTTCTGATCATGCAAAAAAATGTAATAAGCAGCTGTTTTTAACTGAGGCTGAGTTAAATGACTGCTTTGCTACACCAATTAGGATTGTTCATAAAACAATGCCAAAGCAATAGCCCAGAAACTGTTATCATCAAAATGATGGCCATCAAATAAAATATTGCAGGAACTTGTAAGTGCAGGAACTATAGAAACATTTTCACAATGCTATTTTCACCGTCAGTCTTTGGAAACCATTTTCACCACTGGATATACCTGAGCAAAATGAGCCCGGCCTGTGGACCCGGCCCAAGCCAGATGGGTTTTAGCCTGTCCATGAACCTTACTGGACAGGACCTGGGCAGAGATGCCGTTGCCCAGAAACCGAATTATTGTTTTTCACTATAAAATACATAGGCGGGGTCTAGGCCCAGGCCCGGCCTAGAAAATTAGGCTCGGCCTGCCCAGTGGTACGGTCATGGATGGACCGTTTTCAGCCTGAAATAAGCGGCCTTTTTTTGGCCCGGCCCGAATCCAACCCGCAAAATGCTTAGATCTACCGCTAGATCACAATAATGGAACCAACAGTAAAAACCCTCTTCCAGACCTGAAATTTGAAACTCACTGGATTTAACAAAGTACTCCGTACTTGCGTTCCGACCTATCCTCTCCTTAACCAACCTCTCTCTCACACACACACACTCACCGTGTAAACAAAATTAAGGTTATTTTGATAATGATAATAAGCACCTCAATCCTCATTCTTGTCTTTTTGGAGCCATTTATTTTGTCACTCATAACAGAAGGCTAGCTACCAATTTACCAACAAACTGAACGCTCTCAACAAAAATTCAACGGCAATTCAGCTGGTGGATTAATTTTCTTTGTGACAGATTCCGATTTTTCAAATGCCAGGAGGCGGAAGGAAAAAGATCGATTGCATGCGCGGCCTCTTATTTATTGAAGAAAAAAATTCACCGGCAGTCCCTGAACTTGGCAGCTGGTGTCACTTAGGTCCCCAAATTTTGAACAGTGTATTTCTGGGTCCCTGAACTTGGCTTCAGGTGTCAGTCCCTGAACTTGGCTTTGGGTGTCACTTAGGTCCCCGAACTTTAAACAGTGTATTTCTGGGTCCTTGAACTTGGCTTCGGGTGTCAGCTGGGTCCCTGAACTTGGCTTCGGGTGTCATCTAGGTCCCAATGCTGACGTGGCGCGGTCCTACATGTGGGGTCTACATGTCAGTCGGTTATATTTCTATTTCGTGGTACTGTAGCGACAATTTCTAAAATATTCCAAAAATTGTATCTTTTTCATATGATCTCGGATGAAGATGATTTTATATGAAAAATGTATCTCTCGACGAGATCTACAACTTTCTAGTTTTGAGTTTTTTAATTTGAGATCATTAAAATGCTCAAAAAATTAAACAAATTTTCAACAGTATATTAATTTCTAAAATTTAATTTAATTTTTTTAAGCATTTTAGCGACCTCAAATTAAAAAACTCAAAACTAGAAAGTCGCGGATCTCATCGAGAGCTACAACTTTCATATAGAAATCATCTCCATTTGACAGCATATAAAAAAAATATGATTTTTCCAAGGCGACAAGCGCTTGTACGCGATTAATATGCTGCTGAAAATTTGTTTAATTTTTTTAAGTATTTTAATGATATTAAATTAAAAACTCAAAACTAGAAAGTTGTAAATCTCGTCGAGAGCTACATTTTTCATATAAAAATCATCTTCATCCGAGATCATATGAAAAAGATACAATTTTTGGAATATTTTAGAAATGGTAGCTGCAGTACCCCGAAATAGAAATATAACCGGCTGACATGCGGGCCCCACATGTAGGACCGCGCCACGTCAGCATTGGGACCTAGATGACACCCGAAGCCAAATTCAGGGACCCAGAAATACACTGTTCAAAGTTCGGGGACCTAAGTGACACCCAAAGCCAAGTTCAGGGACCTAGATGACACCTGAAGCCAAGTTCAGGGACCCAGAAATACACTATTCAAAGTTCGGGGACCTAAGTGACACCAGTTGCCAAGTTCAGGGACCGCCGATGAATTTTTCTCTTGAGTGAAAGCAAAACAGCATTACATTGTACACACTTGGACTTGACACAACACACTGTGGTTGCAAGCCTGCAACAGCAAACAAACCTAGCTACGTACGTGCATGCATGTAGCAGCATGCATCCCTCTATACGTAAGTAGTACCCCGAAGGCTAACTACACCTTCGATCTTACGTATATTTATTGTTGGACGACATAGACACACGGCAGGAATGATACGCAGGCACCATACCGCACACATTTAGAGGCCGGAAAAAGTCTAAATAACCCCCTGAACTATGGACCCTGGAACACATAACCCTCTGAACTATGAAACGGTCTAATTTACCCCCTGAACTATCCAAAACCGTCTATTTTACCCTCTGGGCGGTTTTCGCCGGCGGTTTTGCTACAGTAACAGCAGATTTACTACAGTAATGGCGGTTTTGTCTTTTTAATTTATTTTCGTTGAATATTTGAAAAATCATAGTAAATCACAGAAAAATCATAAAATAGAAAATCTAATTTTGTTAGACTCCACATGAGTAGATCTACACAGTGAACATATAATATGGTACGTTTTAGTACAAAGTTTTTGCTGTAACTTTAGTCTAAATTGGATTTTCCAATTAATCTAAAGCTACAGCAAAAACTTTGTACTAAAGCGTACCGTGTTATATATTCACTGTGTAGATCTACTTATGTGGAGTCCAACAAAATTAGATTTTCTATTTTATAATTTTTCTGTGATTTACTATGATTTTTCAAATATTCAGCGAAAATAAATAAAAAAGACAAAACTGTTATCACCACTACTGGACTCGCATGCTTTGCCGAGGGCCAGAGGCCCTCGGCAAAGGCCTAAAAACCCTCGGCAAAGGCTTTGCCGAGGGCGGCCCTCGGCAAAGAGCCCTCGGGAAATTTTGAGTCGGCAAAGGGGTCTTTGCCGAGGGCCCTTTATCGGGCACACGGCAAAGCCTTTGCCGAGGGCCAAAAAAACCCTCGGCAAAGAAAAGCCCTCGGCAAAATATAAATCGAAAAAAAACCCGAAAAAAATAGCAAAATAATTTTATTTTTTTTGGAGGCGCCGACGAGCCATCACCCCCACCCGCGGGATTTTTTGTAGCATTTTACACTGTATTTTTGACCCTATTTATAAAGTCATGGTCGGTGGGATTCGAACTCATGACCTCTCACACCCTCTCTCACTTACCTCCTCTAACCACTCCAGCCCTTTATCACTTGTGTTTATATTCCATTTCGATTCCCCATATGTTATAATAAACCGAGTGTAAATTGATTGTTTGAGGCACTAAACGAATTCAAATGAAAAAGTTGTCAACTACAAAGTTTCATAACTTTTCGAGATCTACAACTTTCGTTTAGAGTGTTTCTCCATCCGAGGGTTTTTTCAAAATTTCAAATTTCAAATTTCAAACTTAAGACACAATTATCGGCAATTAGATGCTTTCAAATGAAAAAGTTGTCAACTACAAAGTTTCATAACTTTTCGAGATCTACAACTTTCGTTTAGAGTGTTTTTCCATCCAAGACTTTTTTTAAAATTTGAAATTTTAAATTTCAAACTTTAGATATAAATATCCTCAATTAGATACTTTCAAATGAAAAAGTTGTCAACTATAAAGTTTTATAACTTTTCGAGATCTACAACTTTCGTTTAGAGTGTTTTTCCATCCAAGACTTTTTTTAAAATTTGAAATTTTAAATTTCAAACTTTAGATATAAATATCCTCAATTAGATACTTTCAAATGAAAAAGTTGTCAACTATAAAGTTTTATAACTTTTCAAGATCTACAACTTTCGTTTAGAGAGTTTTTCCATCTGAGAATTTTTAAAAAATCTCTTTGCCGAGGGCCATAAGTCTGGCCCTCGGCAAAGACCCTCTTTGCCGAGGGCCATACTGTAGGGCCTCGGCAAAGACCCTCTTTGCCGAGGGCCTACATTATGGCCCTCGGCAAAGAGAATTTTCAAAATACATTTTGAGGCACTAAACGAATTCAAATTAAAAAGTTGTCAACTACAAAGTTTCGTAACTTTTCGAGATCTACAATTTTCGTTTAGAGTGTTTCTCCATCCGAGACTTTTTTCAAAATTTCAAATTTCAAATTTCAAACTTAAGACGCAATTATCGGCAATTAGATGCTTTCAAATGAAAAAGTTTTCAACTACAACATTTTATAACTTCTCAAGATCTACAAACTTTATTTTGATTGTTTGGTCATTTGTTCAACCGACGTGGTGGTTCTAACATATTTCACAATCCTTATATATCCTCTCTAGTAGTTTCATGAAACTTATTAGAGAGATGTAGATTTTGTGAACAACATTACTATTGATTTGTTAAATGAAGAAATGACCAATATATACTTTGTAGATCTTAAAAAGTTAGACAATTTTGTAGTAGAAAACTTTTTTATTTGAGTTAATTTAGTGTCTCAAAATATATTTTGAAAAATCTCTTTGCCGAGGGCCATAAGGTAGGCCCTCGGCAAAGACTCTTTGCCTAGGGCCAATAGGGAGGCCCTCGGCAAAGATTTTTTTTTGCCGAGGGCCGTTTCTTTGCCGAGGGCTGGCCCTCGGCAGAGGCCTCTTTGCCGAGGGCCTGTCTTTGCCGAGGGCTCCTTGGGCCGGCCCTCGGCAAAGAGGGTCTTTGCCGAGTGCCCGATATTTAGCCCTCGGCAAAGCCGGAAGCCCTCGGCAAAGGCTGCATTTCCGGTAGTGCACTGTAGCAATTTGCTGGTACTGTAGCGAAACCGCCGTCGAAAACCGGCCAGAGGGTAAAATAGACGGTTTTGGATAGTTCAGGGGGTAAATTAGACCATTTCATAGTTTAGATGCTTATGTGTTCTAGGGTCCACAGTTCAGGGGGTTATTTAGACTTTTTCCTTTAGAGGCCGCATCCATCTGCATGGTCTTCTCGTGAAGATTTCAGTTTATGGCAGCGCTGCCGGCGCCAAAGCAACACCACGGCCTGAAGATGGGATCACAGGGGCAGTTCTCCGCCGTCTTCTGCAGACCGGAGCAACACCACATAGTCCATGGGGTGCAGGGGCAGTCTCCCGCCTTCTGCAAACCGGAGCAGCAGTGTGGTGTCCAAGGGGTGCAGGGGCAGTCTCCCGCCTTCTGCAAACCCCTGCAGCACACTGGTGAAAACATTGGTGGCGGCAAGCAGGGGCAGGGGGCCGTCGTCTTCTCGGAGGCTGAGCGCTCATAGTCCGCCGAGAGCAGTCGGCGAGCGGTAGGCGCGGCGTCCGCCTGCACCAGCGGCGCCGACGCACTAGCAGCTGATGCCATCAGCTGGCCCATCATGGTCAGGACCAGCATGCATATGGCAGCCATCTTGAGAGCCGCAGTAGCCATGGTCTATACCTAGCTAGCTTTGGCAAGACTCTGCTGTGTCCAGCAAGTATGTGCGAAGAAGTGCGAGGTGCGAGTGCGAGATGACACTGAAACTTGCTCCCCATTTTATAGACATAAACTCGAGCCGAGCAACCGAGCAAGGTGTTGCCTCATTAACGACGACTGATGAATCAGCCCCTACGTGTTCGCTAGATAGCTAGGTCTCCCATGCATCCATGATGTGCAAGTTGTTAGTTAGCCGCTGGTTGAGCAGCAGGGGGCATGGGCGCATGCCATCTCGTGGCTCTCGTGCCTCGATCTGCATTAATATTTCAGCTCTGCTCGCATATTAACATCAGTCACGGTTTTTCTCTATGATCCATCCGGATCGAGCAAGCAATAATAATTTGGAGGGTAACATTGCTTTGCTTCTTTTAAAGCCAACCATAAACAATACTCTCACAGTAATACTACAATGCCCGGCGAACAAAGCCATTTTTAACGTTCTAGAGACTCTCTCCGGTGCTAAATAAAGTTCGGTGCACTTATCGTATCTTTCCCATGGGTGAAAGAAAAACCTTGCTCAAAGACCCTCTTGAAAAAAAGCTAAGGTGAAATTTTCTTCTGAGCTCACAGTATCCGGTGTTCTAGATAGGGACGGATACCCCTAAATACTCTGGTAAAACTGGTTGTTATTAGCTGGTCGGAGTTCTCCTGTGCCGTGAAAGGCAGGCCTGGTGCAGTTGGTGAGTGCTAGCTCGCCGAGTCACTAGATCCTGGGTTCGAAATCGTCTCTCTGCACAATTTCTACGGGGGTAAGAGCTTCGGTTATTCCCTGGCACTGGATCTGCCCTAGTTCTCCTGTGCCGTCCTCGATTGGCACAAGTTCGGTCAGACCCCGGCCGTTTGGGGAGGACCAAGGAGGCGAAAGATATAAGGAGGTTCATCGTGCAGTGCGCCGAGGATGGATGCCCTTTCGAAGGTCAGACCATTGCTTCAGGCAACCGGATGTTCCTGGTCACGTCACAAGCTAGGTCTGATGTACTGATTCTCGCTGTTTGTTGTGCCCTGAGGCCAGCTAGGCTGTCGGTTGTGTCCTGTCTCACTACAGCAGAGAAGGACATCACCGGCGGTTCAAAACCCCCCTTCACTGGCGGATTTTGAACCGCCATAACCAACTCGACAGTGATGAGCTGATCACATCACTGCCGGTTATGCCAAACCGGCAGTGATAGCTCATGTATCACTGCCGGTTCGTGTTACAAACCGGCAGTGATACTTGAGCCATCACTGCCGGTTGTTTTAACCAACCGGTTGTGTAGATTATATTATCACTGCCGGTTTTCTTTGAACCGGTAGTGATATACTTTTCACAATTTGCATTTTAATAATTGTTTTATTTTTATTTCGAGGGGAGGTGGTGGGGTGGGAGGTCGGGGAGGTGGAGGTGGTTGCTATCGATCAATTTGATATCGATGTGAAGGTGGTTGTTGATCAGCGACAATACAAACCCATCAACATTTATATTACAAAAGTTTCAAAAAAAACTTTAAGTATCGAATTAAGAGTCGCATTACAATAGCCTATCAATGTGGTCTCTTCCGTACTGCGCCTTGTACTTCTTAGTCCTCGCAATGGAGAATGATCCTTTCTTGGTCAATATCTCGTCCATCACAAACCTTGCTATCTCCTCTTGAATTCCTCTCATCTCAAAATCTAGCAACTGGTTGTGATTGTTTGCTTTGTGCTGTAATTGAAGCAAGATGATATTGAGATGCACAAACATAAGACAAAACAATAGAAATGGGATGCCTACGTACCATGTCATCTCCCTTATTTGTTTTTGCGCCAAAGTATTTTAGCATTGCCCACATCACATAGAACCCGCATTCGTTGTTCCCCATCGGTTGATCTAGGGTCTTGAGATCCTCCATATACTTTACACTGAATGGGGCACTCCATTGCTTTTGTATCTTGCTATCGAGATTTTTCCAATTAGGTAATGCCTTCATTCTATGTTACATTGTAAATGAAGTGTGAAGACCTAGGACATTACAATATCCTATGTGATTAGAAAGTGTTGTGATATTGGGTTCACTTACTTATTCAGCACTTTGACTAGGGGTCGATAAGAGAAAGTGGCTTTTTCTTTGAGTCCCACACCTCGATATGTGAATCTTCAAGATAGATATCTACGAGGATGAAATGGTTGCTGCAATCACAAAGTCCATGTTATTGAATGACATATCAAGAAAAGAAACACTAAAATAAGGGTCGAGAATACATACTCGCAGTTGTAGGGTAGGAGTACGTTTGTTTTGTTGTTTCTGAACATCCTTTCAAACTCAATCTTCAAACTTGATGGTACATAGTCATCTTCACCAGGGGCGGTGCATGTTGTCTCATTTACAAATATAGGATCCAAGAAGTCTATATTGCTCAATTGCTTCTTTAGGCACCATTTTGCCATACACCTGCATATAAACATATGATATATTCAAATGCAAATCACGTAGTTTATTATAACGTTGTGAGGGTAGGGTACTTACATAGACCATATCATCAAAATCTGCGTATCGAGCGAGCGTCGTTGGAAGAGCTGAAAGAGGTGTTAATAATAAATAATATGCACCGTTTCTTCAGGATGATTAAAAACCAGTCCGGGAGGGATGCAAACTTCAAAACCGACACAGTCTCCGTTGGCAGTATCCAGGGAGTAATAATCATGCAACTGTTGCATGTATGTTGGCAAATCTCTATACTCTTGTTCGGTGGGGACCAAAGGATTGCCTCTTGAATACTTGTATGTGACCGTGGCTTTTTCAAAATCTCTCGTTCCGATAATCTTCCTTTTGCCTTGCATGACTACTTGTAGTCTTTCCTTTGTATTGTTATCCCTTGCATAGAAGATTTGCAAAACATCCTTTGCAAGGACGAAGGGGTAATCTCTGTATGCGGTCTTGGATAGATCAACGGTAGTGAACCCATCATTGTCGGTGTTGATTTCATCTAGCCGGACCCACTGGCAACGGAAAAGAGCGACCTTCAACTATCGTCCATAGTCTAGCTCCCATATCTCATCTATGAAACCATAGTATGTTGCCTCCACCGTGTTGTATTCATCGTGGGCGTCGAAACGAACAGCACTATTTTGGTTGGTGCTCTTTTCATCCTGTTTTTTTTGTGTAAAATGTAAAACCATTTATATCATAACCTTGGTACATCATCACCATAGTCGAAGGTCCGGGAGCTAAGAGATCTAGCTGACATCCCGTCACCATTCCTAGCATGCGGCGTCAAAACCAGTCACCGAATTCCTCCTTATGTTTTTTCTCAAGCCAAGCCTATGACCTACCGATGTGCTTACTTTGTAGTAACTGCTTGTGCTCATTAATGTATGCCATCACACCGTCGGCCTACTGGAGAACAGCGAAGGGTGCCTGTCTGAAGGAAACCACTTCGACTATTTTGATAGCTTTCTCAATGGCCTCCTCCGTTGTCCATCCTTCTACCATGCTCTCTTCGTAGGAACCTACGATGTCCCATATAGACCATCTTCTTGTTTTCTGGTAGATGTATAGCATCAGTCTCGTCCAAGCACTCGACACACCCAGTGTATCCTTTTGTCTTCTCTCCAGACAAGCAACCTCGCCCTGGCAGGTCAGTGATTGTAGCGATAAGTATAGCCTTTATCGTGACATGTTCTTTTTTGTACTCATCCCAAACATCCTTCACACCCGTCTCCCACATCTATAGTAGTTCATCGATCACTGGTTGTAGAAGCACATCGATATCATTACCAGGTTGTTTTGGCCCTTGAATTAGTAGTGGCATCTAGATGTATGACCGTTTCAAACAAAGCCAGGGTGGAAGGTTGTATATACATAGCGTCACTGGCCAAGTGCTATGATTGCTTCTAACCTGGTCAAACGGATTCATCCCATCTGTGCTCAAACCTATCCAAAGATGCCTTACCTCTCCACCGATGTTCTTATAGAACATAGTGTTGATAGTCCTCCAGTCCGACCCATCGGCGGGGTGCCTCAGCATTGTATCTTTCTTACGCTCTTCGCCGTGCCAACGCAACAGTTTGGCTGACTTTGCATTTTCAAACAACCTATGCACTCGTGGAGCTATAGGAAAATACCATACGACCTTTATGGGCCCTCCTCTGGTCTTGCTTCCCTGATTTGACGGCCCTTGCTTGTATCGGGGAGCTTTACACTTGGGAAACGCATCCAAGTCTTTGTATTTTTCTCCATGGTACAATATGCAATCGTTGGAACACGCGTGTATTTTCTCAACCTCGAGGCCGATTGGGCAAATCATTTGCTTGGCCAGGTAAGTCTTTTCTGGTAACTCGCTACCCTTTGGGAGCAGTTTATGTAGTATACCTAACAAGCTATCGAAGCCTTTATCACTCAATCCATTCGTTGATTTGAACTCTAATAGCATGATGTTGGCTTCTAGTTTGCTTATTGGGCAGGTCGGATACAATGGTGTTTTTGCATCCTTTCTCATGATCTCTAGTTTTTTTAACTGTGTAGCACTAAGGAATCCGCCATGCACATCATGTAGAAACGTGAAATGCCATCATTTTCCTCTGTGTCGTCAACTAATGTATTCCAAAACACATTATCGTTGGTAGGCACAGGTACTGTGTAGCATTGGTAATCATCAATAGGCAGAAATACGTTTAGGGATACGCTAGGCATGGGCACATCATCATTGTTTTCTTGTGCAACATTTTGACCAACCTCCCCATGCAAAGTCCAAATCGTGTAGTCTCTCATGAACCCCCTGGTAATCAAGTGCAATCGTATATGCTCCACGTCGCCCCATTTTCTCGTATTCTTGCAATCTTTGCATGGACAGAATACAGGATGTGAATCCCCAGCATTGGCTCTAGCGAGCTTGATGAAATCGTCGATGCCCGTCAAGTACCGTTGGTCTGTACATGACAGATCGTACATCCACCCTCGATCCATGTCTGCACAGGTAAAATGGGCCGGGCAGAGGAAACATAGGAAAGTTTTAATAAGAAACAATTATTGCACAATATTGAAGAACAATTATTCTACTCCATGCAACATAAAAATGGAGACACTAATTTTAAAAAAACTAAATTTGGAGACATAATCATGAATAACAATGTAGCTCCAAACAATGCCCATATAAATTAAAAATCGTAGCCCCATAAAAAATAATTATTGCACAATATTTGTAGAACAATTATTCTACTCCATGCCACATAAAAATAGAGACATTGATTTTAAAAAATACTAAAATTAGAGACATGATCATGAACAACAATGTAGCTCCAAACCAGTGGCGGATGCAGGATGATAATCAAGGGGGGGCTAAAAACAATGGAGATGTTGATTTGCATGAAGATTTAATGGTGATTTGAGATTTTTACTACAGTATTTCTCATAGTAAATCAAGTCATTAGGGGGGCTGGAGCCCACCCAGCCCCCTGTAGATCCGCCACTACTGCTCCAAACAATGCATTGTTTGGTGACACATGGGTTAATTTGCTCATCAACATTGTAAAAGAATCTACTCAACTCCTAAGAACCAATTATAACATCACATACTAACAATGTATTATAGCCATGAATTAGAAAAGTGCTCTGTAGAAGAATGGAGAAATAAGAATGAGAATCAAGCATTATAGCCATCAAAACAAAGCTAATTAAGCAACAAAATCGAAGGAATGGAGGCTGGTTACTAACCTTAAAGCAAAAAGATCAAGCCATTCTTCCAAATCCAAGTGGTAGCTTCACGGATTTGGGTGACCGCAACATTGGAGGGAGTGGCCCAAACGCGCGCCTCTGTTCTCGGGATAAAAGAGTGGAGGAAGAAGATGACGGCTACAACCTTTTTATGCTGCCATGCTCATCACTGTCGGTTCTATCCTAGAACCGACAGTGATAGAATCAAATCACTGTCGGTTCTTGGCTTGAACTGGCAGTGATAAGTGGAGTTGTCATCACTGCCGGCGGGAGGCACAAACCGGCAGTGATAGTTGTCATCACTGCTGGTTCTCGCACCCCCCAATTATTTTCTGGTTGTCAGAGCCTAGAACCGGCAGTGAAGGGTCATCACTGCCGGTTGTCCTAATTTCGGTAGTGATGTGACCGGCACTGATGACTGAATCTGTAGTAGTGTCTGGACTGTGTGTGTGGTATGCTATGCCTCTGACTCTGATGAGAGGCCAGGTGATGAATGAACAAAATAATTAGTTAATTAATCAGCTTAATTTACTGTCCCTAGCTAGTACTTCTACTTCGCATTATACTGGTCGCAGTATGAACGAAATTTAATACTACTGTATGTACTCCTTTATTCACATAGTATGTACTGCGTCTTCTCCTAGCTCCGGACCTCCGGTACGGTGTCCGGTGGTCTAATTCACAGTGGTTCTCGACTTAATAGCTTCATCACAATATATAACGGTTCCTCGTCTCCCACGAAACTTGCAATTTCTGCCAATACACCCCACCCCGGCCCACCCGTGGCAAACTGGCAATGATCGATGGCAACATATTATACCTGATGAAGGCCAACTTCGTCAAAGCAACCTTTCGCACGTCACTTTCTGCAAATACCTCTGCAGCTTAGCTCGACACGCCCTTACTTATTTATTTAACATATAATACTTAGGAGGTGCTTTGATCGACTAAATAAACTTTAGCTCATGTTTTGGATGCCAAACAAAAGGCCTAACAAAAACTAATGGAGACTAATTGATGAGTAGCAGGGACAGATCTAGCTGTGGGGCGGACGGACGGGTAGGGGGGTTCAAGCCCCTCCTACCGCCGCTGATCCCATGAAGCCTCCTAGAGCCCCTTTAAGAATTTTTATCATGGTTGCTTTGAGGAGGAGAGGCTGGATCACCCTGGGCACATTTTCACCGAAAATCGATCACCGAACCGAACCGAACCAAAAATTCGGTTTTTTGGTTTTTCGGTTCGGTGTCGGTTTTCGTTTCTGTACTGTTCGGTGATCGGCTTCGGCTTCAGTTTCTGCTTGAAACCGAACCGAACTACCAAGATACCGAAGGATCCTAGGAATCCCGGTATCTGCTTCGTAACTTGAGTACTTGACTAGGTCTTCCGTCTTCACTCTTCAGCCCACTAGGCACCAGCCCACCAGCGGCCTAGCAGTGAGCGAGGCACCCCCGCGCCCGCACCTAGCCGCCAGACGGCCAGAGGCCAGAGCCCCTCACCCGTGAGGCTGTGACCCGTCGCCCCCATCCCCATTCGACCATTCCACTCTTCGTCCCCAATCCCCATTCCCCAACCCTAACCCTTCCCTTCCCTCAGTCCCCATTCCCCAACCCTAACCCTTCCCGACGCGGCGACACCGGCGGCGCACGGCAGCAGGCCAGGGCACTGGTGGCCAGCAGTGGCTTGGTGGAGTTCGGCGGCTAGGCAGCGGCGGCAGCGCACAGCGGAGCCGGAGCAGCGCCATCGAAGCCGTGAGCCGCCGCTTGGTGGAGTTCGAACTTGGCTCGGGCACTCAGTGGCGAAACCACCATCGTCAAGTCGTCAAGCTCCTCAACCACGGCCGCAAGAACAGAGCAGTCCTCCAATGTAAGTCTTTAGTTCGTTCTTCTTGAGTTCTTGTTCTTGCTTAATGCTCAATAGATCCACTGATCCAGATGCCTGTTGGTTAATTAGTTTATTAGCTTGTACCCTAACTAGTGACACCTAGATGGCTGGTTTTTGTTTTCATCTTGGGGGACACTGAAGAAACAGTTGCACATCAAGCTGTTGAAGTGAATGAGAATGAAGTTGTAAATGTGGAGAATGACCAGCAGGACAGCAGCAGCAGTCCAAGGATGGAGAGGAAGTGGGAGATGAGGAAGGCAAGAAAAGGAAGCCCATGACTCCAAGATCAGATGTTTGGGAACACTTCAGCAAGATCAAACTTGATAATGGGGAGGAGAGAGCCAAGTGCAAGTACTACGGCAAGCAACTCCGCTGTGACACAAAGTTAAATGGTACGTCCTCCATGAAGGCTCATTTGAAAATCTAAAAGAAAAATCCTCACAAACCCACAGTAGATAATCAAGGTACTTTGCAACTACAACCTAGCCCTGGCAATAGTAGTGTTGGTACCTTATCTACTTGGAAATTTGATCATTAGGACTGAAGGAGGAGTTTTGCTAAGATGATAATAGAAGATGAGCAACCTTTTGTGTTATCTGAACGTTCTGGCCTTAGAAAGTTTATGTCAAAAGCATGCCCACGTTTTGTTTTGCCATCTAGAAGAACAATCACTAGAGATTGTGTGAAAGTGTTTGATGATGAGAGAGAAAAACTTAGGAAATTTATGAAAAACAACTGTCAAAGAGTTAGCCTGACAACAGACACATGGACAGCTAAGAACAGTCTCAATTACATGTGTGTTACAACACATTTTATTGACAATGAGTGGGAATTGCAAAAAGCAATTATTGGTTTTTTCTTGGTTAAGGGCCATAGGGGGAGGACATTGGAAAATCTTTAGAGAATTGCTTGGCTGACTGGGGAATTGAGAATATTTTTACAATATCATTAGACATTGCTAGTGCAAACAACACTGTAATTAAGTACATGCAGAGGGTCCTGAATGAATCAAAAGGCTGCGTTGCTGAAGGAGAGTACCTTCATATGAGGTGTTTTGCACATATTATTAACCTGATAGTGGGTGATGGGCTGAGAGAATTTGATAGATCAATTGCTCGTGTTCGGGCTGTTGTTAAGTATGTTAGGACTTAGGAGTGGACCATCTAGATTGGTTAAGTTTAAGAAATGTGTCGAGTTAGCAAAGGTTCAGACCAAAGCATTTTTCAACCTAGATGTCTGCACTAGGTTGAACTCAACTTACCTGATGCTACAAACTACACAAGAGTATGAAAAGGACTTTGAAAGGTATAGTGATAAAGACCCATACTATAGACTAGAGTTAGAGAGTGAGAAAGCTCCAGGAGTTCCAATCAAATCAGATTGGGAAAAGGCAAGGAAAATGACTCAATTTCTTAAATACTTCTATGACCTGACCATCCGTGTCTCTGCCACAAGTCGCCCAACATCTCACACATATTTTCATAAAATTGTTGATGTTTTGGTTCTGCTGAGACAGTGGTGTCACAGTGAAGATACATTATGTAAGGAAATGGGCCAGAAAATGTTAGTGAAGTATTACAAATATTGGGGAGAGAAGTATGGAGAAAGGCCGAGGGATAGAGAGAAGAGAGGAGAGAAAGACAAGGGGGATCAACAGCTTAACATTGTTATTTTTTCTGTGTTGGTATTGATCCTCGATTCAAACTTTCTAGCTATGTCAAGATGGCAACTATGGTAATGTTTGGTGATGAAATAGGTGAGAAACTATGGGCAAAAGTCAACACTTATTTTCGTGCTTTGTTTGAGGAGTACAGAGAACTGTATGCTCCATCTCCAAGTAATAGGGTGCCTGCTGAAACTCAAGAAACACCATAATTTTGTTTTGGATTGATGAGCTCCATAATTGCACAACAGATGAGCAATAAGGGGAGTGTCAATGCCACTGTCAAGTCTGAACTAGACAAGTACCTTTCAGAAGATAATGAGGAGCTTAGTAAAAGTTTTGACATTCTGAAATGGTGGAAGAACAATGCTACTAGATTTCCCATAATGTCTCGTATGGCCCGTGATCTTCTAGCAATTCCAATCTCAACAGTAGCCTCTAAGTCAGCCTTCAGTTCAGGTGGAAGAACACTAGATGATTTTAGGACATCACTCACACCATCAATGGTTGAGCGGCTTGTTTGTACAAATGATTGGCTTCGTGGAAACAACTACATCAATGTAGAAGAAGACACAGAAGCATTGGCCAAGCTTGAGGAAGGTAATTTTTAATGCTAAGTCTAAGTTGTTATCATTTCTATTGTTTATCTTGATAGCTTATGCTTATTGCAGCACTGAGTACTAACTGAAACATAATAACTTATTGTAGAAATTGGTTCCCTGGCCATATGTTCTAAGGATAGCACTACTTCTACTGCATCTTGATAATGGTAAGTTGGTTAGCTGGACGCCTAGACACATCCTGGGGCGCCATGGAGCCTTGTTTTCTTGCTGTTGTTGATAAAATGATGCCTGTTGGTGGGGATGGCCGAATGGAGCCTCTGTTTTCTTCCTGTGGTTGAATGTTGATGCCTGATGGAGTAAAATCCCTTGTGTCATGTATCAAGGTATGTGGTTTATTATCAAGTATGAACTGCAAGTTTGTAATATTTGTCATTTGAGCACTAAATTGTTAAGTTTGCAACAGTCTTGATTCTTCAAATAATTGAAGTCTGTATTTTGTACTATTGTACTGTCTATTTCTTGTCATCGATGTGTACTGTGCTAGTGTAATATCAGTTCTGAAACCTGTTGGCTGGCTGCTGTTTTATGCCATCGGTTTTTTCGGTTTTTACCGAAAAACCGAACTAAAAAACCAAACCGAAATTGGTCGGTTTCTGTAATTTTGGAAAACCGATCTGGTTTCATTTTCTGGAAACCAAAATATTGGGAAACCGAAGAAACCAAAACCGAACCTTCGGTAAAAACCGAACGCCCAGGGTGAAGGCTGGAGACTAAAAATGACGACCGGTTCTTGACAAGATAATAATTGTTTATCATAATTTCAGTTCACTTCGCACTTCCATATTTAATTTTGTGCATATCTTGTTCTGGACTCCAATTTTGATGATTGTTTGTGATGGATCTATATAACTGACTTGAAATCATGAGATTGTATTAATTTTAACAAACTTAAATTCATGAGGCAACTGCAATTTGCTATTCTGTTTATTTTAGGCTTCCGTGGCTTCTTTTCTTTTGATGTCTTCGGTGCTCCGCCTTTCATCTTGTATTGTCTTCAACATGTCCACCTAGTCTTCTGTTGAGGTGACTGATCCTACAATCTACCTATTTGCAATCACATGTCCATCTCCTTAATTCACAATACAACAACTTGTATTCACATTTTCATCATTAACCACCAAAATCACACAAACAAGGTTTTTTGATCTCTTTTGCATGGACTAAACATATATTGATCATTTCTTGATGGAGCGAGTTGTAGAGAAATTGCTTGATGTTTATTCACTCAAGTGAGTTGGTGACTATAAAATCATCATTATGTGTATTCAGCGGTTGGACTCCTTTCACACTAATCTCAACTTGGTGGAGAAGTTGTGGTTTATGGAGAAGGTGGTGGTGTAGTTAACCAAACTACACAAAGACAGAGCTCTTAGGTGGAAGGTCTAGGCACTATAGCCAGGATACTAACACAGACATTGTGGTGATGTACTCGAGCCCCTGTGGTAGGGGTAATCCAAAGGAAAAGGAGATGGACACTAATATTGTGGTGTTGTACACGAGCCCCTGTGGTAGGGGTAATCCAAAAGAAAAGGGGTGGTTGACTTGGAGCGAATTCTTGGAGGAGCATGGACTACATAGTGATTTCAAAGCACTAGAGGCAAGGTGGAGATTGTTTTATGATGACTCAGATCCTACTTGGGCTAGGACTCAAAGAGAGTGGGTGCTATTAGGACTTCTAATTCTATTAAGACTATGTAGAATCCAACTATGAATAGGACTCCTACTTGTATGCATGGGGGTCTTGGAGGGGACTATATAAAAGGAGTCGAACCCATAGGCATTGACAAAGCCAACACAAGGTCTCTTCTAAGATTTGTAAGGAGCAATTAAGAGTGCCTAAGAAGATTAGGGTAGATGCCCGAGGCGCACGTGCACGAGGTCCGAGCACGAGACGACAAGGTCACGCGAGTGCGCACTGAAGAGAAAAGCGATGGCGGCTCCTGTTCTAGTAGCCAGGAAGAAGATATATAGGAAGGGGAGGTTAACGAGGCGAGGCCCACGCGTTAGTGAAAGACGGAGGTGAGGTGGGGGCGGGTGGGCCAATGGGAGGAGTGGGACTGGTGCTGGGCCTTGCCCACGTGGTAGAGGAAGAGGGAGAGGTGGGACTAGGGTCGGCAGGGTGTATGGGTCAAACTTAGCCTAGGTGGGAGGGGGAAGCGGTCTAGCCAAAAAGGAAAGATGGGGAGGGAGGAGATGGATCGATAGGTGGGACTTCAGCTCAAGCAAAAAGAGGGAGGGGTTGGGCTAGGAAAAAGAAATGTAGAGGGAGAGAAATTCAGCCTAGGTGGGAGGGGCTTGACCAAAAAGGAAAGATGGGAAGGAGAGTATGATCAATCGGTGGGGCTTCGGCCCAAGCAAGACGAAGATAGGGTTAGGCTATAAAAGGAAACGGAGAGGGAGAGAAACGGGGTCGTTGAGGGGAGGCAGCCAGGCTAAAAAGATAGGGAGGGAGAACATGGATTGACAAGTGGGGCGTCAGCCCAACGAAAAGAGGGAGGAGTTGGGCTAGAAAAAAAACAGAGTGGGAGAAAAGGTGGGGTTTTAGCCCAACTTGAGTTATATATAATTTTAAAACCTAATCAGAGTTTAAGCATTTCATACCGATAAACACTTATACATACTAGCACATGAATACAACAAACTTTTTAAACCCAATGTCATGTTAGATGTAATTTATAAAATGTATATTTTTCTCCTCTATAATAATTATTATTCCCTCCATTCCAAAATAATTACACCTCTAAAATTCAAACATTGTATCAAAATAGATGCTCGTATAAGAGAAAATAACCTGCAGTAATTACACCTCTAAAATTCAAGTATTGTGCTAAAATAGATGCTCATATTCATATATATAGAAAAGGTCCTGCAGCGCTATCGATCAGAAGGCCTGCTAGAGACCAGAGAGTCGGAGTACCAGCAACAGGTGCCAGACCCTTTTGTAGGGGCAACAACGTAATTTCGAATCTACACTAATCTGCTCTCTAATAAGTTCTAGACGTGTGTTTATTCTGAGATAGAGAGAGTATGTATTAGTTCTAATAAATTCTAGAAAAAAATTTAAAATATTGCAAAATGTGAATTAGGGTGTCACAAGATGGCAACTTGCGAGAAAACGTGCATTGCAGACATGCTCATCAAACAAAATTGTCAGGCTACTTAAGTGAAGAATTATGTGCCTACTGTAGAGTACAAATAGCTACATACTTGGACTAAATCAACAAAAGGCTGTTACAACTAGTGCAGCCGAGGCAGAGAGAAACCATCAAGAAATAATCCGGTTAGATTAACTGAATCTATTTGCAGAATTATTCAGTTTGGTCGACTTCCATGGCTTTGACAGAGTCTATCAGAATTTCTCTTAGGTTCTGTCTCCTTTCTTTCGCCCAGCTAATGCACTCCTGCATGACAAGTATGACATACAATTAGCATCAATTATTAGTTTAAATGTGCATTATATTTGGAGGAATACATATATCACGTGGCAATTCAATATAATAAAAAAGGAGTAAATTCTCATGAAACAAAATCAAATGTTAATACTAGACTTTGTAAATTTGTAGTCTTATCAGTCCATTGATGACAGTTAGTATACAATGGATAATATCTTTCTTATCAAATGCTCCATCCGTTCCAAATTGTAAGTCGTTTTGGTTTTTATAGGTATGTAGCTTTTGCTATGCACCTAGATATACACTATGTCTAAATACATAGTAAACCCTAAACTTACAATTCAGAACGGAAGGAGTAAAATATAAGAAGCCTATTCTCTGCTATGACACACTGCAGCAATATTCAAAAGCGCTGCATTGACTAAAGACAGAACAGTATAAGTGAAATATTTCCATAACAAAACATTTTACTAAGCTCAGATTAACTAACCTTAATAGTCGCCATGGATGTCACTGCACCTCCAACTTTTTGTAATGACACTAGGTGGTCTGAAGAATCTACAACAACAGTCACATAGGTCTCTATTATCGATTCTTCTTCAGAAGTTGGGTCCGCTAGTATACTATCTTTATGAAGTGCACACGTAAGGGACAATGGAATGTCGCCAAGTGTCAGCTTCCTCTTTTCTCTGTTTACCAATTCAAATTTGTTTTTTCCATCATTGCCTCCAACAGTAAATAATCTACCATCATCACCAACAGAAACTAAAGGAATCTCCACTGCAAAAATTACATAAAATTTGTAGTGATTAGAGATAAATAAGCAAGGTACTAGCAGAAAGGACCACTGAGCCACTGAAATGGAACACAAAAATGGACATGTATGAAATGAATTTGAAGAACAATAGAGGTGAGCACAGCAGAGCTGATAATTCGACTACCAACCTAAACACTTCAAATATAACAAAACACAGATTGCTCAAGTGTATGTTTTGACCAACAAAAGCATAATACAAAAAAGTTTTAGTGCTTCGTCCTAAAAGAACAGGCCTCGGTTCAATTCAGAGATCAAGAGTCAAGACCAGCTTCAACCACTAGGAGAGACTACTCTCTAAAATAAAACAGAATGTTCTTGATGATCATACATTCATACTCCTGGAAACCAGATCAAGTTATCCATGTCAATACACATGAAAATCCAGGCCCTCAAGCAAATGACAGTCAGGGTGTTTGCAATTGTAGTTTTCTTGCACAAGTGCGCTAAGCAATATTCTATTTCAATCATGACAACAAAAAGACATAATTATCAATTTATCATGTAGCAGATAAAGCACCCAGGCATTCTTAAAAAAGCAAGATATCATCGTATTCAAAATTAATCAAATATCATCAAACACCAAGCATCTAGTTAGAACACAAAAACACACATGTTTCCTCCTAAATGAGTCATTTGCATTCAATAACAATTATCAAGAGCTTCAACATAAATAATTAAATATCCTGTATTCAAGTCTTTCAAGCATAAACTTGACAAATGACTAGAACCATAGTAGGAAGCAACTATCTTAGTATAGCAGCTTTCTGAATTGAAAACTAACACAGGAAATATGTTAGAACCAAAGAACGATATGCAACATTTTCGTCTCAACTTTTATGGGTAACTCTTTTCTCAACAATTTGTATGTTCAATATTCCCATAGGCTGAATCAGCTTGAGAGGTTTGTTCATTTCGGTTGGTTCCATTAGAAAGTTTCACACAAAGAAGACATACTATAGTAGTAATGTGACTGCATACTTCATGATGGAAATAACAGCAGCATTGTTTGATAGTGATATATTTCCATATTGCACAAAATGAGATAGTGGGAGGATATCATAACCGTATGTACAGTGAAAATAAATGAACGTACAATGTGTGAAGGCAGCCACTGCTGAAATAAGTGCAGCATCAAACAGAGACCCGTCAGCATTCAGGCAATAGATATCCTGCAAAAGTTCAAAATCCAGAAAAGATCAAAATACAAGCTCTTATGAAAACTTATTCAGCAACATCTCAACTTGTTTATAAGGAAAAATTAGACCTATTTTCAGAATATTAGAATTGAAAATTTGTCAATCTAAAATGGAAAGGACACACCGAAACAGGGTTATTTAATCACTGGCCACTCTTGAACATTATTAACTGTTTTCCACTCCAGTACTGTGCATCCCTCCTTTCCCCTCTTTGCCCTCTGCTGCTGCCAATCAGTAAGACCACTCCAAATCCTAAAGTAATAGCAAGGTACAAAGCTTTAAGTAAACCTGAGACTTTGCTCCCATCACTGAAGTTGGCAGCACCTAGGTGCCATCCTTTGTTAATATCTGGGTCTTTTGCGGTTGCAGGTATTAGGGTTCAAGGTTTTGGGACAAGCACACTACATTCTCTTTTGACCATGTTGGTCGGATTTATCTTCCTTTTCCCTTTTCCTTTTTTTCCTTTTATTTTGGGACTTGGTTCTGTATTCCTATCCTTTATTCCTTCTTTATATAATGATGGGCAGCTCTCCTGATGGTTTGAGAAAAACAAAGGGACAAGCACAAATGGCAACAAATTGTGAAGTTCTGGAGTGGTAGACTAAGAACCTACTTTGGATTGGCATTTATCTTATTTTACTTATTAGAATGGTATTTTCCAGGTGGTAAAATTTTGAAGCATCACAGATTCAACTTTGCATGATTTGAATGCAACTGTGTAAAACTGTACCCATATCACATATGCACATGTAGTGCTGAGGAAACATCCTATTTGGTACTATCATGTGAACCTACAGAGAGAGGACAAGGGCTTAAGAAGAAAATTGTTAAACTCAACGTGGGGCTGGGGGGTTATTCAGTGATCACAGGCTACACATTGCCTGGTTATTAGAAGTTACACAAAGTTTGTCTAGTTCCTGTCCAATCCCTAAGGCATAAAGGCCTACAACTTAAGGAGCATAGGTTTCAAATGTGCTTCTGAAAACCAATGCTTGGATCATTTTAAATTTTGGGGGTGCTATTCATAAAACATAAATTACAGCATTAGCACTTGACTAAAAAAAATTCTGAAGAAATAGTAAGATGGTAATACAAAGAAGGTTTAGGAAGATAATCATGAAATGCTAAGAGTAGAGGAAAGACTTATCAAATGAAGGTGGGCTAACTTCTAAATAAAGAAAATAATCACAAATCGATCACAACTAAGCCAACTAAACAAGAGTGGCTTGAGGAAAGTCACAAGCATGAGTTTCACTGTGTTACGTAAATTTTCAAAACATCACAAAGCATATTAGAATCCTAGCACTGACAGTATAGGATGTGTAAAAATCATATGGAAAGGATATTCTAGCCTGATTGTAAGGGTGTCATTCTCAACTACAAATCATGCAATTCCAAGTCACCTGATCTTTCAAGGTACACTAGTTTTGACTCAATGAAAACCCCTGGGTGCTTGGAGCCTTGGTTCCCTTTTTCATATTATTCAACTTATGTTATTTGTCAGTAGAAGTAAAAAGTGGAGTCCTTATAATAACTAACAGTGATTTCTTGTCAAAGGTACTGTTCCTTACATCCTTTTGTCCACACACTGAAGCTATCAATGAGAGAACCAAGATATATTACCAGGTATGCTAGCCAAGAAGCCTTCCCAGTGATCAAACAGAGGTCCTTCAAATTTAGCATTCCAGAACTGCATAAAAGGACAGAACAAAATTACCATCACTATGTGCCATTCATTAGGTTGTGGGAGTGTTACAGAAAAAGAAATGGCCAAAGTTGTGAAATCATGCAATGATGATACGAAATCCAACAGACAAAAGCCTACAAACAGAACGTACAGGATTTGCATGCATGCCTGAAAAAAGCAAACCAGTGCCTTCTACGCCCTCTATTCTTTTCCACTACACATTTCTAACTTCAGTCTCCACTTGACCTTTGATTTTTATTTTTTATAGCCGTAGTTATGTCTACTAGTACCAAAAGTGGAGCATGTGTCACTTCATACTCAAAAGAGAAGATTAAGCGTAAACGGAAGGAAAATTTCAAGGAACCCTGCTGTTATTTTGATTTACAGGAAATGGTCCATGGTTTAAAACAAAAGCATTCTCAAACGACACAAGGAGCTGTGTCATTTCATTAAGAAGAATAAGTACCATACGTAAAACCCACACAACACCGCAGATAACACAAACGAAAATCCACGCCCCAACTACTTTACAACAGAAAAGACACCACAAAAAATACCAAGAACACGACTAACAAGCGACCACTAAACCAGAAAAACTGAAACTATATGAGATCCTGGAGGCTCCGAGCCATTGCTGAACCAAATGGCTATCTCCTTCTCAACTGTCCGAAACACCAATGACACACTTGGAGCAGCGTTATTAAAGACAAAATCATTGCAGTATTTCCACCATGCTATCAAATAATCAGAGAATTAAGGCCATTCAGGCGCTGTTTGTGATCCACGGAAAATAGATCTGAAGCAGTAATGTTCCTCTCTGTATCACTACATAGTGCGTTCTACATAATTAGTTTCTGTCATCTCCAGTCTCCGCACTAAGTACAACTAGTCATCTAGTCCACAGTGATAGTGAACAGTCACGATTTTTGGTAGAGATCGATTAAATTTTATCCTGATGAACTCTCTCCTCTTCTATGGAAAGGATTCGTTTCTGCATTCATTTATCTATTCATCATTCAATTAAAGAGCTGAAGTAAACGGAGAAACAAAAACCTCATCAAAACGTCTTCAAGGGCCTTGGAGATGACTGGTGCAACCTCAGCGGATCGCCCTGGCCTAACCAGCGGGGAGCAGATAGGCGGCATGTGGAACTCAACAGCTACGCAAAACACAAATACCTCAACATCAACAAAAGAATAAAAACCAAAGGCAATAGGAAGCAGCAGGGAAAGGGGGAACACGAACCGACGGATCCTTCGTCTGAGTGCTCAGCCGGGGGCGACATCACCTCGAGCTTGACCGACGCGAGCATGGCCTGCAAAGACAATTCGTCGAACAGTTGAAGAGCGCGAGACAAGCAAGACGGGAAACATAGGAGAGAGAAGGGGAGGAAAGTGGGGCGTATTACGGTGTCGCCAAGGCGGACGAGAGCAGAACCATGCGCGGAGGAGACGGCGCCGAGGGCGACGGTGGTGGGGCGGGCTTCTCTGAGGCGGCGGCCATCGATGCGGACGGACTCGCCTAGGTGGCGCTCCAGGAAGGCCACCGGGAATAGGCGGCGGTACGCTTCCACCTCCATCTCGCCGGCAACCCCGCTGGCCGCAGCCGGTTTGGCCTCCGCCGCCATCTTACGTTTGGCGGTGGCCGCTGGCTGCTAAGCTTGTCGGAGACTACGCCTTGCACGCTGCGCCCCCACGGACTCGAGATGAGGCCGGAGCCGGATACAAACTTAGGTCAATGTTTTGGCGCCCCCACTGGTCACTAGGACTAGGGAGGGCTGTGGGGAGTGGCCTATTGGGCCTTTTTCTTTTTTTCTGGACTGGTCACCAGATTTGATGCGAGAACTGTTAATTTCAGGTTGACGGACCAGCCCACGGATCAAAAGCCTGGCCCGAGCTTGACCCAAAATTTTAATAAAAAAATTCAAGTTACCTCCCTCCACTATCGCGGATTCACGGTCGTCCGATTTTCCTCTCTAAACTATAAAACCAGTCTTTTAAGCTCTCTCAACTGTTAAAACTATTTGTTCTTGCATCTTGAGTGATTTTAATGTTGGTTTTGCTGATGTGGTGTCACGTCGGGGGCAAATCTTAAGCTAAAAGTTAAAGAGGTAAATTGGACTAAAAATATTTTTAAAAATATAAAAAAATCATAAAAATAAAATTTCAAAAGTTTAACCAAGTTTGTTTACATGGAAAATAATGAAATTAAAAATCCTAAAATCTAGTTTAATCTTAGAAAATTCATAGAAAATTTATTTTACCTCAAAAAATTATGAAACTAGTTTCAACATTTTCTAAAATCATGTTGTATCTTATTGTGACTAGCTTGAAATTGTTTGAATCTTGATGAACTTATTTTGGTGCTTATTTACCAGTACAAAACTCTTGTTATGTGTTATAATTAATCGATGTTGATTGTCCAGCTATGCAGAAGCACTAGTGGAGCTTCGTCAGGACTACGTATGTGCGACAGGGTGCATGCAACCATGCAGACTAACATAGCTACTTTGATTGCCAAATTCTCTCGAAGGTGATGCGCTATAAAAAGACACTCGTTTTGTAAGAGCACCTCCAAGAGTACCAATAATCCTTCTCAATCAATGATTTTTGGGAAGAATGAAAAAAAAAATCCAACAACTCCCAAACTAATCTTCCAATCTTTTAGCACTTGGGGAAAAAAACCCTCCTTGCGCGTAAAAATCCGCGGACTCTAGGTCGCGTAAATCTTCTTTCCCGTGCGTATTTGTTGGCTAATCTAAGGGTGAAAGAGAGTGGAAAAGAATAAAGAGTAGAAAATGATTCCTGATGCAAATGTATAAGAGAGAGAATATATAAAAGTGGTTACAGATAATTTAGAAATAGTATAGGATTCATGATGTAAAATTATCTTCTGCATTTTAGGAGTGGAATATTGAAAACTCTTGGAGATGACATTATTTATTCATCCCAATACTTTTGTGGGAGTTGTAAAACTCCATGTTTTTTGAAAGAAAAAATTGAGTCCTCTCGGAGATGCTCGCCCAAAACGCTTCTCTTTTTTAACTTTATACCAATTTTGCAAGGCTATTTCATGTATGACATGAATTAACATGCCTTATTTTCCTAGGAACATTCAAATTACACTTCTCCTATTGTTAGGCTATAATAAAAAATTGTAAATTGTGTCATGTGAGTTGCCTTTTTAAATATACTACTAGTTAATTGTGTGAGATTGTTGCCTCAAAATTTTTAAAAATTCAGGCACCCGAATTATAGCAATTTCCATGTTATTAGTCTAGGGAGTCACTCAGGCCTGATTGACCAATAAAACAGTAATCATCAAGCCTCTGTACAGGCAATTGTCTTCCAGTTTCACATAAGGTTTGTTTGGTTGGAGACACTTGGTTGAGAAAACACCATGACCACAAAGAGTTACCATGAAACAAATTCAAGGGTGAATAGAAGATTTGAATGCCTAGCCTCGTCCTTCAAGTGATCCTTATGAGCAGAACCACCATCACAGACATTAGCAGCCACTAGAAGTACGTAGTCTTGGAAGCCAATGAGTAGGCCTCAGCAGCTCGCGAGGTTGCGTGGCCCATGCTTGCCAAGCTCTGCTCGACGGCCCTCTCGGTAGAATCAAGGATCTGCATCAGCAGATAAGTTAACATCTCAACAAGCACACAACTGAAGGAGTTCATTATTGCAATATCAATACAACTTTATCCACATAAACCATTGTGTCAACACAACAGAAATCTGAGTAAAATACCTTCTCTGTCTCTTGCACGGATTGGTTCATCGTTAGGCTACTTTCCTTCAGTTGCCGTGCTAACTCGACCATTTCACCAGTCAAATCTTCTTGAAGCTTCCTATGTGGTAAGAAAGTAACAGTAAGAGCACAATCTTCGTTTGATGACACAAAAAATTTTGATGCACATATCTTCAAACAATTAGAACAAGAATGAAGGTAATAGGCATCCACAAATTATAGCTTTCAACACAACAATTTTAGTGAGTAATGACACCAGACAACAAATGGAGCCAGTAAATAGGTTGCTCATGTGCAATGAAGAAATTGTGGATAAGAATAACGTGGGCATTGAGCTGGAGCCTGAGATATCTTCTCACATATTAAGACAAAAATGGCATACCTATGCTTCTCAATGTGAGCCTGCGCTTCTGCATCCAATTTTATAGGTGCTCCAATATCTCCTTTTTCTTCCTGATGGCTTGGTCCAACTTCGGCATGGGCTCTATTTGATTTTATCTGTTGGTTCCGTAGCTGTAACCATAAGAAAGGAAAACATGCAAAATAACCAAATTTAACTTACGTTGATCTCCTTCGCAGTCCTGATGATAAAGATATTGGACTATCTGGTTTTGCTTCTTCATAAGAGATTTCATCTCTGCTTTCAATAATTGGCTTTTCATTTTTAGGCTGCACTAACAAGAATATAGTAATAACTAATAAAAAATGTATCCAATCTAAAATGTATTAGAGGTAAAGGTTCAGATAAAAAATTAACATCATATGGTGTGATTGCTTTAAATTCTACGAAGAGCAAGCAAATGAACTAAGCATGATAATGAAAACAATTCAAACAATTGAGTCAATACAACAGCACTGAAGCAGCAAGCCTGAAAGCTAGTGCTTCAATCTTTTCTGAATACTCAGAAAACTTAGCTTTTGAAATGCTGCAAAGGGAACAAATTCATCAGAAACATGTTCTTCTGATCACGTAAAAAATGTAAGAAGCAGCAGTTGGAAAGTTTAACTGGGGTAAATGCTTGCTTTGCTACACCAATTACTAAGACCACCGAACCAGAAATAGGATTGTTCATGAAACAAGGCCAAGCAGTAGCCCAGAAACTGTTATCATCAAAATGAAGGCCATCAAGAAAAGATTGTAGGAACTTATAAGTATGGATCTTTTTATATACGTGTTTGAGATGCAGTACAGAAAGAGTACGCTTACTTCAGGAACAGAAGTTTATTAAACCTGAAATAAATACAATTCTTTTATAAAGTGTTTGAGATGCAGCACAGAAAGAGTACACTGACTTCAGGAACAGAATTTTATTAAACCTGAAATAAGTATGAATCTTTTATATAAGTGTTTGAGATGCAGTACAAAAAGAGTACACTAACTTCAGGAACAGAATTTTATTAAACCTGAAAGAGAAACCATGCATTTATCAAGTGGCGACACATGACGCCTTCCATGGTAGAAGAATGATTTTTTCTTGAAGCCAGTGGACCACTTATATGTATTAAGCAAAAGTTATTTTGATAAGATAATAAAGCCCTCGATCCTCATTCTTGTCTTTTTGGGGGGCATTTTGTCACTCATTAGAATGTGAATTAGTGAAGACTTAACAAAATATTGAAACACAATGCCAGTGTCAGCCAAATTGAAATAGCAGCAAAATGCAAAAGGCTTATCAGAATGCATTCTCAATTAGCAGCCAGTAATCCTTGTACAGGTTTCAGGATTTTACATTGATGCAAAATGAAAAAGTGGACAGTGATACTGATGCATGGGCAAGATCAGTTTTGAGATTTACGTATAACAGTTTCCTGTTTTTGTTTGCCGCTGTCATATGGAAGATTATTTTCCTTCTTCGTTAAACACGGAACCTTAAGAAACATTAGATGCCGCACAAATAACCGCCACATCACTATATCTGTATATCAGTATTAAAAAAAGCCTTTGGTGCTATGCTATTGTTGAGAATGCACCTTGATATCCCTTCTGGTGTAGTCTCAGCTACTAGCTGCTCCAACAGCTCCCCGGCTGTGGTTACATACTGCACTGGAACGGAGGTGGTAAGTAATTAGTAAAACAGCTAACTCAAATTCAAATTAATAGAAGATTCAGACATCATGTGTTGATACAGAAACAAAACAGCCTGAGATTGTTCTCCATCACTAATAACAAGAAACAAAATAAGGCTATATCTACTTCTTTTCCTTCAAATCAATTATGCAGGATGGAAATCAAACTATCTAAGAAAATCATATTAGCTACTCTTACATACATAGACAAGTTTAGCCTGATTTTGCTGGCGGGGAGCAGCCTCGAGCAGCCTTATAAGGTTCACTTCCACCTTGTTCAGCCTCATGTTGACGTAGCGAGCTTGACGAGGAGCATTGCAGGTTCACAGGCGGACCGAGTAAAGTTAGTACATGGGTGTACAAATGTATATAACCAATAATGTTTGGGAAAATAAGTTAAGTTAGGGTTCGGGCAGGAGCGGACCCAGTAAAGGCAGTGGCAGATCTAGGATTTTTGCATGGGGTATGCTGGATCAAAATTTTCATATCCAAATCGATAAAAAATATTTAGCAATTCGGTAAAGTAGCATAAGAATTGAGACCCACGATTCAATATAAAAATGCTAAATAGCATAATAAGTCTTAAATTAAATACGCATAAGTAATCAACCAATTTCTACACTTCTACTATCTAGATGGGTGCATCTACGAGCTACATCAAAATATCAAATTAGATCAGAGAAAGTTAGGGTTAGAGATTTTGCAAGGACGAAGAGAATGGAGGGGAAAAGGGTTCTCGGTGATACATCCGGCCCAGGTGGGGTTGGCCGAGGCCCAATAAATTAAGGTTGTCCGGACCCCAACAGTTCTTATACACACCTACTCGGGAAAAGGCCCAATGTCCCTAAAAGACTAGTCCGATAGGGGAAGGGTGACTCTCTCTTTTAAGGTAGCTTCCTCCTCCTAAGCTAAGCAAGGTGAGATTATTCAGAGGCTCTCACGATCGTCGCCCGACTACAACTAGGCCACTTGGCCCTTTTTTTGTTGCGTCTTTGCCAGTGGGTAATAGTGGAGGATGTCCTCATCATTCTCACCCCCTTAAACAAGGACCCAGCTCTGATACCAAATGATACATCTGGCCCAGGTGGGGTTGGCCGAGGCCCAATAAATTAAGGTTGTCTGGACCCCAACAGTTCTTATACACACCCACTTGGGGAAAGGCCCAATGTCTGTAAAAGACTTGTCCGATATGGGAAGGATGACTCTCTCTTTTAAGGTGGCTTCCTCCTCCTAAGCTAAGCAAGGTGAGATTATTCAGAGGCTCTCACGATCGCCGCCCGACTACAATTAGGCCACTTGGCCCCTTTTTTGTTGCGTCTTTGCCAGTGGGGTAATAGTGGAGGATGTCCTCATCACTCGGTTCTCACTAGGCTTGCCGCCGGCTTGGCTGGAGAGCGGACGACGCGGGGCTAGGGATGCACTGGCATGATTGGAGACGGCGGCGTGGGGACCGGGGATGCGCTGGCATGGCTAGGGCAGGCGGTGCGGAGACTGGGGGTGCGGAGGTGGAGAGCTAGGGCCTAGCCGCCCAGGGACTGCCGGCCAGGATGGGGCGACGCATTGGCGCCGATTCCCGACTGGCGCTGTCGGTCGCCACCAACACTTGAGACAGACAGAGCGCGCGCGATGGCCACGAGAGAACCGAGGGAGAGAGTATGTCGGGACGAACCAGAAGGTTACGACTAATCTCGAGGAGTGATTCGAAACTGAATCAGTTTATTTTTCATAAGAAAAAGCTTTAGGCCTTGTTTAAATCCAGTAGGCTAAAGTTTAGGGTTGTCACATCGGATGTCACATGGGAGTGTTCGATAATAATAATAAAATAAATTACACAAATTCTCATTAATCCGCGAGATGAATTTATTAAGCCTAATTAATCCATCATTAGCACAGGTGTTACTATAGCACCACATTGTCAAATCATGGACTAATTAGGCTTAAAAAGTTCATCTCGCAAATTAGTCGTAATATGTGCAATTAGTCATTTTTAGTCTATATTTAATACTTCATGCATGTGTCTAAACATCCAATGTGATAGGGACTAAAGTTTATGAGGAGAAAACAATCAAGGCCTCCTGCATTTCAAAGGAACCAGAGCCTGGACACACAAGTGTAAGTTGACCAAGTCGCAAAAAAAAGTGTCTAGGTGACATTCAGTTATTTTGGCTCCTTTTGTCAACTGAATTTTTCTATGCACTTACATTGTCATCTACTGTCTTATTAATATATTTACAATAATTTCTTTCAGTGTAATTTATTGGACAAAGTGATGTAATTTGGAGATAACACAAGATCTAGACAAATATATGCCAAATTTTCAAAAAAAAGTTACAAAATTTTTTCTATGGATTCCAGACACCAGAGAAATATATGTCAAATTGTTCACAAATTTACAAATGAAAGAACAAAGAACGGAGAAGAATAGAGAGCACATCTCCTCTTCGAGCAGCAGAACAAGGGAGAGGAAGCAGAGGACGCAGCGCTCGCGTCGGGAACGGCAGCGCCCGCGCTGGGGAAGCCCGCCTAGGAGTAGTAGCTCCACGCCCTTAGGCCGGTTGAGGAAGTTCCAGATGGAGACCTACGGCAGCGGTAGCACGGATAAGAAGTTGACGATGAAGAACCGGCGCAGGTAGCGGCGCGCGATTGCGAACGAGTCGATCGCCAGCTCGCCGCGCCGGCGGCTTGGGTGCGGCGGCCTAGGTGCAGCAACCTGGGGGCGGCGGCCTGGGGCGCGGAGTAAGCGGCGAGCGCGGTGCTGGGTATTATTCGGTTGATGGAGGCCCAAGAATCATCGGCACAATAGGAGAGGGGCCCTAGGAGCGGCGGCAGAAGCGAGAGTTGTGGCGGCGGCGCCTGTGTCTCTCGGTGACGGCGACATCCGTAAAAGGCTACGAGTCCATGACTCCCCTAAACAGTTTTAGGTCTGGCCAAATATAGATTTCAGGTCAAAACTTGAGGCCCTCGTTTGAACTATTTGTTATTGTGGGTTCAAAATACGATAGTGCTAGTGCCCGGACATCCGGATGGACACCCATGTCTGGACGCCCGCGTTGCACTCTGTTTCTCGTGTGCGTGCCTACACTCCACGCCCCCGCTCGCACCTGTGTTTCACGCGACCACACGGGGCCCGCGCGCTCCCAGACTCACCTGTGCCACCGGACAGCACACAAGGACCGCTCGTGGCCCCTCCGCTTCTCACACACATTGCAACATGTTGTAGGGTCGAGATGGCGGACTAGAGGGGGGTGAATAGTCCTTTCTAAAACTTAAACGAGTTGGCTAACCAAAACAAATGCGGAATTAAACTTATCGGTCTAGCCAAGACTACACCCCTCTAACTAAGTTCACAAGCACCTCACAAAGATCCTAATTAAGCAACTAAGGTGCTTTTCTTAGCAAGAGCTCTCCTATTTAATTCTAGAGCAAGGTCACACAAACCTATACACTAGTACTTTGCAAGCAAGAGGGAGCTCCTACACAATTCTAGTAAGCAAAGCGCACAAAGCCTAAGCTCACTAGCAATGCTCAATAACAAAGCAACTAATGCCAAATTAGAGAGCGCAAATCACTTAGCTACATAAACTAAGCAATGTAACTAACAAGGTTACACAAACCAAATTAGTCACGCAAGCGGAAGCTTCTAGCTACACAAGCAAGAAGACAACTAGCAAGCTACACAAGCAAACTAGTTACGAGAGCAACTACACAAGCACAAGTATATGAAAGTAAATACAAGCTTGTGTTGCATGAAGGCAAACCACCGAGAAGAGTAGACAAAGTTGACATGGTGATTTTCTCCCGAGGTTCACTTGGTTGCCACCAAGCTACGTCCTCGTTGTGTCGACCAACACTTAGATGGTTCCTCGGTGTGACCCTCAAGTCACTTGCCCCTCAAGGCACGCCCCGCAAGGCACCGCAAGACACCACTCTCAAGTGAGGTAACTCAATGACACGCTCAACTAGAGTTGCTCTTCGCGATCCCCGCGGGGTGAGCACAATCCCCCTCACAAAGCTTCTCCGGAGCCTCGCACAATCTTCTTGCGAGCTTCGACAGAGACACAAGCCACCAAGCCGTCTAGGAGGTGGCAACCTCCAAGAGTAACAAGCACTACCGGCTTGCAACACGATCATCTAGTGCCACTCGATGCAATCTCATGATGCAATCGCACTAGAATCGCTCTCTCACTCGATCCGATGAACACTATCAAGCATGAGTGAGTTAGAGGGCTCCCTAGCACTACCACATAAGCCACCAAGGCTTAAGTGTGCTCAGCTACTGGCCAAGGCCGGCCAAGGCATCTATTTATAACCCCATGGTCAAATAGAGCCGTTACCCCTTCACTGGGCAGAAATCGGGACGACCGGACGCGTTGGTCGAACTAACCGGACGCGCTCAACCGCGTCCGATCCTCCAACGGTCACTGACCCCCAACGGTCAAACCAACAACCGGACGTGCCCCTAGCAACGACCGGACGCGCCCGTCAAACGACCGGACGCGCCACTTCAAACGACCGGACGCGCCGATCGCACTAACCCGTGCGCCCGCGACGCAATGACCGGACGCGCCCGTCAAACGACCGGACGCGCCGCTCAAACGATCGGACGCGCCGATCGCACAGTACCGTGCGCGCAACGACATGACCGGACGCGCTTCACGCAATGACCGGACGCAACAGTGCCCGTGTCCGGTTAGAGTCCAGTAAGCTCCCTCAACGATCGGACGCGTCCGATCATGTGTGACCGAACGCGCCGTGCGTCCGATCATCCTTGTGAACCGTAGTTCCTTCTGGGCGCATGACCGGACGTGTCGGTCCCGCGAGTGACCAGACGCGCCGGTTGCAAACCCTAACACCCGCACGCCTGACTGCTGACCGGACGCGTCCGGTCATACCATGACCGCGTCCGGTGCAGCGTCTGGTCACCTCTGTGACCTCCGTTTGCCTCCGTTTCTTCTCTAACTTCTGGCGTAGTGGAAAATAGGCTTTTCAACTCCTCGAAAACGCCTGAATCACGTGCTCGCAAACTCGGCGGGAGGGAGAGAGAGACCCAAACCCTCTCTACCGCCCAAACTTCAACACCTTCACAAATGTGCCAACACCAACAAGTGATCACCACCTTGTGTACGTGCGTTAGCATTTTCACAAATATTTTCTTCGAAGAAATTAGGCACTCAACTTGCCTCGCCACTCGATCCTAACACGTATGCACAGTTAGATCGCTCAAGTGGCACTAGATGACCGATATACAAACAAGTTTGCCCCTCTTGATAGTACGGCCATCTATCCTAAACCCGGTCATAAACTTCTCTACACACCTATGACCGGTGAAATGGAAATGCCCTATGTTATACCTTTGCCTTGCGCATTCCACTCCATCTCCTCCGTCGTTGATGCAACACATGCACCAACCATATCACAAATGATATGATTCACTTCATATCATCACGTGACCGTATTGGTTCATCGATCTTGACCTCACTTGCTCTTCACCGTTGCATTGGTCCGTCGGCGCCAAGTCTTGCTCAAGCTTCACCATCGCATGGTCCTTCGCTTCGAAGCCTCGACTTGCCCTTCACCTTCACAACCGGTCCATCGAGCCAAGCCTCATCTTGATCTTCTCCACCTTGGTCACATGACTCCATGTCATGTCTCATATGCAATGAGCTTCTTCATGACACCATCACATGTGGATTAATCTCCTGTGTATCTCACATAACCACATATTAGTCCACCTAAGTTGTCACTCAATTACCAAAACCAAACAAGGACCTTTTAATCTCCCCCTTTTTGGTAATTGATGACAACTCTTCAAAGATATGGAAATTATGCTTTTTCAAGCTAGCACTTCACACAAGTGTAAATTGCTAACTTGTTTTGGATTTAATGTTACTTATCCAACTTTTAAGCTCTATGTCAAGATTTGGATAAGCACCATAAAATCCGACTTGGTAGTGATAACTCCCCCTACATATGTGCGTAAATGGTTTGGTTTTAAGCTTGCACATATGCATAAATATGAAATTTGTGGGTGGGTTATCACTACTAAGTGATGCTAAGGTGTATAGAATAAACCTTTGTAGTTTGATACCATTTGATAGCTCAAGTTTGCCATCATCCTTAGCATCATGAGTAGCTAGACATCAAAAACACTAGAAACCCCGTGAGATCAACATTATAAGCATGGTTCTAGTTTTTGCATGATAATCATAAGTCTAGCTAACATCCTATGCATGCTAGTTATCAAATCATCATTCAAGTTCTATAACTAGCATACACCACACAAGCATGCATATTGAATTTAAGAACTTTATGCAATGCAAGCAAGCACATGAATTATGCACATATCAAATGTAATCAATCAAAGTTCATGAGCTTGCTCCCCCTACTTGTGTGCTTTCTTTGTCCAAGAATGTTTGATCCCCTTACATTCTTCAATGTTGCTCCCTCTTTATCCATGTCTATGTCCAATATCATCTATCTCTCTCCCAAAGCAATCTCTCCTTAAAAGGAAATCTTGCATATCTTTGTCCAACTTCTCCCCCTTTGTCATCAATTTCCATAAAAGGTGTTCTTCTCAATTGATACAAAGGCTTGCATTGGGTAGATGGTTGAGACTTGAGTATTGCATTTTTTATGGACATTACCACATATGTTGGAATGACAAACTTTATGGTTGCTCTTGAGATTCCACATAGGATCTTTGACCTTGATACCAATCGGTGGGGCTTCTCCCCCTATGTCATAGCATGTGTCATTCACTTGAGGTACCACTTTGAGGATGAGGGTAGCATTTCTTGATTTGATCACTTAAAGTTGAGGATCACTTGTGAAACTATTGTCTTGCATGAATGATACCATGTGAAGATATTTTTTTAGTATGGAACCACTTTAAAGGATTTGACAATAATATTCACTTCTTGAACATTTGCTATCTTTATGAGTACCACTTGTAAGATATCACTTGTAGATCATGATCTAGACACCACTAGTAATACCACTTGGAAGATCAATTTGAGTCTAGATACCACTTGAAACAAACTAGATATCCATTTTCATTGTTGTCTTGTGCTTGTACTCTTATCATTGTCATGAGCTTCTTGTATGATTTGAACTAAGTTGATTTGTCTAAGATTCCAAGTCCGGTTTGATCCAATGACAAGCTTCTTCACACCTCATGCTAAGGGTTATCTTGCCAATGTTGTACTTGTCATTTGTCAGCAATCCAAACTAGATCAAGTACTTGGATTCACTAGCTCATGAACAAACTCATATCCATACCACTAGATCAATTAATCAATCAAGCAATAATGGTAGGCTATGAATTTAAAACTTTTCATTTGTTATGCATGATCCTAATAAGCATGTACTATATGCACTAACTGCATACTAGTAAGGAATGAGATGATCATGCACATTTCAATGATACCTTTGCTATGTTGAAGTAGAGGATAGTCATATAGATTCCAATTCATTACTTCAATAGCAATGTGAAGTCCAATTTATAAGCTTGGTGAAGACCAATTATCATGGATAAATCCATTCTTCACCCATATAAAATGACAACCACTTATGATCAAGTGCACTTTCTTGTTGTGGTTGGCTTGCTTCATTATATCATCTTTGCTTGTATGAGAGAACTACTTAGAATACCACTTGAAATATATGACTAGCTCTCTTTTGGGTGTTGCTTGCTTTTCTTGATCAACCCTTTTGATTGCTTCAACTAAGCATCACAAGTTCCTCGGATCACCACTTCCATGTTAGCCTTCCAAGTCCCAAACTTGGTTTCACCTACACACGGCGGCAAGCCCCTCACTAGGGAGAAGTGACCTTTCTCCAAAGAACCACTCTTGATACTCACTTGAAATGATATAATTTGATTGATCCAAATGATGAACTCAATCTTGATGAATAATCCTTGAATCTACATTTGAGTCCAACTCTTTCTACTTGTTTAAGTCCTTTTCTTTCTACCAAATGATCTCTAATCATCAAGACAACTTAAACTTCATCTTCATCTTAAGTTTGATCTTGATCTTCAAATTTGAGTACCAAATAAGTACACCAAGTACATTTCACAATACAAAAGTCTTGTACTCATTGCTCGTCATGCTTCTAGATCAATCCAAAACCAAACTTAGGTACCTCAACCACTTGTAAACATGTTTCCAACTTGAGGACCTTTCAATTAAAGTGACTCTAGATTAATCCAATGATTGTCACTTTTTCTGGCAGATTCTGTACCCTTCAAAGAATAATTCATATCTCCCAATGTACAGATCCAAATGCCATAAAATTTGGTGGAGATTTGCTTCACTAAGTCATCTAGCAACTGTACAAATTTGAACTTCTTTTGACTTCTAGATTGCTACTAGATTTCAAATCTTCCACCACTGCTACATGCTGAAAACTGCTGCACTATAGCTGACAAGATGCACTCCAAAACCGAAGCATCTCTTATCCACTTCTCATAAAATCTCTACAGAATCTTCTTTCATAAGTGTAGAGCACGTATACCAAATTTCAAGTCAATCCAAATAGATTTGATTACTCAAACATGGCTAAGATCACTGCTAGCTCAGATTTTTAATTTTGGACAGATTTCAATATATTGAGCAATACTTCATCAAATATGAATCAAACTTGAAACTAACTTGTTTGAATACTTTCACAAGACATATATCCATCCAATCCACTTACTAAATGTCATCTCATGAATTTATCCAACACAAACCAATCCAAACTTGATTACTAAGTTTTAATCCATTCAATCATCTCATAGCAAGCAACATTGTATATATATCCAATTCAATCAACTCATATGCACCCAAGTGAAATGATCAACAAGAGATATACCTTGATTAGCTCATGATCATCCAATAGCAAGCTTTCAACTTGAATATTTGCAAGCCATCAAATATATCCAATAAATCACCACGATCTTTAACATTGCACTTGTATGTTGTAGCACTTGGACTTCACTTATTTTAACTTGGCATTGGGATTGGATATGCATTGAGCTTCATAACTTGACTCAATATATGATGAACACGATGAAACCAATTGAATCAAGCCTCCAATGCCGATGGTACCTACAAACAATCATCCACTCTTTGATGGTACCCAAACAAGTTTGGGTCCTCTCAAGTTAGGTGCAACATACTTAGGCATTGCCTTAGTATGAATAGCGGGATGTTTTGCAATAGCAACAATAGAGGTACCATTTGCATCCTTTCTAAGCATATTAGTATTATCAATTGAAATATACTTAGAATTGTTACCTAGGGGGACATGAATGAGCCATGTGTCCCCTTTCCCGGCATGAGTAGCACATTCTCTTTGCTTGAGTCTTTTCTTCCTTGCTCATGTTGTGCTTCCCATTGCCTAGCCTCTCATGAGTTGCTTGAGCCTTCTTCTCAAGCTTAGTAGGACACCCCGAGACAAAGTGTCCTGTATCTCCACACTTGAAGCACTCGATGTGAGCATGTATTTTCTTCTCATCTTGATTCTTGCTCATCATCTTGACATCTTGAATTTACATTGGATGTCTTGCTCTACCACCCCTTCTTGTTTTCTTCTTCTTCATCAAGTCACCATCATCTTCATGGTTGATCTTGATTTGCTCTTGGGGTGTCTTCTCTTGCTCAACTAGTGGCTTTGATTGAGGCTTTACTTGTTGCTTCACCAATTGCTTGGTTGGTCACATTGAGGTGAGATGACCCCAAGTGCGGCACTTGAAGCACTTGACATGCTTTAGCCTCTCTTCTTCTTTCATCTTCTTGAGCTTCTCAATGTTTGGGCAACCATTAGCAAGATGTCTCGCTTCATGGCATCGATAGCACATGGAATGCGAGAGCTTCTTTTGGAGTAGCCTCTTCATCCTCTTTTCTTGCTTTCTTTCACCTTTTGTCATTTTCTTCTTGAAGCCAAGGCCACTTTTGTCACCAACGTTTCTTTGAGTCTTCATCATGTGCTCAAAGGTGACTTTTGAATTGTAGCACCTCTCTAACTTGTTGCTCAAATTCTTCACTTTACTTTTAAGCTCATTGTTCTCCTTCAAAAGGTTAGTCTCACAAGACATAGAAGTAGAACAAGCATTTAATTGAGAAGAACATGGCATATCTAACAAATTATCACAAGAGGTGGATACATGCTTCTTGCCTACATCACAAGGGTTAGTCATATGTGATTGATCATTTGACCCAAATGATGAGCTCTCACTAGATTTGGTTTCTTTATTAGAAAGTTTCTTAGTGAGTAAAGCATGTTCTTGTACCAAGTTATCATGAGCAACACTAAGTTCCTCATGAGCCAATTTTAGCTCCTCATGTGAACAAGTAGTAACATAAAGTAGATGCTTTTGTTGTTCACATGTGGTTTTTAGAAATGAGTTTTCATTTTTCAATTTACTTGTTTTTGTCATCTCATTTCTTAGAGCCTTTGAGAGTTTATATAGAAGATCAAAATTTGGACCATCACAATCAACAACAAAACCACCAATAGATACCTTAGTGTCACCATGTGACATAGAACAATGTGGTGATGTTGAAGAGCTTGTTGAAGCATCACTCTCATAGCCATCATCTTCACCATCAAGTGTGCATGGAGTAGAATCATTGCTTGCATCACTTGTGGTATTATCATTTTTCTTGTCAAGTGATCTTGTGATATGATCATCTTTGTCATCACTTGACCGTGAGGTGGAGCAATCCTCCACAACCACCTTGTTGTGGTCATGCTCAACATCCTCATGCGCCTCTTCCTTGGGCTCATCATTATTGGAGATCACCCCATATTTCTCATTTAGAAATACCCAAATTTCATGGGCGGACTCGAAGTCCATGATCTTACAAAGTATGCTACTATCCATAGAACGATAGAAAGCATTAGTAGCTTGGCTATCGAGATGTAGGCATTTACTTTGCGCTTGAGTTGCATTCTTTTTATCAATTACAAAGGAAAAGCCCACATCTACGATCCACCACAATTGAGGAGAAATAAACTTAAAATTGTATGCCATCCAATTTCTCCACCGTGCAAAGTGTGTGCCATCAAAAATGTGTGGACACTCAACATCTAGCCAATAAGCCGCCATCCTCTCGGGTCAGTGAAGACCACAAATGAGAGACCCGTCTCCGATACCACTTGTAGGGTCGAGATGGCGGACTAGAGGGGGGGTGAATAGTCCTTTCTAAAACTTAAACGAGTTGGCTAACCAAAACAAATGCGGAATTAAACTTATCGGTCTAGCCAAGACTACACCCCTCTAACTAAGTTCACAAGCACCTCACAAAGATCCTAATTAAGCAACTAAGGTGCTTTCCTTAGCAAGAGCTCTCCTATTTAATTCTAGAGCAAGGTCACACAAACCTATGCACTAGTACTTTGCAAGCAAGAGGGAGCTCCTACACAATTCTAGTAAGCAAAGCGCACAAAGCCTAAGCTCACTAGCAATGCTCAATAACAAGGCAACTAATGCCAAATTAGAGAGCGCAAATCACTTAGCTACACAAACTAAGCAATGTGACTAACAATGTTACACAAACTAAATTAGTCACGCAAGCAGAAGCTTCTAGCTACACAAGTAAGAAGACAACTAGCAAGCTACACAAGCAAACTAGTTATGAGAGCAACTACATAAGCACAAGTATATAAAAGTAAATATAAGCTTGTGTTGCATGAAGGCAAACCACCGAGAAGAGTAGACAAAGTTGACACGGTGATTTTCTCCCGAGGTTCACTTGGTTGCCACCAAGCTACGTCCCTATTGTGTCGACCAACACTTAGATGGTTCCTCGGTGTGACCCTCAAGTCACTTGCCCCTCAAGGCACGCCCCGCAAGGCACCGCAAGACACCACTCTCAAGTGAGGTAACTCAATGACACACTCAACTAGAGTTGCTCTTCGCGATCCCCGCGGGGTGAGCACAATCCCCCTCACAAAGCTTCTCCGGAACCTCGCACAATCTTCTTGCGAGCTTCGACAGAGACACAAGCCATCAAGCCGTCTAGGAGGTGGCAACCTCCAAGAGTAACAAGCACTACCGGCTTGCAACACGATCACCTAGTGCCACTTGATGCAACCTCACGATGCAATCGCACTAGAATCGCTCTCTCACTCGATCCGATGAACACTATCAAGCATGAGTGAGTTAGAGGGCTCCCTAGCACTACCACATAAGCCACCAAGGCTAAAGTGTGCTCAGCTACCGGCCAAGGCCGGCCAAGGCATCTATTTATAACCCCACGGTCAAATAGAGCCGTTACCCCTTCACTGGGCAGAAATCAGGACGACCGGACGCGCCGGTCGTAACTGACCGGACGCGCCGGTCGAACTGACCGGACGCGCTCAACCGCGTCCGATCCTCCAACGGTCACTGACCCTCAACGGTCAAACCAACGATCGGACGTGCCCCTAGCAACGACCGGACGTGCCCGTCAAACGACCGGATGCGCCGCTTCAAACGACCGGACGCGTCGATCGCACTAACCCGTAAGCCCGCGACGCAATGACCGGACGCGCCCGTCAAACGACCGGACGCGCCGCTCAAAGGACCGGACGCGTCGATCACACAGTACCACGCGCACAACGACATGACCGGACGCGCTTCACGCAATGACCGGACGCGATAGTGCCCACGTCCGGTTAGAGTCCAGTAAGCTCCCTCAACGATCGGACGCGTCCGATCATGTGTGACCGGACGCGCCGCGCGTCCGATCGTCCTTGTGAACCGCAGTTCCTTCTGGGCGCATGACCGGACGCGCCGGTTCCGCGAGTGACCGGACACGCCGGTTGCAAACCCTAACACCCGCGCGCCTGACTGCTGACCGGACACGTCCGGTCATACCATGACCGCGTCCGGTGCAGTGTCTGGTCACCTCTGTGACCTCCGTTCGCCTCCGTTTCTTTTCCGACTTCTGGCGTAGTGGAAAATAGGCTTTTCAACTCCTCGAAAACGCCTGAATCCCGCGCTCGCAAACTCGGCGGGAGGGAGAGAGACCCAAACCCTCTCTACCGCCCAAACTTCAACACCTTCACAAATGTGCCAACACCAACAAGTGATCACCACCTTGTGTACGTGTGTTAGCATTTTCACAAACATTTTCTTCGAAGGAATTAGGCACTCAACTTGCCTCGTCACTCGATCCTAACACGTATGCACAGTTAGATCGCTCAAGTGGCACTAGATGACCGATATGCAAACAAGTTTGCCCCTCTTAATAGTACGACCATCTATCCTAAACCCGGTCATAAACTTCTCTACACACCTATGACCCGGTGCAATGGAAATGCCCTAGGTTATACCTTAGCCTTGCGCATTCCACTTCATCTCCTTCGACATTGATGCAACACATGCACCAACCAATCACCAAATGATATGATTCACTTCATATCATCATGTGACCGTATTGGTTCATCGATCTTGACCTCACTTGCTCTTCACCGTTGCATTGGTCCGTCGGCGCCAAGTCTTGCTCAAGCTTCACCATCGCATGGTCCTTCGCTTCGAAGCCTCGACTTGCCCTTCACCTTCACAACCGGTCCATCGAGCCAAGCCTCGTCTTGATCTTCTCCACCTTGGTCACATGACTCCATGTCATGTCTCATATGCAATGAGCTCCTTCATGACACCATCACATGTGGACTAATCTCCTGTGTATCTCACATAACCATATATTAGTCCACCTAAGTTGTCACTCAATTACCAAAACCAAACAAGGACCTTTCACATGTGTAACACCTAGTCTAATTTTGCAACATCCAGATGAAACACTTGCAACATACGTTTACAAAACACAACACTTGAAAGTCATCGCAAGCACATACAACATCCTGATGAAATATTTTACAACATATGTGTGAAATATATGTAACATTCAGATAAACACACTTACAACTTACGTCTGAAAAACAGATAAAACATTTGGAACAGATGTTTGCAACATACGTATATAGTCATTGCAACATATGCAACATCCATATGAAACACTTGCAACATCCCTCTAAAACACTTGAAACATATGTTTGCAACGTGCCAGGCGCGACACTCTAGTGGGAGGTGACCACCATGTCAAACGTGTTAAGGAACTCGATAACTGTCTCGATGGGCAAATCAGGGCTGTGAGGCGGCAGAGCGAAGAGCACCACGAACTTGGTCGTCACAAGCTTCTTCCGCTTAGGAGCACTGGGGCGCACGGAGCCTCCAAAGTACGGCATGGTTGCGACGCCCTCGTCGTCTCCAACTGCAGGAGGAGGTGATGAGGAGGATGTCGGTGCCGGCGACGAGGACAGGGGCGGGCAGCAGGCACGGCTCCAGCGGCTAGCGTCTAGCGGCAGCGAACGGGGAGCGGACCTTGCGGCGAGCGTGCAAGACCGAGTGGGCGACTTTTTTTCGGGAGGCGGCGCCTGTCTGTCCGAACACCCGCACTGTAGCATTACCGTTCAAAATAATAGCCTAGCCCTATTTGACGAACTAGTCTAGTCAGCTCGGATCAAAAGTTTTATTTACGTAATTATTATGATAAAAAAAGTCATTTTTCCCGGCTCCAAAATCATAACATTTTTCTGAGTTTTCATAAACAAACTAACGTCCAAAGAAAAAATGAATCAAACCATGTTAAGTTAGATCAAGTTTATAGAAAGACACTAATGTATCAAAATAAGTATATATTTTTATAGAATAAATTTTATAGTATATCTATTTAGTTAGGTTTTAGACAGTTTGATTAAAAACAAAGCTAGCAAAATACGCATGCCTGTACAGACGCGGCAAGAGACGTGGGCACGTTTGGATGCTGGGCAAGTTTTGCCTAACCATGCTTAGCCAGGCGAGGTTAATCTTCAAGCAACTGGGCAAAGATTCCAAACATGTTTTTGTGTTTCCGTGCTGGGCGAAGTGAGGCTAGTTTTGCCAACAGAACCAAACATGTAAATAACCATGTCAAGTCAGGCCATCACGCGCACCCGTAGCCACGTATCTTCGCGTCAAATCAACACCAGGGGTTATCACTTTGATATATCAGTATATCACGGAGAAAGCAAAGTGCAGGGACATGCTGTAGGTGATTACTCTACCAGATACATGAATCAACATCAAGTTCTGAAACGCAAAAAATGTATTTTCCTTCAAAATAACAGAACCAGTCGGAAGCGAAAGAAAAAAGACTGTTATATAACACTGAACCATGGAAGAAAATCTACATTCACTTGACCAATCAATACCAAGTAGTGGAACGAAATGATTGTACAGTCAACTATAATGGATATATCTCACGCCAATATCAACACCGTGGTCACACCTGAATTCCTGAACCGATGATTAATTTTTTTTCACGACTGGATGTACGAAGGACCAACCAAAAGCATGTACAGCAAGAAAGTGAACGGGGTGAAAAATCGCAATCTCTCCTTGTGGCTTATGCTAGCAACCCACAGCCAAGCCTTCTTTTGGGGCAGAGGTGACACCCTCTTTTGTAGTGGTAGAGGTCACACCCTGTTTTGTAGTAGAGGTCACACGAAGGATGGCTTGGGCGCTTAACGCAGAGAGCTTGGACTGGCAGAAAGCCTCCCATGATTCAGCATCTGGTGAGGCAGAAGGCTCGCCCTCATGTTCATTAGAAGTTGAGGCCTGAGACTTCTCATACAAAGCTTGTAGTTCCAGTGCCAGGTTGCGAGCAGCCTCCCTTGATTCTGGAAGCTGGTCACAAAGTTGGGTTGCCGCAATCTGGATGAGCTTATCCATACCATATTCTTTGATTCCCACCACATCCTGGACAAAAAGAAAAACATTATATAACCTCAAATTAGACAAGAGGGCAACAAAAATATTGACTAACGCATGTAGATCTACAGTACACAAAATTGATATTTTCAACCTCCAACCACTGTTGTGCTATTGAAGATGGCAGCAAGTATGAGTTAAGGCATGAAGACATAAAACCTACAGCTAACTATGCATTTTCCATCACAATATTCTAAACCATCAAACCCCTAACATGTCAACTACCTAATTATTTGGCTACCACCCAGCTCCACTTTATGACTTAGGAGATTTAATGTTTAGAATATACAAAGTATTAAAAACTAAAAAGATCTGGAATATATTGGACGGAGAAGGCTAGTATGCAAGGAAACTAAAATATTAACAACTACTTGATTGATCACCTGGTACATCAGATAAGGAAACTATATCTGAATTAAATAAAAAAGTCCTATTTTATGTTTCTTTTATACTAAGAATTGGGACTAGAGAAGCAGCAACTGTACAAAATTTTCAGGCAAGAAATTTCACTTACAAGGCGAGGTACACTCTTGCTGAAACAAACTGATGCTTTTGCTCGAATCCGCGGATTCTTGTTCTTGAGGTAAGGCTGCATTCTTGACAACAGTAGTAAAGGGGAGATCCAATTTGTCATCGATATAAGAGCCGCCTCAGCAGCTTCACAGACAAATCGCTTATCTTGTGAAGCCTTCAGAAACAGTTGTACTAGCTGTGAATGTATTTGACAAAAAAGAAGAAGGATATTTTCAGAAACCTTGAGTTAATAGAAGAAATTTTAAATGGATAGGAATACTCACCAGTGGATCAATTGAGTCAACCATTAAGTCACCATAGGCCTTAAAGATGTCAGCACAAGTCATTAGTGCTGTTTTGCATACAGCACTTCTTGGATTCTTCACAGATTTCACGATAAGAGGAACTAGAGGCTCCCTGCAATTCAAACAGTTTGTACTGAACAATTAATAAAGGAGATATGCGATTCTGTACCACAGGCATGTATAAGTGGTTCCAGAAGATATCAGAAGGATTGTCTAAACGGGAACACAATTTTTTTCTGCATATATGCTGGGGAAAAACTTACAGAAGCTCCTGCAATCGTTCCTTGTGATACATTGCCAACTGACGAACATTGTTAAGAGCTTCACATGTCATAACCCAGTCCTTTGAATCCAACCTTTTAGCTAAGGTCTGTTGAAAAACAAAATAGAAACGATTAAACTGACTAGATCCAACAAACAAAGAGAAACCCATCTGTCCAATAAAATATCATAATATGCAAACCAGTGCCATACACTTAGAGCTCCATTGACATCTGAGAGATCTACAAGATTTTCAGAATCAATGTACTCCACATCTGCAATTACAGCCTCATTTCCATTAGTCACAGCATCTTGGCAAGCAGATGGAGCCTTTTCTTCCTTGTTGGCACATTTGTTGCCATTCAACACAGGCTTGGTGATGCAGGGTTTCACAGAATTGTCTTTTCCGTTCTCCAGGTCTGCTGATTGAGAAATATTGAGATCTTTCAAAGCCCTTTCTGACATTTTCACACCTTGTAACCTGCATGTGGATTATTGGTAGAAAAAAAAGGCACTTAAGAACAAAATGAACAAGTTTCAGTCCATTCCTAACAGGTGGAGATTATAAAATAGTTAAAAGGGCATCTTTGGTGATTGTTTGGAGCATTTTCCGTAACAAATAGATAGCACAGAGTGTAGTCAACCACCAGTCCATGGAACAATGATAAAGTAATAAAACAACAGTGCAAAAACATAATTAATGGAAGCTGAAATTCATATGGTTCCATGAGATCAGTAATCATCCACAGCTAGTCAAGTCACAACAGCACAATCTGACAAATGATAATCCAATCCACTACAGTGTGGATACCTGTGAGCTCTCCCTACACAAAATTCCACAAGTATTGGACGACCTAGTTTACAATGACCGGCACACTCAAGAGACAGCCACAAATGTTTGGCAACTCATCAACAACGCGCCACAGGTAGAAGTGTAGAACCTGAGCAAACCACGCAGCACATAAATCCAGGAGTAACTGATTGATCAAGTGAAGAATTGGGTTGAATCAGACCCCGGTCACAAAGTGGAAGTCCCTACGGTCTAGAAGCACTACCATTACGAGCAGAGTGTGCTGAGAAGTGAGACGCGTCTCGACTCTAATCGAAACGCGACGCGACTCCTACGAGGGAAAGCTGCTGTTACCCACCCCGTCGACGGCGGCGGGGGAAGGCCTCACTCCGGCAGCTCTCCACTTCCACTACCACCCGTAGTAGATCTACCGTGGCAGAACAACGCAATTTCCACGCCCGCCACAATCGCTAACGAATTAACACTTCGAAACGGGAGTTGCAGCCCAGATCCGCGTGGCGGTAAATGCCGCCGCGTGCAACCGAAGCGCGAGATCGCGATGAGCAATTGGGGGACTGAAGGGGAGGAGAGGGGCGGGGTTACCTGTCGCGAGGGCGCGCCGGCGGCTGTTTGCCCTCGCCGTCGTGGGGCGGGGCGGCGTCGTCTGCCGTGTGTGTCTGGCTGGGCTCCGAACGGGGCTGCTACTGAACTGCAGATGCAAATGGCGGCTATGTATAGGGCCTGAACGCAAATAACTACCTCTACCTCATTGGATTCCGGCAGGTTTCAGCAATAATTAAGGCGATCGAGATCCCCTTCCATTTGAGGTGGGGGAATTCGAAAAAAATCGGAGAACTCGGGGGGAGTGATTAACGGGGGCGCGGCGGTTGCGGGTTGGTGGTACGAGTCCACCCGGAGAGCGACCGCCCTGCTCGCAAGACACCGGCCACGTGGCAACCGAAGTAGACAGGCTACAGTGCGGGCCCACCTTCCGGTGAGCTCACACTAGCCACCACGTCCGCGGCGGAGGAAATGAGGTGCCCTCTGCCTGCCAGCCGGCCGGCCGCTTGGACGCCGGCGGCGTGTCACGTCACGTCGGTGACGGTGACTTGCTCGGCGGAGAGACTGGTTATTCAGCCCAGTCCAATAGCACTTCCGGCCCGGCCTGTCTAACACGGCCGCATTCTCCCTGAGTGGGCCACGGCCCAGACGTGACCGCCAAAACCCTAATCCGCAGGACGGACGGGTAAGAGCCCACCAAACTCCCATCACGGCGGATCCGACGTTCCAGACGCGACCACGTGTCCCGGAAGACGCTCCTATAAAACCGCCGCTCGGCTACAAAGCTCTTGTCGCCGCCACCACTCGCCCAGCCTCTTCCTCCCCGCCGTCGCCCCGCTCGCTCGCCCGAAGCAGCCGCCGGCAAAATGGTACGCGCCTCTCTCTCTTGCTTCATCTCACCTGTTCTGCCTCCTCGCTGTGTTCGGCAATAGAATTCGAAGGGATCTTGCGAAACTTTTAAGCTTTGCTGCCATGGATCTTGAACTACGAGTCTTAGGTTCTACTACCGTTTGATGATCTAGCTATGATAAGGTCCTAATTGCCCTCTGTGGATCGTCTAATCTTGCAGGCCCCGAAGAGAGGCGGCAAGGCGCCGGTCCCCGCCAAGAAGAAGGCGGTATGCTTCTGATCCGTCCAATCTACCTTGCTTCTTGTTGTCTCTTTTCGTTCTTGGTTTGATTTATTTATGCGTTTGGTTGGCGCAGGTGGTGACGAACCCGCTGTTCGAGAAGAGGCCGAAGCAGTTCGGGATCGGCGGCGCTCTTCCGCCCAAGAAGGACCTCCACCGTTTCGTCAAGTGGCCCAAGGTCGTGCGCATCCAGCGCCAGCGCCGCATCCTCAAGCAGCGCCTCAAGGTGCCCCCGGCGCTCAACCAGTTCACACGTACCCTCGACAAGAACCTTGGTACGATCCTCGTTCCGTCCATTGCTGTAGTTGGGTAGTACGTAGTTGGGGCAAGGCTTGAAGAGGTTTACCACTTTAACTTGTCGAGGACGCTAATAGCATCAACGGTGGGAGTAGCGCTGCCATAGTTTCGGTTGCTGACTAGGAATTGTTTGGTTAGTTTAAGATTGCAATTTGCTAGGTAATTGGGTAATTGTTTGGGAGTGATGCATCGAGCTATCATTAGGGATATGAGTATTTGTATCATAAATGAAGATGAACTGGATAGAGAATAGGCTACATGTGTTCTGGATGTTAGGTTTTAACAGTGTTTAGTTATCTTGTGTAGCATTCGAAAGAACATTCTTAAACTTAAATTATCAAATTTTCTATTTGCCGTATAAGTAAACATGTTTGTTACTAGTTTATTTTACCATTGAAGATATTTAAAGTGCTGATCGAGGACATTAAATTCTTGTAGGTATAGCAAATATTTATAAAATACTGAAATATGTAGTGCAGGCAATTTTGAACTTGGCCATAATTTACTCCCAATAGGTGAAGTTTATAGTCCACAAATGTCTAGGTGAATCTTTTTGACACTATTAACAACAACATAGCCTTTTGTCCCAAGCAAGTTGGGGTAGGCTAGAGATGAAACCCAAAAGAGACGAGAAACAGGGAGACACATAAAGGGACATAAAGGGCACAAGACAAAAAGAGGTCACGGTTCAGGCACGTTGATTGCCAATCTCCAAGCGCTCCTGTCCAACCAACAAATTAACCTTGCGTCAAATTTTGCCACAGGGGAATCTATACTAATACAGGCTAGTGTTGGAAATATATGCTTTTAAAATATGTGATATGGTAGACATTTGGTTCTTGTCATCCATTTGCCAGAATTAAAATTTCATGCTATATGGTACTTTTAATGCGCGCGACTAGGCACGAGGAGGGAGACGTTAGCCTCGATGGGCAAGTGGTGGCCAAGAAGGATACTTTTCGGTATTTAGGGTCGATGATACAAAGGATGGAGACATTGATGAAGATGTTAGGCATAGAATTTCAGCCGGCTGGTTGAAATGGCGTCAAGCTTCTGGCGTTCTCTATGACAAAAGGGTGCCTCAGAAGCTGAAAGGTAAGTTCTATAGGACGGCGATTCGTCCGGCGATGTTATACGGTGCTGAGTGTTGGCCTACAAAAAGGCGACATGTCCAGCAATTGAGTGTAGCAGAGATGTGTATGTTGCGTTGGTGTTGTGGGCACACAAGGAGGGATAGAGTCCGGAACGACGATATCCGGGATAGGGTTGGGGTGGCACCGATTGAGGAGAAATTGATTCAATATCGGTTGAGATGGTTTGGACATGTCCAACGGAGGCCTCCTGAGGCGCCGATGCGTAGTGGAGTTCTAAAGCGGGCCGATAATGTAAAGAGCGGTAGAGGTCGACCTAAACTAACTTGGGACGAGTCCGTTAAGAGAGATCTTAAGGAGTGGAATATCTCAAGCATTTAGCTATGGACAAGAGCGCTTGGAGATTGGCAATCAACGTGCCTGAACCGTGACCTCTTTTTGTCTTGTGTCCTTTATGTCCATTTATGTGTCTCCCTGTTTCTCGTCTCTTTTGGGTTTCATCTCTAGCCTACCCCAACTTGCTTGGGACAAAAGGCTATGTTGTTGTTGTTGTTGTTGATGATGATGATGGTACTTTTAATGCATTTGTTCTTGTTATAACTTGTCTTCTGCCTGATCTTCCTTTTTAGCAACAAACTTGTTCAAGATGCTTCTTAAGTACCGCCCTGAGGACAAAGCTGCCAAGAAGGAGAGGCTTTTGAAGAGGGCCCAGGCTGAAAATGAGGGGAAAACTGTTGAGGCAAAGAAACCAATTGTTGTGAAGTATGGCCTTAACCATGTGACATACCTCATTGAGCAGGTGTGTGTGTGCCAATGTGGTTGTTTTCTTCTTATAGTGATTAGTGATAGATTGATAGCAGAGTGGTGCCTCTGGCAATAAAACTATATACTTTGTTTACTTATTTCTTCTTTTTGCAGAGCAAGGCCCAACTGGTTGTCATAGCCCATGATGTTGATCCGATTGAGCTGGTCGTGTGGCTGCCAGCCCTTTGCAGGAAAATGGAGGTTCCATACTGCATTGTCAAGGGAAAAGCACGCCTTGGATCGGTATTAACCCAGCCAACTTTCTTTTGCTTGTTATAAGTGTTGAAGGGCTTGCCAAAGTGTGTCCTAATAACGAATAACTTCATGTAGATTGTTCACAAGAAGACCGCATCAGTTCTTTGCCTGACCACCGTCAAGAATGAGGACAAGCTTGAGTTCAGCAAGATCCTGGAGGCTATTAAGGTTGGATGTTATGGATTTCTTTTTTCTCAGCATCCAGTTTGTGTTCTATTGACTTGTGTACTGACTGGAACTTGACTCACTCCTAGGCCAACTTCAACGACAAGTTTGATGAGGTCAGGAAGAAGTGGGGTGGTGGTATCATGGGCTCCAAATCACAGGCGAAAACCAAGGCCAGGGAAAAGCTGCTTGCCAAGGAAGCTGCCCAGCGGATGACCTAAGTCAGGCCCTGTTAAATTTATCTTGTACTCCTTGCGATCGCGTGCAATCGTAGCGGTTGTCAGATCTAGTTTTGAGAGTTTTGCTCCTAAGACCAACCATGCTAGAAAGACATGTAAGAATTCCAAGTTTTTGTTCTGTACCACCTAGTTCATGTGAAACTTCTATAATGGTTATGAATCTCCTCTTTATGTTTATGCCTGTAACGAGTTTAGAATTACATTGTGTCATGTTATCCTGTGTTGCTGCTGGCAATTGGCACCGATTTGACCTCCATAGTACACAAGAATGTAGCGGAAGGCTCTCCTCCCGAGCCAGATGAAATGGCTTGATTTCTTCTACCCTGTACTTGTATTGCTAGATTCACCCTGTATGTGATTTGACTGTGCAAATGTACAATGCAAGAACCATGTCCTGCTACTTCACTATTTCCTAATCTACATCAGATTTATATATGTACAATGGCCAGGTCTTGTGAAACTAACTAATCAGAGTTATGTACAAAGCCCATGCCCAGGTCTTGTGTAACTAATCAGAGTTACGTACAATGCCCAGATCTTGTGTAACTAATCAGAGTTCTTGGATTACGGTTTATGAGTAGGATCTGATGAGCCTGAGGCCCTGGAACGAGCCCTTGAGCAGGCTGCCCAGGACGGACACTGCGCCGCCCTCGGCCTCGGCCTTGGCAGACGAGTCGTGGCGGCCGCGCTTCACCCTCAGCACGGCGTGCCCGAGCTGCTCGCCCACCGCGTCAATGGTCCTGCCGTCGACGGGGTTGCCGTACGTGTCCGACACGTAGAACGTGTCCTCCGCCTTACCGTCCTTGGTCGTGATCGCCGCCCGGATGATGGAGAGGCTGTTCTCCCGGAACACGCGCGTGATCTCCGACAGCAGGCCCACCCTGTCCTCCGTCCTCACCTCCAGCTCCAGCTCCAGCCCCTGCTCAGTCGTGAACAATGGTGTTACTGTCATGCAAGGCGATGCTGATGGGTCGACGAGGGAGGGAGGGAGTTCATACGTTGGACGCGCGCCTCTCGACGGCGGCCTCCAGGCACCGGACGAGGCGGGTCCGTTCGGCGTCGGAGCGCACCGGGTGGCCGTCGACGTGCCGGATGTAGTACTCCTGCAACCACGCCGGGAGACGGTGAGCATTGAGCATGAGCTGCCGGTCAAAAAACCACGACGCCAGCCAGCCAGCATACTTGGTAGGCCTCCTTGCTGGCTCCCTCGGCGTCGACCGTGCCGTGGAACACGACGTATTGCAGGTCGTTGAGCGCGCACAGCGTGTCGAACAGCAGCTTCGGCCGGTCCCTGCACCGCAGGATCACCACCGTGTACTGCCTCTCCGTGCAGTCCATCACCACGACCTTGGCGGCCTTGGGCCTCGCCTTGCCACAGCCACCCCTCTCCTCGCCGCCGCCAACAGCCTCCTCGCTGCCGCGGTCATCCAGCATCATCTTATGCAGGCGCCTCTCCGCGCGTGCGGCACCCAAGGACACGCCCGTGCCGCCGCGGTTGCACGTGCCGTCTCCCTGCATCAAGTTGCCGAGAAGCTCCTGCGCCCTGGACAGCCGGCCCACGCCGTGGATGGCGAGCCCGGTGGCCTCGTCGGTTATCTGGATCACGGCGGCGGCACGCCTGTCGTGCGTCCACAACTCGGCCTTCACGATGTTGCAGCTCAGGGCGGCGAGCACGGCGCACACCTCAGAGAGGAGGCCAGGGCGGTCCGCGCCGGTCAGCTCAATGGAGGTGAACTGGTCTTCCGGTGGCGCAAAGCCGCCGTTTGCCGAAGGCGGCAGGTAGCCGTCTGATTCCAGGCACTGTTGAAGGCCACAAGTGTAAGGCGTCTTGTAGAAACATCATAGACTACGGTTTAGTTGCAATTTTTTTTGCAAAATGACATTGTAGCAAATTTCGTTGTTATTTGGCAATTAGTGTCCAATCATGTCTAACTAGGCTTAAAAGGTTCGTCTCGTCCATTTCGTCTAAACTGCGTAATTAATTTTATTTTTTTATCTATATTTAATGCTTCATGCATACGTCCAAAGATTCGATGTGACGGAAAATGTTGCAAAATTTTGTAAAATTTCTGGCAACTAAACAGGGCCTAGCAGTAAATGCAGCATGCTTACTTTCTGAATGTGGTCAATGACCTCCATGTTCTGAAGCTTACTCCCGTCCTGATCGGTCACATTGAACACTGAACACGACATGAACCAAGAAAACGAAGAAATTCACCATGACAGGTCAAACAACCAAACATATTACTGCCAGTTGCAAGTCAAATTTCATATAAAAAACTTAAAGGCTTTATAACCAGTACCATCCATGAACCAATTCCCGTCCGAAGAAATGTAAGCCTTGGTAATGACGAGGTTGAGATCGACAAGGACTTGAACTGCTTCCAATAAAATGCCATGCTTCTTGACCCTATCAACCTGGCAAGAAAGAAAAGGTCCACCCTTTATCAATTAATATCTAGTACAAAGGTAGTGCGGTTAGCTAAATACTCAAATGTAGTTAGCAGTATGGTCCCAAATGAAAGTGAAGTCCAATCTCACCAGGATGACAGTTGCGTTGTCACACGCGTCATTGTCAATGACCACTCTGCAAGAATCAGCACAGTAGGCGATGAGCATTTGGCAACGAGCAACAGTCAAAGTCAAGGACGGATCATAAGTAGCAAAAATTCCAAGTTTGGAAGTTGATTAGAGGTGCAGTTTGTATAGTAATAAGTCAAGCGTCATGAAGAGGCAGCATGTAGGAATCAAGGATTCCATATAGCCTTTGCCAAAAGGAGAGAGGAATCTGAAAGGACTCCTTGTCTTCTTTAGTCTTTAGACAACATGAAAGAGGTAGTGATAGGAATAAGGGCAAAGAATAAAGGAGATCACGGCGGCCATGTGCAGAACAACATGAACTAGAATTCATTCTTCGAAGAGAAAAATATGGATTGAGGTGTTAGAAAGGATTTGTGGTACTAAGTAATTTAAGTTAAGAAATACATACATGAACTCGTTGGATCCACGTTAGCTAGCAACGCAAAATATATTCATAATCCTAACTCCTAATTAGTGACACAGAATAATCCAGTGGAATCCTACGACTGATTGTCAATAATAAAGTGGAATCCTAGGAGCGAATGAGAAAACGGATGTAAAATTGATATGTTTCAAACCAAAAAAAATCTAATCTACTATTATTAAAAATAAATAAATAAATTGCTTTAGATATCGATTGGAATAAACGGAAGAGGAAGATCAACACGCAGAATTGCAGACCAAACCGTAGACGAGGAGAATAATACCGTCCTCACGAAGTCACAACCATACAAATACAAACCAAAATTTTTAATTTTAAATAAAGAACACTAGAACAGTAAAGAAATTCAAACGGCATGAGCAATAGTATACAACTATACATACAAGGGCAGTCGTGTATATATGTATACGTATACCTCGGCGGATTCATCCTTCTGACCAGCTTAGCGTACTCGTCGTCGTCCTCCTCCTCCATCTCCCCCCACCTCGCCATGGCAGCAAATCCGCGTGCCTCCGTTGGATCCGAGACCGTCTCCACCGCGAGGCTTCCAAGCCAACCCCACCCGCTTTATATGTAGGGGAAGGAGATGAAGAGCGGCGACGGCGAAGCTGCGAGTCGTAGAGAAGAAGAGACCAGGCGAGAGGAGGAGGAGGGGAGGGGGGCTGTAGGAAGGAAACGCCGGGCCGTTTCCATTAACACCGGCGCGGGGAGGCCGGCGACGGAGGGCGCAGCGCCGACAGTGGGGCGAGGGACACGGGCGGGAGTAAAGGCAGCTGCCGCCCAGTTGCCTTTGGTCGTGCTGTGCTACGAAGGCAGACTGCGGTCTATAAACGGATGTCGCAGGATCTTTCCGGACGCAGATTCCTCCCGCGAGTACTTTTACTCTTTCCTTGTTTCTTTCTTTTTCTATTTTTCTACTATAAAATCCAGAAATTTGCCATACTTATTACTCCCCCTTGGTCCCTAAATAACTATAGTTTAATTATATTTTTAGAAAATACGTGCAATATTTGTACCTCCAAATAAATTTATTATAAAATAGATTCAACGATTTATCTAATGATATTAATTTTATACTATAAATATTATTTTATATATATTTAGTCAAAATTGTTTTTTGGAAAGCGAAAGTAACAGTTATTTGGGGACGGAGGGAGTATATAAATAGATCATTAGGCTATCACAATTCACAAGTGTGGCAGGGCTTTTTAAGACGGCGAGAGGCATGCATTGTGAACGTATCTTTCTCTGTGAGCCATGGTCTATGTACGGGCAATGCGGGGTATTTTTGGGTGCAGCGTTCCTCATCTCCAAATACTTTTGCTTTTCAAAAAAAATATTTTTTAAAAAAGAAAATTTTTCATGAGGATTAATAAGTACTTGTGAATACAAAACCAATAACTTAAATTTATATCATAAAAGTATCTACTAATGTAGTAGTTGTCGGTTAAAGAATTGTTTTAACAAAACAAAACACACCCTACATTTTACTATATTTGGGACACATGGAGTGCTACAATAGGGCTAAAACTTAAAAAGGCGTCAAAAGATGGATTCTTAGTTATCGGATAAATTTTAAAGTAGTATAGTTGGATAAGTATACCTAATTCTTAGGGGAAAAGGTAAAAGTTATTAGCACCTTAGTGACCTACTTGAACTTCCCTTTAAAAAGTACTTCCTTAATTCCAAGTTATAACTTGTTTTGTCATTTTCAAAATATAATTTTTGATATGTATTTAGACATAGCGAGTATCTAGACACATTAAAAAAATTATATTTAATAAAAGTCCTTACAATTTAATAGGGAGGGAATTTTAGTATAAATTAGAGAGGAAGACTACTACTTTTGTAAAAGAAAAATACAATTCTAGAGTGACACTGAGTCAAACTATTTTATCTTAATTTATACAAAAACAATTGATGTTAAATTAAATAAGTATCACTAGATTTGTTATTGAATATATTTTTATAATAATAAATAAACTTTTTAATAATATATCTATTTGGTCTTTTGGTGTCTTAAATGTTGATATTTTTTATACGCCCAACGAAATGTAATTAATTTAGCTTGACACTGATAAAATTTAGAATGATACATACTCCTGTAATATAAGGGATTCATCCATTTTTAGACAAAACCAAGTGTCTAGCAAAAGACCATATTGCCCTCACTAATTAAGATGGAGAGAGAGAGAGAGTAGCCAATTATTATTTTTCCTTAATTAACAATGTTCATTTGAATGATGCTAAGTTTAAAAAGGAGTTTCAATATTTTCTACCAAGAAGAAAGAGAGTTAAGAGGGGATCAAGGACAAAGAATATCTTGTATTTTTTTAGTAGTTTTAACTTTTAGATCTCTTATAGTAGTTTTTTCTACCCACGCATTGGAATTGCAACGCCCGGTACGTTAGGTACCAGGCCATCATGAGCTCCTCAGCTCGTGGAGTCCATGCCCTGTCCCATCGTCTTGTTCCGGACACTCATAAACAGTCCAGGTCGTCCGTCGCGTCCGACCGTGGCCCCGCTCCGTCCTACGGCCGTTTCCGACGAGCCGCTGCGCAGGCCGTGCCGGGCGCCGGCGCGGAGCTCGTCGCATGCCACGTCACGATCAGCGCCAGCCTTTCCGTCACATGGCACAGTTGGCACCGCACAGCGGCCAGTAGGTGACCTGTTGCCTGTCCTGTGACGTGGCGGGCCGCCGGACGGGGTGGGGGGCTCCCGTGCCGCCGGCCGTGCGTTGGATGGATAAGGGGAGGTGGGACAGGTCACAGATCGGCGCGCGGCGAGCCACGTCACGCGGCAGTTCATCCGCAAGTGGCGCGAGGGTACGGGGTTGGGCCACGTCACAACTGTGGGGTCAACTGTTGTAATGGTTTATCCGTTTCATTGGGGGAAAGTCAGGACGGTGCCGATTTCTGAACCCACCGCGTCCGTCCAGTCCCCGTGTTGGATTCATTCGACTGAATATGGTCCGGTTCATATCGGCCTATCGGGTACGGATGGATTGAGGTGATCCATAAAACGCATGCAAGAGCAGAAGAGCTTCCATTTTGCGAGTCTTGTGCTTGTGCCTTCTCCTTTTCGATATAATAGGCAGATCTTTTGTCGGTTGATTTTTAAAAAAAATGATACAGAGATTTCATCAGGTTTCTGCATTTCAAACAGGGCTCTTAGTCTTGTTCCATGAGATGAATGTCCATCACTCGTCTTGGATCGAGAAGAAATTGCAGCGCTCTGCCTCTGACAGTGTGCTCTTGGCCGCTCGAGAGAGCAAGAGAGAAAACAGAAAAGCGAAGGGAAAGTGCAAGCCCGTGCATTTCGAGGTAGCTGCACAATATCAGATAGAGAATCTGGCTGGTTGCTGCTTTGTTTTCAAGAAGACAAGAGGGTGGAGAGTCCGGCCGGAATTGGTGCACCAGATGGAGATATGTATCGTCCAGCTGCATGCTCGCGAATCCGGGAGAATTTCGCGACGGAGACGGCGGGGCAAAGCCAACTTGCATTGTGCCGGACAGCGAGTTGCATCCATTCTCAAGCATCGCAGTGGCCAGCTGCAGCAGCTGGTGCATCATCCGTGAGTGCCGCCGCTCGACCTGCTGGCAGCTGGTTCTGGCTGGGAGAATATCGTCACATGCAGCCCAGTAGTAGAATCCTCTGAAGTCCGAACTGAACGGTGAACGCAACCCCCAATCAGAGATCTTTGTTGATGGTGGCAGCATCGATGGAGCTGCATGCAACTGCAACCGCACAAGAACGTACAGTACGGGGCAGTGGTGGGCATAGACTCTTGGTGACGGCGACTCAGTGCGAAGCGTGTGGAGAAGCAGGCAGAACGCACTTGGCATGGCTCCTAGTTGGCTCTCGGTTTGCATTGGCTGCTAGCTTGCTGCTACAAATGTAGGATACAACACGTGCGTCAGGCCATCAGCCACTGCGGGTGGCTGAGTGCTCCGATTCTCTGATAAACATCATGTCACCTCACCGCGTGTTACACGCCGCGCGCTGTTAGTTTGTGCGTGTTTTCCATTTCATTTGCATCGATGGACGGATCGGCAAGTGCGCGACGACGGCAAGGCGCGATTCCGCCAGCTCGTCGGGTGGATCGATTCCGATTCCTCCTGGGCAAGCAATGCACGCCGAACCACATTCACTCACCACGCGAAGGCGAAGGCGAACCCGAATTGGAACAATCGCCTGTTATCCTGGACGGGAATTAGAATCTTCCACATCTAGCAGATGAAAAGATGACTTTTTCTCAGTGCATGCAGGTCGAGTGCTCGAGTGGCACTGGCACTAGACGACCGGCGGCGATATTTATCTTGCATCGGCCCGCCGGCGCCCAAAGTCCACAGATGACAGATCAGATCGATTCTGTTGCACAGCACTGTTGTTCTCGGCATCTGTACAGTACTGCAACTGCAATGCAACCGGCAATGGACGGATCAGAATCGCGTGCCGTCTGCCGTGCCAAAGTCTCGATTCCGTTTTGTGGCCGGCGCGGAGCGTCAACTAGCTAGACAAGTTGTCGTCAGCTGCCACCCGGCCGCTGGGTCGTCATCGTTGTCGTTGCCGTCGTCGTCGTCACGAACTGAGGTCACAGAATATGTCGTGGCAGCATGGCAACGGTCGAGCGTTCCTTGAAGTGTAGAGCCAGTGCGTGCCTACTGGCTACTGCTGCCTAGTACAGAGATCGGGTCCTCATCCTCATGCGTGCCAAAATGCGTAGCAAGTCTGGCCGTGTCCCTTCTTCTCAAGGGTGGTGCGGTCGCCGGCCGGCGGCGGCTCGTCGCAATGCGCTGGCTGTTGGGCGCCTGCGCACGGCGACAGCGGCAGTCTGCAGCGCAGCACAGCACGCCTCGACTGGTGGGGTGGGGCTGGTCCTCGTGCACTCGGCACGACCGACGCAGAGCTAGCAGCGCCGCGGCGGCCGCGCTCGTGCGTGCTCCGTTGCGCGTTCCATCTCGATCACTGGGCGACCCACCATTTGGTCCGGTGTCTAGTCATTATCAAGCCTGCTGATCGCAACGCTAAAATATCCATCCACCGAGATTCCCTCATGCCGCTCCAGTGCTCCACTAATGTGGGTGTCATGCATGCAACTGAGATATTCGTTTGTGGATTGCTTCATGTCGTAGCTGCATTGTATTGGTCGCCGGCCGGCTACTTTCTCATCATAAGATTTTTCAGGAACGTGCGTGAGTTCTTTTATAGTTTTTTATATGCAAGTACATTCATTACTTAAAGAAGAGAGCTTTATCCAAGATTAAGATGGTGTAACATCCTAAATTTTTTATTATTTCAAAATAGCTAAATATGATTTAATTATGTATGTATGTGTGCATTTCACATATAGGAAATAATAATTTTTGTGAAAATAAAATCAATCATAAGATTAGCAACTTGCTTATGCACTCATGCGGCTGCACTTTAATTTATGAGATGTCTGGTTTTAACCAAAAGCCAAAGGAATTCAAAAACCTTTTGAATTTGAGTTTGGAAAATCAAATTGGAAAAAGAAAAGAGAAAATCTTTACATCTCTCTCCCTCCTTGCAATTCGGCCTGCTGGCCCATTCTCTTCCTCAGGCCCGCACGCCACTCCTTCACCTCTCCTGGGCTGCCCCAAGACGGAGCAGGAAAACTGCTCCCTCCTTCCTCACTTACAGCCCGACCCCACATGTCATCTCTTCCTTCCCTCTTGAGTCCTCCCGCGTCGCTCGCTTGGAGCCGCAACCGTCGTCGCGCCCACGTCTCGCGTCGTGGGAGCGTCCCACCCCGCGCCCCGCCTTCAAAAGGGAAGCCCGCACCCGTCACTGCTCCACTGCCGCTTCTCGCTCCTGCTTCTCCCTCGCTCGCACGCGCTGGAACCACAACCGCAGCGCGGCTGCAACTGCACTCGTTCCCTCCCCGCCTTCGATTTCGCCGTGGTGAGCTTCCCCGTGCCTCTCTCTCCCCCCGAGCCAATTTTGTCGTGGATGGTGGTCTCTAGGGGCGAATCCGCGTGCGCGGCGAGCTCCTCGTCGTCGGCCATGGTGCGCACGCCGCGCGGGCCACTCCGCGGCCGCGATTTGTTCCGGGCAAGCTCGCCTTCTTCCCCGCGTCATCCTAGTGGCCTCGGTGGTCAGTTTGGACCTGTAGGCCCCGTTTCCCCCACTCCGGCTTGTCGCTCGCCACCGCCCATGGCACGCCGCCGCGACTGCCACTGTTCCCGGCCGGCGCCTCTCTCTCCTTTCTCCCCCATCAAATCCGTGCTGTCCATCTCAGATCAGACGGCCTAGGGTCGCCCATACCCCTTCGCGGGTCATTTTACTAAAGAGTCCCTCGACTTTTGGCAAATCTAACCCGCAGTCCTCGGCCTGATGGATTTTCCTAATTTTTTATTTATTTAAAATCTGAAAATAGTTCAGTTTATTTATAGAATTGCCACTGCATTAAATTGCTTATAAAATCGTTGTTTTAGCTCCGATTTGAACCGTTCAACTTGCGTTAGTTTCGTAATTTCGTAATCTACGTGATGATGCTACTGTTGGACCTGTTAGCCACTTTTTAATTTTAGGGTTTAGGTCGTAACTATCGCGTCCTAGCTCCGATTTTCGTGAACTTAGCGTCGATGTGATCGTCGCGAGACGTAGATGCTTTTCGTAAACTCTTTATCTTCATTTGTTTATTGCTGGTGTACTGTTCTAACCATAGGATTGTTTTGCTGGTATGTTTGTTTTCGGAATGCGTGTTGTTGGACCGTGTTGATTGAGTTCAGACGGTGAGAAGTTTTTCGGGAATCCGGATTCTTTCGAGGACCAGCAGGAGGGTGTGAACCAAGGCAAGTATAGTATGGGCTTACCTTGATGTCCTATTCAATATATAATCTACTCATTATGCATGTGTCTAATATTGCTCGACTATAAGGACATCCTAGCCATTGAGGACTTGTACCTTGAATTCTATGGGTTTTATTGCACATGGGTAGAATGCTAGTGCTCTAACTAAACATGATCTACACTATGACTAATGGAACCAACATATAAACATGATGGTGACAATTGAACTATAGGGTGAATGTGCAAATGACGTTGATCATGTTGCCCTAAACCCTCCGTAAGGACCTATCTGTCGACAAAAGCTAGGATTGACAGTCCAACCGTGAGGGTCACATGGCTCTGATTTTGGCTTAGTAATAGGATCTTCTCTAACTTGTTAGAGGTTACCCGAAAGGGTGCAAGAGGGGCTTGCCACTTTGGGTATAGGGTTGCCCATGTTCTTATGTGTATAGCCGCGAAGGATTTGTGCCACAGAAAGGGGTTCCTACATCTTCCTGCCGAAGAAACCTCGCGGCCCTAACATGTTAGAGAGACCTATGGAAGGCTTCGTAGTGTACCATGCCTTCTCACCTTGGGAGTGTTAGGGGGTCGACGGGCCCCGGGCATTTGGACAACACGACTCACGGGTAAAGATGCACAACCTCTGCAGAGTGTTTAAACTGTTATAACAGCTGTGCTCCTGGTCATGAGCGGCCCGAAAAACTCACAGAATAAACGGTTACTTGACATGTGGATGACTTATGATGATGATGATGATAATGATGATGATGAGATTATAATGATGATCAATTTCTCTTCTTAATTCCAGTAGGTGATCATGTGGGTTAAATGGGAGCTTATGCATAACTTGATGATAATTAATAATAAAATATTGATCTACTAAAAGTGCTAACTGCAGTCAACCGTGTCTATCCTTTTTTAGCCCCATGAATCCTCATTCTATACTTGCGGAGTACGAGTGTACTCACACTTGTTATTATTTCGTATTTGGATAAAAATCTCGGATGGGTAATAGATGTCAGCTTCTACGAGGATTTCCCCGAAGATTACTAGGTTTGGATCAACTAGTCGGCCTTTCCTATGGAGAAGTCACTACTTTGAGAGTTGTTATTTATTTACTTTTTCGCTTGTTATGTTGAGAACTACGTGATGTAATAATGTGATGTATGTACATAGCGATGATACTTTTGTTAATTTGTCAGCTTATATGTGCGACTATTTTTAGGGCGTACATAAGATGTAAGCACTCTATATTGTCCTTTAATTGGAGTGTGACACATGGTATTTAAATTCAGGGGCTAAAGTCTAGGGGTGTCATATCGAATGTCATATGGAAGTGTTCGGATAGTAATAATAAAACAAATTACAGAAGTCCGCGAGACGAATTTATTAAGACTAATTAATCCGGTATTAGCACATGTTACTGTAGTTATTGTAGCATCACGTTGTCAAATTATGGCCTAGTTAGGCTTAAAAAATTTGTCTTGCAAATTAGTCGTAATCTGTGCAATGAATTATTTTTTAGCCTATATTTAATACTCCATGCATGTATCAAACATCCAATATGATAGGGACTAAACTTTAGGCGAGGAACTAAACAAGACCTTAGCATCCCATCTCTAATAAAAAAAAGCTGTCACATAAAGGGATAGTGGTTGCTCCAAAAAATAGACTACTTGTCCCATTTTTAATACCTAAAAGTTTTAAGTACACTTCTCCAGTATTTCTGATTTTTTGTTGCAGTTAAGGTAACATGTTTTTTTTAAAAAAACTAGGTAACATGTAATTTTGTCATTGTTTGATTATAAAAAATTATAAATTATCTTTTTGACTGTACTAATTGATTTTCAATTGATTCCCGAAAATTCAGGCACTAGAAATATAGCAAGTCTCTTACTCAAAACTTACTCTCTCCCTCAAATTAGCGGATCCGCTCTTCTCCCTTATAAGAGATGAACAAAAATCTACAATACCAATAATAGGAGATCATTTATATACACTTTTAGGAGACGGAGGGTAAGTAATATGTTAGAGATGCTCTAAGAACATGCTTTGGATTGTATAGGTAGACCAACACTTGCGCTCTCTTATTTGTGTGGGGGCTAGTGCAATCTTTTTGTCTATTTGGCTATTTATAAATGATGAGACTTTTGATAAGAACACACTATTCTCTTATTTGCAAGTTATTTTTAAGGTAACTTATTGGACACATTTCTACACCACCATGCAGAAGAAGAACTGACATATGCCATTTTTGAAGTGGGCACGTCTCATGATGGAGGTCATGGATATGAAATAATTCGCCAAGCATGGATGGTCGTCGTTTAAGAGGTTTAGCATTTAGTCAAACATTGTTTTGTTTGGTTTTGATTTTTGAGAGTTTCTAAAAAACAGCAAGAGGCTGCAACTGTAGTATGGTTTAGTTATGTACAAAAAAACTCTTACACAGACCGAAAAACATCCTTTTTTTCTATAAAAAAAAGCATGATTTGGATTGTGGCCTACGGCTGCCACAACTAAGATTACATAGCCATATATAGTTTTCTTAGAAAGTACTCCCTCCATCCTAAAATATAAGGTATTAAAGCATTAAAATTTGTTTCAAATTACAAGGTATTCTAAGTGAATTAACTCCCATCAAATTCCAATCATATGTGTATCTGTCATTAATGTCTAAGCCATGTTCAAAATATGGTAAGTAAAAAGTCTGTCTATACTTAAGGAGGGTTACATATGTTATTTGCAATACCTCATAATTTGTCCTAAACTTCCTAAAATATCTTATATCTAAGGACGGAGGGAGTACTTGTTTATTGCCATAAGTTAGTTAGCCTAACTTCTTAGTCATTTCTCCCACCTGTTATAGACTCTACTTTTTTCACTTAAACGTTGCCTAACGTTAAGTGGTTAATTTTCTTGCCACAAAAAGTGACAAGACCAACTTTAGTAGCCTTGTTAGGCAAAAATATATGACAAGTATAGCTATATCAACCAAACATGCCAGCTCCTCCCTTCAAGATTGGACATTTGGAAGTGATACGAGTAAATCTGTCTTGAAAATAGTTTCTTAGAAGTATAGTATCTTGTACATAGTTTATAGATATGTAGTAATAACAATTAGTAGTCAACTTCAAAATGTCAATATGCAATCGGTGGCACTATATTCGATTCCTCTTTTGAGATGTCAAATTCTCCTAGCCACTACGAGTACTTGTTTATTGCAGGTGCAGCAGCACTCTACGGCAACTTGCTCCTTATAGTTTTTTTAAAAACTTGCTCCTTATATTTTTTTCGAAAATAAAAGGAACTTGCAAGTATATACATAGCAGATCGAAAAACGAGGTGGCCAAAGCCCAACTTCCGAGTAATCACCCAAAAAAAATGTAGGTCGCGTAGCACGAGAAGGGCCGGAATCAAAGCCCGTGATGAATTGGAGTCTATCACCAAATGTCCAAAACCGGTGCATGCAGCAAATATAGCATTCATTTGCAGGGAGCGCCTGCAAGTGCGTCGAATAAGAACGAAAGCAGCAGCCGAATCCCATGGCCATAATTGGCAAAATCTTTATTTTCTTTTGATCGGATAACTGGCAAAATCTGGGCGATGTCTTCCGTGATCAAGATCTCGTCGCCTGTCACCTAGCTAATCAAAGGGGTTTCGGCTTTTGCGCATGCTAGAGTTGGACCGCTCTGTCCCTTCCTCGCTACACAAAGGCCTTCTCTCTCATCCAATTTGGCAGTACATTGTTGTCTGTTCCAATCAAACCCTCTTCGGACCTACTCCTAGTAGCAGAAAGAAAACCATTGGAAAAAAACCATTAGGTTAGTCTAAGTGGAAGTTTTACTAGAGTTTTATTCGCATTTAATAGCCTACCATATATGCGCTTTTGATGACATGACAACGTTTTAACAAAGAGGGGGAAGAATTATGTTTCATGGGGATGAAACTCTCTTGGCACAGTTACCAACTCTCTATGAGTCATAGAATTAAATGTCTATGAAACTATGTAATGAAACTTTTCATTGAGAGTGGGTGTTTCATCAAAGTTTTATTTCATTCTATATGACATGTTAGTCTTGGAAACAACAAAATGAAACTCTCCAGTGAGACTAGCCTTAGAGTCAGCTTTGGAACGCATTAATTTCTAAGGGATTATATATAAATTTTGCCTGAAAAGTTACTTTGTGTGAAACATATCCACCTGGATTTTAAGTTATCGACTTGAATGAATGCTTGTATTTTTCTAGATTTAACGGTGCTACTATTTCAATGATAAACAACATGTCCGTTGACAGGAAAACACTTGTGTTGATTTCATTGATCTTGAGATTCGTTGCCTCAGTCTTTTTTGAAGGAGCTCATTGGGATAATTTGTGCATGTGTTAGTGTACGTACATGTATATGAATGTTTGCATGTGTACTAAGTGATTAAAAGAAGAGAGTCAGTTTAATTTTACAGGGAAAATACGTAAATCGAGAAAAACATGTATTCTAAACAATACCTAGAGGGAAATTTCTCTCATTCATAAATGAAGGGTCAACACATTGCATGCTCTGTTACTACCTAAAATTTCTCGTTTCATACCAAAGCAGGCATAAAAAATGCTGTTGAAATAGTAGGCCCGTGGTACGTACATTTTTCAAGTGGGATGGATTTGAAGATTTGATATATTTATTAACTACTAGTATTCTCTCTGTCCTGAAAAAAGTAATCTTAAAGTAGCAGTATGTTGAGTATATAAGGTTTGATCAAATTTATGTAAAAAGGTACTACCCTACTAAAATAGATATCATTAAATTCGTCATTGAAACGTATATTCAAAGCATACCTATTTGAAATCATACATGTCAATATTATTAGTATTTTTATAAACTTAGTAAAACTTAATATACTTTGGTTTTGATCAGATCTAGAATTGTGTTTTTTTTGGAAAGGTTGTAGTAGCTTTTTTTGAAAGGGCGTTTTGGGTTTTGGGATTTTGGAGCAGCACACTTGGCGCTGCCGTACTGGCGAATTGGGAAGGAATCCGGACAGCGCGGCTGCGCAGGGTAGGCCCGTGGAGATCTGGAATGGAGCCCACCAGTTTGGCCCGGGCGATGGGCCAAGCGGGCCACCCCCAGCCCCAGCCGCTCGCGCCACCCAACTCGACGTGACCTGTCTCCTCCACAGTGTGGCCCGTGCTGGTGTTGGCCCAAAAGCGTGAAGAGCCTCCTTTATTTTCCCCAACAACCGCTAGCAGCTACTACAGTAGGGCCTAGGGGAGCCCGAGCCCCTGAGCCGGCCTCGACCAACTGTTGCCCGCGTCGCGCTGGCTCGCTGCTGCTGCCTCCCGTTCCCAGACGGGTGGTGTACGGATGGGGACGGACGGTCGGATCGGATCGGATCGGATCGCCCTTCATGCATCGCGGATCTCGTGTGCTGGAGGCCTGGAGCAGCATGCAGTAGTAGCTTCGTTGTGAAGCATCGCCTAGCAGATGCCTATCTGGCCTCATCAGCGAGACAAGCCTTTGGTTGGAGAGGATTATTGCATTGGTTGCCCTAATCTAGCCAACCCTGTCTGATCTTTGTGTGATGCTGAAGCGACGCCAGGCAGGCAGGCACGCAGGTAGTTGAGGCCCGGTCGATAACCCACATTGCGCACGTGCTTAATTCATATTTCTCGATCGCTCATGAACCCTGTAGGGTGGTGTCGTTCTTGTTCCGTTCTTTAGCAACAGTGTACATATTCCACAATGTCTGGTTTTGGGCGTGTTTGCTTCACAGTCACACCTTGGTTGCCACTGCTGTTTGGTCTGTACTTCACTTTTGGTAGCCACACCTTTTTCACTGAGCAGATTCCACCGCAGTTGTGACGCTGGTTTCTACAGCCTCATATGTGTGGCCGCCACACTTTGAGCATGGCGCGGTGCGGCCAACAACCAAACGGCCCCTTGGTCCCTTACCGCTGCACCGGCCTTGAACTGCTGAAAACAGCAACTCAATGTGCGCAAATAAAGCTCTGCCTGCTTGCAAAAGGCCGATCGAGTCACCTGCCGGGGACGTCGTCACTGACTGTAGGAAAATCTGCACGCGGACACACGGAGGGATTATATATATTCATTACGCATCGATAAAGAGCTAGTAAATGGAGAGGCCCTAATCGCGCACGTCCTTGGCCATCTTTACCCCGGCCAGCATCAGGGCAAGCCAGTGTCTCAGTGATGTCACCGGTTCATATATAGTAGTAACAGCCACTGGGCCTGGGCGATCGACGCCAACAGGGAAAAGTCACGCATCAACTTGCATCGCATGCATCGTAACCACCTGCAGGAGACGCACCTTTCGGTGCCTGTCGTCGGCGGCTCATAGCAAATCACATGCATGCCGGGCGGGCGGGCGGAGGAGGGAGGGACCAAGACCAGCGCGCCCGCATCGAATCTCGGTCGCCGGAACGGTCCCGGCCGTGCATGCGGACGACAGGTGATGGTGCCATGGCATTGAATTTACACTGCCAGCGTCCGCGTCTGGCACGCAGCCTATTGCATTGCGTGCTTTGATTCCTTGAGCGGTGTGATGTGTGTGTGTTTGTGCGCGGCCGGCCGTCTTGTTTCTACCTGCTGTCGGTCGTCGGAAACCGGCCCGGCTCTGGGGCTCCCTGGCGCTGTTCGTTGCGGTTGCCGTTGCCTCGAGATCGGTTTCTTTTGGGTCTCATGTCTCGCGGCAGCCTCTTGATTGGTGGCCTCCCTGGTGAACGCATCCTTGGCCGCACCCGCACCGGCTGGCGTGCACGCAGCGGCGGCAGAGCGAGCAGGATAGCAACAGTCAGTCAGCCATGTGCGGCTCTGATAAAGAAACGAGTGTGCCGGTATCTGTTCCGAATTTCAAAACCAAGCTGTGGTTGTTCGTTCGATCGGAATCCGGCCGGGAAATTTGAAGAGGGGTGGAGAGATGGAGTCACGCACCCACGGTTTGGACGAATTCACAGGCGTTTTTACGGCCGGCCTGCCGCGTGACTTTTGCGACGGACGCGACGACACATGATGCGTGGTCGTTGGTTTCGACTTTCGAGGACGGATACGGTCCGTGACCGGAGAATCGGGTCTCGGACCTGTCCTGTCTTTCCTTGCAGGTTGCGAACAACGACCCTGGTAGTATGGCGCTCCACGGCACCTCGTTGCGCTTGCGCTGCGCACGCAGGACCAGGGCGGGTCGTCGTCGGACCGGACGCACAGCAGCACGAGTACCATCGACGAGACGACGCAGGTAGCCACCCCCTGGCCTGGCGCTGGCGGCCCCTAGCTAGGTGCCCCTGCACAGCATCGCCATTCCATCATGGGCTGGGAGTGGGAGGTGGGATTGCACGGACGTACCCTGACCTCACCAACGGATCCGTCCGAGTTTTTTTAACGAGTCAGAGTCACCTCACGTTCAAAAAAACTGGCAGTGGTATGAGTTACCACTGTACATCGGTCGAGGCCTCGAGGGCGGGGAGACCAGAGACCACGACCAGTGGAGTGCATGGAGCTAACCGGACGGGCGGCAGCATGTACTGTAAAGGCCGTTCGCGCGTGCGGTCACGTGACGGCCACATGGCCTCCGTTCCATCGTACTCCTACTCCGTACGTGCCCCATGCATGCCTGCACCACCGCACAGCACGGGCAGGATTGTGCGAGCGACGGTCTCTGTTGCAGCTCGCGAATTTGCGCGGGATGGTCCACGGATGCGCCGTCCTGCATGCGTGCTCCGTACGCCCTCGGGTCGGGCTCCTGCGTAACCAACACCAACGCCGGCCGGCGGGCGCCCCACACGTACGAATAAATGGTATACTACCTAGGTGCAGCTGCACCTATTACCGTATATATATACGAGCGCAAGGCCCCTTGCCGCCGTGGTCCTCTCCCTGCACGCCGTGTCGTGTTGAATTTCCCGTTCCGTCCGGGGGATACTTTGGCCGCGATACACGGTACACCGGGACCCCAGGCCGGGCGGCCGCCCGCGCCGCCGGAGCCCGGAAGGGACATCGCACGACGCGCGGCACAGCCCAAAATGAGGCTGCGTCCTCGCGTCGCGCCGCACGTGACCGGGCCGGCGGACCCGGTTCCGCGAGGCGAGGGCGCCGGCCGATCCGGTCCCGCCCTGGCGGATCGGATGCATGCGGCGGGCGCCAATCCACGCCGGGATTCGATGGGTGGGCCCGCGCCCGCGCCGCGCGAGTGACCACCGCCTGCGACTGCGAGCCGTGCCGTGCATGGCGCCGGCCGCCGGGAGTGCAGGCGAATACGCCGGCGCTGCACGGTGGTGCGTGGGGGTGGTACCACCTCAGGTATGGGCGTGCCCGCACGCGTGTCAGGCGACTCCATCCATACCACACGGAGACGCAGGGGCTGCAGCATTCATCAGCAGCAGCTGGGCTGGGAGTGCCGTGTGCGTATGGTATGGGCCGTGCACCAGCACGGCAGGGATCGCCGGCCGGATTGGATAGCAGGGATCTTGCAACAGCGGCCCCCCGGGATACGGTACAGGAGCGCGATCCGGCGCTTTGGAGCCACACGCCAAGTTGTGCGCGCGTACCAGTACTCGAGTACAGCCGCATGCTCTTTTTCTTTTTGTCCCGGTCCCTATAAATATACATACGTACGTGTATGTATACGTACGCAGGCGTGGGTTCCATTCCATGGGATTTCTGTACAGTGCCGCACCCACACACACACCAGTAGTATTGATTGGCGTATTGCGTATGGCCGGCGTTCGTTCGTTCGGTCGGTCCCCCTACGTACAGTAGAGAGCAGGAAGGCGCTGATAGGCTTTGCTGTGACGTGGCCAGCCCAGAATGTTACTACTACTAGTAGTAGTACTGTCACTGTGGACCATGTAACGCACTTTATGCACGACACCTCGCCCAGAAATTTCCATCGTGTTCGGCCGTATGCCGGTTGTCGGGTTACACAATTGCTGTGTCCCCTTTGCGCGCTGACCGCACACATGCCATCGCCGGGAATTTACCGTCACTTTACCTGTGCGGTGCCGGTTCCGCCCCGGTCCTCTCTTCTCCTGTGTCTCCACAGCGCTGGGGTTGCCTTGTCTGTTGCCTTGCCGCCGCTTTATGGATATGAAGTACACGTACCCACCACCTACGGTCGGCATCGGCAACGGGTGGTCGTGGATGACGCCCCAGCCCCGCCGGACGCCCGTGTCTCGCGCGCAAGGGCATGGCTTTCCCTTTCGGGCGAGAGATTTCCCGGTGTCGCGCACGGCTAGCTTTTCGGCGAGATTTTGCGTGCGCGTCGGCCGGCCGGTAGCCAATGGGAGTTCGGGGCGCCCAACAAGACGGGCGCGGGTCGGAAATCTGCTGCGGGAGCGCGGCCAATGGGCACGCACGGGCAGATGCACAATCATTATTGCCTGCCGTGTGTCCAGGCACGTACGTACAACAGACGCCGGAGTGTAGTACTCCCTACGGATAGGAAATAAACGACGTCCTGGCCCTTACCCTCGTTTGCGTAAAAAACGACGTTCTGAAGATGCAGCGAGTTTCGTGGACGCGTTTGCCCTTGCCTGTTCGATCATCGAGCCCATAGTTACTCCACGCCGCCCATGCCTCGATCTCATCTGCATGCGCCGCTCGCATGCGAAGCAACGTAGTTACTACGCGCGTGATTTCAGCCGCCGGCCGCTCGCCATCAACACTGCTCGCCACTCGCAAACAACGCCTCTCGCGCTCGCCTCTCACGCTAGCCGCTCGTTGCTCAGGTCGGAGGCAGAGAAGATGGCGCCGGACTCGTCGTGTCGCTGGAGATGGCACCGGATTCCATCTAGTTTGAGGAGATGGCGCCCGAGGACTCCGTCGACATGGCGCCGGTGGACTTCATGGACGCGGCCCTGGCGGACTCCATGGATCCGCGCACCAGGCCGAAAAATCTAAAATCAGCACGCCACGCATGGCAAAAACAGTGCCATGCAAAATGAAGCATGCAGCAAACAAAAAAATGCTGCCACCAGGATCGCCAGACTCACACCTGCATGCACTAGCCTTGTGAACAAGGAAACTTTCTCAAATGAAATGCACCCGCAACTTTACTTAATAGGGGCAGACAGGAAAACTCTACCCTAATTAATTACTATGCTAAATGCTGTCCTAAACGTCATCGAGTATGTAGAGATGTATATTTGCAAAAAAACACCTCCTTCAGCGGCATTGAATGAAGTGAGAGAGGGAAGCCGTCCTCTCGTGAGGCCACGGCAGCGGCGCGTGATCCGAGGATACGCGACGGCAGAAGCCCCGTTGTATGGGACGTCGCTGCGTGGGGATCTAACTGCGGCCAAATTTGGCGCGAGTTCTTCTCCACTGCCCTGTCGATTCGCAACAGTAGCTCCTTCCCTCCCCAAATCTGCAACAACCATGAGGCAGCGGCGGCGTATGAGCAGATGGTTGATCTGACTATGGCTTCCTCCACCAGCGAGTTCCATAGCCATCAATCTTCTTGTTCTGTTCCATGTGAAGATCTGTTCTGACGAGATATGAATTGTTATTCCCTTGTCAGTTCTAAGATCAATTTTTTTTGCTATGCCTCAAAACTATTCTGCTGGAAAACTTCTTGTGATTCTTGGTGTTGAGTGGCAGAATATTTTTTCTTTGTTCTTGCAACCAGTTAAATTTCTGAAAAATACTGATCATTGCTGTGTGCTCTGTGTCTAACGTGCTATGTAATGGACGAGCAAGGTCACACCCATGTCACCTTGCCGTTTTTCTGTAGAGAAACAAAAGAAGAAATACACCTGGAATACAATTATACGTACCCTATATATGCAACAAGCATGAACCATCTATCTCTTGATGCTATATTTGATTTATGTGGAAGAAGATGTGTTATATTTGATTTATGAAATATATTATATTACATTACATTATATATATAATATATATGATTTACTTTGAAGGATTTGTTTTGTATCAATTAGCAACACAATGGTATATATATGATTGATATTCATAAGTGATCATGGCTACATACAAGCATTAAAACGGCTTATGGACAGCCAAATAGACATCAGCTGTCCGTGGGTTGTACGAGCTGTCTATTAATCCTCCGTGTTGAGTTTAGAGACGGTAGCTGTCTGTCTGTTGTACGTGCCGGCTCGCCTCCTCTGCTCGCGCAATAGCGCACTGTGCACTCTGCAAGACGACCCGTCGCGATCGCCCGCCCAGCAGCTGATGCTCGCCTCTGCCGCCGGTCGTTTTATGGCGATCACTGCTGCTTACGGAAGATAATATACGCTGTACGTGCAACGTGCTTACCATCTGCAGTCGCCGACAAGAAGTCATTGGGCCAGGAAAAGCGGCGTGTTCCAATTGCCGTGGACCTTGTACTCTTCGTATGCATTCGCAACACGTCGATCCGTACTGTGGCCTTTCTGTTTGGTGTAAACCCTCTCCCCCGCGAAGAAGCTATAGGATTTATTATGCAATATATATTAGTGATGAATCAAAATGATCTGAATATCCCTTAAAAGTACAGTACCGATACAATGCTAAAATGTCTTTCTTTTCAAGATAATCTTTGAATCTTTTATAGGACAGAAAGAGTCCTATATTCTTGGTGCATTTTCTCTTTCTTGTTGCGTTCTCAGGGTCTGCCTAGCAGCTCGCCGGATTGCCTTGTTCCTATATTCTGCGCTTCTACTTAATGAAACACGAGCAATGCACGTTTCTAAATAAAAAGTACACTAATATGTAGTCGTATATGTGGCCCAACATGCCATTGTCTCAATAGTTGCTTGGCGCTCTCAAAAGAAAAGTTGCTTTGCTAGTAGAAAAAAAATCAAACGAAACAACAATTATCTAAGTGCAAGTTCCTAACCAGGCAACTAAACAACTCCCTCTTGAATTGCTTACCAAAGGACTTGGTGGGGCTGGTTTATGGAGCTATCTCAACCACAGCCATAGCCTGGCCTTGCAGCAACAAAAAAGACTCATAATCACTGGTGGGCCGAAGTTTTTTGTATGGGGTTTTACCGCACCAAAATTTTCACATGTAATTCGGTATAATTCATTTAACAATTCGGTAGACAGTTGTCAAATTGCTTAGTAATTCTTTATACAATGCCAAATTTGCATAAGTTACATTGCAAATACAAATATTTCAAACGTAAATTCATATAAAAATTGGCAATAGTTTGAAATCGGCATAAAAGATGGTTAGACACCAAATAAGTTTACAACACAACTTATAGCATGTTTAATCAAATTACATATTCTTTTATTCGTGTATACGATCAAAGTACATAAAGCATGGATAATCAACCAATAAATCCATAATTCGGGCCGCTTACATCTACCTGCTACATCTGTTGGACTTATTTGAGACAAACTGTTCTACCAATTAGTGTCCCTATATAACTATTACCTGGGTTGGCAGTTGCGGTTGCGGTGGTGGGGGAGCACAGCAGCCGAGCAGGGAGGACGAGGACTTTTGTCGCGTGGCCGCTGACTGCCTGAGTAAGCATGGAGGAGGCCCGGACGCCCGGTACAGAGGCGCAATTTCTGAGCACGAATCACACGACCGCGCCACGTGCTGTACACCTGTACTACGCTGTGCCGCGCGGCCGGCCGGAGATGCCGCTCCTCCTCACTGGCTGCTGCCTGCTGCATCTCCTGTAGGCTGTTCCTTGGAGACTCCAAGAGCTGCTGCAGCTAAGCCTCTAGTAGACTGCTTGCTTATCATTGTACTGTGCCTCTGAGCCTTGCCGCTGCCGTCGTCTAGTATTCGTCTCTTGCTTTGACCGAGACCGGTTCGGCCCGGCCCCTGGATCTCCCTCTCCCTCTCTGCCTACTAGGACTAGTAATCCCTCCGTCCACCAATGGATGCAATTATGGGATCCGTGCCGATCAAGTTTGCTTAAATTTGACTAAATTTCTAGTAAATATTATTAGTATTTATGTCTCTAAATAAGTTTATTATAAAAATATATTCTATAACTAATCTAATGATAATAATTTTATATCATTAATGTTAATATTTTTTTTATATAATTTTGGTCAAAGGAAAAACGAGATTTGCATTTTTTCGTGAACGGAGGCGGTATTTCATACTGATTTTTTTTTTAATTATTTTTAACACTTTTTAAAAACCATTTTTAATTTTAGCACCGAAAGTTTTTTTATATCTAACACTTTTGGCCGCTCCCCACGTGGAGGAGCGGCAACACTACTGAGGTGGCAGTGGCGACTGCCGCTCCCCCCTGGAGGAGCGGCAAGCCTGCCGCTCTCCAGACCAGGGAGCGGCAGCGGGGGCGCGCTCTATGTTTTGGAAAAGTGTGCCAGCCAAAAACCCCCCGCTGCCGCTCCATGATCTGGGCTGAAAACGCATCTACCAATAAGTACTTTCACAAACAAAATGCAAATATGGAAAAATGAGAGTTAAAAGGAAATACAAATCCTCGCGGGCATATGAAGAAACGACGACCTCCATCGTCACAGTCGTTATACATTTGCACGACACAATCTTCACCGTGGCGACATTTTGGCCAATCTTCCGTGCGGTGGTCGTATGATCTAAGAGGTCTCTCGCGGGTGAAGTCACTCTTGCTCTCCAAAGTAAATTGTTCTATAGGTTGCTCAAAAGAATCAGGACCCAGAGAACCCTCCCACACAATCGGATGTTCCTTCCTCACTCCCTTTCCTCTGCCTCTGCTCGACGAACTTCCGCCCGACATTTGAACTACAACTAAACAAGAAAATAACTTGTGTGATGGCCATGAGGGGGGAGGGGGCGCGGGGCCGAAACGACGAATGACCATAGCTCAAGAGGAGAAGAGAATAAAAGACGTCCTGCGCCTGCCGCTCTTTGATCTGAGGAGCGGCAACGTTGCTGAGGTGGCAGTGGCGAACAGGTGGCAGGGGGCTGTCGCTCCCCCCTGGAGGAGCGGCAGGCTTGTCGCTCCCTGGTCTGGGGAGTGGCAGCCTTGCCGCTCCTCCAGGGGGGAGCGGCAGCCCCCTGCCACCTGTTCGCCACTGCCACCTTAGCAGCTAGGGATGAAAACGGTACGGATATTTTTCGACCGTATTCGAGACCGAATCCGTTTAGAGGGGTTTTAATCCGTCCGTATTCGAGTCCGGATATTTAACATCCGATACCGTATTCGTATCCGAATATTTAAATCACATATTTATGATGTCGATATCTAATCGTATCCTATCCGGCATTTTTTATACTATCCGTATTCGAATCCGAATCCGGACATAAATATAAAAACAAATACGATATCAGCATTGGTATCTGCACCGGTGTGTCCAATGTTCATCATCGTCAATTTGCATTTCAAAATGCAATTTTTTTATTCAAATGGCTTCGAAGCTGAAAGCTGCCATAGATACGAGTCATTTGATGAGAGGATTGAAGGAGCGAGACGATTCGAAAAGATCAGCATATTTACACAGCAACATCAGATTTCGATCAAGGTTCCTGCGTACGTTCGTCCATGAGCTTTTGACATGCATGGATCGATCAACGGGGCGTTGATGGGAGCCAAGACCATTTTCTAGCAGATGCTAATGCTAGCTTAACTAGTAGTAGTAGCTTAGTGACGACTAATGCTAGCTTAACTAGTAGTAGTAGCCTAGTGACGACTGACGACATTTTGCTCTGCCTGCCTGCCTCAAGCACTCTGATTAATTAGTTTGACCGACGGTCGACCCTTGGCGACGGCGCCAGCCAGCGTCGGCGGCTGCCGGCCACCTACGAGCACGACCGGATGAGCCCTAGGTTGTAGAGGAACTTCTCGGAGCGGGACCTGATCATGTTCCCGAGCGAGCGCCTGCCGCCGCCGCCCACCGGCGACTTGGGCCCGCCGGCCCCGCCCCCGGCGCCGTCGTGCTGTTCCCTGACGAAGAGGAACTGCTCGCCGATCTCGGCGCGCACGGCGTCGACGGCCTGCCCCTGCACGGGCTCCCCCGACGCGTCCACCACGTAGAACACGTTGGCCGCCTGCGCCCCGCGCGTCTCCACCTCCGCGTGCGTCACCGACAGCCCGTGCTCCCGGAAGATGCGCGTCACGTCGGACAGCAGCCCGACGCGGTCCTCGCAGCACAGCTCCAGACGAAGCCCCTGGATTGGAACGGACGCAGCAGCCAGCAGCCGTTACACTACGTTACGTGTACAGGCCTGAGAGCTCAGAGTTCGTTTGAATGGATGCAAGTGCACGGAAACAGACAGTACCTCGGTGTAGCGGCGTTGGATGGCGGCTTCGAGGCAGCGGCAGAGGCGGTCGCGGTCCTCGCCGGAGCTGCCGGCGCTGTCGTCAAGGTGCCGGAGGTGCCGGATGTAGTACTCCTGCAATGCCATGCAAGTTGCAAGGTTGGTCACCACGAGGAGCAAAAACGAGCATGTGTCCTTTTCAGCCTGCCGATAAAAACAAGTTTTCTCGCTTCCTGTTGCACAGGACAGGTCACTCAAGTTCACACAAAACCAGGAAGGATCTCTCTCTCACTCTAGCTCACTCACATGCCAAGATCTGCCAGGATCCAACCACTGCCTGACCGCCGGGCATCTCTGGCACTGGTCAAAACGTGAGGGCTGGCCGGCGTCAAGACCGAGAGCGAGAGGCCGGACATGCGTCTTTGAACCACACTACAGGGGCGTGCTTGGACTTGCATTGCAGAGGGATACTGTCTTGTGCTAGCATAGGCTTAGCTGCTGGAGACAAGTACTCCCAACACAATGCGATGCACAGGCGCTAGCGACGCGAACAGTTTCATGAATCGATGTTCGATTATGGCAACCAAGTGAGTCCGTACCTGGTACGCCTCCGAGCCCTCGGCGATGACGGTGCCGTGGAACACCACGTACTGCATGTCGGTGAGCGTGCACACCGTGTCGAACAGTAGCTTGGGCCGGTCGCGGCACCGCACGTTGACGAGCGTGTACCCGCGCTCGGCGCAGTCCTCCACCGCGACCACCGGCATGCCGGCGCCGGCGCCCGACGCCTCGCCGCGCTCGCCCTCGCGGTGGGCGCTCCGGTCCGCCTGCATCATCTGGTGGAGCCGGCGCTGCGCGTGCTCGACGCCCGCCGAGATGGCGGCGCGGGAGGCCTTCTTGTCGCGGCTGCTCCCGCGCAGGACGTGGCGGAGCAGGCGCTTCACCGTGTCCAGGCGCGCCGGGTCCACGATGGCGCCCAGGGTGTCGGCGTCCGTCACGTACACCAGCGCCGCCACGCGGCCGTCGTGCGTCCACACCTCCGACGCCACGATGTTGCACTTGAGGTCCGTCAGCACCGCGAACACCTCCGACAGCAGGCCCGGGCGGTCCCGTCCGACCAGCTCGATGGTGGTCTGCGCCTCCTCCGCCTCCGCCTCCACGGCCACCAGCCGCTCCGGCGGCCCCCGGAAGCTGAGCGATCCCGCTCCCAGAGACTGAAACAACGAATTGAATCGTCAAAACCGAAACTAAACTGCAGATTGCTCTGCACTCGCTCTGTTCTTGGCTGGCATTGAACAGCCAGCCAGCATAGCAAGCAACAGGGACCTCTGCACTTTACCTGTTCAATTCTGTCGATGACTTGGCCATCATAAAGTTTATTCCCATCCTGATCCACGACATGGAACACTGCAGAAAGGCGAATAGAAAGATTACACATCAGGATTGGAGGAGGGAAAAAAGGAGGATAGAAAGATTACACAACCCAAGCAAAAGCCAGGCTTTGCATCACCCCAAAAAAGGCACCATCTTTTTTTTCATCTATCTTCTTAAACTTTCCAAAGGCAGCAGGGGAGGCAGCGGCACGGCACTCACCATCCATGAACCACTCGCCGTCGGAGGAAATGTAGGCCCGATTGATGGTCAGCTTCAGATCGGTCAGCACCTGAACCACCTCCAGCAAGGTCCCATACTTGTTGGCGCTGTCCACCTGCAGCCAGAAATCGAGCAACCTCTGAGAGAGAGACAGAGAGAAAGAGAGAGAGAAGAAGAAAGAATGAAAGAAAATAAGAAGAGCTCTGCAGGAGGCAAGAACACAGAGCTGCGGCGCTTGCCTTCACCAAGGTGGCAGTCATGTCGGAGTCGTTGTCCACGGTGACCCTGGAAGTGGCAAACGGCCAAGAAGCAGGAACAGTTAGCAGAGGACGGCACAGCACAGGTCAAAACGGCAGAAAGAAGCATCCATGAGTGCTGTGTTGGGTTGGGGAAAACAACCTTGGAGGGTTCATTCTGAGAACCAGCTTCTGGTACTCATCGACTATCTCGTTATTGGTTCGACTCCGAGACCCACAGGCCATCATTGTCCAAGCCTAGCTTGCCTTGCTTGCTTGCACAAGAGAGGAGATGGGGAGGCAACAGAGATGCGTCTCCTTTGCTGTCCCCAACCCCAATCCGAGTGCGTACTTGTGGTGGTGGTGGTGGTGCTGGTGTCCGGTGTCCCAAACCGTTCCCCTGTGAGTTCTCTGAACTCTGAAGAAGCAAAGCTCACCTAGTCCTAGTTATATATATCTTGGCCATGGCCTCATGGGGTTGGGAGGAGAGAGGACCGCAGCACCATGCCAACTCGTGGATTTGAGTATGCATCTCTCTCTCTCTCTCTCTCTCTCTCTCTCTCTCTCTCTCTCTCTCGGGTGGGTGCTGCGTGTGAGTGACTGTGTATGTGTGTGGTTTTGTGGGCAGGCAGTGGTGTTTGCTTGGTGTCCCTTCACTGGTTTAAAGGGAGATGTTTGGGGGATAGACCATCCCAATAGGGAACTTGTTTCTCTGCCTGCCCATAGTGGACATGCCTGGTTTTGTTCCCCTCTTGCTATGCAGCGATCCAAGTGTGGGGCCTATGTTCATTTGCTTCGTAGTTCATTGTTTAACAAGAATTTTCTGACTAATATGGTTTTTTCTTGGGATATTTAATCATGTAATCTACTCCCTTTGTCATAAAAGAATGTAATTCTCGTTTTCCGAGGAGTCAGACAGTTTAAATTTTAACTACCCTTTATATAAAAAAGTACTAACATTCATGATACAAAATAAGTACCATTAAATTAGTTATAAAATACTCCATAAGTCCTGTAATATAGTGTATTCTAGCATTCAAAATTTGTCCTCAAATATAATGCATTCTAGAGAATAAAAACAAATTTTACATTAAATAGTTTCCGTTTATCAACCAATCACCATTAATCATGTTGATGATAGCTTCTAATTAGGAAATAAAATGAGGATACATGCGTCTTTTATGTTCTCTCTTAATTTGTCAAAAGGTTTCTAGAATGCACTGTATTACAGGACAGAGGGAGTATATTTTTATAATAAATTTATTTAGAGACATAAATGCTAATATAGTTTATTATAAGTTTGATCAAACTTAAGTTAGTTTGGCCGCATGGATCCTATAATTGTATTCTTTTTGTTGACGGAGTAAGTACTTCTCATTCTTCCCAACGGCTGCAGGTAGAAGATCTTTCAGATATGATCTAAGTAAATAAATTAAAGAACATTCAAATCTGTTTAACTTTGACCAATTATATATAGAATAATATTAATATTTATAATGCATAATTAGTATTATTAGATAAATCACGGAATAAACTTTTATAATAAATTTATTTAATGATATAAATATTGCTAATACTTTTTATAAAGTTAGTCAAGTTTAGAAAAGTTTGACTAACACACGTCCTACGCAGAGGGAGTACATCCGTAGACCAACATGTTTTTTTTCTCTCGGGATATTTAATCATGTAATGTAAGTGTACTTCCCATTTTTCCCGATGGCTGCAGGCAGAAGATATCTTTGAGATATGATCTAAGTAATAGTTAAAATAAAGAACATTCAAATCTTGAACCTAGAGGCTAGAGAGAGATGCTTTGAATGTGGTGGGAAATTTGGATGAAAGATCTGAGTGGTTTTCTCACGTGTCCAAAACGTGGAAACTGCTCTGACATTTGGGTCGATGGAAGATCGGTCGGGCCGGTGCGCCCATGGTCGCACAATATAGAACTCGTTTTTTTTTCGAGCAACATAAATCTTTGAGAGATCACGGTAGAAAACGTCCACGGCAAATATGCTTGCACGGCTCTTACATTTGGACAATAATAAAAAAACTTGAATGAGCGGATTAGGGTGGCAAACATTGTATTGGCTTCTTAGTGCCATGGCACGATCACCTTGGTCAGAATATGTTATTGACGGAAGGTTTGCGTAGCCTGGATCATGTGGCACGATAGAGAGGACCTTTGGAATGCCAAAGGTCAACCTGCACCTCTTCTTCTCTTTTCTTTTTCTTTATCCTTTTATTACGAAATAACAAAGGTCAACGAGAACCTTGCATTGTATGGCTTGGACTTGTAGCCTTCACAATTAACAAGATACTCAGTGGACCATGGGAATGGCTTTAATTTACTACACCAAGATGGCCGATAGCAATTACTCCCTCCGTACAGAAAAGAATGTAACTATGTGTTGCGTGCCAGCAAAAATAGTTCAAATTTGACCAAATTTCTAGTAAATACTATTCACATTTACGACTCCAAAATAATTTATTATAAAAATATATTTCGTAATTAATCTAATGATATTTATTTGATATCATAAATATTGATAATTTTTATATATAATTGATCAAACTTGTAATACTGTGCTAGAATTGCGTTCTTTTTCCTGGAGGGAGTACACAAAAAAATGACTAAAACTTGACGGCTCATCAGTTGACTTGTTAACCAGTAATTACCAATCATGCAACCTGCACGGTGCACTATTTACCTCCATGTACCTCAAACAGGATCGATTTGAATACCCGCGTGTCGAATGCTTCGAACCAACTCGCAATTGGAGAACAATGAGTGGTCCCTGGCCCCGATTTGGACAACAGTATCAGCATGTGAGCTAAGCTTGAGTGTGTGCGCGTGTGGGCACTGAGCAGCTTGGCCGATACTCCCAGAAGATAGAACGATATCTTCTCTTTTGCAGTCTATCTGCGCCCATCTTTGGTCCGGTTCGAACCGAACCTCTCTTTTACCAAGCGTCAACCGTTTCTCTGCCTTTCCAGCTTGCAACTTACCAAGTGCCCTCTCAGATTTGATGAGATCTCTCTTCGGAATCGATTTCCGCTTTTCCCATATGACAGTTACTAGTATTGTGCACTTTCCCTTCTCAAATAATATGGTGGCCGGTTTGCCGTTTGGACATATCTAATCATCATCAGATTTCTAAGCTGATCAGTAGGGATGAAAACGATCAGCAACGATGCATAGGAGGCCAAATCACTTTCATTTTTATTTTTTTTTCTCGAAAACAAAATCGATACGATATTGTCGAATACGAATACGGCGCCGATATTCCGGTAATTTTAAAAACGATAGTAGTCAATTGAAAAATACATCGATAACGATCGGAATCCATAAGAACGATATTCTCAAAACGATAAACACGTCAAACCGTAGAACATAAGAAGATTTATATAACTCAACCTATCTCACATGATAATGATAAATTAACAATATCACAAGCTAAAACCACACTGTTCACACTATCTTAGGTCTCAAACAGTGGCCAACGATGCAACAGTATGACAATTCTTGGCAAAGACATAAGTTGATTCGACGTAGCATAGTGATCAAAACATGAATTATTAGAGTTAAGGTGCAGTAAGTGATTGGGTGATTGGCTGATTGTCTTCTTGTTATACAGATGAAATACTTCCGTATAGATAGTTCATTTCAAAAAAAAATATTTGCCTTATGTGCTTGTGCAGATGAGTTTCTTTCAAAAAAATTTTTGTCTTATGTGCTTGCATGTGCAGATCGTAATACATTGTATAGTCTATAAATAAATTAGTATTCATCATTAATTAAAGGCCCTTGAATTGGTAATTACCTATGATAAATTACCGGTTAAATACGGGAATCTTCGAAAACGATCGGAAGGGCAAAATTATTTTTGCTTTCATTTCCGATTATTTTTACCGTTATTATTTTCATTTTTTTGATTACTGCTACCGTTTTCGTTTAGGCCTAAAAATCAGAAAAAACTCGAAAACGATTTCCGAAAATCAAAGATTATTATTTTCGTTTTCATCCCTACTTATGAGAATCTCAGCAGATTTGACAGAACATTAATTACGTGCCAGGTGGCTCAGTATTTCTTCCGGTTCCGGCCGGTCCTCCCTCTCCGCCGCACACCTGTCTACTACAAACGCAGGAAGGAAACGCCACGTGCGCCGTTGCTCCCAGGAGCTCGTTGCCAGATGGAGGAGAGCGTCGCCGACTCGCCGTCGCGTGCGTCCGTGCATAAATGTGGCTGGCTGATCCTGGCCAGAACGTCGAACATCCCGAGTCGTCTACAGTACAGCAGCGCCAGGCCGGCCATATGTACGGCAGCATCGTCACTCGTCAGTGAGTCACGCTCACCGGTACGGTGCCGATCGAGGCACGCCGTGCATGCAGACGAAGCTGAACTGGCCGGAGAGCTACGTACACTACACTGCACCGCGCGCTCGCTGCATGCCAGCGGCACTGTTGAGCAAGTACCGAGAGCAAACAGGGGGCGGCTAGCGTAGCTTGCTGCTCTCCGGTCGATCCTTGCACAACGATACAGAGCATGAAGCGTCCGCGCGCTCTGCTCGCTTCCTCTCCCAGCTGCATGCAGGCGCGCATGCCTACAAGCTGCTGAAATGGTTCAGTGCCTGCTGGCTTTGGCGTGTGGGCGAGGCAGGAGAAGCCTCCGCACGCGCTCCTGTGCCTCCGATCCCCGGATGGCCGGATTGACTAGCTCGCACCATGCCGGCCGTGCTTCTCTAGTTCACGTACGATTTTGTTATATTATTACTTTCTTCCTCCACGCACGGATGGCCTTTAATTTGGTCCCTAGCAGAGGCTGGCACTTTCTCCAATTCTATCCTCTATATCGCATACCCACTATTCATTTTTTTCAATAATAATAGCTAATCCGTCAACCCCGTGTTATAGCCCCAGCATGGGCTAGTAATTTCCAGGCAAACAAGTGTCAGAAATCGATGAATAACTAACAGAAAGCTAATTTCCGAGCGTGCACACCTCGGAGCCATGGCACGCACACCGCACCCACCGTTCAATGTGTGCATCCACTGTTTGTGTCGTCTGATGCGTCCATGCCGACGAAGAAGAAAGACTCTCCTTCTCTTCTTTCCCAAAGACTCTCCCTCTCTTCTTTCCCAACTCCAATAGGCTTAGAGGAGAAGGGACTCAGGGGAGGCAGGGTGGCCAGGAGGTGGGGACGGTGGGAGGGCGACCTTAGGGTTCTAGCGGCGGCGAAGGCGGCTAGGCTAGGTTGGGGCGGGGGTGCCCATGGTCAGAGCTCACAGCGGAACGAGGTCATGGCCGGAGCTTGCGACAACATGTGGGAGGTGTAGGTGAAGAAGGTGGATAGCGGCGTAGGCGAGGACAAAGAGGAGGATGGGGTCGGCAAAGCAGGGAGGTGGATGGCGCGGCGGGCGGCGAGGGAGCCGCTGGCCGGGGGGCGGCGGGGGAGGAGACGGGGTGGAGGAGGAAGGGGTCGCGAAGAAGACGAACATGAGGAAGATGGGGCTGCGGGCGTGCGGATGAAGTCGTGTGTGCAGTAGTATCCATAAACTAAACTTAGGCTCCATAAATAATCAAAATTGATTATATTTTCTATTCCAAATTGTAAGTCTTGCTAGCTTTTGTAGATATATAGCCAACACAATCTATGTATACACTTTTTTATATAATGTCTTGGAGTACAAATGTTAGTAAAAAATTATTCCTCACGGTGAGGAATAATGTTCTCTCATGTTTTGTTGTTTTATTTTGGACACGCTGAGGAATAATTTCTCTCATGGCTTGGAGTATTTTGGCCATATAATATTAAAACGAAATAACCTCCTGTAAGAATCTCATCTTATGTACCTTTTGAATCATGAGGTAGGTGGAGCGCTGCCAGAAATGAAATTGAATTCCAGGTTGCAAGGAGATGACGACGAAATGTGATCGCTCGTGAGCTAGTGTAACTGGCACGTATTTTACGCACTACGGTGTGGCGTATTGCAGGTTCTCGGTACGCGATGCAGCTGGTTGCTCGGGACTGTTGCATCTGACCAGTGAGTAAAGTTTAATTTCACTTTCTTCCAAAAAAGAAAAAGAAAAGAAATAGCCTCTTGTAAAAATGCTTTTAAAGATAACACTTTTACTATTATTTATCTGTTGATAGATTATTTGGTACTAAATCTGTCAGATTTCTATACATTTGATTTGTGCTACAGCTGTCTATCGGGTTGCATGTATAAAATATCCGACAAATTTGATCATATAAAATTTGTCGACAGATAACTAAACACCCCCGAAAGATAAATTTAGTGATATGTATTTTACAAATGAACCTATATACAACACAAATGCTTGTACATTGATGGTAAAAACGAAAAAATGTCTAGGAACAGTTTTAAAATAACGACTCCAATTATTTTGGAAAAGTGGGAATAATAGATTGATTTGCAGTACAAAGCCACACACACACAGTCGTCTGGCTGCTGCACGAACGACGATACACTGCATCGGCAGGTCACGCGCCACGCCCAAACAAACGCGCCCAATAACGTTGTTTAAGCAGTCAAACAAACAGGATACAGACAATTGAAACATTAACCAATCAACGCTAGCTGAGCAGCGCTAAGCACATGTACGTACTAGCTAGTAAGTACTAGTGTATGCTGTATAGGCCGCTAGCAGCTAAAAACCGGTAAATCCAGAGCCATGCACATGTACTCCCTCCGTCCCGAAAAGAGAGACGTTTTGAGCCTCAACGCGCAAACCAAAGAAGATGGAAAAAGACCGGTGTACCCCTATTCCCTCTGTCCTCATCTCGATCCTGTGTTTCTCGTAGATTTCATCCAGGTGCGGGCGAGTGGGACTTCTCGCCGACGGAGGCCGTGCCTGCAGCCCGCAGCCCGCCCCACTGACCCCGCGCGTCCAAGCGAGTGCTAATCCTCCTCGCCGGCATGGCGCAGTAGGAGCGAAGGGCGGAGGAGCCGGCGGTGGAGCAGCAGCACCCTCCGCCGCGAGGCCTGCCTAACCTTCGCCGGCGGTGGAGCACTAGAGCCACGGTTCTAGGGGACCGCTCCACTTCCTGCCTCACTTGGGGCGACGCGACGAGAAGACGGAGCTGCCGTTGGAGGAGAAGGAAGGCCGTGGCCAAAGGCCTTGCCGGTGGCGGCTCACTCTGGTTCATCGTGCGCCCGCCGCAGTGGCCTCGCTTCGCCCAACGCGCGTCCTCGCCGAGCCCCGCTACCGGATCTCGGCCGCGCTAGGCCCCCGGCGAGCGGAGATGACGAGGGGCCGCGCCCGACCTCTCATGCTGCCCTGCTCCGTCCCCAACGCCGGGATGCCTGCTCCGTCCCCAACGCGTGGGCCACCTGCTCCGGCACCGCCTCCCTTGCAGATGTTGGCGGCGGCCACTTCCGCGACGCCGGCGAAGGACTCCCGGTGCCAGGGCCGGGGCGGATCTGCCGACGCCCGGCGGGGATGGGGGTGATGGCCGTCGGGTTGAGTGGACGAGAGATGAGCACAGAAGGGATAGGTCTGCAGCCTACTCAGTTGTGGGACCCGCAGCTAGAACGACAGTCTTATTGGGACGGAGGGAGTACGTACTAGCTGTAAGTACTAGTGTACTGTATATAGGCCGCTAGCAGCTAAAAACCGGTAAATCCAGAGCCATATGCATGCGACGTACGATTAGCATATACTAGCTTCTGCATGCACCACTTTGCATCATCATCAGATGCTTACTGGAGTAATAATTACCAATAAACTGTGCCCTAGTGACAGGTAATATTCCCTGACAGTTACTGCCAAATTACGGAGCCGCCGGCCGATTGGATTAACAAAATGGGCTTGGCAGAATGAGGATACCCAGTCGGCGATTGGCCACACGATGCCCGTTATTAGAAAGAACACAGTACCCGCCACCGCCAAGATAGGCTGGTGGTCGATCACTAGCTAGGCGCCTGTTGCCTATATGTATAGCTTTGAATGGCAGGCCCATGGGGATGGGATGAAGATGAGAATGAGATTCCCTTCTCTGGGCTCTGACGGGTGGGGGAATCTGCTGCTACCTCCGCCGGCTGCCCGGCTCCGATTGACTCGACTCGGGCCTTGCCTTGTGGGTGGTTGAACCTTTCTTTGTCCCCGCGCGCCTTGTCCGCCACCGTACGTACCCTGCACGCCGGCGCGGCGTAGTTGCATATGTGCGCCCCGCAGGCCGCCGCAGCGCGAATCGCTGCGGCATCCGCGGCCGGCCGGGCCGGGCGATGGAGGGAGGAGACGAGACGACAGATCGACCGACGAGACTGCGCGAAACGACGACGGCTCTGCAGGCCAGTCTCCGGCCGCCTCATTATTTTACGGCCGGCACGTCGCCGGCCCGGCGCGCTCGTAGGATACGTGGACACAGGACAGACGAACGCATGAGTTAGCTTAGCTAATGCATGTGCGGCCCTGCTGCTGCGTGCAGCGGCGTGCGCTGGCGTGCATGCATGCGCTTGCACGCACCACGCCACCACGCGCGCACTCCACCGCACCGCATCTGCTTCCCTCTATATCCCCTCTGTTTTAATTTATTTTTACTCATTACTATACGTATTATTATTGTTATCCTCTCGTGCTCCTTTTAGGCCCTGTTTGATTTGAAGTTGTTAAAGTTTAACTCTTATCACATCAATGTTCCCTCAAATACATGGAGTACTAAATGTAGACTAATTGCATGCATGTCGGTACAGATTAGGAGTAATTTACGAGACGAATTTATTAAGCCTAATTAGTCTCAAATTGAAAACTTTTTGTCAAATAAGACGAAAGTGTTACAGTGTTTGTTAAACTTTAACTCCTCAAACCAAACACCCCTTAAGCTTTGAGCGATGGAGATATATATCGGCACCATCGTGGTAGTGAAAGCATGCATACATGCATGCATGCGTGTTCCACGTACTAGCGGCGGCTGGCTTAGCGTGTTGACTATATACTGGCTTGCCATGTGCTGCCTCCGTGGTTGCTGCTGGTCGAAGAGGAGCCTCATCAAAGTGGGCTACGCCACGCCACGCTTAGCTAGGCCAGTGGCATGCATGGATACATTAACCCTCCGTCCGTACGGCTCGTCACGTGAGAGAGACGTAACCGATCGAGTCACCGAGGCTCGCGCGCTCGGCTCGTCGTCGCGGCCGGCTGACACGGTGAGAACTGAAATCTGTGAGATGCTGTGCCTACGCCCTACGGCCCTACGGCCCGGTAATTTAACTGTTTAGTTCCCAAACTTAGAGTGTCAAAATTTACTGTAGTGACACTATAACATTTCGTTTGTATTTAGTAATAATTGTCCAACCGTTGACTATTTAGGCTCAAAACGTTCGTCTCGCAAAGTACAACCAAACTGTGCAATTAGTTTTTAATTTTATCCGTATTTAGTACTTCATAAATATATCGTAAGTTTAATGTAACGGAGAATCTTTTTTTTTTGCATAGTGCATTTTTCAATGGACGTAAACACAGCCTAACTTCACTTCACTTTGGTGTTTCTTCAACAAAAAAAAACTTGGTGAAAACTGAAAACTATGAGACGCGCACATGCACGCAGCGACGAGGGCTCTCTGCCTGTCTCTCGCTCCCAGTCCCAGACAAACACGGGCATGCATGTTGCATGTGCCAGAATCAGGACGACAGGACGACGCTCCTACTCCTACTCCTTCCTAGCCGTCGTAATTTTATTGTGGGGAGTGTACCACCAGCGATTGATTGCCGCGTGTGTACTTGCGGGACGATGCACTAACGGCCTCGGAATCTCTAGGGCTGTTTAGTTGGCAAATTTTTTTAGCAAAATGCTACTGTAGCAGTTTCGTTGTTATTTAGTAAATATTGTTCAATCATGGTCTAATTAGACTTAAAAGATTTGTCTCGTCCATTTCGTCTAAACTGTGTAATTAGTTTTATTTTTTATCTATATTTAATGCTTCATACATGTGTTTAAAGATTCGATGTGACGGAGAATCTGAAAATTTTGGCAAAATTTTTGTCATCTAAAGGGTGCCTCTGTCGCGGTTGCAATTGGCCAATCGCGTTGCGGCTGATGCGACGCACAGTAACATTGTTTCCCTTTTACTGTACACGACGCACAACATGCAATCGATGAGGCACACAGTCGCACAGAGGCAGGCAGGAGTAGCGTCCGGGTGGTGCCGACGTACGTACAGCAGTGCGGAGTGGTGATTGTGCACTACTGTAGAGAAAACGGGCGTGCACGATCAATTCTCCCTGACAGGGGAAAACGAATTCAGTGACCTGCTGCTAGCTGTCCATTTTGAACCGTGCAGCGGTCAGTGAAAGCCCATGTTGACGCCTGCAAAAACACCCCTCCTCCTGCTGAAGCCTTCTACATTTGGGCCTCTATGAGGGGCTAGGCCCAAAATTTGGGCCGCAGGCCTGGTTGCCAAAGCCCAGAGACGGAGAGGGGTCCATAGCCCATCATCGCCTCGGCCGATTCCATACAGATTTCCGCCCCCAGCGGCCCGCACGGCCCGTCCCGATAGGGCCAGCCCGGTCTCGCGTCAAACGGTGGGAAAGAACCTCCTTTCTTCCACGCGGACGGGTTCTCGTCTCGGTCAGCTCGCTTCGTGGCTTCTCTCCTCTCTCGATCGATTGCTTCCTCACCGAGGCGGAGTGGAAGCGCCGCCCAGATCGCCAGAGGCGAGCGGCGACCTCGCCAGCTCCGAGCAGCAGCAGGTAACGAGTCTCTGCGCCTCTTCTTCCCCGTCCAACTCGCCCTCTCCCGATCGGCGACTACGTCCATAGGGCATGCGGCCCCGGTCAGATCTCGCTCCGGTACTCGCTGCCAGCCCGATCGGAGCCTGGAGTCGCAGGGTGGGGAGCGAACTCCATCGAACAGGGTTTACGGCTGCGGTGCTTTACCGGGCAAGCCGCGTGCCTCCCTTTACCCCGCCCAGCACATCCCGTTCCTCCCCCGATTCAGCCCTTCCGAACCGTGTTTACGCCCCTGATCCACCTGATCTGTTCTCTCTGTTCTGTTGACAGCTTGGGGATTTCGTCTCTGCAGGCAGGCTCGTGGAATCAGTAGTCGTTTTCTGGCACTGGCAACATAGCACGCCATGGAGGGGCTGAGCTGGAGAACGGCGTGCTGTTTATCGGTGCTCTGCGCCGTGCTGCTGTTCCTGCGCCCGGCCGAGGGCATCCGCTTCGTGATCGACAGGGAAGAGTGCTTCTCGCATAACGTGGAGTACGAGGGGGATACTGTCCATGTCTCCTTCGTCGTCATCAAGGCTGACACCCCGTGGCATTACAGCGAGGAAGGCGTCGATCTTGTGGTAAGGGACTACTGATTCTGTCTAAGCCTGTGTGCGTCCAACAGTAATTGGCAAATTAACTATGCATGTAAATGTTTGGTTGATGCATTCTTGGGACGTATCGAGGAAGTCTTATTGCCCCTTGTTTGCTAGTTGTTCTGCTATTCTGTCTGCTGCAGTATCTCTGAAGCTATGATATAGTTATTACAACTGTCATGAACTCATGATGACATGATGCTTGTAGTGTGTCAAAATATATTGCATTGTTGTTCAGAACTGAGTTACTTTAGCAGTTCAAATTATGTGCTACCCTACCCAAGCTTTTGCTGTTTGTTGTTTGTTTCAGTATATGTGTGCCTGTGACAACTTATGGTTTATAGGATTTGTTGGAAGTTGCCATGGATGCTTGCAGTCACTTGAACAAAAGCAACAACAAAACCATCTAGTCCCAAGCAAGTTGGGGTAGGCTAGAGATGAAATCCAACATGAGCCTCCAACAAACAATATAAATGTCGTAAAACCATATAAAAATACCACCAATAATAGTATTATTAGTTTATTACTGGGGAATCTAAAGCCGAATTCACCTTTCTCCAGCACTAAAAAACTAGTAGGGTACAACAATGAAGTGATGAAGTAATAATTCAACAAAATTACATATGCACCTAAGCTACTATTTAAAGGGGTTGCATCATAGATTATGGGTGTGAAGAAATGGACATTGGAGTGCCCCATTGGTCGGATGGGGATTAGATCGCTACAGTCCAATTTTTGGATGGAAGCAATGTGGTGTGGGGATTTAAGCATATGTGATCTGTGGAACTTAGTAGCCTTAACTAAAGCTGTTTGTTGCCTTATTTTCTGACTGAAAGATAACAGAATCTGAAATTTAAGGGTTTGGATTATGTAGATGTAAGCTATTCAATTTGTGCAATGAAAAAAAAATCCTCTACTTGTATTTGTTCCTTTTCATTGTTAATCTTTGATAACTAATGGCTCCTCCAGAACGTCATTGTGGACCTATCGTCAAGAAATTAGTTGGCTGGTGACCGTTTTAACTTTGAACTCCTGTTGCTCTGTTAATCGAACCGAATTTTGAACTCCTGTCCTTACTTTCTTTTGCCACAACAAAGTTTTGATGGATTAGACAGTCTGACTTAATAAGCTCGTTAACTAGTCTTATTTGGTGCTTGTTAGCCTCATTAACACAAGCACTGTGGACCCTTTCCTGGATATAGAAATTTCCCTTGTTTTACCTAATGTTCCAACTGTGACACCATCTTGACTAATGACAGGTTAAGGATCCTAATGGCGCTCAAGTCCGTGATTCTAGAGATAAGACCAGTGATAAGTTTGAGTTCATAGTTCAGAAGAGAGGTGTCCATCGCTTCTGCTTCACGAATAAATCCCCGTATCACGAAACTATAGACTTTGATGTGCATGTTGGCCATTTTTCATATTTCGAGCAGCATGCCAAAGATGGTAAGAATATAACGATCTGTAAAGTTCTATAAACTATAGTTAGCAAAAACTTAGCACTCAACTCCTGTTTTCTTGATGTGACGCAGAGCATTTTGCACCACTTTTCGAGCAAATAGCCAAGTTAGACGAGGCACTTTACAATATTCAGTTTGAACAGCACTGGCTAGAGGCCCAAACTGACCGTCAAGCAATATGTAAGTATCCCCCTTTACCTTCTCCTTAAAAATACTATTTTGAGTGTTTTTCACCTTACACCCCTGTCTTGTTTAATTTGTACTAACTTAATAATATCATGAGGAGTCATATGCACAATAGTTCTTGGTGGTTTCTGGGCAGGTTTGATTAATAAATGACATTAATATCATGAAAGAATAGCTTAGCAGGAGTAATAAGTTCGAAAATATATAGATTCATTTTATATAGGAATTAAGGCAAAGCTGTACTGAATTTCTGTTGTGGTGAGCTAAACAAGTCTCATGCTTTGTGGGACCTGGTAAGGACATTATAGTTTCTCCTGTGTTCTGTTTTTGCTTGTAATTTTTTTAACGATGCCCCTAGCTTCAAGTATCTGTTCTCATGCTTCCCCCTAGGCAGTGAATTGCCTCATTAAATTTTAACCTTGGCTTTATCTAAGCTGCTATTAAACTTTGGCAAGCTGGTATCATCCCAAGATCTGTGAGCTAATCATCTCTCCTTGTGTGTCACAGTGAATGAAAACATGAGCAGGAGGGCAGTCCATAAGGCGCTTTTTGAGTCAGCGGCATTGATCGCCGCCAGCGTCATCCAAGTCTATCTCCTGCGTCGGCTCTTCGAGCGCAAGCTGGGAACGTCTAGGGTTTAAGACTCTGCTAGTAGCCAACTCCCCCATTGTAGCCACCATGGTCATACCGACATAACCGTTACAGCGAATCGAATGGTTGCTAGATCAGCTAATACTGCTTGTTTGTGGACTCCAGTTACATGTAATCTTTTGTGATTGCACATATGAGAACTCTTCAAGTTTAAACCGTCAATTTAGCCTTCATTTTTGCCTCAACATTTTTTTTCACCTTGTTTCTGTAGTAGTCCTACCATAGTTTTTCGAACCGGACCGGAGATCGAACCGGCGAGGCCGTCGGTTCAATGGTTCAATGGTCCAACCGTTCAGAACCGGTTGAACCGTCGGTTCGTTAGTTTTGGACCGGTGAATCGAACCGGCCACAAATACTTTGAACCGGTATATATATATATATATATATATATATATATATATATATATATATATATATATATGATTTAATTAATAATCAACATTGATATACAGGCTAATATACAAATACAATACTCCCTCCATCCAAAAAAAACATGTAAATCTCGTTTTACGAGAAGTCAATAGAATCTTAAGTTTGACTAAGTTTCTAGGAGATATTATCTACATTTATATCTTCAATTAGGTTTATTATGAAAATATATTCTATAATTAATATAATGATGCTTATTACGTATCATGAACATTAATACTTTGTCATATATATTCAGTCAAAATTAAGAATATTTGACTTCTCGGGAAACAAGATTTACATGTTTTTTGGGACGGAGGGAGTAACTAAAAATTAAAACTTGAAAGCTCAGGATGACAGGATCAGTAGCTCACCAATTCCAGTTCTAGTAGCCATTTTCTTGTAGCCGTGGAGGGGAGGTGGAGCAGAGTAGCAGGGTAGCAGTGTAGCACCAGAGCAGCAGCCTGCCCGCTCGGAGCAGAACCAAAGAAGCCTGCAGCCCCTGCCGAGCAGCACCAGAGAAGCCTGCAGCCCCCCGCCGATGGCCGATGCCCACCCAGAGCAGCACCAGAGCAGTAGCCGCCGGCCGCCCAAGGGGAAGCCAGATGCAAATGCGCCCCAAAAAGGAGATGCCAGTTCCTTCACGTGTACAGGCCCCTAAAGGGTATATTTTCACACTTTTCCAACAATACCCTCGAATGGATCAGCTTCTCCTGAACCCACCGAGGTCATTTTTGGATAACTTAAAAAACCGCCCCGGTTCACATGGAACCGGCCGGTTCACCGGTTTCGTTAAAAACCGGCCGGTTCAACCGGTTTTTACCGGTCCGATTGCATGGCCGGTCTTTTAAGTGAACCGGACCGGTGTAGGCTCTGGTTCGATCTTTTAGCGGTCTAACCGCCGGTTCGGTCCGGTTCGAAAAACTAGGAGTCCTACTACTACCCAACAACAACAAGGTTTTGTCTGTACAAGATGGAGTTTTCTGTGCCGGTGTAGCACACTGCACACAACTGAACGAGTTGCCGTAGACGGATGTACGTGTACTACCGAGGCGCCCGTTGTTTGCAGAGACCATGAGACTTTTGGGGCTGGAACGGCCTGGTTTCCCCAAGGATAATAAATGGCTGGGCCTCCAGCGGAACAGGGCAGAATTGAAGACGGCGAATCTCCAGCCTCAGGTGCCGGCTCTCTAGATGAAGGGCCACGTGTAGATTGCAAAAAAATTCAATCCGATGAATATTATTAATTTCGTCTTATTTGATAAATATTGTGTAATCGTGGACCACCTAGGCTCAAAAGATTCACCTCGTGATTTCCAACTAAACTGTGTAATTAGTTATTTTTTTACCTACATTTAATACTCCATACAAACGGTTAAAAATTAATGTGATGAAGAGAGAGTGAAAAATTCTAACTTTTGGGTGCATCTAAACGAGGCCGAGGTGTGTGTCGTGTCGACGCACTTTGAGGCGAGGGCTGGCCCTGCCCAACCAACCAATCTCGCCAATCCATCAGCGCCCAACCACCGTGCCTGAATTCAGTTACTGATCGGGTTGCCCGCAGCGTTCGTCAGCTGTTACGCGTGTGGAAGGCCGCATGCGCCTCTTGGGGCCTGTTTAGATCCCAAATTTTATCCCTAAATTCCACTATGCAAATAGAAGAGTCTCATCACATCAAAATGCCGGCACATGCATGAAGTACTAAATGTAGATGAAATTAAAAACTAATTGCACAGTTTTATTGTACTCTGCGAGACGAACATTTTGAGTCTAATTAGTCAAAGTTTGGACAATTTTTACCAAATACAAACGAATTGCTACAGTGCACATTTAATGTGCACTGTGCAGATTTTGTGCCCTAAATTGGGGATCTAAACACGGCCTTGGGTCTCATGGTTTGGTTCGTTCTGGTAACATTCGTTGTCAGGTCAGAGCAGGTGCTCACAGAAGCATCACTTCGCTGTGCAAGTGTAAAGCAAAGATTGAGGAGCCATTGGCATGCGTGATAAAGCGATGGCGATGGAGCGCGTCCATGTCAAGCAACGGCGCCCTGTACCGTGGACCGGTTTAAGTGCCGTGCCGCTGTTTGGTGCAGTGCGTACGTGAGCTTAGCTTGCATCTAGACTACTAGTAGAACAACACGGATCGATGGAGGGAATGAATTGCACAGAAACGTGTGAACCAGTAGGACTTGCAGTGTGCATACTTGGAGCATGTACCGGCAGGGCAGGCACCCAAGTCCGAGTGGAGCTCGAGCACCGGTAGCAGGCGGCGTAAGCGTGATCAATGGCGCACAACTGCCAGCTGGGGAAGGGCAGGACCTGGCATGGCAGCTCCGTAGGACCGTCTGGCAGGCAGGATCAGGAAGACGAACGAACGTGGCTGAACAGTCTCCTTGGCGATTCGGCGGTGGCCTGGCTGGCTGGCTCTCAACGGAACGAGCAGCTCGTCGGCAGGTCCCCCAGGACAGGAAAAACTTCCGGGCCGACGCAACGGCGCCGCGTGCCGTGCGGGTCGACGCCACCAGCGCGCACGCCGAAATGCATGGCCGCCTGCCGAGTGCCGCCCCGTGCAACGAGAGGATGATGGTGATGGATAGCCATGCACCGAGCACCGTCGCCGACCGCCCCCCCATCTGCTTCGCATTCAAGGCGCAGGCAGGCTTGAAGCTTCGCCCCCGCTTCATCGGCGGTCAGCGCCGCAGATGCGACGGGCCCGCCGCCGCTGCCCAAGACATCCATCCACCCATCCAGAAGCAAGCAGGCTGCAGCGCGAGGCGAGCAACGGCTGGCGCTGGGAAAGGAAGGAAGGAGCCACGCGATTCGCATGAGTAACGGCGCTGTCTACAACGGCCGGAGCGGAGCAGCGGCAGATGGGGAGGGGAGGGGAGGGGAGGGACACGTCGTCGCCGGACGCTGGTAGCAGGCGTACACTTGTACCGCCCGTCGCTGCGGCTGACACCTACTAGTACGTGGTGTGCGCAACTGTACGTGACGGCGACGGGCGACACGTACCGGCAAGGAATTACTAGTCTTCCCGCGCTTCAATTCAATGCGTCATCCAACTCTCACCGCTCCGGCTTCAATGCGCGCCCGCCTCCCGTCCCGCCGCCCCGGCCAGCCTATAAACGCCGGCCGCACACGCCGCCCTCATTTCCATTTCCCTCTTCCTCATCCTCATCTGGCACGAGCACCCAAGCAAACGCCAGCTGTCACCGACGACCGGCCGGCCACCGTACCCTTCGCACTGCCCTCGGCGTAGGCGCCAGCAGGTCGGTCGTCAGAGGGGGAGGAGCAGCCATGGCCAGCAGGGGGCAGTGGCGGTGGTGCCTGCTGGCGTTGTGGTGCCTTGCCGCGGCCGCGCTGTCGGCGGCGCAGTTGTCGCCCCCGGCGGCGGACCCGCTGCAGAGCAAGTGCCAGGGGGACTTCGGGAAGCTGACGGACTGCATGGACTACGCGACGGGCCACGCGGCGTCGCCCTCATCCACCTGCTGCGGCGACGTCGGCGACACGGAGAAGGCGCGACCCGAGTGCCTCTGCTACATCATCCAGCAGGTGCACACGGGGCGCAACCAGGTGCAGTCGCTCGGCCTGCGCTTCGACCGCCTCATCGCGCTCCCCGCCGCCTGCAACCTCCCCAACGCCAACGTCTCGCTCTGCATCAGTGAGTACTAGCGCCTCCCCTTCTTGCTGAATAAATGTTGTCCTGACCATGCAAGGTCCTCAGTTTCCACAGGTTTTCTTTGTTTATCATCATACGTATTTATTCTGCTGGTGCTCCAAATTGGTGATTTGCTAGCTCTGATTTCACCCCGGCTGATAGACTTGCACTCAGTAACATGATTATGCAAACGGGAAACGACTTTGGTGGTGAATTTTGGGGAAAACAGAATATCTCAGGGAATCAGGGTGTCCTTATGATTTGCTGCTAACATATACTAGTTCTTCTTCTTCTTCTACAGTACTAAGTTGTGTCAACACTACTATAGTACTTAAAAATCATCAAACCATGGTGGCGAAGTGGGCTGTGTTCTCTAATTGGGCCGGCTTTGGGCGGATCTGATCTCCATGTCCATGTTCCAGCCCCCATGCTCCAAACATGGTTAAGATAAATTTCTAGAATCACTTTAAGTTAAGATTAACTATCTAAGTTTAGCTAACTTGATAGAAAAGGTAACAACATCTATGACACGGTGATACTAAAAATATAGGTGCTTTTTTTATTTTATATAAATTTAGTTAAATTTAAATTACTCTTAACTTAAGATAACTCTAGAAGTTGATTTGATTTGGGAGAGTATATGTTTTTGGTTAATATTTCCTGAAGCCTGATGATGCTCTCCCCTGTTTACTATAGACCTGCTGAACCTGAAACCGGGCTCGCCGGACTACGCCCTCTTCGCCAACGCCTCCAAGAGTGAGTGCTCTCAACTCTGAGCCCTTCGTCTCACCCAATACCAATAACCCACTGGTACTCAGCTAACTAGCAACCGTCGTCACTCTTCTCCTGCAGTCACGCCATCAGCTAACCCGGCGAGCGACAGCACCTCCGGCAGCGGCTTCAAGCTTCAGGCTGGGATCCGCGGCAGCGTCGCTCTCGCCGTGATCTCTGCGGTCGTCTCGTCAGTCTTCTGATCGATCTCCTCAAAGGAGAAGCGGCAGTTTTTACCCTGTGGATTCGTTCTCATGTTGCATTCCACTAGTCGATGTCGATTTTGTATTTGTACCCACATAAAAAAAAATAGATCCAGCTGAGACCTGTTTCCCCCCCTCCCTGTACCTTGTTTCATGACGACTCTGATGACAGTGGATGGTTTGTGCTTGTGCATCGCAATTCACAGCTCTTTGTTACGGAGAAACACAGTGTCAGTGCAGCAAACAATTTCAAATAATTTAGTTGTTTTTCTGCTGTTTCCATCCATGATTTAAAGGCGGCATTTGCTATCTGCAGCTTGATGAGTTGTTGACCGTTGGTCTCCCACCTTTTTTGATGATTGATGAAACAGGAGGAGAAAGCAGAAAGTATTTACATCAGGGAGTCCAGACAATTTACACTGAAAGGGAAATATTTGTTTCTTGCTCTATGGACAGCTATTGCGAATCTCTGTAACTTTAACCCGGAGCTTTAAACCGGAGCCAAGCTCCGGGCAATCACGATGGCCACGTCGCTTCCAAATCCCGGGCCGTCCGATCTCAATCGGACGGTTCAAATCACGCGAAAAATCGCTTTCGCAGTCACTGTTCATCACTGTTTATGCATCTTTGCTACACGCACACGAGAAACCTACCCATAATGTCACTATTCATGCACTGTTGTCTACTATTTACACATCTTTGCTACACGTATACGAGAGACGTACCCAGAATATCAAATTAGACCCTTCTCCTTCCTAGAAAATTTTTCAAAAAAACATAAATAAACTAGAACCAATCTAAAACACACCTAAATTTTTTTCCCTCTTCTTTATCGTCAAAATAAAAGGCCTATGGTTCGCCTTTTCTCAAAATAGACCATTTTCCTTTGCAGAATTTTTTTTCCTCTTCTTTATCGTCAACAAAAAAAACTAAATTCCTATCGTTCATCTTCTGTCAAAGTAGACACTTTTCTCTGCACAAAATTTTCAGAAAATTCATAAATAAACTAGAACCAATCTACAATGTATCTAAATATTTTTCACCTCTTCTTTGTCATAAAAAAACTCCATGACACATACTGCCGATTCTATTACGCCTATAAATAATCGCTAAAACCTACACTAGCCAAATCTCCAAATTATACACTATTGCTTCAAAAAAAAGGTCCGTAGCAACATAAACGCATAATCAAACTGACTCAAAACGCTATACACCCTACCCGCTAAAATATTAATCAACAATTGATCTAAACTCCTACCCAACTAGTTCTATCCCATAAGGCCGCGCGGCAACGCTGCGCGTTGTTTCTAGTTCAGACTTAAAATATAGCTAAAACATGGTGCAACTGTAGGTTGCTGATTTTTCAAGATGGTACTGTTCCTTGCCGACCATATGCTCACCAGCTAATCAGAATGATCACTTCCATGAAAAATTGGAACTCGCTGGTTGGTCTACAATCTGAAGTCGGAACAGGTGCAACGCCTGCTGGATTCAACTCGGCTGCTTGCAGTTGCAGACAAAACTTAATTTTTTTTTTGAATTGGACTCCTAGCGCCTTGATTTATAATCTATGATGCTAACTCATATCTGGCTTAGCTCGCTATACTCACGAGCCAATGCCACATGAGGCCTAGGTCCACTATAAGAGCAAGTACAATAATGGACTTATAGCAAAGCTGGTCAGTATTTTTGGTGACGTGGAGGAGAGAAGAGAGGAAAGAGGAGAGAGGTTGGCTCTTATTCTAGCATCAAGTTGGGCATGGAAGCATAGGCATCTGCAAGCCCAAACAATAGTGCATATGATGAGGAGTATGAAAGAGAAAATAAGACATGATACCATATAATAATAAAAAACTTTTTTATAGACAAATAAGAGAGAACTATTGTATAACTTACCTCTTATAACTTGACTTATAGCCAAACACTTAGCTTTATTATTGAGGCTTTGCTAGGTACACCAAAGTAACTGTGGACCGTCGATTTGGACATTTATTAGCACATATTACCCCCTAGAGGGTAATAGAAGAAATAGGAAAATATCATTTATTAGATCTAATATACATGCGTCGCAAAAAAAAAGATCTAATATATACGTATGGTCAAACTTTCCTACTTGATATAACATGATATGCGGATAACATCTAAAGTTTCTTTCCTTTAACAATGTTTGTTTTTGTAGAAATAATCAAACGTGATTTCTTTAAGTTAACAATGATTATTTAATTGTTTTAGCTTATGTAAAAATTAACGGCTGTGATTTCTTTAAAATTTTACCTCCTAACAAGTAAAGGGAGTACCGTAGCATTGCCCTTATTATTGACCTGGCTCTAAAGCCCTCAATCAACAAACTAAGGAACCAGAGTTAACTTAGCCCAAAAAGACTAATTTGACGGGTGAGCAATTCCTCCACCTTACATATTGTGTTTCCTATCATCAATTGTGGATGTGAAACTAAATCTAACAAATATAGAAAATTAACCCTCGCGATGACACAATGCCCACTAATCTCTGTGGAAGCGATAGCAGGATCTACTAAGACGAACATGTAATATCAGAAACAACACCCAATACACAATATTTGTTTATGAGGTTCAGCCGAAACCTACGTCCCCATAGCATGACAATGGGCGTTCCTCTTCGAAACCGCAAGGCTGGTTGCTCCAGGGTCCTAGCAAGACGTCGCCTCCCACGAGCCTGTCACTATGTCATAATGGTCACATCTGCTCTCCCCTTTGTTATGAACGATGTATGGAATATGAAGTAAAACAAAATCAATCACAGCGGAGACACACGATTTAACGTGGAAAACCCCTCCAATGCGAAGGGGAAAAACCACGGGCACCAGCCAGCAACAATCTCACTATCTCAAGAGTTTTGGGTTACACGCCTACGGCGGCTTACAAGAGAATCAAGTCTCCAAGAAACCCTAGCAAGGGTATATATGTACCGCTACGCTCCGGCCCAGCCTTCGGCTTTTACGGGCCTCCGCTTCGCTCCGTCAGAAGCCCGGCCTATATCTTGCAGTGAATTTGGAACAACTCCAACACCCTTGTATATATGATAAAGTTGGGTTAAAATAGTCCGACATCAACTCTACCCTGTGTTACTAATACAACTCGAAATTCCAATATAACCAGTCAATACAAAATATTTGACACATATCTAACAAAGCTGCCTCCCACCTAGATATCGAGCTCCATGTGGGCTAACCTCTAGCTGCTAAGCTAATCTCCTGTTGTTGTATTGTATCCCAGATGAGAGAAGCCTATGTACAGCCTCTGTGTTTATCGGTTTTATTGCTTGAATGGATCTACGTGGAACAGAAGAGATCAAACTAAAGTACTCTTTTCCGCAACATCGTCTTTGCAGGTCGGGGCAGCCCGATATAATTATGCTTTTCAGGTTTGGGATCCGCTGGAGTAGACCGTCTGGGAACGTGCTAACCTTTGCACATTCTTTAATTGTCACTGATTCCAGGGAAGTGAGACCATCCATTCCTTCAGGCAGCGCTTTCAGTAGATCGCAGTCCACCACATAGAGCTCCCTCAACTTTGACAGATTTCCAAGATCTGTTGGCAGCGCTACCAGGCTTCTACAGTGTGCAATGTCTAGTTCCTCAAGGGATACGGGCAACCTGGGAATTTCCATCAAGCCGCCACAATATTCTATCAACAATCTTTCCAGCTGGGGCAGAGGAAGGATTTCATCAGATGACGAGCCCTCCCACCCTAGGTGGGCACAATGTGAAATCTTCAGGTATCGAAGGCGAGCCAAGCATCTGAGCTCCTCCAGCGGCCAACGTACAATGCTGGAGCAACTCAAGATGACCAATTCTTGTACAAGGGCAAAGCAACCGTAAAGGCCGAGATGCACTATGGGCAAAACGAACAATGATATGAAGCCGTTGTCGCCTTGTACCCCCAGACTTCTAAGGGTTTCCAAAGGTCCTGAGCTTTGGCTTTGCTGGCCCTCTAAAAGAAACACCATGTTCGCTAGCACCCCCATTTCCAAGGTAGCAAGCGATGGCCAGGAGTATAAAGGCATGCTTATAGAGACTGGAGAATCTTCAGAGTAACTGATACATGATAGATGTGTGAGAACTGGGCTCGCCGGGAGAGTTGCAAGTTTAAGGCAACTATGGATTCTGAGTTCTTCAAGCTGTGGGAAAATCACCGCACTGTTAGGCTCCAGAGTACTATTTTCAACCCATCTCTCCAACTCCGGTAAAGAAGATAACTCCATCCTCTTTAACTTTGGGAAAATATGCAAAGAGGCACTGCAACCTTCAGCTTCTACATTTATGTTCTTACATAACGTGGTTAGACTGAACATATTCGACAAAGACAAATGTTCAAGGGAGGGAGACAACCATACGACTGGTAGATCCTTGCAACTTGGGCAGTCAGAAATAATGAGTTCTCGTAATCTCTGAAATATTTGAGGGTCTCTCATCCATTGTGAGATTTCATGGCCACCATAGCCATCAATTTCAAGAATTTCAATCCCAGCACAAGGTACAAGAGATTCTAGTACTTGTTCCTCATTATTGACCCCATGAATTTTATGATTGGCACTTCCTCTTCGGTCCCAATACAACAGGAGTTCACGTAGATTACGTTTCTCATGGAGGTTGGCCTTGGACCCACACTTTACTTCTTTCAAGTTGTACAGTTCCAATCTATTGCTAAGCTGTTGCATGTCTTTGAGCTCGTCGATCCCATTACCATCTTGAGCCTCGACAATAAACATTGTCAGTGTTCTAAGGTTGTGCAGTAGACTAAGTTTCGAAGGCATTCGTTCCAAATTATCACATTGCAAGAGATAAATATGCCTGAGTTTCTTCATACTTGTCATACCTTCTGGTAAATATCGTAGCTTGTAGCAGTTGCTTAGTCTCAATGACTCCAAGTGATGAAGCATGCATATTGAACTTGGCAATCTAACAATGCTAGACCATGAAAGATCAAGATACTTTAAATGTGCTGTATTGATGAAATTGCTACGGATAATAGAAGGATCGTGACAATAGCACCACAATGCCCTCAATGAACCCAGCTTTGACTCCCTCAAATCCTGATAAGACATTGATGGTACCAACAAAGTTCTCAAAGGTATTGTTCCTTTGAATAGTCCTCTGATTTCTCTCCATCCATCAGTGCTAGACAATTTCAAGTGACGGGTATCTTTTATGGATACTTTCTTCTGAATTAACTCTTGTGCAGTTGCACACTCGCTGGCAACATCCTTTGCTAGGTCATGCATCAGGTCATGCATTTTACATCCATTTGACTCTTGTTTTAAGCCATGCCAATAACGGGATGCCTTTACTATGTTGGCATGCTGAAGAAAGGATCTCCAAACCAAATAATTGAAAATGAACTCACCTTTGTCCTCCAAATCCATTGTTCCCTCTCCTTGAATAAATCCGTTTGCTGTCCATAGTTGGATCAACATGTCCTTCTCAATCTTATGGTCCTTGGGAAAGACTGCACAGAAGGCAAAACATTGCTTCATCTCATATGGCAAGTGCATATAGCTCAATTTGAGTATGGATAGGATTTCATCTTTGCCCCTGATGGTATCACCCAAATTGCTTTCCGCAATGGCCTCCCATTCATGAACTTGTTTTGAACTCATCAATCCACCCATTGTATTTAGAGCAAGAGGCAGTCCCTTGCACTTGTTTACAATGCGTTTGCCGGTTCTGACCAACTCGGCTTGTTCTTGCACGCCTTTGCTGAATGCTTTATTTGAGAATAATCTCCAGGAATCATACTCACCCAGGCATGCCGGCTGATAGGGTGGCAGGGTGCCCATTATAGAGGCGACTCGTTGGCTTCTACTGGTGACAACTATGATGCTACCTGATCCAGCAATAGAAGAACACAGTAATGGCTTCAGGTCATTCTCCCACTTGGTCTGCTCTTCGTTCCATACGTCATCAAGAATCAGCAAATACCTCTTCCGGCCAACGACTTGCCACAGACGCTCTTTCAACAGCTGGATGATGTCAGGCAGGTCGCACCTCCCTTTCGTAGCCAGTTCAATGATGGATTTCACAATAGCACAGGCGTCAAGGGTTGCTTCCGAGACGCAGTGCCACATCTTCAAGTCGAAGTGCTTCTCGACACTGGAGTGGTTGTACACCATCTTTGCAAGCGTCGTCTTGCCCAAACCCCCCATTCCGACGATGGGCAGCACCTGCACGTTGTGCTCGTCTCGTTGGTCGAGCAACGTTTTCACCACCACCTCCTTGTCGACCTCCCTCCCGAAGATTTCTGCAGAGTCATCCAGCGCTGAGTGCGTCGGACGATGCACTACTTGCTGCAGCTCCGTGCGCTCCACCAGGCCAAACGTTTTCATCTCCTTGACAAGATAGCTGATCCTTTGGAGCACACTCCTGAGCTCCCAGCTCGCTCTAAGGCGGAACCAAAGGGGGCTGCTGGGGATGTTGATGTAGGCGATTACCTTGCTAGGGGTGGACTCGGCGGCTTGGGCCTGACGGCGCAGCGCTTCGTAGTGGAATCCGTCGAGGACGTCCTCAGCCTTGCAGGCAACCATCCCGAGGTCCTTCATCCACCTCTTGATGGCGGCGTTGGTCTCGCCCTTCGCCTCCGCGTCAACCAGCAGGCACTGCCGCTCCAGCTTCTGCCGCTCGCTGTCGATGCCCCACATGCGAGCGACGAGCTCCACGAGGGCGTCGGCTGCCTTGCCGGCAACCCTGCCCACCACTGGAAGAAGCAGCGATGCAGCCATACTGTGGCCAGTCTGCTTTAGTTTGCGCCTTGAAGTAGCGCGGTGGTTATGGGTTCGTGTGTATGAGGCACAAGAATCGAGTCTTTTTATTTGGAAGCAAAGCATCTATGAAATTAAAGAGGCACGGAGGCACGCGTACAATCGTTGGACGGATGGTACAAAGCGATGTGCTGGCCGTAGCGATTACTCCTATATTACTCCCCGTATTGTTGTAGTATTATTTATTAGCGTAACAACCAGGGGAGTGATCTATCCAGTTTTACTGTTTCTCGCATTCTCCGACGCTAGCTCCTCCTACGGTATTCCTTAGGCAGTTTTATTGGCATTTCATGTCGCTGTTTCTAATATATCTAGATTTTGTAAAAACAGTGGATAAAAGTTTTATGTCCATGAAACTCTCTCTACTCCCATAAAACTCTTATTATCTCTCTTCATTAATATGGTGCCACATCAGTATAATTAATACACATGAAACTCTGATGAAATCAAACCCAAATCGTTGCATTATATATCTAGCCCGGTGTGAGCTTTGCTGCAGCTGTATCTAAGCATATTATTCTGAGTAGCGAGTGTTGCACTGTTGGTGACGTGTTAGCGTCCTAGTGACGCCGGGTTCTTCAATGATGTAGATACCTTTTGTTGTAGATACTTTTTTATATAATAATAAAAAAAACACTCGCTAGAAACAGTCAAGGACCATGGTATTTGTTGTAGATACTTTTTTACATAATAAAAAAAATTCTGGCCTCTGCGAACACACATAGCCAAGTTCTTACAAGAAAATCAGCTAATTAGCTGAAAAAAGAACAAGAACAAGAACACATGTTCGCAGCCAATTAGTTTTTACAAGAATATCAGCTATTTAGCTGAAAAAAACAAGAACACAAGTAAACAAAGGTGATTAGAAGCAAAGTCTATTATTGCTCCTCCATGCATTCTGGATGAAAATGTCGCCAGTCAGATAATCTCATTTTCATCCTCACGCTAGAGTAGTGCCCAAAACCATAATCAATATGTTCCGCTAAAGGTATCTGTATAAAAAAATAAATCATTTCTTTTCAAAAACAACATCATTTGTGTAAACTAAATAGCCCAGAAAAGAGTAGCAACACCCAAAAAGATAGATTTTCGTTCACTGTTCCCTATGCCAGCTAATCAATTTCCAAACATAACTCCGCGCTCAGAGCCAAATGAAGAGCATCGCTCGCTCCTTTCCTGAAGGTGATCTAGTCTGCCTTAAGCTCTAACCTTATGTACAATCCTTTGTGGCAAGGCGGTCTACCAGAAGCTTTTCTTCAAGTTCTTTGGCCCTTACCGTATCCTTCAACGCATAGGGCCTCAAGTTCACTCGGTGTTCCATGTGTCCCAAATCAAACGTTCCTCCGACCAATTGCAGGTATCCTAGCAGCTTCCTTCTGAATTGGTTGCTTATCAAGTGTCCGAGAAAATTTTGTAGCGTCGTTTGTCCACTGGCGATCGTTCTGTCCACCTGGGAATACTTGAGCTCCAGCCTGGGGTTTAGGGTCATGCGATCATTCTGAATTGGCGATCGTTCTGAATAAGGCGATCGTTCTGAAGCAGCAGTTTCTGCGTGCTCCGGCCTAGGGTCATGCCGGAACCCAAGATAGGGGGAGTGTCACGACTGCATCTTCATCTGCAGGGCGTCAGACAACATGACTTATCCAACCGGCAGCATTTAGCCCAGAGCGTCGCACAAGCCTAGACGGGAGACGAAGCCCAATCCAAATGTGACCGGCCCACAATGGGGTGTGTAAGTCGAATGCGTGTATTCTTATTCTTATTGGATCTGATTGGTTACTCGCATTAGTATTGCATTGTATTAGAGATTGTGTAGCATACTTTTAGCCTGAATAAGGCAATGCAACTTGGTATTGTTTGGTTTGCCTGTATAGGAAGTCATAGAGTGTAATGTGTGTGATTGGTTTCCTGTGTAAGTGACTAGACTGTGTCTTGAGCTGCAGAGCGGGTGCAGGAGGAAGGGTGTATAGCTGGATACACAGGATTTTGGTCGAATAGTGGGATTTAGGCTAGGGTTGCTTTGAGGACAGTGCTAACCTGCATATAGGTTTTGCAGATAAACAAACAGGGAAGAGCTGTACTACGGGGACCTAGATAAGGGGTTACGTAGATAACCAAACAGACTCAAGACTCACACAGAGTGTGAGAGGAGAGGGCATGAACTGTAAAGACAATTCTGAACTCGCATACTAATCTGGCCTCTCCCCACTCCCGTGTTCTACCTTCCTCCCTCTGCGCTTTGTACCTTCCCAAGCCTCCTCTAACATGTTCCTTGCCTTTATATAAAAAAAATGTTCCTTGCCGACCATATGCTCCAGCTCATCAGAAATGGTCAGTTCCACGAAAAATTGGAACTCGTTGGTTGGTCTACAATCTGAAGTGTGAACAGGAGGTGCGACGCCTGCTGGATTCAGCTCGGCTGCTTGCAGTTGCAGACAAAACTGTCACTGCAACAAACAAATCAATGGTTTTCCGGTACATGATGAAAGAACCATCAGATTCTTTTCTGTTTGGCTGGATACTGCACAGAAGCAACTCTGGCGGTCTGTACTCCACTCTCCACTCTCCAGGAGGAAGAATCACAATCACCATTCACCTGGGAGCTTTGATTTGTCTTGTCCCCAGGAAACGGAAAGCAAAGTGGATGGAAGGACTAAAGGAGGAGGCGAGGCACACTTGCAGTTGCAGTTGCTCTGTTTTGTGTGGGGTTTGGGCTAGCTGTCTGTTCTTCCTCACCGCTCACTCCTCAGATTCGATCTGAATGCTTGCTTTGCATCGGCTTGCTCAGGCTACGATGCCTTTCCATGCTGCTATGCGTCTCCCAGTGGTTGCCCCTGTCACTGTCAGCGTCTGCATCCAGCTACGGCTGATTGGCTGGTCATCAGTTAGCTTGATTGGTGAGTGCGCTGAAAGTTGCAACTACTACTCATCAGGGCTAATGAGACCAAGATTTCCATCAGATCCGAGAGTCCCACAGAGGCAGAATTGTTCGTACGGTCTCCGAATTGCAGTCCTGGAGTATTTTATGTAATAATAATGCGAGAATTGTTTCCCCCGCATTTTTTTCGGTTCCAAATTGGCTGTCGCGACTGCGATGCACCCTGCCTGAACGACGACGTGGCCGCCAGAATTTGGAGCGCCCGAGGCACACGGCAGGCTCGGCTCCTGGTGACCGACGCCCGGCTCGACGTTGGTTGGGTTGGGCTGGGCTGGATGACACGCTGGCACGACGGGCGGGTCGCCGACGGGATGACGCCGGCGACGACAGAGGAGGAGGTCGTGCGCGCGACGCGGGCGTTTTACCCGTGTCGTGTCGTGCGCTGCATTAATTCGCTTCTTTTGTTTTCTCCACGGCTGGCCTGGGACTGGCAGCTGATGTGCGCACGACGAGATGATGCACCCCGGTCTGATCTGGTCGCCTCGCCTGCTGAGACGTTAACTAATCGGCAGCTGGCTGTGTGTGTGTGGAATGGTTGTGAGCTAGCTAGGCCCATGCCCATGTGCTGGCCGCATAATAATTCGAGTACAATTCTTTACACAATCTGCCTGCCTAGAATCATGATGACTCAGTTTATTGCCACTTGCGCTAAGATCATGGGATGGATTGACCTTTCGGGTAGCACCACATGGCGCCCGCAATGATGAGCATAGCTGCTATGTATGCTCATCACAGGCACAGCAGACCCAAACACAGGAGCATAACATAACGGCTCCTGATCCCGTCGCGTGCGTGCGTGGGTGGGTGACGCGTTGCGAGTCGCTGAGATGCACGCTCTGTTTGGTGGTGATCTGATCACCCCCACCCCACCCGTAGGCCGTTACATACTTGAGGAGACACCTCAAAGTGGAGCCCTGTCAAACAGCTCCGCGAGAACGGCCCCAGGATCCAATCCAAGAACTTGAGAGCTCATTTTTTACTGACAGAGGTGAGGTGAAGTCACTCGGACGCCAATCTTCTTTCTCTTTTTTATCCCCCTCTTTACAGACAGAGGTTGAAGTCAACGCACAGTGTCTTTCTCGAGCCCCGTTGGCTTTTATTTATAGGTAGGGTCTTCTGGGCCTCTGGGGTTTCGACTTTTTTCTGCTAAAGAGCGCCGGCCGGGGCCCTAGTGTTACCGTGCTGTTTCTCGCACACGCACACCTGCAGCCTGCAGCCCCGTCCGCGATAGACGGCCGGCAATGGATGTCCGTGTCCCGCTCCTGACCTGAGTCGAGAGTCGTTGCGCGCGCGCCTGCCCGTGGTCCGTGGACCGTGGCAGGCATCCAATCCTTTCCTGCCTGTCTGTGGAGCAACGACCATTGCTGCCTTTGGGGTTGGGGGCAACGACCATTGCCATCCAAGGCCTGGTTCACTTTGCAAATTTTTACAACCCGATGAATAGTATCACTTTCGTTTTATTTGGTAAATATTGTCCAATCGTAGACCAACTAGGCTCAAAAGATTCATCTCGTGATTTCCAACTAAATTATGTAATTAGTTATTTTTTTACCTACATTTAATACTTCATGCAAACGGCTAAAAATTGATGTAATGCAGAGAAAGTGAAAAAATTCTAACTTTTAAGGTGCATCTAAACAAGGCCAAGACCAACATAAGAATCCGAGCAAGCACGTGATCGAGCGGATTTGTGTGAGGATTCGTAGCAGAGAAGAGCGACGAGGAGGGCAGCCGGGCAGTAGCGGGCCTAGCGGCAGCGTGAAGCAGGATGATGATGCACATGCAGGTGAAGACGAGGAGAGGTGGACAAGCCCCGTTGTTGGCGTCCCCTCCGTCGGGTGATCCCGGGATCCGAGGCTGAAACCGGGGTCGACTCATGGGCCCCAATGTAGTCGGCTAGCCTATCCTAGCAAGCGATAGTGCAATACAAGCTGCTGAATTGGACTGAGGGTGTCTTTAGCTCGTGATTTTTTTTTTGCTTTGGCTACAGTAATATTTTCGTTTATATTTGTTAATTAGTGTCCAATCATAGACTAATTAGGCTCAAAAGATTGATCTCGTAGTTTTCTATCAAACTATGTAATTAGTTTTTTTTTATCTACATTTAATGCTCCATACATATGTTCAAACATTCGATGTGACGGGAAATCTTGAAAATTTTTGAAAACTAATGACGTTGCGTGCTTCCACACACCACACGGTTACTATTTCTCTCCGTGAGTTTGACAATCACAGTTGTCGCCATCCGTCTCCAATATTTATTTTTCTTATTAAAAAAAGAACAATTACGGATAGGCCAGAACGAAAACAAAAGGAATATAATAATTAATAACCCGTGCACAGTACTCGGTAGTCGTATTTCGTTTTTGTTAGGAATAGGACTCTGACCGACAATCACTCTACTAACGTCATCTATGCGATGCAAAATCATAATCAATATGCAAGTAATATTTTTCGACGTAAATATTCAGTTTTGTATTACTAAAACCATATGTTAATACCAAAATGATGTGCACTAAAGAAATTGTCAGTATGAAACATAAATTCCCTGTGAAGAACACTTTTAGGATGCAAGCCTACCTGTTGTGCATATCCTCATGGTAGGAAGTAGTAGCTCAAAACAAATTCCATTATTGTTTCTTTTATTTAAAGAATGTCGTGCTTCTAGGAGGAATGTATACAAAACCATAAAGCCTTAAACATAATGCTAATGGAGCTTTTTTAACTCCTAAGTTAAGCTTTTTGCAATACAAAATAATTTATGTTTGGTTTAAGAACATATAGCTCTATAGATATTGCTAGCAAAAGTGATACTGGATGTTGTATCTAGACAAATCTACATCTCTTATAAAGTTAATCCCCACTATAAGTCTATCTAAACATACAACTCCAACCTCTTAATTGCAAGATATCCACATCATCTCCACTTAATTTTGTATCTCTTATAAAGCAACGCCCCACTATAATTGTATCTCAACATGCAATTCCAACCTCTTAATTGCAAGATATCCACATCATCTCAACTTAATTTTATTCAAAATTTTCAGTCCCCACATCAACGCACATTATATCTTCTAGTTATATTTATATTAGAAGGAAGACATAGTAGCCTCAAAAGTTTCTAAGAAAAATGTGTAAAACCATGGGATCTCAACAAAATTGTTATTAAACTTGTAAGGGTTGAATCCCTTTTCCTACCTAATGTGTTCAAAACGATTAATTGGAACTCTATGTACTCTAAAATAGAAAATCGACGAAAAATCAACCATAAGGGATGATCTAATCATAGTTTTGAGAGGTCTTACTTTGGGGCCTCCACAAACCGTTAAAGCAAACACCTTTTCCCGACATCACAAAATGAGATGGCCCCCTTCATCTTTTGCTACATAGCTAGACTTTTTTTATAAGGAAAAAATGTAGATAAGGATGACTGTATGAGAGCTCAATCAAGAGCTTATCTATATACTCTTATAAAGCTAAATTTTACTAGAGGATTTTTCTCTTCATGTAAGGTGTCCACATCATTCCCCACTATAAATGACACTATTAGATGTTCTATCTCTTCATGCAAGGTGTCCACATCATTCCCCACTAAGTCCATGTCATCCATTATTAATTACAAAAAATATCCACGTCATCTCTATCATATGTAATACTTTTAATCTTTAATCTATGTATTAACAAGTCATCTATATATGCTATTTGTTTCATCACATATTCCTCTATAATGTAATTAAATATCATATTAGTTTTTCTTCTATTAGCTTACCGATTTTTTGTACCAAATCTCATATAATAAAATAATATGCAAGTCAAATTCATATATATACACAATATACAAAATACCATATATTAATAATGATATATATATATATATATATATATATATATATATATATATATATATATATATATATATATATATATATATATATATATATATATTCAAGAAAACCCGTGGCAACGCGCGGGGTATGCTTTTAGTATATGCAACATATAACTCGTTTGGAGCTCCTGGCACAACCAATTTCATTTTTTTAAAAAAAATAGAACCACTCTAATTTAGCTTGAGGAGTTTTATTATTACTTTATTATATTATACTCTACTATATCTGTCCTAAAATAAGTGTTGTTATGGTATTTGTGCCGGTCAACTTTACATCTCCAAATAAATTTATTATAAAATAGATTCAACGATCTATCTACTTATATTGATTATGCACTATAAATACTAATATTTTATATATATTTGCTCAAAGTTAAAAGCATTTGATTTTTCGGAATCGAGAAGACAATTATTTTAAGGTGGAGAAATTATATATTTTATTTATAAAAAGGCCTAACGGCAACGGCCAATCATTTCTCTCATCGAGACATTGGCTAATTGCTATAAAACCTTTGCTTTCCATTCCATTCACCACCGTCCCCCGGCATCCCCGCTGCCCGCGACCATAGCCGTTCGCCCGTTCGGCTCCACCACTTCGTCCCAGGTCCTCACCTCCGCCGCCGCCGCCGCCGCCTCCTCCTCCCCTACCCCGCTGCTCAGCTAGCAGGCCCCACTACCCCAAGCCACCGCGCCCAGCCAGGCCCCGACATCCAAGCCGCGGGGCCGGCCGGCCATGGAGAAGCGACGAAGAGGCGGCGTGTCGTCCCTGATGGTGCTGGCGGCGTTGTTGACGGTGGCCGCAATGCCGTCGCCACCCCGCGTGGCGGCCGCGCTGTCGCCGGACTACTACAAGGACAGCTGCCCGGACCTGGAGTCGATCGTGCGGTACGAGGTGACGAGGAAGAAGAACGAGACGGTGGTCACCATTCCGGCGACGCTCCGCCTCGTCTTCCACGACTGCATGGTCGGGGTGAGTAGTAGCACACGGCGCCCGCTTTGCCCCCCAAATCCTCCTCGTCTCCTCTGCTCTTCCTTTGCTTTCGCCACACTCGTCCATGGTTCATTCATTCACGCCTGCTCCCCAACCCCCCATCCCTGCTCCGAGATGCACAATCCAATGCGTCTAGGGGGGACTGCACATGGTGCTGAACTTACTGATCTACTACTGCATTTGATTTTTTTTAATTTGTTTTTTCTTCTTCTTGGGTGGTGGTCTGGTTCTCAGTTGAGCTGTGATTCGTGCGTGCTAACAGCAGAGTTTAGTTCCCACTCACTCTCACCCTCCTCTCTCAACTTGCTCTCCCCTGTTGTGGAGGAATCAGAATCATCTTTCTCATCTCCTTTCCTCTGTTCAGTCCAAGAAGGCAGAAGCCGTCTTTGGAACCACAAAGTTGTAAGTTGCGTACTCCTTTTCCAGTCAGATAACATGGGCTGTCTGCCCTCTTGATTCCCAGTTCGTCCTTCATTGGCTCATCGCAAGCCCTGCCCGCCCTGTGCCCTGTGCTGCTCTTCTGTGAATCGTGCTGAAAAGAAATGGATGCCTTGAGATGTTGCCAATAGAAAACCGGATTCGTTTTGGCCACCAAAAGCTACTGTACGGGCCACTAGCAGCAGCAGCTGGATGCTGGGTTGAATGGATTGTTTAGCTGGCCGGGGCCGCCGGAGGAAGCCGGAAGGGAACAACTCGAGAGCCCCGCGTGGTCGTCGGTTGCGGCAGGGCGCGCATGTGACGACGCGCCTTTTCATCAGCCCTTCTGGATTATCAAAATGCCAGCCGTGTCGGGCAGCGGCGTGGTGTCTCGTCAGAAATCACACCCCGAATCCCGAGCGCGTCGTCGACCTGCCGAAAATGAGGACGGCCAACTCATCTGTTTCTGGGTTCTGAAAATCCTCGCAAAACTTTATGGAGAATTCTTCGGGTTCAGTTTAGAGCGAGGCTACTATCTCTTAGTCCAGTTGTGGTTACATTTTCACAATTAATACATGATCCATTTATCTTTGTCGCAGAGTTTCTGGGTCCGATGTCTAAGCCGGCTGTGAACTTACTGTTGGCTTCTCCTCTCTTTTCTTTCCTTTCTTTCCAACCTTAGCAAGTCTATTATTATATTTGCTCTTAGGCGTACTACTGCTGGCTGACTGCTTTGGAAGCGATTTTAATCGTGTTTCACCAACTCACTTGCAGCCGGTTTGGTTTCGGTTTTTGGGCCTGGTTTAGTTTTCAATTCTTCCCTCAAATTATACTATAAAAAAAGAGATTCCCTATCACATCAAAATGTCGACAAATGCATGGAGTACTAAATGTAAATAAAATCAAAAATTAATTGCTCAGTTTTGTTGTACTTTGCGAGACGAACGTTTTGAGTCTAATTAATTAATTTTTGGACAATTTTTTGCACTAAAAAAAACACGCTACAATATTCCGACCGGAACACTGTAGCACGCAGCCCCGATTCCGGCCAACCGAATCGGGAACTAAACACGGCCTTGGAAGGATATGCTCAGACTAAGGAGGTGTTTGGTTTAGGAGTTAAAGTTTAACAAATACTGTAGCACTTTCGTCTTATTTGACAAAAAATTTCCAATCTTGGACTAATTAGGCTTAATAGATTCGTCTCGTAAATTACTCCTAATCTATGCCGACATGCATGTAATTAGTCTACATTTAGTACTCTATGTATTTAAGAAAACATTGATATGATGAGAGCTAAACTTTAACGACCTGAAACCAAACAGGCTCTAATCCTACCTGCTGGCTGCTGCCGCTCAACAGCTGGTTCCATGCATGCTGCCAAGAATATGATGAAGATGCTGCCTCTGGCTCTCTACTCTGCTATTGTTGTTTAGTGGAATTAGTGGCATCCTGGCAAGCTAGCAGCTGGCATCTCATTCCAGGGGGTGGGTGTTTAGATCCCTTCAAAATTCCAAATTTTTACGCCCTCTCCATCACATCAATCTTTAGACGTATGCATGAAGCACTTAATGTAGGTAAAAGAAATAACTAATTACATAGTTTGGTTATAAATCACGAGACAAATCTTTTGAACCTAATTAGTTTATTATTAGACACTAATTACTAAATACAAACGAAAGTGCTACAATATCAAAATTCCATTTTTTTTCATCTAAACACCCCCGGTCTTTTTTTCCTCCACCTTTTCTTTTCTTTTCTGGGTTGACCTGATACATCGGGTGCCGCGTCGTGAGCTCACGTCGAGCACCAGTTGTATAGGACCCCCCACGCTTACCGATGACATGGCGTATTTCATATTGAGATTTTTAAACCATTCTTTATGGGAGCAAAAATACATTTTCAGGTCACCAATGTCCATGAACGTTGCCAAGTTTTCATAATAACACAATTTCAACTGCCAAATATGCTCTATGGCCTTGTTCACTTTCCCCTCCCAACCCAAAATATTTTTTCTTCCACCCATCCCATCAAATCTTTCGACGCATGCATGAAGCATTAAATGTAGGTAAAAAAGATAACTAATTGCATAGTTTGTCTGTAAATGTCGGGACGAATCTTTTGAGCCTAGTTAGTCCATAATTGGACAAATTTTGCCAAATAACCACGAAAGATGCTACAGTAACTTTTCAGCTGCTTTTCGCGAAGCGAACGCACCCTATGTTTTCGTTTACTCGCAGTAACTTTATATTTCTAATTGCAAAGTAAAAAGGAAAAAGAAAATAAGTAAAAGCAATGTCATCTGAGTAACCCTGCCGTTCACCTCAACAATCACAGGGTTGCGACGCCGCCGTCCTGATCGCGTCCAAGAACAACGACGCCGAGAAGGACGCGGAGGACAACGAGTCGCTCGCCGGCGACGGCTTCGACACCATCAACCGGGTCAAGGACGCCGTCGAGAAGAAGTGCCCTGGCGTCGTGTCCTGCGCCGACATCGTCGCGCTCGCCGCCAGAGACGTCGTCTACCTGGTAACAAACCACACCCACCGCCTTCATCTTTCCAGCCTCCGATCGAGCCAGTCCCGGCCCTGGATCAACCTGATGATATATTGGTGGTGGCAATGGCATGCAGGCGGATGGCCCCTACTGGCGCGTCGAGCTCGGCCGGCTCGACGCCCTCGCCTCCAGGGCCAGCGACGTCAAGGGGAAGCTGCCGGACCCGGACATGCACGTCAAGGAGCTCACCCCGGTGTTCCAGACGAACGGCTTCACCACGAAGGAGATGGTCGCCCTCTCCGGCGCGCACACCGTCGGCTTCGCGCACTGCACCCGCTTCACCAGGAGGCTCTACAGCTACAGCAGCAGCACGCCGACAGACCCGTCCTTCAACTCCGACTACGCGGATCAGCTCAAGCAGGCGTGCCCTCGCAACGTCGGCCCCACCATCGCCGTCAACATGGACCCCGTCAGCCCCATCAAATTCGACAACGCCTACTACACCAACCTGCAGTACGGGCTGGGGCTCTTCACCTCCGACCAGGTGCTCTACACCGACGAGACGACGAAGCCCATCGTCGACAAGTTCGCCGCCAGCCAGAAGGAATTCTTCGATGCCTTCGTCGCCGCCATGCTCAAGCTGGGGAGGTTAGGGGTGAAGACAGGGAAGGATGGAGAGATCAGAAGAGTCTGCACTGCTTTCAACCATTAGAGGGAGGACCTGCATGCAGCAGCGTTTGTAATTCAGATTATCTCAATGCTGTTTGGAGTTGATCGAGATGCGTATACTGAGATTGATTCTTTTTTTTCTTTTCTTTTCTTGCATGCAGTTGCCAAAGTTTGAAGGTGTTCTTTCTCTCTGTTTGCTTCTTCCTTTTTTCTTTTCTTTTTTCAATATTTTTTGTGCTTATTGATTTTTGGTGCATTTTTGTACAGACTGAAGAGTGTAATACCATGAACAACTTGAGAATTTTTAATCGAAAAGGTTAATCTGACGATATATAGGGCTTATAAAGAAAAGGATATTTTTGGCTCGGATTCAGTTTTGTATAAGTGCAATGCTGTTACATGATTTTTTTATTTAGTTTTCTTCTGAAATAATGATCTTCTGCGGAATAAGGAGGTCAATAAAAAGTGCTATTCAAAAAGAAAAGTGGATGTTGATTAATTGATCTGCCAATTCGAAGGACTTTAGCATATGAAAGAGAAGAAAAGAAGATATCAGAGCATGCTTATCAAGTATAAACCATGAGGTACAAAGACCAGCATTAAAAATGAACAGCAAGCCTTTGAAAAAGTTAACTAACCACTGACCTGAGAGAAGCTCATGACTCTAGACTATACAGTATATTTATTCATCCAGCTGACTTCTAGAAGTTCCAAAGAAGTTATTACACTACACATAGTTTAAGGAGCAGAAGCCTGAGATGGCTCACCATCTTAAATTAGCTGTTGCCTTCGCTTCCTGATTGATGATTCCACGCTGTTAAGGTATAGTAACCTTCATGTGCGATTATCAACTGCACCCAGCAGAACTGATTCTCCAAGAGCCTGAAGAAACAACTGGATCATCAATTAACCAGCCATCGTCATTTCTGCAGGCGCGTCACCACTTATCCCAAAATATCAGGTGCGCCGTGCACTAAGCATACTTTTAAGTGGACAGTACTTCACTAATATGAACCTCTTCCCTTCACTGGTTCTCTTCTCCCTCTCAGATTTACCCTTTTCAAACATAATGCTGGATACGGATTTATCAAATTAACTGACAAGTAATAAATAATACATATTATTAAGGTAAATGATGTCATGTTTTCATTCTTAGTAGCAAAACTGTAATGAAGATGGATATTTTGGGGTAACTAGGCCTTATGCTTTGCCAAGAGCTTGAGAGATTGAGGGAGACTAGAATTGGCCTTATGCTTTGCCAAGAGTTTGAGAGATTGAGGGAGACTAGAATTGTTCCTTCATAATTCATTGTTTGATTTTCATTGTGCCTCATGGGCTGATTATAAAGGGTACATAGGACTAACACCTCTTGTGTCTAGACAATATGGTACTATTCCTATATATAAATAACTAAGAGAGACACTAATTAACACTAATGGGCTTAAGGCCCAACTAGGACACTCGCGCCCTACGACGTCCTTCTGTATCTGACGTCTTGGGCCTATTGGGCTAGTGGCAGCCTGTTGGCTGCCCATGACATCTCCCCCGCCCTTGGAGACCCAGCTCGTCCTCGAGCTGGATAGCTGACGCGACCTAGGGATAAGCCTTTTACATCTCGGCTTCCCATTCTTATTTACGACTAAAATACAACTATATCCACCTGGATCCCATGGAAAGAGCGCCTCTGCTGGCTTCATGGAGGCTGAAGGGTGGAGTGTGAAGCAGCCGGCTCTAATGCTGGATGTGTCTAGCACCACAGCAGGCACAAGGATGAATGAGATAGCCTTTGATGCCTGATGCTGGATGTTGATGCGAGGTCGCTGCACTGGAAGCGCCCATATTTGGACCTCCCCTGCGATCGGAGCAGCCTGATGTATGGAAGGGGCCGAGGGGACGAACACGCACGACAGCGAGGAGCTGAGGAGCATGCGCATCTTTCGCACCACACGCCGGACAAGGAAACCTCGCCCGGCAGCTTGTAGTCGCAGCGCTGCTTGCTCCTCGGAGACTTAGGCTGCCCGAAGAAGATGCGCTCGGCGGCGTGCCAGGAGGCCCCGTACTGCTGCCTGGAGGCGTACAGCCGCCCGACGTTCACGGTCCCTCTTGTCCTTCGCCTCGAGACACGCCCGGATGCGATCCAGTTGTGTGGACATCTCCTCAAGGATGCGCAGGGAGTTGTCGATGCCACGAGACAGTTGGTGGAGCGGGTCGGGGCACGGGGGCGGTTTGAAGTGCTGTTGCAGGAGCTCGGTGAAGCGACGCCATGCCGGGTATTCATCTTGCGTGACTTGGTGGAACCAAACTCGGGCGTCAGCTTTCAAATTGCGAGAAACCAGCCATACCTTTTCTTCCGCCATGATTCGCTCCCGGCGGAAGTAGAGTTCGCACTGGTTGATGAAGACCACCGGATCAGAGGTCCCATCAAACTGTGGAAAATCCATCGAGGCGCGCGGACGGCTGGATCGAAGCTGCGAGGTGGCGGGGGATTCTGGCAGATCGCGGGCAGCTCGGCGAACCCCGCGGATGGCGCGACGTGCTTGACGACGGCCCGCGCAGACAAGACGCGACGACGCCTTGGTGGTGAGGAAGGCGGCGCGTCGGCTGTGGTGGAGATGGGCCGCGGACGGCGCGACGAAGATTCCCGCAACGACGCGGTCGACGGTGGCGGCGCGTGGTGGGTGACGGGGAGGCGGCGCGGCGGCTGGGCGACGGATCGCGGTTGGGGTGTGGTTGCGGCCGAATTAGGGTTGTGGCTGGATTGGCTGGATCAGTTTTTTTTTTTTTTGGATGGGGAGGAATCGACTGGCTCTCTGATACCAGATGTAATGAAGATGGATATTTTGGGGTAACTAGGCCTTATGCTTTGCCAAGAGCTTGAGAGATTGAGGGAGACTAGAATTGGCCTTATGCTTTGCCAAGAGTTTGAGAGATTGAGGGAGACTAGAATTGTTTCTTCATAATTCATTGCTTGATTTTCATTGTGCCTCATGGGCTGATTATAAAGGGTACATAGGACTAACACCTCTTGTGTCTAGACAATATGGTACTATTCCTATATATAAATAACTAAGAGAGACACTAATTAACACTAATGGGCTTAAGGCCCAACTAGGACACTCGCGCCCTACGACGTCCTTCTGTATCTGACGTCTTGGGCCTATTGGGCTAGTGGCAGCCTGTTGGCTGCCCATGACAAAAACAGTATAATAGCATCCTTTTAAAACCACCAAGATCATATGCAGGGAAAAGAACTACACCAAAAACATAAATAGAATACCGCTTCCTAACTCTGCATATACTTTTTTTTATGGTCACTTGGAGGGAAAGAATCCCCAACTCATTCATTCACAGGATTTTCTTGAAAGCCCACGAAAATACATGAGTTGGGGATTCACAGAACAAACAAAAGATCTCAGGAAATTATAGGGGAAAACACTGAACACTAAGCTCATACCTGACTGGAATTTCTACATTGTAGGGGAAAACACTGAACACTAAGCTCATACCTGACTGGGAACTTCTACACTGCAGGGGAAAACACTGAACACTAAGCTCATACCTGACTGAGCATGTGCATTATATCTAGACAATTATCGAAATCTGGAGAAAGATCTGTTTGTACAGTATGAATGTATGAGCTCCTATAGGAACTCCAGCTATGAAACTTAACCCCTAGAACATTAACTGATAAAGAAAACATTTGAGTACCAGGGTAGCACATAACATGAATAACCTGGGAGTCAGTTCTTTGGAGTTCAACCTTCAGTATGATCTTCTTTCTATTCTTTTTGTCCTTTTTCATTTCTTGAATTCTGTTGCGAGGGCACCAAGAGGCAGTTTTGGGAAGATCTTGATAGCATGGTTAGTACCGTGCCTATCAGCGAGAAACTCTTTATAGGAGAAGACCTCAACGGCCATGTTGGTGCGACTAATGTAGGTTTCGAGCGGGTGCACGGGGGGTTGAAAGTCCTATGTTTGGTGTTGGTAATTAGTGACAATGCCTAAGTACTAATCCTATGCCTAAGTTGTACGTAGCATATGAGGATTAGTACATTCCAAGGTTGGTGGCAAGATGGACATGGTGATCATGATGACCACACTTGGATTTGGACGCAACCCTATGTGATCAAGACAAAGGTATATGCTTAAGGGTTGTGTTTTAGTAACCAAGACACCTAGTGGGTGTGGTTACATTATAGGATAGATAGCCGTACTATAAAGAGGGGAATGACGCGGCTATTGAACTTCTAAGTGCCTCTAGATGTGCATTTCATGATCATATGCATTTGGATAGAACTAATATCGCCTCGAAAAATGATTGTGAAAATGCTAACACACTCACACATGACGAGATAACTTGGTGGTGTTAGCACATTTGCGATGGCGGTGGGGTTTGAGCGGTAGAGAGGGTTTGGGTTTCTCTCTCCCTCCCGCCGAGCTTGCGAGCGCGGGATTCAGGCGTTTTTTGAGAAGTTGAAACGACTATTTTCCACTACGCCGGAAGTCCGGAAAAGAAACGGAGGCGAACGGAGGTCACAGAGGTGACCGGACGCTGAACCGGACGCGGTCCTTGCATGACCGGACGCGTCCGGTCAGTGTTCAGTGTCTGTGCGTTTTTCAGTTCGATGATCGGACGCGAGGCGCGTCCGGTCACTGATGATCGGACGCGTCCAGTCGTCCAGGGAGCTTACTGGTGTCATGGGCAGCCAACAGGCTGCCACTAGCCCAATAGGCCCAAGACGTCAGATACAGAAGGACGTCGTAGGGCGCGAGTGTCCTAGTTGGGCCTTAAGCCCATTAGTGTTAATTAGTGTCTCTCTTAGTTATTTATATATAGGAATAGTACCATATTGTCTTGACACAAGAGGTGTTAGTCCTATGTACCCTTTATAATCAGCCCATGAGGCACAATGAAAATCAAGCAATGAATTATGAAGAAACAATTCTAGTCTCCCTCAATCTCTCAAACTCTTGGCAAAGCATAAGGCCAATTCTAGTCTCCCTCAATCTCTCAAGCTCTTGGCAAAGCATAAGGCCTAGTTACCCCAAAATATCCATCTTCATTACATCTGGTATCAGAGAGCCAGTCGATTCCTCCCCATCCCCAAAAAAAAAACTGATCCAGCCAATCCAGCCACAACCCTAATTCGGCCGCAACCACACCCCAACCGCGATCCGTCGCCCAGCCGCCGCGCCGCCTCCCCGTCACCCACCACGCGCCGCCACCGTCGACCGCGTCGTTGCGGGAATCTTCGTCGCGCCGTCCGCGGCCCATCTCCACCACAGCCGACGCGCCGCCTTCCTCACCACCAAGGCGTCGTCGCGTCTTGTCTGCGCGGGCCGTCGTCAAGCACGTCGCGCCATCCGCGGGGTTCGCCGAGCTGCCCGCGATCTGCCAGAATCCCCCGCCACCTCGCAGCTTCGATCCAGCCGTCCGCGCGCCTCGATGGATTTTCCACAGTTTGATGGGACCTCTGATCCGGTGGTCTTCATCAACCAGTGCGAACTCTACTTCCGCCGGGAGCGAATCATGGCGGAAGAAAAGGTATGGCTGGTTTCTCGCAATTTGAAAGCTGACGCCCGAGTTTGGTTCCACCAAGTCACGCAAGATGAATACCCGGCATGGCGTCGCTTCACCGAGCTCCTGCAACAGCACTTCAAACCGCCCCCGTGCCCCGACCCGCTCCACCAACTGTCTCGTGGCATCGACAACTCCCTGCGCATCCTTGAGGAGATGTCCACACAACTGGATCGCATCCGGGCGTGTCTCGAGGCGAAGGACAAGAGGGACCGTGAACGTCGGGCGGCTGTACGCCTCCAGGCAGCAGTACGGGGCCTCCTGGCACGCCGCCGAGCGCATCTTCTTCGGGCAGCCAAAGTCTCCGAGGAGCAAGCAGCGCTGCGACTACAAGCTGCCGGGCGAGGTTTCCTTGTCCGGCGTGTGGTGCGAAAGATGCGCATGCTCCTCAGCTCCTCGCTGTCGTGCGTGTTCGTCCCCTCGGCCCCTTCCATAAATCAGGCTGCTCCGATCGCAGGGGAGGTCCAAATATGGGCGCTTCCAGTGCAGCGACCTCGCATCAACATCCAGCATCAGGCATCAAAGGCTATCTCATTCATCCTTGTGCCTGCTGTGGTGCTAGACACATCCAGCATTAGAGCCGGCTGCTTCACACTCCACCCTTCAGCCTCCATGAAGCCAGCAGAGGCGCTCTTTCCATGGGATCCAGGTGGATATAGTTGTATTTTAGTCGTAAATAAGAATGGGAAGCCGAGATGTAAAAGGCTTATCCCTAGGTCGCGTCAGCTATCCAGCTCGAGGACGAGCTGGGTCTCCAAGGGCGGGGGAGATGTCATGGGCAGCCAACAGGCTGCCACTAGCCCAATAGGCCCAAGACGTCAGATACAGAAGGACGTCGTAGGGCGCGAGTGTCCTAGTTGGGCCTTAAGCCCATTAGTGTTAATTAGTGTCTCTCTTAGTTATTTATATATAGGAATAGTACCATATTGTCTTGACACAAGAGGTGTTAGTCCTATGTACCCTTTATAATCAGCCCATGAGGCACAATGAAAATCAAGCAATGAATTATGAAGAAACAATTCTAGTCTCCCTCAATCTCTCAAACTCTTGGCAAAGCATAAGGCCAATTCTAGTCTCCCTCAATCTCTCAAGCTCTTGGCAAAGCATAAGGCCTAGTTACCCCAAAATATCCATCTTCATTACAACTGGACTGTAACCGGACGCTGGCACTGTCGCGTCCGGTCATGTTTCTTCAGCGCGTCCGGTCGCTGTTTCGTTGAGCGCTGCTCAGGCGACCAGCGCGTCCGGTCATTCTCGGGACCAGCGCGTCCGGTCGTTTTCAGCGCGTCCGGTCAGCGCGATGAGCGCGTCCGGTCGTTGTTTCGCAGTTAGCCGTTGGGTGACCAGCGCGTCCGGTCAGTTGGACCAGCGCGCCCGGTTAGTGCTTCGTGACTTAGCCGTTGCGCGACCGGCGCGTCCGATCAGTTGGGACCAGCGCGTCCGGTCAGCGCGATTTCAGCTGTTTAAGTTTCTAACGGCTCTATTCGAAGGGGTACGTCTATAAATACTCGTTGGCCGGCTCAAGGCTCTCGCTCTCGAACATTTGACATACTTGTGAGCACTTTGAGCTAAGCAACTCCCCTCCCACTCATCTCTCTTGCTTCTTTGCATATTCGAAGTGAGATTGAGTGATCCAAGTGCATTTGCATTGTGAAATAGCATCTAGTTGGCACTTGGTGGTTGATTTGCTGCAGGATTCTTGTTTCTCTTGGTGGTTGCCGCCACCTAGACGGCTTGGAGCAGCTTGGAGGCGTTGGCAAGAGTTGGTGTTTGTTCTTGGCCACCTCCGGTGATTGTGAGGGGTTTGTGCCTACCTCGGCGAAGCGGCAAAGGCAACATTAGTAAATTGCTTCGTGTCATTGCAACCTTTTGCCATTTGGTAGGTTCTTGTGGCGCCTTTTGAGAGGCTCGGCGTGTGACTGATTAGCCACCGAACCACGTGGTGAAGAGGGACACAACGGGGACTAGCGTGCCGGCAAGCACGTGAACCTCGAGATAAATCTTCGTGTCATCACTTTCATATTGTGATTGATTGATCCCGGTGTTCGGTTATCTTGGTATTCATCTCTTGATTATATTGATTGGTTGGCTCAATTCTTCGCCCCTCGGTGATACCCTCCTAACTCTCTCTTGTATTAATTTCTTAGTTATCTTTGCTAGCGAGTTTTCTTTGCTAGAGTAGCTTCTTTGTGTAGCTTGCTAGTTGTAGTTTCCTTCTCGGTTTGACTTATGCGGTTGAGTGCAAATACACTAGAATTGTGATTTGGTTAGGTGGCTTGCAAACACCCCGTAGGCTAAGCAAAACTCGCATCTCGCTATTTGTTTTATTGATAAACTTGTTTAGCTTGTCTTTGTAGAAATTTTTAATAGGTTATTCACCCCCCTCTAGCCATCAAGACCTTTCAGGGGTTCAGGTATGGTAGTAGGAATCAAGAGGGGGAGGATGTTTTGAACTTCACGCTGGCCTATGACTTGTTGATAGCGAACACCCTCTTTAGGAAGAGAGAATCTCATCTAATAACCTTTCGTAGTGGACAACACTCGAGCCAGATCGACTTTATCCTTGCAAGGATGGAGGATAGACGTGCTTGCTTTGATTGTAAGGTGTTACCTGGGGAGTGTGTTGTCCCTCAACATAAGCTTGTGGTGGCGGACTTTCGCTTTCGGGTACGTGTCCACCGAGACAAACGGGCCAAGATTGCGAGAACGAAGTGGTGGAAATTTAGAGGGGAAGCAGCACAAACGTTTAAGGAGAGGATGCTAGACGAGGGGCCTTGGGAAGAAGAAGATGCCGACGACATGTGGCTAAAGATGGCAACATGTATCCGGAAGGTGGCTTCGGAAGTGTTTGGCGTGAGTAGGGGAGGCAAACGGGAAGCGAAAGACACATGGTGGTGGAATGACGAGGTGCAAAGGGCTATTAGGGAGAAGAAGGAGTGTTTCAAACGTCTCCACCATGACAAGAGTGTAGCCAACATCGAGGGCTATAAAATAGCGAAGAGGGTTGCAAAGCGAGCTGTGAGTGTAGCAAAAGGTCAGACGTATGATGGCCTTTATCAGCGGCTAGGCACGAAGGAAGGGGAGAAGGACATTTATAGGATGGCTAGAATCCACGAGAGGAAGACAAGGGACATCAACCAAATAAAATGCATCAAGCATGGGACAGATCGACTTCTGGTGAAGGATGATGAGATCAAGGACAGATGAAGAGAGTACTTCGACAAGCTGTTTAATGAGGAGAATGAGGGTCCTGCCCTTGAGTTGGACGACTCATTTGACGATACCAACCGACGCTTTGTGAGGAGAATTCAGGAGGCAGAGATCGAAGGGGCTTTGAAGAGGATGAAGGGAGGTAAAACGATGGGCCCTGATGGTATCCCCATTGAGGTGTGGAGATACATAGGCGCCAGAGCAATAGTATGGTTAACTAAGCTTTTTAACCTTATTTTTCGGTCTAACAAGATGCCTGAAGAATGGAGGAGAAGTATATTAGTACATATCTTCAAGAACAAGGGAGATGTTCAAAGTTGTACTAACTACTATGGGATTAAGTTGATGAGCCATACGATGAAGCTCTGGGAGAGGGTTATCGAGCATCGTCTAAGGAGAGTGACACATGTGACCCAAAATCAGTTTGGGTTCATGCCTGGTAGGTCGACCATGGAAGCAATTTTCTTATTACGACAATTGATGGAGAGATATAGGGAGCAGAAGAAGGACTTGCACATGGTCTTTATTGACCTCGAGAAGGCATATGACAAAGTACCGAGAAATGTCATGCGGTGGGCCTTGGAAAAGCACAAAGTCCCAACTAAGTACGTTACCCTCATCAAGGATATGTACATGGATGTGGTGACGTTTGTCCGAATATGTGATGACGACACCAGTGACTTTCCAATTAAAATAGGACTCCATCAGGGGTCAGCTTTGAGCCCTTATTTATTTGCTTTGGTGATGGATGAGGTCACAAGGGACATACAAGGTGATTTCCCTTGGTGTATGCTCTTTGCTGATGATGTGGTGCTAGTTGACGACAGTAGGGCGGGGGTTAATAGGAAGTTAGAACTATGGAGGCACACGTTAGAGTCGAAAGGGTTCAGACTTAGTAGGACTAAGACCGAGTACATGAGGTGCGATTTCAGCGCGACTAGGCACAAGGAGGGAGACGTTGGCCTCGATGGGCAAGTGGTGGCCAAGGATACTATTCGGTATTTAGGGTCGATGCTACAAAAGGATGGAGACATTGATGAAGATGTTAGGCATAGAATTTCAGCCGGCTGGTTGAAATGGCGTCAAGCTTCTGGCGTTCTCTGTGACAAAAGGGTGTCTCAGAAGCTGAAAGGTAAGTTCTATAGGACGGCGATTCGTCCGGCGATGTTATACGGTGTTGAGTGTTGGCCTACAAAAAGGCGTCATGTCCAGCAATTGAGTGTAGCAGAGATGCGTATGTTGCGTTGGTGTTGTGGGCACACAAGGAGGGATAGAGTCCGGAACGACGATATTCGGGATAGGGTTGGGGTGGCACCAATTGAGGAGAAATTGATTCAACATCGGTTGAGATGGTTTGGACATGTCCAACGGAGGCCTCCTGAGGCGCCGGTGCGTAGTGGAGTTCTAAAGCGGGCCGATAATGTAAAGAGCGGTAGAGGTCGACCTAAACTAACTTGGGACGAGTCCGTTAAGAGAGATCTTAAGGAGTGGAATATCTTCAAGGATTTAGCTATGGACAGGAGCGCTTGGAGATTGGCAATCAACGTACCTGAACCGTGACCTCTTTTTGTCTTGTGCCCTTTATGTGTCTTCCTGTTTCTCGTCTCTTTTGGGTTTCATCTCTAGCCTACCCCCAACTTGCTTGGGACAAAAGACTATGTTGTTGTTGTTGTATGTATGTATATATATAAACCAATAGGGGCTAGCCCTCCTGTTTCCTCTAAAAACCTTCAGTAAGATATAAGGATACAGGAACAGGAGAAGGTAAAAGACAAGAAGAGAAATTGAAATGACTATGAGCCCAACCTAGGTACGACTTCTAAAGACTTGCTTCTTGAGTGGCCCCTTGTGGATGATTCCTGAGCACTGTGACTGGGTTGGATGAAATGGGTCGGACGCAGGTTGCTCGAATAGCATTGTTCAAGAGAAACTCAAGTGCTCAGTGCTCACCAATTATCTCCAATAAAAGGCACATCATAAACTACTTTCAATTAACATGGCATTTGAACACAAGCCTCTTCAGAAATGTGCATTGCACGAACCTACTTTTCACTCAGTAGGTTCAGCTGTGATACACTCATATTAGTAGAACAACATATTTTGAATGTGAGCCTATAAATGCATGTCGTTCATGAGATGTATAGCAATGTACAAAATTACACCTCCAGTTAAATAAGCACAAGGAATTGTCTGTATCATTCCAAACTGATTTTGCCTTCATTAGTAGGGCAGCACAAAAAGAATATTTTTCGTGTTATCATTATCTATTCTCTATCATAATATTGTTCTCCCACAATTAGCTTCATCTAATTAAAAAAATTGCACTCAGCAATCAGCGTGAGCTTTCTATATCACTAAAAGAATGCAAAAAATTAGAACAGTACGAGCCTATGTTCATTCAAAATGATTGGGGTCATATACTGAAGACTTGAGACACGGCATTGCCATTATTCAATTTCCCCCCACTTACTGCACTGAATACATGCAACTCCAACAATCTTCTGTACTGGCCTTGTTCGATCTCAGCTTCATTTGCACCATGCAGTAGCAGGAGCTCAATAATGCAATCTTCCCAATCAATACCGTCACAGGAACCTCTTCTACGTCTCTTTTTCCTGGCACCGGAACTATCTGCCATATTGTCACTGAGAAGGATATGATCTATACCATCCATCTTCTTTCCCCCTCGATTCTTCCTAGTCAGTTTTTGCGGGGGAGAGACATATTCGTTTCTTACAGCATCTTCTGATTCTGAATTATTTGCTTTTGCAGCTGGAGCAGCAGTAGCCTTCCTAATCGCATCAATTCGCTGCTTGGCAGCTTCAATACGTGCTTTCCTCTCCTTCTGCAACTCCAAACCAGCAGTGAACGATGGTGGAGGTGCATCATAGCCAATGTCAATATCCACCACATCCTCAAGCAGCATGTCCTTTTTCCAACCATTATTCACTGCGTCCATACATGGCTCCAGCTCCAGTCCTCCTTTAAATCGCTTCCTCCTGTCAGCACCTTTACCAACCTTCCCAAGTTTCTGTAGCTGGGCAAGCCTATCTAGAACATTTTTGTAAGCATCTGATAGACCCTTCTCTGAGATATTCTGGTTTTCAAATTCTTTCTCCTCTGGCTCAAGATTATCGAAATCAAAGTCATCAGCACTGACAGGAGTAATTTGAAGGTATTTGGACTCGTCTTCGTCAACTTTAGAGTACGCCTGCACAATTGCAGCAATGTTCGGAGCGAAGCTCTCAAGAAACTCTTCAGAAGGGTCCGACTGTGACCGCATCTCCATGAGCCGGAGCAGGACCGGAGCGTTGAGGAGCAGGTTCTTGGCATTGACATCGGCGCCCCACGGAAGCAGGTGGCGCGCGACATGCACCAGCGCGTCAACGAGCTCCTTGTATCGGCGGAGGCTGGTCTTCAATCCCGCCGAGATGTCCCGGGCAATGTCCTCCAAGGAGAGAGAAGTGACCCCGTTCACCTCCGCAGATAAGGCGAGCAGCGCCGCGACGAGGGGGAGCGGGAACCGCCCGGTGGTGAGCGACCACTTGGAGGCGCAGCGGAAGAGGAACCGGGCCTGGGCGAGAATCGCGTCCGTCTTGTGGGCCGCCGCGGCGTTGAGCGAGGGCGAGAGTTGCACGGCGCGGTCGAGCGCGGCGGCGTAGTCGAAGCAGGGGAGGGGCGGGAGGGATAGCTGGGCGGCGACGCGGGAGACCAGGTCGCCGAGGGCGGGCGCGGAGCAGAAGGCGGCCTCCGCGGCCTCGGCGAGGGAGAGCGGGAGGTGGTGCGACCGCGCGACGAGCAGGGTGCAGGCGGCGGCGAGGGCGGGGAGGAAGGCGCTGCCCGGGGTGGCGAGCTGGCCGTCGGTGGCGGACTTGGCCATGCGGAGCGCCTCCTCGGCGCGGGCCGGCGACAGGCCGAGGCGGGTGGCGATGGAGGTGATGCCCGCGGAGGCGACGGCGAGCTTCTGGTCGCGGTAGGCGGAGTCGGAGCTGTTGCGAACGAGGGAGGAGACGCGGAGATCAAGGCCCCCCGAGTCGTTGAAGGTGGACTGGTGGACGAACTCCGCGCCGCCGGCGTCCTGGATGACGCCGCAGGAGGTGCAGACGAGCGCGCCCGAGTCCGGATCCGCCGCCACCGCACCCTCGCCGCACGACAGGCACGTGGAGCCCATCGGCGGGGAGCCGGCGGCTGGAGCACGCGCAGCGGTGGCGGCAGCTTGCGGCGGAAGGAAAGGAGTGGGGATTCGATTCGAAGAAGCGGCCGCGATCTATTCCCAATTTATGGTCCGACAGGCCCCGTTTGGTTTGAGGAGTTTTTAACTCTTATCGTATCGAACGTTGCGGCACATGTAATAAATGTAGACTAATTATATATATGTTGACATAGTTTAGGGATTTTTTACGAGACGAATCTATTAAATCTAATTACTCTATGACTAGAATTTTTTTTTCAAATAAAACGAAAACTTTAAGTGTTCGAACCGAACACCACTTTAGGCCACGTACAACGGATCGTCGTAGCCCGTCTCTATCTTCGTTTTTTTTTTACAGAAAACTCCCCGGTTTGGCTTGGAGAGGGTCGCCCCGTCGTCTCGCGAGACGACGGCAGGGGCCCGTGCTCCGAGGCCCAAGCGCCGCGCGGAGCAGCGTTGTATGGCTCGTCTTCTCATGTTGACGGCGCGCGCGGATCTTGCGTATCCCGTGACCCCGAGTGTCCGCCGCGGCTGCTGCAGAACCCCGCCTCCCGCTGCCCTTCACCGGCGGTGCCACACGGAGAGGGGCAGAGGGCCAAGCAGGCCCAGGCGTCGCCACGGCGGCGGCTCTTGCGGATCCAGGAACGGTAGGGGACTTCTGAAGTTCTGATGCTTTTTCCCTTCCTGATTTGCACGCTGCTCAGTTTCCTGCAAGCGAGGCGAGCTGTTGACTAGCGTTGAGCAGGCACATGGCGCTGTTCAGACATTCGGTTAGGGCCGGTTTAGTTTGCAAATTTTTTTTTAAAAAAACACGGTAGCGTACTGTAGTATTTTCGTTGTTATTTGGTAATTAGTGTCCAATTATGGACTAACTAGGCTTAAAAGATTCGTCTCGTGATTTACAACTAAACTGTATAATTATTTTTATTTTTTATCTACATTTAATGCTTCATGCATGTGTCCAAAAATTGATGTGATTGGGAATCTGAAAATTTTAGGAAAATTTTGGTCTCTTTTCCGCTGATGTACTGTTCGAATGATTTCATTGTTACATGTGTAACCATTCTGTACATTAGCCATTGATTCTATTAAATTAGCTTGTTATCTGTTTTCAGATATCATGTCTATTTGTATTCATAGTTTATTAGTCTCTGCTCCATCCGCCTGCTTACCAGGTTTCGCTAAAAACACGTGTTGTAAGCGTATATTTCAAGTGTTTTAGAGGTATGTTATAAGCGTTTTAGATAGATGTTGCATATGTTAGAATTGTTGTACACTTATGTTGTAAAGGTCTGTTACCAATATTTCATATGTGTTTTTTATAGGACTAACAAACCTGCCCTTGCGTTGCAACGGAAGACACAACTTGCTGTGTAATTTATTTAGATGATTTGTAAGTTGAAAATTTATCCAACAAATGTGTGACACTTTAACTCTTATATATGATCGAGCATTGCATTTTGAATAGTATTTGAGATTGCATCGTATATTTAAATATGTCTTTGCATCGAACTCTATGTCTTGCTCGTGTTTAGCCTTTCGGTTCTCTTTTTGTTGTATGTTTCTTTTTCCTGTTTCCATTTTGTTGTGTTCAGTTTAAGTTCTTGTCTGTTTCGACTTCTAAGAAATTTATTCAATAAAAACTTCTTCATGTGTATGATTCATCTTGAATCAGACCTCATACTATTGCTAAATATGCGCTGTTCTAACTTGTATGTACATTGGAGACTTGGATATTTATCCAATAATTACATCAAATGTTCCAATTAATTTTTGATTTATACTCTACAGATTGTATCATCTATTTCGATTCATTTTGAAATCAGACTTCACATCATGTATGGCACGGTGCTCTAACTCGTATAGAAAATATTTCTCCATTTTATATAGGGAAGAATTAACGGTTACAACATCAATGACTGTTGAATTTAGTTCTTTTGTTTTTGATATTTATAGGAGAAAAAACAATCGCTTAGATGAACGGATAATGTGTGAACGTCTCGTAAAATGCTCTCACGGATGCTCAGACGGCACACGCTTGCAAGGATAAAAAAAAGAGAACACGTTAGAACAAAAGAGAAAAAAAAGTAAGGTGGATAAAAAAGATGACATAACCATAGTACTTTTTTCTTTTCTATTTTCCTGATTATATTGTTCGGCCTCCCACCATAAAAATACGTCGGGCTCTGGTCTATTATGGAAGTTCCTAACATTTTCTGAGGGAAAGAAAGTTCTCAGTATTAAAAAAAGAAACTTGTCTCTATAATCTACCGTATATATCCCGTCAAAAATAAATAAATGCACAGCATTGTCGTCAGATCTGAGGAATCTATTTAGATTAGGATTCCTACTCCATATCCGTCTAGACGCTAGTTATTCTAACTCGTATGTAAATAAAAAAAGCGGTGCAAAATAAAGAACATAACTCTTATCCTTTTCTATTTATTATTAAGAGTTTTATTTAGAGTACTGAGATCTGAGGAATCTATTTAGGTGAGGATTTCTATTCCATATTGGTCTAGACGTGAGCTATTCTAACTCGTATGAGCACGGGTTATATATATAAGTTCGGACAAAAGAAACTCTCCATTGTTCGGTAGTTAGAGGAAGACGGGCCAAAAAAAATGAATGGACGAAAAAAAAAGAGTCTGAAATTTTATCTCTTTATTATTAGGTATAGATTTCATATGTGTTTTTTATGTATGTTGCAAGTGTGTTTATCTGGATGTTGCATGTTTTATACATCTTTGCAAGTGTTTTATCTAAATATTGTGTATGCTTGCAATGATTTTCAAGTGTTTTTAGGAGTTTTTTTCAAGTATTTCAGAAGTATGTGTTTCATCTATCTTCTTTTGTATGTTGCAAATGTTGCATCTGAATATTTTAAAAGTAGATTGAGCGAGTGTAGTGGATCTCCATCTGGTTGGTGGGAATAAGATTTTCGGCAGTATTTCTCGACTCCATAGTGGTTAGTGACGGTGAGCAGGCCACGCGCCCTACAGCAGTGGTCAGCGGCGGCTTAAGGCAACTCTCGGATAGGTGCCTCCGGCTCGCAGGCCCTGCATGGGGGGCATGAAATGGCATGGAAGCGGACTACAGGTGCGGACGCCCAGACATCCGGAAAATGGCGTGGAAGCGGACTGCAGGTGTGGGCATCCGGACGTCCAGGCGCTAGTAGTTTAAAAAAACATGTTTAAACTTTGAATTCACGCTGATGTTCTGTTCAAGAAACATGTTTAAACTTTGAATTCACGCTGATGTTCTGTTACCCTCGCACCATAATTAAATGCTTAACTTAGCGAACTTGCTCAAATATTTGTCTCCGTGCTTTGAATTTTCTCCACCTCTGTTCATCATCTTGGTCGCCCGCGACGGCGACCTACGGCCAATATCATCGCAAGGCGAGGCAAACAGCTAACGAAACGAATTAGTGAGCAGCGAGCAAACATGCTAGTTGACAAGTTCAAGTGTTTTCTTTGTGAGAAATACAAATACGTAAGGTGGAAATTGGACCACCTGTACAAACTTAAAAACTTTTAATCTAGACCACACGATATTGATCCAAGGGGGCACACGGGAGAGTAGGAGGGGGGATTTGCAAAAGTGTGATTAGAAGTGGACGATTAAGCGTAAAATTACCCAATCCTCCTGCCCCTTAGATCAACATCGTGTGGCCCAGATTAAAAGTTTCCAAGTTTACACAGGTGGTCCGGTTTTCACATGATACGCTGCCTTACTTGACAGTGTCTATATTCATTCTAAAATAACATTTTTTTTGACGGAAGGAGCCTTACTTGACAGTGTTTATATTCATTCTAAAATAACAGTTTTTTTTAGACGGAAGGAGTACGTACCAAGATCACAATTTTTTGAGATGGACCACACACACCATATATTTTAGGATCCAATTTGATTGCTAATTTACGCTATAAAACTTGAATTTGATTGCTCTCTCTCTCGCGCGCTCATCATCAGATATACCGCGGTGCACGATTCGTCCATTCAATATTCCTGATTCCAGATATGTTAATTATACGCTGACTTCAAGATTCCACAAATCATAAAAGAATATGTTCTCCACTCTGACACATACTATGTCGAAACGTCTCCAGCTTATTACATGTGTATACAAATTTTCCCAACTAGATACAGCAAAATTTGAGCAAAGGACAGCATTTCCACCACGAAATTCCCATCTGCAGCCACGAACTTGCAATGCTGCTTGAGAGATTAACCTTCTGTGACTCGCGTGCCTCAGCAGCACTTTGTAATGGAACGCAAAGCTCCTGTTCTACTCTCCTCAAAGAACCTGTGCACAAGGGAAGACCAACACTATACTATACCTGTACAGGCATGGGGGTACCACCAGACTAAATTCAAAATTGAAGTATGTTTTGATAACACTGGAGCTATATCACGCCCTCTGGCCCTTGAAGGATGATCTTTCAAGTACGCGGTTTCCCATATAGACTCGTGTACACAATCTTTGTCCGAAAGACCAGGATCAAGCTCAAGCCAAAAGCAATGATGCAGAACCCGGACATGATCAGGGATGAGAGGAAGAAACAGATGGAGCCCTCACACTTCGATGACGGAGCGGCTTCAGAGACTATGTTAACCACTCCGCCACTCATTGCCAGCAACATAGAGTTGTGGCCCTGCTGAGCCTGCTTTGCTGCTTCAGCGTCATAGATGCCACTGGCGATAACCCCTGAGAATACCAGGGAGCCTGCTGGATTTGCGACCGTGAGGAAATTGTATAGTGCTCCGAAATTTTTCACCCCAAACAGTTCAGAGGCTGCGGCTGGCACAATGGCCCAGTGGGCACCATAGCCTACTCCGACAAGCAGCGTGCCAATGTACATTGTCCCAGGCCAAGCCATTGCAAAGTTGAAGTGCCCAATCGCCATCAGGACTTGAGCTATTGCTAATGCAATTGCCCTTGGATATGCATAATCTCTGAAAACAGGTGAAGGAATGAAAAAGGGTCAGAGAAGAAAAGAGTTGGCGTGAATAAGGAACACCCTAAATTTTGGAATTAAGAGTTGACCAACTCAGGGTTATATTTTTGATTAATTCATGGTTGCAAAATAAATAACATAGTATTGCAAGTTTAGTTCACATGTTACTTTTGTTCTGTTCTGTTCTTTTCTGTTTGTAGATCCAGCACTTAAGATTTATGTTTTAATCTATTTAGTAAGCTTACTATAGTTACTTCTGTTCTGTCTTAGCTCCAGCAATTAATCTCTATGTTTCAGTTTCCTCTTCTCTACTTTGCTTTTGTCAGGATGGTGTACCAATTTTGTCAACCTTCATGATCAGTTCTCCTACTATCAGTCCAAAAATCTATACCAAGGCAAGAAATTTATTCTTAAACAACATTATGGCAGCAACAAAGACTAGGTATAATTTGGTACACCCTCTGTTCCAAAATGAAGGTGTTTTAGTTTTATCCTAAGTCAAACCTCTAACTTTGACCAAGTTTATAAAAGAAAATTAACATCTACGGTACCAAATAAATGCCCTATCAAGACATTTTTTTAGCTGCCTATCTTTGTATTAAAAAGAAGAAAGAAACCGTTCCCTTACAAGCAACCACACTGACTCACCTAAGAGAACAGAGGGGTTGTGGTACCTATCAAGAAAAGTTTTATGTTGGATTTTAATGAAACTAATTTGATGTTACAGATGGTGATGCATTTTTCTATGAAGTTTATCAAATTTAGAGAAGTTTGACAATTAAAACACCCTACATTTGGAACAGATGGAGAAAAAACATAGGTCAACATGGAAGGTGACTATGCTGCCATAAAGCATTTGAAAACAAAATATATATAGGATCACATGTGAAGTACATTCGATTAAGCAAAGAAAGCATAACAATCTTACTTGACAATAATCTCTGAGAAGTACCCTCCACCAATACGTCCAAGGAAGTTCCAGATGCTAATCATTGAGACAAAAATGTGGGTTTCCTCGTAACCCAATGACTGGCTCATTTGCCCAAGATTATCAATCACAGTGAGACCAGATCCAGAGCCCAGCAGAAGGGAGAAAAATAGAAGCCAGAAATCTGCCTTGATGAGCGCTTGCATCAGTGTGAAATCCTCTCCTCTCCGTGGACCTTTCCTCCTCTTAACCCTGACAGCACCAACAGCAGCTGCCTGAAATAACCTTGTCTGCAATTCTGCTATCCTTTTTTGCCTCTCTGAGGCTGGAAGTAAATCAACGTCCTTTGGCTTTTCATCCTCCACCTCGCTGAGTATAACCTCCTGTTGGTCCTCAGAAGATGTTGATGCACTTGCTTCTTCTTTCCGAGGTGATGGCAACAAAAGTGCATACAAAGTCTCATCATCGTCCGAAAAGAAGCTGAGTAGAACTGGGATGACTATTGGGACTAATAAAAAGATTATTAGAACGATGGTCAACAAGACGGTCACTGACTCGCTTAAGTCGACAAGGTCTTCCAATAACATGACACCCATAAGATAAGCAGCCAAGAGCAAGCAGACACTGTATACAAATGTGAAACTTGTGCCATCAGAAGGCCGCACTTGTCTGTGGCCTCCAACAGGTCTTACAATGAACATTAAAGCTATAACAACCATTGTTGGGCCAACTGCAACCATGAAGATCAGTGCTGCATCATCAGGAGAGTGTACAATTGCATAAATCTGCGTTAGAATTGCACCACTTAATCCAGCGAATCCTTTGAGGATACCAACAATTGGTCCACGGCTCTTGGGGAAGTTCTGAACACATGAGACAAGTGCAGCAGTGTTGAAGTACGTCTCACCATTGTTACCAATGAAGATTAGAATGCACATCTGAGGAAGGATGATAAACTCTTAGTATGACAACACACATAAAGGCAATTCAAGTCGAGAAATATAAAAGGTCAATAACAAATTCATTTTTCCCATGTGGCGATTAGCAAAAGGTCCGGTTTTGGAGGCCAAAAGGTGAATAGGAACTTGGATCCTGCGCCAGAATATACCGTAGCAGTTGGGTGTTATGTTAATACAGCATAGCATCAGGTAAAAAGCACACTTGGTTTCATATATTGCTTTTTTCCCTTATGTTTGTCTTGTGATTTGTGAGAGACAACAGGAAAAATCCCAGAAAATTAACAGCAGATCCACCTAACATTCAGTCAATGAGACTCAAAACCATGAGAGCCAGCCACAAGGTATCATAATGTTGGATTAGACACCAGCCTGAAAACCAATGGCAAGTAGACTAGCCATCAGTTTGCTACTAACTAATTATGCAGATGAGTTGCACGCGCATGCTTGATGCAAGTGACACATTGTTTGCAGTCCAGACATTAACTTCTCACTGATTTATTTGAACAAATTTAGGCAACTCCATGTAGCCATATTTGGTTTACCAGTAAAATCCATATTCAAGGTGTATTGTGAAATAAAAGAAATGGCAAATATCGAGAGGCAACGATTGGGATGGACATTTATCAAAAGGTGACATGTTATCGCTTATGTTATACAGTAGGAAGAAGTTGTTTCTAAGTAGAACTCTCAGGATCTTTCTTGAGAGCAAACAACAACAACAACAACAACAACATAGCCTTTTATCCCAAGCAAGTTGGGGTAGACTAGAGATGAAACCCAAAAAGAGACGAGAAACAGGGAGACACATAAAGGGACATAAAGGGCACAAGACAAAAAGAGGTCACGGTTCAGGCACGTTGATTGCCAATCTCCAAGCGCTCATGTCCATAGCTAAATCCTTAGAGATATTCCACTCCTTAAGATCTCTCTTAACGGACTCGTCCCAAGTTAGTTTAGGTCGACCTCTACCGCTCTTCACATTATCGGCCCGCTTTAGAACTCCACTACGCACCGGCGCCTCAGGAGGCCTCCGTTGGATATGTCCAAACCATCTCAACCGATGTTGAATCAATTTCTCCTCAATTGGTGCCACCCCAACCCTATCCCGAAAATCGTCGTTCCGGACTCTATCCCTCCTTGTGTGCCCACAACACCAACGCAACATACGCATCTCTGCTACACTCAATTGTTGGAGGATCTTTCTTGAGAGCATGAACCAAAAAAAAGTGAGCATCAAATTTCCATAATTTTAGATGGAGGTTATATAAGAGCAGAAATGACCGAAACTAATCAAACCATATGTTATCTTGTTTCTTCTCAAGAACAAATAAGACAGTGCAACGTTTCTTTACAGCTAAGAATCAACTAGAGGTGTTATGTTATAAATAGTATTAGTCACTAGCCTCTACTTGTCAACATATCTAATCTAAGAAAAGAAATAGTTCAGTTTCTTAAATAAAAATCTAAAATAATATGAACTCTCTATCCATGTGGTATTATGGACAATAATGACGCTTGAAATAATATCAACTAAACTGGTGCTTTTACGGAAGGGTTGTAGCCTTGTTTGAAATAAAAGGAGATTTTGGCATGACAAATCTCAGTTCCTGATCTTGAAACATTTTTTTTCTCGAACTTTATCTTGATCTTAGGTACTTCAATAGCGCAAGTTACATTGGCAACATGAACCAGAACACATATTGGAGCTCTAAGGAATGCCATTCTTTCTGTAGAAAGAGATAAGATAACAACTATACATCTCTAATACTTTATTAACAAAGTCGTAATCCTTTGATGTCATTTAACTTTTTGTACCCCTAAAACAAATCAAGTGACCTGCAACTATATTTGATATAAAGTAAAGAGAGTGATCAGCACTGATGTTCTAGATTGCAAATTAACGGAGCAGAATAAAGATACCGCACTTAAATCACTGTATGATTTACCCTGATGACATAGCATCTAGAGGAAAATTTAGATAATAAGGTACAGCTAGAGGCACATGGAACGCAGGACAGCGACCACATTGACAAGAGACGTACACCTTAGACAACAATTAACCATATTCAATAGACAATAGGTCCTATGTCAAATTGTCCAATGCAACTTCGAGAAGTTCAGCATTATAAGAGTATCCATTTCCACAATAACTATAGACTTGTACATTAATGGCACATATAACAGTAAACGTCGAGTTCAGCTACAGCAGTGTCCTAAAACAAAAGGAACCAGCTCAGCTGTCCTTTTCTAAGTGGAGGAGTCCAATTGCTACTCTGCATCCCCGAGGTCCGAGGGCCGAGGGCATGCAGTATTTTGTTTGGTTGGAAATGAATAGTAACAGCATGTTTTGAAACCATGTGAGCAAGAATATTACGGGCATGATCCCGACCTCTGAAAGTTCAACCGCAGCAAAATCTGCAGAACTTTATGTCTGTATCGATCATCACGGGACACTGGTACGATATGAAACCGAAAGCTTGGAATTTCAACGACGACTGCAATTTGGAAACCGAAAATTCCAATATATATTTCCATCAAAAAAAATTCCAATATATATTCCACAGAAGCATCGTGCACGATTCAATCAACAACAGTCACGGGCAAGAAAATGTAAGGAAAATTCAGCCACAAAAAATTGTAAGGAAGTTTAAGCGTTGGTAGAGCGAGCACAGGCGATCGCGACATGCAACCAAAAGCAATGCAGCCGCAGCCCGCAGGCGCAGGGCAACTGGGGGAAAAGAGAATGGAACGGAAGCATCGAACGTGCAATAACAGGGAAGCGGTGAAAAAAAAAAGTAAGGCCACGTTTAGATTGCAATTTTTTCTAACCTGATGAATAGTACCACTTTCGTATTATTTGGCAAATATTGTTCAATCGTGGACCAACTAGGCTCAAAAGATTTATCTCGTGATTTCTAACTAAACTGTGTAATTAATTATTTTTTTACCTATATTTAATACTCTATACATGCGGCTAAAAATTGATGTGATGGAGAGAGTGAAAAAATTCTAACTTTGGGTGCATCTGGCCTAATAATAATAGACAGCGATGAGAAAATGAAAAGGCGTGGGGATCTCACCGCCCAGAGCGGGGGCACGGGGACGCGGCGCGTGACGGCGAGCCAGACCCATCCGTACCCGACGAGGTTCTGCGCGGCGCCGACGAGGAGCGCGGCCCAGAGCGGGAGCACGGCGCAGAGCGTGCCGGCGAGGAAGCCGACGCTGTCGCCGAGGTCCTTGGCGACGCCGAGCCCGGCCACCTGGCGCTGGTTGTAGCCGAGCGAGGCCTTGATCACCGGCGAGAGGCTGCCGAAGAGGTAGCCGACGCCCGCGCAGGACTGCATCCACATCGCCGCCACGAACACCAGCCACCGGTTCCGCAGGAACCCGCGCACCCGGCTCCCCACCTCCGCCATTGAGCTTCCCGGGACCCGGACTCGGAGCTCCGACCCTCCCGACGCCGCGATACCCCGCGCGCGCGCGGCCGATTCAGAACGGACGAGGCGGCGGGCCGGCCGGGAGTCCGCGGCGGCGCGACGGACGGACGGACGGGGACGCGCGGCCGGGGCTGGGATCTTCTGGGCCAGGGACGGGCGCGGCGCCCGGATCGTTGTGAGGCACGGCAGGCTCCGGCACGGCAGCGGTTGTCGTGGCTTTCTGTGGGTTGCCGAATGAATGCCGATAAGCGTGCGTGCGTCCCAGCCCTGCCCTGCCCCAGTGTCGCGGATACAAAAATGACGGACGGGCCCGGCCGGAATTCGTGGGATTCGAGCTCGTTTCCGCTTTCGCTGTCGCAGTTTGGGCGGTCGGGTCGGGGTCGGGATCGGGCGGCTATGGTGGGCGGCGGGTAGGCCCCCTATCCCCTGTGGATGGAGCGATGGCGACTCGGCGAGACCGCCGCGCGAGGAGGAGCAGAAGGCAAAGGCGAAGGAAGGCAGGCGAGGCGACAGACACGGGCGTTGACAAACAGGGCGCTTCGTTCTCAAAATATTTTACAAAATATTTCAGATTCTCGTCACATCAAATCTTTAGACATATATATATAAAGTATTAAATATAGATAAAAAATAAAACTAATTACACAATTTAATTGTAAATTGCGAGACGAATCTTTTAAACCTAATTAGTCTATGATCGAACAATAATTACTAAATCACAATGAAAGTACTACAGTGACACTACAGTTATATTTTGCAAAATATTTTAGGAACCAAATGGGGCCTCATTGATGGCACGGCCAAGCCCCAGAGTAGCAGCTAGCGGGCGACCGGGCTTTTGCTGCGAATGCCGCCTGCCGGTGGGTAACCGACTGAGCTGAACGTGCCGTGTGCGTGTTGCCCGCCGTGGGGAAAGACACCAAGCGGATGCGTTTCATGTCAGTTGCCGGCTTTTGGCGCTTGAACGACGGTGAGCGTAGGGGAAAGTTCCAACGCCGGTCTCAGTCGGTGGTAGTCCACTTGACGCCGGACCGGAGAATGGCTGTTTGTGCCGTCTGCGTCTTCTGCGGCGTCCTTGCCTGCTGCCAGTGCCGTGCATGCTTGCTGTCTGTCATTTTCCCAGCCGTCTCGTTAGTGGGCCGATGATATGATATACTACACAATTGGTGTAATCTATATTTTATTTCTGTGTGATAAATAAACCACTCCGTCTCTTGAGATGGTATATGCTACACCCACGTCAGCCGTGTCTATTCAGCGCTTGCCATTTTAGCTAATGTGTGAACCGGACAAAATATAGAACGAAGGTAGCTAGCGACTTTGGATGGATGCCTAGCTATCGTCATCTACGGCCTCTAGTCTCTGCACCGTGGACGACTGCGATTCCGTTCCAACGAACCACCGTTCTCAATCCAGAGGAGCAAAGCTAGCAATGACAGTCGTGCCTGTCGGTGCGGGTATCCGCAGGTTTCATACCCCATGGGTGTGGGCATGGGCAAAAACTCACCTGCGGATGAGAGCCAAGTATCCACAAAGATATAGTATGTATTAAATTTTAGCAGCGAGTACTTGATGGCTACTTTTAAGAATAAATATGAATATCATTAATTTGCGTCATACTCCCTCCATCCAAAAATTGGCATCATATGAGCAAAATTGAGTTTTCAAAAAATTAGCGTCATTTTAGGTGGTCCTCCCGTTTTGCTAATGAATATGACACCTCGTACTACTACAACCGTGCATGCGCTCCAACCATACTACTACAGCCGTGCATGCGCAGGGGAAGTGAAACGGCCATCGTGCATGCGTGGTGGTTAATTGAAAATCTTCACGGCTTTGGTGCTTCTTGGTCATTGTGCCAGAGGCTAAAATGATGCCGATTTTTGGATGGAGGGAGTAGTATGCATACCATGTCGATTCACCCATTTAATATGTAACTTATAGCATACGCTCATCCGCTTGCACTGGTACGTGGTAATGGAAGTAGTACTCGCTGCAACCAATTTTCTTGTCGGTAATAACAAGTGATAAAAAAAAAAGTGGACTTGCACATCTGGCCATGGGCATGATGCACTGATGCAGAAGGATCATGTTCACAAATTCAGATGCTCGTTTTGTCAACTTCCCCTTTCCTTTATAGAACGGAATTCTCTAACATGTGACGGTCACGCTGGAGCACGACCGCGCGACGCCCTTGCATGTGCCCACGCTCCCACGCCCTCCTCGCCGACACAGCTCCTCCCTCCCTCCCTCCGCAAACTCCCCGGCGACCCCGCGCCCGCTCCCGAAGACGACGACGACGGTGGAGACGAAGACAGCGCCGACGGCGGTTCCGATGAGGTAGGCCGGTTCCTCCGCCTCCTCCTCCTGAATCTGAGCCCACCAGAGACGAAGACGATGGCGAAGACGATGGCGCCAGTGGCTAGGTTTCCGGCGAGTCTCTCCCCCTTTTTCTTCTCCAACTCCGACGAGTATAGAAGGGGCCGGCCGAGGGTGGCAGGCAGGCCAGGCGGTGGGGATGGTGGTTGGGGGCGGTTTAGGGGCCTTGGCGGTGGTAGCGGCGGCTGAGCCAGGTCAGGGCAGGGGAGTCTCGTTGAAGTTGGAGAAGATGGCGGCGGCCAAGCTCACCAGAGTTGGAGAAGATGGCGGCGGCCAAGCTCACCAGAGTTGGAGAAGATGGCGGCGGTGGGAGGGAGGGGGGAGGCGAGAAGAAGACGGCTGCTGCAGGCGCTAGGGACCGCCGGAGCTGCGGCGAACCCAAGTGCCGCGGCGGGGCAGTGGTCGGCGATGGGGGCGAGGAGGAGTAGGAACGGCGATGAGGTCGGGGTTGAGGACGAGGAGGGTGGGCTCGACGGCGAGGGAGGTGGCGGCGGAGGAAGAAAGAGGCGGGGAGGAGAACGAGGTTGAATGCGGGTCGCGCCTTAACCTCGTCAAAGACTAGACCATACTTGCGATGGAGGCAACCCGTGCGAAGGGGGAGTAGCATTGCGTTTAACTCTGTAGCTGAGATGTAGGCTAATCGTTGTTGGCATTGCTTCTTGGTTAACTACATTTTTCGTTATAATTTTAGGAACTCATGTTACAAAATATAAATACCAATCACATGTGATGGCCACAAATTCGGTTAGCATACGTGCAAGGTGTCCAAGCAAATACCATAAATCAACATGATAACATATTCATGATCTGCCAAAAGAAATCCATGACACGTGAGAAGGAGGCACTAAGTATTAACCTTCTTTGACAGGACATGCCATATGTTTTTACTACACACTATATAGTATAGCAACTTACGCACGATTTTAGATGTGTACGTAACATGGATCTAAAGGGATCTAGATTACACTGAGCATAGGGATATCATATAGGAGATCAGAACTTCAACGCCCATTTCATCCACCAAAGTTCAGCTGTCACATTTCACCTAAATAGACTAAGCTACTGCAGATAATACCAAGATAATCTGGATTAAACAAACGACAATCCTACAGACATGTCTACTCCGGGGACGGAGGTTCAGGCAGCCACGGCGTCACCTGAACTGCCTTCTTGGAGGCAGCGCTCCCTTGAAGCTGCTGCGCTCTGGCACACGCAACTCGCTGAAGGTAGCATTCACCTGAACTTTGGTTTCTTGGAGGGTGGAGCTCCCTTGAAGCTGCTGCGCTCCGGCACACGCGACTTGCTGAAGGTCTTCGCCTTGCGGCGCCTCCTCTCCTCCTCGCTGTCCGACTCTGCACCGTTCTCACGGTCCGCGTTGCTTGCCTCGCGTTCCAGTTCCTCCCAGGTCTTGCCCTTCTCCTCCTCTGAGTCCTCAACTGACTCATCATCATCATCATCATCATCGTCAGATTCCACCAAGGACTCGCTCTCGGAGTCATCATCTTCTGACTCGGACTCAGGCTCAGCGTCGGATGGCACATAGCCTTGGTCTGATTCCTCTGTGTCATCAGTCTCTGAGTCGCTCGCCTCCATGTTCAGGAACTCCCAGCCTCCATCGTCAATGAACTTCTGAGGATCATCGATTATAGTTTTCAGGATAGGACGCCAGTTCAGATTCAGCCTGCTCTCGTAGTACTTGAGGTCAGTTGTGTCCAGCCATTCCTTTATCGCGTCGAGGGATGCTGAAGGGATGGAATCAATGCGGAGAACATCCTTCTTGAAGTCCTTGAACACGATAGCCATGTCAAAGTTCTTCGTTCCAAAGCCCACCCTCTCCAGGTTAACAATCTCTATCTCGCTCAGGCTCACCACAAGGAAGGGAGTCTCAATCAGCTCAACCAAACATGTAGAAGTTGGAATGATGAAAGCAGAAGCTTTATATGGGACACCATGGAACCCAAGCTCTCTAAGTGGGACATCAAACTCCAGGTCAAGCCCCTTGAACTGTGGTTGCGACCAGTGGTCATTAACCTTGTTCACAAAGTTCTGGAAATCCATGTTTATTCTGTTCTTCCTATCCCTCTCACGCTGCTCTTCTTCAATCTCATCAGGATCAAGTGCCGATCTTCTACTGCCCCCAAGAGTCTGTACAACATCCATAACTTCAACATAGAACTGGACATCCTTTGTCTTTTTGTTTCCAACCATGATATGGTTGTGCAGATGGAAGTGCAGGAGAGTAATCATTTCTTTCTCTGCGGGCTGGAAAAAGGCATGCTTTATATTTCCATACATGATGTCCACGCGCTCATCAGACCTTGAAGTAGAATATCTGAAACCATTGAAATGAGCCTCAAGATTTCCTGTGAGCTTCCTCCCACGACCACCAAATGCAGGTCGTATCCACACATCAGAAAGTTTCATCATCTTCATTCTGTTGTTTCCCATCTGAAGTTTCTCTTGGGTAACAAGAGTTGCCCTTTCAGCTCTCTCTGACTCCCTTGTAGCAACTTGCCTCCTCAACGTTTTGATCTGCTGAACAACTTCACTGCTATGCCGTGGATCTTTTGAGCGGAATGTAATTTCTTTCAGATAGATAGCACCTTGAGAATTCAGCTTGCTATCATTTGAGAATGGCATGCCAGGCACATTGAAGAAGATGCGGATAGTGCAGGTGCGGTTGTCCTGGTGGCTGGTCACACTCTTTACAGTAGAAACATGGAAAGGAACCATACTGCCATAAATAGGTAAGAGGACAGCTTCATTCTTCTGATCTACTTGGATCACCAAATCTCTTACAAATGGTACATCATTGACATTCTTATATGCAACAAGCTCATTTGAAGCCCTCGCAGGACCACGTCCCTCACCAGATCCAGAACCACCCCCAGCAAGCCTTCTAGCAGTCTCTTCATTCTTTTGGCGAGCAAGTTCAGCCTGGTGCTGTCTCCGGAGCTCTTCCTTCGACATCTCCTGGTTGTCCGACCTGAGAGTTGCCTTGGTTGGCACGACATCTATGGTCTTCGACTCTATCTTCACCTCAGCAGCATCATCATCATCTTCGTTGAACGAATAAGCAACATCTTTGACTGCCTTGGAGCAAGGTGCTGTTAAGATCTCGTGTCCTCTTTCATTGACTAAAACTGTATCAGCTAACAACAGTGAAAACTGCTTTGTCTTCTCACTGGTTGTTTCTGCCTGGACGTTATGCAAACCAAGGGATACATTAAAAACCATTCCCTGTTTTATCCTACGATCATTCTTGGCATTCAGATTTAAGCCAGATTCTCGGAATTCAAGGCCTATTCCAGTTCCAGCTGACTTTGTTAGATTAGGAAGAAGTTCAGGGGCATCCCTCTCAATCACTGCCACTGCAGCTTGATAAACTGCACTCATCTGATTGCCTGGTTTCACTTGTTCAACAGCAGCTTCATGAGCTTTCAAAAGGGTCTCATATGCTTTACTCTCCGTAAGGGTAGCATCAATAAGATATGTCCGAGCAACATTTGAACAATAGCTACTGTATTTGGAACCAATTGCACAGATGATAACACTTGCTGAATCATAATACAAGTACTCGTCGTTGCTGGACGCACCAGGCTTGAGATCAAACTTACCCCCACTTTGAAAGACTGGAGGGTAGCATATATCAACATTATCAGGCTTCAATTTAACCTTAACCTTGAGCGGATCAAGAATAGCCTTCTCTGTGTCATCCATCAATGATGAGTGTGAGACTTTCTTCTCCTCATCGATAACCTTCTCCAACTTAGGAACCACAAAATTTTTCAGAACAGATGAAGTTAAGTAAGCAGCCTTCTTCACACACGTGATCTCTGTGGTGTCCTTCACAGCAAAGAGCTCAGAGAAGCCGTTTGTTACATCTACAAGTCGTAGGCCTGATCCAGATAAGTTTTCTGTCCATGTTTCAAGAAGCTTACCCTCAGGTACCTCTTTGGCAATGTGTCCAACAACTGGCTTGTCTGATTTCGATTGACTACGAGCAGCCTGCACTATGTCATCCATCAAGTCAGAACCATCACCATTCTTGGTTTTCACATGCAACACAATGTCAGCACCAACAGCCTCGTTTGCTGCCTTCTTGAGGGTCCCAATAAGATTTGCTTTCTTCTGACTGCATAAAACATGTATTTGCTTGTGCATGAAGACAATTATCGTTTCTGGAAATTCATATCCAAGTAACCAAATATCCAAGGCAGACGATTTCAAATAACGAAGATCATCAGAAGGAGGTGGGGTAGCAATGGCAATAGCATCAGACGAACTCCAAAGATCAGACTTGTGCTCCTTCCAATGGTCATAGAATACCTTCAGTCGCTTACTGAAGTTCTCTAGATTAATTGTATAGGCGCCAGATCCCCCTTTTGCATTACCATTATCAGCCATCTTTGTCAATGAGCTAACATTAACCAAGGCAACTGCAGAAACAATTGATCCGAAGTTAGCAAACAAGAAAATCACAAGGTTATCCTAACAGTAAGCCATGAAAGTGTGAGAATTAGCAAATACTTAAGAACAAAACAAAAAATTATACAGGCAAATATGATGGAGCAGTAGCCATACAGGATATCAAAATTGATAGCGGTTATCAAAATAGCATTTTCATTATAGAAACGAGAGCAACTTGCAAGTTCCTTCAATTACTATGGATTAGCTAAGTCACAACAGGCAATCATTGTCCCAATAACATCAACAGTGCATACAAAGACGCTTCTTTTAACACATAATACAAAAGGGAATTTTCCTAGTCCATACTTGCAATCTTCTTAAAAGCATGTCAACTTCCACGAATCAGTTTGGGAAGGGGAATTGGAATCCAAATCCTTAGGATTTACTTCATTGAAACAGGCCTGCAGTGACTGCGAAACCATGAATAAATATCTATACAGCTGATAACGGATGTACCACACCACTTGGATCTATTACTTCAATAAATATTAAAAATGCTAGTTTTGTGTATCTATTAAGCCATCGTGGTGAAGAAAAACACTTAACGGGAGCATTTCAGTAATCTGGTATTTAAGACACTGATGATATGCCAATCATGTCGTATAGAACAATAACATGGGATTTCAAAAGTTCTATTACTTTGCAATCTACTTAACAATTTTAAGTTCTATTACAGCACAGCAGGTCGCAGATTCTCAAATATAGCAGTATCAGATTTAGAAAATTAACAGAAGGCATTCAGGCTCGCATCAAGTTTGTTCTTCCTCATTTGTCTCATTCTCATCCACACATCAAGCCGGAGAAAATACAAACCAAAAGACACAGCTTGCACTAGCACTACTCATATTTGGAGACGCCATCTATTGCACACAATAAGCATGGTAAACCCTAATCAGTACGAGGAAGTGGGGAACATGAAAAATCAAGCAACGAGAAGTCGTCAACAGCTGCAGAAATAGACTAGATCGAGAATGGGAAGGGGCAAGTGGTGGACAACGAAATCAAGCAACGAGAAGTCAAGAACTGCAGAAACAGAGTAGCACGAGAATGGGGAACGGGATGAACTCACGGGTGGTCGCTGGATCGACGTCGCGGGGGCGCAGGATCGTCCCTGGCGGCCGGCGAGCAGGGGTGGGGGGTCGTCGCCGGCGGCCGCCGAGCGTGGGCGGAGGCTCGTCGCCGGCTGCCGGCGAGCGGGGGCGAGGCTCCCTCTATGCGTCGCGCTGGTGTGCCGCAGAGGCGGCGCGAGGTGGTGGCGCGCGGGCGTCGGGCGGGGGCTAAAGGCCTTGGGGCCGTAGGGCGTCGGGGACACAGGGAGACAAGGCCGCTGTACTGCTTGTTGAGCTGGGCCGTATCGGATAGGCCACATAGGTATCGGGCCACGTTCTAATATTCTTCGCGAAATTAAGTACAAATTCGGATCGGCCCATGTACTCAAAAAATTTTTTACACTAATATTCATGTGGCCACGGCCACGGAGCTTGGAGCTCCGGTGAAACCCTAGCTCGTCCGCGGTGCCACCTTCCTTCTTCTCCCCCCAACCCCCGGCCGCCGCCATGGCTACTGCCGTCACATGGTCGGAGCTCCCCCGTCCTAACCTGGCCCAACCGCCCTATCGCCGCCAACTCCCCTAAGCCACCCATCGACCACCCCCCGCTGCCTTGCCTACATGTCTCCCTCGGCCGGCCATTCTATAGCCCACTAGAGTTGGAAGAGACGATAGGGAGAGCTCGCCGGAACCCTAACTCAGTGACCCAGGAGGAGGAGGAGGCCTACCTAGCGCGGATTTGGCGCCGCCGTCGGATCTGGTTGATCCGCCACCGCCGCAGCCATGGCCACACGCAGGGGAGGCGCTGGGGCGCGGGCACAAGGAGGAGGTCGCCGGTGAGGTTGTCATGAGAGAGAGAGGGGGGAGGGAAGGGAGGGAGGCAAAGGTGTGCGGGCGCGTGGGGGTGCGCCGTGTGGGGCGGGTGTGTGGGCGGAAGCCACAAATAATGCGCGTTTAGATGTTAGCATTTCCGTTATGTTATATAGTCCTTCGGGTGCCATAACCCACATTTCTCTTCTTATAAAGCTAAAAAGCATATAGTGATAGGTACGGTGGACAATAAGTCAAGAACAACACTTGTTGAGAAAATTCTTTAAAAAGAAAAAAACTAGTCAAGTGATTTCCTAAAAAAGATTCTATATGTGTGTAATGGCATTAACATATGTTACAGGTTTCTTAGGTGACAGCAAGATATATATTGTGTTATCCTCTTGCAAAATTGAAAGTGATGCCGCACGTTGGTGCATGGTATGTGGAACACCAAGACTCCTTGAGTTGTCCTAAGATTACTACCACAAGAGGCATATAGCTGAATCTGCCATATTTTCCTAAGGAATATTGCACACATCTTTGCACTAGATAGAGATCCTCCATCAGTAGGAAACGCATGCAACTCCACAATCACGTCAGATAGGCCATGTTCATGAACCCTAAGGGCAATCATAGTCTAGATGACCAAGGGAAAGAACAAATTTTCTATTTGACATCACCTGCAAGCAAGCAAGGTCCATGGAGCTTGTGCACGTGGCCCTAAGCTTCAGCCTTCGTCTAGGGTTCCTCTAACGACACCTATGAAGCAACAAGTAATCATATGTGGCAGCGTCCATAGCAATTCTTATCGAACCTTTACCATACATTCCTGCCGATAACATTGCCAATGTCAAGTCATATTGGTTTGCATTGATGTTCACAGATGTGTGTTGTTTCTTTTTTTTTTTTTTGCGAAATGTGTAGTGCAGCAACAAAGTAGCAAGCCCTCACCAACAACAATGCTAGGCTTTGCTAGATCAAGAGCTCCTCCACTGGATTCCTTCTCCACCAATAGTACGAAGGGCACCTAGATCAAGCCATACCAAAGCAGGAAGTTGTGGTTGTGCTGATAAGCCGGCTGAAAAACACTAGTACGAAAGGGCACCTAGATCAAGCCATACCAAAGCAGGAAGTTGCGGCTGCGCTGATAAGCCGGCTGAAAAACATTGTTGGTTGATTTGTTGTGAGAGAAAAATATTGTTTCGGCTGAAAAAACAAGTTGAAAAAGACGGATTATAAGCCGGATGAACAGAGCCTTCAATTCCCTCTCCATTTGTTGATGATTTAGCACAATTAGAGTTATCATTTTGTTAGAATTGATAAACTGCTAGATCCAGAGAGAGACCATGGTTGGTTTCCATTGTTTTCAAGATTTCTTCCTTTACTGCATTTGTCTTAGCAAAACTATTATACAATGAAATGCCAATTGTTGTCCTGGATTTTTTTTTATTGTTCACACAAGCATATGTCAGCACAATGCAAGAGATTTCCAATTTATGACGCAGCAAAAATGAATAGAAAGAGTGTCTCCAATTTATATTCATAGCATAAGGTCTTTTTCAAGATATATGAAATTAATGATTTGCCAAGAATTGTATTAAAACTCAAGTTAAGACACTTGTCATGTTACATATTGTCCTTTTGCTCTTTTTTTTGTATTCTATGTTAGATTATTTCATTTATATTTTATGTGCTCGTAGTTACGCATGAGCCAATAACTAATAACTAATTAATAGTAAAAGCAATATATCTAGAAAAAACAAAGACATCTTATAGTAAACATGTGACTAAAAAACCATCCATCTCAACACCTAATCATTCAACACCTAATCATGGACCACCCAACCCAATCCATTAAAAAAAGACCAAGCCAAAGTGACCGGTCTATAGGACAACCCATGACAAGATATGCTCCGCTCAGTGTATATGATAGACAACCCATGACTTAGGTCTCCTCCGCTCTGTATTTTTCAGCTTCACTCTACGTTTTTCAACCAAACGGATATAGCTCTACAAACCCTGCTCTAGGAACAAAAAAGTAAAATTGTATGGTGATCCAGAAACTATAGGTTTTTGTAAAACTAATTTGTTGGGCAGTCCCAACTGGCCTTAACCCAACCTGAAAAGGCTCAAGCCAAACTGACCGGTGGTAGACTCCAGACCATAATTCACGACCCATAACCTAACCCAACCTGAAAAGACCCAGCCGAACATATAGGAAAACAAAAACCAAGAAATAGACTGACCCAACCCAAACCAACATGCCCATCAGGTGGGCAGGGCCCCAAAAAAAAAAAAAAAAGGCGCCACACAGCCCAGCGTTTGATTAGGTCTATAATCTTACCCAGCTCGCCAATGATGTAAACAACAATAGAGGTACAGAAAAATGCCCAAAAAATAAAAGACTCTGGCATCACTGAAATAACAGAACCATAGACAAACAGCCCATGCCATAAACTGTTGTTATGCAGTAAGACAGCAAAGATGAAACCATGTTTTAATGATCTTAACGGAAGAAGCAAGCATGATAAAATTATCTAGGCAAGCATTCGGTCCACAGACAACGCTCAAGCTGCATAGCATACCATACATCTGGCTTAAAAAGGGGGTTGACAAAAATAACACTAATTAGTCAGCTCCATAATGGCAGTGACGATGTCCCCATTAGAAGCCTTGAGAGCCTTGACAGCCTTGGGCCTCGAAACAGATGCCTGGGTCATGACCAGCTCAATGTCCTTGGCCTCAACACCAGTTTCATCAACCTCCTCCTCATTGTCCTCCTGGCCCAGGCCAGATGTCTCAGGCTTCGAGATCATTTGGCTCAAGTCAGGAGCCTTGAACTGTTCTGCAGCCTGGGTCTGCAGCTGAGAGCTGAGGTCCTCGATCTTGGCCTCGCCAAATATGACGTAGGTGTCTGAATTTGGGCTCTTGAACACATCTGGCTTGGAGATGACAAAAAGCATCTGGAAAAATAGCTTGTTAGCCAAACAACACATAACATGTCAGTTTGCGTGATCTGAATCTGAGTGAATGATTAATTACATTCTTGCTTTTCTTCACAGTGACACGGCTGACACCAGTGATGGGCTTCATGCCAAGCTTCAGCATGGCCTTGCGGCTCTTCTTCTCACTCCTGCTTTGCTTTGACTTGCCACTGGCATCCCCTTCTTGTCCTGAAGACGAAAATGTGACCAATACTTGTCAGAGCACAGGTATTTGTTCCACACACCAGAGAACCAAACAGTCAGCAAATTCCCTGTGGCAGGGTACAGGGGGAACAAGAAAACTCATGGTATAACATTTGTTTGCCCCCACAGGCCACAGCCTTCCCGGTCATCAACAAATGAGGAAGCCTAATTAAGCCATACAGTTTACTTGTCTTTAAATGGTATGTGACTACGGCACTATGCACAGTTGGTGTGTGTTTTTTCTATTAAGAATGAGGTTGTGACATGTACCGGATATATATAAAACTATAAACTTATGCAGTACAGGGCAAATACATAAAACAATAACAGCAAAAGCATCAACTACCTACAAGTCTTCAAGGCAAGCTAAACATGGTATACTTGGTAAGCTAATCATAACCTCAAACTTTACATAGTCTACTCCAGGCCTTCACGATAAAGTTAACTTTAAACTCTAAATTGTGTCCACATATCACTTTATAGTGCCAAAAACAAAACCATGCATGCCCTTGCTCCAGCATGTACAACATTAACAATTATACATGCAGACTCATGGACCTACAGTGGCACCACTGATGTGGCAACAAACTGGTTCTAGTAGCGCTTAATACAAAAAACATTAGAAGCGCCAAATCATTTCACAGATGTGAAATGAGACAAGAGAGCTGACGAGAGACACTTCAAACATAACCAAGCCAATGACAAGTTATAAGCATTACGAGCTTCAGGTTATTATAAGACGTTTCTTTCGTCACTATTAACTTTCACAGATTTACATTCTTATCACCAACCGGAATAACGCTAAACAGGAAGTACCAGATCACAATAACTTACCATCCAGTTCATCATCGTCCTTGTCATCGTCGTCATCATCCTCATCATCATCGTCCTCATCCTCCACCACAACCTCCTCTGCCTGTCCATGGCATTCAACAGATAAGTATGCCAGCATCAAGATCAGAATAGTTGGTGGACAACATTATTAACAAACCGCACAGCACGCATAAGAACTACTAGCAGCACAAACAATTTTCCGCCAGCCTTAATAACAGTAATAATACAAAAGGATGAATGAAATTTTACATGATCCAACTAGACCCATCTACGAAATCAAGCCACTTCAGGTTCATGAATCGGCAGCTAGCTAGAAAACATCAAGTTTCTATTGGATCACAGTATCCTGGCCTATGCGTCGCTGATTCAACAGTTCGAGGTCTTCTTTGCGTGAAATCTTTTTAGAACCAACCTCAAAAAGGGGCAGGGAGTTCCTAAAGTTCACTAAAGGTAGAAAAGAATGACCTGGTTTATGAGAAAAAATGGGTCCAACAAAAACCTCAGAATTGCAAAGGTTAGTTAATGGAAAACCAGCAAAAACCCACTATGGTAGCATGTCTGAAACGACGACCAACCCAACACAACGGAGCCCACCATAAGCCATCATTCCTGAGCTCGTCGCCATGGCCAAGCAGCTCCAACTTCCTACACAAGACGTTGGCCAAACAACAAAGGCACCACAGAGAAGACGCCACTAAGAGTCATCGTCGCTGAGCTAAACCCGCGCCGAAGTCCTGCCACACGCGGCCGGCAGCTGCCCACATACAGCACGCCGATGTCCGCGACGTGCAGCCGACGCAGCAGCAAGGTCCTCCAAGTGGTGCGTCACCGTGCGCGCAAGTGCTGCGAGGCTTGCACGCCCTCGCCCTGAGCCACCTGCTGCGTCGTCGACACAGCATGCTGCCGCCATGGAGGACGCGGTGGTCCCCTGCCCCCCGCGTGGACCCGCGCTAATCCAGCCTCCCAACCAAAGGGGCCACCCGATCCAACTGTGGAGGCACCGGATCTCGCCGTCGCCGGCACCCTGAGGCTGGGAAACCACGGTCGCAGTCCGTCTCCGTGGTGACCACCATGGATGATGGATCTCGGGGGAACCCGAGTGAGGAAAAGCACCCGCCCCGCCATCCTTAAGGCTGCGCGGGCGACTTCCGGCGGCGGCGAGGCTGAAGAAGGAGGGGTGTTGTGGCGGCGGACCTTGTTCCACCCGATCTACCGCTGGGGGCGACGCTGGTGTCGGTTCGAATTGTGTTCGTGAAAGCTATTTCTAGTGCAGTACTTCTCTGAGCGAAATCTCACCTCGGTCTTCTGCTCCTCGAGCTTCTGCTGCTCGATCTGGGCGGCGAGCTCCTCCGCAGCCTGCGCCGTCATCTTGTGTATCGGTGGTGTGGGAGGGGCAGAGCGGCGGCGGCGGCGGCGTGGCAAAAACCCTAGAGCAAACAAGCACGAAGGGGCTGGGCCGCTCTCTGCTGTATTTATTTAAACGGCTGGTTCGGCTGCAGAAAAGCCGGCTGGTTGCGGCTGATTCAATAATGTTATGTGAGAGAGAATAAACTGAAACAAGCTGAAACAATTCGAAACATGACCTGCAGAACAGGGCCAAATAGTATATTGCGAAATCAGTTGGCCTTGGCCGCCAGGGCTTACCAGGAAGAGTGGGGACAGTGACTCAATGAGAGCATATGGAAAGCTCATTAGAAATCTTATTACTACTGGCAGATATAGATAAACTAAATCCAGTTTGCAATCACAAAGCTACGGCAAGCATGCTTGAATATGACTTCGCTATTTAACTCGATTAAATACTATTTTTTTGTGCTAATTGTGGTAAATATATATAACCTATGAGCATGAAATTATTTCTACAGTGTTCTTGTGTTATGATGAAAGTAATAAAAATATAAAATCTGTTATTTAACACTTTTCACCAGGCTAAACCATTTTATGTTGTTATAAGCCTATCTAGCTTGTTATTTTTGTGGATATTGTTATACTTATCCAAATGACATGAAATTTGAATAGTAGACTCTTGAGAGCATGTGTAGGCTGCTGTAATTTTTTCAGAATTTATTGAGCACTGGAAGTAACAGTTCCAATTTTCACCTAAATTATTTGATAAATTAATAAAGGCTTATATATAATTGATTTGGGTCCAACCATGCACTTTTTTAGCATGTTTGTGATGTATGTAATGTATGAGTATTTATAACTGGATTATACACAGAATTATTATAATCAAGATTGTAGATTATAATATAATAATCAGAGTTTTGTCTCTCTTATTGTTACGAGTGATTAATTTTATTGGAATCATATAATAATTTCACATGAAAAACAAAAAATTAGAAAAACATGCATATCAAAGGAGATCTTAGTATTTTACTTAGTGGAATCTGCTTCTCTAGCAGTGTACGTCAACGTAATAGCAGTATCGTTGAGAAGAAACTAAGCGTTACGAGAGACATATCGGATCACTTTTGAAGTTCCTAAGCTGGATATTCCTATTGACACGAACACTACCGCCCCGCAGTGCATGCTCCCATTCTTTCATCTCTGGACACCCATTAACCACCAAATGTCCCCATCCCCACTTCCGACTTCTCTAGAGCATGTATTTGCATTTTCAGCATGCACAACTCTTGACTCTGAGTGGTTGAAGATGCAAGTGAGGGAGACACAGGTTTGTTTGCTTCAACTCGAGGCAAGATTACCTGCCGCGCTATGAATTGATACTTGGGGCATCCATCTGCCTGGGAAGGTAGGAACCAAACAAGTCATAAATGCCTCATGGTGTGTGTAGTGAGATACAAACAACAACTACGGCGTTGGCTTAAAACTTTCTTCTGAACACAGGTTTCACAGCGCCAATTTGCAACAAGCCATTAACAACCAGACATTGATGTAGTTTGTGCATAATGGGTGGCAGCACTTGTTAGGAAGAGTATGTGCCAAAGGCTCCCGTAAGATCCATAATAACACCAATATAATTTATGCCTTGTAATTTTTTTCTTTACCTTTTGTTGCGGGCAGGGACGCATAAGAGGCTCTTGTCAACAATAAAAAAAAACAGAAAATTTATGCGCACATAAGTTACACTTTAGTGAACAATAGCAATACTTCCACTACTCAGACATGTTTTGCACTATAAAGAAAAAAGAAGAGCAACTCACTCAAATATATGTTTTCCTATGAGACTTTGAAGTGGTACAGTATTGTGGAGGAAAGAGAATGATGTTTTCCTTTATTCCAAACACTATCCTCATTTTTTCTTTATTTTGTTTTCCCCACTTTTTCTAAAATAATTTCTTTAATCCAAACCGAGCCTAAGCTAAAGTGTCTTTAAAAAACCAATAATGATATGTCGTGGGCAGGCATCTATAACACCCCTGGTGTTACGAGCATACTTAGCCGCGTGGTTAAGGCCGGAGAGAGTTACCTAAATAAGTTCCTCGATCTTTAGGATTTTAAAATTCACATGAAATGATGAACTAATCCTTTGCTACTCGCTTTTGTGGTTGAAGGAAATCAAATTAATATCGTGAGTTAGTTACTTAGTGCGTAAGCATGTTAAAAAGGGGATCCTAATAAGAAAAATAGAACATGAAGTTTAATCGTTTGGCATGAAAAATAATTTTGTAAACATAAGTGAAATACAACTTGCATGTGGTGCTTAAATAAAATTGAAGTGTAAGTTGTGTAGATAAAAAATGCAACCCTTATGTTGGAAAAATAAATATTGTTAAATAGTAGATTGCAAGCTCGAAAAATCGAATTCGGAATTCAATCCGACCTTGACTCGGGATCTCGTCTAAGTTGGAACCGGCGCTTGGCAATGCTATTTTGGCATTCGATTTCTAACAAAAATAATTAAACGCTAAAATCATGTTCTTGCTTAATTGGTTGAATCGAAGCGAGAACTTTGAGATGGTGCGAGCGTTGGATTGTTGGTTTTCGTTTTGGCCTTCTTTTAAATTCATTAAAGCACTGGGTAATCAATCGGTTTGGCCATTTGGTCGTGGTCACCATGCCCCAGCACGTCGCTGTCGTGCCCTGGGCGGCCGTGGTTGCCTGTTTGCGTGCTGGCCGGCCGGTCTGTTGCGTTGGCCAGCTGCGGCCGCCCGCGCCGAGGCGTTGGCCAGCCCGGGCCTGGCCGACCGCCGCCGTTGTGCCATGCTGTAGTGCCCTATGCCGCTGCCCCTTGCTGTCCCGCTTCGCGCCATGGATGGCTGTCTCGCTGCTCCGCTCACTGACGCCGTCTGTGAGCCCCGCGCGCCCGGTGGTTGACCTAGCCACATGGCCGAAGTGATGTTTCTCTGCCTTGTTGTCCCCGCTGTCCCGGGCATGTCACGCCAAGCACCGTTTGGGTGGAGCCATGCGCTACCGCGCGTTCAGAGCCAACCGGGTTAGGACCAGTCGCTTGGAGGCACGCACGACCCCCCGTTGACCTTGCTCGATGTTTTCGTGTCGTGTTGCGTTCGCTGCCCGCTGCCGCGCTGTGCCCACACGCGCCATTATTGCGATGCGTCGCGCTGATGCAAATCCAACGCAGGGTGCTGCCAAATTCGTCGTACAGAGGTGTAAGGTCCAAATAGGCTAGAGAGGGTGTGAATAGCATAATTAAAACTTCTACAAGAAAAACTTAACCACACGTATTAGTATAAAAGGTGGCGAAGCAAAATGCACTAGCTCTAACTAATTAAGCAAGCCACATACACAAGTCTAGTATAAGTCTATCCACTAAACATAACAACAACTACAAGCTAGATACAAGGAGTAACGCGAGAGAAGAGCTTCGAGAGATTATACCGCCGTGTAGATATGAGAAGTACCAATCAATCAATCACACAAGAGAAATCATCGGGAAGAGAATGACACAAGAATTTATCCCGATGTTCACTTGCTTCCCGGCAAGCTACTCCCTGTTGTGGCGATACACCCACTTATCGATTCGCGAGCTAATCAACTATCAAGAGTCAAGCCATCGGCGGGCGCAGTATAACCGCACACAAGATGGGGATTCTCGAAGCCACGAGCTCCACTAGAGTATCCAATTTGCGAACTCCTGCGGAAAAGGATCAAGAACCCCTTACAACACTTGGTGAAGGCTCCAACAATCTTCAATTGCGAGCTCAATCACCTCTGCTGCTCCAAGTTATCTACCACATTGGGAAACACGGAAGAGTAACAAGAAATCCGCAGCAACTCGAAGATCAAGTGCCTCTAGAATGCAACTCTCAAGTAATGCACTTGAATCTCACTCAAGATGTGAAACCAAGCAAATAGATGAGTGGAGGGGTTGTTCTCTAGCTCAAAGGATGTCTCAAGGTCTCAAAATGTGCAAGAGTTACCCCCAAACCCCGGCCAATTTCTATTTATAGCGAAGGGGTATGCAGCTAGCTGTTACCGGACGACGCAATGCAAAACGTGCTGACCGGATGCACCGATCAGGGTGACCGGATGCGTCCGGTCACAACAGGACAAAGCGAGAACAGTGCGCGTCAGAAGTAGTCGTTGCCGTGATCGGACGCGCTTCAGCGTTTGACCGGACGCGCTGCACCCGACGTCCGGTCGGAGTCTAGAGAGCTCCCACCGTGACCGGACGCGTCCGATCGCACGTGACCGGACGCACCACGTGTTCGATCGGCTCTACGTCCAGCTCTGCCCCTCTAGGTGCCTGACCGGACGCTCCGGTTCCGTGAGGGACCGGACGCGCCGGTTGCAAACCCTAACACCCGCGCGCCTGACTGCTGCGATGAACTGACCGGACGCGTCCGGTAAAACCATGATCGTGTCCGGTGCAGCGTCCGGTCACCACAGTGACCACCGTTTGCCTCCGTTTCTTCTCCGACTTCGTAAATGTGCTAACACCACCAAGTGTACATCACCATGTGCATGTGTGTTAGCATTTCACAAATATTTTTCAAGGCGTTATGTTAGCTCTCTACTATATCCTAATGTATATGCTCAAGACATTGATCTAGTGGCACTTGATTCCCGAGCTAACCGTGATTGCCCCTCTTGATAGTCGGCTATGTATCCTAAACCCGGTCAATCACTTCTCTACTCATCTTAGACCGGCAAAAGGAAAACCCTATGGTTATACCTTTGTCTTGCGCTCTTAGATCCTTCTCCTCCACTTGATCATCATGTCCATCATTTTATGTGCATCTCCACCATAATCGTTATTTCATGTCCATGCACCATCTCTTTGTGATCTTGTGGCCACCACTCCTTGCCACATATATCTTCATCACATGTGTTGCTTATGCCTAACTCAAAACACTTAACACTTGTCATTAGCAACTTGGTGTCATTAATTACCAAAACCAAACTTGGGCTTTCAATCTCCCCCTTTTTGGTAATTGATGACAACCATCATAAAGATATGAAAAGAAATTATATTTTCAATTTCGATAGTATTAGCTCCCCCTACATATGTGCTTTCATGAGTTTGGTTCAATTGTGCGCATATATATGTATTTTGAATTTTAGGAGAGTTACTACTATCAAATTGATGCTAAGGTATATAGAATGGACCTTTGAAGCGTGATACCAATCGGAGTTGCCTTTATATACCATCCTTAGCATTGATGTAGCTAGACACCACTTGTAATACATTACTTGTAAAGATCACAAACACTAAAATACCTTGTGCGATCAACATTATAAGCAAAGGTGTCTAGATACCACTTGTAAAGCTACTCTCAACAAATCATCATTCAAGTTCTATTTCTAGCCTACACCAAACAATCATGAATAAGAATTTAAGTTTTGCAATGCAACAATTCATCATGTTAATGCACACACAAATGCAACAAATAATTCATGAGCTTGCTCCCCCTACTTGTGTGCTCAATTTTAATTGATCCCTTTCCAATATCATATCTTTGTTTTCTCTTACCCTTACTATACCTTTGTGACTTACTTCTCCCCCTTTGCAACTTAACTTTTTATCTTTATGATTTTTCTCTCCCCCTTTGTCAACAATCACCAAAAAGGTGCCAATTTTAGTGAGAGTCAAGTCAATCAATATGAGAGAGTCTAAATTATGGTTCAATCTAGATCACTTGCCTAGAATATGTAATTCGGTTTGATCCAAGCATAAGCTTCTTCACACCTCATAAAGTATAAGGGTTATCTTGAGCATGTTGAATTACACATCATGAGCTCATTTTCTAGATTTAACACTAGGTTTGCAAGCCCACAAACATGTCATATGCTACCACTAGATCAAACAAACGTAGAAGCAATAGTGGTACCATATATACATCAAAATTATTTGATTTTCATGAATGAGCCTATTTGTCATGCAAACATGTCTATATGTTCTAATCATATCCTTGGCAAAGTATGAATAATATGCCAAATAAATTTACCTTGCATTGTCGAAGGGGAGGCATGTCATATAAGAATGTGGGGGTGCACTCATTTCAAGTTGGAGAAGTCAAGTATGTTCAATTCATTCTTCAACTTGTAAAATCTTTTCTCATCAAGTGGCTTTGTGGATATGTCGGCTAATTGATTTTCGGTGCCAATACTTTCAATGCTAATATCACCCTTTTGTTGATGGTCTCTTATGAAGTGATGCCTTATGTCAATGTGCTTGGTTCTTGAATGTTGAACCGGATTTTAAGTCATCTTGATAGCACTTTCGTTGTCACAAAACAATGGCATATTCATGAACTTGATTCCAAAATTATTCAAAGTGGCCTTCATCTAAAGTAATTGTGCACAACAACTACCAGCACTAATATATTTGGCCTCGGCGGTAGATAGTGCAACACTATTTTGTTTCTTTGATGACCATGAAACTAGAGACCTTCCAAGCAATTGACAAGTGTCACTTGTGTTCATTCTGTCAATCTTACATCCACCATAGTCGGAGTTCGAATATCTAATCAACTCAAAATTAGACCCCTTCGAAAACCATAATCCAACATCATGAGTGCCCTTAAGATATCTCAATATTCTCTTAGTTGCCTTCAAGTGACTTTCTCTAGGTGAAGCTTGATATCTTGCACACTTGCACGCACTAAACATTACATCTAGCCTAAAAGCGGTGACATAGAGCAAACTTCCAATCATAGACCGATATTGCTTTTGATCTTCCATGTTGCCACTAATATCAACACCCAATTGATCATTAGTGCCCATTGACGTACTCATTGGCTTAGCATCTTGCAATCCAAACTTTTTGATCGTGTGCTTGATGTACTTCCCTTGACTTATAAAAGTGATATCCTTCATTTGCTTGATTTGAAGTCCAAGGAAGTAACTAAGCTCTCCGATCATAGACATCTCAAACTCATTTGCCATCATTTTTCTAAACTCTTCACAAAAGTCTTGATTTGTTGATCCAAAAATAGTATCATCAACATAGATTTATAACACAAACAAGTCATTTCTAGGCTTCTTGGTGAAGAGAGTGGTGTCAATCTTTCCCATCTTGAACCCTTTAGAGAGAAGAAAGTCCCTCAATTTCTCATACCATGCTCTAGGTGCTTGTTTCAAACCATACAATGTCTTCTTTAGCTTGAAAACATGGTCGGACTTCTTGTCATCTTCAAAACCGGGAGGTTCCTCAACATAAACTTCTTCGTTGATGTAGCCATTGAGAAATGCACTCTTGACATCCATTTGATAGAGCTTGATGTTATGTGCACAAGCATATGCTAATAAGATTCTAATTGCCTCCAATCTTGTAACCGGTGCATATGTCTCACCAAAGTCAAGACCTTCAACTTGTGTGTAACCTTGTGCTACCAATCTTGCTTTGTTTCTCACAACTACACCATCTTGATCTTGCTTGTTTCTAAAGACCCACTTAGTACCAATTACATTGTAGTTCTTTGGCCTTTCAATAAGTTTCCAAACTTAATTTCTAGTGAAGTTGTTTAGCTCTTCATACATGGCATTTACCCAATCAAAATCTTTCAATACATCTTCTATTTTCTTAGGTTCTTCAAATGACACAAATGAGTAGTGCTCACAAAAATATGCTAGCCTTGATCTAGTTCGAACACCACTTTGAATTCCACCAATAATTTGGTCCAATGGATGATCTCTTGCAATACTAGTAGGTTGGAGTATTGGGAGTTGGTTGCTTCCACTAGCTTGACCTTGATCTTGCAATTCATCATGAGAACCACTAGAGCTTACTTGATTTATATCAATTTGCACGCTTTGGTTGATCATTTGAATGCCATCATCATCATCAACTTGCCTTGGCCTAACATCACCAATATCCATGTTCTTCATTGCTTTTGCCAATTGATCTCCTCTCACATCATCAAGATTTTGAGCTTCATTTTGAGATCCTTAGGTTTCATCAAACTCAACATCATGAACTTCTTTCAAGGTGCCATTAGTGAGATTCTAAACTCTATATGCCTTACTTGTGGTAGAATAACCAACTAAGAACCCTTCATCACATTTCTTTTCAAACTTGCTCAATCTAGTGCCTTTCTTGAGAATACAGCATTTATAACCAAACACTCTAAAGTATACAATGTTGGGATTTCTTCCATTCAATAGCTCATATGGTGTCTTCCCAAGCTTCCCATGGCAATAGAGACGGTTGCTACAATAGCAAGCCGTGTTGATGGCTTCACTCCAAAATGAATGACTCACATTGTATTCACTAAGCATTGATCTAGCCATGTCAATCAAGATTCTATTTTTCCTTTCAACTACACCATTGGATTGAGGAGTGTATGTTGGTGAGAATTGATGTCCAATACCAAGATCATCACACAAATCTTTAATTCTTGTGTTCTTGAACTCACTGCCATTGTCACTTCTAATCTTCTTGATAGTTGTCTCAAACTCATTTTGCACTCTCCTGTCAAAAGACTTGAATAGATCATAAACATCACTTTTGTCATAGAGAAAGAACACCCAAGTATATCTAGTGTAGTCATCAACAATGACAAACCATACTTGTTGCCACCAATGCTAGTGTATGTTGTTGGCCCAAACAAGTTCATGTGCAATAGCTCAAATGCCTTTGATGTGCTCATTTCACTCTTACTAGAATATGCATTTCTAACTTGATTGCCGGCTTGACAAGCACTACAGGGTTTATCCTTTTCAAAGGTGACATCTTTCAAGCCTCTAACTAAGTCATGCTTCAAAAGTTTGTTCAATTGTTTCATTCCAACATGACCAAGCCTTCTATGCCACAACCAACACATACTAGATTTGCTAAGCAAGCATGATGTCAATTGTGTCTCACTATCATTGAAGTCCACCAAGTATAAGCTACCATGTCTAAAGCCTTTGAATATCAAATTTGATCCATCAACACTTATGACTTCAACATCATCACTACAAAATATGCACTTAAAGCTAAGATCACAAAGTTGTGCCACCGACAAAAGATTGAAATCCAAGCTCTCAACTAGCAACACATTAGATATGCTCATGTCATTTGAGATAGCAATTTTACCAAGCCCCTTGACTTTGCCTTTCTTGTTGTTGCCAAAAGTAATAGCATCAAAACCACTATTTTGACTTGTGTCAATTGATTTGAACATACATGAATCCCCAGTCATATGTTGAGTGCACCCACTATCAAGCACTCAATGCATTCCTCTGGCTTTATAATTGACCTACAAGACAAGATCAATTCTTTTTAGGTACCCAAACTTGTTTGGGTCCTCCAAGGTTAGGGACTAAGCTCTTTGGTACCCAAATGACTTTCTTCTTTGAGCCCATCCATGGTGTACCAATGAACTTAGCATGAACACCATTATTACCCTTAGTAAACATATAGAAAGAATCAAACTTAATTGAGGATACATTAGCATTGGATTTCTTGTTCATGCAATGTTGCTCTATGTGACCAACTTGCTTGCAACCTTTACAATAGCTACAATTGTTCTTCATAAAAGGAGTTTTGTGCAGAGCAAAAGCGGCCTTGTCTTTTTTGGGGTTATAGCCCAATCCCTCTTTGTAGAGAGAAGCTCTTTAGCTACCCAAGCACATAAGCAAGCGGTTCTCACCACCATAAGCCTTAGCTAAGGTGTGATTGAGCTCTTTTACCTCTTTCTTGAGATTTTCATTCTCAACTATAAGTGTGGAGTCACAAGTGAAACCATCACTACTAGATGAGAATGATGTAGATGCGCTACATGAAGGGTTAGTGGGAGCAACAACAATAGGCTTGTGAAAAGATTCATCAATTATATCGCATGATATGACTATGTTGCAAGTTTTAGCTTTCTCAACATTAGTTGATATATTTTCACATTTTTCAACTAGAGAGGAATGAGCTTCTTCAAGCTTAGTGTGAGACTTTTGAAACTTCTTATGGTCTACCTTTAGACTCTCATAAGATGCCCTAAGCTCATCAAGTTCTTGCATATAGTTTTTCTTTTCCTTAAGTAAGCCCTTGCACTCCTTTCTAAATTCTTTGAAATATTGAGTGCAATCTTCTAGCATAGCGATTAGTTCATCTTTAGTTAGGTCATCATCATCACTATCACTATCACTAGCACTATCATGATCACTCTCATCTTTGGATGATACCTTAGCGGCCTTAGCCATGAAGCACGATGGAGTGTCGAAGAGGGAGGCTATAACAGAATCGACCAATTATACGATATTAAGTAAGAAAATTATCCACCGAGCAAACGATTTAGCAAACTTAAGCCCGTATAACCCGGTAGTCCGTGAAATCACGATGGATTTCAAACCAACTTACATACCAGCCAAGATCGTAATAAGTTCAGCGGTCACCATCACAAGTTACATAAAAAGTTCCCATCGCAAATACATCGAAGTTTAAACATAGTTGTTACAAACCAGTTTCAGATAAAAGTAGCGGAAGCATTTAGTTCAAATTACACACTCACACAGAGTTCAAAATACAGTACCAGCTCAGGATCATCTTCCAACAAAAGCATCAGACGAGATGTAGTGAATGACCATTGCCCATGGTCCTAAGCTTCTCCCATCACAGGATAAAGGCAGTTGATACAGTAGCCGTAATACATCTGCCCATCAGCAACAAGTGGGAACAAAGCCCTGAGTACGAGAAGGTACTCAGCTAGACTTATCCGATAGAACCAAAAATAAAAGACACCAAGGAATCATGATAGGTTTTCTGGTGGGGTAGCTGACTCATTTGCAAAAAGGCATTTTAGCATTTAAAGAATCTTTCCAAAAGCTTTGCATCAAGTTAAATCTTTATTAACCTGTCAACTACATTTGTACCTGTACTAGAGTAACATGTAATTAAATAGGTAAGGATAACCAATGATCATTAACAACTTTAATCATGTCATATTCCATATAACTGTCCAAGTGTTCCATCAGAATTACTACGATGAAGTCACTCAAGTCAAGTGTTCACTATCCAGTGAACGATGGCGATTCGAATCGATTATTAACCAGCTGGTAATTTATTCCTCACACAAACCTCACTCGCTCGCTAAAGTGAGGTGTTGGTCACCGAGTCAACCATTAAGGTAAAGTCGCGAGCTTGCCAGGAACCACATGTACCCGGGGGCCGCCCGATTGCTCTTTGGCCTTGTCATCGCGCCCCCGTATCCTGCCACTACTGCTCCGGTACAGTGTGTTACGGGCAATCCACTCGGCCCGAATAATCTCCTAGCTTCGCGGTCGAAAGGTACATTATTCGGCTAGCTAAATGTAAGACATGCGTTCAATATGACTCGAGGCCCAACAACGGTCGGTCCTTAATCGACACAGACGGAAAACACTACAGCCCGAAACCCTGTAAGTTTCTGTCCGGTCTCAATTTCACATTAACTCTTAGCTATTCTTAGATGACATACTTTCTCAAGCAGATCCAGGTAACCACCTATAGCTCGCAGGTGACAGGAAATCACCCGACTTCTACCGGTCTAAGCAAGCTAAGCAAATACTTGACTGTGAGTAACAGGGTGACAAGGATAGGGTAGAACAGAGTAAGCAAGATATAATGCAACAACGGTTGCAAACAACTCCTAAACCTAATGCAGCAGTTAAAGTAAAGCATTAAAAAAAATATTTGCAAACCGGGGGAGGAAAATGCTCCGGGGCTTGCCTCTCTCGAAAGAGCTCGGACGGTGGTCTGGGCACTCTAGAAGATCCTCACCGACCTCCTCGTCAGCCTCGGGCACCTCCTGCTCCTCGGGCTGCTCTTCCGGCTCCTCGGGAACTGCTACTGGAGTTACTTTCTGTGACCCTGTATGATGCAAATATATAAATGCTCATGCCTAGGTGCATTTGTAGAAATGACATGTAATGATCATGATGAATGAAATATAGACAGATAGGTTCACTTTATTTCATAAAGTAGGAATACAATCCTTCTACAAGGTAGTCAACATCATCCAAAAACATATACTACAAGCACATGTCATCTACTGTATTCTCTTCTACTACTACTATGCTAAGTCAACACATCTTATTAAATGCTTCAAAGATACACCAAAGAAAACCTTATTAACTAATCATGCATTAACAAGGTTAATTAAACCCTAATTGCAACTAGGTTTGAACAGCAACACCTATTTTGGTAGCACAGAAAAAGCTGAGACAATTACAGTAGCTTTCTACCATCTAATCTAGCATACCACAAAAATTTCATTACATTTGGATTACTAGAACTGCCTACACAAAAATAACAAGCTAGGGCCTAAAAATGAGCATAAAAATACTTTATACTATAAAAAGTATCAAACAACTGATTTAACATTTTTTCTACATTCTACACAATAAATAATCACCATATAAAAATTATTACATGCATGTTTTATTCATCTTTTTCTCTCTAGCAAAAATAACAATTATTAACAACATTAAATACTTGTACTACACATCAAGATTTTTCTACAGAACATGTATGGCATATATTTTTCCTAGAAAGTACATCACAAAAGAAAATTATTGCAAGTGGATCCATATTTTTCTGAACTTTCTATGATTTATTACATATTTAACAAGAAAACAGCAATTTCAGTGATTAAATAAAAAGTCTACAGAAAATTATTTCAAACTTGACATGCAATATTTTTAAACTATATATCTACTCATGAGAAACACTACAAAATTTGTTTCATAATTTCTGGAGCTAAAATGAGCAAGTTATGGATTTTAAAAACCCTTTTAACAATTTCTGAAAAATCATTTTTGAAAATCCTTTTAACAACAGCCGCTGGAAATGCTGGGTGCACCCGGTGCAGTGCACATGCGAGCGCGAGAGGAGGCAGACAGGTGGGCCCGTGACCCCATGAGTTAGCCACACAGAGGAGGGGGAAGCGCTGACCGCTCGGTTCTCGCCGCCGGTGAGCTCGCCGACGGTGAGGTCACCACCATCGCGATCCTCGTGCCAAGACGGTCACGTTAGTGCAAACGACATAACCAGAGGAGCTCGGAAAAAGGCTCGCCATCGCCAATGATGGAGCGGCGGCACGGGTGGTCACCGGCCGACCATACAATGTCTTCTTTAGTTTGAAAACATGGTCGGACTTCTTATCATCTTTAAAACCGGGAGGTTGCTCAACATAAACTTCTTCGTTGATGTAACCATTGAGAAATGCACTCTTGACATCCATTTGGTAGAGCTTGATGTTGTGTGCACAAGCATATGCTAATAAGATTCTAATTGCCTCCAATCTTGCAACCGGTGCATATGTCTCACCAAAGTCAAGACCTTCAACTTGTGTGTAACCTTGTGCTACCAATCTTGCTTTGTTTCTCACAACTACACCATCTTGATCTTGCTTGTTTCTAAAGACCCACTTAGTACTAATTACATTGTAGTTCTTTGGCCTTTCAATAAGTTTCCAAACTTAATTTCTAGTGAAGTTGTTTAGCTCTTCATGCATGGCATTTACCCAATCAAAATCTTTCAATACATCTTCTATTTTCTTAGGTTCTTCAAATGACACAAATGAGTAGTGCTCACAAAAATATGCTAGCCTTGATCTAGTTCGAACACCACTTTGAATTCCACCAATAATTTGGTCCAATGGATGATCTCTTGCAATACTAGTAGGTTGGAGTATTGGGAGTTGGTTGCTTCCACTAGCTTGACCTTGATCTTGCAATTCATCATGAGAACCACTAGAGCTTCCTTGATTTGTATCAATTTGCACACTTTGGTTGATCATTTGAATGCCATCATCATCAACTTGCCTTGGCCTAACATCACCAATATCCATGTTCTTCATTGCTTTTGCCAATTGATCTCCTCTCACATCATCAAGATTTTGAGCATCATTTTGAGATCCTTAGGTTTCATCAAACTCAACATCATGAACTTCTTTCAAGGTGTCATTAGTGAGATTCTAAACTCTATATGCCTTACTTGTGGTAGAATAACCAACTAAGAACCCTTCATCATATTTCTTTTCAAACTTGCTCAATCTAGTGCCTTTCTTGAGAATATAGCATTTGTAACCAAACACTCTAAAGTTTGCAATGTTGGGCTTTCTTCCATTCAATAGCTCATATGGTGTCTTCCCAAGCTTCCCATGGCAATAGAGACGGTTGCTACAATAGCAAGCCGTGTTGATGGCTTCACTCCAAAATGAATCACTCACATTGTATTCACTAAGCATTGATCTAGCCATGTCAATCAAGATTCTATTTTTCCCTTCAACTACACCATTGGATTGAGGAGTGTATGTTGGTGAGAATTGATGTCCAATACCAAGATCATCATACAAATCTTTAATTCTTGTGTTCTTGAACTCACTACCATTGTGACTTCTAATCTTCTTGATAGCTGTCTCAAACTCATTTTGCACTCTCTTGTCAAAAGACTTGAATAGATTATAAACATCACTTTTGTCATAGAGAAAGAACACCCAAGTATATCTAGTGTAGTCATCAACAATCACAAACCATACTTGTTGCCACCAATGCTAGTGTATGTTGTTGGCCCAAACAAGTTCATGTGCAATAGCTCAAATGCCTTTGATGTGCTCATTTCACTCTTACTAGAATATGCATTTCTAACTTGTTTGCCGGCTTGACAAGCACTACATGGTTTATCCTTTTCAAAGGTGACATCTTTCAAGCCTCTAACTAAGTCATGCTTCAAAAGTTTGTTCAATTGTTTCATTCCAACATGACCAAGCCTTCTATGCCACAACCAACACATACTAGATTTGCTAAGCAAGCATGATGTCAATTGTGTCTCACTATCATTGAAGTCCACCAAGTATAAGCTACCATGTCTAAAGCCTTTGAATATCAAATTTGATCCATCAACACTTATGACTTCAACATCATCACTACCAAATATGCACTTAAGCCAAGATCACAAAGTTGTGCCACCGATAAAAGATTGAAATCCAAGCTCTCAAACTAGCAACACATTAGATATGCTCATGTCATTTGAGATAGCAATTTTACCAAGCCCCTTGACTTTGCCTTTCTTGTTGTTGCCAAAAGTAATAGCATCAAAACCACTATTTTGACTTGTGTCAATTGATTTGAACATACATGAATCCCCGGTCATATGTTGAGTGCACCCACTATCAAGCACTCAATGCCTTCCTCTGGCTTTATAATTGACCTACAAGACAAGATCAATTCTTTTTAGGTACCCAAACTTGTTTGGGTCCTCCAAGGTTAGGGACCAAACTCTTTGGTACGCAAATGACTTTCTTCTTTGAGTCCATCCATGGTGTACCAATGAACTTAGCATGAACACCATTAGTACCCTTAGTAAACATATAGAAAGAATCAAACTTAATTGTGGATACATTAGCATTGGATTTCTTGTTCATGCAATGTTGCTCTATGTGACCAACTTGCTTGCAACCTTTGCAATAGCTACCATTGTTCTTCACAAAACAAGTTTTGTGCGGAGCAAAAGCGGCCTTGCCTTTCTTAGGGTTATAGCCCAATCCCTCTTTGTAGAGAGAAGCTCTTTAGCTACCCAAGCACATAAGCAAGCGGTTCTCACCACCATAAGCCTTAGCTAAGGTGTGATTGAGCTCTTTTACCTCTTTCTTGAGATTTTCATTCTCAACTATAAGTGTGGAGTCACAAGTGAAACCGTCACTACTAGATGAGAATGATGTAGATGCGCTACATGAAGGGTTAGTGGGAGCAACAACAATAGGCTTGTGAAAAGATTCATCAATTATATCGCATGATATGACTATGTTGCAAGTTTTAGCTTTCTCAACATTAGTTGACATATTTTCACATTTTTCAACTAGAGAGGAATGAGCTTCTTCAAGCTTAGTGTGAGACTTTTGAAACTTCTTATGGTCTACCTTTAGACTCTCATAAGATGCCCTAAGCTCATCAAGTTCTTGCATATAGTTTTTATTTTCCTTAAGTAAGCCCTTGCACTCCTTTCTAGATTCTTTGAAATGTTGAGTGCAATCTTCCAGCATAGCGATTAGTTCATCTTTAGTTAGGTCATCATCATCACTATCACTATCACTAGCACTATCATGATCACTCTCATCTTTGGATGATACCTTAGCGGCCTTAGCCATGAAGCACGATGGAGTGTCGAAGAGGGAGGCTATAACAGAACCGACCAATTATACGAGATTAAGTAAGAAAATTATCCACCGAGCAAACGATTTAGCAAACTTAAGCCCGTATAACCCGGTAGTCCGTGAAATCATGACGGATTTGAAACCAACTTACATACCAGCCAAGATCGTAATAAGTTCGGCGGTCACCATCATAAGTTACATAAAAAGTTCCCATCGCAAATACATCGGAGTTTAAACATAGTTGTTACAAACCAGTTTCAGATAAAAGTAGCGGAAACATTTAGTTCAAATTACACACTCACATAGAGTTCAAAATACAGTGCCAGCTCAGGATCATCTTCCAACAAAAGCATCAGACGAGATGTAGTGAATGACCATTGCCCATGGTCCTAAGCTTCTCCCATCACAGGATAAAAGGCAGTTGATACAGTAGCCGTAATACATCTGCCCATCTGCAACAAGTGGGAACAAAGCCCTGAGTACGAGAAGGTACTCAGCTAGACTTATCCGATAGAACCAAAAATAAAAGACACCAAGGAATCATGATAGGTTTTCTGGTGGGGTAGCTGACTCATTTGCAAAAAGGCATTTTTAGCATTTAAAGAATCTTTCCAAAAGCTTTGCATCAAGTTAAATCTTTATTAACCTATCAACTACATTTGCACCTGTACTAGAGTAACATGTAATTAAACAGGTAAGGATAACCAATGATCATTAACAACTTTAATCATGTCATATTCCATATAACTATCCAAGTGTTCCATCAGAATTACTATGATGAAGTCACTCAAGTCAAGTGTTCACTATCCAGTGAACGATGGCGATTCGAATCGATTATTAACCAGCTGGTAATTTATTCCTCACACAAACCTCACTCACTCGCTAAAGTGAGGTGTTGGTCACCGAGTCAACCATTAAGGTAAAGTCGTGAGCTTGCTAGGAACCACATGTACCCGGGGGCCGCCCGACTGCTCTTTGGCCTTATCATTGCGCCCCCGTATTCTGCCACTACTGCTCCGGTACAGTGTGTTACGGGCAATCCACTCGGCCCGAATAATCTCCTAGCTTCGCGGTCGAAAGGTACATTATTCGGCTAGCTAAATGTAAGACATGCGTTCAATATGACTCGAGGCCCAACAATGGTCGGTCCTTAATCGACACAGACGGAAAACACTACATCCCAAAACCCTGTAAGTTTCTGTCCGGTCTCAATTTCACATTAACACTTAGCTATTCTTAGATGACATACTTTCTCAAGCAGATCCAGGTAACCACCTATAGCTCGCAGGTGACAGGAAATCACCCGACTTCTACCGGTCTAAGCAAGCTAAGCAAATACTTGACTGTGAGTAACAGGGTGACAAGGATAGGGTAGAACAGAGTAAGCAAGGTATAATGCAGCAACAGTTGCAAACAACTCCTAAACCTAATGCAACAGTTAAAGTAAAGCATTAATAAAAATTATTTGCAAACCGGGGGAGGAAAATGCTCCGGGGCTTGCCTCTCTCGAAAGAGCTCGGACGGTGGTCTGGGCACTCTAGAAGATCCTCACCGACCTCCTCGTCAGCCTCGGGCACCTCCTGCTCCTCGGGCTGCTCTTCCGGCTTCTCGGGAACTGCTACCGGAGTTACTTCCTGTGACCCTGTATGATGCAAATGTATAAATGCTCATGCCTAGGTGCATTTGCAGAAATGACATGTAATAATCACGATGAATGAAATGTAGACAGATAGGTTCACTTTATTTCATAAAGTAGGAATACAATCATTCTACAAGGTAGTCAACCTCATCCAAGAACATATACTACAAGCACATGTCATCTACTGTATTCTCTTCTACTACTACTATGCTAAGTCAATACATCTTATTAAATGCTTCAAAGATACACCAAAGAAAACCTTATTAACTAATCATGCATTAACAAGGTTAATTAAACCCTAATTGCAACTAGGTTTGAACAGCAACATCTATTTTGGTAGCACAGAAAAATCTGAGAAAATTATAGTAGCTTTCTACCGTCTAATCTAGCATACCACAAAAATTTCATTACATTTGGATTACTAGAACTGCCTACACAAAAATAACAAGCTAGGGCCTAAAAATGAGCATAAAAATACCTTATACTATGAAAAGTATCAAACAACAGATTTAACATTTTTTCTACATTCTACACAATAAATAATCACCATAGAAAAATTATTACATGCATGTTTTATTCATCTTTTTCTCTCTAGCAAAAATAACAATTATTAACAACATTAAACACTTGTACTACACATCAAGATTTTTCTATAGAACATGTATGGCATATATTTTTCCTAGAAAGTACATCACAAAAGAAAATTATTTCAAGTGGATCCATATTTTTCTGAACTTTCTATGATTTATTACATATTTAACAAGAAAACAACAATTTTAGTGATTAAATAAAAAGTCTACAGAAAATTATTTTAAACTTGACATGCAATATTTTTAAACTGTATATCTACTCATGAGAAACACTACAAAATTTGTTTCATAATTTTTGGAGATAAAATGAGCAAGTTATGGATTTTAGAAACCCTTTTAATAATTTCTGAAAAATCATTTTTGAAAATCCTTTTAACAACAGCCGCTGGAAATGCTGGGTGCACCCGGTGCAGTGCACATGCGAGCGCGAGAGGAGGCAGACAGGTGGGCCCGTGACCCCACGAGTTAGCCACACAGAGGAGGGGGAAGCGCTGACCGCACGGTTCTCGCCGCTGGTGAGCTCGTCGGCGGTGAGGTCACCACCATCGCGATCCCCGTGCCAAGACGGTCACGTTAGTGCAAACGACATAACCGGAGGAGCTCGGAAAAAGGCTCGTCGTCGCTAATGGTGGAGCGGCGGCACGGGTGGTCACCGGCCGATCATCCCCGACCATGTCACGGGCACCGGAAGGACGCTCGAGCAACGGTGAGCCAAGATGAACAAGATGCGCGTGCTAGAAGGGAAAAAGGTGGAGCGGAAAGGAACGGTCCACGGAGTGGAAAGCTTCGGCGATCTCGGCTCTGCTCCGACGAGCAATTCACATGGAGAGGAGGCTTACCACAAGCAACTGATGCGAGCACTGGCTGCGTGATAGAAAAGCGGAGCTCGGGGCAAGATGGAGGCGTCGATGGTGCGCTGCGGTGACCGGAACGGCAGCGCCTGCGATGACGCGCGGTGGTGGAGGCGGGACTGCGGCTGCTGTTGGCTCGCTGCTGTGAGGCGAGAAGAGAAGGAATGAGCGAGTGGAGGGGGAGGAGGCGGCTCTGGCGGGGGTAAGCGCGGACAGCGGGGCCACCGGAGGGCGCGTGGCGCACGGTGTCGGCGATGTACGGCCATGCGGCGGCTGACATCTGCCGCGGCGCCACGACGTCGCGTGCGCGCGCATGGGCGGAGGCAGGCGCAGACGCGGACGCGGGCGCGGGCCGGCTTCAGCTGTTGGGCCGGAAGTGGGACGGCAGCCCGTTAAGGCAAGAAATTCATTTTTCTTTTCTAAATACAATTCCAGATTTTACAATTTGATTCAAATTCAAATTTTGAAGATGAAAAAGACATTTTCACAAATTGACCCCAAAACAAAAGTTGTTCAAAATTTAAAGCTCTACAACTTTCATTTAGGGCACTTTTCAAAATTCTAAATAGATTTTGAATTAGTAATTTAAAGTCAAAATTTTAAATGAAAACTCAATTTTCTGAAATATTTTTAAAAGCAAAATTTAGGAAGATTTTGAATACAAAAGTTGCTCCAAAAATCATGTTAATTAATTCTAAGTCATGTAGAGTTATAGCACAACAAATTTTTACCACTCTTAGCTAGAATTTTTTACTAATTCAGGGTTCAAACATGTGTTTTCACAATTTTATTTAATGCCAATTTAAATTGCATGCGATGATGAACATGTATGAAATGCTAATGCTCATGATTTGGGATGTGAATGCATGCTTAACACACAGGGGTGTTACAGCCCTCCCCCCTTATAAGAATCTCATCCCGAGATTTGGGTTACGAACCATTTGTTATAAAAATTCTCATAAGCTTTTTGTAGATATTCACCCGTTTCCCAAGTTACATCTCCTTCATCACGATGACTCCACTGTATCTTATATGTTTTCACCACACTGTTCCAAGTAACCCTATCTTTAGAGTCCAACACTCGAACCGGTTGCTCACGATATACCAAATCTGACTTGAGCTTTATGCCTCTAGGTTCGATTCTTTCCTCTGGAACACGCAAACACTTCTTGAGATGCGATACATGAAAAACTAGGAATATAGCACTCATTGTCTCGGGTAACTCTAACTTATAAGTGACTGGACCTTTTCTTTCTAAGATCTTATATGGTCCCACAAATCTGGCTGCAAGCTTTCTACGTACTCCAAACCATTTCTTCTTCATTGGCGTGACTTTCAGATAAATATAGTCACCAACCTCGAACACAAGCGGTCTCCTTCTATCCGCATAGCTTTTCTGATGTGATTGAGCGGATTTCATATTTTGCTGAATGATATGAACTTTCTTCTTGGCTTCTTCTACGAAGTCAATACCATAATATCTTCTTTCTCCTGGCTCGATCCAGTTAAGTGGTGTTCTACACACTCTGCCATACAAAGCTTCGAATGGTGCCATCTTGATACTTTCTTGATAACTATTATTGTAAGCGAACTCCACTAAAGGTAACCATGACTCCCATGAACCTCTAGAAGATAACACACAGGCTCTCAACATATCCTCTAGAACAGCATTAACTCTTTCGGTCTGACCATCTGTTTGAGGATGATAGGCAGTGCTACAAATCAAACTAGCTCCCAAACCTTTATGCAAGTGCTCCCAAAAGTGAGCAGTGAATTGTGACCCTCTGTTAGACACTATAGTCTTCGGTATGCCATGTAATCTCACAATCTCAGCAATATACTTCTCTGCATATTGAGGTGGTCGGTAACTTGTCTTGACAGGTAAAATGTGAGCTGTTTTCGTAAGACGGTCCACGAGTACCCTAATCAAATCATGTCCTTTCTGAGTAGTGGGCAATCCTGTGATGAAATCCATGCTTATATCATCCCACTTCTAACTAGGTACGGACAAAGGTTGCAACAATCCGACAGGTCTCATATGAATAGCCTTTACCCTACAACATGTGTCACATCGGGCTACATATGCTGCAATCTCTTTCTTCATCTTGGTCCACCAAAAACGAGGTCTTAGTTCTTGGTATATTTTGCTACTTCCGAGATGGATAGATAACTTTGAAATGTGAGCCTCATCCATAAGTTTATTCTTAAGCTCTCGATCCTTGGGAACAACAAGACAGTCATCAAACCATAACACGTCATGTTCATCCAATCTAAAGTGCTTGGATGGTTCTCCTTTAATCTTTTTCTTGATATAGAATATCCCTTTATCAGTTTTCTAGCCTTCTATTATCTTACTCTCCAAAGAACAACTAATCTGGATACTGTGTAACACGGCAGGATGCATTAGATCAAAACCATCTTCGAGCAAAGGTTGCGCATTCAGGCAATGTGACTTTCTACTCAAAGCATCTGCCACTACATTGGCCTTTCCAGGATGATATTGCACATTCAAGTTGTAATCTTTGATCAATTCTAACCATCTTCGCTGTCTTATGTTCAATTCAGGTTGGGTGAAGATGTACTTGAGACTCTTGTAATCGGTGAAAATATTACACACATTACCAAGTAAGTAATGTCTCCAAATTTTTAATGCATGCACTACGGCAGCAAGTTCAAGATCATGTGTTGGATAGTTGATCTCATGCTTTCTCAACTGACGGGAGGCATAAGCAATGACTCTTCCTTCTTGCATAAGAACACAACCTAATCCTATTTTTGATGCGTCGCAAAACACATCAAAAGGTTTCTCAATGTCCGGTTGCGCTAGAACTGGAGCAGTGGTCAACAGTTTCTGCAAGGTGTGGAAAGCTATCTCACACTCCTCTGTCCACACAAACTTGTGATCTTTCTATAGCAGACTTGTCATTGGCTTGGCAATCTTCGAGAAATCTAGGATAAAACGACGATAGTAACCAGCTAAACCTAAGAAACTTCTAACTTCCGAAACTGTGATTGGTATCTTCCAATCCATAACCTCTTGCACTTTACTCGGATCTATAGAAACTCCATTCTCTGACAGAATGTGACCAAGGAAAGGAACTTTCTTCAACCAAAATTCACACTTGCTAAACTTAGCATACAACTTATGATCTCTAAGTCTAGTTAAGACAATTCTCAGATGCTCTTCATGATCTTTCTCATTCTTAGAGTATACTAGAATATAATCAATGAACACAACCACAAACTTGTCCAACTCTGACATGAAAACTGTATTCATCAGATACATAAAGTATGCAGGAGCATTTGTTAAGCCAAAGGACATAACAAGATACTCGTACAACCTGTATCTGGTAGAAAAGGTGGTTTTCGGTATATCTTGTGGTCTAATCTTTATCTGATGGTAACCTGATCTTAAATCTATCTTGGAGAACACTCTGGCCTTAGCTAACTGATCGAACAAAATATCAATATGAGGTAAGGGATACTTATTCTTGATAGTTACAACATTAAGAGGCCTATAATCCACACACATTCTCAAAGTACCCTCTTTCTTTTTCTTCACAAACAAGGCAGGACATCCCCATTCAGACTTACTTGGCCGGATAAACCCCTTGTTCAACAACTCCTCTAGTTGCTTCTTCAGCTCAGCTAACTCATCCGGAGGCATCCTATAAGGTCTCCTTGAAATTGGAGCTGTCTCGGGGATCAACTCAATTCCAAACTCAACATCTCTATATGGCGGAAGACCAGGTAACTCATCTAGAAACATATCCGGAAACTCACACACGACCAGAATCTGATGAATCGGAATGACTTCCATAGCACATGTCACACTCACAAGGTCTGCTCTTTTGGGCAATGGTACCTGAAAAAAGCACCCTCTCCCTGGGGATCCTTAAGGGTAAGCACTCGACTTCCTGTATCTATAACCACTCCCCATTCCTTCATCCAATTCATCCCTATGATGACATCTAGAACTAGTCTAGGCATAACTATCAAGTTTACTCAAAACTTTCGACTACCTAACTCAAGGGTTGTCTCTCTAACCATCTGATTGGTTAAAACATCAGCCCCTGCTGAACTTATACGATAACCATAACTTAAGTCTATGCATAGTTGTTCATATTTCTATGCAAATGCTTGACTCATAAAAGAATGCGATGATCCAGAATCAAATAGAACAACTGCAGGGTTTTGGTTAATAAGAAACTTACCAGCAGTTACGGGCTCTCCCTCAGGAATCTCGTCCACAATGGTGTGGTGTACTCGAGCATTATAGGTCTGTTGCTTCTTTCTGGGCGGATAAGGACAGAACTTGGAAAAGTGGCCTGGCTGATCATAATTATAACAGGGTCCCTTCACTGTACCAGCAGATCCGATAGCTCCCTTCGAGTTACCTTGTCCCGTAGTTGCGGCTGTCCTTGCTGGCGACACGACCATCTTGTATGCCTTCTGCGGTCCCTTGTAGTTCTGGGTTTTATGCTGCGGTGGCCTAAACCTTGCACCTAGTGCAGACGGACGATAGGTCGAACGATTAGCAGTGACAACTCTTGGCTGTGACGGTCCTAACTCAAAGGCTCTCTTGCGAGTCTTGGATGCTGTGTACGCATTGTTGTTGTTCTCTTATTTCAGACAATCACCGATGAAGTCATTGAATCTGGCGCGGGTATTGGTACCCACATGCTTCATCATCTTCGGGCTTAACCCTCTCTTGAAGCTAGCAATTCTCTTAGTATCGGTGTCAACCATGTCGGGAGCATAACGACACAAGTTGTTGAAGGCATGCAAATACCGTGTTACAGTTTTGGTGCCCTGATTTAAAGCCAAGAACTCTCCCAACTTCATCTCAACCAGCCATGGTGGAATATAAACTCCACGGAAGGCTTCAGTGAACTCTCTCCACGAGATCTGAGCATTTGGAGGGAAGGTGGTGCGATGATGCTTCCACCACATCCCTGCTGGTCCTTGTAACTGATGTGCAACATACTCTGTCTTCAGTACTTCGGTCAGTCTTAACACACGTAACTTATCTTCCATAGTATTGATCCATTCTTCAGCGTCAAGTGGCTCAGTTGCTTCCTTGAAAATTGGCGGCCTGGTGTCTATAAAATCCTTGAAGTTGCTATACTGATTCACCCCATTGCCACCACCTTGATTGTTACCACGTTGCACATTGTTGGCAATGGTACGTAGAAAATCTTCCATGTTCTTCTATGACTGCTCGACATTGCGCTGACTTCCAAGAAACTGCGCAAAGAATACCTCTACAGTGAGCGGTGGAGGAGGCGACAAATGCAGCTCCGGGTGTGGCTCATTATGGTTGGTGTTGTTTTCACCACTCCCACCTGCCCCGGTACCATTTCCACCAGTTTCAGCAGCCTCATACGTGGCGCGGCGAGTGTTTGTCATCTGCATATTTCAGCAACAAGTAATAATTAAGTGAAGTTATAGTAATTGTGAGTGAATGAAAAATCATGCTGTACTAAATTCATTGGAGAGAATAAAGTCATACAATAAAACAGAGGCACAATAATCGCATTCCAATTAAAACCTCATCACTAATTAAATTACTTCAAAGGCAAACATCACATCCAATACAACCACGTTGCCAGCATACACACACTGGACTTTATGTGCTCAGGTATCACATGAACAACCAAGATCCAACATTCTACCAAGTCTCAAGGTTCGAACGAGATACATCAAGATACATGAAGCCAAAAGAAGGTCATCGCGATAGGGCCTAGTAGCTAACGCAAAGCAACTAGCCTACTCCTCGGGGCCATCGTCGGGGTCAGAGACGTCACCATCGCTACCATCAGTAGCAACGTCGTCTTCGTCGTCAGGTGCGGCTACAGGCTCGTCCTCGTCATCGTCGACGTCCATACCGGCGGCTTCTGGAGGAGCATACGGGCCAATCCCGTTGTAGAGCGCATGAAACTCCTCATGCAGGTTGACGTTGTACTCCTCTAGCTCCTCGACCCTCTGTCTCAGGAGGTTCCTCTCGTTCCAGGCTTCATTCCTCTCCTGAACCAACTGTCCAATCATGCGGTCTGCATTATTGTTGGCCTGAGTCAACGTATGCACCCGCTGTAGAGCACTATCACCTCTCTCTAGAGCTTGGTCTCGCTGCAAGCTCATGTCAGCCAACTGCTCCTGCAAACTAGCTATAGCACGTGCCTGCTTCTTCTTTTATTTTCTTGCTTTGAGCCGATCATCACCACGCAAACCAGTCAAAGTCCAATAGGTGCACTCAAGACCCTGGTATGCTCTGATAGCTGCATATATAGCACTCATAGCGTGGTTGTCGCTAGTCTGTCCCTCGTTTGGGCCTCTGACTAAAGCACTTCCCTGCGGCTGCACCCAAATGGCATCGCGAGGATCATCTCTCGGAAAAGTACCAGCCAAGGCTGCTGCCAGCTTATTGGGAAATCTGCCCATTATGTCTCGGATGACACGGAAAGCTGCTCCCTCTACACCCTCAACCAGAGTGCGTCCCTCAAACTCCAAGTGCCAACCATCCCACTCTGGAGCATCACCAAGAGCAGGGACGGTGATCTCCACTACTGCCAGTCCATCCTCAGCTAACTGGCTCTCACTCCAAGAGTACACCGGCTCCTGACCCTCTGGGTACCCCACATCATGGAGCAATCTCCAAAGCAAAGTTGGCATGCCAAACTCGCTCAGAAAGATGTCCGTGCTGCGGCGCTCCCACGGGGCCAACTGGTGTCGGGGTGCTCTTCCACCTGTGGACTTACGGGCAGTCTGCTTCGTGCGGGCCATCTGTACCAAAAGTTTTGATCACCCGGTGAGAACATATTTTAAGTTGGTATAATTTTTATCAAAAGGGGACAATCAATTTATAAGGGGAGGAATACATGACATGAATGAAATGAACAAGCAACATGATGCATGCATGTTTCGTACGTTCTCACAAACTTAACAAATAAATGATATCTAGCGATGAATTCGGTGGCATACATGCTATCTCTCATATACGTAACTAATGCGTTCTACACGAGAAACGCTGTTATGTACCTGCAGAAAATTCATTTTAGCCCAATTCTCCATGAATGCATGAAAGCAGTAAATCTATCTACACGCTCTACACGAATCCCTAGATACGCGTACAACGGTAGTAACTACCCAAAACATCATCCTATTGACGGCATCGCCTCAACGGACGGAACAACCACACATACGACACTTTTGTAAAAACATGCGTAAAACATGTAATTACTCCAGCATCATATAAGCACTCTCCCTAGATCGATGGTGTATCCGATCATGCTCTCACATCTCACACTTACCGAGGCGTAGAGGCAACTGATCCATACATTACCACTCAATTAAGTGGCACTCATACAATAGCACGCCGTATGAGCAACGAAAGAGAAATATGGTGCAAGAACCCCCAAGTCGGTACTTAAATAAGCCACCTAGAGTCCTTACTGGGCATAAAGGATATGACCACTGGCACACTTTTAGTTTGTAAATCACGTTTTTCAAACACATTTTTGTTTTAAATACACTTGTGAACAGTAAACACGCTAAACCATGCTCTGATGCTAGCTGTAACAGAACCGACCAATTATACGATCTTAAGTAAGAAAATCATCCACCGAGCAGACGATTTAGCAAACTTAAACTCGTATAACCCGGTAGTCCATGAAATCATGATGGATTTCAAACCAACTTACATACCAGCCAAGATCGTAATAAGTTCAGCGGTCACCATCATAAGTTACATAAAAGTTCGCATCGCAAATACATCGGAGTTTAAACATAGTTGTTACAAACCAGTTTCAGATAAAAGTAGCGGAAGCATTTAGTTCAAATTACACACTCACACAGAGTTCAAAATACAGTGCCAGCTCAGGATCATCTTCCAACAAAAGCATCAGACGAGATATAGTGAATGACCATTGCCCATGGTCCTAAGCTTCTTCCATCGCAGGATAAAGGCAGTTGATACAGTAGCCATAATACATCTGCCCATCTGCAACAAGTGGGAACAAAGCCCTGAGTACGAGAAAGTACTCAGCTAGACTTACCCGATAGAACCAAAAATAAAAGACACCAAGGAATCATGATAGGTTTTCTGGTGGGGTAGCTGACTCATTTGCAAAAAGACATTTTTAGCATTTAAAGAATCTTTCCAAAAGCTTTGCATCAAGTTAAATCTTTATTAACCTGTCAACTACATTTGCACCTGTACTAGAGTAACATGTAATTAAATAGGTAAGGATAACCAATGATCATTAACAACTTTAATCATGTCATATTTCATATAACTGTCCAAGTGTTCCATCAAAATTACTACGATGAAGTCACTCAAGTCAAGTGTTCACTATCCAGTGAATGATGACGATTCGAATCGATTATTAACCAGTTGGTAATTTATTCCTCACACAAACCTCACTCACCCGCTAAAGTGAGGTGTTGGTCACTGAGTCAACCATTCAGGTAAAGTCGCGAGCTTGTCAAGAACCACATGTACCCGGGCGACGCTGTGTTTCAAGTGTTTCAGACGTTTCAGAATTTTGTTTCAAGTGTTTCATCTGGATGTTGCATATGTTTTTAGATGTTTCAGGCATTTGGAGACTTATGTTTCAAATGTTCAATCTGAATGTTGCAAAAGTAAATATGAGATGTTGCATATGTTGCAATGACAATATAAACATGTTGCAAGCCTACGTTTCATATGTTTCAGATGTTAGTTTCAAATGTTTCATATGGATGTTTCGAAAGTTGATCTGGTATTGCACATATCGCATTGGCTATACACGTATGTTTCAAACGCATATTTTATCTGTCTTTAAACGTATGTTTCATCTAGATGTTTTAAAAATAGATCGGATGTTGTACATGTTGCAATGACGTCGTTGAATGGCGGAGAGTGGCCTGCCGCAGGACTTCGTCTCCTACCTCGCTCCTTCCTCACATGACGCGCCTCACCCTCTCCTCCATCTCGTTGTGGTAGTTCGAGCTCGATCTAAGCGAGATGGGCGTGAGACGAGGGAGCTCCGTGCATCGGGCGCAAACATGGGAGCTCCGTCACAGTAGAAAAAGATGCAAGCGTGCCCGTCCGGACGCGGGCCTCCGTCTAAAAAAACCAGGCCTATACGGCGGGTTGGTTTGCTCGTCGGCTCCTCCCGTCTCATTTCAATGGAAGATCGGAAGATGCCGGGCCGTTAAAGCCCAACCCATGAAAGCACTTCCTGCCCATCGCATGCGAGATGCTGGGCCTCCATTTGTAGCCTAGGCCCAACCGCCCAATCCAGATACTGTCGCGTTCTTTCCACGCCAACCCTACCCGCGGCCCCACCACCCAGGGCCAAATTCCCCTGCGCTCCTCTCCATCCAGCTAAGCTATCCTTCGTCAATCCTCATACCGCGACGCCTCTCTCCCCCCGAGCGTCCCTCCTCGAAACCCTAGGAGCGTGCGGACAGGCGGCGGCGGCGGCGGCGGCGAGGTGATGGCGATGGACCCGGACGCTGTGGCGAAGGCCTTCGTGGATCACTACTACCGGACGTTCGACACCAACCGCCCGGCGCTGGTGGGGCTGTACCAGGAGACCTCCATGCTCACCTTCGAGGGCGAGAAGTTCCAGGGCCCGAACGCCATTGCCGGCAAGCTCGGATCTCTCCCCTTCCAGGCCTGCGAGCACAACATCGTCACCGTCGACTGCCAGCCGTCGGGGCCCCAGGGAGGCATGCTCGTCTTCGTCTCCGGCTCCATCCGCACCGGCCCCGAGGAGCACCCCATCAAGTTCTCCCAGGTATGCACCCCCGCTTGGCCTCGATCCGCCTTATTAAGGCTTATTTTATTGCGTCTCGTCTGCGATTACTTGTCACCTGATCTGATCCGTTGTCACTCCTGTGATTCCTAGATTGGTTTGGCCCTGATCTCGTGGTAGTCCGTAGAAGGCCCTTGGTTTGATTGAATGGTGCCAATCATCTGTGCTTACTGTTGTGATGTTTCGATTGGTCTCATGATTATCTGCTTAGTATAAATGTCTGGTCCATGATCCTTGTAGTGGAGTTTGTTAACTGTTCAGAGCATTTGTTTTTCTACTAGGCAGCTTGTTTCGTTTAGATCTATTGTAACTGTTTATGCTAGTCCTGGATCGATACATTTTTCAGTTCTGTTTTGATTGATCGGATAGGCTGGTGTCTTGTTGTCTATACATTCTGTTGGCCTTTCGACCCTTAAAGAAATTGTTCGTGCTACTGTAAGCCTGTAATTGACTGTGCCAGTGTGCAATTTATGCCTGATTATGCTTGTCCTTAGTTGTTGTGTTAGGCTGTTTCAAATGTACATACTTTTTATTGGGCACACTATCATTGAAATTCTGTTGAATGTCAGCTAGTCTGTATATATTCAGACGTTTCAATCAAAGTGCGGAATTTCTGTTCATCTCTGTGGCTTTAAGTTCCATGGCAAAGTCACTGGTTCTTGCAATATTTTTTGCAGTGCTGCCGAGTACTCGAGATAGACATGCATCATGATCTGCTGCATCTTTTTTTTTTAATTTTTTAATTAGACTCTGGTTGATCAAATTTGTTTTTGCCTGTTTTTTTTTTTCTTGAAGTCTCGAACTCCCACTCCAGAAATCCTTTTAACATGCAGTGAATTTGAAGTACTAGTGTTTATATTATATCTGCGGTCAGGAGGTCTTTCTTAAACATTTGTGGACCCTGTGTTCTGCCATTATCTCCTGAAGCAGTTAGATATGAATTCATTGCCTCTGTGGCAACAAATAAACTTCATTTCCAGTGGCCCATGTACATTTTAGAAAGTTTAATATTTGCCTGCCTTCTACATTATTTTGTATATTTTTCTCCATACTATTCATTTTGCAAATTATGTTTCAAACTATGGAGTACTTGAAGGCTAATGACACTTAGTTGTATCTCTTAATGGACGATTCTTTAGTTTATTAATGTTTGCTTGTATAACATGTGCATGATGTCTTTTTGTATATTCCCTGGCCGCAAATGTACAGTTTTATCTTAAATCAAAGTATATAAACCTTTGGTTTGATACTTCTGTATCTTTTGATCATAATCTCCTATGTTGGAAGCCATAGGCAGAACTATCAACTTGCCCTACTTCCCGCATGACTAACCTTATCAATGGTAGTAAGGTTCTGGTGTGTCGCTTGTGGTTTTAAACACTGGATTAGCATTTGCTCCTATTTGAAATTATAATTTTCATTTTGTTAGGACAATTCTTTGACCATCAATTATATGTATGTCATTTATGTGATACAAAATGATACTCATAAATTTATGCATAATTATTTTCAGTATGAATCTAATAACATCAATTTTGTAGTATTACAAAAATCGTGTATTGGTAAAGAAATTGTTGGTCAAAGGCTTGTATAGTTTGTGTAAAGTATGATTGAATTCCGATAGCAACACCTGCTTATCCAATTCATGGTTTGTAGAACTGTAAATTGCTTTTAGTGCATTCTTTTTACACACAGAGTGCACATCTCGCCTTATGTTGGTTCTTTATGTTCCTTCTCCAGCACAAGTGTTCCACATTTCATTGATTTGATACTCTGTCTCTGTAGGCATTCCATTTGCTGCCTGCGGGTGGGTCCTTCTTCGTGCAGAATGACATGTTTCGCCTGAACTATGGCTAAAGACAGCCAAAAACTCTTGTGATGAACGAATTGGTTAAGGGTTTCATGTTGAGACGATGAATATTGAATGTTGCTGCTACTCTTGTCTCCTTTGTATCTCCTTTGTTGGCTGCTTCACTGTATTACAAGAAATTGCTGGACTTTGTATGCCTGTGTTGGACTATTTCAGTTGTTTTGAACCATGTACTATGGTCGCATGGCACCATTTCTTTGTGCAATGTGAACTGAAACGGTCCAGATTTGCTGGTGTTGAAGGATATCTGGTTTGCCTTTCTACAAAACCAATGTTAGCTGGTTTTCTGGTGCTTTTCCCTGAAGTTATTTGTTTGTATTAGTTTGGAAATTTTCTGTTCTGCGCAGGGAAGTATAATTCTTGGGATGTGGCAAAAAAACCTCAGGGCCTATTTGGAATGTAGGAATAGTGTTCTGTTCTTGTGTTTCTCCTGTGAAATGAAACTGATTGTTGAACGATTCCTATAAAATTCTTCCACGGCTGGTTAGCTAGCTTGAATGGCGACTTCTTCTATAAGCCGGACCGGCTTATAATTCGTACTTTTCAGCTTGTTTTTTTTCAGCCAGAACAGTATTTTTTTCTTACAATAAATTAGTCAACAGTGTTTTTCAGTCGGCTTATCAGCACAGCCGAACGGGGCCATATGGCTGATTAGTTAGCTTGAATGGTGACTAATTGCTTTCATGTCTACAACTAATGAAATTGAATTCAATGCGTACCAGAATTTCTGTGCTTGCTACTAATAAGATTGGATTTTCAAACCATAATTTCCAAAAAAAAAGTGTCCGTGACAAATTTGGGAACTAAAACTTCAGCTGGAAAGGAGATGGTGGATGCCAGTTGCCAGGGGAATTGAGGCCCGTTTGGTTCATGAATGTTAAAGTTTAACTCCCATCACATTAATGTTACGGTAAATGCATTGAGTATTAAATGTAGATTAATTATATGCATGTCGGTACATATTAGGAGTAATTTACTAGACGAATCTATTAAACATAATTAGTCCAAAATTAAAAAATTTTTATTAAATAAGACGAAAGTGCTACAGTATTTGTTAAACTTTAACACCTATAACCAAGCAGACCCTGTGTAGATCGTGAATGCCAGCCAGTAGGTGGACTGCAGAACTCGAGCATCCTGACAAAAGCATATATCAACAAACAAGGTGATAGCATATGGGCCAAAAGTAGGCGACGAAGCCCAGCAAATACAGCCCAGAGGCCAGAAGATAAGAGCTAAGCCCGGAACACCCGGCGCGAGGAAACGAGCAGGATTCTTCTCGAGAAGACGACTAGTTCCAGGTCACAATATATATACATATAAAACCATCTTATACAGAACATGAGAAATAAGGGTGTGTTCACTTCGCGAAAAATAGCTGAAAAGTTACTGTAGCATCTTTCGTTGTTATTTAGCAAAATTTGTCCAATTATGGACTAACTAGGCTCAAAAGATTTGTCCCGACATTTACAGACAAACTATGCAATTATTTATCTTTTTTACCTACGTTTAATGCTCCATGCATGCGTCGAAAGATTTGATGTGATGTGTGTAAAAGGAAATATTTTGGGTTGGGAGGGAGAAGTGAACAAGGCCTAAGTAAACCTATGCATGCTGTACAGTGGTGTACTATATGCACTTGCTACATTGAACTTGAACAGGGCAAATGTTTGAGAGAAATTATTGTATATATATATATATACACATACACACATGCCCACTTTGTGCATCTCAGAAGCTTCAACCCGTTTGACCAGAGACCAGTTACACAATGCCAGTTAACGACGGCCCCCTTTCTTATTCAGAAAGCTTTCACCTCTTTATGGTGAAGAAAGCCAAAACCAGGCTTGGCCAGTGCTAGTCTGCTAGACATAATTAAGAAGTCATACGTACAGAGAGATGTGACTTCAGAAAGCTTTTTCCTCAGAAGCCACCACTCTATGAACATATGGCTTTGCCAGACTGATTGTTGCTAGCTTCATACTAGTTTATATGTTCATCAGTTCATCTACTGACGTGCTGGAGAAATTAGCAACCGTAGTAGACCCAGAGCAAGATGCTAGTATCATACAATTTGAAACTTCCTTCTTACTGCTGATGAAAGAACGTGCTTACTTCAGGTTTAGGGCCACCCCCTTCATCGTCAGTTTGTTCTGCAATTGAACTAAGATACTCTCAGAAAACTCATGCGTCAGGCAAGAACATTGCACTGGGATGCAGATCAGTACTGCAAATTCATGCTACTCCACTATGTAGTTCAGCTCATTTAAATTTTCTTCCATGGCCCTGAAATGTAATGACTTGGAAAATTAGATAGAGATTAAGGCAACATAGATCAGTTCTTTTTGCGAACCAATGGCTGTTTCACAAAGTGCATTTGTTTCATTACCATTGATCAATCATAATTAGCAGGTCAGGTAACGAGCCTCCAGTAGGCTCCTCATTCTGAGAAAGCCGTAGGGAAGGCAAGAAAATATGCGCATATTGTGAGAGAATCACACAAAGTACACTAGTCCTTGATTAGAATACGTATTTGACATATAAACAGTGAACTGTATTATGTTCAGATTCCAAGTCCTGAAAGGACTTCTGCTACTAATCAATTTGTTCAATTTTGCAAAAGCATTCCATGAGGTAGAGCAGAAAGTGAATTAGCATATGAGATAGAAACTAGCATACTGGTCTGCACCAACTGATGGTATTATTTGCCAGGGGGTGGGGACCAAACTAATACCTCATAATCATATGATCGTGGTGATTGAAGAAAATTCAGTACATATAACTTCACAACACAATTCACAATAAGCCAAAATTTTCCTTAAATACTAGGACAGCTCCCTTTTTTTGTTTTCACGTAATAAAATTTGTGGCAAAGCTTTTGCCTTCCTTTTAAAAAATGCCGTATTGTCCTTAAATTATGTCCAATGGAAAAGTATCACAACCATCAAAATACAAGATCTATATCCAATACAGGAAGCTTATTCAACTAGCTTGGTTGCAACTTGCAGACCACTTGCATGAAGGGGTTGGATGTGGACATTTCTTTCCTTTTATTTTACATCAGGTTAGTATAGAAGACTACATCTGTGACATATCAAAAAGGAAAACAAAAGCAGATCGTGATAAAGACATCACAAAACAGCAAACCAAAAATAGTGACTCAAAGGTGAAAAGTTATTTGATGTCATAAAGGATCTACCAATGTCCGATGACTGGCCACTTCACAACGACTCATATAAAGAGAACCATCTAATGTATAGATCTAGATGAGTTGGTTTTTGATTTAACCCGTCTATGATTATAGTATTGTTATCACATATGGTGTTCGAAATGACTTGTGTGGAATGTCTAAGGTCGTTGGGACACGAATACATTCTTCAAATCCATTTGTCCTCACATTGGTCTCTGCTAAAGCTACCTTATGAGTTGTTGTTGTTGTTGTTGTTGTTGTTGTTGTTGTTGTTGTTGTTGTTGTTGTTGTTGCTGTTGCTGCTGTTGCTGCTGTTGCTGTTGCTGCTGTTGCTGCTGTTGCTGTTGCTGTTGTTGTTGCTGTTGCTGTTGTTGTTGTTGCTGTTGTTGTTGCTGTTGTTGTTGCTGCTGTTGCTGTTGTTGTTGTTGTTGTTGTTGTTGTTGTTGTTGTTGTTGTTGTTGTTGTTGTTGTTGTTGTTGTTGTTGTTGTTGTTCTCCTTTATGAGGTTGCCGGCTGGCAGGTGGCTTTCCATGATAGGAAGAGGACAAGGAAGATAACAAAGAGACCATGACAGTAGAGTATGATGATCAAAATGATTGGACACAATCTCTCCTTATCGAGGATGAACCCCTCATAGGACTACACAAAGAGGATTTGGAGCCCTAAGAGTAGGTGTATGAGGACGAGGAGTGCAATGAGATTTAAGCTACAATGGTGATTTAAGGAGCCTAAGGTGGGGGGCAACAATGTCAATGTGGAGCCACAACAGGAGGATGAAAAGAAGATGAGCTAAGAGTGTGTGTGTGGGGAGGGGTGTGATGAAGAGAAAAATCCTATCAAGGATCATGAGGATGAGAAATAACAGTGATATCGACTACTACTTTGATGATGATAATGACAACTTCGATCATGGGTTCAATAAGGCGGCGACGGTGGAGCTCTATGGTCGCAATTATCCTAACATAAATAGACAAATTCAATACTAGTGATTAGTTATCATACCCCTATTATACTAAGCAACCCTTAAGTCATGTTTGGCAAGGCTCCAAATCTAGATCCATATTTTAGTTCCATATCCACGGATCTAGAGTGAATCAAATCTAAAGTGGATATGAAGCTCTACAAAACAACATCAACTCTAGTTCTCCCTTCACTGTGGACAAGAAGATAAGCCATGATCATCACCCACATTGTAATTGCCACCACTCCCTAACCTACCTGATGGTGCTCCTTGATAAAGGTGATAGTGATTGGCAGCAACCGGTAGCGGAGATTAGCCATAATCGGTGGTAGGGAAGGCGGCTCATGTGGCAAAGGTGTCAACTCCTATGTGTGCCACAAAGGAAGGAGACAAGTTATGTTGTGCATGCCCTTGAGCTCATTAGGGAGGAGGTGAACACTACTCGCTCTAGGTGGCGGCCACCCTTATCTGGGTGAACTCGTTAATAGTAGATGATAGCAGAAGGGGTGGCCAACCAAGTGAGAGAAGACTTCCTCATCAGTGGCATAAGGCATTAGAGGGTACACTTGGACAAGTATGGGAAGACTCCCTTGTTGGCGGTGAATTTCCTCGTGAGGGTGAAGGAAAGAGGCCATGGTAGTGGTTGTGCTCATCAATGGAGGGTCACTGATGAGCTAACTCGTTGGACTAGAAAACGACAGAGGCAAGTCTAGGAGGATGAGTAGAACTGCATGAGGGAGGGGACAAGCAACATATCCAAAGTAGGATCTATGTTCTAGTTACTCAATGAATTAGGGATACAACCAACTCCATGATTTGGAGCATTATAAACCATGTCCTTAGATCTATATATGATAATGTGAGCACAACAATATCATGCGCCTTACCTAGAATGTCATAGATGAATTTAGTAGGAAACATTCAAATGACGATGTCAAAGCATCTATGGTAAGAGGGCAAGATTAGCAAAGCAGATCATAAATTATTTAAGCACAAATCAAAGGGTACAAGTTATTGAGAAAGTAGCAATATCTTGGCGAGTTCTCTAATTTTGTGTGTCACCTATGTATAATCAAGGCATTGGAGGGACCAAATGTGGCTTGGGTGTTGATCTTTGTCTTTCTTCTTAACTTGACTTGTCTTTGATCTAGCTAGTCTTGTATTGGCTTGATTTGTGTTTCTTAGAATAGGCTTTATATGATTAGGTTAAGATAAATCATATCATATTTGAAGTCTTGAATGTGACCTTTAGAATTTGTGGATATTTTCAATGAAGAAAACAAAATGAACAATGCAAAATGTCAGCATGTGCCTTACTTATCTTATGGATGTCATGGTACCTAGCATATTTGGTATATCATAGATGACATATATACGATCAATATTTTATATTTATGATAAACCATAATTATAGTAAACTCTAATACATGATTACAATTTTTATGTCCTTATGAGCTTGCTCCCCAACTTTGCTTAGAAGAGGGAATCTAGATTGTACCTGCCTAGAAAGGTCTTTGGCCACAAAGATGTATTTCCAAGTTGAATATTACCTCTAACCAAATATATTTTTCTAGACAAAAACCTTTCTTTAATTGACTACAATTCTAGTTGTAGAAGCCTACCTCACCGGGAATCACCAATTCTTATTGTAAAGGCCAAAAGGTTTTCTTTTATTTTGTTGCTCCATCTTGGAAAAAGTCTACATAACTCCCCGACTATTCAGGGTAGATTACTTCATCCATAAACTATAAAACCAGATTTTCTACCCCTTGAACTTTCCAAAACCAGTCAAATAACTCCCCAAGCGGTTTTAGACGGTGGTTTTGCTACAGTGACGGTGGTTTTGTCTTTTTCCTTTTTTTATTTATTTCCGCTGAATCTTTGAAAAATCATAGTAAATCATAGAAAATCATAAAATAGAAAATCTAATTTTATTGGACTCCATATAAGTAGATCTACACATTGAACATATAATATGGTATGCTTTAGTACAAAATTTTTGTAGTATCTTTAGATTTATGCTTTTCTGTAATTAATTGGAATAATTCATAGTTGCAGCTTCTATAGTCTAATTGTGGTGAAATTTTTATGGTGGGCTAATTATTGTATATTTGAACTATAATAAAAATTTCATATTTATTGGATCATGTATAACTTATTTATAGATAAGGCATAAATTTAAAAAGCATAAACCTAAATAAATCTATAACTAAGTTATACATGATCCAATGAGTATGCAATTTTTACTATAATTCAAATATACAAAAATTAACCCACCATAAAAAATTCACCATAATTGGATCATAGAAGCTGCAACTATAAATTATTCCAATTAATTACAGAAAAGCGTAGATCTAAAGTTATAGCAAAAACTTTATACTAAAGCATACTATATTATATGTTTATTGTGTAGATCTATTAATATGGAGTCCAACAAAATTAGATTTTCTATTTTATGATTTACTATGACTTTTTTAAAGATTCAGCGGAAATAAATAAAAAAGAAAAGACAAAACCATACTGTAGCAAAGCCACCGTCCAAAATCGCTTGGGTGTGTTATTTGACCGGTTTAAAAAAGTTCAGGAGGTAAAAATCCAGGTTTTATAGTTTAAGGGGTGAAGTAGTCCACCCTAAATAGTTGGAAGGGTTATATAGACTTTTTTCCTCTGTCTTTAAGCAAACTGAAATAGACGTGCACAACATCTAAAGATAGTTGAACCATCATTCTGTCTAAAAATGCATAGCACATTTGGTGAAAGTCCCTTTAAATTTGAACCATTGTAGAAGTCACCATTAGCCATGGTGACATTAACAATATTAGTAACAACAGAGTAATATATTGATTGTTCTTCTTTGAATAAGAGGGAAACATCACCATTAAATTTTCTTTGTGTATTTACATTCTTTACCCTCTTGACTCTATCCCTCATGAAAATTTTTTCATGCTTTTTAGCCTTCAATCCTAGATTTGCAACCAAATCTCCCTCATACAACCTTGAGGTCACCTTGGAGATACCGTCAACCAAGATTTGAAAGCTAGAGGTGCATGAATTCACTATATAGTCTTAAAGCTTTGATCTATTGGAAGGAAGACGGGAGAGAGAAGATGCCACCATGAACACAATGAGATCATGGTATTTGAGACCTTTGTATCCCGTAGCCTAGGATTTCACAAGAAAATCTTACGTTCATTTGGATCAAGATAATCAATATTTTTTTTCTTTTTCTCGAACACGCAGGAGAGCTACGTATCATTTCACTAAAAGGATAAGAAAGAGTCGTACATGGACCCGAAAACAAACATACCTCCTAAAAACTTGAGAAACTGATCACCTGAAACTTTAAAGAAATGACTGGACCAAAACAAACTGTCCCTAAGGACCCCCTGATAGTGAGCAGGGAGATGCCCTTCGCTCCTACCAAACACCATAACTCAACTTCCTCCTTTATAAGGAGCAACGTTGTGTCCAGTCTGGGGGTAGCCCCATTGAAAACACAATCATTTCTATGCCTCCAAATGGTCCATGCACCAAGCGTGATGAGGGTGTTCAACCCTTTCCTTATGTCACTATCTACAACAACTTCTGCTTTCATCCACCATTCTTCCCAGGAGAGTTCTGTTGTTTGTGGGGATGAGAATAGAGAGTCTGACACAATACAAAAGAGAATACCAAAAATGTCTTGCAAAAACACAACTAATGAGAAGGTGTTGAATGTCCTCATCTTCTTGGTCACACAGTGGGCATTTGCCTAGATGGGGAACGCCACGTCGGGCCAATATATCTGCTATCCAGTAGCGTTTATGAGCAACTGTACACAAGAAGAACCGACACTTTGGGGGTCCATGTTTTCCAAATACTTTCATGAGGTCCAAAGCTAACAACACCCTGAAAAAGAGCATCATAGGCTAACTTTGCTGTGTATTCTCCTGACAGGGAGAGCCTCCAGATATGTCTATCAGGAATGCCTACTTGCAGCACCACAAGTGCTAGAGTATCCCTCAACTCTAGGTATTCTAGCAAAGCTTCTAGGGATATTTCCCCTTGGATATCTTCCAGCCATTTTCCATTATTCAGAGCATCCATAACCATGCATCTGTTTGCTCTTCGCTTAGACACAAGGGCAGAAACTCGGGGAGCCAAATCTAGAATGCTTCTACCGTTTAGCCACTTATCTTTCCAGAATAAGGTATTGGATCCATCTCCAATTTCAGAAACTATGGCTATAGATAGTAGGGCTTCCACTTTCTTGCTGACCTGAAGAGGTAGGTCTGCCAAGGCCAATTAGGTTCAGATTTCTTGAGCCACGGCTGTAAGGTCCAAATGGCTAGAGGGGGGGTGAATAGCCTATTTAAAAATCTACAAGCTTCACTAAACAACCATATTAGTATAAAATATGGCTAAGCTAATTCTAGCACTAGATTAACTACACTATGCAAGCCACCTATACAATTCTAGTGAAGCAAGGCTATGATCTCTAATACACACCAACAAGGCTAAGTCACTAAGCTACTTACTCCTATGTGATAAAGGCTACACTAAGCAAACTACACTAGGACTAGTACAAGAAAGTAAAGAGCAAGTGACTTGATTCTTATACCAACGATATAGAGAAGTAATGCACTCAAAAAATCAATCACAATGAGTAATCACAAGAGAAATCCTCGGCAAAGAGATGACACAAGATTTTTACCGAGGTTCACTTGCTTCCCGGCAAGCTACTCCTCGTTGTGGCGATGCACCCACTTGATGGATCATGAGCTAATCAACTATCAAGAGTTGAACCCTCAGCGGGTGCCGCACATCCACTCACAAGATGAGGATCCTTCAAGCCACGTGCTTCACTAGAGTAGCAAATTCACGAACTCCCATGAGGAAGGCTCAAGAACCCCTCACAATCAACTTGGTGAGGCTCAAAATAATCTCCAAGGTCGAGCTCAACACCACCGCTACTCCAAGCCGTCTAGGGTGTCGGGAAACACCCAAGAGTAACAAGCAATCCACAACAAACACGAAGATCAAGTGCCACTAGATGCAACTCTCAATGCAATGCACTTGAATCTCACGCAATCTCTCTAGAGTATGCAACCAAGCAAGGAGATGAGTGGAGGGAGTGTTCTCTAGCTCAAAAGATGTCTCAAGGTCAGCAAGAATACAAGAGATACCCCCAAACCTCGGCCATCTTCTATTTATAGCGAAAGGGTACGCAACTAGCCGTTACAAGACGTCGCAGTGAAAAACGTGATGACCGGACGCACCGGTCAGGGTGACCGGATGCGTCCGGTCACTATAGGACAAGCAGTAACAATGCGCGTCAGAGAGAGCCGTTGCCATGACCGGACACGCTTCACCGTTTGACCGGACGCGCTGCACTCGGCGTCCGTCGGAGTCGAGAGAGCTCCCACCGTGACCGGACGTGCCGCGCGTCCGATCAGCTCTTCGCCACGCTCTGCCCCTCTGGGTGCCCGACCGGACGCTCTGGTTCCATGAGGGACCAGACGCGCCGGTTGCAAACCCTAGTGCCCACGCCGCATTGAACTGATCGGACGCGTACGGTCAAACCGGGACCGCGTCCGGCTCAGCGTCCGGTTGGAGTTTTTTAGAGAGAAACACTTCGGACTTTCACCACCTTTTCTTGCCTCTGGCACAATGGAAAATAGGCATTTCATTTCCTCGAAAATAGACCCCAAACCCCTCTCCACCGCTCAAACTCCACTGCCTTCGCAAATGTGCTAACACCACCATGTGTATACCATCATGTACATGTGTGTTAGCATTTCACAGACATTTTCAAAGGGTTATGTTAGCTCTCAACTAGATCCTAATGCATATGCTCAAGACATTGATCTAGTGACACTTGATTCCCGAGCTAACCGTGATTGCCCCTCTTGATAGTTGACTATGTATCCTAAGCCCGGTCAATCACTTCTCTACTCATCTTAGACCAGCAAAAGGAAAACCCTATGATTATACCTTTGCCTTGCGCTCTTAGTTCCTTCTCCTCCACTTGATCATCATGTCCATCATTTTATGTGCATTCCTTCATGATCTTGCTCATCATTTTATGCACCAAAACATGTGGTCTTGTGGCCATCTCTCTATGCCATTTGCTCCTTCATCACGTGTGTTGCTTATGCCTAATTCAAACCACTTGACACAATGACATTAGCAACTTGGTATCATTAATTACCAAAACCAAACTTGTGCTTTCAATCTCCCCCTTTTTGGTAATTGATGACAACCACCACAAAGATATGAAATGAAATCAATTTTCAATTTTGATAGTATTAGCTCCCCCTACATATGTGCTTCCATGAGTTTGGTTCAATTATGCACATATGTATAGATTTGAATTTTGGGAGAGTTACTACTATCAAATTGATGCTAAGGTATATAGAATGGACCTTTGAAGCATGATACCAATAGGAGTTGCCAAAATACACCATCCTTAGCATTGATGTAGCTAGACACCACTTGTAATACATCACTTGTAAAGATCACAAACACTAAAGTACCCCGTGAGATCAACATTATAAGCAAAGAGTGTCTAGAAACCACTTGTAAAGCTACTATCAACAAATCATCATTCAAGTTCTATTTATAGCATACACCATACAATCATGAATAAGAATTTAAGCTTTGCAATGCAACAATTCATCATGTTAATGCACACACAAATGCAACAAATAATTCATGAGCTTGCTCCCACAACTCGTGTGCTCAATTTTAATTGATCCCTTTCCAATGTCATATCTTTTGCTTTCTCTCCCTTTTCAATATCATATCTTTTGCTTTCTCTCCCCCTTACTATATCTTCCTCCCCCTTACTATACCTTTGTGACTTAACTTTTTATCTTTGTGACTTTTCTCTCCCCCTTTGTCAACAATCACCAAAAAGGTGCCAATTTTAGTGAGAGTTAAGTCAATCAATATGAGGGAGTCCAAAATATGGTTCAATCTAGATCACTTGCCTAGAGTATGTAATTCGGTTTGATCCAAGGACAAGCTTCTTCACACCTCATAAAGTATAAGGGCTATTTTGACCATGTTGAATTACACATCATGAGCTCATTTTCTAGATTCAACACTAGGTTTGCAAGCCCACAAAACATGTCATATGCTACCACTAGATCAAACAACCATAGAAGCAATAGTGGTACCATATATACATTAAAATCATTTAATTTTCATGAATGAGCCTATTTATCATGCAAATATGTCTATATGTTCTAAACAAGTCCTTAGCAAAGTATGAATGATATGCCAAACAACTTTACCTTGCATTGTCGAAGGAGAGGCATGTCATATAAGAATGTGGGGATGCACTCATTTCAAGTTGGAGAAGTCAAGTATGTTCAATTCATTCTTCAACTTGTAAAATCTTTTCTCATCAAGTGGCTTTGTGAATATGTCAGCTAATTGATCTTCGATGCCAATGCCTTGTATACAAATATCACCCTTTTGTTAATGGTCTCTTATGAAGTGATGCCTTATGTCAATGTGCTTGGTTCTTGAATGTTAAACCGGATTTTGTGTCATCTTGATAGCACTCTTATTATCACAAAACAAAGGCACATTCTTGAATTTGATTCCAAAGTCACTCAAAGTTGCCTTCATCCAAAGCAATTGTGCACAACAACTACCAACACTAATATATTCAGCCTCAGCGATAGATAGTGCAACACTATTTTATTTCTTTGATGACCATGAAACAAGAGACCGTCCTAATAATTGACAAGTGCCACTTGTGCTCATTCTATCAATCATGCAGCCACCATAGTCGGATTCTGAATATCTAATCAATTCAAAGTTTGATCCCTTGGGATACCATAGTCCAACATCATGAGTGCCCTTAAGATATCTCAATATTCTCTTGGTTGCTTTCAAGTGACTTTCTCTAGGTGAAGCTTGATATCTTGCACACTTGCACACACTAAACATTACATCCGGCCTAGAAGCGGTGACATAGAGCAAACTTCTAATCATAGACCAGTATTGCTTTTGATCTACCATGTTGCCACTAGCATCAACACCCAATTGATCATTTGTGCCCATTGGTGTACTCATTGGCTTAGCATCTTGCAATCCAAACTTCTTGATCATGTCCTTGATGTACTTGCCTTGACTTACAGAAGTGTCATTCTTCATTTGCTTGATTTTAAGTCCAAGGAAGTAACTAAGCTCTCCAATCATAGACATCTCAAACTCATTAGCCATTATTTTTCCAAACTCTTCACAAAAGTCTTGATTTGTTGATCCAAAAATAATATCATCAACATAGATTTGTAACACAAACAAGTCATTTCTAAGCTTCTTGGTGAAGAGAGTGGTGTCAACCTTTTCCATCTTGAACCCTTTAGAGAGAAGAAAATCCCTCAATCTCTCATACCATGCTCTAGGTGCTTGCTTCAAACCATACAATGCCTTCTTTAGCTTGAAAACATGGTCGGGCTTCTTGTCATCTTCAAAACCGGGAGGTTGCTCAACATAAACTTCTTCATTGATGTAGCCATTGAGAAATGCACTTTTGACATCCATTTGATAGAGCTTGATGTTGTGTGCACAAGCATATGCTAATAAGATTCTAATTACCTCCAATCTTGCAACCGGTGCATATATCTCACCAAAGTCAAGACCTTCAACTTGTGTGTAACCTTGTGCTACTAATCTTGCTTTGTTTCTCACAACTACACCATCTTGATCTTGCTTGTTTCTAAAGACCCACTTAGTACCAATCATATTGTAGTTCTTCGGTCTTTCAACAAGTTCCCAAACTTAATTTCTAGTGAAGTTGTTTAGCTCTTCATGCATGGCATTTACCCAATCGGAATCTTTCAATGCATCTTCTATTTTCTTAGGTTCTTCAAGTGACACAAATGAGTAGTGCTCACAAAAGGATGCTAATCTTGATCTTGTTTGAATACCACTTTGAATTCCACCAATGATTTGATCCAATGGATGATCTCTTGCAATATTGGTAGGTTAGAGTATTGGAAGATGATTGCTTCCACTAGCTTGACCTTGATCTTGAGCTTCGTCATGAGAATCGCTAGAGCTTGCTTGATTTGTATCAATTTGCACACTTTGGTTGATCACATGAGTATCATCATCATCATCAACTTGCCTTGGCCTAACATCACCAATGTCCATGTTCTTCATTGCATTTGATAATTGATCTCCTCTCACATCATCAAGGTTTTGAGCTTCATTTTGAGACCCTTGGGTTTCATCAAACTCAACATCATGAACTTCTTCCAAGGTGCCATTTGTGAGATTCCAAACTCTATATGCTTTGCTTGTGGTAGAATAACCAAGTAAGAATCATTCATCACATTTCTTTTCAAACTTGCTCAATCTAGTGCCTTTCTTGAAAATATAGCATTTGCAACCAAACACTCTAAAGTATGTAATGTTGGGCTTTCTTTCATTCAATAACTCATATGGTGTCTTTTCAAGCTTCCCATGGCAATAGAGACGGTTGCTACAATAGCAAGCCGTGTTGATGGCTTCACTCTAAAATAAATGACTCACATTGTATTCACTAAGCATTGATCTAGCTATATCAATCAAGGTTCTATTTTTTTCCTTTCAACTACACCATTGGATTGAGGAGTGTATGTTGGTGAGAATTGATGTCCAATACCACGATCATCACATAAATCTTTAGTTCTTGTGTTCTTGAACTTACTACTATTGTCGCTTCTAATCTTCTTGATGGTAGTCTTAAACTCATTTTGCACCCTTTTGACAAAACACTTGAATAGATCATAAACATCACTCTTGTCATAGAGAAAGAACACCCAAGTATATCTAGTGTAATCATCAACAATCACAAAACCATACTTGTTGCCACCAATGCTAGTGTATGTTGTTGGCCCAAACAAGTCCATGTGCAATAGCTCAAATGCCTTTGATATGCTCATTTCACTCTTACTAGGATGTGCATTTCTAACTTGTTTGCTGGCTTGACAAGCACTACAAGGTTTATCCTTCTCAAAGGTGATATCCTTCAAGCCTCTAACTAAGTCATGCCTCAAAAGTTTATTCAGTTGTTTCATTCCAACATGACTAAGTCTTCTATGCCACAACCAACCCATACTAGATTTGCTAAGCAAGCATGAAGTCAATTGTGTCTCACTATTATTGAAGTCGACCAAGTATAAACTACCATATCTAAATCCTTTGAATATCAAATTTGATCCATCAACACTAATGACTTCAACTTCACCACTACCAAATATGTACTTGAAGCCAAGGTCACAAAGTTGTGCCACCGACAAAAGATTGAAATCCAAACTCTCAACTAGCAATACATTAGATATGCTCATATCATTTGAGATAAAAATTTTACCAAGCCCCTTGACCTTGCCTTTCTTGTTGTTGCTGAAAGTGATAGCATCAAAACCACCATTTTGACTTGTATCAATTGATTTGAACATACAAGAATCCCCGGTCTTATGTTGAGTGCACCCACTATCAAGCACCTAATGCCTTTGTCTGGCTTTGTAATTGACCTACAAGACAAGATCAATTCTTTTTAGGTAACCAAACTTGTTTGGGTCCTCCAAGGTTAGAGACTAATCTCTTTGGTACCCAAATGACTTTCTTCTTTGAGCCCATCCATGGTGTACCAATGAACTTAGCATGAACACCATTAGTACCCTTGGTAAGCATATAGAAAGAATCAAACTTAATCGAGGATACATTAGCATTTGATTTCTTGTTCATGCAATGTTGCTCTAAGTGACCAACTTGCTTGCAACTTTTGCAATAGCTACCATTGTTCTTCACAAAACGAGTCTTGTGAGGAGCAAAAGCGGCCTTGCCTTTCTTGGGGTTATAGCCCAATCCCTCTTTGTAGAGAGAAGCTCTTTGGCTACCCAAGCACATAAGCAAGCGGTCCTCACCACCATAAGCCTTAGCTAATGTGTGATTGAGCTCTTTTACCTCCTTCTTGAGATTTTTATTCTCAACTATTAGTGTGGAGTCACAAGTGAAACCGTCACTACTAGATGAGGATGATGTATATGAGCTACATGAAGAGTTAGTGGGAGCAACAACAATAGTCTTATAACAAGATTCATCAATTATATCACAGGATATGCCTATGTTGCAAGTTTTAGCTTTCTCAATATTTGTTGGCATGTTTTTACATTTTTCAACTAGAGAGGAGTGAGCTTCTTCAAGCTTAGAGTGAGACTTTTGAAGCTTCTTATGGTCTACTTTTAGACTCTCATAAGATGCCCTAAGCTCATCAAGTTCTTGCATGAGGTTTTTCTTATCCTTAAGCAAGCTCTTGCACTCCTTTCTAGATTCTTTAAAATATTGAGTGCAATCTTTTAGCATAGTGATTAGTTCATCTTTAGTTAGATCATCATCATCATCACTATCACTATCACTATCACTAGCATTATCATGATCACTCTCATAATTGGATGATACCTTAGCGGCCTTAGCCATGAAGCACGATGGAGTGTCGAAGAGGGAGACCTTCTCTTGGATGGCAATACTAGCATGTCCCTTCTTCTTGCTCTTGTTGTCATCCTCATCATCACTTGAGGAATCATCACTATCCCATGTAGCAACATGTGAATCATTCTTCTTCTTATGAGAGCTCTCCTTCTTTTCTTGCTTCTTCTTTTGCTTCTTCCTCTCCTTCTTGATAGTATCTTCATCATCACTATCATAAGGACACTTTGCAATGAAATGGTCCTTGCTATAGCATCTAAAGCATCTCATGGTATGCTCATTCTTCTTGGATGAGTTCTTCCACCTTCTTGCACGATAGCCTTTCTTCTTCATGAATTTACCAAATTGCTTGATAAAGAGAGCCATCTTCTCATCAATGTCATCACTATTACAAGAGCTTAAGTCTTCATCACTCGATGATTCAATCTTGGACTTGCCCTTGGATGTGGTGGCTTTGAATGTCACACTCTTCTTATTTTCATCATATTTTTTCTCATTTTCCTTCTTATTTTTGACCAACTCATCCTTCTCATCATCTTCTCTATATGAATTATCGATCATCACTTCTTGAAATACTTGTTGAGGAGTTGAATTCTTCAATGTAGTCCTCACTAGCACAGTGATCAATGTATCAAACCTCTTGGGCAAGCTTCTCAAGAACTTCATAGAGAATTGGTTGTCCTTGACCTTCTCACCAAGTGCCTTGAGCTCATTGACAATGACTTACAACCGATGAAACATTTCTGATACACTCTCATCATCTTGCATCTTAAAGCTTGAAAATTTTTCTTGCAAGATATATGCTTTAGCGGTCTGTGTGCCTTCGGTGCCCTCAAATGTTTCTTCTAGCTTGGCCCAAGCATCATGAGTAATTTTAATATTCTTCACTTGCTCAAATGTCTTATCATCTAGTGCCTCATGAAGAGCAATAATAGCAATGTCATTGCATTGGAGCTTCTTCTCTTCCACTGGTGTAGGTGCTTTCGGATTAGCAACCTCAAATTTTGTTTCGGTGACCTTCCACACTTCTCTATTGATTGACTTGAGGTGTGCGGTCATCTTAACCTTCCAATATGCATAATTTGTGCCATCAAAGTGAGGTGCCTTCTTGGTGTTGTTGATGTGCAAGCTTAATTGAGCCATTTTTTTTACCGTAGGTTGTTAAGCCTTAAATAAATGGTGCCTCGGCTCCGATACCACTTGTAAGGTCTAAATGGCTAGAGGGGGGTGAATAGCCTATTTAAAAATCTATAAGATTCACTAAACAACCATGTTAGTATAAAAATGACTAAGCTAATTCTAGCACTAGCTCAACTACACTATGCAAGCCACCTATATAATTCTAGTGAAACAAGACTTTGATCTTTGATACACACCAACAAGGCTAAGTCACAAAGCTACTTACTCCTATGTGATAAAGGCTACACTAAGCAAACTACACTAGGACTAGTACAAGAAAGTAAAGAGCAAGTAACTTGATTCTTATACCAACGATGTAGAGAAGTAATTGACTCAAAGAATCAATCACAATGAGCAATCACAAGAGAAATCCTCGGCAAAGAGATGGCATAAGATTTTTACCGAGGTTCACTTGCTTCTAAAAGTCCCTAGTTTGGTTTTGGCTAATTGATAAAACCTAGGACTAACCTTTGTATCTAAGTGGATGATTGAGATAAAGATGGTCATTGAATATGAGACATGACATTGACTCATGTGACCAAGATGATGAAGACCAAGATGATGCTTGGCTCGATGGACCGGTTGTGAAGGTAAAGGGCAAGTCGAGGCTTCGAAGCGAAGGACCATGCGATGGTGAAGCTTGAGCAAGACTTGGCACCGACGGACCGATGCAACGGTGAAGAGCAAGTGAAGTCAAGGTCGATGGATCGAGATGGTCATGTGATGATATGAATTGGATCATATCTTTTGGAAAAACAAAATGGTCTCAAGGCAAAGGTATAACCATAGGGCCATTTTGTTTTGCACTTAAGACACCATAGAGAGTGTGAGTGGTTTAGGATCGATAGCCAAACTATTAAGAGGAGAAGTCTTATCGGTTACTCGACGCACGGGTGCCACTAGGTGAATTCATGAAGTGCATTGCATGTAGGGCCTAGTGAGCTAACTGGAAAACCTTTAAAAATGATTATGAAAATGCTAACACACGTGCACAAGGTGGTGATCAATTGTTGGTGTTGGCACATTTGCAAAGGTGACGGAGTTTGTGCGGTAGAGAAGGGTTTGGGTCCCTCTCTCCCTCCCACCGAGCTTGCGAGCGCGGGATTCAGACATTTTCAAGGACTTGAAATGCCTATTTTCCACTATGCTAGAAGTCGGAGAAGAAACGGAGGCGAACAGAGGTCACCGTGGTGACTGGACGCTGAACCGGATGCGTCCAGTCAGTTCAACGCGGCAGTCAGGCGTGCGGGTGTTAGGGTTTCACACCGGCGCGTCCGGTCACTCGCAGGATCGGCGCGTTCGGTCAGGCACCTAGAGGGAACTGCAGATCGCAAGGTCGATCGGACGCGGTGCGCGTCCGGTCACGATCGACCGGACGCGTCTGGTCGCGATGGGACCTTACTGGACTCAAACTGGACGCCGAGTGTAGCGCGTCCGGTCGGTTGAGCGGCGCGTCCGATCGTTGCGTTTGACCGTTGGCGCACAGTGACCGTTGGAGGATTGGGCGGCCACGTTTGAATCTAGAGAGGACACATGGACGGTGCAGAGCGATCGGGCGTGATTGAGCGCGTTCGGTCAGTTTCGATCGGCACATCCGGTCGTCCTGAAAAACGCCCAGTGAAGGGGTACAACGACTCTATTCGTTTGGGATGCTTATAAGTACTTGTTGGCCGGACCTTAGGGAGGTCTCTTGATATTTTCTAACACTCTTGTGCATCCTTTGAGCAAAAGCTTCTCCCTCCCACTCATCTCTCTTGCTTGATTGCAAATCAAAAGTGAGATTGAGTGATCCCAAAGTGCATTGCATAGCTTGAGGGCATCTAGTGACACTTGTGGGTGGTTTAACCAGTGGATTTCTTGTTACTCTTGGAGAGTACCGCTCCTAGCCGGCTTGGAGATTGTTGGAGGCATTGGCAAGAGAAGGAGATTGTTCTTGGCCACCTCTGGTTGATTGTAAGAGGTTCTTGTGCTTTCCTCGGCGGAGTGCCAAAAGCAATTCTATTACATTGCGCGTGTCATTGAGTTACCTCACTTGAGAGTGGTCTCCTGCGGTGCCTTGCGGGGCGTGCCTTGAGGGGCAAGTGACTTGAGGGTCACACCGAGAAACCGTCTAAGTGTTGGTTGACACAACCGATGACGTAGCTTGTCGGTGCACAAGTGAACACCGGGTGAACAAAAATATTGTTTCTTGTCTCTCGGTGATTGGTCTTCATATTGTGTTGTTGTCAATATTGATTGATTGTATATCATCTTGGTGATTGGCAACATCTTCACTCTACCGTTGGTATAAGATTCACAATCCTCTCTCTTGCATTTACATTTACTAGATTATCTTGTGTAGCTCTAGTGGTAGCCTTTGCTAGTAGTTGTTAGCTTGCTCACTAGTGTAGAATTAGTGACATAGCACTTGTGTGAACTAGAGATCATAATCTACTAGACTTGTGGATAGGAGGCTTGCATCACAACCGTAGGCTAAGCAAAACTCGCTTTACGCCATTTGTTATTCTAACAAGTTTGCTTAGTGGTTCGTGTAGGATTTTTTATAGGCTATTCACCTCCTCTAGCCATCTTGGACCTTACAAGTGGTATCGGAGCCGTGGTCACCATTTTAATCAAGGCTTAACATCCTTCAGTGTGAAAAATGGCTCAAATTGTGTTCAATCATATTGAGGGCAAGCCACCGTTCTTTGATGGTGTTAGTTCTTTTGCTTATTGGAAGAGAAAAATGACAATGTACCTTGGTTCTATTCATGAGAGAGTATTGCAAGTCACCGAGAATGATTTTGCTATCATTGATCCTGATCATCTCACCGATCAAGATAGAGCAAATAGAACCTGCAATAGAATGACTCTCAATACACTTTACAATAATATTGACACAAAAGTATTTGAGGGCATCAATGATTTAGAATTAACAAATGAAGTGTGGACAAGGTTAAGTGAAATATATGAGGTCACTAAGGTTATGAAGAGTGCCAAGCTATATGGGCTCAAGAGTGAGTTTGAGAACTTCAAGATGAAAGAAGAAGAAACAATCTTAGAGATGTTTCATAGATTGCAAGTCATTGTGAATGATCTCAAGAGCTTAGGGCATAAGTCACAAGACCAAGATTTTTGCCACAAATTCTTGTTGAGCTTACCAAGAAGATTCAAAATGTTGATCATGATGTTACAAAGAGATGAGCTTGATACAATGAAGCCAAATGATTTACTTGGTGAATTCTTGACATATGACAAGTATGATCAAGATGCCGATGAGAAGGAGGAGGAAGAAAAGAAGAAGACCGTGGCATTCAAGGCCATCTCCTCCAAGGGCAAAGCTACCATCATTGAAGAAGAAGAAGACAATAGTGAAGATGAAGATTTTGAAATTGATGATGAGGCACTTGCTCTTGTTGTCAAGAAGATGGTCACATGTTCATTAAGAGAAGAGGCTTCAAAAAGAGAAATGACAATTTCAAGAGCAATGAGCAACAAAGGAAGTGCTTCAATTGTGATAGCACCGAACATCTTCAAGCCAAATATCTCTATGACAAGAAGAAGAACAACAAGAGAGGCAAGTTTGAGAAGAAAAAGAGAGAAGCCAAGATGACTTTCAAGAAGGGCAAGAATGGAGCCTATGTGGTCACTTGGGAAAGTGATGACGAAGAAGAAGAAGAAGAAGAAGAATCATCCGACAAGGCTTTTGCTTCCATTGCTATCAACAAGAAGCCCTCACTATTTGGTTCATCCTCTTTATGCTTCATGGCCAAAGAAACTAAGGTATTATATGATGAGAGTGATGATGAAAGTGAAATGGAATATGTTCATGATAGTGATAATGATAATGAAAATGATGATGATGAACCAACTAAAGAACAACTATATGACTTGATGCAATAAACTAGAGACATAGCTATTACCAAGGACAAAGAGTGTAAGAAGCTTTTAATGAAAGTAGCAATACTTGAGAAAGCCCTTAGTGAGCTTAAGACCACTCATGAGAGTCTAGTGGAAGACCATGAGGATCTTGGTAAGGCTCATTCCAAGCTTGAAAAAGCTCACTCATTGCTACTTGAGCAACAAGCAAAGAAGGAGGTTGTTGTATCATGTGATATTGGTGCTACATGTGATATAATTGATGAATCCTCTTATGAACCTATCATCATGTCAAATGCTAACCCTTCTTGCAGCTCTTCATCCACCACCACCGACTCTACCTCCACTACTAGTGATGGTTTCACTTGTGACGTCTCACTAATGGTTGAGAATGAGACTCTTAAGAGAGAGGTGGATGAGCCCACTCACGCCCTAGGCAAGGCCTATGGTGGTGAGGCCCGCTTGCTTAAGTGCTTGGGTAGCCAAAGGTTCTCTCTTAACAAAGAGGAATTGGGCTACACCCCCAAGAAAGGTAAGTTGACCTTTGCAACTCCAAAGCCTAGCTTTATGAAGGGCAATGGTCGGTTTTGCAATAGATGCAAGCAAGTCGGGCACTTAGAGCATAATTACAATAAAAAGAACCAAAGCAAGAACCTTGTTAATGCTATACCTTTTGATTCTTGCTATGTGCTTACTAAGGGTGTGAAGGGTGTGAAAGCTAAGTTTATTTGTACACCCATTGTTGGTCCAAAGAAGAAGGCTATTTGGATATCAAAGAGCTTAGTTACTAACCTACAAGGACCCAAGCAAAAATGGGTACCTAAGCTTCATTGATTTGCTTGTAGGTCAATTATAAAGCCGGAGGAAGGCATTGGATTATTGATAGCAGGTGCACTCAACACATGACCGGTATATCAAGAATGTTTGACTCAATCAATGACAATGATAGTGGTGTTGGTTCTATCACATTTGGCAATAACAAGAAAGACAAGGTTATTGGCTTGGGCAAGATTGCAATATCAAATGACATGAGTATCTCCAATGTGTTGCTAGTTGAAAGCTTGGATTTCAATCTTCTATCCATGGCACAAATATGTGATCTTGGTTATAAATGTATCTTTGGGGTTGATGATGTGGAAGTCATTAGTATGGATGGTTCAAATATGACATTCAAGGGCTTTAGATATGAGAATCTCTACCTAGTTGACTTCAATGCTAGAGAAACTTCTTTGACAACTTGCTTAATCTCCAAATCAAGCATGGGTTGGCTTTGGCATAGAAGGCTTGGTCATGTTGGCATGAAACAATTGAAGAAGCTTACAACTCATAATCTTGTCAATGGTTTGAAAGATGTTGAATTTGAGAAGAATAAGCTTTGTAGTGCATGTCAAGCCGGAAAGCAAGTTAGAAGCTCACATCCAAAGAAGAGTACAATGAGCACATACAAAGTATTTGATTTGATGCACATGGATCTATTTGGCCCAACAACATACACAAGCATAGGCGGCAACAAGTATGGCTTTGTCATAGTGGATGACTTCACAAGATTCACATGGGTATTCTTTCTTAGTGACAAAAGTGAAGTGTTTGACATCTTCAAGACCTTTCTCACTAGAGTTCACAATGAGTTTGAGATTAGAATCACAAAAGTGAGAAGTGACAATGGAAGTGAGTTCAAGAATACAAGAATTAAAGAACTTTGTGATTACTATGGCATTGGACATCAATTTTCAGTCAAGTACACTCCACAATCAAATGGCCTAGTTGAGAGAAAGAATAGAACATTGCTTGATGTGGCTAGATCAATGCTTCATGAGTACAATGTGAGTCAATCATTTTGGGATGAAGCAATCAATACCACTTGCTACTACATCAATAGACTATATTGCCATCCATTGCTAGAGAAGACCCCATATGAGCTACTTCATGGAAGAAAGCCTAATATTTCTTACTTTAGGGTATTTGGTTGCAAATGTTATATCTTGAAAAAGGGCACTAGATTGGAGAAGTTTGAAAAGAGATGTGATGAGGGGTTCCTACTTGGTTATTCAACTACAAGCAAAGCTTATAAAGTTTGGAACAACTCAAGTGGCATTCTAGAAAAAGTCCATGATGTGCAATTTGATGAAACCAATGGGTCACAAGATGAAGAAGAGAATCTAGATGATGTTGGTGGAACTCAATTGGTGGAAGGAATAAAGAACATGGACATTGGGGATATTAGAGCAAAGCAAGTAATTGATATTCAAGATGATGATAAAGATCAAGTGCTCAATTCTCCATTCAAGCTAGGTAGTGACTCTCAAGTGCAAGATCATGGTGCTAGTTTATCTCATCGAGATATATCAAGTGATCAACCAAGCTCAAGTAATCAAGTGCAAGTACTCCAACCACAACATATTGTAAGAAATCACCCCATTGATAGTGTTATTGGTGATATTAGAAGTGGTGTGCAAACAAGATCAAGATTGGCTATGTTTTGTGAGCATGCATCATTTATGTCAACCATAGAACCAAAGAAGATAGAAGAAGTTTTGAGGGATGCCGATCGGATCATGGCTATGCAATAAGAGCTTAACAATTTCATAAGAAATGATGTTTGGGAATTGGTAGAAAGGCCAAATGACTATAATGTGATTGGAACTAAGTGGGTGTTTAAAAACAAGCAAGATGAAGATGGCATTGTGGTGAGAAACAAAGCAAGACTAGTTGCTCAAGGTTACACTCAAGTAGAAGGTCTTGACTATGATAAGACATATGCTCCCGTGGCAAGATTGGAGGCAATAAGAATTCTATTGGCTTATGCTTGTGCACACAACATCAAACTATATCAAATGGATGTTAAAAGTGCATTTCTCAATAGAATCATCAATGAGTTTGTCTTTGTTGAGCAACCTCTCGGATTTGAAGATGACAAGAAACCCAACCATGTGTACAAATTGAAGAATGCTTTATATAGCTTAAAGCAAGCACCTAGAGCATGGTATGAGAGGCTAAGGGATTTCCTTCTCTCTAAGGGATTCAAGATGGGCAAGGTTGATACAACTCTATTCACCAAGAAGATTGGGAAAGATCTATTTACAGTGCAAATATATGTTGATGACATCATCTTTGGATCAACCGATCAAGCTTATTATGAAGAATTTGGTGCTATGATGGCCAAAGAGTTTGAAATGTCTATGATTGGTGAACTTAGCTACTTCCTTGGTCTCCAAGTCAAGCAATTGAAGAATGGAACATTTGTGAGTCAAGGGAAATACATAAGGGACATGTTGAAGAAGTTTGGAATGCAAGATGCAAAGCCAATTTCAACTTTAATGGGTACAAATAGCAATTTGGATAGTGATCTTGATGGCAAAATGGTGAATCAAAAGGAATATCGATCTTTGATTGGAAGTCTACTCTATGTCACCGCATCAAGGCCGGATGTCATGTTTAGTGTTTGTATGTGTGCTAGATATCAAGCCTCACCTAGAGAGAGTCATCTCACGGTCGCAAAGAGAATATTGAGGTACTTGAAGCAAACAAGAGATGTTGGACTATGGTATCCCAAGGGGTCAAAGTTTGAATTGATTGGATATTCAGACTCTGACTATGGAGATTGCAAGATCAATAGAAAGAGCACAAATGGCACATGTCAATTACTTGGAAGATCACTTGTGTCATGGTCCTCAAAGAAACAAAATAGTGTGGCAGTCTCTACCGCCGAAGCCGAATATGTGAGTGCGGGGAGTTGTTGTGCACAATTGCTATGGATGAAATCAACTTTAAAGGATTACGGCCTCAACTTCAAGAATGTGCCATTGCTATGTGATAATGAAAGTGCAATCAAGATGACACAAAACCCGGTTCAACATGGAAGAACAAAGCATATTGACATAAGGCATCATTTCATTAGAGATCATCAACAAAAGGGAGATATTGCCATTGAAAGTGTTGGCACCGATGATCAACTTGCCGATATTCTCACCAAGCCACTTAATGAAAAGAGGTTTTGTAAGCTAAGGAATGAATTGAACATTCTTGATTTCTCAAACATGAGTTGAATGCACCCTACCCACTTATTGACATGGCTCTCCTTCGACATTGCAAGGTAAAGTTGATTGACATGTTATTCATCCTATGCTAAGGACTTGCTAGAGCATGTAGACATAATAAGTGGTATGCATGAGCATTCATGATAAATCAAACAAATTTGATGGATATATGTTACCACTATTGCTTCTTTGTTTGTTTTGATCTAGCGGTGGCATATGACATGTTTGTGAGCTTGTAAACCTAGTGTTGAATCTAGAAGATTTGCTATAAGTGTTTAGTTCAACATAGGCAAGATAACCCTTATTATGAGGTGTGAAGAAGCTTGTCTTTGGTTCAAATTGAATTAAATATCTTTGGTAAGTGTTCTAGGTTGAACCAAATTTGATAAATTTTAACCTACTCCATCAAATATTGTTTTTTTCTCTCCACAATTTGATCTCATTTTTGGGTAAGTTGTTGACAAAGGGGGAGAGAAAAAGATGATTCAACATGATAATAAAGGGGTAATTAAAATAATTTTTTTTGATGTGCACAAGTAGGGGGAGCAAGCTCATAAACAAAGTTGTTGCATTTGTTTGTGCATTCTCATATGACTTACTCGTTGCACATGTTTTCAAATTCAATATACATGCTTGTGTGGTGCAATGCTAGTATAGAACTTTAATGATGAAATGATCTACTAGCATGCATAGGAATAGTTTACACGTGGTATCTAGACATGCCTAAAGCTTTATAAGTGGTCCAAGAACCTTTACATATAATGTTTATCTCACGGGGTTGTTTAGTTATGATGGATGTCTAGTTACTTCATGATGCTAAGGATGGTGTAAAAGGCAACTCCGATTGGTATCATGCTTCAAAGGTCCATTTCTTACATCTTAGCATCATTTTGGTAGAATTACTCTCTCAACACTTCTATCCATGCATACGTGCAAAGCTTTCAATCCAAACTCTATGCACATATGTAGGGAGAGCTAATGCTACCAAAACCAAGCTTGTGATAATTGTCATAACTTTACTTATGAGCAAAATGATTGGACAAGTATGACAAGTTCAAAACTTTTATTATCAAAATCATCTTTGTGAGGGTTGTCATCAATTACCAAAAAGGGGGAGATTGAAAGTCCCTAGTTTGGTTTTGGCTAATTGATGAAACCTAGGACTAACCTTTGTATCTAAGTGGATGATTTAGATAAAGGTGGTCATTGAATATGAGACATGACATTGACTCATGTGACCAAGATGATGAAGACCAAGATGATGCTTGGCTCGATGGACCGGTTGTGAAGGTGAAGGGCAAGTTGAGGCTTCGAAGCGAAGGACCATGCGATGGTGAAGCTTGAGCAAGACTTGGCGCCGACAGACCGATGCAACGGTGAAGAGCAAGTGAAGTCAAGGTCGATGGATCGAGACGGTCATGTGATGATATGAAGTGGATCATATCTTTTGGAAAAACAAAATGGGCTCAAGGCAAAGGTATAACCATAGGGCCATTTTGTTTTGCACTCAAGACACCATAGAGGGTGTGAGTGGCTTAGTATCGATAGCCGAACTATTAAGAGGAGAAGTCTTATCGGTTACTCGACGCATGGGTGCCACTAGGTGAATTCATGAAGTGCATTGCATGTAGGGACTATTGAGCTAACTGGAAAACCTTCGAAAATGATTATGAAAATGCTAACACACGTGCATAAGGTGGTGATCAATTGTTGGTGTTGGCACATTTGCAAAGGTGACGGAGTTTGTGCGGTAGAGAAGGGTTTGGGTCCCTCTCTCCCTCCCGCCGAGCTTGCGAGGACTTGAAATGCCTATTTTCCACTACGCCAGAAGTCGGAGAAGAAACGGAGGCGAACGGAGGTCACCATGGTGATGGACGCTGAACTGGACGTGGTCACGGTTTGACCAGACGCGTCCGGTCAGTTCAACGCGGCAGTCAGGCGCGCGGGTGTTAGGGTTTCGCACCAGCGCGTCAGGTCACTCGTGGGATCGGCGCGTCCGGTCTGGCGCCTAGAGGGAACTACAGATCGCTAGGTCGATCGAACGCGGTGCGCGTCCAGTCACGATCGATCGGACACGTCCGGTTGCGATGGGACCTTACTGGACTCAAACCGGACGCCGAGTGTAGCGTGTCCGGTTGGTTGAGCGGCGCGTCCGGTCGTTGCATTTGACCGTTGGCGCACAGTGACCGTTGGAGGATCGAGCGACCACGTTTGAATCTAGAGAGAACACGTGGACGGTGCAGGGCGATCAGACGCGGTTGAGCGCGTCCGGTCAGTTTCGACCAGCGCGTCCGGTCGTCCCAAATAACGCCCAGTGAAGGGGTACAACAACTCTATTCGTTTGGGATGCTTATAAGTACTTGTTGGCCGGCCCTTGGGGAGGTCTCTTGATATTTTCTAACACTCTTATGCATCCTTTGAGCAAAAGCTTCTCCCTCCCACTCATCTCTCTTGCTTGATTGCAAATCAAATGTGAGATTGAGTGATTCCAAAGTGCATTGCATAGCTTGAGGGCATCTAGTGCCACTTGTGGGTGGTTTAGCCGGTGGATTTCTTGTTACTCTTGGAGAGTACCGCTCCTAGCCGGCTTGGAGATTGTTGGAGGTGTTGGCAAGAGAAGGAGATTGTTCTTGGCCACCTCCGGTTGATTGTAAGAGGTTCTTGTGCTTTCCTCGGCGGAGTGCCAAAAGCAACTCTATTACATTGCACGTGTCATTGAGTTACCTCGCTTGAGAGTGGTCTCCTGCGGTGCCTTACGGGGCGTGCCTTGAGGGGCAAGTGACTTGAGGGTCACACCGAGAAACCATCTAAGTGTTGGTCGACACAACCGATGACGTAGCTTGTCGGTGCACAAGTGAACACCGGGTGAACAAAAATATTGTCTCTTGTCTCCCGATGATTGGTCTTCATATTGTGTTGTTGTCAATATTGATTGATTGTATATCATCTTGGTGATTGACAATATCTTCACTCCACCGTTGGTATAAGATTCACAATCCTCTCTCTTGCATTTACATTTACTAGATTATCATATATAGCTCTAGTGGTAGCCTTTGCTAGTAGTTGTTAGCTTGCTCACTAGTGTAGAATTAGTGACATAGCCCTTGTGTGAACTAGAGATCATAATCTACTAGACTTGTGGATAGGAGGCTTGCATCACAACCGTAGGCTAAGCAAAACTCGCTTTATGCCGTTTGTTATTCTAACAAGTTTACTTAGTGGTTCGTGTAGGATTTTTTATAGGCTATTCACCCCCTCTAGCCATCTAGGACCTTACAGCTTCCTGGCAAGCTACTCCTCATTGTGGCGATGCACCCACTTGATGGATCATGAGCTAATCAACAATTAAGAGTTGAACCCTCAGCGGGTGCCGCACATCCACTCATAAGATGAGGATCCTCCAAGCCACGTGCTTCACTAGAGTAGCCAATTCACGAACTCCCACGGGGAAGGCTCAGGAACCCCTCACAATAAACTTGGTGAGGCTCAAAACAATATCCAAGGTCGAGCTCAACACCACCGCTGCTCCAAGCCGTCTAGGGTGTTAGGAAACACCCAAGAGTAACAAGCAATCCCCAGCAAACACGAAGATCAAGTGCCACTAGATGCAACTCTCAATGCAATGCACTTGAATCTCACTCAATCTCTCTAGAGTATGCAACCAAGCAAGGAGATGAGTGGAGGGAGTGTTCTCTAGCTCAAAAGATGTCTCAAGGTCAGCAAGAATGCAAGAGATACCCCCAAACCCCGGCCATCTTCTATTTATAGCGAAAGGGTACGCAGCTAGCCGTTACAAGATGTCGCAGTGAAAAACGTGATAACCGGACACACCGGTCAGGGTGACTGGACGCGTCTGGTCACTATAGGATAAACAGTAACAGCGCACGTCAGAGAGAGCTGTTGCTGTGACCGGACGCGCTTCACCGTTCAGCGTCCGGTTGGAGTTTTTCAGAGAGAAACACTTTGGACTTTCGCCACCTTTTCTTGCCTCCGGCGCAATGGAAAATAAGCATTTCATTTCCTCAAAAATGCCTGAAGTGTTGATTAGTTCAGACCCCAAACCCCTCTCCACCGCTCAAACTCCACCGCTGTAATGGATCAACATGATTATACGAGATTAAGTAAGAAAATTTTCCACCGAGGCAGATAATTTACCAAACTTAAGCCCGTACAACCCGAGATTTCATGAAATCATGAAGGATTTCCATCCAACCAACATTCCAACCAAGATCGTACTGATTTAGCAGCCACCATCACATAGTACATAAAGTTTGCAATGACAGTTGAATACATCAGAGTTCAGAATATAAAGTTATTACAACACGAGTTCAAATTAACATAGCGAAAGCAAGTAGTTTTTAAAACCACACCCACACACACACACACTTAGTTCAAATACAGTGCCAATAGATAGTCATAGTCCACAAAAGCATGGGATAAGATAGACAGAGTGACTATTGCCATTGGTCCTAGTTGTCGCCCATCGTCGGGCACAGATAGTTGACGCAATACCCATAGTACATCTGACCATCTACAACAACAATGGGAACAACGCCCTGAGTACGAGAAGGTACTTAGCTAGACTTACCCGTCATAAACCAGAAATAAATGACACCAAGGAGTATGAAAGGCTTTTATAAAGTAGACTAGCTTGACTAGTTTTGCAGAAAAGCATAAGTTCTCAGTTATGAACCATTTAAAATATAAGCATCAACTTAATTATACCTGATTAATCTAAGTAAGCACCTATGCTAAAGCAATCACTTGATTAACCATTAACCTCAAAGGTTACCATATTAGGTTTAGCTTTTCCAACATCATTCACATAACCATCCGTGTTTCATCATTATTACTACGATGCTGTAGCTCGAGTCAAGTGCTCACTATCCAGGAGCGATGACAATTCGAATCAATTCCTAACCAGCTGGTGATTTATTCCCCACACAAACCACGTTTCCCCCGTCAGGGTCGCTTAGATCACCAATGACACTTTCCAAGTAGCCGCGGGATAACAGTCATGGACCACACTACCCAGGGACCGCCCGACTGCCAGGGCGCACCTTAGGCTCACTCTTCGCGTCTTCATCATACCCCCTTCAGCACCAGTCTACCAATCCAAGTTTATCCCAGCTCGAATAGTGTCACTAGCTTCGCGGTCGAAAGATACTTTATTCGACCAGCTAAATATGAGGCATACGTTCAACATGACAAGAGGGACGAGCAACGATCGGTCCTTAATCGACACAGACAGAATCACTATAGTCCAAAACCCTATAAGACTCTGCCCGATCTCCGTTTATCCATCAACACTTGGTTACATTCCATGATAACTATTATAGCCAACTATAACCAGGTATCCACCTATATCTCGCAGGTGACCAGAAATCACCCGACTTCTACCGGTCTAAGCATGGCTAAGCAATACTTTCGAGCCTAGACTAAAAATAGGATTCTAGGCATATTTATGGGACAAGGAAAAGGTATATGCAGTAAGTGTTTCACTCAACTCCTATAACTTAATGCAACAATATATAACTCATATATAGTGAATTGCTTGAATAAAATAGGGAATTTAGAATGCTCCGGGGCTTGCCTTTTTCAAACGAACTAGGCTGGTGATCTACGCACTCGGGCAACTCCTCTCCTAGTTCCTCTTCCTCGGGCACCTCCTGTGCCTAGAGCTCTTGCGGATCGGTCCAAGTCTGTTCTTCTAGCACTGCTACCGGTGGCTCCTTCTGCGATCCTGTATGATGCATTTGCATAAGTAAACATGCAGACGGTGCATCGGATGCGGTGGAATGCCATGATGACATGATATGCAGATGAGCACATTGAAACTGATGGTATAGATTAGAGACAAAATCTTCTACAAGGTAGTCAACATCATCCAAGAACATGTACCACAAAACATGTCATCTACTCTTATACTAGTTAGCATAAAATTCTCACACAAGTGTTGCTACACTTTGCCAAACCCTAATATCTTAACCTATCAAGTAACACCAGCAAGGTAGTTTGGTGCTTCAAAGATACACCAAACACTTTTTATTACTTTTGATTATTCATAAAGAATAACCTTTTATTTCCCATTTAAACTAGGGTTACACATTAACACCTATTTTTATTGCATGTACAAATCTACAAAAATTATAGTAGCATAGTCCTACTCCAAATAGCATACTACAGAAATTTCAGGGGATTTGGATAAGTAAAACAATCTATACAAAATAAACAAGCTATAGCATAATAATGAGCATGAAAATACTTTGTACTAGGAAAAGTATCAAACAACAGATTTAATATTTTTTCTATGCTCTACACAGTAAACAAGCACATCACAAAAACTATCACATGCATGTGTTACACAATTTTTGCTCTCTACCAAAAATAACAAAAATCATCAATTAAAGGCATTTGAACTACACTTCAATAATTTTTCACAAAACATGTATCATAAACATTTTTCCTAGAAAGTACATCACTAAAGAAGACTAATGAAATAGGAACCATATTTTTCTAATTAATTTTCTATTTACTAGACATTTTCTAAGATATCAGTACTTATAAGAATTAAATAAATCTATACAGAAAAATATTTCAAACTTGACATGAAATAATTTTACACCATAGATCTACTCATGAGAAACACTACAAAATTTGTTTCACAATTTTTGGAGCTAGAAATCTTGAGATATGATTTTTGAAAGCTTTTCACAATTTTTGGAAAATCATTTTCTTTATCTTTTTCTGAAAAACCCAAACACAAAACGCTACGCACACCCCGCGCATTTTCCCTCGCTTGCACCAGAGAGGTTGACAATGGGGTCCTCGGGCCCGCCTGTCACACACATTGAGAGAACACGGCGGCGTTCTCGCCGGTGGTGAGCTCCCCGGTGACGGAGGTCACCACCACTCGATTCCCCGCGGCAAGGCGAAGCCGAGGGGGCCTAGCATGCGGCTAGACGAGCTCGGCATCAAGCTCGCCGGCGTGCATGGCGGTGCGGTGGCTCGGCCCGCCGTCGGCCGGCCAACACCGACCGAGATGGGCCGCGTGGTGTGGTCTGCGAGCTTCACCGCGCGAATGCGGTGCTTGTGCACGCGAGAAGTGGACGAGAAGGAGTATGGAGGGGTGAAGTCCATGGAGCAGCTCACTCCGGTGAGCTCGGCCAAAACTCCGGCGAGCCATTACCATGGCTAGGGGTCGTATCCTTACGGGCCGTGGCGAGCACGGGATGTGCAACAAGAAGGCGAAGCGAAGAGGAAGACGGAGGCCGTGGCGGTGAGCTAGGGCGGCGACTAAGGCGGTGGCAGAGCTCGGGAGCTGGCAATGGTGCGGTGGCCGCTCGGTCGCTCTACCGCGTTGCTGTGGGGCGAGGAGAAGAGAATGGAGGCAGCAGCTGAGGCGGGTGAGCGCGCGGAGGGAGTAGGCGGGTGTAAGGTCCAAATAGGCTAAAGGGGGGTGAATAGCCTAATTAAAACTTCTACAAGAAATACTTAACCACAAGTTAGTATGAAAGGTGGCGAAGCAAAAGCACTAGCTCTAACTAATTAAGCAAGCCACCTACACAAGTCTAGTACAAGGCTATTCACTAAACACAACAACAACTACAAGCTATAAACAAGAAGTAATACGATAGAAGAGCTTCGAGTGATTATACCGCCATGAAGAGATGAGAAATACCAATCAATCAATCACACAAGAGAAGTCCTCAGGAAGAGAATGACACAAGAATTTATCCCGAGGTTCACTTGCTTCCCGGCAAGCTACTCCCCGTTGTGGTGATACACCCACTTGTCAATTCGCGAGCTAATCGACTATAAAGAGTCGAGCCCTCGGCGGGCGCCGCACAATCGCACACAAGATGGGGATCCTCCAAGCCATGAGCTCCACTAGAGTATCCAATTCACGAACTCCCGCGGGGAAGGATCAAGAACCCCTTACAACACTTGGTGAAGGCTCCAATAATCTCCAATTGTGAGCTCAATCACCTCCGCTGCTCCAAGTTGTCTACCATGTCGGGAAACACGGAAGAGTAACAAGAAATCCGCAGCAACTCGAAGAACAAGTGCCTCTAGAATGCAACTCTCAAGCAATGCACTTGAATCTCACTCAATCTCACTCAAGATGTGCAACTATGCAAAGAGATGAGTGGAGGGGTTGTTCTCTAGCTCAAAGTATGTCTCTAGGTCTCAAAATGTGCAAGAGATGCCCTCAAACCCCGGCCAACGTCTATTTATAACGAAGGGGTACGCAGCTAGCCATTACGGACGACATAGTTCAAAACGGGATGACCGGACGCACCGGTCAGGGTGACCGGACGCGTCCGGTCACTACAGGACAAGCGTGAACAGTGTGCGTCAGAAGTTACCGTTGCTATGACTGGACGCGCTCTAGCGTATGACCGGACGTGCCCTAGCGAATGACTGGACGCGCCCTAGCATATGACCGGATGCGCCTCACCTGGCATCTGGTCAGAGTCCAGTAAGCTCCCATCATGACCGGACGCGTCCGATCGTACATGACCGGACGCGCCTCGCGTCCGATCATCACTCCTGCGCTCTCTGCCCCTCTGGACGCCTGACCGGACACGCCGGTCCCATGAAGGACCGGACACGCCGGTCGCGCGCTATGCTTCTGCGCACAGGTGAACTGACCGGACACACTGGTCAGGCCAGACCAGCGTCCGGTCACTCACCCTAGGCACGCTGACCGAATGAACTGACCGGACACGCTGGTCAAGCCGTGACCGCGTCCGGTGCAGCGTCCGGTCACCACAGTGACCTCCGTTCGCCTCTGTTTCTTTTCTGACTTCCGGTGCAGTAGAAAATAGGCATTTCACTTGTCCAAAAAGCGCTGAATCTGCATTTCACTCGCAAGCTCGGCGGGAGGGAGAGAAGAACCCAAACCCTTCTCTACCGCTCAAACTCCACCGCCTTCACAAATGTGCTAACACCACCAAGTGTACACCACCATGTGCGTGTGTGTTAACATTTCACAATCATTTTCCAAGGCGTTATGTTAGCTCTTTACTAGATCCTAATGCATATGCTCAAGATAATGATCTAGTGGCACTTGATTCCTGAGCTAACCGTGATTGCCCCTCTTGATAGTCGGCTATGTATCCTAAACCCGGTCAATCACTTCTCTACTCATCTTAGACTGGCAAAAGGAAAAACCCCTATGGTTATACCTTTGCCTTGCTCTCTTAGATCCTTCTCCTCCACTTGATCATTATGTCCTTCATTTTATGTGCATCTTCACCATGATCATCATTTCATGTCCATGCACCATCTCTTTGTGATCTTGTGGCCATCACTCCTTGCCACATACACCTTCATCACATGTGTTGCTTATGCCTAACTCAAAAACACTTAACACATGGCATTAGCAACTTGGTGTCATTAATTACCAAAACCAAACTTGGGCTTTCAGCGGGCGCGGAGGGACGCGGGGCCACCGGAGGGCGCGTGGCGCGCGGCGTCGGCGATGTACGGCCACGCGGCGGCCGGCTTCTACCACGGTCACCACGGGCACGTGCGCGCGCGGGCGGGAGGAGGCAGGCGCGGACGCAGGCTGGGCCAGCTTGCGCGAGCGGGCCGAAGCGGAGGCGGCGGCCCGTTAAGGCCGAAAATGCTTTTTCTTTTATAATTCAAATTCTAGATTTTCTAATTCATTTCAAATTTGACTTTTTGAAGAGGAAAAGACATTTTCAAAAGTTGACCTCAAAACAAACATTGTTCAAAATTTAATTCTCTACAACTTGTATTTAGGGCATTTTTCAAAATTCCAAACAGATTTTGAATTAATGATTTAAAGTCAAGTTTTTAAATAAAAACTCATTTTTCTAGAATATTTTTAAAAGCAAAATTTGGGGAGATTTTGAATACAAAAGTTTTTCCAAAAATCATGCTAATCAATTCTAGGTTATTTTAACATTATAGCCAAACAAGTTTTACAACTCTAGTAAGCCATGCAACAATTATGTTTCAAATAGATGTTTTTCACATTTCAATTTAGTTTTAACTTATATTGCCTATGATTATTAAATGCATGTGATGCTAATGCTAATGCTTTGGGATGCTAATACATGCTTAACACCCAGGGGTGTTACAACCGCCTTCGTAAATGTGCTAACACCATCATGTGTATACCATCATGTGCATGTGTGTTAGCATTTCACAAACATTTTCAAAAGGTTATGTTAGCTCTCAACTAGATCCTAATGCATATGCTCAAGACATTGATCTAGTGGCACTTGATTCCCGAGCTAACCGTGATTGCCCCTCTTGATAGTCGGCTATGTATCCTAAACCCGGTCAATCACTTCTCTACTCATCTTAGACCGGTAAAAGGAAAACCATATGGTTATACCTTTGTCTTGCACTCTTAGTTCCTTCTCCTCCACTTGATCATCATGTCCATCATTTTATGTGCATTCCTTCATGATCTTGCTCATAATTTTATGCACCAAAACATGTGGTCTTGTGGCCATCTCTCTATGTCATTTGCTCCTTCATCACGTGTGTTGCTTATGCCTAATTCAAACCACTTGACACAATGGCATTAGCAACTTGGTGTTATTAATTACCAAAACCAAACTTGGGCTTTCAACGGCCATCTTGCTCTTCGGGCATATCCCAAAAATTTCAAATCTAAAATGCTGAGTCCCCCTAGTTCCTTGGAATGACAAACTTTGGGCCAAGCAATGAGGCAGTGTTCTCCATTTTCTTCCCCGCGTCCTCTCCACACAAAGGCTCTCCTAATTCTATCAATGGCCTTTATTGCCCAAGGTAGCAGATCAATCGCCATGGCCAGATATATCAGCATTGCTGTCAAGACATATTGTACCTAGATAGCCCTTCTAGTCCGTGTCGTTAGGTCAGCTTTCCATCCAGGTAGTTGATCAGCAATTCTATCAATAATGGCCTGGAATTGTTCCTTTGTTAGCTTTTTAAGGGAAATAGCAGCCCTAGGTATTTGCATGGTAAGTCCTAGGTTTCACAAGGCAGCATACTCTCTGTGAGTGCCATATTCTTCTCAGAGCATTGAATTGGCATCCCACTGCTCTTATGCACATTAGTCCTTAGACCGAATGGTTTTCCCAAAAATATGAAGGGTTCTCAAGGTTAAACTGATATCTTCTGCAGTTGGCCTAAGAAAGAGAGCTACATCATCAGCATACAAAGAGGTTCTATGTTGGATTGGCCTTCTAGACAACGGTTGTAGCAATCCCACTTCAGATGCCCTTGAGACCAACTAGTTCAGCACATCCATGACCAAAATAAAGAGCATAGGAGAAAGTGGATCCCCCTGATGAAGCCCTCTCTTGTGCTGTATGAAATTCCCAGGAGTGCCATTGAGAAGTATCTATGTTGAGGATGAAGCAAGAATCCTGCATAGGAGATCACACCACCAAGGACCAAAGCCTGACTTTTCAAGTACCCCAAGGAGAAAAGCCCAAGTGACCGAGTCAAATGCCTTAGTAATGTCCAGTTTGAGTAGAATGTGGGGCTACTTTTGAGAGTAAGCTAATCAACATCAATAGCAACTCTACCATGATGCTTCGCACTATGCTCTCCTCTATAGACCTTTCAAGGAGGTGAAATATTTCTATCTCCTATTCCAACACTACTTGAAGGAGTAGCAAGTTATACCACCTTTACCAATTATATCAACATCGCAATGAGATTGTTTTGGTTAGGATGGCACAACCAATGCGCTTGATTCACCGCTAGGGTGCTCGAGTACAAGTATGACTAAATAGAACAAAATGGATTTGGCAATAAGCTTTCAATTCTGGGGGGCAAACAATGCAAGGCCTTCATCAAGCATATCAAGTCTTTGAATTATGATAATCTAGGATGTGAAGCAAGATTTCAACCAACATGACCTTAGGACCTATTCTATTTTAGCTTTTAAAGCTGTAACAAACAACCACCTTATGAATTTGCTTGTAAAGGGCTATTTAGGACGACTCTACCCCACCAAATTCAACCTTATAGAGTGGATGAAATCCCAAATCAGTGCTCAACCAAACTCTAGATTTGTGGAATTCATAAATCTATGGCCGAATCCTTGGATTTGGGGGAGATCCTCAAAGGTGTGTAGAAATTCACTTTCTCAGCCTCCTCATGGAGTTATGGTAATTAACCACCAATTCCACCAATTCATACCCGTTCCCTCTCTCATGTAATGTTTTGTTTTTTCCCGACCCTTGTTCCTCTTCCTCAACCCATGTCATATCCTAGCCTCCTACACCCTCAAGCTACTAGTGGTTTCCACTCACTAGTGTCCTTTTATCCTACCAAATGAAGTCACCAGTTGCCTCTCATTCTCCCTTAGCCCTCGGTGTTTCCCTAGGCTTCCACCATTGGTTCGACACTAAACACATTGTAGTTCGTGGCCTCCTAAGAGCCCTCTACCATTCACCGTGTAGCCACTCTTCACTAGTAAGCAGATGAGACACTTCATTTCTATAATATTTTTCTTTGGTCCAAATTGTTACTTTAGTTGAATCAAATCTTTGCTTAATTATTTCTATAATCATGGTTTAGTTGTGCATGTTGTTCTTCCCTACTCTAACTTCCACACGTTAATCTACCTTGCATAGTTTGTGAGTGGATTTTGCTTTTTCTTTTTTATGACAAGATCACTTTCAAAATAGAACAAAAATGCTTTGTTGTGTGAGGAATTATAATGTTTATCTTGTATGCTACAAGGGCACAATAGACAATTCCCACAAAATCTCCCATCCCTAGAGCTAGAGCTAACCTCTAAGACAATCAAGTGTGAACTGTAGTCGTCAAGGGCTTGTGGGTGGCCTGGGAAGGACTGGAGAGGGCACGAGGAGTTGAGGGCACCGACATCGCCAGCCAAAAATGTGAACGCCCCACCTTATGGCCGAGGCGTAGGCCTAGATCTGGTTCACCGCCCTCGGAGATGGCTTAGCGGCTTGGTACACCACGACAAACGCACGAGTGCCTGAGTGGGTAGGAAGATGTGGCGAAGAGGATGATTGGAGGCAACGACGGGAGGGAGGAGGCGGCTACGGCGGCCTTGCGAGTCTATAGCGATGCGTGGAGTGTCATGCCATGAGCCTTTGAACGAGACAAGGAGCGTCGCCCGATGTCAAATGGCCGGTCTTGTTTCCACCTGGAAACGATGTGGAAAACAAGCTCCCTCGGGTTGAAACCCCCGTGTCGCGTGCTTCCAAACAGCTCGGAGTGGCGATGCTGGAACCTATCTGCGAGGGATTCCTGCATGGGGACACAACAGGGAACCCTTTGGGATCCCCTGCTGCCAAAGTACATAGCCCTAAGGGGGCCTATATTGGCTTTGGATGGCAGCACAAGAGGGCAGTCTCCATCCCTCCCTCCCGGCCCACTGTCAGTGACATGTTCCATGGAAAGATGATGTGGGCTTATGTTAGGACGTGTTTCACGACGCCATTGGTCGACCCATGTTGGCCAGGACTGTAGTTACAGTAGAAAGTGGAGACTACTGTGAATGACCGAATGCTTCTTTCTCTCTTTTTCTTTCACAAATCAAAAGAAGAAAACAATGAATGAGCGGTTAGGCACCTTTTTTGTCACGTCTTTGAGCCTTTGACCCATAATTCGTCAGCTACTTTTCCATTGTAAAAAAATACCATCAGCACCTTATAAGGCCTTGTTTGGATCCGAGTGGATTTTAAGAATTTGGATAAAAAAAAAATTGATGTGTTTTATTGGATTATGTGCATGTATGTTAAAATCTACTAGAATCCTAGTCTGTCTGAACAAGATTCTAGGATTATTGGGCTTTTTATCTAGATTCTTAGAATCTACGGTAACCAAACGATACCTAGAGCTGCTCATTAATTGGGACCATTTTCATTCCATTGGGTAGCACGCCACACGTGCGTTAATCTATCAATATAGATGTATGTAGGCCCCGCACATATTTAAAGAAAATCAGTAACCAATAGTTTAATTTTCCATAAATCACTATATATATATATGCTTAACTCTTCTTATTATGAGTTTTTCTTGTGGCCATGAGAGGGATATATAGGTGGTTATCTCTAGGGATACACATCACGGAGCTAAGAGGCAAAAATGTATATTTTTTTGAATCACATCCACATAGATCTCTAATCCCGGTGAACATCCCTGTACATCAATCTACGTAGATCTCTAATGTATATATGTATATATATACATAGATCTATAATCCCGGTGAACATCCCTATACATCAATCTACATAGATCTCTAATATATATGTATATATAGGGTCATGTTATTGGGAGCCCAGGGCTTCCAATACTAATGGAGAGCCCTAGCCAGCCCTGGGTATACCCAGATGGGACCTAGGTATATAGATATGCTATTGGGAAGGTTGGGCCTGGTGGGCTGATGGGTGGGCCAATGGGCCGACGGGCTGGCGGTGGTTGGTTGGGTTGGAACCTAGTTTGGTGGAACCAGAAACACCAGTTTGGGCTAGGGCTTCCACTAACTATTGTAACCCCTAAGCTCCCAATAGCATATCTATATACCCAGATGGGCCCTGGGCTGGATCACGATCTATATACCCGGATTGGCCCACCCACCGGCCCACCAGGCCCAACCTTCCCAGGCCATATATATTCTCACAAACCCTAGTTTCCACCCATCCACACCAGGCCGCCACCCCCTAGCACCCGCTGCCTCACCCCCTAGAGCGCCCCCTGGTTCATAGCCTGACCACTGACGGCGGCTCTCCTCTCCTGCCCCCCGACGATGGTGATGTCTGGATCTGGCGACAGGGAGTTGACAGTGCCCTAGAGCTCGTAGCCGTGCGCGGGGATGCCTATGACGGACGATGATGGCAGCGGATGGGGATGGCGACTGCGAGCGTGCAGCGGGGATGCTGCGAGCTCAGCCGCAGCGGTGGCGCAGCCCTGTCTCTCCCCCACCGGTGATGGCACAGCCATGCCCCTCCCTTGACCGGTGATGGCACGGCCCCGGCCCTCCCTGACCAGCCACGGCACGGCCCTCCTCAGATCCTGGCGGCGCGCGCTAATGGGAGGGTCGGTGCGGACTCACCGGCCAGCGGCGGTTGCCAGCGCGCATGCCCGGCCGCACGTCCAATGGGGCTTGCTCGGGGAGGTGCAACCGCTGGTGGCGCTGGATGTCACTTGGCATAGGGCCATGTGGTCCTAGCCTCTACGACTGCTCGCTGTTCTACGGCATCCCCGTCCTCTCCTATGATGGCTCCCTGTTCCGCGTGGATCTGGCTGTGATGCCCACCTCCACCAGGCGGTGGCAGTGCATCCTTCCCTCCCCCACCATCACGGCTCTTCCATCTAGGCTGCAGTAGCGCAGACCGCAGGCACCTAGCTGTGGCCAATCTCCCCTGTTCCTACTTCAGTGAAATATTTTTATGCTTCACTTGCTAAATTTCTATGCATATGCTTCACTTGCTAAATTTCTATGCATATGATTCATGTTGCGCAAAAGCCTATGTGATGGTTGGCGATGGATGTGGTTGAATTTTTTATGCTACGTGTGTACAAGTTTCTATGCACCATGTCCTCATCCGATGGAGGAGCAGTGTGTGGAGTAGCGAGATCTATCTAGTGCTGTCAATGATTTCTATGCATATCAAAGTAGAGGACATGTGCTTCGGGTGAGCATGTTTCTATGCATATATATGTTTTTGCGCTTGCAAACATAAGTTTCTATGCATGTTGTTTCGAGTGCAAGGTGAGCTACAGTCATACTTTCTATGACTGTTATCATTGCTTTTTATGTGTCTGGCAATTTATGATGTTCGTGGCAGCATGCTTCTCCGTTGTGTACTCTCCAAATAGGGTGTTTATGAATTTTAGGTTCATGGTCCATGCATAATTCATCTCCATTGCTTGTATACAATGTATTTTTTATGCATCAGCTGGACTAGCTATATGGGATGCCTCTAATGTTGATGGGTTGTTCTATGCATTGTTTGGGTTTTGGGTTCTATACAATGTTCCTCTATTAATTATACCCCCAAAGTGAGAATCATGGTTTGGGTTGGGGCTTTCATGTTTTTAGGTAAAAAATAGTCTCACTAGAGAGGGGGTTAATTTGGTTCTATGCATTGTTTCTCTATTAATGTGAGTCTTCAATTTTATAGTATTTGCATCAATGTGAGTTTCTATTCTAGCATTAGTGAGTTTCTATGCATATCAAAATTGGTAAATGAAGAGTTTCTACTTGTTGCTAGTTGGAGGCACTCTAGATGGATGATTCTATGCGCCTCTATTTTTATTTTTATGCGCTCCAAGCCATGACGCTCATGAGGCGGTCCGGTGTATGACACAGTCCACCACCCATGGCGTGAGGTGATAACATTCACTGCTGATGTTCGATGAACTGATCTGCACATATTGGCTTCCTTTTTATTCACTTAGGGTTGCTGCACATATTGGCTTCCTTTTCTATATGGCTGAATGACAAGCAAGCAAATTTTCTATGCAGTTTTGATTTAACCTTTCTATGCTTCTTTCTCATATATGATGTGTAATGAAATTGTTGCTCTAAAATTATATATTATCTTGCATAGATACACTTTTTATGATTGTTATCATTGCTTTTTATGTGAATACATGTTAATGATGTTCGTGCTGGTAACATGCTTATCCGTTGTCTACTCTTCAAATAGGATTTGTATGAATTTAACGTTGATTATTTATGCTTCACTAAGATACAAAACAATGAGCAAAAGGGATCTAGCTACGACAAGATCAAAGAATTTTGAATTTTCTATGCCATGTTTAAACAAATTTTATGTGTGGATCTAGTGACTGGCGGCGACTCCATGCAGGTAGCGGCGAACCTCTTGTGGAGCCCCCTCCCATGTCGGTGCCAGCCACGACTCTATGAATTTTCTATGTCATGTTTTATTCATACTTAGTTTGCATAGGATTCTATGTTTAGTTTGCATAGGTTTTATTCATGCTTAGTTTGCATAGGATTCTATGCTTACTTTGCATATGTTTTAACACCAGTTGAATTCAAATTTCCGAGAAGTCATTGATATCTATGCTTATATGCATTTTGCACATGTTGTTAATTATATGCTCATATGCACAATGCTCATAGGATTCAAAGTTCAAATGCTTTCTATGTAAGAAACCAAAGATTCTATGTAAGAAACATGTTCCTATGTCTTACCATTGTAAGGTTTCTTCTCCTGCTAAAACATGTTTCTATGCCTTTGTTGTGATGTAGGATGGTTGAAATGGATTCCTCCGTTTGGTGTGAGGTCAACGGTGGCTCAGTCATAAGAACATGGCTCGTGACATCCATGACTTCCTTGGTTTTTATGGCGGTGGCATAATGTGATCTTTGGTATAGTTGAGGGGTTAATGTAAAATGTTGACGACTCGTGTAGTTTATATAGTTGATGGCTCACTCATAAGAACAAATTTGTATACATTCTTGAACATTTATGTGTGCATCTGTACACAGTTATATACAAGGTTGGAGCACTCTTCTATGTATTGTTAGAACATGTAACATAACCGCCCAATTTACATAAGTCCAAGTAGGATAATCATCCACCGAAGCAAATAATCGAGCCTACTTGAGCTCACATAAACCCGGTAGTCCATGAAATCTCGAAGGATTTTATACTTTTTCCACATCAGCCAAGATCGTAGACATTTAGCGGTCACAGTTCACATGATACATAAGTTTCAAACATAGTCTGATACATCGGAGTTCAAATAGAGTTATTACAACACCATGTTCTCAAATAAGTAGCGGAAGCAAATAGTTTTTAAACCACACACGCGAACACTTAGTTTAGGTATAGTGCCAGATAATGATCATAGATTCACAAAAGCAACATAGGTAAGATAGTAGAGAAGATCACGCCCATGATCTGACTGCTTCACCAAATAGGGTAGAAACAGGTGCTGCAGTACCCATAGAACATTTAGCCATCTGCAACAACAAGGGAAATAGAACCCTGAGTACGAGAATGTACTCAGCTAGACTTACCCATCATAAACCAAAATAAATAGACTCCAAGGAGTATGATAAGCTTTATCTGAGTGGGCTAGCTAGACTCTTTTGCGGAAAAGCATAAGTACTATAAATGATCTTTTTCCATCTTTTAGCAATAGCTTATAATTACAACCTGTTTACTACATGAGCAGCTATGCTAAGCAGTATTTGATTCATTTCAACAACAATAGTACCATGTCCAATTGTAGCCTTTCAAATATCATAATTCATCATGTCCAACTCCAATGTTCCATAACCATTACTACGATGACGTGGCTCAAGTCAAGTGCTCACTAACCAGGAGCGATGGCGATTCAAATTGATTTCTAACCAGCTAGCAAATTTATTCCCCACACAAACCTCACCCACAGATCCCGTGAGTTACAGGTAACCATGGCACTTTCCAAGTATAGTCACGGGATCGACAATAACCAACCATACCCGGGGGCCTCCCGATTGCCAGGATGTTCAGATCTTGTCTGCCCTTGGGCTCACTCTTCGTGCCCCCATCACACCTGAAAGCATCTAGGCCCTAGTGTTGGTTTCGGCAATTTATGACAACACATTATTACCATGACTAACGTGTGTTTTGCAGAAACTTTGATAAGTTAGGTCATGGAGTTGATAACTGCTTTGGGCACTATGGTATTCATGTCCCTTGATGGAAATCGTTTCAGTTTTCAAAGGATCAACGACAAGATTAAGGACGGTTAGTTCTGGATGTCAAGGTGTTGGGTTACATCCGGAATAGTCGTTAGGATCTTTGTTTCTTCCTTTGGTCGTAATATAAAGGGGGGGCATGAGCGAGTAGCTTGACCAAGGTGAGTCTTTTGTTTAGGTGTGGTGCACACGTGCCAAACTTAGCACTAGGTAGCTCTAGTAAAGCTCAAAGTTCAGTTGGAAGCAACTTGGTTCAAGTTGCGTCGCGTTTCTAAGTCGTTTGAGCAGTTTACCCTTGACCGGACGTGGTTTCTGACACGACCGGACGCGTTCGGTTAGTACTATCAGTCACTGCGTCGTTAACTGGTTGATCGGACACGGTCCCTGCGAGGACCGAATGTGGTGATCAGTCTGACATGAGTTTCAGAGAGTAACAGTCTAATCGAACGCGACTGTGAAGTGATCGGACACGTCCGGTCATGTTCTAGTAAGGTTCTTACCTGACCTGACGCGTCCGGTCATCTATGATCGGACGCGGTCAAGTGTCAGGTCAAAGTCCAGTAAAGTTCTTGCATGATCGGACGCGTCCAATCACCCCTGACCGGCGCGTCCGGTCACTCAGCGCTGACTTTCGGTTTTCGACCGTTACACTCGATCGGCGCATCCGGTCAGTACGTGTTTTGCTGATTTGGCAGGTAACGGTTGGTTTTATCTGAGGGGTGTATAAATACATCCCCTCCACCTCTTTTAGAGGTCTCTTGCTCATTTGTTTAGCTGAGAAACACCTTTGAAGTGCAAGGGAGTGCAAGAGCCCTAGTGAGGATAGTGTTTTGAGAATCAAAGTTTGAGATTCCTCACTAGTGACTAGAGAGTAGCAAGTGTGCATCCATTTTCTCATTAGGCTTGTTGTGGTCAAGTGAGAGTTCTAGCTTGTTACTCTTGGTGATCGCCATCACCTAGACGGTTTGGTGGTGATTGGGAGTTCGGTGATCATCCGAAGAGATTGTGGATGACCCAACTCATCTTATGAGCAGTTTTGGGCGATTCACCATGACGAAGTGTCGAAGAATCAACCCGTAGAGAGCACTTGATCCTTACGCGGATCAAGAGGGAGCTACACCCTTACGCGGGTGCTCCAACGAGGACTAGTGGGGAGTGGTGACTCTCTGATACCTCGGGAAAACATCGCCATGTTCCTAACCCTTACTTTCAAGCATTTACTTTCATGCATTACTTTCATTGCTTGTTTACTTTCCTAGAATTGCCATGCTAGACTAGGTTTGGAACTTAGGGTGCAAAACTTTTATCTGTAGAATCATAAGGAACACTAGTAGGCACTAGGGGTGAAGTTTGCCTTGTAGGATTTAATTCTTGCAATTCATTTTTAGAAAAGCCCAATTCACCCCCCTCTTGGGCATCTTGATCCTTTTAATTGGTATCGGAGCCGTGTTGCTCTTTATTTAGGCTTCACCGCCTAGAGCAAGATGTCTAATGGGGAAGGACCACCTCCCACTTTTGAGGGAGATGATTTTCCATATTGGAAAATTCATATGGAGGCGTACCTCAAAGCCATAGATGTTGGGTGCCTTAGAGCCGCAACCGAAGGGCTTCCCCCTATTAGGGATCCCGCCAACCCAAGTGGTGACGAGGAGAAGTACGACCGGTGGAATGCAAAGGCAAAAAATACACTCTATCGGGGCCTAGGCAAGGATATCTTCAATCGTGTGCGTAATGCCAAAAACGCTCATGAACTGTGGGAAAACCTTTGTGCTCTCCATGAGGGAACTAAGAGTGAGCGTGAGGAATGCTATCATATTGCTTTAAAGAAAATTAATTCTTTTGAGATGCTTCCCAAAGAAAGTGCTAATGAAATGTACACTCGATTGAATGTTCTTGTAGAGGATCTCAATGCTCTTGGACTCACTCAAATGAGTCAATCAGATGTTGCAAGGAGGATCTTGAGTGTTCTTCCCATTGAGAAGTATGGGCACATTGTCACCGTACTTCACCAAAGTGATCTCTCCACCGCAATACCGACACAAGTATTAGGAAAGATCAATGCACATGAGATGTACATGCACATCACTCCGGAAGAGGGCTCATCATCTTCCAAGAAGAAGGACTTGGCCTTTAAAGCTAGCCATGAAAAGAAAAAGAAGAAGGGCCAAGCCATGATGGTGCAAGAAAGCTCAAATGAAAGTGATATTGATGATGCATCACTTGCACTCATGGTGAGAAAGACCACCAAGATGCTAAAGAAGCTCAACAAGAGTGGCATCAAGTTCGATGGCAAGAAGAAGAAGTTCTTCACAAGTAGCAAAAGGAAGCCAATATCCGAGATGGATTGCTATAATTGTGGTGAACTTGGCCACTTAGCTCATCAATGCCTGAAGCCTTCAAAAGACAAGTACAAGAACAAGAACAAGGACAAGAGAAATGATTCAAGTGATGAAGAAGATGAGAAGAAGAAGAACAAGCCATACAAAAAGAAAGATGACAAGAGAAAAGAGTTCTACAAGAAGAAGAAGAAGGGAGGCAAAGCTTACATTGTTGGTGATTGGCTCACCGACATTGAGTCATCATGTGAGTCCTCCGGCGATGAGAGCGACGATGAGAAAAGAGAAGGTCACCGCATTTGTGATTGGGCCATCATCATCTTCACCGACATCTTTATCACCACCTTCACCGCCATCTTCACCATCATCGTCTACTTCTCACCTATGCCTTATGGCCAAGGGTGAACAAAAGGTACAAAACAATGAAAGTGATGATGATGATAGTGATAGTGATGATGAATATGATGCACCTTCTTATGATGAACTTGTAAAATTGTTGAACAAATACTCTAAAATCATAAGAAGAACTAGAAATGAAAAAGATGAGCTCCAAAATGAAAATGACTCACTCTCATCTAAGATTGAGAATTCACATAAGACTAGTGATGAGCTCAAAGATCAAAATGAAATTATGTCTTCTACTCTCAAGGAGCTCAAAACTTCTAACAAAGAGCTTAGAGATGAACATGATAAATTTGAGAAGAAGCATGATGAGCTCAACACTAGGCACAACTTGTTAAAAGACAAATATACTACATTGAAAATCAACTATGATAGTCTTATTCTTGCTAATGAGCTTGCTTTTGAGACATATGATGCTACTAACCAAGTTGTTAAGATTAATATAGCTATATCATGTGATGATTTGATTATTGAGAACTTTGAGCAAGGCTCTAGCGGCAAAGGCAAGAATATGGTTGAGTCTGACAACTATGATGAGTATGTCAAGCTCAAGAGTGAAAATGAGATGCTTAGAAATGAGAATAAGAAATTGATGGCTCTTGAAAAGCAAACATCAAATGAGTCACTTATTGAAGAGAACAAAAAGCTCAAGCAAGAAAAAGAGCATCTCAAGACCGGCTTAAGCAAGTTCACAAGAGGCCAACATTTGCAAAGTGAGCTACTCATGAACACCGTCATGAAGTTGGATAGAAGTTGCATTGGTTACTTGGCAAATCAAGAGAAGAAGGCTAAAGCTCAACAACAACAAAGCAATTCAAAGCCCAAGCCAAAGAGATGTGTTGAGTGTGGACAAGAAGGTCATTTTGCTCATGAGTGCAAAACTCCACCACCATAACCCTTGCCCAAGCATGCTAGACCCTTTGCTTTCAATGCTTATTACATGATTAGAAAAGATTCAAGTGGAAAGATGAAAGTCATGTTCTTGGGTCCCCCTAACAAGAATAGGCCTAAGAAAATATGGGTTGCCAAGTCACTAGTTAAGAAAGTCAAGGGTCCCTCTCAAGTTTGGGTCCCTAAACAAAAGGCTTGATCTCTTGTGTGTAGGTAAACTATAAGACCGGTGGATCTCATTAGGTAATTGATAGTGGTTGCACTCAACATATGACCGGTGATCCTCGTATGTTCACCTCACTTGAAGAGAATGGAGTATGTCAAGACAAGATCACATTTGGGGACAATTCAAAGAGCAAAGTCAAGGGTATAGGCAAGATTGCAATATCAAATGATCACTCTCTTTCAAATGTGCTCTATGTTGCTTCATTGAGTTTCAACTTACTATCCGTTGGGCAACTTTGTGACCTTGGCTACCAATGCTTATTCACTCCTAATGAAGTGGTAGTTACAAAGATAGATGACAAGCAAATGATTTTCAAAGGTTTTAGATACAATAATTTCTATCTTGTTGACTTCACCTCCGAAGATGCAAACTTGATGACATATTTGTTCACCAAAACTACACTTGGGTGGCTTTGGCATAGGAGGCTTGCTCATGTTGGAATGAACACTCTCAACAAGCTATTGAAGAAAGAATTAGTGAGAGGTTTGAAGGATGTAAAGTTTGAGAAGGACAAACTTTGTAGTGCATGTCAAGCCGGCAAACAAGTTGCAAATACTCATCCAACCAAAGCTTACATGTCAACATCAAGAGTATTAGAACTTCTTCACATGGATTTGTTTGGTCCTACAACTTACAAGAGCTTGGGTGGAAATCTCTATTGCCTAGTGATTGTGGATGATTTCTCAAGATACACTTGGACTTTTTTTCTTCATGACAAATCCGAAGTGGCAAATTGCTTCAAAAAGTTTATAAAGAGAGCTCAAAATGAATTTAAAGTCAAGATAAAGAAGATTAGAAGTGACAATGGCAAAGAGTTTGACAACACAAACATTGAAGCTTATTGTGATGAAATTAGAATCAAGCATGAAGTTTCATCAACCTACACTCCTTAACAAAATGGTGTAGTTGAGAGAAAGAACCGGACTTTGATCACCCTTGCAAGAACAATGTTAGATGAGTACAACACACCGGAGAAATTATGGGCCGAGACAATCAACACCGCATGCTATGCTTCAAATTGTCTCTTCCTACAAAAGTTTCTTGGCAAGACCCCCTATGAGTTGCTAAATGGGAAGAAGCCGGACGTCTCATTTTTTCGGGTGTTTGGTTGCAAATGCTACATCTATAAGAAGCGTCAACACCTAGGGAAGTTTCAAAGATGTTGTGATATTAGTTTTCTTGTTGGTTACTCATCAAAGTCCAAAGCATATAGAGTATTTAACATATGATGTGGAATTTGATGAATCTAACGGCTCCCAAGGAGCAATTGAGAATTGTGATGATGTAGGTGATGAACCATTGAGATAGGCAATGAAGAACATGCCGGTGGGAGACATCAAGCCTAAAGATGATGAAGATGATGTACAAATTGTCAATCCACCATCTTCATCACATGTGCCTCAAGATGATGATAAGAATGAGAGAGTTGAAAATGAAGATACTCATGTCTCTCATGAACAAGCCGAGGCACAAGCTCAAGATGTTGATACTCCCCAACCCTCTCCTCAAGTGGTTGATAGAAGAAACTCACCACTACTTCAAGCACATCCATAAGATCTCATCATAGGGAGTCCTACAAAGGGTGTAATGACTCGATCTCAAAAGCTTGCTTCTTTTGTTGAACATCACTCTTTTGTCTCTTGTCTTGAACCTAAGAATATAGAAGAAGCTCTTCAAGATCTGGATTAGGTGAATGCCATGCACGAAGAATTGAACAACTTCGCCTGCAATCAAGTTTGGACACTTGAAGAGCATCCAAAAGGTGCAAGAGTCATTGGAACCAAGTGGGTGTTCCGCAACAAGCAAGATGATCAAGGTGTAGTAGTGAGGAACAAGACAAGACTAGTTGCAAAGGGGTTTTCTCAAGTTGAAGGTCTTGATTTTGGAGAGACTTTTGCACCCGTTGCAAGACTTGAAGCCATTCGTATCCTTCTTGCATATGCATCGCATCATGAAATGAAACTATATCAAATGGATGTGAAAAGTGCATTTTTAAATGGCTTCATAAATAAACTAGTCTATGTTAAACAACCTCCCGGGTTTGAAGACCCTAGATATCCTAATCATGTTTATAGGTTGTCCAAGGCGCTATATGGGCTCAAGCAAGCCCCTAGAGCGTGGTATGAGCGCCTCCGGGACTTCCTCATTGAGAAGGGCTTCACTATTGGGAAGGTTGACATCATACTATTCACCAAGAAGCTTAATGGAGAGATCTTTATTTGTCAAGTCTATGTTGATGATATCATCATCGGGTCAACAAATGAAGATTATTGCAAAGAATTTGGTGAATTGATGTCAAAGGAGTTCGAGATGTCAATGATTGGTGAGCTAACATTCTTCCTTGGTTTTCAAGTCAAGCAAATGAGAGAAGGGATTTTCATCTCTCAAGAAAAGTATACCAAGGATCTTCTCAAAAGATTCAAGATGGAAGAGTGTAAGTCAATCAAGACCCCAATGCCATCTAATGGACATCTCGACCTAGATGAGGGAGGTAAACCAATTGATCAAACTCTCTACCGTTCTATGATTGGTAGCTTGTTGTACCTTACCACATCTAGGCCCGATATCATGTTTAGTGTGTGCATGTGTGCTCGCTTTCAAGCGTGCCCTAAAGAACCTCACCTAAGTGTCGTAAAAAGAATTTTAAGATATCTTAAGTACACCCCAAGCATCGGCCTTTGGTACCCTAAAGGAGCTAGATTCCAACTAGTTGGCTATTCCGATTCGGATTATGCCGGTTGCAAAATTGATAGAAAAAGCATATCCGGAGGGTGCCATTTGCTTGGGAGGTCCTTAGTATCTTGGTCATCTAAAAAGCAAAATAGTATGGCTTTGTCCACCGCCGAGGCGAAATACATTGCCGCGGGGGCTTGTTGTGCACAAATCTTATACATGAAACAAACCCTCCTAGACTATGGAGTTGTTCTTGAAAAGATGCTGCTTTTATGTGACAATGAAAGTGCCATTAAAATTGCTAATAATCCAGTACAACACTCACGCACCAAGCACATTGATATCCGCCACCACTTTCTAAGAGATCATGTTGCTAAAATGATATATCACTAGAAGGTGTAAGAAGTGAAAATCAATTAACGGATATCTTCACTAAACCTTTAGATGAGGCTACCTTTTGTAAGTTGAGAAGTGAACTAAATGTGCTTGACTCTAGTAACTTTAAAAAATGAGCTTGTGTTGTCCCTTGCATTGCATTGTATTATATGTCATGTTTAATTTCCCGCAATGCATCTAGAACTTGTCCAACACGGTTACGATAACCCTCCTTTGGAGGAGTGAAGAAGCCTAACCGTGGATCAAACTTGACAAGCAACCTAGTCTTCCTTCTCGCTTTGCATTGCATATGCATGGTTGTTGCTTTGTCATTTGTTTTCGGTTTTGCTTTAAGTAACCTCTATGTTCGTCCATGAATAGAGAGAGCATTTGAAGCTCCCAAGGGTTCATAAACTCTATTGCATGACCATACGTTGCTCCTCGGGTGTTTATTGCGTATTTTCTTAAAAATAATACTAGCCTAAGGCAAAATACTTTAAAAAACTTGAGGGTTTGAGTGAGGTCACTCATATCAGGTTCCAATTGGTGTTTATTTGAGTCTCTTTGAATTGGAACTTGATTAGGAGAAGTCGCGTCAGAGATCAGATTGAAGAAAAGCGTTAAACAGCGACCGGACGCTGGACCGGACGCTGAATCGGACGCGGTGCTGCTTCACCACTGCGTCCGGTCCCAGCGTCCACCAGCGCGTCCGATCATCTCGAAGAACTTCTCTAGGATGTGTGACCGAACGCTGCATCGGACGCGACGTTGCTGACCACCGTGTCCGGTCCCGGCCACCACCACCGCGTCCGGACATGCGCTTGAGTTTCCCGGGCAATCTCTGACCGGACTTTGTCAGCGTCCGATCATGCCTAACCAGACGCGTCCGGTCATTCCAGGAGCTTACTGGACTCTGACCGAATGCTGCCTTACAGCGTTCGGTCATGCGACCACCGCGTCCGGTCATCGCGCGAAAAGCGGATCTCAGCCTTTTTAACTGTACGTTCAGATCTCGTTCTCTTTTTCAATCCGCCACCGCCGTCTGCCAAAGCCTGAACCCTAGCTGCCCTCGCCGTAATCTCGAGCACCGCCGCAGCCGTGTGCCACCACGCCCGAGCATGCCACCACATCTGCGCCCATGCTCGCTGTTCCGTGCCCACGCTCGAGCACACCGCCACAGTCCAGCATCGCCGCAGCCTAGCCGCCTCCTCTCCGCGCGTCGCCGCCGTGTGCCCGTGCTCGCTGCCCGCACGCCGCCGCAGCCGCCGCTGTGCCGTGCGCGCCACCGCACCAAAGAGCCCACGCTCGCTGCTCCTGCCAGAGTCTTCCTCCCTCCCGCAGAAACCTAACCCTAGCCTTGCGAAAATCATTCTTCGTCGAGGGTTCTTCGCTCATTTCTGTCTCCGCGAGCAGTTGTCCGTTGTTTCCAGGGAACCCCAGTGCGTCAAGGTCATCTTCCTTTCATTGGAGTTTCGCTCATCCGAGGTAGCTATCGCGGTCTATTCACATCTTATCTAATATGCTTGCTTTCATTAGGATCTCATCTATTAGATAATATATGTTGCTTATAGTAGATCTATCTATTCTATCCTTTCAGTGCGTCCTGTCAGTGTTTTGTGTGTCAGGTGATCAGCTGTGAATCCGAGGCCAAGCCTGCGGATACGGATTGAGGCCAAGCCTCACGAGTGTTAGTACACCATCTGTCACTATCCAGGTTTTCTCAGTCGCAACTGTTTGTCAGTATGGTTCGCTGCAAGAATGCTGGTGGTGCACCTAGTGACGAGGACGAAAGTCCTCCCAGGAGGACAGAGGTGGCTCGTGGCAAGCGAGTCAAGATAGCCGCCAAGAAGAGAAAGAGGACACTCACAGAGGAAGAGGTGGCTCAGGCAGTTGCAGATGCAGCAGAGCTAGCAGAGAGAGGTGGCAGGAGTAGTGGGATTCGTATTGGAGAGCATCGCTTTCACCTTGAAGGTCGACAGCTCGCTACTGAGGCCACAGAAGAGACCGAGGATGCACCTGCAGAGCAGCCCACAGAGGACCCAGAGGAGACAGAGGAGCCGATAGTTCACTCTCCACAGCGTCGTCGCTCAGGACGTATGCGAGCTCAGGTGACTCCCAGGCTAGAGGGCCAGCGTCGTGGAGGTCGTCCACCTCCCAGGGCTCGAGGTCACCCACCAGTTGAGCACTTTGACCTCAGAGGAGCTACAACACGTCAGGTACATGCTCTTAGGTTCGTTGAGGTTAGTTAGTGGTTCCCACCTCAGCAGGATCCCCGGGCTTCAGAGGGCTTCTACACACCTTTGCACGAGGACTTCTACAGAGCCTATGTTGACAGCGGTATTGCATTCAGACCTCAGAGAGTCTGTCGACTGGAGGTTCTAGTTGAGGTAGTTGGTGAGTAGCTCCGTCCACACTTGTCCTTTCTACCTGGCTTGTCAGATCTTCTTGGACAGACTAGAGCCTACTGCGGGACTTGGGTCAGAGAGTTTTACTCTTCACTTTGGATTGACCTAGCACATGAGTTTATACACTTTGCATTCCAAGGCTGTGACCGCAGACTGTACAACACCAGGGTATGGGAGATCCTCAGACTCCCAGCTTTAGAGACGAAGATACACCAGCTATACTTTGGATAGACTGCACCTCCGAGACGTCCTCATGGCGGGATAGTGCCACCCACAGACATGATCAGACCCTGCTTCCGTGAGCCGTTTGGCGAGGGGTCTAGACATACACCTACCAGCCTGACACCCCTAGCTAGAGTACTGGATGCTATTGTAAGGAGGACACTTCTTCCGAGGCTAGGATACAGAGAGGGACTGACCCGTATGCAGTTATGGGTGGTGCATCACCTCATCTCATAGACACCGTTCGATATTTGGGATCTGATGCTATGTGAGATGGAGGATACTTTGGCAGAGGGATTCAAGGGTCATCGACAGCTTCCTTATGCCCATTGGATCTGTTTTCTTATTAGATCTGCGTGTGACCTGCCTGTAGAGATTAGAGCTGAGATATCTGATACCACTATAGCTTTTCTAGAGTATGATATTCGACAGTTGTGGGCTTCAGTGACTAGAGAGTAGGCACCTGGCCTAGGACAGCGTTAGAGGCCAGAGGTTCCAGAGACAGCTGCTAAGCAGGACGAGACCATTGAGGGTCTTGCTGAGGCCGAGCTAGCAGATCTTAATGCTCAGCCAGCTGATCCAGTTGAGGATGTTGCTACTGACAGCATAGACGAGGATTACCAGCCCATCCACCGGTACCGCTCTCCTCGACCTCACGACCATGAGGCCGGTGGTTCAGGCTCAGCCTCCTGCTCAGACCCAGCCATGGTGGCTATACTTGAGAGGCTGACCTAGGCCTAAGAGAGACAGGAGGTTCATATGTAGAGACAGGCTCAGGACACAGCTGTCGCATTTGCTCAGATTTAGGCTCGTCAGGACGAGTTCCAAAGGCAGCAGCTGGAGTTCCAGAGGCAACAGTTCGAGATGCAGAGGTAGCAGGCAGCCACCTAATAGTAGTATCTTGAACTCCTACGACACCTTGTCACTGTTGGGGTACCTCCACCACCGTCTATCCTGACTCCAGCACTACAGTCTAGTGGACCTCAGAGTCAGGGACAACTGAGCTTTTAGTTCACCTCTCCCCAGTAGCAGGTACCTCAGACCTTTCAGTCTCCGAGCTACACTCCCATTCAGACGGGGTTCACTCCACCAGCTCAGCCTAGACCTCACCTTCTCTCGGGCACTCCTTTCCCTGATTTGAGTGCCTCCTACAGTGAGTTGACTATCAGCCGACACCCTCGCACACCACTGTTGAGACCACTACAGGGATGTCAGCTTCTGAGACTGCTTTTCCTCCAGTGTCAGGGGCCAGGACTACAGAGACTGTGCCATCGTCAGTTGCATCGACATATCCTCCTACTCTTGGTGTCTTTTAGGCTTAGGCGACAGTGACTGCTCCTATTATTGTTACTACACCTTCAGTTCCTGCACCTGCTCTATAGACCCAGACCGCTTTACTGCCACGTCTATCTACAGAGGGTTAGCCTGACAGTTCAGAGTCTAAGGAGGATACTTCACAGTTCATGATCACTCCACGCTCCTCGGCACCCGACACGACAGCTCCTGTTCCCCGTCAGATCCTTAGTTTAGTTTTTTGGCGTTTAATGCTAAAGGGGGAGAGAGAGTAGATTCAGGGGGAGTGTTGATAGAGGGTTTCATTTTTCCTTGTGTGTTACATTCATGCATCATGTTTAATTTCTTGCCCTGCATTTTGTGACTATGAGCTTGTGAGACTTTATGTTATATCATGTCACTTAATTAGTTTTAGCTCATAAGGTTGTGCTTCCGTGCCATACTCCGATTTCGTATGAGCTATGTTTTATGTGTACTAACTCTTCATGTTTTATCTTATGAGTACACTCAGTTGGCATGGAACACATAAGCAATTCCTAACCCCTTGTGCTTACAGCTTTTTGCTTATGTGAACTAAGCATGTTCGAAAACCTCAACTATTAAATCTTCTGAATCTAAGTGTTGTCATCAATCACCAAAAAGGGGGAGATTGAAAGCATCTAGGCCCCAGTGTTGGTTTTGGCAATTGATGACAATGCATTATTACCACGACTAACGTGTGTTTTGCAGAAACTTTGATAAGTTAGGTCATGGAGTTGATAACTGCTTTGGGCACTATGGTATTCATGTCCCTTGATGGAAATTGTTTCAGTTTTCAAAGGATCAACGACAAGATTAAGGACGGTTAGTTCCGGATGTCAAGGTATTGGGTTACATCCGGAATAGTCGTTAGGATCTTTGTTTCTTCCTTTGGCCGTACTATAAAGGGGGACATGAGCGAGTAGCTTGACCTAGGTGAGTCTTTTGTTTAGGTGTGGTGCACACTTGCCAAACTTAGCACTAGGTAGCTCTGGTAAAGCTCAAAGTTCAGTTGGAAGCAACTTGGTTCAAGTTGCGTCGCGTTTCTAAGTCATTTGAGCAGTTTACCCTTGACCGGACGCGGTTTCTAATACGACCGGACGTGTCCGGTCAGTACTATCAGTCACTGCGTCGTTAACTGGTTGACCGGACGCGGTCCCTGCGAGGATCGGACGTGGTGATCAGTCTGACACGAGTTTCAGAGGGTAACAGTCTAATCAGACGCGACTGTGAAGTGATCAGACGTGTCCGGTCACGTTCTAGTAAGGTTCTTACCTGACCTGACGCGTCCGGTTATCTATGATCGGATGCGGTCGAGCATCATGTCAAAGTCCAGTAAAGTTCTTGCATGATCGGACGCGTCCGGTCACCCCTGACCGGCGTGTCCAGTCACTCAACGCTGACTTTCGGTTTTCGACCGTTACACTCGACCGGCGCGTTCGGTCATGATGACTAGTGCATCCGGTCAGTACGTGTTTTGCTGATTTGGCAGGCAACGGTTGGTTTTGTCTGAGGGGTGTATAAATACATCCCCTCCACCTCTTTTAGAGGTCACTTGCTCATTTATTCAGCTGAAAAACACCTTTGAAGTGCAAGGGAGTGCAAGAGCCCTAGTGAGGATAGTGTTTTGAGAATCAAAGTTTGAGATTCCTCACTAGTGACTAGAGAGTAGCAAGTGTGCATCCATCTTCTCATTAGGCTTGTTGTGGTCAAGTGAGAGTTCTAGCTTGTTACTCTTGGTGATCGCCATCACCTAGACAGTTTGGTGGTGATTGAGAGTTTGGTGATCATCCGAAGAGCTTGTGGATGACCCAACTCATCTTGTGAGCGGTTTTGAGCGATTCACTGTGACGGAGTGTTGAAGAATCAACCCGTAGAGAGCACTTGATCCTTGCGCGGATCAAGGGAGAGCTACACCCTTGCGCGGGTGCTCCAACGAGGACTAGTGGGGAGTGGCGACTCTCCGATACCTCGGGAAAACATCGTCGTGTTCCTAACCCTTACTTTCAAGCATTTACTTTCGTGCATTACTTTCATTGCTTGTTTACTTTCCTAGAATTGCCATGCTAGACTAGGTTTGGAACTTAGGGTGTAAAACTTTTATCGGTAGAATCACAAGGAACACTAGTAGGCACTAGGGGTGAAGTTTGGCTTGTAGGATTTAATTATTACAATTAATTTTTAGAAAAGCCCAATTCACCCCCCCCTCTTGGGTATCTTGATCCTTTCAGCACCCCCTTCCGCACCAATATCGTGCGTTAGGTCAATCCCGGCCTGAAAAGTGTTAGGCTTCGCGGTCGGAACGACTTATCCTTCCAGCTAAATGTGAGGCATGCGATCAACATGACAAGAGAGACGACAACGGTCGGTCCTTAATCAACACAGATGAAGGCACTATAGTCCAAAACCCTATAAGACTCCATCTAGTCTCCAATTTCCATCGACACTTATTCCATGATAATCAACATATGGCTAAGAGTAACAAAGTAACCACCTAGAGCTCGCAGGTGACAGAAAATTACCTGACTTCTACCGATCTAAGCGGGGCTAAGCATTTATTGCGCACATATATATATATATATATATATATATATATATATATATATATATATATATATATATATATATATATATATATATATATATATATATATATATATATATATATATATATATATATATATATATATATATATATATATAGTTGCAAACAATGCCTATACTTAATGCATCAAATACAAAGGACGCAATAAATAATTAATTTGCAAACCGTAGGAGATATATGCTCCGGGGCTTGCCTCTCTCAAACGCGCTCGGGAGATGGTCCGGGCACTCAGGCAGCTCCTCGACGTCCTCCTCGTGTGCCTGCACCTCCTATGCGGCCATGTCCTGCTGCTCCTCCTCCTCTTGTTGCTTGAACCCCACTACCGGAAGCTCCTCCTGCGAACCTGTATGATGCATATGCGTATAATAAGTATCATGAATGCAGGTAGCGGTGTAGGTGCGATGACATGGTGCGGTGCATGGGTGAACATATTTACTTTTAATTATCGAATACGTGCATCTCTCCTCTCTAGTTACTAGCATACACACACATATAATAAATCATGCATGTATACAGAGAGCAGGGGTGTAAATACGCACACACAGAGGACATGCATACATTAATTAAATTTGAGATATGCTAACTATACCAGCAGGTTGAACATGTTATAAAGCACATAAAAAGTAACATAAATGATATATAACACATCCATTTAACTTAATTAAACATGTATGAACAAATATATATAATAGTAGCATATATTTCTAGTGCATAGAAAATTCTATAAAAATTACAGCAAGTATCTCATGTCAACTGGACCCTACCATAAAAATTTCAACCCAAAACAATGTATACCCCATTCTGTACAAAAATGACAAATAGCAGTCCAGAACTAGCATGAAAATACTTTGTACAGTGAAAAGTGTGAAACAATAGATTTAATATTTTTCTTATCTACTTCTTAGCACAAGAGTAGTCCACAAAATTTTCCAGCACTTTTCCATGAATAAATTATTTACTAAAAATACCATAAGAATCAAACTTTAACTAAATAAACCCACAACTTAAACTAATTCCATAACAGTGGCACTTCAAACTTTTATTACAGATAGAGCATCACAAGATCTACCCAATAAATCAAGTTTCACATTTTTCTGATAAGTATTTGATTTATTACACATTTTCTAAGTTATTAGCATAAATAATATTAATTAAAATAGTATATAAAAGTACCATAAAAATACCAGTAAAAATACTTAAACTGTAGATCTACTCATGCATGACACTACAAAATTTGTTTCATGAATTTTGGAACCTTAGAACTCCAGATCCACATTTTATAAGCTATTTCAGCATTTTTTGGAAAAAGAAAATAATGTTTTCTTTAAACCGAAATCCAAAATAGCATTTAAGCGTTAGGTACACCCAGATCTGCACCCCAGGGGTGCCCCATGTGGCTGCTAGTGGGCCACCTGGCTCCACCTGTTAGTGAAAGTGAGGCAGGGGAGGCGCGGGGAGCGGCGGAGCTCACCGCCGGTGGGTGCTCCGGCGACGGGGATGACACCGGCGTGCTCGCCGTGCCGAGGTGAACATCACAGTGGTGGTGGATTGACCTTCGGTAAACCAGAGCGGCGGCGGTGTCGTGCGTCGGTGAGCCGTGGTGGTGCATCACAGCGGCGCGATGGCTCCGGCCATCTCGCGGCGATGCGAGCAGCGCCACCGCACCACGGGCATGTGGCGAGGGCCGGGCGCACGTGTAGGGTTGAGATGGCGGACTAGAGGAGGGGTGAATAGTCTTTTCTAAAAATTAAATGTGTCGACTAATCGAAACAAATACAGAATTAAACTTATCGGTCTAGCCAAGACTACACCCCTCTATCTATAACTCTAGCACCTTACAAAGATCTTTATTAAGAAACTAAGGTGTCAAGCTTAGCAAGAGCTCACCTAATCAATTCTAGAGCAAGGTCACACAATCATATGCACTAGTACTTTGTAAACCGAGGGAGCTCCTACACAACTAGTAAGCAAAAGTACAAAACTCCTAGGCTCACTAGCAATACTCAATAACAAGGCAACCAATGCCAAATTAGAGAACGCAAATTACTTAGCTACACAAACTAAGCAATGTGACTAACAAGGTTACATAAACCAAATTAGTCACGCAAAGGGAGCTTACTTCTAGCTACACAAGCAAGAAGGTAACTAGCTAGCTACACAAGTAAACTAGTTACAATAGCAACTACACAAACACTATGAAATATGTGAACGTAATACAAGTTTGTGTTTCGGCGATTGCAAACCAACGAGATGAACAAAGGTTGACACGATGATTTTTATCCCGAGGTTCACATGTTTGCCAACACGCTAGTCCCCATTGAGACAAGCTCCAAGGTTGCCGCCGGTCCTCTTACTCTTCTCGTTGTGGTGATGCACCCACTTGTTGGATCACGAGCTAATTGACCATCAAAAGTCCAAGCCATGAGCTCTATCACTTGACCCGCCCGGACCACTTGTCGCCCTTCATGTCTCGCTTTACTAGAGTTGCTCTTCGCAGCTCACACGGGGCGAGCACAATGCCCCTCACAAATCTTTTCCGGAACCTCGCACAATCTTCTTGCGAGCTTCGACGGAGTCACAAGCCACCAAGCCATCTAGGAGGTGGTAACCTCCAAGAGTAACAAGCACCACCGGCTTGCAACTCGAACACCTAGTGTCACTTGATGCAATCCTCATGATGCAACGCACTAGAATCGCTCTCTCACTCAATCTGATGAATACTATTAAGCATGAGTGAGTTAGAGGGCTCCCAAGCACACCAACACAAGCCACCAAGGCTTAAGGGTGCTCAGCTCACCGCCCAAGGCCGGCCACCACTTCTATTTATAGCCCCATGAACGAATAAAGCCGTTACCCCTTCACTGGGTGAAATTTCGCATCGACCGAACGCGCCAGTAGAACTGACCAGACGCGCTGCTACATGTCCAATTGCCCTGCACCGTCCACATGGCCTCCCAGATTCAACCGTGACCGCTCAATCCTCCAACGGTCACTGCACGCCAACGGTCAAATGCGACGACCGGACACGCTGCTTCTCAGACCGGACGCGCAGGTGCGCACACCACCCACGTGCGCAACGACATGACCGGACGCGCTCCACACAACGACCGGACGTGATAGTGCCAGCGTCTGATCATGGTCCAGAGAGCTCCCATCTCGACTAGACGCATCCGGTCGCATGTGACCGGACGCGCCGCGCGTCCGATCAGCTCTTCATCACGCACTGCACCAATGGGTGTCCGACCGGACGTGCCGGTTCCGCGAGGGACCGGATGTGCCGGTGGCAAACCTTAGTGCCCCGCGCCGCGCACACACAGAGCACTGACCGGATGTTCTGGTCGCGCCGAGACCGCGTCTGGTCCAGCGTCCGATCACACCAGTGACCTCTTTCGTCTCCGTTTCTTCACCTCCGGCGCAGTGGAAAATAGGTGTTTCACTTCCACGAAAGCGCCGAATCCCACCGAGCAAGCTCGGTAGAAGGAAGAGAGGAACCCAAACCTCTCTCTACCGCTCAAACTCTACCGCCTTCGTAAAAGTGCCAACACCAACAAGTGTTCACCACCTTGTGCACGTGTGTTAGCATTTTCACAATCATTTTATCGAAGGAGTTAACCACTCAACTTGCCACGCCACTCGATCCTAGCAACGATGTATAGTTAGATCACTCAAGTGGTACTAGATGACTGATATGCAAACAAGTTTGTCATCAACTTCTCTACACATCTATGACCGATGAAATGGAAATGCCCTAGGTTATACCTTTGCCTTGCGCATTTCACTCCATCTCCTCCGACGTTGATGCAACACATGCACCAACCATATCATAAATGATATGATCCACTTTATATCATCATGTGACCTTATTGGTCCATCAATCTTAACATCACTTGCTCTTCACCGTTGCGTCGGTCCATCAGCGCCAAGTCTTGCTCAAGCTTCACCGCCTCGCGGTCCATCGCTCCAAAGCCTCCAACTTGCCCTTCACACTTGCAACCGGTCCATCAAGCCAAGCCTCATCTTGATCTTCGCCACCTTGGTCACATGACTCCATGTCATGTCTCATATGTAATGAGCTCCTTTATAACCAATCACCTGTGGACTAATTCCCTGTGTATCCCACATAAACACAATTAGTCCACCTAAGGTTGTCACTCAATTATCAAAACCAAATAAGGACCTTTCAGCACGCTATAAGGGGGAGGGAGAGGACAGAGCAGCGCGGACCATGGAGGCCACGGCGGTGGGTTCACCGAAGGTGAGGAAGACTGCCGAAATCGATGCTCACCGTGCAACGATTGGCGGCGAGGTGAAGCGTGAGGTTGCGGAGGGATGTGGGACACGCCGTGCTTGCGGTATTGGCTCGTGAACGGTGGCGGGGCCGCGGCGCTGTGGTGGCTTGCAGGCGGGGCGAGCGCTGCTGCTGCTGAGTGAGGACGGAGCACGGTCGGAAGGGTTCAAATGAACCTGGACGCCCTTCGACCAGGTAGATGAAGGCGGGCGCGGTCGGACGTCGCCCATGGTACGACGACCACATGACAGGCGGCGAGCGGCGACGCGACGCATGGCGTGGCGCGGTCAGGAGCGCACACTCGCGTGCAGGAACGGGCGGGTGCGCGCGCCGGGGCCGGGCCGGCTTCGTGGCTGGGCCGAGAAGTGGCGCGGGCGGCCCAGGTAAGCGCCTCTTCTTTTTTTTGAATTTTGTTTTCAAAACCAGCAGCCCCAAAACACCATTTTTGAACAAGTTACGAGCTTTTTCATGAAAGACTCAAAACATGAATGTTGTAGAGAATTTTGAGAGGAACATTTTTCATATACAAGCTTTTCCCAAATTCTGAATAGTTTTTGAATTATAAAATTCAATCGAAATCACCCATTTTTGGAAATTGATTTTAAGAGTGGAATTTGTAAACTTTTTGCACAGTAACCTAGGCTCAAAAATTAACCTAATCCTGAGCATAACACCAGAAAAGTATATAGCTACACATTAACCTGATCTAAGCACAAGAATTAGAATTATAGCACACACATGAAATGATAAAGCATAGTAAATGCAATGCAATTGTTTCAGTTGTTTCACATGTGTGTTTTATGTGTTTTCATGATATGATTAGCATATGATTAGTTAATGATGATGCTCATGCTAATGCAATGACATGTTAATGCTTGCTTAACACTCAGGATGTTATAGAACACTTCGACATGCATTGTTGGGACGATTATCTGTACACTTCCTACATAATTCTATATATTATTGTTGATATCAATTTTATACATTGTTAGTACACAATTCTATATATTGTTAGAGTAGTCGTCTGTGCTAGACGGAATGTCTATCTCGTGGAGAGGTTTCTATGTGTTAACAAAAATAACTTTTATTCGTCCAAACATTAAATTCTATACAACGTCAACACCATATCTCGTGGAGAGGTTTTAAATTTCAAATTTCGTAGCATTACAATGGTTCCTATACTTGTGTCTTCAAGATTCTATGCGCCAGACTGCCCCACAAGAATTACAAAACCTCTATGTCAATAAGATTCAAATTTCAAATTTTATAGTAAAAGGTAGATGATTTTCTATGCCTGCATCCATAGAGTTGTATGCAAGGTTGGTGCTAAAAAATTTTATGCGCATCTTAAACAGTGATTCTATGTATCCAATCGGCATTCAAGTGTCATGATTCAAATTTCAAATTTTTAGACAAGACGAGACCGTCTCCATATTTTTAAACTCTACTCATAAGATTGTATGCTTAGAGGAAAGTGTTTTGTATCTTGACAAATGATTCTATGCATCTAATCAGTCATCACGTGCCATATTTTAAATTTTAAATTTTAAAAAATTTTAAAAATATATTCACAATGGATCTTGAATCTTACACAAAAATATCAGGAGTTCAATGGTGAAAATCGTTTTACAATCGGAAGCTTCGTTAAGGAATTATCATGAAAAAATAAAAGAGATTAGAATGGATGCACCCATGTATGCAGCTCGTGTCAGCCTGTGTCAGCTGCAATTATGTGAAACGTTTAGCTCGCGGAAAGATTTTTATGCGATAATAAATTGATTTTAATTTATCCAACGACTAATTTCTATACAACATCACGACCAAAACTTTTCTGCGTAATTTGGCCTAGATTTTTATGCATCTGATTGGCTAGGTCCGTGCGCGCGTCAGCTCCGCTGACCTGAATGTGTGGGCTGGCTGAGGGACTGGCTGAGGCTCTCCATCAGTATTGGAAGCCTTAGTCTCCTAATAGTAAGAGCCTATATATATATAATATAATAATAAATAATATAAATAATAAATAATAAATAAATAAAAATTAAAATAAAAATCTCTACATATGTATAAAAGCTTTTAGTCTATGAATGAATGGATACTTTTAAACGTGGTGAAGTTTACGGGGTGTTTAGTTCTCACCTAAAAACTTTACACCGTATAATATCGAATGATTGGAGACATGTACGAATCATTAAATATAGATAAAAAAATAATTAATTACATAATTTATATATATTTTGCGAAACAAATATTTTAAGTCTAATTAGTCCATGATTGGACACTAATTGCTATAGTTACACATGTGTTGCAATATCCAAAAACTATACAGCCCCTGAACCAAACACGCCCTTAGCTACAGGCCTACAGTTCTGCTGTTCATCCACCCCATTTATTTATTTAGGGGGTGTTTAGTTCCTACTCAAAATTTTTTACCCCATCACATCGAATGTTTGAACACATACATGGAGTACTAAATGTAGACGAAAAAAACTAATTGCACAGTTTAATTAGAAAGCACGAGACGAATCTTTTAAGCCTAATTAATCTATAATTAGTCTTAAGTGCTACAGTAACACACATACGCTAATGATGGATTAATTATATTTAATAAATTCGTCTCGCGGTTTCTAGGCGAGTTATATAATTAATTTTTTATTAGTATCCGAAAACCCCTTCTGACATTCTATGAAACATCCGATGTGATACCAAAAAACTTTTCACCTACCAACTAACACTCCTTGCCTTATTTAGATGCCTTCAAAATTTTAAATTTTTACTTTTTGTCCCATCACATCGAATCTTTAGACACATACATAGAGCATTAAATATAGATAAAAAAATAACTAATTACACATTTTGCTTGTAAATCACGAGATAAATCTTTTGAGCCAAATTAGTCTATGATTGGACACTAATTGCCAAATACAAACGAAAGTGCTACAATACCGAATTCTAAAAGTTTTTTCATCTAAGGCTGTGTTTAGTTGATGAAAAGTTTTTGAGAAAAATGTCACATCGAATGTTCCATGCGATGTCGGAAGGGGTTTTCAGATACCATTTAAAAAACTAATTACATAGCTTGTCTGAAAATTACAAGACGAATTTATTAAGCCTAATTAATTCATCATTAACATATTTGTTACGGTAGCACTTTAGTGTCTAATCACGGACTAATTAGGCTCAAAACGTTCGTCTCGCAATTTACACGTAAACTATGTAATTAGTTTTTTATTTCGTCTATATTTAATACTCTATACATATATCGCAAGATTCATTACTGTAGTTTTTCGTGAAAAGTTTTTGATCTAAACAAGGTCTAAGGCGGTGTTTAGTTTGTGGGGTGAAAATTTTTGGGTGTCACATCGGATGCGTCAAAATGATGTCGGGAGGGGTTTTCGGATACTAATAAAAAAAATAAATTACAGAATCCGTCAGAAAACTGCGAGACGAATCTAATGATACTAATTAATTCGTCATTAGCATATGTTGGTTATTGTAGCACTTAAGGTTTTTTATAGGCTAATTAGGCTTAAAAGATTCGTCTCGTGATTTTTTCGAGAACTGTGCAATTAGTTTTTTTAATCTACATTTAGTATTTCATGCATGTTTCCAAACACTCGATGTTATTATACCAAAAAATTTCAGTAACTAAACCCCCTAAACACCCCAACACTCACAGTTCCTGCTCATCCACAGTAAAGCCCCCTAAACACCCCAACACTCACAGAGTCACAGTTCCCTGCTCATCCACAGTAAAGCCCTCCTGCTCGTCCCCTCAAAGCCACGTCCGCTTCCACAAGCTGCCCCCTCGATTCTATCCTCTCGCCAGCCTTTTCCTCTCCTCGCGTCCCGTCAAAGCAGCCAACATCCGTCTCCTCTTCTTCCTCTTCCTCTTCCTCTTCCTGGCTGTCTCCAACAGGATATTTATTGGGGTACCCAAACCAAAAATGAGTCTTCAATAGGATATCTATAGCCTCCAACAGAGTACCTATTTGAAAGACTTAGGGGTGTTTGGTTTGAGGAGTTAAAGTTTAACGAACACTGTAGCACTTTCGTCTTATTTGACAAAAAGTTTCCAATCTTGGACTAATTAGGCTTAATAGATTCGTCTCGCAATTTACTCCTAATCTGTACCGACATGCATGCAATTAGTCTACATTTAATACTCCATGCATTTGAGGGAACATTGATGTGATGAGAGTTAAACTTTAACAAAAGCAAACCAAACAGGGCCTTATTTTGGGTGTCAGGAGATCCATAACCTAAATATGATTATTCTCTCTCCAGAAGACTCATTTGCAGAAAGGATTGTCTTTTGAGTCTTATTGTTAAAGAAGACTAAAAATAGGTATGAAAACCTTTCGCTGTAGCGTTACCTAACGGATAAATAAGTGATGTATTTTGGGTTGCGGTCGCTGGAGACAGCCTCAGCGGACGCTCCACGCGCACCACCGCCCGCCGCCTTGCAGCCTCCGCCTGGTCTTCCTCTCCCCCAGTCGCGATGCACGCGCCTCGCAGGCTCCGCATCCCCTTCCTTTCCCCCTGGTCGCGGCGTCCGCAGATGCTGCGCACGGCCCGCTCGCCCAGCGACGGCGTGCGGCTGCGGTCAACAGCCTTTCAAGTGCCTGTGCGACCGTATCTATGACGGAGATGGACAGCGTCTGCGGCACGGAGTGAGTCTTCACACCCCCCCCCCCTCCGCCTCCACCCTATTCCTCTTCCTCACCCAATCTTCGACCTCAGGCACTTGGCGATGGCGTCTGGCCTTTGGCCGTCTGGCGAGCGGTGGCATGTGAGCGCGACTCTCCTGCCCATACGCGGCCTCGGGCAGGGCCGCAGCCCGCAGGGAAGGCTGCGGAGCAGGGCGGCCGCCGGCCGGCAACAGGCACCAGGGACCAGGCGGAGGCGGCTGGGGGCTTGACCAAGCGGCGCCACCACGCCGGCCGGCGGGGAGGCAGCCAGCGGTCGCGGCAAGATCGCTAAGACGCCTGGACAGAGGCTAGGGATGGGAGCCGACCAGACAGCGTTGATTCACACATTCGGTGAGGGTTCCACTTACAAGTTCAGATCCAGACATTAAATGAATAAAACTATTTGCTAATTGCATTGAGTCCTATCTAATAGTCTGCATATTATGTTCTCCGTAGATTCCTTTTGGTTTGCAAAATGAAGAACACATCTTTTGATTTGAGTACTTTGTTCGATGGAGCAGCAAAGGCAAGAAAAGTTGGAGTACATCAGCACTGCAACAGCATTGATTCACATATTCGGTGACGATTCCTACACATTAGGCCCAGTTTAGTTCCCAGAAAATTTTGCAAAATTTTTCAGATTCCCCGTCACATCGAATCTTTGGACACATGCATGAAGCATTAAATATAGATAAAAAATAAAACTAATTACACAGTTTAGACGAAATGGACGAGACGAATCTTTTAAGCCTAATTAGACCATGATTGGACAATATTTGCCAAATAACAACGAAAAGCGCTACAGTGCCATTTTGCCAAATTTTTCGGAACTAAACCGGCCCTAAGTTCCAGACATTAAATGAATAGAACTATTTGCTAATTGCATTCAGTTCTATCTAATAGTCTGCATATATGTTTTCTGCAGATTTCTTTTGCCTTTTGGTTTGCAAAATGAAGAACAAATCTGCTAAATTGATGGCTTCATGGGATGGAGCAGCAAAGGCCTGAAAAGTTGAAGAATCAGGATCTCCATGAAGGATCGCAAAATGAAAGCAAAATTGTGGTTCTCTTTCAGTACTTTGCAATTTCTTATTATCTTAACTTCATGCATGTCTTAGATTGAAACAATTAGTGCCTTTAATTATTGGTAATATAGTTCCATGCACCATATTTTGAACCTTTGTATTAGAATCTGTTTTTGTTTGGGAGGTGGGAATACCCAACTATAATCCTGCCTCCGCCAGCCCGCTGCTGCCTCCGTCCTACGCTAGGTGCCCAGGCCTCAATCTTCGATACTTTCGGCGGCCACGACCACCAAACAGGTACACGCACCCCTTCTCTTCCGTTCCTGCTTACCTTAGCGATTTGTATTCGGATATGACCTGATCCAGTTACAGCTGTGGATACATATACATGTATTATGCCTACGAACTTTTGCCCATCTTTTTGCGAAAAAGATTGGGTTTCCTCCCTAACACCTGTTCTGCCACCTCTGATGTGACCGATGTCATGACAGCAACTTTAAGCGCCACGGAAGAGGGCTCACATTTTTCTTGGATTTGCATCCTCTTATTAACATGACATTTCAGTTACTCATGTTATGTCTGTTTTGCAGGTTCAGTGCCCTCAAAGTTTATGTCCGCTACTCGCTTGCTGTGCAACCTGCCAATGGCTGGGGAGTGACCACGCACAGGCCATATCCTCTGGCTCCAATTCACCGCTTCATCACCTCAAAAATTGCAAATGGAATCAACCTTGCAATTTTTAGTAACAAATTAAAGTTGTTTGTACCATCAGTGCATGACCATGTCTTCAGACTCCCGTGCGCCTACGTTGAAATACTATATTGCTCAGCCTTGCTTCAAAAGCGGAGAATGCATTTGATATATATATATATATATATATATATATATATATATATATATATATATATATATATATATATATATATATATATATATATATATATATATATATATATATATATATATATATATATATATATAGGGAGAGTATACTCTATAACTAGCTACAAAATAAGTTATTTTGTAGCCACCTCTATTTACGATAAGTTTATATATTAATTTACGACAATGTCAGTATATATTTACGATAGTTGAATTTTATATATATATATATATATATATATATATATATATATATATATATATATATATATATATATATATATATATATATATATATATATATATATATATATATATATATATATATATATAGTTCTCTTAGTGATTAATTACTACCTGTAACAGAAAAGCAATTTACCCGCCATCGGCACAGGGAGGTGCTACTTTGCGGTTTCGTCGAGCCTGCTTCTCCGATCAGCAGCAACAACTTTCATCTTGCCTCTCACGAATGCTTAAGTCCTCATGGTCAAATACCATTACATGCGTATACATATTTGAAATTCCTTTGCATGTTCACTAATGCCTGAACACACATCAGTCCTGCAAATATTTTTAGCTGACTGTACCATTCAACTGAAGCTGAAATCATAGTGTGGTTTGATTAATAGTTAGCTTAGATGCAGGTCATTACATATTTGTGCATCCTTCAATTTCAGATGCCCTATAATTTTGGTGTTACATCCGAACTCCAAAATCAAATGTCCACTATTATTGCTATTATACATGATTTAGGTTACACACGTGATGTACATGCATCTCATTTGTACAGTACTAATGCTATGCCAAGCACTTGAAACCTTTAATTTCCATGTCTCCATCTTCGTTATACATATTTGTATTGCTATGTACATGGGCATAACCATTGCCTCAACTGTTTGAGTTCCTATGTTTGGATTCTCCCTAATATTGTTAGCCAACTGTGTTAAGTTTAAAACGGATCGGCCGAAGAAGAGTGAGGGAAAAATTGGCATCCTATGAATGATGGTCATATAACGAACTTTTACCCTTTTATGTGACTAGCTACAACCAATCCAAACACAACGAACTCACACAGCTATCACTCTTACAGTACCTACCCGCGCAAAGCGTGGGGTTCTGGCTAGTATATATATAATAACATCCCACCGTTCTCTACACACAGAACCCTGTAGATCTACAGTGCCCCCTCCCTCAGCCGTTCGATGCTGCCTCAAGCCAGCCGATGCCTGCCACGTCCATCTCCACAGCCGCTCCATCCGTCGACCGTATCCCCTGCTCCAGCCCCCACTGACAGCACCAAACACGAAATCCCCATCTCTCTCCATCGTTCAGCGGCCGCGCGGCTCCTCCAAGAAACTCCGCCCTGCCTGCGGCCTCCGCCGCCGTGGCGCCGCCCCGCAGCAACGCCGCCCAGCCTCCGCCCTCCAGCGGTGGCACGATGCAGTCCCATAACAGCGCCGCCGCGCCATGGCCCCGCAGCAGCGCCGCCCACGGCGTGACCCCGTACCAGCGCGTGACCCCACGGGCTCCACCTCCCGTGCCTGCATCATCCAGCGCGGCGCGGCGCAGCAGCAGCGCCGCCCTGCCCGCATCTTCCAACGTCGGCGCGGCGCAGCCCCGTAGAAGCACCATCCCACCTGCGCCCATGTCCCTCACGCACTCGGCCCTCTCCCTCGCACGGCAGCTGCCCCAGTGCAGTCCCTCTGGAGCCTCAACAGGAGGTATGCTCTTCCTTTTTTCTTTTCATTTTGTCTTTTTTTTTTTTTGCAATTGATATGCACATGTGGATCCAGTATACATGTACTTAGATGTCAATAGCAATTTCTAAAACTTATGTGCTTCCCTCCTGTTAACTACAAAATTGTATTTCCCTGTTTAACCGGTATTCTATTATGTTGTTGAATCTGTTATGTTATTTATAACAGAATGATTATCATCCTATTAGTTTTCTAAATTATCCTAATGAAATACTTTTGCCCTACGGTTGGTTCCTTGCAAGAACAAGATGCTTTCAGAAAATTGATTTTGGAAATCGGTATCATACAGTAGGCATATCGTGCTGCTCTGTTTGTTAAAACCAAGGCTTGCATTTTCCTGGATGTGGGAATGTTTCAATGCCTCGTAGTAAAGCAAACCAGGTTTGCTAATTTGGTTTCACATTTTTGGTCACGCACTCTTTTGTCTAACAATGCATATGGTTCACACATTTCGCATCCTCATAATTATGTGCTTTTCACATGTCGCCTTCGTCGGTATGCTACAAATGGACAGTTATTGGTTTCAAAAATACCACCCTACTCAGCTGAAATTTTTGAGGGCATATACAAATGGCCAAGTATTCTCACTACCCTCAATTTCCTTTAGCATCAATCACCTCTATTTGTTTATTCCCTAATGCAGGTCTTACTGTTTCAGGTTTAAGTCTACAGTCTCTGCTATCCTCATGCAAGAATTGCACAGGCTTTTTGCAGCCTCTACATTGCTGCTTTTGATATGATCCATGCTACTAAACGGCTCCCTGCTCATAGGGTGACAATTTTACCTCTAATTGTTATACCCAGCTTGGCCAAGTGTTCTCACTACAATAATTTTTCTCTAGCAGCAACCGGCTTTAATTAACTATTCTCTAATATAACTCTTTCTATTTCAGGTTCGATCCATACTGTACGGACCCTTATATTCCATGGTCTATAATACACGCCTCACGTCTTATAAGGTAATGAATTGTCCCTCCACAGTAGTTCATGACATGATCCATATCTATTTTCTCAGTACAAGGTTGTTTAACCTCATAACCATCCATCTTCATGAATGTTGCTCACAAGGTACCCCCCAACCGTATATTTCCTCTTCTATGGTTTGTGCAAGGGAATTAGTGATGAATCTCAGTTTATAAGTCTGCTCTCTGTGTTTTGCCAGCTAGGTTAATTTGCTCTTGCCATGTACAGTGCTAAGGTCTGCAATCATTTTCTCCTGTATAGATATATGGACACTAACTTTTCTTTTCTCCAGTCATATTGGAACAAAAAAGTGTCCGACAGCCGTCGCCATAACATAGTACCAGCTCAGCTCCCTACTTCATAAATTCTATATGAGATCATTCTATTTCCATATTTCATATAGAATACTGCATGCTCTGTTGTTTCTTTACCCTTTTACAGAGTGGCTATCCTTCCAATTCATAAAATTGCATTGAGATTTCAGAAATTTACTAAATCATGTAATGTCTTCCTTGCAGCTCTACCTATTGAATATTGATTGCTTGGTTCAAACAACATCGTGGAAGATGTTCTGAAACTCTCAAGCTGTTGTCTCCATTTTGTGATCAGCAAACCTGCTCCATGCTCAGAGCGTGCGTGTGCTAAACAAAGAGTTAACTGATTTATGCAAGAGCCAAGGTATTGTTGTTGTTGTTGAATCATAAAACACATAGCGTTGCCATCCTATAATTGTATGATTGCTTCGTCAAGTCGATTTCTTTGTTACTAGAGATATTATTATGCTACAGAATATTTTGTATTGTGTTGGAACTTTAGACTGTATTGATTAGGGCTAACCCTAGAGGGGTAGCTATATAGGTTCCATACATGGGCCTCATGGGCCTTAGCCTTATGGGCTTAATACATACTCCAACACCCCCCCGCAGTCTGAACTACCGACGCAGCGGAGTTTCAAGACTGGACCAGAAAGAAGTACAAAGAAGTACAGCACACACACACGAACCCCCCCCCCCCCCCCCCCCCCCCGCAGCCACAACTAGCCACTGGTGACGTTGAGACTGGATCGAAACTCGGAGAAGGTCGAGGAAGGGAGGCCCTTGGTGAAGATATCCGCAAACTGCGAAGTCGTCGGGACGTGCAGGACTCGGACGGCGCCGATCTGGCTGCGGAGGAGGCCTTCTCGGAGGAGATCGCCGCAGCAGCAGCCACCGCCACCGCAAGGGCCGCCCTCAGGGAGGAGGAGCATGTTGGAACTTTAGACTGTATTGATTAGGGCTAACCCTAGAGGGGTAGCTATATAGGTTCCATACATGGGCCTCATGGGCCTTAGCCTTATGGGCTTAATACATACTCCAACATATTGCCTTATAAAAGATTCTATAAACTTCACCTATTACTTCTATAAGTTATCCTGCTTGAATGCTTTTGCCTTATGGTTTATTCCTTCCACTGAAAAGATGAGTTGGAAGAGGAAGATGCTTCACATAAAAAAAGTGGGAGTCAATTTGCTACACTACATGTGCCATGCTTGCCATGATGTTTTGCGAAAAAAACATGCTCACATTTTCATGATAGTAAGCAGTTTGGAATGCTTAATAGTGAACAGCAGACCATGTTTGCTAATTTGATTTTTCATTTTCCGCCTCATGCAGTTCTTCTGTTGGCAAATGTATATCCTTGGAACTTTTCATAGGCTGATTGTTTTTAAGCTGCCTAAAAGAATGCAGTATTATGTTTGAATCACAATATGGCTCACACCTGCAGCCGTTTTTTGTTGCATGTCTGTATTTTGGGGCATGTGCTATATAATTCCCATTATATCTATAAATAAATTTTAAGGATACTGATGTCAAATATTTTTTTGAGGAATTCATATCAGGGCTATAATACATGTGAATTGTGATTCACTTGAGATGAGAGCTTTTCAATGTAGCTGCGTAATGTGAATTGTGATTCACTTGAGACGAGAGCTTTTCAATGTAGCTGTGTAGTTCCACATGCTGGATGTTTTCTTTTTCCTCTAACTAATCATCTTTTATGATCATGCTCATTCTGGTTGAACACATTCCCATGACAGCCCGGCAAATGTGCATTTTCTGCAAAACTTTAGAATTTCTTTCGGCAACGGTGAATGCCTCACGTCTTATCAGGTAATGAAGTTTCCCGCCACAATGGTTCATAACATGATCCATACCTATTTTGTCAGTACATAACTGTTTTTTTTACCTAAAATCGTTTTTGCCATATGTTTTCAGAGCTGCTTTCGGATATCTACATCACAAGCAATTGCTCTGGGCCCAAAGAACAAGGCATATCCATGCGCCTTTTGGCAAACATATAATGTTAATATTTTGCTTGCATCTGCAGTTGCCCTTGAACAGAATCAATAATTATGACTATTGCAATGCTGCCCCTATATGTAGAAACCATACTTTCCCTATAATATTTACACAGCATGGTTCATCGTTAGATACTGCTATACGTTTCTAGAACCATATTACTGAATGGTAATATACCAAACTTCTATACTTCTGTGTCACTGCATCCAAACACAATAAATTCATACCATTTTTTTTATAAATGTATCTGCATTACTCAGATAAGAAAAACATACACATACACGTACAGATACGAAGAAACAGGAAAAAGAGACAGCTGTCCTAACGGTTTTGCACAAAGGCACCTAAGGAAAAGAAAATCAGAAGAAGCTCCCTGGCCACCGTGCACACCGACAGACGCCGCCACCTTCCATCTCTGGCGATGGAAGCTCTTGCCCCCGCCACCCCCCAGATCTGAATGAACTCTATCGCACAAAGGCTTTACCGAGCTGTAGTAGTCGCCTGACGCCGAGGTCGGGACGATTTCGCCGTTGAAGAAGCGTCGGTTGGGGACGCGCCCCAAGCTCCTCAGATCTTGAATCAAAGTTCGCCATCGACAAGCGTCGAAGGAGAGTCGAGCTCGATCTGCACACCTGCAGTCTGCAGCACCCAGAGCCATCTCTGCAACCTTGACGAAGCGCGCCACCAGCACTGTCGTCTGTCGGAGACAGATCGGCCAAACGCGCAGACTCCTGTACAAGCCTCGCTGACCGCGCCGTTGACGCCGGAGGAAAACGCCACTGGTACAAGGGGTCGGGAGGAATTATTCAACAACGCCACTGTCGCCTCCTCGCCGACGGCGCCTACAAAGACGAGCCACAGAGGAACGGCGCCCTCCCAGCAAACCCTAGCTCCACCGTCAACCGATGGCAAGCAAACCCTAGACCTAAGACTCGACGACCTCATAGGCCTGCCGCCGGCACCAGAACAAGTGACGATGAGGTGGGAGAAGGCCAGGAGTACCTTATTCCACCATGGCGACACTGTCGCCACCTCACGACCGCCATCAGGAGAACTACCCCTAAAGCAGGTACCTAATCTACACCGCCGGTCGAAGATCCACCATTCCCCCACATATCCGAGGGCCCAAAGGCCATTGGAGGTGGAGGGGAGCGGCGACCTCACCGGCGGGAGCACGAATCGCCCCCTTTTCGCCTCTCTCACTGTAGCTGGGAGAGAGTTCGAGAAAGAGAGGACTGATGGGCACAATAAATTCATACATTCATATCACTCATATCTACCCGCGCGAAGCGTAGGGTTCTGGCTAGTATTATTTATGGTTATCCTTGATCAATATTTCTCTAAAAAGAATCTTGCTTTATGGAACTGAGAACCATATTTCCTAGCGCCTTGGATATAATCAATTCTAGAAACCTATGACTTGAGGTAATAAGTATCTTGGATGAAGGTAGTATGTTATAGAGCTGTATAAGGGCAACTCAGGAGCTGTAAAATTAGAGTGCCACTTTTAATTTAAGGGTTCCCCTTATTTTTGTTTTTTACTTCTGCTCTAGCAGGAGCCCTAAAATTCACCCAACATACCATGATATATGGGACCCACTAGTCATTCCCTTCTCGCTCCTACTAATAGAGCTACCCGCTCGTATCTTGCCCTTCCATCGCGCCGGTGGAGGAAGAGGCTGGACAAGGACCGAGCCTCGCGCCAGTGGAGAGGAGTCGCAGCCGCAGATGGATCTCGCCCTCTTTATCGGGGACCTTGCCTAGACCTCGCTCAGGTTGAGAGGCCACACACAGCCGTAGTCACAGGAGGGGCGCACCGACCTTCGTTGTAGGATTCATGCTGGTTAAATTTTCTCAACTCTGACTAAAAGTAGAAATCGTTTGACTTCTCGGGAAGCGAGAATGACATTTATTTTGGAACGGTCCAGTTCTTTGGTGCTGATTCCGGGGATGCAGGAAACCTCAGTTTTGTATGGCTGATTGAAACCTCAATTTTCTCTACTAGCATCTCAAGTCGGTACTGTAGCTGAAGCTGCTAAAAGCTGCAGCCGCCGCAACTTCTAGCAGAAGCGAACAAACTTCTTTCTTTTGTGCCTGCGATTCACAACTTTGAATTCGTGGAAGGTAACAAGAATTTCCAACAAGTGTCCCTGACAAATTTGAGATGTACGACCTTGACCGGGAAGTGGAGAAGGTTGTGAATGCTACTGCAACTGCAGAACTCGAGCACCCTGCCTACAACAGCCTAATAAGGCTTGGTGTAAGCAGCGATTCTGCCTCAGAAGAGAGCACTCGTAGCGCACAACCCATTTGACAGTAAATAGAGCCCCTCGTGCGCCTGGAATGTGACTGGTTCTCAGGTCACTGATGTATATGTAAAATAAACCCATCTCATACAGAAAAGCTAAGAAATAAGGACACCCTGTGCATACAGAATTACAGATAAAGTAGAGTGGACTATATCCTGTCTTGGATCGATTTATACAGGGAAAAAAACGTTTGAGAGAAATTATTGTAGTACCATCTGAACCCGTTTACACAACGCCAGTTGACGATGGTCCCCTTTATTCTACAGAGAGCTTTCTTTTTGTGGTCATATGTACAACGTGTTTAATTATCTGATAGACAATTAAAAGCTATACTATATGTTCACAGAGTAGTGACTTTAGAGAGCTGTCACCTCTTTCCAGTCGGCATTATGAATTAAACACGTTGTACATGACAGTAAGAAATCATCACTCTCTGAACACATACGGCTTTAAAGTCCCAGACTGGTTGCTGCTAGCTCCATAGTTTATATGTTCATGTATTGCAGTACTAGGGAATTAGCAACCTGTTACCTTCATCGCCAGTTTGTTCTGCAAAAAAAAAATTAAGATGCTCTCAGCTCTCAGAAACCTCATGCGTCAAGAATGAACTTGCACGGGAATGCAAATTAATACTGCAAATTAATCTCTTTTTTATTAAAAAATAAATACTGCAAATTCATGCAATTCCAATAGGCTGGTATGGAGATCAAAAGAATTAAATATCTAGAGTGACAATATTACCCTGACAATTGCCAGAGTGTCGGTCAATGCTTCCTCCAAGCCTGTTATCTCAGCCATGTTCAGCTCATTTAGATTTTCTTCCATAGTCCTGAAATTTAATCACTTGGATAATTAGATAGAAATTAAGCCAACATAGATCATTTTCGACGAGAACCAATGGTTGTTTCATAAATTTCATATATGTTTCATTACCATTGATCCATCATACTTAGCAGGTCAGGTAAAGAGCCTTCAGCTGGCTGGCCATTCTCAGAAAACTGGAGGGAAAGCAAGAATAATATACTGTGAGAAATCACACAAAGTACACTAGTCCTTGATTAAAAACCTACATATTTAACATATGAACAATTTACTGTATAATGTTCAGATTCCAATCCTTTTACTAGCAATTTGTGTCCACAATTTTTCAAATGATTCCATAAGGCAGAACAGAAAGTGAATTAACATATGAGATAACCACTAGAGTTGGCTGATGGTATTCTTTTCAAGGGGTAGGGACTGAACCAATACATGATAGGTACATTTTCAGCATCATATGACCGTGGTAGAAGAAAATTCAGTACATATAACTTCACGACACAGTTCACAAAATCACAATAATGCCAGAATTTTCCTCAAATGCTGGGCTAACTCTTATTTTGTTTTCTCCTAATAAACTTGTGGCAAAGCTTTTGCCATCCTTGTGAAAAAAAACCCAGAAGTCTGCTAAAATTATGTCCTTTTTCCTTGGACATAATTTTAGCAAACTTCTGGGAAGTTTATCCAGCTAGCTTTGTTGCAACCTGTAGGCACTTGAGATTTGAATTTCCATGAAGGACTTGGATGTGGGCATTTCTTTACTTCTGTTTTACATTGGGTTAATATAGTAGGCCATATCTGTGACGCATCACAGAAGCAAAACAAAACCTGATTGGGATAAAGATATCACAAACAAACAGACTAAAAATAGTGACTCGAAGGTAGAGTCATTTGTTATGTCAGAGATGGATCTGCCAACGGCCGTTCTGTGACGAGTGCCCATTTCAGAAATGGTCACAAAGAGAACCGTTTATGGTATGGATCCATGGGTTGATCTTGAAAGGGCAGATTTTAGGTGATTGTGACATTGTGTCTTCTAATCATATGAGAAGTAATAAGCATATATTTTAATGGAGATTGCCAAAATCCACTGGTGCCATAAGACACCAAAAAAGGGGCTTGGATCTGTCCTTGGTCTTGATTTTACCTGTCTATGACAGTTCTCTATCACATATGGTTCACATAATGACTCATGTAGAACGTCTAAGGTCATATGGACACAGATAAACACTTCAAATCCTAGAGGACTCTTGCTTGTTGTTGTTCTCACACTGGCCTCCACTGGTTACATTATGGGTGGTCCTTTTTGTGATTGTCATTATTCTCCTTGTATGAGCTAGGTTGCCAATTGGTAAGTGCCTTCCTATGGTAAGGAAGAGGATGAGAATATCCCATGGTGGCAGAGGATGTGAAAGCTCTAGTTTGGTTTTGGTGAATCGATGAAACCCTATGTGCTAACCTTCTTTTTTCCATGGAGTGAGAAGAAGAGATTTGGTACCCTTCTTTTTTCCATGGAGGGAGGTGTCTAGATTCAAATGTGACAAACGGAGGGCACCATATGAAGAGGGAGCACTATTAGGGAGGAGGGATCTCTGCTCTGAGCAGCTAAAGATGGGCGAGCTTAGTCATGACTCAGACGTACAACCTCGGTTACCACGGGCGGGTGGCGATAGAAGCAGTGGTGGATCCAGGCGAACTCCAGGAGGGGCCAACGCAAACTCTAAGCAGGGAAGGAGTAAGATCCGTGCATGAGGTCTAGGTGAGGGTAGAGCCGAGGGTGGAGCGAGCTCGCGGTGGCATCGGCTAGGTCAGCCGGCGCCGAGGTAGGCAGCGGATATAGTTTGACGATGGAGAAGAAGTCGGCGGGGTGGAGAGAAGAAGAACATGGAAGAGGCTGACATGTAGGCCCACTTAACACTAGTCTAATGGATCTCAAAGCGGTATGTATCCTTTGTCTCTCCATCCTTTGTACCGAATGCAAAACAGGGACATCTCCCTGTCACCTCAGCCAAACATAGACATGGGACGATCTCATCCCAGAAAACTAGAATGGATCCGTCTCATCTCTTCCCTTCTCCAAATCAAAAGCAACCTAAGTGATTGATTCTTTTCTCTGTATTCCCTTGAGTCAATCTTGTAATGAATATTTGATACCCTAAATTATTTTAAATAAAAAAGTCTGAACCAAAAAGTTTTAGATCTCATCGACTATAACTTTGATTTAGGTCATTTCTCCATCCAAGTCCATTTGAAAAATTATAAAAAAAATTGAATTCCAAATCTTTGAGAACTTAAAACATAATTTTTGGACTCTAAATGATTTCAAATGAAAATGTCATCAACTACAACATTATACATCGATCTCTTTGAACTCTACAATTTTGATATATACTTGTCTTCATTCGATATTAGTATATTCCATGCTAGCTTTAAAACTAACTAGACATCTCAAGCTAAGTGCCAATATGCATTCTCTAATGTATAGCAACTCAAAATTGTACTCAAAATTGCAAGCCTGCAATGAATCCATTATATTGGTGGTTAAGAGGAATGACTAGAAAATAAATATGTTTTGCTTGGTGGCTACAACAATTTACTTGAGAGTTTGCGCCCTAGGAAACTAGCACTTCCTTGGTGTTTTCCATTTACACCCAAGGAAATGTCCTTAGCGTTGTGGAATAACACCCAAGAAAATGTTGAATACCTTGGTGGTTTGTAATAACACTCAAGGAAATATAAATTACCTTGGCGGTTTCAAATAACACCTAAGGAAATGAGAAATTACCTTAGCGGTTTGTAATAATACTCAAGGAAATATGGAATTACCTTGGTGGTTCATACTAGCACTCAAGGAAATGTGTAATTACCTTGGTGGTTTGGGTTAGCACTCAAGAATATGCATTTCCTTGGAGGTTTCTACAGCCGCCAAGGTAATGATATATTCCTTGGGGGTTCACTTTCACCCTTTAAGGAAATTGTTGGCCACCAAGAATATTTTGTTTTCTGATAGTGATAAGCCTGCTTTTGGAAAAACAAAAGCCCAAACAATAGGCCCTTAAGTCTTCTCAAATTCAAAGAGAACCAAGCATAGCTAAGAATCAATATGTGAGAACTCAACTAGGTATAACCAGTGGCATGGCCAAGATTTTAAATTAGGGTGATCCAACTTAATATATTTTTTTGTTAACATATAATATAGAATTTACTAAACACTGCAAATAGACTTAATGGTCTTTTGAACAACTTAAAATGAGCAATAAGCTATGAAATATTCTTAAAATAGCTTCTACCTAAATACCTATAATACCTTGGTCCAAAATACTAGTGTGGTATACGACCCACCCAAACCTCCCGCTATCTATGCCCTTGGGCACAACAATATAGGTAAGCTTGTCATCATCTTATTTTTTCATCACATCTATGTAGAGTATATGCACATATATCTTCTCATATATTTATCGCCAAGTACCATCATTAAGAGAACCTCATGGATCCTCTAGCAAATTACTAGGCGCAATCCCTTTAGTTAGTTCCATGGCTACCTTCTTTTACCTATCTGCTTTATTTCAAGTTATAGTTTATACTTATGTCTTGTTTTCCCTTCCTAGATTATGTTAAATTTGGTAAGTGACTCATCCAAGATCCTTTGACTAAGTGCCACAAAATTTCAAGGAGAATAAGAGTACAAAATATGCTCTTTTGCTTGCAAATATTGGAGGACTAGGATATGAATTTTACTGATGCGACCATCTTCCCTCTTCTAGTAACAAAAAATATGCTCTTTTGCTTGCAAATAGGGCAAATCTATTTGTAGTCATGTTTAATCATATCTATGAGCATACATAGTTCATTATCATCTTGTGTGGATATTTTAGGGACTTAAGTGTATATTTTTGCCACGCAGGTCTGTGGGTTCGGAGACCCGAATCAGGTTGGGTACGGGGCGGGTTTTAACATGCCCCATGGGTGCATGCAGGGCCCTGAAACCATGCTTTTGCATCTTCAGATTTGGCCCACTAACAAATCATAGCCTAGGCCATAGACACAAACAAATCAACTTTTCTAGCAATGTTTTAGTGAGAATGTGAGATTTAGATTAATTTTTCGGAGAGCACTTTTTTTTCTGAGAATGACAGATTTTTTACTTCATCTTTTTATTGAGAAAATTTTAGTGCTATGTGTCTGTCTTGTCCAGTAGGGTTTTGGATCCCCGTCCGGGTTTGGGGCCAATTGGGGGTTCACACTACTCGAAAGGTAGTTCAGGGTCGGATCGGGTTTGAGTTTTGGGTTCGGGTGCGCGGGCGCTCCACCGGCCCTAACCCGTCCCGTTGCCACCCCTATATACATTTCCTTGGTTAAATAAAGGGAGAAGTATAATTTTTGGTCATCCATGCATCCCCCAAGTTGGTTTTGGACCATAAAACTCTAAAATCAAGAATTTCTTACCATAAAACCTTTGAAGCTGTTCAAATTTGTCTATCTAGTAGTCCATTGTGTCTCCCTGTTTCTCATCTTTTTTGGGTTTAATCTCTAGCCTACCCCAACTTGCTTGGGACAAAAGGCTATGTTGTTGTTGTTGTGTGAGTAGTCCATTGTGGTTTTCTCTAATATGTGGACACACATAGCATGGGATCCACTCATGAGCTTACACCAATTGTCTCATGTCTGCCTTCTTCCTCTTTCTCTCTCCCTTCTCTATCTCACCTCTCCATACCGTGTTGCCTTTCTTGCTGCCACCATAACACATTGCCTCCTCCTTCCCCTTGTTCTTGAACATCACAACCTCTTCATCTTGGGATATGGAATAGCAGTGAGTTGATTGCACAAGAATTCAAGATGTCTCATGGCATGCTACCTATTGATGCTTAATTAGGTCACCACACTCGATAAGGAGCTAGATTGCTCGATGTAGGGCATAACCGACTTTCAGGTTGACCGACACCTAGGGGATGTCCATACTCAAACCTTGTGCCTCCAGAGATGAGCGTGATATGTAAGACACATCGCCGGAGGAGCCTCACCAGGAGTGCAATACGCAAAACACGCAGGTGAGGTCTCTTGAGCCCCGAAACCCTACACACCAGGGAGGGCTCCATCGGGGCGTGCAGCGGCTATGGGCTGCTCTAGCCGGCTGGCAGCTCTAGAGCTTCGTCGTCGTCAATCCACCATCCATGCAGCACTGACGAAGAACGAGAAGTAGAGGGGAAGAGAGGGTAAAAGGGACGTAGTAGATTGATTTGTTTGACGATTAGATAGATGGGAACTCAATCAGCCATGTACCACTTATTTCATTAGGGATAGGGGTGGTCTTATCTCATAGGAAAACCAATGTGACACTATTATCATATCACTTTATGGATTTTTCATTAGATTGGGCCAAAACTATCATGAGCCTATTTAAAATTAGCATAGGCCCAATTTGAGTGTTAACATATGTCCCCTATTTTCAGGTGAATAATGCATGAACCTGAAAACACAATTTCAAAACTAAATAGCGACAATGCCCATCTCATCGGCTATTCAGCAGCTATGGGCGATGTATATATCGACCATTGTTCAGAGAGCACTTATGCTTCTTACTAAACACTTGAAAAATATTTCAAGTACCTCTCGTTTATTGCTCTTGTGAGACTTTCATCTTGCAACGTCTCTAGCATATATGAATTACTAAATATCACTTTGATCACTATGTACGGACCATCCCAACTTGGTGATCACTTGCCAAACTTGTTGCTTTTCGACCCAAGTGGTAGTATGGTTTTTCACACTAATTCTCCTACTTAAAATAATTTACACTTGACTTTTTTGTTGTATGCTTTGGCAACATGAGCTCTGTCTTTCTCTATCTCCTTGAGAGCCTTCAATCTTTTATCAGTCACCTCATCAATATTATCCATCATCAAATTATGATACATAACAACAGATAGATCATTTTGTTTAGCAAGTATATATGCATCCAAATTCACTTCGATGGGTAACACGGCCTCTTGACCATATACTAACTCAAACGGAATGACCTTTGTGGCACCATGCATAGATATGCTATGTGCTCATAGAGCTTCAGACAATACTTCATGCCACCTTCTAGGGTTGTCCTCAATCTTCTTTTTGATAAGCTTGATCAAAATCCCGTTACTAGACTCAGCTTAACCATTAGCTTGAGCATAATATGGAGATGAATTGAGCAAGTTAATCTTATATGATTCGGCAAAATCCTACACCTCTTTAGACACAAATGATGTCTCTTTATCTATAGTTAATGTTTGGAGAATGCCAAATCTATGATTAATATGCTCAGTGATGAACTCAATTACCTCCTTGTATGTCAGATTCTTCAAAGAAACTGTTTCGATCCACTTTGTGAAATAATCTATAGCTACCAAGACAAAGCGGTGCCCCTTTGAAGATAGAGAATGAATCTGGCCAATGAAGTCTAGCCCTCAACCGCGAAAAGGACATAGTTTGATGATAGGATGATGCATACCAACAGGTACAAGCTGAATATTTCCAAACTTCTAGTACTATTCGAAACATTTGTAGTAGCGAAAACAATCGGCCATCATAGTAAGCCAATAGAAGCTGGATCTATACAATAACCAATAAATCTTCGAGGCCGCTTGATATGCACCACGAATACCTTTATGGATTTCTCCCATAGCTACTTTTACTTGATCAGATCCAAAGCACTTAAGCAACAAATCTTTTGCGGTCCTTCGATTCATCATCATGCAACACATATTTGGATGCACCCCGCCGAATATTTTTATCAACTTTAGCACTTGGATCACATAGATATCTCAACAAAGGAGTCCTCTGATCCTCCAAATCGGACCCAACATCACTAGAGATCAAGTCATGCCAATTTAGGAGCTTCTCGAGCGAAGTGACCAGGCTGACCATAAGGGAAAACCTAGGCAGTTTGGCTTAGCCGACTTAGGCAAGTCGTCCTGGCCGACTAGGTTAGTCGACTCAGCCAACTCTGCTGAACCTGCACGGGAAAAATTCATCATTTTGTGCATCGACTCTTCTTGTATATGAAAATTACATCCACCAGCGTCATAGCGAGATGCTTGTTGAGCTAACATGCTGGCTTTATGATTTTCATGTCTTAGAAGATGCCGAATTCAAAATTCAGCAAAAGAAGCAATGATATCAAGACAAGCATCAAGATAAACATTTAGTGATCCCTCTAAACATTGAAATTCACCAGCAAGGAATCACCATAGGCCTCAACATATTTTACCTCCATGGAATACAGTATCTCCAAGCTGAATAAATGAACTTCACATTCGGCTTGAATGTTAGTGCAAATGTTGTTTTAATCGGCTTGATGTCTCAAACAACATCATTGTGAGAAATAATGACTATGCCAACACCTTTTGCAAGCCGATTAAGCGAAATAAAGCCTCCATCAGTAGCAAACAAGTAATTGATCTCATCTCCTAAATCAATTACGTGCCCAACTATAAAATTGACGAGGATTTGACCTTTCAAAAATACTCAATAGCTCAAAAGCCAAATCACAGTCAATTAATACATATGACCATTCACCAATTCTTTTACTAAGGATTGGCTGATGTAACATGTGCTTAGTAACATCGGCTTGGCAAGCCATCATGTGTGTACTAGATCAATTAATGTTTCAATTCAGCACATGCATAGTATAGCGCTAAGCATAATTTAAAGCATGGACATATATCTTGTATTAGGATCAAGAAGGCATCAACCAACATAGATGATAGCACATCCTTTCCTTTTGTCTTCTTGTGTCTCAACACAACACCGATACACCCTCTTCAGCAATAATATATAATGTTAATGGAGCTCCATTCCTTAGTGGCGCGCTACATCTACACCCGGATATAGTAAAAAATGAGCAAGTGTCTTCGTACTTCCCTCGATGGGTGCGAAGGGTAAGGAAGCTAGCCGAGCCAACTAGGATTCGTCTAGATAGATGGAACATAGGGTCCCTGACGGGTAAGCTAAGAGAGCTAGTCGATGCATCAATTAGGAGACATGTAAATATTCTATGCGTTCAGGAGACTAAATGGAAGGATCAAAAGGTGAAGGAGGTAGAGGATACTGGCTTCAAACTTTGATACACGTGGAGGTTGAAAGGATCAAGATGCCCAAGGGGGGGGGGTGAATTGGGCTTTTCTAAAAATTGATTGCAAGAATTAAATCCTATAAGCCGGAATTCACCCCTAGTGCCTACTTGTGTTCCTAGAGAGTCTACCGATAAAAAGTTTTGCACCCTAGTTTCCAATCCTAGTCTAGCATGGCAATTCTAGGAATGTAAGACAAGCAATGAAAGTAAATACGAGAAAGTAATTGCTTGAAAGTAAAGGGGCAAGGAACACGGCGATGTTTTTCCGAGGTATCGGAGAGTCGCCACTCCCCACTAGTCCTCGTTGGAGCACCCGCGCAAGGGTGTCGCTCCCCCTTGATCCGCGCAAGGATCAAGTGCTCTCTACGGGTTGATTCTTCGACACTCCGTCGCGGCGAATCACCCAAAACCGCTCACAACTTGAGTTGGGTCATCCACAAGCTCCGTCGGATGATCACCAAACTCCCAATCACCACCAAGCCGTCTAGGTGATGGCGATCACCAAGAGTAACAAGCTAGAACTCTCACTTGACCACAACGAGCCCAAATGAGGAGGTGGATGCACACTTGCTACTCTCGAATCACTAGTGAGGTGCTCTCAAGCTTCGATTCTCAAATCTCTATCCTCACTAGAGCTCTTGCACTCCCTTGCACTCTAAAGGGTTTTCTCAGATGTTTGAATGAGCAAGAGACCTCTAAAAGAGGTGGAGGGGTTGTATTTATACACCCCTCAAAGAAAACGAACCGTTACTTTCTGACACGGGGTCACCGGACGCGCCGGTGCAACGCACCGGACGCGCCGGTCCCCCGTAACGGTCAAAACGCGATTTCGAAAACGAAACACCGGACGCACCGGTCAGGTAGCACCGGACGCGTCCGACGTGCAAGGGTGCTTACTGGACTTACACCGGACGCGAGGCCGCGTCCGATGCCTGAAGACCGGACGCGTCCGGTCCTCTCTGGACCTTACTGGACTCGCACCGGACGCGCCGATCAAGTCCAGGTCGCGTCCGACGGGCGTTCTCTCTCGGTGACATGTGTCGGTCGCTGACCACCGCGTCCGGTCCTCGCGAGGACCGCGTCCGGTGGTCGAGGCCGAAACCTAGTCGCGGTAACGTATACACCGGACGCGTCCGGTGTTCCCGAAGACCGCGTCCGGTGCCTAGAAAACAGCCCGAAACGCGTCGCAACTTCAACCAAGTTGTTTCTAACTGAACCTTGAGCCAATCTAGGGTTGCCTAGCGCCAAGTTTAACAAGTGTGCACCACACCTAAACATAGGACTCGCCTAGGTCAAGCTACCCATTCATGCCCCCCTTTATAGTACGGCCAAAAGAGAAAAACGAAGATCCTAACGACTATTCCGAATGTGTCTCAACACTTCGTCATCCGGAACTAACCGTCCTTAATCTTGACGTCACTCTTTTGAGAACCGAAACGATTTCCATCAAGGGACACGAAACCACAGTGCTCAAAGCAGTTATCACCTCCATGACCTAACTTACCAATGTTTCTGCAAAACACACGTTAGTCATGGTAATAAAGTGTTGTCATTAATTACCGAAACCAAACCTTGGGGCCTAGATGCTTTCAATCTCCCCCTTTTTGGTGATTGATGACAACACTAAGTTTCAATGGATTAGAGTGAAGGTTTTCAAGCATGCTTGGTTCACATAAGCAAAATACAATAAGCACAAGGGGTTAGAAATTGCTTATGTGCCCCAAGCCAAAAGAGTGTACTCCATAAGATAAGACAAAAAAGCGTTAGTACACATAAGGATATAGCTCATAAGTAATCGGAGTAAGGCACGGAAGCACAACCTTAGAGCTATAGCTAAAACGGTGACAAAAATTAATCACGGAGTCGGATAACACATTAAGATTTAAGATTTACGACTCGACGACAATGTCACACAACTGCAATGCTGAAAATAAACATGATATGCATGAAAGAGCACACGAGAAACGAAAACCCACTCACAAACTCCCCCTGAAACTACTCTCTCTCCCCCTTTGGCATCAAGCGCCAAAAAAAAACTAATCTAGTCTGACGGGGGGACAGACGGAGTCGTGTCGGGTGCCGAGGTGCGCGGAGTAATCACGAAGTGAAGTGAATCGCCCTCGGAGTCTGAGCTATCTGGCTGACCCTCTGAAGAAGCACGTGGCTGCGAAGCGGTCGGGGTCTGAGCAGGAACAGGCACTGACTGTGTAGCAACAAGTGGATCTGTCTGAGTAACCTGAGCCTGAAGTGCGCCAGTAGCTGGGGGATCTGTCGAGGCAACTGAAGAGGGGAGGGTCTCTGTAGTCCCGGTCCCTGTCACTGGTGGAACGACTGCCTCAGAAGCTGACAACCCTGACGAAGTGTGAAACGTAGTAGTGTGCGAGGGTGTCGGCTGACCAGTCAACTCGCTGTAGGTGGCACTGTAATCACCAAGAGGTGTGCCTGTCAGAAGATGCAGGCGAGGCTGGTCTGACGGTGTAAACCCCGTATGTATAGGAGTGAAGCTCGGGGACTGAAATGACTGGGGAACCTGCTGCTGTGGAGATGTAAACTGTAAGCTCGGCTGTCCCTGACTCGACGGACCACTGGAATGCAAAGCCTGAGTCATGACAGAAGCTGGCGGAGGAACCCCAACTGTGATAAGATGGCGCAGGAGATCCATGTACTGCTGTTGACTCTGTCGCTGCATCTCAACCTGCTGCCTCTGGATCTCAAGCTGCTGTCTCTGAAACTCGTCCTGACGAGCCTGAATCTGTGCTAGTGCTGCAGCTGTATCCTGTGCCTGGCGCTGTATCTGCTGCTGCTGCTGCTCCTGAGCCTGGGTCAACCTCTCAAGGATAGCCACAATGGCTGGGTCTGAGCGGGAGGCTGAGCCAGATCCACCGGCCTCGTGGTCGTGAGACCGAGGAGACCGGTACCTGGGGATGGGCTGATAGTCCTCATCAGTGCTGTCTGAAGTGACATCCTCAGGTATCCCAGCAGGCTGAGTGTCAAGGTCTGCGAGCTCTGCCTCGGCAAGCTCGTCAACTCTAGCGTCCTGCTCAGCTGCTGTCTCAGGAACCTCTGGGCGCTCACGCTGTCCTGGTGCTGGAGCCTGCTCTCTAGTGATAGAAGCCCAAAGCTGTCGAATATCATAATCAGGGAATGATGTAGTGGTGTTGGCAATCTCTGCCCTGATCTCTGGTGGCATCTGGATAGCTGATCTGATGATGAAACAAATCCAGTGGGCATAGGGAAGCTGACGGTTGCCCTTGAAGCCCTCAGCAATGGTGTCCTCCATCTCACTCAGGATAAGATCCCAGATATCAAACTGTCGCTGTGTCATGAGGTGGTGAACAACCCAAAGCTGCATCCTCGTCAGTCCCTCTCTGTAGCCAAGTCTAGGAAGTAACGTGCGTCTGAGAATGGCATCCAAGACTCGGGCAAGAGGCGTCAGGCTGGCAGGAGTACGACGTGACCCTTCGCCAAAAGGCTCGCGAAAGCAGGGTCGAACCAGGTCGGTGGGTGGCACTGAACCGCCGTGAGGGCGTCTGGGAGGTGGAGTCTGACCATAGCACAACTGATGGATCCTCGTGTCAGAAGCTGGTAGTCTGAGGATCTCTCGAGCTCTGGAGCTGTACAATCTGTGATCGCGGCCTCTGAAAGCAAAGTGTATGAACTCATGGGCAGGATCAATCCAAAGAGAAGCATAGAACTCCCTGACCCATGTGCCGCAGTAAGCACCTGTCCGTCCAAGTAGATCTGATAAGCCAGGCAGATAGGACAGGTGAGGACGGAGCTGCTCTCCCACAACATCAACCAATGCCTCTAGTCGACATACCCTCTGAGGTCTGAAAGCAATGCCACTGTCAACTAGGGCCCTGTAGAAGTCCTCCTGAAGTGGGGTATAGAAACCCTCTGAAGCACTGGCATCTCTGACAGGTGGAAACCATCGGCTGACCTCCACAAACCTCAAGCTCTTCACCTGACGTGAAGAAGCACCCCTCAGGTCTAAGTGCACAACTGGGGGTGACCCTCTAACTCTGGGAGGAGGTCGTGCACCACGACGCGGGCCCTCTGGCCTAGGTGTCACCTGAGTACGAGCACGTGTGGAGCGACGACGTGGTGGAGACTGAGCTGCCTGCTCCTCTGTATCCTCAGTGGCCTGTGGAGCCTCAGTAGCCTGGGTAGCCTCAGTGTCCTGTGGAGCCTCTGTCTGCTCTGTGGGTGGATCCACTGACATCTGCTCTGAAGGTGCTGTAGCCTCGGTGTCCTCAGTGGCCTCAGTGCCGAGCTGTCGACCTTCAAGATGAAAGCGACGCTCGCCTATGTGTAACCCACTGCGTCTGTCACCTCTCTCTGCCTGCTCTGCGGCGTCTGCCACGGCCTGAGCAACCTCTGCATCTGAAAGTGTCCTCCTCTTCTTCCTGGCTGCAATCTTGATGCGCTTACCGCGCGCAATCTCATCACGACGGGGAGGACTGTTGTCCCCGTCGCCAGGAGCTCCTCCGGCGTTCTTGCAACGCACCATGCTGACTGACTGCCTGAGAACCTCTGTGAGATGATGAACTGACACTCGAGAGGCTTGGCCTCAATCCGTATCCGCAGGCTTGGCCTCGGATTTAGCAAACAGATCTGACCCGGCACACCGACTGACTCGCTGCACGTATGGAATAGAGAGATATACAATAAGCATATATATATATATCTAAAGATACGAAACCCTAGATAGCAAGCACGTGAGATACGAAGTGAAACGACGCTAAGCTACCTCGGATCGACGAGACGACGGTGAAGGGACGAGGTGACCTAGTTCGCGAGAACCCCCGAGATCGGCGATCGAGCACTGAAACGACCAATCGAGATAGCAATGAAAGGTTATGGTCAACGGCAAGCCCTAACGAGAGAATTGAAAGGACTTGAATCGAAAACGAAATCGAGACGAGCCGTTACCTCGACAAGCCCTAGGGTTGAAGGAAACCCTAAGCTAGGGTTTAGGGGTAAACCCTAGGTTCAAATCTCGGCCGAAGGAAGCGAGGGCACGGGAGCACAGGGGTGAGCTGCGGCGCTGGGGGATACCACAGTGGTGGCAGGTGGCCGGCTCTTGGCGGGTGGTGGCTCGCCGGCGGTGATTTTTGGCGGCGGCGCGATGTGGCGAGCAGCGGGCGCGAACGAGCTGGGCGCGGCGCGGCTGGGCAGCGCGGGAGAGCTGGAGGGCGCGGCGAGGTTCGCCGGAGAGCAAGGGCGCGGCGCGTGGAGGCTCGCCGGCGGCGAGGAAGAAGCGCGGGAGCGGCGGAACGGCGACTAGGGCACGGCGGCGGCGGATTCGAGCGGTCGAAGAAAAAAAGGAAAAACGATTCGGTTATATGAGGGCGAGATCCGCTCGATTTGGTAGCACCGGACGCGGTGGTGAAAATCACCGGACGCGGTGGTGCAGCGTCCGGTGACACTCCAGTAAGCGCCTGGAGTCACCGGGCGCGTCCGGTGTGGACAGACCGGACGCGGTCAGAGTCCGAAGGCTGAGTGCTCGGGAATTCATCGCGGAGCACCGGACGCGGTGGTGGTAGCCGGGACCGGACGCGGTGGTGGTCAGAGGCGCGTCCGGTGCAGCGTCCGGTGCCTAGATCTGGACTTTGTCTTTGGTGGTCAGAGGCGCGTCCGGTGCAGCGTCCGGTGCCTAGATCTGGACTTTGTCTTCTGGAAAACCGGACGCGCTGGTGGACGCCGGGACCGGACGCGGTGGTGCAGCAACACTGCGTCCGGTGCAGCGTCCGGTCGCTGTTTTTCGCCATTCTTTGTTCCGAACTTCGACGCGACTTCTCCCAATCAAGTTCCAACTCAAAGAGACACAAATAAACACCAATTGGAACCCGATATGAGTGACCTCACTCAAACCCTCAAATTTTTTAAAATAGTTTGCCTTAGGCTAGTATTATTTTTACGAAAATAGGCAATAAACACCCGAGGAGCAACGTATGGCCATGCAATAGAGTTTTTGGACCTTTAGGAGCGTCAAATGCTCTCTCTATTCATGAACGAACACAGAGGTTGCTCAAAGCTAAACCGAAAAGAAACGACAAACAAACAACCATGCATATGCAATGCAATTCAAGAAAGTAAAGCTAGGTTGCTTGTCAAGTTTGATCCACGGTTAGGCTTCTTCACTCCTCCAAAGGAGGGTTATCGTAACCGTGTTAGCCAAGCCCTAAATGCATTGCGATAAGGTAAACATGACATATGATACAATGCAATGCAAGGGACAACACGCGCTCATTTTTTAAAGTTACTTGAATCAAGCACATTAAGTTCACTTCTTAGCCTACAAAAGGTAGCCTCGTCCAAAGGTTTAGTGAAGATATCCGCTAATTGATTTTCACTTCGTACACCTTCTAGTGATATATCATTTTTAGCAACGTGATCTCTTAGAAAGTGATGGCGGATATCAATGTGCTTGGTGCGAGAGTGTTGTACCGGATTATTAGCAATTTTAACGGCACTTTCATTGTCACATAAAAGTGGCACCTTTTCAAGAACAACTCCATAGTCTAGAAGGGTTTGTTTCATATATAAGATTTGTGCACAACAAGCCCCCGCGGCAATGTATTCCGCCTCGGCGGTGGACAAAGCCACACTATTTTGCTTTTTAGATGACCAAGATACTAGTGATCTCCCAAGCAAATGGCACCCTCCGGATGTGCTTTTTCTATCAATTTTGCAACCGGCATAATCCGAATCGGAATAGCCAACTAGTTGGAATCTAGCTCCTTTGGGATACCATAAACCAATACTTGGGGTGTGCTTAAGATATCTTAGGATTCTTTTTACGGCACTTAAGTGAGGTTCTTTAGGGCACGCTTGAAAGCGAGCACACATGCACACACTAAACATGATATCGGGCCTAGATGCGGTAAGGTATAATAAGCTACCAATCATAGAACGGTAGAGAGTTTGATCGACCGGTTTACCTCCCTCATCTAGGTCGAGATGTCCATTTGATGGCATTGGGGTCTTGATTGGCTTGCATTCTTCCATCTTGAATCTTTTGAGAAGATCCTTGGTATACTTTTCTTGAGAGATGAAAATCCCTTCTCTCATTTGCTTGACTTGAAAACCAAGGAAGAATGTGAGCTCACCAATCATTGACATCTCGAACTCCTTCGACATCAATTCACCAAATTCCTTGCAATAATCTTCATTTGTTGACCCGAAGATGATATCATCAACATATACTTGACAAATGAAGATCTCCCCATTAAACTTCTTGGTGAATAGTGTGGTGTTGACCTTCCCAATGGTGAAGCCCTTCTCAATGAGGAAGTCCCGAAGGCGTTCATACCACGCTCTAGGGGCTTGCTTGAGCCCATATAACGCCTTGGACAACCTATAAACATGATTAGGATATCTAGGGTCTTCAAACCCGGGAGGTTGATTAACATAGACTAGTTCATTTATAAAGCCATTTAAGAATGCACTTTTCACATCCATTTGATATAGTTTCATATCATGATGTGATGCATAAGCAAGGAGGATACGAATGGCTTCAAGTCTTGCAACGGGTGCAAAGGTTTCTCCAAAATCAAGACCTTCAACTTGAGAGAACCCCTTTGCAACTAGTCTTGCCTTGTTCCTCACCACTATGCCTTGGTCATCTTGCTTGTTTCGGAACACCCACTTGGTTCCAATGACTCTTGCACCTTTGGGATGCTCTTCAAGTGTCCAAACTTGGTTGCGGGTGAAGTTGTTCAATTCTTCATGCATGGCATTCACCCAATCCGGATCTTGAAGAGCTTCTTCTACATTCTTAGGTTCAACACAAGAGACAAAAGAGTGATGTTCAACGAAAGAAGCTAGCTTTTGAGATCGAGTCATTACTCCCTTTGTAGGACTCCCTATGATTAGTTCTTGTGGATGAGCTTGAAGAAGAGGTGAGTTCCTTCTATCAACCACTTGAGGAGGTGGATGGGGAGCATCAACATCTTGTGCTTGTGCCTCGGCTTGTTCATGAGAGACATAAGTATCTTCATTTTCAACTCTCTCATTCTTGTCATCATCTTGAGGCACACGTGATGAAGATGGTGGATCAATGATTTGCACATCATCTTCATCATCTTTTGGCTTGATGTCTCCCACCGGCATGTTCTTCATGGCCTCCCTCAAGGGTTCATCACCTACATCATCACAATTCTCAATTGCTCCTTGGGAGCCGTTAGATTCATCAAATTTCACATCATATGTTTCTTCAACCAAACCGGTGGCATGGTTAAATACTCTATATGCTTTGGACTTTGATGAGTAACCAACAAGAAAACCAATATCACAACGTCTTTGAAACTTCCCTAGGTGTTGACGCTTCTTGTAGATGTAGCATTTGCAACCAAACACCCGGAAGAAGGAAACGTCCGGCTTCTTGCCATTGAGCAACTCATAGGGGGTCTTGCCAAGAAACTTTTGTAGGAAGAGGCGATTTGAAGCATAGCATGCGGTGTTGATTGCCTCGGCCCAAAACTTCTCCGGAGTGTTGTACTCATCTAGCATTGTTCTTGCAAGGGTGATCAAAGTCCGGTTCTTTCTCTCAACTACACCATTTTGTTGAGGAGTGTAGGTTGAAGAAACTTCATGCTTGATTCCAATTTCATCACAATAAGCTTCAATGTTGGTGTTGTCAAACTCTTTCCCATTGTCACTTCTAATCTTCTTTATCTTGACTTCGAATTCATTTTGAGCTCTCTTTGCAAACTTCTTGAAGCAACTTGCTACTTCGGATTTGTCATGAAGGAAGAAGGTCCATGTATACCTTGAGTAGTCATCCACTATCACAAGACAATAGAGATTACCACCCAAGCTCTCGTATGTTGTAGGCCCAAACAAATCCATATGAAGAAGTTCTAGCACTCTTGAGGTTGACATGAAAGCCTTGGTTGGATGAGTGTTTGCAACTTGTTTGCCCGCTTGACATGCACTACAAGGTTTGTCCTTTTCAAACTTCACATCCTTCAATCCTCTTACTAGTTCTTTCTTCAATAGCTTGTTGAGAGTACTCATTCCAACATGTGCAAGCCTCCTATGCCAAAGCCAACCAAGTGAGGTCTTGGTGAACAAACATGTCATCAAATTTGCATCTTCGGAGGTGAAGTCAACAAGATAAAGATTGTTGTATCTAAAGCCTTTGAATATCACTTGCTTGTCATCTATCTTTGAAACTTCAACTTCATTTGGTGTGAACAAGCATTGGAAGCCAAGGTCACAAAGTTGCCCAACGGATAACAAGTTGAAACTCAATGAAGCAACATAGAGCACATTTGAGAGTGAGTGATCATTTGATATTGCAATCTTGCCAATACCCTTGACTTTGCTCTTTGAATTATCTCCAAATGTGATCTTCTCTTGACATATCTCATTCTCTTCAATGGAGGTGAACATACGAGGATTACCGGTCATATGTTGAGTGCAACCACTATCAATAACCCAATGAGATCCACCGGTCTTGTAGTTCACCTACACACAAGAGATCAAGCTTTTCGTTTAGGGACCCAAACTTGAGAGGGGCCCTTGACTTTCTCAACTAGTGACTTGGCAACCCATATTTTCTTTGGCCTATTCTTGTTTGGGGGACCCAAAAACATGACTTTCATCTTTCCATTTGAATCTTTTCTTAGCATGTAATGAGCATTGAATGCAAAGGGTCTAGCATGCTTGGGCAAGGGTTGTGGTGGTGGAGTTTTGCATTCATGAGCAAAGTGACCTTCTTGACCACACTCAACACATCTCTTTGGCTTGGGCTTTGATTTGCTTTGTTGTTGAGCTTTTGCTTTCTTCTCTTGATTTGCCAAGTATCCAATACCACTTCTATCCATCTTCATTACGGTGTTCATGAGGAGCTCACTTTGCAAATATTGGCCTCTTGTGAACTTGCTTAGGCCGGTCTTGAGATGCTCTTTTTCTTGCTTGAGCTTCTTGTTTTCTTCAATAAGTGACTCATTTGTTGGTTGCTTCTCAAGAGCCATCAAACCTTTAAGCTTCTTGTTCTCATTTGCAAGCTTCTCATTCTCACACTTGAGCTTGGCATAATCATCATGGTTGCATGACTCAACCACACTCTTGCCTTTGCTACTAGAACCTTGCTCAATGCTTTCAATGATCAAATCATCACATGATGTAGCTATATCACACTTAACAACATTGTTAGTAGCATCATGTGTCTCAAGAGCAAGTTCATTAGCAACCACAAGACTATCATAGTCAATTTTTAATGTGGTGTACTTGTCTTTTAGAGAGCTATGTCTAGTGATGAGCTCATCATGCTTTCTCTCAAGTTTATCATGTTGATCTTTAAGCTCTTTATTAGAGGTTTTGAGCTCTTTGAGAGTGGAAGACATAACTTCATTTTGATCTATAAGCTTATCCCTATCATTATGTGCACCTTTTAGTTTGGATGTGAGTGTTTCATTTTCATGTTGAAGCTCATCATTTTCATTTCTAGTCCTTCTTATGATTCTAGAATATTTGTTTAACAATTTTACTAATTCATCATAAGAAGGTGTATCATCATCACTATCACTATCATCATCATCATCACTACTACTATCATAGTTTTGTACCTTTCGTTCACCCTTGGCCATAAGGCATAGGTGAGTAGTGGACGATGATGGTGAAGAAGGCGGTGAAGGTGGTGACGACGATGTTGGTGAAGATGATGGCCCCATCACAAATGCGGCAACCTTTTCTTTCTCATCATTGCTTTCATCTTCGGAGGACTCACATGATGATTCAATGTCGGTGAGCCAATCACCAACAATGTAAGCCTTTCCTCCCTTCTTTTTCTTGTGGAACTCCTTCTTTTTGCCATCCTTCTTCTTGTATGGCTTGTTCCTCTTCTTCTCTTCTTCTTCATCACTTGAATCATTTTTCTTGCCCTTGTTTTTGTTCTTGTACTTGTCTTTTGGTGGTCTAGGGCATTGATGAGCTAGATGACCAAGTTCACCACAATTGTAGCAATCCATCTCCGAGATTGGCTTTCTCTTGCTACTTGTGAAGAATTTCTTCTTCTTGCCATCGAACTTGATGCCACTCTTGTTAAGCTTCTTTAACATCTTGGTGGTCTTTCTCACCATGAGTGCAAGTGATTCATCATCAACATCACTATCACTTGAGCTTTCTTGCACCATCATGGCTTGGCCTTTCATCTTCTTCTTGTCATGACTAGCTTTGAAGGCCAAGTCTTTCTTCTTGGAAGATGATGAGCCCTCTTCCGGAGTGATATGCATGTACATCTCATGAGCATTGATTTTCCCCAAAACTTGCGTTGGTGTTGCGGTGGAAAGATCACTTTGGTGAAGCACGGTGACAATGTGTCCATACTTCTCAACGGGAAGCACACTCAAGATCCTTCTTGCAACATCCGATTGACTCATTTTGGTGAGCCCAAGTGCATTGAGGTCCTCTACAAGAACATTCAAGCGAGTGTACATGTCATTAGCACTTTCTTTAGGAAGCATCTCAAAAGAATTAATTTTCTTTAAGGCTATGTGATAGCGTTCCTCACGCTCACTCTTAGTTCCCTCATGGAGAGCACAAAGATTTTCCCACAATTCATGAGCGTTCTTTGCATTACGCACGCGATTGAAGATATCTTTGCCTAAGCCCCGGTAGAGTGCATTTTTGGCCTTTGCATTCCACCGGTCGTACTTCTCCTCGTCACCACTTGGGTTAGCGGGATCCCTTATGGGGGGAAGCCCTTCGGTTGCGGCTCTAAGACACCCAACATCTATGGCTTCGAGGTACGCCTCCATACGAATTTTCCAATATGGAAAATCGTCTCCCTCAAAAGTGGGAGGTGGTCCTTCCCCATTAGACATCTTGCTCTAGGCGGTAAAGCCTAAAAGAAGAGCAACACGGCTCCGATACCAATTGAAAGGATCAAGATGCCCAAGGGGGGGGGTGAATTGGGCTTTTCTAAAAATTGATTGCAAGAATTAAATCCTATAAGCCGGAATTCACCCCTAGTGCCTACTTGTGTTCCTAGAGAGTCTACCGATAAAAAGTTTTGCACCCTAGTTTCCAATCCTAGTCTAGCATGGCAATTCTAGGAATGTAAGACAAGCAATGAAAGTAAATACGAGAAAGTAATTGCTTGAAAGTAAAGGGGCAAGGAACACGGCGATGTTTTTCCGAGGTATCGGAGAGTCGCCACTCCCCACTAGTCCTCGTTGGAGCACCCGCGCAAGGGTGTCGCTCCCCCTTGATCCGCGCAAGGATCAAGTGCTCTCTACGGGTTGATTCTTCGACACTCCGTCGCGGCGAATCACCCAAAACCGCTCACAACTTGAGTTGGGTCATCCACAAGCTCCGTCGGATGATCACCAAACTCCCAATCACCACCAAGCCGTCTAGGTGATGGCGATCACCAAGAGTAACAAGCTAGAACTCTCACTTGACCACAACGAGCCCAAATGAGGAGGTGGATGCACACTTGCTACTCTCGAATCACTAGTGAGGTGCTCTCAAGCTTCGATTCTCAAATCTCTATCCTCACTAGAGCTCTTGCACTCCCTTGCACTCTAAAGGGTTTTCTCAGATGTTTGAATGAGCAAGAGACCTCTAAAAGAGGTGGAGGGGTTGTATTTATACACCCCTCAAAGAAAACGAACCGTTACTTTCTGACACGGGGTCACCGGACGCGCCGGTGCAACGCACCGGACGCGCCGGTCCCCCGTAACGGTCAAAACGCGATTTCGAAAACGAAACACCGGACGCACCGGTCAGGTAGCACCGGACGCGTCCGACGTGCAAGGGTGCTTACTGGACTTACACCGGACGCGAGGCCGCGTCCGATGCCTGAAGACCGGACGCGTCCGGTCCTCTCTGGACCTTACTGGACTCGCACCGGACGCGCCGATCAAGTCCAGGTCGCGTCCGACGGGCGTTCTCTCTCGGTGACATGTGTCGGTCGCTGACCACCGCGTCCGGTCCTCGCGAGGACCGCGTCCGGTGGTCGAGGCCGAAACCTAGTCGCGGTAACGTATACACCGGACGCGTCCGGTGTTCCCGAAGACCGCGTCCGGTGCCTAGAAAACAGCCCGAAACGCGTCGCAACTTCAACCAAGTTGTTTCTAACTGAACCTTGAGCCAATCTAGGGTTGCCTAGCGCCAAGTTTAACAAGTGTGCACCACACCTAAACATAGGACTCGCCTAGGTCAAGCTACCCATTCATGCCCCCCTTTATAGTACGGCCAAAAGAGAAAAACGAAGATCCTAACGACTATTCCGAATGTGTCTCAACACTTCGTCATCCGGAACTAACCGTCCTTAATCTTGACGTCACTCTTTTGAGAACCGAAACGATTTCCATCAAGGGACACGAAACCACAGTGCTCAAAGCAGTTATCACCTCCATGACCTAACTTACCAATGTTTCTGCAAAACACACGTTAGTCATGGTAATAAAGTGTTGTCATTAATTACCGAAACCAAACCTTGGGGCCTAGATGCTTTCAGAGGTGTAGACATCTTGATCGATAGGAGCCTTAAGGATAGAGTCATTGATGTTAGGAGGCAAGGTGACCGGATTATCTTGGTCAAGCTGGTAGTTGGAGATTCGGCTCTAAATATGATCAGTGCCTATGCCCCTCGGGTAGGTCTTAGCGAGGGTACCAAGAGACAGTTTTGGGAAGATCTTGATAGCATGGTTAGTACCGTGCCTATCAGCGAGAAAATCTTTATAGGAGGAGACCTCAACGACCATGTTGGTGCGACTAATGTAGGTTTCGATCGGGTGCACGGGGGGTTCGGGTATGGTAGTAGGAATCAAGAGGGGGAGGATGTTTTGAACTTCGCGTTGGCCTATGACTTGTTGATAGCGAACACCCTCTTTAGGAAGAGGGAATCCCATCTAGTGACCTTTCGCAGTGGACAACACTCGAGCCAGATCGACTTTATCCTTGCAAGGAGGGAGGATAGACGTGTTTGCTTTGATTGTAAGGTGTTACCTAGGGAGTGTGTTGTCCCTCAACACAAGCTTGTGGTGGCGGACTTTTGCTTTCGGGTACGTGTCCACCAGGACAAACGGGCCAAGATTGCGAGAACGAAGTGGTGGAAGCTGAGAGGGGAAACAACGTAAACGTTTAAGGAGAGGATGCTAGACGAGGGGCCTTGTGAAGAAGGAGAAGATGCCGACGACCTGTGGCTAAAGATGGCAACATGTGTCCAGAAGGTGGCTTCGGAAATGTTTGGCGTGAGTAGGGGAGGCAAACAGGAAGCGAAAGACACATAGTGGTGGAATGGTAAGGTGCAAAGGGCTATTAGGGAGGAGAAGAAATGTTTCAAGCGTCTCCACCATGACAAGAGTGCAGCCAACATCGAGGGCTATAAAATAGCGAAGAGGGTTGCAAAGCGAGCTGTGAGTGTAGCAAAAGGTCAGGCGTATGATGGTCTTTATCAGCGGCTAGGCACGAAGGAAGGGGAGAAGGATATTGATAGGATGGCTAGAATCCGCGAGAGGAAGACAAGGGACATCAACCAAATAAAATGCATCAAGGATGGGACAGATCGACTTCTGGTGAAGGATGAGGAGATCAAGGATAGATGGAGAGAGTACTTCGATAAGTTGTTTAATAGGGAGAATGAGGGTCCTACCCTTGAGTTGGACGACTCATTTGATGATACCAACAGACGCTTTGTGAGGAGAATTCAGGAGACAGAGATCGGGGAGGCTTTGAAGAGGATGAAGGGAGGTAAAGTGATGGGTCCTGATGGTATCCTCATTGAGGTGTGGAGATGCCTAGGCGTCAGAGCGATAGTATGGTTAACTAAGCTTTTAACCTTATTTTTCGGTCCAATAAGATGCCTGAAGAATGGAGGAGAAGTATATTAGTACCTATCTTCAAGAACAAGGGAGATGTTTAAAGTTGTACTAACTACCGTGGGATTAAGTTGATGAGCCATACGATGAAGCTCTGGGAGAGAGTTATCGAGCATCGCCTAAGGAGAGTGACACATGTGACTCAAAAATCAGTTTGGGTTAATGCCTAGTAGGTCGACCAAGGAGGCGATTTTCTTATTACGACAATTGATGGAGAGATATAGGGAGCAGAAGAAGGACTTGCACATGGTCTTTATTGACCTCGAGAGGCATATGACAAAGTACCGAGAAATGTCATGTGGTGGGCCTTGGAAAAGCACAAAGTCCCAACTAAGTACATTACCCTCATCAAGGATATGTACAGGGATGTGGTGACGTTTATCCGAACATGTGATGGCGACACCAGTGACTTTTCAATTAAAATAGGACTACACAAGGGTCAACTTTGAGCCCTTATTTATTTGCTTCAGTGATGGATGAGGTCACAAGGGACATACAAGGTGATATCCCTTGGTGTATGCTCTTTGCTGATGATGTGGTGCTAGTTGACGACAGTAGGGCAGGGGTTAATAGGAAGTTAGAACTAAGGAGGCACACGTTAGAGTTGAAACGGTTCAGACTTAGTAGGACTAAGACTGAGTACATGAGGTGCGATTTCAGCGCGACTAGGCATGAGGAGGGAGACGTTAGCCTCGATGGGCAAGTGGTGGCCAAGAAGGATACTTTTCGGTATTTAGGGTCGATGCTACAAAAGGATGGAGACATTGATGAAGATGTTAGGCATAGAATTTTAGCCGGCTGGTTGAAATGGTGTTGAGTTTCTGGCTTCCTCTGTGACAAAAGGGTGCCTCAGAAGCTGAAAGGTAAGTTCTATAGGACGGCGAGTCGTCCGGTGATGTTATATGGTGCTGAGTGTTGGCCTACAAAAAGACGACATGTTCAGCAATTGAGTGTAGCAGAGATGCGTATGTTGCGTTAGTGTTGTGGGCACACAAGGAGGGATAGAGTCCGGAACGACGATATTCGGGATAGGGTTGGGGTGGCACCAATTGAGGAGAAATTGATTCAACATCGGTTGAGATGGTTTGGACATGTCCAACAGAGGCCTCCTGAGGCGCCGGTGCGTAGTGGGGTTCTAAAGCGGGCCGATAATGTAAAGAGCGGTAGAGGTCGACCTAAACTAACTTAGGACGAGTCCGTTAAGAGAGACCTGAAGGAGTGAAATATCTCCAAGGATTTAGCTATGGACAGGAGCGTTTGGAGACTGGCAATCAACGTGTCTGAATCGTGACCTCTTTCTGTCTTGTGCCTTTTATGTCCCTTTATGTGTCTCTCTATTTCTCGTCTCTTTTCGGTTTCATCTCTAGCCTACCCCAACTTGCTTGGGACAAAAGGCTATGTTGTTGTTGTTGTTTTTGGGTTGGCCAACCTAATTCCTTGTCCAAACAGAATTTACACTATATGATGACATGGAGTCGATCATCAATCAACTCTAGAGAAATGGGAACAAAGCCTCCTCTAGTGACTCAAAACTAGCAATGTCTCTCCCTGACAAGAAAATCATATCATGCCCCCAAGCAAAGGGGCATCGACTGGCATAGGCCGATAAGTCTGTATGGACGATCTCAACTTCATTATTCACCCATTGAATGAGGAACTGGTGCAAGTTATAAGGCACACATCGAATGCTATGAATCCATTCGCGCCTAAGAACCAAATTGTAGCTCCCTTGCACCTTTGCAACGAAAAAGATGGTGGCCAATGTTTTGCTCCTGATGGTAAGCTTCATCAAAGCAATCCCTTGGCCAGAACAGGTTTTCCTCCTCTAACACCTTTGCCGGTCCTATTGATCTTAATCAACTCCTCATCAGGTGCGCCCTTATAAAGTGAATACGACATTAAATTCACTATGGCTCCATTATCCACCAAGATGTTGACCGGTCTGCTATTAATGAGGCCCTTCACATGCAGTGGTTTGAGGTGATTCACAAAGTCTTCTGGCTTGTGAAAAATAGCACTCTAAGACGCAAATTCATCTTGATTTCCAGAAGGCCCTCAATATCTGTAGGAACAATGTCAAAAAAAATAGGCGTCGAATCAACCAGAGGTGTATCGGTGGCTACTAAAACCGAAGAAGTCAGCTTAGCCTACTTGGAGTCGACTAGGCTGACTTGCACAATGGGCAGAGGAGTTGCAAGAGAAGGAGTCGGCTTGGCCGACTTGGCCAAAGATAGGGGAAGTCAGCTCAGCCGACTTTGAGCAGGCAACCAACTCTTCTTGCTTGATTGAGGGAAAATTAGATCTGTCTTGTTGAAAATTTGTTCCCCCATGTCTGATAGCCCTTCTTGCTTAAGCTTCTTGCAACGAGCTCGCTGAAGTTTCCGCCTTTGTGTTTTTGACAAACCTGAAGGGCACCATGTTGGTTGGGAGTTCTCAGGAGCCGATGTGCTATTCTGGGACTCATGATCAGTAACAACAACGCCCTTTGATATTTTCTCTGCATCAGATTAGTCTAGATTGCTAATGACAATCGGTCCTTCAATTTCTTTGATTGGAACATCCACGGAGCCGATTTTGATGATAATTTACTCATCGGCCTTTTCTATGGGATTAGTGAGAACTTCCTTGTCCCTCAACACATATACTTGCTCTGCTGATGCCTTACCCTTTTGTTGGACCTGATTAGCACGTTCATCCAAAACTGACTTAATCGGTCCTGCCTTGTTGGGGCTCGATTGGCCGTTGCTCATTCGGCCATGAGGGACACACCGTTGCTCATTGTGAGTTAAACCAACAGGCATCCTCCAACGGTGAGGAATTTGATGTATTAATGGGTAAGGAATCCATATTCCATCTTTACATGTGTGCTGCAATTTTTGTTTACAACTAGCTTGACCGATTTGAGAAATTGGTCTTGCTGATGTTTCCCGTCCACTAACATTTAAATCAGTTCGGCTGACTTTTAAAGTCGGCCTAGTTGACCCTTTTGAATAATAGCATGAGTGGTTGATTTCTGCTTGTCCACGGGAGTTTGGGCTAGCCCCCTAAACCTAGAAGATTTGATAGTGATCTTGTGGCTCTCCCGATTACCATTGGACTTTTCTAGTACTACTTCATGATCTAAGCCTTTCTTTCCCTTCTTATGTTCTCTAGGCTCGCCGATTATCATATTTTCTAATAGTGGAATCGGCTTGTTCTGGCCGAATCAAGATGGCCGAATTATTTATCTTCAGAGTTTCGGCCATGGAAAGTGTCTTATTGCAAGGTAAAGGATGTGCATCTCCATCTTGCGTAGCTTGCATGTCCAATTCGGCCTCTTTTGATTTCCAAAAATGATTAATAAATTTCTGTGAATCGGTTTGAGAGGCATCACATGAAGCCTCAGGCATTGGAACCATACTAGATGACTTTGAAGAGTCAAACAACACTGTAATACATGGCAATGAAGCATGCGGTGCTGCTGTACCGTCATCAGTTCGAGAAGTACAAACCGAATTGGGTGTGTATGTAACAGTAGGAAGAATAGTGCTAACTCCTCCTGAATTGGTCCTATTGGTTTCAGGTGTTGAAGATACCAATTCGGGTCGCTTCCGAAAAATAAGCTTGCCATATTGATCAAAATAACAGTAAGACAACCTCTCATTTTGAGGTTGACTAAAAACCGGGGCCAACTTACTAACATGTGCAGCATGAGCTGAAGTAGCAATAGGAGCACCAAACTTGATAAGGAACTAGATCACTTCATGTAGGGCCTAGCTGACTTTTAGGTCAGTCAGCGCCTAGGGGATGTCCACACCTGGACCTTGTGCCTCTAGTGATGAGCGTGATATGAAGACACGTCACCGAAGGAGCCTCACTGGGAGCGCGATACGCAAGACACGCATGTGAGGTCTCTTGAGACCCAAAATCCTACACGCCAGGAGGGACCCCGTTGGGGCATGCAACGGCTATGAGTTGCTCTAGTCGGCCTGGCCGTTCTAGAGCTTCGCTATCATCGATCCATCGTCCATGCAACACTGATGAAGATGGAGAAGTAGAGGGGAAGAGAGGGTAAAAGGGAGGTAGTAGATTGATTTGTTTGACGATTTGATAGATAGGAACTCAATCGGCCATGTACCCCTTATTTTATAAGGTGTAGGGGTAGTCTTATCCTGTAAGAAAACTAATGTGGTACTATTATTATGTTGCTTTATGTAGTTTTTCTTAGATTGGGCCAAAACTGTCATGGGCCTATTTAAAATTGGCATGGGCCCAATTTGAGTGTTAACACTACCGTACCAACACCCTCAATAACGTTTATAGTAGGCCCCATGAATGACGCTGAACCACATCTCTTCAAAACTATATGGATTATGCCCACGCCTCACCCATGGGCCACTAGCTCCTTATTCTCTTTGTTGTCCTCAAAGGAGTGTAGGGAGGAATGAGGGATCCACAAGGAGTAGCCGTGGCAGTGGGAGGAGAACAAGGGCAAACGTTGGGTAGAACCATCGACGGATATGAGCTTCCATGTGAAATCACAACCATTTCTCAAAGCTCCCCATCCTCGTCGTCATCCTTAAAGGAGCACCAGGAGGCAAGATGGTTTCATATAAGGAGTAGCCTTGGCTATGGGGGGAAAGAGGATAGAAGGTGAGAAAAACTGTTGATGAAGATGAACTACCATGTGAAATCCCTAGTCTCACAAATTTGCTCCCTCTCCGTCTCAGAAAACACGCACTAGAGTAGCATCTTATGCTCGATCAACCTTTCCTAGCTGCTTAATCAGAAGATCTCCAAGCACTACCACCCCTTTCTAGTCAACCTTAACTTAGGTCAATTCAACTCCATGGAACAAATCATTAGGTCGTCACTAAGCTTCTTCACTACCATCTCCATTACCCCCAACCACCTCTCCCTTCTCTATCCCCTTTCATTTGAGTTTCCTATGAGAGCCCACCATACCTGATCCTTCTCTACCTCCAACTCCTAACAAGAACCCCATAATTGAAATCATCATCCCCCACTCTCTTAGTGCAATACACATCACAAATGACATCCAAATTTGTCTCAAAGACAAAATTCTGGTGGCTCCCTGCTTCTCCTCCCCAAGATGGAGAGGTGTGCAATCTAGGTAGCGTGTGAGAAAGATGGAGGACTGACAGTTAGAAAAATGGTGAGAGATGGGCCTTAAAGCCATGTGTTCATCAAGTAAGAAAATCCACCTTCAAAGAAAGTTGGATGGCCAAATATGAACTATTTAAATAGTTGGGTGGTAAAAAATTCCTGGCTTTGGGGTTTTATTTTCAAAAACAAAATCAGGCAATAGTTGGATGACAAAAGATGGACTTCCCCCTTAAGTAAACTTGGTGATAAAGGCCAAGTGCATATATATGATGTAGTTATATTCCCTATGGTGCCAAAGGGAATATATAGTAGGTGGTTCCATGCTAATATATTCCCTATTCGCCAATGTGACACAGGTCCTTTTCATAGGAACCCAAACATAGATTTAGCGACCTCACAAAATGTTGCATGCAAATTCTAGAGAACTAAAGTGTTACAACTATTTTCCCATTTTCCTTACCATTTTGTTGCGTTATATATGGAAGGAACAAAAAAAGGAGACAATGACACTATCACAACATGTAGAAGGAACCAATGGGATTTCTTTAAGTATTATGGCTTCAACCAGGAGCATGAGTCTTCTACCTAACAGTGTTACTATTGGACATGTGGTTATGAGATATGACCACCAAGTAAGATGGGAAAGAAAGTGACAGTGTAGAATTAGAACATCTCTTAGGAGCGAAAACAGTTGATGGCATCCACTATAGCATCAAGGCAGATGATAGAGTCAGGTGAGGTTGTAGTGACACTAATATTTAGATCAAAGAGTCATCCAGTTGAGAAGATTCTCCCTTGAGGTGTTCCTCTCATCCATAGTCGTCTTATATTTAAGTGGACACCTGTGAAGATACTCCTTGGTCCATTTCATCACCTTTCACCTGCCATGGGATGAGGATGTAGACAGAGAGTTGGAAGAACCAATTACACATAAAGAAACTCATCTATGGCACATGAGTACTACAAAGGTTAAAAACCTCATGTTTGATGCAGTTGAGAGGTGGTCAAAAGTTTTGTTTGGGTTTTGGTGATTATTGACAACACTTGTGGACTAATGATTTCATATGAGAAATGAAATGTGATAATCCACAAGTAAGAGTGAGCTACATGAAGGCCATGAAGATGAGATGGCATGAATCATTTGGTGCAAAAGCTCAACAAGGTGAAAATGAATATGGAGGATAGAAGACAAAAATGAAGGCAAGAGTATATGCATAGGTTGTGTTTCATTGGCAGGGGCGGATGTAGTGTAGGTGCATGGGGGTACAACTATACCCCTAATTTTTTTAGAAATATTAAAATATTTTATCATTATTATATATCCTTCGATCCATATACCTAACTATTTTATCATTATTCGGTTGTCGTATTATATCGTTAGCGAATTGCATCGCTTAGATCTGTACCCCCATGTTTAAAATCCTGAATCCATCACTGTTCACAGGCATAAGGTGTTTAGTGGAGTGAGGTGGTCATATTGATATGATAGATAGGGTACTATTAAAAGGGGAAATCAAGTTTGCATGCAGTTACCTAGTGCTACTTGTGAGATCAATCTTTGCATTGCATATAGATCCAAGTGGTGTTTTGAAAAATAACGTGGCAAACCTTTAGAATATGTTTGAAAAATGCTTGAAAAAATGCTAAGTGCTAAAGGTGAAGGGTTGTCCTGTGGGAAACTATTTAAGTTAGCATGTTTTGAAAATGTTTGAAAAACACGTTGTTTGCACTGTTTTTTGGGTCACTCGAGCTCTCCGGTGTGGCATTGGAGAGGTGCACCAGAGCTTTGGAATAGTGATTCGGTAAGGCTATTTTCAAGTGTCAAACCTAGCCTTTCGATGTGCACTAGAGTGGTGGCACCGGAGCTTTGGAATAGTGCATGATCAGGAGGCGCAAAGTTCAAATTCACTCACTAGGGTTCTTTGGTGTGGCACCATATAGAGAGGGTGTTTTTTGTGCACCTTGATCTAGAACACACATAGGAGCTCCCTGGTGGTGCACCAAAGTTTGTAACGTTTAGTTTTGCAAAGTACAAGTTACTGTTGGAAGAACCCTCTAGTGCTACACTCCGGGGGTCACCAGAGCTATCTAACGATCATGAAAAGTACCTATTAAGAGTGTAATGAAACTTTTGGTGTGTGGGACAATAAATAGAGGGCTTGCCCCAACATGGTAGAACTCTTGGACCCCTAGATGATATCCACACACATTAGGGCTTAAGTTAACCCTCAAGTCTCATTTGCTTGCTTGTGATTGCCTCTTGGAGAGAGATGGGAGTGATTCTAGTGCATTGCTTTAAGAGATTGCATTGAGTGGCATTGGAGATTATTGTGTTTGCTGTAATATTTGCTTTCTACCCTTGGTGGTTCTTGCCACCTAGATGGCTTGGAGAAGTGGGGCTTCGTTGAAGTATTAAATTGAAGATTTGCGGTGCTTTGAAGATGGATTTGTGAGGGGCTCTTGTGCTCATCCCCACTAGAGTAGCGAAGAGCAACTCTAGTGGATTGGACATGTTGAGAGAACCTTGTGATCGAGCCGGCTCAAGATCAAGTGCTCATGTTGGATCTAACCTTGCGGGGCTGTTGACTTGATAGAGAAGTGAGAGAGACGATCCTTGGGCTTACCGCAACATGAACGTAGGTGGTTGGCAAGTCACCAAACCACCTAATACATATTGTGTCATCCCTTGCGTAGTACCACCTTCTAGCTCTTTCACATATTGCTTTTCAATTTAAATGTATAGCCTAGTTTATCACTTCAATACTAGAATTGTGTAGTTGCTCTCACCGTAGACTTGCAATACAATAGCTAGAGTAGAATTATTAGGGCCTCCTCAGTACTAATCTTTTATCTAGTGCTTGTGAGCTAGAATTTTAATTGGCTATTCAACCCTCCCCCCTCCCCGCCTCTAGCCATCACCTAGATCCTTATAATGGGTTTCTTGGTAGTGGGACTCTAGAGCCTTAGAGTCTATACGGATGATAGTACGAGCTATTTTCTAATGAGCCTATGTTTAATGCATAGTTAGTCTCAACTCGTATCGGCACCTGATTTGACCATTGATTAAAGCTGCTGGACACACAGATGATGAACCTCACTTCTATTACATGAGTGGTTTACGACATGTTAAGGTATGAGTCCAATTTTTTTATTCTACGGTATCGTTTTTATCCTAGTGCTCCTCGTGTCTCAATTCCCTAACTAGTGAGTGTGGAGGACGTCACGCTCATTCCCACAAGGTTCCATTAGGGAGTCATGTCCTCTAGGGTGCGGCCATGACTGGCACCAATGGGAAGGCGCCAAGCCTGGTCCACACCATGGGGTTGAAGTCTGCGAGGGCCGGCGCTACCAAGCATGAGCAACGTCGTCAAGCCATAAATCGTGCACCAAGCCTACTATAGCATTCGACATTGATGCTACTTAGTGGTGATGAGCTCGGTGATCGGCTCGACAACAAGCTTGTGGCTGATTTTTTTTAATTTTTTTCTTGATTTACAGAGGTGAACATTTGTAGCCGCATGTGTAATATAGTTAGCGATTAACATAGACCATTGTTTAGAGGCAGGCGTCATTGTCGCCTCTTAAAACTGTTTTTGCCCATCTCTAAAGTCGTTTATCGTAGTAGTGTGCTTGGATTGGTAGTGAAAAGTTCAGGAAGGAAGAAGATATATGGGGGCCAATTTCCAAAGGTCATTAGACTAGAAGTGTTCCTGAAAATCACCTATTTCTAGAGATGGTTGGCTTAATTGAACCACCACTAAAACAATCACCTATTTCTAGAGATGGTTGGCTTAATTGTACCACCACTAGAAAGGGCGATTGTCTTAATATGACTGCTCCTTGAAAATAGGTAAATTTCCTAGAGCGATTTACTTTCAGGGGTGGCCCACAAGCTTGGCCACAACATGACATTTCTAGTAGTGATGGACTATATGAACCAGCCCTAAAATGTATTAGGTGCTTGTAAAATCATGTGTATGTAGTAGTGAAGCCTCAAAATTGCACACATATATTTGCGCAAAAAAAAAGAGAAAAAGTTATTTTTAACTTGCGACCGTAGGGGTAGCTCGAAAGGCGGCCCCTGGGTCTATAAAAGTTATTGCCAATCATTTTTCGATATACATAGATGCTAATACTTTTTTAGAAAAAGTTTATGCCTCACGGTTCCTGCCTTAGCCCTGACACAGAGAGATTTTATGTTATATAGTTAAATTAAGCGTTGCAGAGAATTGCTCACGTGAGTGAAAAAATGAGAACCTGTATGGTAGGTGATCTCCTTTGTGTATACGAAAGTTAGTTTGATATATCAACTATTTATTATGCTTAACCTGTATATTATAGTTGACCCTTGAGTCATCTCGCGCCTCAATATTGAGATCAATTGCTGTGTTGGCAGGGTCCCAATATCGACAAAATGTTTTCTCAATGCTGCAAGAAACAGTGCAAGGAAAACAGGAAGTTAATTAGTTTTATTAACTCAAAGAGGAAAAGCAGGATGTATGTACATTGGATACTGAGATCTATTGCCGGTAGGCTGTCCCAGGTTAAAACCTTTTTTTTTTGGCTATGTTGTCTTTAAAAATTGATTTTTCTAAAAAAGATGGTCTGAAAGATGTGTAGGTAGAGGCAGCTGGAGTAGCCGGCTCTATAAACCATCTACAGTTGTCTCTAAAACAATTAACTATAGTAGTGCAAGTTTATATAAAATATTATTAATATGTATAACTCTAAATAGATATATACTACAAAATTAATGATATTTATTTAGTATATCATATATAAATGTTTGTATCTTGTACTTCTCAAAAAGCAAAAATTGCATTTAAAAAAAAACCGAGAGACTACTGTATATAGTCTATATGGATCAACAAAACATTAATCGTACTAGTTCATGCATATACTGTTTGTCACCAAATGAACACGTGATATGACGGTCTTACAACAGCACAATGCATGGCATTTCAAATATGTTTAGTTGCAGAAAATACAAAACCAAAAGACTAACATCAGTAGTGCCTAAAACTATTTTTTTTAAGGAAGTGCCTAAAACTAAGGGGATGTTTCGTTCCTCTTGTTTTTTTAACACCTATCAGATCGAATGTTTAGACATATGCACACATCAAATATTTGACACATACATAGAGTGTTAAACATAGACTAATTACGAAACTAATTATACAAATTAAGATTAATTTATAAGATAAATCTATTATACATAAATAGTCTAAGTCTATTATCAGTATCCAAAGTCCAAACACCTCGTGGTGCTCCCTAACGGACGAACCAGACAGGCCCTAATTGAAGCGCTATCGCCTCGATCACAGGACACACAGGAGCAAGTCGGATTTGGCTGTTGAAATCCTTATCCCTTCCCGTAGTCCATGTAAGGCACCGTTTACATGCCAAAAATTTTACTAAAATTTTCAGATTCTCCGTCACATCGAATCTTTGAACACATGCATGAAGTATTAAATATAAATAAAAAATAAAATTAATTACACAGTTTAGACGAAATGGACGAGACAAATCTTTTAAGACTAATTAGACCATGATTGGATAATATTTACCCAATAACAACGAAACTATTACAGTAGCGTTTCGCCAAAAATTTTGCCAACTAAACAGCCCCTAAGTGAGATCAAATAGTGCTGCTGCACGGCTCTCGACACCCCCAAAAAAAAATTCAGTTTACCTGCACCGATCTATAGTCAAAAGCTGTTGTCCTAGGAGTAGGAGTAGAATCGTCAACGCAATAAATAAAATCTAAAGCGAGGAAGCAGCAAGCGCAGCAGAAACACCAGAGCCCAGCGATGCCGTAAACCCGAGGGGGCATGTAGCTTCATCACCTGGAGTCGGCGGAGGCGAACTCGTGGAGACGGCCGGCGGGGGAGAAGACGACGAGCGCGACCTGGGCGTCGCACAGCACGGACAGCTCGTGGGCCTTCTTGAACAGCCCGCTCCGGCGCTTGGAGAAGCGCACCTGCCGGCTCGTCCGGTCCTCGATCCGCCGCAGCTCTACCCGCCCGCGCTTCCTCCTCTCCTCCTTCTGCGGAGGCTCCCCCTCCATTTTCCCCAAGGACGCGAATGAAACAGCCGACGAAGAGCTCGATTGGCAGCGGATGGAAAGCGGGTCGTAACCATAAGAGGCTCGCGACGATTGCCTGGTCACTTCGCTGCTGTGTGGCAGCGGATGGAAAGCGGGTCGTAACCATAACAGCATCGGAACAAATTCTCGGAGAGGAGAGAGAGGGAGATGGAAGTTGTGGCCCGATGGCAGCAGCAGCTAGCCTATAGCAAGCAGGACTAGTGCTGTGGGTACCGTCACCATGAGAGAGAGAGAGCGAGATGCAAGTTGTGGCTTGGATGGCCTGATGGCAGCAGCAGCTAGCCTATAGCAAGCATCGACTGGTGTTATGATGGGTACCATCATCATGGCTCCGCCTCCCTGCTCGACCAACGGGTAAATGCTAGGGCCGGTCCTGAGTTTTCTTGGACCTAGAAATTTTGGATCTTTTTATAAGAACATAATAATACTACTAGTACTACCCATTTGTAGTATATACACATATACAAAATAGTACTAATAAGCAGTTGAGTGAATGCAAAAGCAATATTCATATGAAATAATTTACATACATATTAAAATACCTTAAAAATTTCTTCTAACATTCATTGATGCGAAGTCATCTAACCATCGCTTGCGAATGCATAATATTGCCAATCCATTTAGCCTCTCTTGTGACATTGTAATTGGCGGATGAGCCATTATGAGAGAAAGCTACTGCCAATGTTGTGCAACTCAAATTTAGTTATAGACATGGTCCTGTTAAAATTTAGAGAAACAATTAGTAACTACAATTTCATAAAGCAGGGATCACGTGAAAAATAATTAGAAATTAAATTTCAGATTCCTACCTTGCCCTATGCCCTTGCTGCCGAGTGCCGCCTGGAGCCTGCCTCCTCTGCTGGAACAGGCAACTGCCGATTGCTGCCAAACAGACTGAATCAGGGATGAGGGATTGAGGGATCATGTGAGACTATGAGAGGTGAGATTAGGGCCTGGAACGGCCGTCCCTCCCGCGCCCCCTCGGGACCGGGCCTGTGTCTCTCCAAGGCTACAGTGCCTCTCCCCGGGCCGGCTGTCAGTCTGCCCGACAAGACGACGATCGCTTACGTCAGAACGCGTTTCCCTACACCAATGGTCCATGGTGGCCGGCTACTGTAACACAGTACGTAGAGATGGTGGCCTGGTGGGGACTACTCCTCTGTTTATGTGTCATTTTCGGTTTTCGCGTCATTCAATTTGTAAAAAATATGTGTAATATTTGTATTTCTAAATAAATTTTTTTAAAAACTACTAGATTCAAATATCTTTCTAATAATACCAATTATGTGTCATAAATATTAATATTTTTTAATATATATTTTTGTCAAAGTTGTTTCTCGGAAAGCAAAAGCAATATATATTTTGGGACGGAAGGAGTACAGTTAAGAGAAACAGCTTTATTCGTTCGCATAGAAAAGCCATGCTTTGACCGGCAATCCATGAGCAATTTTCGTTTCGTTCGGTAAACACGTGACACGCGGTCGTTTTTTGTAACACTCCGGTGTTACGAAATGCATTTTTGCATAGCAATCATATTGCATCGCATTCATAACATCATGATCTTGTGTGACAATTCGTAATTTGATTTAAACAAAAGCTTGAAATTAACGTATGTGATAAATTGTATTAACATGATAATCACATTGCACCAAAACCTTGCAACTATAAATTCTAGATCACTTGGAACCCTAGTTCAAATTTTGGAGCTCAAAAATTTGTCAAAACTTGCTTAAAAATAATTATGAAAAATATTCAAAATTTTCCCCTATTTTAGCTTTTATTTTGTCATTCAAAATCTATCAAGAATTTTGAGATGGCCCCTTAATCAAAGTTGTAGAGAATTTAATTTTGAGCAACTTTTATTTTTGGGCCAAATCCATAAAATGCTTTCTTCTTGTTCAAAATTTGGTTTGAAGTTTGAAATACATTTAAATTTGAAAATCAAAAATCAAAAATTCATTTCTCCCCCTCGCAGGCCGCCGCCTCCGGTTCGGCCCACGGCCACATGCGGCCCGCGCCACCCGCGCGCGCGCGCGCCCGCGTCACCCCGCCTCGGCCCAGGCCCAGCCGGCCTCCTTCTCCCTCCCCTCGCCCGCGTCCGCGCGCTGACGCCGCGCCACGCCGCGACCGCGGCAGAGGCGCACCGCCGCGTGGCGGCCCCGCGCCTGCAGCGCCTGCCGCGCGTCCTCCGCGACCTGCCACCGCACCCACGCGCCCGCCTACACCTGCCGCGGCCCGCGCACCAGCTCGCCCGCGCTCGCACTCCCTCCTCCTCCCTTCCCGAGCCGAGAGCTCGCGCTCCCCTCTCGCCGTGACCGCCGCTCCGCCGGCGTGAAGCGCCCACACCGCCGCGCCATTTCTCAATTGCTCGCGCCCGCAGCTCCGCCTCGCCTTCCTCCGATTCAAGCTCGCGTTTGCGCCGTCTTCCGAGCTCTAGGTGAGCTCCTCCACGCCTCGCCGCCGACGGCCATGGCGCCACCGCGCGCGGCTCCCGTCGAGGCGACTCCCCGCTACCCCCTCGCCCCTCCTTTCTCCAAAAACGGATTCGCCACTTCACCGCGGTTCGCGTGCGCTCGTTGCCCCGCCTGCTCACGACCGGAGACGGCCGGTCGGCCGCAGTCGCCGCCGCGACGTCGAGCGTGCGAACGCCGGCGACGCGCTCTGCTCCTCGCGGGGGCAAGACCGCGCCCCTGGGCCGCGCCCCGAGCGGGCCGGCTCGGTGGTCTTCCCGCGCGCGCGAGACGGGCCGGAAACGGCCACGGGCCGACTGTTGATCTCGGGCCGGCCCAATTCCTTTTTCAGAAAAACGAATTTCGATTTCTTTTATTATTCTTGATGAAAAACACTTGGAAAATGATTTCTTGGTCATTTTAGCTCCAAAATTTGTGAAATAAATTTTTATATACTCATTTGAATCAGATCTACAATATAAAAATGTTGCATGTCAATATTTCATTACTTTTCTGTAGTGTTTTATTTAAGCCTTGAAATTGGTGTTTTCTTGAAAAATTGATAAGAAAATGTAGAAAAATCAGAAAAATGTAGTTCCAAGTTTATTAATCCTGTTATGCCATGTACTTGCTAGGGTAATTTTATTTCATGGTTGTTCTGTAGAAAAATGTATAGTTGCAGTTCAAATGCTTTCTATTACCAATATTTGTTATTTTTGTTATTTAAATAAATTTGAATAAAACATGCAAGTGATAATTTTTCTATAGTGTTCGTTTAGGTAATAGATAGTAGGAAAATTCCTAAATCTGTTGTTTGATACTTTTCATAATGTAAAGTATTTTAAATATCTATTTTAGGCCTTAATTTGTTATTTTTGTATAGGCAGTTCTAGTTATCCAAATGTAGTAAAATTTTTGTGTCAAGCTATTCTTGATATTAGTAATCCACTGTAATTTTATGAGATTTTTCTGAGCTACTAAAATATGTGTTGCTGTTCAACCATAGGACTAATTAGGGTTTCTATTTATTCTTAATGCAAAGTTAGTTAGAAAAATATACTTTGGTGTATCTTTGAAGCATCTTAATTGTTTAATACTCTCGCATGGTAGAAACTAGTGTTGGTAGTTTCCGAGTACATGTTCTTGGATGACGTAGACTACCTTGTAGAAGAGTCATAAGTTCCACATAATCCGATAACATAACACATTCATGACATCGCATGCATTCCGCATCATCATCATCTCCTGTCACCTCGGCAATGCACCTATGCATGTTGCACTCATACTTCTGCATCATACAGGATCGCAGGAAGTGGTTCCGACAGTTGTTCCCGAGGACGCAGAGGAGCAGCTCGAAGTGACGGAGCCGGAACCAGCAGAAGCAGAAGAGGAGTCCGGTGAAGAGCTTCCGGAGTGTCCTGACCATCGTCCCAGTACCTTCGAGCGAGGCAAGCCCCGGAGCATTTCTCCCCGGTTTGCAAATAATTATTTATTAATTTTACTTAATCTGATGCATTAAGTTTAGGAGTTGTTTGCAAACGTTGCTGCATTATACCTTGTTCCACCTTGTTTTACCCGATCCTTGTCACCCTGGTGTCCACGGTCAATACTTGCTTAGCTTGCTTAGGCCGGTAGAAGTCGGGTGATTGCCTGTCATCCGCGAGCTATAGGGGATTACCTGGTTTTATGTGAAAGAATGTCTTGTGAGAATAACTAAGTGTGGAAATGAATGTGAGACCGGGCGGAAGCTTGCAGGGTTCTGGACTGTAGTGTCTTCCGTCTGTGTCGATTAAGGACCGTCCGATGTCGGGCCTCGGGTCATGTTGAACGCATGCCTCACATTTAGCTGGCCGGATAAAGTACCTTTCGACCGCGAAGCCGGGAGATTATTCGGGCCGAGTAGATTGCCCGCAACGCACTGTACCGGAGCAGTAGTGGCAGGAAACGGGGGCGCGATGATAAGGCCAAAGAGCAGTCGGGCGGCCCCCGGGTACATGTGGTTCCTGGCAAGCTCGCGACTTTACCTGAATGGTTGACTCGGTGACCAATACCTCACTTTAGCGGGTGAGTGAGGTTTGTGTGAGGAATAAATTACCAGCTGGTCAATAATCGATTCGAATCGCCATCGTTCACTGGATAGTGAACACTTGACTTGAGTTACTTCATCGTAGTAATACTGATGAAACACTTGGATAGTTATGAGGAAATGACATGGTAACTATTGTTAATTATCAATGGTAATCCTTGCTTGCTTAATTATATGGTTACTTTAGCTTAAGTGCAAACATAGTTGACAGGAGAATAAAGAATTAAAAGATGACATGCTTTTGTAAATGATTTGGTAAGCTAAAAATGCTTTTCTTGCAAATGAGTCAGCTACCCCACCAAAAAGCCTATCATGATCCTTGGAGTCTTTTGTTTTGGTTCTGTCGGGTAAGTCTAGCTGAGTACCTTCTCGTACTCAGGGCTTTGTTCCCACTTGTTGCAGATGGACAGATGTACTATGGGTATTGTATCAACTGTCTCTACCCTGCGATGGGCGAAGCCTAGGACCATGGGCAATGGTCACTCACTACTCCTCGCCTGATGCTTTTGTGGGAGATGATCGCGAGCTGGCACTTTATTTTGGAAAGTTGTGCGTGTGTGTGCGCGCTTTGAACTAATGCTTCCGCTACTTTATTCGAAACTGGTTTGTAATAACTATGTTTAAACTCCGATGTATTTTGTGCCGCAAACTGCTGTGTAACTTATGAAGGTAATCGCTGAACTTATTACGATCTTGGCTGTGATGTGAAATGGTTTGAAATCCGTCGAGATTTCACGGACTACCGGGTTATACGGGCTTAAGTTTGGTAAATTGTCCATCCGTTGGATGATTTTCTTACTTAATCTCGTATAATTGGGCGGTTCTGTTACAGCTGGCATCGGAGCATGGTTTAGCGTAATTACTGTCATAAGTGTATTTAAACCAAAACCCTGTTTAAAAAGTGTGATTTTAAAACTAAAAAGTGTGCCAGTGGTCATATCCTGTATGCCCAGTTAAGGACTCTAGGTGGCTATTTAAGTACTAACTTGGGGTTCTGCACCATATTTCTTTTTCGTTGCTCATACGGCGTGCTATTGTATGAGTGCCACTTAATTGAGTGGTAATGTATGGATCAGTTACCTCTACGCTTCGGTAAGTGTGAGTTGTGAGAGCATGATCGGATACACCGCCGATCTAGGGAAAGTGCTTATATGATACTTGGATAATTACATGTTTTACACATGTTTTTATAAAAGTGTCGCATGTGTGGGTGTTCCGTCCGTTGAGGCGATGCCGTCAATAGGACGATGTGTTTGGGTAGTCACTACCGTTGTACACGCATCTGGGGATTCGTGTAAAGCGTGTAGGTAGGTTTACTGCTTTCATGCATTCATGGGGAATGGGCTGAAATGAGTTTTCTGCAGGTACATAACAGCGTATCGTGTAGACCGAATTAGTTACGTATATGAGAGATCGTTGTATGCCACCGAATTCACCGTTAGATGCTTTTTTTTTCCTAAGTTTGTGAGAACGTAAGACTCGTGCATGCATCATATTGTTTGTGCATTCCATTCATGGCATGCATTCCTCCCCTTATAAAAGGATTATCCCATTTCGATAAAAGTGACCTCAACTAAAATATGTTCTCACCGGGTAATTTAAAACTTGTGCTACAGATGGCCCGCACGAAGCAGACTGCCCGCAAGTCCACTGGAGGAAGAGCACCCCGTCGTCAGCTAGCCCCGCGGGAGCACCGCAACACGGACACTTTTCTAAGCGAGTTTGGCATGCCCACCTTGCTTTGGAGAGTGCTCCATGATGTGGGGTACCCGGAGGGACAAGAGCCAGTTTACTCTTGGAGCGAGAGCCAGCTAGCTGAAGATGGACTTGCTGTGGTAGAGATCACCGTCCCTGCTCTTGGTGATGCGCCAGAATGGGATGGTTGGCATTTGGAGTTCGAAGGACGCACTCCAGTCGAGGGTGCAGAGGGCGCAGCTTTTCGCGTCATCCGAGACATCATGAGCAGATTTCCCAATGAGTTAGCAGCAGCTTTGGCCGGTACTTTCCCGAGAGATGATCCTCGCGACGCCATTTGGGTACAGCCGCAAGGAAGTGCCCTGGTTAGAGGCCCCAGTGAAGGACGGGCTAGCGACAATCACACCATGAGTGCCATGTATGCAGCCATCAGAGCATATCAAGGTCTGGAGAATACCTATTGGACCTTGACTGGCCTACGTGGTGATGATCGGCTTGAAGCAAGGAAGCAGAAGAAAAAGCAAGCGCGTGCCATAGCTAGCTTGCAGGAGCAGTTGGCTGATATGAGCTTGCAGCGGGACCGAGCTCTCGAGAGAGGCGAGAGTTCCATGCAGCAGGTACAGAGGCTGACTCAGGCCAACAGGAATGCAGATCGCTTGTTGGAGCAGCTAGTACAGGAAAGGAATGAAGCCTGGAACGAGAGAGACCTTTTGAGGCAGAGGGTCGAGGAGCTAGAAGAGTACAATGCCAACTTGCATGAAGAGTTCCATGCCCTCTACAACGGGATGGGCCCGTATGCTCCTCCGAACGCCGCTCAGATGGACCTCGACGACGACGCCGCTGCTGAAGGTAGCGATGGCGACGCCTCCGACATCGACGATGGCCCCGAGGAGTAGGATAGTGTCATGCGTTAGTAGCTAGGCGTGACGCGATGGCCTTCTTTTGGGTTCCATGTATCATGATGTATCCTGTTCGACCTTGAGACTGATGATCTTTGGAGTTTGGTTGTGTATGCGATACCCGAACGCATAAAAGTCCAGTGTGTGTATGCTGGCAACGTGGTTGTATGGAACGCGATGTTGCATTTGAAGTAGCTTAATTGGTGCTGTTGTTTAATTGGAATGAAATTATTGCGCCTCTGTTTTCTTGTATGACTTGTTCTCTCCAATGAATTCAGTATGGCATAATTGTTCATTCGGACACAATTTTACAACTTCACTCAATTGTGCTTGTTGCTGAAATATGCAGATGGCCAACACTCGTCGTGCTACGTACGAAGCCGCTGAGACTGGTGGCAACGGTGCAGGAGCTGGTGGAAGTGGTGCCAACAATGTCAACCACCAGGAACCACGTCCAGAACCACATTTGCCCCCTCCTCCGCCGCTCACCGCAGAAATGTTCTTCACACAGTTTCTTGGAAGTCAACGCAGTACTGAACAGTCACAGAGGAATATGGAAGACTTTCTGCGTACCATCGCGGAAAATGTTCAAAGAGGAAATAACCAAGGTGGTGGCCATGGAGTGAACCAGTACAGCAGTTTCAAGGATTTCATGGATACTAGGCCACCTATTTTCAAGGAAGCAGCAGAGCCACTTGATGCCGAAGAATGGATCAACACTATGGAAGATAAGTTCCGTGTGTTAAGGATGACAGAAGTTCTGAAAGTAGAGTATGCTGCACATCAGTTACAAGGACCAGCAGGAATGTGGTGGAAGCATCACCGCAGTACTTTTCCTCCTAATGCCCAGATTTCTTGGAGGGATTTCACTGAGGCTTTTAAGGGAGTTTATATTCCCCCAGGGTTGGTTGAGATGAAGCTTGGAGAGTTCTTAGCCTTGAATCAGGGTACCAAGACTGTGACACAGTATCTGCATGCCTTTAATAACTTGTGCCGCTATGTTCCAGACATGGTTGACACAGATGCAAAGAAGATTGCTAGTTTCAAGAGAGGTTTAAGTCCGAAGATGATGAAGCATGTGGGCACCAATACCCGCAACAGATTCAACGACTTTATCAGTGACTGTTTGAAGCAAGAGAAGAACAATAATGCTTACACCGCATCCAAGAACCGCAAGAGAGTGTTCGAGTCAGGACCATCCCAGTCCAGAGTTGTCACTGCCAATCGTTCATCTTATCGTCCGTCCGCACCTGGTGCGAGGTTCAGGCCGCCGCAGCATAAAACCCAGAACTACAAGGGGCCACCGAAACCGTACAAAATGGCAGTGCCGCCAACAAAGACCAATGCAGCTACAGAACAGAGCAACTCCAAGGGAGCTATAGGGTCTGTTGGTACAGTGAAAGGGCCCTGCTACAACTGTGGTCAGCCAGGCCACTTTTCAAAGTTCTGCCCTTATCCGCCTAAAAAGAAGCAACAGACTTACAATGCTCGTGTGCACCACACCGCCATTGATGAAGTTCCTGAGGGAGAGCCCGTAACTGCTGGTAAGTTTCTTGTGAACCATCACCCTGCAGTTGTTCTTTTTGATTCTGGATCTTCGCATTCTTTTATGAGTCAAGCATTTGCACGGAAGCATGAACAACTATGCACAGAATTGAGTTATGGTTATCGCATAAGTTCAGCAGGAGCTGATGTGTTAACCAATAAGATGGTTAGAGGGGCAACCCTTGAGTTAGGTAGTCGGAAGTTCCGAGTGAACCTGGTAGTTATGCCTGGACTAGTTTTGGATGTAATAATAGGAATGAACTGGATGAAAGACTGGGAAGCAGTCATAGATACAAGCAGTAGGATGCTTACCCTTAAAGATCCCCAGGCAGAGGGTACTTTCCAGGTACCATTGCCTAAAAGAACAGATCTTGTGAGTGTGACCTGTGCCATGGAAGTTGCTCCTATCCATCAGATCCCAGTAGTATGTGAGTTTCCGGATGTGTTTCCAGACGAGTTGCCTGGCCTTCCTCCAGATAGAGATGTTGAGTTTGGAATCGAGTTGATCCCCGGGACAGCTCCAATTTCGAGGAGACCTTATCGGATGCCTCCGGATGAGTTAGCTGAGTTGAAGAAACAGTTGGAAGAGTTGTTAAAAAAGGGGTTTATTCGCCCAAGTAAGTCTGAATGGGGATGTCCTGCCTTGTTTGTAAAGAAAAAGAAAGAGGGTACTCTCAGGATGTGTGTGGATTATCGACCTCTTAATGCTGTAACCATCAAGAATAAATATCCCTTGCCTCATATTGATGTTCTGTTTGATCAGTTAGCTAAAGCCAGAGTGTTCTCCAAGATAGACTTAAGGTCTGGGTATCATCAGATAAAGATTAGACCTCAAGATGTTCCGAAAACCGCCTTTTCTACCAGATACGGGTTGTACGAGTATCTTGTTATATCATTTGGACTGACAAATGCTCCTGCATATTTTATGTATCTGATGAATACAGTTTTCATGCCAGAGTTGGACAAGTTTGTAGTTGTCTTCATTGATGACATTCTAGTATACTCTGAAAACGAGAAAGATCATGAAGAGCATCTGAGAATTGTCTTGACCAGGCTGAGAGATCATAAGTTATATGCTAAGTTCAGCAAATGTGAATTTTGGTTGAAGAAAGTTCCTTTCCTCGGTCATATCCTATCTGAGAATGGAGTTTCTGTAGATCCGAGTAAAGTGCAAGAGGTTATGGATTGGAAGACTCCAACCACAGTGTCAGAAGTCAGAAGTTTCCTAGGGTTAGCGGGTTACTATCGCCGTTTTATCCCAGACTTCTCGAAGATTGCCAAGCCCATGACAAGTCTGTTACAGAAAGATCACAAGTTTGTGTGGACAGAGGAGTGTGAGACAGCTTTCCATACCTTGCGGAAACTGTTGACCACTGCTCCAGTTCTTGCACAGCCCGACATCGAAAAACCTTTTGATGTGTTCTGTGACGCATCAAAAACAGGATTAGGGTGTGTGCTAATGCAAGAAGGAAGAGTCATTGCTTATGCCTCCCGGCAGTTGAGAAAACATGAAATCAATTATCCGACCCACGATCTTGAGCTTGCCGCTGTGGTGCATGCCTTAAAGATTTGGAGACACTATCTGCTGGGTAATGTGTGCAATATTTTCACCGATCATAAGAGTCTCAAGTACATTTTCACCCAACCAGAATTGAACATGAGACAGCGAAGATGGTTAGAACTGATCAAAGACTACAACTTGAATGTACAGTATCACCCTGGGAAAGCCAATGTGGTAGCTGATGCTTTAAGCAGAAAGTCACATTGTCTGAATGTGCAACCCTTGCTGGAAGATGGTTTCGATCTAATGCACCCTGCCGTGCTACATAGTATTCAGGTCAGTTGTTCCTTGGAGAGTAAGATTATAGAAGGTCAGAAAACAGACAAGGGGATATTCCACATCAAAAAGAAGATTCAAGAAGAACCCTCGAAACACTTCAGGGTGGATGAGCAGGATGTGTTGTGGTTCGACAACCGTCTTGTTGTTCCAAAGGATAGAGAGCTTAAGAATAAAATTTTGGATGAAGCTCATCTCTCTAAGTTGTCTATTCATCCTGGCAGCAGTAAAATATATCAAGAACTAAGGCCTCGTTATTGGTGGACCAAGATGAAGAAGGAAATTGCAGCGTATGTAGCCAGATGTGACACATGTTGTAGAGTAAAAGCAATTCACATGAAGCCTGCCGGAATGCTACAACCTTTGTCAGTGCCGAGTTGGAAGTGGGATGACATAAGTATGGATTTTATCACGGGTCTACCCACTACTCAAAAAGGTCACGATTCCATTTGGGTAATTGTGGATCGTCTTACTAAGACAGCCCACTTTCTGCCTGTCAAAACGGAATATAGACCACCTCAATATGCTGAGAAGTATATTGCAGAGATTGTGAGGTTGCATGGCATACCAAAGACTATAGTGTCTGACAGAGGGTCACAGTTCACTGCTCACTTTTGGGAGCACTTGCACAAAGGTTTGGGGACTAGTCTGATTCGTAGCACTGCCTATCATCCTCAAACAGATGGTCAAACTGAGAGAGTTAATGCTGTTCTAGAAGATATGTTAAGAGCCTGTGTGTTGTCTTCCAGAGGTTCATGGGAGTCATGGTTACCATTAGCAGAGTTCTCATACAATAACAGCTATCAAGAGAGTATCAAGATGGCACCTTTTGAGGCTCTGTATGGCCGAAAGTGTAGAACACCGTTAAACTGGATTGAGCCCGGAGAAAGAAGGTATTATGGTATTGACTTCGTAGAAGAAGCCGAAAGGAAAGTTCATATCATCCAGCAGAATATAAGAGCAGCCCAGTCACGTCAGAAAAGTTATGCAGATAAGAGAAGGAGACCGCTTGTGTTCGAAGTTGGTGACTATGTCTATCTAAAAGTTACACCAATGAAAAAGAAAAGATTTGGTGTGCGCAGAAAGCTGGCCGCCAGATTTGTGGGACCTTATAAAATCCTGGAACGGAAGGGTCCTGTGGCTTACAAATTGGATTTACCAGAGTCAATGGGTGCTATATTCCCAGTTTTTCATGTATCACATCTCAAGAAGTGTTTGCGCGTTCCAGAGGAAAGGATTGAACCTCGAGGCATAAAACTGAAGTCAGATCTGGTGTATCGTGAGCAACCAGTTCGAGTTTTGGATACCAAGGAAAGGGCTACTCGAAACAGTGTGGTGAAAACATATAAGATACAATGGAGTCATCACGATGAAGGGGATGCATCTTGGGAAACGGGTGAATACTTAAAGAATGCCTACGAAGATTTTTATAATAAATGGTTCGTAACCCAAATCTCGGGACGAGATTTTTATAAGGGGGGAAGGCTGTAACACTCCGGTGTTACGAAATGCATTTTTGCATAGCAATCATATTGCATCGCATTCATAACATCATGATCTTGTGTGACAATTCGTAATTTGATTTAAACAAAAGCTTGAAATTAACGTATGTGATAAATTGTATTAACATGATAATCACATTGCACCAAAACCTTGCAACTATAAATTCTAGATCACTTGGAACCCTAGTTCAAATTTTGGAGCTCAAAAATTTGTCAAAACTTGCTTAAAAATAATTATGAAAAATATTCAAAATTTTCCCCTATTTTAGCTTTTATTTTGTCATTCAAAATCTATCAAGAATTTTGAGATGGCCCCTTAATCAAAGTTGTAGAGAATTTAATTTTGAGCAACTTTTATTTTTGGGCCAAATCCATAAAATGCTTTCTTCTTGTTCAAAATTTGGTTTGAAGTTTGAAATACATTTAAATTTGAAAATCAAAAATCAAAAATTTATTTCTCCCCCTCGCAGGCCGCCGCCTCCGGTTCGGCCCACGGCCACATGCGGCCCGCGCCACCCGCGCGCGCGCGCCCGCGTCACCCCGCCTCGGCCCAGGCCCAGCCGGCCTCCTTCTCCCTCCCCTCGCCCGCGTCCGCGCGCTGACGCCGCGCCACGCCGCGACCGCGGCAGAGGCGCACCGCCGCGTGGCGGCCCCGCGCCTGCAGCGCCTGCCGCGCGTCCTCCGCGACCTGCCACCGCACCCACGCGCCCGCCTACACCTGTCGCGGCCCGCGCACCAGCTCGCCCGCGCTCGCACTCCCTCCTCCTCCCTTCCCGAGCCGAGAGCTCGCGCTCCCCTCTCGCCGTGACCGCCGCTCCGCCGGCGTGAAGCGCCCACACCGCCGCGCCATTTCTCAATTGCTCGCGCCCGCAGCTCTGCCTCGCCTTCCTCCGATTCAAGCTCGCGTTTGCGCCGTCTTCCGAGCTCTAGGTGAGCTCCTCCACGCCTCGCCGCCGACGGCCATGGCGCCACCGCGCGCGGCTCCCGTCGAGGCGACTCCCCGCTACCCCCTCGCCCCTCCTTTCTCCAAAAACGGATTCGCCACTTCACCGCGGTTCGCGTGCGCTCGTTGCCCCGCCTGCTCACGACCGGAGACGGCCGGTCGGCCGCAGTCGCCGCCGCGACGTCGAGCGTGCGAACGCCGGCGACGCGCTCTGCTCCTCGCGGGGGCAAGACCGCGCCCCTGGGCCGCGCCCCGAGCGGGCCGGCTCGGTGGTCTTCCCGCGCGCGCGAGACGGGCCGGAAACGGCCACGGGCCGACTGTTGATCTCGGGCCGGCCCAATTCCTTTTTCAGAAAAACGAATTTCGATTTCTTTTATTATTCTTGATGAAAAACACTTGGAAAATGATTTCTTGGTCATTTTAGCTCCAAAATTTGTGAAATAAATTTTTATATACTCATTTGAATCAGATCTACAATATAAAAATGTTGCATGTCAATATTTCATTACTTTTCTGTAGTGTTTTATTTAAGCCTTGAAATTGGTGTTTTCTTGAAAAATTGATAAGAAAATGTAGAAAAATCAGAAAAATGTAGTTCCAAGTTTATTAATCCTGTTATGCCATGTACTTGCTAGGGTAATTTTATTTCATGGTTGTTCTGTAGAAAAATGTATAGTTGCAGTTCAAATGCTTTCTATTACCAATATTTGTTATTTTTGTTATTTAAATAAATTTGAATAAAACATGCAAGTGATAATTTTTCTATAGTGTTCGTTTAGGTAATAGATAGTAGGAAAATTCCTAAATCTGTTGTTTGATACTTTTCATAATGTAAAGTATTTTAAATATCTATTTTAGGCCTTAATTTGTTATTTTTGTATAGGCAGTTCTAGTTATCCAAATGTAGTAAAATTTTTGTGTCAAGCTATTCTTGATATTAGTAATCCACTGTAATTTTATGAGATTTTTCTGAGCTACTAAAATATGTGTTGCTGTTCAACCATAGGACTAATTAGGGTTTCTATTTATTCTTAATGCAAAGTTAGTTAGAAAAATATACTTTGGTGTATCTTTGAAGCATCTTAATTGTTTAATACTCTCGCATGGTAGAAACTAGTGTTGGTAGTTTCCGAGTACATGTTCTTGGATGACGTAGACTACCTTGTAGAAGAGTCATAAGTTCCACATAATCCGATAACATAACACATTCATGACATCGCATGCATTCCGCATCATCATCATCTCCTGTCACCTCGGCAATGCACCTATGCATGTTGCACTCATACTTCTGCATCATACAGGATCGCAGGAAGTGGTTCCGACAGTTGTTCCCGAGGACGCAGAGGAGCAGCTCGAAGTGACGGAGCCGGAACCAGCAGAAGCAGAAGAGGAGTCCGGTGAAGAGCTTCCGGAGTGTCCTGACCATCGTCCCAGTACCTTCGAGCGAGGCAAGCCCCGGAGCATTTCTCCCCGGTTTGCAAATAATTATTTATTAATTTTACTTAATCTGATGCATTAAGTTTAGGAGTTGTTTGCAAACGTTGCTGCATTATACCTTGTTCCACCTTGTTTTACCCGATCCTTGTCACCCTGGTGTCCACGGTCAATACTTGCTTAGCTTGCTTAGGCCGGTAGAAGTCGGGTGATTGCCTGTCATCCGCGAGCTATAGGGGATTACCTGGTTTTATGTGAAAGAATGTCTTGTGAGAATAACTAAGTGTGGAAATGAATGTGAGACCGGGCGGAAGCTTGCAGGGTTCTGGACTGTAGTGTCTTCCGTCTGTGTCGATTAAGGACCGTCCGATGTCGGGCCTCGGGTCATGTTGAACGCATGCCTCACATTTAGCTGGCCGGATAAAGTACCTTTCGACCGCGAAGCCGGGAGATTATTCGGGCCGAGTAGATTGCCCGCAACGCACTGTACCGGAGCAGTAGTGGCAGGAAACGGGGGCGCGATGATAAGGCCAAAGAGCAGTCGGGCGGCCCCCGGGTACATGTGGTTCCTGGCAAGCTCGCGACTTTACCTGAATGGTTGACTCGGTGACCAATACCTCACTTTAGCGGGTGAGTGAGGTTTGTGTGAGGAATAAATTACCAGCTGGTCAATAATCGATTCGAATCGCCATCGTTCACTGGATAGTGAACACTTGACTTGAGTTACTTCATCGTAGTAATACTGATGAAACACTTGGATAGTTATGAGGAAATGACATGGTAACTATTGTTAATTATCAATGGTAATCCTTGCTTGCTTAATTATATGGTTACTTTAGCTTAAGTGCAAACATAGTTGACAGGAGAATAAAGAATTAAAAGATGACATGCTTTTGTAAATGATTTGGTAAGCTAAAAATGCTTTTCTTGCAAATGAGTCAGCTACCCCACCAAAAAGCCTATCATGATCCTTGGAGTCTTTTGTTTTGGTTCTGTCGGGTAAGTCTAGCTGAGTACCTTCTCGTACTCAGGGCTTTGTTCCCACTTGTTGCAGATGGACAGATGTACTATGGGTATTGTATCAACTGTCTCTACCCTGCGATGGGCGAAGCCTAGGACCATGGGCAATGGTCACTCACTACTCCTCGCCTGATGCTTTTGTGGGAGATGATCGCGAGCTGGCACTTTATTTTGGAAAGTTGTGCGTGTGTGTGTGCGCTTTGAACTAATGCTTCCGCTACTTTATTCGAAACTGGTTTGTAATAACTATGTTTAAACTCCGATGTATTTTGTGCCGCAAACTGCTGTGTAACTTATGAAGGTAATCGCTGAACTTATTACGATCTTGGCTGTGATGTGAAATGGTTTGAAATCCGTCGAGATTTCACGGACTACCGGGTTATACGGGCTTAAGTTTGGTAAATTGTCCATCCGTTGGATGATTTTCTTACTTAATCTCGTATAATTGGGCGGTTCTGTTACATTTTTCCACGTGCGATAATAAATATTACCCTGCTGACTGCTGCCTACCTAATGGAGTACTATCTCCCATCACGAGTACTTCATGATTTCTAAAAACTTTGTCCATCAACGAGACTCAAAAAAGTATTCGATCAGTAATTCAATATGGAAACATAACAAAACATATATATATCTAGATTTGTCTTAGAAATAATTAATTTTCACAATCTTAGACTTAGTAGTAGATGATATATCTATATTTTATTGGGGCAACTTAAAAGATACTCCCTCCGGTCCATTTTATCTGGCGGAATTTAGAATGACACTAGATTACACTTTGACCATTCATTTGCTTTATATTATATTATTTATGTTTATAAACTTATAATCATTGGATAGTATAATTTCTTACGAATCTAATCATATAAAGTTTGTATTATAATAGTTAAAAATTATTAGCCTAATTATTGGTTAAAGTTTTTAAAATTTGAATCTTGATATGCGTGTGCGCCAGATAAAATGGACCGGAGAGAGTAATAATCAATTGTAAAACTCAAATACCAAAAAAATTCAACCGCATCAAAAAAAAATTTGACGGGAAGAGTATGTTATAGCTAGGGATTCATGCATGATGCAACAAAGAGTAAAATAGAACGTTCAAGCCGTTGCGAAAATACTACGTGACTGGCTCGATTTCACTACTACAAAACTACCATGGGTGTCAAATAGAAAAATTGAAAGAAAATGGGGTCCTCACTTAGGTTTGGGATTTTAAATTTCTAGCAAATTAACCGGTTAAAAAATGGCCAAACTAATTTTATTAAGGAGTCAGGGGGTTATTTAGAAAACTAAGCTACAATTTAATGTACGTTTTATTATGGAATGGTTTGGGCTCAGCCGTACAGGCCAGGGGAGGAATGGGCCTTTGGTTGGTTAGACTATCACTGGAAAGCCAGGCGCGGCGCCCTTGTCGGAGCCCGTGAATGTAAGGGGGCGTTTGGTTTGAGGAGTTAAAGTTTAACAAGCACTGTAGCACTTTTGTCTTATTTGATAAAAAGTTTCTAATCTTGGACTAATTAGGCTTAATAGATTCGTCTCGTAAATTACTCCTAATATGTGCCGACATGCATGTAATTAGTCTACATTTAGTACTCTATGCATTTGAGGGAACATTGATGTGATGGGAGTTAAACTTTAACGCATCCAAACCAAACAGGCCCTAAGTCGTTCAATGTGCTGTTGATGTTTAACTGGCTTTCTTTTGGTAGTCAGGCTGGATGGCTGGTTCATTTCAAAATGATCCTAATAACTTCTAAGCTTACTTTCTTGTTGTTGATAAGGTTCCGATGCTCCTTGGCGATGCCTTCAAAGACAGAGTGAAAGTAGAGAGGGCTACTATGAGTAGCACGCTGTGACCGAGGGTGATCCGCCTTGTGCAGTGCAGCATGGATGCAATGCAACCGAGTGATCCAGATTCTGAATATGAGGCTTTGGTTGACTGACATTTCATTGTTGAAGAAGAGTGTGGAGGTTAGATGAAACCAAGCATGATAAAGCTGGTAATGTGGCTGATAGGTCTTGGAAGTTGGAACCCTGATATACATACAAAGATAAATGAGAGCGTGAATAAAATATTTCATATTGCAGGTGCTAAATTTATGTACTGTAAAACCTGTTGTTACCATACATGTTAGGGATTATGTAAGTACAATTGTTAGAAGAGCAGAACGAAATCAAGAGATCATGGATCACTCTTGCAAAGCGTATTATTAGCGAATCCTTAAATAAAGAAAAAGTCAAATGATGCATGAAGAAACATGTACTATATAAGTAATATAAAAAAACAAATGTGCAGAGTGGTACTGATGTTTTTGGCTTGAATATGCCTTTCAACTTTCACAAGATTTTTTTTTTGCAGTGGTGCAGTTTGATTTCACTGAGTGATAACAACGAAGGCTATATATAAGTAAGAGCATAAAAAGCTTACAACATCTGTTTCAGAAAACGTGGTTGATCTAAGAGCATAAAACAAAAGTGATTTACTGATTACTGAAGGGTGGGATCGACTGAAACCAAAAAGGTGCATCACTGTCAAAGTTCAGGTTGGTAATGGTCAGATATAACAGCCACCTCTTAACCTTGAACAATTAGCAATTTCTAGTATGCAGGATGCAGGTCAGATGAAAGAAACCTTGTGAGTGAATATCTTTTTAAGATTCAAATGGATATCTTTCGTTCATCTGGTAATGATAACTGTATTAACATTAGTATCGTTTCTGTAATGATGGTTTTTGATAGAAAATGGAACTGTAATGATGTTTTTTGGATCCAAAATGGAACTACTTATAGTGATTCCTCTTTTATAACGCATATACAATTTGTTTCCCCCTTGCAGGGTACAAAGTCTAAGATAAATTAATTTGCCCCCAGTACTCCAAAAGTCATAAGTGGGAAACTTTAGTGGTTCATAGCCTCAAACCTCATACTACCTCTATTCACTTCCCTAACGATTTATTTGTCCCTAGGATGCTCACATATACAAGAGTTTAATCAGTTGCAAAAATTTTGGGGCACTAAATCGGCAAAAAGATTATGCCTTGCAAGATGTGCCTGGATATTATTCTTTTTTTTTAATTGCCAATGTAACATCAGTATACAAGGTTCGTCTAACTGAATGTATTGGCCAGTATTTTTTTAGTCCTTTAATCCCAACGTGCGAATTGATTGTCTGATATATGTCCAAATCCAATGAACTAACGTTCGTAAGGAAACATGGAATAATTGATAAATGGAAACGAAATGCACGGTAATCTCCAAATGTACAGTGCGTACTTACTGGTGTTTGATTGTGGTAGAAAATATAATAGGATGCCCAAAAAAATAAAGGTCCTATGATGCAGCCATTGGCAAGTTCCATTACTCAAAAATATGATTACTCAAAGACAGGGAAATTTCAATGTTGATAACTCAAAGCTCGAGGTTATAAGCTGCAAAGATACATGCACATATGCATTTGTCAAGGTAAGGTGACATAACAACACATCAAATAAAATTGGTGCTGAAATTTGTAGAGCCATATAGAATTTATTTTGCATTTATCAAGCTTTGTACATTATAATAAATAAAGAAATTTTGGCTAGAGTAGCATGTGCAAACATATTTTCCACAGGTGGAGGATAAAGTTTGGAGCAGGCCAGCCAGGGATCACCGAGAATAGACGAAGGAACTCCATCGCACAAAGGCTTTACCGAGCTGCAGTAGTCGCTTGACGCCGAGGCCGAGACGATTTCGCCATTGAAGAAGCGCCGGTCGGGGACGCGCCCCAAGTTCCTCAGATCTTGGATCGAAGCTCGCCATCGACAAGCGCCGAAGGGGAGTCGAGCTCGATCTGCACACCTGCAGTCTGCAGCACCCAGAGCCATCTCTGCAACCTTGACGAAGCGCGCCACCAGCACTGTTGTCTGTCGGAGACAGATCGGTCAAACGCGCAGACTCCTGTACAAGCCTCGCTGACCGCGCCGTTGACGCCGGAGGAAAACGCCACCGGTACAAGGGGTCGGGAGGAATTATTCAACAACGCCACCGTCGCCTCCTCGCCGACGACGCCTAGAAAGACGAGCCACAGAGGAACGGCGCCCTCCCAGCAAACCCTAGCTCCACCGTCAACCGATGGCAAGCAAACCCTAGACCTAAGACTCGACGACCTCATAGGCCCGCCGCCGGCACCAGAACAAGTGACGACGAGGTGGGAGAGGGCCAGGAGTACCTTATTCCACCATGGCGACACTGTCGCCACCTCACGACCGCCATCAGGAGAACTACCCCTAAAGCAGGTACCTAATCTACACCGCCGGTCGAAGATCCACCATTCCCCCACATATCCTTGATCAATATTTCTCTAAAAAGAATCTTGCTTTATGGAACTGAGAACCATATTTCCTAGCGCCTTGGATATAATCAATTCTAGAAACCTATGACTTGAGGTAATAAGTATCTTGGATGAAGGTAGTATGTTATAGAGCTGTATAAGGGCAACCCAGGAGCTATAAAATTAGAGTGCCACTTTTAATTTAAGGGTTCCCCTTATTTTTGTTTTTTACTTCTGCTCTAGCAGGAGCCCTAAAATTCACCCAACATACCATGATATATGGGACCCACCTGTCATTCCCTTCTCGCTCCTACTAACAGAGCTACCCGCTCGTATCTTGCCCTTCCATCGCGCCGGTGGAGGAAGAGGCTGGACGAGGACCGAGCCTCGCGCCAGTGGAGAGGAGTCGCAGCCGCAGATGGATCTCACCCACTTTATCGGGGACCTTGCCCAGACCTCGCTCAGGTAGAGAGGCCACACACAGCCGTAGTCACAGGAGGGGCGCACCGACCTTCGTTGTAGGATGCATGCTGGTTAAATTTTCTCAACTCTGACTAAAAGTAGAAATCGTTTGACTTCTCGGGAAGCGAGAATGACATTTATTTTGGAACGGTCCAGTTCTTTGGTGCTGATTCCGGGGATGCAGGAAACCTCAGTTTTGTATGGCTGATTGAAACCTCAATTTTCTCTACTAGCATCTCAAGTCGGTACTGTAGCTGAAGCTGCTAAAAGCTGCAGCCGCCGCAACTTCTAGCAGAAGCGAACAAACTTCTTTCTTTTGTGCCTGCGATTCACAACTTTGAATTCGTGGAAGGTAACAAGAATTTCCAACAAGTGTCCCTGACAAATTTGAGATGTACGACCTTGACTGGGAAGTGGAGAAGGTCGTGAATGCTACTGCAACTGCAGAACTCGAGCACCCTGCCTACAACAGCCTAATAAGGCTTGGTGTAAGCAGCGATTCTGCCTCAGAAGAGAGCACTCGTAGCGCACAACCCATTTGACAGTAAATAGAGCCCCTCGTGCGCCTGGAATGTGACTGGTTCTCAGGTCACTGATGTATATGTAAAATAAACCCATCTCATACAGAAAAGCTAAGAAATAAGGACACCCTGTGCATACAGAATTACAGATAAAGTAGAGTGGACTATATCCTGTCTTGGATCGATTTATACAGGGAAAAAAACGTTTGAGAGAAATTATTGTAGTACCATCTGAACCCGTTTACACAACGCCAGTTGACGATGGTCCCCTTTATTCTACAGAGAGCTTTCTTTTTGTGGTCATATGTACAACGTGTTTAATTGTCTGCTAGACAATTAAAAGCCATATGTTCACAGAGTAGTGACTTTAGAGAGCTGTCACCTCTTTCCAGTCAGCATTATGAATTAAACACGTTGTACATGACAGTAAGAAATCATCACTCTCTGAACACATACGGCTTTAAATTCCCAGACTGGTTGCTGCTAGCTTCATAGTTTATATGTTCATGTATTGCAGTACTAGGGAATTAGCAACCTGTTACCTTCATCGCCAGTTTGTTCTGCAAAAAAAAATTAAGATGCTCTCAGAAACCTCATGCGTCAAGAATGAACTTGCACTGGAATGCAAATTAATACAGCAAATTAATCTCTTTTTTATTAAAAAATAAATACTGCAAATTCATGCAATTCCAATAGGCTGGTATGGAGATCAAAAGAATTAAATATCTAGAGTGACAATATTACCCTGACAATTGCCAGAGTGTCGGTCAATGCTTCCTCCAAGCCTGTTATCTCAGCCATGTTCAGCTCATTTAGATTTTCTCCCATAGTCCTGAAATTTAATTACTTGGATAATTAGATAGAAATTAAGCCAACATAGATCATTTTCGACGAGAACCAATGGTTGTTTCATAAATTTCATATATGTTTCATTACCATTGATCCATCATACTTAGCAGGTCAGGTAAAGAGCCTTCAGCTGGCTGGCCATTCTCAGAAAACTGGAGGGAAAGCAAGAATAATATACTGTGAGAAATCACACAAAGTACACTAGTCCTTGATTAAAAACCTACATATTTAACAATATGAACAATTTACTGTATAATGTTCAGATTCCAATCCTTTTACTAGCAATTTGTGTCCACAATTTTTCAAATGATTCCATAAGGCAGAACAGAAAGTGAATTAACATATGAGATAACCACTAGAGTTGGCTGATGGTATTCTTTGCAAGGGGTAGGGACTGAACCAATACATGATAGGTACATTTTCAGCATCATATGACCGTGGTAGAAGAAAATTCAGTACATATAACTTCACGACACAGTTCACAAAATCACAATAATGCCAGAATTTTCCTCAAATGCTGGGCTAACTCTTATTTTGTTTTCTCCTAATAAACTTGTGGCAAAGCTTTTGCCATCCTTGTGAAAAAAACCCAGAAGTCTGCTAAAATTATGTCCTTTTTCCTTGGACATAATTTTAGCAAACTTCTGGGAAGTTTATCCAGCTAGCTTTGTTGCAACCTGTAGGCACTTGAGATTTGAATTTCCATGAAGGACTTGGATGTGGGCATTTCTTTACTTCTGTTTTACATTGGGTTAATATAGTAGGCCATATCTGTGACGCATCACAGAAGCAAAACAAAACCTGATTGGGATAAAGATATCACAAACAAACAGACTAAAAATAGTGACTCGAAGGTAGAGTCATTTGTTATGTCAGAGATGGATCTGCCAACGGCCGTTCTGTGATGAGTGCCCATTTCAGAAATGGTCACAAAGAGAACCGTTTATGGTATGGATCCAGAGGCGGAGCCACCACTAGGGCGAGCTAGGGCGGCCGCCCTAGGTCCCCTTGGCTGGGCACCATATCCCCACCCCTGGAGGCCGCCGGAGTTTGAGCTGAAGGCGGCGGAGGGCGCGGCGCGGCGCTGTTTTTTCGGCGAGAGCGAGGCAGAGCGCAGAACATCAGAAGCAGGGACGTCGTGGGCCGCGATCGTATTGGCCCAAACCAGGCCCATCTCCTCCCCCACTCGGACTTAACCCAGTTAGGTCTCGCAACGCAAGTCGCATCGTTGTTTGCTCGTCGCCTTCGCTCTGCTCTTCAGCCTCGCCACTCGCCGCCGCTGCCTCGCTGGCGCCGCGTGCGGCGCGGCCGCTCGCCCGCTCCGGCAGCCGGTGGATCCAGTTCCAGTCATCCAGCGGCACGACCCCGCCCCATCTCCCAACCGCTGTCGACCAGCCGCTCGACGGCGCCGCTGCCGGCCAGCAGCCAGCTCCCAGGTGGCGGCCGCCTCTGCCCCAGCCTGAAGCCGCTGGCGCTTGGCCTCCACCCGCCGACCAGGACACTAGGTAGCCAAAACTAGAAGCCAGCCCCATCTGCTGCTTTGGGAATTTGGTCATTCACTCATTTGGTGATTTCTGATTTGGGAATTTTAGGATTTTGGGGATGGAGATAGGGGTGCAGGTGAAGCCGTTGTGGGTGGGGGAGGAGATGAAGCTGGAGATGTGGTTCGTTCAAACAGCGCCACCACGGTTAGACAGGCTTCAATTCCACTTAGCAAGAAGGGTTATAACAAACTAGGTATTTCCAAATTTGTGCATGATTATTTGTTTGATTACAGATCGTCTGATTCAATTCATTAATTTGTGCTTGATTATTTGTGCCTAGATGTTGTTAGTGTTTTAGGAAAAGTATGTCTAGATATCTTTTTTACATTCTTCAATACTTTTATGATTGTCATTTTCTAATTGACTTGTCGTAAAATTGATATGTTTTGTACTTCATTACTCTATTGAAACATCTATTATTGATAAATTCCATTATTAAAAGGTAATATCTTGATTCTTGTTGGTTGTTCTACATTCTTTTGCCGAAAACATGCATGTTATCGTTGGTAGCTAAAAGTTTATAGTATAAATCCGCCCTAGGTCATTTCGCCGGCTGGATTCGCCACTGTATGGATCCATGGGTTGATCTTGAAAGGGCAGATTTTAGGTGATTGTGACATTGTGTCTTCTAATCATATGAGAAGTAATAAGCATATATTTTAATGGAGATTGCCAAAATCCACTGGTGCCATAAGACACCAAAAAAGGGGCTTGGATCTGTCCTTGGTCTTGATTTTACCTGTCTATGACAGTTCTCTATCACATATGGTTCACATAATGACTCATGTAGAACGTCTAAGGTCATATGGACACAGATAAACACTTCAAATCCTAGAGGACTCTTGCTTGTTGTTGTTCTCACACTGGCCTCCACTGGTTACATTATGGGTGGTCCTTTTTGTGATTGTCATTATTCTCCTTCTATGAGCTAGGTTGCCAATTGGTAAGTGCCTTCCTATGGTAAGGAAGAGGATGAGAATATCCCATGGTGGCAGAGGATGTGAAAGCTCTAGTTTGATTTTAGTAAAATGATGAAACCCTATGTGCTAACCTTTGCTCTAAGTGATCATGAGATAGGTTAGTACTAATCCAAGTGGTGGAGCAAGTGAAGGATGATCGTGATGATGGTGGAGGCCATGGTGATGATCAAGTGCTCAAATCTTGGAAAAAAAGAAAGAAAAACAAAATGGGGTCAAGGCAAAGATATATTTGATAGGGCCATTGTTTTGATGATCAAGACACTTAGGGAGTGTGATCACATTTAGGATAGATAGCCGTACTATTAAGAGAGGTGAAACTCGTTGTGAAATACGGTTATCAAAGTGCCATTAGATATTCTAACTCATTGCATATGCATTTAGATTCTAGTGATTGCTAACACCCTTGGGAATTGACTTAGAATGTTGCTAACTCATGTACACAAGTGTTGGAATACTTCGAGTTGGAACACATGCACAAAGGTGAAGTGGTTGCGCTTGAAAAGAAGTGAAACAAGGGCGTCAGACCCTGGTTCGAGGGGTGTCGGACCCTGCTCGGCAGAGTCCGACGGCTAACCCTAGCTGAGAGGTGCGCGCGCAGGAGCGTCGGACCCGGTCGTTCGGTGGCGTGGGACCGACCTGGCGCACTGTTCCTCCGTGCGGGAAACGACGCAGTGCACGCAGGCGAGACACGTCGCAGCGTCGGACTCTCCCCTGTCCGACGGGGAGCGTCGGACTGGCGTCCGACAGTTTTTGGTGTTCTACGTTGGACGGTCCGACGTTGGGTCCGATGGTGGTGATCAGCGCTTGGCAGGCGACCGTTGGCGCGTAACGGTCGAATTCCTTTGAATGGGACACGTGGCAGCGCGAGAGTAGACGCGGCAGGGCATTGGAACGAGTGTCGGACGGTCCAACGGCCCGTGTTTGTGAGTCTGACGGTCACTTAAGTAACCCAACGGCTATGAGCTCTTGGGGGTGGGGCACTTTGACATACTTTTCATCCCTTAAGAGCTAAGCTACTCCTCTCCATCAACTCTTACTTGATTGATTCATCATTTGGTGAGATTGGAGAGCATCCAAGTGCATTGCTTTGAGTGATTGCATCTAGAGACATTTGGTGATTGTGTTTCGCTGCGGTTTTCGCTTGTTACTCTTGGTGGTTGTCGCCACCTAGAAGGGTAGGAAGCCATGGGGAGAAGGTTGACCATATGTTATTTGCCTGAGAGGATTAGGGGATAGGAAAAAGGAGTGCACTAGTTAAAGGAGGGTGGGGCCAAGGAGGGAGTGAGAAGAAGAGATTTGGTACCCTTCTTTTTTCCATGGAGGGAGGTGTCTAGATTCAAATGTGACAAACGGAGGGCACCATATGAAGAGGGAGCACTATTAGGGAGGAGGGATCTCTGCTCTGAGCAGCTAAAGATGGGCGAGCTTAGCCATGACTCAGACGTACAACCTCGGTTACCACGGGCGGGTGGCGATAGAAGCAGTGGTGGATCCAGGCGAACTCTAGGAGGGGCCAACGCAAACTCTAAGCAGGGAAGGAGTAAGATCCGAGCACGAGGTCTAGGTGAGGGTAGAGCCGAGAGTGGAGCGAGCTCGCGGTGGCATCGGCTAGGTCAGCCGGCGCCGAGGTAGGCAGCGGATATAGTTTGACGATGGAGAAGAAGTCGGCGGGGTGGAGAGAAGAAGAACATGGAAGAGGCTGACATGTAGGCCCACTTAACACTAGTCTAATGGATCTCAAAGTGGTATGTATCCTTTGTCTCTCCATCCTTTGTACCGAATGCAAAACAGGGACATCTCCCTGTCCCCTCAGCCAAACATAGACATGGGACGATCTCGTCCCAGAAAACTAGAATGGATCCGTCTCATCTCTTCCCTTCTCCAAACCAAAAGCAACCTAAGTGATTGATTCTTTTCTCTGTATTCCCTTGAGTCAATCTTGTAATGAATATTTGATACCCTAAATTATTTTAAATAAAAAAGTCTGAACCAAAAAGTTTTAGATCTCATCGACTATAACTTTAGTTTAGGTCATTTCTCCATCCAAGTCCATTTGAAAAATTATAAAAAAATTGAATTCCAAATCTTTGAGAACTTAAAACATAATTTTTGGACTCTAAATAATTTCAAATGAAAATGTCATCAACTACCACATTATACATCGATCTCTTCGAACTCTACAATTTTGATATATACTTGTCTTCATTCGATTTTAGTATATTCCATGCTAGCTTTAAAACTAACTAGACATCTCAAGCTAAGTGCCAATATGCATTCTCTAATGTATAGCAACTCAAAATTGTACTCAAAATTGCAAGCCTGCAATGAATCCATTATATTGGTGGTTAAGAGGAATTACTAGAAAATAAATATGTTTTGCTTGGTGGCTACAACAATTTACTTGAGAGTTTGCGCCCTAGGAAACTAGCACTTCCTTGGTGTTTTCCATTTACACCCAAGGAAATGTCCTTAGCGTTGTGGAATAACACCCAAGAAAATGTTGAATACCTTGGTGGTTTGTAATAACACTCAAGGAAATATAAATTACCTTGGCGGTTTCAAATAACACCTAAGGAAATGAGAAATTACCTTAGCGGTTTGTAATAATACTCAAGAAAATATGGAATTACCTTGGTGGTTCATACTAGCACTCAAGGAAATGTGTAATTACCTTGGTGGTTTGGGTTAGCACTCAAGAATATGCATTTCCTTGGAGGTTTCTACAGCCGCCAAGGTAATGATATATTCCTTGGGGGTTCACTTTCACCCTTTAAGGAAATTGTTGGCCACCAAGAATATTTTGTTTTCTGATAGTGATAAGCCTGCTTTTGGAAAAGCAAAAGCCCAAACAATAGGCCCTTAAGTCTTCTCAAATTCAAAGAGAACCAAGCATAGCTAAGAATCAATATGTGAGAACTCAACTAGGTATAACCAGTGGCATGGCCAAGATTTTAAATTAGGGTGATCCAACTTAATATATTTTTTTGTTAACATATAATATAGAATTTACTAAACACTGCAAATAGACTTAATGGTCTTTTGAACAACTTAAAATGAGCAATAAGCTATGAAATATTCTTAAAATAGCTTCTACCTAAATACCTATAATACCTTGGTCCAAAATCCTAGCGTGGTATAGCCCCACCCAAACCTCCCGCTATCTATGCCCTTGGGCACAACAATATAGGTAAGCTTGTCATCATCTTATTTTTTCATCACATCTACGTAGAGTATATGCACATATATCTTCTCATATATTTATCGCCAAGTACCATCATTAAGAGAACCTCATGGATCCTCTAGCAAATTACTAGGCGCAATCCCTTTAGTTAGTTCCATGGCTACCTTCTTTTACCTATCTGCTTTATTTCAAGTTATAGTTTATACTTATGCCTTGTTTTCCCTTCCTAGATTATGTTAAATTTGGTAAGTGACTCATCCAAGATCCTTTGACTAAGTGCCACAAAATTTCAAGGAGAATAAGAGTACAAAATATGCTCTTTTGCTTGCAAATATTGGAGGACTAGGATATGAATTTTACTGATGCGACCATCTTCCCTCTTCTAGTAACAAAAAATATGCTCTTTTGCTTGCAAATAGGGCAAATCTATTTGTAGTCATGTTTAATCATATCTATGAGCATACATAGTTCATTATCATCTTGTGTGGATATTTTAGGGACTTAAGTGTATATTTTTGCCACGCAGGTCTGTGGGTTCGGGGACCTGAATCAGGTTGGGTACGGGGCGGGTTTTAACATGCCCCATGGGTGCATGCAGGGCCCTGAAACCATGCTTTTGCATCTTCAGATCTGGCCCACTAACAAATCATAGCCTAGGCCATAGACACAAACAAATCAACTTTTCTAGCAATGTTTTAGTGAGGATGTGAGATTTAGATTAATTTTTGGGAGAGCACTTTTTTTTCTGAGAATGACAGATTTTTTACTTCATCTTTTTATTGAGAAAATTTTAGTGCTATGTGTCTGTCTTGTCCAGTAGGGTTTTGGATCCCCGTCCGGGTTTGGGGCCAATTGGGGGTTCACACTACTCGAAAGGTAGTTCAGGGTCGGATCGGGTTTGAGTTTTGGGTTCGGGTGCGCGGGCGCTCCACCGGCCCTAACCCATCCCGTTGCCATCCCTATATATATTTTCTTGGTTAAATAAAGGGAGAAGTATAATTTTTGATCATCCAGGCATCCCCCAAGTTGGTTTTGGACCATAAAACTCTAAAATCAAGAATTTCTTACCATAAAACCTTTGAAGCTGTTCAAATTTGTCTATCTAGTAGTCCATTGTGGTTTTCTCTAATATGTGGACACACATAGCATGGGATCCACTCATGAGCTTACACCAATTGTCTCATGTCTGCCTTCTTCCTCTTTCTCTCTCCCTTCTCTATCTCACCTCTCCATACCGTGTTGCCTTTCTTACTACCACCATAACACATTGCCTCCTCCTTCCCCTTGTTCTTGAACATCACAACCTCTTCATCTTGGGATATGGAATAACAGTGAGTTGATTGCACAAGAATTCAAGATGCCTCATGGCATGCTACCTATTGATGCTTAATTAGGTCACCACACTCGATAAGGAGCTAGATTGCTCGATGTAGGGCATAACCGACTTTCAGGTTGACTGACGCCTAGGGGATGTCCGTACTCAGACCTTGTGCCTACAGAGATGAGCGTGATATGCAAGACACGTCGCCGGAGGAGCTTCACCAGGAGTGCAATACGCAAAACACGCAGGTGAGGTCTCTTGAGCCCCGAAACCCTACACACCCGGGAGGGCTCCATCGGGGCGTGCAACGGCTATGGGCTGCTCTAGCTGGCTGGCAGCTCTAGAGCTTCGCCGTCGTCAATCCACCATCCATGCAGCACCGACGAAGAACGAGAAGTAGAGGGGAAGAGAGGGTAAAAGTGATGTAGTAGATTGATTTGTTTGACGATTGGATAGATGGGAACTCAATCAGCCATGTAACCCTTATTTTATTAGGGGTAGGGGTGGTCTTATCTCATAGGAAAACTAATGTGATACTATTATCATATCACTTTATGGAGTTTTCCTTAGATTGAGCCAAAACTATCATGAGCCTATTTAAAATTAGCATGGGCCCAATTTGAGTGTTAACATATGTCCCCTGTTTTCAGGTGAATAATGCATGAACCTGAAAACACAATTTCGAAATTAAATAGCGATGATGCCCATCTCATCGGCTATTCAGCAGCTATGGGTGATGTATATATCGACCATTGTTCAGAGAGCACTTATGCTTCTTACTAAACACTTGAAAAATATTTCAAGTACCTCCCGTTTATTGCTCTTGTGAGACTTTCACCTTGCAACGTCTCTAGCATATATGAATTACTAAATATCACTTTGATCACTTTGTACGGACCATCCCAACTTGGTGATCACTTGCCAAACTTGTTGCTTTTCGACCCAAGTGGTAGTATGGTTTTCCACACTAATTCTCCTACTTAAAATGATTTACACTTGTCTTTTTTGTTGTATGCTTTGGCGACATGAGCTTTGTCTTTCTCTATCTCCTTAAGGGCCTTCAATCTTTTATCAGTCACCTCATCAATATTATCCATCATCAAATTATGATACATAACAACAGATAGATCATTGTGTTTAGCAAGTCTATATGCATCCAAATTCACTTCGATGGGTAACACGGCCTCTTGACCATATACTAACTCAAACGGAGTGACCTTTGTAGCACCATGCATAGATATGTTATGTGCTCATAGAGCTTCAGACAATACTTCACGCCACCTTCAGGGTTGTTCTCAATCTTCTTTTTGATAAGCTTGATCAAAATCCCGTTACTAGAATCAGCTTAACCATTAGCTTGAGCATAGTATGGAGATGAATTGAGCAAGTTAATCTTATATGATTCGGCAAAATCCTACACCTCTTTAGACACAAATGATGTCTCTTTATCTATAGTTAATATTTGGAGAATGCCAAATCTATGAATAATATGCTTAGTGATGAACTCAATTACCTCCTTGTATGTCAGATTCTTCAAAGAAACTGTTTCGATCCACTTTGTGAAATAATCTATAGCTACCAAGACAAAGTGGTGCCCCTTTGAAGATAGAGAATGAATCTAGCCAATGAAGTCTAGCCCTCAACCGCGAAAAGGACATAGTTTGACGATAGGATGATGCATACCAACAGGTACAAGCTGAATATTTCCAAACTTCTAGTACTATTCGAAACATTTGTAGTAGCGAAAACAATCGGCCATCATAGTAAGCCAATAGAAGCTAGATCTATGCAATAACCACTAAATCTTCGAGGCCGCTTGATATGCACCACGAATACCTTCATGGATTTCTCCCATAGCTACTTTTACTTGATCAGATCCTAAGCACTTAAGCAACAAATCTTCTGCGGTCCTTCGATTCATCATCATGCAACACATATTTGGATGCACCCCGCCGAATATTTTTATCAACTTTAGCACTTGGATCACATAGATATCTCAACAAAGGAGTCCTCTGATCCTCTAAATCGGACCCAACATCACTAGATATCAAGTCATGCCGATTTAGGAGCTTCTCGAGCGAAGTGACCAGGCTGGCCATAAGGGAAAACCTAGGCAGTTGGCTTAGCCGACTTAGGCAAGTCGTCTTGGCCGACTAGGTTAGTCGACTCAGCCAACTCTGCTGAACCTGCACGGGAAAAATTCATCATTTTGTGCATCGACTCTTCTTGTATATGAAAATTACGTCCACCAACGTCATAGCGAGATGCTTGTTGAGCTAATATGTTGGCTTTATGATTTTCATGTCTTAGAAGATGCCTATCAGCGAGAAAATCTTTATAGGAGGAGATCTCAACGGCCATGTTGGTGCGACCGGATTATCTTTATGAGGAGAATTCAGGAGACAGAGATCGGAGAGGCTTTAAAGAGGATGAAGGGAGGTAAAGCGATGGGCCCTGATGGAGATACCTAGGCGCCAGAACGATAGTATGGTTAACTAAGCTTTTTAATCTTATTTTTCGGTCTAACAAGATGCCTGAAGAATGGAGGAGAAGTATATTAGTACCTATCTTCAAGAACAAGGGAGATGTTCAAAGTTGTATTAACTACCGTGGGATTAAGTTGATGAGCCATACGATGAAGCTCTGGGAGAGGGTTATCGAGCATCGCCTAAGGAGAGTGACACATGTGACCCAAAATCAGTTTGGGTTCATGCCTGATAGGTCGATCATGGAGGCGATTTTCTTATTACGACAATTGATGGAGAGATATAGGGAGCAGAAGAAGGACTTGCATATGGTCTTTATTGACCTCGAGAAGGCATATGACAAAGTACCGAGAAATGTCATGTGGTGGGCCTTGAAAAAGCACAAAGTCCCAACTAAGTACGTTACCCTCATCAAGGATATGTATAGGGATGTGGAGACGTTTGTCCGAACATGTGATGGCGACACCAATGTCGGTTTCATCGCTAGCCTACTCCAACTTACTTGGGACAAAAGGCTATGTTGTTGTTGTTGTTGTTGGGTTGGCCAACCTAATTCCTTGTCCAAACAGAATTTACACTATATGATGATATGGAGCCGATCATCAATCAACTCTAGAGAAATGGGAACAAAGCCTCCTCTAGTGACTCAAAACTAGCAATGTCTCTCCCTGACAAGAAAATCATATCATGCCCCCAAGCAAAGGGGCATCGACTGGCATAGGCCGATAAGTCTGCATGGACGATCTCAACTTCATTATTCACCCATTGAATGAGGAACTGGTGCAAGTTATAAGGCACACATCGAATGCTATGAATTCATTCGCGCCTAAGAACCAAACTGTAGCTCCCTTGCACTTTTGCAACGAAAAAGATGGTGGCCAATGTTTTGCTCCCGATAGTAAGCTTCATCAAAGCAATCCCTTGGCCGGAATAGGTTTTCCTCCTCTAACACCTTTGACAGTCCTATTGGTCTTAATCAACTCCTCATCAGGTGCGCCCTTATAAAGTGAATACGACATTAAATTCACTATGGCTCCATTATTCACCAAGATGTTGACCGGTCTGCTATTAACGAGGCCCTTCACATGCAGTGGTTTGAGGTGATTCACAAAGTCTTCTGGCTTGTGCAAAATAGCACTCTAAGACGCAAATTCATCTTGATTTCCAGAAGGCCCTCAACATCTGTAGGAACAATGTCAACAAAAAATAGGCGTCGAATCAACCAGAGGTGTATCGGTGGCTACTAAAACCGAAGAAGTCAGCTTAGCCTACTTGGAGTCGACTAGGCCGACTTGCACAATGGGCAGAGGAGTTGCAAGAGAAGGAGTCGGCTTGGCCGACTTGGCCAAAGATAGGGGAAGTCGGCTTGGCCGACTTTGAGCAGGCAACCAACTCTTTCTTGCTTGATTGAGGGAAAATTGGATCTGTCTTGTTGAAAATTTGTTCTCCCATGTCTGATAGCCCTTCTTGCTTAAGCTTCTTGCAACGAGCTCACTGAAGTTTGCGCCTTTGTGTTTTTGACAAACCTGAAGGGCACCATGTTGGTTGGGAGTTCTCAGGAGCCGATGTGCTATTCTGGGACTCATGATCAGTAACAACAGCGCCCTTTGATATTTTCTCTACATCAAATTAGTCCAGATTGCTAATGACAATCGGTCCTTTAATTTCTTTGATTGGAACATCCGCGGAGCCGATTTTGATGATAATTTGCTCATCGACCTTTTCTATGGGATTAGTGAGAACTTCCTTGTCCCTCAGCACATATACTTGCTCTGCTGATGTCTTACCCTTTTGTTGGACCTGATTAGCACGTTCATCCAAAACTGGCTTAATCGGTCCTGCCTTGTTGGGGCTCGATTGGCCGTTGCTCATTCGGCCATGAGGGACACACCGTTGCTCATTGTGAGTTAAACTAACAGGCATCCTCCAATGGTGAGGAATTTGATGTATTAATGGGTAAGGAATCCATATTCCATCTTTACATGTGTGCTGCAATTTTTGTTTACAACTAGCTTGACCGATTTGAGAAATCGGTCTTGCTGATGTTTTCCGTCCACTAACATTTAAATCAGTTCGGCCGACTTTTAAAGTCGGCCTAGTTGACCCTTTTGAATAATAGCATGAGTGGTTGATTTCTACTTGTCCATGGGAGTTTGGGCTAGCCCTCCAAACCTAGAAGATTTGATAGTGATCTTGTGGCTCTCCCGATTACCATTGGACTTTTCTAGTACTACTTCATGATCTAAGCCTTTCTTTCCCTTCTTATGTTCTCTAGGCTCGCCGATTATCATATTTTTCTAATAGTGGAATCGGCTTGTTCCGGCCGAATCAAGATGGCCGAATTATTTATCTTTAGAGTTTCGGCCATGGAAAGTGTCTATTGCAAGGTAAAGGATGTGCATCTCCATCTTGCGTAGCTTGCATGTCCAATTCGGCCTCTTTTGATTTCCAAAAACGATTAATAAATTTCTGTGAATCGGTTTGAGAGGCATCACATGAAGCCTCAGGCATTGGAACCATACTAGATGACTTTGAAGAGTCAAACAACACTGTAATACATAGCAATGAAGCATGCGGTGCTGCTTTACCGTCATCAGTTCGAGAAGTACAAACCGAATTGGGTGTGTATGTAACAGTAGGAAGAATAGTGCTAACTCCTCCTGAATTGGTCCTATTGGTTTCAGGTGCTGAAGATACCAATTCGGGTCGCTTCCAAAAAATAAGCTTGCCATATTGATCAAAATAACAGTAAGACAACATCTCATTTTGAGGTTGACTAAAAACCGGGGCCAACTTACTAACATGTGCAGCATGAGCTGAAGTAGCAATAGGAGCACCAAACATTCTTTCCTCCAACTCATCTAATCTTGACATAAACTTAACCATAGTATGAAAAATAGGTGAACCTTCATCTATTCCAAGTGCTTTTACCTCAGCTATGGTTGTTGACTTGACGGTGCTCTCCTGACCCATTGGATCGGTGAACTCGCCGTTGCGACCGTTGCTCCACATCTTGATAGAAGAAATCAATACCAGATGCAATCGGCCTTTTGGGCCAGATTAAGCAATGGTAATGAGAACACAAAAAGGATATATTAGAACCAACAAATTGGCTAGGTCAGAAAGATCGACTATAAGATATAGTTGAACCAATCGTCCCCAGCAGAGTCACCAAAACGTGTGTTGACGCCTAATTAGGTCACCACACTTGATAAGGAACTAGATCACTTGATGTAGGGCCTAGCTGACTTTTAGGTCAGTCAGCGCCTAGGGGATGTCCACACCTGGACCTTGTGCCTCTAGTGATGAGCGCGATACGAAGACACGTCATCGAAGGAGCCTCACTGGGAGCGCGATACGCAAGACACGCATGTGAGGTCTCTTGAGACCCAAAATCCTACACGCCCAGGAGGGACCCCGTTGGGGCATGCAACGGCTATGGGTTGCTCTAGCCGGCCTGGCCGCTCTAGAGCTTCGCTATCATCGATCCACCGTCCATGAAGCACTGATGAAGATGGAGAAGTAGATGGGAAGAGAGGGTAAAAGGGAGGTAGTAGATTGATTTGTTTGACGATTGGATAGATAGAAACTCAATCGGCCATGTACCCCTTATTTTATAAGGTGTAGGGGTGGTCTTATCCTGTAGGAAAACTAATGTGGTACGATTATCATGTTGCTTTATAGAGTTTTTCTTAAATTGGGCCAAAACTGTCATGGACCTATTTAAAATTGGCATGAGCCCAATTTGAGTGTTAACACTACCGTACCAACACCCTCAATAACGTTTATAGTAGGCCCCATGAATGACGCTGAACCACATCTCTTCAAAACTCTATGGATTATGCCCACGCCTCACCCATGGGCCACTCAACACTGCTATCATCCTCCATGCCTGCTTCACTAGCTCCTTATCCTCTTTGTTGTCCTCAAAGGAGTGTAGGGAGGAATGAGGGATCCACAAGGAGTAGTCGTGGTAGTGGGAGAACAAGGGCAAACGTTGGGTAGAACCATCGACGGATATGAGCTTCCATGTGAAATCACAACCATTTCTCAAAGCTCCCCATCCTCGTTGTCATCCTTAAAGGAGCACCAGGAGGCAAGATGGTTTCATATAAGGAGTAGCCTTGGCTATGGGGGGAAAGAGGACAAAAGGTGAGAAAAACTGATGATGAAGATGAACTACCATGTGAAATCCCTAGTCTCACAAATCTGCTCCCTCTCCGTCTCAGAAAACACGCACTAGAGTAGCATCTTATGCTCGATCAACCTTTCCTAGCTGCTTAATCAGAAGATCTCCAAGCACTACCACCCCTTTCTAGTCAACCTTAACTTAGGTCAATTCAACTCCATGGAACAAATCATTAGGTCGTCACTAAGCTTCTTCACTACCATCTCCATTACCCCCAACCACCTCTCCCTTCTCTATCCCCTTTCATTTGAGTTTCCTATGAGAGCCCACCATACCTGATCCTTCTCTACCTCCAACTCCTAACAAGAACCCCATAATTGAAATCATCATCCCCCACTCTCTTAGTGCAATACACATCACAAATGACATCCAAATTTGTCTCAAAGACAAAATTCTGGTGGCTCCCTGCTTCTCCTCCCCAAGATGGAGAGGTGTGCAATCTAGGTAGCGTGTGAGAAAGATGGAGGAGTGACAATCAGAAAAATGGTGAGAGATGGGCCTTAAAGCCATGTGTTCATCAAGTAAGAAAATCCACCTTCAAAGAAAGTTGGATGGCCAAATATGAACTATTTAAATAGTTGGGTGGTAAAAAAATCCTGGCTTTGGGGTTTTATTTTCAAAAACAAAATCAGGCAATAGTTGGATGGCAAAAGATGGACTTCCCCCTTAAGTAAACTTGGTGATAAAGGCCAAGTGCATATATATGATGTAGTTATATTCCCTATGGTGCCAAAGGGAATATATAGTAGGTTGTTCCATGCTAATATATTCCCTATTCGCCAATGTGACACAGGTCCTTTTCATAGGAACCCAAACATAGATTTAGCGACCTCACAAAATGTTGCATGCAAATTCTAGAGAACTAAAGTGTTACAACTATTTTCCCATTTTCCTTACCATTTTGTTGCGTTATATATGGAAGGAACAAAAAAAGGAGACAATGACACTATCACAACATGTAGAAGGAACCAATGGGATTTCTTTAAGTATTATGGCTTCAACCAAGAGCATGAGTCTTCTACCTAACAGTGTTACTATTGGACATGTGGTTATGAGATATGACCACCAAGTAAGATGGGAAAGAAAGTGACAGTGTAGAATTAGAACATCTCTTAGGAGCGAAAACAGTTGATGGCATCCACTATAGCATCAAGGCAGATGATAGAGTCAGGTGAGGTTGTAGTGACACTAATATTTAGATCAAAGAGTCATCCAGTTGAGAAGATTCTCCCTTGAGGTGTTCCTCTCATCCATAGTCGTCTTATATTTAAGTGGACACCCGTGAAGATACTCCTTGGTCCATTTCATCACCTTTCACCTGCCATGGGATGAGGATGTAGACAGAGAGTTGGAAGAACCAATTACACATAAAGAAACTCATCTATGGCACATGAGTACTACAAAGGTTAAAAACCTCATGTTTGATGCAGTTGAGAGGTGGTCAAAAGTTTTGTTTGGGTTTTGGTGATTATTGACAACACTTGTGGACTAATGATTTCATATGAGAAATGAAATGTGATAATCCACAAGTAAGAGTGAGCTACATGAAGGCCATGAAGATGAGATGGCATGAATCATTTGGTGCAAAAGCTCAACAAGGTGAAAATGAATATGGAGGATAGAAGACAAAAATGAAGGCAAGAGTATATGCATAGGTTGTGTTTCATTGGCAGGGGCGGATGTAGTGTAGGTGCATGGGGGTACAACTATACCCCTAATTTTTTTAGAAATATTAAAATATTTTATCATTATTATATATCCTTCAACTCCGCCTATGTTGACTGGAAGACTTTCTTAAGTCGTCTGAACATAGCCGTTCCCAAGCCCGGGTAAAGGAGGAGGGTGTGTTAAGATCTGGCGAACCAACAGTAAAAAAACAGTCACTCTCATGAATTTGAAACCCACAAGAGATTCGTTGGGGCGTAACTCTCTTAGCGACGCGCTACATCGGAACTCGGGTGTGGTGTTAAATGGGCAAGGGCCGGGTCATCATCCTTTTAGTGGCGCGTCGTATCGTGACCCGGGTACGATAAAAAATGAGCAAGGGTCGGACCGTCGCACCCTTAGTGGCGCGCTACATCTACGCCCGGGTGTAGTGAAAAATGAGCAAAGATCTTCGCACTTCCCTCGACGGGTGCGAAGGGTAAGGAAGCTAGCCGAGCCAACTAGGATTCGTCTATGTAGCTGGAACGTAGGGTCCCTAACGGGTAAGCTAAGAGAGCTAGTCGATACAACAATTAGAAGGCGTGTAAATATTCTATGCGTTCAGGAGACTAAATGGAAGGGCCAGAAGGCGAAGGAGGTGGAGGATACTGGCTTCAAACTTTGGTACACGGGGACAACATCGGATAAGAATGGTGTAGGCATCTTGATCGATAGGAGCCTTAAGGATGGAGTCGTTGATGTTAGGAGGCAAGACGATCGGATTATCTTGGTCAAGCTGGTAGTTGGAGATTCGGCTCTGAATGTGATCAGTGCCTATGCCCCTCAGGTAGGTCTTAGCGAGGGCACCAAGAGGTAGTTTTGGAAAGATCTTGATAGCGTGGTTAGTACCGTGCCTATCAGTGAGAAACTCTTTATAGGAGGAGACCTCAACGGCCATGTTGGTGCGACTAATGTAGGTTTCGAGCGGGTGCACGAGGGGTTCGGGTATAGTAGTAGGAATCGAGAGGGGGAGGATGTTTTGAACTTCGCGCTGACCTATGACTTGTTGATAGCGAACACCCTCTTTAGGAAGAGGGAATCTCATCTAGTAACCTTTCGTAGTGGACAACACTCAAGCCAGATCAACTTTATCCTTGCAAGGAGGGAGGATAGACGTGCTTGCTTGGATTGTAAGGTGTTATCTGGGGAGTGTGTTGTCCCTCAACATAAGCTTGTGGTGGCGGACTTTCGCTTTCGGGTACGTGTTCACCGGGACAAACGGGCCAAGATTGCGAGAACGAAGTGATGGAAGCTTAGAGGGGAAGCGGCGCAAACGTTTAAGGAGAGGATGGTAGACGAGGGACCTTGGGAAGAAGGAGAAGATGCCGACAACATATGGCTAAAGATGGCAACATGTGTCCGGAAGGTGGCTTCGGAAGTGTTTGGCGTGAGTAGGGAAGGCAAACGGAAAGCGAAAGATACATGGTGGTGAAATGACGAGGTGCAAAGGGCTATTAGGGAGAAGGAGTGTTTCAAGCGTCTCCACCATGACAAGAGTGTAGCCAACATCGAGGGCTATAAAATAGCGAAGAGGGTTGCAAAGTGAGCTGTGAGTGTAGCAAAAGGTCAGGCGTATGATGGCCTTTATCAGCGGCTAGGCACGAAGGAAGGGGAGAAGGACATTTATAGGATGGCTAGAATCCGCGAGAGAAAGACAAGGGACATCAACCAAATAAAATGCATCAAGGATGGGACAGATCGACTTCTGGTAAAGGATGAGGAGATCAAGGATAGATGGAGAGAGTACTTCGACAAGCTGTTTAATGGGGAGAATGAGGGTCCTGCCCTTGAGTTGGACGACTCATTTGACGATACCAACAGACGCTTTGTGAGGAGAATTCAGGAGACAGAGATCGGAGAGGCTTTGAAGAGGATGAAGGGAGGTAAAGCGATGGGCCCTGATGGTATCCCCATTGAGGTGTGGAGATACCTAGGCGCCAGAGCGATTGTATGGTTAACTAAGCTTTTTAACCTTATTTTTCGGTCTAACAAGATGCCTGGAGAATAGAGGAGAAGTATATTAGTACATATCTTCAAGAACAAGGGAGATGTTCAAAGTTGTACTAACTACCGTGGGATTAAGTTGATGAGCCATACGATGAAGCTCTGGGAGAGGGTTATCGAGCATCGTCTAAGGAGAGTGACACATGTGACCCAAAATCAGTTTGGGTTCATGTCTGGTAGGTCGACTATGGAGGCGATTTTCTTATTACGACAATTGATGGAGAGATATAGGGAGCAGAAGAAAGACTTGCACATGGTCTTTATTGACCTCGAGAAGGCATATGACAAAGTACCGAGAAATATCATGTGGTGGGCCTTGGAAAAGCACAAAGTCACAACTAAGTACATTACCCTCATCAAGGATATATACAGGGATGTGGAGACGTTTGTCCGAACATGTGATGGCGACACCAGTGACTTTCCAATTAAAATAGGACTGCATCAGGGGTCAGCTTTGAGCCCTTATTTATTTGCTTTGGTGATGGATGAGGTCACAAGGGACATACAAGGTGATATCCCTTGGTGTATGCTCTTTGCTGATGATGTGGTGCTAGTTGACGACAGTAGGGCGGGGGTTAATAGGAAATTAGAACTATAGAGGCACACGTTAGAGTCGAAAGGGTTCAGACTTAGTAGGACTAAGACCGAGTACATGAGGTACGATTTCAGCACGACTAGGCACGAGGAGGGAGACGTTAGCCTCGATGGGCAAGTGGTGGCCAAGAAGGATACTTTTCGGTATTTAGGGTCGATGCTACAAAAGGATAGAGACATTGATGAAGATGTTAGGCATAGAATTTCAGCCAGCTGGTTGAAATGGCGTCAAGCTTCTGGCGTTCTCTGTGACAAAAGGGTGCCTCAGAAGCTGAAAGGTAAGTTCTATAGGACGGCGATTCGTCCGGCGATGTTATACGGTGCTGAGTGTTGGCCTACAAAAAGGCGACATGTCCAGCAATTGAGTGTAACAGAGATGCGTATATTGCATTGGTGTTGTGGGCACACAAGGAGGGATAGAGTCCGGAACGACGATATTCGGGATAGGGTTGGGGTGGCACCAATTGAGGAGAAATTGATTCAACATCGGTTGAGATGGTTTGGAGTTCTAAAGCGGGCAGATAATATAAAGAGTGGTAGAGGTCGACCTAAACTAACTTGGGACGAATCCGTTAAGAGAGATCTTAAGGAGTGGAATATCTCCAATGATTTAGCTATGGACAGGAGCGCTTGGAGATTGGCAATCAACGTGCCTGAACCGTGATCTCTTTTTGTCTTGTGCCCTTTATGTCCCTTTATGTGTCTCCCTGTTTAGCATGTTTTGAAAATATTTGAAAAACACGTTGTTTGCACTGTTTTTTGGGTCACTCGAGCTCTCCGGTGTGGCATCGGAGAGGTGCACCAGAGCTTTGGAATAGTGATTCGGTAAGGCTATTTTCAAGTGTCAAACCTAGCCTTTCGATGTGCACTAGAGTGGTGGCACCGGAGCTTTGGAATAGTGCATGATCAGGAGGCGCAAAGTTCAAATTCACTCACTAGGGTTCTTTGGTGTGGCACCAGATAGAGAGGGTGTTTTTTGTGCACCTTGATCTAGAACACACATAGGAGCTCCCTGGTGGTGCACCAAAGTTTGTAACATTTAGTTTTGCCAAGTACAAGTTACTGTTGGAAGAACCCTCTAGTGCTACACTCCGGGGGTCACCAGAGCTATCTAACGATCATGAAAAGTACCTATTAAGAGTGTAATGAAACTTTTGGTGTGTGGGACAATAAATAGAGGGCTTGCCCCAACATGGTAGAACTCTTGGACCCCTAGATGATATCCACACACATTAGGGCTTAAGTTAACCCTCAAGTCTCATTTGCTTGCTTGTGATTGCCTCTTGGAGAGAGATGGGAGTGATTCTAGTGCATTGCTTTAAGAGATTGCATTGAGTGGCATTGGAGATTATTGTGTTTGCTGTAATATTTGCTTTCTACCCTTGGTGGTTCTTGCCACCTAGATGGCTTGGAGAAGTGGGGCTTCGTTGAAGTATTAAATTGAAGATTTGCGGTGCTTTGAAGATGGATTTGTGAGGGGCTCTTGTGCTCATCCCCACTAGAGTAGCGAAGAGCAACTCTAGTGGATTGGACATGTTGAGAGAACCTTGTGATCGAGCCGGCTCAAGATCAAGTGCTCATGTTGGATCTAACCTTGCGGGGCTGTTGACTTGATAGAGAAGTGAGAGAGACGATCCTTGGGCTTACCGCAACATGAACGTAGGTGGTTGGCAAGTCACCAAACCACCTAATACATATTGTGTCATCCCTTGCGTAGTACCACCTTCTAGCTCTTTCACATATTGCTTTTCAATTTAAATGTATAGCCTAGTTTATCACTTCAATACTAGAATTGTGTAGTTGCTCTCACCGTAGACTTGCAATACAATAGCTAGAGTAGAATTATTAGGGCCTCCTCAGTACTAATCTTTTATCTAGTGCTTGTGAGCTAGAATTTTAATTGGCTATTCAACCCTCCCCCCTCCCCGCCTCTAGCCATCACCTAGATCCTTATAATGGGTTTCTTGGTAGTGGGACTCTAGAGCCTTAGAGTCTATACGGATGATAGTACGAGCTATTTTCTAATGAGCCTATGTTTAATGCATAGTTAGTCTCAACTCGTATCGGCACCTGATTTGACCATTGATTAAAGCTGCTGGACACACAGATGATGAACCTCACTTCTATTACATGAGTGGTTTACGACATGTTAAGGTATGAGTCCAATTTTTTTATTCTACGGTATCGTTTTTATCCTAGTGCTCCTCGTGTCTCAATTCCCTAACTAGTGAGTGTGGAGGACGTCACGCTCATTCCCACAAGGTTCCATTAGGGAGTCATGTCCTCTAGGGTGCGGCCATGACTGGCACCAATGGGAAGGCGCCAAGCCTGGTCCACACCATGGGGTTGAAGTCTGCGAGGGCCGGCGCTACCAAGCATGAGCAACGTCGTCAAGCCATAAATCGTGCACCAAGCCTACTATAGCATTCGAGATTGATGCTACTTAGTGGTGATGAGCTCGGTGATCGGCTCGACAACAAGCTTGTGGCTGATTTTTTTTAATTTTTTTCTTGATTTACAGAGGTGAACATTTGTAGCCGCATGTGTAATATAGTTAGCGATTAACATAGACCATTGTTTAGAGGCAGGCGTCATTGTCGCCTCTTAAAACTGTTTTTGCCCATCTCTAAAGTCGTTTATCGTAGTAGTGTGCTTGGATTGGTAGTGAAAAGTTCAGGAAGGAAGAAGATATATGGGGGCCAATTTCCAAAGGTCATTAGACTAGAAGTGTTCCTGAAAATCACCTATTTCTAGAGATGGTTGGCTTAATTGAACCACCACTAAAACAATCACCTATTTCTAGAGATGGTTGGCTTAATTGTACCACCACTAGAAAGGGCGATTGTCTTAATATGACTGCTCCTTGAAAATAGGTAAATTTCCTAGAGCGATTTACTTTCAGGGGTGGCCCACAAGCTTGGCCACAACATGACATTTCTAGTAGTGATGGACTATATGAACCAGCCCTAAAATGTATTAGGTGCTTGTAAAATCATGTGTATGTAGTAGTGAAGCCTCAAAATTGCACACATATATTTGCGCAAAAAAAAAGAGAAAAAGTTATTTTTAACTTGCGACCGTAGGGGTAGCTCGAAAGGCGGCCCCTGGGTCTATAAAAGTTATTGCCAATCATTTTTCGATATACATAGATGCTAATACTTTTTTAGAAAAAGTTTATGCCTCACGGTTCCTGCCTTAGCCCTGACACAGAGAGATTTTATGTTATATAGTTAAATTAAGCGTTGCAGAGAATTGCTCACGTGAGTGAAAAAATGAGAACCTGTATGGTAGGTGATCTCCTTTGTGTATACGAAAGTTAGTTTGATATATCAACTATTTATTATGCTTAACCTGTATATTATAGTTGACCCTTGAGTCATCTCGCGCCTCAATATTGAGATCAATTGCTGTGTTGGCAGGGTCCCAATATCGACAAAATGTTTTCTCAATGCTGCAAGAAACAGTGCAAGGAAAACAGGAAGTTAATTAGTTTTATTAACTCAAATAGGAAAAGCAGGATGTATGTACATTGGATACTGAGATCTATTGCCGGTAGGCTGTCCCAGGTTAAAACTTTTTTTTTTTGGCTATGTTGTCTTTAAAAATTGATTTTTCTAAAAAAGATGGTCTGAAAGATGTGTAGGTAGAGGCAGCTGGAGTAGCCGGCTCTATAAACCACCATCTACAGTTGTCTCTAAAACAATTAACTATAGTAGTGCAAGTTTATAGAAAAGATTATTAATATGTATGCCTCTAAATAGATATATACTACAAAATTAATGATATTTATTTAGTATATCATATATAAATGTTTGTATCTTGTACTTCTCAAAAAGCAAAAATTGCATTTTTTTAAAAAAAAACCGAGAGACTACTGTATATAGTCTATATGGATCAACAAAACATTTATCGTACTAGTTCATGCATATACTGTTTGTCACCAAATGAACACGTGATATGACGGTCTTACAACAGCACAATGCATGGCATTTCAAATGTGTTTAGTTGCAGAAAATACAAAACCAAAAGACTAACATCAGTAGTGCCTAAAACTATTTTTTTAAGGAAGTGCCTGAAACAAAGGGGGTGTTTAGTTCCTCTTATTTTTTTTAACACCTATCAGATCGAATGTTTAGATATATGCACACATCAAATATTTGACACATACATAGAGTGTTAAACATAAACTAATTACAAAACTAATTATATAAATTAAAATTAATTTATAAGATAAATCTATTAGAGCCTCTTTACAATGGTTGGAATCGGTTCCCATCGGTTCCCATCGGTTCCGCAAAATAATCATTTTTCTTGATTTAATTCGTGGAAGGGTAATACGGTCATTGTGCAACCCCTTTCAATCCCCTGTCTCCCCACGCCCGCCCCTCCCCCAACGCCCAGTCTCGACATCGCCGATTTGACGCCGCCGCACTGCTCTCTCCCTCCCTCTAGCCGCCGCAGCCGCCCTCACACAGCACCGCGCCGGAGGCCCTGCTTCATCGCTGCGTCGCCCTCGCCATCGCGCGGCCTGCCTTGGCCCGGCCTCGCGCGCCGCCGCCGCCGCTGCCGCCGGTCTGCCCTCGCCCGCGCAAAGCCCTGGGATCCCTTCGCTCCTCCCTCCTTCCTCCTCGCCGGCGCCCCCGGCTGACTCGAGCGGCCCAGCAGAGAGATCGCCACTGCGAATTACCTCTCCTCGCAACACATTGTCCTCGTCATCGTCCTCCTGCACGCCTCGCTGCTCATCGGCCTCGTCCTCGTTCTCGTCCTCCTGCACGCCGCGTTGCACAAGGCCGAGGACAGCGCCGGCGCCGAGGTCGAGTGCTGGTCACGCCGGTGTCACAGAAGCCGTCGCACTAGGTAAATACCTCTGCCATCATGTAGAACGGCAGCCAGCTGCAGCTACAAACCTCTGAAACTCCATAGCTCTTTACAATAAGAGAGTTGTTCAGTTAGCATGATTTTTTTTAACATAGTTAGCATTTTTTTTGAGTCGGCAAACAAACATTAGTCAAAGTAAGGATGCACACTTGTCCAGTGAAAACTTCAGCATCAACTTATTAGATCAACTTATTAGAACACCCAATAAATGGAACAAGGAAATTGATTCTTGAAACTAGGATGCCGTTCTGAATTTCTGTGCACTGGAGCCTTGTTTCAGAGTCCAATCAACATAATAATTACAGGGCTCAGATGTGTATATCTAAAATGGGTTTCACGGGTTACAACTATCCTACATACAATGTTTCCAGTTAATGCTAGATAACTACATTTCATGAATTGCTAGGGATCCGAAAGGTCATATGCAATTGATACAGAAAAAATCTTGCATTGAAAAACAAGACTGTCCATTAGTGTACATGCAAAACAGCAAAAGTATGATGAGCATACCTGTAGCTCTTAAGAGATTGGTCTGATAACAGCTCGTCAACCAATGTTGCCTTGCGCTCCCTATTTTTCAGCCTACTTGAGTAGAACTCAGATGCAGGCTCAACAACCGTACCGACCTAAAGCCAACATTGAAATATTCAGTACATCAGCTACAGAAGAGATAGATAAAGCTTTCCACTTCCACAGATTAGGATGAAACAAATCCTGATGGTGATTAGGCAGCTGAAAACTTCAGAATGAACTTATTAGAGCACCATTGAATCTGTAAGTGCAGGATGAAGCTACTGATAAAGAGAATATAATTCCAACCGAAAACTGAAAGATGACAGTAAAACTAGTAAATGGGCTGCTAGATAGAACCTTTTGCACTCAGGATGCAGTTTGGCTCCTTCCTTCACACTCATGTCAATTGAGGCATTGGTTTCCAGTACTCTTTTTGTTGCTAAACTGAAAAATTCAGTTTATGAAGGAGCTTTTATCTGTTGCCTTCAGTAGTTCGGTCACTATGATGATACACGGGGTGACTTTATGGAACCTTTTACTTGGGTTAATCTTCACTCTAAAAAAATGTTCAAATTAATGCTTATGAAATGAAAGTAAAATTGTGTTCAGTCTATCCATGTGCTTTCCCCTAATATGAATTGGTTAATTAAAATGTTTAGTGTGATTACGAGTCTATGACTATGAACTAGTATACAAGTGAGTAAGATCCTGCTCTGCATCACCATGAGTAATTTAGTCATGCTATTCTGTCTTTTCCACCTAACCTCCATGGTTACAATGTGTTCAAGATACTGTACTGTATGTCTCCCAATCTATCCTTGGCCAAAAATGATGGGACTATTTGGATATTCTCTTTTTACCATCTATGAAATGTATGATGCTGTTGATTAGTCATTCCAAACTTTTTACTTGCCTGAATAGTAGAATATATACGTTGAGCTAGCTGACACCAATTTCTAGGAAAACACTGTAGTATTTGATTTATTCCATGTTGTCAATTTTTTGTTATCTGTCTGAATCATTAGCACTGTTAGCAAGGAATGCAATGCAACCGAAACTCCCTATTTTTGCCTAATAGCCTATTGATGCAGGCTAAAATGCCGCTGGAGTACGATGAAATTGTTAGGAAGATGTTTGGTAATGAAGAAGAAGGATTTCAGTTTTATAACAGCTATGCTAAGGAGAAAGGATTCAGTGTGAGGAGAAGCTACTGTGAGTGGGACAATGGTCACAATGAGATGAGCCTTCGGAAGTTTGTTTGCAGTCGTGAAGGTTTCCGCGAAGAGAAGGAACTGAAGAGGGAGAATAGGAAGCGGAAGGCGCGGAATGTTACTCGTGTTGGATGCCGTGCTAAACTTGTGATTGCACGAGACCAGAACACAGGGCAGTGGTATGTGAAGGAATTCATCGAGGGACATAACCATCGGTTGGCGGAACCAGACGTTGCTTGTCTGCTGCGTTCACATAGAAGAATCAGCGATGATCAGAAAGCTGAGATTCTGGAGATGCAGATTTCTGGGATCCGCAAACACCAGATAATGGATATTATGCTAAACCAGTATGGTGGGTACGATAAGGTTGGATATACCATGAGGGACCTGTACAATTTTTGCCATCGCAATAAGGTGGAGACAGTTGCCGCTGGTGATGCTCAAGCAGTCATCAGTTTCCTGACAGAATGCAAAAGTAATGATCCTGATTTCTTTTTCCAATACAAGACTGATGGGGAAGGGCACCTGAAGGGACTGCTCTGGTGTGACTGCCAATGTCGGCTTGACTATGCAGCATTCGGTGATGTCGTCGTATTTGATAGCTCGTACAAAACGAATCGATACAACTTGCCCCTTGTTCCTTTTGTTGGGGTGAATCACCATGGCAGCACGGTTCTTTTTGCATGTGGAATTACTACTCAGGAGACTATTGAGTCCTATGTGTGGATGCTTAGGACATTCTCTGATGCCATGGCTCAGAAGCATCCGGGTTCCGTGATCACTGATGGAGACCTTGCTATGCAGAGAGCAATCAAGCTGGTGTGGCCGAATTCATCGCATAGGCTGTGCACATGGCATATTGAGCAGAACATTGTGCATAATGTGAAAGATGATGGTGTCAGGGATGATTTCAGGTATTTCCTTTATGATTCTTGCTCCATAGAAGTGATTGAGAGGAAATGGCTGGAATTCTTGGATAAGCACAACGTTATAGATCAGGAGTCCTGGCTGTATCAGATGTATGAGAGGAGGGAAATCTGGTGTGCTGCTTATCATGCTGATAAGTGCTATTTAGGACTGAGGAGCAACCAGCGGAGTGAGAGCCTGAACTCTAGGCTCCAGGAAAATCTAGATCGTAAGATGACAATGTTTGAGCTGGTACAACACTTTGACTACTGCCTTTCACGGCTGCGTAGTAATGAATTGCATCTGGACTTTGAAGCAGATAATTCTGAGCCATGCGTACAACTAGATGCTTCAACTATTGAGAAAGAGGCTGCGAAGTCGTTTACACCAGGGATTTTTGCCAAGGTGCAGTTCAGCATTAAAGCAGCCAACAAGTGTTTTATGATTGAAGACCAAGATGGCTATGATTTGCATACGTATATTGTTGGAAGGGTCGATAAAGGAGACAGACAATACTTTGTCAAATGCGAGATATGTGTTGATGAAGGCAAGCTAAAGAGAATTTCTTGCTCTTGTCTTAAGTTACAGTCCCTTGGAACCCCCTGCTCACACATCTTCTTTGTATTGGGCTATCGGAATGAACACGAGCTTCCAAAATGCTGTGTTTTGAAAAGGTGGACAATGGGGGCCAAGAGTGCATTTCCTCGTATAAGGAAGAGCACCATGTATGAATACTCCGATAGGCTACAGAGGTACCGTGAGCTACGTAATATCAGTCACACTGCATCATTCGTAGCATCTCGTTCACCTGAAGCATATGAGCGCCTGAAACGCGTTATGCATGAAGAAGCTGCTATGATCCCGCCCAAGGGAGAAGAGAACGGAGGCGACAGATATGGTCCGGTGCTGCCGCAAGCCCAGGATGGTGAGTCCGCAGAGTACACAAAAGTCTTGGATCCCATGCATGTGCCTGGCAGAGGGGCCCCGAAGAAAAAGCTGAAGTCAGTTTCAAATAAGAACAGATCTAAGGTGAGATGTACTCTGTGTAAGGAAGAGGGTCACAATCGGCGAACATGCTCCATGAGAAAAGAGGTAGTTAAGAGTAATGTTCATCAATAGCATTGTGTTGCCTGTCTGTGAGGCATGTGTAGTTATGACTAATGTTCCTCTTCATTTGTAGGAAACAAAGCTCCCTGAGGATGTGCTGGATATATGATTTGCCAAGGATCCACTTCAGGCAACTCAAGTGACGACAGGTCAAATTTTCATTTTTTTACTTTATCTTATATAACTCTCTTCTCATGCATTTTTGCCATCGGTAGGCTTCAACAGAAATTTATCTCACCTATGTTTCTTTTGGGACTTGCGCTAAGAAAATTGACAAGGGAAAAAGGAGAGAAAGATTAAGGATAATTATAACTTATCTCTTCTTCTTCTTAATGTATAATGATACGCAGCTCTCCTGCGTGTTCGACAAAAAAAAAATTATAACTTATCTCTGCTATTATTTGTGTTGTGCTTAGCTCCATAAGTTCATGTGCATACAAAGTGCCCTTGCTCTTGCAACCACATAGCTAGCCCTGTACTACTAACCAAAGACATGTAGGATCTTTATTTTCCTTTTAAGAAATAGGAGGGCACGCCCCCTGCTGGGGGTTAATCTACTGGTTATATATATTAAAGAAAGAAAAGAGAACAATGTGCACAGTCTTCTTTGGTAACATTTGATATTGTCTTATATGCTGAAAACCACATTGTATATATTTTGTTTTCATGCGCATTTTGTTCTTCTTCCAATATTTGGTTACTGTTGCTGCTTTGAAGACATCAATAGAAGTAAATTATTTTCTCACCTTTCTTGGTCTACTATGCAGGAACAGGTCTATTACAACTAGCACGCCAGATGCAACCCTATCAACTGAGAATGTCATTAGTTGCATAACTCCTGACATCATGGTGAGGATATGACCCCCAAAATCTATACTGTCTATAAAACACCAAAGTTGAGGAATGAAGTCATTCCACCAAAGTTGAGGACTAGACTCGTGATGCACTACCTCATCTAGAATGAAATAATTCCTCAAACCAAACTCACTAAACTTTTGTGTTGGTGCTTTTCAGGAAAATCATCTTGCCGAAATTGAGTCTCAGAAGCTACCTCGGAATTTTGTGCAGTGGGTTAATGACGAGGATACCTTTTGGTATTAAGATCACAATTATTGCAAATCAGTGATATATCGCCAGCTACCTACAAGGCCTAACTTCCCAGGGTGGTATTAAGATGGATCCGAGTAGTAGATTAGAGAGTGATATGGATGGTGCAGCAGTCAAGGCATTTCTCCTGTGACATACTCCGTGCCATCCCAGAGTCATTTAGGGAAGCATTATTGGTTCACATGTTTTTACTATGAGTGACTAGATAGATATGTTTCTTTTGAAAGAAAATAGAGATGGTAGTTAGGCCTATTATTGTTGACCTGAAACTGTATCATTATTCATGGGAACATGCCATTTTTCTTTCTTAAATATATATGCTTGAGGTGCCTTTGGTGGGAACATGCCTTTTGTGTAACTATATATGCTTGAGGTGACCCTGTGTAAGGAAGAGGGTCACAATCGGCTTGACGAACATGCCTTTCACCCTGTCCTGGGTCATGCCATGGGGGTGTGAATGAAGCCGGTCGCGAAAACTGAAATCATCTGTCAAAGACCCAAGAGCGTGCCTTGTAGTTGTAGGCAGTATGTAACCATAGGGGAAGCAATCGTGGTTAATTCGGCTCCTTTAGTTTGACACAGCACTCCCATCACTTCCATAAATAACACAGCACTCATAGTAACACAGCACTCTCAAACTGATTTCAAATTCAATTCAGCCAATGCCAAATTTTGTACAAAAGCTACAAGTAGAGAAAAAACCTAAACAAAAATATTAAATAGGAGTATCATCCATCACTTCCATAAATAACAATTCAGTTCATCCAAAGAAGCAAAAAAAATTTGAACCAGCAACATCTCGTCCTTCATTAGTCGTCCATTAGTACATCCGCATTAGACGTTTCCACTTCTTCATATTGCTCATCGGACTCCCATGGAAGATATGCTTCTATGTCATCCTGCATTACAAGTCCATTAGTTGGTGGTTGGTCAATGGTTGTGTTTAGTACATATTTTCAAGAGCAATAAATACCCACGTTTGTCATGTCCGCAGGTTGGTTTTCATATGTGCTCACTAGGTAGACATGACAAATCTTAGTACCCACTTGTGCATGAGCAGACACCATTTTTTTTACATCTTCTGGTCCATCAATCTTTATTAATCCAGTGCATGGCGTACTCCCAAGAGTTGGATCGAGGTAGTATACCTCTGCGTCTCTTATGTATCCCTGATAATACACACCTTGTATGAAATCGGCGTACTCAACACTAGTTGCTGGACTTACAATTCTGAATTCTCCCTCAGTTGCCCGAAGGTCGTACTTCAGCAGGTCAGAATAAAGTTCCGGCACTTTGTGAACAAAAAATTTCATAACCACATCCTGCATATAGGGATTACACGATTAAGAATCATTTGAGCATAACGAGTTGTTACACAAAAAAAATTACAAAATTTCGAATACCGGGCTACAGTCGTAGTCCATTGCGGCGTAGCGCATATTAACCCTTTCTTCTTCTGGTTCCTTTAAGTCCAAACATTGTACGCGTTCAGATCACAGTTTATATAATGCGAAATGTAATTGAATACAGTTCCTTAGTTACCTCGCCATTAATATTGCCATGGACCTCCTGGTGTTGGGTCAACATCAAGTTCTCGATTAGGGACTTCAGCTTTGTGCGGTCATTCTTCCACTCAACCAGTAGTGTCTTTGCCTGATTATCCAAGGCGTCAATTTTTTCTTGCTCGCTCCTTATGTTCTCTTCATGTTCTTCACGGGTCTGTCGTAACACTTCTTGTGCAACAGCACGTTCCTTTGCTATCAACTGGACAAAGAGAGATTGTTGATCAGCTAAGGCTTTCTTCAGCTGGGCAATCTGTTCTTTTTCAATTCTTTTGCCAAAGTCATAAAGGTCTTTGTGACTCGCCTTGTCCAGCTGGGCACATTGACACGATATGTAATCGTCTTGTCTAAGTTGATGTTCTGCATTCTTGATGTCACCTCGGGTTCGCTGAAGTTGTATCTTGGACACCATATCCATCCGGCCCTTTTCAAGTTCGGTAAACTTGTCGTCAGACTCCTGAAGGTACCTCTGAACTTGTTCCATGGCAGCTAGGGATTTAGAAACAAGAATAAGTCGTATGCTACATATAAACCCTTGTAAAACTACAAGAAATAGACCAAAAAATATGGTAAACCAAACAAATAATTGAGACCATAATTTGATGCCGCAGTCATGTACCCTTGTACTGAAAAAGACAAACTGAAAATCAAAAAATTATAACCCTGCAGCAGAGCCATCCAGTTCATGCTACTGCTATTCATCATAGTCAACTGAATAGAGCATTGGTAATTGAGATGCAGTGTTGGCCAGCTAAACATGGGATGGTAGATCTAGGTAATTGACATGCACTGTTGGCCAATTTACTTAAACCGAGTGAAGATCAGAAATCCTAAAACAGGCCTAGACACAATGCTTTCTAACAAGCAAGGTCATAGACCCTTCATCACCAATAGAGCTGCTACAAGTCGGCCCGTAACCACCCCAGAGCTTATAGAGCCTACAATTTATATGAATCTGGGGAAAAATGATAGTCCAGAGAAGCTCATTGAAGAAAAGTTTAAATCCAAGAAGTTTTTGCTTGTGTTGGATGATATCTGGGGAAAAATGATAGTCCAGTGAAGCTCAATGTGCAAATAATGTCTTAAAAAGTGAGATTTACAAAAATCTTAGGATCAGTGACAGGGTCAGAGCAAATTTAGTTTTAAGACCTGTTGCTTGTTTGTATGTTCCTCGAGCTACAGCAATTAAACACATGGAAAGGGCAGAGCATGACGAATTTTCCTGTAAACAAGGGCGCATTTGCTGTCTTAATTGGGACAGTTTTTGGTATTCTGAGTGTGGCCATGTACTAGTGAGGGTTGGAAATTAGAAAGATGTTATCTGCAGAAATTTCGTCCCATCTGTACTCAATGTTGAAAGGTGTATCCTGATTTGTATATCATATCAACAAGATGTTGATTCTCACCATGTGATTGTTTCAAAGATTCAGAGGGTATTTTGTATGTGCGACCAAGGGTTGAACCTAAAGAAATTGTTTGGTTTCAGTTTTCTGAATTCGGTTTACTTGTGGAAACTGATTGTTGCTCAATAGCAAATGCCAAATCTGTGACTGGTGGCTGGGGAGCGCGTTATTGATTAGACGTTTTCACTGCTGTGAGGCTGCATCTTCTGAACATATAGATGATTCTATGAATGGATCATAAGTATATGCTGCTAAAAGACAAATGAACATATCGAACTGCATGAAACATGAAACAGATAAACCAATGACATCAAAACTCAAATAGAGCCTAGAACTGACATGTAGCCTGGAACCTGAACATGAGGTGTTTCATTTTGCTCACCTCGCTGCGTCGGTCGTGGACGGGTTCTCGACGCCGTTGACGCGGTGAAGGCAGAGATCACCTAGAGCGGCGGCGGCGCGTCGAGCTCCGGGCGGCGGCTATGGTGGCGCAAGGGCTAGGGCTAGGGATCAGAGCGGCTCCTTTAGTGTTCAAATGGAGCGTCGCCGTGCTCTGGGCCTTCTCTTTACAGGCGCGGGCGTGGGCAACCTCGGGGGGTGGGGGCGGGGGAGGAGCGGGGGTGTGGAGATGGGGCGGCGCTGGATTCACCCGGTTGATGCGGCGCGGCGAGGAAGGAGGAGCCATATTAATTCACGCTTTGACCGGGCCTAGCGGACTGCGTGCGCACGCGCTGAAGCCTCGAGGAGGGGAAGCAGGCCGCAGATGGGCTAAAGCGGGGTGCCAGCCCATTGCGAGGTCGTGACCAAACAAAGCCACAGCAGTCCGCGTCCTATGTTTAGTCCCACCTCGCTTGCATACTAACGAAGAATACAAGTTAAAAGTACTGGCGAAGTTACACCTCATGAACTTCTATACTACACTACATGTTCTCGAGTTATTGTCACCTAGGCTGGCATGGTTTAGGCCCCATTTGTCGTTGAGCGTGGGCTATCTGCTTTGTTGGCCTGATGTAACAAATTTTTTTTTCCAAGCCACTTATTTCAAAACTGAAATATTTGCCATATTTTTTTGCCATACCACTTATTTTAAAGTTGAATACTTTTTAAATCTATCACTAGGGAGGCTATGAACATTCATATCCAAATCTATGTAATGTATTAATTTTTCACCCTCTCCAGTCTTTTCCAAATCCATGATCCATACTAATGGTTATGTCCATTGGTTCACTGTTGCTTTTCATCATCCATAGTCTATACTAAATGTTAGGGCCATTGGTTCACTGTTGCTAGACATGAGAATGACCGGTTCACTTCCTTTCATGTGCACGGCACTGACAGTGGCAGCATGTTAGGGCTACTGGTTCATCACTATGCCGAGATATGAGACCAATCGATCGCTTCCTATCATGTTTGGTACATAAGAGTGACCGGTTAACTTCGACTCATGTTAGCCCTATCAAACCCCTCATTGGACGAGCCGCGAGCGTGTACGTTCGGTACCTATCGTGCTACGAGTACTAGTCCACCCAGATGACACGTGAGAGTGATCCGTTGGATTAGTTCCAATCATGTTGGGGCTAGTGGTTGACTATTGCGAGACATGAGAATGAACAGTTCACTTCCTTTCATGTGAGGTGCCAGATTGGGGGCGCACGACACATGACAGTGGCAGCATGTTAGGGCCAGTGGTTCATCACTATGCCGAGATATGAGACCAACAGTTCACTTCCTATCATGTTAGGTACGTAAGAGTGACCGGTTAACGTCGACTCATGTTAGCCCTATCAAACCACTAATTGGACGAGCCGCGAGCGTGTACGTTCGGTACCTATCGTGCTAGGAGTACTAGTCCACCCAGATGACACGTGAGAGTGATCCGTTGGATTAGTTCCAATCATGTTGGGGCTAGTGGTTGACTATTGCGAGACATGAGAATGAACAGTTCACTTCCTTTCATGTGAGGTGCCAGATTGGGGGCGCACGACACATGACAGTGGCAGCATGTTAGGGCCAGTGGTTCATCACTATGCCGAGATATGAGACCAACAGTTCACTTCCTATCATGTTAGGTACGTAAGAGTGACCGGTTAACGTCGACTCATGTTAGCCCTATCAAACCACTAATTGGATGAGCCGCGAGCGTGTACGTTCGGTACCTATCGTGCTAGGAGTACTAGTCCACCCAGATGACACGTGAGAGTGATCCGTTGGATTAGTTCCAATCATGTTGGGGCTAGTGGTTGACTATTGCGAGACATGAGAATGAACAGTTCACTTCCTTTCATGTGAGGTGCCAGATTGGGGGCGCACGACACATGACAGTGGCAGCATGTTAGGGCCAGTGGTTCATCACTATGCCGAGATATGAGACCAATCGATCGCTTCCTATCATGTTAGGTACGTAAGAGTGACCGGTTAACTTCGACTCATGTTAGCCCTATCAAACCCCTCATTGGACGAGCCGCGAGCATGTACGTTCGGTACCTATCGTGCTAGGAGTACGATCCACCCAGATGACACGTGAGAGTGATCCGTTGGATTAGTTCCAATCATGTTGGGGCTAGTGGTTGACTATTGCGAGACATGAGAATGAACAGTTCACTTACTTTCATGTGAGGTGCCAGATTGGGGGCGCATGACACATGACAGTGGCAGCATGTTAGGGCCAGTGGTTCATCACTATGCTGAGATATGAGACCAATCGATCGCTTCCTATCATGTTAGGTACGTAAGAGTGACCGGTTAACTTCGACTCATGTTAGCCCTATCAAACCACTCATTGGACGAGCCGCGAGAGTGTAGGTTCAATTGCGGCTAGGAGTACTAGTCATTACCGATGACACGTGAGATTGATCGATTCACTTTTTTTCACGTTAGCCCTATGACTCCAAAGAGACGAACGTAATTTAGTTCGTAACTACTACATGACCACAAATTTTTTTTTGGAAATATACTACATGCATGAACGATGAATGTATTTTGTTTTCTTGTTAAATAGTGGCAAATTTATAAAATGCAGAAAAACCAAAACTCAAGGCGTGCTGGATGTCTTGCGGGCTGACCAACAGGAGGGCCGCGACCCACTCGTGCCCACGCTGGGCCTCTTCTCTCGCGGGCTTACATGGCCCAGTATGCTCCTACAAAAAAACTTGTGCCTTCCTTAATTCTAGGATCGCAGCTGCGATCAAAATAGCAAACTCGTCTGGCGCCCTATACAAAAAAATTAAAAAAGTTCCTGCCTCCTAAATTATAGGATCAGAAAAACCTCCCTGCGCCTGCGGCCCGATTAAAAAACAAAAAAACCTCCTGTGCCGCCTAAATTATAGGATCGAATGCCTCCTTCCTGATTTACACGATCTCTCCATTCCTGCAGTTGGAGATCCAAAAACCTCCTATTGCTTTCTCTACAATCCAGCAGTTGGAGATCAACCCCGGACTGCCATCATGGCGACGGCAGGAGGAGGCGAGCCCAGTACTCCGATCAACATGGCTACAGGTAAATGGTACATCCACATCCTCTTTCAGTTCAATGGTACATCCTCGTTGCACTGGACTTGGTCGCCGCTGTGGTCTCCCCGTTGCCGGCCACCACGCCGCCCATCTGCTTGCCCGCCACCCCCACCGGGTCCTCGAGGTGCTTGTGCAGCAGCGCGGCAGCGGCACTCGTCCTCCGCATCCGCCTCCTCCCCGTGCTGTTCCAGTAAACAGAAGAAGAATCCCACAATAGTAATCGTGCACAAATCCTGAAGTGAAGGAATCAAATGAAATTACCACACTGCTACACTACGAGCTAATCACACCTTTAATAAACATACACAATCAAGAAAGATCAGTTTATTCATTCAGATGAAACTATTGTAATTACCATATCGAATAACTGTTGAGCCATGAAGAATTACACTTGTTGCAGTTGCGGAAAACTGAACAGTGCACTAGGGATTGTCCCGGTCAGACCATTATTATCCATGAATCTATATATCCATCAATAGCACAAACATTGCTTAGGTCCCGGGAGCGCAGTCGCTGCCGCGGCCTCCATGTGCTCGGTTGGGGAGCTGAGGGCTGGTGAGAAGGGGTCGGGCCCGAATGTCGCCGGAGGCCTGGAGTAGTGCTCCCCGCCGTCTCTCCCTCCGCTCTGGCAGGACCCGAGGGCTGGAGCTAGCGAATCCGGCGGTGGCAACGGAAATCGCCCTAAAGGCGCCGCAACGAACAAGACGCTTGGAGAGTGGCCTTGCTTGTCCTAGTGTCCTGCGAGCACACGAGCTGAACCTAGGACGAGTGGGCCGCGGCTGGGCCATGGCGACGCGTTGGCCCATCGTGAGGACGTGGCCAAACTAAGCCACACCACTACAGACTACGCGGTTTAGTCCCACCTCGCTTTCATAGTAACTACGAACACAACTTAAAAGCGGAGACGAAGCAGCCGCTCTTGAATTTCTATACTGCGCTACCTGCTCTCAAACACTTGCTGATTGGGCCTAAGCTTGTGCGGCCTGGTCGGTGCTCCCTGAAGGGGTCGAGCCTGACCTAGCTGCTATGGCTCACCCTTGTGTTTATTTAGTTTTTAGGTACAAAATCATTGCGACGTGCATCGGAACTAGGAGTAGCACCACCTTCATGAGCACAAACATTTACTTAGTTAAATTTCACTCTGAATCTATAAGTTTTGCTACTGTAATAGTCTAATTAAATGTCACTTATGTTTTGGTTTGTTTGAAATGGTGGTTGTAGTTGGGGTGGTCTCTCTATATTATTCTGGGTTGGGCTGAGATGCTTACGATTTTACTTATGATTCTATATCATCCATGATGTGCTACTTGCCTGTCCCAGATGTCCCATTTTTAGGGGAAGTTCTGCTGATTTTTCTTAATAATCTTCTATCTTAGTAGAAATTATGTGTAGGTAGGTAGCCCCCGGTGGTGTTCCTTATTGGGGCGTTACACAACTACACCCCTCTCTGTTCATAAGCACCTTACAAAGATCCTAATTTAGCAACTAAAGGTGCCGATCTAGAAAGAGCTCACCTAATCACATGACATCATCTCATGTCTCATATGTAATGAGCTCCTTTGTCTCAACTAGTTGAGCTTCACAACAAATCCAAGCCACTTCACTACCGTGGCTCAAGTTACTCATTCTAGTGTACCTGTGGACTAATCACCTGTGTACCTCAACATAAACAAATATTAATCCACCTAGGTTGTCACTCAATTACCAAAACCAAAACTAGGGCATTTCAAATATAGAGTATCTTGTCCATTTGCACATCTTTTCTTTGCAAATTGTTGGATTCCATTTAACAAACTTGTAGATTGTGGGGTTTTGCCCTTTGCTTAACGCATTTACAGATTGCCAGTTTGCAACCATTTTTTAACACCATGGTGGATTGTAGGTTTGCAACCATTCATGGTAGATTGTCGGTTTCCATTTTGAGAACTTGCAAATTGTCGATTCACATATATTAGTTAACAAATTTGCAGTTTGTCGTTTTGCCCTCCTACGACAAAGACTGTCTTGCTTGCTCATTTGTACAGTTATTCTTTGCAAATTGTCAGATTCCATTTAACGAACTTATAGATTGTCGGTTTTTGCCTTTTGCTTAATGCATGTACGAATTGCCGGTCTGCAACCATTTATTAGCGTCTTGGTAGATTGTTGGTTTCCATTTCGAGAACTTGTAGGCTACTGATTCACATATATTATTAGCTAACTAAATGACAAATTTGCAATTCGTCATTTCACCTTCTTACAACAAAGACTACCTTGCTTGTTCATTTACACACTTTATTGTTTGTGATTTTGTTCGCTCCTTGTCTAAATAAATGAAATTGTGATTGTCAGTTTGCACCGGTTGCGTACCACGTGTGTTCACTTCATTATGTAGATTTTAATGGTGGGCGAGGTATGGTGGATATTGTGGCTGCTACAAAGTTTGTCGCAAAAGCAAGATGTAGGGAAAAAACATAGTTTGGGTAGTAGGCTTTGGTCGACATTGTCTGGTACTGTCTTCTTTCCAAATGTATGCCGTTTTAATTTTTTGAAGTAAACTTTCTTTTTAACTTTGACCAACTTTATATGAATATATTAAGATTTATAATGGCAACTACATGCCCTGACCTAGCTGTCAAGACATTTTATGGTGAATTAATATAAACCTAAATTTTTTTATTATGTATGTAGGTGTATTTGTTTAATAAACTAGATCAAAATAAAAACATAAATGTAACTTTAGAAAAAACTAACGACTAACATTATTTTGCAATGGAAAGAGTATCAACGAATTCTACAGGGGAGGCCTTATGCTCGGGATGTCTTGACTTTGTTATGTGTCTGGAGTAATAAAGTTTAAAATCTGGGGATTTGTCCACATTAAAAGAGGTCCGATTATATTACTATATCAAGAGCTTTTGTCTCTTAGCTAGCTAGATTTAATAGAGCCAATCGAATTCATACCCAAATAGCCTTTTTATCATACTAAATATTTTTTTTATTTTAAATATTACAACAGAAAGATGCTTGACTCTCAAAAACATGATTTTGTAGAATAAATTATGAATACACATATATTTCTTATTTCTAATTTAGTGGTGTGCCCGATATTTTTATTTTCGTAATAAGAAAAAATGGCGGCACTTAGTTGAGATGATGCCTTTTTTGTTGAGCCCAAACTAGAAATGACACAAGCATTAAGCGCACCTCAAGAATTGCATAAAATATTCCAACAAATTATGAACGAATCGATAGAACATGTGATCATATACTTGAGCATGCAAAATAAGCTTGAACTAAAACTTGTGCGGGGAGAAACATAAAGAGAAAGCATTGAGTAAATAGTTGACACAGACTGGAAAGTACTCGGATTCATCATGCCAGTAAGGATAAACTTAGGGGTGTTTGGTTGGAGGAGTTAAAGTTTAATAAATACTGTAGTACTTTCGTCTTATTTGATAAAAAGTTTCTAATCTTGAACTAATTAGACTTAATAGATTCGTCTCGTAAATTACTCCTAATCTGTGTCGATATGCATGCAATTAGTCTACATTTAGTACTTTATGCATTTAAAAAACATTGATGTAATAGGAGTTAAACTTTAACACACTCAAACCAAACGGAGCCTTATCATAACCATAAACGACACCGCATAGGAAGTACTCGGATTCCACGGAAAGCTAGCAGTCTCGGTACAGCTGACGAACACACACGCTAGCTGCCCGACTCCATCGAAATCACAACACACCAGAACAGCTAAATTATTATCCAACATCCAGACGATTAACCAACTGAGAAACATGAACGACGAAATAAGAAACTAATAATTATTCTTAGACGGGATGATCCTCCTGATGGCAGATCTAGGCGTCCCTCCTTGTGCTGCTGCAGCTCTTAATACTACTCGTCTTCCACTGAAGGTGGCGTTGCCGCCTGGTTCGTGCCTCCAGTCTCCTCCTCGGCCTCGTCCAGCTCCTTGAGGAATCCCTTGATGGTATCCTCCAGATCCTTGTAGCGCTCCCCTATTTCTGCCGGCGTCAAGGGTTGCAGCGGGGCGACCAGCTTCTTCTTTGTTTCAGATTTGTTCTGAGAGAAGCAATGAAGATCCAGAGACATATTAGTAGATTATACTCAGTTGCAGCGTTGCCTACGTATATATGGTTTAGCTTAGGGCATCTTCAGTTCTGTGTGTTTCTGGTTCAGACCACTGGGAAGTAAAAAAAAAAAAGATGATGAATTGCCTACCTCCGGCTCGGAGCTTTCCATCTTCTTCCCCGTAGGAAACAGAATCTCCAGCTTCTCTAGCAGCACTGGGAGCTGCGTGTGCATGGCACAGAGAAACACATATGGAGATTGAGACTATTTACAATGGTTGGAATCGGTTCCTATCGGTTTTCATCGGTTGTGCAAAATATTGCATTTAGCTAATTTTATTCGTTTAAGGGTAGTATGGTAATTGAGCTCGTCCGTGCCCCCACTCCACCACCCGAACACGCTGAAGCCAACCCTTGCCGCCACCGCCGCCTGCTCTCCCTCGACCTCGCACAGCGCCGCCGCCGCCGGCCTGCCCTCGCCCTCAATCGTCACCGCCACCGAGCCTGTCGCTCCTCCCTCCTCCCCGGCGCAACCGCCTGACTCATCGGCCCCTGCGCCCCTACCTAGCTCGTGGCCCCCGTGCCGTCGTCGCAGACGCCGAGGAGACGGCCTTGGCCCCCTCCGTTCGCCTCCGCCGCTGTGCCCGCCGTCGACATCGCTCGCCCCCATCCCTGCCATCGACAGTGCTCGCCCGGTCGCCCCCGCGTCCCGGTCCCATCCGGAGGTCAGCGTCCGCCCCCGTCCGCGTGGAGAACTCTCCGAACTGGATCCGGTCGAGCTCCAATCGCGGAAGGCCAAGGTTGCTCTCCTCTGCACTTGTTTTGCATTTGATTTACCTCTTATGTCGAACTTAGGAAAAAAATTGGTAAAGAAAAACTAGTAATTTTGCTTTGCTTTACTTTTAGATCCAGTTTTACAGAGAAAAATTCAACAACCAGCTATCATGTAACCTTTTTTTCTTAATGAAGCATCTGTCATGTAATGCAAACATGTTTAGATGCTTTCTCCTTGTTTACATGTTTTGACATTGCAGTACACTGCTGCTAGTTATTAATTTTGTTCACTAGAGTAATGTTGTTCCATTTTTTAAAAGTAGTAGAGAAGCTGGGAAGTTGCACACAATCTGAGTAGCAAATATCTAGCCACGTTATTGCAGCCGAGATCCCTTTTTATGATGAACATCATTGTGCATGACATTGGTACAGTGCTGCAACAGCATAATGTAGACCTTGTATGGCACTTAGTTGCTTATCCATGAGAATACTAGATTGCTCAAGTTAAATTGTAGCCAATCTGTATGTGTAGACAAGATCATTTGCAAAAGAAAAAAATGCTGGAGCATGGCTATGTTTAATGTAGTTCTGGATTTCGTAAGTAACATGTAACACAATGGGCGATATTCTAGTTTCATCAAGTGATAACCTGGTCTCGTTCATTTACGGTGGTTGGGGTGCCTCCTGGTGCCTCTGGGTGCACTAGATTGGTGGAACCGCAACTGCAGGAATTAAGTTGTGACAACTGCCATGCAATTGGATATTTGTTGTTTGATTTGCCACTGCTACGTACATAATCCATATAGGCTGTGCTGACTTTTTTTCCAATTTTTTTTACATATAAACTCATATAAATATCTGTTTCTCGGAAGGAAACTAGTAGAATCAGTGGTGAATTTTACATTTTGTGGCGTGTTCAAAATGACACATGTTTGTCAGTTTCGTGTTATCTGTCTGAATCATTAGCACTGTTAGCAGGGGATGCAATGCAACCCAAACTCCCTATTTTTGACTAAATAGCTGATTGATGCAGGCGGACATCAGCTAGATGTTTCAGTTCTAATCCTCTATTTCAAAATTGTGAATTTTTTTTACGCTCTCATCTTGGTGCACGCAGCTGGACTCTTGGTTTGATCCGTGGTTTGGGGGCGTGAACAAGGACGCGAGGACGGTGAACTCAGTGATCCAAGAAGCGCTGGCAGGGTCAGGAATCCGGCTGGTGAACCTGACCTACATGAGCTAGACAGGGCAGCAGCTCAATTTTCAGCAGTAGTTTGATCAAAATATCTGAAGAGCCATGTGCTTGGGAATCTGCATGGAGAAGCATATGTGAAAGAATGATCTGGCGTTTCTATATGTGCTGCATGTCTCTTTGAAACTGCAATAATTTAGCAGCATTCCAAATAAAGTGTTGTAACACTTGCTCGACAGCAGAGTACCGAGATGGGGATCGAGGGAGGAGTAGTAGCAGGAATTTACAGTACGTATTCATTTTCAGTTTTTATGGCATTGATTTGTGGGACCTTATTGTTAGAGGTCTCGAGGATGAGAGCTTATAGCTGCCCATGTACCATTGAGACATTACGCAAAATATTTGTAACTGATAGCACATTTTATTGTAATCGATTTTGTAGCTTAAAATAGTACTGGTCAAGCCCATTTGCACGTTACAGCACATATAGCAGCCAAGCCAATTTGTTTGGCTTCTAAGAGCATCTTCAAGAGACTAGCCATTTGAGTCATGCATTCTAAATTTGACTATTTTAGAAGAAAACAAGGATCAAACAGATGCTCTATCCCGTAGTCTAAAATAGCACGCTGTCCATTCCGCATATCTCGCTCGCTACAAAAAAAGCAAGCCAGGGCCGCTCGCACCTTATTAGAGTTCTTTTTCATCTTTTCTTGGTGTGCCTTTCAAGATATTGTTGGTGATCCCGTTCTTATGCAAAATCTACGGGCAGTTTTCTATTTTACATGTATTGATGTCGGACTAAGACTTGGCAAGGGGTCGGACCAAAATCAAGGGGAGAGAAACCAAAATTAGGGGTGAGAAATTTTGTCTTTTTATTATTAGGTATAGATATAGATTTGTATAATAAACTTTGGAAATAATTTTGGAACAGTAAATTATTTTAATTGAACAAGTCATCAACAACAAAGTTGTAGAACTTATCAAAATCTACAACTTTTGTTTTCTACATTTCTCCATCTAACTTTGTTTGAACCATTCAAAATTTGAATTTTAAAATATTACAACCTCAAATAAAATTTTGCGATAGAAAATTATTTTAGTTGGAAAAGTCAGCAACAGCAAAGTTGTACAAATCATCGAGATCTATAACTTTTGTTTTGATCATTTCTCCAGCCGACTTTGTTCGAACAATTCAAAAATTGAATTTTAAAATATGAGAACTTTGAATAGAATTTTTGGATAACAAATGATTTCAAAATGAAAGAGTCACGAACGACAAAGTTGTAGAAATCGTCAAGATCTACAACTTTTATTTTGGTCATTTCTCCATCCGACGCCATTGGAACAAAGTGATTGTATACATGTTCACAATTGAATACTCTTTCTATATAACTATGTGAGAGATATAACAAATCATGAACGATGTGTACTGTCATTTTGTTAAAATCATTTGACGCAGGGTTCAATTTGGAATTACTTTCGTTAAGCACTTAGAAATTTTTTAAAACTATGGAACATATCAAATAAGTTCCAAAAGTATGAAGATGATCCAATTATGAACATGTTTACTACCACTTTGTTTGAATGGTGTCGGATGGAGAAATGATTAAAATACAAGTTGTAGATATTGATGATTTCTACGTCTTTGTTGTTTGCTACTTTTTCATTTGAAATCATTTGTTTTCCAAAAATTATGTTCGAAGTTCTCATATTTTATAAGTCAATATTTGAATTGCTCAAACAAAGTCGGATAGAGAAATAACCAAAATAAAAGTTGTAGATCTCGATGATTTTTGTACAACTTTGTTGTTCCTGACTTTTCTATTTGAAATCATTTTCTATCCCAAAATTCTATTTGAGGTTGTAATATTTTGAAATTCAAATTTCGAATGGTACAAACAAAATCAGATGGAGAAATGAGCAAAACAAAAGTTGTAGATCTCAATAAGTTGTACAATTTTGTTGTTAATGACTTGTTCAATTAAAATATTTTTCTGTTCCAAAATTATTTTTAAAGTTTATTATACAAATTAAAAAGAAAAAAACTTCAGACTATGTTGGGCCTCAAAATGATGCTCAGATCCAGCCCAAATAAAGTCATCTTTCTCTCAACCGTTGGGTTATGAAATGGATGGCTGCGAGACACCAGACTTTGAATAAAATCTCCTTATATGGATGCAGGGTCAGTCCCAAACCAGTATATTTCCTGAGTGGTACCATCGACTTCCCGAGCAGCGCGGAGCTGAATTTACTGGTCGGTTCACGAAACACCGACAATAACTATGACAAATTTATTTAAATTTTATTTTTTTATTTTTGAAAGACAATTTTATCTTTATTTTTGAGAGACAACTATCATTTGAATTGTTGCCAATGCCTATTTAAATTAAATTTTATTTTAAATTTTGAAAGACAACCACCACAAATTGGCTACGTAGACAAGAAACATGGCACGTAAGTCTAAGAAAAGCTAATTTTTTCCTTTCGCATTCGCATAACGTTGCCGAGAGCCGAGACCTCGATCAGGCCCATTCCTACACCGGCCCAAAAGGTGCTTACATGCCCTAGAAATAAAATGTTTATCTGACTATATTACTTCAATTATTCATCCCAACTATACCACTCTTTTTGCAATTATGCATTTACCGTTTTACCTTTCATTAAAAAAAAGAACTACAAAAAAAGGAATTACCACCCTTCTGTTTAGGGGTGCTAATCCCCTCAATTTTGGAGGCGATGGGAGGCGATAGGAGGTGACGTGACGTATATGGGCCCACCCGCCATAGACACACCAATCGGTTCCCATCGCCTTACTCCCCATCGCTTCTCATCGCCTCTCATGTTCTAGGCCCGCTTGTCATAGACACACCAATCGGTTCCCATCGCCTCTCCAACCATTGTAAAAATTCTCAATCTATTATACCTAAATAGTCTTTAAGTCTATTATCCGTATCCGAACCCCTCATCGTGCTCCACGAACCAGACAGGCCCTAATTGAAGCGCTATCGCCTCGATCACAGGACACACAGGAGCAAGTCAGATTTGCCTGTTGAAATCCTTATCCCTTCCCATAGTCCATGTCAGTGAGATCAAATAGGCCCGTTCGGCTACACTGATAAGCCGGCTAAAAAATACTGTTAACTAATTTGTTGTGAGAGAAAAATACTGTTCCAATTAAAAAAACAAACTAAAAAAATGGATTATAAGGCGAATGAACAGGGTCCATGATGCTGCTGCACGGCTCTCGACACACAAAAAAAAATCATCAGTTTACCTGCACCGATCTATAGTCAAAAGCTGTTGTCCTAGGAGTAGGAGTAGAATCGTCAACGCAATAAATAAAATCTAAAGCGAGGAAGCAGCAAGCGCAGCAGAAACACCAGAGCCCAGCGATGCCGTAAACCCGAGGGGGCATGTAGCTTCATCACCTGGAGTCGGCGGAGGCGAACTCGTGGAGGCGGCCGGCGGGGGAGAAGACGACGAGCGCGACCTGGGCGTCGCACAGCACGGACAGCTCGTGGGCCTTCTTGAACAGCCCGCTCCGGCGCTTGGAGAAGCGCACCTGCCGGCTCGTCCGGTCCTCGATCCGCCGCAGCTCTACCCGCCCGCGCTTCCTCCTCTCCTCCTTCTGCGGAGGCTCCCCCTCCATTTTCCCCAAGGACGCGAATGAAACAGCCGACGAAAAGCTCGATTGGCAGCGGATGGAAAGCGGGTCGTAACCATAACAGCATCGGAACAAATTCTCGGAGAGGAGAGAGAGAGGGAGATGGAAGTTGTGGCCTGATGGCAGCAGCAGCTAGCCTATAGCAAGCAGGACTAGTGCTGTGGTTACCGTCACCATGAGAGAGAGAGAGCGAGAGCGAGATGCAAGTTGTGGCCTGGATGGCCTGATGGCAGCAGCAGCTAGCCTATAGCAAGCATCGAATGGTGTTATGATGGGTACCATCACCATGGCTCCGCCTCCCTGCTCGACCAACGGGTAAAGGCTAGGGCCGGTGCTGACTTTTCTTGGACCTAGAACACAGCTAAAATTTTTGGACCTTTTTATAAGAACATAATAATACTACTAGTACTACCCATTTGTAGTATATACACACATATACAAAATAGTACTAATAAGCAGTTGAGTGAATGCAAAAGCAATATTCATATGAAATAATTTGCATACATATTAAAATACCTCAAAAATTTCTTCTAACATTCATTGATGCGAAGTTATCAATCGATGACATCAATGTCATCTAACCATCGCTTGCGAATGCATAATGTTGTCAATCCATTTAGCCTCTCTTGTGACATTGTAATTGGCGGATGAGCCATTATGAGAGAAAGCTACTGCCAATGTTGTGCAACTCAATTTTAGTTCTAGACATGGTCCTGTTAAAATTGAGAGAAACAATTAGTAACTACAATTTCATAAAGCAGGGATCACGTGAAAAATAATTAGAAATTAAATTTCAGATTCCTACCTTGCCCTATGCCCTTGCTGCCGAGTGCCGCCTGGAGCCTGCCTCCTCTGCTGGAACAGGCCACTGCCGATTGCTGCCAAACAGACTGAATCAGGGATGAGGGATTGAGGGATCATGTGAGACTATGAGAGGTGAGATTAGGGCGTGCGATTTGCTGCCTGCTCTGCTCTGCTGGAAAATGGAACGCCGCCAGGCCCCCACGACGCAAGCGCAGGAAGGAAAGACGGAAGGCCGCGCCGCTCTCCTCGCGCCCTGATCACAGGGAGTCGGAGAGTCGCCGTATACGTATTACTGGCTGGGAAGGGGCCTGGAACGGGCCGTCCCTCCCGCGCCCCCTCGGGACCGGGCCTGTGTCTCTCCGAGGCTACAGTGCCTCTCCCCGGGCCGGCTGTCAGTCACCACTTGCCCGACAAGACGACGATCGCTTACGTCAGAACGCGTTTCCCTACACCATTGGTCCATGGTGGCCGGCTACTGTAACACAGTACGTAGAGATGGTGGCCTGGTGGGGACTACTCCTCTCTGTCTCGGTTTATGTGTCATTTCCGGTTTTCGCGCCACAAGTTTGATTCAATTAGTAAAAAATACGTGCAATATAAATAAATTTATTAAAAAAACTACTAGATTCAAAGATCTTTTCAATGATATCAATTATGTATCATAACTATTAATATTTTTTAATATATATTTTGTCAAAGTTGTTTCTCGAAAAACGAAAGCAATATATATTTTGGGACGGAAGGAGTACAGTTAAGAGAAACAGCTTTATTCGTTCGCATAGAAAAGCCATGCTCTGACCCTGCTGACTGCTGACTACCTAATGGACTACTATGGTCATGTTCATCTGGCTTATAATCCGTCTTATTCAGCTTTTTTTTTTCAGCCGGAACAGTATTTTTCTCTCACAAAAAATCAGCCGACAGTGTTTTTCAGCCGGCTTATAATTCCAGCCGAACGGGGCCATAGGCTTATAGTATTTTTCTCTCCCATCACGAGTACTTCATGATTTCTAAAAACTTTGTCCATCAACGAGACTCAAAAAAGTATTTGATCAGTAATTCAATAGGGAAACATAACAAAACATATATATCTAGATTTGCCTTAGAAATAATTATTTTTCACAATCTTAGACTTAGTAGTAGATGATATATCTATATTTTATTGGGGCAAATTAAAAGATACTCCCTCCGGTCCATTTTATTTGGCGGAATTTAGAATGACACGGTCTCCTAGATTACACTTTGACCATTCATTTGCTTTATATTATATTATTTATGTTTATAAACTTATAATCATTGGATAGTATAATTCCTTACGAATCTAATCATATAAAGTTTGTGTTATAATAGTTAAAAATTATTAGCCTAATTACTGGTCAAAGTTTTTAAAGTTTGAATCTTAATATGCGTGTGCGCCAGATAAAATGGACCGGAGGGAGTAATAATCAAATGTAAAACTCAAATACCAAAAAATTCAACCGCATCAAAAAAAAATTGACGGGAAGAGTATGTTATAGCTAGGGATTCATGCATGATGCAACAAAGAGTCAGGGGGTTATTTAGAAAATTAAGCTACAATTTAATGTACGTTTTATTATGGAATGGTTTGGGCTCAGCCGTACAGGCCAGGGGAGGAATGGGCCTTTGGTTGGTGAGACTATCACTAGAAAGCCAGGCGCGGCGCCCTTGTCGGAGCCCGTGAATCTAAGTCGTTCAATGTGCTGTTGATGTTTAACCGGCTTTCTTTTGGTAGTCAGGCTGGATGGCTGGTTCATTTCAAAATGATCCTAATAACTTCTAAGCTTACTTTCTTGTTGTTGATAAGGTTCCGATGCTCCTTGGCGATGCCTTCAAAGACAGAGTGAAAGTAGAGAGGGCTACTATGAGTAGCACGCTGTGACCGAGGGTGATCCGCCTTGTGCAGTGCAGCATGGATGCAATGCAACCGAGTGATCCAGATTCTGAATATGAGGCTTTGGTTGACTGACATTTCATTGTTGAAGAAGAGTGTGGAGGTTAGATGAAACCAAGCATGATAAAGCTGGTAATGTGGCTGATAGGTCTTGGAAGTTGGAACCCTGATATACATACAAAGATAAATGAGAGCGTGAATAAAATATTTCATATTGCAGGTGCTAAATTTATGTACTGTAAAACCTGTTGTTACCATACATGTTAGGGATTATGTAAGTACAATTGTTAGAAGAGCAGAACGAAATCAAGAGATCATGGATCACTCTTGCAAAGCGTATTATTAGCGAATCCTTAAATAAAGAAAAAGTCAAATGATGCATGAAGAAACATGTACTATATAAGTAATATAAAAAAAACAAATGTGCAGAGTGGTACTGATGTTTTTGGCTTGAATATGCCTTTCAGCTTTCACAAGATTTTTTTTTTTGCAGTGGTGCAGTTTGATTTCACTGAGTGATAACAACGAAGGCTATATATAAGTAAGAGCATAAAAAGCTTACAACATTTGTTTCAGAAAACGTGGTTGATCTAAGAGCATAAAACAAAAGTGATTTACTGATTACTGAAGGGTGGGATCGACTGAAACCAAAAAAAGGTGCATCAGTGTCAAAGTACAGGTTGGTAATGGTCAGATATAACAGCCACCTCTTAACCTTGAACCATTAGCAATTTCTAGTATGCAGGATGCAGGTCAGATGAAAGAAACCTTGTGAGTGAATATCTTTTTAAGATTCAAATGGATATCTTTCGTTCATCTGGTAATGATAACTGTATTAACATTAGTATCGTTTCTGTAATGATGGTTTTTGATAGAAAATGGAACTGTAATGATGTTTTTTGGATCCAAAATGGAACTACTTATAGTGATTCCTCTTTTATAACGCATATACAATTTGTTTCCCCCTTGCAGGGTACAAAGTCTAAGATAAATTAATTTGCCCCCAGTACTCCAAAAGTCATAAGTGGGAAACTTTAGTGGTTCATAGCCTCAAACCTCATACTACCTCTATTCACTTCCCTAACGATTTATTTGTCCCTAGGATGCTCACATATACAAGAGTTTAATCAGTTGCAAAAATTTTGGGGCACTAAATCGGCAGAAAGATTATGCCTTGCAAGATGTGCCTGGATATTATTCTTTTTTTTTAATTGCCAATGTAACATCAGTATACAAGGTTCGTCTAACTGAATGTATTGGCCAGTATTTTTTTAGTCCTTTAATCCCAACGTGCGAATTGATTGTCTGATATATGTCCAAATCCAATGAACTAACGTTCGTAAGGGAACATGGAATAATTGATAAGTGGAAACGAAATGCACGGTAATCTCCAAATGTACAGTGCGTACTTACTGGTGTTTGATTGTGGTAGAAAATATAATAGGATGCCCAAAAAAATAAAGGTCCTATGATGCAGCCATTGGCAAGATCCATTACTCAAAAATATGATTACTCAAAGACAGGGAAATTTCAAATGTTGATAACTCAAAGCTCGAGGTTATAAGCTGCAAAGATACATGCACATATGCATTTGTCAAGGTAAGGTGACATAACAACACATCAAATAAAATTGGTGCTGAAATTTGTAGAGCCATATAGAATTTATTTTGCATTTATCAAGCTTTGTACATTATAATAAATAAATAAAAATTGGCTAGAGTAGCATGTGCAAACATATTTTCCACAGGTGGAGGATAAAGTTTGGAGCAGGCCAGCCAGGGATCACCGAGAATGGCCGAAAGAATTTTTTACTGTGAAGCAAAATATGCCCTGTCATCTCTTGCTCCACAATTGTCAGACTGTATTGTACTTAAAGCTTGAATAGAGGACAGGGTTAGCTGCGTAGATTGCTTTCTCCAATTATTTCATCCTTGTAGTAAAAGGTCCTAGAGCAACTTTGATGTCAGCTTGTAAGTTAGTGCACATGTAAAGAACTGCATATATATATGCTAGAAGGTTGCTGTTTTGTAAGAGGGCCGGGGTGCTATGTTGTAAACCAATATCATGAAAATTTGTAAAGTGGCTGGGTTTTACATATTCCGTAATGAGTAATGCATTTAAAATAAGACTACAGCTAGTACATCTGACATAGAAGATCATCACAGAACCAGAGAAAATAAAAAGAGGGACTTGGAGGTCAATTGCAGCATAGCTACCTTTGCATGTTAGCAACATTCTCAAGGAAAATAACCTTGTTAATGACTTGTTAATTAGCTGTACAAAAAGATCCATGTAATTCATTTCATGGCCAATCAGCCAACAGACATCCATGGAGTAGTCAAAGGCAATGTAATTCATACATTCCCTTGCATTTCGCCTTATATCTTAATCCCATACATATAGCAACAGAGGGCTTGGAACAGAAACATTGTGAACGTGGCTAGCAATAGGGCTACAAACATTGTGAATATAGTTGTGGTGGTGGTTTTAGTAAAGATAGTAGAGCCTGTCATTAGTATGAAAAATATCATCTGATTCTTCTCGAGTTCTTGAGCTATCAAGTGAAGGTATATGCATGATGCATCAACCCATAACTGTGCCAGAGTTGCTAGGCCCGTGTGTTTAACTTAGTTTATGTGTGAGAGAAAGTAGTAAGATGATTAGAAATAAGAACAATGTTAGGGGCTGTCATTGAAACTGAGCATGTAATTGATATTATTTTAAATATGAACAATAGCACACAACATTGTTATGTATGCAGGATTGTTCTTTGCTCAGATTGTGAAATATTGTGTTGTAAGTGTAGCTTGAGCAGGGTTGGGGCAGTGGCACTGTGGCACTATCGATTTCAGAGCTCATTCAGCAACGGATTTTGCAGATGAACCAAACAAGTTGCTGAGAAAACAGAGATGGGCAGATATCTAAAGAAAAAAAAATCTGAGAAATTCATATTGGTATAAACGCAATAAACATATTTCCTTGTTTGCTTGATTCTCTCTTTGGAATTCAGAAACAAATTTGATAGAGGCCAATAATTAGATGCAAAGGGGACATCAATATGCCTGGTCGGGCGGCAAAATCAAAGGTGGACCTAGGCCGGCCTGGTGAGAGAACAGAGAACCGTACCCAGCGCCAGCAGCTCCATCTCATCTTCCACCTTGCACCGGCGCAACATTGCTGAACGCCGCATTGCTCGGCAGCCACCAATCCTGCGAGGCCACGGCCACCTGTTGCGCCGCTGGTCGAATTTCCTATGGTCTCGGTATAGAGAGAAGGAGCGAGCAAACCTGTCATAGATCCACATCAAGAAGCAGTGAAAGGGATGCACAACGAGTTGAAGGAGTTAGATATAGGAGGGATTTGGTTCGTGTTTACTATGTGGAGCGAATTTGGAGAGCAGAGCTCACCGTGGCGTCGCGTTGGGCCGGGGCAGCGGCACCCGGCGCTTCGCCGGCTAGGGAAGAGGAGCAAGGGAGAGAGGGCAGCCTCACCTGAGTCTGCTCGCGCTGGAGGCCTCTTGTACTGGGGTCGCCCGCGCCCGAGCTGCTGCGCTAGGGCTTGCCCGCGCCGGTGGCCTCCCACGCCTGTGCGCCGCCGCGGCAACGGATGTGCCTTCCTCGCTTGGAGAGAGGAAGAGAGGAAGAGGCCGCGCCGCTGGTCCGCGCCGGGAGGCCATCCGTGCTGGGCTTGCCGCGCCGGCGGCTGCCGCTGCTGGGGCCCCCATGCCGCCTCCCTCGCCGTGTTGAGGAGGCGACGCCAGGGCCACCGCGCGCTCGCACCGCGCCACCGCGTCACCTCCGCGTGGGGCCCGCCCTAGGTGAGGCCGGCACGCCGGGGCCGCTGCGCCGCCGCGGTGCGCCGTCCACCAGCACCGCCGGAGCGCTGGGAGGCAGACGAGGGAGGGCTGAAGAGGAGGAGGAGGAGGAGGGCGTGCGCCACCGCCGTCGCCCTGTTCGCGTCGGAGAGAGGCAGCGAAGAGGAGGAGGGCAGTCGGCAGCCGCTGGATCCCGGGTGTCTGAGATCGACGGCTGGAGGAGACGCTGCCTGAGAATCGACGGTGAAGAAAAAGGAGGCGACGTGGCTCAATGACGAGCCAGAGCTTGGCCCTGCTTTCGTTACAGAGGGAAGAGATAGGGCGCTAGGGTTAGGGCATGAGCAATGTTCGTGGTTAAGTCTAGCGATAATACCCGCACTCATGGACCTCTATATTCATCCTCTATACGTCATAGTCAGCAAAATTCTCTCCTCTATACTCAATTCTCCCGCACTCATCCATCCTCTATATCATCCTCTATCAACTCCATCCACTGTGGGACCCACTTGTCACTTTATCTGAATATATTCATGCGTGATCTAGTTTTGAAGGATTTATTGAGACGAATTTAATGGTACAATCGAAATTTAATTTGGATTTTTGGTTTGTGAGTTATATCATTTTTTCCTTTGTTTAGCTAGTGGGGCCCGCCACTATTGAGTATAGAGTAAGCACAGTACTACTCTAAATATAGAGTAAGAGAAAGAATAGAGTATCGTTTTAGAGTACCAAATGCAGCAGTTTTTACTCTATATTCATACTCTAAAGCTTTAGAGTATCGTTTTATAGTACCCACTGCGGGTAGTCTAAAGGTGGGCCATGTGTCGGTGCACATTTGTCGTTGCAAAATGGCATAATAGGTAAAAATTAAGTTAAACCTATGCTACTAAAAATATCTACATTTTCCCTACCATCATTTTCCCTCTTCCTCTCCACTTCCACCCACCTGTGCATATCTCTGGTCACTTGCTTGAATCCATGCCAGGGAGACCAAATCTAGTGGTCTTTACTCTCCACTACTCAAGTGCTCCTCCAACTCCTCTTCTTGCCCCTGTCCTCTTTGCTTAGCTCCTCGAAGTGAAGGGGTTCATCTCCATTGACCATGGGTAGCTCTTCTGCTCCGATCAACTTCAAGCTAGCTAAATCAAACTCTCCTACAATAGAGATATAGAGGCATTTGGATCCAAAAAAAATAGCAAGCGTTTTTTTTAATCAAGATCGACGCTTGTGACCAAGTTTAGGATGCTATCCTTTTGTATAACTTTCACGAATCTTGTATTGAATATTCAGACCCAAGTGAGTTCAAACAAAAAAAATGAACTGCAAAGTTTTAGATCCTATCGAGTACTACAAGTTTGATACAATTAAAGAATTTGAATTAAAAATATTAAATTTTAAAATACAATTTTAGGACCCTAAATGAATTAAAATGAGAAATCATCAACTATAAAGTTGTAAATCTCTTCAATCTCTACAACTTTGATATAAAGTTTTCTTCATCCAATTTGACTTGGAAAAGTTAAGCTTTTTTTGTTGCACATATTTTTAAAGACTGGTCACATTGTCATCCAAAAATCAATTTTTAGAAATAATGGTACTATTTATAGAGAGGGTTTATAAAAGAAACTAGAAATACGAATTGTCTCTAAAAATTTATTTCTACATGGGAAAAAATCTAATTGACCCCCCCAACTATTGGGGGTGGTCTAGTTTACCCCCTCAACTATGAAACGGTCTAATTTACCCCCTGAACTTTGCAAAACCGGCTAAATCACCCCCTCGAGCGGTTTTAGACGCGGGGTTTGCTGCAGTAACAATGGTTTTGCTACAGTAACAGTGGTTTTGTCCTTTTCTTTTTTATTTATTTCGCCTGAATCTTTGAAAAATCATAGTAAATCACAAAAAAATAATAAAATGAAAAATCTAATTTTGTTAGACTCCACATGAGTATATCTACATAGTAAATATATAATATAGTATGCTTTAGTACAAAGTTTTTGTTGTATGAATTATTCAAATTAATTACAGAAAAAAAAATAGATCAAAATTTACAGAAAAACTTTGTACTAAAGCATACTATATTATATGTTCACTGTGTAGATCTACTCATGTGGAGTCCAACAAAATTGAATTTTTCATTTTGTGATTTTTTTGTGATTTAATATGATTTTTCAAAGATTCAGACGAAATAAAAAAAAGAAAAGGACAAAACCATTGTTACTGTAGTAAAACCGTTGTTACTGTAGCAAAACCACCGTCCAAAACCGCTCGAGGGGTGATTTGGCCGGTTTTGCAAAGTTCATGGGGTAAATTAGACCGTTTCATAGTTGAGGGGTAAACTAGACCACCCCCAATAATTGGGGAGGGTCAAGTAGACTTTTTCCTTTCTATGGGCAAGTCATATCTAGAACTATTATTTTCAAGAGATTAAGCTGGATTCTTTCCTTTATAAAAAAAATTCAGAAGCGGTTTTTAAAGCCGTCTCTGCTAAAAAAATGATAACGCCTCTTAAAATCGTTCTTGGTACAGTGAAAAACGTACTAGAAACTACAGTACACAACGTCACATAGCAGTATAGCACCATATGCAAATCCACTCACCCATACAAATGCAAACAACAAAAGAGATTTGTGTTTTCCCCCGGCCCCAGAGGATTGTATTTTACATGTACATATAACATATATCTGGGATTTCGGAAGGAGTCATCTTTTCCACGTAAGTTTATGCAAACACACATACACGCTGAGAATTGAGACGTGTGTACGTGTTGCAACAGTGAAAGTATCGACACACACATATACATGGTCACGGACCATGTTCTAAGGGAAATTACTGGTTTGCTAATCCTGACAGTTGCTGACCATATATATGGATATGACCATGAATGGGCCCCAATTAAACCTGTTTCCGAATGCCTGCAGGCTTGGAGCTGGCAAATACATAGATATACGGTAATGATACACGTCCACTCGCTCGCTGCGGTTTGATCTTATCCACTCGCCCGCCTCTTCTTCTTTCCTCGCTTTCTCGGCCGCTCCAAGCTTGCACGCGCGCTTGCTCCTGTGCTCGCGCGCCTCCTCCCTTCGCGCCGCCAGGGAGCCTTCCTCCCTCCCTTCCTCTCTCCCTCCCTCCCCTTTCCCCGCTGCGACTTGTACACCCTCCTCTCCACTGGAGTGGGGGGCGACGGCGGCGGCTTCCGGGGAGCCCGCGCGCCTCCCCTCCCTCCATGCTCTCTCGTGCTCGCACGTCGCGATCTCCATGCATCTAGAGACGAGGACGACGGTGCGGGCTTCGACGAGGTAGGTGGGGAAGGTTCTGGATCTGAGGCGCCTATGGCAGAACCGTCCAAAATAACACACTAACGGAGGTACTTGCCTTCCTCTAGGCACTAAGTACTCCATCAGCGGCTATTCCAGCCGTTTCTGTCGAGCACACCCAATGGGAGAACTCGAAACCATCCACGTTTTCATCCAGGATCCAATAATGAAAACGAGTACAATACTTAGTTTATTCCATACAACATAGTCTTCAGAAATAAGTTATTACAATACCAAATTCAGAGTGCGGAATTAAAACAGCGGAAGTAAATATCTAGCGAGCGTAGCAAAGATCCATCTGAGTTGAGCAGATGATCCTCCACACAAAGCCTCAAGCAGCACCTGCAACAAGGGTAAAATAAACCCTGAGTACATAATATACTCGCAAGACTTACCCGACTGGGAATAATTTCCCGACTCCAAGGATCATGATAGGCTTTTTGGCTACTGGTTCAAGTTTGTAGAAAAGCATTACTACTAGTGGATTCTTATTGCAGTTCTTTTATTTGTCATCTTTTAGTTTATCAGCTAACCATCTATATAAGCACTTATGCTATTTTCAAACAAGAGTTGGTCAATACAAATCCATCCTTATTCACCTTTTCTCTTTCAGTTCTTACTACGATGCCTGGATCAAGTCATATCGGACCGCTTACGCGGCGATTCGCGAATCAATGTGGCCTAGCTGGGTACCCCGAAAAACACACGCCCCGCCCGTACCGAGGTACAAACGGGACCAACCCATTATTCTCCTATCAAGAGAACCGAGTCCCTGTCCATACTAGGACTCCAAGCCCCCGCCCTCTCGCGGTGCTTAGACCTCCTAATACCCATATATAATCCACCTTCAGTTGGTCCGGATGGAGCCGGAACCCATGACAAGAGAATAACAAGTCTTTCTAGCTCCCATCCGCTAGTATATGCTTGGGATAAGGAGATCTGTGACCTGACAACCATCCAATGCAACGATCGGTCCTTAACCGACTCGGATAGGGAAACCATATAACCCAGTGATGCCCTGTTGGCCGCATGACACCCCTTGTCACATCCACCACTACCAAACCGCATCCCTGTCCGGTCACCATTTCACCTGCCTTTATTTCCATGTTAACCATAGTGATAATAATGATCACCTATCGTGAACAACACCATGTTGTTCACGCTAACGAAACCTAAGCATGGCACTACACGGCCTAAACTAGTAAGACTCTTGTGTAGTAATATTTATGCAAGTGGGTTTCAACAGAATTCCTGAAACGTAAATGTGAGGACCTTGATGTCGCCTAGAGGGGGGTGAATAGGCGTGTCTAAAAATTTCTACACAAAACTCGAAGTTACTTGTCAGCAACTATCGGAAGTCCCGACAGTTCAGGTCGGAACTCCCGACGTCATCAGCAGTCCCGACGCAAGCTGTCAGCAGTCCCGACGCCTACGGGGAATGAACTTCAAGTGCTCAAATAAACTTTGTGAAGCCAATAACTTACAACCCCACTTCCTAGTGGTAAGGTGAAGATGTTAGCTCACTTCCTTGATGTCAAGATGCCTCCAAACATAGATCAGGACCAAACCATAGAATCACCATAAATCCAAGTATAGCAATGCAAAACACAAGAACATAAGTGAGACACCGATTTATCCCGTGGTTCAGCTCACCACTAAGGCTTGCCTATGTCCACGTTGTTGAGGAAGCCACACAGGCTTTTTGGGTCTCTTTCAACCCTATCCTCGTTCTCAAGTCAAGAGAGCAATCTCTTGAGATGAGGGGTGATTTCACTAGATGATTGGGGTGATTACAAACCTCCCGGGGCTACCACACGAGTTGGAAGCTCCACGGGCGACGCCTAGCCGGCTAGGGTTCCAAGAACCCAAGAGTAACAAATGCAAATCCAATCGGCTTGACGAAGAAATCAAGTGCTCAAGCTTTCTTTGATGTTTCTCTCACCAAATCCCTTCTCTCAACTCAAACTCTTACAAGATTTGAAGCTAGGAGCAAAGAGGAGAGAAGAGACAGGCTCTTGGGTGCTAGGAGGCACTTCTCTGAAGTTTGGTCGAGTGGAATGAGTGGGCAACGGTTAGAAATGAGGGGAGAGCTATTTATACTCTTTGTAGAAATCTAACCGTTTAGATCTACGTCGGGACTGCTGACGTAGATCTCGGGACTGCTGGCGTTTAGAGAAAACACTGTTCAGATCTACGTCGGGAGTTCCGACGTAGATCTCGGGACTTCCGACGTATGAAGAAAACACTGTTCACGCGAGGTTAAAAGTCCACGGGTGCAAGTCAGTGTCGGAACTTCCGACAAACGTCGGGACTTCCGACGGTCGGGACTTCCGACGATCGTCGGGACTTCCGACGGGCACAGACAGCAGGTCAGTAGAACCAACAATGCCGGGACTCCCGGCTTGGGTCGGGACTTCCGACTGTCGAGAGTTCCGACTCACGTCGGGACTTCCGACATCCACAGTCACCGCGCAGGCTGTGACTGGGAGTCAGCACTTCCGGCAAGAGTCATGACTTCCGACTGTCGGGAGTTCCGGCTTACGTCGGGACTTCCGACACCGACAGTCATAGAAAATTATTCTATGTGCTCGTGAAGTGCTAGAGTGTCTCTCTTTTGATTTTATTATTATGCTTGAGCACTCTATCTTCCTCAAACCAACTAGATTGGCATCCCCCTTTATAGTGCGGCATAGCCTAAACTCAAGATCAAAAGAATATTACCAATTTAACCACTTGAGTCTTCAATGTCTTCATATATCACTTCTTCTCAATATCACTTGATAAGGGGATGCAATCAACTTCATCTCCTCTCTTTGAGCAAGTTCAGCTTGAGCATGTGACTTGAACCATTTCAACACATGTGAGTTCAATCCATGACTTCAAGTCACTTCCACTAATGATTTGATCCTCAATACAATATGACTCCTAATGGCTCAATTAGTACCTCGACTCAATGCAAGTACTCTCTTCTTCACCTTAGCCATGGTACCTCGGTCTACAAGCCATTGCTTGCCCTTCACCTTCACTTAGTCCCTCGAAGCCCTTTCCTTGCTATCTTCACCCTATCGAGCCATACTCAAGTCACATCATATTAAGCATCAACTGAAAAACCATTTCTTCAATATTGTGATCCTTATTGCTTGAATATCTTCTTGATATGAATGTTGAGATCAATCAAGCTTGATATGTGAAATATCATATGGTTTTCCTTCTTGTTGAACCTATATATACTTCTCATTTCACTATCCACAAGTTATGCAATAAACTCAATTTCCTGTTCAACACTTTGCAAACTTTGTCAGATCTTTAATGGCGTTGTCATTCAATTCACCAAAACTCACTAAAGGGCTAGATGCACTTACAGTAAATGCACATATAACATAGATATCCTATTATCATTTCAAAATAAAGGTTATGCACTGGGGCTTGCCTTGGGCATCCTGGTGTGCAGCAAAATTAGTGGTTGATGGTTCCGAGGCTCCTTCCTGCACGGGGACCTCCTCCTCGTACACCTCCACGATCTCCTCGTACTTCGGCTCCTCCGCATCCACGTACTCCACTATCTCATGATCTATATGCAAGAAATGATGACATGACTTAATGCAATGATAACAACAGCTCTTAAAAAAACAACTACTACTAAGATATTAAGCTAGCTCTAATGACTAACATACCAGGCTGTCTACTATTCTTACTAAGCAAGAGTAAACTGATCCAATTAATCTTTACTCATTAAATTGCATACTCTTCATTTGTTTCTGATTTAATATTTAATACGGCTAAGAAAACTCAGCTATCACATCTAGTAAGCTATTCAAATACTACAACACTACAACAAGCACCTAATAAAACCATAAAGCTACCGCAAAAAATTCAAAGCTAAAACTATTACCCATTTGCCACAAAAATTTATACAGGATTTATCATATTAATATTAAGCGCTTTTGATTGATTTAATATACTTTAGCATCACCACATATAGGTATGATCTAACTACACTAACAGGCAGATAATGATTTTAGAAAGAAGAATCGAGTGATTCAGATATCGTATGGTGAAGATATTGATCGCACAAGGTGGCTGTTTAATTAATTCTGAAATAAACAAGGAATTAATTAGCTCTTGGCCTGGTCTTCTGAGACTTGCTCAAGAATGTGAGGCTTTGGTCTTCTGACTTGTCAAGTGGGCTGGTGGAATGAATTATCAAGAAGCAAGCAATGAACCATGAACGCGGAAAGCATATGTTCGAGTTTGTCTGTCATGATTAGCTCCTGGCTCCAGAGCAAGTGCGATACTGACAAGGAGAATAAAGGAATTCGTATAGACTAGTTACCTCGATCGATTACAGCTCAGAGAGAAATCGATAGACGTAGCTTTCTCGGGCAAGATCAGAGGAAGTTGATTTTGGAGAAGCGAACGATCAGCTGAACGGAACGACTCGACAGCTCGGTTAAAAGACAGGAGACGCGGCTGGAGGCAGCGTTCTAAATAACCTCGCAGCGTGCCGGCGGCAAAAAAAAATTCTTCGGATGAACAGTGTCCCGAGCTGCTACAGCGTCGACTACAGTGCTGCCCTGCGTGTGCTCTGGTTCGCTTCTGGCGCGATGTGTAAGCAGGGCTGCGTTGATTTTATAGAGTGCGATTATGTAGTAGCTGATGCGTATGCTGTGCGTGGTGTCTGCCGTCGCAGTCGGTCGTCGCCGTGCGCATGCTGCGCAGGCATGCTCTGCGAGGGTGCGAGCGCGATCAAAGAATTAGGAAGAAGATGAATTACGAGCGATGGAGTTGGATCAGGATGATAACAGTTAGTTGAGCTGTGCTTGGGAATATTTGGACATGGAAAATATTAGAGCTCAAATTGAGAATTAGTGCAACAAAATTTAATTTCTTACTTTGTCATCTACAATAATACATAACATGATGCTCATGACATGGTTTAGTGATTTGTTAACGCGCACCGAGGGTGTTACAGCGCCCCTCCCCCTCCTCCCCTCCTCTGGATCTCGATCTGGTCCCTCCTCTTCCTCCCCCCTCCTCCTCCCCCTCAGGATTCCAGGTTTTGATGGCGGCTAGGGTTTGTGGCGAGTCAAATCTAAGCTACATGCAACAAATGATGTGAAATGTTTGCACGATTATCTGATGTTACAGTAGTTATTTTTCTAAGATGTTTCAATAGTGTTTTTTCTTGTTTGCAGCAGCATCCTCCCATGTTTTCCGATGTTTCATTAGTATCGCTTCTGATGTTGCAGTAGCTTCTTCTCCTTTGTTGCAGTAGCTTATCCTTCTTGTTGCAGTAGCTTCTTCTCCTCTGTTGCAGTAGCTTCTTCTCCTTTGTTGCAGTAGCTCTTTCTTCTTTGTTGCAGTAGCTTTCTTCTCCTTGTTGCAGTAGCATCTTCTTTTTTTGTTGCATTAGTTTTTTTCGATGTTTCAACAGTTTTTTTGTTTGTTTCACCAGTTTTTTTGTTTATTTCATTAGGTGTTTTCCGATGTTTCAATAGTTTTTTTCATTTGTTTCACCAGTTTTCTCCTATTTGTTTCATTAGGAGTCCTTCGTTGTTTGCAATAGCATATATTCTCCTTGCTGCAGCTGGAGGTGGAGTATGGTGGTGAGCTGGTGGCGAGGCGGATGTGCTAGGGTCAGGGAGGTTACGGCGGGGGGCAAATCCGTGCACGCTGGGGGCGCATGTTTCTTCTCCGTGCGGGGGTGGGGCGGGGGGTTCGCGGGTTCCCGTGCGGTAGCGGGGCAGGGGGTTCGTGGGTTCCCGTGCGGTAGCAGGGCGGGGGTCGCGTTTTTCTTTTTTTCGTTTTCATTTCCGTGGGGGCGAGCGAGGCTGTTGCAGCATCCGGCGCTAGCGTTCGGATCCGGACGTCCGGGCGCTAGCAGGAGCAGGAGTGCAGGACCCATAAACTAAACAGGACGTCGAAGGAAAAAATAAAAAACTTGCACGTGAACAGCATGCAAGAAGTACATACTCCCACGAGCCAATTGGATGACGCGGCCCTAGGCAGCAAGTACTTGGTCCGCGTGGTCAGGTTTCGATTACGTGGTCCGCATTGCTTTTACGCGGTCAGGTTTCGAGTGCGGTCTGCATTGCTTATTCCCACGTGCCAGAATGCTCCTTGTCTCGGCGATCAGCATTGGACACATCCGTTCATCACGCCATGACATGTACAGTACCGGTACCAGTTATACCCACTGATGAGACCATACTTTTTTTTGGAAAGGCGAGCCCATACTTTTGCTTCTCCCGAGGAGGAAATGACGCTGTTGTAAGGTTTGACGGATTGTTGGCTGCCATCTTTGGGCTGGTTTCAGAAAAATTTGCAAAAATTTTTAAGATTTTCTGTCACATTGAATCTTTGACACATATATGAAGCATTAAATATAGATAAAAAAATAAAACTAATTATACAGTTTAGCCATAATTCACGAGACGAATCTTTTAGGTAAAGACTTTTTCATCCGTGCGCCCATTAGTTCATCCGCACGCACGTCGACTCCGCCGTCGAACGATCATCCAAGGGCGTTGGTGTTTCCCACCCAACTGCAAAGCCCGTTCCAGGAGTCATAGAGAGGGGGAGAGATATTACTGTCCAAACATTGGGACTTGCGCGGCATCCTCTTCTCTTCGCCGCCTTCTTCTCCGTCTCTCGTCGAGAAGCCGCCCGCGGCGACTTCTGCGGTGACCAGTGGATTCCGCCAGCCACCTGGATCTAGGAGGAGCACAGGGGCCGCCGTGCTCACCTGTAAGTTGGATTTGCCCCAATGCTTCCACCTCATGCGATTTGATTTGGATTTGTTCCCCATCTAACTCGAAGCTCTTCCGATTCCATGGTTCGTTGGGTGGGCCGTCCACTTGAAGTAGCCTAGGCAGCGTTGCGCCGGCGGACACGCCGATGAGGAGGTATTTGTGCTCCATCTTCTTGTCCTCCACTGGTTTGATTCGTGTCTCCCTTCTAACTCGATTCTCTTGTTTGGTGGCAAATATCGCAGCGTCTGCACAACAATCCCTCGGTTTGCTTCTCTCCTAGTGTAGATCTGAGCCGCTTCTAGAGCATATGTGATTTCGGTGAGTTAGCTCGTTCATTTGGCAACAGGCAGAGCCAATTTTTTGCTCTATTTTGTCCCCTTCAAACTCGATCTGTGTGAGCTCTCACTCGATTCATTATGTAATTGCTGCTTCTCCTACATATTGAAGTGCAACCTCGGGGACGACTGCAGGCGGCAGAGCTTCAGAGATGGGAGGGGGCTGCCACCATCTCTGCCTCAACACCTGCCCAACAGTGCGCCCTTGCGGCTATCCAAGATGCCTTCATTCGCGAGGGGTTACTGTTAGGGGAATTAACTTAGTCCAAAAAACTCAAGCCCAAACTTTAGAGTGTGAAAAATATAAAAGTATCCTAATGAAATTCACTTATAGGGAAAAGTATAGCGAATGATGTATTTTGACTTCGTCGTCAAGAATTTAACTTCGCCTTTCGACTTCGTCGTCAAGAATTCAACTTCGCCTATCGACTTCGTCGTCAAGAATTCAACTTCGCCTATCGACTTCGTCGTCAAGAATTCAACTTCGCTGGACAGAGAAGTAGACGAAGAGCCAGAAATAATCTGAAGAGAACAAGTTCATTGAAGGAAAGAAGATTGAATGTGAAAAAGAAAATTGAATCAGGAAGAAATGACTACTTCGCCCTTACATAGATGAAGGGTTGTAAATATTTAGGTCAGGGGTAAAATAGTTATTTTATGTAAAATATGAAGACTAGGGCCCTATAAATACCCCTCTGACATGTATGGTACGATCATGAAATGAATACAACTTTACACGCAACTTTATCTTGTCTGAAATATTTTTGATGATTGTGTGAATTGTGTCATCCGACCTGAACTTTTCACCCAACAATGTTATTTCGTATTAATTTTTAAGAAATAAGTTTGTAAACAAATGTACATGTGAGTACATATATGGATGGCATATGCGCCAAATTTTAAAATAAAATTGAATTGCAGAAGTATATTAAATGTTTGAATTATACTCCCTTCGTTCAGTAAGGAATGCAATTACGTGATCCGTGACAGTCAAAGTAACTTAAGTTTGACCGAGTTTATAGTAAATAATATTAGCATTTATGTCTCGAAACAAAATTTATTATAAAATATATTCTATAACTAATCTAACGGTACTTATTTTATATCATAAATGATAGTAGCTTTTTTTTATAAATTTAGTCAAACTTCAAACTGTTTAACTTCTCGGAAAAAAGAGAATTGCATTGTATCCTGAACGGAGGGAATAGTTTCTAATGTTTACACTGACAAATATGGTTTCCGCCCATATATTTAGGCCTTGTTTAGTTTCTCTCCAAAAAATTTACACCTTATCACATCAGGATGTTTGGACACATGCATGAGTATTAAATATAGACTAAAAAATAACTAATTACACAGATTACGTGTATTTTACGAGACGGATTTTTGAGTCTAATTAGTCTGTGATTAGACAATGTCGTGCTACATTAAACATGTGCTATTTTAATAATTTCGTCTCACAATTTACAGACGAGTTCTGTAATTAGTTTTTTTATTGATACCCGAACACTCTTTTCAACCTCCCATAAAACATCATGTGTGACACGCCGAAGCTTTACACGCTAAACAAAGTCCTTAACCGGTTTTCCCCGCCAGCCGAGGCCGAATCGCCCATCGGAGGCGCTAGGACCAGCGACCTTGCCGGCGAAGGCACCCCAAAGGAGCAGTCTCTCAGTAGCCATTCAAGATGACTCTTCAGTACAAGTCGTCCTGTGACATGACAATTGACATCTGCTAGTTCACACGGCCATCTAAAAAAATACTAACGATCCCGATGCAAAATTAGTATTATTAGATTAAAATATATTTTTTATAATAAATTTATTTAAAAACATAAATATTAATACTATTTACTATAAACTTATCAAACTTGAGCTACTTTGACCGGCACGGATCCCGTAGAATCTATCTACCAAACAACCAGTTGTTTTAGCTCTTCCCAACAACTAGATTTTTGTCCATGCACTTACAATATCATATAGCTATATTTACACCGCCTTATTACTATATTTATAATAATTTTTTCATTGTAATTTATTAGACAGAGTGATATAATTTAGGTATTTCTATGGATTGCAAATTTCAAAAACATATATACCAAATTTTTCAGAAAAATTACAAATAATTTCTATGAACCGCATATATCAAAGAAATATATATTAAATTGTTCATAAATGCCAAATATCAGATACTCCCTCTGTCCCTTAATATTTGTCGTTTTTGTTTTTCGATAAATAACTTTGATTAAATATATATTAAAATATATTAATATTTATGGTACATAATTAGTATCATTGGAAAGATCTTTGAATCTAGTTTTTTAATAAATTTATTTGAAAATACAAATGTTGTACGTATTTTTTATAAATTAAGTCAAACTTATGATACGTATACCAACTGCGACAGTTATTTTGGGACGGAGGGAGTACAACTCACCCTAGCCCCTACTTATTCCGCTTTCCTAGTAGAACGGATCCTTTGCGCCATCTGTACACCTACTTCCATGCCGCACTGCCACAGAGGATCCTGGGAGGGATGGCTATGCACTGTAGCCATCGCAGGCACGGCCGCGCACGGCGCTCCAAGCAGCGGGAGAGGCGGGTCAAGGCGGGGGGCCCGCGTACGGCGCGGTTTCCCAGTCACGTCAAAAACGGTTGCTGCCAGGTAGGGACGAAAACGGACAGGATACGAACGGATATCATTAATATCGTATTTGTTTTTATATTTACGTTTAGATTTGGATTTGAATATAGATAATATAAAAAATATAGGATATGATATGATTGGATATCGATATTATAAATATATGATTTAAATATTCGGATATGAATACGGTATCGGATGTTAAATATCCGGACTTGGATACGGACGAATTAAAACCCCTCTAAACGGATTCAGTCTCAAATACGGTCAAAAAATATCCATACCGTTTTCATCCCTACTGCCAGGGATGAAACAACCGGATGCTCCGTAGTTTCTGGCGGTAAAAAATTGGGGGTGTCACGATTTTACGGGACGTCCGAAGAGGTGTTCCGATACTTAAGATTTTGTTTAGTTCGTGGGTGAAAAATTTGTAGGTGTTACATTGGATATTTTATGGAATGTCGGAAGGGGTGTTCGGATACTAAGGTCAGTTTCAATGGGGTTTCATCAGAGTTTCATGGGCATTAATTTTGCTGATGTGTCACCATATTAATTAAGAGAGATGACTAGAGTTTCATCGGAGTAGAGAGGGTTTTATGGGATGAAACTCTTCTGCACTGTTTCTAAAATCTGGATGTGTTGAAAACAGTGACATGAAATCTCCACTGAGACTGGCCTAATAAAAAAACTAATTACATAACTCGTCTGGAAACCGCGAGACGAATTTATTAAGCCTAATTAATCCGTCATTAGCACATGTGTGTACTGTAGCAATTATGAGTAATCATGGACTAATTAGGCTTAAAAGATTCGTCTCGCGGTTTCATGCCAACTATGCAATTATTTTTTTATTTATATTTAATGCTCCATACATGTGTCCAAACATTCGATGTGACGGGGTGAAAAGTTTTTGGGTGAGAACTAAACAACGCCTAATCAAAAAACTAATTACATAACTCGCCTAGAAACCGCGAGACAAATTTATTAAGCCTAATTAATTCGCCATTAGCACATGTTTACTGTAACACAATATTGTCAAATCATGGATTAATTAGGCTAAAAAAATTCATCTCGCAAATTTATCGCAATATATATAATTAGTTTTTTTATCTATATTTAATACTTCATACATGTATCTAAACATCCGATGCGATGGCGTAAAAAATTTTTAGGAGAAACTAAACACCCCTTTACCTTCTTTTCGGGACAGAGGAGCATCCTCTGCCCTATCCACACCCGCGCACTGGACAGGTCGTACCACACAGTTTTGCCAAGTTCCGCAGTAGTACTAGGCACTGTGGCGGGGCGGCGTAGCACCAGCCAACAGAGCATTACTATGCTTGGACGCCGGTGCATGCAACGCGAGCACTGGATGGCGCGGCATGGCGCCGCGCAACCGCAACGCACGTCACCACACGGCACGGCCGCCGGCCGGGTCCCGGGGTTCGCGCGTGTGGCCTCGCCCTTGTCGACCTGGTGCACACCCGTGGCGGCGTGTCCTAACAAACGGACGTCGTCGTCGCCTTCTCCTCCGCGGCGTGGTGGCGGTGCGGTGGCGCGATGAGAAGAAGGGCCATGGGGAACAGCCCATGGACTGATGGACACCCAGAGCAGGACTTTTATGGGCTGTGTGGTTCCGGATGGCAACGGGGCTATCCCGCCGGGTTTTGATGGAACCTTATGCTCCCCAACTGAATAAAACCTCCCCGCTCCCCGTCCCCGTCCCCGGCCTCGGGGGCAGATTTTCCCCGTCCCCGTCCTCGATCGGGGATTTCATACCCGTCGGGTTTTCCATCCCCGATAAATCCCCGACAAACATATCTCTAGCAGCAATAAAACAAGAAAAGTATAACATGAATTGCACATTTTAAGATGTAAATATAACACAAATAAACAACAAATAAATAGTCTCAATTCTCCAGCACCACTACAGATTAATAAAGTTCACCTTCAATCAACAAATAAACATCACAAATTAATAGTTCAGCTAGTTCATAAATCTCCAGTAACATCACAGGCTTCACAGCCAGAGTTTCAATTCTCCAGAACCACTGTCCACTAGTCCACTACAGATTAGAACTTTACAAGTCCTACTACAAAATGACCAGCAACGATTTGAAATCGACATCAAGTTTATGGCAGCCTCGGCTTCTAGCAAGCCGGCAAAATCAGCAAGAGCAAGGTAGTGGTGTCATCACACATCAGTCATTACAGCAAAATGTTACATAAATAGTTAATACTTATGTTAACAGTTAATGCTGAGTGAGTTGTGAGCACAATGCACAAGCACGCCATCTTGATCCTGATCAGCTAACAACCTGCACTTCTAAATTGTAAGTTCCTACATGGATACACAAACGAGAAACTTGTTATTATGTGACTTGTGACAAGACAAAAACCAAATCTGAACTCTGTTATGTATTTGATAACTCACCTGAAGGCCTTCTTGAACTTCTTGGAGAACAGACCAGAAGCTTGCAGGTCGCCCTTCATCAGTAACCATGCCTACATTTTAAAAGTATTATTTTTGGCTAAAATTTGGAGGTACAGTACTATGAATTTGGAGGTACAGTACTATGAATTGCATGAGTTGTACCTTTGTATCTGTTGCGGATCCAGTCCTGTGAGCACATTAGAGCTTCCAGCATTTGAGAAGTCAGCCTGCTGCGATGTTCACTGAGGACTCGACCACTGGTGCTGAATGCAGATTCTGAGGCAATAGTGGTTATAGGAATTGCAATAGGGTACTCATGCAGCACCATCATAGCCCCAAGTTCCTTTCTAGCTATATCTTGGTCGAAGGTATAGTTCTCCACTGAAACTTTGCCTTTTTCGGAGGCATGAAACCTTAAAGAAGCTTGTGACATTGTCTTGTTTCCTGCCAACTTGATCTTTCTAAGTGTACAACTCTTCAAGTGATCATGAAGGTGCTTAGTTCCATTCTTTGTTTCTCCTCCAATCTTTGTAAAGCAGTACATGCATTTTGCCTTTACTTGCCCATTCCACTTGACTCTCTTAAACTCCTTCCAAACAACCGAGGTAAGCTTTCTCTTTGAGCCTACCTCAGTACCATCTTCTTCCTCTTCTTGTGCCTCAGCCACCTCTTCATCATCCTCTATTTCAATTGCTTCTGATTCATTGACAGATTCTGGCCGTGATTCAGAGTCAGGCTGTGAGCCATCAGAAACTGGAGCTTGGCTACTGCTTGCACTAGACATCTTCGTAAACCTGCAGTCCAATTAACATAAATCTAGATCACTAAAAATCTGCCATATACTTGCAGATCAACAAATATTTGAGCCGTGCAAATACAATAAAAATTATACTACTCAAAATAGTGTACAAATCTACTAATAAAATTGCAAATATGCTAAGCAGCAAGCCACCAACATTTACCTATTAATCAGTGCTATCTGCTAGTCTACTAAAAATCTAGAACATGTTGCAAATATACTTGCAGATCAACACACACACACACACACACACACACACACACACACACACACACACACACACACATATATATATATATATATATATATATATATATATATATATATATATATATATATATATATATATATATATATATATATATATATATATATATATACACACACACACACACACCTAACGTGAAGGCTATTCTAGGCTAGCAGCAGTGAAACAAACCAACAAAAAAGAACAAAACCTAAGTGTTCTAAGCACTAACCCGACAGATCGAAGAATGTTGCGTCCAGCTCCAACCTTCTTGGTTGTAGTTGTCTTCAGGCAAGAGCGTTTTGGGTTGGATCTTTTGTCCACGGGTGCTCGGGGAAGGCGCTTCGGGTCACCAGCTACTACGATGGCTTTGGTGGACGATGTCGGCGGAGCTGTCTTCTTCTCAGCCGGAGGAGGAGCAGCCACTGGTGCACTAGATCCGATAGCAGCCTTGATTGACCCAGCTTGATCCGACTGTGGCGGCTCGGGCCCGTCGTCTTCGGCGTCCCTTAAGGTGGGACGGGCACGGTCAGTAGAGGCAGAGAACGCTGCAATCAAGGATGGTTAAGACTGAAGGAGGAAGATCTTCACCGGCCGGTAATGCAAGATCCGGACGCCATCCCTGGGAGCAAGGAGCTCTCTGCGAGCTCTCCTAGTGTGGTGGAGCCGCGGCCCGCAGAGACAGGGGGGCAGCGCCAGCGGCGGAGCTCGTGCAGACTGCGAAGGCCGAAGGCAGAGCGCGTGCGGTGCGGGACAGCGGGAGGAAACGAACGGGAAAGGGAGAAGCGGCAGTGCGGCCGCCGGCACTGATGGCTGGACCACTGGAATCTGGATGGTGGGGAGTAGAATGAGGAGCTCCTAGGGTTACTCAGTATATATATGGAAGTGTATTGGGCTGGGCTTAATTGGGCTTCCTATGGCAGTATGGCCTGGACTCGGGGCCCCCAGCGGGTAACGGGGACGGGGAGGTGGGGAACGTTCCCACCCCCGCCTCACCCGACGGGGCTTGTTTTCAGCCGTTAACGTCCCCGTGGGGGACAAATTTACCCTATTTTCATCCCCTAATGGAGGAAATTCCCGTCGGGGATCGGGGATCGGGGCCCCATTGCCAAGTTGAGTTCCACCAGCTGAAGATGGGCCGTAGTCAAGCGCGTTTCAGCTGCCCTCGTGCATCTGGAAACTCTCCCAAAAAAAAAATCAAGCAACAACATCTGGCATGTGGTTCACAGTTCAACAGACCAAACAAGAAACATACTTGGATCCAGTCCAGCCGACCTTGGTGTTCACCATTGAATAGAGCAGGAGTACTCCTTCCTGGAGTATACCGCTATACGGAGAGAATGATGTTCGATTGATATTCTCTCGCTAGATCGGGGGGCCGAGCAAGTAAGAACACCTGCCACGGTGTGTCATCTTCCTTAATATCGGAATTAGGAACCAAATCCCCAGACCCAAATCAGGCTCGGTTTCCTCTATGACTAAACAGTGAACCACCGCTGGGTTTCAAAACCAGCGGTCAACTTAGTTCACAGCCCTCCACGACTTTTTTTTTTTTTGGGGGGGGGGGGGAGTTGCCTCCGCAACTTTTCTTTTTATGGAAATTTACAAAGTTATACACATAATTTCTCTACATGATGTTTTATGAGACATAACTTATTAGCATAATTTATGTGCATAACTTTTGATGAAACAACTTCTCACCACACCTTCTCATCGTAATTTTTTACTTTTCTTTTTTGAAAATACATATACAAAAATTACAGTGCACAAAATCTTGACCAAGTGTATTGGTCAATAGAGACGGACGGTGGCATATGGTCAAGTTGGACGAAAGATTCCAAGGGTGCGTAGGGCCGGTATAATTAGTCAGCTGCAAACACCAACCGACGTATATGTGACGGCCATTCATTAGCTAGGCAATTAGCCGGTTGCATTGGACCGCCCGGTGATTTGAGCTCATATTTTGAGCAGGGATCGGTGCAAGCTTTTTGAGAGGCCTTCTCTGTCAGTTTCCTCTAAGGCGGTTCTGGCTCTTCTTTTTTAATTAAAAAAACAGCTGTAAATAACATCTTCTATAAATTATTTGGTAGAGCTACTTCGAACGCAGAATAAGCCCCGAGTTGGGGGCTTCATGAGCGGGAAGTTAAAGCAATTCTCACAATAGTACTAGTAGCACAACTAGTGCATGTGAGCACGTGGCGGCTGAGGCCAAGCTCAACGCAGGCAGCACAGACATTAGCCCTGTCTGAAAAGTCGTGCTCCACCTATAAATTTTTACAACGCAGACTATATACTGGTCTATCTGCTTTTTCACCCCCTGCTACCTCTCTCACTCCGAACGTCGCTTTCAAGAACTTACTTTTGCAGTCTGCTAGCCAATACTCTGGCTCCTTTCCAGAGAGACCACCATTTTTTTTAATGAGGCCGTCAACTCCTCTGTAAGCTGTACTGACACACTGCGAAGCTACTATCCTGGTATCTCTCTCCTCCGGATGGCATCCGAGCCTACGTGTCACTGCAGGGCAGCTGTACACGCTGGTGTGTTGGGCTCGGCCTGAGGCGCGGCGGTGTCTCGGAAATGGTTTCAGCCGGATACAGGATACTGACTGGTCAAGTCATCGGATACACGTTATTTATTCACGTATACCGCCGCGGGATTATTCGCTACTAGTACTCCCTCATACCCATCGATCGATCGCGCGCTCAAGAAGCACCACAAGCTAGAAAGAAATCTGCACGACAGTAATGGGCTCGGCGAGCTTACTGCTGTTGCCGCTCCTCCTGCTGTCCGCCTCCGTGTCCATCTCGGTGCCCGTGACCGCCGGACAATCCGGCGACGAGGCCGCGCTGCTTGCATTCAAAGCCGCGGCGATCAACGGCGGCCATGGCGACCCGCTTGCTTCGTGGAACAGCAGCAGCGTTGGTGGCTTTTGCGGTTGGGAGGGGATCCTGTGCGGGGCTAGGCACCGCCGAGTGGTGGGCCTGTCTCCGGCCATCGGAAACCTCACCTTCCTCAGGACACTGAACCTGACCTTCAATTGGTTCGAAGGGAGCATCCCTCCGAGCATCGACCACCTGGTACGTCTTCGTAAGCTTGACCTGAGCGACAACATGCTCTCCGGAGCACTGCCTGCCTGCCTCAGCTCCTGTGTCAGCTTAACTTTCTTGGGAGCCAGAACTAACCAGCTACATGGTCGTATTCCTGTTGAGCTTGGCCGCAAGCTCACAAACCTTCGAATCCTCTCTCTGGGAAACAATAGCCTGACGGGCTATATCCCAGTATCACTAGCCAACATGTCATCTCTACACATTCTTGATCTGCGTAGAAACCAGCTAGAAGGCCCCATACCAACTGAACTTGGCAGCATTGGAGGCCTAAGACTCCTTTATCTCCAAAATAACAACCTATCGGGTGTGCTTCCACACTCTCTGTACAATTTGTCTATGTTGCAAGATTTCTTTGTAAATTCAAACTCGTTGTCTGGAACTATCCCTACTAATATAGGCGATAGGTTCCCCAACATAGAAACTCTCAACTTTTGTGACAACAAGTTTCATGTAACTATCCCGGTTTCACTATCCAACCTCTCTGCTCTCATGAACATTCAGCTTTCTAAGAACAATTTCTGGGGACCCGTTCCTCCTACTTTGGGGAGATCGAAAGGTCTCCATTCCCTTATGGTATACGACAACAAGCTAGAAGCGAATGAGGATTGAGGAGGGGTGAGAATTCATCACCATGCTATCTAATTGCAGTCAGCTTCAGGATCTCGATCTCAGCCATAACTCCTTCAATGGAAAACTTCCTAGTTCAGTTACAAACCTATCAACAACTCTCAGATATCTTACATTAGGAGAAAATAAAATTTTCGGGTCTATCCTGCCCAACATTTGCAATTTGGTTGGCCTGCAAATATTTGGCATTGATAATACATCCATATCAGGAGCGATTCCAGAGAGCATTGGTAGGCTTGAAAACCTGGTTGATTTATGCCTTTACAACACTAACTTGTCAGGCCTCATAGCTTCATCACTAGGAAATCTTACACAGTTGAATTTGCTTGGTTTATACAATGGCAACCTAGAGGGGCCAATTCCAGCAAGCTTCGGGAACTTAAAAAATCTGGTTGTCCTTGATCTCTCAACGAATCAACTGAATGGTTCAATCCCTAGAGAGGTTTTCAAACTTCTTGTGCTCTCATTCTACTTAGACTTATCCACCCTGTTCGCTGGTCTGCGTCAGGGCTGAACTGGCCAGCGGCCAGCTATAATCAGCCAGCTTCATCCTTTTCAAATTTGAATCAAACATTCAGCAGTAATATATTGGCGCCAACAGGCCAGCCTCAACTGGCGCCACAATGAACTGCATTGATCTGTGATTTGCCATGTACAGCACATCATTCAAGTACTCCTCCATTTCGAACACATAACTGGTTGTCCAAATACCGAATTACAATCCATTACAACAGTCCATTAGAAGTCCTACAAATCCATGAAATCAAGTTCATTACAAACACCATGTCCTTCCAAGGCATGTTAAATAACAGTCCAATTGTTCTAACCACTACTATACACCATAAGGATTAGTGGAGGCTTTACAAAACTTGTAGCCGTTGTCCACATACAACAACCTGCTAATCTGCATCTCCCTCCATTAGGGGACACTAATCTTCCATGTACCATTGTTACCACTCCACTAGATCTAAGTAATGACCTAAGTGGAAGCTATACAAAATTTGTGCCCTTGGCAGGCACATATTCACCAGCAATAACATGGTACAAACCCAAAAGTTACTTACGCAACCATCAATGTTCTTTCCATCATCGAGTCCGCAACAAATCCTACAGCGCCCTTACACCCCCTCATCGGCCTCCAACCATCACCTGCAAAGTGCAAAATTTCATTTCCTTCCCATTTCCAACACCAATCAGCAACATGGCACAGTCATAATTCACTTACCTGTACCCCAGATCCGTCAGTCCATGGGTAATCCACAACCTCACATTGTCCATGGAATCAATTGCACTTGCAGCAAGCCACTGCATTGACAGTGGGCTTAGTTGATGCAGTGGCAGAGTTACTTTTAAACTTCTCAAGTAGTTATGAAGGGCAAAACCGGCCTTCATAATGTTATCCTGCTTCTCCCTAGGATAGTGCGGCACTCCTTTCAACATGTGCCACCTAGCTTTGACCACCCCAAATAATCTTTCCACCACATAACGCAGACTTGCATGGTGGAAATTGAACACCTTTCTAGGACCTTCAGCCGGCCTATCCTCAAACTCTTTCAAATGGTACTTGTGCCTTTTGTGTGGCCCCAAATAACCCGGTTCACCTGCGTATCACGAGTCCACCGGATAGTATCTACCTGCACATGACAACCACTTCAACTTTTCAGCACATCAGACATGTCCATTTCCATGATAACATCGAGTTCAATTTTATCACAACAAATGCAACTAACCTGGCGGTGGGTGCGGGAACCTGGGTTTCTGCCAAGTTTCCCTGAGGACCCTCATATCATGCACTGCCCCCGCCATGCCAACACCAACAAATGTAACCCACTGATCAAAGTCACAAACTGCAACCACATTTCGGCTAGACCAACCGTGCCTATTTATGTAATCATCATGGAACACCCTATCAACACTGACCCTGATGTGTGTCCCATCGATAGCACCTATTGCGCCATCAAAGAAAGGTGTGTACTTGTGCGGCCTATCATGCACTTTTGACATGTCTACATGCCTAGGTGTACAAATCACATCTGCAAAGTTAGCGACGCATTCCAACACATGACCAAACCTCTCACTAACCGTCCCTAGACCCCTTTTGAACTATTCTACCATGTCCCGCTGTCCGACTTGTTTTGCCATTGCCCAAACAAACATCCCTAAAGCCTCCTTAGTATCAAAATCCCCATAGTCTCGCAGGCCATGGTTCCTAACTAGAATTTCGTGCAGTTGTAAAAAAGCAGAAGGACCCATACAAAAATTTTGCATGCTCCTTTTTGGGTTAGAAAGAACCTTGCGTACGCACTGACAACCGTTCAACTCCTGCCAACCGAAGCCATGAGGTGGTACCGGGACATCAGCTGCAACAGCGGTTGCGTATGCGCCAACAGCCGTAGCACATCTCACATCATCCCAATAATTTGAGCTTGAATCACTTGAATGTTCACTAGATGTCTCACTGGGCGCCATGCCTCTTCAATCACTTTGCAATCAGTCCCCAAACTGAACCTGATACAAAACAAGATCATGGTTCACTGAAGTAACTACTCATCAAATGGTCATGGACTATTTGCATTATAAAAATGAGCAGTAAGCAAAACTTACCCCTTTTCTTACAATCAGTTACTGCTGCTTTTGCACAAGCAACTAGGTGCTCTATGTATCTAAGCAATCAACTCCATCAAGACACTTTATGTATAGTGATGGGACAGTATTGCAAATAAATAGTTATCATCAGAAGAGAGGTACTGACCTAACTGCAGCACTGATGAGTTCACACGATGATGCCCACCCGTGGCTACAACCTGCACAGCAGCAAATGGAACAAATAAGCTACAACATGTGTCCATATAAAGCCGCACAAATGGATCGATATGTTACATTGAAACCACATCAAACATTCATCACAATTACTCAAGACCGTGTCCGACATACCCGAGGTCAAATTAAAACACATAGTTCGTTACATAGTGACAACACCACCCGCAACATTCAATGTTCCCCTTTCCTGGTGGTGATCCCCGAAAAGGGCCCACAGGTCATCCAGGTGGGCAGGGGGGTCTCCAACCTTTCCTGCATCTTGACTGGGTTCCTGCATAAGTTTACAAAGATTAATTTTTCAGGCTAACCAGACCATATTTTGGGATTAGTGCAAATGGCAAATGAAATGGAGCAGGATTACCGCTTCGTGGTTGCCTCCTTCGGTGTGGTCATCTGCTATAACTGCCCTTGTAGTTGGATCCCGACCGAGTCCAGTTTTGAACTAAAGGGTTTGCCACTCGTTGAATTTCTTTTTCATGTCATTGAATTTGTAGCAGATCTGCTTCTCGTCGTAGGGCATACCCGCATTCCTACAACCCTGGTACACATTCCTCCAACCTTCCTTACTTGGAGCCTGTTTATTCTAGTTCTATAGGTACTTCTCATTTTGACAGAGGTCGAGCAACAGTTTGGCCTGAGATGTTGTCCAGTTGGTACGTGGAGGATGCAGCTGCAGATTGTCAGCAATGTACACATCGGTTGTGTATAGTCGGAGCATGGTTTGAGTAGGAAGTAGTCACGTACGAGGTCACACAAAAAAGAGAGTACAACGAGGAAGGGACGGAGTTTAACTCACCTTGAATGGAAGATATGATGAGTGCGAACGAAGGGTGTACCGTGGACGTGCAGGAGGCGAGCAGGACGACGAGGATGACAGTGCCAGCGTAGGGAGCGGTGAGCAAGTGGTAATGCAAAAAGGTTCCTACAAGGAAGGAATACCGCAAAGTGAGTTAACAAATGTAGGTCCAGGGCAGTAGTTGAGAATGAAACAGAGATTCCTCAATCGTAACAAACCAGATTGGAACTTGCTTATTAATTTGTTTAATATAATCACTTCAATTAATACCCAAATTGGAACTTACCATACATAAGGCAGAAGCTCTAAAGAAGTATGATATGGGTGATGAGGCAACAATTAAAGAAGTATTGCTGAAGTAGATACAGACCGTGTAAGTAATTCTAGGAAACCCAAACTAATCTCACTTGCTATTGTTTCATATGAAGCATTATGACCGTTTTGATCTTGGAGACTTTTGGCACGTTCAAGGAGATTTTGTTTTAAAAAACAGTAATGTTTTTTAATGTAATAAAGTAACAAAATTTACTTATATACCAATAACAAGCTCCTTGAGTCTGAACAATGGTTCAACTTGTTTCCCTAGTAATCAAGAAACCATTGTCTGTAGTATACATTTCATTATCGGGTCTTCTCTTAACAATTTGAACCATATGACTCACATTGTTAAGAAAAGACTCATGATGAGTGAACTAATTGTGATGTTTTCTATTTAACTTCACACGAATTTCTTGGTTTAGTTGCATGTTTTAAGGCTCTCCTACATTTAATTGCAAAAAATGCTTCTAAGATATTTTCAAGGGTCAGAGAGAAGAGCAACTCATCCTCTGAAGTGGAACTCAGGCAGGCATCTGTAATGCGATGTGCCTTTTGATCCTAATGTTCACCTCATAACTAAGTGGGCATGCTCATACGGTACACCCAACACCCACGCCCAAATCCGAATCTCCCACGTAACCCCCCAACTCCAGCGGCCGGCACTCCATTCCACAAACAAGTTGCACATAGATCATGGAGTCTTACCGGTTGTGGCACTGAATAGGTGGATGACAACGGGTTGGGAGACGCAGCAGGCAGGGAGACGGTGATGACCTTGGGGGCAACGACCCTGGTGGTGACCGATGAACGCGCGGATCTGGTTGGAGAAGCACAACATCGACGACGGTTTTGAAGACGGGCGGATCTGAAGGGAGAGCGTAGTTGGGGATACGAGCGAGGGTGGTTGCCAGAGTTGGAGGCGGTGGATGCGAGAGGTGGAGTGGGCAAGGTGGGAGGCGGCGGCTGTGGGAGGTCTGTTGGGATGGGCCGAGCTTGGCTACGGCGGTTGCGGAAGGTCCGATGGGATGGCACGCGTAGAGGGTGGCCGCTGTGGGAGATCCAAGGGGAGGGGGCGAGGATGGAGGCGGAGGATGCGGGAGGCGGCTGGGAGGGGTGAACCCTAGGGTGGCGCGAGCGAATAGGAGACAGAGAGGGAGACCAGCGGTGGCGGCTGGCTGGTATATATACTAGCTGATCTGGGCTGAAATGACCAGCCCACTCCATCCACTTCTAGCCCAGCCCCCAACCAGCGAACAGGGTGATCATATAATTTGTTGTCTGGGCCACTTCCTACTGAAGTTGGTAGCCTGACAAACATTAATGGACTGCTTCTATCAGGAATCAGTTATCTGGCAACATACCTGATAGTATTGAAAAATGCAAATAATTGGAATGGTTATTCCTGGACCAGAACTCATTTGAGGGCAGTGTACCACAATCTTTGAAGAATTTAAAAGGCCTTGATATACTCAATGTGACCATGAACAAGATGTACAAGAGTATTCCTAATGCCCTTTGTAGTGTTGTTGGCCTACAAGAATTGTATCTAGCACACAACAACTTGTCAGGTTTGATCCCCAAATGTCTTCAGAATTTGACATCATTCTCAAAATTAGATATGTCCTTTAATGACTTGCAATTAATGATTTGCAAGGTGAAGTGCCCAAAAAGGGTGTTTTTGAAAATGGAATGAATATGTTGGTTCAAGGGAATGATGGGCTTTGTGGTGGAATACCTGAGCTTCGTCTAGCTCCATGTTCCATATTTGCTTCAAAAAATAAGAAAAGTCATTTATCGAAATCCCTTATGATTACCCTAACATCAATCAGCGTGCTTGTATCTTCAGTTTCAGTAGTTATACTTATTCAGCTGATCCGCAAGAAGCTCAGAAAAAGGCATGAAACTCAACTCATATCCATGACTGAGGAACAATATGAAAGAGTTTCTTATCATGCATTATCAAATGGAGCTAATGGGTTTTCCAAGGCCAATTTGGTTGGACAAGGAAGCTATGGCATGGTTTATAAATGTACTTCACATGAGGGCACTACAGTAGCTATAAAGGTTTTTAACACAAAGCAGTCTAGGACTATTAGAAGCTTTTGTGGCTGAATGTAAGGCACTGAGAAGCGTGTGTCACTGTTGTCTTATTAAGATAATCACTTGCTGCTCAAGTATCAATCACCAGGGTGAAGAATTCAAGGCACTAGTTTTTGAGTTCATGCCAAATGGTGACCTGAAGAGTTGGCTCCACCCAGAGTCGTCTGACACACTTGCTTAGATAAATACTCTTAGCCTTGAACAAAGGTTACACATTGCTGTCAATATCTTCGATGCTTTGGACTATCTTCACAATCACTGTCAACCATCAATCATTCATTGCGATCTCAAGCCAAGCAACATCCTTCTTGAGAAGACATGAGTGCCCGAGTTGGAGACTTTGGCATATCAAAAATCCTTTCAAAAAGTGCTAATAGAACCCAACAAAATTCAACTAGCACAACTAGAATAAGAGGCACCATTTGTTATGTTGCTCCTGGTAATTGATATAGTTATTTTTGGTATTTGCACATTATTCCTAGTTCTTTTATGAACATAGCATAGTGACTTTTGTTCTTTTGTACATTCATAGAGTATGGCGAAGGTTCTTTTGTCTCGACACAAGGTGATGTTTATAGCCTCGGCATATTACTTCTTGAGATGTTTACTTGAAGGAGCCCAACAGATCAGATGTTTAGTGATTCATTGGATCTGCACAAGTTTTTAGAGAATGCACTTTCAGAAAGAATACGGGAGATTGTTGACCCAACAATTTGGATGCACATAGATGCTATGCTAACAACAGAGCTATAAGAAGCAGAATTCGGAATTGCTTGGTTTCTGTTGTTGCTCTTGGAATATCCTGCTCAAAGAAACAACCTAGAGAACGGATCCCAATACAGGATGCAGCTATTAAGATGCATTCTATTAGAGATTTGTATCTTAAATTTGCCAGATCTCATTTGGTGGATCATGAAGAGTAGCTCCTTCAGGCTGCTCGGCTACTGGAGGAGGCTGCGTTTCGTTTTTTGCGTCGTTTGGTTGGTTATTTACTTGTCAGATTAGTCTTCATTAGTGTTGCTTTGGTATTTGTTTAAATTCAGCTGGTGTTAGACATACGTCAAATATGTGTACAGTTTGGTTACGATATGACTTGAGTTGTATTAGGGGCAAGGATAGAGTTGGAGTTGAATTCTGTATTCTAGCGGGCTATAAATATGAGGCACCCCCTGTTGTAACCGTGATACGACTCGGCGGCTGGTTTGGGTGGCTGCGAGACCACGGGATCGCTCGGATGCCAGCGTAGCTGCTGTTTTATGGGGAGGAGCACCCGTAGTTATTGCCCCGATGATTAGGCACGGTGTGTCATCTTCCTTAATATCGGAATTAGGAACCAAATCCCCAGACCCAAATCAGGCTCGGTTTCCTCTATGACTAAACAGTGAACCACCGCTGGGTTTCAAAACCAGCGGTCAACTTAGTTCACAGCCCTCCACGACTTTTTTTTTTGGGGGGGGGGGGGGGGGGGGGTTTGCCTCCGCAACTTTTCTTTTTTTGGAAATTTACAAAGTTATACACATAATTTCTCTACATGATGTTTTATGAGACATAACTTATTAGCATAATTTATGTGCATAACTTTTGATGAAACAACTTCTCACCACACCTTCTCATCGTAATTTTTTACTTTTCTTTTTTGAAAATACATATACAAAAATTACAGTGCACAAAATCTTGACCAAGTGTATTGGTCAATAGAGACGGACGGTGGCATATGGTCAAGTTGGACGAAAGATTCCAAGGGTGCGTAGGGCCGGTATAATTAGTCAGCTGCAAACACCAACCGACGTATATGTGACGGCCATTCATTAGCTAGGCAATTAGCCGGTTGCATTGGACCGCCCGGTGATTTGAGCTCATATTTTGAGCAGGGATCGGTGCAAGCTTTTTGAGAGGCCTTCTCTGTCAGTTTCCTCTAAGGCGGTTCTGGCTCTTCTTTTTTAATTAAAAAAACAGCTGTAAATAACATCTTCTATAAATTATTTGGTAGAGCTACTTCGAACGCAGAATAAGCCCCGAGTTGGGGGCTTCATGAGCGGGAAGTTAAAGCAATTCTCACAATAGTACTAGTAGCACAACTAGTGCATGTGAGCACGTGGCGGCTGAGGCCAAGCTCAACGCAGGCAGCACAGACATTAGCCCTGTCTGAAAAGTCGTGCTCCACCTATAAATTTTTACAACGCAGACTATATACTGGTCTATCTGCTTTTTCACCCCCTGCTACCTCTCTCACTCCGAACGTCGCTTTCAAGAACTTACTTTTGCAGTCTGCTAGCCAATACTCTGGCTCCTTTCCAGAGAGACCACCATTTTTTTTAATGAGGCCGTCAACTCCTCTGTAAGCTGTACTGACACACTGCGAAGCTACTATCCTGGTATCTCTCTCCTCCGGATGGCATCCGAGCCTACGTGTCACTGCAGGGCAGCTGTACACGCTGGTGTGTTGGGCTCGGCCTGAGGCGCGGCGGTGTCTCGGAAATGGTTTCAGCCGGATACAGGATACTGACTGGTCAAGTCATCGGATACACGTTATTTATTCACGTATACCGCCGCGGGATTATTCGCTACTAGTACTCCCTCATACCCATCGATCGATCGCGCGCTCAAGAAGCACCACAAGCTAGAAAGAAATCTGCACGACAGTAATGGGCTCGGCGAGCTTACTGCTGTTGCCGCTCCTCCTGCTGTCCGCCTCCGTGTCCATCTCGGTGCCCGTGACCGCCGGACAATCCGGCGACGAGGCCGCGCTGCTTGCATTCAAAGCCGCGGCGATCAACGGCGGCCATGGCGACCCGCTTGCTTCGTGGAACAGCAGCAGCGTTGGTGGCTTTTGCGGTTGGGAGGGGATCCTGTGCGGGGCTAGGCACCGCCGAGTGGTGGGCCTGTCTCCGGCCATCGGAAACCTCACCTTCCTCAGGACACTGAACCTGACCTTCAATTGGTTCGAAGGGAGCATCCCTCCGAGCATCGACCACCTGGTACGTCTTCGTAAGCTTGACCTGAGCGACAACATGCTCTCCGGAGCACTGCCTGCCTGCCTCAGCTCCTGTGTCAGCTTAACTTTCTTGGGAGCCAGAACTAACCAGCTACATGGTCGTATTCCTGTTGAGCTTGGCCGCAAGCTCACAAACCTTCGAATCCTCTCTCTGGGAAACAATAGCCTGACGGGCTATATCCCAGTATCACTAGCCAACATGTCATCTCTACACATTCTTGATATGCGTAGAAATCAGCTAGAAGGCCCCATACCAACTGAACTTGGCAGCATTGAAGGCCTAAGACTCCTTTATCTCCAAAATAACAACCTCTCGGGTGTGCTTCCACACTCTCTGTACAATTTGTCTATGTTGCAAGATTTCTTTGTAAATTCAAACTCGTTGTCTGGAACTATCCCTACTAATATAGGCGATAGGTTCCCCAACATAGAAACTCTCAACTTTTGTGACAACAAGTTTCATGTAACTATCCCGGTTTCACTATCCAACCTCTCTGCTCTCATGAACATTCATCTTTCTAAGAACAATTTCTGGGGACCCGTTCCTCCTACTTTGGGGAGATCGAAAGGTCTCCATTCCCTTATGGTATACGACAACAAGCTAGAAGCGAATGAGGATTGAGGAGGGGTGGGAATTCATCACCATGCTATCTAATTGCAGTCAGCTTCAGGATCTCGATCTCAGCCATAACTCCTTCAATGGAAAACTTCCTAGTTCAGTTACAAACCTATCAACAACTCTCAGATATCTTACATTAGGAGAAAATAAAATTTTCGGGTCTATCCTGCCCAACATTTGCAATTTGGTTGGCCTGCAAATATTTGGCATTGATAATACATCCATATCAGGAGCGATTCCAGAGAGCATTGGTAGGCTTGAAAACCTGGTTCATTTATGCCTTTACAACACTAACTTGTCAGGCCTCATAGCTTCATCACTAGGAAATCTTACACAGTTGAATTTGCTTGGTTTATACAATTGCAACCTAGAGGGGCCAATTCCAGCAAGCTTCGGGAACTTAAAAAATCTGGTTGCCCTTGATCTCTCAACGAATCAACTGAATGGTTCAATCCCTAGAGAGGTTTTCAAACTTCTTGTGCTCTCATTCTACTTAGACTTATCCACCCTGTTCGCTGGTCTGCGTCAGGGCTGAACTGGCCAGCGGCCAGCTACAATCAGCCAGCTTCATCCTTTTCAAATTTGAATCAAACATTCAGCAGTAATATATTGGCGCCAACAGGCCAGCCTCAACTGGCGCCACAATGAACACATAACTGGTTGTCCAAATACCGAATTACAATCCATTACAACAGTCCATTAGAAGTCCTACAAATCCATGAAATCAAGTTCATTACAAACACCATGTCCTTCCAAGGCATGTTAAATAACAGTCCAATTGTTCTAACCGCTACTATACACCATAAGGATTAGTGGAGGCTTTACAAAACTTGTAACCGTTGTCCACATACAACAACCTGCTAATCTGCATCTCCCTCCATTAGGGGACACTAATCTTCCATGTACCATTGTTACCACTCCACTAGATCTAAGTAATGACCTAAGTGGAAGCTATACAAAATTTGTACCCTTGGCAGGCACATATTCACCAGCAATAACATGGTACAAACCCAAAAGTTACTTACGCAACCATCAATGTTCTTTCCATCATCGAGTCCGCAACAAATCCTACAGCGCCCTTACACCCCCTCATCGGCCTCCAACCATCACCTGCAAAGTGCAAAATTTCATTTCCTTCCCATTTCCAACACCAATCAGCAACATGGCACAGTCATAATTCACTTACCTGTACCCCAGATCCGTCAGTCCATGGGTAATCCACAACCTCACATTGTCCATGGAATCAATTGCACTTGCAGCAAGCCACTGCATTGACAGTGGGCTTAGTTGATGCAGTGGCAGAGTTACTTTTAAACTTCTCAAGTAGTTATGAAGTAGGGGTGTGTTCACTTCGCGAAAAGTAGCTGAAAAGTTACTGTAGCATCTTTCGTTGTTATTTGGCAAAATTTATCCAATTATGGACTAACTAGGCTCAAAAGATTCGTCCCGACATTTACAGACAAACTATGCAATTAGTTATCTTTTTTACCTACGTTTAATGCTCCATGCATGCGTCGAAAGATTTGATGTGATGTGTGTAAGAGAAAATATTTTGGGTTGGGAGGGAGAAGTGAACGCGGCCTAGTTATGAAGGGCAAAACCGGCCTTCATAATGTTATCCTGCTTCTCCCTAGGATAGTGCAGCACTCCTTTCAACATGTGCCACCTAGCTTTGCCCGTCTTTTTTACTTTTTAGCCTTTTTTTTGAAAGATTTTCTCAAATACGCCCCTTACGGAAAGATTTCAGAAAATGGACCATGGGCTTGGCGTCATCCACGCTGGCGCCAAGATAACACAGCTTGGCGCCGTTAACGTTGACGTCAAGCCCCCATGCCACTTGGCCGACGACGCCGAGCTGGCGCTGACGTGGCAGCACCTTGGCGCCATCACCATTGGCGCTAAACTTGGCGCCATCATCATTGACGCCAAGCCTGTCACCATGGATCTTGGCGTCGAGCTGTTAGAATTTCTTCAGTCTGGAATTTTACCATGAGATGGACATATGAAAATTTGTTAAGTCTATAAATTTACCATGAGATGGGACATGTTGGAATTGGTTAGGTCTGGAATTTTACTATGACATTGACAAATTTGATGCTATCGCATGGTAGTTCGTATTCTAACATATCCAGGCCGCAACAAAAATCCTGACTACCTAATTTTACCGTGAAATAGATATACAAAGCTCTAAATTAACATGACTTGGACCCTAATTTTTCTATGAGATTGACATATGAAATTTTGGTAAAGTCTTGATATTTACTGTATGATGGCCAACCTAGAAATTGACTGAGTCTTGAATTTTACTATGACTTGACTATGCTAGAATTTGGCTAAGTCTGGATTTTTGCTATGTTTTGGACATTGACAAATTTAACATTTTACCATGACTTGGATATTGAAAAGGGGCTTCATGTTTTGGACTAGGATATTTAAAATTTTACCATGACTTGACCATAATTTTACTATAAGATGAAATTTAAAGTCATAATAAAAAGGGCTTCATGTTAAGTCATGGAATTAGGACTTCATGTTAATTTTACTATAAAATTTTACTATGACTTGGACCCAAATTCAAAACATGAATAATTTGGAATTTGGCTAAATCTTAAATTTGGATATTTAAAATTTTACCATGACTTGGACCCTAATTCCATGACTTAACATGAAGCCTTTTTTCAATATCAAGTCATGATAAAATTTTAAATTTATCAATGTTCAAATCACAGTAAAAATCCAGACTTAGTCATATTTCCATCCCTATCCTATAGTAAATTTAAAGACTTAGCCAAATAAATCTGGATTTTTGCTTCGACTTGGATATGTTAGAATACCGACTACCATGTGGTAGACATATGGAAAAATAAATTTTTTTAACATGACTTGGACATTTACAAATTTGAAATTTTACAATGACTTGGATATTGAGAAATATGACTAACTCTAGAGTTTTTACAATGACTTTCTGTTTGATCACTTAGAACAACCTGTAAATACTTAGGATAAAAAATGATATACATGGTGATTTGATCTGTGGCGTCAGGCTTGGCTCCATCGTCATTGGAAGCTTGGCGTCAATGGTGACGGCGCCAAGGTGCTGCCACGTCAGCGCCAGCTCGGCGTCGTCGGCCAAGTGGCATGGGGGCTTGGCGCCAACGTTAACGGCACCAAGCTGTGTTATCTTGGCGCCAGCGTGGATGGCGCCAAGCTCAGGGTCCATTTTCTGAAATCTTTCCGTCAGGGGCGTATATGAGAAAATCTTTCGAAAAAGGGCTAAAAAGTAAAAAAGACAGTAGCTTTGACCACCCCAAATAATCTTTCCACCACATAACGCAGACTTGCATGGTGGAAATTGAACACCTTTCTGGGACCTTCAGCCGGCCGGGCCTATCCTCAAACTCTTTCAAATGGTACCTGTGCCTTTTGTGTGGCCCCAAATAACCCGGTTCACCTGCGTATCGTCTGGATAGTATCTACCTGCACATGACAACCACTTCAACTTTTCAGCACATCAGACATGTCCATTTCCATGATAACATCGAGTTCAATTTTATCACAACAAATGCAACTAACCTGGCGGTGGGTGCGGGAACCTGGGTTTCTGCTAAGTTTCCCTGAGGACCCTCATATCATGCACTGCCCCCGCCATGCCAACACCAACAAATGTAACCCACTGATCAAAGTCACAAACTGCAACCACATTTTGGCTAGACCAACCGTGCCTATTTATGTAATCATCATGGAACACCCTATCAACACTGACCCTAATGTGTGTCCCATCGATAGCGCCTATTGCACCATCAAAGAAAGGTGTGTACTTGTGCGGCCTATCATGCACTTTTGACATGTCTACGTGCCTAGGTGTACAAATCACATCTGCAAAGTTAGCGACGCATTCCAACACATGACCAAACCTCTCACTAACCGTCCCTAGACCCCTTTTGAACTATTCTACCATGTCCCGCTGTCCGACTTGTTTTGCCATTGCCCAAACAAACATCCCTAAAGCCTCCTTAGTATCAAAATCCCCATAGTCTCGCAGGCCATGGTTCCTAACTAGAATTTCGTGCAGTTGTAAAAAAGCAGAAGGACCCATACGAAAATTTTGCATGCTCCTTTTTGGGTTAGAAAGAACCTTGCGTACGCACTGACAACCGTTCAACTCCTGCCAACCGAAGCCATGAGGTGGTACCGGGACATCAGCTGCAACAGCGGCTGCGTATGCGCCAACAGTCGTAGCACATCTCACATCATCCCAATAATTTGAGCTTGAATCACTTGAATGTTCACTAGATGTCTCACTGGGCGCCATGCCTCTTCAATCACTTTGCAATCGGTCCCCAAACTGAACCTGATACAAAACAAGATCATGGTTCACTGAAGTAACTACTCATCAAATGGGTCATGGACTATTTGCATTATAAAAATGAGCAGTAAGCAAAACTTAGCCCTTTTCTTACAATCAGTTACTGCTGCTTTTGCACAAGCAACTAGGTGCTCTATGTATCTAAGCAATCAACTCCATCAAGGCACTTTATGTATAGTGATGGGACAGTATTGCAAATAAATAGTTATCATCAGAAGAGAGGTACTGACCTAACTGCAGCACTGATGAGTTCACACGATGATGCCCACCCGTGGCTACAACCTGCACAGCAGCAAATGGAACAAATAAGCTACAACATGTGTCCATATAAAGCCGCACAAATGGATCGATATGTTACATTGAAACCACATCAAACATTCATCACAATTACTCAAGACCGTGTCCGACATACCCGAGGTCAAATTAAAACACATAGTTCGTTACATAGTGACAACTAAAACAAATGTTGTTCGAAAGCAAACTACGTAGGCTTCACTAAAACACGGGACTGCTCATTGGGCTGCTACTTGCTGCCGGCATTTCTACCATTTTTCCAGGTCCAGCTAATGTAAGTGAGACAATCTTCTCTGTCATCGATGTGCTTGTACTGTTCGTGGCACCCTCTCTTCTGGAAAAGGTCGCATGCCATAAGGAAGAGCTCTGACTTTTGGGAGACACCGTCCTCACGTAGCATTTGCATGACCTCAGCCATCTCCTCTGCCTCAGTGGGCTTTGCAGTCCATGCCTTCATGCTGTCAGATATATCGGCCAAGTACTCTCCAACTTCCATCGACCTCTTTCCTTTCTTTGGGCTGTTAACTTCATAGTCCCTCGAGGCCCTTTTGGTGGAGGTGCCGGATGGATTGGCCAAAGGGCACGTGGGGCGTCCTGGGTGGAGTGCGTGTTACATCTGCAACACCACCCACAGCATTCAATGTTCCCCTTTCCTGGTGGTGATCCCCAAAAGGGCCCACAAGTCATCCAGGTGGGCAGGGGGGTCTCCAACCTTTCCTGCATCTTGACTGGGTTCCTGCATAAGTTTACAAAGATTAATTTTTTAGGCTAACCAGACCATATTTTGGGATTAGTGCAAATGGCAAATGAAATGGAGCAGGATTACCGCTTCGTGGTTGCCTCCTTCGGTGTGGTCGTCTGCTATAACTGCCCCTGTGGTTGGATCCCGACCGAGTCCAGTTTTGAACTAAAGGGTTTGCCACTCGTTGAATTTCTTTTTCATGTCATTGAATTTGTTGCAGATCTGCTTCTCGTCGTAGGGCAGACCCGCATTCCTACAACCCTGGTACACATTCCTCCAACCTTCCTTACTTGGAGCCTGTTTATTCCAGTTCTATAGGTACTTCTCATTTTGACAGAGGTCGAGCAGCAGTTTGGCCTGAGATGTTGTCCAGTTGGCACGTGGAGGATGCAGCTGCAGATTGTCAGCAATGTACACATCGGTTGTGTATAGTCGGAGCATGGTTTGAGTAGGAAGTAGTCACGTACGAGGTCACACAAAAAAGAGAGTACAACGAGGAAGGGACGGAGTTTAACTCACCTTGAATGGAAGATATGATGAGTGCGAACGAAGGGTGTACCGTGGACGTGCAGGAGACGAGCAGGACGACGAGGATGACAGTGCCAGCGTAGGGAGCGGTGAGCAAGTGGTAATGCAAAAAGGTTCCTACAAGGAAGGAATACCACAAAGTGAGTTAACAAATGTAGGTCCAGGGCAGTAGTTGAGAATGAAACAGAGATTCCTCAACCGTAACAAACCAGATTGGAACTTGCTTATTAATTTGTTTAATATAATCACTTCAATTAATACCCAAATTGGAACTTACCATACATAAGGCAGAAGCTCTAAAGAAGTATGATATGGGTGATGAGGCAACAATTAAAGAAGTATTGCTGAAGTAGATACAGACCGTGTAAGTAATTCTAGGAAACCCAAACTAATCTCACTTGCTATTGTTTCATATGAAGCATTATGACCGTTTTGATCTTAGAGACTTTTGGCACGTTCAAGGAGATTTTGTTTTAAAAAACAGTAATGTTTTTTAATGTAATAAAGTAACAAAATTTACTTATATACCAATAACAAGCTCCTTGAGTCTGAACAATGGTTCAACTTGTTTCCCTAGTAATCAAGAAACCATTGTCTGTAGTATACATTTCATTATCGGGTCTTCTCTTAACAATTTAAACCATATGACTCACATTGTTAAGAAAAGACTCATGATGAGTGAACTAATTGTGATGTTTTCTATTTAACTTCACACGAATTTCTTGGTTTAGTTGCATGTTTTAAGGCTCTCCTACATTTAATTGCAAAAAATGCTTCTAAGATATTTTCAAGGGTCAGAGAGAAGAGCAACTCATCCTCTGAAGTGGAACTCAGGCAGGCATCTGTAATGCGATGTGCCTTTTGATCCTAATGTTCACCTCATAACTAAGTGGGCATGCTCATACGGTACACCCAACACCCACGCCCAAATCCGAATCTCCCACGTAACCCCCCAACTCCAGCGGCCGGCACTCCATTCCACAAACAAGTTGCACATAGATCATGGAGTCTTACCGGTTGTGGCACTGAATAGGTGGATGACAACGGGTTGGGAGACGCAGCAGGCAGGGAGACGGTGATGACCTTGGGGGCAACGACCCTGGTGGTGACCGATGAACGCGCGGATCTGGTTGGAGAAGCACAACATCGACGACGGTTTTGAAGACGGGCGGATCTGAAGGGAGAGCGTAGTTGGGGATACGAGCGAGGGTGGTTGCCAGAGTTGGAGGCGGTGGATGCGAGAGGTGGAGTGGGCAAGGTGGGAGGCGACGGCTGTGGGAGGTCTGTTGGGATGGGCCGAGCTTGGCTACGGCGGTTGCGGAAGGTCCGATGGGATGGCACACGTAGAGGGTGGCCGCTGTGGGAGATCCAAGGGGAGGGGGCGAGGATGGAGGCGGAGGATGCGGGAGGCGGCTGGGAGGGGTGAACCCTAGGGTGGCGCGAGCGAATAGGAGACAGAGAGGGAGACCAGCGGTGGCGGCTGGCTGGTATATATACTAGCTGATCTGGGCTGAAATGACCAGCCCACTCCATCCACTTCTAGCCCAGCCCCCAACCAGCGAACAGGGTGATCATATAATTTGTTGTCTGGGCCACTTCCTACTGAAGTTGGTAGCCTGACAAACATTAATGGACTGCTTCTATCAGGAATCAGTTATCTGGCAACATACCTGATAGTATTGAAAAATGCAAATAATTGGAATGGTTATTCCTGGACCAGAACTCATTTGAGGGCAGTGTACCACAATCTTTGAAGAATTTAAAAGGCCTTGATATACTCAATGTGACCATGAACAAGATGTACAAGAGTATTCCTAATGCCCTTTGTAGTGTTGTTGGCCTACAAGAATTGTATCTAGCACACAACAACTTGTCAGGTTTGATCCCCAAATGTCTTCAGAATTTGACATCATTCTCAAAATTAGATATGTCCTTTAATGATTTGCAATTAATGATTTGCAAGGTGAAGTGCCCAAAAAGGGTGTTTTTGAAAATGGAATGAATATGTTGGTTCAAGGGAATGATGGGCTTTGTGGTGGAATACCTGAGCTTCGTCTAGCTCCATGTTCCATATTTGCTTCAAAAAATAAGAAAAGTCATTTATCGAAATCCCTTATGATTACCCTAACATCAATCAGCGTGCTTGTATCTTCAGTTTTAGTAGTTATACTTATTCAGCTGATCCGCAAGAAGCTCAGAAAAAGGCATGAAACTCAACTCATATCCATGACTGAGGAACAATATGAAAGAGTTTCTTATCATGCATTATCAAATGGAGCTAATGGGTTTTCCAAGGCCAATTTGGTTGGACAAGGAAGCTATGGCATGGTTTATAAATGTACTTCACATGAGGGCACTACAGTAGCTATAAAGGTTTTTAACACAAAGCAGTTTAGGACTATTAGAAGCTTTTGTGGCTGAATGTAAGGCACTGAGAAGCGTGCGTCACTGTTGTCTTATTAAGATAATCACTTGCTGCTCAAGTATCAATCACCAGGGTGAAGAATTCAAGGCACTAATTTTTGAGTTCATGCCAAATGGTGACCTGAAGAGTTGGCTCCACCCAGAGTCGTCTGACACACTTGCTTAGATAAATACTCTTAGCCTTGAACAAAGGTTACACATTGCTGTCAATATCTTCGATGCTTTGGACTATCTTCACAATCACTGTCAACCATCAATCATTCATTGCGATCTCAAGCCAAGCAACATCCTTCTTGAGAAGACATGAGTGCCCGAATTGGAGACTTTGGCATATCAAAAATCCTTCCAAAAAGTGCTAATAGAACCCAACAAAATTCAACTAGCACAACTAGAATAAGAGGCACCATTTGTTATGTTGCTCCTGGTAATTGATATAGTTATTTTTGGTATTTGCACATTATTCCTAGTTCTTTTATGAACATAGCATAGTGACTTTTGTTCTTTTGTACATTCATAGAGTATGGCGAAGGTTCTTTTGTCTCGACACAAGGTGATGTTTATAGCCTCGGCATATTACTTCTTGAGATGTTTACTTGAAGGAGCCCAACAGATCAGATGTTTAGTGATTCATTGGATCTGCACAAGTTTTTAGAGAATGCACTTTCAGAAAGAATACGGGAGATTGTTGACCCAACAATTTGGATGCACATAGATGCTATGCTAACAATAGAGCTATAAGAAGCAGAATTCGGAATTGCTTGGTTTCTGTTGTTGCTCTTGGAATATCCTGCTCAAAGAAACAACCTAGAGAACGGATCCCAATACAGGATGCAACTATTAAGATGCATTCTATTAGAGATTTGTATCTTAAATTTGCCAGATCTCATTTGGTGGATCATGAAGAGTAGCTCCTTCAGGCTGCTCGGCTACTGGAGGAGGCTGCGTTTCGTTTTTTGCGTCGTTTGGTTGGTTATTTACTTGTTAGATTAGTCTTCATTAGTGTTGCTTTGGTATTTGTTTAAATTCAGCTGGTGTTAGACATACGTCAAATATGTGTACAGTTTGGTTACGCTATGACTTGAGTTGTATTAGGGGCAAGGATAGAGTTGGAGTTGAATTCTGTATTCTAGCAGGCTATAAATATGAGGCAACCCCTGTTGTAACCATGATACGACTCGGCGGCTGGTTTGGGTGGCTACGAGACCACGGGATCGCTCGGATGCCAGTGTAGCTACTGTTTTATGGGGAGGAGCACCCGTAGTCATTGCCCCGATGATTAGGCACATCACCGAACCTCGTTAAAAAAACATCATGCCTCGGTGTCATTCTCATTTGCGTATTTTATTCTATGGTGATTATGCTTCCGCGTTCATCGGTTAGTAGATCCGTTTGGGTCTAGAACTAGCCGTGCACTCTAGCAAGTGGTATCTACAGCCAGCTTCATAGAAGAAGATCGTGGGAGGTGCGATGGATATGTTCCACACCGCGTAAGGCTTGCACGAGTGTCCGAGAAAGGACATGGTGCAAGGTGGAGCATGGCGACGATTGACGACATGATTGGTGGAGTTGTAAACATCGAGCGGGTGGATCGGACCGTCCAATGGGCTGCAATCAACAGTGATTCATCCAAACATAGAGATCGGGTTGATGACGGCTGGTGGTGGCTGTTCGATAGGGGTCGGTCAGACACGACGCCAGGTTCGACGGTCCTGCTGGAAGGCATCATGAATGAAGAGGGCGGCTTTGATTCGTGGTTAGATTAACGAGTGGTTGATCTTGATCGGGGTGGTCGTTGCATGATTAGCAACGATGGTGGCAAAAGACATGGTCTGTGGACTGTGTTGTTCTGATGGAGCGGTGGGTGTACTTTTGGTGCTGCAGATGTCCAGGTGTTGGCAGGCGGCAGGCCTGACGTGCGGCAAGGAGTCTCTTGGATGGATCTTGTCTTGGGTGTTTGCATGGTGGATCACCCCGATGCCAGTGTAGCTGCTGTATTATTGGAAAGAGCGCCCATAGTCATTGCCCCAAGGATTTGGCAGATCACCGAACCTCGTTGAGAAAACATCGTGCCTCGGTGTCATTCTCATTTGCGTATTTTCTTTATGGTGGTTATACTTCCATGTTCATCAGTTAGTAGATCATTTGGGTAATAGCTCGGACACTTTTGTGTTTGGGACTTGGGCTCAGATAGTTTGTAATAACGTGGTCTTATTCTACCCTAAGTAGATAAAGCCGGATTTTTATCCTTTATCTGAAAAAATGAAGAGTAGCAACAGTTCACAACGATTTTCCACAATAGTGAATACATAGAACTAGTAACGATGCCTGCAGGTGGTCACTTACCTAAAATAACTGAAGATGTATATGAAGCTTCAGCTCTGTAATTGTTTGCTCTCTCTCTTCTTACATTAGATATATGCGAGTATAAAGAAGTTTATAAATGATACATTTTGTAGAGAAATTAGTAAGATTTATGAATCAAAGTATGATCGACCATTAATGTTACGCTAAAATAAAAAAAAACTTGAACTAAGGGGGTAAGACAAACCCTGGGTATTGCATTAAGAAGAAGACCTTCTCACACAGATCGAGAAAACCTCCGAACCTCCTGCCCCACCCATAAAAATCGTAGCCCATGTGAGAACAACCATGACCAGGGCCGGGTCTTAGACCTGTGCTTTGACATGGCACAGACGAGGGGATTTTTTTACAGAATTGCTATGAATAACCGGTTGTTTTGCCGGCCCTGAGCAACCAGTTTTCAGGCCATTGGATCTAGCATGTGGTGTTGTTTGTCCGTCGGATCTTGTGTCTCTGGCTGTAGCTGTGTCTTCGTTCCCTACCGCTCCCAGGACGGTCGTTGCTACGCCGCTAGGCCTTCTCTCTCTGCCTCCGACGCCCTAGGCCAGCCGCCGGCACCGCCCCAGGCCTGCTCTCTCTGCCACCGACGCCCCCAGGTCGTCCCCACGTCGGCCACCGCCCCCACGCTAGTCGTCGCCTCCAGGCCTGCTCCCTCCGCCACCGCCCCGAGGCCTGCTTCCTCCGGCGCTGTCGCCCCCAGGCCGCACTGCCGTCGGTGCGCGGCCAGGACGAAGACACTATTTCCTTCGAAGGCACAATTTCTTCTTTTTTTCTCCTCTCTCTTCAATAAGTAGTATGCCACCTCAGCAAATTACTTATGTAGCAATACATTTAATATCTATAGAAACTACTATGCTTCGTTGTTTTTCTTGACCATGCAAAAGATTTACATGTCTTTGTATTAAAGTAGAGAAAATGTTCATTACAACACACCTTAACGGCGTCCTAGGGGATCAACAAAGTTTTACATGGACGTCCAGATCCTCTCTAGTGTACTGAAAGCTAGGCTATTACGTTGGACATTGAAGAACCTAAATTTGCGGCACTGGAAAGGAGGCCTATGCCCGGGCTGCTGAGCGGCGGCACTGCTGGTGCGTGCCTATCTTGCCATCCGCTAGAAACAACTCACGTAGCGTCTGCATATGAGTGGGGTACTATGCTGTGCTATGAGTGCCCTAAGGGCATCTCATCATGACAGGGGGTCGGAGATTGACTTTGTCAGTTTCTCCGTTTCGTTGTGTGACGCCTCTTGGAGGCTTGTGTGATGGTAGAGGACAAAAGTTGCTAGTTGAGCAAGGGATTCACAGAAGATTGAGTCGTAGTAGTCCTCTGGAGGAAAGGATGAATCTCGATGTGGAGTTTGATAAATTGGGGGCAATTGAAACTGCAGATGAGCTTCAATTTCCATCACTTCAATCAAGCCAAAGTAAGGCATTGGTGGCATTCAAATTGCAACACTCTCAACTAGAAGAGGTGAAAATGACGCATCATTTGAAGCATCTGGGGGTGCCTCTAGTTGCGCCGTGACAAACAATTCCATCAAGATTGGACACTTACAGACATGGGCGGATTTGGGCCTAGGGTCAGTAGGACCATGGTCCAGGCGTTGTTTTTCTAGTCCGGCCCTAGGTGTTGGGCCAAATTTTGTAACTCTCGGCCCAGCAAAGAGGGAAGAGAGGCAGAGAGCACGGCGCCTGACCACCTGTTGCTCTCGTTCAGTCTTCTTGGACTTCCAGGTCTCCAGCTCTCCCCGTGACTCCATGAGGCCGTGAGCGATGCCGCTCTGCTAATCCTAGCCGCCAAGCGCCAGGCGTCGTCCTCCTACTACCCGTCGCCCTCCCGTTGGTCCTCCACCCCGCTGGGCGTCGGACGCTGCCCTTAGCTCTTTAGCTCGCTCTGTGACGCCGGCCGCCTGCCTCCCGTCACCTGAAGCTCGCCTTGGACCTTGGCCTGGCGCAGGGTGCAGGCTCTGCACGGCTGCCTGCTGCACTGGCCGAGCAGCCATGTAGGCATCCAGAGCTGTAGAGGCAGGCAGCACTACGGAAGCCTGACAACAGCAGGTGGCTCTGTATTGGCGTGTTGCCTTTGGCCTTTGCCTCTGTTGCTCTATATTTGATATGTTCCAAATTATAAGCCGTTTTGGCTTTTCTAGATTCATAACTTTTGCTACGCATTTAGATATACACTATGTCTACATGCATAGTGAAAGCAATGTATCCAGAAAAGCTAAAACGTTTTATAATTTGGAACGCAGGGAATATGTTACTTAGCCGATTGCAATAGAAGAGGGCCTGCTAATGCTTGATAATTTTCTACTCTCACATCTAAGTTAGGTATTTTTTAACCGCTTTCATGTTTCCACCAATTATGTTGTGGATTTAAGTATGGAACTGAGATGTGATTTAAAATTATAATTTTACGAGCTAGTTTTGTTACCAATTAGTGGTATTTTAACCTGATGCGGGGAGTATATACGCTTTTGATAGTGTGGGCTTTGTGGCCCTAGGCATCAAAATTGACGAGCTCTGCCACTCAGTGGCAAAGCTAGAGCAAATTAGAGGGTGTTGCATTTGTCTTATAGGTATGAAAATATAAGCTAAAGTTATGGTGAAATTTTGATCTTAGTATTGGTTTTTCAAATTTTTGTGGGTGCATGTGCACCCACAAGCTACAATGTAGCCTCACCACTGTCGTCTCTGCTTACAGGTGTATTTTGCATGAAAGGGATTCAAGAGGGGAGTTGAGGAGGATATTTTGATGAAGTCATTCCAACTCATCATTTGTTGGAACATGAAGAGCATTTTTTGTCTAACACAAGTGATGGTAATCATGGTCCGCTCACACGAAGTCGCACTTAGAAATTATAAGAACATGTGAATTCATTCCTAAATGATTATGACTTAAACACCTCTACATTGATGTTACTTAGGTTTACATATGAAGAAGTAGAAGATACATGGCCCAAGGTTCAAGATACATTCCTACGAGCAGAAAGGACGACCAGACTAGTCTAACAAAACCGCCACAAAGAAACAAACATATCTCTTGATTTCCGAGGGATATGGGGGTAAACAAGTACCTGATGGAAAAATTATCAAAGTCTAGTTTCCAATGTCACCAGCTCCGAGTACTTTGGATACCCCACTAATGAGATCCAACTAGTTTAGTCAAGACTACTCATTTCTCTCAAAACTGACAGTATTGTCACAAAGAAACTGATATAACTCTTGATTCTCGATGAAGGTCAACAAGTACTTGATTGAAAGCTTATCAAAGTATAGTTTCCAATGGCACCAGGTTTGTGTACTTTGGGTTTTTCAATTTTAAAATTTGACTAGTGTAGTGCAGACTGGTCAAAAAGTCAACAGTCTTCTCAGGAAATGATATTGGTGCCACTTCTCATTCAATATTGTACCATCCTCGTGAGTTTCATGGTGCATGCTATATATGGTTGGAAAGATAATCAAGTTAGCTTTCCAATGCAACAAACAACACATCTTTTGAACTTTCCAATAAAGAGTTAGGGCCAGATTAGAGAGACTATTCAGGAGGCTAAGAGTCACGCGAGACCTCCTCGGGAATTGATCTCGTGTAGACCTTTCACATGACCTATCTTCAGAAACTCCATTTCATTTTCACACCTAACTAGGAGGGTTGTTCCTGGTATAAATATCCCTTGTCCTTAATCTATTAGGAACTTTTTGATGAATTGGCCCTCATATTGCAACCGAGTTGCTGAGTGTCTTATTCAAACTTTTGCTCTTCTTTGTTCTTCCTGGACTTGTAAAGGGATCCCTCTAGGACCCTCTAATTCATGCTCTAGACTCATTGGGTCTTCCGGATTGTGGCTCTACTGTCATTCGGAGGTTGTGTCGAAATCTTCACGGTTTCGGTGCCTCTCTTCCCGTCGCTTGGTCGCATCCAACCTTTGTTGGATCTAGTTACCCCGCTATTCGCAGAGACGTGTCAATCTGGCTTTAGTTGAGTTTTTTTTTATTTTTTTTTGCAAAGGCTTCAGTTGAGTACTTTGGCTATGATGATAATAAACCTCCTTAACGGTGGTCCGATCTTCAGGACAGTAGGTCGACAATTATCATCGGAATTGGCAAAAAAAAAAGTTGCTACAATTTGTTTGGCTACACACTAATTCACCCTAATCCACATGAGTTGAGAGGTATTTGGTAGATTATTAGTTATTTTTTCAACCTAATACCTCTCTTAGGTCTTGCCTAACTGGTGCGAGACGTTGGTTATCAGAAATAGATGTTGGAGGTGCCGAGTCAAAAAAAAAAAACAGGGTAGGGACTAGGGGAGGCCGAGGGCGCAAGGTTCTTGCTCGCTCGATGTAGAGACCCTGCATCAGCATTTCAGCACTGACGGAAAGCCTCTCCCCTTGCTCTTCTTGGAGTAAGATACAACAGCCATTGCAAAAAGTGCTAGTATGATGAGTAATGACAGTACAGTTAGGCACAGTCACACAATCTTTCATCTAATCCCACGAGAGATCCCGGCGCCCCAGCATACTATATATCAATATTTGCACAACAAAGTACATTTTGCAAATTATTCTACAAAATTCCGCACAATGGCAGGCCCATAGCAGTTGCCAGGAATTTTGTACACATGGTTAAGAAGGTAAAACCTCACATATAAAACACCTCGAAAAAATCATCGAGCCAATGTTGTATTGTATCCTAGCCTAGCATCGTGCTTTCAAAGATCAGAAATGCTTTTCCCGCTGATGAAATCCACCACTCTGGTGACTGCCAGGTCCAGTGCTGCCGTCACGGCAATCAGGTTCTGCAGAAACTCCTCAGACGCTGGCTTCTCCCCATCCACGATATCAGTCACAGCTTTCACAAAGATCGCTGGCGTTGAGAACATGTCAGCGACATATGCTACAGCAGCTCCCTGCAAAAGGTAATCGAAGGGAAATCAGACCACTTTTGAAGACTCAAGATCACAATATACTGTTAGCAAAGAGGAAGGAAACAAAGTAGGCAACATAGTTGCCTGCTAAACTGCACACTGAGCACCAGTGCACTTGACGCAATTGCTCAATGCTGATTATTAAACTTTGCATCTTGTGCTAACTTCAAATGATCTCAGCTAACAACTAAACCCATTGCACATGGCTACCTACTTCAACTACCACAGATGTAAGGTTTGTAGTAAACAGTCCTAGAATAAATGAAGGATGCTTTTTAACAAGAAATGCTACGCTAGCCGTTAGCATAACTCCATTTTCAGGCTGTTTGCTTGTATTCATAAACTGATTGCTTGAGAAAAAAAAGTGCAGACCTCCATATCCTTTATTGTAGCATCATTGCACCGTATCACCTCCTCATCATGGGGAGACATATCCAGAGAATCCCCAGTCGACAACTTGCCAACCTGAAATGGAGGAAGTGCTCGGTAAGACAAGTCCTATTCAGGTTTGCCCATATATTGCTACAAGCTCAGAAGTGCGCCCATACAACTATAAATTTATCACATAATTCATTCCCACTTTTAACTAAAAGGAAATAGCAAGAGGAATACTTCTCTAAGCACCACATGCAAGAAAATGACTCAGTAGTTTGGCAACAGGAGATAGCTACAGCTCACCTTCAAATTGAGTTCCTTCAAGATATTAGGAGCTGCAAAAGTTTTCCGTGCTCCAGTTCCATACATGTCAAAAACCTAATGCATACACACCACCAAGTTCATATTAAAATGGCTGAAATTTTAAGAGACCGAAAAAAGAGCAATAATAGCTACAGAAGGCATCACATTAAAATAAAAAAGGAATCCATAATTATAGGCACAACCATGAACAACTGTATATACATGATAGATTTAAGCTATTAATCATGATGGTGCAGCAGGGCAAGGAACCCCAATTAGTTAGAGAAGATCAGATTAGATCAGGATTATTAGTTAGGTCAAATTAGTTATGCATTGTCTGGCACATAGATGACTTGCTCATCTCTAAGAATAAAATGGATATAACCCCAGCACAACACATACATGACAAATGTGAGACAATACTCACAGGTATTGGTATCCTCCTGTCATGGAATGCAACATCTGATGCTAGGAATACATCTCCAATGCTTGCTCCTTTGGCCTAAATGCAAGAAAGCAAATGTTCAAACAGAGTATTAAACTAGAACATAGAAGGCAAACGTCAGCAAAGTTCTAGACTTTTAGTGCATACCTTGAAGCCACCAGCAGTGCCAGCATTAATGATAAGGTCTGGCTTCAATGTTTGAATGGAAAAACTAGTCACAAGAGCTGCCGACACTGTACCAACACTGTCTACTCCTGCAAGGATGCAGTTCTTAGTAAGAAATGAAGTCGATTCACAAAGAGTTATCCTGAAGAGAAATGCATAACATATGCAGGTTCTAGTGAGTCAACCCAGTGACCTACTACCCAAAATATTTAGGCTGGTGTAAATACCCACTGGGCTGGCCCACTGAACTTTGGGGCTAAGTGGTGCTGAGCACTCTGGGTTACTGTGTACCCCAATCTCGAGTTCCCTTCCCTGGCCAGGCCGCCTCGTCCCACCCATTCACACCACCCCGCAATCAGCAGGTCATGTGCTGGATTAACAAAGTGGTGGATAACTGCTAGGGATGCTTCGGTGACGGCCCCTGAAGACCAATGCTTGATAGTTGGGGCAGCATTATTTGATTGCCGTGACGACAGCACTGGACCAGTCTTCCCTAGTGATCAAATAGTCAGAGTGGTGGTGTCACTGAAGCTTGAGACAAATAGGCCATTGCCTCGACCACACACCACAGAGACTTCTGTATGGTCCATCCCCAATGCAATTTGCAGGTCATGCGCTGTATTAACAAGGCAGGGGGCAATGCTTCCCTACTTCGATCAAATAGTCAAAGTGACTAACAGTCGAGTAGTCTGTACATTGTCATCTTACTGCATATGCCCATAATGTATATATTGTGCTATGTCCTTATGGTTTAGCAGCTACATTTGGTGTGTCAGTGAGGTTCATGTTTCTTCTTGACATGCAGATTGTGTAATTATTGCTTTTGGTGTTTATCCTAACTGTATGACAAAGCGAGACAGGGTAATAATATTGACCAATCCCTTGATTTCTTATTGACTATTTTGCTGTTTCATTTCCTAAACATAGATCAAACTGTAAAGCACCAATATTAGTTTTCACTTCTAACTATGAATTTTCTAACTGTGAGATGGCCTTAGTGTGTGCACAATGCAATTTGTTCTCCATTTCATCCATCTTGTTCGGGACTTTCTCTAAACAGAGCTCTAAACACCAGAGATTTTGTGCTGCAAAAGCTTAACTGACTGGATAACCAAGCAGATAACCTAAAGACTAGCAGATGCCTAACAGCCTGATCATGCGCCTAACTGACTTGATAACTGCCAGGGACTAGGAGTCTCGGACTATGAACGACTGATCCTGAATGACTCCTACTGATCAGGACTCAGAAGTGAAACATGACACATGCAACCCATTATTCTAACATTCTGTCATGTTATTACTTAACATGTTTCCTTTCTTTCTTGCTGAAAATATAGAGATCCCAATTACTTTTGATGCAGTTAACCAGGATTCTAGAGTTGTAGTGCTACTGCTGTAGTTGCAGGTTCAATGAAACAAGAAATGGAACTTTAGCTTTTGTGAAAGCTTCTAGCCAATACTTTCAGAGAAGATGCTGAGATATTTCAATGTCCACCACAGCTCTCTCTCTGCTTTGATATCTGAACTTGCAGTTTGTCAGTTAGGCTCTGTGGTCTTCACTTCTTCAGGTGCAGGTTTTGTGGTTTGATAATTATGTCATGTAATCTCCAGGTTCAGGTTCATGACTTGATAGTTATGTCATGTGATCTCCAAGGTTCATGGCAAGCAGCATCAGGAAACCGCGTCACCTTCTATAGCTCCTCCTTAGGTCACACCAAGCAGAAGTTATATTCTCTTATCTATATTTTTGGCAGACCTATATTAGTCTCTCGCGTAATTTTCCCCATTCCACTTATACAAGTCATCAGATAGTGTTCTACTGAATCTTATTGAGTTGCTCCGACTTATCCTGGCATTCAAAACTTTTCTGGCTCTGGCAGAGCAATATGACAGAATTAGTTTTTCTAGTGCAATGTAATGTTGTGAAATTCGGTTGCACATTTCATTTGCTAAAGACTTCAGATTTTTTGATGGCGTTACCATTTGTCCATGTGATGTGACAGCAAGTGCATAAGTTTGTTTTGAAGTAGAAAAGGTCACTGGCAGCAAGCAGCTTTTGGGTACTTGTTGGGTCAACTGGTTTGCGGATTGTATTGGGTCAAGTCAGCCCAAAGCCCAAAAATAATTAATTGGTTAGCATGGGTCGGGTCTTGGGTCAACCAATTCCAACCCATCTGCATGGTTAATCACACTGAGTAAAGAAAGGAAGACGCTGAAGTATTATTGCTGGAAGTTCTACGAGCTACTTGGGGCCATGATAAGAATGTAACTTGACAACCAACTAATGGAAATGTAAACCATCCAGAACTTACCAAAAACAGCATCCTTTCCAGGCAATACAAGGTCAATGTGGAGGTCTTTGTAGTTGCCATGGTACCTAACCCATGGGGCACCTTTAGGAAAACTGCAAGATACATATAACAAAAACTGGTGTTAGCTTCAGGATATTATTCACTATTCAGGTAGTATGTATTATGAATTTGTGATAATGGATGACATCCCAAGTCCCAACACAGAATGGCTTAGCTACTTTAGTAAAGCCAGGTAATGGCCAAATGCTGACACTTGATTCAGGTGAGCACAAAATGCATAAAGGTAGAGAGCATCATAGTAATAACATTTTGTTAGCTCCAGGAACGGTTTGCATTCTTGTACAGAATGACACAGTTGCTAGTAACTGCCTAGTGATCCATGTCGCCCGCACACAGAAATCTGAACCAGAGACAGAAATACCCAGAGGTACTAGCAAGTCATACTGTTCAGCATGCAGCACAAGGGGAAAAATTGCCTACTATCCCTTGAAATCGCCCTAATCCATTCCACAGAAGTCGCACTAATCCATTCCACTGAAATCGCACTGAGAGCACATACGCTGGAGACGCTGAAGAAGAACCAAAAGAGAAAAGGAAAAAGGGCACTGACGTGGATTCGTGGGCGGGCGCCTCGACGAGCTTGAACTTGCTGACGAGCGGCATCGCCTCCGTCTGCATCGCTGCAACGAGACCCGAGCAAAGCCGCAATACCCGCAGATTAAGCGAGGCGAGAAACAGAGCAGAGCAAAGCCTTCGGAAGGAGGAAGCGGGCAGGGGATCGGGTTACCTACGACGATGAGGACCTTGGAGATTGGGCCTGCTTCGGCAGCCATGGCCGGAGGTGCGAGACCTAGCAGGCGGATTGGAGGCGGCGAATTGTCGCCGACGGGGTGGGGATGGAATCCGATAGTCAAATAGTGAGGCGGCGCTGCGGTGAACAGGTTTCCGTGATTCCGTCTCTCTTATAGACTGGACTGGTGGGGCCGGGCTGGGACCAACAGTGCGGGCGGCATGACTGGTGCCGGCGCTCCAGGAACGCACGCACCTCCACTCGTGTCCTGTGCTGGTGCTGGCAACCAAGGTGCCGTCCCACTGTTCGGCGCCGTCCCTCCTCCGAGCTCCGACAATCCGGCGTTAGGGTTACGCCGTTAGGAGTAGAGTCTAGAAGCGGGCGATTGACCGTGAGCCCATGTGAGTCCCCCCCCCATTCCGTGTGAGATTGAGATGAGAGAAGGACCGAGCGACGGCGAGACCGCGAAACGCACGCCGCACGGGAGAGGATGGCCGCTGCCGCTAGCATACTGCTAGCTTGGATTCTGGGCCGGCAGCCGGATCTGGATGGCAAGGGCTATTTTGGACTGGGCCGGAAACTTCGAGGGGTGATAGGATTGCTCACTAGTCACTTGCTTTCCACCGCGCCATCTACGAGTAAATTACTTCTTTCTACTATTGCCCGTGCTAACGCTACGGGACATGTTAAGTTCAAAGTTAATTAAGATTCACGTCGAATATTCTGAAGGATGGTTAGCAGAGCTCATCTTTTCCCCACCAGAAAAACTTAGTATCAGAATTCCAGTGACAACACACCAGCCATTGTACATCCATCCACAAGAACTCAATACAGATGAAGCATTTGCAGCAGTCAGGAGGGTCTGCTGTCGAGACATAACATTCGGAACAAAGTTTTACATCAGTTTACCGTGCTTTGGCCGCCAATCGGCTAGAATTGATTTGGCAACACCTACTCAATTTCCTCCAATTGGCAGGACGAACTGAAGCTGGAAGTGTTGAAACTCTTCTGCAAACAAAACCATGCTTCAAGTTCTCGATTATCTCTACCTATAACTGTAAGAAGGCAACTCTCCTGCAGGGAGCTCCCAGTTGTCCTTCTCCTCATCATCAGTGGCCTGCTCCTTCGCCCCCTGATCATCACTGAAAGGGTACAGGCCCTTTTTTTTTTTTTTTTGATTGCCTCACCCTTCGATTACAAGCTGTAGCATCTGAACTCACGCACTAACTCACACCACACGCACACACTCACACCCCTAGACCTACAACTTATATCTAAGGCTAGAAGTACACGGCTGATAGATATGACAGTGGTACCACATCCGTGCGAGGCAACGAAATTTATTTGGGAACTACTGTTCCCGGTGGGAAATCACGCGGCCGAGCGAGCTCGAACCCGTGACCGGTGGCCTCCGCTCCGGGAGCGCTCACCACCCGAGCTACGCTCGGTTCCCAAAGGGTACAGGCCCTTGAATCGCCTGCAGCAGAGTGACAGGGCTCAGTTAGGAGTTAGGAGCCAAAAAAAAAAAATTATAAATAAGAAGAATGCAAGGAAGATATTACACAAATATTTCAAACTGCACTCCATACATATGCAATTGTCAAATCTCCCTGCTCCCAATCAGGACCTCTATCAGATAAGAGAAACAAATTTCCAAAATGGAAATAAAACGTCGACCCTGGGTTTACTCAGAAATTGTCAGGTATATCTCAATTTCTAGAAACAAAAATTGTTTGTATCCATATCTCTAATTGATTGGGTGTTAATGCTATATACCACTGCAACTGTCTGACACAAGATATAGATACAGAAACTGAGCCCTCTTAGACGAATCGCAGCGCGTACGCTAAACGCGTACTGGAGGATCGGATAGCGGACGCGCCGGCCGCAGCGCGGTCCTCTATCCGGTCCGGTACGCTAGCGGATCCGCTATTCCTAGCGGGATAGAGGACGTCCGCTATCTGGCGTGGGGCCCGCGGGCAGACGCTGCGAGGCGGGTGGGAAGGCCGAGCGCGGGACGGCACTCGACGATGCCGGGACGGCACTCGTCGGCGGGGAGGCCGGGCGCCGGTGACGTGCGGGAGCAGCGCCGCCGTGGGGAGGAGCTCCGCCGAAGTGCTCGCGCTGCCCCACCTCGGTCTGGCCCTCGACGCAGCAAGGGAGGAGGTCGGAGCCGGGGACGGGGAACGGCGGGAGGAGGTCGGAGCAGGCCGGGTCGTCGGCCGACGAGGAGGCCGCGGACGCGCTGGGATGGGGAAGGAGGCCGGATGCACCGCCCACGCGGCAGAGGAGCCGCCGCCGTGCCCGCGCCCACCTCGGCCTCGCCCACGCACAGATCTGGCCGGTGCCGCTAGCCATGGCCGCAGAAGCACCTCCACCTCCCGAGCGCCATGGCCGTGCCCTCGACCTCCACCTCCCGCCCGCCTTTGCTCCGGCGGGCACGACCTCGCAGGCCCACGCCTCTGCTCGGCCCGATGAGGAAGCTCCGCCGCGCCTCTGCTCCGCCCGACGAGGAAGCTCCGCCCGCGCGCTCACCCGGAGTCGCGCCGCCGGGCGCGAGATGCGGAAGCAGAGGCGCGACGGCCATGGACGGGATCTGGAAGGAGAGGGGTGGCGGAGGGACCGAGGGATGGGGCAGCGCAGCAGCAGCGTGGTGCGGTCGAATGGATAAAGGAGGAGAGGGGAAAAAGAAAAGGGAAGAGAAAAAGGAAAAAAAAAAAGAAAAAAATCTGACAAGTGGGCCACACAGTGGATAGAGGATGATATAGAGTATGGATGGACGCGGGAGAAATTGATATAGAGGATGAAATCTCGATGACTAGGACGGAATATTCCTTTTAGAGGATGAATTTAGAGTACGACGAGTGCGGATAGTCTTAGTTGTTCCCCATCTCACTTAGCATCTCTCAGACCCGATTCATTTCATGAACATGAAAACTCGTGCTATTCCTGGGAAACGAATTGAATGCCACTCAAATCAAGCAACTACCGTAAAAAGGCAACCAGTAAATAAATATGTACAGCTGTATTTGCTTGTCTGAAATACACAATATCTAGTGGGTTGATTTATGCAAGCCCAATACGTTCACCACAAGCAAGAAAAATCTCCTTTCCATCACAGGGCCTCTTAAATAGTTCTGAATCTCATCAGGGAACAAACAATTTTTCAGTGATACAAATGTGTAAGCATGAACAGGGAAGGCACATTAAGTGTTTCAATTGTACCTGAAAAAGGAGAAAATACTTGTAGTTCCTTGCTCCAACACAATTCACTACCCAAATGCAATGGTGGTCCATTTTTAAGCACACATCTGTTACCTGCATAGTCAAAAGAAAAGGTTAAAACAAGAAAGTGGAGAAAGATTAGATGGCATCTAACTTTGTCATCCTAAATTCATCGACCACATGCTACTGTAGGCAACAAATCCTCAAGATTGATTGCCCGTGCTAACGCTACGTTGACGTCTAGGAAAAATAAAACAAAGACAAGAAATTCATAACACAGTTGTGCTATTTAATAACACTTAATTCGGTTCTTAAAAAATGAGACGAGATAGATGATCTATATGTAGTGGGTTTTTATCAGCAAAAATGAAATTGCTAACAGATTCATTAAGATTCACATCTTATAGTATAACTAAATATTTTTTGTCACATAATGAAGGTCAGATAACGACTGTCAGTCTCTCTTTCGCTTATAAGCAGAGCCCGCTCATTCTCTTCAGGGCCTGCTTCTTTTTCCTCTCACAGTAGCTCTTACTCTCAATGTCCATCACAATTGGCCAGTACTCGTGCGCACGCTTGTTGATCTCGTCGGAGGACCACAGGAACTCCACACCGTCGAGCTTCATTTCAGCCGATTTCTAAATCTCAATCATGAAGTGCCCAACCGTCTGGATTTTCTTCAGGTCACCTCCCATCTTGTTGTTGAGCTGCACGAACCAGTTGGCAATCCAAATTTTCACCTTGCACCCGCCACTGACCATCTTGTTGACGTTGATGGTTTTCACAATGCCCTGGGAGTACAAGACAGCATATGTAACAACTCGAAACCAAGTCTGTCTTTGGCTGAATCGTGCAAACTTATCATTTTTTTCTACTAATTATGCCCTGGAGGCCCTGGAGGCGGGGGCTGAAGACAGAAGTTCGAACCTGAGCGATGTGCATGCGTCCGGAGGCTCGAAGCCGTCATAGCAGATGGGGACGGGCTTGTTATCAAGCAGGCGTCTGAGCTCGTCCTCCTGGATGCACTCCTCCAGGGTCATCACCGCCACGCCCCCCGCCAGATCCTGGCGGAAGAGGAGGCGCCGGGGGCCGCCTCGGGTGCCGGCGTGGAGTCCATGGCAGCAGCGTTGGAGGCGGAGGAGCAAAGGATTCAACGAGGCCGTGCTGATAGCGGCAGCAGTGGTGGAAGAGGAGGCGCCGGGGCCCGCCTCGGGTGCCGGCGTGGAGTCCATGGCAGCAGCGTTGGAGGCAGAGGAGCAAAGGATTCGACGAGGCCGTGCGGGGAGACGACGAGGCCGTGGCGGGAGGTGGCATTTGCACGAACACCTCATGCGCGTAGTGCGCCAGCCCGAGACTGCCCCAGCTCTCCACCAGCGCGCACAGTAGCTCCTCCGAGACCTTGCAGCCACACCCAACCAAACCCACCAACGCATCCGCCTCGCCTTCCTCTGTCTTGGGCGCACGGTCGCAGGAGCCGACCTGCCGCCGCCGCTACCGCCCCTAGCCGGTCTGACACCAACCCGCGCCGCCACCGGAGCCCGCAGGGAATGGAAACGGAAGCAGTTGCAGAGGAGTCTGGAGAATTGATTGAGCGCCCGCCACCGTGCTTGAGGAGACAAATCCTCAAGATTGATTGCCCGCGGCAGGGAAGATCCAGCGGCGGCAGCACTGAACCCTAGCCACGGGATGGGAAAGAGTCACGAGTCGGGGACGGAGAGGGGAGGGGAGGGGAGAGGAGAGGCCGATGTTTTTTTTTTTTTTTTTTGAAAAAAAGAGACAACCCAGGGATCGAACCCTGGCTTGCTTAGGCCGGTCTGAATGGGATTTCAATAGAGTTTCATGGTCATTAATTATGTTGATGTGGCACCATATTAATGAAGAAAGAGATGATAAAAGTTTTATGGGAGTAGTGAGAGTTTCATGGGGATGAAACTCTTCTGCACTGTTTCTAAAAATCTGGATAAGTTGAAAACAGTGACATGAAATCCCCACTGAGACTGGCCTTAGTGCGGGCGTGGGGGGCTGGGGGGCGAAGGCAGGCGTGCGCCTCGGAGGAGCAGACACATTGAACGCTGGCCATTGGGGCCTGGTTCACTTCCCATCCCAACCCAAAATATTTCCTCTTCCACCCATCACATCAAATCTTTCGACGCATGCATGGAGCATTAAATGTAGGTAAAAAAGATAACTAATTGCATAGTTTGTCTGTAAATGTCGGGACGAATCTTTTGAGCCTAGTTAGTCCATGATTGGACAAATTTTGCCAAATAACAACGAAAGATGCTACAGTAACTTTTCACCTACTTTTCGTGAAGTGAACACACCCTGGATGTGGTTGAGCAAGGAGAGAGAATGGCCGAGAGATGGTCCGGTGTGTTCATTTCTATGGTTTGTATTTTCTGGGTGTATTTGTGAGTGTAAATGTAGTATAGGTCATGACTGTGGAGCAAATATTTGCTGCGTGGCTATAAATTAATTCTAACCGGTGTATTATAGGGGTAGAGATAGGAAGTTCATACATCGGTTTTTCCGTTACTAAAAAAAACCTCCGCTTTTTCAGCATCCGTGGCGGTGCCCGTGGATGTGGCGGCGGGAAGCAGAGGATGTGTCCAATTGAGGACGGGCAGGGTAAAAGTCATGATGCTATAGAAAGTTTATTCCTTCTTTTCAACTGAAAATCAAGTCAAGGTTATCCTCTCAAAAAAATCAAGGTTACCATATCACAACTCTGAAGCTTCCCTTATAGAACCTTCCCCAAAGAAATCAATAGTTAGGGTGGGTCTGCCCCTACAACTCATCAAATCTGTCTCTTTTTTTGTTACATATTCTCAAGTTATGAGAAAGAATGGATGTTAATGAAATTTTTCTTTAGAAAAATAAATGAATGAAGAATATTTTTACCTTTTATTTGATAAGCAATCAAAGCATTTGAATTTCTCAATGAACAATAAATAAAGAGCTAAGGTAAAAAAAAGTATATATGTGTTACCAATAGTATAGTAAACCAAAATTTTTAGTTTGCTTTCAGCTAAACATGACGAACATGTTCTAACTAAAAATGAGGTGAGGCAAAGCAGATCGATGGAAGTTGCTTGTTCGAATCATATCTCGGAGATTAGCTAGAGTAGGTGTTGGCAAAGACATGATGTGAAGCGACCAATGAAAGAAATGGCCACGATGCTAAAAGCTCTACCTGAGGGAAAGGATTGTTCCCGTTCTATCTATCTATGGTATAGGTTATGATTCAAGAAAGCATGGTTGGTGGTAGATGTGGCGGAGGGGAAGTAGAAGCATGTTTGGTTAGTCATGATGGCACCATGGTGAAGCCGGTTCAACACGACAACAAGGTGGTGACGAATTCGACATTTCAAACTGTCGAAGGCAAGCAGGATGGCGGAGTAGGGATGAGGGCGTAGTGAGAGTTAATCCCTAAGGCAAGGGAGACAAGTGGTGGTACTGAAGTTGGGATGGAGGGATTGTAAGTTGGGAGACCATTGCCTCTTTTATATTGACATCAATAGATATGGGACATAGATTTTGTTCTCTCTGCTCTTCCCACCTTTTATATGTGCACTCTTCAGCTTCCTCCACAAGTCATTAAGCAATTTGACAGATATAGGAAGCACTGTCTTTGGAGTGCAGGAGACATAAACAGGAAAGGTACTTGTGTTAGCTGAGTGGACATCTTCTTGAAGGCCAAAAGAAGAAGGAGGACTTGGAATTATTGATCTGAAAGCTTAAAATCCAACTCTATTGATGAAGCACCTTGACAAATTTTATAGTAATGCTGATCTACCCTGGGTGAAACTCACTTGGTCTAAATTATATAGCAACACTTAGACTCCACCACATGCTAGAAGCCCTGTTGGTTCTTTTTGGTGGAAAGATGTCCTCAAATTGTTTGAAAAGTTCAAATATTTCACTATATGCACCGCTAATAGAGGTAATTTTGTGATGTTATAGGGAGATAACTAGAGTGGATCCATTCTGAAGAACTCTTTGCCTCAGTTGTTTTCTTTTACTAGAAAACATAAATGCTCTATTAACTTCCTAGTAGAGCATCAGAACCTAGACAGATTGTTCAGTTTACCACTCTCCATTCAAGCTGCAAATCAATTGACATATTTACATGCTCTCTTAGATGCTAGACCCTTGGATGAAGAAACCACTGATACCAGGAAAGTTTATAAGCATCTGCAAGGAATATGTGAGGCCTCCCCTCCTTTTCTCCTGGCTCTAGTCATCAGGAAATCTTGGGAAACACAAGTTCTTTTTTTTGGTTGCTCCTCAGAGATAGGCTCAACACCATAAATCTCCTTAGAAGGAAAAATTTTTTTGGATGACTACTCCTGTGTTCTTTGTAACAGTGGGGCAGAAGAAAGTGTCTTCCTCTTGTTTTTTGAATGCTCTTTCAGTCATAGTTGCTGGAGTTACCTTAATATTCATTAGGATTTGACTCTCCATCCATTAGACATGGTCAATGAAGCTGTTGGGAAATTAACTTTATTCAAAAAAACTCAAGCCCAAACTTTAGAGTATGAAAGATATAAAAATATTCTAATGAAATTCACTTGCAGGAAAAAATACAGCGAAGAATGTATTTTGACTTCGTCGCCAAGAATTCAACTTCACTTATCGACTTCGTCGCTAAGAATTCAACTTCGCATATCGACTTCGTCGCCAAGAATTCAACTTCGCCTATCGACTTCGTCGCTAAGAATTCAACTTCGCATATCAACTTCGTTGCCAAGAATTCAACTTCGCCTATCGACTTCGTCGTCAAGAATTCAACTTCGCCTATCGACTTCATCGTCAGAAATTCAACTTCGTCTGTCGACTTCGTCGTCAAGAATTCAACTTCGCTGGATAGAGAAGTGGACAAGAAACATGAGATAATCTGAAGAAAACAAATTCATTGAAGGAAAAGAAGATTAAATACAAAAAAGAAGACTGAACTAGGAGGAAATGACCACTTCGCCCTTACGTAAATAAAGGGTTGTAAATATTTAGGTCAGAGGTAAAAAAGTCATTTTATGTAAAATACGAAGGCTAGGGCCCTATAAATACCCCCTCTGACATGTATGGTACGATCATGAAATAAATACAACTTTGCACGTAATTTTGTCTTGGACGAAATATTTCTGATGATTGTGTGAATTGTGTCATCTGACCTGAACTTTTCACCCAACATCTAGCGCCCACCGTTTGTGCATGCATCTAAAGATCTTCACGACCACAAGAACTAAAATGGTAAGACCAAACAAGAAAACCGTCAATGAATAAACCGAAGACGAACAACCACTCGGAGAAGACAGATGTCTTACAAAAGAAGTCTATCAAGGTGCAAACTCTTCAAGAACAGGCGAAGCTGAAGAACAAAGACTTAAAGAACTTGAAGAACAAGTTTTACGAAGGCAAAAAGAACTTGAAAAATATCACGCAAGAGCACGAGAAAAGACACTCAAACAAAGAATAGAAGAGGCCAAAGTTACCCTTCACAATTTAAACGAGCAACTGCAAAATGCAAATCTTGAAGTTATGAATCAAGAAGAATCACATCCAGTAATAAGAATCTCTCAAGAGAGAAATATTCAGAAAACATTCATATCAATTGATACAAGCTCCCCACTATCAACAAATTTATAGCTAGCTCAATGACCTATATGGTACAAGTTCAAAATGATACCAACATTTAATGGTGAATTAGACCCAAGGCAATTCTTAATGAGTTTTGAAGCCACAGAAATTGCAGGCGGGGGGGATGAAATCACACTTGCAAAGTCACTCGTCATGGCAGTAAAAGGTCCAGCACAACACTGGTATTCATCTCTAAAAGCAAGATCCATACATTCATGGGAACAATTAAAGATAAATCTACTTGTTGACTTCCAAGGATTTCAACCAACTGGTCTTAGAGACATGGATTTATTCAACTGCAAATAACAGCCTAAAGAACCTCTAAGTCAATATTACAAGAGATTCATTCAAATCAAATCTCAAATCACAAATATCCCAGACGAAGTTGTCATAATTGCAGCAATCAAGGGACTTCGGGCAGGACAATGTGCAACACACCTTACTCGAGAAAAGCCAACTTCACTAGCTCAGTTTTACGAAGAAATCCAAAAGTACTGTAAGTCCGATGAAGATTACAGAAAAAGAATTGAGGAAGAAAATAGCTTCAGAAATCAAAATAAAAGCAACAATTTTTATCCACCAAAGCAAAACAACTTTGAGCGAAGACACTTCACCCAAGTCAATAAAGTTGAAAATAGTAATTCAACTACTGAAAACACTTTTCTACCTCAAAATCAATACAACAGTCAGTACAACCAAAGGACATTCGAAAGAGGTGGCTTCAATTCAAGAGGAAGAGGAGGACGAGGAAGAGAAAGAACACCCCTAAGACCGAAAGACATGTATTGCATCATTCATGGCAAAGGGGCTGGACACACATCAAAAATGTGTCCAAAAGTAAAGAAAAGCATCGAAGAAATACAAGAAGAAAACAAATTCGCAAGTCAATCAAAAGCTGTCAATCATATGACTCAAGGCCAACAAAACTCTTATTACCCAATTCAGTTTGGACACTCCCAAGCAATGATCTCAGGCTCATCATCATATAGCTATGGACTAGTAGCAATATATGACCCAAATCAATGGAGGCAAAATCAACAACAAATAAATTTTTAAATATAGCCCGAATCCTCTGTGGCAAATAGCAACCCACAAAGGGAACAATAAATAAGACAACTCTCCATCAACTTTAATGGCAAGCAAAGGAAGAATCATGACAATCATTGGAGGAAACAGTATTGATCATGAAAACAACAATCAAAAGAAGAATTACTTTCAAAGAGTAAACTCTATCTCAACAGAAGGTCTATATAAAAAGACAAGATGATATCATCTACCAATCACATTTTCAGAAAAAGATTTGCAACTAAAAGACTATCCACACATGGATGCAATGGTAGTTAAAGCAAATATTGATGGATGGGCTGTCTCAAAAATTCTAGTTGACGGTGGAAGTTCTGCAGACATTATATTCATAGCAACAATTGATGCCATGAAAATTGTGCGCAAACTTTTAGGAAGAGCTGAGCATCCACTCTACGGTTTTGGTGGGAAGCCAATTCACTCAATAGGAAGAATAATTCTTCCTGTATCATTTGGAACAGTAAACAATGAAAGAACAGAGCAAATTGCATTTGATGTGGTGGACATCCATTATCCCTATAACACACTTTTTGGAAGGGGAACTCTGAATGCATTTGAAGCAGTAATAAGCTACTCTTACTTATGTATGAAGATGTCTGCAATAAATGGAGTTATTACAGTCCATGGAGATCAAACCGAAGCAAGAAACATTGAAAAAGAATACACTCCTGGTCAAAAAAAATTCATAGAATCAAAGAAGAAACAGAAAATGCGAAGCCACAAGAAAAAGCTCAAGCAGTCGAAGAAACAAAGAAAGTACCCCATGACTCATTAGTCCCATACAAACGAGTAATCATAGGGACAAAACTTTCTCAAGAAGAAGAAAACAGACTCATATAATTTCTTCAAAGTAACAAAGATATCTTCGTATGGACATCCAATGATTTAGGAGTCAGTAGAGATATAATTGAGCACAAATTCGACATCAATCAAAATTTCAGACCCAAAAAGCAGAAATTGAGAAAATTAGCTGAAGACATAATACAAGCTGCAAAAGCCAAAGTCCAAAGGTTGCTAGATGCTAAAGTTATAAGAGAAGTCCAATTCACAACTTGGCTAGCAAATATCGTCATGGTCAAGAAAAAGAACGGAAAATGGCGAATGTGTATCGATTTTACATATCTCAACAAAGCATGCCCAAAAGATAATTTTCCACTACCAAGAATCGACACACTAGTTGATCAAGCAGCTGAAAGTGAAATGCTAAGTTTCCTAGATTGTTTCTCAGGATATCATCAAATCTGGATGAGAAAAGAAGATGAAGAATTTACAAGTTTCATCACACCATTTGGAACATACTGCTTTATAAGAATGGCAGAGGGGCTTCGTAATACAGGCACAACATTTGTCAGGATGACTTCAACAATGCTCAAAAGTCAGATTGGCAAAAACTTGTTGGCTTATGTCGATGACATAGTTGTCAAGAGCAAGAAAAGACAAGATCATATTTAAGACCTTCAAGAAACATTCTCAAATCTGAGAAAAGGAAATTTGAAACTAAATCCTGAAAAATATACTTTCGGAGTACAGAAAGGAAAAATTTTAGGCTGCATTGTATCAGCAAAAGGGATAGATCCAAACCTAGACAAAGTTCAAGCAATTTTGAACATGAGAATTCCTGAAAATATAAAAGATATTCAAAAATTGACTGGAAGACTTACAACTTTAAACAGATTCATCTCAAAATCAGCAGAACGAAGGTTACCAATATTTCAGGCACTCAATGGATCCAAAAAAGACTTTGTATGGGGACCTTCGCAACAACATGTATTTGAAGAGATAAAAAAATATCTACTACAGTCAAACACATTGATTTTACCAACACTAAGAGCAGATTTGCTATTATATGTCTCAGTCACAGAAACAACAGTAAGTGCAGTACTAGTCCAAGAACAAGAAACAAATCATTCAAAATATCAAGTACCAGTCTACTATGTTTTAGAAGCATTATCTGGATCAAAAGTATACTACTCTGAGATTGAGAAAATCGCATACACAGTTTTAACAGCATCAAAAAAGTTGAAGCACTACTTTCAGGCCCACAAAATCAGAGTTCTCACAAATTACCCTCTGAAAGAAGTATTACAAAGTTGCAGAACAACAGGAAGACTGAAAAAATGGACAACATAATTATCTCAACATTTATAGAATTTAAAAAAAGAACATCAATAAAATCCCAAGTCCTAGTAGACTTTATAGCAGATTGGACACCCTCCCAAAGTTCAAGAGAAGAAAAGAAGCAATCAGAATGGACAATATATTGCGATGGCGCATGGGGCTTCGCAGGGGCTGGAGCAGCTGCAATAATCACCTCGCCTTCAGGCATAAAGATGAAATACGTTGCAAGACTAGAATTTCAGTGCACAAACAACATAGCAGAATACGAAGCTGTTTTACTGGGACTTCGTAAAGCAAAATCGATGGGAATCCAAAGATTGGTAATCAAAACAGACTCGCAAATTGTAGCAGGGCACATTGAAAAAGACTACAAAGTAAGAGATCCAGAATTAGCAAAATACCTGCAATTTCTCAGAGATTAAGAGAAATATTTTGAAGGTTTCACAGTCAAAAACATCTCAAGAAATGACAATTCAGATGCAGACGAACTAGCAAAAGTTGTAGCACAAAATTCAAGTCTCCCTCAAGATGTTTTCTATCAAATCTTGAAACAAGCATCCATCAAAGCAGTGCAAGCTACACCTAGAGAAGTCCATATAATACAAAGTGAAGACCGGAGAGCCCCAATTATGGCTTACCTTCGTGGGCACTATGAGCCTGAAAACGAAGTCAACAGCATAAGAATGAAGCAAAGAACAAGAAATTATAAGATCATCAACAATCAGCTATACAAACAAGGAATATGTGCACCATTACTTAAATGTATATCAGTAGAAGAGGAAAAAAAGCTGCTATCAGAAATACACGAAGGAATTTGCGGCACACATCATGGAGCAAGAACAATGGCAGGAAAAGTATTCTGTCAGGGATTTTATTGGTCATCAGCCTAAAATGACAGCAAAGAAATTATCAAATCTTGCCATAATTGTCAAATGTCTGCAAGCAAAGCAAAGGCTCCAACAACAAATCTACAAACAATAGAACCAACTTGACCATTGGCGAGATGGGGAATTGACATCATTGAAGAGCTACCTACAGCACAAAAAAACCTTCAATATGCAGTAGTAGCAGTGAAATATTTCACTAAGTGGATCGAAGCTAAACCAGTGACAAACATGTCATCTTTCACAATGAAAAAATTTCTTTGGAAAAACATCATTTGTCGTTTCGGAGTTCCAAGACACATAACAGTAGATAATGGAACTCAATTTGATAGCCAAAATTTCAGAGAGTATTGTGAAAGTCTAGAAATTCAATTATATTTCGTATCAGTAAAACATCAACAGTCAAACGGTGCAGTCGAACGAGCAAATGTAATTATATGTATAGGAATATTAAAATGTCTCGTGGGACTACCAAAAGGCAAATGGGTGGATGAGTTACCTAAAGTTGTTTGGGTACAAAACACCACAGTTTCAAGATCAACAAACTTCTCCCCTTTCAAATTGCTTTATGGAGAAAAAGTGATGACACCTGAAGAGATACAATTTCAAGGACCAAGAACAAATATTAAAATAATTGATGAAGACCAACAAATAACAAGCAAAGATTTACTAGGGGAAGAAAGAATGAAGACGATTCAGAACCTTGAGAAATATCAAAAGGAAACATAAAGTTGGTACAATAAGAAAGTCAAACCAAGACAATTATCACCAGGAGACTTTGTCCTGAAAAGAAAAAGAAATGAAGACACAGTCGGAAAATTTCAGCAAAAATGAGAAGGACCGTTCCTCATCATAAGAACCAACAAGCCAGGAGCATTTCACCTGGCAGATATGAGTGGGAAGGAAATTCATCACACATTCAATATTCAAGACTTACGAAGATATTATCCCTAGAATTTGTTTTCATCTTTGTACAAAATAGATTAGCTTTTACATTCTGAAAAATTTCAATTCAAATGTAAACGAGCTGTACTCTTTTTCCACTCAAGGGGAACCCTTCGCAGGCTGAGTGGTTTTTTAACGAGACAGTCTCCATTGTAAATTCTCATCAAAGTATAAATGAGAAGCTAATTCCCCTAAAAACAATCTTATCAACGACCGAAGAGTATATTTTAAATATACTCATGTATCGGCAAAACACACAAAATAGGTAGCATCATTATTCGAACAAGCAAAAAACGATGCTAACCTATCAAAAAATCATAAAATATATTCACTAAGGTGAATTTTAACTTCAAAAAAGAAGTCTGCATGTTATCTTCGCCAAAAAAAGTGAACAATATTTTAAATTCACTAAGGTGAATTTTGACTTAAAAAATAAAGTCTGCATGTTATCTTCGTAAAAAAGAGCGAACAATATTTCAAATTCACTAAGGTGAATTTTAACTTCAAAAAAGAAGTCTGCATGTTATCTTCGCCAAAAAGAGCGAACAATATTTTAAATTCACTAAGGTGAATTTTGACTTCAAAAATAAAGTCTGCATATTATCTTCACCAAAAAGAGCGAATAATATTTCAAATTCACTAAGGTGAATTTTAACTTTAAAAAAGAAGTCTGCATGTTATCTTCGCCAAAAAGAGCGAACAATATTTCAAATTCACTAAGGTGAATTTTGACTTCAAAAATAAAGTCTACATGTTATCTTCGCCAAAAAGAGCGAATAATATTTCAAATTCACTAAGGTGAATTTTGACTTTAAAAAAGAAGTATGCATGTTATCTTCGCCAAAAAGAGCAAACAATATTTCAAATTCACTAAGGTGAATTTTGACTTCAAAAAAGAAGTCTGCATGTTATCTTCGCCAGAAAGAGCGAATAATATTTTAAATGCACTAAGATAAATTTTAACTTCAAAAATAAAGTCTGCATGTTATCTTCGCCAGAAAGATCGAATATTTTCAAATTCACTGAGGTAAAATTTTAACTGAAGTAAGGTAAATTTTGACTTCAAGGTAAAAATTTGATTTCAGAAAATACGAAGTCAATTCATCGCCTTCGCTTAAAAAGAAAGGGCACGGTGTTTTTAAATTTTCCTAAAGTGAAATTTGATTTCAGAAAATACGAAGTCAATTCATCGCCTTCGCTTAAAAAGTAAGGGGACGGTGTTTTCAAATTTACCTAAAGTGAAATTTGATTTCAGAAAATACGAAGTCAATTCGTCGTCTTTGCTTAAAAAGTAAGGGCACGGTGTTTTCAAATTTACCTAAAGTGAAATTTGATTTCAGAAAATACGAAGTCAATTCATCGCCTTCGCTTAAAAAGAAAGGGCACGGTGTTTTCAAATTTACCTGAAGTGAAATTTGATTTTAGAAAATACGAAGTCAATTCATCGCCTTCGCTTAAAAAGAAAAGGGACAGTGTTTTCAAATTTATCTAAAGTGAAATTTGATTTCACAAAATACGAAGCCTAGGCATTGCCTTCATTTAAAAATTAGAGAACGATGTTTTCAGATTCACCAAGAAAAAAATCTGACTTCATCAAATACGAAGTAAACACACTGTCTTCACTTAAGACTATGTCTTCACAAAATAACAAAGTATATGCGTTGCCTTCGCTTAATAAAAATAAAAAGTTGTGTTTCGCCCTCGCTAAAAAATAAGTGAACATCATTCATTTCACTTAATAAATCATATTACATAAAAATGTCTACATAAATACACACATAAAAACAATTTATTGTGTCAACAAATATACATATCAAATATTTTCTGAAGCAACAATAGATGCTGCTTCATCAATCAAATCTTCAACAACTCTATCTAAAACATGATCCACCTCCGAACTAAGATAGTCTTCGGAAACATAGCTCGGTGAAGCACTTAAACACGAAGACTGAAAACACACAAGGAAAATACCATCAAAATTTGCTTTATAAATGTCTTCACATCACAACATAATCACAAATACCTGAGAAAATTTGCTGCAAATAACAACACGAGGCAAACATCTCTCATTTTCAGCAATAGAGAAATCAGTCTCAAATTCTAGAAACAATCACATCCCATCAGTATATATATATATATATATATATATATATATATATATATATATATATATATATATATATATATATATATATATATATATATATATATATATATATATACAAACAACAGAATTTATGTTTGCTTACGTTTCACAAACACACAAAAAAAAGATTTTACTTCTTCAGTAGCATACTCCAATCATAAAGTAGGCTCAGCAACAAAGTTACCTTTACACATTAACAAGGGCATAACCATAACTCCATCCTGTCCAAAGTTCAACATTTACAAAAACGTTAAAAGATTTTTAAAACCTCACCCCTCGAAGCTAAAATCTAAACTACGACAAACTAAAGTACATGATCACGAGCATCATCGTCCCTCGTCCTCTCTTGTTCAATTCTTTCTTGCTTCCTCTCTGCCTTCATATTAGAAGCAATTATCTTTTTAAGCTGCTACAAAATAAAATAAAACATCAGATAAGAAAAAACACAAGGAAAAAACAACGAATCAAAATCACATATAGATAACATACTTTTTTCATCTTTTGCTTAGCTTTCATGAAGGCATTCTCCCTTCCACCTTGATTCCAGTATTTATGAAAATACTTCTTGCAAAGCATTTGAGTACGAGAAGAAACTTAGTTAAGAGATTCCACTGACGGAAACTTGTAACTTTTATCATACAGTTTTTCATACAAGGGATAATTAGTCTCCTTCATCAAGTGAAAAATAGCACGACTTGAATACATACAGCTTAAATCAGCAGAAGTCTGTAAAACAGTAGGTAAGTCTTCATACTAGCGACAAAGCCAAACAAAGAACGGATCAAATTCTCCAACCTCCCAACAAGGATCTTCTGGTTTCGCACCAAATTTATCATAGCAATTTTTACAAAGTTCCCACAAGCGATTGCACTTATTATGAAAATTCTGATCCTTTTCAAGAGATTTTTTCTCAAGATAATTCTTCTCTCTCACAACTTTCTCAAGATCTTTCTTCAAATTATCGTATTTTTCAGTTTTTGTTTCAAGTTTAGCTCCAACAGAAATACATCTAGACTCCATATTATGAAGAGCTTCAACTGTCTCTATTCTTTCTTTCTCCTTAACAGCAAGTTGAAATTTCAGAGAATTAATCTCTTCAACCAAACTTTTTTCATGAAGTGCAGCATTTTTTGCATCATCTTCAATCGACTTACGCAGACTCCTTTGCAAAAGTGCATTCTACATACGAAGTCAAAAATATATTACAAATCGAAATAACAAATCTAAAATAAAATTTACGTAACAAAGATGAACATTCAAAATGATCAAACCTTGTAAATCATGGAAACACTGGCATCCGCCAACTCAAGCGAAGATTTGCCAATAAGTTCAGCCTCCGCATCAGGAACTGCGAAGGCATCATCAATGCACTTTGACAACTTTAATTCTAGTTTCTTCGGTATAATACGAAGTTTGTCCAAACCAATCCCAACAAATTTGAAAGTATCTAAATTCATACGTTGAGCCTGGCAGTACTCCATACAATATTTATAAGCTTCAAGATCTACACCATCAGGAACTGTTTCCAAAACTTCCGCTGGAGTCGCAGGTTCCTGGGCAACTTCTTTCATCTTTCCAATATCAACAGTTGCCTCCCTCTGAGAAGAAGAATCAGAAAAAAATTCTCTGCGAAGACAAACAACAAGAATTAAAAAAAGACAAACAAAATAAAATACGCAAAGTAAAAAAATCACATGTAGAAACACCCTTTTCAAGCTGGAAGGACACCCTCTCACCAGTAATCACATTGATAGTAGACTCAGAAAGACGAGAAACACGGTCATGTTTAGCCTCCTCGTCATGAACTTCATCATCATATTCTATCAAAATCAAGGGCAAAAGTTGTGGTACTCTTATTTTTTTGTGCCTTCGCACCAGGCACAACAACTTCAGAAACACCCTTTTCACCACCAACTGTAACATCTTGTTCTATCCGCAAAACATTCTCTAAAACTTCACAACCTAAGTTAGCACCTCCAAACAAAATTACAGCTTCAATCTCATCACCAAAATTTTCTGACACATCCCGGAGAGTTTCAACAGAAAATCTATGAGAGGATGGCCCAGCAGTCTCCTACGAAGCCAACACCTCACCTTTTTCTTGTGAACCACCAATAGTGGCGGCCACAGTAACCGGAGAAGAAACCATGTTAACGGGATCAGAAACAATATCTTAGCCAACATTTTATTGTGACGAAGTCAAGATAACTTCAGCAACACCACCATATGAAATGTTGGCCATCAAATTCTAAAAATAGTTATCAAGTGGAGTCAACATAGGAGGAGTCAACCCACTAGAATCAAAAACTAAACTAAACATTCTCACCTCATCATCACAAGATATTTTCTTCAAAGCTTCATCAACAAAACTTTCTGACAATTCAGAATCAGAAAAATCAGCAGTCTTCGCTTTCTTCTTTGAAACTTTTTTTAGTAAGTAAAGGCTCACCCCTTTTTTTCTAGTAACATTATCGATACTAGGCTTTGCACTTCTAGCATAAGCAGGAGCTGGCCTTTCACCATATTCAATCTGAGCAATATCAAAAACTCTATTCAATCTCTTATAATCTGAACCAAGGATTTTATCCATCAGATCATTTTCTTTCTTTAAAAATTTCTCAAGAATTTCAACGGCTTTAATTTCAACAGCAGAAATAAATTCTTTGTCTTCGGTATACTTCTTTGGATGAAAAACTTCATTATCTGGAAAGATATAAGTTTTCCCTCTAACCACCTTTTCATGAAATCGAACAAAGCTCCAACCTTTCTTCAAAGGCCAAATACGAGCAGCAATATACTCTTCGCAAAGATCTCGAGCACTTTGCATACTTGTAGCAAGCTTATAAAACTTCTCACAAGATTTAAAACTTCTTGAACTTTAAAATTCAGGTTTATAGTCAAAACTGTTCTCGTGCATCCTTGCAGCCAAAGGATATCTTCTAACAACCCTATTAGCTTGATTCTTCTCTTCGACCAAAGGAACTTTATGATAAAACCAAAAGCGATACCAATTTTCAACCCACTTATTTTTTGAAGTAGGAGCTATCTGTTTAGCACCACGAGCTGGCTTAAAACTGCAACATCCAAAATATTTGATAACACTTTTTCTATCAACCATTTTACTCCAAAATTGTGTATGCATCTCATGAATAGAACAAAAAGCTCCAATATCCAGATTTCCTCTCTGAGATTTCACTGCCCAAATAAAACGAGCGATTTTCGCTATACCATTTGGAGTCAAATGATGCATCTCAATGTTATAAGCTTTTAGAATTTCTTCAACAAACTCTTGACATGGCATACGAAGACCAGTCGCAAAATAGTCACGAAACAAAACACATTCATCAGGTTCTGGCCTGGGAAATGTCTCATTCTACGAAGGTAATCTAACATCAGCTTTTTCAAGCATTCTATTTTTTACCAACCACTGCAATTCTGACTCATCAAACAAAGATTTTCCAAAGTTCAGAGACTTCGTATCATCACCAACAAGCTCCGACTCCGATGCAGAAATATTAGACAAATCTTCACCAGAAACAGAATGCTCAGATTCATCTAGCGAATTTTTAGAAGCATTCTTCTCCATATCTGACATCTGAGTACAATATATATATATATATATATATATATATATATATATATATATATATATATATATATATATATATATATATATATATATATATATATATACAAAACAATATATAAACACAAATAAGCATATGAAAGTACAAAATATAAAATAATAAAAAAACAATAACTTCAGAAAAATTACCTTCGCAACAAAAGAAGAAACGAAAGAATAAAGTAACTTCGACGAAAATCGACTTCGCGGAAACTTAAAATGTCAGCAACACCTCCCCGTCTTCGATCGCGTACCCTGAAGAAGGGAGCACAGCGCAGTATATATAGGCGGTTTCAAAAAATAACCGTTAAAAACACTGTTCATAGCATAACGGTCATAAACGGCCAACTCCAAAGTTCGGGACTGTGTTTTTTGTGACTTCATTTTATAAAATTCAAAATTCACGAATTTCAGACCTTTGTAGTAGGCCTTCATTCGCGAGGGGCTACTGTTGGGAAATTAACTTCGTCCAAAAAAACTCAAGCCCAAACTTTGGAGTATGAAAGATATAAAAATATTCTAATGAAATTCACTTGCAGGAAAAAATACAACGAAGAATGTATTTTGACTTCATCGCCAAGAATTGAACTTCACTTATCGACTTCGTCGCTAAGAATTTAACTTCACATATCGACTTCGTCGCCAAGAATTCAACTTCGCCTATCGACTTCGTCGCTAAGAATTCAACTTCGCATATCGACTTTGTCGCCAAGAATTCAACTTCGCCTATCGACTTCGTCGTCAAGAATTCAACTTCGCCTATCGACTTCGTCGTCAGAAATTCACCTTCGCCTGTCGACTTCGTCGTTAAGAATTCAACTTCGCTAGACAGAGAAGTGGACAAGAAACATGAGATAATCTAAAGAAAACAAATTCATTGAAGGAAAAGAAGATTGAATGCGAAAAAGAAGACTTAACTAGGAGGAAATGACCACTTCGCCCTTACATAAATAAAGGGTTGTAAATATTTAGGTCAGGGGTAAAAAAGTCATTTTATGTAAAATACGAAGGCTAGGGCCCTATAAATACCCCCTCTGACATGTATGGTACGATCATAAAATAAATACAACTTTGCACGTAATTTTGTCTTGGATGAAATTTTTCTGATGATTATGTGAATTGTGTCATCTGACCTGAACTTTTCACCTAACAGAAGCCATGACAAGTTTCGGCAGTATCATCTTCAGAGAAATATTAATAACAGCTTGTTGGATCATTTGGAAGATGAGGAATAACATCATTTTTTTATAATGGCTCCTGCAACCTCTCAGTTTGGAAATGCAATTTCAAGGAGGAAATTGGCTTAGTTTGTACTAAAGCCAAGCCGAGTAGGAGTAGTGTTCTAAATTTGTGGAGAGAGAGTCTCTCTTGACATTTTACCTTTTTTTCTTTTTTAGGCCTTGCTGCCGTGTAACCCCTGTACATATTGTATTTTTTGTACCATTATATATGAAAAAGAAAAAATAGGTAGGGAGCTTCCCTGCTAACTTGTTCCAAAAAAATATGGGACATAGGATCCGATTATATACAAATCCGAGTATTTAATGGGCCAAAAATACCATTAGGTTACTTAGATGGGTCTTTTTACTAGCTAGGTTTCTTTTAATAATGTCAATTATAGAATAAGATGGGCCACTATATGCCTACACTGCAGTATGTGTTTCAAAAGTTGCTATGAGCCCATACATGGGGTTCTCCAATGGAGAAACGAGAACTAGCTATAACGCGGTACATGTCATAATTTATCATATGTGGATGCAAATTAATAAAGAGAGATGGATAGAGAGCACAGCTAGCTCTTGTTCAAAAGTAGTTTATAGGTGGAATTGCCAATTTTGTCTCCAACTATCATATAAATCCAATTTTGTCCCTCATTTCTCAAACCTACTAATTGAATCCCCAAAATTTCATTTGCTAATTCAATCTAGTGAACCACAACCTGCATATATCTCATCGAGACATCAGACACAAAATGTCACTTTTGCCCTTTCTAGGTTGACTTCATTTATGCTTGACTCAGCCAACGGAAAGATTATCTGCTTAGAAGATCAAATAAAACTACAGGCTTGCTAGCGCCCGAACGTCCGGACGGACGAGGCATCCGGACGCCCGCGCCTGTAGTCCTTTTCCCATGCCGTTTTTGTGCACCCACATGGGGCCCGCGCCGCCTCGAACGTCATCAGCATCGAGAAGATGGGGAGGAGGCGGCGGATGCCCAGCCGGCGCTAGGAAGAGGAGGAGACACCGAGGCGAGGCAGCAAAAGGCGAGGAGGGAGATACAACACCCGATCTAATTTTGAAACATTCAGATGCAACACTTGCAACATAAGTCTGAAGACAGATGAAACACTTGAAACATGCATCTGAAACACTTGCAAAAACACCTGAAAACACTTGAAACCATTGCAAAAGCATACGCAACATCCAGATAAAGCACTTGCAAACATATATGTGAAACATATATAATATCCAAATAAACGCACTTAAAACATACGTCCGAAAAACAGATGAAACAATAGGAACAAAAGCTTGCAACATATATATACAACTATTGTAACATATGCAACATCTCGATCTACTGTTGCAACATCCATACGAAACACTTGCAACGAACCTATGTAAATCTGAAACACTTTAAAACAGATGCTCGGAAGCTCGTCGACGTGGAGCTCACGCCGGCGTGGAGGTCAATGCTACGGAGTATGCGCGGAGATCGCCGGTGTGCAGCTCGCGTGCAGTGCGCGGGCGACACGGGCAGAGGCGACACAGGCGGGGTCTGTTACGTGAGCGGGCGACACAGGTCCGTCTAGACAAACAGATAGCATTACCGATCAAACTAGCTAACATGGTGGCAAGAGCAGGCCAGTGCAAAATTCTAGGCCAGGCCAATGCAAAATCCTAGAGGTCACGTGTCAGCCCATAGGCCACGTGCCTTCTGGCCATCCACAGGGAGTACGGGATCAGTGCGTGACATGGCACTAACAACGGCAGCTGCAGCTCTTTGGTTTCCTTGTTTGTTGAAAAGATATACACTTCCCTCCCCGACCATAAACTGCTAGTACTAGAAAACTGAAGCACGCGGATCACAACCTCCATCATTCACACGCAGCCCAAATTAATATTTCAGGCAAAGCAGTACGTCACGGTCTTACCCAGTTCATTAATTATTCGAGAATCAAATGGATAATTTCCATGTTCATCACAAATGTTACACACATACAAGCCATGCAAGAATCTTAAAGTAGAATTTTTTGACCGAAAATCTTAAACTAGAATTTATCACTCGAAGCACAACATATAGCACAGGCAGCTGCATGCGGCCATGCTTATTATTTCATAATCACACAGTAGTTCGATCTCTCATGGCAACCATGGGGGCAGGAACGTGGTCATGCATGGGCTAGTCAGTGCCTCCGAAGGGTACCTGCAAACAAATTGCACAAACGGAGGAATCAGTTTTAATTTCATTACAAAGAGCTACTCTATGATAAGAACTTAATATCAGTACTACTTTACTCTGGTTTTGTATTTAAAGATTTAACAATTTACAGTGATAGCGAATTCTCTAGTACGTCTGCGACACGTCATGTGATTTTGTGGTAGTTGCATTTTACCATCAGGAAAATAACGGGACAAGGTATCATTTTGATTATCCTGTATGTACGTAGGGCTTAAACGAGCATAGGATAAAATTAATCTAGATCAAAGAAAACACCATTAGTTTGAGAGATCATGTGAGGAATACCCTATCTGAAGAGTGGGTTCACCAGCAGCATCGAGGGGATGGAAGAAGTTGTTAGTGCCGTGTAGCTGCTGCGGCTGCACTTCAGGATGCCGTTCGCTTTGCTCCCACGCATGCTGCCATATAACCTGGTTGCTCTCCTCCAGCTGCACATATCAAAACAATGAAAAAGGTAACTATCCTTATATGTGGTTATGATCCCCGTGTATGTAGAAATGTGCAACCCTGTTCAAACACAGAAATTTACGAGGAAACTGGATAGCTGAATAGGTTACTTTTATCTATGTGCAAGAGATATTTAACAGTATTAAAAAAATATTACTGTGGATCTGTAAAAAAAAATATTGCTGTGGTTTCTTCATCTTGTCACAATTATGTATGACAAGTGCAATAATACTACAACAGGCACCACAAAATAAACATCATAAAAATGATTGTTTAATGATACAGTGAATTTTACAGCTTACTCTTCTTCGAAGACACTTATTTGCTTCACAAAACATTTGTTCCTGCAAATTGAATAATTCAAGTTATTTACTGATTGAGTGAAGTCACCAATATTGTTCCGTTAAATGAAGGGTAGCGTATATACCCTTTTCTGAAGTTCTGTCAGTTGATCAACCATGTGTTGTGTCTACATGAGAACAAAAATTGGTCAGAACATACGCTCTAGAAACAGGCTACATGCACAGTTTTTTTTTTTAATAAATTGGACTCCCCACAAACTCATATTATCATAGCAGGCCTAGCAGAAAAGGATTTTAATTAAGAAATCACATAGTAGTGACATATATACCAAACCTAGCCGTACCTATTTCACAAAAGGGACAGCTCTTAAATATTCTATTCTACTTAATATAAAATAGGAAATACAATTGGTTTGTGGTGTTAGCACTTTTGAGTACCCTTGTAGATCTTATGTGCTTCAAGGATGAATCGAGTTGCTTCTCGAGGTGCTCCAGCTCTTTTATGCCTAATGACTCAAGATCTTCACCAAGCAAGTTCCTGAGAATTGTTTATAAAACATTCAAACTTTTAATTGGCTATCGGAATGTGAATCTATCTGCCTTTTATTACACTGAAAAAAAATGCATTGAGCTAAGTCATCATTTTATATCTCATTAAAATAAAAAGATACGTGCTGCAAACATGAAATATATATTATACAGGACGACATATCCAAACAATACTAGAAAATTTCATTTTTCATTTGGGCCAATTATGCATATATAAAATGGTAGCACCAAATTATAGGCCACTAACCTGCATGCATGATAGTTTCAGAATGTAGCTCATTTCATTTGTTTTTTTTATATTGCAAAGCTAAGATATATGGTTCCGCAACAATGGTTCCAGATTTCATTTGTTTTTTATATTGCAAAGCTAAGATATATGGTTCCACAACAATGGTTCCAGAGAAACAAGTAGTTTGTATGGTGTATTTGAGAGGATATAAATCATATTGGCAAAACATCTTGGACGTTTTAGTAGTCCTAGATTTGCACTATTTGAATTTAAATTTGACGTTGCTTCATGAACTTGCTGGTCGAGATGAATAAATAAGCCATGTGCTATTTGGTTTTAAGCATGTTTTCCCTAACATAAGTTGCTATTTTTTAGTATCTACAGGAATAACAAATTTATCTCAACTGTAAAACAGAACTCACCTCTGAGTCCGCTGTAAATTATCAACGCGTGCCTTCAGTTTGAGGTACTCATTGCGGCTGCTTTTCAATTGCTGAAATGAATGTCATGAAAGATTAGCATAAACAGCAATGCCTAGTTCAACAAACAATATTGAGATTACAATTATCTATATGTATGTGAACCTCATCATTTTCACTAGAAAACTAATTTAAAGTGAAATTGAAGAGTAGAAATGTCTATACAGATTTTCTTGATTGCAGAACACCACACATAGTAGAACATTATGACACCAAAAATTATACTATACGCACATTACAGGCCAAATTTTGCTGTCACATGCATGGTAGCATACCTACTACATCCAATTATGTTGCAATAACTTTTAAGGTACAAGACTTTACAGGGACCTACGAGGCTACGACTATAATTCTGAATGTAAAGGCCATGCAACTAATGATGATCTATGGCTGCGGAACAATGCTTATTAAGTCAAAGAAATATGTTCTATACAGAAGAGACAATATTTACTGGTGCACATGCATTATTTTGTACCTCATCTCACTTGAAATGTGTGTGCAATATAATGGATTCCTTGTACAAGGAAATATATGTGCCAAATAAAGTAGTGAGACATAATTGTGTTCCTTTATTTGCTTGTTTAGGTCTATTTTACAGAACAGAATCATAGCATCAATGTTTTGACATTCCTATCTATTATTGAGAATAAATTAGTTTTTATAGTTTCTTTTATTCAAAAATCTCATGAAATAGCCTTGTACAGGTACTTCCGATCCTTTAATCAACATTATATGTACATGTTTCACATATGAACAATCTAAAATATTATATGTCCAAGATGACATTTACTTAGACAACAGGATTCCTAGATAACATAACTTCTTAGTAGCAAAGTAATTAATGTTGAATAATGTTTTCTCGAGTATATATTGAGGCTAGCTATACATATATGCACAAAAACTCAAACAAACTTGTCCACAATCTGAACTAGAGGTAAAGAACATCTTACCTCATTCTCTCTATTCTGGAGGGCTGTTTCAGGCCCTGCAAAACTGCATTTTTGGTACTTTTCAAGTGTTTTTGGCATGCTGCACATAAAAGAAGGCATGAAAACTTAGGCATACAGCAGTTAATATCTAAAAAAAAGTCGCACACATCATTAAAAAAGTGGGTGCAAATTTAACTTGTAGGAAAGGAAACCTGCTTAAACATTGCCTGTATAGTTGTATTATGCTTGATGTTGGAGAAATAGAGTTATCCTTTTCTTAGATAAATCCAAGGTTTAATTAGCAATATATGAATATGTGTGGCCCAGCAAATAACTAATAGTTCCTATGGAGAATTTAACACAAGCAATGTTTCCTAAAATTTGCTACCATTAATAATCACGGAAGCCATAATTGCTGAGTTATCATAAAAAACAAGAATAAAACAAACAATATCACATAACTAATGGATTCACAAAATGGCATGTCAGTTGCTACTAATTCAGTAGAATTTTCCTATAAATACAGCAGTACTCAACTAGACAAAAGGTGAAATATTCACCCCACATGAGATACACCATATATATTTGTGGAACTCTGAAGGGATGTCGTCTGACAAGATAATGGCCAGGAGATATTAGACAGAAGGGTGGCCACGTAGGTTAACAAAGAGTTCGGGAAAACATTACTATGTGCCGATGGCTGGAGTATACGAGAGCACGAAAATCAAGGTTATTAATTGTTTCATGACGTAGGTTGTGTTTAGTTCACCAAACTTGGAGTGACAAAATTTATTGTAGCGACACTGTAGCATTTCGTTTGTATTTGGTAATAATTGTCCAACCGTTGACTAATTAGGCTCAAAACGTTCGTCTCGCAAAGTACAACCAAACTGTGCAATTAGTTTTTGATTTCATCTAGATTTAGTACTCCATGTATGTATCGTAAGTTTGATGTGATAAAGAATCTTCTTTTTGCATAATGTATTTTTGGAGAAAGTAAACACAGCCGTAGTACATGATTTTACTTCCTGCCCGGGGAAGGAATCTTCATTTTTACCTTTTGGGCCAGGGACTGTGCTTCTCAAATGAAACATGGAAAAGGTAGTACATGCATGTATGTTGTACTAGAAAAGGTAGTACATGCATGTATATACCATATATCAGTAGCGATACAAATAAATATATTCATTGTATCCTGGCCAAAACCAACTCTAGGAGTTATTGGATAGTATGAGGGCTAGTCTTGTTTTTTTTTATCTTAGGGCTAGTCTTGTTTTATGGACAATGGAATACATGACAGGCACTTCGTCTTGTGTCATTTCATACAATACACAACAATGGCACCAACTTAATTAAATAAACACACGCGTGGTAGAGATGATATATATATATATGTCAACCAAATTTTGGCTCAGCTTTGAATGGAGCTTGGAGCACTGGCGGAGCTACGGCTCGGCTAACCTGGGCGATGGATCCCCCTTGGTCCAAAATATTTTCTATTGATTCCAGCCCTGCTACGCTATAGCTGCTGGTCTGTTTCTCTAGCCTCTTGTACCTTCGCGATTGGGAAGGAGCAAATTACAACGGCGCACACAATACATGGCCACAATCAGAGCCTATTTAGTTCCCAAAATTTTGCAAAATTTTTCAAGATTTCCCATCACATCGAATTTTTGGACGCATGCGCATGAAGCATTAAATATAGATAAAAAATAAAACTAATTACACAATTTAGACAAAATTCACGAGACGAATCTTTTAAGCCTAATTAGATCATGATTGAACACTAATTACCAAAGTGCTACAGTACCATTTTCCAAAAATTTTCGTGAACTAAACAAGGCCTCAGCCTTTGGCCCTGCCCACCACTCTGAGGCTCCAAGCTTGTGTGCATTGATTAGGCAAAAACAGCCCCTGCTAATTTTGATGCGAGCTCCGCCACTGGCTTGGAGTATTGAGCTAGATCATCTTTCCATACAAAGGTTTATATAGTTGACCTAGAAATCAAGTTTATGCATAGAGTAGTTTGATACAATGCCAATCTAGCTAGGAAAATAGTTTTATTGAAGATTCATATGCAGGCCCACAGAAACTGTTTAGGAACAGAAATGTCGAGTTCATTTATATAGTTATTTATTTAGACAGACCTTATTAATTAAACGTAGCATGACATTAATACGCTCTATAGAGCAATGTGGAACAATTATAATTTGAAGAATTAATTTATCATTACATGATATGCTTAGGCATCTTAACAGCATGGATGAAGATATGTCGAAGCTTTTCTCTTTTCTTTTTGGATCATAAACGAGCCTAACTGCACACTTTTCAGTTCAATACAAAAGGTCAATTTATGCTAAGAAAAAAAGGTGATGCTTCTGAAACTTCATATATTCAAGGAGTTTGGAGTACATAGGGATGTAAAAAAAGATTTTAAGGATTAAAAAACCAGAGATCCACAGGAAATTGTAAGTTTGTAGTAACTGGAAACGGGAGCCATCCTCATGCTTAACCAGATCCACAGGGAATTCATGCATGCTGCTCGCGGGTCGTCATGAATTTTAGCGTTAAGCTTTGACAGCCGCGGCTACACTTCTAAGACCGACGGATCAATTTATGGCCTGAATCCTGATGCCGTGTATGCCGATGGACAAATCTACCCAAGGGGACCAGAAAGCAAAACCCTAGCTACTAAACCCAAGATGAGGTGTGGTAGCCGGCCGATCCGGCCCGTGTCCGGATCGGAAGCCACATGAAACCCAGCTCTCGTCTCTCTCTCACTCTGGCGTAAACGAAGCCCAGCACGGCGAAGGCAGCAGTCCCGCGCGGAACCCCGGCCTCGATCGAGAAGGAGCGACAGAAACTGCTCCTAACGCTCGATCCAGGAACACCACGGGTAGATCTGGCGAGATCCGGCGAGTCCAGGGCACCTGATCAGCACGGTGATGACTACGATTGACAGGCAAGGCAACCGCACGCGGCCGGGTAGTACATGTGCGTGTGTGTGTGCGCATGTATATACCTCTGCGTGCTGGAGAACTCGTAGAGCTTGCCGCGGTTGGAGAAGATGATGAGCGCGACCTCGGCGTCGCAGAGCACGGAGAGCTCGTACGCCTTCTTGAGCAGGCCGTTGCGGCGCTTGGCGAATGTGACCTGGCGGTTGATCTTGTTCTCGATCCGCTTGAGCTCGACCCGCCCCCTCCCCATGTTCGCCGCCGACAACGTCGCCTTGCCGCCGGCCCCGCCCGAGCCCTCCGCCTCCGCCGCCAGATCGACCGTACCGTGCCGCACCGCTCGCTCGCGCTAAAGCAGCAGCAGCTTAACAGCAGGAAAGCAAGGCAGAGCACAGCAGGAGTACTGGAATTCTGGAGCGGAGTTAGAGAGGATCGGGAACGGAGGACTAAACATCGAGAGGAAAGCGATGGCACGGGGGCTAGCTAGGAATTGAAGCAAGCGAGCGAGCGAGCGAGCTAGCAGCCAGCGCCTAGTGGGCTAGTGGTGGTGGGGCTGGGGACTGAGTTATCATGAGCTCAGGGAAGGAGCCGGTGGGCGCAAGGGTGGTGCGCGGTGCGCCTATCGGCGTCAGGTTGCCGTTTCCGGCAAAGCATCCGTAGGGGGCGAAACCCTAGGCCCCCAGCCCGGTAGCGCGTTTCCGGAAAGCTAACCGCTAGGGATGGAGGAGGGATCGGAGTCACTGATCACTCCACGCCGCTCATGGTGGAAGTGATGGCCATGGGTCCCGTCCCGCCCGTCGCCGTCGCGTCCTGCGCTCGCCTTTTATCCTGCTGGGCCCCGCCGGCGCGCGAGCTAGCAAGCAAGCGATGCCAAGGGAGCGACTGGTGCGCCGTCACGTGCCCTGCTTTAATGGCCACTCGCAATCGCGCACGCACAGCGACCTGCCCGGCGTGTCCTCCATTCCGTCGCCTGGACGCCTGCGGCCTGCCTGCCCTCTCCCCTTGATCGGTCTCGGCCGGCCGGGGTCCGGGCCGAGCAGCCTACCGCCCGCTGCTAGCTAGGATTAATTCGCGCGTGCTCGATCTCGGGCACTGTTCGATCCGTCCGCCGCGCCGGTCTCGGCCTATTCGTCTCCGTCTCTCCGATCGATCCGATTACCAGAACGTACGTACGTGCTGTTGCGGGCTCACTAGCTGCTGACGTGTACATATATACTCCCTCCATCCTAAATTATAAGACATTCCAAGAGTCTTGGAGAGTCAAAAAGATCTCAAAATTTATATGGTAAGATAATAATATTTATGACACCAATTAAGTATCATTAGATTCTTTATTAATTATATTTTTATAGTATACTTATTTAACGTTATAAATTTTTATAATTTTTTCTATAATTTTGATTAAACTTTAGATGCTTTGATTTTTTAAAATTCTTGAAATGTCTTATAATTTGAAATGGAAGGAGTACGTGCTGCCGTCTTTCGAATCAATCTGCTGTGTGCTGATGTTGGCAGAGGCGCGGCAGCGAAATCAATGGCAACGCTAAGATTCTGTCACGTACAAGTACACAGTCATCACAACAGAAAAAGAGTGTCATTTTACTGTGCCCGGACGACGATCGACTCTGGAGGAGTACGTGTACGATCGAGAATTAACACAAGGCCAAGCAATGCCTCATGTGTCGTACTTGGGAACCCTGTACCATGCACAATACAATAACAACAGCCAATGGACGAGCTAGCTAGCTAGCTAGCTAGTAGCTAGCAAACAAGCGAAGATTATTCTTTCTTATCGGGAAACTGTACGTAACCTTACTTTGGACTCCGTACGTGTCGACGGAACTAAGGAATGCGTGTCTAGTGAAAAGTAAAACATAAATGCATGGTTCAAATAGCCCGTCGCTTCTGCTGCTCGCAATGAACTTATTCGTTTCTCTGTTAAGTCGTACTTTTTCAGTCAATAAATAGTATTTCTTTCTCATGATAAATCAGTGAACAATACTTTCAGCCAAATGAGCAGGGCTTCGTAGCCAAAAAAAAATCTATCAAGTGATCTCGTACAGATAAGGCAGTCCACCAGTCCAGACTCACTGAGAGATCCAAATCTTTTCCCTAGAAACACCAAATGAAAAAACAAAGGTCATATTCGCTTGTCTCGTAAGCCGTACTTTTTAGCTAATAAATAGTATTTTCTCTCTCAACAAATCAGCCAACAATACTTTAGTACCTACGCATGGTCTCTCCAAGTCACAAGTTAGGCGAGCGATGGAAAGCAAGAGCTGCTGCTTCTCGTGTTGTGCCGTTGTGCGGTAGCTAGCCCAGCCAGCAGAGTCGTGAACTGTGCTCGAGGCTCTGGTTGCACTACGGCACTTTGCTTCTCCGTCTTCTCCGGTACGGTTGTCCCTCTCTCCATCTCTCTCTTGGTTGCCACACACCCTCTTCCTCGACGGACAAAAGGGCGCTCACTTTCCATCGACGACGTACGTTGATCCCCTGCCGGACGGGTGACCGAGGTGCAATCACTGCAGGAATGAAGCGACACAACGGATTTGATCGGGCGTACGTACGTACGGCTGCGTTGCGTGTCAGCACGGGCTAACGAACCACCCAGGCCGTCTTTTTTTAAGCTTTTTTTTTTTGAAAGATTCTCTTAAATATCCTCCTTACGGAAAAATTTTATAAAATTAACCCTTATCTTGGCGCCATAGTCGTCGACGCCAAGGCATGACGCTATGGTCACTGGCGTCATGACCCTGCCGTCGTGGCGCTGACGTGGCAGGGAGCTTGGCGCCATCGTCATTGGCGCCAAGCCTTGGCGCAATAGATCTTGGCGCCAAGAGCCCACGTTTTAGCCGCCCCCTCTTCCTCCATGAGTCATTCTCGTTTTCTTTCTCCTTCTCTTCGGGTTTTTCCTTTGTAAACTTCGGCCAACCTCTTCAATCGACCTATTGGACCGTGAAAAGTTGGATTTTATCCGTCGATCTTCGAGAGCTAGGTATCATCTCACCCTTCCTTATTTATTTCGAATCGATTTGGTAAAATAAAGTCATATTCTTAACATATGAACTTCACATGTTATTTGTTCATGTACTTTTTAAAATTCGTATGTATTGTACAACCGTAGGATGCCTAGGCGTGGAAAAACTAGAAAACAAAGGTATGTGTAGATCTTTTTCATCATATATTAAACCCTTAGTTTTTAGGTTTATTGTTATTTGTTTTGTTATATTAGAACATAATTTGTTGAATTGTAGCTATGGGCGGATGACCGAAAGTTTGTACGTCCCAAAGCCGCTCCCTAGCGGTGTGCCAATACCCATGTGCTTCTGTGGCGATCCTTGCAAGGTAGATATTTCTGAAGATGATGCAACATATAAGCAGAGATATTGGATGTGCTCTAATTTTGCATGGGAGCCTACAGAGCGTCAGCGCCGTAGTACATTTATTATGAGAAATTGCTTTTGTTTATTAATTAATTTGTGTCTTATGAAGTTTTGCATATTATTTGGATTTGAAACAATTGCATTTGCTGCAGACCCCTCCACCGCTATGTGATTTTGAGCAGTGGATCGACACTGAGATCAAGGAGGCTGACATGCGGCTTCTACAAGGCCTAAAGGAGTGAGATATTAGAGAAGAGACGCAGAGAGGAGGCAGCAGCAAAGGAGCACAAGGAAGAGGAGGAAAGGAGACGTGTTGCTGCGTGTAGGGAGGAGAGGGAGAAGAAGCTTGAGTGCGTGCGCATAGCGAAGGCAGCGATGGAGGAGAATCCCGATGCCCAGAAAAAAAAAAGTGGTCTCGTTGTACTCAGTAGTATGCTAGTTGTATGGTTTAATTATAAACAATGTGGTCGATGTAGTATGCAATGTGTTTAATCTAATGTACTTTAGGTAAATCATGTACCTAGGGCATGTTCTGTGTTATTTATTTCGTCGTCATGTACTTCATATGCACTTTAAGTTTTTGGACCTTGCATAGTGTTGTCATATATCAGGTTTAATGTTACTGAGTTACTAAAACTAGTTCTCGAGGTGCACATAAAACATAAGAAAGTACTGGATTTCACAATTCAACACGCATAACATATGACATGGCATGTCAGAACTTGTACCAAACTAGGGCACATATGTCCTAGACTAAACCTAACATGCCTTAGGTAATTAGAGCGAACAACAAGCACATTACATGGCATGTGTACACGATAGATTTGTTCTATCTAGTAGTGTGGCCACATAGCAAACTGTGTAGCCCCTTCTCCACTGTATCCTCCCATTGTTGACGGTGGAGGTGGCGGGGGTGGTGGCGGAGGCCTGCTGTTCTTGTGGTTAGGGCAGGTGCAATATGTATCATGGCATGGTCCGTCCTATGAAACGGCACCACTACTGGTATCGTCTGCTTCGTCGTCCTTGTAACCGTTACTAACTTCCCTTTCTAGTTCGAAGATACGATCTTGCAAGTAGTAGATGTACTGTGCGTGCGGATAGATTGGTCTAGGATCGACTCACCTAGTGAAGCCACAATTTTCTTTGGACTCTGAACACTGCATTTCAAAGATTTTAGTGAACATGCAGTTAGTTTCGCCTATGAGATGCAAAATAATGGAGAAAAAAATTTGAGTAATAAATTTTAAAACCAATTACCTCTGCTCGCGGACATTTGAAGAATCGGCGACCTCCATCCAAACCCTCCACGAACATTTGCACTAAGCAGTCCTCACCATGCCTACATTTTGGCCAATCTTCTTTCTGGTTATCATATCCTCAAAGTGGACACTCTTTGGTGAAATCTCTCTTGGTCTTGATAGGAAAATGATACACTGGTTCATCAAAGTCTTCCGGACCCAGAGACCCCTTCCACACAATGGGAGTACCCTTAGTCCCTCCCCCATTCCCTTCCCTCTAGATGACCCTCCAGACATTACTACTCATAGATAATCAACTTCTGGTTTCAAGTGACTACCATTGTATGGAGGAAGGTGTATATATAGCCAGCAGTGGTGTTGAGAGCCGTTGTATTATGGCTTTAATGCTCCTGAAAAGTCTAAATGCCATCCCTGAAAAGTCTATTTGAATTAATGAAAAGCCTATTTGAAAACTCATCTGTAAAGGCTAGATTCCTTGATCAATCAATTCATCTGTAAAAGAGGATGTACGATAGGATAGTGACATGATAAATCACTGAAAAGGCTATATGCTATCGGTGTACTGCACGACTTGACATGTTGCAGAAAATTTTGGCAGAGTTTTCCCTGTTTATGATTCAATCCAAACATATGTCATCAACAATTATATATGACATTCACCTTAAATAATATATATGATTATCCTCAAATCGTGGGTGCCTGGAGTCCATAAACTCCATAGTAGTTCATACAATACATAATAATAGGATATAACAGTCCATAATAATAGTCCATACAGTCCATATAGTCCACAAGTCAGCTACAGTCCCTCACTGTCTCCTAGACCTACCCTTGCCCTTGTGTCCAAGAGCGTGGGTGCCTAGAGTGTAAGGGTCAGGTGGTCGACGTCGCCTGGTACCGACCTGCTGCGTAGGCTGAGTCCAGGGAGCATTGTCTAGCTGAGACGGTCCAATCTCCTCGTGCCCCTGGTCCTCGTCCTCATGGTCGTCGTCGTCGTCCTCGTCGTCGTCCTCGGTGCAAATGCCTCGCGACCCTATAGGTCGGTGGCTAGACGAACCTATGCCACCTCTAGGAGCAGAAGGCACGTGCACGTCCTACGTCGTGCCGGTCCTGTAACCACAGCGCGCAACGGTACGACGTAGCCGACGAGCCAGTCTCTGATGCACAAAATCATGTCAACTGAATGTATTGAACGTGTTATTAATCTAATATTTGCATATTTATGATACTTGCGTCAAGGAAGCTACGTGTGTCGTCGTCCCTCACCCTCGGACGAAAGCATTCTATTTCTTGGACTGACATCCTGAGGGAGTTGCTCTACAACAAAGTTTTAAGTTGTAATTCATTATTACGCAAATCGATATATAAAAGTAGAGGAAATGACATACCACTCTGTCCAAGATCAGTCCTGCTCCCACCTGGCGACCTACACGAGTAGAGTGGTCGTACGCCGTGTCCTCATCCTCGGACGACTCAATGTCAGCGTAGTCATCGTGTGTCCACTGTAGCTTAAGCCTCGGACGAGTCGCTTGGTGGTACCAAGCTTGGTACCGCCTGTAGTCTCTGTTCGTGTGCGGCTCGTCGTTGTCATCCACGTTCTCGTCGAACATCTCCCACTCTTCGATGTAGTCTCGGTGGTGATGGGCCCAATCAAAGATTTTCCTGTTTTTCTTACGATCGAGCCTGCAAAACACGTACACAAGTTAGTCAACATCGTGTGACTATAACATGAATGTATGCCAAAGTTAAAAATTTTGACAGAGTTTCCTTTGTTTGTTGAAGCAAACCACACCTATATGCATTCCATAGACATACAAACATACCAACAATTATTTCATCCATCTTATTCGACATATATCAAGTGGTAATAATATAAGTGCAACTTCAGGAAAAAGGTCCAATTACAAAGAATAGAACACTTACTTGTGCAAGTCAACACCGGTCGACACTGGAGATGGTGGACAACGCTGCCTTGCTCCAAATTGGCGTGCAACTAGATGTGGAAAGTGGTACTCGACAGCATAGAAGCAGATAAGAGGGCACCTCATCCTGTAGAGCTCGTTGTCGCTGTCACACACGTTTCTCACCATAAAAGGAAGTGCGGCCTCATCCGCGTATGGCTCCCAAGTCACCTGCACCGTGTCCAAACAAGAAGTTAGATATCTTAATAAATAATTTCTTTCGAACCAACATGTATAATAATTTGTACTTACACTAGAGGCCATTAACCTGTCTAGCTCGTCCGTGTACTCTTTGTACGCCCACTCCATCCTCGCGTGAGGAACTATCACCTGGTCCCACAGGTACGCCCACGTCAGCTGTAGACGTGCGTTCTGCACTGGGAACCAGTCGTGAGGAGCCAGCACCACGGGACGAGCAACTGGAAGCCACGACCACATCTACAGTTGGAGTAGGTACGCACACCCACCAAGTGAGGCTGACTGTGAAGACCGCCGACACGCCTCGCAAAGTTGACGGTAAAGGAAAACCAACACTGCAGAGCCCCAGCTGTAGTGACCCGTCTGGTCTCAGTCTGTGAGGCAGTGGATCCACATGCACGACGCAGTGTCCCCCGTTCCATTAGGGAAGAGAATAGAACCAAACAAGTGTAGAATCCATGCCCTACAGTAGTATTGAACTATCTGCTCGTCTACCTCTGGAGGACACTGTGCGAACTCAGCCCGAAGCCAGGAGAGAAGAACACCAGAAGTGCGCTCTCCTTGCTCACCCACCGGACGTCTAAGGAAGGCCTCCACCTGAGCTCTCCAACCCTCTGACCTACACTGCCCTGTTACTGCCCTCCCACGAATCCTCAGACCTAGCATCTTCTGACAGTCCTGTAGCGTGACTGTCATCTTCCCAAACGCCATGTGAAAGCTGTGAGTATAAGTTCGCCACCTATAATTTTAGCAAAACAATAATGCTCCTCAGAAACATAACCGCGTGAACAAATGATTATTAATACAACCTATGTGTTCATAAAATACCTGTCTACCAATGAAGTCAAGCCCGCTGAGTTGAACAAAGGCAGGCCACGACGAACCTGGAAAGATATGACGTCTAGGCCAGCTCTCGATAGGTAAGGTATGTACCTGTCGTCGTACTGCATTTCCAAGAACCCTCCATGTACTCTAGAACGAAGGAGCGGAAGGTCCTGCATTTTAACGAAATACAAATGTTACTTGACACACATATATGCACTTATAATTCGAAGTATATGATATGGGAGTGTAAAATCTTACCTGCCCCGACGCTACGAGACATCCTCGGTGGCTCTCGTCGTACACCGGGTCCAGAAGGTGGAATTGTGTCATCCTACAAAAAGAATATAGTCAGTAAGTTATAAAATAAATATGCATTTAAACATAAAGCAAGAATTATACACTAAATACGATAGGTATTAAATAATAGAAACAACTACAAGTCGTACCTCACTAATTTGCCAATGACAAGTGTGGGAATTGTGGCCAAGTCTACCGCACTTGCCACACTCTTACTGCTTTGGGTCATTAAGAAATGGCATCGCTCTCCCACGTCGCGTTCTACCGGGTATCTGATCCATAACCATCCTGTGCCTCGTCCTCTTTCTAGAGCCTCGCTTGTCCCAACGGTAAGCTGGATCTGCAACGTATGTTGGACCGTCGTATGGAGGCCACTCTCCAGGGTCCCAGAAAGGCACGAAGCGGGGCCTCCATGTTTGGACAAGCGTGTTGACACTGAACTCGCGAGGTATCCTAGCCTCAATATCATAGTTGCGATGCCTAGCAGCTGCGACAAGGTGAGAACATACAAAGTGATACTGCCTTGGTTTCCCACAAGTGCATGAGAAATCTTGGAGGACTACCACATGAATCCTCGACTCTCGGACCTCACCATCAGATGTAGTACCATCGGTATGCTTCACCTCATATCTTCCTATGGCATAGTCAAAACATGTGACCTCATGTGTGCCAGCCCTTTCCTTCGCCTTATCTAGATATGTATGTGGTGTGGAAGCCCAAATCTTACCTTCACTCTGCAACTACAATGCATGGGCGTGCCGATCGTTGAACCAGGCAACAATCTTATAGAATGTGAATTGAACGATAGTGTTCACGGGCATACCACGAATCCCCAGTAACAGCTTATTAAAAGACTCGGCCATGTTGCTGCACTGAAACTCGTACCTCCAACCACCTGCGTCGTGAGCTCTTGTCCATTTGTCCACATCTCTCATCAAACCTATCAGCCATTGTCTACCTTCGGCATTAGATGCGGTTCTGACCTCCTCTAACTTCTTCCGGAAATACCTATCCTCAAGCTGTCGAGTAGCCTCCTGGAAAATATCAAAATTATCCTTCACACCATCCTTCTAGAGCAGCAAGGTGCCGAGTACACCAATGATGGTGCAAAGGTGCATACCCCTCTATCTCCTCTCGCACAGCATTAAGTATGCTATGGTGCCTATCAGATATGACGTCCACCTCCCTACCAGGCCCAACCACATATATCCGGACTAGCCTCAAGAACCATCCCCAGCTATCATTATTCTCCCTCTCAACCAAAGCAAATGCCAAAGGAACAAGCTTGTTGTTTGTGTCACACGATATGGCTATGAGAAGTGTGTCACGGTACTTGCCAATCAAGAATATACCATCAATAGAGAAGACTGGACGGCAGTGCCTAAATGCCTCGACACACTGAGGGAAGCACCAGAAAGCACAGAAGAATATCTGTCTCCCATCCTTCCATGCGTCTGGCCTAGGGATGTACTCATAATGCATGTCTGGATTCACTGCTTTGATTGCATTAAGTACTGGAAGCTGCTCGTAGTCATCCTCCCAGTCCCCATATATCATCTTCCACGCCCGCTGCTTAGACCTCCAGGCTTTGCCATAAGATATGTCATCTCCTCCATACACCTCATTAACTATTTTGATAATTGTCCTGACCTTCATGTTCAGCTCTTCCTGTAATACTTTCATCAACCGCTTGGCAATGAGGGTAGATGTCAACTGCCGATGCTTCGTGCTGAGGTCATGTGAAGAACAAGTGTGTGGTCCGACAACTCTTGTGATCTTCCACTTTCCGGAGACCTTTTGCTTCCTTGCACAAACCCTCCATGGACAACGTTCCTTGTCACAAACAACCATGTAACGCCGCTCCACATGGGAATGCAGGACCTTATACGGTCTCTTGTGTATCACTGCAAACGTCTGCAACCACCTCTTCAATGCAGGGAGGTCATTGAAAACCCTCCCCTTCTCTATCTCCATACTAGGACCAGCCTCTGGAGCTTTCTGCAGCTCATCTTCACGTCCTTCGGCACACGCCTGATCTGAATGAGTAAGATCACTGAACTCATGAACCACAGGATCACGGCGGCCGGGAAAAATATGCCTCAGCATCTCAACGTCACTCTCCGTGAGCTCTCCAACAGGACGATCATCGTTAGAATCAACAGCCCTTGCGATCTCATATGGCTCTGAATCATTCATAATTTCAACACTATTGAAGGCACGGATTCCATCTCCAATCTGGACTTGAGCATCAGCAGGAGGAGCGTCCTCATTATCGGGAACGTCTCCTACAACATAGCCACAAATAAGAGGAGATGATAAGAAAAGTGGATGAAAAGAAGAGACTTAAGCTACAAAGATAAAACGATGCCTAATTGACACTTACTCGGATGATTCTGTGTCAAAGGGATCTCCTGAGGAGGATGTGCCATATCATTGGGGGCATATTGCGCATCGGGAACGGTAGGCGGAACCTCCGCATCCATATCACGTTCCGGGACGGGAGGTTTAAAGTATGCCTGCTCACCCATTGGCGGGAACAACCCAAGAGGGATGGGATCAACGAGCACCCGATGCACAACCACGTCCAAACTTTGGAATTGGCTTTTTATAGCCGATCTCACATAGTTGTCCCACTGATCTGCACACCCTATTGGGATCATCTTCCTTAGCATGTTGGGAGGGAAACCTAGGTGAAGTACACCCTCAACTATGATGCCATCATCTCCATAGCAATGTACCTCCTCACGAGCCCTTGCAGTCAACTCACTAAATGATGGCTTCTCATTGAATAGCACATGCACACTTTGCATGTCAACAAACTCAACATATCCATAGCGATCTCGTTGCACAGTTCCTCCATGATATATGCTCACTAGGTTGTCCATCTAGTTTCAAAACATAACGAAGCACAATTGCTTTACTCCAATATACACAAAAAGTAAATACTAAGTACTACTAACTACTAAGTATTCATAACTAATAACTACTACTAACTGCACAGTACTACTAACTATGTCAAGTAACTATCTATGTAACTAACTATATAACTATTTAACTAACTAAATAACTAAGTACCTATATAAAGTATCCATCAATCTATATATCTATCTAAACATCTTTCTTCAAATCTTAATCTATAATACACTAACTAACTAGCTACATAACTAACTAACTAACTATTGTTAAGTAAGAACAACAAAGTATTTTACCTTGTGGAGAAGCGGAGATGCCGGCGCTTGGCAATGGAGGGACAGGCAGCAGCGCGCGGCCTCACCGGGCATGCGGGCGGGTGGCGGCGGCCGAACGGACGTGCGGGCGGACGGCGGCGTCGGCCGGCCGTGCGGCCGAGGCGGCGCCGCGTGGGCGGGCCGACGGCGGCGCGCGGACGGCCGGGCGGGGGCGCGCGGAAGGGCCGGCGGCGGCGCGCGGCCGGTCGGGCGGGGGCGCGCGGGGGCCGGAAGGGGCGGCGCGCGGCGCACGGGCGGGCCGGCGGCGGCGCGCGGCCGGCCGGACGGGGGAGCGCCGGGGGGCGGAAGGGCCGGCGGCGGCGCGCGGCCGGCCGGGCGGGGGCGCGCGGGCGGGCGGCCGTGTGGGCAACGGAGAAGGAAGAAAGAAAGACAGAGAAAGAAAGAGAGGAAGAAGAAAGAATGATACGTTTTTACTGGGTGCATGGTGCCAAGATCCATGGCGTCATGCTCCCTGCCACGTCAGCGCCACGACGGTAGGGTCATGGCGCCAGTGACTATGACGTCATGACGTTATATCTTGGCGCCAACGACTATGGCGCCAAGATAAGGGTCTATTTTTTAAAATCTTTCCGCAAGGGACATATTTGAGAGAATCTTTCGAAAAAAAATGGCTAAAAAAAAGACGGCCACCCAGGCAGGCAGCCAGCCGATGCCGCGCGCGGTGACCGCCGCGAGATCCTTGCCGCCTCGCCGTCTCCGATCCTAATCACCGCGTGCGTGGTGACCGCGCGCCTGACTGCTGAGAGCCGGCGAGAGCGGCGTAAAGCTGAGGCGGTACACAAATGTTGTTGTTGTTCGTTGGCCTGCAGGGCTAATAAGAGCAACGCTAGCTTCTAGTGTACAGCTGTGTACTCTACACATGCTACTTTATGCAAAGAGTGCGTATACTACGCTTACAGTACGTACGTGTCATGACTCATGAATTAATGATGTTGTAACTTCTGCACAGTCTAGCAGTACCAGTACTGTACCTGAGCATCACGTATACGAACGTGTAGGGTGTATGTAGCCACCGCTAGCTGGCTCCAAGCCTACGACATCGATGGAGCGCGCTTAATGCCTTTAATCTAGACGAATGGATCTCCGTATAGCGTCTAGTAGAAACAGAAAGTTAGTAAAACACAATTCTGGTAATTAAGCCTAGCAAGTTATTTACCGGCATCACACCATGCATCCTTTCCGATCGAGACTAGCCTTACAAAGATCATCATCAACACAATTAAAGTTCACACTCAATTAATTACATGGAAACAATTTGTGACTAGATGAAGCTTAGCACTGAATAAACACAACAGACACAGCAACACGACTAGTCATCATAATTAAATGTCAAACCAACCGAAAGGAGCTTAATGTACAAATGCAGCACTAAAACCCCTCACAATGAAAACTCAACCCATGCCTTTGCTAGAGGAGAACTAGGTCCGGGTGATTGTGCTGGGTGTGTAGGGGACGAGCGACAAGCAGCGGCACCACAACCACCAATAGACTAGGGTTCAATTTGAAAAGAGGCCCCAACCATAGCGGGCTAGCGGCGATGAAAAGATGACAGCCAACATCGATGAACATGGCAAACCCATGACCAAGCTAGAAGGCGCATTGACAAGATTGCAGGAACTAATCATTGCGGCCGCAATGGGTGAAGCGTGCCAACATTAGGGACCCCGACACCTGAGCATGGTGCCACGACAACTAGTATCCCGGCAGCAGCCACAAGCAAGTGCAACAATGATCTCAAGTCACCACAAAGTACGACCTCATCGGCAGAGAGCAATCACGCCCTAGACGCCAAATCATGGTGAAGATGGTAAACTTGAAGTGTATCATGAAGCGCTGTTGATGGCCAACCCATCGTCAATGGAGATGGAGGCAAAGACGCCTTTTGAAAAGAACTAGCTCTAGTTAAGCTAAGAGATAAAGACAAGTATCAACCTTTGTTTGACTTATGGCTAGACACCCTTGTGTAATCCTATTAATTTTCTTTGTTTCTTTCTTTTGTTTCGTGAGCTGGTATAGGTCAGCGATCCCTAGTGGCAGGAGATGGTGGAGGAAAGCAATGCACGAGGGGATTGAATGTGAAAGAGTAGCATGCATATGAGCCTCCGTGACCTCTATAAGTGGAAAGAAGCCAGCGACCAAAGGATGCCTGAAAATACATCATGGAACTTCCAATAAATAGCACATCAACATACCAAAATATACTATAGAACATTTCATATATAGTGTCTGAACAATTCAAAATACATTAGATGACATCCTATAGATATGGGTAACCTAGAATACATCATGAAAATAAAAGCATCACAAAATACACCATGCATGGAAATAAAAAATATAGAAAATTAAATTAATTAGTATAGAAAATAACATGAAAGAAAAATTTAAATGAAAAATTAATTAATAAAGGAAAAAAAAATTTAAAATAAAAGAGAATGGAAGAGAAATTAATAAAATCTCATGGTATAGTAAAAAGAACATCGTGATGGCTGCTAAATGAATAACCTAAAATACACAATAGAACATTTTATACGTATAACTAAACAGTAAAAAATATATCATGTGAGCCTGCATATTTTTTACACCACCAAAAAAGCAACATATAACATTTCATGAACACACCACCCAAAAATAAACGAGCAAAAAATAAAGAAAAATGATTAAAATAAATAAATAATGAAGGAGGGAAATGAAAATAAAAATAAAATCGAGGAAACATTGAAAAAATAAAAAGGAAAGAAGTTCTCGTAATGGGCCTAAACATATACTTGAGATGGGCCTTTTGTGGCTACGTGTGGGGGTTGGAGCCTTGGAGGCCTGCTTTCGTGGATGAAATGGACCTAATCAAACATTTGAGCCGATAATAAGGGCTTATGTAGATATACTCGTATCTAGGGATGGAAATTAAATCAAGGATGTATTTGGCTGGGATCCAATCAGAAATACTTTGTGAGATCGTTTGGCTTGTAGGTTGGATTCTGATTCACATGAAAATATATGTTTTCTTAAAAAAAAAATCATATAAAAATACGTTTCAAAAAAATAAACTTTTTGTGGAGAAGAGTAACTTATATAAAACCCATTATAACTAGTTGCACTAAAAAAGGATTACATTGAAAACACAAAATTGGTAGCCCATAAGTGCGTCAAAGAATCTGAGACGATTATGTGTGAAACCACCCTTTCCTGGCCTTTTAACTTTGTTGAACAAAATGAGGAAGAAAGACGTTCCAGATCCAAGCAACAGAACATCGTTTGGAGTTGTTTACAGTGATTCACGTGAGAAAAAGATATGAGTTTCATCTTAATCCACTTTTATATAAACTAGCAAAAGTGTCCGTGCGTTACAACGGGTCATTATTTTTACTCTTAAGTAGTTAACACCTTTATAATCCTCAAGTTTGTCATCTTTGAATCCTTCAACAATAATATATGTTGACACCTTTAAAGCATTTTACAAATACATTGGTTAGTCGTCCATTTTCACCAGTATAATCATGCATGGGTGGATCTCCATTGCACGTGCTAGCAGCTTCATCAACGATGGCTCAATGTTCATTGTCTTTTTTAGTCGTACAACAAATCTGCCTCTCTTTATGCACGGTCGCGCTGAGTTGGACTGAGCTCATTCATCCACATAAGCATGTTGTCCACGGAAGCTAGTGTGTTCCAGTGTTGCTACAAGATATATTTTTTATTAGTTATTTTTGCTACACACAATATATAGCCGGCAAGCTCTAAAATTAGGAATACTTTTGCCTTTGCATTGTATTCGAAAACATACGATAAGATTACAGACGAAATTTACTCTCTTTTTATCCCATCTGTCCTCCACTTCCTTTCTCTCTCTCTTTCTCTCCATCCTATCATCTTCCTCATGTCAAATGTGAGACCACCACATGTGGCGGTAGGGTGGGCGGAGGTGGGGCGCAGAGCAGACGCGGCAGGTAGGTGCAGCAAAGGGTCATGCTATGCTATCTCTAATATGCAGCGTAATGCAAGGTCCGCAAGCCTGGAGGAGCAGGTGCGGTTAGCGCGGCCTACAGAGTCCCAACGCACACATAGCCAGCGAGGCCCAAAACCTTGCACAGTTGCATGGCGAGGGCGCGAAGCTGAAAAGGCGTGGGCATGGTGTGGCGTGCAGGGTTGGCATAACAGACTTTGAGGAGCGCGGTGTGAAGGCGAGCGGGGGGCACTGCCGACGAACCGCGCGAGCGCGGAGAGTTGGGCGTTTGGGTAGGCTCAGAAGAAGACTGAGACGGGAAAAACAAAAGGAATTGTAGATGGTCTGAGAAAAGCTCCTGCTTTTGCAACGGGATACATAACTTACCTGTGCGTTGCAACGAATTTATAGATTATTATGTGGCCACCCGGACGATTTGTGGCTCAAAGATTTATACAATATATTATTACTTGTTGTTATAACATACACCAATAATTGTGTGTGAAGTCTTATAAGAAATATTAAAACTACGAGAGACAAGTTGGTACTTCACAGTGATGACCAATGAATAAAGAACAAACCCAAATATTCGATGGGGTTGAATTAACTTTTCTTTATCATAATTATTATTATCCTTTAATTTAAGCATTGGGAGAAAGGACGATATGCCAACTTATCCCATGTAGTATGTACATGACATGCCCGAGCCTAGAGTACTCTATACTGTGTATAGTATTGGCGCATTTTACATCAAGTGCAGGGGCTTTTATTACAAATAGACATTTCTTTAATCCTTCACAGATGAACTTGTGGTCGAGAAGATGCAATTCACCGTCCAATCCCATGGCGGAGGCCCTTGTCCTTGGAACTGCAAACCGAGCGACGGAAGGGAGGACTTTACTCCAGGAAAACGGGTGTCGGTGATTAAGCTGGATGAAAGATTTTAATCCAAAAATTTTGCCTTCTATTGCGTCAAATCTTTTTATTCACGTTGGAGTTCCGTTCGGTTGAGCATTTGTCCAATTAATTTTCTTTTCTTTCTACATTTGTATTGTGTCCGGTTTTTTGTTGGCTTTGGAAGCGGTATTTTTATCCGATTTCCAATTCCAATATCCTCATGAAGTATTTAGAAAGAGCTCGAATTAGACTCCGTGTCGCGCTAGACAATAGCTATTCTAACTCATATGAGTATGGATATATATATATATATATATATATATATATATATATATATATATATATATATATATATATATATATATATATATATATATATATATATATACTCTTTATCGTCCGGTAGTTAAAAGGAGACGGACCAAATAAATGGATGGACGAAAAAAAGAGCCTGAAATTTTGCCTCTTTATTATTACTAGCAAACAAGCCCGTGCGTTGCAACGGGAGGAAAAAACAATCAAACCTTTATGGTAACTATGATTGTAGTATCCGATTAAAGTCAACAAAAAGTTAGTTACCAACGTGTTAATGATTGATCTCTTTTTTCATAAACACCACCAGGATATCATGTAAGGACTCTTGTGGCACACGTGAGCGGAGTCCGGACAAGAAAAAGAAGCAGTCGAGTTGAATCCGAACCGAAAACAAAAATGAGCTCAGTGATCCGAAAAGCCTAATGTGAGAGGCCAAAAGAAATTTACCAGCCAAAAAAATAGCATTTCAATATTAAATATAACGGTATAGATATAGATATATAAAAAGGAGATATTTGAAAATAATAATAAAACAAAAAAAAGTCCGAAACGAGCATGGGAAAGGACGACAGAAAAACAGACATGGAAAATAGAAGCCAAGGTTGGACGATCAGAGGGGGAAAACAAACATGAAAACCGAGCGGCACAGGGTAAGACACAGAACTATAGTCTGGAAAAAAAATTACATGGAAAACAAATAGTGGATGTCTGAAGCTGTACGAAATATTTCATAGTAGAAATCTTGGATCTTTACTATTAGGTAGTTATAGATAGGTAAATAGATTATATGTATAGATTTGGCGAAAAACAAAGAAATTAGAATGGGTTTGAAGAAACAGACGAGACAAAAATCATAAGGAAAAAGTCACGTTGCATATATACCAATGGAATATAATAAAAGAATGTTTTTTTTACCTACATTGGTAGTGTTAATCTTGTCTTCCAATGATGCATCAGAATCATTATTTTCCATTTATTTCACCTCATTGGAGATCATATTTTTTTTTATCAGGGAGACATATAAGAGAAATAAGAATGGTAAACAGATCTTTGCTATTAGGTAGTTATAGATAGGTAAATAGATTATATGTATAGATTTGGCGAAAAACAAAGAAATTAGAATGGGTTTGAAAAAAACAGACGAGACAAAAATCATAAGGAAAAAGTCACGTTGCATATATACCAATGGAATATAATAAAAGAATGTTTTTTTACCTGCATTGGTAGTGTTAATCTTCTCTTCCAATGATGCATCAGAATCATTATTTTCCATTTATTTCACCTCATTGGAGATCATATTTTTTTTTTATCAGGGAGACATATAAGAGAAATAAGAATGGTAAACACACTTTTGACCCATAATTAGCTTCTTTATTACGAGGCATCGTCAATTATTTACATTAACACGAAGGGAGTATATTAGTCTTGAAATTAATTAAGAAAACTACGAAAAATCTTTTAACGTGAATCACTTTGCATATTTGTATCTATGCACAACAAGTCATGCAGATCAGGCCATGTCAATCAATTGTTTACTTGCGTATGTCGTGTTGTCGCAACATCACCAAGTTGAGATGTGGAAGCTTCTTGTTTTTTTCTGGTCCAGAGAAGCTGATGGATTCAAGCTCCAGCGGACGTTATTGGCAAGGTTGGGCAGGAAGCGGTAGTCGTGGTTGGGGTTGATTAACTATATATCGATTTACGATTTCCCTTCTTCAACCTGAGCCGGACCTCAAGGCCCAGCAAGTTATCGTGTGCAAAACAAGGCCTATGATTCCCACGTTTGTGCTGGCCCAACACACGAAGCCTAATTTGATCCGAACATGGCCGAGGGGAGTACGTTTAAGCTCTGGAGATTAGCGGGGCAGCAGATGATAAGCTTAGTAATTTTTTTTGGCGTATAAGTAGATAAAAAGGAAAAGACCGAATGCAAGCTGGTGGAATAGAAAAACAGTAATATAGAATATCATATGAACCAAAAATCAGACAAAACAAAATCCAGAAAATTGGACAGGAAAGGGAAGTCCTGAACCTGAACGGGAATCAGAAAAATCAAATGCAAACAGACAGATCAAAAATTGAAAAATCGAAAGCAGGACTCTATGACCAACTGAAACACGTCACATAAAAGAAAGGGAAAAATAAAAAAAGATTTGGATTAGGACTCCTGTTGAGGTGAATTAGGAAAGTAAAATAAGATTTTATATAATTTATTTATTTTCTATTTGAATTAAGATTCCTATTCCTATTCAGTTTATTAAGGCTCGGGGAGATCTATTTGTCATAATTATCTAGAGTTATACAAGTCTAGACGGTGTTGTTGTTATATAAACCACTCGTAGTCAAAACACAAACAATAAATTACCAAATTGACTTTATTGATATAAAAAGGGCTATAGTTCTGGCACCAATAATAGTAGTGATTAGGATCTCGCACTGGTGAGGTACCCTTAAAAACATATTATAAGATTTCCTCGGAGGCTAAGAAACGTGGAGTGTAGGATTTTTTTTAGAAGAAAATATTTCAAGAAAAACATGGAGTGCAAATATACATGACACCGTGACCTTGTACATGTAGGACCATCAAATCTGGATGCTAAGATTTTCCTTTAGCAGGCAAGTTCATCAGTCCAGCCGCCCCCATTCCGTTCTTATCTAAGGCATTTTTTATTTGTTTTTTACTTGAGCTCCATGAGCGGCTTCATTGGTGTAGTGAAAGTTGTTTTGATTAAACATTTGGTAGAAACATTGGTTTTTGCGGGTGATAACCTGGTTGATTATGTTTTGTTATGAGAGAAAACACTATACCACAACTGATAAGCCATAAGTTCAAACGAACAGAGCAATATGTCCACAATACCCTTCTCTTTTTTCTATTTGTTTTTCTTCCTTCCTTTTACTTCCCTGTCTTTTTTACCTATATTCCCACTTTCTTATCCGCAGCTGATTGTAGAGTTAACATTGGTGTTATGACTCTTATTATATATTACTAAACAATATTAATATTATTTTTTAGAAAAACTAATAATATCCAACAAACATATCATGATAAGGCCCTATTTAGTTGCAAAAAATTTTATAAAATTTTTCAACATTCCCCGTCACATCGAATCTTTGGACGCGTGCATGAAACATTAAATATAAATAAAAAATAAAACTAATTACACAGTTTAGATGAAATGGACGAGATGAATCTTTTAAACTTAATTAGACCATAATTGAACACTAATTGCTAAATAACAACGAAATTTGCTACAGTTTCATTTTGCAAAAAATTTTACAACTAAACCAGCCCTAAATTTATCTATCCACCACCAATGTAACCTTATCCTTTCACCTCAAAGTACGGAGTACTCCTTTCACCTTCGTTGTAACAATTGTTTATCCGTTCCTTTCCAGGAGAGGAGTTGGCAGGCGAGGGGCGGAGCGGGCCATGAGAACGGAGCTGCTCGTTGTTCTGCTGATGACCGGGCGTGCGTGAGCGACCACGGAGCAGGTCTGGCGTGGACTGTGGCTAGGCCTTGTTTAGTTTCCAATTCCACCCCCTAAATTTTACTATGCAAAAAGAAGATTTCCCATAACATCAAAATGTCGGTAAATGCATGGAGTACTAAGGCCCCGTTTGGCAGGGCTTCTCCAGCGGCTTCAGGAGCCGTTTGGAGCCGTTTTCTGCCAAACGGAGTAAAATAAAACGGCTCCACCAATGAAGCCTCTAAAAACGTGCTCTCACAGAGCTTTGGGGTGAGGAGCCAAAAATAGTGGCTTCTCCCGGCTTCACCTCATCCTACGTGGCGTTCTGTGAGAGCATGTTTTAAGGAACTCTACATGTAGAGCTGTTTTGCCAAACGCTTTACCAAAACTGTTCTAACTCCACCGATAGAGTTGTTCATGGAGCTGAAACACAAAAAAATGGCTTCGCTGGTGAAGCGGAGCCGTGCCAAATGGAGCCTAAATGTAGATGAAATCAAAAACTAATTACACAGTTTTGTTGTACTTTGCGAGACGAACATTTTGAGTCTAATTAATCAATTTTTGGATAATTTTTGACACTAAAAAAACAAAACGCACTACAGTGTTCCGATAGGAACACTGTAGCGCGCAGATCCAAATCGGCTGTGCCGATTCCGGATCTAAACACGGCCTAGGAGACGCAACCGGCCGTGGCATAGCTCCGGCGTGCCCTCTGCCCTGGGACGGTGAACGGAGCGGCTCCGGCGTGGCAAGGATCGAAGTGCAATCCGGCGGCGCGGCTGTCTGTGGAGGAGCTCTGGCTTGGTCTATTCCTCAATCCTCTTACCTAGAGATGGCAACGGGTACATGAAACCCGAGTACCCGACGGGTATTACCCGATAAAGAGACGGGTATGGAATAAATTTTCTACCCGTGGGTACGTTATTGGGCAAAATCATATACCCATCGGGTATGCGGGTACGGGTACGGGTGCAGGTGTATACTACCCATACCCGCATACCCGCGGGTAAGACATACCCGCAAAAATAACTAGCCAACATCAGTTATTTTAGCACATATAAGTCATGAATTTAGCCCATTGAGACATCCACTATATTTCTAGTAGATTGCCTTTGTTGTAATGATGCTAATAATGTTTGTTAGCATGTTTGTAACTTGTTAGAAGCTTAGAATGATTTATTTTTGCATGTGACTATTTTATATTTTTAGGTAATTTTCGGGTATGCTATCGGGTACGGGTTACCCGTCGGGTGAGAATTACCCGGCGGGTACGGGTATGGAACTATTTTTTTACCCGCATGCGGGTACGGGTAACCCAACGGGTAAAATTTTGCGGGTGCGGGTACGGGTATGGGTGCGCACTACCCGTCGAGTACGTACCCATTGCCATCTCTACTCTTACCTAAGTCCGACGGTGAGGGCTGTGGGCATGAGATTAGGGCCCTCTGGTTTCCTTCACCCTACGCTGCCCGTTCCCTAACGGCCGGCGGCCGGCGTCTCTCGCCGCCTCGCACCCCCTCGGCCAGTCTTCTAGGTGGCTTCATGCTGAAGCGCCAAGACGGCCCACGGTTCTGTGCTCGGCGGCCTTGTAGCTCCATGCCCTGAGGCTCTACGCCGCCCGCTCACCGGCATCGCCGTGCCATGGTGGCTCCGCTCTAGCTTCCCCGCGACCAGGCTAGAGCAGCAGCCAGCAGGCGTCTCCGGTCTCCCACGTCACAGGCTTCCTGTTGGCTCTGCGGCTAGCTTTGTGCCCTTTAGCCCCATGGCCTTGTGCCGCCGGCTGATTTTTTTTTATGTTTGATACATATTTATTTTTTGATTTATGATCCATTTGGATTGGATTGCATGTGTTGAATCCGTGATCGGAAGTGAGGTGATAAGGAGTTCAAGTTCGAGTCTTGTCGTAGTCATGAATTTTTCTGTTATTTTTTACAAGGATTTCCTTGCATAGTACTCTGGATCTGGCATCGCTGCACGGACCGAGGAGGCATGCAGCTGAGTCCAGACAGAAAATAGTCCAGACTAAAAATATATATTCGTCTTGACGTCAGCTATTAACTTGTATGTAAATAAAGAAAGCGAAACAAAATAAAGAATTCAACTATATTCTTTTCTATTTGATTATATAGAGTTCTATTCTGAGTATGAGAAATCTATTTAGATTAGGATTCCTACTCCATATTGGCATAGATGCGAGCTACTCTAACTCGTATGAGCACAGATTATATATATAAATCCGGACCAAAGAAAGTCTCCATCGTTCGGTAGTTAGAGGAAGACGGACCAACAAATGGATGGACGAAAAAAAGAGCCTGAAATTTTGCCTCTTTATTAATAGGTATAGATTACTAGCAAATTTGCCCGTGCGTTGCAACAGAAAAAACTATTAGATATTTGTAGAAACAACACCAGAAATTGTACATATCTATTTATATTTTATTCTTTCTATAGGTAAAATTTAAAAGCTATAATCTATTTTTTGACGATCATGCATCCATAATATAAGTTAATACTTGTTTGTAGTAATATGACCATGTCGTGTAAGTATGCATCAAATTAAAATATACAACCTTAATAGATTTTTTTTGTTGCAAAGCACAAAAATATTTACTGATAAATATATCATAACTTTATTTTTCATACTATCTATGTTAAATATCAAGTTTTGTGATTTTCTTTGAAACTCCATAAAAATATATAATTTTAATAGCTAATTAAAGTAGGCCTTGTTCACTTCCCATCTCAACCCAAAATATTTCCTCTTACACCCATCACATCAAATCTTTCTACGCATGCATGGAGCATTAAATGTAGGTAAAAAAGATAACTAATTACATAGTTTGTCTGTAAATGTCGGGACGAATCTTTTGAGCCTAGTTAGTCCATGATTGGACAAATTTTGCCAAATAACAACGAAAGATGCTACAGTAACTTTTCACCTACTTTTCGCGAAGTGAACACACCCTTGGTATTTATGGTGTTGGTTGCGGACGTGTCAATGATCAACCTGCCTGCCATTGATTATGACCAGATAGCATGCAGAAAAAATAGGCCGAACAAACCGGAACAAAGGAACCGCTAGATACCAAAAAAATATTGAACGGACTGACCAGATAACGTGAGGAATAAAAAAAACAGGACAAAACAAATACAAACGGAGGTACTTACAAAAATAATTCAAAAAATTATTGAGCAATCGAACAAAAGATGAAGCGTACGTGCGGAAAAGAAAACCAGACCGAACAAGAAAACGGTGGACCAAGTGTGGACGGACAGACCAGCAAAAGAAAACCTATAGTATTAGAGAATAATAGATAGACTAGGTAAATGCCCGTGCGTTGCAACGGGAGCAAAATATTGTAATACAGCTATAACACACATGGACAATTGTAATGCAAATCAAATCAATCATAACAGAAAGGAGCCTTATGAAGCATAAAACTGGTGATAACTGTTGTGAACCGACGCATGCCTCTCCACTAGTGAAGAGACGTCTTCTCACCATGTGATCTCATCCACAAGATACAAGATTAGGAGTTAGTTAAACATGTTAGCAGTTAGCATGTTACAAAGGGGCATGTCCCTTCGTTAGTCACTGTTCCGGCGAACAGTTGCTTCCCTTTTGTACAGACACCTTTTGGTGAACGGTTGTGTCCGTACGGACGCAACTCTTCACATGTATATATTCCTCATATCAATGAAACAAAGGGAGTAGTTCCCAAATCTTGTTCATTCCATTCATTTTGCAATACGTCATCAGCACTTTGCTCGTGAACAGAGAAAGGAGAACGACAACGGAACCTTCCACGTTTCTACGGGGGTCGATCCGATGGAAGAGGAATTATGCCTAGTGGATAGCGGTACCACTAATTCTATTCTTAGGGAAACAAAATATTTCCAAACTCTTACTAAAAGACAAGGAAATGTTTTGACAATCGCTGGGCGCGATGCTACCATTGTTGGCTCTGGTCATGCCACTATCGTACTCCCTATGGGTACCCAAATTATAATTGAGGATGCTTTATTGTATCCCGATTCAAAGCGTACCTTGTTAAGTTATAGAGATATCCGTCAAAATGGTTTTCACATCGAAACCAGTGATGACAATAATAAGGAAATTCTCCTTGTTACTAAAAATAACGGATATGGCAAAAGAATTGTTGAGAAAATTCCCTCTTTCTCGTCTGGATTGTACTACACATACATCAAACCCGTACAGCATGTTGTGTACAAGGTAATTTTCCAGAATGTCGACGCATTCAAAACTTGGCATGAACGCCTTAGCCATCCTGGTGTTGGGATGATGCGAAAAATTATCAGCAATTCGAATGGTCATGAGTTAAACACTACTAAATTCCTAAAATCTTCAGATTTTATGTGCACTTCATGTGCTATAGGGAAATTGATCGTACGGCCATCGCCTGTTAAGATCCAAAATGAGCCACTTAAATTTCTTGAACGCATTCAAGGAGATATTTGTGGCCCCATACAACCAACGTCTGGACCGTTCAGGTATTTCATAGTTCTAATAGATGCATCTACTAGATGGTCTCATGTGTGTCTTTTGTCCACACGTAACCATGCATTTGCTAAAATTATTGCTCAAGTTATTAGACTTAGAGCACATAATCCTGAACATCAAATTCTATCAATTCGAATGGACAATGCTGCTGAATTTTCCTCAAAGACTTTCAACGATTATTGTATGGCTTTGGGAATTCATGTTCGGCACTCTGTCCCATATGTCCATACACAAAATGGTTTAGCAGAATCTCTTATTAAGAGAATTAAACTCATTGCAAGACCATTATTACAACATTGCAATCTACCAACTTCATGTTAGGGTCATGCAGTCTTACACGCTGCTGACTTAATTCAATTGCCACCAACTGCATATCATGCAGTCTCCCCATTGCAATTAGTACGTGGGAATATGCCAAATATTTCCCATCTGCGAAAATTCGGTTGCGCTGTATACGTACCGATCTCACTACCTAAGCGTACTTCTATGGGTCCACATAGAAAACATGGTATCTATATGGGATATCAATCTCCATCGATTATCAAATACCTCGAGCCTCTTATAGGGGACTTATTCACGGCCCGGTACGCTGATTGCATATTTAATGAGGACCATTTTCCGGCATTAGGGGGAGACTTCAAGTACCAAAACGAATGCCAGGAAATCAACTGGAATGCCCAAGGCATTTCCCCCTCAGATCCACGTACTCTAGAGACTGAACAACAAGTTCAGAAAATCATAAACTTGCAACATATTGCAAATAACCTGCCAGAAGCATTTACTGATTATAAGGGTGTCACTAAATCCTCTTATCCTGCTCGAAATGCGCCCGAAAGAGTGGAGGTACCAATAAAAACCATTCAACTCCCACTTCCAAAGAAGAGGGGGAGAAGTACGGCTGCTCCTATGGATAATGCTCCAAGTAAGCGTCAGAGGAAATCGAGGACCAAATCATCAAAATCAGTAAATCCAAGCCAACTTCAAGTTGGTAGACACCCAATAGTGGATAAAAGTCCAACACCAGGACCAAATCCACAACTCGGATCAACGGTGCATCCAAATTCTGATCCTGGGACATCAGAACACCCTGACTCCATAGTTTTGGGAAATATTGAGTCAAATAATAGGGTAAAAGAAATTTCCATCAATTATATCGATTCTGGAGAATCATACGATCGTAAGACTACTGTTGTCGACATGTACTTCTCCGCAGCAATTGCAGAAATCTTTCTCAATGATCCAGATCCTAAGACCATGGCAGAGTGCAAAAAGCGCTCGGACTGGGCTCAATGGAAAGAAGCAATCCAAGCTGAGATAGCCTCGCTCATGAGAAGAGGGGTATTCACATCTGCAATACCTACGCCTTCCAAAGTCTTTCCTGTAGGCTTTAAATGGGTTTTTGTCCGGAAACGGAATGAAAACAATGAGGTGGTGAGATATAAAGCAAGGCTAGTAGCACAAGGGTTCACGCAGAGACCCGACATTGATTACAATGAAACCTATTCTCCGGTAATGAGTGGAATTACTTTCCGATACTTAATATCATTGGCAGTTCAAAATCATCTATCTATGCAGTTGATGGATGTGGTGACAGCATATCTATATGGGTCACTTGATTCAGACATATATATGAAGGTTCCCGATGGAATCCAAATTCCGAATCCAAACGCAAATCGCAACATGTATTGTGTAAAACTACAAAAGTCATTATATGGCTTAAAGCAGTCGGAACGAATGTGGTACAACCGACTGAGTGAATTCCTTCTAAAGAAAGGATTCTCCAACAATGATGATTGTCCATGTGTTTTCATTAAGAAATCTCGAACGGGATTTTATATTATATCCGTGTATGTTGATGATTTAAATATCATTGGCAACCCAAAGGATATAGAAGAAGCACGCAAACATCTGAAGACGGAATTCGAGATGAAGGATTTGGGTAAAACCAAGTATTGCCTAGGCTTACAACTTGAGCACCGTCCTTCAGGGATTTTAGTGCATCAGTCAGCCTATATCCAGAAAATATTGGAGAAATTCAATATGGATAAATCATACCCTATTAAAACCCCGATGGTTGTTCGTACCTTAGAAATAGGGAAAGATCCATTTAGACCACGGGATATTGGGGAAAAGATATTGGGACTAGAAATCCCATATCTCAGTGTCATTGGCGCACTTATGTATCTTGCAAATTGCACCAGGCCTGATATCGCATTTGCAGTAAACTTACTAGCTAGGCATAGTGCGGACCCAACTCGTCGTCATTGGACGGGAGCGAAGTGTATCCTCAGATACCTTAATGGCACAAAGGATCTTGGTTTATTCTTCAAGAAAAATCATGATCCCAATATGATTGGTTTACAGATGCTGGTTACTTATCTGATCCTCATAACGGAAAATCCCAAACAGGATTTGTATTCCTACATGGAGGTACAACAATTTCATGGAAGTCTTCTAAACAGACTCTGACAGCGACCTCTTCAAATCATTCTGAGATTATTGCCCTATACGAGGCATCACGAGAATGTGTATGGCTTCGCAGAATGATTAATCACGTACAACAGTCATGTGGTCTAGGTGTAATTGAATCACCTACAATTATCTATGAAGATAATTCTGCTTGTGTTACACAGATGCAAACGGGTTACATAAAGAGCAATATCACTAAGTATATTGTTCCTAAATTGTTTTATCCCCATGAACTACAAGAAAGTGGGGAAATAAACATCTTGCAAATCAAGTCATGTGATAATCTCGCTGACCTATTTACTAAGTCCTTACCAAGTTCTGTGTTTCAAAAATTGGTACATGGAATTGGTATGCGCCGACTTCGAGATTTGCCAGAATCAGGGGGAGACATCCCCTAGATATAGACCTGTACCAGCATCATATTATACTCTTTTCTTTGACAAGTTTTACTCACGAGGTTTCTTGTTAAAGTTTTTAATGAGGTAATATTAACATAAGCATGTGTCATATTTCCTATTTTCCCCACCAGGGTTTTTGTGGGAAATATCAAAGACACATATTGCCCTCATAACTCATTCATGGTTTTTCCCTGAAAAGGTTTTTCATGTGAGTTATCCAAGAGGCAATACCAATAATATGTCGTCATATTTTCTCCTAATTTCCCCACTGGGTTTTACGGGAGTTTTAGCGACATATCATTTTATATTGATCCTCATATTTTTTTCCTAGAAAGGTTTTTGGAGGAGCAATCTATATGTCGTATCTCCAATATTTTTTCCCCACTGGGGTTTTTAATGGGATATCAATGACATAGTGGTTTATTTAAATCACACTCATATATGCTATTTTCTCCTTATTTTCCTATAAGGTTTAAAGGAGTTTTTATGGCATATCTATACATGCATATTCCTCAGATTTTTCCCACAGGGTTTTTCGAGGAATCCGAGCTTACAGTTGTATTGATCTCAAGGAAGATTCGATCAAGGGGGAGTGTTGTGAACCGACGCATGCCTCTCCACTAGTGAAGAGACGTCTCCTCACCATGTGATCTCATCCACAAGATACAAGATTAGGAGTTAGTTAAACATGTTAGCAGTTAGCATGTTACGAAGGGGCATGTCCCTTCGTTAGTCACTGTTCTGGCGAACAGTTGCTTCCCTTTTGTACAGACACCTTTTAGTGAACGGTTGTGTCCGTACGGACGTAACTCTTCACATGTATATATTCCTCAGATCAATGAAACAAAGGGAGTAGTTCCCAAATCTTGTTCATTCCATTCATTTTGCAATAATAACTTTGTTAAAAGGCATTAATGGCCAAAAGAGCATCAATATGAAATTTGAATTCATATTAATTCATTACATTTATATTTCAAAATTTCAAAGTCTAATAATCCATCTTTACAAATAATCCAACGTAGGGAAAAACCCATTTTTGTATAATCTCTTCGAATAATCCTGCCAGTCGAGCTCCCTCCCCCTATGGCTTACCATTGTGAGCTCGATCCTAGGATGATCTAACATGGTGAATATCACAGGATAGTGTATCCACCGAGGAACTAACCACCAAGCACTTGCATCATACAATACAAGAGACATTCAATCCTTTGAGTGCATAAGGTCGAGTGCCTTGCCGTATGTCTTCTCTCTTCTAAACTCTCTTCTCAGGCAACAAAAATAAGCACCTCAAGAAACAATAACAAGCAGGTAGGTTAGCCTCGTTGATCGCCTCAAATGCCAGCGCCAACGGTCTACAAGGTCTACACACCAACACAAAAGTAACTGAATTCACTACATTTTTATTAGGCCAAAAAACTTGCAACCTCAAATGTACAGATCAAATTGTCAGGCAGAGACACTGTCAGTCATAGTTAAGTATGTGTAATAGTGTAATATACGATAGGGACATACCTTTATTTTTCTTGATTTCTACTTTCTCATTAAGCTTGCAAAAATAAAGCAAAATATAAATTGATAAATATTTAGTCAAAGTAGGTGCAGAACAATAAAACTAACACATAACACGATGACTCATCGAGTGGTAGTTAGGCTCTTGGCATAAAAGTGAACTATTTTTAAATTCATAAACCATGCAAAAGAAAAACAACTTGAACTCAACAAAGAAAAAGCACTCACAAATCCAGTTCTTAGGTCAACAAAGATGAAGCATCAAAAGTGCTCGATCTGAAGTTCTGAACGAGTGCAAGTCCTTAAAAAAATACTAATCACAAGTAGCGGTGCTACCATTCAATCTTCCAGTTACACTGACCAGTTCAGGGTGAACTAATGCAGATGAGAGGAAATGGAGGGAAAGGGTCTCCTCTAAATTCTAAGCAACATTTATTAGGTTAAGAAACACCAAAGCAATCACAACCCCATACAGTGAGACTCTAAATTCTAATTGTCTAAATCCTAAATATGCAGAAAAAAGACACACCTTGTCCTTATTACCTGCATGTTCATCATGATGAAATTACAGGATTAGTGACTATTTTAGTCTCATTGAGTTAATAATATATCTGAGAGCTAGAGTAGGTGAAAGATGCATGTATTTCCACAGTGCAGAAAAAGAAAGCAACTGGTAGTATTAAAGATAACTCTCCAAACAAAAAAACTTCACTTTATGTCTTTATCTTCTGTAATAGCGAATCTGTTTGCCCTTAAACTTGTGGCACTACTTTATTTGCAAATTAAAGAAAAAAAAAGGTCTCGGACATGTTAAGTTTCTGAAAGATAATATAACATCAAAAATAAAGTCCAGATCTTATACTTGTATGCAAGATAAAGTACATGTCTACATAGTCAAAAAGTTGAACAATTCAAATTATTCTGTAACAAGCTCATATATCATTCTGCTATTACGACCATTTGTTATTATGGAATCCTTCTCTTCAAACAGCCTGTACCTAAGAGTATTTGATAGACGTGTTCCACACCCTGGAGAGTATAATCACCAAACTGATCACCAAAACCAGATGTTTTATATATATGATCTAATTCACCCCAACAGCATTATGAAGCCCAAAGTGCACCACACGATCACAATCCATGCTCAAACAAGCAGGCAGCAACGGCACACACAACGCCTCACTGAAACTTCAGACTCTGAAATTGTGAGCCATTAATTTAGAGATTGGACACAATTTGCGAAGCAATATGATGAGTTATTTGTAAACCAGAATATGACATGAGCATTCGGGTAGTACGATGATGTTAGATATGTGAAAAAGATCAGGAAGCCCGACAAGCTCTATGCAATAAGTGATATTTTTACTAAAAAAAGACATGAAAAAATCTACCCATTGCCAATTGGTGAATCAAATTGATCTCTGGAAAGTTATCTTGACAGGATAACAGGAGGTACCTAACCTGAAGGGAAAAGCAGTTGCGAATGTAAGTCCTCAAAATAGACTTTGATCTGCTACTGTGTTACTTATTCTGCCATACAGTATATGGACAGGGCTAATTTGACAGGGCTAAACGAACATCACAGATCAGAAACTTGCCCACATCCTGATGCCCCTTCCTGCTTTCTCCCTTCGCAAAACCAGCAGCTGTGCATCAACACCAAGAGGGCAACAATCTGCAGCCAGCAGACGAGGTTTCACCAAGCACCGCTACTATCCTTTTTGCTACTGCAATAGAGGATCCATCATCAGGATCAATCGATGGATACTCACCTGCTGAGACAAGGGGAAAACAGAGCACCGCCACACGACGGCCACTGTGACCGAGCGGCCGAGCGCCGGATGCCGCCGCACGGGAGGAGGCGACGCAGCGGGCACGGCCGCACGCCCGGCACCATGCTCGAGCGGCCGAGTGCTGCACGCCGCCGGACGCTCGAAACCTCGAAGCTGTGCCCCCACGCTGCGCCTCTGAGCGGATGTGGCCTGCGTGGTGTCCCTGGCAGCAGCGAGAGACTTCTGGACTGCTTCTGGAGTATTCTATCGCTGGAGTGTCAGATTTGTGGCATGACCATGATTTTAGGGTTCGGCGGAGGGCATCAACGCCACCGGCGGGCAGAGGGCCGAGAGCGGGCGTGTCCAAGCGGTCTCCGTGCCGGAGCCAGAGGACGTCTGCCGGGGAGGCCGGGAGCGGGGGTGGAGGCAGTCTCTGCGCCGCCCCGGAGCCGGAGCACGCCCGCCGGGGGAGGCCGCGAGCGGGGGTGGAGGCTGCGCCGGATCTGAGGGGATTGGAGGGACCAGGGGGCGGGGGCGGGGGCGGTTCTGCGTGCGTGGGGCGGGGTGGGGGGATCGCACGCCGGGTGATTTGCCGGGTGGTATTCGAAGGGAAAGAGTGCTAGGAGTGGTGGGCGGACGTGCAAGCGGGCGAGCGCTTTCGCACGCCGGGATCGTGGGGTATGGGTGCGGACGGTTCGAGTTTCCTGCGGAGCCTCGGTGCAGGCGACGTACATACGAGCGAGCGGGTGGATGGACGGACGGACGACGGACGAAAACTGACCGGCACTTCTTCATATTAGTAGAGATAGATTAGGAGGAGAAGAGGGATTCGTACAAATAGAAATTTGATCTAGGTAAAACAACACCGCCAGTAGCAGATTGACACCTCGTCTGGATCTCACAAACAGACAGTTCTTCCACTTTGCGCGTGAAGATTGTAGCAGAAAGGCTAGATTTTTATTGATTGACCGGTGAGTCACACACGAACGAGAAGAACAACTCGACTTGTACTCGGTCTCTAGTTGGTGACGTTGCAACAAAATTAAAATTCCTATTCAGGTTATATGGTATCAGAGGATCTATTTGAATTACAATTAGGATTCCTAGCTATCCAGGATTGGAGGAATCTATTTCAATTAAGATTCCTGACTATTCAGGTTACCTAAAGAGGTCCTACATATGTATTGTATGAGCACGAGTTATATATGTAAGTCCGAACGGAAGAAACTCTGCATTGTCTGGTAGTTAGAAAGAGACAGACAAAAAAAATTGATGGACGAAAAAAAAAGTATGAAATTTTGCCTCTTTACCATTAGATATAGATATATATATATAGATTAGGTAGGTATAGATGAATTTTGGTGAATACGAGATATGCAACGGGTTGAGAACAGGAGGCCGTAGGAAAGGAAGTTCACGGTTTGGGCCCAGAGTCTCCAAACTGGGCCTGTTTCATTTCAGTTCGGCTTTAGCCTGGTGCCATCCCTGCAAGTCCCCAAGACGTTCCGGCCTACAACACCAAGGCTACAAGTTTAGCCTACAACCGCACGTCCGCACGATTAAAAAAAAAGAAAAAAAACCCCGCACGTCCGCACGCGGCGCACTGCTGGGATCGGATGCGCATCCCCATCTGACGCCGGCGGCGGGCGGTGGCTCCGGCGCTGGGGGAACGCGGCCGGCTGGATGGGCAACGGAACGACCGCACGACGCTTCCAGCAAACTCGACACTGTGCTGTGTTCTGCTGCTTCTAGCAATCCTGAATTCCTGATGCCGCAACACCTACGTCTTTTCGTCCCCTTTATACTACGGTAATGAAGTCGAATTCTCAATCGATTCTTGTTTTAGCAGATTCAGCAAGTGATTCTTGATGCCCGCATGTGGTGTGTCGTTCGATTGTCATCTGCAAATGCACCGATGTGTAGTCGAGAACGGTCAGGCTAGCGTCTGGACGTTCGGCAGACAGCGCGGGTCCAGACGCCCGGGTAGGCTGCTGCGCCCTGCCCGCAAAAACGGAGATGAGCTTCGCCCCGCGTCCATCCTGCACCTGTGCGCCCCACCAGCGTCCATCCCACGCCAGCGCCCCGCGTACGGACGCAGCACCGCCGCCCCGCATCGTACAATGCACCCGTCCTGTGTCCCATCTCGCTGTAGCGCCACTGAACTCCACGCCGAGGACGAGCTCAAACTATTGCGGCGAGATGCAGAGAAGGGAAGGGAAGGGAAGGGAGAGGAGAGGAGAGGGAGAGGTGCTCCGCGCGAGGTAGGAGCCAAAGCCCTACGACGAGCCGCTGTCCGTCAGCCACTGACACCCATTGCAACATGTGCAAACACCTCAGATCTACTTTTGAAACATCATGATGCAACAATTGCAACATATGTCTGAAGGAAGATGAAACACTTGAAACATGCTTCTGAAACACTTGAAAACACACATGAAACACACTTGAAAACCATTGCTACCATACTCAACATCCGAATAAAACACATGCAACATATGTGTTACACATATGCAACATCCAGATAAACACAATTGCAACATATGTTCAAAAAAACACAGATGAAATATACCTGTGAAACATCTGAAACACTCGAAACATAGTATTGCAACATGCCCTTGGCAACTGCAACATATGCAACATGTGCAACATCCCCCGATCTACTTTTGCAACATCCGTATGATTCAACTGCAACATACCTCTGAATCTTTTGAAATAATTGAAACATACAATTGCAACAAAGGCGCGGGGAGAGAGAGAGAGAGCCTAGCGCATGGAGCGCCATGGCCGCCGGGTGGGAGAAGCTCGGTCACCGGGGGTGAGAGAGGGTGCCACCGGGGTGGGGAGGATGCGTGCCGGGGTAGGGCGAGCACCGCACCAGGTTGGGGCTCTCGGTGGGGGAGGACGCCGCGTCGGGGGAGGACGCCGTGCCAGGGGCGGATGCCGTGGTGGGGGGAGGCCGCCGGGGGGCACGCGGGGGTGGGGGGAGGACGCCGCGCCTTCCACCACCACGCCTCGCCTCGCCGGGGGTGGGGGAGGGCACCGCGTGCCTCGCCGGGGTGTGGGGGAGGGCGCCACGCCGCGGGTGGGGATGAGGGAACAAGCAACAGAGTGGGCGCGCGGAGTGGGAGTGGATGAGGGAGGCGGATTGAGAATTACCGCAGCCACGACACCGAGTCGGTCCGAGTCGTTTCGTCGGCGGGTCCATCTGGACGGAACGGACGTCCGATAGGTAGAATTACCGAGTCAAGAAAGAACAAATCTGAAATCTGACTGAAATTCTGGGAGCCCCATGTATCCATCGATGCATGCGCTACGATCACAGTTGTGGCCCTCGTCTCAAGGACAAGTTACAAGAGAAGCAACATGCTGCAGTCAGCAGTCGGCAGGCGCCACAGTAGCAAAGATAATTTGAGGAAAACGAGCACAGAATCATGCTCAAAAAATGTCCACACGAATTCTAACCGAATCAAGAAAACGAATGCAGAAAAGACAGGAATCAATGCTGATCAGTGATCACTAAAGCCAATAGCACTCTACCGGATCGTCGGAAACGCGAAGGTCAAAGAACGCAGCAGCTGCTGAGAACTACTACTGCCACGAGAAGGGCATCGACGAAGAGGTGCCGCCGTCCGAAGAGCCCTCGCCGCCACCACTGCCGCCACCGACGTGGAACATCCCGCCGTAGTTCACCTCGTTGTCGTGGGGGCTCAGCACGGTGTTGAGCTGCTGGTGCTCGCCCTCCACCACGGCGGGGCAGGAGGGGAAGCCGCCGCCCGTGGTCGCGCCCGTGGAAGCCTGGGGGCGCGGCGAGAACCACGACGAGCTGCCGAACTGCAGGCCCGAGACGACGGGCTGAGCCATGGGGACGTGTTCAGTCGGCCGGACCATCCTGCTGACGTCGATGCCGGAGGAGTTGGCAGGCGCTGACAGAAGAGAGAGAGCACATTCCGAGTCAAGCACGCGAGTCAGCCCGTCGGAGAACATCTTGCCGCCGCCGGCGCTGCTGCTGCTGCTGCTCTCGGGTGGTGCTACTGCTACCGTCTTGAGGAGCGGCTGGCACGCTGGCGGCTCCAGCACCACGCCGGTGGCAAAGCTTATCTCGCCCTCCTGCAGGAAAGGGAAGCGACGGCCTTCTTTGGCGTAAGCAGGCGTGGTGGATCCCACGAAATGCTGCTGCCTGCTGCTGCTGCTGCTGGAGCCCAGAGGGATTTGGTGAGTGTAATATGGATTCTCCTCGGTTTTGATCACCCCCGGCCAGCTTGTTGCCTCCAGTCTTGGAGGTGCAAAAGGTGAGAATCGTGTGCCTGAATTTCAAAGAAATACTGATTAGGTGATAACTGATTAACTGATAGAGATAATGTAGCTGCTAGACATACGCATCTAGTAGCAGCACAAAAGAGTAAATTGATTCCGTGCCCCGTTTCATGTGAACCAGAATTTTCTTGCAGTTCTATGTGCCAATCTGCTGGTATTTGTATTCAAGTTTGAAACTCGTACGGATTGTCGATTAAGTTGCATTTATGTATGCACCACACAAGTGGTGAAGCATACTAGTCTGTTCTAGAACACATCTGAAAGGCAAAACAACATACAGTAATACTAATCTTTTGTTGGGCCTGTGGGGAACTATATATGATCTTGAAGGCATTAGAAGGACCTTGCATTAAATATGAGGATACAATTGACAGAAACAGAAGAGCTTCCTAATTGAGCCAAAAATAAATAAATAAATAAATAAATAAATGTGTGGAAGGTAGTTCATAATAACTTGATGCATCTATATGTAGACTTCGACTTATCACAACTAATGTATGCAGGAAAATGGATGAATAGGGCAAAAATTGTGGAACATGCAAGCTCTACAAGTTTAACAGAGCAGGGAGGCAGAGCTGAACCACATTTTTACTTTTCATGGTTTATGTGTGCACAGATATGTCTTAATGTTTTACCTTTTCTTTGTCCAGCAAGATATGGAAACAATGAAGATCTATTTGAACCAAAGTACAGACTGGGCAAAAACAAAGCAAATTGGTAAATACGAAAATGACCTTGTTGGCTTGTGATAAAGCTAGCAGAAGCCATGGTGTCTGGCTGTGGCTTCCTGCGGCGGCGATTATGCCCATCTAGACGCTTTCTACAGCTGCGCTTGTCGGCGTCAAACTCAGCAAGTAAGTGGAACCTAAATAAACAAACACTCTTGATCAGACAACTGAATTTTAGTAAGGCAAATGAGGAAGTTGCAACATAATTACTATGCTGACAAGGTGCTTGTCCCATTAAGGATCATTCTATCATCACCACATACGAAGGTGATCCAACTGATAAGTATCTAATCTGTTGACATAAAACCTTACTACATGGTGGTTATTATTCCATAGTCATTTGCACATCTTGTGGCAGTGTAGTGTGCCACTCTCACAATCATATGGCCATGAACGAATGAACAATGGCATAGTCGATCAGGACCACATGATCTTCCTTGGTGAATTGAATTAGGCTACTCTTACTCTCTCTCTTTTTTCTTTCTTTTTTCTTTTTTTTGTAATTGTAAACAAACAAGATACTCGGATTTTTCAGTGGGGAGAAGAATAGATGGTCCTAGGTATGTGGGCACATGATCCAGTGGTATAATAATAAAGATGCTCCTCACTAAAGAAACACCAAGATAATTATTGTAAGAATATTTAATGTACTGTGCACATATGCTTGTAATAGTTAATACTAGTACGTAGCAGGCCAGGGACCAATGCTCCTTGTCAACGAATCCGTCGGTGCTTAACAGAGACAGGAAAAATATTATTGTAAGACCTGTTGAGACTGACAGTTCCATTCTCCATACGGATAAGAAAGCTGAAAATTTTGTTGGCTCACTGACTGTCACTTAATCTATAAAGTCTGCAATTTGCACCAAAAGACAAAGTAATCAATGATTGAGAATTTGTCCCCACCGAGTAAGATATTCCCACATAAACAGAACATAGCACCAGAGCATCAGATTAGGATCCCTATCAAGTTATATAGTGTTTAGGTCCACCACAACAGAGCGGGACCGTCGTCTGCTACCGATGAGCAAGACAAAACTGGGCGCCCAACACAGCGCTGTACTGTAAACTTCACCAAACTTAATAAAATCGCAAATGAAGCAATTACTTAAGACTGCAAACATTTAATGGCCACTGACTGTCCTCAGATCGAAAAAGAAATGGATGGATCGTCGTTCAGGGATGAAATGAAAGCAGACATTCAGTAAGACAATACTGCCCTCGGAGTGAAGAGATGAAGTACGGAATGCTTGTGGTGATCCCTGAAGTGAAAGCTGCATATGAATGTTCAGAAAATGTGGATGGGTTTTGTGGTGATGGCTAATGAAGCCTCTTTGGTTATAACAGCGGCCAGAGAACCATGTTGAGTTGCCATTGCTAGCTCAGAAGTAGTACTCTAACAACACAGATGAAAACGGGCCCTGGCGGCGCTAACGCACCCTATAATTAGTAAAATCATACTTTGAGAGGCACTTTTATAAGAGCACTTGAGATGAAACCGTGAATACTCGTACATGATCCTTTGGAAGCACGTAGGTAGAAGTAGGCCATAAAATCCTTTTATGTTTATGTTTATGTATCCTAATAAACCACTTTCAGTGGTACTCCTACTAAACTTTGTGGGTAGTACTGGATATGGTATGCATGGGTATGGGCACACTGTCTGCAGAGATACTACCAGTACGCAGGTAGTGGTACAGCTGCTAGCAGATGTGGTAGGCCAGAAGGAGCTTGCGGCCTGAAATGATGGTAGCCAAAGCTGGGACTCGGGGGCTGGGAGTGGGAGTACGGCCGTCTCGTTGAGATTCAGCGCCATCTCCGAGGGAGTAAAAAATGGCACTGGCACTCTGGCAAGTGGCGCCCCCACACGGGGACGGGGAGGAAAAATGAACATCCCGTCGCCGCAGCCACCAGCCAAAGGCCGTGAAAGAATCCGCTCGGAAAAGCAAGCGCAGGAGCTCGCTCGCACACGTCGATCCGCCCCGTTGGCCAGGCAATCATCATGGGTTCGAGGCCAGGGCCGGGGCTCGTCGAGTCGAGCAGGCGGCGCAGCGCGTTTCTTTAAGGCAGGGGGTGATCTTGGGCAGACGATTGGGGAGCAGCTGCCCACTTTGCCAGCAGCCCTTAATTCGCATCAGGGCAGGGCGTCAGAGAGAGAGTTGAAGGAAGCGCTGAGCCTGAGCCTGAGCCTGAGCAGCAGCGAGCAGTGTGCAGTGTGCAGTGTGCAGGAGCAGCGAGCGCAGGGCACTCATGGAACTCTATATTCATCCTAGTCAGCATGATTCTCTCCTCTATACTTAATTCTCCCGTACTCATCCATTCTCTATATCATCCTCTATCCACTCTATCCACTATGGACCCACTTGTCATTTTATCTAAATATATCCATGTATGATCTAGTTTTGAAGGATTTATTGGGACGAATTTAATGGTGAAATCGAAATTTAATTTAGATTTTTGGTTTGTGAGTTATATCATTTTTTTTCTTTGTTTAGCTAGTGGAGCCCGCCACTATAGAGTATAGAGTAAGCACAGTACTACTCTAAATATAGAGTGAGAGAAATGATAGAGTATCGTTTTAGAGTACCCAGTGCAGCAGTTTTTACTCTATATTTATACTCTAAAACTTTAGAGTATCGTTTTATAGTACCCACTGCGGGTAGTCTAAGGGAGGAGAAAAGGCAAAGGAGTGCCAATAATTCAGGTACCGTAGCTTGTTGCCAAGTTAAAGCGTAACAGGGCTACAGGAGGAAACGAACGAACGAAATGAAGGGTTTTTTCTTTCCTTTCTTTGTTTTTCAGGTAGAAAAGAAAAAAATTTGAAATGAGAAGAAAAGGCATGCCGGAAAAGGTAAAGTTGTGCATCCTTGAAACGAGACAGGGAGCTACATGCCCACCTCGTCTCCCTCCCATGGGCACGCAGCGCAGCGGGCGTCGGTGTGGTTGTGGCACTGCGGATGAACGGGCTGAGAGGAGAGGAGAGGAGAGCAACCAGGCAGCTGCTACTGGCTACTGCTAGCTTAGCTCCTCGATGCGAGCAACTGCTGCTAGTCAGACGACACGATACGTGCTGCATTCCGTGTGCGGGCTAGCTAGTGAAGAAGGTGAACAAACATTACCTGCTGCACTGCTGGCAGAAGCGCATCTCGCGGCCGGCGACGACGACGACGGGGGTCTTGGAGTGCGCCTCGCACACCTTGTGCCGCCGGTGGTAGTCGCGGCACTTGCTCAGGTCCGCCTTGCACCCTTCCACCGCGCACGACGGGCACTGCTGCTGCTGATGCCCCTGCCCCTGCCCCTGCTGATGCTGTCCCCCGGGGCGCGGCCGCTTCGCCCCCGCCGCGGCGCCGGGCGACGCCGCCGCCGCCGCAGCCGCGGCATCCCTCTCCCTGCGCGCCGGCGGCGCCGCGCCGGGCTCGCCGCACTCGCCCAGCCTGCCTAGCTTCAGGTCCACGGAGCACTCGGCGGGTGCCGCCCCTGCCCCGGGCGGAGGGCGGCACCCCGTCCCCGTCCCCGCCGCGCCAGCATTGGCGTGGCCCCCCGACGGCCCCGCCGCCGCCCCCGCTGTAGCAGCCGCGTGTTGGTCGTGCTCCAGCTCCGCGAGGTCCCACGCACCCGGCGCCTTGAGATCCCAGTCCATGCCGACGCCGGTACTGCTAGTCCTAGGCTCCTAGCTAGCTAGCTAGCTGCTGCCTGATGCCTGCCTAGCTAGCTGGTGGTGGAGCTGGAGCGTCTCCCTCTCCCTGCCTTGCACACGCGCGCGCTCACTCGTGCGGCTGCTGCTTCCTCTCCTTCCTTCCCTCTCTCATTCCGCGGGCATTTTTTTCTGGCGGCAGGCGAGGCGGTGGCGGCGCAGCAACAGTGACTGCCGGATCTGCTGCTAATTTCGCCGCGCGCCAAACGAGCGAGGCCAAATCGGATGTAAAATGAGGGAGAGCTTCGGCGGCTAGCCTGGATCGATGTGAAGTGTGATGCAACAGCTGCTGCTGAGGAGCAGGAGTGTTTGAGAGGAGGAGAAATGGAAGGTGCGTGCGGTGTATAGATAGCAGCCAGCAGCCAGCAGCAACAAAAGCGAGGCCCGAGAGGCCAGGAACTGGGGTTGGGGGTGGAGTAGGAGCAGTCAGTACTTGCAGAGACAACTGCGACTGTAGCAAGGGAGTGTGTGCATGAAAAGAGAGGGGGTGGAGGAGGAGGACGACGCCGTCACGCTGAGGGGAGGGCAGCGATATTATTGCTCCTTGGCACCATGGTGGGGCCGCAACCTTTCCATCCCTGACAGGTAATCTTAAAGGAGAAACAGTGGGCAGGTGGGCCCCACCGCCATGTTCACACTGCCATGCAAGGGCCTGTGCATGCTGTGCAACAATTATTGGGGGTAGGGTGTCTTTGCCCTGATACAGTAACACTACTTCTTTTTTCCCTTCTTTCCTCTGCTAGTACTATTGTTTCTGTCTTTTGACATTGTTATTGCAACTCGAATTTTTTGTTTTGTGTTCAGTTCAAAAAGAAGAAAAGGATTGTAGTAAGTGCCGTCTGATCAGGACGTGTTTATCAACAACATCAGTTGCCTCATCAGCCTACTAACCCCACTTTTGTTCTTGGGCAGGTTAGAATAATTCCTACATCAGCAAAGCTCGAAATGTTTCCGATCGAGTTTGGCAGAGCCCGAACCGCACGTTAAAAAAAACAATCGGGCTTTTGTGTATCGTCGAACTGCACTTGCAACGCATTGTTTAGGCACTTTCCGTACACCAGAGACCAGACTTGTTCCTCGATGAGTCCGGGCATGTTTGGTTAGAGGTGTTAAAGTTTAACCAACACTATAGCACTTTCGTTTTATTTGATAAAAAGTTTTCAATTTTGGACTAATTAGGCTTAATAGATTCATCTCGTAAATTACTCCTAATCTGTACCGACATACATGCGATTAGTCTACATTTAGTATTCCATGTATTTGCCGCAACATTGACGTAATGGGAGTTAAACTTTAACATTCATGAACCAAACAGTGCCTCAGTCTACTGCCACTAGTGGTAGTGACACACACACACACACACACACACATATATATATATATATATATATATATATATATATATAGGGAGAGTATACTCTATAACTAGCTACAAAATAAGTTATTTTGTAGCCACCTCTATTTACGATAATTTTATATACTAATTTACGACAATGTCAATATATATTTACGATAGTTGAATTACTATAACACATGGGGATATTTACCATAATGTTATAGTAAAGCATATAGTAAGGAGTTACTATAATCTCGTAAATTAGCATAGCAATTATCGTAACTCGAAATTGCTACAGAATAAGTTATTTTTGTAGCTAGCTGTAGGTAATAGTTATATATATATATATTCATCTTTATGTAGTTATATGTTTTTAAAAGAAAAAAGGCTGCAGCTGCTGAGGAGTTCATGTGAGTTTTCGTGGCGACTGCGAATCTTTTCTTTTTTAAGATAAAATAATGGGAGAGAGGAAAAGATGGCACGGTTGGTTTTGGTGAGGTGATGTGGTGGGGGTTTGGATGGGACTACTCCGTGTACTCCGTATATGGCAGCTGGGAAACAAGCAAGACCCTTGAGTGACGTGGCGCCTTGTCGCCTTGCTCTTTCTAGCCCTCGCCCCAGTGTAGGCTTTTCTTCTCAGAGCCGGCGATAATGCGTCTACGTTGGGGGGTTTGTCCGGACCCGGTGACTAAAGTTTAGGTAGCGTACAGGCTTAAAAATTTTGTCTCACAAAACAATTATAATATATGCATTTAGTTTCGTAATTAATTTATATTTAATACTATATATATATATCTAAATATCTGATGGGACAGCCACTAAAGCATAGGAGCACAAACACCCTCGAAATCGTGAAGAAAAAAGGTCTGTGATTGGAGCACGCACGATGAACTTGCGGCCATGTGACGGGCTCTCGTAGTCTCGTCTTTCTTCCCTGTAGTATGCAGTGGAGCTACCACCTACCCTTTCCATTCATGTCATGCACCGTGTAGGCCGGCCGCCCGGAGAACCGGAGAGCCGGAGAGGGGCTAGCGGGCAGCGGCCGCCCCCAACTTTTTGCCAGAATGAAGGTGGCAAGTGGCGGCGACGGCGCCGAGAATTGTGGGAGTCACCGCGGGTTTGCGTCGTCGTGCAGCGCGCGCCATGCAGCTCGTAATCATTCAGGTGTGCTGCCGAACAGTGTCGAAATACGTTAGGCTGTGGCGCTGTGCGTAGTCCTGAGTAGCCGGCTGCTGCGCGCTGGCCGGTCCCGCAGGGTAGACGGTAGAGTAGACCCGTAGAGCGCCGCCGCTGGGCGCTGGCGGGCGGCCTTGCAAGCTTGCGTGCGGCGCAGGATCGAAGCCGTCGGGGGAAGAAGAAGGCCCACATGGATGCATGCATGCACGAGACCGCCGTGGGAGGTGGTAGCGGCAAGGACGACCGCCGGCCGACGTGACGACTTCTTCACGCAGGCAACAGGCATGCATGCCCGGGGTCCAGTGACCGACCAGTGGGGCCGGCCGGTCCGGGAAGCGGGGCAGGGCTCGCTCACTCGCGCTCTCGATCGTCAGGGTCGCCGACCACACGGACAAGCGCCGTACAATTACGGGCGCGTGAACCGTGTCCTTGTTTAGTTTCCTCGATTCTCCCTAAATTTCACTATAAAAAAGAAGATTCTCTGTCACATCAAAATGTCGGTAAATGCATGGAGTACTAAATGTTGATGAAATCAAAAACTAATTGCACAGTTTTGTTGTACTTTGCGAGATGAACATTTTAAGTCTAGTTAGTCAAAATTTGAATAATTTTTACCAAATACAAACGAAATACTACAAGAATTCTGATACAGTGTTTTTCTCCCCAATTCACCGAACTAAACGAGACCCGTGTCAACGTGATGGGCCGGCGTCTCCGGCCGTGTCACGTCCAAGGGGAAAGGACGCTGCCCGCCCGCCGGACGCCGTACCCGTACTGGTACTGCCCGGCCGTGACGTCACCGGCAAAGAGTCAACGTGTTGCGCCTATTAGGAGGCAGGAAGGAGCGCCAAGGAGCGGAGCGGAGGCAGGATGGCAGGCGGGAGGGAGGGCTGGTAGCGGGTAGCCTGTAGCCATGCCATGCCCTGCCACGCCGCGTGTGCTAGGCTGAAGAAAAGTTAAATTTTTTTAATTGTAATATTTTTTTATTTGATAATTAGTGTTTAATTATAGACTAGCTAGGTTCAAAAGATTCGTCTCGTGATTTATAACTAAACTGTGTAATTAGTTATTTCTTTTACCTATATTTAGTGCTCCATGCATACGTCTAAAGATTCGATGTGACGGAGAGAGAGCGAAAAAATTTCAACTTTAGCCCTTGTTTAGTTCCCAATTCTTCCCCAAATTTCACTATGCAAAAAGGAGATTCCCCGTCACATCAAAATGTCGACAAATGCATGGAGTACTAAATGTAGATAAAATAAAAAACTAATTGCACAGTTTTGTTGTACTTTACGAGACGAACATTTTGAGTCTGATTAATCAATTTTTGGACAATTTTTTGCCTAAAAAACAAAACGCGCTACAGTGTTCCGACCGGAACACTGTAGCGCGCAGAGCCAAATCGGCTGTGCCGATTCGGCATCTAAACACGGCCTTAGCCTTGATCTAATCAAGGCCTCAGACAACAACGAGATAGACTGGTCGTCGGCAGCTAGCAGACAGCACTTGGGCTAAAGCTGCCTACGAGGGGGAGATGTCACACCCAAAATTTCCTATTTTGGGTTGTGCATGAAAAACACTAAATAAAATAAATGATTTCAATATTTAAATAAATTTATTAGATAAATTAAGTTGCTGCTAATTTAAATATAGAAAATTATGGTTTTAAACTTTTCCATATTAATTTGATAATGTGGTGTTTGTGTGATGCTTGTCTTTGGTGTTGGTGAGTGCTATTATTTTCAAAATACCATAGTACGACGTTTACTTCTCATCGGAAAACTTTTTGGTATTTTCTGGATTTAAAATTTCAATTTTCGTGAGCTTAATCTTTTTCCTGGATCCCTTCATCAATCTTTTCATGAGCCCAAACCTATTTAGTTGAGTTCCTTATCTTTCCAAGAGTCCCCAGGATTTTTCCTGTGATTTTTCTGAGCTCCGGCTATTTTTCGCAGCTTAAAAGGTAATTCTAGATTTTCTGAAATATTTTATTCGCGGAATTAAAATAATCCCGAAATTAAGAAAAATCGAAAAGTTTCCAAACCCTACGACTATATATATGCCGGCGTAGCCCTCGATGCACTGGTTTCAAAAGTACAACCATTATCGTGAGCCGCCGCTCGTAGCTCCCTCCACCACTCGCCGAAGTTCTTCATCTACAGCTTGCGTTCCAGTGAACTCTCCGACGAGCTTTTCCGGCCAAACCGTCACGTCCCGACGCCAGCCACCACCACCAAGAGGCAGCCCTCGTCGTTCTCTACACCGTGGTATATCCGTTTGCAAGAATTCATCGCCGTTTCATCGAGTTCTCATCTCATCTTGCCGGCGAGATTCCACCATGGCTGACCAGAGCTCCTCCAAGCCCAAGGTAGAAGATGATATATTTACAGTTTTGTCATCCATCGTTTTTCCTCCGCCGTTTATTCGTTTTAACTCCGATTTGACCCGTTCAAGTTGCGTTAGGTTCGTATTTGCGAGCTCTACATGTTAGTCTTATTATACAGTAGGTTTGAAAATTTTAATTTTCGAGTTTATATTAAAGTAATTATTTATCTATAGAAAATCTTAGAAAATTAATAACTTTCACGTTTTAAATCCGAATTTCGTGATCTTTACGTCTGTGTGATCATAGTAACATGTAGAAGAGTTTTACAAACTTTTTATACTCTTTTGCTACTTTTGGTGTACTGTTTTAATTATGTCTCTTTGTTTGCTTCGTGTATGATTGCTTGGATGATTGTGTGTTGATGCTTGATGATCGAGTATAGACGGTGAGCAGTTTCTTGACGATCAGGAGTATTATTTTGAGCCAGACCAGCAGTATCAACAGGGAAGCTTTGATCAAGACAAGTATAACATGGGACCATCCTTGTTACCTATTCACTGAAATTATCATACATATGCATGTGTCTTCTTTGACAACCATAGAGATTATAACTTAGCTATTGATATCTTGTTTCCTTGTCACCTATGGGTTGTGCATTTGGGTAGCTATAGCTAGTGCTTAATTATGAACAATGATCTTATAATTTGATTAATGGATTAAGCAACCAACCATTAAGATGATTTTATTACTGTTGAAAGGGGGCTAGAGCAAGGGGTTATATTGTTGCTCTAGTTACTCTCCGTAAGGACTTACCTGTAAGTGATAACTGGGATTGACAGTATAGCCATGAGGGCTATATAGCTCTGGCTCTAGTTGTTCAAGAGACATTTTCTAGCTTGTTAGTGGTTACCTTAATTGGTGTAAGAATGACTTGACACATTGGGTGTAGGACAACCTCTAGTCTATGAGTATAGCCGAGAAGGAATTGTGCCATTTGAAAAGGGGTTCCTACATCTACCAGCCGAGTGAATCTAATGGCCCTAACTTGTTAGACGAACTTTTAAATGGCTTTATATGGTTTTCAGTGTTTTGGGAGTAATTAACCAATGCATTTGGAAATCATGACTCACAGTGAAAGTGTATACCTCTGCGCAGAGTTAAAAACTGGTATACTAGCCATGCTCACGGATACGAGCGGCCATGGGGATTCTTACAGAATAGTTGATCACCATTGTTATATCATGCTTGATTATTGTTGTTATTATTATGCTCATATTAATGCTATTCATTATCCTTAATACAATTGATCATTGGTTCATTAATGGGAATTGGAATTCCTTGATGCTGCTCAATTGCTAATTATATGATGATTAAAAGCTAAATGCAGTCAAACAGTGTCTATCCTTTTTGAGCCTCATGAATCCCATGATATATTTGTTGAGTTCAACATGGACTCACTCTTGCTATTTCCACCACACTCCAGTGTGTAGTAAGGTGCTATTCAGAAGAAGGATTCAGAGGTAGTGGAGTTTTCAGAAGTCTTTCAGAAGTGTTTGGCATACGGAGCCCCAGTCAGCCGTCCCAGAGAAGAATGAAGCCTGAAGTTTAGTCACCGTTCCGCGATACTCTGATGTAAGTGTTAATATAGCTATGTATACGTTATATACTAACATTGTTTCTGATACTTTTTCATTCTGACATATGTGTGGACTTTCTGGGCACACATATGATTAGCCTGATTTTGTTCATTAGAAAACCGGGTGTGACACAGTGGTATCAGAGCGGTGTTGACTGTAGGACGTATGCCAAGTAGCACGGGACGTATTCTAAAACTCATTTTACTATAAAACTATTTTATCATCCCTTGACTCATTGATTTTGACTATTTCCTCTTCCTTGTCCTGTTGTATCCTCTCCTTGATAGCTTCCTTTGAGCTATTATTTCTTACTCCCTTGGTTTTTGTTTTGTTGTTGTTTAAAAAAATTCTGATCCCACCTTGTTCAAAAATTCGATAGCCTTTCATCATCCATAATCTTCCCTTAGGATGACCACCATTGTTGAAGAAATACGTGTAGTATCGATGATGTGATGTGTGCTTGTTTTGCTTGATGTGTTGCTTGTGTGTTGTCCTTGTTCTCGTGTTTTGAAAGTGTCTCAGAAGGTATATGTAACACCTTAGATGTTTGGCTTCCTTAAGTGCACTGCATTTCATGAGCATTAACATTAATCATCTCATTCATGAGTGGGAGCATCATTCATTTCATGCATGAGCTTATAATATGTGAAACATGCTTTGTAAACATTGCCACATATGTTATATTTCATGTGAAGTAAGAACTGAGTAGTGTGCAACACACAAGTACCTTAGGTGCAATTTCATTTGGAAACATGCTAACCACTTTAGTGTAACATAATTAGCAAGTGTTATGCAACACACTCATGCAACATGTGCAACATGAGCTTGCAACATTTGGGTGGAATATTGATTTGCTTATTTCAAAGTGTGTGACACTAGGAATTTCGTGTAACCAATGTATAGAGTGGCTAATTAGGTCTCATAACACCTTAATTATATTTAGGGAAAGTAGTGGAGCAATGTTCATGTTGATCAAAATTCCCAAATTGCCCTTCCAAATGTTGTTGACTAAGTGTGAACCCCTAGAGTGATCTGGTTTGACCAATTAAAAAGTCTAGCTTAGAGACCTTGCATGGAGGAGCACCCTTAAGCAAAGTTATAGGGAATTTTATGGGGAACAAAAGTCTCAATATGACCATCTCATGAAACTGGCCAGAACATGCTCAAAAATGGCCCACAAGTCAGCTAGAGGGGCTGTCTCAACACTTCGAATTTTTCTAAGTCTCAAAAGTGTCCCTCCAGTTTTACAGTGACCTACTTTGGAAGCTTGTAGTTTGCAAACCAGGCCAAACCAGCTTCCACTCATGTTGACAAACTTGTGGCCCTCATGTAGCTCTACAACATTGTCAACATCACCATCACCTAGTTCTAAATGGTTTAGGAGATATGGTGCCTGGAAAAATGGGTTTCAGTCGGTTAGTTAACTGAAACTCGGTTTCAGTTTCTGGGTACCTCACTTCAGGGCCCTGTATATCACTAACCAAGCCGAACCAGTCCCCGATCTCTCTTACCAACTTGTAGTCCTTGCATAGGGCTACAACTTTGCTAATTGGAGATTTCACTAATTCGAGCTCGTTTATGAGTTAATCAACGTCAAACATTCGCTGTCAGACCACCACGTCGGGCTCCATTCAGTCGGACAGACAGCTACGTTGTCGTGGCGGCTGTGCAGAGCAAAGGGGGCCGCGTGGCGCCCGCGCCCTGCCGTCGCCTCCACGTCGCAAGCACACGTGCGGGCGTGAAGTCAGAGCCGACACCTCAACCCCCACCACTCGCGCTCACCATTCCCTCCCTCTCTGCTTCCTCTACCACGCGTGGGCGGTGACCGGGGAAGCGAAACAGCGACCGCGTTCGAGCCATTCTCCCAAACCGCAGCTCCATTGGCCAAACTGTCTAGACCACCGCACCACCGTGAGCCCCTCCACCTCCTCGTCCTCACCGAACCATCTTGTGGCAGAACCGCCTAATCTAATGCCCTCCCAAGAGTACTCGTCTTCCATTAGACCCTAAGTACCCTGGGGAGAACACTAAACCAAGTGATTCCGTCGAGCACACCGCAAGGGAGAACTCGAAGATCCACATTTTTACATCAGGATCACAAATGAGAGAGTAAAGCTTACAACATCCTTACCATTTCTTACATCACTTTTAGTACAATATTAGAGTAATTCATTATGTAGTTATAACATCAGACTATAAAATATTATCAGAGTTCAGCGAAAATAAAACCATTTAATGACAAGTTAAACATTAACATGAAGGACGTTTAAATGCATGAAATGATAATAGATTAATAGGATTTCCTTGTAAAACTTTTTGTGAGAGTTTCAATGAATAACTCTACTCCGCATCGCAAAGGAAATCCTCGTTGAGCCCACCAGGAGGTTTCCACACACAAGTGTCAGCTTATCAGCACCTGTCACCTGCAACAGGGTAGAACAAACCCTGAGTACTCAATTGTACTCCACAAGACTTACCCATCAGGAGGAAAGGAAAAGACTCCAAGGATTATGCAAGGCTTTCTGGCTTGTGGGTTCTTGTTTGCTAGAAACAGCGCTAAGAGTGTGTCCTTGATTTCTTACTTTTAATAGCCGTATTTCATTTCTTATCCGACCTTCTATGTAAGCAGCTAGACTATAATCAAGCAAGGGTTGAGCAAAAGGAACCATTTCTTCATCTTTCCACTGCCAGTTCTTACTACGATGCCAGAGCGTAGTCAAGCCGTACCGTCACGCAGAAACGGCGATTCGCGAATCAATGTGCCCAGCTGGGTACCCCGAAAAAACACACGCCTCGCTTGTACCACAGGCACAAGCAAGACCAACCCGTTCCTCTCCTGTCACGGGTTTCCAGGTCCCCGTCCAAACTTGGACTCCTAGCTCCCGTACTTGAGGCCCGGCCTCAATACGGTGCTAAGACCTCCACCTATCCCCGCCTCCAATCAGTCGGTCCAGAAAGAGCCGGAGCCCATGACAAGAGAGTAACAAGTCTTCCTAGCCCCCATCCGCTAGTATATGCTCGGGATAAGAAGATCTGTGACTTGACCAGGGTCCATGCAACGAACGGTCCTTAATTGACACAGGCGGAACAAATGCAACCAGAGCCCCGCTCTGTTGCCCAACCAGGTCCAAGTCCATCCAATCCGTTCCGCCCGGTCTCCAATTATCCATATACATTTATATTCCATGTGATAATAACATGATAATAGTAACAATAATATATTTTCCTATCTCTCGCGAGTGACAGGAAATCACTCGACTTCTACCGGATTCCTGTAGCATAGCAATCTACACGATCCTGACATGCTAGTAAGATTCATGGGATCAGGATATTTATATATATATGCAAGTGAGTTTCATTCAACTCCTTTAAACTTAATGCACAAGCATAAAATAGAGTGCAAAATAATAGAGGTTATGCACCGGGGCTTGCCTGGGTAGAATTTAACCAAGTTAGCATTCCATCGCGATGATACGATCATCAAGACACCACCTTTCTGCTACTCCAGTTGACTCCACGATCCATCGTCGTCCCTATAATGATATATGCAGATGCAACGTAGAGATGTGAATAATCAACGGAAATCGCAACGCTTAAAGTACGATTTCGTTTTCTAAGCTAATGGCTAGCTCTACCGGCTAACGTACTAGGCCATGTATCCACGTTGTCGATTTAACGTTTTTTTTCTCAATGAGTGTTTAGTTATACAAACCCGAGATGCTGTGTTATTCCTTTTATCGGCTTACTACAAGATTCAAACTAGGGCTTGCTAATTATCCTAGCAACTAATTATGTTGGAACTACAAAGATCACATTGAACATATAATAATACTTGGAGCCTACTGTACAATTTTTAGAGTCCACACTATCGCCATCATCCCCCAACAAGTCTTTTAGTGATACAAACCCAAGTGTTTTAGTTATACGAACCCGAGTCGTCGCGATATTCGTTTCATCGATATACTACAAGCTTACATCTAATAATTTTGAGCGTCTCAAAATAATTAGAGCAAGTCTAGAATATTAGGAAACTGCATGAACCAAAGACACCCTTAGATAGATCATGATTTTAGAAAGCTAATAAAACTGGTTTCACAATTTTAGGGCTTCTACACAATTCTATTTCTGATTTAGCAAGTTTGCTTAGAAGATAAATTGGAATTTACTTTATAACCGGAAAAGGGGTTGGTGGTACTGATTCGGCCCAGCCACCCCAAGCGGCCCGCGCGAAAATGCGGCCACACCCGGCGACGCGGCCCAGCTACGGCCCGAGATCCAGCCCAAGGCAGCAATCCAGCGTGAGTGCTGGCTAAAAAGCTAAAGAGTCCCTACTCTCCTTTCTATTCGCGAAGCTGTAGTTAGCACTATATATCAGAGTCATGGGTTTTACATTGGGGACCTTATACAACTCCGAATTCTTCCTTTCGATGGTCCCTGGGCGCTCACGCTCCAGCACGGAGCAGAGCGGCGCACGGCGCGGCACACAGCGTCGCGGCCGCCCGACGGGAACCCAGCCAGCAGCCGGGGAGGGGCCGATGGCCTACCCCACCGACGTGCGCACGCCCTAGAGGCAGATGCAAGGGGTGCGGCACACTGTGCCATGGTCAACCACGGCGACGGCTAAGGTCGGTCAGTTCAAGGCGGCGGCGCGGACGCTCCGGTGAACCTACGCGCTCTCGGACGAGTAGGGATAGCGGGGAAGTAACAACGGCTTACCAAGGTGCCCGCAATGGTGATGATTGGGGTGGAGGGGTGCCGCGGTGGCCCGACCACGTGCGCGCAGCGTGGTTGGCGGCGATCCTCCGTGGACACCGACGCGTCACCACGCTGACGGCGAGCTCCCTGGACAAAACAACGCGAGCACCAGCTAGAGGAGGCCAAGGCGGTTCGAGGGGTGCGACCAAAAGAACTATTACCGAAAATTAGAGCTTTTACCCCCAAATTCCCGGTCACGGCGGTAGACATGGCCGACGGCGGTATCACCATGAAATTGGGGTGGCACTCGACTCGACAAGGCCTTGATGTGGACGAGGTGTATAGCTAGCTCCCTAAGCTAGCCTCCGGCACAAGGGAACGCTGTGACGCCGATTAGTTGCAGAGGAGGGGAGAGAGCGGCGTCCTTGCGCACGACGCGACCGTGAAGCAGCAACCGAGCGAGCCGTGCGAGATAAAAAGGGGCGGTCGACGCGACGCACATGGAACCGGGCAGCCAAGCCGGAGCGAGCAGCGAGCGCAGCACGGTAGCAGCTGCCTTGAATGCTCGGCGCCAGCTAGTGAGAACAGACGAGGCAGGAAGTGTCTCCATCGCGACTGTGGCCGAGTCAACAAAAATAGAGACGGCAGCAGACGGAGTAGCACGACGCGACGAGGCAGGCAACAGCGGTGTCGGCACGACCCACGCACCACATGGCCGACAGCGAGCCCAGCCTGGCCCATCGCGTGGCCGGCAGCCGGCAAGGTCGGCCCACAGCACGACCGTGGCCAGCCGCGGCCAGGCACCGACGATGTGTGCGCGGGGTGACTGCGAACCCCGACCGAGTCCCGACGAACGGTGACGTGCACGAAAATTTATGGCAGCACAAGGCGGTCGATTCACTCAATTTAGACTCAACCGAATACACTAACCTATAGTCGTCATTAGCAAACTCCTAACGGAACAATCCCCGTGGAAAGACGACAACCAGAGAGGGAGATGGAAGCATGCCAACGTCGACTCGTCGCTGGAGTATCAGTTCACGCTCAGAAATGCCAAGGCAAGGTTCACATCACGTTCAAGCGATGTTAGCCAAAATACAAGAGAGCAGCATGACACCCAACATGCCTGCTAACTACGCCACGCCCGCGTGCTCGCTTAGATGCAACCAACAGTGCCGAAACCTAGCTATTGCCTTTAAGTAACCTTTTCAGAATTTCAATGCCAACATGACATTGCCTAATGTCGTTTAAACTTAAGAGAATTCGTGGTTTTAGTTAGAACTAGCATTCCCGAGCACTTTCACCTTAATTCTTAAGCGGTCTAAACCTCGCCGATTTCTACTAACCAACATAGCATGACATGATCCACGCTTCTCACTAACTTATAGGAACAAAATATGTAGATATCATTTTATCCTTTTTCATACTATAATTCGCCCAAAAGGGATGCCTATTAATCATGAGTCATATCACACGTGTTATAGAATTTGTTTTCGCGCTAAATGATTAAAATGACTTATTCTATTTTTTTCTATTAGGATTTCTTTTTAACATGTTTACGCACTAAATCACTTACTTAGATTTTTATTTGATTCCTTTCAACCACAGAGTGAGTCGCATAAAATTCGTTTCCTCATTTCATGCGAGTTTAAAATTTAAAATCCGAGGAACTTGTTTAGGTAATTCCCTCCGGCCTTAACCTCGTGGCTCAGTACGCTCGTAACACCAGGGGTGTTACACATCTCTGTCGCTTCAGGTGAGCTACATCGCGAAGGCGGCTCCACCGGGCCGCCATGTCCGCCGCCGTCGAGCTCGCACGTGGCCATGCCATTTGGGCCCCTCCCTATCCTATCTCCTCCATGCTGTAGGTACAGTTAGGTATGCTGAAGCTCGTAGGGTAGGCAAATTGAGCCGGGGTGCCGGCGACTCGTCGGAGTTGGTCGAGCCACGGCCGCACGCCGCCATGACCGCTGCCATCCTCTCTGGCCGCCACAATCATGGCAGTTGAGGGTACTCCTAGGTGCGCGAGGTTGAGGTGAACGCGCTGGTGCCGTAGCTTCGCCGGAGCTGCCGTCGCCGGCGAGCTATCACCGTCGCCTTTCTTTTCCCCTCTGTTTCCCTCGCTGACCGGTGGGGTCCTCTGGTCAGGCGCGCACGTGCGCGGGCGGGAGGACGGCCGCGGGCCGTGCAGTGGAAGCGGGCTGTACCGCGTGGATTGGGCCGCGTCAGTTCTCCCAGACCGGCCCGGTAGCAGGGTTTTGATTTTTGTTTTTGTTTTCCTTTTTATATTTGCCATAGATTTTAAGTAAGTTTTGAGAAAATGTAGATCTAGGGTTTTACTTGCCTAAAAATTATGAGATAAATTTTGTTAGGATCTACATGGTGTGTAGTATTTTAAAAAAATATGAATTGGTTATGTGATATTTAGTTTCTGGGAGATTTAAATAGGTTTTTGAAATGTGTTTTAGATTGCATGCAAATTTGTTTAAATCATATCTTGAGTTTCAGTATTCCAAAAATTATGAAAATTGGTGGGTAGGCTAATTTATACTTGCTCTAGCTTTGGTAAAAATTTAGGCAGTAGTGCTTAAGTACTTTTCAAGTTATAATGCTATCTTGTTATTTTAGGAAATACCTAAATGGATTTTAGTAATTTTTCTACATGTGCAATGTTCTTATAACTTTTTGGAGAATGTCTTGGTACCCTAAAGTGTCCAAGAAAATTAGGAAATCTGTTGTTTGACACTTTTTACTATGATTTGTTAGTTATACAAAAATCAACCTTTTGGGCTTGTAAATTTTGTTTAGGGAGTTTCTGTAAATAATTTTAGTTCAATTTTTTACAGTGGTCTCTTTTTGGTTCATAGAGCCTCCTGTAATGTTTGTAGAATTTTAGGAGTAGTTTACTTATATGTTTAAAATTCCACTTAATTACTTAAGTAAATTAAGAAATGAGTTTAAATAAATATTTTAGGTAGGCACACCTTACTTTCTGGTGTTGTTGTGACCTATGTGAACTTGTGGTAACATTAGTTTGGTCTTAAGGGATGTTTGCCACATAAATAAATATTTAATCTTTGCAATTCTAGGTTTTCTGGACAGCTGGTAGTATCTTTGGGTTTGGCCTTTGATAAAAGTGTTTGCTGGAAAACTTGTAAATACCAAAGTTATAGTAAACTTGATAAACTAGCTTGTGTCAAAATTTGGGAGCATTTGGCTTAGTAGTTTGGGAGTTATTGCTGTTTAAAGTGACAGTCCAGAATTGGCTACTCTCTGTTTAGAGAGGACAGATTCTGGAACTTGGGAAATTCGACATGGAAAACTTAGGAATTTAAGGTTGAGGTCTGAAAATGGTTTGTAGGGCATTTCATAAGCCTTCCACATTGTCTTAGATCATATCTTTTGGAGTTAGGAATCTTCAGTTATGTTAGAATTTTTGAGCTGCTGTCCAGAATGTCTTACTGTGGTATTTTGGTGTTGGATGTGGTAACCTAAGTAATGCTACTCTTGTAATTGTTAGGTGCTAGGGCCTTAACCGAAGAAGAACAGCTATATCTTAGGTTGGGTAGATTAGGTAAGTACTTCTCCACCAGAGAAGAGATTTGCACGTATTGATGAAGTGACTTGAATAGAGTACTTTTATTGCTGAAATGCATTTCATTCCGAGCATGTTGCACCCATTATGCATCCATGATAATTATTGTGCACTCATGCAATAGGTGTTCCGAAGGGGGTAACGCTCCTCGAATTCGAGCAAGTGACTCCGGAGGAAATCCAGGACCAGCCGGAGCAACCAGAGGAACCAACCGGCGGAGAAGTTCCCGCAGAAGACCTGCCTGAGTGTCCCGACCACCGGCCCTCGATCTTTCTGAAAGGCAAGCCCCGGTGCATGTTGAACCCATCATTTTATAAATCTATCTTGAGTACTTTTAATTGTTTAATGCATTAAGTTATAGGAGTTGTATGAAAACAATTGTTGCATTATACCTATCCTTGCCCAGATATTGTACTTAAATCCTAATTTAGGTTTAGGCACGTATCAATGCTTAGCCCTGCTTAGTACGGTAGAAGTCGGGTGATTTCCGGTCATCTGCGAGATGTAGGAAGGAGTCACGAGTGGCTTTATGGCTATCGTGGATGGAACCATGCTTTAAAATGAAATTGAGACCGGGCGGGAGTTTGATAGTATAGCCGCAAGACACTTCACGTCTTGGGTGTGGAGCTATGCCCGTCTGAGTCGTTTAAGGACCGATTCGCTGTACGTCCTTGAGTCATGTTGAACGCAGTCTAACACTTAGTTGGCCGGATAAGTCGTTCCGACCGCGAAGCCGAGTAATTTGATTCAGGCCGGCAATCGAATGGTAGGTTGCTTCTTGGAGGAGAGAAAGGATGTGCTTGGGGACATTGGCGTGAGACCAAGGGGGGGTTAGAGTCCCTATCACCTGGTAGAGTGTCGCCCTTGGGGTCGCGACATCATTCGGACCCATGATTCCTGAATCATATGAAAAGGTGGCTTGTGCGACCCTGGCAGGGGCCTACGCGGAGAGTGTTAGAAATACCCCTCCAGCTGGATAGGAATTCGATTCGAATCGCCGTCGCTCCCGGTTAGTGAGCACTTGACTTGAGCAGCGGCAACGTAGATCTCATTAAATGAACAGGTGGTTAATGGAATGATACAATGTTGCCACAATTCATACCTGCTCTGGATATAATAATGATCATTGTTTGATTATAATCAAGTGCATGCTTAGGACAGGTGCTAAGATAGATGACAGGTAAATGCTAAAAAGAACTGCTAGTACAGGTTATAAGAGTTTCAATTACTTATGCCTTTATGCAAAATATGATGTCAGCTAGCCTCTTGTGTAAGCCTTGCATAATCCTTGGTGTCATCTTATTTCTGGTTTTTGACGGGTAAGTCTAGCTGAGTACATTCCAGTACTCAGGGTTTATTCCCTCCTGTTGCATCAGGTTATAAGAGTTTCAATTACTTATGCCTTTATGCAAAATATGATGTCAGCTAGCCTCTTGTGTAAGCCTTGCATAATCCTTGGTGTCATCTTATTTCTGGTTTTTGACGGGTAAGTCTAGCTGAGTACATTCCAGTACTCAGGGTTTATTCCCTCCTGTTGCAGATGATATGCTCTACCAAGGCTTCTGCAAAACTTGTCTCCACCCTGCGGGTGATGAAGACTAGATCACTAGGGCGTGATCACCCTTTATGTACTTTCCTTAATGCTTTTGTGGGATGTTGATCATTAAGACTGGCAGTAGTATGTGAACTAATGCGTGTGTTATGCTTCCGCTACTTTATAAACTTGGTTTGTAATAATTGCGACTCCGTGTGTGTAAACTTATTCGGAACTACTTGTGAAATGTAGCGTATGATGTTGTATGTTGAATGATGCGATCTTGGTTGTAAGCAAGTTGGTTTGAAATCCTTCGCGGTTTCGATTGACTACCGGGATTATATGGGCTCAAGTTCAAAAATTTGAGCGCTTCGGTGCTTGTTTTTGTACTTGTGCTCTTATAATTTGGTCGGTTCTGTTACAGCTGGTGTCGGAGCATAATTCAACATTAAACACATCGTACGAGTATTTAAAAACAAAAGTATTTGATTATGAAAAGGGTTAAAACTCTAAAAAAATTATTTTCATATGTATGCCAGTGATCACATCCCTTAGCCTAAATAAGGACTCTTAGATGGCTTATTATAAAGACTAACTTGGAGGCCTTGTTTGTTTTTGTTTCGTCGTCCATACGGTGTGATATTGTATGGATGCCATCCACTTGGGTGGTAATGTATGGATCAATTGCCTCGACGCTCTGGTAAGTGTGAGTTGTGAGAGCATGATCGTCCAACCGGCGATCTAGGGGAGAGTAGTTTTGGTGACTTGCATACTTACATGTTTAAACCGTGTAATTATGTAAGCACTTAATTGTGGGAACCTTTCTATCGGGTAGCTTTGATACTGAAGTATATACATCAGGAGATGTGTATATGGAAAGTATTTAAATTACTGCTTTCTTGTGTGCTTATATTGGGAAACTGTTGGGCTGAAATGAGATTTTCTGCAGGTACACTAACAGCGTAACGAGTAGACCGATAGTTTCGCTTATATGAGAGAACGTATGTATGCCACCGCCTAGCGTTAGGACTTTAGGTTTCTACTAAGGTGAGAGGGCGTACGGAATGTGCATGCATCATGTTTAATTATCTCATACATATCATTTACTCCCTCCTTAAAAATTTCAATAGTCCCGACTAAATTAAATTTCGTATCCCCTAAATGATCCTCACCTTAAGTCGTATCTTGTTGCTACAGATGGCACGTACCAAGAGGACCGCTCGCAAGTCCACTGGAGGCAGGGCACCTCGTCACCAGCTCGCTCCACGAGAGCCCCGCCCTGAGCCCACTGAGGTGGAAAGGCTGAGGGCTGAGTTGGCCGAAGTGACTACTGCCCGGAATGCAGCGCGTCAGCAACTGGAGCAAGTGATCCGTGATCGTGACCAGGAAACACTTGCAGTCCAGAGATTGACAGTAGCACATCGCAACTATCAACGCATGCTGGTCCATGTCATGAATCAGAGGGATGAAGCCTGGCATGAGGAGAATGTTCTGAGAGCTCGTCAGTTTGAGCTCGAGCAACAGTTGGAGAATGCTGAAGAATACAATGACAATCTTCATGAAGAAGTGCACCGCCTGAACAACCAGCTAAATCCTCTGCTGCCTCGAAACAACAACGCAGATGAGGACATGGGTTCAGGAATCGTCATGGCTGAAGATGATGATGAAGTGGAGGTCAATGGGCCCCAAGATGCCGCACCAGAAGAAGAGCCAGAAGAAGAAGAAGACGAGGAGTTAGAGCCTGTTAGCGACGAGGATGGCGGGGAGATCCTTGACACCGACTCTGAGGACGATGCTTAGAGTAGTCATCGCGTAGCTACGATGTTATAATCATCTTTTGTGCCTCATGGGGTTGGAGTGAGGCTTTGTAATAACTTGACTTTTGAGATGTAAGGTCGAACCCTATGTTTCCTAGATGTTTAGTTGGACCTGTTAATTTCGATCACAATTGGATGTCTTATTGTGTGTGTTCGATGATGGTGTCACGATTAGCACCCTTCGGTGCCGCGACGAAACCGAGGGCCTCCTATGGCGCGCGACATAAGGTTGTGCTGCTTGGCACACGCTGGTATCGAGGTGGCTAGTCATGATCCATCATGGAACTCTACCGTTGAGAAGTCTCTTTGTGGTCAGTTTGAAGTAGCCTTTCTCAGTCAACTAAAAATTTTGAGATCGAATCCAAGTACCGGGCGAAAGGTCAAAAATCACGTAGATAATAACGTAAACGGTTCAGTAACTGCTGTGCTCCTTGTGAGTAAGCCTTTATCAAAGTACATCCTGTTGGATTCCCTCGCATGATTGTGTCAATTGATGCGCTTGAATGGATTGTGCGGTTGTGATGAATTATTGAGCCATGAGTATTTTGAGAAGTCTATTTCATGAAGTCAGTTTGACATATTTACAATAATTCATCTATAAATTTCCCACATCGTCAGTGCTCATTGGCTATGCATTTTGCAGATGTCGTACAATCTCCGTCGTGGTCGTGGCAATGAGGATGAGGAACAGCCACCCCCTCCGCCACCACCTACCCCGGCTGAGCTGATGCAGACCGTGGTCGAAGGGCAGTGCATGCTGGCAGATGCTATGCGCCAGCTTGCCAACCGAGAGGCTCGTCATGGCCGCCAGGGCCCAGAACCCAATCAGTACAGTGATTTCAAGGACTTTCTTGATACTAAGCCCCTGCTCTTTAAGGAGGCGGAGGAACCACTGCAAGCCGACAAGTGGTTGAACACTATTGAACAAAAGTTTCATCTGCTTCGCTTGACCGATGAGCTAAAAACTGAATATGCTTCTCACCAACTGCATGGTCCAGCAGGTATTTGGTGGAGCCACTATCGTTCCACACTACCTGCAAATGTCCTGATTGCTTTGGACCAGTTCAAGGACGCATTCCGTGGGAACTATATTCCTCCAGGTCTTATGGCTATCAAGCACACAGAATTTATGAGGCTGTCGCAGGGATATAAAAGCCTGACTGAATATCTGCAATCTTTCAACAACCTGGCAAGGTATGCCACAGAGTTTGTGGATACCGATGCCAAGAAAATTGCTAGCTTTAAAAGAGGCCTCGGCCCAAAGCTGATGAAGACTATGGGCACTAGCAAGTGTACTACCTTCAATGAATTTATCAGTGATGCTCTGACTCAAGAGAACAATAACTCTATCTATGCTGCTTCTAAGAGCCGCAAGAGGGCACTTGAGGTAGGTGCTTCATAGTCTCGAGCTCCAGCTGCCCCGAGGGCTCCTCCTCGCCCTTCTGCCACAAGTGCTAAGTTCCGTCCTCCGCAAAAGAAGGCGCCAGTGAAGACTGGGTTTCGCAAGGCGTATACAGTGGCTCTGCCAAAGAGTAATTCGGGCCAAGGCAGCTCTAGTGTCCCTCCTAGCAACATGCCTTGCTGGAACTGCAACAAGCCAGGCCATTGGTCCAGGAACTGTCCTTACCCTAAGAAGAATGTCAACCAAGGTGGCCGTCAAGGGCACGCACATTATAACAGTATTGAGGAAATCCCATCTGGTGAGGTTGTCACTACTGGTAAGTTCCTAGTTGACCAACACCCTGCAGTGGTACTTTTTGATTCAGGTGCTTCGCATTCCTTTATCAGTCCTAAGTTTGCATCAAAGTTTGCACACAAATTACATACTGTTGAAGGTGGGGGTTATTGCATTAGCGCAGCAAGTGGGAATATTTCCACAAATAAAGTAGTGGGGAATCTTGAGCTTGAAATTGAAGGGCGAAAGTACTCGCTGGCCTTAGTGGTTTTGCCGGGATTAGGTATAGATGTTATTCTGGGCATGAATTGGATGAGTCAGAATGGGGTACTCATTGATACATCCACTCGGGTAGTTAAGCTCAGAGATCCTACAGATCAAAAGGGTTTTCTGGTACAACTTCCCAGAAAAGTTGATTTGTCTGGGGAAGTTCATGCTGTGCAAGCAAAGGCGTTGGCTGAAATTCCCGTAGTAAATGAGTTTCCGGACGTTTTTCCCGATGAATTGCCGGGACTCCCTCCAGATCGGGATGTGGAATTTAAAATTGAGTTGTTGCCTGGCACGGCGCCCATCTCTAGGAGACCTTATAGGATGCCTCCGAATGAGCTAGCTGAACTTAAGGTGCAGTTGAATGAACTTTTGAAAAAGGGGTTAATTCACCCTAGTTCGTCTCCGTGGGGATGTCCTGCTATCTTTGTAAAGAAGAAGGATCAGTCGTTGCGGATGTGCGTAGATTATAGACCTCTGAATGCAGTCACTGTAAAAAATAAGTACCCTCTACCGCGTATCGACATCTTGTTCGATCAGTTGTCTAAAGCTAAAGTCTTCTCCAAGATTGATCTAAGATCTGGCTATCATCAAATTAAAATCCGTCCGGAAGATGTTCCAAAAACCGCCTTCTCTACCAGATACGGCCTTTATGAGTATCTTGTTATGTCTTTCGGCCTGACAAATACCCCCGCACACTTCATGTACTTGATGAATTTGGTATTTATGCCCGAATTGGACAAGTTTGTGGTGGTGTTTATTGATGACATCTTGATATATTCTGAAAATGAGGAAGAACACGCTGAACACTTGCGTATTGTTCTCACCAGACTACGAGAACATCAACTGTATGCGAAGTTCAGTAAATGTGAATTCTGGCTTCGTGAAGTACCTTTCCTTGGGCATGTGTTGTCTGATGGGGGAATTATGGTGGATCCCACCAAGGTACAGGAAGTATTGAATTGGAAGGCTCCTACTTCGGTTCATGAGGTCCGGAGTTTTCTTGGGTTGGCTGGCTATTATCGTCGCTTCATCCCGGATTTCTCAAAAATAGCCAAACCCATGACTCGGTTGCTGCAAAAAGACACCAGGTTTATCTGGACTCCTGAGTGTGATGTGGCTTTTCACCAACTGCGCACCCTCCTAACCTCGGCTCTGGTTTTGGCACAACCGGATATCGAGAAACCATTTGATGTTTATTGTGATGCCTCAGGCATAGGTTTGGGAGGTGTGCTGATGCAGGAAGGCCGAGTGATTGCATATACCTCTCGACAACTTCAGAAGCATGAGGTGAATTATCCAACGCATGACTTAGAACTGGCCATAGTTGTTCATGCTTTGAAAGTATGGCGGCATTATCTGCTGGGCAATGTCTGCAATATCTACACAGACCACAAAAGCCTCAAATACATCTTCACCCAACCCGAGTTAAATATGCATCAAAGAAGATGGCTCGAGTTGATTAAGGATTATAACCTTCAAGTGCACTATCATCCTGGCAAGGCAAATGTGGTTGCGGATGCTCTAAGCCGTAAGTCTCATTGCCATTCCCTAGTTGAAACTGATTTTTATCGATCTCGCTTTCAACATCCAGCAGTCTTGTACAACATCACTGTCAGTTGTACTCTCAAAAGCAGAATTATTGAGCTTCAAAAGACTGATCCTGGTGTATTCCACATAAAACGCAAGATGAAAGAGCAAGAAACTACACAGTTCAGGGTAGATGAAGAGGGTGTACTATGGTTCAAGGATAGGTTAGTTGTGCCTAAGGACCGAGAGCTTAGAAATGATATTATGTCTGAAGCACACTCCTCTAAGTTGTCCATCCATCCTGGTAGCAATAAGATGTATTATGATTTGAAGCCATACTATTGGTGGACCAAGATACGGAAAGAGATAGCTGCATATGTTGCTAGGTGTGACACCTGCTATAGAGTTAAAGCTGTGCACATGAAAGCTGGGTTGCTTCAACCACTTTCTATCCCAGGTTGGAAATGGGAAGAGATAAGTATGGATTTCATTGTCGGACTTCCTCCTACTGTCAAAAATCATAACTCCATCTGGGTAATTGTGGATCGTTTAACCAAATCAGCTCACTTCATTCCTGTTAGAGTGGACTATCGTCCCACTGACTATGCTGAGTTGTACTTCAATCAGATAGTCCGGCTCCATGGGGTACCTCGCACTATCATTTCTGACCGTGGTCCCCAGTTCACTGCTCACTTTTGGGAGCACTTGCATCACCTTCTGGGAACCAAGTTAGTGAGAAGCTCTGCTTATCATCCCCAGACGTCTGGTCAGACGGAACGAGTTAACCAAATCTTGGAAGATCTGTTGTGGGCATGTGTAATATCATCCAAGGGTTCTTGGGAAAAATGGTTACCTCTAGCTGAGTTTTCGTATAATAATAGTTACCAAGAGAGTATTAAGATGGCCCCATTCGAAGCTTTGTATGGTCGTAAGTATAGAACTCCACTAAACTGGGTAGAAGCTGGTGAAAGAAGGTATTATGGTATTGATTTTGTTCAGGGAGCTGAGGAACAAGTCCGCACCATCCAAAAACATATGGCTGCAGCCCAAGCTAGACAGAAAAGTTATGCTGATCGTCGTAGAAAACCGCTCGAGTTTGAAGTTGGAGACTTCGTTTATCTGAAAGTTTCTCCAATGAAGAGTGTCCAACGTTTTGGTGTTAAGCGGAAACTTGCACCAAGATACGTGGGTCCTTTCCAAATCATAGGCAAGAGTGGAGCTGTTGCGTACAAAATCCAGTTACCTCCTGAAATGAGTGCCATATTCAACGTCTTCCATGTATCTCAGCTCAAAAAGTGTCTTCGAGTTCCTGAGGAAAGAGTCCCTTTAGGAGATATCAGGCTGGAATCTGATCTAACTTACGAAGAAAAGCCAGTCCGAGTGATCGATACTCAGGAACGAGTTACTAGAAGCAAAGTGGTTAAGTGGTATAAAGTAATGTGGAGTAATCAGGGTAGTGAAAGTGACGCTACATGGGAACGGGAGGACTATCTGCAGGATGGTTATAAGGAATTCTATGAAAAATGGTACGCTTTCCAAATCTCGGGACGAGATTTTTATAAGGGGGGAGGGCTGTAACACCTCAGGTGTTTGGCTTCCTTAAGTGCATTGCATTTCATGAGCATTAACATTAATCATCTCATTCATGAGTGGGAGCATCATTCATTTCATGCATAAGCTTATAATATGTGAAACATGCTTTGGAAACATTACCACATATGTTATATTTCATGCGAAGTAAGAAGTGAGTAGTGTGCAACACACAAGTACCTTAGGTGCAATTTCATTTGGAAACTTGCTAACCACTTTAGTGTAACATAATTAGCAAGTGTTATGCAACACACTCATGCAACATGTGCAACATGAGCTTGCAACATTTGGGTGGAATATTGATTTGCTTGTTTCAAAGTGTGTGACACTAGGAATTTCGTGTAACCAATGTATAGAGTGGCTAATTAGGTCTCATAACACCTTAATTATATTTAGGGAAAGTAGTGGAGCAATGTTCATGTTGATCAAAATTCCCAAATTGCCCTTCCAAATGCTGTTGACTAAGTGTGAACCCCTAGAGTGATCTAGTTTGACCAATTAAAAAGTCTAGCTTAGAGACCTTGCATGGAGGAGCACCCTTAAGCAAAGTTGTAGGGAATTTTATGGGAAACAAAAGTCTCAATATGACCATCTCATGAAACTGGCCAGAACATGCTCAAAAATGGCCCACAAGTCAGCTAGAGGGGCTGTCTCAACACTTCGAATTTTTCTAAGTCTCAAAAGTGTCCCTCCAGTTTTAACAGTGACCTACTTTGGAAGCTTGTAGTTTGCAAACCAGGCCAAACCAGCTTCCACTCATGTTGACAAACTTGTGGCCCTCATGTAGCTCTACAACATTGTCAACATCACCATCACCTAGTTCTAAATGGTTTAGGAGATATGGTGCCTGGAAAAATGGGTTTCAGTCGGTTAGTTAACTGAAACTCGGTTTCAGTTTCTGGGTACCTCACTTCAGGGCCCTGTATATCACTAACCAAGCCGAACCAGTCCCCGATCTCTCTTACCAACTTGTAGTCCTTGCATAGGGCTACGACTTTGCTAATTAGAGATTTCACTAATTCGAGCTCGTTTGCGAGTTAATCAACGTCAAACATTCGCTGTCAGACCACCACGTCGGGCTCCATTCAGTCGGACAGACAGCTACGTTGTCGTGGCGGCCGTGCAGAGCAAAGGGGGCCGCGTGGCGCTCGCGCCCTGCCGTCGCCTCCACGTCGCAAGCACACACGCGGGCGTGAAGTCAGAGCCGACACCTCAACCCCCACCACTCGCGCTCACCATTCCCTCCCTCTCTGCTTCCTCCACCGCGCGTGGGCGGTGACCGGGGAAGCGAAACAGCGACCGCGTTCGAGCCATTCTCCCAAACTGCAGCTCCATTGGCCAAACCGTCTAGACCACCGCACCACCGTGAGCCCCTCCACCTCCTCGTCCTCACCGAACCATCTCTGTCGCTTCAGGTGAGCTACACCGCGAAGGCGGCTCCACCGGGCCGCCATGTCCGCCGCCGTCGAGCTCGCACGTGGCCATGCCATTCGGGCCCCTCCCTATCCTATCTCCTCCATGCTGTAGGTACAGTTAGGTATGCTGAAGCTCGTAGGGTAGGCAAATTGAGCCGGGATGCCGGCGACTCGTCGGAGTTGGTCGAGCCGCGTCAGTTCTCCCAGGCTGGCCCGGTAGCAGGGTTTTGATTTTTGTTTTTGTTTTCCTTTTTATATTTGCCATAGATTTTAAGTAAGTTTTGAGAAAATGTAGATCTAGGGTTTTACTTGCCTAAAAATTATGAGATAAATTTTGTTAGGATCTATATGGTGTGTAGTATTTTAGAAAAATATGAATTGGTTATGTGATGTTTAGTTTCTGCGAGATTTAAATAGGTTTTTGAAATGTGTTTTAGATTGCATGCAAACTTGTTTAAATCATATCTTGAGTTTCAGTGCTCTAAAAATTATGAAATTTGGTGGGTAGGCAAATTTATACTTGCTCTAGCTTTGGTAAAAATTTAGGCAGTAGTGCTTAAGTACTTTTCAAGTTATAATGCTATCTTGTTATTTTAGGAAATATTTAATGGATTTTAGTAATTTTTCTACATGTGCAATGTCCTTATAACTTTTTGGAGAATGTCTTGGTACCCTAAAGTGTCTAAGAAAATTAGGAAATCTGTTGTTTGACACTTTTTACTATGATTTGTTAGTTATACAAAAATCAGCCTTTTGGGCTTGTGAATTTTGTTTAGGGAGTTTCTGTAAATAATTTTAGTTCAAATTTCTACAGTGGTCTCTTTTTGGTTCATAGAGCCTCCTGTAATTTTTGTAGAATTTTAGGAGCAGTTTACATATATGTTTAAAATTCCACTTAATTACTTAAGTAAATTAAGAAATGAGTTTAAATAAATATTTTAGGTAGGCACACCTTACTTTCTGGTGTTGTTGTGACCTATGTGAACTTGTGGTAACATTAGTTTGGTCTTAAGGGATGTTTGCCACATAAATAAATATTTAATCTTTGCAATTCTAGGTTTTCTGGACAGCTGGTAGTATCTTTGGGTTTGGCCTTTGATAAAAGTGTTTACTGGAAAACTTGTAAATACCAAAGTTGTAGTAAACTTGATAAACTAGCTTGTGTCAAAATTTGGGAGCATTTGGCTTAGTAGTTTGGGAGTTATTGCTATTTAAAGTGACAGTCCAGAATTGACTACTCTCTGTTTAGAGAGGACAGGTTCTGGAACTTGGGAAATTCGACATGGAAAACTTAGGAATTTAAGGTTGGGGTCTGAAAATGGTTTGTAGGGCATTTCATAAGCCTTCCAGATTGTCTTAGATCATATCTTTTGGAGTTAGGGATCTTCAGTTATGTTAGAATTTTTGAGCTGCTGTCCAGAATGTCTTACTGTGGTATTTTGGTGTTGGATGTGGTAACCTAAGTAATGCTACTCTTGTAATTGTTAGGTGCTAGGGCCTTAACCGAAGAAGAACAGCTATATCTTAGGTTGGGTAGATTAGGTAAGTACTTCTCCACCAGAGAAGACATTTGCACGTATTGATGAAGTGACTTGAATAGAGTACTTTTATTGCTGAAATGCATTTCATTCCGAGCATGTTGCACCCATTATGCATCCATGATAATTATTGTGCACTCATGCAATAGGTGTTCCGGAGGGGGTAACGCTCCTCGAATTCGAGCAAGTGACTTCGGAGGAAATCCAGGACCAGCTGGAGCAACCAGAGGAACCAACCGGCGGAGAAGTTCCCGCAGAAGACCTGCCTGAGTGTCCCGACCACCGGCCCTCGATCTTTCTGAAAGGCAAGCCCCGGTGCATGTTGAACCCATCATTTTATAAATCTATCTTGAGTACTTTTAATTGTTTAATGCATTAAGTTATAGGAGTTGTATGAAAACAATTGTTGCATTATACCTGTCCTTGCCCAGATATTGTACTTAAATCCTAATTTAGGTTTAGGCACGTATCAATGCTTAGCCCTGCTTAGTACGGTAGAAGTCGGGTGATTTCCGGTCATCCGCGAGATGTAGGAAGGAGTCACGAGTGGCTTTATGGCTATCGTGGATGGAACCATGCTTTAAAATGAAATTGAGACCGGGCGGGAGTTCGATAGTATAGCCGCAAGACACTTCACGTCTTGGGTGTGGAGCTGTGCCCGTCTGAGTCGTTTAAGGACCGATTCGCTATACATCCTTGAGTCATGTTGAACGCAGTCTAACACTTAGTTGGCCAGATAAGTCGTTCCGACCGCGAAGCCGAGTAATTTGATTCAGGCCGGGAATCGAATGGTAGGTTGCTTCTTGGAGGAGAGAAAGGATGTGCTTGGGGACATTGGCGTGAGACCAAGGGGGGGTTAGTGTCCCTATCACCTGGCAGAGTGTCGCCCTTAGGGCCGCGACATCATTCGGACCCGTGATTCCTGAATCATATGAAAAGGTGGCTTGTGCGACCCTGGCAGGGGCCTGCGCGGTGAGTGTTAGAAATACCCCTCCAGCTGGATAGGAATTCGATTCGAATCACCGTCGCTCCCGGTTAGTGAGCACTTGACTTGAGCAGCGGCAACGTAGATCTCATTAAATGAACAGGTGGTTAAGGGAATGATACAATGTTACCACAATTCATACCTGCTCTGGATATAATAATGATCATTGTTTGATTATAATCAAGTGCATGCTTAGGACAGGTGCTAAGATAGATGACAGGTAAATGTTAAAAAGAACTGCTAGTACAGGTTATAAGAGTTTCAATTACTTATGCCTTTATTCAAAATATGATGTCAGCTAGCCTCTTGTGTAAGCCTTGCATAATCCTTGGTGTCATCTTATTTCTGGTTTTTGACGGGTAAGTCTAGCTGAGTACATTCCAGTACTCAGGGTTTATTCCCTCCTGTTGCATCAGGTTATAAGAGTTTCAATTACTTATGCCTTTATGCAAAATATGATGTCAGCTAGCCTCTTGTGTAAGCCTTGCATAATCCTTGGTGTCATCTTATTTCTGGTTTTTGACGGGTAAGTCTACCTGAGTACATTCCAGTACTCAGGGTTTATTCCCTCCTGTTGCAGATGATATGCTCTACCAAGGCTTCTGCAAAACTTGTCTCCACCTTGCAGGTGACGAAGACTAGATCACTAGGGCGTGATCATCCTTTATGTACTTTCCTTAATGCTTTTGTGGGATGTTGATCATTAAGACTGGCAGTAGTATGTGAACTAATGCGTGTGTTATGCTTCCGCTACTTTATAAACTTGGTTTGTAATAATTGCGACTCCGTGTGTGTAAACTTATTCGGAACTACTTGTGAAATGTAACATATGATGTTGTATGTTGAATGATGCGATCTTGGTTGTAAGCAAGTTGGTTTGAAATCCTTCGCGGTTTCGATTGACTACCGGGATTATATGGGCTCAAGTTCAAAAATTTGAGCGCTTCGGTGCTTGTTTTTGTACTTGTGCTCTTATAATTTGGTCGGTTCTGTTATAGTATAAGTCTTGAGGAGTAGCTTGATCCATGTTTAGTGGGGTAGTGTCATCTTCTATCCTACTCATCTTCCAATCGATCCTAATTCTTGTTGTCTTTTTCCTATATCGTCCTTGTCTACCCTTGGTTGTCATGACATCTTCTTTATCTCATCTTAATGGAGGATCAACACATGAAGGACTCATAAATAGCAGGAAGCTTTAGAGAAAGTGTTTCTGTCGGTGTTCGAACCCGAGGGGGTCCTAAACCAACGAGTAAATGCTGCGTGTCTCTTTCCTGGATGGTGATGCAAGGAGAACACACGGGGGTTTATCCTGGTTCGGGCAAAAGAAGGCCCTACGTCCAACGGGGGGAGATGTTTGTATTTCCTTGCACCGAGGTGCTCGTGTAGGGGTTACAAGCATGCGAGAGAGGGTGTCGAGCCCAAGTCTCAAAGAGAAAAGAGGAAAAAGGCGGTTGCTTGAGATGTCGATCTTCTGTTTTGTGTTTTTCGTTCCGTCTTCGTCCCCCTCCTCCGTTGAACCCTGGCCTGCCCTTTTATAGGGTGAGGGGAGGCCAAGACGACGGGGAGCCTTAAGGTGATGTTTTGTCGATTCCTGTTGAGTTGACTGTAGCGACGTGCCTTGGGAATGGCCGGCCATCCTTGGACACCCTGACATTGTGGGAGACAAGATGGCGAAATGACCCAGAGCGCCATGACATACCATCCTTTGAACTAAGTCGAGCGTCGGGGCTGGGTCGAGGCCGGGTCGAGGCCGGATGGATAAGGCCGAATCCCCGATATCGCGGAGAACGGGCCTTGTCTTATCCTCCCTCGAGGGTGATTGATGGTGAACAGTGCGCGGTAAGGTGGGTATAGTGACGGGTTTCACCTCCCATCACGGGATGGGTGGTAAAACAGTGAGATCTGACACGGGTATTGTTCCCACGTCGATCCTGGCCGTAGCCATGCCGGTAGGTGGTAGTAGGTAACCGCATTGAATGCTATGGCTTTTGTCCTGGGGTAGGCAAAGAAAAGGTGTCGAGGTGCTCGGTCCGGGCTCACGCGAGTCGGAGTTCTCCCCAGCGGGCGGTCGAGCCTCGCGCGGGTCGGAGCGCTGTCGAAGTACCTTGCGGCACGAGATGGGGCGCGGTCGAGGCGCCCCGTCGAGCGGGCCTCGTACGAGTCAAAGCCGGGGCGCGGTCGAGGCGCCCCGTCGAGCGGGCCTCGTACGAGTCGGAGCCGGGGCGCGGTCGAGGCGCCCCGTCGAGCGGGCCTCGTACGAGACTGACGGGGTACGCGGTCGAGGCGGGCTATCTTTTATTGCGATTTCGGTCGTGTTAGTTTTTTGGTGATAGGTGCGGGTACCCCCGTACTGTTGGTACCGACAGTAGCCCCCGAGCCTTTGGGTGAGTGTGTGATCACTCTCCCAGAGGTTGGTCAGAATTGGAGTCGTAGCGCCGTGATTTTTTTCCGGCGGGGGCGCGCGAGCGCACCCGCCGGGTGTAGCCCCCGAGGCCTCGGTGGAGTATTGACACTCCTCCGAGGTCTTGTACGCGTTTGATTGGGGAACGATTCGTTGCGGTCAAGCCCCCGAGCCTCGCGCGCGCGAGGTCGATCAGGGTCCCGGCCGTCTTTTGCTACGCGACCCTCACGCTCCTTTTCCAAAAAAAGGAGGAGGGGTGGAGAACGCCGTACTACCCTCGTTTGGGCGTGAGTTCCGACGATCTCCGGTGAGCTGCTAGCGGGGGAATTCGAGTGAGAGCCCGTGCCTCGTTCGTTAGAGGTCGGCTAGTGGCCTAGAGGCGCCCTCAAAGATGCCAAGAAGTGATCGTGTGGATCTCGATTCCCTTCGACAGGATTCGAGGGCTCGATGCCTCCCCCGGAGGGATTCCTACGACGACCTTCTCCTTCAGCCTCGAATATGTCCTGGGGTGCCTCGAGAGCGTGGCTCGAGCCCTTGGCCATGTACGGGCGCACCCTGGGTCGTCCCTAACTCTGTTGCTCGAGGGCAGCTGTCGAACCCTGTTCGAGGGCCAGCTTTCGCTCCCTCGAGGCTTATTCCGGGCTCGGGGCCCGTTTCTGCGGTCGGGACCCCGAGCCTCGCGCGCACGAGGTCGATCAAAGTCCCGGTCGTCTTTTGCGACCCTCACGCTCCTTTTCTGAAAAAAAGGAGGAGGGGTGGAGAATGTCGTACTACCCTCGTTTGGGCGCGAGTTCCGACGATCTCCGGTGAGCTGCTAGCGGGGGAATTCGAGTGAGAGCCCGTGCCCCATTCGTTAGGGGTCGGCTAGTGGCCCGGAGGCGCCCTCAAAGATGCCAAGAAGTGGTCGTGTGGATCTCGATTCCCTTCGATAGGATTCGAGGGCTCGATGCCTCCCCCGGAGGGATTCCTACGACGACCTTCTCCTTCGGCCTCGAATACGTCCTGGGGTGCCTCGAGAGCGTGGCTCGAGCCCTTGGCCATGTACGGGCGCACCCTGGGTCGTCCCTAACTCTGTTGCTCGAGGGCAGCTGTCGAACCCTGTTCGAGGGCCAGCTTTCGCTCCCTCGAGACTTATTGCGGGCTTCGGGCCCATTTTCCACATACTTGGGGATATTCGTCCGCGGATTCCTCCCTCGTTCGTTAGCCGGGCGCGTCTTTTGGGGAGGCAAGATCGGCGCGGTAGTGGGCGACATGGTGTGTGGTCACGACATGGGGGACGGCCACGTGCCCGACTCCTGCGAGATGTAAGGAAACGGTTAGGTGAGCGCATTTAATGCGCGAAACTGTTCCTACCTTCTCGCGCGGCCGTTGGGCTTCCGCCTGGGCATATAAAGTTAAGGCCTAGGCTTTAGTACTTCTGCGATGATGTACGGCCCTTCCCATGGTGGCCTCGAGGTTTCTTGTGCTCGGTAGCAGCGTCGAGCTCGTCGGCCGGGGCCTCGAACTTGCCCTGCTGGCCTTTCTTCTTCTTGCGGTTGTTTCTCTTGGGGCCTCGGGTGGAACTCGCGGGATCATCGACCTTCTGCTCCCCCCTTTCCGAGTCACCGCCAAAGATTGCACCAACCGCCTCCTCGTGGGCGGCGAAGTTGGTGACGATGTCCATCAATCCGTTGGCAGTGAGTGGGGTGTTACGGCCCAATTCTCGGACCAACTCCTTACAGGTGGTGCCGGAGAGGAAGGCCGTAATTACGTCGGAGTCGGTGATGTTGGGGAGCTTGGTACGCTGCCGGGAGATGCGTCGGAGGTAGTCTCGGAGGGATTCATCTGGTTTCTGCTTGCAGCTCCAGAGGTCCCACGAGTTGCCGGGGCGCATGTAGGTCCCCTTGAAATTTCCCTCGAACACCCTCACGAGATCGTCCCAGTCGTGGATCTACCGAGGTGGGAGATCCTCGAGCCAGGCTCGGGCGGTGTCGGAGAGGAACAGGGGGAGTTGTCGAATGATGACCCGGTCGTCGGTGGCCCCGCCCAACTGACACGCCAAGCGGAAATCGGCGAGCCAAAGTTCGGGTTTGGTTTCGCCGTTGTACTTGGTGAGAGTCGTGGGGGGGGGCGGAACCGAGCCGGGGGCACCGTCTCACGGATTGCCTTACTAAAGACCCGAGGACCCGGGGGCTCGGGTGAAGGGCTACGATCTTCCGAGCTGTCGTAGCGTCCGCCCCTGTGGACGTGGTAGCCTCGAGCCACACCGTCACCGTGCTTGCGTGTGCGGTGCTCGACGATGTTGCCACGGGTGTCTCGAGGCTCGCGGTCGTTGCCGGTGGGCTCAGGGGCCGGTGCTACCCGGTTTCGCCGGGCAGGCTCGGGGTGAACCGAGGCTTCTCTCTCCTGTCGGGAAGGCTCGAGGATCCGCTCCGAGGCTGCCTCGCGTCGCCTCGAGGCAGAGCTCTCAGCCTGCTGCATGGCGGCGGTCTCGAGGAGTTCTCGGATTTCATCTTGAGCCCGACGGGCGTTGGGGTTTGATGGCTCGGGCATGTTGCGGAGGAGCATGGCGGCGGCGACGACGTTCTGGCTGGCTCGAGCGAAAACCGGGGGGTCGACCACCCGGTCCTCGTTGATGCGACGGTTGACGTCACGAGCTCTCTCGCGAGCTCTCCCGCCAAGTGCGTATTCCACACGCTCACGCTCGAGGGTTTGTTGGAGTAGATCCAGGTTTTCCCGTTCCTCGTCAAGCCTATCCTGCAACTCGCGAATCTGTTCGAGCTGCACTCCTTGATCCGCAAGGAACTGAGGCTCGTCTCGCTCGGCAGGAAGCTCGACATGAGGTGGCGTGTGCCTTCCTTCGACTGGCTCTTCGTCCTCTGATTCCGAAGTGCTTTCAACGTCGATGTTGAAGCACTCGCGGGTCGGATCATAGGTCTCGTCAGCCGAGTCGAAGTCAGGAGCGCCAAAGTAGTAATATGACGGGGGAACGTGTGGTCGTTGCCAATCGTCACTGAGGCGGCGACGTAAAGAAGCAGTCACACGGGGCTCTGTTTTCGGTGTCTCCGTAGAGTCCCGATAATCAGAAGCCGGTGTGGATGCAACGAGGTCCAGAGTGGAGCATAGATGGTGCCCGGGGAGTTCCTCATAAGCACTCATGCGAGTGCTCACGGAGGATGCGTACACCCGGGCAACCGAGTCTAGCCCAAATGGGAATGGTGATGAAGATGTCGCTGCCCGTGCTGAAATGGATGCTCTGGACAGTGGTGTCTCACCGGACGGGGGAGCGGCGGGATTTTCCGTCGGCATGTCACCCTCAGCCAAGCTCGTCCTTCCCAAACCTTCCAAAAGGAGATCTAGGCTAGCGCCTGGCTGGGGGGTGCCGGACCGGGGGACCCCATCGCCCTCCGCGGGGTGAAGACGGTGGCTGTACCGGGCTCGTCGTCGTCGGGCGGCCCGCGCCTGCCTGGAGCGACGGTGCCGGTGGATTGCTCCCCTGGGCTGGGAGAGCTCATAGTCCTCGTCGGTTGGGTGCCTGGGCGGAAGTAGGACCATGTCGTAGCCAGAGCCGAGCGACATGAACTCCAAACTCCCGAACCAGATCACCGTGGCCGACGGGATAGGGCGTTCGGGGTTAGCCGTCCAGGAAGAAAGGCGAGAAAGCGACGTTTTCACGCAGCGATCCCCTACCTGGCGCGCCAACTGTCAGTGTTCGGACCCGAGGGGGTCCTAAACCAACGAGTAAATGCTGCGTGTCTCTTTCCTGGATGGTGATGCAAGGAGAACACACGGGGGTTTATCCTGGTTCGGGCAAAAGAAGGCCCTACGTCCAGCGGGGGGAGATGTTTGTATTTCCTTGCACCGAGGTGCTCGTGTAGGGGTTACAAGCATGCGAGAGAGGGTGTCGAGCCCAAGTCTCAAAGAGAAAAGAGGAAAAAGGCGGTTGCTTGAGATGTCGATCTTCTGTTTTGTGTTTTTCGTTCCGTCTTCGTCCCCCTCCTTCGTTGAACCCTGGCCTGCCCTTTTATAGGGTGAGGGGAGGCCAAGACGACGGGGAGCCTTGAGGTGATGTTTTGTCGATTCCTGTTGAGTTGACTGTAGCGACGTGCCTTGGGAATGGCCGGCCATCCCTGGACACCCTGACGTTGTGGGAGACAAGATGGCGAAATGACCCAGAGCGCCATGCCATACCGTCCTTTGAACTAAGTCGAGCGTCGGGACTGGGTCGAGGCCGGGTCGAGGCCGGATGGATAAGGCCGAATCCCCGATATCGCGGAGAATGGGCCTTGTCTTATCCTCCCTCGAGGGTGATTGATGGTGAACAGTGCACGGTAAGGTGGGTATAGTGACGGGTTTCACCTCCCATCACGGGATGGGCGGTAAAACAGTGAGATCTGACACGGGTATTGTTCCCACGTCGATCCTGGCCGCAGCCATGCCGGTAGGTGGTAGTAGGTAACCGCATTGAATGCTATGGCTTTTGTCCTGGGGTAGTCAAAGAAAAGGTGTCGAGGTGCTCGGTCCGGGCTCACGCGAGTCAGAGTTCTGCCCAGCGGGCGGTCGAGCCTCGCGCGGGTCAGAGCGTTGTCGAAGTACCTTGCGGCACGAGATGGGGCGCGGTCGAGGCGCCCCATCGAGCGGGCCTCGTACGAGTCGAAGCCGGGGCGCGGTCGAGGCGCCCCGTCGAGCGGGCCTCGTACGAGTCGGAGCCGGGGCGCGGTCGAGGCGCCCCGTCGAGCGGGCCTCGTACGAGACTGACGGGGTACGCGGTCGAGGCGGGCTATCTTTTATTGCGGTTTCGGTCGTGTTTGTTTTTGGGCGATAGGTGCGGGTACCCCCGTACTGTTGGTACCGACAGTTTCCTTTAATGACATCGCCAGATGGAATAGGATCTTTGTTAAGTGAGGTAACATCTGCTGTCAACAATAACAATTCCTGAATATCTCAAGCGACAAGGTACGAAGAACTGAAGATCAAACTTTATATTTCTTTTCATCTTTTGGCTATCTTCGATCCATATCTTATATCTCATCAACACAAATCAAAGAAGCATGAAGACTTGAAGATTAGTGTCATCTATCTCTCTAGTCTCTCTAAATCTCGTTCCTACCTTGTCCTGTCTTTTCAGAACAATCCGTCTTCCTTAGCTTATATCTCTATTTTTGAACGCCCAAAAATTATGAAAAAATTCTGGACAATAGTAGACTTCAACATCTTTTTCTGACTATAAGAACCACCCTGATAGCTATTATGGTTTGGGAGTTATGAAAATCACAAGGCGACGCATCTATGCTGTCAGTAACCTAGAATAGTTTCTATTGTGCACAATTTTTGCTACCTTAACTGCAGAATCTGAAGAAGTGTTCTATAAGGAAGTTGTAGTAAATTTGATAAGCTTTCCAACGGTATAAGGTACAATATCATTGGATTCACACAACTCGAGTTATAACTGGATTTCCGCACTGCCATTTTTCTGCTCGCGAGAAAGTGCAGGTCACTTGTTCTTGCATATGCTCATGAATCTCTTTGGGGTGCCAGAAGGACATGATGATAGTTATCACTCAGAAACAAATGCAAGCTATTCTTTGGTGTTCTCTAGTTGATCTCTTCTTAATGGGGTTTGCCGAACTAAAAGATACAAGATGGAGGTTTATATGTTCTATTTCGTCACTTGGAAGCATCACCTATCTACAAGGTTGCAAAGTCACTATCGAGCGTAAGTATCTTTTCTCAGGGTGGGTAACATGTTGGAACCATCTACAAGGATCGTAAGGGTCTAAAGGAGACGTTTACAAAGTCGGTTTTGAGCTTGTAGCATCATCATTGGATAAGAGTTGATCAAGGAGGAATGAAGAATTGCAGATCAACTTTATCTTTCTCTCTAGTCTCTCCAAATCTCGGGACGAGATTCCTGTTAAGTGGGGTAGAATTGTCACACCCAAAATTTCCTATTTTGGGTTGTGCATGAAAAACACTAAATAAAATAAATGATTTTAATATTTGAATAAATTTATTAGATAGGTTAAGTTGCTGCTAATTTAAATATAGAAAATTGTGGTTTTAAACTTTTCCATATTAATTTGATAATGTGGTGTTTGTGTGATGCTTGTCTTTGGTGTTGGTGAGTGCTATTATTTTCAAAATACCATAGGACGACGTTTACTTCTCATCGGAAAACTTTTTGGTATTTTCTGGATTTAAAATTTTAATTTCCGTGAGATTAATCTTTTTCCTTGATCCCTTCATCAATCTTTTCATGAGCCCAAACCTATTTAGTTGAGTTCCTTATCTTTCCAAGAGTCCCCAGAATTTTTCCCGTGATTTTTCTGAGCTCCGAGCTATTTTTCGCGGCTTAAAAGGTAATTCTAGATTTTTCTGAAATTATTTTATTCACGGAATTAAAATAATCCCGAAATTAAGAACATCCGGTGGCTTTCTTTCACGGTTCAGCCTTTTGGGCTGGGTTTCAGGAGTTTCATCACACGGTTTTCAGTGTGTAAAAGAAGTTGCACTGCTGCGCTGCTCTTGTGTTCGATTGAGTAAATAAATGTTTTTACATTGTTGAAGTGAGCGTTTGTGATATCACGGTTATGTGCATGTTTTATGGCTGAGGACTAACCATTATCACTAAGTACTAACACTAACTGATCCATACGGACGGGGTGGATCCAATGTGGGGGATAAGAGTCCCACTCTCCCCTTTTTAGGCGTCCTTGTCTGGACACTAAAGCGTAATTGTTATACATGGACTAAGAGGAGCAAGATCAAGAAAAAAATAAGAGAAAGAGAGAAGGGGACGAAGGGAAAGTGATACCCCACCCTTACCAACAGTATAATCTTAGGGCACACATTTGGATCCGACAGTTAATTATTAGCTGCTAGCCAAAGGAGAATAGCTAATAGCTTTTTACTAGGGCTGTTGCTCAACCTATTAGTTAGCACTCCCTCTATTTGGATCCATCAGCTAATAGTCAGTGCTCCCTCCATTCCAAATTATAAGTCATATTCTGGCTTTTCTAGTTACATAGCAAGGGTTATGCATCTAAGGCCCTGTTTAGTTCCCACCTAAAAACTTTTCACTCTATCACATCGAATGTTTGGACACATGCATGGAGCATTAAATGTAGATAAAAAAAACTAATTGCACAGTTTGCATGGAAACCGCGAGATGAATCTTTTAAGCCTAATTAGTCCATGATTAGCCATAATTGCTACAGTAACACACATGTGCTAATGACAGATTAATTAGGCTTCATAAATTCGTCTCGCGGTTTCTAGGCGAGTTATGTAATTAGTTTTTTTATTAGTATCTGAACACCCCTTCCGACATCCCATGAAACATTCAATGTGACACCTAAAAATTTTTCACCCACGAACTAAACAAGCCCTAAATATAGTGTATGTTCTTGATGCATAGCAAAACCTATGTAGCTAGAAAAGCCAAAATGACTTATACTCCCTCCGGTCCTCTGTATCTGGCGAACACTCATTTTTCATTTTGGCCATAATATCTGGCGGAGTGAAGATATCGAGAGTAAATTAATTAGTCTACAGTTAAACGAAGTGGCATGCATGCTGGCCAGCATGAAGTGTTGCATGCAACCGTGCCTTTTTCACCTGCCAGCGATGAGATAGAAACCGCAGAAAAATACGGTGGGAAGCAAAGATAGCGCCAACTCTTCTGGGCTGACCGATAGAATTCGCGGCCGGGCTGCGCGGCTGTTACTCGACATGCATGCACTTAATACGTTTCTTGGTCTCTGGGATTAGGCTCGCCGCACCAGATATACAGGACCGGAGGGAGTAATCTAGAACGGAGGGATCAAGTAGTATTTAGCTTGTAAGAGTTAGCTAATAACTTTTCATTAACTAAATAGTTTATTTTAAACTGTTAGTTAGGCTATTAGCTGGGGAGTTTGAATCTAGTAGAGCTAATTGTCAGCATACGGGATGCATCATCCAGGGCCTTAGATCCGATCCGCTACTACAAACCGAACCTTAATTACTAGTAACAGTATCAAATAAACACAACTCAGTGTACGTCGATGTATTGTAACTGAGGACCAACCATGAACATGATCGAACTTAACTCATCTCTGCCGTGGTAGGTCCCTATACTCCACTGCAAGCAATGAAGGCACACCGTTCTGTTGGCTAGGACGACGACGGCAGTCCGATCCTCCGTAGAGAACACCCATAACATAATGACCACCGTACCTTTTGTCATGGAAGAACGTACGTACGTACGCGGGCGTTTGGGACGAAGAAGCAACTGAAGCAGAAGCACTACAACCAAAGCTTGCAAATCGAAATGCGAATCCGGCCGGCCGGGTATAGTACGTTGCATACGTCGTATGTACGTCGACGCCGGTCCTGACTGAGCTCGATCTGAGCTGCGGGCATTATATACGTGATCGAATTCATCCAACGGCATCTAGGTCAGCTGTCTACGACTATTCTGCCCCCTTTGTGTGGTCCTATGGGTGTGTTCACTTCGCGAAAAGTAGGTGAAAAGTTACTATAACATCTTTCGTTGTTATTTGGCAAAATTTGTCCAATCATGGACTAACTAGGCTCAAAAGATTCGTCCCGACATTTACAGACAAACTATGCAATTAGTTATCTTTTTTACCTACATTTAATGCTTCATGCATGCGTCGAAAGATTTGATGTGATGGGTGTAAGAGGAAATATTTTGGGTTGGGATGGGGAAGTGAACAAGGCCTATATGTAATTGCCCTTTTTGTGAGCATCTGACTGAGCTCGATCTGTTGCATGCATCTGACTGGTTTTGAGGGTGTGTTCACTTCGCGAAAAGTAGTTGAAAAGTTACTGTAGCATCTTTCGTTGTTATTTGACAAAATTTGTCCAATCATGTACTAACTAGGCTCAAAAGATTCGTTCCGACATTTACAGACAAACTATGCAATTAGTTATCTTTTTTACCTACATTTAATGCTCCATACATGCGTCGAAAGATTTGATGTGATGGATGGAAGAGGAAATATTTTGGGTTGGGATGGGGAAGTGAACAAGGCCTTATTAGTAATTTGGCGCAGCTACTAGCTCGTCAGTAATTGTGCATGCATGGCAGCTAGGATCCGATCGAAGTAGATCCTGGAAGAATAGTCCACGGATTTATAGGCCCCTGGAAATGTATACTCAGCAGTTATTAGGATCTATGACGACGACTCTTTATTTGTACTGTATGGTAATACTGAGTACTAGTATTACTGTTTTGGCCAGTTAAAACAAAACCTCGATCGATCAGCAGCAGAAGGAAAACGAACAGCTATCTCGATCGTCATTCATCAAGCTATTGTAGCTATTATTATTATTGTTTGCTGATGAGAACGAGACATCATCAGCTTGTTCCCGTTAGTTGTAGATACAGTGGATAAAATACGAAGATCGTCTGTGTGGTGACACAGGCACCCCGATGGGTTTCTTGTGGGCGCCGAAATTGAGCTAGCGGCTGAGATCGATGGCAGCAATAGTGCACGTTACGTTGAGATGTCATGAGCGCGACCCGGCCTGTTGTATCGCCATCCGCAGACCGATCGATCTGACTGTTCGTTGGATTGCTTTGCCCCGGAGAGTGAAAGCGAGAGGGAGATGAAGATGATGATCAGATGAATGGGACACGTACGACACACAGACTGATGAGCAACGACGACGGCTTCCAGAGTTTGAGCTTGGGCGCGTGAATAAGCTGGCGATGGCTGTGTTTAGTTCTAAAAAAAAAGCACTATGCAAAAGTAAGATTCCCGTCACATCAAACTTGCGATACATGCATGAAGTACTAAATGTAGATGAAATTAAAAACTAATTGTACAACTTGGTTGTACTTTACGAGACGAACGTTTTAAACCTAATTAGTCAACGGTTAGATACTATTTGCCAAATAAAACCAAAACATACTGCAATATATTTTTCACCCTTTTCAGGGACTAAACACACCCGATGATGATCATGCAGACGTTTCGGTCACGGTCAGCCGGCAAACTTTGGGCGTGTGAATGGTGGTGAATGTTGGACAGGTGATGATTTGATGATGAAGCCCTGACGGCGGATGGGAAGCCTTCAATTCCCTGTGGCGTGCCGGCCTCGATCTCGCTGGTTGGCGGCGACAGCAGTGCCGGGGACAACGACGCTTCAGCTCACGGTCACTTTCATCGTTCGGGCAGTTAATGCTCCTTCATCGTTCTCTGCCTCTCTTTTGGGTAGTCTCCTACCCCTAGCTAGTACGGCTAGTGCTGCTAACTACAGTGCACTATAGAGCTAGAGCAACAAATTGTGAGCGTGATTAGCTGCTGGTGATTATCTGGGATTCAGTCTATGCGCGTGTTTAGTTCCCGCGTCCCGAGTTGGAACAGTGACCATTAAATGCGCACGGTAGCATTTCGTTTGTATTTGGTAAAAATTATCTAAACTTTGACTAATTAGGCTCAAAATGTTCGTCTCGCAAAGTACAGCAAAACTGTGTAATTAGTTTTAAATTTCATCTACATTTAGTACTCCGTGCATGTGCCGGAATTTTGATGTGATGGAAATCTTCTTTTTCATAGTGAAACTTGGGGTAGAATTTAGGAACTAAACAAGGGCTCTGGTGTTTATAAACTTACCTGTCACATCGAGCTATCTTGCAGTGTGACTGAAAAGAAATTAATTAGAGCGTGTTAAGATTGTCTGCCCCCAGCTTGTGTGGTAGTCTAGCTCTAGCTTGTGGTGTATGGAGTAAAAGACAAATTAAGCTTAAAGTAAGCTAACAGTACTCGTTGGTCCAAGACAACTCATAGGGTTATATGATGCACCTAATAAGATTATAAAAGGTGAGTTGAGATGTTTGTTGACCACTTGAGTTTATATGAATATGTGGATTACAAAATTCATGTAAACTGGATTATATAAATTAAAGTAGGGTGTCAAGAAAACAAGGAGGGCATCATCCATGTGTGTCGAACATTAGAAGCGGTGGCTTTACAATTATTTGCCTTTTTGGATGGCCTTTTAATGTTAGGATTGAATCTCAAGATTGGGTGTGCTTTCTGGTTTGTCAGACGTTTGTAATAATTGGTTTGATTCCGATTCCTTGGTTACCAGGGATGAAGCCAAATTTTATATATCCATTATCCAAAATATTAAACTGATTGGAAGATCCATAACCGGGGCTAGTTGGCTTCTATCTACAACAATGGCAACAGCTCATGGTACGGAAGAGAAGATTGCGTCCATGGATCCAACACATAGCCACATAGGGTGAAAAAACTATGGCAACAACTATGTTACCCGTGCAAGCAAATCTAGGTGCAGAGCGGTCCTGCGACTATAGCTAGCTACACATGATCGATTTGACCGTACTTACTGTGCCTGGTTGTGCAACAGCGGTACACCATGGTTGTTTAGTTTATGTGAGCTAGTTTATTTGTGCTAGTTACTATAAGTTGGGAGAAACAATTTGAATGCATGGTTATTTGGTAACTCAGCTTTATTCATGTAATTGTTAGTTGTGGATTCATTCAAGTAGGACGGGTAGTTTGATGAAAACGCTAGAGAGAATAACTTCAAATAAGCTCATATAGGGCAGCTTGTGGTTTATCATAACATATATGGGTTCTATAGTTTGTATTAGCTAGAGAACAAGTCACTACTGGAATCAGCCGCTTTGCCGAGTGTCCAGGGCACTCGGCAAAGCTCTAAATACAGGCTTTGCCGAGTGCCATACTCGGCAAAGAGCACACGGCAAAAAAGCTGTCGGTAAAGCGGCCTTTGCCGAGTGTCTTTTATCGGGCACTCGGCAAAGACTTTGCCGAGTGCCCGACACTCGGCAAAGGCCAAACCGAAAAATTCTGAAAAAAATAGGAAAAAAAATTTAAAATGTTTTTTTAATTAGAGGAGGGACCCCACCGACCAGCTCTCACACACACGCGAACTCCTCTACCACTACACCTCTCTTTCATTTGTGTCTATATTCCATTTCGGTTCCCCAAATATTATACCAAATCAAGTGTAAATTGATTGTTTAATGCCCTAAACGAATTCAAATTAAAAAGTTGTCAATTTTCGAGATCTACAATTTTTATTTAGGAAGTTTCTCCATCCGAGGTCGTTTGAAAAATTCGAATTTTAAAATTTTGAATTTAAAACGTAGTTTTGCATGACAAGATGATTTCAAATTAAAAAGTTGTCAACTACAAAGTTTCATAACTTTTCGAGATCTACAATTTTCATTTAGGAAGTTTCTCCATCCGAGGTCGTTTGAAAAATTCGAATTTTAAAATTTTAAATTTCAAACGTAGTTTTGCATGACAAGATGATTTCAAATTAAAAAGTTGTCAACTACAAAGTTTCATAACTTTTCGAGATCTACAAAGTTTATTTTGGTTGTTTTTCCATCCGAGGTCTTTTGAAAAATTCGAATTTTAAATTTTTGAAATTCGGATGCAGTTTTGCATGACAACATGATTTCAAATTAAAAAGTTGTCAACTACAATGTTTCATAACTTTTCGAGATCTACAATTTTTATTTAGGAAGTTTTTCCATCTGAGATCGTGGTTCTAACATTATTTATAAATCTTATATATCTCTCTTGTAGTTTTATAAAACTATATGAGAGACGTGTAGATTTTGTGAACAACGTTACTATCGCTTTGTCGAATGAAGAAATGACCAAAATAAACTTTATAGATCTTAAGAAGTTATGAAACTTTGTAGTTAAAAACTTTTTAATTTGAATTCATTTAGGGCTTCAAAATGTGTTTTGAAAAACTGCTTTGCCGAGTGCCAAAAAAAACACTCGGCAAAGACCTTCTTTGCCGAGTGTTTTCTTTGACACTCGGCAAAGCAGCTTCTTTGCCGAGTGTTTTTTTGGCACTCGGCAAATAATGTCTTTGCCGAGTGTTTTTTTTTGCACTCGGCAAAGCAGCTTCTTTGCCGAGTGTTTTTTTTTTGCCGAGTGTTTTTTATTTAGCACTCGGCAAAGAGCTTCTTTGCCGAGTGCCCGAAAAAAACACTCGGCAAACCACATGGCACTCGGCAAAGAACCGGATTCCGGTAGTGAGTTGACATAATTTGACCTATTGATGCCATAGGAACTGGCTATAAGTTGGATAGTTATTTGGATTAGCTTGATTTTTTTCTTCAACTTTCTATAAGCTTAATAAGCTCATATTCTTTGAGTATACTACCTTTGTCTTGAATACAAGATATCTTATTAATTTTATGACTAAATAAGAAGCATGACAAAAAGACTAACTTAGTCTTATTAATTAGTTGGTTTGGTTGTCAACTTGCTTAATTTTCTTGTAATAATGCATACATGTGTATCACTGATTTCAGCTACCAACTGTAGGAGTTATTGTTTTTCCTGAATACGTAAAAGACTTACGCATCATTATGTTAAGGTAGAAGTAGAGTTAAAATATTTACAAGTGCGCCCGTCTGTCCTCGCAACAACACAAACGCTCACCACCACGCCGACTCTACTCTGTCTTACTACTCATTGAACGGGTAACCTAGCTATAATAAGAGGTATTGTGGGCAATATATATTGTTTAAAAGTTACGCATGAATAGAAATGAACAGTATAGAATGCCTTGTAATTTGATTCAGAATTGGAAAATTAAGACCGTAGGAGTATCTTACTTTTTCTTTAGCTTGATCCGAATCAAGCATGCAGCGTGTCTCCACATGGGAGTGTCTAAAAGACAGACGACGCGCGCCGATCCGCAAACGTCAAGCTCCTATAGCCGTGACATCATGGCGCATGATTCGAGGATCATGAGAGCGCAGGCACGTCCTCGGACAACGACGATCCGATCCGATCCGATCGACCACAGAACAGGTGGACGGACGAACATGCATGCGTATAGTACGACGCAGTTACGACGGCAGGCGACGAGAGATTGTTATTAGTCTTGTCGGAGCGGGAGCGCGCTCGATCGGTAGCCGAACAACGCGTGTGGCGGACCACATGTACGTATACGTACGTACGCAGTAACCCTGATGGGAACTCGATCTGTGTCAGCGCCCCGTAGTGTGACCACACACGTACGTATGCCGTCGTTGTACGCGGTATCTGGACGCGTACCGTACGTACGTACGTGCGGTTTTTTGTCCCAGGGAAAGGCGCCTCCTCCGTTGGTGTCCGTACTCCTGCCGGCGGAACGGACGGAAGTTACCGCATGCGCTCGTCGTTTCCTTCCATTCGCGGCGGAGGAGTACGTGCGGCCGCCTCGCTCCACGGCTCCATGCGCACGTGAGGAGCGCAGAGGGGGCCCCGCGTCCCTGCAGGTCCACGGACCACGGCGTGTGGGGGCGCTCGCTGGCTGGGCCTGACTCTACTGCTGCCCGTCTGCCCCTATAGATAGCTAGTAGGCCTCAGCGCCGGCAGCCAATCCGGCGGCCGCGCTCGCCTCGATCCATCTCCGATGGCAGAGAGACCCATGTGGCGGTGCCGGGATTGGACTGCTGGTTCAGCCGTCCTGGCCGCGCTACCGCCGCCTACTACCCGCGCGCCCGATCGGGCGGCTCGTCGCTCTGTCCCCTGTCCCGTTCCGCCGCGACATGGGCGGGTGGGCTATTTTGCCTTGGCGCGCCTACGCCGGGACGGGACGGTCCACGTATCCACTGCAGCAAGGCCGCGCGTGGGGGAACCGGCAACGGTGGCGGCCAGCCCCCTCCGGTCCAGTGTCCAACGGCAACGGTGGGGTCCCGCCGTGCGTCTCGGCGCCGGAGAGAAGTAAACGACGACGACGACAACGCATTGCCTTGAGTGTCCTGCTCCTAATAACAAGACTCGAGCTACTTGTAGCGTGTCTTACGCATTCCACTTGTCGCCGGAGAGACACATATGCCATGTGTTTGTGTACAAACGCTAAACAAGACACAAGGATAAGATGGAATCCGCTCGTAAATAGAAATATCTTGTCTCTTCAATTTTTCCTCTAACACCCTGATCGTTTCGCTGAAATTTGGCTTATGTTGATGCTTATGCTGATTTATTGTGAGAGGAGAAACACTGTTCGTTCGATGAAAAGTACTGCTGCAAGCGAACATGATATATCTGTAGCACAAGTTACAAAAGTAAGCACCCTAAGAGCAGCTCCAACGTAATACGTTTTTTGAGGGTGCTAGCGAGAGAAAGAAAATAATTGAGAAGCTGCAATAAGTTGGAGCGATTTTTTCGTGTGGTGCTGTTCCAGCACCTGTGTGTTGACCAAACCCAGCACTTGTTGCTTTGATTACAAACTTGGCAATGCCGTGCCTAAACTGTGGAGTGAATGTTTTTTTGTGTGGCTCGACCCAGCAGTCCAGCACCCGTTGCTTTGATGAAACAAAAGGCTTGCAGTACATGTTGCATTATGTCTGTGTTTTATCTTGAGCCTGTTTGGTAGGATTCTATCTCAGTTTCACAAAGCTATTTTCAGCTTGTCCTATCAAACAGGTCCTTTCAAAACTACTTCTCCCTAAAAGTTATTTTCTAGCTCCTCTCACAGCACAGGAACTAAGATGAAGCTGAAAATACTAGCTTCTTTCAGCTTTCTCTCTGTTATCTTCTCTGAGAAGTTGTTTTTACCAAACGTTTATGAAAACAAATTAAGCTCTACCGGTAAAGCCGCTTTTGGAGCTAAAGCTAACAAAAATTGACTCACTAGTGAAGCCGTACAGGCCCCTGATCTATATGTAGGAAAGAGAAAAGTGTTTTTTTCTAATTTTGTTACTTGGTGAGCTTCATGCTTGGTGTAGTGTAATACACTGGACTACATTTTACTCAGCCAGCCTCCTCCACGCAGACTCTGCTTAGCACTATCCTCTATTTCAAAGGTGGACTCTGCTTAGCACACTACCTTGTGTTCCAAACGCTTCAGCTGCTCTAACTAAGAACTAAGGTGATGCTTCGTCCTAGCACCCATGCTCTAGCGTTGAGCACCTGGAAAAATCTCTGTCCCGACTCCCGACACCGACCCGGCCACACCCTCTAAAAGACTAAAACCATATATAAACGCTGGTTCTGCTCTTAGAGCTAGCGTTGCCGTACGTAAAACCTGCACGTACGGTAAAAACCAAATGCCCAATCGCGATGGGGCTCGCCCGCGGTAGCTACTATAGCGTACGAGGACGATCGAGGTACGTAGTAGATCTATCGTAGATCTGTGGCAGCATCAACCGTAAAAAACAGATCGATCGATATCGAGAGAGGACACACCGATCGAGAGCGTACTATAGTAGTTGTTGCTAACGTAACGTACGCCTAGTAATTTGCACGTACAGCGGCAGCGCGCGGTGGGCGTACGACGTACGAGGGGCATGCATGCAGGCATGCAGTGCAGCTCCGGTCGGGGCGGACGGGCCGAGCTCGTCGACGGCTCGATTGAGCGGACGACATAGCCGGCGTTGCCGGCCAGGCCTCCTCGCTTGGCTGAAAAGTCATAGCTAAAAGTACTGTTTACTGGTTTAGCACGAGAGAAAAATACTGCTGATCGTTGGCTGAAAAGTACGGCTTACTAGAGAAGCGAACAAGGCGGTCTCGATACTGTAGCTGCTATATGCTGCGACTTTGTTTCGAGTAATGGCTCATTACTTGCAGTACCGGTGGCGAATCAAAAGGTCCGCTTTTGGGCCTCTTTGGAGGGCTCCGGCTACAGTGGTGTAGAGGAAAGAAGGGGAGAGAAAATGGATTTCGTGAACAGTGTCCCTACAGTAGCGTGCGCCAATTTATTGCCAAACAAAGGCCGTTAACCTAAGTCTGGTTTAGTTCGCGAAAGTTTTTAGAAAATGATACTATAGCACTTTCGTTATTATTTGATAATTAGTGTCCAATTATAGTCTAAATAGGTTTAAAAGATTCGTCTTGTGAATTTTATCTAAACTATGTAATTAGTTTTATTTTTTTATCTATATTTAATACTTGATACATGCGTCCAAAGATTCGATATGACGGAGAATCTTGAAAATTTTTGTAAAATTTTAGGAACTAAATAGGCCCCTAGTAGTGCTACGTGTACAGTGCTCCTCCTGGCAGGCAGCTAGTGAAAGCGCGTCATAAGTGCCAGATCAATAATAGAGCTAAGTGCTTGGCTATAAGTCAAGCTATATAATAGTTAGCATTCTATTTGTCTATAAAATTTCTTTATTATTATATGTCTTCATTCTCTTTCTTATTCCTCCTCATATATATTTTTATTAGGACCTACTATTGTCCATGCTTCCGTGTCCAGCTTAGTGCTTGCATAGGAGCCAAGTTCTCTTCTTTTCCTTCTTTCTCTCTTTCACATCAGTAAAAATATTAATTAGCTTGACTATAAGCCAATTATTGTAGTTGCTCAAACTCATGCTATTATGCACCCAATTGGGCGGCGCCGATTTGCATGCATGGGGTCGATTGCGGGCGGCGCGCGCCTGTGCCTTCGTGGAGTATGTGCTGGCTTTTCGTGTCTCTGTCTGCCTGGACGACTGGAGTCTGGGCGGTTGCACCACGTACGTATATTGCATTGCACCGGCCGTCCGGCCGGCACCGCCGCCGTGCGGTTGCACATATATATGCTGCGCTACTGCCGTCGATCTCTGCAGCCACGTACAGCTCGGTTACGTATTGATCGCGCTTGGTTATTAATTAGTCGCCGCGATCGCGTCGTCGATCGTCTGCCACGCACCTTTCACATGCATGGCACGGCGTCCTTGTGCGTGTGTCGTCGCGCAAGGGCATGCAGAGCGTTATTTTGCACCACCGCGCGCGTCCTCCATCCGCGTCGTCGTCGTCTGCTCGTCTACTGCCACCGCTCGCTGCCACCTTTCACAGTTCACATATATATGATGGCATGGCGTCCTTGTGTGCATGTGTCGTGTCGCGCAGGGGCATAGCGTTATTTTGCACCACCGCGTCCGTCCATCCGTGTCGTCGTCTGCTCGTCTACTGCCACCGCTCTCGATCATCAAGCGCCATTAATCTAGGTCGATGGCGTTTAATTTGCACATGCATACACACCGTAGGGTAGATCGATCCAAACCTCCATATATTGCCGGTGCGCGTCGATCTTAGTACAACAGCTTTTCTGCTGCTTTGCATGCATGGCACTGTTTGCTTTTGTCTCGCGCACAGTTTGATTAATGGGAAAAGCATTCGAGCTACAGCAAGCAGAGAAACGGAAAGCGCCTCTGGCTAGCTTAGGTTTGAATCATAATAAAGAGAGAAGCGCTAAACGTACATGCATCTAACAATCACATGCATGGTTCAGCAGGCAACTAGCTTGCTAGATCTAGCCTAATGGAAATATAATAGCGTTCCACGAAAGCCTTACAACCAGAGAAGTTCAGAACAAGTGTTCACCAAATGACCCGACCAAATAAAAAACAATGCCCAAATGTGTCTACACACGTTTATATCACTAGCACAAACAATCCGCGTCTAGAATCTTGCATCACATAAGTATTTTATAAGTTTTATGGATAAATTGAGTGCACAACCAATCAAAAAATATTATCTTAATTCTCTCTACTCAATTCCTAACACCGTATGTCCAATATCCAATGGGGATATTCTATAATCTCTATCTGATTGTGATAAATTTATCAATTATTCTATACGCGCTTTCATACTTTGCATTTACAGAAGCAAGCACATCTACTAGATACTGCCTCCATACGTAAATGGTCAGGCGGCCTCCAGGCAAACACCTGCCTCTGTTGATCATTTATAGAGACGGGCCGTGGGCATCCTAAGGCAGTTGTCTCTTTCGATCATCGATTTACAGAGGCAGTTGTCTTAGAATGGCTGTCTCTGAAAATCCTAATTAATGGAGGCGGCCATTCTAAGAGTCCATCTCTAAAAATTGATTAATAGAGACGAATATCTTAATAGGCCCATCACTATAAATAGTTACCTCAAGAAATAATTCATAAGTTTTTCATATGAAGTCAGATGAAGACAAACTTTTATAGCAAAATTGTAGCTTTCGATGCGATACAAAACTTTGCAGTTGAGAAGTTGTTGATTTGAAACTATTTGTAGTTCCAAAATGTTGTTTTAAGTTAAGGGATTTTGAAATTTAAAATTTTCAAACAACCTAGGATGTTGAAATAGTCTATACCAAAGTTGTAGTTCTCAATACGTACAGTATACAACTTTGTAGTTGAAATGTTCTTTATTTGAAGTAGTTTAGAGGCCCAAATTATGTTTTAAGTTCTTAGATTTTGAAATTCGAAATTTATAATTTCCAAATCACCTTGAATGTTTATGTGGTTAATACCAAAGTTGTAGTGGCAGACCCAATATACTTGTTTGTTGTTGATATGTTTTTTATTTGAAGTTGTTTAGAGTCTCAAATATTTGCTTTAAATTTACATATTTTGATATTTAAAATTTTTATTTTTTTCAAACAGTCTCAGATGAAGACACACCCTATATCAAAATTGTAGAGCTCGACAAGACCTAAAACTTTGCAATTGAAACTTTTTTCATTTGAAATTATTTAGGTAGTGAAATATACAATACAAGATTATAAAATATTGATAAAAGGATAGTTATCTGTATATAATCACAAATGAGTGTGTACTCTAGTGGTGAAGAAGTGTTATATGTGCAAAAAGTCATGGGTTCGAAACCTCAAAGACATGATCATGTGTTAGAGTTGGAGGCAGTGTCCACCTTTAAAAAATTGATTTTTGCCATATCCGAAAATCCTTCTGTACTAGTTAATCATCTACAAACTTAAACTCAATAAAAAAATAAATCAGGCCTCGACCCTAAAAGTCAATGCTCACAACAAATTCGAAAGGAAGGTAAGAGTAAACTAAGAGGAACCAAGCACACGATATACAAAGTTTTATCCCGAGGTTAGTCCCACCACCATGTTGTGCCTACGTCCATGTTGTCGAGGAAGGACATCAAGAAAATAAACACCGGGGACACCAAGATTTGTTTATTTGAAGTTTAGAATCATCACCGTGAATCCAACATCACCATTAAGGAAGCTCCTTGCGACTCAATGATCAAGCTCAAGTTGGGTTTCTTTCAACCACTTTTCTCAATATAATAGGTTAATCTTTTTCTTTCTGAAGGCAAGATCTCAACCCATACAAATATCCCATAGCAATTCACAATAGAAGTTGGGTCTCTTTCAACCACTTTTCTTGATATTATAGGTTAATCTTTTTCTTTTTGAATGCAAGATCTCAACCTATACAAATATCCCATGGCAATTCACAAAAGCTCAGGCACTTGCCGGGTTACTTCAAGCCATCTAAGAGGTTTCACCTCCAAGAATAACAATTGCATGTGTCACGAGGTATTTGACAATGCCCACAGGTACTCAAGGTTTGCCCAGTTGTATAGTGCATTGGCTACAATTCTGGACTCAGTTGCAACACTTGTATGACTACAAGGAGCAGATCATAGAGGCATGTCCGCTTCTTGAGAGTAGAGACAAGAGTCATGATGTTCTTCGCATTACATGAATGGCCTTTTATCTTTCGGATTGATCAATGATTTAGAACTTGTTTTTTTTTCTTTGGATGTGCTTGTCATATGTGGACAAATTCTTTTTGCTGAAGAAGTATGAAGCTGAAACTCTTTTCCATTACCAAAAAAATTTATTGTGCTCTTTGTAGTTCTCTAACTCAAAATCACCCGGTCCAATTATCCAGCACTCGGATCATTTAAGGAAAACTCAGGGCCTGTTTGGAACACATGATTTTTTTTTCTTGTTCTTGCGTTTTTCTTGTGAAATTGAGCTATTTTCTATGAAATTTCTATACGAATCATGTGAAATTTATGTGCTCCAAACAGATCCTTGATCTAAAAGAGAGAGGGTTGGGAGAGCTCACAGAAGTTGCTAGGAAGGCTTGCAAGTCATAGGGAGTCACCATCCCTGGGAAGGAGACGGGTGATATAGGCATAAGTACCCCTTGAAATGCAAACAGGTCATTCGGTTTCCAATACAGGATCATATGATATTCGGAAAAAAACTAGTTGTCACCAAAACCGTATGGGCCAGATCTGAGATCGCCCGAGACCTCTGGCTAGAGCTCTGTTTATCTTATGGGCCAGATCTCCCGAGAGCTCTGGCTAGACGATGGATGTGTTGCCTCCAGGTAGGGGACCCTTGCCATGCGTGTTACAAGTTCCCGGGACAGCGGTGACGCGTTGGTTTGACACTGACAGGAGCTGCACTTGTATTATCCGGCATTCGGGTGAACAAGACTGACAGTTATTACCCCAAAAGGGGTTGCCCTGTAGAATCCTAGATCTTCTGCACTGATCTAATCATTTCTTCACGTGTGAAGTTATGCCTCACGAATTAAGCATCACAGAAGCAGGAGGAATTAGCATAAATACGGAACCTTCCAGGATGGAAACATCGTTAGGTGTACACGGCAACAAGTTAAAGAGAGCCGGCAGCGAACTTTCCATGATCTCCAGCAAAATGTCGCTACTGGGCAAATTCTGCCAGCTCGCAATTACGTCGCCTTGCATATTTACAGCACGCAATTCGTGTTCGATATATATGCTACTGCTAACATCCTATGCAGCCAAAGAAGACGCTTCGTCCGGGACCATAGCAAAGCGGAACCCATACAGGTCAGGCGAAGCAAATTTCAAGCTGCTTTAAAAGCAAACATCGATTGTGCTTTCTCCTCTTCATCTTTTGCTACCATCCAATCCAGCTTTGGGCCCTAAAGCAAGAGAAAAAATGTGTCAAACAAATGTATGCACAGAAAAAAGTTTGCATGATGATACTGATTAACTGGATCCCTGCAGTAGAATCAAATACATAACAGAGTGACACAGACAAGTATTATGGGTCATATGCATATACTTCAATATGTTAAATGATTTCTTAAAAAATCTCATCCAGACGTTTTCAGCACTGTACTGTGATCACTGAAAAAAGGTACCCGGAGGAACACTATATCATAAACCTTTTTGAAGTCCTAGTGCATTTCCTTTTTTGTAAGACAAACAGTAAGGCAAGCCCCTACATTTATTCAACTTAAAACAAACAGGGTTACACACAATACGTAGATGGGGTCAACAATGCACGAGCAAAAGGTGGTGATACAGAATGCTTACCTAAAAATAAGTAGAAGGGCTAAAGAATCCACAATCAAAAGGCCCAGGTATCAAATGCTTACCTTTCCCTGACGAATTATAGTAGGGTTTGTTCCCATCATATCCACCACGGTAGAAGGATCAGCAATTCTAGGTCCACCATCAACAATAAAATCAAGCCCCTGAAAATTTGAAACATTGAAACATATGATGCTTGCCAAGCATCTTTCAGACATACTCTTTTAAGAACGATTTGGGATACAGCTGGACATCAAAACACTCAATGGTTTAACTAGCTGCTTGCAATGATCTGTTACCATTTTATGGGTACATAACTACATAAAAATAAAAACTACATCAATATGATTTGTTAGTAACTGCACCTACTGGAAATACATTTTTTCTGCAACACTTCCATAAACCAAAGTGATTGACACTCACCAGGAAAACAATTGTTTGAAAATATAAATGTGTGATGCTGCAACTGGTAGAAAGAAGTGTCAGACGGGAAACTTTTTTTCAGTATAATACTTCACTAAACAATCACCAGTTTTTGTACTGCATATAAGGTAACTGCAGATAACAACAGTACAGATACAGGCTAACTTGCTCTAAGAGAAGTGTAACTATGAACTATGATGGCTGTATGAAAAATTAGAATACAGTTTCAGGCATGATATTAAAATGGAAGAAGATACTACCAGTGGCTCATAAAGATCAGCGATGATTACTGGATCAAGTATCCATTCATCCTCTGATAGATATTTGACACTGTAAATAAAGGAAATGTAGAATCATTAATGAACTTGCCAACGGCAATGTGAAAACATGATATCTATTTTTTTTTATCATAACCAATTCCTCTACATGCTTAGGAAGCATATGAACCGTACATGAAATTCTTATATAATTTCAAGTAAATACCTTCTTCTTTTTTTAATGTAGTTACACCAGAATACAGAGAGACATGGAGCCATGTGGCATACATAATGAAGTACCGAGAATGGTCATACATGCAAGCACAGAATCAAGTACTCCTCCTAACAGTAACAGTTTGATCAAATCAATATCCAGCAACAATGGAAGATATACTACCGTGTTGCATTTTCAGTTCCAGATCCTATGATCTTATACTGTACAATCCCAATTGGCCACAAGCAGGAGCAGGAAGCAAAGTAAGGGAAGAATTGAGATGTACTACAAACCTTGTGCAGATCAAAGGTTCATCAAGATTTTGCAATACTGCCTGGCAGATGGGATCATCTGGAATTCGGACGCCAACTTGCCTCCTTTTTGCATACCTTGTGGAAGAACCATGCTTTATGCACTGTTTAGGAAATTGCTTGCTTGCAGGTAAAATAAATGTGTACTGCAGAAGTCCAGAAGATGCAAATAATCAAGTTACTTGTGAAGTAATCATGAACAGATAGCAATACAAGGTGAGTAACAGGATATCCTTACAGGCCCAGGTATTGCACGCTTGACAGCACGGAAAATGTTAGCTTGCCCTTGGTTGGTGCCTCGAGGAAATCCTGTTGTGTAGGACGTAATGAGCGACACAGGATGCTGAGAGGCTGCATAATTCAGCGTGAGTATAAGAACACGGTGCATATGCAGATGGGTACTATGCTCTGCAAGTCATATTTCGTTGCAGAAACATGTTGACCCAAATTGACTCTATAGTCCTGATAATCTTGCCTTTGAGTCTCCAATGCCTTTCAGTCTGCATCGATAACAAGCATATAGTACTGGTTAGAGCTAAAATGGTTTGTTTCATGCCTAGGATTGCGAGCAAACATTGGACTTGATCACTTATCAGACCAAAATGATCAAAGCAATGAATTTACCTGCGAAGGCGCTCAATGGATTCATTGTTACTCAGGTCACAGACGATGGAGTAGCTGTCAAAAGTACGACCCCATGTTATTTGTGGTCAACCAAGCATAGTTCAAAGAGAAAATATAGTAAGATTAAGAATATAATAATCACGCCTGTAGGAATACACTCAACAAAACCCACACAAAAAGTAGGACAAATGCACATATGCAACTCATCAATCTTCTGTAATAATGCTGCTACAAGTGCTTTGTTTTGAAGCAGCTTTGTTCCACTGAATTTGAGCTTAGGACAAAGTACTTGTAAATGCTGAAATTGTTGTTTCATTATTACAAAACGTATGTGCTTGCAACAATCGCATAGAAATTGGAAGTAAATGTTCAAACAGTTGCGGTTGGAGTATGTGATTTTAGTACAAAACTTAAAAAGGCACAAGTGAAGTATTGATCAGCGTACACAGTGTCAGTAGGGATCACCCCGACGGCGCCGCGATTGATGAGGTCGATAATGGGGTCGAGCTTCCAGAAGTCCTCGCCGGAGGGCTCCACCTCAACCCGCAGCATCCCGGCATCCCCTCTCTTCGCGCGCGCAAAATCCAGCCACCAAAGAAACCGTTCTGAGCAGTCAGCGCCAGAAAGCCCGCGAAAGGCGAGCGTTGCTGCGGAGAGGTAAAAAAAAAGAAGAAGAGCACGCGCTTGAGGCAGAAAGTACCGAGAACTGGCGCTCGGCGGCGTACTTGAGCCGCTTGGGGTTGCGCTTGTGGAGAGCAACGACGGTGGTGGAGGAGACGCGGAGCCGAGCGGGCGGATGGGGCCGCGAAAAGCGGACGCGGAGCGGGGAGGGGCAGACGGCGCGGCGGAAGGAGAACTGCGAGAAGGAGGAGGCCGCGGTGGCGGGGTCTGCGGCGGCCATGGAAGCCATTGCCGTCCGAGCTCGGAGGAAAACGGGTGATTCCTTTTCTCCTCGTCGCGAACGAAAGATGATGCCGTCCAGGTAACCTCACCAAGAAATAGAGCCGGCCCATGCACAAACCCAGACCTTCTAGGCCCATTTTCCATTCCCGGCCGAGCTTTAGGTACGCCACCGTCCGAAATGGCCCAATACATTTCCGAAGTTGGGCTCGATAGCCATACCGCCTGGGCCGGACTGCGGCCCGAAAGAAATGAGGATACTAGAGGCCTCTCAAAAAAAAAAAAAAGCCCTCGAAGTGAGGGTTTCCCTGCCCCTGCTCTCGCCCGTTCTCTCTTCTCTTCTCTTCTCTACCGCCGCCACCGCCGGCAACGTGACACGACAAGCCCTCCTCTCAATTCTTCCCAGCTCTACTCCAATGGCCCTCGCGAAGTCCGACGCTGAGGAGGAGTGGTCCGACTCCGACTTCGATGATGACTCCGACACTGAGGTCGGCGAAGCTCTGGACTGGCTCGATGCCGTGGAGGGCCCTGACGGCTTAGCTCGGCCCTCCGGCGCCTTCTCGGCCTCCGGAGGCGGGGCTGCGGCGCGCAGGCCCAACGCACACGGCGGTGTGCTCTCCCGCCCGCTCCAGCCGCTCTCTAACCGCACCCAGAAGCTGGCCTCGCACATTCGTGCTACCCCCTTGGAGGTATGTAGCTTTTACATTCCGTGTTCGAAGTAGCTGGTGTTGTGACCTACGAAAGCATTTGAATTTGAGAGAGTTAGGACTTAGGAGCTGGGTCTACTAATTCTGTGGTGACATTCGTCCGTAGTGGAAAAAAATGCTATGGTGACATGAGACGTGATGATCTTTATAATAGTTCCAAGTTTAGTTTATATGTATGTACTTTATCAGTTTGGAGCACGTCTAAAATGATATTATGTACTTTATCAGTTCGGGATAGGGTTGGAATGACACCAATTGAGGAGAAATTGATTTAACATCGGTTGAGATGGTTTGGACATGTTCAACGGAAGCCTCCTGAGGCGCCGGTGCGTAGTGGGGTTCTAAAGCGGGCCGATAATATAAAGAGCGGTAGAGGTCGACCTAAACTAACTTGGGACGAGTCCGTTAAGAGAGACCTTAAGGAGTGAAATATGTCTAAGGATTTAACTTTGGACAGGAGCGCTTGGAGACTGGCAATCAACGTGCCTGAACCGTGACCTCTTCCTGTCGTGTCTTTTATGTCCCTTTGTGTGTCTCCCTGTTTATCGTCTCTTTTGGGTTTCATCTCTAGCCTACCCCAACTTGCTTGGGACAAAAGGCTATGTCCTATCAGTTTAGGACTTAGGAGCTGGGTCTACTGAAATATGGTGGTAATCCTGTGTGACATGAGACTCAACGATCTATATAGCAGTTCCAAGTTTAGGTTCTATGTATATACTGTATCAGTTTGGAGCACGTCTAAAAGGATAGGATGCTTATATTAAACACAATTAGGTGCACTTTAACTCATGAGATATTTGCGTGAATGCATTATGCATGACATGCACATTGAGTGTTTCTGTGGTTTGTGTTAATTGTTTCTTGTGATTTGTTCTGAATAATTCAGGAATGGGAAGGTAGGATGAACGTAGGGATGTCAAATTCCGTCACGACTGCAATCAGGGATAGCATAAGGGACACAGCGATTGGAAAAATAAGGAACACTGAGAAGGCTGATCGTGCTACAGTGGAACAGGTTTGTAAAATGTTCTCAGCTAGGTGGTGTTTTTTTTTCCCCTGTGCCTTCTGGAATTGAGTTGTTTCTCATGCACTTGCATAATCTTGTTGTACCACACTACAACTCCACACTCTTCAACCTAGCTAGCTTTCCTGTTAAGTGACGTGCTGCTGCTTGGTTCCTGTATTTTTTTTGAAGCGGATTCCTGTATTTCTTAAGCAACAATGGAAGAAATCAAAATTTATACATCTGTTTTGTTTGGATTTATGCTGTGCATGATAAGAATTTGTTTTAGTTCATTTAACCTCATGTTCTACCTTTGATGGCAGCATTTCCAAAAACCCAAACCACTCTTGTATCTGATCCAAATGGCCCAAGGGTCGGATGCATTATAAAAATGAGCAGAACTTCTCTAGCTGGAGTATTCTAATTATTGGCCTGTAAATTTTCATCAGAACTTACCTTATTGCCTTTGTTTTTACTATCCATGGCTTGCTGTATACCTACAATTGGGAGGCAGAAGTTTCTTCCTTTATACGAGTGTTAACTATGCTATTCTGGATGCTTAGTGCATTTAAATGCCTTAATTGCCTTGTCTTAAAAAAAGGTGTTTGAGTTGGCTTACCTAAATCTAATGAAGGTTATTCCAATTGAATCATTTTCTGAACAATGAATGTTTTTTTTATATATGCAGGCTATTGACCCAAGAACGCGCATGGTTCTATTCAAGATGTTAAACCGTGGTGTCTTTAATAACATAAATGGCTGCATTTCTACAGGGAAAGAGGTAGCTTTAAGTTGCAGTGCGCATTGGAATGACTTCTTCTATTGTGTACCTAGAAACATAATGAATACACAGCTCCTTCTGTAGCTAGAAGATTTATATGCTTCTTGACCTGCTAGTTACAGATCTCTGTTTTCCTGATTGAGTATAATTATTAACATGGCCAACATTAATCCTATCTATGGCAGGCAAATGTGTATCATGCAACAAAGACGGATGGCCAGGAGCTTGCAATAAAAGTCTACAAAACCTCTGTCCTTGTTTTTAAGTAAGATTACATTTCAATGATTGTTTGTTTCCAACTATGGATACTTGTTGAAACCTACTGCAGAAATGCTGATTATGTGGTTATGCTATTTTCCCTTTTGATACCAGTATAAATTATTTGATCTCAAAATTTATGCATGTTAAGAGAATGTATTATTTTATTATTGCAGGGATAGAGACCGATATGTTCAAGGAGATTACCGTTTTAGACATGGTTACTGCAAGCATAATCCTCGGAAAATGGTTAAGACCTGGGCTGAAAAGGAAATGAGAAATCTTCTACGGTGTGATTCTTTTAACCAAAGCATGACCTTACTTGTCAATTCATTGAATATCCCTTGCTAGTCACGCAAATAGGCAGGCATTGGTTCTGATATTTGGATCGGTTCATTTCTTTGCTACCCTTGTTACAGAGTGAGGGCAGCTGGAATCCGATGCCCTGTACCGTTACTCCTGAGGCTTCATGTATTGGTGATGGAATTCATAGGTAAAATTTATATTAGTGTATGCCTACCAGATACTTGTCTACTTAATAATGTTTAAGCTGGTAACTTGCTAAGCTTGCTTGCATTACAATAGTACTTCTAATTGTATTGCTGAATGCACCCTAATAAGTTGATTTGGCATCAGGGAAAGGAGGTTGGGCTGCTCCTCGTCTCAAGGACGCTGCTTTGTCAGATGACAAGTTGCGTGAAAGTTACTTTGAGGTACACGATATGTCAGACAGCACAGTTGCAACTTTGTAGTTGTTGGATTGATGTGTGCCATGCATATCTGGTCAGTGACCAAAGATAGCTTGTAGGGAGTTTGCTGCATTTGTGCATATCCTTTGTATATAAAGCATAAAACAAGAGGAGAGCTGGAAATTTGAGCTACACAATAGTTAAATTAAATCTCTATCAAATTAGTAACATTAGGGAACCTAAGGAAAGATCTGAACCATTATCTTTAGTATTGATAATCCACTTGCATGGTTCAAGTTTGAAAACCAAACACTGTTTCCTCTACCTTAACATACTGACCACAATATTAGTCTTGAATATTGCTTGTTGTTTGCGAGTTGGGATTGATGATGGTACAAACAACCTTGTGCTTAATCATTTTCTGACTTATTCATTCCCCTTGTTGATTATTGGTTGGTGCATGTTAGGAAAAATGTAGTTGAGTACACAAATACAAATGGGTTGTGGTAGTTTTTGTTGTTTTTATGGATTTGAAAATAGTTGGGATTGTGTAAATAAAACTTTGTTTGGGGGCAGTTGTAGTTCAGACCGGTTTATAATGGTAGTTTACATTTTTCACTAGCTGCCAGTTTATGTGCTGATACTGCTCACATATGAGAACCATTTTAGAAGTTTTAGAGATGATCCTTCGCAGCAAGCTATCCCTTTTATTCCGTGGCTGATGTGTATGCATAAAATTCTCTTTTCAGTTTAGATTTATTTTACTGTCAGAATTCATTGTGTATTATTTTTCACTTTTCTCATATTACTTACTGGACCTTCTTTTCAGATAATTACAACAATGCGAACACTCTACCAAAAATGCAAACTGGTCCATGGTGATTTGAGTGAATACAACATTCTATATTTTGAGGTAGTTAAACACTTAAACTCCTGTTGAATAAACCCTTTTCCAACATATTTTACTTTTCAGGTCAACTGTTACTTATCTCCATTCTGATCTACATGTTGTCCAGGGCCACTTGTACATTATTGATGTTTCACAATCCGTTGATCTAGATCACCCCTCAGCTTTGGACTTTCTGAAGGAAGATTGCTTGCATGTTTCTGTACGTGAAAGTTGAACCCCTCACCGCATATATATATATATATATATATATATATATATATATATATATATATATATATATATATATATATATATATATATATATATATACACTCATAAATTCCTGTGACTGATATGTTCAACACTACGCAGGACTTCTTTAAAAAACGAGGTGTTCCTGTCATGACAGTAACCGATTTATTTAATTTTGTTATTGATCAAAGCATTTCCGATGAAGATGTCGATGATTACCTGGAAAAGGTATTTTTGTCTGAGTGTGCCACACTTTCATTGTAACTATCGCTTTATAAAAGCTACAGGCACAAATCTGGTTGATTAACAATATTGTATTTTAATCACAGGCTCAGCAAAAGATTTTGGAAAATGGAGGTGCAGTTCCAAACGATGATGAAATTACTCCAACAGTCATGGTGCAGGTAAGATTAGTTCAGTATTGTCATCGGCTTGGCAGTGCCAAGAATGTAGCTTCACACATCTTAATAGCTTCATTCAATCATTAACATCTTAATAGCTTCATTCAATCATTAATATCTTAATAGCAGATTCTGCCGATTGAGCTCACTTGCACTTACTATGTTTTGGCTGTAGTGCATAGGCCTGATTTCTCCTAGATATCTCACACTAGTTTCAACTGTCTGTATTTTATTCTGTTCCTTTTATTGTTTCCAATACCATGCATAATACTAATGTAATCGATTTCTTTGCATAGACGTTGGATTATGTGAAGCAATGTGAGGCTGATATTGTCAACATGTCAATAATGCAACGCTCATCCTCTGGCTATGAGCCAACAGCAGATAAGCTTTATGACCAGCCATTGTTAGGATTTGTGCGGACTAAAAACACACACGTTGAAAAGGAGCAGGAGCAAGAACAATCAGCACAAAATACAGTGGAGGTTGAAGAAGATGATAACGAATCTTGCTCGAGTTCTGATGAAGATGATTCGTGGCACGAGGTTGATCCCAAGATGGGACCCGAGGAAAGGAAGGCTGCTCGGAAGGAAAACAAGAAGAAAGTGAAGGAAGAGAAGAGGGAGGCCCGCAAGACCAAGATCCCAAAGGCCGAGAAGAAGAAAAGGAAGAAAATGGCGAAGGCAAAGTGCAAGCGGTAGTGAATAGCTGTGGACAATCAATGGCTAACTCTGTCAGTTACAAATCCTTCACGGATGACTTCTTCACGAATCAAACGACAAGATAGCCTTTATGAGTGAGTGCAAGGTGGAAGTTACGCATAGTGACCTGTCACAACTCACAATTTTGTTCACTATGTTTTCAATTTCTTTGGTTCGTTTCGATTTCTTAGATTGGAAAACTACTGGTATGTAATGTGCTCAAATTGTTCCTCTACTTGGCCCTGTTTGGAACATGGGAATTTTTCCCTGCTCTTGCATTTTTGTTGTGAAAATGAATTGATTCATGTGAAATTCCAACGTTCTCAACATGCCCTCATGGCTGTATCTCGAATGGAACCGCAGAGTCAATTTTTAAGAGAAGTGGGTACATCCTTGTCCTAGTCTGACTCAGTGCAAAACTGCAAATGGTACCTTTTGTTTTGTGCCACTGGATTCTTTGACGTGGTGCAGCTTGCCAAATGCAATGTCTTGAAAGCTTTGAACCGAATTGATCATGAAGAAAACATAAATAAAGATGTGAACAGCATTGTACTATATTTAAAAGCTTTATTATTTATGAGTTTGTCAAAATTCCTAAACTTGCACGCAGAGAAGAGTTTCCTGGCTTGCAGCTAGGCTGTGTTTAGTTCCTCGTGGAATGCAGAATGCAAAATGCTAACTACTTTGAAATGATGAAATGCAAAATGCTAAAATTTTTATGGGTGTGTTTAGTTCTATTCAAAATACCAAATTTTTCGTGAGGTGGATGAGGTCTTTTTGGCTTTTTTTTTTACCTCTTAAGGCTAAAATCCAAAATGGAGAATAGATATCTTTTTGCCAAAAAAATTATATAGTGTTTAGTTCCATTCTGTAAAATGATAGGTTAAAATTCAAAATTTTTTAAGATGAAATGAGAACACACCCTTCCTGCGCTTTCCATTTCACCTCGAAATAAAAAAAAGGCAACTGCTGCAATTTCACATTTCTCTCGAGCCGTCAAGCACACAGGGCAGGCAGTCAGGCACACAGCACAAGCAAACCCCACAAAAACCCACCAGGGCACCGCACCTCCGCCGCCGCCGCCGCCGCGAATGCCGGAGCCGCAGGCCATCCTCCCGCTCCGCGCACTCCCGCCGGACGCGCCGCTGCCCTTCCCCGTCCCCGCGCCGTTCCACCCCCAAACCCCCGGCCCCGGCGGGACCGCCCCGGCCACGCCCCCGAACCCGACCCCTCCGCAACCGCAAACCCCCGCCGCGCCGCCTTCGTCCTCTTCGACGCGGCCGCCGCACCCATGGGAGATCGCGGCGCGAGCCTGGCTAGAGTCCTTCCCCGACGGACGGCCGCCCACCGAGCCCGAGGTCGACGCCTACATCGACGTGCACCGACCCGAGCTCCCCTCCCTCCCCCGCTCCCAGCTACACCAGCGCCTCCTCGCTCTCCGCGGCGACCAGGTAACCCAACTACACCTCAACTATTTGCGAATTATCATGTGACTCCCTCGGTTGTTGAGTTGATGAAATTAATCGGCTTGCGTGCTTTATCTGTTTTGTTTTTTTCTTCATCATCAAATCTGGTGATTGAGGGTGTGGTTTATTCCTGAAATCAATCCAATGACCACTGATCACTGATCTGGGGTTACTCTCTTGCCCAGTCGTAGAGAATTGAATGGTTACTATGGGGTTGTAACAGAAAGGTAACAAAGGCCAACACTTTCCAGCCCTTGGAATTTGGAGTTGTATAATGGCTAGTTTAGTTTCCTGATTATAAGAGTTTCTATGAATGTTTAAACTACTGTGTCAGTTAGTTCAATTCGGAGCTCTGTACTTCATGTAGTCTGCTGCTTCTGCATGATAGCACTGATGGAACTATCCTTCTCCATATATGTTTGATACATGCTTGCCATATTGATCAACAAAACTGAGTCAGGGTCACTTCTATTTTATTCTTTGTCAGGTTTTAGATGCAGACCAGAGCGCATTCCCGTACAGGTTCCAGCGAACTGATCTATGGAAGCCTGTGTACCAGTGGTTGGAATCTCTTGAGCTGGACTCACTAGTTGCTACACAGCAGATATCAGACTGGCTTACATCAAACCCAAAGATAATGGACAGGCTGGTTGAGAAACATTCAAAATATCATTTGATTCACTACACCCAGAGGATGCACTTGAAGATGCTAAAAAAGAAGGGAAAGTTGCCAAAGGTACACATGGTTTTCTTGACCATTTGACGGTTGCTGCAAGAAATCTTTTCCCCCCTAACTTCTATGAGTGCTAAACTGGCGCTTGACATCCTGGCAAGGGGTTACAAAAGCTGATTCTTGATTTGCAGACTCTGCAACTTTCTGCGGCTAGAGCCACAGTTCGACCAATTGCTGCTGCAGTCACTCTAGAAGAAAACATTGTGCCATTACAGAAAACTATACCTCCAGTGACAGGTTTACTTTCTATATATTTACAAATTTTATTGAAGTGCTACTAGTGTCTCCATGAAAAGTAAGATGACATTCTGGAAAATTGCAGGTACATTTCCCAGTGTCAGTGCATGCAGACAACAAAGCGGTACTGCCGGCAGATTTCAAGGTGGAAATGCAACTCTTAGGGATAAGAAGACGTCATTGTCCAAAAAAAAAGAAGCTTTGCTCAAATATGAACTGTATGTGGTTAACTCTGAACTATTTATCTGTTAACATGTGAATAGTTTGTGCTAACATGTTATTTGATGTGTTTCAGTTTGACAGACTTGCAGAACCAATTGACTGCTGTGCTGTTAAAGCAATGTCGTACTGTTGCCATTAAAGAAACAGATTCATCATATGTGGAATTTCCAAATCAAGAGACTAACATGAGTATACAAGGGGCCACTACTGCAAATGCTTCAGCCCCTTCAGAGGCAAAGAAGGTGTTTATCAATGAACAGTCAGTTCCAGAAGGAGCCCCAGAAAGTGAACCTGGGCATAAGAGGAAGAGAAACCCTATTATCGTTACACCTGCATGGTGTTATAGTGAAGCACCAGCAGGTTTGTCATTTTACCTAATATAGGATTAATCATCTTATAGCTTCTATCAGTTGATCTTAGATACATTCTTTTTGTTTGGCTCATATGTGCTATTTTTATTCTAAAAAAGTTATTTTTTTATATACAAGCCTTTGAGCAGTACCTTTTCAGCTATCTGCTAAATTTTAGTAAAGAATATTTAATAAACAGTGGTTTGGAAGTACAAGCTACTAACATCATCTCCATGCCATAAATGAAAACCATCGTTTATGTTAGTCTTTATTTTTTGCAAGTTTGACTGCTCACACCACAAAATTACATTGATTTTGTAAGGGCGTCATGATTCCTGTTAATCTTGGATATTTTGATTTTACTGTGAAGATTAAGCTACATGTCCTTAGCACGCCTGACCCATAATTATCTGTTTTTAATGAAATTTTGCTTTTTAGGCTATTATAAAATCGCAAATATGTTTCAACAGATCTGTATCAACTGACCAAGTGTGGTGACACCATGCAGAAACCTTGCAGAATGAACCAAATCCTAGCTCAAATAGTGATGGTTCAAGAAATTTCAATATTTGGAAAGGACACGCTAATCCAGTAGTTTCACATAGAGATATTAAGAAAAATATATTATTCTGTCTTGAGGGACGTGAAACTGGTGTCAGCTGCTCTCAAGCTGCTTCTTATGGAGGTTATGCTGGACGAAATTGTGAAAGATGGACTCCATTTCTTGAAGGCACGTTTGTTTGTAGTTTTGTTCTCAAAAGATTATTGCTCAGTTGTTTTTTCCTTTCAAAGTTGTGTCTACCTTTTTCATTTTCCTAAAATCATAATGAGTTGTTCTTGATTTTCAATTAGGATGGAATTCACCTGCAGTCCAGTTTGAAGGGCCTGCTGTACATGTTGTGAGAAAAAGTTACCTATCTTGGTGTCCAACTTCATGTGCTTATACGTCAAGTGCTCCTTCTGCTCAGCCTCATGGCAGGGTAAGGGTCTCTTATGCATTTGGAATCTTTGATATCTAACACTTTGCTTTGACTGTCTTCTCTTTATGCAAATATTAAGCACTCTTCTGGTGTACATCTTTTTTATTAAGTGCATGCTTGTTTCTGCTTGTAAATTAACAAAACTAAATTTGATTCCTATGTTGAAGTGGATTAGCTTGTCAGTCAGAAAAAATGAGAAGGATATATCCTAACAGCCAAACAGTCTGGTGACCTCCCTGTCGGGACTAACACCTAGTGTCAAGGTGAGCAGCACCTGCTCCTCTTCCCTCTCCCTCTCCCCTGAACCAAGGAAGAAGAAGAGCTGAGCTCTCCTTCAGCACACACACAACACTGCTCAGTTTCAGCTCCTGAAACTGCAGACTCAAAGAGATGGTGGCAAGAGCTGCCTTTTCCATTGCATTGCTTCCTAATTTATACAAGCAAGCTACCAACTACATAGTACATGATGGTATGGCTGAGTACAGCCCCCATCACCTTAGTACAGCCAAGACATGGCTGGTGTACCTCTACCTAATCCTAGTACATGGTATACATCACCTTCTACCAACTAAAGTACTAGGGATGGCCTATTGCCATACTTGCTGCAGTATCCTGGGCATGGACAGCAGACCTGACCATGCCCTTGACTGACAGGAGGTGAGGGAGTGGAGGATCAGTAGATTAAGTCTAACAATCTTCCCCTAATCCTGCTGTCCTTACTTGACCTCAATCATGCCAATCATCCCCCTCAGTTCCTGGAACCGAAGCCGACCAAGTGACTTGGTGAGGATGTCAGCGAGTTGCCGCCTGGTATCGACGAACTCGATGACGAGCTGCCCTCCATCGACGCAATCACGAAGAAAGTGAAACTTCACATCTATGTGCTTGCTTCTGTCGTGGAGAACTGGATTCTTTGCCAGCGCAATTGCTGGCTGGTTGTCCACCTTGAGTGCCGGCGGCTGGACCTGGGCTCCGGTGAGCTCTGCCAGCAGCCGCCGCAGCCAGACCACCTGGCATGCCGCCGTGGCTGCTGCGACATACTCCGCCTCACATGTCGACAGCGCCACCATCTTTTGCTTCAAGGATTGCCAGGCAATCGGCGACGATCCGAGGAAGACGAGGACGCCCGAAGTGCTCCGCCGTCCATCAACGTCGCCGGCCATGTCCGCATCGCTGAAGACCGTTAGTGTTGCATCTTCTGAGGCCTTAGGTGGTGCCTCGCTGAACACAGAGAGCTGGATGCCCCCGCGCTTGGGAAAGGCGATGCCCAGCTCCGTCGTGCCCTGGACATAGCGGAGCAGCCGCTTGACCGCCGCCTAATGATCCTCCCTTGGGTCCTCCATGAACCGGCTCACGTAGCCCACCGCGAACGCGATGTCCGGCCGCGTGTGCGTGAGCCAGCGCAGCCCGCCGACGACGCTCCGGTAGAGAGTGGCGTCCACCTTTGCCGCGGTGCTCTGCTTCGAGAGCTTGATGCGTTCCTCCATTGGCGTGGCTACCGCCTTGCAGCCCGCCATGCCCGCCCGCTCGAGCAACTTCAGCGCGTAGGCACGCTGCCCTAGCCTGATGATGTCCTTCCCCTGCCTCACCTCGATGCCGAGGTAATAGGACAGAGCGCCGAGGTCGCTCATCCGGAAACGCGCCGCCATTTCTTCCTTGAAGCGTCCAATGTCTTCTGCTCGAGCTCCGGTGACGATGAGATCGTCGACGTACACCCCGACGATGAGGTGCTCCTTCCCCCGTCGGCGGGTGTACAAGGCGTGCTCTGTGGCGCACCGAGCGAACCCAAGCTCCGCCATGGTGGCGTCGAGCTTGGCGTTCCAGGCCCGCGGGGCTTGACGCAGGCCGTAGAGCGCCCTGCGCAGCCGCAAGACCTTCCGCTCCCTTGACGACGAAACCCGACGGCTGCTTGACGAAGACGGTCTCGGCCAGGTCCCCATTGAGGAATGCCGACTTGACGTCGAGATGGTGGACCGGCCAATCCTTAGCCGCCGCAAGCGCGAGCAAGAGCCTGACCGACTCCATGCGAGCGACCGGCGCGAACACCTCCTCAAAGTCCACTCCTTCACGCTGGACGAAACCACGGGCGACGAGCCACGCCTTGTGTTTCACCACGGCGCCACGCTCGTCCCGCTTCACCTTGAATACCCATTTGAGCCCGATCGGCCGGCATGCTGCCGGCGGATCGACCAGCTCCCAGGTGTGGTTGTCCTCGATCGCCTTCAATTCTTCAAGCATTGCCTTTCGCCACGCCGCATCGCGCTCCGCGACAGCAAACGTGGCTGGCTCTTCTGCGCTCATGAGAAGCAGAGTCTGTTCAGCGTCGTCGAGCATCCGCGCCGCCAGCCCTGGCACCGTCGCCTCGCCGACCACATTGTCCACCCGCCGGAATCTGACGTCCTCCCCTTCATGGAAAGCATCCACGAATTCTGAGACATCCGATGGTGGGGATGCGTACTCGATTGTGGCCTCTGCCGCCGGCGTTCCTAGTTCGGGCGAAGCAGGGGATTGCTCCCCAGTTGGCCCAGGCGAGCTCAAATGGCCCGCCCCGCCTGGGCTGAGTGGCTCCACCTCTGCAGCCGCCGGCTGCTCTGCTTCCACCATCGTAGGCTCTGGCGCCTGCGCTTCCCCGGCCACCGGCGGCTCCACCGCCTCACCATGGCCGCGGATCACCAAGTGCTCCACAGCAAACGTGTTGCAGAGTCTGCCACCGCCTTGGCCTTCCGCTGCTTCTGGCCCGTCCCAGCTCCATGCCGCGGCCTCATCGAAGACCACGTCCCGGGACACCACCACCTTGCCGCCGACCGGATCGTACAGGCGATATGCCTTCGATCCGCCCTCATAGCCGAGGAACACCATGCGCGTGCTTCTGTCCTCCAGCTTGCCGAGGCCTAGCTTGGTGGCCTTCACGTGCCCGATGCAGCCGAAGGTGCGCAGGTACGAGACGTTGGGCTTGCGCCCGTGCCACGCCTCGTACGGCGTCATCCCCTTCAGCGCCTTCGTTGGCGATCGGTTGAGGATGAAGACGGCCGTCGTGACCGCCTCACCCCAGAACGCAGCCGGCATCCCCTTGGCCTTCATCATCGACCTAGCCATCCCGACGATGGTTTGGTTCCGGCGTTCCACCACGCCGTTTTGCTGTGGCGAGTAGGGCGCAGTGAGATGGCGCCCCACCCCCTCATCGGCGCAGTACTCGACGAATTCCGTTGCCGTGAACTCGCCGCCACGATCCGTCCGCAACACCCGAAGTCGCTTCCCCGACTCTGCCTCTGCACGCTGCTTGAAGGTTTTGATGGCGTCCGCCGCGTCGCCCTTGCTGGTCAGCAGCTGCAGCCACATGTAGCGGCTGCAGTCGTCCACCAGCAGGAGGAAGTATTTCCTCCCGCCATGGGTTGCCGGTGTAATTGGCCCGCAGAGGTCCCCGTGGACCAGCTCGAGCTGCGTCGCCACTCGGTGCTTCGCCGCCTTGGGAAAGGGCAGCCTCCTCTGCTTTCCGGCGAGGCAGCTGTCGCACAGCTCCCCTGCATGCTCGATGCGTGGCATGCCGGTCACCATCTTCCCCAACCGGCCCAGAGCTTCGAAGCTCAGGTGGCCAAAACGGCCATGCCAGAGCCAAGGTTGCTCTGCGTATGCCGCCGCCAGGCACACCGGTTGCTCCACCTTCAAATCGAGAAGGTAGAGGCGATTACGGGACTTCGATACCTTGGCTAGGAGTCGGCTGTCCTGGTCCCTGATGCGCAGCACCCCATTGCGTATCAGCACCTCCGCACCGTGCTCATCGAGCTGTCCTAGGCTGACGATGCTCGATCGGAGCTCCGGGATGTAGTAGACGTCCGTGAGAGCGCGGTGCTCACCGTTCTTGCACCGGAAGAGCACGGTACCCGCGCCCTCGGATCTGCACCCGGGAGCCATCGCCGAACCTGACGCTCCCGGCGTGCTTCTTGTCCAGCTCGGAGAAGGCGGCGCGGCAGCCCGTCATGTGGTTGCTCGCCCCGGAGTCGAGGTACCACCTCGGCTCCGACTCGTCTCCGGCAGCTCCCAAATGGACCTGCGCACACGGCTCATCAAGGTGAACGACCGGCGGCGCAGACCTCTGCTCCACCTCCGCCGCCACTGCTTTGCCGCTCTCCGCGCAGAACACCCCCATCAGGAGCGCATGCTCGCCGTCGCTGTCGTCCCGGGCAAGGTGTGCCTCCTCCTTCCTCTCCGGCTTCTTGTTTGGGCACTCCCGTGCCCAGTGCCCCACCTCGCCGCACTTGCGGCAAGCATTGGGGTCGGGGAACTTCTTTTTACCCCTCTTCTTCTCCGCCGGTGCCTTGCCACGCTGCTTTCCGCCGTTGCCGCCGCCATGGTCACCGCCACCGCGACTGGAGCCTTCCCCGGTCTTGCGCTTCTCCTTCATCCGCGCCGACCACTCCTCTGTCAACAGCAGCTTGGGCTTCTCCTTCTCCGGCGGCGCGCGATCCTCCACCGCGCGGAGCCGCCCGGTGACGTCCTCGAGCGACAATGTGGACAAATCCAGCATCGTCTCGATGGACAGGGCAAGCTGCGCGTATTTGGCCGGCACGACGCGCAGCAGCTTGGTCACGACGTCCTCGTCGTCGACCGGCTTGCCGTAGGTGGCCAGCTGACTCGCGATCGACTGCAGCCGAAGCGCGAAGTCCTCCACGGCCTCTCCGGGCTTGAAACGAAGGTCGTCAAACTCGCGGCGCAGCTGCTGCGCCTTCGCCTTCTTGGCTCGGTCCGAGCCGAGGCGGAAAGACGCAAGCATGTCCCACGCCTCCTTCGCCGTGTTCTTCGACCCGATGGCCTCATGGAACTCGGACGGCGTGGACGCCATGAGCGCCTCCATGACGCCCACCTCCGCATCCTCACCGGCATTGCCGGTCTCCACCGCCGCCCACCACCGCCGCGCGCGCAGCTTCCACTTCATGTGGACAGCCCACTCGCCGTAGTTGGTGCGGGTGAGCATCGGCCAGGTGTTGGACCCGCCGACCTCCCTCACCGTGCGCACCTCCACGGCGGGCTGGGATGCCGAGGCCAGCTGCCTCTCCATGGCCGCTGCTGCAGCCGCCGCCGCAGCCGCCTCTGCACCACCCCCTGCGCCACCTGCAGCCGTGTCCATTGCCGGCGACACCTCCCAGCGACTTGTACGGCTCCGATACCACGTGTCGGGACTAACACCTAGTGTCAAGGTGAGCAGCACCTGCTCCCCTTCCCTCTCCCTCTCCCCTGAACCAAGGAAGAAGAAGAGCTGAGCTCTCCTTCAGCACACACACAACACTGCTCAGTTTCAGCTCCTGAAACTGCAGACTCAAAGAGATGGTGGCAAGAGCTGCCTTTTCCATTGCATTGCTTCCTAATTTATACAAGCAAGCTACCAACTACATAGTACATGATGGTATGGCTGAGTACAGCCCCCATCACCTTAGTACAGCCAAGACATGGCTGGTGTACCTCTACCTAATCCTAGTACATGGTATACATCACCTTCTACCAACTAAAGTACTAGGGATGGCCTATTACCATACTTGCTGCAGTATCCTGGGCATGGACAGCAGACCTGACCATGCCCTTGACTGACAGAAGGTGAGGGAGTGGAGGATCAGTAGATTAAGTCTAACACTCCCTGGTTATTAGTTTGCTGTATTGACAGTGACCTTAAGTTCTGGTAGCCTGACTGTTTACATGCATTGATGTAGCAAGGCCATAAGTCTCACATAGGAAGATGACTTCTTTTTTAATGGAACAACAGGGAGACCCCTACAGAATTTTTATATTTTCAAAAAAGTAAATGTGTATACATGGGTCATAAACTTAAAAAAGACTGTAATACTATTGGAAATCAAATAGCCATTGTTCTAACAATAACCTTGGAGTATGCAAGATTAGAGCCAAATCAGGTCGTGGTCGTGTTTGTTGTAGGGAAAGGGCATGTAGTCTAACAAACGAGGGTGTGTGTGTTGTAAGGGTTCTTTCCTCCCTTTTCTTCTTAATACAAAGATACACAGCTCTCCTATGTGTTTTAGGGAAAAAAAAGGATTAGAGCCAAATCCTCTTTGAACCAGAAATCTAGCTAAAGAAATCACTCAGATTAATAAATGAAGGAATTGTGATGACACCAGATGGTCCAACAGGAAAGCATAACTATTTCTCTAAATGCTTTTCATTAAAAAATTCATCAACTTGGAGCATGTCAATATTTTTTTGCCTTCTTGTTGGTGGCTCATTTTGGTTGTCATCTCTAGCCTACTCAATTTGCATGGACAGTAAGGTTGTGTTGTCTTATTTTGTTGTTGTTGTATCTATCAGAGGCGGAGCTTTGTTGAGGCCAACGTGGGCCATGGTCCCACCTGGTCCAGTAAAGCTTTTATAGATTTAGAGCTCACTCTACTATGTTTTCTGGACTTTTGCTCATTGCTGCAGCCCAAGCTCCACCACTTATATCTATACATTCCTATCTAATTTTTTTTTAATGTTGCTCTGCCTCAGCAAGGTATCCGCAAAGTTCTTGATGTAAAATTTCATCCAGAAGGGTTGCCTCAGCTTGTTTCTAGCTCTAATGAGGTCAGTGCCATTTATGATTCATGTTTCATTTACTATTCAAGAATACCTTCTATTTCTTACTACTGTGAAAATCACTATTGTACTGTCTTAAGTACCTTTATCTTTGTTCTTAATCATATTTTGTTATCCTTGTTTTAAATTATTTGAATATTTCAGCTTGTGTGGGAGCTTTGATTAATGGGCACGCCCTTTATTCTCTTGGTTTATTTTATATTTCATGAATCCAGGCACCCAATGAATTACTGCTTTTCAATCTTCTTTCTGGAAGGGCAATTGAGCTTAGAGGCCACAATACCAAGGTATGCCAAATAAGTTTTCTTGACGCATTTACAAATTCTGTATGTTCTGAGCTAGTGCATCCATACCTTTTCATCCCCTTCCTTTTGTTGCTCAGTATTATTGGAAATTGTGATTGATTACCCAGGCCAACCCTAGGAGGGTAGCAGTATATCATGTCATACATGGGCCTCATGGGCCTAGCCTCATGGGCCTAATACACTCATACTCCAACACCCCCCTACAGTCTGTACTACCGGCGCAGCGGAGCTATAGACTGGACACGAAAAGAAGCACACACACACGAGCCCCCCACAGGCGCAACTAGCCACTGGTGATGTTGAGGCTGGAGTGAAACTCGGTGAAAGTCGAGGACGGGAGGCCCTTGGTGAAGATGTCGGCAAACTGGGAGGTGGTCGGGACGTGGAGGACCCGAACATCGCCGATGGCGACTCGATCACGGACAAAGTGTAGATCGATCTCCACATGCTTGGTCCGCTGGTGCTGAACAGGGTTGTTGGAGAGGTACACCGCACTGACGTTGTCGCAGTAGACTAGCGTGCTCCGGGAGAGAGGACTGTGGAGCTCGGCAAGGAGCTGCCGGAGCCAGGAAGCTTCAGCCACGCCGTTGGCAACAGCGCGGTACTCCGCCTCATCACTAGAACGGGAGACCACCGGCTGCCGTTTGGACGACCAGGACACCAGGTTGCCGCCCAAAAAGACAGCGTAGCCGGAGGTGGAGCGCCGAGTGTCCGGACACCCGGCCCAGTCGGCGTCAGTGTAGACGACGAGCTCGGTGGAGGGAGAGCGGTGGAGGTGTAGGCCATAGTCAGCAGTCCCACGAAGGTAACGGAGGAGGCGCTTGAGAGCAGTGAGATGGGGCTCTCGTGGATCATGCATATGGAGGCATATCTGCTGAACTGCATAGGTGATGTCCGGTCTTGTGAAGGTGAGATACTGAAGTGCACCAGCAAGACTCCGGTACGCAGTGGGGTCTGTCACTGAGTTGCCCTCTGACTCTGACAACTTGGCCTGAGTGTCAACTGGAGTGGAATAGGGCTTGCAGTCAGTCATCCCAGCACGCTCTAGGATATCAATAGTGTACTGCCGCTGGTGAAGTAGAAGACCGGTGGGGCGAGGCTCAACTGTGACCCTAAGAAAGTGATGTAGCACACCGAGATCCTTCATAGCGAACTCTTGTTGAAGAGAGGTGATGATACGCCTGAGGAGCTGTGGACTGGGGGCGGTGAGGACAATGTCATCAACATAGAGCAGCAGATAGGCAGTCTCAGCACCCTAGTGATAGATAAACAAAGAAGTATCTGACTTGGCCTCCACAAATCCCAGTGTCATCAGGTAAGTGGCAAACCGCGAGTACCAAGCTCGAGGTGCCTGCTTGATGCCGTAGAGGGACTTGTTGAGTCGGCAAACCATATCAGGCCGAGAAGAATCAACAAAACCCGCCGGTTGACTGCACTAGACTGTCTCAGTCAGAGTGCCGTGCAGGAAAGCATTCTTGACATCCAGCTGATGCACGGGCCAAGAGCGAGAGAGAGCCAGGGAGAGAACTGTGCGGACGGTAGCCGGCTTCACCACTGGACTGAAAGTCTCATCGTAGTTGACCCCAGAGCGCTGAGTGAAACCCCGGAGAACCCAGTGAGCCTTGTACCGCTCAAGAGTACCATCAGCCCGCCGCTTGTGAGTTCAGATCCACTTGCCGGTGACAACATTTGAACCAGGCGGACGAGGCACCAGATCCCATGTCTGGTTGGCGAGGAGGGCCGCGTACTCCTCTTCCATCGCGTGATGCCAGTGAGGGTCTGACAAGGCGTCATGGACGGATGAGGGTACCGGAGAGACCTGGGGCTCCCCGGGCATCGTCGCGAGAGCCCGGGGCCGCAGGGTACCGGCCGCCTGCCGCGTCACCATAGGGTGAACATGACGCGGGTGCCGGTGTAGGAGAGGCGGGTGGTACACCGACGGCGCACCCCGGGCCACCGGCGGCTGCGGCGGCGGTGGTGTAGGTGTCGACGGTGGAGAAGAGTCCCCGGGCGGTGGCGAAGACGGCGGCGGGACCGACTCCGGGTGCAGCGGAGCCGGCCGCTCACGCCGCTGGTAGACGTGCACCGGCTGGGCGAAACGCGCCGCAGGTGCTGACGGGACCGGCTCCGGGTGGAGCGGGGCCGGCCGCTCGCGCCGCTGGTAGACGCGCACCGGCTGAGCGAAACGCGCAGCAGGTGCTGAAGTTGAGGGCTCCGGACCCGCGCAGGGCGCAGGGGCAGGAGCAGCGCCAGAGGCCGGCGTCGCCGGGCCTGTGCAGGGAGCAGGGCCCGGGGCCGGTGGAGGGCCCGGTGGAGTAGTACCTGCAGGAAACACCAATGGTGGCTGGTCCACCGTGTCAGTGGGAAACGAGGAGAAGAGGTCGAGCTCTGAGGTATTAGGTGGTGGAGTAGGGGAAGACGGACTCGTCAAACACCACGTGTCTAGAAATGAGGACTCGACGAGAGGCAAGGTCGAAGCAGCGGTACCCCTTGTGATCCGGGGAGTACCCGAGGAAGACACTGGGTTGAGCGGGGAGCGAGCTTGTGGGAGGCGGTGGCAGCGGTGTTAGGGTAGCACGCACACCCGAAGACTCGGAGGTGGTCGTAGCGAGGAGTACCGAAGAGAGCGTGGTGAGGAGTGAGAGCTGGGCAGGCAACAGAAGGTAGGCGGTTGAGGAGATAAGTAGAGGTGTGCAGACTCTCAGCCCAGAAGTGAGCAGGAAGGGAGGCCTGGAACAGAAGGGTGCGCATGGTCTCGGTCGTGGTGCGAATCATGCGCTCAGCCTTGCCGTTCTGGGAGGAGGTGTAGGGACACGACATCCGTAACTGCACACCGTGAGAAAGGAAGAAAGCACGAGAGGTAGTTATCGAACTCACGCCCATTGTCACACTGAACGGCCTTGATGGTGAGACCGAACTGAGTAGACACCCAGGCGAAGAAGTGACGAATCGTGGGAAAAGCATCAGACTTGGCACGTAAGGGAAAAGTCCAAGAGTAATGAGAGAAATCATCAACTATGACCAAATAATACTTATAGCAAGAAATGCTCAAAACAGGCGATGTCCACAGGTCGCAATGTACAAGATCAAAAATATGGGTCGCATGTGAGGAGGTAGGAAAAGGGAGACGAACATGACGGCCCAGTTGGCACGCCTGACACAAGTGCTCATCAGGAGCCCGAGTACATGGAATGTCAGAACTACGACTAAGCTGTGTGAAAGCATCGCGGCCAGGATGTCCAAGACGCCGGTGCCAAGTAGAGGAGGTAGAGGTGGCCAAAGCAGCTGACGATGTAGATGTCGAAGAGGAAGTAGTGGAAGCAGGAAAGCGAAGAGTGTAAAGGGGCCAGTGCTGTCACATCGGAGAAGAGGACGTCGGGAAGCTAAATCCTTCACAGTAAGACCAGAAGAGTCAAATTCGACAGAACAAAAATTGTCAGCTGTAAAACGACGAATAGAAAGGAGGTTGTGAACCATAGAGGGAGCCACAAGAACATCGGGAAGGCGAAAGGGGCCGTGGGTGTGAGCGGCACCCACGGAAGTGTCAGGAAGACACGAACCATTTGCGACCATGATGGACGAGGGGTGAGAGGAAGGAGGATGCACAAAAGAAAGTATACCGGGGTCGGAAGTGGTGTGGTAAGTGGCACCCGAGTCGGCGATCCAGGCCGGATCGGCTGGAGGAGTCAGGGTCATGGTGTTGAAGGACGGGTCAGGGCTGCCGGGTCCCAACCGACAGGCCCGGGCTGAGCACCGGGAGGTGGAGCCCACGATGACGAGAGTGGGGCCACCGGAGCGCCGGTGAACATGGTGGCCGCTGGTGGACGGTGCGCGCCGCCTAGAGCGCCGGGAGCCTGGAAGGGCCACATGGAGATACGCCCTGCCCATGGGTTGCTGAAGGAGGGCCAGGGTGTACCCCCACCTGGAGCACCAGGAGTACGTGGAGGCGTCGGTGTGCTCCCACGGCTAGCACCACCACGCCCCCCACGACGGCGGCGGCCGCCACGGCCCCCCCACCCCCGCCCGGCCCGGGAGGAGAACCCAGCAGAGAGGGTGCCGGTGGAGGGGTGGCCGCCAGAGCAGTAGAGGAAGACGAGGGCCCCGCCACAGGAAGCGACCCAGGTTGGACGCCCTGAGTGAGCTCCTCCATGACAAGGTCGTCACGGACCTGCAGGAAGGTGGGGAAGGGCCGCTGCCGAGTGATCCACGTCTGGAGGTGGCTGTAGCGCTCGCTGAGCCCCCGGAGGACGTTAAGGACAAGAACCCTGTCCTCCACGGGCCAGCCAAGGTCGCCGAGGGAGTCCGCCATGACCTTCATCTTGCGGCAGAACTCGCCAACAACAAGGTCATCCTGCACGAAGGTGTGGAAGCTCGCATCGAGCCGCAGAGCCCAGACTTTAGCATTGCCCAGAATCTGGCCCTCGAGCACCAGCCAGGCCTGGCGAGCGTCAGCAGTGTTGCGGACGAGGTCGTGGATGTTGAGGGAGATCGTCCCGATGATCCAGGAGAGCACGATGCTGTCAAGGCGCAGCCACGAGGGAGTCTAGACCGCGACCGAGGCGTCGACGAGGACGTGGTCGTCGAGGGCGTAGCGGCGGAGGGTGAGGAGGACCAGGTCCCGCCAACGGGCGTAGGAAGGCGACTCGGGCTCGAGGACGACCGGGATGAGCAGCCGGATGTTCTGAACACCCCTGGCCTGGTAGTGAAGCTGCGCCACTAGTGGATCGGCCGGATCGTGCCAGATGACCGCAGTGGTGGACGCACGGTGACCCGTCGAGCCGGAGGAGGTGGCCCCAACGTCGTGGTAGGTGGGGGGGGGACGAGGAGCTGCTCCGCCTCGGCGATCTGGCGGGCCAGGGCATCAGCGGCATCCCGCTCGCGCTCCCAAGCGAGGGCAGCCGCACGTACACGAGCCTGGCCCTCTGTAGCCGCAACACGGGCAACGACGAGGGCGGCGGCGAGAGCGGAGTCAGGACGGCCGGCGTAGAGGTGGGACGGGGGCGGCGGAGGTGGGGCGGGGAAGGTAGAGGCACCCTGGGCCATCATGCCCCCCCCCCCCCCCCCCCCCCCCCCCCCCCCCCCCCCGCGGCCATAGCAGCGGCGACGGCGGTGAGGCCACTGTGAGCAGCGGCAGACGGAGGAGGACGGGCCGTGGCCAGAAGAGGAGCTGCCAGAGCCGGCAGCGATGGCGGCGGCCGCGTCCCCAGTGCCCGCGCCCGGGAGGACGGCGCCCTCGGCGCCCGCTGCCAGGGCGGCGGCGGTGCTGGGAGTGCTTGGGGTGGCGGCGGCGGGCCTTGCTGTGGCGGCCGACGGCTGGGTACTTGCGATCTGCGCCCAAGTCGAGGTGGGGAGGGGAGGGAACGAGTGGAAGTAGGTGGGAGGAGGGGGAGGAGGCCGGCCGGCCATGCCTGCCGGCGGCGGCTGCGCCTGGCGGCTGGGAGGGGAGGGAGGAAAGAAACCCTAGCTTGATACCATATTGGAAATTGTGATTGATTACCCAGGCCAACCCTAGGAGGGTAGCAGTATAGCATGTCATACATGGGTCTCATGGGCCTAGCCTCATGGGCCTAATACACTCATACTCCAACAAGTATTAGTACCCCTCCCTATAAACAAAAGCTCACGAGTTAAGACCACAGCCATGAAAATAATGATAAAGGTGGTCATGTGACTATATGACATGCTTGAACCTTTCATTTCGTGCTTCATCCTCAATTCTTTGTCACATTACTTCTGAATGTGCCCTATACAATGATGAGAAAGAGAAACTGACTGTTTCATAAGCATATCTGGTTTGTGGATGTGATACAACCAGATAAGAGTATTTGTTGTGCAAGTGCTAATCTGAATTTCACATTATATTAGAATGTTTTGTTTTGGATTTCGTTGTTCTTTGGTCATAGAGTTTTTGACATGCTCACGCTTGCTTTTACCATGTTGACTAGTGTTGTTACTTTGTTCTACTTATTGTTCTCAGATCCAGTCTATGGCGTTTGCAGTCAAAGGAGCAAGTGTAGTGTCTTGTGCTTCTAATTTATTAAAGGTAACTAGATTTTGTTCCTTGCCGATCCCTGCAACTGATGTGAGAATAAAACTGTTTATTGCTTCTCTTCCTGTACTGGAGAATAGGTATGGGACTGCATTACCGGCTCTTGCCTCTATACGCTGGGTGGTGATGACCAAAATTCAGTGGGGCATACTCAGAAAATAAATGCTATGGCAGTGAATAAATGGCAATCATGTATGTGTGCTTTTCATCAACCTTATCTCTTATCCCACAAACTCCTACATCTTGTATGCCTTATTTACATTTTGTTTAGTTCATAGCTTTCTCCTTTTTTTTTCTTGTATGTTGGTAGTTTTCTTAGACAATTGATGCTCAGCTGGCATATTTTCCATGGGAAAGAAAATACATCAACCTTATGTTCGTTTCTGTTTTTATGCTGATTGACTCCTATGTCCTATGTACTACCATATTGTTCTTTTCAATTTTTTGTTCTGATGTCTCACTAGAATAGTGATTCTGTTGGGTGATGCGGGCAACATCTATGGAAGATAAGGATATATTAACTGCAGATAATGGTGATAATTTTCTGTGTTGTGTTAGCGCTACTGGTTTGTTTGTTTGCCTTATGTTTCTTCTCTTGAATGAATCATAATTGTCTCTATTTTTATTCCATCTCTCTTTATTATTTTGATCTCAACACGGTGTACATTTACAGGTCTTGTTGTCACTAGTGGAGCAAAAGGTGACGGGAAGCTTCTACTATGGAATGCTTTAAGAGGTGAACTTGCTTCTGATCTAAATTCGAACTTGAGGTAACACGTGAATTTGTTCTTGTCCATCCGGTTTTGTTTTCTTTTTTTTCCTCCTTATAAGTACTTGTTCTGCCCTAGTTCACAAGTTTTGTATCATAAGTTATTGTAGTGTAATATTAACCTTTTCTTTTTAAAATTTGTTGAATATAAATTGTTAATGTCTACAACAGTATTTAGTTACTCTCCCTTCGAATGAACCATTTGAAAAGTTAAAAGGACCCAGATGGTTGCTTTGAGAGTACACGGACCCAGATGAGAATGCAGGAAAAGTTGAGAACCACGATGCTTTTCACTCCATTTTGAATGTTGATGCCTGTTTTTGAGGGGAAATACAGTAGGGGTGGCCCCCACTGTGCATTTTATTAAAAAGAATGTTGATGCTTGTTACCATTTTGTTTTCTTTTCCTGCAACCCTCTCATCCCCTAATTGAGATAGAGTGGTTGCTTTGTGAGGGACAGGTTCCTTATTCTCTCTTTAATACAAAGACACACACCTCTCCTGTGTTTTTGAGGAAAAAAGATAAAAAAAAATGTTGATACAGTTATGTAGAAAGTAGAAACTATATGGGTGCATTTTGCAGAGGAAAATTTCCTAAGCTGAGGACTAAAGTGCTTTATGTGGCCTTGAGCTTCTAGAGAGGAAAAATGGAAATGATTAAAGTGCAAAATCCCAATATGCTTAAACTTTTAAACCAGATTCAAACCCTGTAAATCTTTGTTAATGTAGGTCCCAGGATATGATCTATCCCTCAGTTGATACAATGGAGTTTTATAGTGAGAATCATCTGGCATGTGGAAGCGATTGTGACTATGGTGGCTCAGCTGTGGTACAATTATGGGATATTGATTCTCCAGAGTCTTATTTATCTTTCTCTGCAAGTGATTCTGTATGTACCTTCTCCTTTTGTTTCTATGTACGTATGACTTTTAGAGGTTAATGGAGGACTAACATATCTCTGTCACAGTACATTACTTCCCTTAAAGTCGACCCTGCTGGCAACACTCTCATTACAGGTTATTTATCCTTTCTGTCACATGGGATCTCCCCTATTGCAGCCATGATGAACTGTATTTTTGTCTTTACTTTCAATATGCAGGTTCTGGTGATGGGACTATTGGCTTATTTGACATCCGTACTTGTTCTGCAATTAGCCACTTGTCAGTGGGATCTGGTTGTGAGGTATTGTTGCATAGAAGTTGGAATTAAGGGCTGTATAGTTTTGATTGATAATGTGGAAATTATTTCATTGCTTTTGTGAGACTGAAATCTTTCTTATTGATCTCTTAGTTACTAACATATTTCTTCTCTGAGAACTGATAATAAATATGTTGCTTCTCAACAGGTTACATCTGTATCATTTAGCAACTGTGGCACCTATTTTTCTGCTTCTAGCACATCAAATAATACTTTGGTTTGGGATACAAGGCTTGTCCCAATAAATCAAAGCAAGGATGTTTCACGAAGCAGAGATATGCGATTTTTTCGGCCTTTACATTGCTTTAGCCATGGTAGTCAGATGCCTACTGCAGAATACACAAGTCAACTGCCAGGGTATGTAAAATGCGGCACTAATCATTATTGCATCTAGTGATTAGTTATGCCTGAAAAGTTGGTGACAATTTATATGAGCTTCAATTGTGAACCTAGTGGAAGTCATCTATACTATGAATTGCAATTTAGTTTTTCACTGGATTCATGATGTGCTGTTTCTAGTAATCTGATGTAGACCGTTTCTGTCTGTTTTATTTAGTCTAGGAGGTAGCTTCACAAGAAAAGTAGAAAACCTGTACATACTGTAAAGTTGCTTCTACACAGATTTAAGTTCTCTCTTAGCAATAGCCTCTTTTTTTTAAAAAAAAATACCCTCTTTTTTGCTGAATAGCATGTTGTGAAGTTCTGTCTGCTTTTGTAGACGTTTCTGTTGTATTTTCCTTTTTTTACCTAGGGTCTTTCCCTACTGTATTGCCCTCAAAAAAAGAAAGAAAAGTAGAAAAGATAACTACAGTAAACGCTTTACTCGTTTATTTAAACTTCTCCATTTACGAAGATCTTCATTCATGCTATGTTACTCACTCCTGAAGTTGCAAAATTATAAAAAAAATAGAGGAAACATTTAATACATCATTCTGGCTGGTCATTGGTATGCTCATGATGATTCCATTCTGTTAGATGTTCCATATGTGCGCAGAATTTGTACTTTATGTAATACTTTTATAAAATCTATTTCCTCTGATCTGAAATATAAGTCCATCTAGGTTTGTCCTAAGTAATTTATTTTTACCATTTGCCTATGAATATATAATTATATAGGTTGAAAACATAAGATTAGCGTTACTAGATTCATTATGAAACATAAGATTAGCGTTACTAGATTCATTATGAAACATAAGATTAGCATTACTAGATTCATTATGAAACATACTTTCATAATGTATAGCTATTTTAATTTTTTAATTTAAGATGGTATGTTTTTTATAGAGATTGCTAGTCAAAGTTGTATTGGAGACCATGCATAGATTTAGCTTTGTTCTAAGTCAAACTTCTCTAATTTTGACCAAGTTTTTAGAAAAATAAACTAACATCTACAAGTTCAAATTGATCTATCAAGGCATATTTCATTGAGAATTTAATGAAACTAATTTGATATCGTAGATGTTGATGCATTTTTTCTATAAGCTTTGTCAAAGTTAGATAAGTTTGACCTAGGACAAATTCTAAAGTGAACTTAGGACATATGTTCTATACTTATTTACTTTTGCGGTGTTCTATAAATATTTAACCAAAAGTGCAAAATTTGTGCTCTGAAGAACGTGCCAATGTCCAAACTCCAAAACGTTGCTCATTTATGATGTGGTGTTATAAACTTGTAATACAAAAAGTATTTTTTTGAGGCAAAAGATAATATTGTTTTCTCATGTCAAATCTAAATATATTGAAAAAAAAATGCTAGGCAAAGCTTAGAATGGTCTGGTGCGCGTATTCCCTTTTACTATGATGACTATTGCTAGTTTCAGTTTTATACCTTCTTTCTTGGTGGCTTTTGTTGGGTTTCATCTCTAGCCTACTCCACCTTCTTGGGACTACAAGTCTTTGTTGTTATTTGTCTGCTAGGTTACCGGTAACCCCTGCTAATACCCTCTGGTTGAGACTAAATGTGGTGGTGTTTGACCACTTGATAACCCCTGCTAATACTACGGACATGTCCTGTCTTCATTGTTTCCTACCACATGGTTTTGCAGATTGTGGCTATAAAATCTAAATAGTACTCTGTTCATTGTCTTCCAATGCAGCATCCTTTTGTTTTGTTATCCACCTTTGTATAGGCTTTGAGTATCTTCTCTGTTGTCTGTTCAGTCATGTTGACGAGGGTGACCAAGGGGTAAATGCCACACAGTGGCTGCATAACGAACCTGTACTTGTCACTGTAAGTGGTGATGGCAGGTGAGTAATTAGCCCAATGACATATGCATTGTGTCATTTTCATCAATCTGCATTTAAGTTATGAAAATGCTTAACTACTAATTTACTCTGCTTTTAGTGTTGGAATGTGGGATGTTACTCTAGGTCAACCTTGTGTCAGACATATCGTCGCTCATACTCGATGTGCTAATGCGGTGAGCCTATACTATGGGTATTCTACTTCTGGGGCTCTTCAGCTTACCTCTTTTGCTATTGATTTTTCATGGTATAAATCCCAGGTTGCTGTAGCCCCTAATGACGAATACGTCTGCACAGGAGGAAGTGATCAGAAAGTTGTGAGTTGCTTATTTGGCCTTTTAGTTTCTTATGTTGCTTATGTCATACTGGAAGAGGTATTGTTTGGATTGTTTTGTTGGTCTACAACAACTGAAATCAGTAGAAATGCAATACATCTTATTATTGATGCGGTTAACTTTTTTTTTCTCAAACACGCAGGAGAGCTGCGTATCTTTATATTATAGAGAGAAAGAAAGAGGATAGAAACCCATAGAAGGCAACCCCTATGCCTCACCTGTGAGACAAGAGAAGGTTGCAAGGAAAAAAAAACACCACACAGCACTCAAACCCTTGTTACAAGGAAGAAAGGACCCGACCTTTCTAGCCACTTACACTAGCATCTCTCCACGACCAAAAAATAGCTCCTGAAGTTTTTGAGCAGTGAGCACTAGTGAAGCAGCAAGACTCAATTCCTCTTTGAAGGAATGCTGTGCTGTTGCTAGGGAAGGAGTCACACTGTCAAAAACTCTTTTCCTGTGAAGCCACAAGGCCCATGCTTCCAGGATCACCATACTGTTCAAATCTTTTTGTTTGCTTTTCTCCACCAATCAGTGAAGTTCTTGTTCCTTCTAGGTACAATGCGCTCAAGGCCAGTAAATTATACCAAAATTGCCTAGCAAAACACAATTAGTGAGGATGATGTGGTTTATTGAATAGTACTCCCTCTCTTCCAAATTATAAGGCATTTTGGCTTCTAGGTTCATAGCTTTTGCTACGCACCTAGATATATGTTATGTCTTGATACACAGTAAAAGCTATGAATCTAGAAATGCCAAAACGTCTTATAATTTGGGACGGAGGAAGTAAGAAATAAAAAAATGTAAAATAGCTTGGTTAGTGGTTATGTGAATTGGGCATGGTTTGAAGATACTATTGGCATATTCATAATCATTATACACATGTATGAGTTCTCGCCTTGATGTGCATAACTGACTAATGTGGTCCCAGAAGAGGGAAGGACTGTGACTGATTTATGATAAATTATTTCCATTTATGGCTGGGCAGAACCACGAGTGTTTGCTTTGTTTTTATGTTTAGCCGGTTCTCTCATTGACTATTGGCTTGGCAGGTTTTATACCATAATAGAAGTGGGCGTACACATCTTAATTGGCGTCTTTCACACCCTCTGCAAGGAAATGATTGATATGCTGCCAGACATTGTAGAATTGTTCTGCTAACATGGTAAGTCACCTTTCCTTTTTGTGCTTTTCATTTGATCTCTGTTAGTACTTCGGCACCGAAAGTCCAAAACAGCTAAAATAACATATTTTACTGAATCATACATCAATAAATATATGAATATGGTATAAGCTGCATACAAACATACTTCTCTTCACTTTTCTAATAGCTTAAGGGGGTTGTTGCAACTTCAAGTTAGGCGGACAAATTCCCGTAGAAATTTAAAGTGGAAAAATAAAATTAAATTGGTGAAAGGCCTTGCTTCACTGTGGAGACTTCTGCTTTATCTTCATGAGAGATTGAACAGCTTCTGTTATTTCCCAACACGCCCTGCATACCTCTGTTCCTAATTCTTTTTGCACGCATATTTTTTTCAGCTGGGGAGTTCTCTGAGTCAGGCAGTTGCACTTTGGCAGAAACTTGACTGGTCCAGATGGATGTGGAGCCAGGACTCATATTGAAGCCTCTGCTTGATGGACGACTGAAGCTTGTGTTGGGCCTTAACATTATTGAATTATCATGCCTCTTTACAAGTAGAGTCTGTATCTTTTTATTCTCCTGTAAACAAATGTTTATGAAATCAATGTCATCCTGACTAATAGTAGGTTTCTATTCTTAGATACTGTTTGGATAAGGGGGTTGGAATCCAAATCCTTAGGATTTAGTTCAACTTTGAACTAAATTCCTAGAGCAACCCCCTTATTTGAGCACCCCTGTATGAGCCAGATTATGTGATTCCCTGTACCATCAACCAGTTGACTAATAACTACTCACCCGTTGCCTGTATTTCTCTTCTTCTTTTTCTTTGAGTGTGAACATGTAGTCTTTCAGCATTGCCAGAAGCGGGAGCTGCAAAAGCTTGTGTTAGTAGTTTTGTCCAAGAAATTAAGACTTCCTATCATTTGGAATCAGTACTTGATAATCAATCTAGCTGACTTTCATGTCTATTTGATTTTTTTAACGAAATGTTCCAAATTATGGTTCCAATACAAGAAATTTGCTGTGAAGGTTGTTTTTACAGGTAAAGACTAAAGAGTTAACTATGCAAATACAGACCTCGGTATTTTTTTGTTAGGTCGTTTGTGCAATGTTTACTTATGAATTACTGCATATGTTAATTTATTTACCAGTACTACTTTGTGGTTTTGTATGGCTATGGCTATTTATAGAATACTATTTTTAAAAATTAATTATTGGTTTATGGTAACATAAGATCTGTTTGGTAGTGCAGTATTTTGCATTTTTCCTTTGAGAATCACAATCATTTTGTTAATTGTTTCTTGTATAGATACTTGCTTAGGCTCTCGCCCTGGTATTGCATGACTTTTGATAGTTGAGTGTAGTCTTATACTCTTATCGATTTTGACCATGCATTGTCCTCCAATAATTTCTGATTCTTTTTTTTTACACCGCCACGTTTTAATGCCAAGGAATAGGTTTGTCCTAGTAAGATGCCTCTTGCTTGTTTTTCTATGTACAGGAATGAAATATATAGTTTTGCCGGTTTGAACATGATACCATTTCTTCCATGCCTTGCTGTCTGCAAAATATACTTCTTAGTACTTCTTAGCACTAGCCTACAAGTACGTTCTCTTCACTATCACTTTTGCTTTCAAGATCAACTATTCTAATACCTCTGTTCCAAACTAGCTTTGTCCTAAGTGAAACCTAACTTTCATCAAGTTTATAGAAAAATGCACCCATCATCTACAACATCAAATTAATTTCATTAAATTCTCCATGAAATATGCCTTGATAGTGCATTTATTTAAACTTGTAGATGTTAATGTATTTGTCTAAAAATTGTCTCGGCTTGTAAACATTGGAAATGACCATACAGCTTCCCTTCAGGTTTTTAGTGGCCTATCTTTTTTGTACTTTCTACTCTCTTTAGTTTTTGTTTTTACTTGATTACCTCTATTTAATGTTGCATACATAATTTATTCTGTTATTCAGTTTGCTGTTGCAAATAAGCATATTCACAAGGTTCCTTTACAGGAGAAGGTTGAATTGATGAAGCTAACGTTTACTTGCTGCCACCTTATCCAGTGACTGCCCTTCCAAAAATACCTAGCCTCTCTATCCATAAATTATAAAGGTGCGAATTTAAAATGCTTCTATGTGCCACTACAATACCAAGATTGTTACATTTGTTCAGTGTTTAGCATCGCTGAAGTATGAAAGTTTAATTCTATGTAGAGCAATCTAAAATCATGTTTATAATAGTTCAAAGATGGGCTGAAGCCATAAAAGAAGTTACTGGTTACAGTTTTTTAAAAGAAAACATGGGCGATCTAATCTAGGTCAGTCTAGGATAAATATTTATGACAAGTTAAAATCCAAATTTTGAAAGGATGATTTCAGATCAGGTGATTATGTTTGCAGTTCATGAGGTCGCACCTCATCATAGTAGAAGATCTTGTTTCTCTCCTGTTCCCAGAATTGTGTCTTCGCCATCAACTGTTCTACCAAGCCTGCACAATTTTTAGTAAATATATGTGGCATTTCAGTTTCCATTTTTCTCTGTAGATATGATGCATACCTGGAATTTTGTTAACTATAATTCGAGCACGCTCTGCCCTTTTCAAGTGCTTGTGCGCTCCTCTGCTTATTGAGTACCTTCGTTCATCCTGTAGAAAATTATAATCAACTTAGTAAAAAATATACTTCTAGATAAGGCAATGTCTATGACTATGGTCATCAGGCAGCTAGTGCACCCTGCTGTATTCTTCTAGCCATCGCTCTTCATCACATGAAGCCATCCATTTTTCAACCTTATCCATTATGTCTTTCCGGCTTGTGGCCTCCTCTTTTGCTTTGTATATATATTCATCCATTGTCTTTAATAGATCATCATGGACCACATCTCCTGTTCATTTATTCCCCAAATAGTTATATTAGTAAACACATTGGAGACTGGTAAATATATTTCAGCACTGAAACAAAGATAATGGCATATAACTGTGTCGAACACACCTGACATTATCAGATTCATTATTTTGTCCATTTCTGTTTGATAAGGCATGTCCATGTGTGATTTCTTGCAAATTTCGTCGACTTCTGCTCTCTTTTTTAGGAATAGCTCTTTCATTTTGCTTGCCTTCAACTGATTCAGACGCTGAACTTCAGATTCAACCTGTTTCATTCAATATGGTAAAACTAATAACCTATCAGCATCAAGACAGTTACTTGTCTGACATAATTCATATCTGCTTTGAGGTTTAATCTCTGCTCTTTACCTGTTGAATTGTCTCAAGTGTGAGGCTTCCAGGACCTAACATACCATTTACTGAAGTCATTGCGAGTACCTTAATTTGCCCATATGGTTGACGCTCCTCCATAGTAGTATCCAGAGTATTCCATAAGTTTGTTAATGCTTTTACAAGGTTTTGGAGCTACAAAATAATACCGGCTTTAGTAATGATATTAATGCAGTTCAAGATTCTCTCTCACTTTTTCTTGAATTCTCACATGGTATATTTCCTGTTAGAACTAGCAACAAGAATAACTTGCTAATGCTAAAATTATTAATGGGTTCAAAGGTGATAATTTTTGTAAGAAGACCAATGAAGTGTCTTCTGGATGCATTATGCCATTTGCTTTATGCTATTCTTGAACTAAGTATGCTATTATGTTGTTTTATATAACCTGAATATATCCTCTGTTTTTCATTCTGTCACTGTGACCAAGTGAAATGGGGCTACTGGCTACAATGGTTGGTACCAAGAAGAATGACAGATCACCTTTTCCTTTCTATTGCTCTTCTCTTCTTTTAGCTGCTGAACAGTCATATTGAGCTTGTTGAGGATTTCATCACTGATATTCTTCGTCTGTTGCTCATTTGGTCCATCTAGCAACCTTGGGTGAACATTAGCAAGTATCTTTGAAGGATCCATTCCCATTACTTTTGCAAAATTGTGAATTAGAACTTTGTATTCTTCCACTTTGCAGAGGCGATCACTCTAGAGAAAATAAAATTCTGAAATCAGATCCAGGAGTATTATAATATGTTTATGACAGTTCATGTTTATCACCAAGTGAAGGAGGCATGTGTACCTTTTCTCTTTTCAGTCTTTGCAATTCGCTTTGGAACTCCTCGAGTTTCTTTAGTGACAGATCTTCTTCGTTCACAGTGACAGCTTCATTCCCTAAGCGTCCTGCAATTTCAGAAGCAATTCTGTGTATTTCAGTTTGAACGTCCATGAACTGCTTTACTCTGGCTTCCTTTCTCATCTGCATTTCTTGTAGGGCAGGTGTAATGGAATTCAGCTGCTCCTTTAGAGTGCCTGCCATTTTTTCAGGCTGCAGAAATGGTTTTCAGGTTAGTTTCCAACCGTTGCTTGTTAGATATGGATAAATGATGAGACCCGCAAGATTTGGATGTTTACTCGTCCTGGGAATGATCTTTCTCCAAGGGATAGCAGCAGGTTGGTAAATTCAGCCTCAGATTCAGCCAAAGCTTGATGCAGCTGAATCCGAGACATATTGGCACTATTTACTTTTCTTCTGTAGACTTCTTGGCATTCCTGCTCAAGCTCTTCCAGTATTCTTTCCCTTTCATTTTGGTCCTGCCCAACTTCATCCCATATCATCTAAGCACCATGCAGAGTTTAGTAAGCATTTCAGCTAGAACTGAACAGAGATATATATATATATTTTTGTTGTTGAAAAACTTTGAGTACCTTGAGTTCTTGAAGCAAGTAGGCACAGGAAGACTCTGGCAGCGCAGCACCGGGAGCTTTTTCAGTCATCTTGAGTGATCCCATCTCAGGGACCTGACAAACTCAGAGCAGATATTGCTGGGCTGAATTCAGCTGCGCGCGGTACATTACATGCTTAGAGGTGGCCGTGGAGGGCACAGATTTAGCAAGTGTATATGACAGAAAAGCTGCGAAATACAGTGGTGGCTGCTGCTGCGAGTGGGCTTTAGATGCTGGTTTTGCTTGCAAGACACGTAGCATATTTGTGGTGTGGTTGGTGTCGCCATGAGAGCTGCAATGCAACGGAGGGCCGAAGCTTTGCGAAGAAGGGTCTCTCTCTACTCTCTAGCTGATCTGGTGGCCTCTTGAAATTCTAATCAATAATAGTAGTATAGCCTGACTAATTAACAATTAATTCTGGAAAAGTTGGGAAGGTCTCGTCTCTTCAGACGTTTCTCCTTTTCATTCATTCAATTCAATTCATGTGCTACTAATGAAACAAGCAAAAAAGATGAGTGGTGCTATATCATGCTGATGGCTGCGCTGCATCTTCAGCGGATTGAATTCTGGAGGCTTCAGACATGAGCTGAGCTTCCAGCTGAAGCCGCACGCTACTGGAGTGATGGGTGCCGCTTTTAACTTTATTGGACATGTGCACCCTTTGGAGAGCGATGTGCCACTTTTTTTGGCCACTAGCTGGTAGATCTGAAAGTAACACAACAATTGCTTGCTTGCCCTGACGGTTGGGTTGGCGGCAGGCTTCTGTTAGCTGAAACTTTCGTGCTCTTGTTTGTTCCTAACCACGAGACATAGGATATCAACGACGCCCTTTTTTCTGAACTGAAACTGAAAGCAAGGTGTTCGCATATGTTTTTACCTTTTTGTTATGGCATCAATGTTTGCTTATCTGAATTCAAGCTTATAATGGTAACAAAGCGTCGTAATATCATTTCGTGCCTCGTGTTGGCATGTCGCGTTGCGGAACTAGATGTCATGTCAGCGAGAGGTATAGCAACCTCCCATCTTACCGCAATACCATGTCCCGGTTCAGGGATCGCAAGTTGCCAAGAAAGGTGGCTGAGAGCCTGAGAGTTGAGACTGGCCATCCGGAACGTCAAACAAACAGGAAGAACCCAAGATGGTTGGGTTGCCGGTGCCGTATCGGTATCGAGCATCCAACGTTGCTCTGGTTTTTGCTTCAAAAATGGGCTCAGAATCAGATGGAATAAGATATCAACGGGAAACTCGTCTTCCTCTTCCATTTGTTAGTGGAAGATGGAGATATATGCATTAATCCGGTTGAACCATACCCCTTAACTCTCTGTTGGTGAAAGCTTGTCGGCTGACACCTAACAGAGGTCCATACTGCCATGGACCCATCAAGGTGGACATCCAACAAGTCGAGATTAACCTGTGATTAGGGCCTGTCTGAAACAACTTACAGAAGTTGCCTTCTCACGGGAAAAAGTACTCCACGTAGCAGCTCAGGTCAGAGTGTGATTATGAGCCTGGGGAAGCAGTGACTTAAATCTGCTTGTAAACTTTGAAGATGGCTTTGACATTTGCTGGGCATTTTTTCTTGCAAGTATATCACCGAAAATGGAAGCTGCAGAAAGTTTTTTTTTTGATAACTTCAGCAAGTTGAGTTGAGGGCCGCAAGAGATGCCATACGTGACCACGTACACTTAACCTAACACAAGGTCTTCACAACTCAGGCTCAGCTGGTAGATAATAACAAGTCAGCACCATCTATAGAGAACTAGTAGTAGCTAGCACTACCTATCATCCCCTCAGGTGGCCAGCGTCGTCGAGAAGCAGCAGCGGTCGACCGGTCGTGCACCAGACGCAGCTGAGCACGTCGCGGACTCGCGGTAGTCCCTGCCGACGGTGGAGTAGTATGGCCTTGCCGTCACTGCTCTTCTTGTACTCGAATAGTAACGAGTGGTTCAACGCTGTGAGCTTCATGAACCCGTAGTCCTTGTCACGGAAGAAGCTCCACTTGCTGATCTAGCTCGCTCTTAACTAGGCTTGATCTAGCTCTGCTTGGGCCAGAGGAAAAAGGAAAAGTAGCCACTTTTGCTCCGTTTAGAGGAGGCGATGAGATCCTCCACCTCTGCAGTTGACTGTTGTGCAGTTGGCTCACTGATGGCGGGCTTGATTGCAATCAGATCCACCATTGAACCCACAACATGCAGAGGAATTGGTTGATTACAAGAGATGGGTTCAGGGACACAGGATAGTGGAAGCGAAATTGGGCATCCGCCCCCCTTGTTTGACAGAAGTTCTCAATTGCTAATGCTATGATTAGGGTGTCCGTCCGGGCGTGTGCATCCGGACGCGCCCCATTCCTGGGCTTGCGCAGCGAATCGGGCCCAGGAGTAATCAGCCTGCTTCCCTCTACCTTCTCTTCATCTCTACCCAGCGACAGAATTAGTTCAGAAACATGTTCGGTTGAGCTAAGCTTTTAATCCATGTTACAGATAACCTACAGGTACTTTTAGCCATGCTATTTTCCTCATCTAATCACTCAATCTGTCTATTCAGGTAGAATTTGAGTGTGTTTCTTCTCTAGTCATGCTTTTACCTTTCCATCGGTTCCCTTTTTTCAGTTTCGGAATTCCACAGTAATCTTGTGTACATATGCTTTTCTCCAAAGACCATGTCCTAGCGTTTGGCTCATGTAAGATACTCTATCGTCACTGTTTATCGACAATAACCAGCCTTTCAAGGAAAAATTGAATTGATTCCTAACTATAATCTTATTTAACTATTAACTGCAAGGACTGCTCTCAATATTAGAGTTCTAAGCTTTGTTGGACACAATAAATGAGGCCTTATTCAGATTGGAATAGGTGTAATTTCCAATTAAGATATCACCTTTCACTTTGATCTTTTAGTTTAGAGCTTAATTTTTCTTGCAAACTTAGCAGTAATTGCACCATACTTTTGTGGGGGTTAACTTTTTTTTTTGCAATACTTGCTTCATACCCTACTTACCATTGTCATTGTCTCTACTACATATGATGCTTTTCTTTTGCACTGATTTTTTTTCTCGAATACGCAAAAGGTTTGCGTATCATTTGTATTAAGGAGAATTAGAGTTTACATAAAGCGCCCTTAGGCACACTAGGGGGAAGAGAATTACAGTGAAGATCAGCCCTCCCTAGCAAAGCAAAAGAAGATCAGCCCTCCCTTCTTTTGCACTGATGATATCCATAGTTCAAAATTACCAATTTGCTCAGCTAACTATGACACTCCCGGTGTATTTGACAGTATTCGTAATATATATAGGGTATTCAAACTTAATCAGCTGCGTGACTATATATCTTTTCCATTTCAGCCAAGAAATTCGTCCAAGATGTTGTGTTGGGTGTTCAACATTTGTTAGGCCACTTATGTATGTACCGTTTGTAGAAAATACAAAACTCGAACAAGCTTCTAATTTTTCTCTATTAATGTATTCCGCTCCTTATAGCTTATAGAAACCCTCCATAGTCCTTTGCGGATTCTCCCTCCTCAGTTTATTGCCTGCAGACTTCAGAGTCTAAAAGGAAAACGAAACTTTCTTTGGTACATATTCCTTAATTGTGCTAGCTTGGAGTTGTGAAAAATGTTTATTCTTCAATTTCCTTGAAGGTTTCATGGTCAGAAACAACCTATGAACATTATTTTCTTTGAAGATAGAACAAGCATGTGTAGCTGTTGCTATCGCCCAAAACTTATATTGTACCTTGCAATATGCTCACATGGCTCTGGAGCACGTACACTAGTACTGCCTCCATCATAGAAAAAAAATACAGTTCTAGAATAGTTTTCAATCAATCTCTTAAAAGCTTAACCAGAAAACATGTTTCAGCCTTGCAGGGCCAGCAACATCTTAGACAGAACAAAAGTGTGCCGCCCATTTCATAGCGGATGAGTTGGATGTTTCGCTTCTAGTGGCCCGACATGTGTTTGGCTCGTTTAGAAACCAAAAGCTCTCTAACTCAAGGACGGATCTAGTATGGAAGTTCAAGGGTTGAAAGTTCATCTTCAATCTCGAGCCTCTCCTTCTCAAAACAGCCATGGCAAAAATTCGTAGAGCGGATCTAGGGGGCTCCATGGGATCAGCGGCGATAGGGGCTTGAGCCCCCCACCCCCACCCCACCGCTAGATTCGTCCCTACTCTAACTTGTTAGTTGTTACATTGAGTATACATAAACAATAGTGCAGTATAAACTTTGATTGATTCCATAGCAAGAGTTAGTTTGAAAGATTCCAAGAGTCTTGACTGACCTATTGGTGGAGAATAACCAACCAAAAATAGCCACCCCAAACTATAGATGGCCATGCAGCCCGCAGCCCGATGGCACGGCCCGAAGCTTGGTATTTTAGCCTGGCACGGCCCAGTGACTAGCAGGCTCGGGCTGGCCCGGGCGGTGCATAGGGCTGTACGTGCCTGGGCCATTTCCTAGGCACGGCGAGCGGCACGGCATGGTCCGCTAATCAGCCGGAGGCCCGATACAAGCCCGCTATCTAAGTCAGCCATCCTATAAATTGCTCTAACCCTAATCTCCCGACCCCCCAATTCCTACTCCCGATTTTCTCCGTATGCCACAGTCATTGCCGTTCTACTCCCGTAGGCCCGTAGCTTCTTCATCGAGGGATGTGCGCCCCCTCCCTCCCCACCGACTTCTTCCTCTTCCCTATCGGCTTCTTCAGCAAGGACGCCCGCCGCCGTCCTCCCTCCTCCGCGCCAGCTTCTTCGCCAAGGGGTGCGACCCCCTTCCTCCTTCGGCTTATTCGGTAAGGGAGGCGTGCCCCGTTCCTCCTCCCCATCGGCTTCTTCGGCCAGAGCCATTGCCTCCGCGACGCCTAGCCCCACTTCCTCCAGGCTTCGGTTCGAGCGCTGGCCGGAGGAATCTCAGACTCGTACCCTACCGCGCCGCCTCCTCCTCCCCAACAGCGTGGCTATTTTTGGGTCACGGGCTGGCCCGGCCTGCTACAGGTGTCGTGCTTTTCTAGTCAGCTCGGCCCGAAAAAAGGCACGCAAAGTCGTGCTTGGCCCGATGTGGCCATGCCGTGCTTTCTTCGGACTCGGGCTGGGCCGGGACTCCCATTTGGTCATCTATATTACTCTAAACAGATCATAAATCAGTTGGTTATATTTCTTGTGGTGGATCCTATCCACCCGGGTTGAAGTCCTTGACTTGGCATGGGTGCTCGTATTTTTCTGAATTTATTCCAGATTTAATGGCGCTATGCTTTCAGTGATAAACGACGTCCCCGTCGACAGCGAGGCGTTAGTGGTGACTTCGTGAATCTGAGATCTGTCGGCTCAATCCTTCGGAGGTGCTAAGGTTTACGTACGTGTGTTCATAGCGGTGAGTGTGTGTGCGTGTTGCGGGCGTCTGCATCGTACGGTGTAATTCTTAAAAAAGAAACAAAGGGGAGTATGTATGGATACATGGCCGTATGGGGTTTCGCTGCGCTGCGACGAAAAAACAGTCTCGTCTTGGCTTGGCATGCCATTGCCATTGCTATGCGGCCATGCCAGCCTTCCACGGTGACAGTTCCGCTCGCCTGCTGCTGCTGCCGATGATATGGATCGCCGGATCGGATCCCAGGAGCTGGAGCCTCGAGCAACACGCAGCAGCATCTCTGCGCGCTCTCTTTTGTAGTTTTGTTTGCTTCCCCCAGCTTCAGGCTTCAGCCTTCAGTTCTGGAACGAAGACAAACAGTACTACACCACCACAGCTCTGCAAAACCGGAGCCTATCCTGACATGACGATTGTTCTCAAAATGCAGCATTTGTTCCGTTAAGCTTCAGCAGAATACAAATCCAAGAGTTCCAGATTTGGCTAAGTCTAAAATGGAGTTTCAGTTTCGGGTACCTCACGTTAGAGCTTTATATCTTGCAACACAAGCTCATCCAGACCTTGATCCTTAAATAAAAGTTGTAGAACATGGCTCCGTTCGGCTGCGTTGATAAGCCGGCTGAAAAACACTGTTGGCTGATTTGTTGGGAGAAAAAAACACTGTTCCAGCTGAAAAAACAAGCTGAAAAAGACGGATTATAAGCCGGGTGAACAGAACCCATATCATGGGGAACAAACTTTGTTTAATGTCCCAGAGCTAATTCACCAAACATCGTCTTCGGGTTTGGCTCCAACACCACATCATTCACGCGTTTCAGCTAGCGTACCTAAATGAGGTGCAACAATGCATATGTATGAACACATAGAAATACCACAAGCAACCATTTACTAAGCACCAGGCTCACCCATAACCAGTTTTATCTAAAGCAAGAACTAATTACAAGTTTAGCCCAAAACAAACGCTAGTTAAGATAGCCAACTTAGGATGAGCACAGAATCTGGACAGCGGTACAGTAGTTCCTGGTTTCAGCAAAGATGTATAGTAGGACTGTAGGACTATGTCTCAATATCACATTGCCAAAATCTCTAATTTGTTAGAGAATGTTGTTATGCACTGCTGCTACTTGCATGCATTGCAGCGGCAGTTTCCAGAAGCCTAACTACTACTACTGCCGGTTCTATCCGTCGCTGGTTTCATCTGCTGATTCCACTTGATTGTTGTTGTTGTTTTTACGAAGAACTGGAACTGGACAGATTTTTATAAAACTTTTTAACCATAGGTGCCAAACTGCAACACAATAATACTAAATAGTCTTGTCTCTTGTGCGAATGCAACATGCAAGTAAGTACTGTAAACCACGACAACCAACAGGTTCAAACGTTCAAGACTTAAGGTACTGATACTCGACATTCAACAAAAGCACTAATTTAGAGTTTAGACAAAGACACTAAGACATAACAGAATGATGGTTGACGCCAGTTCTCTATACTCCAGCTCCAGACAGTCCAGTACTCCAGTGGCAAGAATAAATTCAGGTAGATCGGGTACCGGGGCATACTACCCGATTTACCCGAAATAAATTCGGATAATAGCATTCACTATCCGAATTGGACTTCGGGTACTGCGGGTTCGGGTTTTTTGGGTTCGGGTGCGGGTATTTCGGGTTCGGGGTTCGGGCATCGGGTTTTGTGCCCAGATTTACCTGGAGCAACACGCAGCAGCATCTCTGTGCGCTCTCTTTTGTAGTTTTGTTTGCTTCCCCCAGCTTCAGGCTTCAGGCTTCAGCCTTCAGTTCTGGAACGAAGACAAACAGCACTACACCACCACAGCTCTGCAAAACCGGAGCCTATCCTGACATGACGAATTGACGATTGTTCTCAAAATGCAGCATTTGTTCCGTTAAGCTTCAGCAGAATACAAATCCAATGCAAAGATGTATAGTAGGACTGTAGGACTATGTTCAATATCACATTGCCAAAATCTCAAATTTGTTAGAGAATGTGGTTATGCACTGCTGCTACTTGCATGCATTGCAGCGGCAGTTCCCAGAAGCTTAACTACTAGTACTACTGCCAGTTCTATCTGTCGCTGGTTTCATCTGCTGATTCCACTTGATTTTTTTTTATTTTTGGAATTCCACTTGATTGTGACTGTCAGTCAGTGAACACTGAAACAAAGATTTTTTTTTAAAAAAAACAAAGAGTCAGTGAACACTGAACAACCCCGGCTGTCTCTTGCTTCTCCGATCCTAGCTAACCCATACTATACTACAGCTAAGCTAATCACATGACGGCCCAAGAACATGAACTCGGCGTTCATCAGCGACTGCTGGTCGTAGAAGGTGGCCTTCCACGCCTCCATGTCCGCCGTCACCCGTCAGCGCCTTGGTCGCTGCGTCCTTGCCGTCCTTCTCCTTGCTGCCGCCGTCCTGCCTGTCTTTCTCCTTGCCGTCCTTCCCGTCCTTCTCCTTGCCCGGAGCCACCATGTCTCTCGGCGCCGCAGCTTCTCTGGCAGGGCCTTGGCGTCCATGGTCCCCGTGCCCGTCACCTGGTCCTTGCCCATGTCCATGCGCACCAGCTCCACTCCTACCTGAATGGAGCCAAATTCAATCGATCCCATCACGAGTGCAAGTGTGTAGTACCTTTGATCTTGAAGAGCTTGCTGCGGATACGGTTCATGCAGGCATGCAGCCGTCGCCGGCCGATAGACCTGTTGTAGTACCTATCGGCCAGCGGACAGCCGACAGGAACTTATCGGCCCCCGCGCGACCGACAGGCCTATCGGCTTTTTTTTTTTTGCGACGAAAGAAGAATTATATTATATGATAGCTGGGTACATCAACACATTACAAGCACTCTGGATTACAAAATAGTACCCACGCTGTGAAAAGCACAACTCAAAACCTAACCTGTTAAATGCTTTGCAGTATGGATGACCGCACAGGCAAACACTCGGCAAATGGCCTGAGAACAAATGCCCAACGAACAACGGCCAACATTCCTGTAGGCGGAATTGAGGAACTTCTTCTTTCTGGTGTCTTCCTTCTTCTTCTTTCTGCCACCGAAGAGTGAGGAAGACTGATCTGAAAATTATTCTCCCTAGTCCTTCATCGTGGCCAGATCTAACCACAACAAAACGGAGAAAAGACCGGAGAAAATTATTCCATGACGGCGACATCATCTCCGCCTTGATGCCGTCGTCCGGAAACCAAAGTCTCCATGTCGTCATGTCGATGAAGATGCTGACGCCGATGTTGTCGCCCTCATCTTCAACGGAGCCGCCATGGAGAAGACGATTCCACCCTTCTCCTTCACCGTCGACAGAGATGAGGAGAAGGAGGAGATAAAACTCCAGTACCAAGTAATTTGGCATGGAGAGACGCTAACCCTAATGACTCGATTTACTGGGAAAAACTTATTAAAAAACAATGGATCCCCACTCCCTTCAGCCCCCGGCGAGATGCCGGAGGAGAAGGGAGGGGGACCAGCGGTGGTGGACGACGGGGGCGGCGGCGGCGGCGGCGCTAGGGCTCTTCAGGTGGAAACGACAGGCCTATCGGCTTGATATGGCCCACTTTGCCGTACGAGCCAGCCCGGTCCTGATCCTTGTCGGCTGCTGGATGGCCGGAAGGGACCTGTCGGTGCTCCACAAGCCGATAGGACCTTTGTTATTGTTGTTGCCGCCGACGAGGTCGACCTTCTTCCTGGTCTTGTTGGCGACGCGGTCCCACAGCTTCTTGGCGTCGAAGCGGCCCACCACCGTCACGGTGCCCTTGTCCAGCTCCATTGCCACGCCCTCCACGCCTGCCAAGTTAACGAGCGCAACCACCGGCGATCAGGTGGCGTTCCGTCCCCTGGGCAAAGGCGCGGCTCGCGTTGCTTTGCTTGCCTCGGTAGCGGCGGACGGAGCTGCGGATGCGCTTGGCGCAGCCGTCGCAGCGGCAGTGCATGTCCACCTTGAGCACCGCGTTTGGACCATCTGGTTTCCCATGCCAGATCGTCCGCCGGTCCTGACTCCTGACGACTTCTATTAATTGACTGGACTCTGCTGACTTGTTGACGTGGCATGTGGCCAGACCATCCGATGTCTATAGGCCTCGTTCACTTCCCCGTCCCAACCCAAAATATTTCCTCTTCCACCCATCACATCAAATCTTTCGACGCATGCATGGAGCATTAAATGTAGGTAAAAAAGATAACTAATTGCATAGTTTGTCTGTAAATGTCGGAACGAATCTTTTGAGCCTAGTTAGTACATGATTTGACAAATTTTGCCAAATAACAACGAAAGATACTACAGTAATTTTTCACCTACTTTTCGCGAAGTGAACACACCCTAGCTGCCGACACTCCATGGAAGTGTCAGGTTGTTCAGTCGTAATTAAGGATGAAAACGGTCAGAAACGGTCGGAAAACTCCTCAACCATTTTCTACTTTTATATTTGAATACGAAAACGAAAGCGAAAACGGTAAAGCCGGACACGAAAACGAACACGAACTTACAGAATATCGAGAATTTCGAAAACGAACCCATTCGAGCGAAATTACGTCGAACACGGTCGGTATACGAAAATTCAATATGAAATACCGATCCACAATGCATAACAATTAACGAGTGTCATCGTGGCAAATTTCGAGTGCAAGAGAGCAGACTTATCAATTTGGTTTCTTTGACAAAGAGAAAAAAAAGAAAAAAAAAAGAAAAAAGAGGAAAATTTGAGATGCCATCGGTACTAGACTAGAAAAGATAGCAACAACATCTGGTCCATCTAGCTCTCTCTCTTTTGGTCGGTCCAGTCACATGCAATGCAACAACAGCGCCGCGTGAAAGCCAGATGCAGTCATGCAAGCATATAACACCGTGCAAGGTGATTAGTCCTACCTCGACGACTCAGGGAGGCGCGACGGGGGTGAGCTGCCTATATAATGCGGCCAATGAGCATCAGTGCTCCACACTTGTCTTTGCCTAGTTGCCTACACGGTAATGATTGACAACAAAATTCGGTTTAAACTGAATTTTGAATTCGGGATCTTCCGAATTAAAAGTAGAAAAGTAGAAAACGGTCGGAAAATGTCTAAACCGTTTTCTACTTTTACATTTGAAATACGAAAACGAAAGCGAAAACGGTAAAGTCGTACACAAAAAATACGAATTCGATCGGATAAAATACAGAAAACGATGCGGTTCGGTTCGGGATATTTGCGTTCCGTTTTCATCCTTAGTTGTAATTAATATAAGTTTTCCAGCATATATTTTAGACAACATCAAGCCCAATTTAAACATGAATTTATATCAGCACTTCCCCTGTTCTAAATTCTAAGTCATTTTATTTTTTTAAGTACATTATTTTTATTATCCACCTAGATATATGCCACGTCTACATGATGTATAATTAATAAAAGCTACTATGTACCTAGAAACGCATCAACGATTTAAAATTTAAAGAAACAAGATTAATTAGTTAAATATAGCAAAAAAAGTCAAATTAATGCCAAATTTTGAAATGTATTTAGAAATTGGGTCACAAGGACAAAAAAAAACTCAGCTCTAAAATCAAAAAGAATAAAAAAAGTCAACACTTCTTTGCCGAGAGCCTGCCCATCAGGCTCAGGCTCTCGGCAAAGGGTCATTGCCGGGTCTTTGCCGAGAGCCGGACTGGCCGGCCCTCGGCAAAGGGTCTTTGCCGAGAGCCTGTCTCTGTGCTCTCGGCAAAGGGTATTTTCTAAAAAAAATCCTCCTTATCCCCACCCCCGCGCTGCCCACACACACGCGCCCAACCCGCCGGCCGCCGCCCGCGCCCCACCGACGCTGGACGCCGTGCGCCGCCGCCGCCGACCAAATCGGCCGCCGCCGGCCGACACCGCCCCCCGCCCCTGGCCCGCCCCTCTCCTGCCCCGCGCGCCGCCGCCGCAGACCAAATCCACCGCCGTCGGCCGACACCGCCCCCGCCCCCGCCCCCGCCCCTGGCCCGCCCCTCCCCTGCCCCGCGCGCCGCCGCCGCCTCAACAGTGCTTTCCGGTGGCGTCGACTGGGCGACCGCCGCCGCCTCCTCCACCACCTCCGTGGTGCCCAGGTCTTCGTCGGTCCCTTCGTGTCTGTACCTTAGCCTGGTCTTCGTCGGGTCCCTCGCCCTTCGCCGGCGACGAGGACGCACCAGGTATGCCCACCCCTCTGCTCTCCCTTGAAACTGACCACCAAAACCCTAGCTAACGTGCACTACACCACAACACCGCATCACCGTCAGACATCTGACGCTAAAAATTATATTTATCGATGGATGATCTGACGCTAAAGAAAATTCAGAGACAATCTGACGCTAAATCCTCATTTAGCGATTCAATGTCTGTCGGTATATGTACTCACAATCACCGTTTGCTTGTCTGTCGCTAAAGACACTTATATCGTCATACAGTCTGACGCTAAAAATGGTCCCACCTCCCATGAGTAGAGAGGGAACCCTAGACTATGTTTCATCCCAAATCCCAAATCAACGCCGCCGCATGCTCTCTCTTGTCCCTCCCGATTCTCTCCCCGGCCAAATCGCAGCTCCAGGCTACAGCCCCGCGCCCCTCCCGATTCTCTCCTCGGTGCCGGCTCCCGGCGATCCTGCCTCCGCCGCCTAGCGCCCCCGGCCTCCGACCTCCCGCCTGGCCGTGTCCTCTGGCAGTCTGGCGTGGCGGCGCCTCCCCAAGCCGGCGAGCCGAGCAAGGACTCCGGCCTCCGACCTCCCGCTTGGCCGCGCCCTTTGACAGTCCGGCGTGGCGGCGCCTCCCCAAGCGGGCGAGACAAGCGAGGACCCCAACTGCTCGGCAGCGCCTAGCGCTCGGCTGGCGGCCGCCCCGGCCCGCCGGCCCCGCTCCTGCTCCCAGCAGCCGACTGCAGCCAGCGGATCTGCCTCTTGCGACCGTCCTACCTGCCCCTTGTGGCTTCTGCAGTTCTGCCCCTTGGTGCTGCTCTGTTTCGACTGTTCTTCCATGACTGCTGGTGCTGGGTCTATGTAAGTAAACATTGCTAATGCAAGATGGATATATATTACTTGCTTGCTTCCGCCACGTACACGTTTTTATGTTTCAGACATAGAGTCTCCACAACACAAATTAGCTTGTATTTGTAAGCTAGATCTTTTGAATTGGTTGATAGGCAATTGATGAGCTAAACTTTTGGCAACCAAACTTATTCAAGTGATACGATAAGTTTCAATCAAACTGTTCTAGCATCCTCATCGACTGGTCTGCAAGTCTGCCACTCCTAACCATGCATTCTGGTCAACCTTGCATTACATTGCTCTTTACACTCAACATGACATATGTATGGGGAGAGAAGAGGCAATATTATTTGTATCTTTGCTAGAAATTCAGCTTGCTTTTCTTTTGATGAAAATAAATGTTAGCAATTTAGATCGTCAGTTATTCAACTGCCTGTATTGTTGCTTTCTTTTTATAAGCTGAACCAGGAAGGACAGTTACTGCTTGACCACTCAAACTATGGAAGGAATGGCATGTATTATGTCTCATTGATTCTATTCATTTGGATCCTCTCTGATCTTTGCTGCTTCCTATAGCTTACCTGCTGTATGTTTTTGTCTTGAAATTCCCATAGGTTTTGATATTTAGTTCATAGTGAGATCATTTAACTTATGAGTCAGAGTTTGGTGTGATTATATCCATGTAACCCTTCTACTTCAGTTTTTGCACTTGCAGTAGCCTTTCCTGTGATTGTGTTCAAGTGAGATTGGTAGATGCCAGTAGTGAAATTTATGGGCTAGCATGCCTTGGATTTAAAATGGAATTCTTCATCTGCTTTGCCCTTTTGTATATTCATCTGAATCTAAAACTAAAATTCATGAGTTAAACTAGATTAATTTGGTTGTTTTTCAGTTGCATTGCAGACATGACTGTCGCCTTTTCGTAATTGACTCATTCAGTTTTCATGAGGAAGAGTGACGACACATGTCTGAAAGAAAGAAAGAAACCTTCCTGTACATCCACCAGGTAAATTGATAAACTTGGTTGTGTGCTAAGATGAATGATTTTGTTGAAAAATACGTGCAAGTAGTCTAGCTCAAAGGATGGCAGCTCAGATGGCTGGGCTCTTGATTCCAATACTGCAGATTACCCATTTAATTTGAAAACAGTGAACAAACATGGTTATCTTGTATAATGCTGCTCCTCTGTTTAATCTATTGATTCTGATACTGCAGATTCATCAAACTTCTTTCATATTATTTGTGCCAGTCTAGTTCATAGGATTTCATTTGATTTTGTCCCATGAGTTAGGCACCACTAATCTAGATCGGGAAAAAATGAGTTTAGGGTTCTCTTTGTAGATAATTGTATATATAGCCATTTTTAGTTCACTTGGTAGGTTTCTATCACATGATTTAGTGGATACTTTCATGTTTTGGGTGATTTCATTTTGGTTTGGTGAAGTGCAGCATTGTTTAGTTTTATTATAGTTTTACAAGACTGACAGTTCCTTTATCAAAGTTTGATTAATTGGGTTGATTGATTTTCTAACCTTAAGTTAACTCATGTGAGTATCTTGTTCTAGTGATAGCTCCAATGTGCTTCATCTCTTGTTTCTTGTTTTGCACTAAATTAGCACGAAAGATAGAATTTTGTGGTTGCACTGATGTCAACAGTTCTAGTGATAGCTCCAATTGTTGCATGTATAGAGCACTGGAAAACTGTGTATATAAGCATTGGAAAACTCGGTAAATATGAGCAAGAAAGAACAACTATAAGAAAATGATGAGATCGGCACTCTCAGTTTCTTAACACTTCTTAGCTTTGATTGTTGATGCAGTTTAGTGTAAACAGGGATGGCATTTACCTGTTCTCTGTTTATCTAGAGGCTAGATGTACAAATTTCTGACATACTGAAAATAGAGTTGCAGATTTGGTATGCATGACTGTTAGCCACTTAGTCAATATCCGGAATTTTGTTTTAATTAGCTTGATTCAGTTCATTATTCTGCTGTTTTAAGTAGCTTGATTCAATCCATTTTTCTGGGATGACAAATCCTAAAATTTGTAGGTGCAGAACCTAATTTTTGCTTCTAGAGTTCAAGTAGTGTATGGCATGAAGGTCTCAAATTTGTTTTGGGACAAAATTAAATTTGAAACCTATATCCTAATGACTGGTTTGGTCATCTAAGCGCGTAATGTATGAGTTGTATCTGTAGATTACATAAACTTGGATTGTTCCAACTCAATGTTCTTGGCACTGATCCTAGAAGACAACTAGTGCCAAGCTGTAACTGCTATGAGGTAAGTTTAAATAGTAGTTTCATGCTGTCAGGAAAGTCTTTGGGGGCATCACTAAAATCAAGCCTGTGAAGAAAAGAAGGTAGACTATGAATCATATCCCCTTCCCTGTTGCAGCTTTTTTATGTTCTAGAGTACAAGAATGGTTACAGTACAAGCTTTTTTTAATCAATTGCATAACTGAAACAAGTGGCCGCCAACTCAATCTCCTTTCAGAAGCATAGTGCATTGTTAGCCTTTTAGAATCTGCTAGTCACCAGGAGGCCAGGTTCTAGATTCCATGGTATTCGACAAGCTAATGACATACTGATCGTGGATAGGTTGTCCAGTTTGAACGATTTTAGCATAAACTTGGTTGTGGACATTGCAATTTATTTTAACATGAATCTTCACTGCCTCCTTTGTATTGAAGACATATTTTACTCACTTGTGCAGCATGAAGGATGTTAGCAGCTCACTGGCAGTTGATCACATTTGACAGCATCAGGTTTGTCAACTCTATATTCTTCACATTGCAGCAACAACATCAGCTCGACGGTCGCACTGAGCTTTATTAAATGCTTTGCTTGTGTGTTGACAGTAGCACTAGATCAATATATAGTAGCATGTGCTTCCAATGATTGTTGTCGAAGTGATTTATATGTATTTCTGGGAAATGGTTATGCACACTTGACTGATCTGTACATGGTTATTTTTCACGAAGTGCTAGTGATATTTATGTACATGTTTTCTGGGAAATGGTTATCTACACTTGACCGATCTGTACATGGTTATTTTTCAGGAAGTGCTAGGCGAGTTTCTAGAAAATGATTCTCTGATGGATGTGCTCTACTTTTGGCAAGTCATTTCTTTTGGCTTTTGAGTTCCTAGAAATGATTGTGTGCACAAACCTTAGGATGTGAAACACAAAGTACTACTATTGTTTGCTGAGTAGTACATTCATGTAATTCTTTTGGTGGATGACTTTGCTGGATGTGATCGATATATTGCCACATGACAATTTCATTTGGTACTTGACTTGATGGATGTGATGTACTAAGACAAATTGGATGTTATATGTATTGAGTTGTATGTTCATGTGACGTGTTTATGTGTATGTTCATGTGACATGTGTTTGTGTGTATGTTCATGTGACATGAGGACTATATGAGCATCAAATATCATTTTGATATGTACAGAACATTGTATTTATTTTTTTCTATATTAAATTGTTCTGTTGAACAGTCTGTCGCTGTAAATGTATGGAGTGTTGGATGATCTGTCGGTGTATGTATGGTAACAGGCTATCTGTCGCTGAAGACAAGTAACCGTCTATCTGTCGCTGTAAATATTTAGTGCAACAGGCGAACTGTCGCTGAAAGTCTGATCTCACGCTGTATATATTCAGCGACAGGACTTACAGCGTCAGCGCAAGACTGTCGCTGTAAATTTTCAGCGTCAGTTCATCTGTCGCTGTAGCCGCTTTCAGCGTCAGTTCGTCCATCGCTAATCGTGGTGTTGTGGTGTAGTGGTGATCTATTTGGGTTTTTGTACATGTTATGGAACTTCAGTTTAAAGCTACTATGTAAATTGTAGTTTATCAAAGGTGCAGAAGCCACTTTGATGAGTATTTGTTGCAATGCGCCTTTCTTTAATTTAAAATTTGCTTGGATGTGTGGCCTTCGTGCCATATATGTGCTGTCGGCCATCGAGTCGGCTTTTTTTGCAGGTTTTGGAAACCTCCTCGTGTAGGGGAGGTTCTGCCGAAATTTTGTACTTATAGTATTGTTTTTCTTGTTTTGCAGAGCAGGACCTGTCGGAGGGGACTCAGAGCACCTTGGCACAGCGCCGCCTCGCCACTGCACCGTCTCGCCACTGCGCCGGTAGCCTGTCTTCACCGCCACCTTAGGTATAATTAACCTCCATCCCTTATCATTGTCATACGTAGGTCGTGTAACCCAGTTAGGCGTCTCCTGTCCGAAAGAGATACGGCCGTTGGTATGTGTGTCTGTGCATATTCGTCGGCCGTATCTGTTTTGGATTGTCCATGTTTTTTGGACAACCCGTGGATGCGTAGATGGTTAGCTTCAATGTTTTGCTCCCGTCTGAGTCAAAGTTTCGGTAGCACCTCCCCATTGTTCTCCGGATACACACTCTCCTTGCTAGGACGTGTATCGGGAGAACAGCGGGGAGGTGCTGCCGAAATTCTGACTCGGGCGGGAGTAGAACATGGAAGCTAACCCGTCTACGCATCCACGGGTGAAATTAGGACATATCCTTCACCTATTAGATGGTAGGAACGCCATGTAGATGCAATCCACGGGTGGGATTAGGACCTGTCCTTCACCTATTAGATGGTAGGAACGCCATATAGATGCAATTGTTGGTTTTATTACTCGCTTACACATGTATATGACAGAGGATGGCTAACCGTGACTGGATGTACACAGGCTTTGCAAGTAAGAGTGATGAATGGATTAGGGGGTGGAACATTTCGTGAATGAAGCATTTGATCCGGCTGTTGCTAAAGGGTCAAAACAGATGCCGTGTCCCTACAGCGACGGTAAGAACTCAAAAAGAAAACTGCCTAGAGAGATGTGGAAAGATATTCACAAGAATGGATTCATGCCAAACTATACCTACTGGACCTTGCATGGTGAGCGTGATCGTATGGCAGCGAAGGATGTGAGAGCACGCCTCGAGGATTTTGATGAAGATGCGGGGGTGGCCGACATGATGGTAGACATCAATGAGGCATGTGACAATGAAGGATCGGTGGAGGAGGATCTAGAGGAAACCGCAAAGGCGTTCTACTTGATGATGGATTTGGCACAGAAGCCCCTTCACGCGAATACAACAATGTCGCAACTCGATGGCATTGGACGCCTTTTAGCGTTGAAGTCACAGTTGAGCCTGAGCCGAGATGGCTTCGATCTCGTGTTGAAAGTTTTGGGCACAATGCTTCCGGAGGGTCACACGCTGTCGAAGAACACTTATGAGTCACAGAAACTCCTTGGTGCACTTAAGATGTCGTATGAGTCAATCCATTCTTGTCCTAAAGGGTGCGTCCTATTTAGGGGGAGACGACCTTAAGGAAGCAACACACTATCCAAAGTGCAAAGCCTTAATGATGGCAACAAGAAATAGTCTAAGATCCCCGAGAAGGTCCTACGGTATCTTCCTGTCCTACCGAGGCTCCAACAGATGTACATGACAGAGGAGTCCGCGAAACAGATGACGTGGCATAAGAAAGGCAAGAGATACAGTGACAAGATGGTACATCCATCGGATGGTGAAGCATGGAAGTACTTCGATGAGCAGCATCCTAGCAAAACGTCGGAGGCTCGGAATGTACGTGTAGCCTTTGCAATAGATGGGTTCAACCCGTATGGAATGATGGCGGCCACGTACACATGTTGGCCCGTGTTCGTGATCCCCCTCAATCTCCCCCCCGGCGTCATGTTCGATCCTAAGAACGTGTTCTTGTCGCTGATAATACCTGGACACCCGGGCAGCAATATGGGTGTTTTCATGCAGCCACTGTGGGATGAATTGCAACATGCTTGGGAAAAGGGGGTACGAACATACGACCGAGCTACAAAGCAGAATTTCACAATGCATGTGTGGTACCAGTATTCAATGCATGACTTCCTGGCATATGGTATATTCAGCGGGTGGTGTGTTCACGGGAAGTTCCCTTGCCCAGTATGCAAGGCCTCTGTGATGTTCACCTGGCTGAACAAGGATGGCAAGTATTCTTCGTTCGACAAGCATCATCAATTTCTAGATGACGACCATGAGTTCAGACGAGACATCAAGCACTTCACAAAAGGTGTTGAAGTCACCGACACCATTCCTCAGATAATGAAATGAAACATATATGATGTTTGTATGCAGGAGTGGTTCGTGTGTGAGGAGGGGAAAGAGGCCGAGGCGGTGAAAGTCCAGGACAAGGTCTGTAGAGAGCGGCTGAAGGACATGTACTCCGAGGCGCACATCCAGTGCGTCATCTCCTACCACCATGAGGTGCTTGGCCAGAAGGTGACAAAGAAACAGGCCAGGGAGATGATCATGTTGCCCGACACTGACATCACTAGGGAGCAGTACATGCAGGTAAGTAGGAAACATTTATTATGTTTCCTTCCTTGAAAAATAATTATGAAACCTTAATTCTCATTCATCTTCTGACATGTCAAATGCACGTTGTCATGCAGTTTCCTGCTGATTGGTGCAAATCGCACATGGACTGCTGGGCCCAGATTGTGGACTCGTGGCAGAGGCTGGAGGCGTACGTGGAGCGCATAAAAAGATGGGAGAACCGCCTGGCCGCGATGAGAGGGGCGTCACACCACCAGGGAGCGTGCCCCTCCCAGGGTACATGGACACATATGTACGTTTCTGTTTTTTTGTTTGTTTATTTATTTTTGCTAACGCTTTGTTCTCGTTACGTTTAATCAACCTTGTGTTTTCCTCGCAGCGCAAGACCCACGGCAACGTGCCTATCAGCGAGTTTGTTGGGTACGCCCTGGCTAACAAGGGGCGAGTGTTAGATCCGAACAATGTCTACAACCCACAGGACGGGCCCGACGCATACACCAACACTGCCGCCTACGAGAAGATGTCCGCGTACGCCACTGCAGCTCGCACGCGCCATGGGGACGACTTCGACCTTACCACCGAGCCACTGGACACGGACCTGCTCATGAGGACGGGAGGAGGGAAGCAGCACGGCCGGTACATGATTGCCCACAGCGCAATCAACCCGGCCACCGTACCCACGCTCCGCGAGGTTCGGCAGGGGAGCAGCACGACCTCCGACGTCCCCATACGGCCTCGTCAGCCGAGCTCCGTGCAGCAGATGGCTACGATGCAGACGACGTTTCAGGTAACTACAGTTTTATCCATCGTCCATTGGTTTTACATATGTACATCTCCTTTTGCATTGTTTAACTATCACGGGTGTAATACTGCAGTCGCAGCTGGAGGAGTTGCGGGCCAGGCAGGACGAGCTGCAGGAGGCCCATCGGCGAGATCTGGCGGCCAGAGATGAGGCCCATCGGCGCCACATGGAGGCACAGCAGCAGCACACGCAGCGTCAGATCTCGGACCTAGTCAGCTACTTCCAGTCCATTCAGAGCTCTGGAGCACCTCCGCTGCCTGCCTCGCTCTTCGCTCCACCCCCTGTTCCACCCCCTGTTCCTGCCCCTGCAGGGAGTCCGGTGAGTATATATATGTTTATCTATGTTTGTCTATTACTTTGGCTTGTGCGGCCGTCCTGCAGGTACTAATGAGATCGCTTATATATTGTGCAGCATCAGTCGTGGGGTTCGAACCCGACCTCTTCACCAGGCAGCGGGTGACGGGTTAGTCCTTATGGCCACCCGAGTACGCAGCACACGTGGCCTGGTGCGCATCCGCAGCACGGCCACCCTAGGTTGTCCGATAGCCCTCCTCCGCGCCCCGGGTACTCGTACCCGTACTAGTCGGCGCTGTGGGCAGGGCATGTGGGCGCTGTGGGCAGGTGGGAGTTCTCCACACCCTGGGGGGCACTCACCCTGGTCGGCGTGGCCAGATGGGGGCTCGGGACACGACGGAGGCCACAACGACGACGGGTCGGAGTCACAGCACCGGGGGTGAGGCGCTAGCGACTTCGAGCAGTGATATCCATGTGGACTTGTGGTTTATGTTATGAACTTGTGGTTTATGTTGGACTTTATGTTAGATTTGTCATATCTATGTGGATTTGTTATTTATATATATATATATATATATATATATATATATATATATATATATATATATATATATATATATATATATATATATATATATATATATATATATATAGCCGTGGGCTGTGCATGTAAAAACAGGAAAAAAACAAAAAAAATTCCCAGCTTTACCGAGAGCCAGGATGGCTGGCACTCGGCAAAGATGGAAAGCTGTTCACAAGAATTCCAGCTCTGGCTCTCGGCAAAGGAGGGCTTTGCCGACAGCCGTCCAGGCAGGCTCTCGGCAAATATTTTTTTAAAAAAATTAAAAAGTCTTTGCCGAGAGCCTGGCTGGACGGCTCTCGGCAAAGACTTTTTTTTTTAAAAAAAATAAAGTCTTTGCCGAGAGCCGGCCAGCCCGGCTCTCGGGAAAGACGACGTCAACTTTGACGTTCCTCGACGGCGCCGTGGGCTTTGCCGAGGGCGCTTCTGGCCTTCGGCAAAGTCTTTGCCGAGAGCCTGCCACGTGGCTCTCGGCAGCTCTCTTTGCCGAGAGCCACGTGGCAGGCTCTCGGCAAAGACTTTGCCGAGGGCTTTTAGGCCTTTGCCGAGGGCTCCCGGCTCTCGGCAAAGAAGTCGGATCCAGTAGTGAGTCCGCCGTTGGTTTGTTTCTTATATGAAGCATACCGCAGTTGCATTTAACAGGGGTAGACAGGGAAAAATTACCACTAATTAATGACTTCTTGGTATGCACAATCATATCCTAAACGACTTCTAATACCAGTACGGAGGGAGTATTGTAGTAGGTGAGTGCCCGTGCGTTGCTACGGGTATACATAAAATCTCATGGTGTAAGCTACACAAGTAGAACATATGTAAAATCCCATAACATTTAGTAAATGTTGGATCATGTCGAATAATTTTGTTAGCAACTTTAGCCGCTATTGGGCATTGCCTTGAACGGAAATCTATTGCAAATTCGTTATAACAGATGTACTGCAGAGTGTAGAACCCTTGTCTCTCTGATTTTCAGTTGGTGAATCATTGTTCTAAGTTTTTGGGATGCCGTGCAAGAATTGCAGGAATTACTTATACTCAAATGTACACTCAGGTTTGACAACATTTCAAACAGAGAACAATGTTACTCAATCCCATACAAGGTAGAATAGAAACCAATTGCAAAGAAAGTCAATAGATAACCTTAATAGATCTCCAAGAAACTAAGCTATTGTAAGGTGTGTGAGATAGAGGCTGAGGTAGAGTCTTTCCTTTATTACTTTGTGGTGTAAGATAATTGAGATAACCTCTACCAACTAAACCAGGACAGCATATAGAACAATCAGTAGTTATTGTAGGGAAAACTTTGGTGTCGAATTGTCAGCCTCAACTCCATGACTCAAAGCTCTGAATTTCCGCTTTTGGGACTCATGTACAGAAGCTGAGATCTGTGCTCCCACAAAAGCTTTTACAATTTCAATCTGTGAAGAACCAATGCCGTGCACCTAGAATGCCAATACAAGCACAAGATCAGAGAAAACAGCAAACCAAACAAAAAAGGAAAGATTATTATTGTATTGCTTAAGCATTGTACATATACAACTCTCTAGCACACTCTGTGTGACTACAGGGGGAGAGGGAGAGAGATTAGAATGTTTTAATCAATTTTTAAAACCACGGCATAATTTAGAAAATTATTACTCAGCTACAAGCATTTTTAACTTTAAAAGCATATATAGACAGGATTCACAACACATAGAAATAACAAAGGCAACAGGATCAGTAGGTGTCTACCAACATGTTCTGTACAGATAAGTAATCGTGAGTTGATATTGCACTGTTTAGTCATTCTTACATTGGATGATGGAACAATATCAGGCTCCCAAGATGTACGAGGCTCAATCAGTTGGGCGAGTGTTGAAAATGATGTTGTTTCAAAACCCTTTTCAGTGGATACGGGAGGTCTCTGGTCTTCAACACTAAAATCAGGAATCCTTGACCACATGATCTCTTCAAGACATTCTGTCCCATCCCTGTAAGACCAAAAAGGATCACAGGGGCCATGTTTAGATTGTGTCAAGAAGTTAGAATTTTTTCACTCTCTCTATCACATCAATCTTTGCACGCACACATAGAGCAGTAAATGTAGATAAAAAATAACTAATTGCACAGTTTAGTTATAAATCACGAGACGAATCTTTTGAGCCTAGTTAGTCCATGATTGAACAATAATTATCAAATACAAACGAAATGCTACAGTTCCAAAATTTTCTAACATCTCCAATCTAAACAAGGCCAGGCATCTGAAGTTCTAAACCTAAATGCACAATAAATTCAAGAAAAACCAGGCAACCACAACTGTTGTCTGATATACATACAAATCTTTCTCCATATGACGTGTGGCCGACTCCAGTTAAGGAAGTCAGTGGGTGTGACAGCACACGCTAGCTTGTCGATGATGCACAGCAGCTTACATGGGATCTGTCTGTCTCACACGGATGACGGCGATGGAATGGACACCGAGAAGGAAAAGGTAGCAGCCAGGTCAACTGGCGCTGCCCACCTGTGGAAGCGGAGATCCACCGAGCGTTGTCCGCATAGCTAGTTATGATGTGCCATTTTTACAAGCTTGCATAGGATGTTGAGTGCCATTATCGCCCTTAGTTTAAGAGGGGATTAATAATGAAAATAGCTGCACAAGTAAAAATAAGGACATAGTAGTGAGAAATTAATGAAACAAATAAAAGCTAATGAAAAGGAAGTTAGATACATATTAGTGAATCTGATGGTTAGCACATTTGTATTACTCTCAGCATGTTAAGAAACTGCAGTTTTTCAGTAAGAAAATTAATATACACCCTCTCCAAAGGAACCAATTATATATAGATCTCTGTGGAACCTTATTTTGCACAACCAAACCATCCAATTTAGTGAGGACAAAAGTCCTACTAACACATCCATTCCAATGAAACTTGAAGGCTCTCTAAAATCATTATTTAGCTGTGTCAAAAATACGAAGGTATATCCATTTATTAGTGATCCAAATTTCCTTTTCATTTGACGTATAACAAATAAAATTGGGGATGGTGCTCCTAAATTTTCACAAACATACATTTATGGATAAAAAAAATAGATTAAAGCTTCCTCTGCAGTGTCGATCCAAAAGCATGAAGGCATCAAGGACGATACGATGCATGTTTCCAGCACCCTCCAGGGACACCACGACCCTGCAGATGTTCATGCCAATATGTCATCAACGAGGACCTGCTGTTACTGATCCTTCAAGTCTTGTTTTGGAAATTTCAGTCATTTATTAGCCCAAAGATCGGTACCAATTGCAAAAATGCAAGAAAAAAAATATGCTATAGAACCAGATGCCTGTGCTTCATGAGTCTCAGCCTAAAATTAACTGTTGAATGAGCAATTGCCACCATATATATGTTTATATGTCTAATAGGTTCTTTTGAGCTCTATACAACACTCAAATTTTAGGGCCATCACATTACATTGGCCTACTAAAATCCGAAACTTATATGAGTCAGCCTGGCACTGCATATGCACCTCACAGCCCTGACGAGCGGCAGGTATTGTCAGTGTCCAAGACGCGGTCTGGTGAGCGACGAATCCCTCATCTATCCCGACGTAGCTGACACCAGTTGGTGTGCAAGCTATACTTGCCGTTGTTGATCTCCGATCCATCGCTATGTGCTAACTGATCGAGAGGCAGCTTACCTGTTGAATTGGGCAACAAATTCACGGGTCTCTTCTTCAAGGTCAGTGACCAGTGCCCCCCTCTTTACTGATTCAGTTTTTTTTTTTATCTAGCAAGCATTCGACAAAGTTTAAATTAATAATGCAAATTACTGGGCAACTGCTTAATCGGGCTTCAGTTCTAGACTACCACCACGCATACAGCATCATGTGCAATTGTGCCTGATCTATATGCTGCCAATAAAAATTAAAATTTGATGGCTGCACTCTATCCAAAAAAAATAACAAATACTACATTTGATGCAGTAAGTGTCGGTGTAAGAAACGGCGGTCCTACCACCAACGAGTAATCGAGTGTCTGCGCGTCGGGGTCCGGATGGTGTGCAAGAAGAACACAGACGATTTATACTGGTTCGAGCCGAGAAGTGCCCTACGTCTAGTGGGGGATGTGAATTATGTATTATCTTGCACCGAAGTGCTTGTAGTAGGGGTTACAAGCGGATGTGAGATAGGGAGGATCTCCCAAGTCTCGAGGTGTGAGTAGAGGGTGTGGGTGTGTGCGACTCTGCTGGTGCCCTCGCAAGGTCCAGGAAAGTTATCTGCTCGTGACTAGCTTGGTATTGTTGTGGTGGCTGTTCTTTTTTCGGTCCATTAGAATGATCCTTGCATGCTCCTTTTATAGTCTCAAGGAGGTGCATGGTTACAAAATATTGGCGTGTGGCGTGACCCTTACTGGAGGAGGAGCCTAGAGGCCTCGGGAGAGCCTTATCTGGTAGCGACATGGTCTGCACTGTGGAGGCATGGCATCGGTACTTCTGGTACTGCTGCTACGTGTCCAGGCATGTGCACCACTGTTAGGAGAGTGGTTTCTGTCCTTCGGTGTTGTAGCGACGCGTCCTGTCATACCTGGTCCTATAGCGGGCGTGGTGTGTTCATCCTTGTAGTTTGATTGGCGTGGAGGGCCGAGGCCTCGGAGGCGGGAATCACGGTCTGATCTTATCCCAATCGTGGGAATAGTGGCCTAGGACGGTTGTTTCGTACAGTGCGCGGGCACGAATTGTGCGTATAGTGCCAGTATGGGTGGTATAGTGGTTAGCAGCTCTTCCACATGCTTGTTATAGACGATGGCGTGGTGATTTGACCCCGGTCATTCCTGGCCTGTTTGGACAGACGTAAGAACGTGGGTGACGTCACAGGGGGTCTTGAGCGCGTCAATGGGGGAGTGGTGTTAGAGGCCGGTCTCGGGCGAGTCGGAGACGGATGATGTGTTTCCGGGGCTCGGACGAGGCGGCTATGTCGTCGTAGGTTGGCCTGTTGTCCGAGACCCAGGCCTAAGGCCTCGGGTGAATCGGAGGTGTTCCGAGACCCCCTGAGTGAGGCCTCGGATGTAGCGGGAAGATGAACTGGTTTGTTCACATGTCTTGCTGGAGGCCCAATAAGAGAGGATTTTTCCCTTAAATGGAGAGGACGTGTGGTTTTCTATCTTGATTTGGGTACCCCTAATTGTGGTACCCAACAGTAAGCAACTAAAATAATAGAAGGGCTCAAGGTGTTATTATTTGCGCCTAAGCATGCAAGCAGAAAGGAATGAAATTGCTATACGGAATTAATCATCCTGAGACACTGCTGGCTGTTATCACTCTCTCACACGTATTTGCTGACATTTAGAATTGTTTTGATTTACTGGTAGAGTGGATGTGTTCGTACAAAGCATACAATAAACCATATAGTGTCTCCAAGTGTAAACAGCTACAGCAGGTAAGGACAAGGAATGTGCCGAGCAGGTTACGTGCCCAAGCTTTTGAAACCCAGGCATCGAAAAATTCAGAAACTAAGTATACAGCAAGAACAATCGCAAGAGAAAACCTCATGCACTGGATGCAAAGAGAAGGTATATTGCCTACCTTGTGGGCTTGGGCCGGGCAGGCAGCCTGGGTGGGTCTTTGCCAGTAAGAGCAGGAACGGGAGGAGATCCGGCCAGACCAGAGGAAGAGCGGAGAGGGACAAGTCACGCTGTCATCGACATCGATCTCTGGATAGTGTGCCCCCTCCCCCGTTGACCCCAAACCCTAGGTCGGCGAGGCACAGCGAGACGACGAGCGCGACGTAGACGGCGGAGGCAGCGCAGACGACGACGGAGATGTCGGGCCGGCGTATGCAACGGCGAGGGCAAGTTGAGGGCCACAGCGCGGGGAGCGATGGCGGGTGCGGCGGCGACCTATCGCGCGGGGATGCGGAGTTGGGCAGTGACCTATCGAGCGGGCAGTTGCGGAGCTGGCGGCATAGGGGAGCTGCGTGAGTGCGAGTAATCAATTCCATCGGAGGAAAATCTGAGGAAAACCGTCTTCACAGAGGCCGTGGGAGCGTTCTCTTTTTTTCTGAGGGGGCGCGATTAGAGGGGCGGAGCGATTAGCGTGCGAAGACGATAACATTTGAGTTTTTTAGTAGCAGAGATAAGAGGGATCACAGCGCGACACCACTCCCTGTCGTGCGCTATGCATACAGATACAGTTACAGTGTGCCCTCACGAGGCACATTATTCTACTAATAGGTGATTTGACACATTTTATCTGGACCAAAGTCAAAACTTCCTAGGTGGCCAGCGTTGTCGGGAAGCAGCTGTCGTGCACGCATCGGAGCACGTCGCGGTAGTCCCTGTGGATGGTGAAGGAGTCGTAGACCTTGCCGTCGCTGCTCTTCTTGTACTCGAACAGCAGCGACGAGTGGTTGAACGCCGTGAGCTTCGTGAAGCCGAAGTCATGGTCGCGGTAGATGCTCCACTTGGGGATCGCCGTCGTGTAGTCCGACAGGTGGCAGCCGCCGCCGCCGGCCACCACGAAGATGGTCCCGTTCATCGTCCCGGAGTAGTGGCTCTTCTCGCTGGTCATGCACTGGCTCTGCTCCATCGTTCGTCGTTGCAGGGTAAAGTTAGGATTAATTACCTAGAATTACTGCAGAATTTCCTGGGTTAGTAGGTTACTACCTGGTACATGGGGCAGGTTCTCTCGTAGTTATGGACGTGGCCAAAGTAGGCGATGTCGACGCGGTACTTCTGCCAGAGCTTCTGCAGGTTCTCACGGCCCTCGGGCTCCTCGAAGGACCCTTCGCCGGCGTACCAGGCGTTGGAGGAGTATCCCAGCACGCGGTGCGTCGCGAAGATGAGCCACGGCTGGTGCTTCCGGTCCACCGTGGAGAGGCAGTGCTCGATGAAGTCGTACTGCGGCGTGCCCACCCGCCAGTCGTGCTCCGAGTCGGCGACGCAGAAGCGGAACATGCCGTAGTCCACCTTGTACCAGAAGTTGGCCCTGTTCTCGGCGGGGTAGTAGTAGTAGGTCTCGGCCGGCACGCCGCACTCGCCGCCGGAGTCCTCCACGTCCCAGAACGCCGCCGTGTCGGGCCAGTCCCGCTCGTGGTTGCCGCTGGCCACCATGTAGGGCTTCCGGGCCGTGATGGGCGCCACCTGCGCCGTGAACTGGTCCCACTGCGAGATGTAGCCGTTGGCGTACGGCATGTCGCCGATGTGGAACACGATGTCGTAGTTGTCCAGGTCACTGATCAGCGCGTCCGTCGTGTTCAGCGACCCCGGCTGGTAGGCCGCGTACTCGTTCGACCCGTCCCGCTCCGCCTTTCCCATGTCGCCGAACACGATGATGCGCTGCAGCGACTTCTGCCCCGGCGACGGCGGCGCGCGGAACGAGTACGGCTTCCCCCACACCACGGACCCGTCCGGGAGCTCGTGCCCGATCCTGTAGTAGTACCTGAACCGATCGCAAGTCCAAAACAGAGTACGTTAGCTCTCAACCCTGTCACATTTGGACACTAGCAGAAGGTGAAGTGCAATGGCAGTGTACTCACTCCTTGTTGGGCCAGAGGTCCCTGAGGAAGGCGGTGTGGATGAAGCCGGGGTCCCTCCACCCGACGGTGCGCGCCGGCTCGCCGCACATGCTGCCTTGGTTGAAGGTGAGCGTCCCGGCGGGGGCGCGCGCGGTCTGCTGGGGCTGGGCGGCGCCGGCGACCAAGGCGCCCCACTCCACGAACGGGTACGCCTCGTTGATGTCGTAGCCGCTGGTCCATGTCACCGTCATCTCGTCGTGGGACTTGCCCTGCGCGAGGCGCGGGAACACCGGCGCCTTGGGGTTCTTGAACGAGATCGGCTCCGACACCGCGATCAGCTTCGGCTGCATATATGCATGGATGGGTCGATGGATGCGACGGTGAGACATACAGACGGCCTTGATTGCCAGTTAATTAGCTGAGGTGAGGTGACGTACGTTGTCGAGGCCGCCGGTGAAGAGGGCGAAGGAGAAGTCGGAGCGCTGGTTGATGAGCTGCAGCCGGATGCTGCCCTTGCCCCAGTAGATGTAGTTTGCAGAGTAGTTGGCGAATTGATACTGCGTTCACCCATTTATATATGCAGCAACACATGCACAATCTTTTCAGTGAAAGAAATAAAGATCGTCTACAGATTAAGTTCAGACAATGGATATATATATATATATTTCTCTTCCATTCAGAGTTCAAGCACGAAGGTTTTTAGAGCCTGATACGGTTGCAAATTACTAGCTAGTTACCTTGATGGGTGCTGTGCAGAGATAGGGTTCTTCTGCTGGCCATGGGTTAGGACACGTTGCCGACGAGCTGCATACATACACACCCACCAAATGATGGCGAAGATGCGTTGTCGTCGATCGTCAGCCATTTGATGGGGTTGCAATACTAAATTTGCACCAAGTCTGAAACTTACTTAAATTCAGATGGAGAGAAGACGCCGATCCAGTCGTCGTCGGACGGGTCTGTCCAGCCGTACTTCACCGTCACCCACTCAGTGTCTTCTCCCTGCCACATCCAAAAACATTGAGAAACAAAGCATGTATACATGGTGTGCAAGTACAACTCGAAAAGTTTGACAACAAAGCAAGTGAAAATGTCTGGGTCGTGTCGCGGCCGGCCTGGGAGGGTCGGAGCACACAACCACAACGCTAATCTAAGTTGCCGGCCGGCGTAGCGTGGGTAGGGGCACGGGTACGTGCCTGTTCGCCGAGCAGCGACGGGTTCGCCTCCACGAACGCCGACGGCTGCATTTCGACGGTGGCCTTGTGGACGGCGATCTTGGACAGCGGCTGGATCCCTTCCGCCGGGGACGCGCTCGCTGTCCCCGCCAACATGGCCACCGCCGCGACCAGCGCCACCACCAGAGCGGCCGTCATCGTCGCCGCCGCGCCTCCCGATGACGACCACGCCATGGAAACTAAAACAGCTAGCTAGCATTACATCACGGGCTGCCGGATCCGCCTCGCTTTAAAACGACAGTAGACAGTAGTCTACTGGCGACGGCGTGTCCGGCTGACGTGGGCTACCGGCGACGGCGAGTTAAAATAGTCCGCGCGTGTTCCACGCAGGGCGTGGGCAATTGGGCATCACCTCTTTTATTACTGTGAGCTTGATCCTGTACTGACGACGGCCAGGCCTTTTGGCAGGCAGGCAGGCAGGCAGCACTTTGTCCCGGGCCTAGTTAAGATACCAGATTTCACCTTAAATTTCACTGTGGCCCTGTTTAGTTCCCAGAAAATTTTGCTAAATCTTTTAGATTCTCCGTCACATCGAATCTTTGGACACATGCATGAAACATTAAATATAGATAAAAAATAAAACTAATTACACAGTTTAGACGAAATGGACGAGACGAATCTTTTAAGCCTAATTAGACCATGATTGGACAATATTTGCCAAATAACAACGAAAAGCGCTACGGTACCATTTTGCCAAAAATTCAGATCGAAACCGGCCCTATGCAAAAAAAAAAAATCCCCGTCACATCAAAATGCTGACACATGCATGTAGTACTAAATATAGATGAAATAAAAAATTAATTGCACAGTTTTGTTGTACTTTATGAGACGAACATTTTGAGCCTAATTAATTAATGTTTGGACAAAAATTCACAAATACAAACGAAATGCTACAGTGGAGAATCTTACGCTGTGTAAAATTTGCACCTCCCGATTCGACCGAACTAAACACGGCCCGGATGCCGGCCGGATCCCTGTAGGCTGTAGGAGTACAGCTATCAGCATGTCAGTTGTCTCTGTCATCTCTGACGGTGCTCCTGCCATTATTGGGGCCTTGGCCGTGTTTAGTTCCACCGAGTTGGTGGCGGCTGAATTCCTGTGTAACACTGTAGCGCACTGTAGCATTTCGTTTGTATTTAGTAAAAATTGTTCAAACTTTGACTAATTAGGCTTAAAATGTTCGTCTCGCAAAGTACAACAAAACTGTGCAATTAGTTTTTAATTTCATCTATATTTAATACTACATGCATGTGCCGACATTTTGATGTGATGGAGAATCTTCTTTTTTATAGTAGAATTTAGGGGAAAATTTGAGATCTAAACAGGCCCCTTATTTGCCGCGCAGAATCGGCGTCGGTTTGACCTAAGCATGATTGGGCTAGCTAATCGCAGAGGGGTAACCACTCTCTGATTTCATTTAGAAGAAAAGGACAGTGCCCATTTTGATTATCTCAAGTTGAGTTACTTTGATCGTCGGCAGGGCCAGTGGCGGATCCAGGATTGAGACAAGAGGGGGCTAATTAAGAAATATGCAGATTTGCAATTAAGATTTAATGGTGATTTGATGTTATGCTACAGTAATTGCTACAATATTTAGTGGAGAAATCACCCTGGGGCAATGGGCAGGGCCCCTCGTCGGCTTGAGGACGACGCGGTTATTTTAGAGGCCATGTTTGGCACGGCTTTAAATGGCTCCGGTTTCTTGTTATAGTGTACGGAAAAGATGGAGCCGAGGAAGCCAAAAATGCTAGTTTCAACGGCTTCTAGTTCATTTTGATTCTACAAGATGGGAGTGAAAGACGACTCCTCACTACAGTGTATGGAGAAGCCAAAGGCGTCGAAGCCATTTGAAGCTCTCCCAAACACTCGCTCTAAGGTCAGTTTCAGTGGAAGTTTCATCTATATATTAAATATGTTGTCACATATGTATTTTTGATGGCATGATAATGTATTTAAGAAGAGAGAATAAATGAGTTTTATGGAGACGAAACTCTCTTGACACGATTGCCAACTCTCTATGAGTCATAAAATTAAATGCCTATAAAACTGTAGAATGAAAGTTTCCATATTGAGAGTAAGTGTTTCATTCCAGTTTTATTTCATTATCTATGACATGGTAGTCTTAGAAACAATGCTATAAAACTATCCAGCTGATAAGCCAGGCTGAAAAGTATTGTTGGCTGATTTATTGTAAGAGAAAAATACTATACCATGACTGATAAACCAGACTGATAAGTTTGAGCGAACAGGGCAACGCGTTGTCATTGGTTTTTGAGGCAGTTTTGCCTTGCCCCATCAGCGTGGAATCTAACAAGCTTGCCAGGCTGAGCGAGCCGAACTAGCTCTCCAATTCTAGAAAGAATTCTGCTTGCCAACACAAGCCTCTAGGCAGCTTACTTCTCAACCAAACGTTCGAGCGAACAGGGCAACGCGTTGTCCTTGGTTTTTGAGGCAGTTTTGCCTTGCCCCATCAGCGTGGAATCTAACAAGCTTGCCAGGCTGAGCGAGCCGAACTAGCTCTCCAATTCTAGCAAGAATTCTGCTTGCCAACACAAGCCTCTAGGCAGCTTACTTCTCAACCAAACGTTCAGCTCTCCTATAGTTCCTCACCAGCTATATGCGAGGTAGAGTGGAGGATCCAAATGTGTCTCCATTTACTTATGCGGTTATGTGTTATATCTGTTCAATGACTGAAAATGAAAGAAAAAGTGGACTTGTGGATCGAAGCCGGCACGGCCTTTCCTCGGTAGTTTGGCTACTGTAGCGGAGTCTGTACCAGCGTTTTTCTTTGGATGACCTACGCTATGTTGTTTTACCTTACGACGCTCACGGGGATTCTGACTCGCTCTCATTATAATATAATCCTTCTACCATAGGGCCTGTTTGGTTAGAGGCGTTAAAGTTTAATAAACACGGTAGCATTTTCGTCTTATTTGATAAAAAGTTTTTAATTTTGGACTAATTAGGCTTAATAGATTCGTCTCGTAAATTACTCCTAATATGTGCCGACATGCATGTAATTAGTCTATATTTAATACTCCATGCATTTGCCGCAACATTGATATGATGGGAGTTAAACTTTAACATTCGTAAACCAAACAGGACCTTAATTGCAAAGACACGCAAGACTTTTCGTGTATTCGGGGAAAAAATGAACGAAAGAATAAATAAACATCTTAGTTGTTCTAGCTTATCGAGAGCGCCGGCGCGTGGTGTGCGTCCGCCACGGGCACCGCATATTACCTGCTCGCCGAGCAGCGACGGGGTCGCCCGCACGTACGCCGACGACTGCATTTCCACGGTGGCCTTGTGGACGGCAATCTTGGACAGCGGCTGGATCCCTTCCGCCGGGGACGCGCTCGCCGTCCCCGGCAACGTGGCCGCCGCCGCGACCAGTGCCACCAGCAGAGCTACCGCCATCGCCGCCGCTCTTCCCATAGCCGCTGCGTTGCTGGGCTGGCGACTGGTGGTCGTGCATTGCGCCATGGCCTCATCTTCTTAGGCCATGTTTAGATGGAATTTTTTTAAAAAAAACACTGTAGTACTTTTCGTTTGGATTTGACAAACTTTGTCCAATCATAGATTAACTAGAATCAAAAGATTCGTCTCGACATTTATACATAAATTGTGCAATTAGTTAATTTTTACCTACATTTAATACTTCATACATATGTCGGCATATGCGATGTGACGGGAATCTTGAAAACTTTTTGAATTTTGGAGCCAACTAAACCTGGCCTTATACAAAGCTAACAGTCGCCATGTAGCAACAGAATAGCACGTGGTGCACGCGCCTCCAACATCCTTTATTCGGGCATCAACTTTTTTTTGACGCTGAGCTGAGCGGACGACCGACCGTGACTGGATGTAAGGGTGTGTTTAGATCGGTGTAAAGTGGGTGTAAAGTTCATGTAACACTTTTTGTTATTATTTGGTAAAATTTATTTAATCATGGACTAACTAGGCTTAAAAGATTCGTCTCGACATTTACAGGCAAACTGTGCAATTAGTTATTTTTTTACCTACATTTAATGCTCCATGTATGCGTCTAAAGATTTGATGTAACGGGAAATCTTGTAAAATTTTTAGAATTTTGAAGAAACTAAACACTGCCTAAATCCCGACGCTGCACCGACGCTGACATTTTTGTAGGGGCATCATTTCTTTTTTTGGTGTGATGTAGCTGTACTAGCTGTCTCTGTCATTTGATGGTGCATAATTCTATACCACTATTTATTGGGCTTGAATGCCGCACGAAATAGGAGATTTTTGGGCCGGCCTCTATACATCAAAAATATCAGGAGACTTCTCCAAAACAAAATGAAGATACAAATTGAAGCTCTGGAAATACATAAATCTGGCCACCAGCTCAGTAAATTCTAGCTACTATTTGCAACAGTAGCCATTGCTCACATCAGAGATGTGTTTTGTTTAAAATCGCTATGATTTTTTTCTCGAATATGCACGAGTGTGCGTATAATTGTATTATAAGATAGAAAGTATTCTCTCCGTCCAGAAAAAAAACAACTACGGGTTGCGTGTCGATAAAAGTAGTTCATGTTTGACCAAATTTCTAGTAAATACTATTCACATTTACGGCTCCAAAATTATTTATTATGAAAATACATTTCATAATTAATCTGATGATATTTATTTGATATCATAAATGTTGATATTTTTTTTATTTATAATTGATCAAACTTAAGATACTAAACCATGATAATGTGCTAGAATTGCATTCTTTCCTAGATAGAAGGAGTATGATCTAGGGACTATATATTACATATAAGAGACCATTCCCGGCTGGCAGGTTATCTCGAGGCTACATTTTGTAAAATAACATTCTGGGATACAGAGAGCGCCCTATTTGGGATGCAAGCCTCGCGCTAAAGCTGCACGGCCTCCAGCGCAGGCTTCGATCCAGCGATCCACTTCGGCCTTGATGAGCTGCAGTAGTTTACTGACATTCCCCGCAGATTCTTTGAAACATCGCGCATTGCGCTCCTTCCAAACTTGCCTAAAATCGCTATGATAAGACACATCAGAGACGAAATATAGTAACGTGTTTTTCCTGTGTCTCTGATGATTGTTTACCCACGTCTATAATTTGTGGTTTGATAAAATGACCAATTTGCATCTGACATGCCCACATCTATCTATCCGTCGTTATTACGGAGATAGGCTACAAATGCAACTATAAGAAATAGTATAAAGTTCTTATACCACAATAAAAGATGATATAAATTTACATATAAATTACTTAGCTATGGCATTATGAACATGGACTTTAGATTATACGATAGAGCCGAAATTAGTTACACACACATTTTTCTAATTTAATCAAACAACTTTTCAAATTAAAATAAATGTTTTTTTATAAAATTTCTGCATATATAAGTTTATAAAAACAAGTTTTTTTTCCAAAACTGGTATGTATATAAATTGTTCCTTAAAAAGTATTCGCTACTAGTATTTTGTGCATAGCTTTTTTTTTTCTAGACTATAGAAAAAAAGGAAAACGATAAGCCCAGACGTTTGTCTCCACCGCGGCCGCGTGCCTTACATACAGTACATTACAGATATGCTGTCGCTTGCTGTGTAGTTGTCTGATTGGCAACAATAATTCGGAGTAAATTGCATGCTGCTGCTTGATCGCTTCAATCAGACACGACGATTAGGACGCTTGGGTACAGTGTAGCGTACAGTATATATCTAATGCTGTCGCTGTCTGATTGGCAACAATTCGGCTGGGTCGGGGCTACTTGCTAGCTAGCATACGTACGTATACGTCCAAACCATATGGTACCATATGAATATATGATATGATATGACGAGCATATCCACGACACGCTAGGTGGTTGGAGGGACACGAAGCTTGTCATACACGACCGCGCGCTGGGAGCATGAGATCTAAATTGGTTCGCTTTCCAACGTGCCAAAAATGCGTGTGGCCGGCGATAGGCACTGGGTACCGTGAGCGTATCTACGCTAGATCTAGTTTGAATAAGACCCGTTTGGACAACAGATTGTTAAAAGTTGGCTTCACTGTTTGTAGACCCCAGGGCAACTTCAAAGGCACCCTAAACCAGTCTCCCAAAACCCTATTGTTGGGCTTTGTGGCAAAACCAATAGCAAGCAAAAACGATGCAAGACCCCTAGTTTTAAGCCCATCCAAAACCACCACTTCCTATTCTAGACTCAAATGTACGCTGCGATTCGCCACCACTTCCTATCCTAGACTCAAATATATCCTAATGTAAAATGACACTTATGTAAGAACTCATCTTCACGCAGATAAAACAACGCTATTTTGTAAGGAGAAGGGTCTCACGAATCATGAGGCCAACATCGGTTGTGTACAAGATCTGATCCTCTTAAAGACCCCCACTTCAAGATAAAAAAAATCCCACACATCCCTTTCATCTCCCTCGCTCGGCTGACATCCCTTTGCCTCTTTCTCCCAATGCCCTGCGCGCCGCCACCGCCGCTCCTGCCTACACGGCTCCAACCCCAGTGCCATCTCTCCTGCATGCCCCGCGTAGGTTCTTCCTTGATGGCGGTGGAGCTTACTGCAGGGCGTGCTATTGATCAAGTGGTGTGAGCAGGAAGCGAAGGTCACGACGACATCAATGCACAGGTTCATCTTAGGCTTGTGATTTTTTTCTTATTCGGTAAGGTCAGGTCTTAAGTTTAAGATCCGCCCATAAGAATTTTTTTTTTTTCGAGATCGTGCCTCGGCACATTTTTCATTAAGCAGGAGTCCCATAAGAATTTTCTTAAAATCTATATTGTAGTGTACGTATAAGGGTGACCCCAAGCTATCCACGTCAACCGTACCTTAAGGCTGATGAATTTGACACACTTTGGAGTTTGGATGCCCTTCATGGATGATCTCAGTGTAGAGAATTGAAAAACACCTCATACAAAATGACTTCCGTTACAAGTTACATGATCGATGTGGAACACATACAGATGTCCAACACTCACCTGCAATAAATTAATCTATGCGGGAGGATCATAGACACAAAGATTAATTGGACCTAAACTCAGTGGACAACTATATATATATATATAAGACTTTGGCCACGATATCCGTGAATTGGTGAGAGGAGGGTTGAGAGGACATGCGACACTTGAAATTGTCCCAAAGCCACCTTCTCACGGATGAAGTGGATGTCGGTCTCAATATGTTTGGTGCAACGGTGATGCATAGAATTAGTAGTCATGTAAACAACAGTAACATTGTCACAATAGACAATGGTTGCAAAAGCAATTGGGACGTGGAGCTCCTGAAGCACCTGTTGTGACCAACAACACACTTAGCCACGGCGTGGGCTCTGGTGTGATACTCAGCCTTAGTGTTGGAACGGGAGATAGACGTTTGGAATTTGGATGGCCAGTACACCAATTTGTCACCCAAGTAGACACAGTAACCCGAAGTGGAACATTAGGAGTCAGGGCAACCTGCCCAGTCAGCATCCGAGTAACTCATGAGAGATTGAAAAGGACTAGTACCTACTGAAAGGTCCTTATTTGGTTTTGGTAATTGAGTGACAACATTAGGTGGACTAATTGTGTTTGAGTGAGATACACAGGTGATTAGTCCTAAGGTACACTTATGTGAGCAACTCATGCCATGATGGTGAAGATGGCTTGGAAATGTTGCAAAGCTCACACATGTGATGAAGGACATTATTGCACATGAGACATGACATTGAGTCATGTGATCAAGGTGGCGAGATCAAGACATGACTTGGCTCAACGGACCGGTTGCAAGTGTGAAGGGCAAGTTGAGTGATGACTTGGCGCCGATGGACCAAAGCAACGGTAAAGAGCAAGTGAAGTCAAGATCGATGAACCAATATGGTCATGTGATGATATGGAGTGGATCATATCATTATTGATCATGGTGGTGCATGTGTTGCATCAACATTGGAGGAGATGGAATGGAATGCGCAAGGCAAAGGTAACCTAGGGTATTTCATTTCACTGGTCAAAGGTGTGTAGAGAAGTTTATGATCGGGTTTAGGATAGATGGCCATACTATCAAGAGGGGCAAACTTGTTTGCATATCGGTCATCTAGTGCCACTCGAGTGATCTAACTTTGCATTGTTGCTAGGATCGAGTGGCGTGGCAAATTGAGTGGTTAACTCCTTAAAAATGATTGTGAAAATGCTAACACACATGCACATGGTGGTGTACACTTGGTGGTGTTGGCATATTTGCAAAGGAGGAGAAGTTGGAGTTGAAACGGATCAGCTTAGTGAAGAAACGGAGGCGAAGAAGTGTCACTGTGAGTGACCGAACGCTGCCCTCGGTGGCCCCTGCACATCCGGTCAGTGTTGGCACTTAGCCGAGGGCGCGCGAAGGAGGACTGGACGTTGGCCTGGCATGATCGGCACATCAGGTCACTTTCTAGAGGAACGCTAACGCAGGCAATTGGACACTGGCTGAACACTATTTAGCATCCGTCTTGCTGACATGGTGGCGCTCTGGCGCGTGAAGTGTAGTGAGGGAGAGACCGGACTCTAACTACGTCAGGTCGACGTTGACCGGACGCGTCAGGTCATGATTTTTTCTCTCCGGACCGTCTTTGGACATGACCGGATGATGACGCGTGGTGGGTCCGGTCAAAGTGAGCAGCGCATCTGGTCAGTAGAGTGATTGCACACAAGCGAGATAGTCGTTGGCGGCAATAGCCAGTTTCAAACAGTCGGGACACGTGGCTGTCCAGGAATGACCGGACGCAGGGTTGGCGTGTCCGATCATTATGACCGGCGCGTCTAGTCGCTGCGAGTTGTGTCCAGTGAAGGGGTACAGTGGCTCTTTTTATGTGGGGGCTTATAAATAGCCCCTTGGCCGGCCTTGGGCCGGTTGCTAAGCAGATTGAGCCTTGGTGGCTTATGTGGTAGTGCTTGGGAAGCCCTCTAACTCACTCTTATTTAATAGTGTTCATCCGATCGAGTGAGTGAGCGATTCTAGTACGATTGCTTCATGAGGTGTGTCGAGTGGCACTAGGTGGTCGTCTTGTAAGCCGGTGGTACTTGTTACTCTTGGAGGTTGCCACCTACTAGACAGCTTGGTGGCTTGCGACTCCGTTGAAGCACGCGATAAGATTATGCGGTGCTCTAGAGGAGGATTTGTGAGAGGGATTGTGCTCGCGAAGAGTAACTCTAGTTGAGCGTGTCATTGAGCTACCCTCACTTTCGGGGTAGGTTCTTGCGGTGCCTGACGTGTAGGCTTGGCAGGTGATGCCAATTTGCCGCTGAACCACCAAGTGAGCGGTCGACACAACGGGGATATAGCTTGGTGGCAACCAAGCGAACCTTAGGAGAAAAATCGCCATGTCAACATTGTCTTCATCATCTTCTCAGTGGTTTGCATTCTGTGCAACACAAGCTTGTATTTACATTTCATATGTTGTGCTTGTGTAGTTGCTCTTGTGACTAGTTTAGCTTTAGTAACTTGCTAGTTACCTTCTTTCTTGTGTAGCATAGAAGTAGCTCCCTTGCATGGTTAATTTAGTTTGAGTAATCTTGTTAGTCACATAGCTTAGTTTGTGTAGCTAAGTAATTTGAGCTCTCTAATTTGGCTTGTGTAGCCTTGTTATTGAGCATTGCTAGTGAACTTAGGAGCTTTGCGCTTTTGCTTACTATATTGTGTAGGAGCTCTCCTAGTTTGCTTGAAGTACTAGTGCATAGGTTTGTGTGACCTCGCTCTAGAATTGATTAGGTAAACTCTAGCTAACCCGACACCTTTGTTGTCTAATTAGGATCTTTGTAAGGTGTTTCTGAACTTAGATAGAGGGGTGTAGTCTGTAACACTCTCGCTGTTACCGCATAAAACAATTCACTAAGCATGTCATGAGCATCATGTTTATGTGTTAATGTATGTAAGAAGGTGTAAAAATAAATTTCTTGGCATAAAAAATGATTAACACAAATGATGAATGAAAAGTATTCAATAGTTCACGTTATATCACTTAAGTTTAAAAACTAATTTTTGTGGAGCAAAAATACCATAGAACATATATGTGATCCTTAAATAAAGTTTGAAGTGTGAACTTTGTAGATGACAATGCAATGTTTGTCTTAGCAAAGTGTTATTGCTATCTAGTGTTTCTTGTAGCTTGGAAATTGAACTTGCAAACAAAATCAGCCCAAGACTTAGAGTAATTTTCAAGTTCAAAAACAGTATGACAGCACGAAGTTCACAGATTTTTTCTACGAGATTGAGCTTAGGAAGTGTGTCGTGTTTTGGCTCTTATCGATAACCTGATGCATCGCGTGTAGGCAGGCTGAGGCTGTCCCGGCCTGGCCGTGGCTCGGCTGCGCCTTGGCTGCTCTGGCCGCAGCGCCTATTGCCGGTCACAGCGAGCCACGGTGCCCCGCTACCTCTGCCACTCTGCCCTGCCTGTGCTACTAGCTCCGCACTGCTGCTGCTGACTCCTCTTGGCCGCTCGCGTGTGAGTCTATCCGCGCTGCCCCCTCCACGCGCGGTGACACGGTTGCCGCCTAGGGTCAACGTGCGTCGCATCCGTGCCATGGCCCTAGCGCCGCTGCTGGTGGTCGGTGGCTGCATGCACACGCACACGCCACACAACTCCATCACCTGCTCGCGCACATCTTGGTGTGGCTCCAGCGTGCACGCCATCCCGATCGCGTCGACCCCATCCAGCCCAGCGGAGGTGACCCAAGCGCTGACTATCTTCCCTCCTCTCTCTCCTCTATCCACCATGGCTGATGGGGCTGCTCCTCTTGTGTCGGTAGGGAGAGATCACCACCATCCAATTCATAGCGTCTTTGGCTTCATCATCTTGTGGCCTTGCCAATCGACCCCGCTTTCCCCCGAGCGCTGCCTCACCGTACTCCAATTTTGGAGTTTTCCCTCCGCCACGCCATTAAGGCCAAGCTCGGTTGTGAACCTTGGTAGCCCACTAGCCATGCACCTCGAGTCTAATTGGATGCACTATCAACTTTGCCTCGACTACCCTTCACCCTACACACCACTTCCGAGCCTCTACCGCCCCCTAGCTCCCGCTGACGTGACCGCGCCGCCGCATCGTTCGGGCGCTCGTGGCCGGCCCGCCTCGGGCTGTCTCTGGCCGAACCACCACTTCACCTAGGTTCACAGTGAGACCTCGATGCTCATTCGCTGTCCCTACTCCCTTTCCTATGATGGAGCTCGCCTGAACAGGGTCGCCGCTGTTGTAGGTTGGCCATCGCCACAGAAGGAGCATCTGGTCATGTCTCCGCTCATCCTACCACCGCCCATCAACCCGTGTCAGCACCTAGGTGAGCATCGGTCTCCTAGTTAGGGCTTTGGAGGTCCCTGGTGGCCGGCGGGAGCGCCAGTGCCACCGCCCGCCACACCGGCGAGCGCAGGGGTGACCGGGGACTAGGTCATTGTAAAGGAGAGAATGGGCGAGGGCTTATGTCACACCCGGTTTTAAGGACAAAACCAGACATACACTATATGTGAAATAAAGACGACAAATCTCACATATAGCCACAGATAAATGTAATATCAAAATACAAATGCTTAATATATATAACTCAATAGTATAAAGTATACCTTAAATAACAACACAGCGGAAAGACAACTCCGAACACCGGGTGCAACCTTCACTCCAGGATCAAACTAACTGGTTGATCACAAGCCTAACAATTCCAGAATCTAACAGTCTGGTACCCTTCCTGAGATGTGGGGAAATAGCAAGAGTGAGTCCATGTCGAACTCAACAAATATAACATGGGGTTCATGAGGCTCAAAAAGTTTGACACGGGTTTACTGCAATAGCTTTTAGTGAGTCATCTCTTTAACAATTGAGTAGCAACAAGTTTACCAAAATCTCAAATAACCTCATGATCATGTAAACGAGAATAATGTATAGCAAGAAACAATAATAATTAGTGAGCATCAATATCATCAGTATTATCATTATCATCAGTGTTCATCATTTATTCTGTAAGGGTCCAAGGCCACTCGTGACCGTGAGCACGGCTGTTATAACAGTTTTACACTCTGCAGAGGTTGTACACTTTCACTGTGAGTCGTGATTTACCCTTTCGCCCGAGGTAGCTAATCTCTTGACCCACTTCCAAGGAAGGTCGGCAGGGTTCACTATGAAGTCTTTCGAAGGTTCGTCTAACAAGTTAGGGCCATTAGATTTCACTCGGCAAACAGATGTAGAGCCCCCCTTCCTGATGGCACAATAACACGCAGCCTATACACATGAGGACAGAGGCCGCACTATACCCGATTCGTCAAGCCATTCTTACGCCATAAAGGAATACCTCTAACAAGCTAGAAAAGGTCCTTCTATATGACTAAAGCCAGAGCCATTTTAGCCCTCACAGTTGTACTGTAAGTCCCGGATTTTCGCTTACAGATAAGTCCTTATGGAGAGAAACTAGAGCACCAAAAATACCCCATGCTCTAGCCCTCTTGAGCCATATTGCTTTAAAGCATCATTTAAACGCTTATTGCATATATCATTAGTCAAGTTACAGATCATGGTTATTTATCTTGAGCACTAGCATAAATACTACCCAATGCAATGTCCCATGGTTGTCAAGGTACAAGATACAAAAACTAGGATACCCTTAGTGGTAACAAGGTAGACACATGCACATAAATTAAGTATATTAAAGATGAATAGGAAACAAGGATAATCCCATGCTATACTTGCCTTAAACACCGATCCTTCGGTAAGCTTTAATCTTCAATGTTCTTCTTCTTCTTCTTCTTCTTGATAACCACGTATATCTCACCGACTGGACGAAATCATAAAGCACCACATAAGCATCCATACAATCATACACGAAGCAAACAATAGATTTAAATTAGAACAATACACCAATCAATGAAAAGATTCGAAATCTAATCTACGTATTGCTATGATCACACACACACGAAAGGCACACTAATCGGAGCTACGATAAAACAGAAACATCTATCGAAGGATTTACGTTGGAAAGAAAACTATATGCTTTATCTATTTTAATGATCATAAAACATGTATAAGATATCTCAGGGGAATATCTAAAATTGAGTTAAGTCATTTTATACTTGAGTTATTAGATTTAGAAAATTAAGATAAACTATTCATATCTTAATTATAGTTATTTTGATATCATTTATGCAAATTAAAATTTTGACTTACAAAGATATAATAACAAGTCAGAGTATATATATTCAAAACATATATAGCACGTATAAGCCCTAGCATTTATTATTTTTTTAAAAGGAAAACCAAAATGAGGTAAGCATTACATCAGTTTAGGATTTATCAATGGAATAATTAATAATGTATTAAGGAGCGGATGTGCATGTATTATTTAATCAAAATAAACTTTAACTTTGAAAAGGTAAAATGCACGTGAGAACATCTAACAAGTTTAATATATACAAGGTGTGTTTAAACTAATCAAACTATAACTTAGGAATATTAATAATTAATCATATGAATATCATTTATTAAATACTGAAGTGTAACATATATATATATATATATATATATATATATATATATATATATATATATTGCTTTTAAGTTAGAAAACTAATTGGTTGTAGGTTAATCATATTAATATTTAACTTATAAATTTCCAAGACGTGAGACATGCTAAACATCGCTGCTAACACGTACCGCACATTACGATGAAACTCGCGCAATCACATCGAAATCGAAAACCTAAATCGACTTTAATTAATCAGTGATTAATTAATTATAGACATAATTAATATTTTAATAAAATAAATTCATAAACATGTGATACGAAAACTAATAACTCTACTGCGTAGATCTCGACGACACGAAACTAACGCAACTGGAACGAACTGAAACGGATTTAAAATAAATAAACTACGATTATTTAACGACTGGTGGCAAACTCGTAAATACCTCGTCTTCTTCCTTGGACTCTCGTACGAACACATCCATCTCCCGTACGAACACAGCCATGCCAAGAATCTTGTTGCTGCGCACGATGGGGAAGAGAGGGGCCTCAGCTGGGGCTTGCTGGCCGGCGGAGGCTCGCAGCGGCGCTCCCGCTCCTCGCCCAAGCGGCAGCAGCGGTGGCTGCTGGTGATGGCCGGTCGGAGCGAGCAGGCAGTGGCGGCGGTCGTCGTGCACGCTCGCGAGCAGGGGCGCGGGACAGGGCGGCGCAGGGCCACGGGCCAGGGGTGGCGGCGTGGGAACGGGGCCGGGACGCGGGACGGTGCCGTGGTGGCTCCGGGTAGCCGGAGACGAAGGAGAAGACCGCGTCCATGGTGAAGTTCGCCGGAAAACGTCAACGGAAAAGGAAAACCGAAGGGGAACGATCAAACGGTGATGGATGGATGCAAAGAAGGACATGCCGATGTAGAGGACGACGAGATCTAGCTCGTGGTGGTGACGGTTTTCGCTGGAGGCGTCCGAGGTGGTCGGAAAAGCTCGTCGAAGGTTCGCCGGAAACCTAGCTGTGGACAACTTCGGCGTCCGATCTGTGGGGCTACGAGCGGCGGCTCGAAAAACGGGCTGTACTTCTGGAATCCTCGCGTCGAGCGCTACGCCGGCATATATATATATATACGTAGGGTTTGGATATTTTGGAAATCTGAGATATTTTAGTAAATATTGATTTTCGGAATTAAAATAATTACAGAAAATCGGGAATTACTATTTAGGCTCCGAAAAATATCTCTGAGCTCCGAAAAATACTAGAAAAATTCCTGGGAATAGATGAAAGGATAAGGAACACAACCAAAGTGGTTTAGCTCCCGAAAAAGACTTTTGCATTGATCAAGGAAAAAGATAAAACTCCAAGAAATATGAATTTAATCCCGAAAAAAGGTCGGAAAGATTCCCGGAAAGAGAGGCATCGTCCTAACGTGTCTTAAAACCTTTTCCAAGCCTTTAGATTTTAAAAACAAGGCATCTCATCTAACTTTTGTTTTTGCAAATTTTCAAATTCTTTTTAAACCACTACTTGAAAGCAATATTTTAAAGATTGAGATTTGAATTTATTTTCCAAACCACTCATCACAAAAGTATCAATGCAACGGTATGTATGCGCAAACATGCTGTTACCCTTTCGTTGGATTTTAATTTAAAGAAAATTTTCTTTTACCTATGTTTTTATGAGCACAAAACAATTAACAGAAATCATTTTACTCTTTTTAGAAAATAGCTAATTTTAGGATGTTACAATTCTACCCCCCTAAAATGAATCTCGTCCTCGAGATTCGGAAGATGATGAAAGACACTGGAATGCACACTACCATTGGATCTTCCCCACTTTCTCGAGTAGTTCCACCATCTTGACAAAGATTCCTCTTGACTTTGCACACCTGTTAACTTTTACTCCAAATAGCATACTCGCTGATCCCCAAGATGTTGATAGGCCCTCTAATTAACTCTCAAGTATCCACCAACCAACTCTCTGGTACTCTTCCAATTGTTAGGCCTCTTCTCTTTTCCTTTTTAACAACCTCAATGAACTGTTGCAGTTGGGTGCTAGCTGATTCTTCACACTGACACTCCATATGCTTCCCACAAAGACCACTTTGGAATCCATTGGATGATAAACTCTTGTCCTCACTAATTCCAAAATGTAACACAATACTTCTCAACATGTCTTGCTAGATTTTTTTTTTTAGTCCAAGATATCAAATCGACCACTTCATACATCCATATTCCAATTGATCCTCATGTATTACTCTCTTGGTCCAAAATAGATTCCAACTTCAAAACACTATTAACTATATATATGCTCAGGTTGAGTTGTGACTCTTAAACACAACACTTAATCCATGGTGTCGTTCAATCTTCTTAGCATAGCTCTTCCAATTTGCTAATGGCATTGGCAACGACTTTTATTTCTTCTAAAGATAACACATACTTCTAAACCAAAAACATTTGGTTACTTGAACCCAACACTGATGTCACAATTTTCAAACCAACTTACTGAAAATGTCCCTTAGATTCTTATGATTCACGTAGATATCACTCTTCATGTCCAAGTAGATAATACCACTATGCTCCACAATGGATAACTCCAGATCTCATATGTCAAATAGTCCATCTCAAGCCTCCATAGTTGTCTTGATGCACAATTCACTGCTTTTCTTACATAGAGCACATCCATATCCTTGCCAACCGCTTTATAAAAGAAACTCTTGTGTTCAACACTATAATACCTCTAATGAACGCGTGATAGAATCTTACCATTCCGAGGAACCCTGAATCCCTCTTGCATACTCAAGCGGGTTCCAGCTCAACACATCTCTCTTGAGCGATTGTCCGTATAATTCTATCATTAGAAACATCCCACAACCAAAAAGAGAACTCCATCCAAACTAAACTCACTTAAGTTGCCACAGAACCAACTGTAGAGGAGTCCAATCATCATATTTTCGTATGCCATCAGTGCCAACTTGTCTTGAGTTAAAGGTTGAACTCCCAAGTGATGATAGCTTGAAGCGAAGACCAATCCTGACAAAATATTTGAGCTCCTTGTAGATGATCCAACCTGTTAACAATCTTGAACAAATATCCTTGTGTCTGATAGTGATTCCTCATCCGTAGGAATAACCGATACTTCCAAGTGAAGCTCTAGATTATATGAGACCTCCATCTTGTGATTCCTTTATGCCTTGGCTACCCCCCTTAAGAACACATCAACTAGGGGCACCAAAGAATAGCTTGTATCTTCTTCTAAATGAGATAGTTATCATGACATCGTCCTATTATCCCGAAGTGACTCATGTGCACTGGCAAAAACCAGAACCTGTAGTTCCTCGCGAGTTTTTTTAAAAAAAAACAGCAGCGTAGTAAAACTGGTATAACTTTTGTTATGTAAATCCAATAAAGTTGTACTTTATACCGTTGGAAAGCTTATGAAATCTTCCACAACTTTATTTTAGAACACTTTTCCAGATTCGGCAGTTAATTTGGTCAAAAATAGCACACAACAGAAACTGTCCCAGATTACAGACTGCACAGAAACTTCGGCTTGTGATGTTTATATCTCCCAAAATATATTAGCTATGGGGGTGATTCCAGAGGAACATGAAAGGTACATAAGTCTAGTTGTTCCCAGAAAAATTTCATAGACTTTGCATGAGCCAAAATTGTGTTCTGACCAGAAGACCACAGACTGCCCCAGATTTCTGACAGCACAGATACATCCTCTTATGATTTTCATAACTTCATAACCATAATAGCCATCAGGGTGATTCTTGAGGTCAGAGAAACATGTTGAAGTCTAATATTCTCTAAAAGTTTACCATGATTTTTGATTGCCCAAAAACAGAGATATAAACCAAAGATGACAGGTTGCTCCAGAAAGATAGGATAGGAAAACGGGAGAAAACCAAAACCCAACTATCTATTCATTAATCCTTATGTCTTATGCCTATAAACTAAATGAAATTATGAAAAATCCCACAAAATCATTGCACTCATTACAAAGATTCAAAACAAAACATAATCACAATGACAAGCCAACAAGCAATTAAGATGCACAATTCAATCATTAACTTACACTTGCGATACTATCGTCTTCTGCAGATTATGGGTAAAGATCCTATAGCTTAACTTCAAATTGCGCGAGAAGGTGGTAAGACAAGATTCTAAAAGCATATCAAGGCAAGGAGTAGATGGGAACAGAAAGCTTTTAAAGAAGTATCAAGGAGGGGACGAATATCAAGGGTAAGAATGTAGTAGGGAAAAAAATATCAAGGTTTATAGAACAAGGATTTTTGTTGTAACTTGTACTTTGAGAAAATAACAAGGTTAAAGAGAAGCAAGAAATAGGCAACAATGAGAACATGCTAAACGTCCAGTTCTAACTAGGCTTGCGTCCTACAGTCAGCATTGCTCCGATACCAATCTGTCACACCCGGTTTTAAGGACAAAACCAGACATACACTATATGTAAAATAAAGACGACAAATCTCACATATAGCCACAGATAAATGTAATATCAAAATACAAATGCTTAATATATATAACTCAATAGTATAAAGTATACCTTAAATAACAACACAGCGGAAAGACAACTCCGAACACCGGGTGCAACCTTCACTCCAGGATCAAACTAACTGGTTGATCACAAGCCTAACAATTCCAGAATCTAACAGTCTGGTACCCTTCCTGAGATGTGGGGAAATAGCAAGAGTGAGTCCATGTCGAACTCAACAAATATAACATGGGGTTCATGAGGCTCAAAAAGTTTGACACGGGTTTACTGCAATAGCTTTTAGTGAGTCATCTCTTTAACAATTGAGTAGCAACAAGTTTACCAAAATCTCAAATAACCTCATGATCATGTAAACGAGAATAATGTATAGCAAGAAACAATAATAATTAGTGAGCATCAATATCATCAGTATTATCATTATCATCAGTGTTCATCATTTATTCTGTAAGGGTCCAAGGCCACTCGTGACCGTGAGCACGGCTGTTATAACAGTTTTACACTCTGCAGAGGTTGTACACTTTCACTGTGAGTCGTGATTTACCCTTTCGCCCGAGGTAGCTAATCTCTTGACCCACTTCCAAGGAAGGTCGGCAGGGTTCACTATGAAGTCTTTCGAAGGTTCGTCTAACAAGTTAGGGCCATTAGATTTCACTCGGCAAACAGATGTAGAGCCCCCCTTCCTGATGGCACAATAACACGCAGCCTATACACATGAGGACAGAGGCCGCACTATACCCGATTCGTCAAGCCATTCTTACGCCATAAAGGAATACCTCTAACAAGCTAGAAAAGGTCCTTCTATATGACTAAAGCCAGAGCCATTTTAGCCCTCACAGTTGTACTGTAAGTCCCGGATTTTCGCTTACAGATAAGTCCTTATGGAGAGAAACTAGAGCACCAAAAATACCCCATGCTCTAGCCCTCTTGAGCCATATTGCTTTAAAGCATCATTTAAACGCTTATTGCATATATCATTAGTCAAGTTACAGATCATGGTTATTTATCTTGAGCACTAGCATAAATACTACCCAATGCAATGTCCCATGGTTGTCAAGGTACAAGATACAAAAACTAGGATACCCTTAGTGGTAACAAGGTAGACACATGCACATGAATTAAGTATATTAAAGATGAATAGGAAACAAGGATAATCCCATGCTATACTTGCCTTAAACACCGATCCTTCGGTAAGCTTTAATCTTCAATGTTCTTCTTCTTCTTCTTCTTCTTGATAACCACGTATATCTCACCGACTGGACGAAATCATAAAGCACCACACAAGCATCCATACAATCATACACGAAGCAAACAATAGATTTAAATTAGAACAATACACCAATCAATGAAAAGATTCGAAATCTAATCTACGTATTGCTACGATCACACACACACGAAAGGCACACTAATCGGAGCTACGATAAAACAGAAACATCTATCGAAGGATTTACGTTGGAAAGAAAACTATATGCTTTATCTATTTTAATGATCATAAAACATGTATAAGATATCTCAGGGGAATATCTAAAATTGAGTTAAGTCATTTTATACTTGAGTTATTAGATTTAGAAAACTAAGATAAACTATTCATATCTTAATTATAGTTATTTTGATATCATTTATGCAAATTAAATTTTTGACTTACAAAGATATAATAACAAGTCAGAGTATATATATTCAAAACATATATAGCACGTATAAGCCCTAGCATTTATTATTTTTTTAAAAGGAAAACCAAAATGAGGTAAGCATTACATCAGTTTAGGATTTATCAATGGAATAATTAATAATGTATTAAGGAGCGGATGTGCATGTATTATTTAATCAAAATAAACTTTAACTTTGAAAAGGTAAAATGCACGTGAGAACATCTAACAAGTTTAATATATACAAGGTGTGTTTAAACTAATCAAACTATAACTTAGGAATATTAATAATTAATCATATGAATATCATTTATTAAATACTGAAGTGTAACATATATATATATATATATATATTGCTTTTAAGTTAGAAAACTAATTGGTTGTAGGTTAATCATATTAATATTTAACTTATAAATTTCCAAGACGTGAGACATGCTAAACATCGCTGCTAACACGTACCGCACATTACGATGAAACTCGCGCAATCACATCGAAATCGAAAACCTAAATCGACTTTAATTAATCAGTGATTAATTAATTATAGACATAATTAATATTTTAATAAAATAAATTCATAAACATGTGATACGAAAACTAATAACTCTACTGCGTAGATCTCGACGACACGAAACTAACGCAACTGGAACGAACTGAAACGGATTTAAAATAAATAAACTACGATTATTTAACGACTGGTGGCAAACTCGTAAATACCTCGTCTTCTTCCTTGGACTCTCGTACGAACACATCCATCTCCCGTACGAACACAGCCATGCCAAGAATCTTGTTGCTGCGCACGATGGGGAAGAGAGGGGCCTCAGCTGGGGCTTGCTGGCCGGCGGAGGCTCGCAGCGGCGCTCCCGCTCCTCGCCCAAGCGGCAGCAGCGGTGGCTGCTGGTGATGGCCGGTCGGAGCGAGCAGGCAGTGGCGGCGGTCGTCGTGCACGCTCGCGAGCAGGGGCGCGGGACAGGGCGGCGCAGGGCCACGGGCCAGGGGTGGCGGCGTGGGAACGGGGCCGGGACGCGGGACGGTGCCGTGGTGGCTCCGGGTAGCCGGAGACGAAGGAGAAGACCGCGTCCATGGTGAAGTTCGCCGGAAAACGTCAACGGAAAAGGAAAACCGAAGGGGAACGATCAAACGGTGATGGATGGATGCAAAGAAGGACATGCCGATGTAGAGGACGACGAGATCTAGCTCGTGGTGGTGACGGTTTTCGCTGGAGGCGTCCGAGGTGGTCGGAAAAGCTCGTCGAAGGTTCGCCGGAAACCTAGCTGTGGACAACTTCGGCGTCCGATCTGCGGGGCTACGAGCGGCGGCTCGAAAAACGGGCTGTACTTCTGGAATCCTCGCGTCGAGCGCTACGCCGGCATATATATATATATATATACGTAGGGTTTGGATATTTTGGAAATCTGAGATATTTTAGTAAATATTGATTTTCGGAATTAAAATAATTACAGAAAATCGGGAATTACTATTTAGGCTCCGAAAAATATCTCTGAGCTCCGAAAAATACTAGAAAAATTCCTGGGAATAGATGAAAGGATAAGGAACACAACCAAAGTGGTTTAGCTCCCGAAAAAGACTTTTGCATGATCAAGGAAAAAGATAAAACTCCAAGAAATATGAATTTAATCCCGAAAAAAGGTCGGAAAGATTCCCGGAAAGAGAGGCATCGTCCTAACGTGTCTTAAAACCTTTTCCAAGCCTTTAGATTTTAAAAACAAGGCATCTCATCTAACTTTTGTTTTTGCAAATTTTCAAATTCTTTTTAAACCACTACTTGAAAGCAATATTTTAAAGATTGAGATTTGAATTTATTTTCCAAACCACTCATCACAAAAGTATCAATGCAACGGTATGTATGCGCAAACATGCTGTTACCCTTTCGTTGGATTTTAATTTAAAGAAAATTTTCTTTTACCTATGTTTTTATGAGCACAAAACAATTAACAGAAATCATTTTACTCTTTTTAGAAAATAGCTAATTTTAGGATGTTACAGCTTATTTGCATAGGGACAGTCTGTAGGAATAGGGCGCATAGTGTAATGGTGATACTGGGAAGGTGCGCGGGCTCCCTCCCGCCGCGGGCCGGCCTGCGTGGCGTGGGCTGCGTGTGCACGCGCACTGCACGCGAGTAGGCCGCGTGTTTGGGCCACACCTGCATGGTTGTGGGCCACGCCGAAGAATTGAGTTTTCCTTTTTTAAGGATTTAAGTAATGGTTTTATGATTTAGTTTCTGAGCTAAATTTTAATAATTGATATCGATTCGTGTAGATGTCCAAAAATTGCGAAACCACTTTAATTAAGTTCCTAAATTCATGATCTACCTGACTGTATAATTATTTTATATGTTTCTAGGATGATGCCAAGATATATTAAATCGATTGGAAAGGCTTAATATTATTAGGATAATATTCGTAGGAATTTTGGTGGCAAATTGGTAGTAGCTTTGATCGTGAAATTTTCATTGTAGCTTTGTTGTATCATCATGTGCTTGCTATAAATTTGGTAGCATTAGATTAGACCGTTTCATATGGTAGCGAAATAGCCATTTAAACGAATATAAATAAAAAGCATAATATCATCTTGTAAAATGAAGCACTTGCAAAATGAGTTGATATCTTGCTTGATGGAGATGATAGATAGCTTGTTACCTTAGTTATTAGAGCTAGCTTGGTAGCTTAGCATGTGTGGTGCATTTTAAGAGTTGTTGTTGCTTAAATACTAAATGTTGCATCATTATCACATACATGTAGAGAACGACCTGGTGGAGTTCATGACCGTCGACGATCAGGAGTATGAGGAGATCGTCGAAGAGTACGAGGAGGAAATCTTCGTGTCAGAGGAGTTCCAGGAGCCACCCGTGACTGACACCGCTGACCTTGCACGTGCCCAAGGCAAGCCCTAGTGCATACCCATATTTTTTTATAATCATTATATATATATACACCTATGAGTCTTACTAGTGTAGGATTGCGTAGTTGCTTTGCTTAGGTTTATCGGTAGCGTGGGTAACCTGTCGTTACTCACAACAGGTGATTATTATTATCATAAATCTCAAAATGAAATGGTAGAAAGGAAATGGTGACCGAACAGGGATGTGGTATGGGTATTGGTGGGTGTAACAGGTTGTGTTCCGCGGCCACGGGGCATAGCTTGGTTGCACTGTTTTCCCTGTCCATATCGATTAAGGACAATTTGTTGCATGGACCCTGGTCAAGTCACAGACTTATTATCCTGAGCACATACTTGCTTAGGGAGCGGGAAGGCTTGTTACTCTCTTATCATGGGCTCTGGCTCTTTCTGGACCGACTGATTGGACGCGGGGATAGGTGAAGGTCTAAGCACCACTTTGAGGCCGTGACTCAAGTGTGGGGGCTTAGAGTCCAAGTTTGGATGGGGATCTGGAACCCTTGACAGGAGTGAAACAGGTTGGTCTCGCTTATGCCTAGAGTGCAAGCGGGGCATGTGTTTTTTGGGGTACCCAGCTAGGCACATTGATTCATGAATCGCCCTTTCTACGTGACGGTACGACTTAACTACGCTTTGGCACCGTAGTAAGAACTGTCATATGAAAGATGGAAAAATAGCTCTGATTGCTCAACCCTTGCTTGAATATAGAACAGGTGCTTACATAGAATGTTGGATAACGAATAAAACATGGTTGCTAATAATCTAAGGACACACTCTTAGTATTGCTTTTCGCAAATAAGAAACCCACAAGCCATAAAGCCTATCATATTCCTTGAGAGTCAGAAAATATATCCCCTAGTCGGGTAAGTCTTGTGAATACATTATGTACTCAAGGTTTATTTTACCCTTGTTGCAGGTGCACCTTGAGAAGTTAGACCTTGTGTAGAGGATTCTTCTGGTGGGCTGTTGATGGTCAATAACTACTAAAATATACCGTCAACCAAGCATAGAAATGGGCATAATTCAATACCAAACGTAGAGATAGGGTTTACACTGATAGAATTTCATAGGTTTTGGTAAAACTATGTTTCTGCAGGGGTTATCGGGAAATACGCAAGGATAGACCCACACGTTGGATTAAAATTGATATTTATCTGCGGCACCGACTTAAGAAGACTCTAGAAGACACGAGAAGACACGTGGAAGAAGATGGGACCCACCTGGCAAACGGGGCAGGCGGCCGCCCGTGGGCCTAGTCAGCCGACCGTGGGACCCACGGGTCAGCCTCCCCCTTCTTACGTCGGTTCTCCACCGCCTTAGGGTTTGCATCTACATCGTTGTTTCAAGTCAGTTTGATCCGAGGGCTCCGGTGCATTCTATGGGGCTATATAAGCAGAGCCTCTGCCGCCTGGCATCTAATTCAATTCATAAGTCTCAAGCCTGATCAAGTCATTAGAGCCAGCAACCCTAGTCTCCTTAGAGCTCCACCATTATCTATAGCATAGCTACATAGGCTAGATTTAGAGGGAGGCAAGCTTCATCTTGGATTCCGGATCTATCTACGAGTGTAGCTTGGTAAAGCCCTTGTAACCTCTCTTTTGTATCTTACTGTTTATATTCTGCTAGATACAATTGATATGAATTTGCTCTATATTATTATATTTGCAATTATATTGTTCTTTATATACTTTGATTATATGTCTAGCATAGTTAGATTGTCTTTATATTCAAACATAGGATCGCAAAGCTCTCCCCTTTGATATCATGGGTGGGTGGTCAACATTGTGTAAGCATGGTGCTTAGACGTTGTTTACCTACGGAAACACCCTATATTCCAAGCTTAGTGGTAGATCGCGAAGTAGCATTAGAATACAAATGTGACACTTTTGTTGAGTCCTTTGTAGTCCACTCCTCGAATATAGGCCAAGTTGGACCCGGTTGCCAAGGTAGATTTTATGCTATGTTCATAAACTACCTTATTAGTAATGTCTCTTATGTGTAGATATAATGCCTTCTTGCTATGCTTGCTAGACATAATTGCACTAATCATGGTATACATTGACATGTAGTTAAGAATAACTTAGGAATATTTCTCTATACCTACCTAATCCATGCTAATGCTTAGATTGGAAATGCTCTAAGGTTGATTACTATTTATGACTTATCATATGCTTATCATTATTGTTTTATCTTATGACTTACCCCTGTTATGAGTAGATAGATTGAGTATAGTTGACTCTCTCCATCATTTATACATACAAGTGATATATTCCTTTATCCTTCCCTTCCCAGTGGTATAAATATAAATCGACAACCTGGTAATACTCTAGGTAAAATGCTACATTGGTATATTCATCTATGCGCTTGTGGATACATTTACTTTATCATATACATCTTTATAATTATTTTAGTCACATGAAATGATAGAAAGGCCATTAAACACTTTTAGCTTCCAACGCCGGGGATGACAACCTGGTATAATAAAGCTAGAGGGATAGGTGATTAATATGTGACTGTCCAAAACAAGTGTCGAGTTAATAAATACCAACATGGGCACAAATGGATCCTTATATCATAATGCTAGATGTTTATTTTATTTCTGCTGTTTAAATTATCGTACTCTGAACTCTGGTATTGTAATAAATGATTTTTGAGACTCTATGTTATATGAAATAGACTAAGTATTATAAGCTTGTACTCGTTATTGGATCCTGGATGTAAATTGTGGATTGTTTCGAGTTCTCCAGTTGGGCGTGCTCGACGGAACTACCCGGTTTAGCTCCCTTTTGGGGTACTTAGTGTCTAGTGAAAGACAAGTGCCCTGAAGGCGTGTTAAGTCGGGCGGTTCTACCATATAGTCTTAGCTAGACCGATAGTTTTAATTCCACACTTGTATCGATTTAGCCGGCATGATTAAGTTTTAGAAAGGACTATTCACCCCCTAAAAGTCCTATGTTTGGTGTTGGTAATTAGTGACAATGCCTAAGTACTAATCCTATGCCTAAGTTGTATGTAGCATATGAGGATTAGTACATTCTAAGGTTGGTGGCAAGATGGACATGGTGATCATGATGGCCACACTTGGATTTGGACGCAACCCTACGTGATCAAGGCAAAGGTATATGCTTAAGGGTTGCGTTTTAGTAACCAAGACACCTAGTGGGTGTGGTTACATTATAGGATAGATAGCCGTACTATAAAGAGGGGAATGACACGGCTATTGAACTCCTAAGTGCCTCTAGGTGTGCATTTCATAATCATATGCATTTGGATAGAACTAATAACGCCTCGAAAAATGATTGTGAAAATGCTAACACACTCACACATGATGAGATCACTTGGTGGTGTTAGCACATTTGCGAAGGCGGTGGAGTTTGAGCGATAGAGAGGGTTTGGGGTCCTCTCTCCCTCCCGCCGAGCTTACGAGGCAGGATTCAGGCGTTTTCAAGGAGTTGAAACGACTATTTTCCACTACACCAGAAGTCAGAAAAGAAACAGAGGCGAACGGAGGTCATAGAGGTGACTGGACGCTGAACCGGACGCGGTCTCTGTTTGACCAGATGTGTCTGGTTAGCGTTCAACATCTGCGCGTGTTTCAGTTTGATGATCGGACGCGCAGCGCGTCCGGTCACTGTCGACCGGACGCGTCCGGTTGTTTAGGGAGCTTACATGTCAGGGGCAAGCCTCCATTCTTTGATGGTGTCACATCTTTTGATCATTGGAAAAGAAAGATGAAGTAATATCTTGGCTCTATTCATGAGAACGTTTAGAAGGTGACACACCATGATTATGCTATCATTGATCTCGACAACCTCACCAACAATGATCGTATCAACAACCAATGTAATACTATGGCTCTCAATACTCTCTACAATAGGATTGATGCAAAGGTCTTTGAGCAAATCAAGGATCTTGAGACGGCAAGTGAAGTGTGGACAAGATTAGAGGAAACATATGAGGGCACTTCAACGGTAAAGAGTGCCAAGCTCTATATGATCAAGGATAAGTTAGCAAGCTTCAAGATAAAGGATGATGAGTCCATACCGGAGATGTTCTATAGGCTACAAGTTATTGTCAATGATCTCAAGAGCCTAGGAGAAGATGTTAAGGACAAGGACTTCTCACATAAGTTCTTGATGAACTTACCCAAGAAGTTTGCTATCTTAAGGAAAATGATCCAAAGAGAGGGTTTGGACAAGGTGACTCCAAACCAAGTGCTTGGAGATGTCATGACCGATGCTCAATATGATGATGATGAAGATGAAGATGAGAAGAAGGAGAACAAGGTCAAGCAAGAGAAGCCCATTGCATTCAAGGCTTCATCCTCTAAGGGCAAGAGCAAGGTGGAGAGCGATGATGATGATCCATTCGATGATGAGACCATGGCCCTCCTAGTGCACAAGATGGGGAGGTTCATGAAGAAGAAAGGATATGGTGCAAGAAAGAGAAGGGACTTCATGAAGGCAAAGGAGGTGCTTTGCTACAATTACAATAGCCCCGATCATATAGTGGTAAAGTACCCCTATGAAGACAAAAGATATCATGATGGGGAGTTAAAATTGAAGAAGAACAAGAAGGAGAAGAAAGAAAAGAAGAGCTTCACTATCAACAAGAAGAAGAAGGGTGGTGGCTATGTGGTCACTTGGGATAGTGGTAACTCCGATAGTGATGATGATAGCTCTAGTGATGATGAGAGGACCACTCGGCGAGCCATTGCAAGCATCGCCCTCTCCAACAAGCCATCCATCTTCGACACTACATCGACATGCCTTATGGCCAAGCCTATCAAGGTAAAACATGATGATAGTGATGATGATTCTTGTGCTAGTGATGATTGTAGGAGTGATAGTGAGGAGGATGAGGACTACTCCAAGGATGATCTATTAGGCATAATAGATCAAATGAGCAAAGGCTACAAGAGGACCACCAAAAAATACAAAATCTTGGAACAAGAGCTTATTGCCAAGAGCAATGAAAATGATTCCTTGATGGAGGAGCTTGTTGCTCTCAAAAAGAGTAAGGAGTGCAAAGGAATTGAACAAGAGCTCAAAACTCTTAGGAAATCCTTTGATGAGCTAGAGGCCTCTCGTGAGTGTCTAAAGGAAGACCACGAGGATCTTGAAGTTGCTCACACTAGGCTTAAGGAAGCCCACTCCACTCTACTTAAGCTCATCAAGGAAAAGGACCTCAAGTTGGAGAAGCTCATGAAGGAAGCTAAGGAGGAGCAAGTGATTGTCACTTGTGATATTTGACTAACATGTGATATTATTGATGATTCTTTATTTGTTGGTCCTACTAATGCTTCATATAGCTCATCATCATCCACCACAACCAATTCTACCTCTACTACTAGTGATTCATCACTTATGGTTGAGAATGAGACTCTCAAGAGAGAGGTGAATGATCTCACCCGTGCATTAGGCAATGCCTATGGTGGGGATGCCCGCTTGCTAAAATGCTTGGGTAGCCAAAGGTTCTCTCTTAACAAAGAGGGTTTGGGCTATACTCCCAAGAAGGGCAAGGCGGCCTTTACTACTCTAAAGCCTCGCTTTGTGAAGGCCAATGGTCGTTATTGCAATAGATGCAAGCAAGTTGGGCATCTAGAGATTAATTGCAATAAAATGAACAAGAACAAGAAAAATGCTAATGTACCTTACATTCCTTTTGATTCTTGTTATGTGCTTACCAAGGGTGAGAAATGTGTGCATGCTAGGTTTGTTGGTACACCAATTGTGGGCCCAAAGAAGAAGGCCATTTAGGTACCAAAGAGCTTAGTGACTAACCTCTAAGGACCCAAGCAAGTATGGGTACCTAAAAGACATTAAATTGTTTTGTAGGTAAATTACAAGGCCAGAGGAAGGCATTGGGTGCTTGATAGTGGGTGCTCTCAACATATGACCGGTGATTCAAGAATGTTCAACTCTCTCAAATCAAATGATAGTGGCATTGATAGTATCACATTTGGTAACAATAGCAAGGGTGATGTAAAGGCTCTTGGAAGGATTGCAATCTCAAATGATCATAGCATTTCTAATGTGCTCTTAGTTGAAAAGTTGAACTTCAATCTTCTCTCGGTTGCTCAATTGTGTGATCTTGGTTTCAAGTGCATATTTGGTGTTGATGATGTAGAGATAGTTAGTGTTGATGGCTCTAATTTGATCTTCAAGGGTTTTAGATATGAGAATCTATACTTGGTTGATTTCAATGCTAGTGACACTCAACTTTCAACATGCTTGCTCACCAAATCAAGTATGGGTTGGTTATGGCATAGAAGACTTGGTCATGTTGGCATGAAGCAATTGAACAAGTTAGTGAAGCATGACTTAGTTAGAGGCTTGAAGGATGTCACATTTGAGAAGGATAAGCTATGTAGTGCATGTCAAGCCGGAAAGCAAGTGGGCAACACTCATCCATTGAAGAGCATTATAAGTACTTCCAAGGCATTTGAGTTGTTGCACATGGATCTATTTGGGCCAACTACATACACAAGCATTGGTGGCAACAAGTATGGATTTGTGATTGTGGATGATTTCACTAGATACACATGGGTATTCTTTCTTATGGACAAGAGTGATGTATTTGACATATTCAAGAAGTTCATCAAGGGAGTGCAAAATGAGTTTGAAACCACAATCAAGAAAGTAAGAAGTGACAATGGAAGTGAGTTTAGAAACACAAGAGTTGATGAGCTATGTGATGAGCTTGGAATCAAACATCAATTCTCGGCCAAGTATACACCTCAATCAAATGGCTTAGTTGAGAGGAAGAATAAAACTTTAATTGATATGGCAAGATCAATGTTGAATGAGTATAAAGTGAGTCATTCATTTTGGGCCGAAGCAATCAACACGGCTTGCTTCTATAGCAACCGCCTCTATTGCCACAAGTTTCTAGAGAAGACACCATATGAAATCTTAAATGGAAGAAAGCCCAACATTGCATACTTTCGGGTATTTGGTTGCAAATGCTACATCTTGAAGAAGGGCACTAGATTAAGCAAGTTTGAGAAGAAATGTGATGAAGGATTCTTACTTGGTTACTGAACTACAAGCAAAGCTTATAGAGTTTGGAATTTGGCTAGTGGTCAACTTGAAGAAGTGCATGATGTTGAGTTTGATGAAACCAATGGTTCTCAAGATGAAGAAGATAACTTAGATGATGTGAGAGGAACTCAATTGACCAATGCTATGAAAGAAATGGACATTGGTGATATTAGACCAAAGCAAGTGATTGATGTGGATGACAACAAAGATCAAGTGCTCCAAAGTCCAATTACACAAGCTAGTGGTTCTCTAATGCAAAATCAAACTAGTACATCATATCAAGTGCAACAAGATCAACAAGTGGCTAGTTCATCATCTCTAACTCATAATCAACATCAACATCCTAGCAATCAAGTCCAAGTACTTCAACCAACTAACATTGCAAGAGACCATCCATTGGATTCCATTATTGGTGACATACAAAGGGGAGTTCAAACTAGATCAAGATTGGCATCTTTTTATGCTCACTCTTCTTTTGTGTTAATGGAAGAACCCAAGGACATTGATAAAGCATTGAAAGATCCGGATTGGGTAAATGCAATGCATGAAGAGCTCAACAACTTCAAGAGAAATGAAGTATGGGAACTAGTTGACAGGCCTAAGGATCACAATGTCATTGGAACAAGATGGGTCTTTCGCAACAAGCAAGATCAAGATGGGATAGTAGTAAGGAACAAAGCAAGACTAGTGGCTCAAGGTTACACACAAATAGAGGGTCTTAACTTTGGTGAAACTTATACCCCGGTTGCAAGATTGGAAGCAATTAGGATCTTACTTGCCTATGCTTGTGCTCACAATATCAAGCTATATCAAATGGATGTGAAGAGTGCATTTCTCAATGGGAACATCCAAGAGGAGGTGTATGTGGAGCAACCTCCCGGTTTTGAAGATGACAAGAAACCCAATCATGTATACAAGTTAAGGAAGGCTTTGTATGGATTGAAGCAAGCACCTAGAGCATGGTATAAAAGATTGAGGGACTTCTTGCTATCCAAAGGATTTGTCATGGGCAAAGTTGATATAACACTATTCACCAAGAAGATTGGGAAAGACTTATTTGTGTTGCAAATATATGTTGATAATATCATATTCGGTTCAACCAATCAAGATTATTGTGTTGAGTTTGGGAAAATGATGGCAAAAGAATTTGAAATGTTAATGATTGGTGAACTTAGTTTCTTTCTTGGACTTCAAATTAAACAAATGAATAAAGGAACATTTATAAGCCAAAACAAATACATAAAGGATATGCTAAAGAGGTTTGGTATGGAAGATGCAAAAGGAATCACTACTCCAATGAGCACTAGTGGAAGCTTGGATAGTGACAAGAGTGGCAACATGGTGGATCAAAAGCTATATAGATCAATGATTGGTAGCCTACTCTATGTGACGGTATCAAGGCCCGATGTAATGTTTAGTGTATGCATGTGTGCAAGATTTCAAGCCTCACCAAGAGAAAGTCATTTGAAGGCAACAAAGAGAATATTGAGGTATTTGCAGCATACATAAGATGTTGGATTATGGTATCCCAAAGGTGCAAGTTTTGAGCTAGTTGGATATTCGAATTCTGACTATGTCGGTGACAAAGTTGAGAGAAAGAGCACTTCCGGGACTTGTCAATTATTGGGAAGATCACTTGTCTCATGGTCATCCAAGAAGCAAAATAGTATTGCACTATCTACCGCCAAAGCCGAATACATCACCACGGGTAGTTGTTGTGCACAAATCTTATGGATGAAGGCAACATTGAAGGATTTTGGAATCAATTTCAAGAATGTGCATTGCTATGTGACAATGAAAGTGTCGTGAAGCTAACCAACAATCTGGTTCAACATCAAAGAACAAAGCATATTGATGTTCGCCATCACTTTATTAGAGATCATCAACAAAAGGGTGACATTGCTATTGAGAGTGTGGGCACCGAAGATCAATTAGCCGATCTATTCACCAAGCCACTTGATGAGAAGAGATTTTACAAGCTAAAGAATGAGTTGAACATACTTGACTTCTCCAACATGAGTTGATGCACCTCCATGATATGACATGCCTCTTCTTCGAGCCCTAAGGTATAATTGGTTGACATGTCATACATTCTATGTTAAGGACTTGTTTAGTGCATCTAGTCATAATTTACATGTTCTAGTCTCATTCATGAAAATCAAATGAATTTAAAGTTTATATGGTGCCACTATTGTTTCCATGACTTGTATGATCTAGTGGTAGCATATAACTTATTTAAGTAGCCTGTGATCCTAAGTGTTTAATCTAGAAAAGTTGTCTAAATATTTGCTTCAATATGGTGCATGATAACCCTTCTAGTGAGGTGTGAAGAAGCTTGCCCTTGGATCAAACCGAAGCATTTTATTTATGCAAGCAATCTAGGTTGAATCACAAACTTGATCCTCACCCCATAATTCAACATGGTAATCTATCTAAAATTAGTCCCTTGTGGTCATTGGTGCCAAAGGGGGAGAAAATGTTGTTCACAAAGATAGATTCTAAAGGGGGAGAAAATCCTAAAGGGGAGATTTGGTAAAAGAAGGGGATCAACTAAAATTTTGAGCACACAAGTAGGGGGAGCAAGCTCTTAAATATGATTGTTGCATTTCCATGTGCACTTCATATGTATGATGCATAGTTATGCATTTCTTTTTCTCCGATACATTGCTTGTGTGGTGACTTGCTAGTATAATTTGAATGGTATATTGAGGTACTAGCATGAATAGGAAGTAGTTAGATTTTTCTTGCTTCATGTTTTTCAAAGTGGTACTAGAGCCTTGCTTATAATGTTGATCTCACGAGGTTTCTAGTTATGTTTGTGCTTTTTCAAGTGGTATCTAACTACACAAGGTGCTAAGATGGTGTTTATCGCTACTCCGATGGTATCACGCTTCAAAGGTCTATAATCTTAAACACTTAGCACCTATTGGTAGTCAATGCTCCTAATCTTTCCTATCTAACATGTATGCTTCCAAAATCCAAACATATAGCATACATGTAGGGGGAGCCATTGCTATCAATTTTAATTCATGATCACATGTCCATAATTTTTACACATGGTAATATACTTGGACAATGTGACATGGGTTCAATCAAAATTTTATCATAACATCTTTGTGAAAGGTTTGTCACCAATTACCAACAAGGGGGAGATTGAAAGTCCTATGTTTGGTGTTGGTAATTAGTGACAATGCCTAAGTACTAATCCTATGCCTAAGTTGTATATAGCATATGAGGATTAGTACATTCCAAGGTTGGTGGCAAGATGGACATGGTGATCATGATGGTCACACTTGGATTTGGACGCAACCCTACGTGATCAAGGCAAAGGTATATGCTTAAGGGTTATGTTTTAGTAACCAAGACACCTAGTGGGTGTGGTTACATTATAGGATAGATAGCCGTACTATAAAGAGGGGAATGACGCGGCTATTGAACTCCTAAGTGCCTCTAAGTGTGCATTTCATAATCATATGCATTTGGATAGAACTAATAACGCCTCGAAAAAATGATTGTAAAAATGCTAACACACTCACACATGATGAGATCACTTGGTGGTGTTAGCACATTTGCGAAGGTGGTGGAGTTTGAGCGGTAGAGAGGGTTTGGGGTCCTCTCTCCCACCCGCCGAGCTTGCGAGACGGGATTCAGGCGTTTTCGAGGAGTTGAAACGACTATTTTCCACTACGCCGGAAGTCGAAAAAGAAACGGAGGCGAACGGAGGTCACAGAGGTGACCGGACGCTGAACCGGACGCGGTCTCTGTTTGACCGGACACGTCTGGTTAGCGTTCAGCGTCTGCGCGTGTTTCAGTTTGATGATCGGACGCGCAGCGTGTCCGGTCACTGTCGACCGGACGCGTCCGGTTGTTCAGGGAGCTTACTGGACTCCAACCGGACGCTGGCACTGTGGCATCCGGTCAGTTCTACAGCGTGTCCGGTCGCTGTTTCTTTGAGCGCTGCTCAGGCTTGGCCAGTACGTCCGGTCAGTCACGGGACCAACGCGTCCGATCAATTCCAGCGTGTCCGGTCTGCGCGACGAGCGCGTCCGGTCGGTGCTTCGCGTTTTAGCCGTTGTGCGACCGGCGCGTCCGATTAGTTGTACCAGCGCGTCCGGTTAGCGCGATTTCAGCTGTTTAAGTTTTTAACAGCTCTATTCGAAGGGGTACGTCTATAAATACTCGTTGGCTGGCTCAAGGCTCCCTCTCTCGAACATTTGACATACTTGTGAGCACTTTGAGCTAAGCAACCCCCTCCCACTCATCTCTCTTGCTTCTTTGCATATTCGAAGTGAGATTGAGTGATCCAAGTGCATTTGCATTGTGAGATTGCATCTAGTTGGCACTTGGTGGTTGATTTGCTGCGGGATTCTTGTTTCTCTTGGTGGTTGCCGCCACCTAGACGGCTTAGAGCAGCTTGGAGGCGTTGGCAAGAGTTGGTGATTGTTCTTGGCCACCTCTGATGATTGTGAGGGGTTTGTGCCTACCTCGGCGAAGCGCCAAAGGCAACGTTAGTGAATTGCTCATGTCATTTGCAACCTTTTGCCATTTGGTAGGTTCTTGTGGTGCCTTTTGAGAGGCTCAGTGTGAGACCGATTAGCCACCGAACCACGTGGTGAAGAGGGACACAACGGGGACTAGCGTGCCGGCAAGCACATGAACCTCGGGATAAATCTTCGTGTCATCACTTTCATATTGTGATTGATTGATCCCGGTGTTCGGTTATCTTGGTATTCATTGTTGATCATATTGGTTGGCTCATTACTTCGCCCCTCAGTGAAACTCTCGCAACTCAACTCCGCATTACTTTCTTAGTTATCTTTGCTAGCTAGTTAGCTTTGCTTTAGTAGCTCCTTTGTGTAGCTTGCTAGTTGTAGTTGTAGTTATTTCTCGGTTTGACTTGTGCGGTTGAGTGCAAATACTAGAATTGTGAATTGGTTAGGTGGCTTGCAAACACCCCGTAGGCTAAGCAAAACTCGCATCTCGCTATTTGTTATATTGATAAACTTGTTTAGCTTGTCTTTGTAGAAAATTTTAAAAGGCTATTCACCCCCCCTCTGGCCATCAAGACCTTTCACCCCCCCTCTAGTTCACCATCTTGACCCTACACCTACATCTAGACCGGCGGAGTGCGTCCCCTTGAGTAGCGTAAGATTGAAAGCCCAAGTTTGGTTTTGGTAATTAATGACACCAAGTTGCTAATGCCATGTGTTAAGTGTTTTGAGTTAGGCACAAGTAACACATGTGATGAAGGTGTGTGTGGCAAGGAGTGTGGCCACAAGATCACAAAGAGATGGTGCATGAACATGAAATGATGATCATGGTGGAGATGCACATAAAATGATGGACATGATGATCAAGTGAAGAAGAAGGTTCTAAGAGCGCAAGGCAAAGGTATAACCATAGGGTTTTCCTTTTGTCGGTCTAAGATGAGTAGAGAAGTGATTGACCGGGTTTAGGATACATAGCCGACTATCAAGAGGGGCAATCACGGTTAGCTCGGGAATCAAGTGCCACTAGATCAATGTCTTGAGCATATGCATTAGAATCTAGTTGAGAGCTAACATAACGCCTTGAAAAATGTTTGTGAAATGCTAACACACATGCACATGGTGGGGTACACTTGGTGGTGTTAGCACATTTGCGAAGGCGGTAGAGTTTAAGCGGTAGAGAGGGGTTTAGGTTCCTCTCTACCTCTCGCTGAGCTTGCTCGGCGGGATTTGGCGCTTTTTGGGGAAGTGAAACACCTATTTTCTACTGCGTCAGAAGTCATAAAAGAAACAGAGAAGAACGGAGGCCACCAGGGCGATCGGACGCTGCACCGAACGCGGTCACGGTTTGATCGGACGCGTCCAGTCAGATCTTCGCAGCAGTCAGGCGCACGGGTGCTAGGGTTTGCAACTGACACGTCCGGTCCCTCACGTGCGATCGGACGCGTCCGGTTGTGGTGGGAGCTTACTGGACTCCGACCAGACGCCAGGTGCAGCGCGTCCGGTCAAACACTAGAGCGCGTCCGGTCACGGCAATGGTAACTTCTGATGCGCACTGTTTTCGCTTGTCCTGTAGTGACCGAACGCGTCCTAGAGACATCCTTTGAGCTAGAGAACAACCCCTCCACTCATCTCTTTGCTTAGTTGCACATCTTGAGTGAGATTGAGTGAGATTCAAGTACATTGCTTGAGAGTTGCATTCTAGAGGCACTTGATCTTCGAGTTGCTGCGGATCTCTTGTTACTCTTCCGTGTTTCCCGACATGATAGACGGCTTGGAGCAGCGGAGGTGATTGAGCTCACAATTGAAGATTGTTGGAGCCCTCACCAAGTGTTGTAAGGGGTTCTTGATCCTTTCCCGCGGGAGTTCGCAAATTGGATACTCTAGTGGAGCTCGTGGCTTGGAGGATCCCCATCTTGTGTGCGGTTGTGCGGCGCTCGCCGAGGGCTCGACTCTTGATAGTCGTTTAGCTCGCGAACCGACAAGTGGGTGCATCGCCACAACGAGGAGTAGCTTGCCGGGAAGCAAGTAAACCTCGGTAAAAATCTTGTGTCATCTCTTTGCCGAGGATTTCTCTTGTGGTTGATCATTGTGATTGATTCTTCGAGTGCATTACTTCTCTACATCGTTGGTATAAGAATCAAGTCACTTGCTCTTTACTTTCTTGTACTAGTCCTAGTGTAGTTTTCTTAGTGTAGCTTTTATTACATATGAGTAAGTAGCTTAGTGACTTAGTCTTGTTGGTGTGTATTAGAGATCATAGCCTTGCTTCACTAAAATTGTATAGGTGGCTTGCATAGTATAGTTGAGCTAGTGCTAGAATTAGCTTAGCCATCTTTTATACTAACATGGTTGTTTAGTGAAGCTTGTAGATTTTTAAATAGGCTATTCACCCCCCCTCTAGCCATTTGGACTTTTTCAAGTGGTATCAGAGCCGAGACACCATTTATTTGAGGCTTAACAACCTACGGTGAAGAAATGGCTCAATTAAGCTTGCACATCAACAACACCAAGAAGGCACCTCACTTTGATGGCACAAATTATGCATATTGGAAGGTTAAGATGACCACACACCTCAAGTCAATCAATAGAGAAGTGTGAAAGGTCACCGAAACAAAATTTGAGGTTGCTAATCCGGAAGCACCTACACCGGTGGAAGAGAAGAAGCTCCAATGCAATGACATTGCCATTAGTACTCTTCATGAGGCATTAGATGATAAAACATTTGAGCAAGTGAAAAACATAGAAGTTGCACATGATGCTTGGGCCAAGCTAGAAGAAACATTTGAGGACACCGAATGCACAAAGACCGCTAAAGCATATATCTTGCAAGAAAAGTTTTCTATCTTCAAGATGCAAGAAGATGAGAGTGTACTGGAAATGTTTCATCGGTTGCAAGTTATTGTCAATGAGCTCAAGGCACTTGGTGAGGAGGTCAAGGACAACCAATTCTCTATGAAGTTCTTGAGAAGCTTGCCCAAGAGGTTTGATACATTGATCACCGTGCTAGTGAGGACTACATTGAAGGATTCAAATCCTCAACAAGTATTCCAAGAAGTGATGACCGATGATTCATATAGAGAAGATGATGAGAAAGAGGAGTTGGTCAAAAAGAAGAAGAAGGAAAGTGAGAAGAAGGATGATGAGAAAAAGAAGAGTGTGGCATTCAAAGCCACCACATCCAAGGGCAAATCCAAGATTGAATCATCAAGTGATGAAGACTCAAGCTCTTGTAATAGTAATGACATTGATGAGAAGATGGCTCTCTTTGTCAAGAAATTTGGCAAATTCATGAAGAAGAAAGGCTTTCGTGCAAGAAGGAGGAAGAATTCACTAAAGATGAACTAATCACTATGCTAGAAGATTGCACTCAACATTTTAAAGAATCTAGAAAAGAGTGCAAGGGCTTGCTTAAGGATAAGAAAAACCTTATGCAAGAACTTGATGAGCTTAGGGCATCTTATAAGAGTCTAAAGGTAGACCATAAGAAGCTTCAAAAGTCTCACACTAAGCTTGAAGAAGCTCATTCCTCTCTAGTTGAAAAATGTGAAAACATGCCAACTAATGTTGAGAAAGCTAAAACTTGCAACATAGGCATATCATGTGATATAATTAATGAATCTTTTCATAAGCCTATTGTTGTCACTTCTACTAACCCTTCATGTAGCACATCCACATCATCCTTATCTAGTAGTGATGGTCTCACTTGTGATTCCACACTAATAGTTGAGAATGAGAATCTCAAGAAGGAGGTAAAAGAGCTAAATCACACCTGAGCTAAGGCTTATGGTGGTGAGGACCGCTTGCTTATGTGCTTGGGTAGCCAAAGAGCTTCTCTCTACAAAGAGGGATTAGGCTATAACCTCAAGAAAGGCAAGGCCACTTTTGCTCCTCATAAGACTCATTTTGTGAAGAATAATGGTAGCTATTGGAAAAGTTACAAGCAAGTTGGTCACATAGAGCAACATTGCATGAATAAGAAATCAAATGCTAATGTATCCTTAATTAAGTTTGATTCTTTCTATATGCTTACCAAGGGTACTAATGGTGTTCATGCTAAGTTCATTGGTACACCATGGATGGGCTCAAAGAAGAAAGCCATTTGGGTACCAAAGAGCTTGGTCACTAACCTTAGAGGACCCAAACAAGTTTGGATACCTAAAAAGAATTGATCTTGTCTTGTAGGTCAATTACAAAGCCAGAGGAAGGCATTGGGTGCTTGATAGTGGGTGCACTCAACATATGACTGGAGATTCATGTATGTTCAAATCAATTGATACAAGTCAAAATGGTGGTTTTGATGCTATCACTTTTAGCAACAAGAAAGGCAAAGTCAAGAGGCTTGGTAAAATTGCTATCTCAAATGACATGAGCATATCTAATGTATTGCTAGTTGAGAGCTTGGATTTCAATCTTTTATCGGTGGCACAACTTTGTGACCTTGGCTTCAAGTGCATATTTGGTAGTGATGAAGTTGAAGTCATTAGTGTTGATGGATCAAATTTGATATTCAAAGGATTTAGACATGGTAGCTTATACTTGGTTGACTTTAATGATAGTGAGACACAATTGACATCATGCTTGCTTAGCAAATCTAGTATGGGTTGGTTATGGCATAGAAGGCTTGGTCATGTTGGAATGAAACAATTGAACAAACTTTTGAAGCATGACTTAGTTAGAGGCTTGAAAGATGTCACCTTTGAAAAGGATAAACCATGTAGTGCTTGTCAAGCCGGCAAACAAGTTGAAAATGCACATCCTAGCAAGAGTGAAATGAGCACATCAAAGGCATTTGAGCTATTGCATATGGACTTGTTTGGACCAACAACATACACTAGCATTGGTGGCAACAAGTATGATTTTGTGATTGTTGATGACTACGCTAGATACACTTGGGTGTTCTTTCTCTATGACAAGAGTGATGTTTATGATCTATTCAAGTCTTTTGTCAAGAAGGTGCAAAATGAGTTTGAGACAACTATCAAGAAGATTAGAAGTGACAATGGTAGTGAGTTCAAGAACATAAAAATTGAGGATTTGTGTGATGATCTTGGTATTATACATCAATTCTCTCCAACATACACTCCTCAATCCAATGGTGTAGTTGAAAGGAAGAATAGAACTTTGATTGACATGGCTAGATCAATGCTTAGTGAATACAATGTGAGTCATTCATTTTGGAGTAAAGCTATCAACACGGCTTGCTATTGTAGCAACCGTCTTTATTGCCATGGAAAGCTTGGGAAGACACCATATGAGCTATTGAATGGAAGAAAGCCCAACATTGCTTACTTTAGAGTATTTGGTTGCAAATGCTATATTCTCAAGAAAGGCACTAGATTGAGCAAGTTTGAAAAGAAATGTGATGAAGGGTTCTTACTTGGTTATTCTACCACAAGCAAATCATATAGAGTTTAGAATCTCACAAATGGCACATTGGAAGAAGTTCATGATGTTGAGTTTGATGAAACCCAAGGATCCTAAAATGAAGCTCAAAACCTTGATGATATGAGAGGAGATCAATTGTCAAATGCAATGAAGAACATGGACATTGGTGACATAAGGCCGAGGCAAATTGATGATGATGGTGATATACACATGATTAATCAAAGTGTGCAAATTGATACAAATCAAGCAAGCTCTAGTGGTTCTCATGATGAAGTGCAAGATCAAGATCAAGCTAGTGGAAGCAATCAACTCCCAATACTCCAACCTACTAGCATTGCAAGAGATCATCTATTAGATCAAATCATTGGTGGTATTCAAAGTGGAGTGCAAACTAGATCGAGACTAGCATCATTTTTGTGAGCATTACTCATTTGTCTCATTAGAAGACCCAAAGAAGATAGAAGATGCATTGAAGGATTCCGATTGGGTAAATGCCATGCATGAAGAGCTAAACAACTTCACTAGAAATCAAGTTTAGGAACTTGTTGAAAGGCCGAAGAACTACAATGTGATTGGTACTAAGTGGGTTTTTAGAAACAAGCAAGATCAAGATGGTGTAGTTGTAAGAAACAAAGCAAGATTAGTAGCACAAGGATACACTCAAGTTGAGGGTCTTGACTTTGAAGAGACATATGCACCGGTTACAAGATTAGAGGCAATTAGAATTCTTTTAGCCTATGCTTGTGCCCACAACATCAAGCTCTATCAAATAGATGTCAAGAGTACATTTCTCAATGGATACATCAATGAAGAAGTTTATGTTGAGCAACCTCCCGGTTTTAAAGATGACAAGAAACTCTATCATGTGTACAAGCTAAAGAAGGCATTGTATGGTTTGAAGCAAGCACCTAGAGCATGGTATGAGAGATTGAGAAACTTTCTTCTCTCTAAAGGGTTCAAGATGGGAAAGGTTGACACCACTCTCTTCATCAAGAAGCTTGGAAATAACTTGTTTGTGTTACAAATCTATGTTGATGATATTATTTTTGGATCAACAAATCAAGACTTTTGTGAAGAGTTTGAAAATATGATAGCAAATGAGTTTGAAATGTCTATGATTGGAGAGCTTAGTTACTTCCTTGGACTTCAAATCAAGCAAATGAAGAATGACACTTTTGTAAGTCAAGGAAAGTACATCAAGGACATGATCAAAAAGTTTGGATTGCAAGATGCTAAGCCAATGAGTACACCAATGGGCACTAATGATCAATTGGGTATTGATGATAATGGAAACATGGTAGATCAAAAGCAATACTGGTCTATGATTGAAAGTTTGCTCTATGTCACCGCTTCTAGGCCAGATGTGATATTTAGTGTGTGCAAGTGTGCAAGATATCAAGCTTCACCTAGGGAAAGTCACTTGAAAGCAACCAAGATAATATTGAGATATCTTAAGGGCACTCATGATGTTGGATTATGGTTTCCAAAGGGGTCTAATTTTGAGTTGATTGGATATTCGGACTCCGACTATGGTGGTTGCAAGATTGATAGAATGAGCATAAGTGGTACTTGTCAATTGCTTAGAAGGTCACTTGTTTCATGGTCATCAAAGAAACAAAATAGTGTTGCACTATCTACCGCCAAGGCCGAATACATTAGTGTCGGTAGTTGTTGTGCACAATTGCTTTGGATGAAGACCACCTTGAATGACTTTGGAATCAAATTCAAGAATATGCCTTTGTTTTGTGATAATGAGAGTGCTATCAAGATGACTCAAAATCCGGTTCAACATTCAAGAACTAAGCACATTGACATAAGGCATCACTTCATAAGAGACCATCAACAAAAGGGTGATATTAGCATTGAAAGCATTATCACCGAAGATCAATTAGCCGACATATTCACAAAGCCACTTGATGAGAAGAGATTTTACAAGTTGAAGAATGAATTGAACATACTTGACTTCTCCAACTTGAAATGAGTGCACCCCCACATTCTTATATGACATGCCTCCCCTTCGATAATGCAAGGTAAAGTTGTTTGGCATATCATTCATACTTTGCTAAGGACATGGTTAGAACATATAGACATGTTTGCATGACAAATAGGCTCATTCATGAAAATCAAATGATTTTGATGTATGTATGGTACTACTATTGCTTCTATGTTTGTTTGATCTAGTGGTATCATATGACATGTTTGTGGGCTTGCAAACCTAGTGTTGAATCTAGAAAATGAGCTCATGATGTGTAATTCAACATGGTCAAGATAACCCTTATACTTTATAAGGTGTGAAGAAGCTTGTCCTTGGATCAAACCAAATTACATATTCTAGGCAAGTGATCTAGATTGAACCACAATTTGGACTCCCTCATATTGATTGACTTAATTCCCACTAAAATTGACACCTTTTTGGTGATTGTTGACAAAGGAGGAGAGAAAAGTCACAAAGATAAAAAAGTTAAGTTGCAAAGGGAGAGAAGTAAGTCACAAAGGTATAGTAAGGGGGAGAGAAAACAAAAGATATGTCTTTGGAAAGGGATCAATTAAAATTGAGCACACAAGTAGGGGGGACAAGCTCATAAATTATTTGTTGCATTTGTATGTGCATTAACATGATGATGTGTTGCATTGCAAATTTAAATTCGATATTCATGCTTGTGTGGTGAATGCTAGAAATAGAACTTGAATGATGATTTGTTGAGAGTAGCTTTACAAGTGGTATGAAGACACCTTTGCTTATAATGTTGATCTCACGAGGTACTTTAGTGTTGGTGATCTTTACAAGTGATGTATTACAAGTGGTGTCTAGCTACATCGATGCTAAGAATGGTATATAAAGGCAACTCCGATTGGTATCATGCTTCAAAGGTCCATTCTATATACCTTAGCATCAATTTGATAGTAGTAACTCTCCCAAAATTCAAATCCATACATATGTGCACAATTGAACCAAACTCATGGAAGCACATATGTAGGGGGAGCTAATACTATTGAAATTGAAAATTGTTTTCATTTCATATCTTTGTGATGGTTGTCATCAATTACTAAAAAGGGGGAGATTGAAAGCCCAAGTTTGGTTTTGGTAATTAATGACACCAAGTTGCTAATGCCATGTGTTAAGTGTTTTGAGTTAGGAATAAGCAACACATGTGATGAAGGTGTGTGTGGCAAGGAGTGTGGCCACAAGATCACAAAGAGATGGTGCATGAACATAAAATGATGATCATGGTGGAGATGCACATAAAATGATGGACATGATGATCAAGTGAAGAAGAAGGTTCTAAGAGCGCAAGGCAAAGGTATAACCATAGGGTTTTCCTTTTACCGGTCTAAGATGAGTAGAGAAGTGATTGACCGGGTTTAGAATACATAGCCGACTATCAAGAGGGGTAATCACGGTTAGCTCGGGAATCAAGTGCCACTAGATCAATTTCTTGAGCATATGCATTAGAATCTAGTTGAGAGCTAACATAACGCCTTGAAAAAAGTTTGTGAAATGCTAACACACATGCACATGGTGGTGTACACTTGGTGGTGTTAGCACATTTGCGAAGGCGATGGAGTTTAAGCGGTAGAGAGGGGTTTGGGTTCCTCTCTCTCTCCCACCGAGCTTGCTCGGCGAGATTCAGTGCTTTTTGGGGAAGTGAAACGCCTATTTTCTACTGCACCAGAAGTCGAAAAAGAAACAGAGAAGAACGGAGACCACCAGGGCGATCGGACGCTGCACCGGACGCGGTCATGGTTTGACTGGACGTGTCCGGTTAGTTCTTCGCAGCAGTCAGGCACGCGGGTGCTAGGGTTTGCAACCAGCGCGTCTGGTCCCTCATGGAACTGGAGCATCCGGTCAAGCACCTAGAGGGGCAGAGCTGGTCGTAGAGCCAACCGGACACGCGGCGCATCCGGTCACGTGCGATCGGACGTGTCCGGTCGCGGTGGGAGCTTACTGGACTCCGACCGGACGCCAGGTGCAGCGCATCCGGTCAAACACTAGAGCGCGTCCGGTCATGGCAACGGTAACTTCTAACATGCACTATTTTCGCTTGTCCTGTAGCCGGTCACCCTGACCGGTGCGTCTGGTCATCTCGTTTTTAACTGCGTCGTCCGGTAACAGCTAGCTGCGTACCCCTTCGCTATAAATAGTAGTTGGCCGGGGTTTGAGGGTAAACTCTTTCATTTTTTGAGACCTAGAGACATCCTTTGAGCTAGAGAACAACCCCTCCACTCATCTCTTTGCTTAGTTGCACATCTTGAGTGAGATTGAGTGAGATTCAAGTGCATTGCTTGAGAGTTGCATTCTAGAGGCACTTGATCTTCGAGTTGTTGCGGATTTCTTGTTACTCTTCCATGTTTCCTGACACGGTAGACGGCTTGGAGCAGCGGAGGTGATTGAGCTCACAATTGAAGATTGTTGGAGCCCTCACCAAGTGTTGTAAGGGGTTCTTGATCCTTTCCCGCGGGAGTTCACAAATTGGATACTCTAGTGGAGCTCATGGCTTGGAGGATCCCCATCTTGTGGTTGATCATTGTGATTGATTCTTCGAGTGCATTACTTCTCTACATCGTTGGTATAAGAATCAAGTCACTTGCTCTTTACTTTCTTGTACTAGTCCTAGTGTAGTTTTCTTAGTGTAGCTTTTATCACATAGGAGTAAGTAGCTTAGTGACTTAGTCTTGTTGGTGTGTATTATAGATCACAGCCTTGCTTCACTAGAATTGTATAAGTGGCTTGCATAGTGTAGTTGAGCTAGTGCTAGAATTAGCTTAGCCATCTTTTATACTAACGTGGTTGTTTAGTGAAGCTTGTAGATTTTTAAATAGGCTATTCACCCTCCCTCTAGCCATTTGGACCTTTCAAAGATGTGCTTGATCAGCGCAAGGTGAGGTTCACGAGGATCATGCATGAAGAGGCACATCTCCTGTGGCACGTATGCCAAGCCAGGATGAGTCAACGTGAGGTACCGAAGAGCTCCAACCAGATTTTGGTACTTAGTTGGATCAACCATCTGAGCGCCGTTAGTGGTTGATAGCTTGGCACGAGCATCCATTGGTATCGAGTTGTAGTGGCACTTGGCCATATTGGCACGCTGAAGTAGGTCAACAATGTTGTTGGAGGAGTGACTGGCAGAGATGCTATGGAAGTGGTGCAGGGTGCCTAGGTCCATCATGGCAAACTCGGAGTGGAGCCGCTCGATTATGTGGCATAGGATGGCCTCTGAGGAGACCGTGAGGGCACCCAGATTAGTAATGGCAAACTCAGAGGGATAATTTCCAATTTTCTTGGCTAGAATAACCCCATTAGAAAAGATTATTTAAATTATACATATAGAAAATTAAACTAAAATAGTTGGAGAGGTAACTACGTTGAGTTCCCTATGGCTAAAAATCAAGGGGGGCTTGAGCCCCCTACCTACGCTAGCACCGCCACTATTCATGCCTAGTGATCACCATTACTAGTGTGTCATGTGAACATATTATGAAAAATACATAGTGTGTTATACAGAAGCATCACCTCAAAGATCCAAAGAAACTGCCAAGAGCAAATTATACAACATGATGAAGCATTTAGATCCGATAATCTCTTCCTTATAGTGATTTCAATGATTTTCAAGATGGATGTATGTGCCTGTTGCTAGAGATAATAATATCATGTTATATCTCTACAACAATTGGGAATAGCCTTCTATCGCTAGGGGATGTAAATTATATGATGAACCACTTAGTAAACACCAAGAAACAAAGTTACATATCAAAGCTAGAGGCCACTTTCCCCATTCATCAGATGGAAACTTGCTTGCACAAAGATTGTCAGATGTTGTTATGACATATTGGTATGATCTCTTATCAATAGGCCCTATTCGACTGATGGTTTCTGCGGCTGCTGCTGATGCTGATTTGTTATGAGAGAAAAATAATGCTAAATGACTGACTGATTCTGGCTAATAAGCTCAAGCGAATAGGGTCTTGTATTTTATAGTTCGATTTTTAACATTTATTAGGCTAATTATTTATTTTCTACAAATCTAGTTGTTCATTCATTTCTACTTCAGGACAAACTAATGTTAACATGTGATGTCATATGTACCTCCTTCACTACCTATAAACTAAAGGTTTACCACCATTGAAGAAGATAGCAACAAAAGAAACAAGATATGGTGATGATTCTATCCGAAGAGAAAAAGCATATAAGAGAAGAGAATGAATCTATGAGAAAGAGCTTCGTGACCAAGAGAAGCAAGACTCAGCAAACAAGCGACTATTTTGATGGTTTTGATTTGTCATTTCTGGACCAAGATATGACTTTTTAGATGGGCAATGATCAAATTTTTTTATTGTGAACTAGCTATAAAAAATCAATGTAGTAAGCAAGGACAATAAGTATGAGACTAGTAGGGAGGATGATGGGACATGAATATGGGAGGCTTACTCCAGAGTTTCGGCGTGAATCTAGAAAATAGCAACCAACAAAATATCTCTTCGTGCTTGTTGTCGGTGCCAGTAGCAAATCAACAATCAGATTGTGTTTCTTTACTATTAAAGTTTGTATACCTATGTAGGCTGATATATTCTGCTTATACTAATGCATAAATAGTCTCAACATGTAACACTGTTTACCGGTCAAAGCTAGAGCCAGGGTGTGTTAGGGGCCATCGCCCCCCTCCTGCCCTAGAATCACAATAAGGTTTTCTCACTTTATATATAGTTTAATAATCTATATTTATATCAAGAAAGATATGATAAAGATTCTTGTCATATGTATTTACTAGTGTCTTCTAGACATCAAAATCACATAAAATACAATTTAGAATAAAATATTTTGGTTCGTCTAAACTTGTTTTCTACCATATTAGGACATAATTAATAAAATTTTTGGTTTTACTAAATAGGTACTTACCTTTCATTATATTTCATCAATATTTCATCATTATTAATCTTACTAAGCGGTACTATAATTATATGTTGACTATCTTTTCTCTGTGAATCGCACTACAGATACAAACACTCACATATATGCACACACAGACTCACCCATGTGAACAAACACATCCTACTCCACTATTACCACCTCTAAAATACTAAGCCTATACATTTCGAGATTTGTAAGTCACACGTGTGCCTCATTGTATATAGACACAATCACCTATCTCGAAAAAAAATATAATTGTTAAATCACCAAATATTGGTATAAAATTGAGAAAGTAGGAGCAGTTACATCGATGACAAACTCGAATGCTCGGGTTCCACAGAAACTTAAACAGAGGAGTTATACTTAGTCTACATATGTCAAATCTCTTTGCCCAACCCCCTCTATGTATAATTGCAGGCATGGGGAATTCGTGATGTTTTGCTAATGAAGTATAAAATATATGGTTCTACGAATGGAATCATGTATAAAATTGTTCAAATGATCATGCTCGCTTTTTGGCACTCCTCAAAACTAGTTCATCAAACCATAAGGGATATATATATAGTAGTGAAAATGACACTATGTTTGCATGTGCTTATAAAGAAACGGTGACAAAAAAAGGCAAAAAACATGTGAACTTTATTAGTAGTATTAAGGGTTAAAAAATCAGAAAACATGTTAGCTTCATCAATGTGGCAGAACCATCCGAAATAACACACTTTTGGAGACACTTGTCTTCCACTAGACACTAAGTACCTCAAAAGTGAGCTAAATCAAATAGTTTCATCGAGCACACCACAAGGGAGAACTCGAAAAATCCACATTTTTACATGAGGATCATAAATGGGAGATAAAGCTTACAACATTCTTAGTCATTTCTTACATCCCTTTTAATACAATATCAGAGTAATAGATCAGTTGAATGTAACAGCAGAATTAAACTAGTTTGCATGTAAAAAAGTTTATACAATTCAGGTTCATAAGTTTTATCTTGTAGCGGAAAATAAATATATGATCAGAGTTGCAGCAAAAATAAATATTTATTTAATGACATGGTTAAGCATTAATATGGTGAACATTTATATACGAGATATGATAGCAGATTATACAACTTTTCTTCATAAAATATTTAGTGAGGGTGTTAAATAAACACTACGATCGCAACATGAAAGGAATCCTCTCTAAGCCCACCAAGAGGTTTCCACAGACAAGTGTCAGCTCCTCATGTTCCTGTCACCTACAACAGGGTAGAACAAACCCTGAGTACTCAATTGTACTCAGCAAGACTTACCCGTCAGGAGGAAAGAAAAGACTTCAAGGATATGCAAGGCTTTCTGGCTTGTGGATTATTGCATCTGCAGGAAGCATTACTAAACGTGCATCTTTATATTCAATTTTTATTAGCAGTCATCATTAGTTCATTAACTAACCATTCTATGTAAGCACCTATGCTACTTTTCAGTAAGGGTTGAGCAATCAGAACCATTTTATTATCTTCCATGTTCTAACTCTTAATATGGTGCTAGACCATAGCCAAGTCGTACCGTCCCAAAAATGGTGATTCACGAATCAATGTAGCATAGCTGGATACCTCGAAACACACGCCTCATTTGTACCCTAGGCACAAACAAGACCAACCCATCCTACTCCTATCAAGGGGTCCAGGTCCCCGTCCAAACTAGGACTCCAAGCCCCCAACACCTGAGGCCCGGCCTCAGTGCGGTGCTTAGACCTCCTCCCAACAATCCACCCTTAATAGTTGGTCTGAAAAGAGCCAAAACCCATGACAAGAGAGTAACAAGTCTTCTCGCTCCCATAAGCAAGTATGTGTATCTGTGATCTGACTACCATCTGCAGCAACAGAAGGTCCTCAATCGACACAGGCGGGACACATGCAATCTGAGCCTCGCTTAGTTGCCAACCAAGCCCAAATCCAATCCAAATACAATCCCACCCGGTCTCCAATTATTATCCATATATATTTATATTCCATGTGATAGCAACCTAATAATAGTAACAATAATATATTTCCTATCTCTCGCGAGTGACAGGTAATCACTCGACTTCTACTGAATTCCTATAGCATAGGAAGCTACATGATCCTGTCATACTAGTAAAACTCATGGGATAAGTATATATATATATATGCAAGTGGGTTTTATTCAACTCCTTTGTCGGGTATCAAAATACCAGGGTACCCAACAGATGGCAAAATATGACACCCTGCACATTTGATAAAGCCCCATCGTAGGGGCCCAAGTAAAACTGACCCGCCAAAGGCGCTGATAGCATGTCAGTCGCTCGAGGCACGAAAGTCAACCTCCATCTCGCCCGAACCTTTCGGAGAGGTCTCTAGCGAGATGGGTGCCTCGGGCGACAGTTTTTGCCTTGCTCGAGCCCCCATGACATCATCAAAGCGCCTGACCCCATCGGCGTACTTCTGCCTTGCCCGAGGGACACGTGGAGCCCTCTAGCAAGACAAGGAGCCACGGGGGCCTCCAACCACGGCACCCACTCTCGCCGATGGGACGGACGTGACCGTCCACAGTGAACAGGAGCACAGGAACCACGCCCTGACCCAACATGACCCCGGTCATTCCACCACCACGACATCCATACCTTTATAGCGACCGGGCGATGACAAATATACCACCTACTCCCTTCTCTACGCAAATTCAGGTGCCCATACCGCCCGTCCTCGATGGCACAGAGGCACACATGACGAAGTATGGCCACAACATGTTGCACCAGCAGATGGAGAGGCCAAAAGATCAACGCTTGTTGCATCTCTACGCTACAGGGGAAACTGCTCCCACTAGATAAGGAGGAAGACGGCCACACCCAAGGCCACCTTTTTTGGTTTTTCTCTTTCATCTTTTTCCTATTTCATCTTTTTACCACGAATGTAACCCGAGCCCTCTCCTTGAAAACTATAAAAGGGAAGGCAGGGGCCACATCTAAGAGGAGGAACGCAGGAACCAACACACACACCTCACCAAGACAACCACACACATCACCCCTCAAAAGAGACCTGGGATCTACTCCCTCTTTCGAAAGCTTGTAACCCCTACTATGAGCACTCCGGTGCAAGGCAACACGAGCAGTAGTAGAAGCCACTAGACATAGGGTCATGCTTGCCCGAACCTGTATACACCCTTGTGTCCGCTTTGCACACCATCTGGACCTAAACGTGCAGACACAAATTCACTCGTCGCTCTGTTTAGACCCCCGGTTCTCTAGACACCGACATCCTTAAACCTAATGCATATCACATAATATAAAGTGCAGAAAGTAGGGGTTATGCATCGGGGATTGCCTGGGTAAAATATAACCAAAGGTTAGTATTCCATCTTCATGCCATGATCACCATTGCACCATCTTTTGGTTAAACACCAAGTCCTCTGGTTGATCCATCAATGCATCATCGTTCCTATTATGATATGCAAAAATACAATGCATGCTAAGTGAAATAGACATAGTATAGATATTCCCAAACATTAAAAGATAAACAACACGTCGTCTTGGAGAACTAGGGTCACTAAGCATTCCTGACCTAACTCTCATCCTTTCCAAAAGAGACTTACTTGTGAGTTGATTATTATTAACATAACACAAGTTAACAACACAACCATGTTGCAATTTAATGATATAAGTGTAGGGTAAAGCAGCATGCTAAGCATATAATTATCACCAAACAAAGATGAGTAACATTTCACTTAGCTCATATGTGACACAAGCGACATGGACAACATGTCTTAAACATAAGATTAAATAATTACTACATTCAAAGGTATAATTAATTATAAGCACGGAATAAAAAGGTGATAGTTCAACTTTTGGACGTGAAAATTTTATGGATGGCACACTTTGACTATTCATAACTACAGTATGAATTTCATAATTTCTGGACAAGCATATTATTCACTAGCATTAAATTAAGATCTAAAGGCAATAAAAGCATAGGACACATGATAAATCAATAACTCATCAACTATGCATGAACTGTACATGAAATTTTTACCAAAAACCAAGCATCACATGAGTTGCATACCATAAAAATTTCATGACATTTGGAGCACAGAAAATTATAGATATGAATTTCTCCATAAAAATTCATAGGCAAAAATCTAGAGCAAGATTTTTCTACTAACACATGCAAGATTATACATCTACTGCATAGATCTAATCACAAGGATTTCAAAATATCTTTATTTTCCTTTTTATGATTTTTTTATGATTTACTATAATTTTCCCAAAGTTTCAGCCGAAATAAACAAAAAGGAAAAAAGGAAAAAAACCTAATAGGACAAACACTTTGCATCGAGGCCCTTGAGCTTTCCTCAAATCAACCCACAATACATCAGGCACTATGCGGCACTATTCACTTGAGTCAAGATATTTGCATTGAGAACCCTAGAAAAGCTTCTATTCTCACCCTAGGTCCTTCTCTACATCTTGAAGCGGAGCAGAGGCAGGGGAGCGGCAAGCGGCCGGTTAGGCCGACTGAGGCCACGCCGACGGCAAGGGCAGGCCGCCGAGGGGTGCCAGACCCACGCACCACAGGGGGTGGCCGCGCGCCCAACCGGAGGTGGCCCGTGGCTAGCTGATCACATGCCGAGGCGGGCGGATGGCAGCACGACGGCGGCCCTGCAAGGTGGCGGCGCGGAAGGACGCGGTGGTCGGCGAGGGCAAGCTGCGTGGCACCGGGCGGACATGGCGAGCCCACGACTAGGCCCCGCTCGTGCAGGAGTAGGGCGCAGCGGCCTGGCCGCATGCGGGCAGCGCGACGGCTAGCGAACAGGGGCGCATGCGATGGCCAGGGTGGCGGCGCGACACAGACCTGGTACGCGTCGGTTGCGTGAGAACGAGGGCAAGGCAAAGCTTGTGGTGCTAGTAGTAGGGCGCGAAGGAGCTTGGAGCAATAGGAATGGTGGCGGCAGCAGCTGCTCGTCGCGGCGGCCATGGCGAGCATGCATGTAGGCAGCAGCAAGAGAGAGAGAGGCTGAGCGAGGGAGTAGCAGCAGGAGAGGGCAAGCGAGTGAGCTGGCGAGCTGGGCGTGCAGAAGAAGGCAGGGAGAGGTAGGTGAGATGAGCAGCCGAGATGACACCACGTCGGCTATATGGCGACTGCCGCAGCATCAGCTAGTGGGGGTGCAGAGCAAGGACAGAGGGGTGTCGCTACTGCTGCGCTCGGTTCAGACGACATCGACGCTACGAGCAGCGACATCGATCGCAGTGACTCGGTGAGTGGCGTTAGCTAGCATCGCGGCGTTCGGCCGGCAGAGGCACAGCGCGGCAAGGACGACGCCGGTATGCGCGCACAGAACCCATGTGCTCTTCTCAGAAGAAACATGTAGTTAATTGGTCAAGCGGTGGGCTCCGATTTGGCTCGTCTTTCACGTTTAATTAGGTCATACACTCGATGAGGAGCTAGATCGCTCGATGTAGGGCCTAGCTAATTTTGGGATCGAGTTAGGACTCTCCCTGATTCGGACCGTGAACATCAGAAGTTCTAACAGGGAGTCGGAAATTCTGATGTTCGCATAGAGCCAGAACTCCTGTGCGTGAAACTCAGAAGTTCTGGTATGGGGTTAGAAGTTTTGATTTTTGCATAGAGCCAAAGGACAATTTACTCCTTCATCCGGACTTCGAATTAGATGTTCCATATATATTTTTTGACCATCTCGACGAGAGAAACGCAATGGTGAAGTTCATTTCACATTTTGACAATTTCTCTAAATGGACAATTTTGGTTGTCAACAACTCGGAACCAAACTAGCTTCACCATGGCACAGAGGGTACACTAGGCTATCATCAAGAGCTAAAAATGGCATCACTTCTTAACTAGATTTCACATAACTAATTTCCAAATGTAGCACTGTCATACTGTTTTTTCAATGTTGGAAATTAGCTAAGTCTTAGCTGAATTCTATTTCAAGTTCCGTTTCCGAGCTATCAAAAACACCAGCTAGCGATATTATTTCTTGGCAACAAGAGTTGCATTGTCATCTATACAATTGATCACATGCAATATCACATAAACATGGTGCTCATGACATGGTTGACAACTTTTAATTAAGGATTAACACCAGAGGTGTTATAGCTATAAAAGATTATCACAAACTTTCTAATCGTCCAAATCAAGATTGATTAGTCACATGTATTGGTTTTTATTAAGCCTTAACTCTGGTGCTAATGAAGCTCGTAACACCAGGGGTGTTACAATCAATTTCAAGGGCAATGAAAAGAACGATACACTACCACACAAAAGATTTTTAGACACCATCAAAATTGATTTTTAGGTCCAGTTTTCAAACCGTTACTGCACCATCAATTATAAAAATTAGGTATTTTTAGGAACGGTTTCAAAACTACCCCTAAACATCGATTTTTAAGGGTGGTTACGTCAACCACCGCTGAATATCCATTTTTAGGGATGACTTTGTTAAGTAAACTACCCCTAAAAATGATTTTTAGTAGGGGTAAACTTAGTCAACCACATCTATTTTTTCATTTAAAAAAACTATAAAAAACAAGAAAAAGTATTTTATTCTACCCAAGGGCAGCCACAGCTATTGTTAGCTATCACAAGACTTCTCTAAAAAACACACGTGCTTCCTCTATCACCCCACGACACAGTTACTGTGATTAAATATATGGTGCTATCCTCTTTATATCAATACAAATAGATTTTATGTTGAATGTTTTGGCTTATATAAACAATTTTAAATGGAAAAATTTCCAACAACAAAGTTTAGATCTCGTCAATCACTACAACTTTATATAAAGGGTGTGTCTCCACCCGAGATTATTTGAAATTTTGAATTTCATATTAATGACTTCTAGTGGCCTCCATCTATATATAGGTATATCAATATATAGGATAGAATGTGTTAACAGGCATTTAGTTACAAAAATAGGAGTAATCGTGAAAGATAAATATTACCATGTTGTCAACTTTGAGCCTCAATTCGAGAGTTTCACTACTACAGAATTGAGTTTCAGCAATGTGAGCTCTCTACAGTGACATTGGAACCGAGCCGCCTCTAGAAATGCAATTATAGAGATGGTTCTATTTTCATCCGCCTCTAAGAATCGATTTGTAGAGGCGGTTGGAAATTAAGCCACCCCTAAGAATAGGAGTTGCAGGGTAAAATTTGAATTTTCAAACAACCTTTTTCATTTGAAATCATCTTGCATGGAAAATTACATTTGAAATTCAAAGTTTTTAAATGACCTCAGATGGAGAAATGACCAAAAATTAAAGTTGTAGATCTTAAAAAGTTATACAACTTTATAGTTGATAACTTTTTTATTTGAATTGTTTAGGGTCCCTAATACTCATTTTAAAATTAGATGAAGATAAAATGAGGAGGATGAATATCTCAAATGAACAGAAGTGTTTTTATAAGTGGAGTGGTCAAGGAAAAAACACGCAAGGCCTGACGAAGCTTGCGTTTTTCATATGAAAAATCACGTGACTTGTGATTTGCACGCGTGTGTGGCTGTCCGGTGGTGACTCGTCACTAATAGTCTGATTTGTAGAGACGCAAGAGTAGAGGTGGCTGAAAACGGCCTCCGTAGAGGCATCCCATTCCCAGGTCCTAGCTGCCTGCCTGCCTCTACGGCTGAAATCTGTAGTAGTCTTGCGGCCCAGCACAGCCCGGCCCATATAGAACGTCTGGGCCATGTTCGGCGACCAATATATGCCCAAACCCACAAGTGCAATGCTAGTCCAACTTTGAGCCTCAATTCCAGAGTTCAACTACTGCAGAATTGAGTTTCAGCAACGGGAGCTCGCTACAGTAACATTGGAACCGAGCCGCCTTTAGAAATGTATTTGTAAAGACGGTTCTATTTTCAGCCACCTCTGAGAATTGATTTGTACAGGTGACTGAAAATTGAACCGCCTCTAAGAATAGGAGTTGCACGGGTAAAATTTGAATTTTCAAACATCCTTGGATGCAAAACACAACCAAAACAAAAAGTTGTATGTTTCGAAGAGTTATGCAACTTTGTAGTTGACAACTTTTTCATTTGAATCATCTATGCATGGAAAATTACATTTGAATTTGTCATTTCAAATTCCAAATTTTGAAACGACCTCGGATGGAGAAATGACCAAAATGAAAGTTGTAGATCTTGAAAAGTTATACAACTTTATAGTTGACAACTTTTTTATTTAAATTCATTTAGGGTCCGAAATATCATTTTAAAATTGTATGCAGATAAAATGAGGAGGACGAATATCTTAAATAGATACGAGTATCTTATGAGTGGAGTGGTTAGGGGAGAAACACGCGAGGCCTGACAAAGCGTGTGTTTGTCATATGAAAAATCACGTGACTTGTGACTTGCGTATGTGTGGGTGAAAAAAAATCTGATTTGTAGAGACGTACAGTAGAGGTGGCTGGAAACGGCCTCCGTAGAGGCATCCCAGGTCCCAGCTGCTTCTATGGTTAAAAACTGTAGTAGTCTTGCGGCCCAGCACAGCCCGGCCCATATAGAATGTCGCCTGCCTGTGGGCTGGGAGCTGTGGCTGCATCGTCTGGGCCATGTTCGGCGACCAATATCTGCCCAAACCCACCAGCGCAATGCAAATTGGTGCTAAAAAACAAAAACAAAAACAAAAACAAAAACAGTGCAATGCAATAAGTTGGCGCGAGGCGAGGACAATAATATTTTGCTGTTGACTTTATTTATTTTTTTATGATAAGGTCAGTCTTAGTGGGGATTTCACGTCACCGTTTTCAACACATCCAGATTTTAAAAACAGTGCAGAAGAGTTTCATCCCCATGAAACTCTCTCTACTCTCATGAAACTCTTATCATCTTTCTCTTCATTAATATGGTGCCATATCAGCATAATTAATGTCCATAAAACTCTGATAAAACCCCATTAAAACCGGCCTACCATAACATGCTGTATTGCTGTTGACTTTATTGATGCAGACGTGCAGAGTGGCCGTGACCATCGAGGCAAAAATCATGCCAATCCAATTTCCATGGCAGGAGAAGCGAAAAAGGAGGAAAAGGAAGCTGAGATCAATGATCGCCGATTTGACTAACGAAAAGCAGATTACCATATACATACTGAATGTCTTAAGTATGTCCAGTTGAGTTGATGATATGCAAGGAATATGAGGCATTGTGGCCAGAATGTATATTTACCAAATTTACTATATATATACCTGTATAATAAACATAGTTGACTCGTACAATCCCCTAGTTAAGAAGACAAAGCAAAGTTAGATTATTCGTCCCATTCATGATATTATTAAAGCTAAGACCCAGCAATCCAGCAGCATGTCTAACTAATACTCGCCAAATTGGGTGGCGAGTACATATAATTAAACAAACAACGAGCGGTTGAAGCAGTGGTAGGCCTAATCAAAGGTGCTACTCCTCCCTAACTAATCCAGAGGAAGCACTTGCCCGGAAGCGTCGTGACAGCTGAACACGCTGCTGCTGGTAACTGGCGGTGGTGGGTCAGCTGCGGCGGCCGGCGAGCAACTTCTAGACCGGAACACGCGTGCTCGTGCTGCTGGCTGCTGCCCTGCAGCCTGCACCGTGGCCGCCTCGGTGCGTGCTGGTGGTGGCGGTGGCGGCCGGAGCTTTTGGCTGCCGGCCGGACGGCGCGACAGCGATGCAAAGCGCCGCCACTCCCCAGCGCTCCCAGGTCCCAGGTCGCAGCTTGCAGGTGCCGGCCATGCACTTCCGAACCGTTCGCCGACGTGGCCACTCCGAACGGACGACCGGTGGTAGGGCGGTAGGTAAAGGATGGACTAGTGGATGGGCGCGCGCGCGCGAACGCTCCGTCGCTCTCGCTCCGGCGGCCCCTGCACGCCCCCAACGGGCGGGGGACGGCGGCTTCGCTCGCTGGCCAGATGCCCGGCCGTCAACGTTCCTGTCTCCCTCCTTGTCAAAAAAACGTTCCTGTGTCCCCGATTTCTGCACCGACGCCCGGAGACGTCATGTCATCTCGTCTCCGCCATAAAATTTGGATGGATGGCAACTGGCAACTGGGTTTTCTTTCTCGTATCACGACTAAATTTATTCGTCCTACTAGACACTTACGTGGCAGCAGTGACACCTAAAAAGATATTGGCAGTTTAAAATAAATAAAAATAAATACTAATATACTAGGGTTCAATTTTTTTCCTTTTGTTTAAGTTTTTTCCCCTCTGGTACTGGTAGTAGTTTGTTTGGAAAATATAAGCAGGTAAACAGATCAGGCCAGGCCGATCAGCTGCGCAAATTCGCCTGCGCATCCTGGTCCCCCGTCCCCCGCACGCACACCTACCATTCCCAGCTCCCGGCACGGCCGCACGCCCGCCCGGCCGCCCCCGCGCCCGAGAGCGACGCTCCCCACCCACCCCGCCGCCGCCTCGATTCATCTGGCAATCGAGGGACTCCCAGATCACCCGCCACGCCACGCCAAATCGAACAACACCTGTCATAATCATATTCGTCCATCTCCCAGTCCCAGGCCGCCCGCGTCTTCCTCTCCCTCTCCCTCGCGCGGATCGCGTCGGAGATGTTGGGCGTCGCGCGGAGACGGCTCGGATCCGGATGCGTCAGTGCCCTGCCGCCACCGGGTTCCCCCCGGGCCCCCTCCCCTGTTCCACTCCCCGTCCTCGCCTCGCGCTCACCGTGATCCGTTTCCCTCCCCGCAGGTGCTCTCCCAGCTGGCGCAGGCCCTCCGCCCCACGGCCGCCTCCGCTCCCGCCAGGACCTACTCCGCCGCCGCCAAGGAGGTGAGCGCCACGCCACGCCACGCTACTCTCTCCTCGCGATCCCCGCGCGTCCGTGTGCCGTGTTGTTTGTCAGCGCTCTGGTAGATTGGTTCTTCGCTGTGATCCGTGTCGCGCCTCGCCGATTGTGTTGTCATATGCTTGCTTTTCCTGCGACTGCGAAATCCTCTCCTCACGACACCTTTTTTTTTTCCTTTTCTGAGATGTAAATGGTGGTGGATACTGATTGATGGCGACTGCTGTTCGTTGTCGACCTTGATCGGAAACAGATGGATGGTACTAGCTGTACCGGGAAACGGGTAGGTTGGGGGGGGGGGGGGGGGGGGGGGGGGGGTGTGGCGGGGTGGGAAATCTATAAGTGGTTGGGTCATGGAGCAGTTGTGCATCAGACCGATGATGATTAATTTGCTTGCGTTGGAAAACAAACTGCATTTGTGATTGATTGTTCACCAGTGATACTGTTTACATGTGTGAAGAGGAAGAGCACCTGGCATTAGGCGGGAACTGTATGGCACCGTACTCTACCTATGCTGGGGGAGTGAACAGTGTACTGACTAGATGCCAGGGCTCAGGTGGTAGATGCTTACCTGAAAAAAAGTTAACCAACTTTGAATAACTGAACTAACCGTGGCGTAATGAGTTGTTTTTGGTGATTCAGTGGTTTTCTGTAGATAGCGAGAACCTAAGTATCCAGTGTGATCTCTCATTCTCTGAATTATACCTTGAGATCTCATGGACAGTTGGTACAGTTATACGTCCTGTTAGGTTATTAATTCAAGAAGGTTGGCTTGGTTCTGTACGGATGTACTTCTATGTTATGACCTTGACATTTGGCATGAAGTTTTACACAGCCACTTTTTTGCTTATTTAGATAACTGTACGGGAAGCGTTGAATACCGCATTAGATGAAGAAATGTCGGCAGACCCTTCTGTTTTCCTGATGGGAGAAGAGGTACCATACCACCAGTACCTGTACCTGTTTATTTTTTTGTGTCCCATTCTTGCTTCTTTTGGTTTATTAATTATTGTTGTGTCTGTGGTAGGTTGGTGAGTACCAAGGCGCATACAAGGTCAGTAATATTTCCAAAGATTTATGTTTCGTTTTTTTATCTCCCTGTGGCAACCAAATTGTAATATACGAATGTTACTGGTATTGAGCTTCTCTTCATTGTTGCAGATATCCAAGGGTTTGCTTGACAAGTATGGCCCTGATAGGGTTCTCGATACTCCGATCACTGAGGTTATAAACCCACAAATTGATCACCATTGTCCATTCATAAGCTGTCAGGTTGACCCAATCACATTCTCACTACTGATCTCATTTGTTTTGGTTTAGGCTGGCTTCACTGGCATTGGTGTTGGTGCCGCCTACCATGGTCTTCGACCTATTGTAGAGTTCATGACATTTAACTTTTCGATGCAGGTCAGTTGTTTAATGAATTCTGCAAATCACCATACTAATTCAATTATTAAACTATTTGCTTGCTTTGATTTGTTCTTTACTCCTTGGCATATCTGTTGGTTTCTGTATTCATTTTCTCTACATGCTTTGCAATCCCAGAAAATTCCTGTTTGTTGCAGCATCCTATTGCATATCTGTTTTTGCTCTTCTCTGTTTGCTTTATATTTCTTAGAAGCATTTATTACACAAATTAGAATGGCTCCTAATGGTTGACGATTGCAATGCATTTTGTTAAGTAGCACCTCATTGGAGAAAGATGTATATACATAATCAGCATGTTAACATGTCTGTAGACATTCTTCTCTTGAGAAAAAGTGACATGAACTCCCTCACTCCAATTTATTTTCACATGGTAGAATATCTGGGAAAATCTGTCAGATCCACTAAACACTATGATCCATTCTAATTCGATTACTGAATCAGAGGGGTTATAATCTGATATGGTATCGCTGATGAACGTTTGGTGATTACAATTCCTTGCACAGCAATTTGTCTTTACAATTTTCTGCAACAATAATGTTTGTTTGTTATTCTGGTACTGCTCTCCATTTTTGAAAATATGAATACTGGAGACTCCATATGCTGAAAAACAAATCTGTTAATTATACCCTGTTGTATATTCAGGCAATTGATCACATAATTAATTCAGCTGCCAAGTCGAACTACATGTCAGCTGGCCAGATATCTGTACCTATTGTCTTCAGGGGTCCAAATGGTGCTGCTGCTGGAGTTGGTGCCCAACACTCGCAGGTTATTGGCACAAACTTACCTCTATATTGTTGTTCTGTTGCTGTTCTTATTCTTTAGAAGACAAATAGTTATGCCATATGATTTAATGTTCTGAAAGTCTTGTGCTGGGACATACATTGACAGAGGATAGATTAATTGTAGGACTAAATAGTTCATTCCAAGAGATTTATCTCCATACTGTAATATTTAGTAGAACTGTTCTCAAAATGGAAATAAATGTAAATGTGTTTGCTGAGAAAGAGGTGTAAGCTTTAGGTCGCTTTAAAATCATGCAGTGCATATCATCTCATGGACATTATAGTCCTGTAAATATTTACAGATAGGTATGCTACTGTACTTTGATGGAATTACTAACTGTCTTAGTATGCAGTGCTATGCAGCTTGGTATGCACATGTTCCCGGATTGAAAGTTCTAGCTCCATATTCTGCAGAAGATGCTCGAGGTTTGCTAAAAGCAGCAATCAGGGATCCAGATCCTGTTGTGTTCCTTGAAAATGAACTTCTGTATGCAATTTCTTTCTCTGTTCAACTATACTCTCTATGTTGTTTGTTTGAGTTGACGTCTCATTATATAATAATGCATTTTTGTGCAGTTATGGTGAATCCTTTCCTGTTTCTGCTGAGGTACTTGATTCTAGCTTCTGCCTTCCGATTGGAAAGGCTAAGGTATGTTCTTATATTTATTAGTGGAAGTGAAGAGTTCAATCTGATCAGGCTTCCCTTGATGGATTTTCTGCAAATCTTATTTTTTGTTTTTACGAATGTAGATAGAGCGTCAAGGGAAAGATGTCACTATCACTGCATTCTCCAAGATGGTCGGATATGCTCTTCAGGTGTGTGAATGTAGATTTCTTAAGTAGATGGAAGAATTGTTTGCTTAATGCTTATACATGTGTTGACTTACATTTTTGTTCATGTATTTCATCGTCATCGGAATTCAACATGCTATTGGCTTATAATGTCATTCTGAATTGTATTTGTTATTCTGTTTATGAAGGATGATTTTGCACACAAATATTTCCAACTAGATCAATCTATACTATATAATGCATGTTTTAGATTCTTTACCTAATCATGCTTAGCTACATGGGATGATAACTGTCTAGTTGCCTTGCTTTTGGGAATGGTGAGCAATGATTTCCATTCCCTTGCTTCTGAGATAGCCTTTCCCCGATTAGTATGGGTTTCCTTGCCCAAGGGCCCAACCTTGCCTATCATGGACAAAGTTGAGCAAAGAAATGAACAAAAGTTGAGCAAAGAAATGAACATGCACATGATGCCACCTTGAATGTACGGATTGGCTCTGCCTGAATATCTGTAACATGAGCCATTCCCTTTTTAAAATTGTAGCTTTATTCTATTGCAATTTTCACAAAAAACAAGAATAAGATCCAGTAAACGAAGTTCTCTAGTTGGTGGTTCTGGTTGCATTTCTCATGTTCTGTCATTTTTCAGGCCGCTGATATACTGGCCAAGGAAGGTATCAGTGCCGAGGTAATTTGTTTTTGCATTTCTTCTACACTACAGTCTTGTGCTACCAGATCTCTTTTCCCGTGGAGTCCATCATTGTTGTCTTATTCTTTAGTAATTCTCTGTTCAGGTAATCAATCTTCGCTCGATCAGACCGCTGGATAGAGCTGCTATTAATGCATCTGTGAGGAAAACCAATAGATTGGTAACCGTAGAAGAAGGCTTCCCTCAACATGGGATTGGTGCTGAAATATGGTCAGTCTCTCTCCCTCCCTCCCTCCTTCCCAGTGTATGGTCTACATCTCTCGTAATGGGTTGAAATGTGTCTTTGCAGCATGTCTGTTGTAGAGGACAGCTTTGAGTATCTTGATGCACCAGTTGAGAGGATTGCTGGAGCTGATGTCCCCATGCCGTACGCTGCCAACCTTGAGAGGATGGCTGTTCCACAGGTCCATACTGATCCTTTCGCTTTCATTTATAGTTTGCATACGGATCTGTGGTTACACAACTCGTGTTATTTGACAAAGCTAATGCCATAGCAGTTTCACTAGTAGCACCTTAAACAATACTACTGCTGTGCTGAAATTTCAGTCTTCTTGCATACATGAATTTATTTTGACCTGCATTCTTGTACAATTAATGTTTGATTTGCAATCCTCAAAATGGTAGGGTACAAAAGCTAATTTAGGTGATGAAACAATAGCTGTTTTGCTAATAGCCGAAAAAACAGACAAGGTCTTAGCCCTTAGGTGGGTCAATCACATGAGAGTTCAGTCATGGTTGCATGTGTGGTGCGTGAGAGTTGTAGCAGACAGTTAAAAATACGTATAGTACTCCCTCCGTTTTTTTAAATATAAGACGTTTAGGAACAAGCTAACTCGTTGAATAATGAACTAATTAGCTTGTTTTGAACATCATTTATTTAAAGACAATGAGTAGTAGGCTACTGTCTACACTGTCTGATAGGTGCACTGCATCTCTCCACCATGATGCCACAGGGAGATGCAAATGTTTCTGTCTATAGGATAGAATTTTGGAGCCTTGGCTGGGAAAAGGTGAACGTGGTAGCTGTGGTAGTCTGTGGCATTGAAAGTAGGCTCACGTGATTGATTATTTGTAGGTGTCCTACTGTCCTCTTTTGACTCTTTGCTACTGCCACACTTGCAGGTCGATGACATCGTTCGGGCAGCCAAGCGGGCTTGCTACAGAGCAGCAGTACCGATGGCAGCAACAGCCTAATTCAACAGAACCCTGCCTGTTGCATTTCTCTGTCTAATGTCCATACTCCAGAAAGATATGTCCCATAATGGTATGGCGAGTACCCACTGCCGCTGCAACGCAACTAGCATGAGCTGATTTTGTAGAGCCACCAAGAGGTGTCCCGTACTCCAGTTCCATTCTCTTCGCCGCGATGGCTGCGCATGACTCTGCGTCTGTTTATCTTTCACGAATGATTGCAGCCTCTGGAGATAAGATTTTACATGAGGCGAGGTGGCGTCAATAACATGTATTCGGAAGGGGAACTCTCAAGAGGTCCTCAAATAGTGATTCTAGTTGCGCCTTTCTTGATAACGTCTTTTACATGCTTGTGCTAGAAACTCCTCCATGGTCCTGCCAGCCAGCCAAACTCTGTGAGACGTTATCCGAGATTGGAAGCGAGCATGGTTCGGGCAAATCCTTGAATGAGAGACATCAAATAAGAGCAAGTATTACGATGGACTGGGAGCGGGCGGTATCTGACATGGAGGAGAGAGAAAGCAAGAGAGAGAGTAGAGCGAGTGTTTGGTGATGAGCCAGCCAAAAGCGGTGTGCTGCGCGTTTCTTGGTTTTTCATTAGCTTCTATGCTGCATGTTGCTGTCCTAGGAGAGAGAAGAGCAAGAGAGAGTGCTGCATGCTATCCATTTAGCCAGCAGCGGGCAAAATTATTGCTCTTTCTCTAATGCGGTGTCTGATAGTGACGCGTTCGGCACGTCCACTCCGTCCAGTCGACATGTATGGTCAGGCGGAAGATTCGTCTACGATGAACAGGTCTAGGTGTGGGTGTGGTGTGGTACCCAGAGAGAGCAAGAGCAACAGATGGAGACGTCGGAGAGCAATACATGTGCGCTGCAAGTTGCGGGCTGTGGGGCTGGGCTGGTCTGGTCGAGGTCGATCTCCCCCATGACCGACCCATGGATGGACCGATTCCTCGCCTTAGAAAGATACACCAACTTGGTCACGGCTCACGAGTGGAGTACGCGAGAGGGGTGCCGCTTGCTGTCGACCACCGCCGGACGGGCGGATGGCGTTGTGGATCAGGCGGCTGCCCCTGGGCACTTGTCGCCCGTTTCTCAGTTTCTCTCCAATGTCTGCACGCCCCTAGTCTTGGTGGATAGCTTGATGCCTCCGTCCATCCTTTTGGCTTTTGGCCGCTACTTGCAAATTGTGGACGGTCCTATGCCACCCGTCAAATCAAACAAACCGTCAGGAAGGGACATGCGGCTCTGGTGATGCCGGAACAGAGACGATTCCCGAATCAGATAATCCCTCCATCCTAAATTATAAGGTATTCGAAAGATCTTAAGTTTGACTAAATTTATATGATAAGATAATAATATTTATGGCACCAATTAAGTATCAATAGATTCTTCATTAATTATATTTTCATAGTATATGAAAGCATCTAGGCCCCGGTGTTGGTTTCGGCAATTGATGACAACGCATAATTACCATGACTAACGTGTGTTTTGCAGAAACGTTGGTAAGTTAGGTCATGGAGATGATAACTGCTTTGGGCAATATGGTATTCATGTCCCTCGATGGAATTCGTTTCGGTTTTCAAAGGATCAACGATTAAGATTAAGGACGGTTAGTTCCGGATGTCAAGGTGTTGAGTTACATCTGGAATAGTCGTTAGGATCTTTGTTTCTTCCTTTGACCGTACTATAAAGGGGGGCATGAGCGAGTAGCTTGACCTAGGTGAGTCTTATGTTTAGGTGTGATGCACACTTGTCAAACTTAGCACTAGGTAGCTCGAGAAAAGCTCAGAGTTCAGTTGGAAGCAACTTGGTTTAAGTTGCATCGCGTTTAGAAGACGTTTGAGCCGTTTACCTATGACCGGACGCGGTCCTGGTCATGACCGGACGCGTCCGGTCAGTACTAACACTTCACTGCGGTTTCAATTGATCAACCGGACGCGATCCTTGAGAGGACCGGACGCGGTGGTCAGTCTGACACGTGTTCCAGAGGGTAAACAGCGTAATCGGACGCGACTGTGAAATGATCGGCGCGTCCGGTCATGTTCCAGTAAGGTCCCGTGGTGACCTGACGCGTCCGGTCACCTATGATCGGACGTGGTCATGCGTCAGGTCAGTTTTTCAGTAAGCTCCCTGATCGGCGCGTCCGGTCACCTCAGACCGGCGCGTCCGGTCATCACAGATCGGCGCGTCCGGTCACTCAGCGCAGCTTTCGGTTTTCGACCGTTACACCTGACCGGCGCGTCCGGTCATGTCGACAGGCGCGTTCGGTCAGTGCGCGTTTTACTGATTCAAAAGGTAACGGTTGAATTTGTTTGAGGGGTGTATAAATACATCCCCTCCACCTCTTTTAGAGGTCTCTTGCTCATTTGTTCAGCTGAGAAACACCTTTGAAGTGCAAGGGAGTGCAAGAGCCCTAGTGAGGATAGAGATTTACAAATCAAAATTTGAGAATCCTCTCTAGTGACAAGAGTGTAGCAAGTGTGCATCCATCTTCTCATTAGGCTTGTTGTGGTCAAGTGAGAGTTCTAGCTTGTTACTCTTGGTGATCGCCATCACCTAGACGGTTTGGTGGTGATTGGAAGTTTGGTGATCATCCGATGAGATTGTGGGTGACCCAACTCAAGTTGTGAGCGGTTTTGGGTGATTCGCCGCGACGGAGTGTCGAAGAATCAACCCGTAGAGAGCGCTTGATCCTTGCGCGGATCAAGGGGGAGCTACACCCTTGCGCGGGTGCTCCAACGAGGACTAGGGGGAGTGGCGACTCTCCGATACCTCGGCAAAACATCGCCGTGTTCCTAACCCTTACTTTCAAGCATTTACTTTCGTGCATTACTCTCATTGCTTGTTTACTTTCCTAGAATTGCTATGTTAGTCTAGGATTGGAACTTAGGGTGCAAAACTTTTATCGGTAGAATCACAAGGAACACTAGTAGGCACTAGGGGTGAAGTTTGGCTTGTAGGATTTAATTCTTGCAATTATTTTTTAGAAAAGCCCAATTCACCCCCCCTCTTGGGTATCTTGATCCTTTCAATTGGTATCAGAGCCGTGTTGCTCTTAATTTAGGCTTCACCGCCTAGAGCAAGATGTCTAATGGGGAAGGACCACCTCCCACTTTTGAGAGAGACGATTTTCCATATTGGAAAATTCGTATGGAGACGTACCTCGAAGCCATAGATGTTGGGTGTCTTAGAGCCGCAACCGAAGTGCTTCCTCCTATAAGGGATCCCGCTAACCCAAGTGGTGACGAGGAGAAGTACGACCGGTGGAATGCAAAGGCAAAAAATACACTCTACCGGGGCTTAGGCAAAGATATCTTCAATCATGTGCGCAATGCCAAAAACGCTCATGAATTGTGGGAAAATCTTTGTGCTCTCCATGAGGGAACTAAGAGTGAGCGTGAGGAACGCTATCATATTGCCTTAAAGAAAATTAATTCTTTTGAGATGCTTCCAAAAGAAAGTGCTAATGAGATATACACTCGTTTGAATGTTCTTGTAGAAGATCTCAATGCTCTTGGACTCACTCAAATGAGTCAATCAGATGTTGCAAGGAGGATCTTGAGTGTTCTTCCCGTTGAGAAGTATGGACACATTGTCACCGTACTTCACCAAAGTGATCTCTCCGCCGCAACACCGACACAAGTATTGGGAAAGATCAACGCACATGAGATGTACATGCACATCACTCCGGAAGAGGGCTCATCATCTTCCAAGAAGAAAGACTTGGCCTTCAAAGCTAGCCATGAAAAGAAAAAGAAGAAGGGTCAAGCCATGATAGTGCAAGAAAGCTCAAGTGAAAGTGACATTGATGATGAATCACTTGCACTCATGGTGAGGAAGACCACCAAGATGCTAAAGAAGCTCAACAAGAGTGGCATCAAGTTCGATGGCAAGAAGAAGAAATTCTTCACAAGTAGCAAAAGGAAGCCAATCTCCGAAATGGATTGCTTCAATTGTGGAGAACTTGGCCACCTAGCTCACCAATGCCCGAAGCCTCCAAAAGATAAGTACAAGAATAAGTACAAGGGCAAGAAAGATGACTCAAGTGATGAAGAAGATGAGAAGAGAAAGAACAAGCCATACAAAAAGAAAGATGGCAAGAAAAAAGAGTTCTACAAGAAGAAGAAGGGATGCAAGACTTATATTGTTGGTGATTGGCTCACCGACATTGAATCACCATGTGAGTCCTCCGGCGATGAAAGTGATAATGAAAAAGAGAAGATCGCCGCATTTGTGATTGGGCCATCATCATCTTCACCGACATCTTCATCACCACCTTCACCGCCACCTTCACCATCATCTTCCGCTACTCATCTATGCCTTATGGGCAATGGCTAAGGGTGATCGAAAGGTATAAAATAGTGATAGTGATGATGATAGTGATAGTGATGATGAATATGACGCACCTTCTTATGATAAACTTGTAAAATTGTTGAACAAATACTCTAAAATCATAAGAAGAACTAGAAATGAAAATGATGAGCTTCAACATGAAAATGAATCACTCTCATCTAAGCTTGAAAGTGCACATAAGACTAGAGATGAGCTCATAGATCAAAATGAAACTATGTCTTCTTCTCTCAAGGAGCTCAAAACTTCTAACAAGGAGCTTAGAGATAAACATGATAAAATTGAGAAGAAGCATGGTGAACTCATCACTAGGCTAAACTTGCTAAAAGATAAATACACCGCCTTGAAAATCAATTATGATACTCTTATTGTTGCCAATGAACTTGCTCTTGAGACACATGATGCCACTAACCAAATTGTTAAGATTGATATAGCTACATCATGTGATGATTTGATTGTTGAGAACTTTGAGCAAGGCTCTAGCGGCAAAGGCAAGAGTGTGGTTGAGGCAAATGACTATGATGAGTATGTCAAGCTCAAGAGTGAGAATGAGATGCTTAAAGTTGAGAACAAGAAGTTGATGGTTCTTGAAAAGCAAGCTTCAAATGAGTCACTTATAGAAGAAAACAAGAAGCTCAAGCAAGAAAAAGAGCATCTCAAGACTGGCCTAAGCAAGTTTACAAGAGGCCAACATTTGTAAAGTGAGCTACTCATGAACACCGTCATGAAGATGGATAGGAGTGGCATTGGCTACTTGGCAAATCAAGAGAAGAAGGTCAAGGCTAAACAACAACAATGCAAGACAAAGCCCAAGCCAAAGAGATGTGTTGAGTGTGGACAAGAAGGTCATTTTGCTCATGAGTGCAAAACTCCACCACCACAACCCTTGCCCAAGCATGCTAGATCCTTTGCCTTCAATGCTCATTACATGCTTAAAAAGGACTCAAATGGAAAAACGAAAGTCATGTTCTTGGGTCCCCCTAACAAGAATAGGCCAAAGAAAATTTGGGTTGCCAAGTCACTAGTTGAGAAAGTTAAGGGTCCCTCTCAAGTTTGGGTCCCTAAACAAAAGGCTTGATCTCTTATGTGTAGGTGAACTACAAGACCGGTGGATCTCATTGGGTGATTGATAGTGGTTGCACACAACATATGACCAGTGATCCTCGTATGTTCACCTCACTTGAAGAGGATGGGGTATGTCAAGACAAGATCACATTTGGGGACAATTCAAAGAGCAAAGTCAAGGGTATAGGCAAAGTTGCAATATCAAATGATTATTCTCTCTCAAATGTGCTCTATGTTGCTTCATTGAGTTTCAATCTACTATCCGTTGGGCAACTTTGTGATCTTGGCTACCAATGCTTGTTTAGTCCAAATGAAGTGGTTGTTACAAAGATAGATGACAAGCAAGTAATTTTCAAGGGCTTTAGATACAATAATCTCTATCTAGTTGACTTCACCTCCGAAGATGCAAACTTGATGACATGTTTGTTCACCAAGACTACACTTGGATGGCTTTGGCATAGGAGGCTTGCTCATGTTGGAATGAACACTCTCAACAAGCTATTGAAGAAAGAATTAGTGAGAGGTTTGAAGGATGTAAAGTTTGAGAAGGACAAACCTTGTAGTGCATGTCAAGCCGACAAACAAGTTACAAACACTCATCCAACCAAAGCCTACATGTCAACATCAAGAGTATTAGAACTTCTACACATGGATTTGTTTGGTCCTACAACTTACAAGAGTTTGGGTGGAAATCTTTATTGTCTAGTGATTGTGGATGACTTCTCAAGATACACTTGGACCTTCTTCCTTCATGACAAATCCGAAGTGGCAAGTTGCTTCGAGAAGTTTGCAAAGAGAGCTCAAAATGAATTTGAAGTCAAGATAAAGAAGATTAGAAGTGACAATGGAAAAGAGTTTGATAACACCAACATTGAAGTTTATTGTGATGAAATTGGAATCAAGCATGAAGTGTCATCAACCTACACTCCTCAATAAAATGGTGTAGTTGAGAGAAAGAACCAGACCTTGATCACTCTTGCAAGAACAATGTTAGATGAGTACAACACACCGGAGAAATTATGGGCCGAGGCAATCAACACCGCATGCTATGCTTCAAATCGCCTTTTCCTACAAAAGTTTCTTGGTAAGACCCCCTATGAGTTGCTAAATGAGAAAAAGTCGGACGTCTCATTCTTCCGGGTGTTTGGTTGCAAATGCTACATCTACAAGAAGCGTCAACACCTAGGGAAGTTCCAAAGACGTTGTGATATTGGTTTTCTTGTTGGTTACTCATCAAAGTCCAAAGCATATAGAGTATTTAACCATGCCACCGGTTTGGTTGAAGAAACATATGATGTGGAATTTGATGAATCTAACGGCTCCCAAGGAGAAATTAAGAATTGTGATGATGTAGGTGATGAACCATTGAGAGAGGCCATGAAGAACATGCCGGTGGGAGACATCAAGCCTAAAGATGATGAAGATGATGTATAAATTGTCAATCCACCATCTTCATCATATGTGCCTCAAGATGATAACAAGAATAAGAGAGTTGAAAATGAAGACACCCATGTCTCTCATCATCAAGACAAGGCACAAGCACAAGATGTTGATGCTCCCCATCCTACTCCTCAAATGATTGATCGAAGAAACTCACCTCTACTTCAAGCACATCCACAAGATCTCATCATAGGGAGTCCTACAAAGGATGTAATGACTCGATCTCAAAAGTTTAATTCTTTTGTTGAACATCACTCTTTTGTCTCTTGTCTTGAACCTAAGAATGTAGAAGAAGCTCTTCAAAATCCGGATTGGGTAAACGCCATGCATGAAGAATTGAACAACTTCGCCCGCAATCAAGTATGGACACTTGAAGAGCATCCAAAAGGTGCAAGAGTCATTAGAACCAAGTGGGTATTCTGCAACAAGCAAGATGATCAAGGGGTAGTAGTAAGAAACAAGGCAAGACTAGTAGCAAAAGGGTTCTCTCAAGTTGAAGGTCTTGATTTTGGAGAGACTTTTGCACCCGTTGCAAGACTTGAAGCCATCCGTATCCTTCTTGCATATGCATCACATCATGATATGAAACTATATCAAATGGATGTGAAAAGTGCATTCTTAAATGGCTTCATAAATGAACTAGTCTATGTTGAACAACCTCCCGGGTTTGAAGACCCTAGATTTCCTAATCATGTTTATAGGTTGTCCAAGGCGCTATATGGGCTCAAGCAAGCCCGTAGAGCATGGTATGAGCGCCTCCGGGACTTCCTCATTAAGAAGGGCTTCACTATTGGGAAGGTTGACACCACGCTATTCACCAAGAAGTTTAATGAAGAGATCTTTATTTGTCAAGTCTATGTTGATGATATCATCTTCGGTTCAACAAATGAAGACTATTGCAAAGAATTTGGTGAATTGATGTCAAAAGAGTTCGAGATGTCAATGATTGGTGAGCTAACATTCTTCCTTGGGTTTCAAGTCAAGCAAATGAGAGAAGGGATTTTTATCTCTCAAGAAAAGTATACCTAGGATCTTCTCAAAAGATTCAAGATGGAAGAATGCAAGCCAATCAAGACCCCAATGCCAACTAATGGACATCTCGACCTAGATGAGGGAGGTAAACCAATCGATTAAACTCTTTACCGTTCTATGATTGGTAGCTTGTTGTACCTTACCGCATCTAGGCCCGACATCATGTTTAGTGTGTGCATGTGTGCCCGCTTTCAAGCGTGCCCTAAAGAACCTCACCTAAGTGCTGTAAAAAGAATCCTAAGATATCTTAAGTATACCCCAAGCATTGGACTTTGGTACCCCAAAGGAGCTAGATTCCAACTAGTTGGCTACTCCGATTTGGATTATGCCGGTTGCAAAATTGATAGAAAAAGCACATCTGGAGGATGCCATTTGCTTGGGAGATCCTTAGTATCTTGGTCATCTAAAAAGCAAAATAGTGTGACTTTGTCCACCGCTGAGGCGGAATACATTCCCGCGGGGGCTTGTTGTGCACAAATCCTATACATGAAACAAACCCTCCTAGACTAAGGAGTTGTTCTTGAAAAGGTGCCGCTTTTGTGTGACAATGAAAGTGCGGTTAAAATTGCAAATAATCTGGTACAACACTCTCGCACCAAGCACATAGATATCCGCCACCACTTTCTAAGAGATCATGTTGCTAAAAATGATATATCACTAGAAGGTGTAAGAAGTGAAAATCAATTAGCGGATATCTTCACTAAACCTTTAGATGAGGCTACCTTTTGTAGATTGAGAAATGAACTAAATGTGCTTGATTCTAGTAACTTTAAAAGATGAGCTTGTGTTGTCCCTTGCATTGCATTGTACTCTATGTCATGTTTATTTTCCCGCAATGCATCTAGGACTTGTCTAACACGGTTACGATAACCCTCCTTTGGAGGAGTGAAAAGGCCTAACCATGGATCAAACTTGACAAGCAACCTAGCCTTCCCTTCTCGTTTTGCATTGCATATGCATGGTTGTTGCTTTGTCGTTTCTTTTCGGTTTAGCTTTGAGTAACCTCTGTGTTCGTCCATGAATAGAGAGAGCATTTGAAGCTCCCAAGGGTTCATAAACTCTATTGCATGGCCATATGTTGCTCCTCGGGTGTTTATTGAATATTTTCTTAAAAATAATACTAGCCTAAGGCAAAATATTTTGAAAATTTTGAGGGCTTGAGTGAGGTCACTCTTATTAAGTTCCAATTGGTGTTTATTTGAGTCTCTTTGAATTGGAACTTGATTGGGAGAAGTTGCGTTGAAAAACGGTTTGAAAAAGAGCTTTTTACAGCGACCGGACGCTGGACCGGACGCTGCATCGGACGCGGTTCTACTTCACCACCGCGTCCGGTCTTGGCATCCACCAGCGCGTCCGGTCATTCCCGAAGTTTTTCTTCGAAACCTCTAACCGGACGCTGCACCGGACACGCCCCTGTCGACCACCGCGTCTGGTCCCGGTATCCACCATCGCATCCGGTCATCCGTTCCAAATTTCCGGGCTATGTCAAACCGGACGCTGTCAGCGTCCGATCGTGGATAATCGGACGCGTCCGGTCATTCTAGGAGCTTACTGGAATGTGACCGGACGCTACCTCCACCGCGTCCGGTCATTTGACCACCGCGTCCGGTCATCACGCATAAAGCGGATCTCGCCCTTTTAACCGTACGTTTAGATCTAGTTTCTCCGCCCGCTGACCTCGCTCACCATTGCCGTCACCGTCACCACAGCCACGCCCTCGTCCGCGCCACCGCCGTCGCAGCCCTCCTGCCGCAGCACCGAGCCGCCGCCGCAGCCGCGCCCTGCGCCCGCACCACCGCCGCCGTAGCTGCGCCCTGCGCCTGAGTAGCACCGCCGCCGCCGCGCCCGCGCTCGCGCCAGCGCCCACGCTCGCACGCCACCGTAGCCTCACCTTCGGCGACCTCCCCTGCGCCCTAGCTTCTCCTTGGGAATCCTTTTGCCATGCACGCTCTTCAAAGTCACCCCTAACCCTAACCCTAGGTCGCTAGGTTTTCATCTTCGAATCCTCGCGATCGTCTCCGTCTCCGCAAGGTGACATCTTCTCCTTGGATTAGGGTTTACCGTTGATTTTTCGGTGAATTACTAATTCATTTGTCGTTCGATCGTCGATTGTATTGCAGGGTTTCGGTCGCCGTCTTCGGGTAACCCTAATATGTCGAGATCGTCTTCCGATCATCGGATCATCGCTCGTCGAGGTAGCTATCGCGGTCATCTCATATCTTACCTCACCTGCTTGCTCTTACTAGGATCTCACTTATCTTTTAGATATATATGTTGCTTATAGTAGATCCATCTACTCTATCGTTTCAGTTTGTCCTGTCAGTGCTGAGTGGTTCAGGTGATCAGTTATGAATCCGAGGCCAAGCCTGTGGATACGGATTGAGGCCAAGCCTCACAAGGTTCAGTACATCATCTGCCTTTTTTGTCAGTACATCCTCTTGTCAGTATGGTTTGATGCAAGAACGCTGGTGGGGCACCTAGTGACAGGGATGTCAGTCCCCCCAGGAGGACAGAGATAGCTCACGGGAAGCGAGTTAAGATTGCTGCCAAGAAAAGGAAGAGAACTCTTACAGAGGCAGAGATAGCTCAGGCAGTGGCAGATGCAGCAGATGCAGCAGAGAGGGGTGGCAGGAGCAGTGGTATTCGCATTAGAGAAAGTCGCTTTCATCTTGAAGGTCGACAACTTGGCACAGAGGCTATAACAGAACCGACCAAATTATAAGAGCACAAGTACAAAACACAAGCACCGAAGCGCTCAAATTTTCGAACTTGAGCCCATATAATTCCGGTAGTCAATCGAAACCACGAAGGATTTCAAACCAACTTGCTTACAACCAAGATCACATCATTCAACATACAACATCATACGTTACATTTCACAAGTAGTTCCGAAATAAGTTTACACACACAGAGTCACAATTATTACAAACCAAGTTTATAAAGTAGCGGAAGCATACACACACCAGTTGTTTAACTACTGCCAGTCTTGTTGATCAACAACCCGCAAAAGCATCAGGAAAGTACATAAAAGATGATCACGCCCTAGTGATCTAGTCTTCGTCACCCGCAGGGTGGAGATAAGTTTTGCAGAAGCCTTGATAGAGCATATCATCTGCAACAGGAGGGAATAAACCCTGAGTACTGGAATGTACTCAGCTAGACTTACCCGTCAAAAACCAGAAATAAGATGACACCAAGGATTATGCAAGGCTTACACAAGAGGCTAGCTGACATCACATTTTGCATAAAAGGCATAAGTAATTGAAACTCTTATAACCTGTACTAGCAGTTATTTTTAGCATTTACCTGTCATCTATCTTAGCACCTATACTAAGCATGCACTTGATTATAATCAAACAATTATCCACATTATATCCAGAGCAGGTATAAATTGTGGCAACATTGTATCATTCACTTAACCATCTGTTCATTTAATGAGATCTACGTTGCTGCTGCTCAAGTCAAGTGCTCACTAACCGGGAGCGACGGCGATTCGAATCGAATTCCTATCCAGCTGGAGGGGTATTTCTAACACTCACCGTGCAGACCCCTGCCAGGGTCGCACAGGCCACCTTTACATATGATTCAGGAATCACGGGTCCGAATGATGTCGCGACCCCAAGGGCGACACTCTGCCAGGTGATAGGGACTCTAACCCCCCCTTAGTCTCACACCAATGTCCCCAAGCACATCCTTTCTCTCCTCCAAGAAGCAACCTACCATTCGATTCCCGGCCTAAATCACATTACTCGGCTTCGCGGTCGGAACGACTTATCCGGCCAACTAAGTGTTAGACTGCGTTCAACATGACTCAAGGACGTACAGCGAATCGGTCCTTAAACGACTCAGACGGGCATAGCTCCACACCCAAGACGTGAAGTGTCTTGCGGCTGTACTATCGAACTCCCGCCCGGTCTCAATTTCATTTTAAAGCATGATTCCATCCACAATAGCCATAAAGCCACTCGTGACTCCTTCCTACATCTCGCGAATGACCAGAAATCACCCGACTTCTACCGTACTAAGCAGGGCCAAGCATGGATACATGCCTAAACCTAAATTAGGATTTAAGTACGATATCTAGGCAAGGATAGGTATAATGCAACAATTGTTTTCATACAACTCCTACAACTTAATGCATTAAACAATTAAAAGTACTCAAGATAGATTTATAAAATGATGGGTTCAGCATGCACCGGGGCTTGCCTTTTAGAAAGGTCGAGGGCCGGTGGTCAGGACACTCGGGTAAATCTTCGGCAGGAGCTTCGTCGCCGGTTGGTTCCTCTGGCTGCTCCGGCTGGTCCTGGACTTCCTCCGGAATAACTTGCTCGAATTCGAGGAGCGTTACCCCCTCCGGAACACCTATTGCATGAGTGCATAATAAATCTCATGTATGCATAGTGAAAGATGCAGTATGCTCGGAATGAAATGCATTACAATATTCTTAAAGCTCTAATCAAATCACTTTAAATATTAGGTGCAAAATTTTCTCTCCGGTAGAGAAGTACTCACCTAATCTACTCAACCTAAAATATAGCTGTTCTTCTTCGGTTAAGGCCCTAACACCTAACAATTACAAGAGTAACATTACTTAGGTTACCACATCCAACACCAAAATACCACAGTAAGATATTCTGGACAGTAGCTCAAAGATTCTAACATAACTGAAGATTCCTAACTCCAAAAGATATGATCTAAGACAATCTGGAAATCTTAAGAAATGCACTACAATTCATTTTCAGATCTCAACCCTAAATTCCTAAGTTTTCCATGTCGAATTTCATAAGTTCTAGAATCTGTCCTCTCTAAACAGAGAGTAACAAATTCTGGACTGTCACTTTAAACAGCAATAACTCCCAAACTACTAAGCCAAATGCTCCCAAATTTTGACACAAGCTAGTTTATCAAGCTTACTATAACTTTGGTATTTACAAGTTTTCCAGCAACCACCTTTATCAAAGGTCAAACCTAGAAATACTACCAGCTGTCCAGAAAACCTAGAATTGCAAAGATTAAATATTTATTTATGTGGCAAACATCCCTTAAGATCAAACTAATGTTACCACAAGTTCACATAGATCACAAAAACACCAGAAAGTAAGGTTTGCCTACCTAAAATACTTATTTATACTCATTTCTTAATTTACTTAAGTAATTAAGTGGAATTTTAAACATATATGTAAACTGTTCCTAAAATTCTACAAACATTACAGGAGACTCTATGAACCAAAAAGAGACCACTTTAAAAATTTGAACTAAAATTATTTACAGAAACTCCCTAAACAAAATTCACAAGCCCAAAAGGCTGATTTTTGTATAATTAACAAATCATATTAAAAAGTATCAAACAACAGATTTCATAATTTTCTTGGACAATTTAGGGTACCAAGACATTCTTCAAAAAGTTATAAGAACATTGCACATATAGAAAAATTACTAAAATTCATTTAAATATTTCCTAAAATAACAAGATAGCATTATAACTTGAAAAGTACTTAAGCACTACTGCCCAAATTTTTACCAAAGCTAAAATAGGTATAACTTAGCCTACCCACCAAATTTCATAATTTTTGGAAGATTACAGCTCAAGTTATACATTTAACAAATTTGCCTTCATTTCACAACACATTTAAAAGATCTATTTAATTCTCCCAAAAACTAAACATCACATACCAGATTTATATTTTTCTAAAATACTACACATCATGTAGATCATAACAAAATTTATCTCATAATTTTTGGGCAAGTAAAACCCTAGATCTACATTTTCCAAACAATAACAAAAATCTATGACAATATGAAAAGAAAAACCAAAACCAAACCCTAACCCGCTACAGTGCTGGGCCGGCCCGGCTTGCTAGCGCGGCCCAGCCAGCGCGCGGCCCGTCCTGGACTCCCGGGCGCGCGCGTGGCGCTGACAAGAGGGCCCCCTGTGTTAGTGGAAGGGAGACAGGGGAGCGGCGATCCGAGAGCTCCGGTGAGCTCAAGCTCGTCAGAGGGGAGCTCGCCCGGGAAACCGAACCCACCCACACGTTCCCCGTCACGCGGTGCTTCAATTCGTACAAGTAGGAAGGCTTGGGTTGGAGTGGGAGGGGCTCGCCGTCGTGAGCGGCGGCCGGTGAGGGTTGGGTGACGGTGCGCCGCCACCGATGAGGCCGCACGGTCACATGTAAGCTCGGTACGAGCTTCACTGCAATTAGACTAACTGATTAAGATAGAAAAGGGAGATGGAGAGAGGCCCTAACTACCTCGGCCATGGAGCGCCCAACTCCGGCAAAGGGGGTCACCCATGGCGGCAATGGCAGAACTGGCTCAAGATCCTTAGCACGGCTTGGCTCGCTAGACCAAATGGTGGATAAGCTAGAGGGTTGGGTGTGGAAGCTCCAAGCGGAGGGGATTGGGCTCAACCGTGACGACATGGCTGGCCGAGCACGTCGGCGATCGCGGCAGCGAGGAGGAGCGGCGTTTTTCCGCCTCCGGTGCGCGCGGGAAAGAGAGAAATGGCCGGGCGAGTTTGGCGAGGCAGCAGGGACGCCTTCTAAGCGTCGAGCAGCTGGCCATGACGCCAGGTCGCGCGTGGCGCGTGGAGGGACACGCGGCGGCGATGGTCTGCCCCTGTCAGCCACCTCACGCTGATGTCCGAACTTAGCTGCAATCGAGCCCTCCATGCCCGACTGACAGAGCAACTTCGTCGACGATTAACTCCTAAACCAGTGAGAACCAGGTATGGGTGATGTTGGCAATGTTGTAGAGCTACATGAGGGCTACAAGTTTGTCAACATGAGTGGAAGCTGGTTTGGCCTGGTTTGCAAACTACAAGCTTCTAAAGTAGGCCACAGTAAAACTGGAGGGCACTTTTGGGACTTAGCAAAATTTCTAAGTGTTGAGACAGCCCCTCTAGCTAACTTGTGGGCCATTTTTAAGCATGTTCTGGCCAGTTTCATGAGATGGTCATATTGAGACTTTTGTTCCCCATAAAATTCCCTACAACTTTGCTTAAGGGTGCTCCTCCATGCAAGGTCTCTAGCTAGACTTTTTAATTGGTCAAACTAGATCATCCTAGGGCTAAATGCTGGTCAACTACACCTTGGAGGGCATTTTGGTGATTTTGGTCAACATGAACCTTGCTCCATTAGTGACCCTAAGTATAACTAAGGTGTTGTGAGGTATAATTAGCTACTCTCCCCCTTTTGTTACACCAACTACCTAGTGTCACATGATGTGAACCAAACAAAATTCTAAAATAACCACATTAGTTGCAACCACATAAAATAACATGAAATGATGCATGCTTATGCTCATGCAAATGCAATGCAATTATGGAGCTAAACACCAGAGGTGTTACAGAGGCCACAGAGGAGACAGTAGAGGCTACAGAGGAGACAGTGGATGCCCCTGCAGAGCAGCCTTTAGAGGATCCACAGGAGACTGAGGAGCAGACAGCACAGACTCCACAGCATCGTCGCTCAGGACGTACGCGTACTCAGGTCACTCCCAGGCCAGAGGGACAGCATCATGGAGGTCGTCCACCTCCCAGGGCTAGAGGTCACCCCCAGTTGAGCACTTTGACCTCAGGGGTGCTACAGCTAGACAGGTCCAGGCCCTCAGGTTTGTTAAGGTCACTCGGTGGTTTCCACCCCAGCGGGATCCCCGGGCGTCAGAGGGCTTCTACACACCTTTGCACGAGGATTTCTACAGGGCCTATGTCGACAGTGGGATAGCTTTCAGACCACAGAGAGTCTGTCGACTAGAGGCACTAGTTGAGGTGGTTGGTGAGCAGCTTTGTCCACATCTGTCTTTTCTGCCTGGACTGTCAGATCTACTTGGATGGACTGGAGCATACTACGGAACCTGGGTCAGAGAGTTTTACTCATCACTGTGGATTGACCCTGCACATCAGTTCATCCACTTTGCCTTTAGAGGTCGTGACCGCAGGTTATACAGCACCAGGGTACGGGAGATTCTCAGACTCCCTACTTTAGAGACCAAGATCCATCAGTTGTGCTTCGGACAGACTGCTCCTCTGAGACGCCCTCACGGCAGGACAGTGCCTCCTGATCTGATTCGACCCTGCTTCCGTGAGCCTTTTGGCGAAGGGTCTCATCGCACACCAGCCAGTTTGACACCCATAGCGAGAGTACTGGATGCCATAGTGAGAAGGACACTTCTTCTGAGGCTTGGATACAGAGAGGGTCTCACTCGCATACAGCTATGGGTGGTACATCACCTCGTCTCACAGACCCCGTTTGACCTTTGGGATCTTATGCTCTATGAGATGGAGGACACCTTGGCAGAGGGATTCAAGGGACACAGGCAGCTCCCATATGCACACTGGATCTGCTTCATCATCAGGACTGCCTGTGAGTTGCCTGCAGAGATTAGAGCTGAAATCTCTGCTACTACCACAGCATTCCCAGAATATGACATCCGTCAGCTGTGGGCATCAGTGACTAGAGAGCAGGCACCTGGCCTAGGACGGCGACAGAGGCCAGATGTACCAGAGACAGCCGTTGAGCAGGACGAGACCATTGAGGGTCTTGCAGAGGCAGAGCTTGTAGACTTAGATGCTCAGCCGGCTGATCAAGCCAAGGATGTGGCCACTGACAACACAGATGAAGACTACCAGCCCATCCCCAGGTACCGCTCTCCTCGGCCTCATGACCATGAGGCCGGTGGCTCTGGCTCCACCTCCCTCTCAGATCCAGCCATGGTGGCTATCCTTGAGAGGTTGACCCAGGCCCAGGAGCGACAGGAGATACAGATGCAGCGACAGTCACAGGACTCAGCTGCAACATTTGCACAGATTCAGGCTCGCTAGGACGAGCTCCAGAGGCAGCAGTTTGAGATGCAGAGGCAGCAGGCCGCCACTCAGCAGTAGTACTTAGAGCTCCTATGCCACCTTGTCACTGTGGGAGTACCGCCACCACCGTCTGTCCTGACTCCAGCTTTACAGTCCAGTGGACCTCAGAGTCAGGGGCAGCCGAGTTTTCAGTATACCTCCCCTCAGCAGCAGATACCTCAGACTTTTCAGTCTCCGAGCTACACGCCTATTCAGACAGGTTTTACTCCACCAGCTCAGCCGGGACCACATCTCCTCTCAGGCCCGGCATTCCCTGATTTTAGTGCTACATACAGTGAGCTGACTGGACAGCCGACACCGTCCCATTTGACTTTTGTGACTACCTCAGACATGTCGGCTTCAGAGACTGTTGTGTTTTCAGTGACAGGGGCTGCTACCATAGACACTCTGCCTTCCTCAGTTGCATCTACAGATCCTCCCACTCTAGGGTTTTTTAGGCTCAGGCGACAGTGACCGATCCGATAGTTGCTTCTACACATCCAGTCACTGCACCTCATCTACAGATCCAGACTACTTCACTGCCACGTTCAGCTTCAGAGGGTCAGCCTGACAGTTCAGAGTCTGAGGAGGATGCTACGCAGTTTGTGATCACTCCACGCTCCTTAGCACCAGACACGACAGCTTCTGTTCCCCCGTCAGATCCCTAGATTAGTTTTTGGTGGTTGATGCCAAAGGGGGAGAGAAAGCATAGATTCAGGGGGAGTAGTGTTAGAGGGTTTTGTTTTTTGTGTGTGCTACTTTCATGCATCATGTTTACTTTTCTCGCCCTGCATTGTGTGACAATAAGTTTGTGAGACTACGTCTTAATCATTATGTCACTTATTGTCACTTATTGGTTTTTAGTTCATAAGGTTGTGCTTCCGTGCCTTACTCCGATTTCTTATGAGCAATGTTTCATCTGTACTAACTCTTCATGTTTATCCTATGAATACACTCAGTTGGCTTGGAACACATAAGCAATGACTAACCCTTTGTACTTACAGCTTTTCGCTTATGTGAACCAAGCATGATCGAAAACCTCAACTCATATCTTCTGAATCTAAGTGTTGTCATCAATCACCAAAAAGGGGGAGATTGAAAGCATCTAGGCCCCGGTGTTGATTTCGGCAATTGATGACAACGCATAATTACCATGACTAACGTGTGTTTTGCAGAAACGTTGGTAAGTTAGGTCATGGAGATGATAACTGCTTTGGGCAATATGGTATTCATGTCCCTTGATGGAATTTGTTTCGGTTTTCAAAGGATCAACGATTAAGATTAAGGACGGTTAGTTCCGGATGTCAAGGTGTTGAGTTACATCTGGAATAGTCGTTAGGATCTTTGTTTCTTCCTTTGACCGTACTATAAAGGGGGGGCATAAGCGAGTAGCTTGACCTAGGTGAGTCTTATTTTTAGGTGTGATGCACACTTGTCAAACTTAGCACTAGATAGCTCGAGAAAAGCTCAGAGTTCAGTTGGAAGCAACTTGGTTCAAGTTGCATCGCGTTTAGAAGACGTTTGAGCCGTTTACCTATGACCGGACGTGGTCCTGGTCATGACCGGACACGTCCGGTCAGTACTAACACTTCACTGCGGTTTCAACTGATCGACCGAACGCGGTCCTTGAGAGGACCGGACGCGGTGGTCAGTCTGACACGTGTTCCAGAGGGTAAACAGCGTAATCGGACGCGACTGTGAAATGATCGGCGCGTCCGGTCATGTTCCAGTAAGGTCCCGTGGTGACCTGACGCGTCCGGTCACCTATGATCGGACGTGGTCATGCGTCAGGTCAGTTTTCCAGTAAGCTCTTGCATGATCGGACGCGTCCGATCATCCCTCATCGGCGCGTCCGGTCACCTCAGACCGGCGCATCCGGTCATCACAGATCGGCGCGTCCGGTCACTCAGCGCAGCTTTCGGTTTTCGACCGTTACACCTGACCGGAGCGTCCGGTCATGTCGACAGGCGTGTCCGGTCAATGCATGTTTTGCTGATTCGAAAGATAACGGTTGGATTTGTTTGAGGGGTGTATAAATACATCCCCTTCACCTCTTTTAGAGGTCTCTTGCTCATTTGTTCAGCTGAGAAACACCTTTGAAGTGCAAGGGAGTGCAAGAGCCCTAGTGAGGATAGAGATTTGCAAATCAAAGTTTGAGAATCCTCTCTAGTGACAAGAGTGTAGCAAGTGTGCATCCATCTTCTCATTAGGCTTGTTGTGGTCAAGTGAGAGTTCTAGCTTGTTACTCTTGGTGATCGCCATCACCTAGACGGTTTGGTGGTGATTGGGAGTTTGGTGATCATCCGACGAGATTGTGGGTGACCCAACTCAAGTTGTGAGCGGTTTTGGATGATTCGCCACGACGGAGTGTCGAAGAATCAACCTTGCGCGGATCAAGGGGGAGCTACACCCTTGCGCGGGTGCTCCAACGAAGACTAGTGGGCAGTGGCGACTCTCCGATACCTCGGCAAAACATCGTTGTGTTCCTAACCCTTACTTTCAAGCATTTACTTTCGTGCATTACTCTCATTGCTTGTTTACTTTCCTAGAATTGCCATGTTAGTCTAGGATTGGAACTTAGGGTGCAAAACTTTTATCGGTAGAATCACAAGGAACACTAGTAGGCACTAGGAGTGAAGTTTGGCTTGTAGGATTTAATTCTTGCAATTATTTTTTAGAAAAGCCCAATTCACCCATCTTTCTTGGGCATCTTGATCCTTTCAGTATACCTATTTGATGTTATAAATTTTTGTAATTTTCTTTATAATTTTGGTCAAACTTAAGATGCTTTGATTCTCCAAGATTCTTAGAATGCCTTGTAATTTAGAATGGAGGGAATACCATTAAAAAAACAGAGGCAGTACTGGGTTATTTAAAACATACTCCTTCTGTCTAGAAAAGAATGTAATTAAGGAAAACATGCCAGTCAAACTAGCCCAACTTTAACTAAGCTTATAGTAAATAATATTAGTATTTATGTCTCGAAATAAAATTATTATGAAAATATATTATGCAACTAATCTAATAATACTTATTTTGTCTCATGATTGTTAGTATATCTTCATATAATTTTAGTCAAAGTTGAAACCAAATGTGAGAATTGCATTATTTTGTGGACGGAGGGAGTACTATCGTACCAACGTAATCATAGGTTATAACGAAATCCAATACGTCTCAAAGCTTGACAAGTATTATTCTAACTCGTATAAGTATGGAGCATGAGTTTGGATATAAACGCCCCCTATGAACACATATACATGCCCTGCCCTCTATGAGTGTATCTAAAAGTAAGTCGGAAGAAGATTGATAAAGTCACAGCATACGTGATTCGTCTCGCTATCGATAAGCACGTCGCCTACCACTAAAAAAACAATGTCACTAAATCTTGAAGTAAATGCTAGAACAAAACCTGCAAAATGCTAGTACTCACGTTAGGTTGCAGACACAGGTGGATAGGTTTCGCCCTCACAAAAGTGCAGTTCTAAAGTTAAACCAAATCAATTTAAGTTCTACTAAGTTTAGAGAATAGCATTAAGATTTATATCTACAGTCCTACAGATATGTTTGCTATGAAAATATATTCCATGATAAGTGTAGAAATACTTATTCAATGTCATAAACATTAGTATTTTCCTCTATATCATTCCACATTTAGAAAACTGAAAGTCGAATTCTTCTTAAAAAAAACTGAGTACCAGCTCAGAAATTTCAAAGAAAGAACTACTGTAGACACTGCAGCTCGCAGTTCGAGAAAGATAAAACGAAAGAGAAGTGCAGGTCATGATGGGCAGGAGCGAGGGGATGATGCAACGAAGAAATGGAGGAAAGCTCAAGCGAACACAGGTCGCAATTATTATCGTCCTTTAGATTGATGCAAAGAGCCTGTTTAGTTCTAAAAAAAAAGAACCCAAAAAGTGTTACAGTATCTGTCACATCGAATCTTACGGTACATGCATGGAGTACTAAACGTAGACGAAAGAAAAAACTAATTATACAGTTTAGTTATAAATCATAAAACAAATCTTTTAAGTCTAATTAGTCTATGATTAAACACAAATTGTCAAATAAAACAAAAAATGCTATAGTAACCGAACCCTGACCTTTTCACCGACTAAACCTATAGCTGGCCATGCAGCCCGCGGCCCGCCGGCCCGGCCCGCTGCCCGACGTTTTGGCCCGGCCCGAGGCACGGCCCGGCCCGGTGGCACCGTGCCCGTGCCGGCCCGGCCCGATCCACCAGGCCGTGCTTGGGCCGCCACCTTGGCCCGTGGCACGGCCCGGGCACGACACGGTAAAAAGGCCGGCCCGGCGATGGCCCGATGCCCCCATTCAGCCCAGCCGACCGGCCGGCCCACGCGCCACGGCCCACCAGGCCACCCCATGAGGCGTCACCCCGCCCCCCCATATAAGCGTCGAGGCGCCGGTGGTGCCTCCCCTGCCCTAACCCTAATCCCCATTCCCCCTCCCCCCGATCCCGATCCGATCCACCGTGCTGCGGCTCCCCTGCTCTCGCTCTCGCTCTCGATCCACCGCCGCCATCAACCATCGTCCTCGGATCCGGTCCGGTGACCTCGCCGGTGCTCCCCTGCCCTAACCCTAATCTCATTCCCCCTGATCCCGATCCGATCCACCGTGGCGACGCGGCTGCGGCTCCCCTGCTCTCGCTCTCGCTTTCGATCTCGATCCACCGCCGCCATCGACCATCGTCCTCGGATCCGGTATTCCGGTGACCTCGCCAGTGCTTCTCCACTCCACCTCGCTAACCCCGTCCCTGTGACCCCGTCTGCTCCCTCCTTTCTACTCATCTGTTCTCCTCTCTCCTCTCGTTCTCGGTGAAGCATGTGAGTTCTTGTTCATGGCAGTCCTTCCTCCCCCACCCCCACCTCGTCGTCGATTCTAATCGTTGTCCGTCTCCTCCTCTGGCTGGCCTCTTCATCTCCGGTACCGGGCTCCGGAGCGCAGGTTCGTTTTCGTCGTCCCTAACCCTAACCCTAGATCTATTTTTTACTTACTGTCTCACCTCACTCTCTGCCTTGCCTCTGTCTTTTCTTTGTAGGTTGGTGCCTGACGCCGAGTCTTGCTCCTCTGGAGTAGACATGGCCAGGCCGCCAAAGCGTCCGTTGAGGGGCGGTGCTGGAGCTGTCGCTGCAGCTGGAGGTGCCGTTGAGTAGTCATGTGATGTTTGAAAATGAAACTGTGAAGTATGAAAATCTGATGACAATGAAACTGTGATGTGTCATGTGTGGTGTGATACTGTTTGTGTTATGAAAATGAAAAACTGTGAAGTGTGATTCATGCTGCCGGGCTATGGGCCGGCACGGCCCGGTGAAAAAGGCCCGTGCCAACGGGCGGCACGACACGGCCAAACAGCCCACGGGCCGTGCCTTGGGCCGGAGGCCAGGCACGAGCACGCCACCGGCACAGCCCGTGAGGCACGGCGGCCCGCTGCGGCACGGTACCTTGTCGGGCCGGCAGCCAACTATAACTAAACCAGCCCAAAAGAGAAAGTACGGATCGGAGCCGCATCTGCAATGGTCCCCACGCGCTTCATTTTTTTCTCACGTTGCTTTCACAGATAAGCCCTCTGCAAACTAGTGTTTTCTTTTGTGCATGCTGCTCTCATACTCGCAAGTCGCAACATCGCAAGAAAGAGAGGCTTACGATACAAGCATACAAATTCTGTAGTGATAGATATACGTATATTTTTTTTCCAGAGCACGAGTTTAAAAGTTAGCGTTACGCCTTCATTGCATCAGAATATATTCGATCTCTCATCATTTCCTTGGCTGTGGCGAAAATGGGTACTACGTTAGAAAATGATGCAATGTTCATGATGCTTTCTCGTTCACTTATTGTTCGCTGATTTGTTACGAGAGAAAAATATTGTTTCGGTTGAAAAAAATAAGCTAAAAAATATGGATTATAAGATATGGATTATAAGATAAACGAACAGGGCCAGCTTGCACGGCTGCCATAATGATAATTCATTCTATTCTTTTCTTTGTATACTTAGACACACATGCGTACAGTAAGTCACACGAAACAATTTAGTCCTTCTCCTTTTGTAAAATCTAGGTGTTGATTTAATGAAACACGTGATATCTCTTTCTTAATGCGAGCAAGAATTTGTTTTGATTTTAGAATCACGAAAAAGTTGCTTGTGTAACAAATCTTTGGTCTATAGATATGGATACAAGCAATAGTTTTTTTAATACTTAACTTGGCACTGAGGCCTTTCATTGATCGACACATGCTCAACAAATTCGCGAGCACACAAGCTGATTACAAATTCAGGGAGAGGGTCTGTCCATACCTCGGACTGACCCGGGTCCTAACCCAAACCTCTCCTAGCAATGTTATGAGCAACAGAGTTGCATAACAAGATATTAGATATTGCCTGGTTTGCTTTAGATTTTTTTCGGCTATGGCGGCGAATGTCAACAGTACAAGTAATAGTGCCACATCAGCTGCATGGCTGCACCAAACAGGCTCATGGTCTCTGGTTGTCTACTATAGCACGTTTGGATCGGCTTGTCGAGCCGCTTTTAAAATGTCTATTAAGTACTTCCTCTATTCTAAAAGTTGAACTTTCTTGAAGAGTTAAAACATCTCAAGCCTGACCACACACTCTCTCTTTGGTCATGACAGTGAGCTACGATCCTCCTCTACTACCAAATCTATCACTACCCTCGAGCTTCCCTCCTCCCGTGAGTCGTTAGATTAGACAGAGATGATCACGATAGCAAGCTCTTGCGATGGTAATTGATTTGTTTCCACTTTCTCCTCAACACAGATCTTGGATTAACATCTACTCTACCATTCTAAACTATAGGTCATTTGTAGATTTTTCAAACATATATTTTTACTTATCTAGATGTATAACGAAATTACATAGGAAAAATTAAAATGACCTATAGACCAAGCGAATAGAAAAAAACTCAGAAAACCGAGGGAACACCTCTGGTTTCTCCAAAAAGCTGCTTCTATTGGGAACCAGGAGAGGCTGATATCATAATGATAATGATACATACCAGACGTTCGGACGGACGCCTCCGTCCGCTCATTTTCGCACCCGCACATTCCTCCTATGCTCCTTCCCCCACTGTAGCATCTCCACACCCACCGCACCCATGCCGCAATGCTCCTCTGTCGAGCCGCGCGCCCCGCCCCCTCCCCCACGCGCGTCGCATGAGCCGTGAGCCCTGCTGCCTCCCTCTCCCTCCTCTTGCTTCGGCACAGGGCGTCCCTGGCGCGAGCACGAGCTTTGATCCATGCGTCCACCCCTGGAGACCTCCTTTCTCTTCTCCGACCGGCCACCCCTGGTCTCAACTCCGGTGCGGGGACGGGCGCGACCTTGGCGGCGGCCCCGGCACGGGTGCGTGGCCCTGCTCCGGCACCAGGAGCCCTCAATGCCCGCAGGATCTGACGACCATGCACTCTCTTCCTTCTATGTTACAATTGTATGTTTCAATTATTTAAGATGTTTCAGAGGTATGTTTCTTATGTTGTAATTGTATGTTTCAATTGTTTAAGACGTTTCAGATGTATGTTACAGTTCAATCATATGGATGTTGCACATGTTGCGTATGTTACAATTATTTTCAGAGGCATGTTGCAATAGTATATTTTAAGTGTTTCAGAAGTTTCAAATGTATGTTTCATCTGTGTTTTTTTGGACGCATGTTGCAATTGTGTTTATCTAGATGTTGCATATATTTCGTGTATATGTTGCATGTGTTTATTTCGGATGTTGCGTATGGTTGCAATGATTTTCAAGTGTGTTTTAGGTGTATTTTTTACGTGTTTCATAAGCATCTTTCAAGTGTTTCAACTGCCTTCGGTCGTATGTTGCAACCGTTATTTTTGGATGTTTCAAAAATAGATCTGGTGTTGCATCTCTCCTCCTCCCACCTTCTGCTACATCATCTCTCTCGAAGCCGGTAGGACATCCATACGAACGAGGATGGGTGATGGGTGCGGGGATGAGAGAGTTGTGTGCGTCGGATGCCAGCGAGGGAGCTTTGTACTGACGGACGCTGCCTCCGGAGTGGAATGGGCGCTGGGCGGAGGGGGGCTGCGTACGTTTGGGAGCAGGGGGCGTAGGCGCGTGATGGCGTGGCTGTGGTGGGAGGGCGCTCTCCAGTTGCGTTGGTACAACCTACGTGAGAGGACACGGAGGTTGCGTCGAACGGGATACACGTCTGGACGCAGGTCTCGTCCACACATGTGGGCGCTGGGGTTGCCAATATCATAATCTTCAGATATGCCAAGCGGGGTCCTCTTTTTTTCCAAATCGGAGGACCTCAGGGACCAAAATGCAAGATGCGAGTCCTCGGGAAACATTTTTATCCATGGGCGTGTCGTCGCGTCGAACAACAGAACACAAGCCAAACCGAAACAGCCTTCCGCCGGATTGGAAACTACCAGATGCTACCAGCGCTACTAATCCAGCGTTTTCCACCGTAAGGAATCTCTGATTAGCGTCTCAATTAACGACCCGTGTCTTGTTGCACAATTATACAGCCACCATTTGAGAAGATAGGGGACGTGGAGCAGCCAAGAACGCAAGGAGGGGAAGGGAAGGGAGAGAGGAAAAGATTAGGAAGGGGATGGGGATAAACTGAGGGGGAGCCAAGAACCCCAGGAGGAATCAATCGGCCGGATTGCACCCGAGTTACTGGGCGAATGTTTCTAGCGATCGGATCGAAGCAGTCCCATCGCTGAAGACCCGATTCCGTTCGGCGGCCATGCGGTTGATTTCTCTGTTTGGTCTGTCAGGTAGGCTGGCGTGTGGCGTCTTGATCTATATCCAAGTATTTTTGGTTTGGATTTCTGCAATTTCTCTTGTCGTGTTGGGCTCTGTTCAGTTATTTGTGGTTTTGTGGTAACTTGGTTTTGCTTGTCCCGATCGATAATATAAAGATCATATAAAGCTGTTCTTTGTGTTCGCCCAAAATCTGTGCTTCCTTTCTTGCGCTTACAGCTGCTGTGAAGTCCCTCCTAAAATCGAACTGGGGTTCGCCAGTCCGAATGTGATTTTTGGTTCATCTTCAATTTTGTTTGTTTCCAGAGTACTCACATATTCATGCGGTGAACCTCTACTGTCTTGATTTATGTCCAGTAGTAATAGTCTCTGTATTTCATGATCTACTATTGTTTAGTGGGTATTGATGCAACCGTAGTTAGATGTTAACTTACTATTTCTGAGGCAGCAAGTAGAAGTTCCACAAGTTGACAGTTTCCTTTTGTGAACTGAATGAAGTAATACTAGCTCATGGCATTAATGATGAGCTCAGCTGTATGGTGAAGTATGTAATGCTCTTCTATTTGCTTTCTGTAGGACTGTGATGGGCATGGTTCATCCCAGGTTTCTGGTTGCTTGCTCAGGGTCCAAGTTGTGCTTCATCTCCAGTTGCCGCAGTAGCAGTACAAAGATGATGATATCCTTTCTTCGGAGGCGTCCAGAGTGTAGTTCTACCCTTCCTATATTGATTGAGTTCAGTAGATGATTCTTGGACATCAGTTGGTATTCTGGGGGACTGAAATACGGATTCTGAAGGACATCAAAAGGACTTGAATAACTACATTTTAGGTGCTATTCCAAACTAGGTTGCGATGGGTTTACCCCAACCTTCAGCAGTCAAGGATGATGCACCAACAGCATTGCGAACCTCTATTTCTTGCCCTCCACATTTTGGAGGAGTTAGTGCCTGCAATTTGGATGGGCTTCCTGCGGGAAGCTCTAGCAGCAGGGTGCTTTCGTACCCATTGATAGGTGATTTTAATAGAAAGACCACATTAGATGGTCCGAATGAATCAAATGGGTATTCTAAAGACAATCATGAATTTGAACATGTAGACCTCCGTGGACTAAATATTGATTCAAGGGATGGAAATTCTAGATCTTTTCCTAAATTGGTGCCTTCTGTCCACATGCCGGCAAGAAGGGTTTTGGGCTTTGATTCTGGTTGTGGAGGTTCTGATGGAACAGAAACGAATATGGTCGATTCATCTTTGATCAACAGTAATTGCCATTTGCCATTTGATCAGCATGAACTCCAGGCAAGGAAAAGACTGCTCTCTCCATTGAAAAATGTGCTCCCTAAACAGTTCAATGGTGATATGCTCAATCTTTCTTCTGGTGATTCTAGATTTAGGCATTCTGATTCAGCTGATAAACTGTACAGTACTGGCTCCCAAGATAATAAAAAAGCCAACACAGGATGCCTCAATTCTTTTGAAACACGGGATACTCCAACCTCTAGGTGCTCCAGCTGGAGCCCAGAATGGGATGTTACTAGGAGCAATTCTAATTCATTCACTGATGGTCCTTTACTTGGGAGCAAGGATTCTGTATCCTATTATGATCATCTAGCAGCTAGTGCAAAATTAGCACACTCTCCGCTTTCTCTGTCTCCTCTCAGCCCTAAATATATGAACAAAATTAAGGTGACAGGATCTCAAAGATCTATAATGAAAGATCTTGAGAATGACTTCCTAGATTTAAAGGAAACTGGAGGTTCTGACGGAGCTAGGATGCAGGATGTAGCAAAAGGAACTAACTTGTTACATGATGAACTTGAAGTTATGACACCTAAATGGAGTTCATTGAGAAGATACAGAAATTGGGGCCCTGAATCTTCCCCTACATCTCCCCGACCTACATCTCCTCGAATTGGTTATGGTCGGAGTTTGTCTTTGCATGTAAGGAGGTCACTCGTTGGCTCCTTTGAGGAGTCCCTTTTATCTGGTCGATACTCGTATGGAAAAGACAGTCAGGTCTCTAATTTCTTGTCTACTTACTAAAATGTACAGGGCCCTTGATTGTTGAATTTGATTCCATTTCCTCTCTGAATGCAGACAATTGATGGTTTCTTAGCTGTTTTAAATGTCACTGGTGGTAGTTTCTTCCCCACAACTCAGAAACTTCCATTCTCAGTAACAAGCATCGATGAGGATAGCTCCTTATTGTACTATTCTTCTATTGATCTTGCCGGGAGGTTGCCTTCGAATAACAGCAAAAGCCCGAAGCTCCAAAGAAGCTACAGTAATAATGATTCACGATCAGCAAAGAGTCGTTTACGCATCCCTGTTAAGGGTCGCATACAGCTGGTACTAAACTGTTTCGGATCCCTAACATTAATATCGCTCTGACCTTTGACCAGTTCAGTTTTGGTGAAATCGTTGTTCTTTATCATGCACTGGTTTATGCTTTCTTCCTCTATTTGAACTCGTTCATAATCAAATATCTGTACAAGTTACCTGGATTGACAAGGCCTGTTGAGATCAGAAATTCCTTGATGATGGAGTTGTCTGCATTTGCTTTGATAGAATTGTTAACAGCTGAGATAAAGCACAATTAAAACCTCCCTTGCTGCATGAAATTTATACAGACAAGACCGCTGAGTTCTTGCATAATACTGAACATTTCTTTCTTTCTTTCTTTCTTTCTTTTGAATAAATATCCTCCCCTCAGTGTTATGTCTAGGCAATTTCTCAAAAGCGTCATTTAGTTTTCTTTGTACCTTACTGCATTACACAAATGACATTTTACTTTCATCCCTTCCATTCTATGCAACTTTACTTCGAATAATTTTGTTCATGTTTGAACATATGATCTTTTACATATATCTGCCTACTACCGGGATCTCTAGGCAGCTTGGACAAATGATTCTTTGTTGTTTTTTGTTGTGGGATAGTTCCTCACAGCAGTCAATAAAGGCGAAGATTTAGGCCTTGTTTGGTTTCCACATGTTAAAGTTTAACTCCCATCACATCAATATTGCGGCAAATGCATGAAGTACTAAATGTAGACTAATTGCATGCATGTCGGCACAGATTAGGAGTAATTTATGAGACGAATCTATTAAGCCTAATTAGTTAAAAATTGGAAACTTTTTGTCAAATAAGACGAAAGTGCTACAGTGTTTGTTAAACTTTAACACCCCAACCCAAACAGGCCCTTACATGATCTGATTTACACTTTCGCATCTGCCCATATTTTGGAGTCGTATACTGTGTCTCTGTACAATTGAAATAAAAAAATGACTTTGACAGGTGGTGAGCAACCCAGAGAAGACTCCACTTCATACTTTCTTCTGCAACTATGACTTGAGTGACATGCCTTCTGGAACCAAGGTACAAGAATTACTAATATTTTTCATTTTTCATTATGTTTTATGACCTTAGACTAATATTTTTGATTGCATACTAAAAAGAACTGAATGTTCACCGTATGATCACCTGTTCACCTAATTTCCTGCTGACCCATATGTGAAATATGTAGGTACATCCTTTTTTTCACTGGCTGAGCAAATTTCATTTGTTGGGTTGTTTACTAGCCTCAACCCGTTTTGTATGGGCTTTAGTCTGGTGTTTATCATGTGTATAAGAGATTAGTATATGTTACAAAGTATTACACTATATTAGATCTGCCAAGTGATTTTCCCTTAACTAAGTACTTGAAAAATAAGCCTTTGGAAATTGGCAGTGCGGATAATCTATTGTTTACTGTGTAGCTAGAAGTATTTGAGAGTTTTTAAGGCCTGGAATGGACATGCTTTGACCTTCTCAGAGGGATCAAATGCTATAGATTTTTCGGCAGCTGCTTTATAAATCACAATGACTAGTTTTTGTTTTTGTTTTTGTTTCTATCATCCGTTCTCATCTTGTTTCCCTTATTGTGTAACGAGACAGACTTTCATGCGGCAAAAGGTCACACTCTCCCCCTCTGTCTTACCCTCTAATCCAGTGGAAGAAGGAAGCAAGACTTGCAATGTTAATGTTGGGCCCAAATCTTCTCAGTCAGTTTCATGTGGAAGTGAACCTAGTGAACGGGGAACTCTATGTTCTGAATGTAATCAGCTGATGGCCTAATACCAAATAATGGTCGAATCCAAACTGTTGGCTTTGAGCCAGTGCTAATTTTTCTGTTTGTCTTTGTAGGCTGTGGCTGTGGACAGAACTGCAACTCAAATGACGAATCAGAAAAAGGAGATCCAAAAACAAGATGTCGATCATTGGATAGTGATTCTAATGAATCAAATAAGTCTAGTTCTCATGGAAATAAGAAAGACCATTCTGATTCTGATGGTTGCTGCTGTCAAATGAATAAGTTTGGCATAGGAGAAAAGAAATCATGCTGCTCACCTTCTAAGATCAACGATAATTCAGGTGGAGCTGTGCTTCGATATGCTTTGCACCTTCGATTTCTGTGCCCCTCCAAGAAATCCTCGAAATCAATGCTTCGATGCAAATCTGATCCATCATCAGCGCCATATAGCAGCAATACAGTACCTGAGGAAGAGCGGAGGTTCTATCTCTACAATGATCTTAGAGTAGTATTTCCTCAAAGGCACTCAGATGCAGATGAAGGCGAGGTACACAAAACTTTTGATGTTGTTGAAGTTTTTACCTTTTCATTTGTTCCTTACATCATCAGTCAGAAATCGGGTCAGTTTACTTGAGTTGGTTGGATAAAATGCACACGTGCTTAATATGATATTCTGTTATTTACTATAGTTGACGTTAGACCATCTTTTTAGTCTTCCCTGGAATCATTTCGAAATGATTATTCAAGCTTGCTCTAATTCCCTCTCCGTGGCAATCGGACTATTCCTTGATTGTTTCTTGTTCTATTAAATCCGTAGAATTTAATGTGACAGGTTTCATCTTTGTCGCAGCTGCGAGTGGAGCATGACTTCCCCGCCGATCCCAAGTACTTTGACATAAGCAATTGATGGTCACTATGCTCCCATCCCATCTCATGTATAGCTTGCACTGCTGCTGCGCACAAAAAGAATCTGTAAATATTTTACCATGACTAACTTGGTCACCAGCCGTTTCATCTTTTCGCCAGCAAAAATGTACAGGTTAATGTTCCAATAAAATGCATCATTTAGCTCTCCTTATTGTTCTGCCTATATGTTCTTTCCTCCTGATTTCGAGACCATCGAGGGCTGTGTTGTAATGTTTCTGAACACTAGCTGTCATTTGGCAAAACTGAAATGCTGAACTGATCAGAAGTTGATCAGAAGTCATGTCATCCAACTGAGAATTCGGGCTTGTGACTACAGAGTTCCATTTTGGCTACTGAAATGCTTAGGTGTTCGGAAATTATGTGATCCAATTCTGAATTGGGGCCTGCAATCACATAGTTCCCACTTGGCAATCGAAATGCTCTAGTGTTCAGAAAACTGCGATCTGGCTGTCAGGATTTGGGCCTGAACCTCCTGCTCTGGATGAATGCTGGAGTGGTGAAACTAAAAGGCACGAATGTTACTAGAACATTATTAGATTCAATTCGCTAGAAGCTTTAAACATTAGAACATTATTAGATCGGTAATACTCTGTTTAGGTTGTTCAAACGCCTCGTTCTCATCGGAGGCATCTAACCATCCACACAGACAAAAGCTTCGCTTGCTTGGTGGGCCCACGCCACGCTCCCTCCTGCGCAGATTCATCCCACGCCGCTGTAGTGGATCGACGACGCCGAGGCGTAGGGCCATGTTACCGTCTTCATCGCCAAGCTCTTCAGCTGCATTGGCCCTGTTCTTCCTCACCGTTGCCCTCGAGCTGCAGCGCCTAGGTAGACTTGCCTGCTGATTCCACTGTGGCGGCGCGCCTCCATCCGACTGCCGCGACTGCCTCCACCTTGCTGGGTGCCGCCATCTGCTGTCGCGGCTGCTTCCACCGCGTCGGGCGGGCCTGAACGGAAAAGCTCGTAACTCGCTAGCTCGCTTGACTCGCTTGTTAGTGGCTCGGCTCGTGCCCGGCTCGTTTGAATTTTTAATTAACAAGCCAGCTCGGTTAATTAACAAGCCAGCATGCGAGCCGCTCACGAGCCAAGGCAATTCACATGACAACAACTGCAATCGGCCCATATAGCCCTCGACCCAGCCCAATACAACTTTAAGCGGTCCATATATCTCTCTGCATATGGCCCAACACGATAAAACACTGAAAACCTAGACCAATAGACCTCATGGGCCCACCCAGTCACCCCACCAGCCTACCCCACGGCATCATGTTTACAGGAGACGTGTCTAAAATTCATATGTATTTTGTTTATTCCATTTTAAATATGCATATGATGTGTTTTTTTTCTAACTTGCGGTTATAATCTCTATCAATTGTGTTTTTGTTCTTTGGCTCGCGAGCCAAACGAGCTAGCTTGAGCTCGCTAACGAGCCGAGCCGAGCTAGTCTTCTGGCTCGTTTGTATAATGAGCCATAACGAGCCGAGCCGTGACAATCCGAGCTAGCTTGGGTGCCGCCATCTGTTGTCACGGCCACCTCGGCCATGTCAGTTTGGCGCGCCATTCACACCATGTTGCACTAAAAAAAACGTGTGTTACAAATGTATGTTCAGATGTTTCAAAGGTAGATTGCAAGTGTTTCATACAAATGTTGCAAAAGTAGATCGAGATGTTGCATATACTGCAATGGTTTGTACAGTATGTTGTAAGTGTCTATTCCCAATGTTTCATCTATTTTTTCTGACGTATGTTGCAAGTGTGTTTATCTAGATGTTGTATATGTTTCACACGTATGTTGCAAGTGTTTTATTTAGATGTTGCGAGTATTTGCAATGGTTTTCAAGCATTTCTCAGGTGTTTTTTACGAGTGTTTCAGACACATGTTTAAGTGTTTTATCTGTCTTATTCTGTACGATCGGGTGTTGCATCTCTTTCCTCGTCTTCTGCTAGCTTGTATCCTTCTCAAACTAGGGAAGGGGCTCGGGGGCATGGCGGCGTGGATGCGAGGGCACACTTTTCCCTTCCGTTACGGGCAGGTAGCGCTTCATTCACTTTTTTATTTTTTTATATATGCGGGATGATGAGATGGAATGCTCCCGTTGGTAGGACTGGCCTGGGACTGGGTCACGTCAGTTGACTGGAACTGGAAGCTGCGTCCAGACACGCTGTTGGCGCTGGACGTCCCGGCGCTCTGGACGTCCAGGCGCTGGTGTCGGTTGTTAGATTCAATTCAACTCCAAGGACAGGAGTACATATTATGGTGGGGACGCAATGGGTCAAGACGGTTTCGAAGGCTTCGTGTCGTTCGTGGGCTCGCAAGCCGCTGTTTCGGAAAGGAATGCAGGAGAAGCCCATGTTGTGCACCGCCTAGCGGTGATGGTCTGCGAGCTTGGGCCGAGCCGCACTGCAACTTGGGCTGGGCTATGGCACACTCCAATGCAACCAAATTACGTTACGTGCGTTATCCAACAGCAGTATTTCTTCGGGCATGCCCCTATAGCGATCCATTTGCATTGCAGGGAAAAAATGCAAACATTTGCTAAGACAGTCCCAACATTATGAAACATTATCTTGTCTTTAATGTTTAATTAAATTTACATACAGGATCCTACGTGGACACATACATATATCCTTTCACCTGGAGATGGGAGAACATACGAGTAGGTGAGAGGGAGAGTCCAACGTTCTCAAACACATTCCGACAGATAGACACGTCTATCTGTTGTGTATATGTGTATATGCTAGCTGCCGCTGTTGTTGGCGATCATCGCACGTACGTACGTACTCGTGCGTCGGCCGGGGTTCGATCGGTTCTACAGAAAGAGGATTGATCGGACGGCGACGGCGACGACGATGACGATGGAGCTGGAGTCGCAGGTGGTGGTGGTGGAGACGACGACGACGACGAGTGCTGCCTCCGCCGCGCACGTCAGGACTACGGTGGCGCTCCGGCTGCTGGCGTTCGCGGCGTCGCTCGCCGCCGCCGTGGTCATAGCCACCAACAGGCAGGACCGCTGGGGCATCACCGTCACCTTCAAGATGTTCGCCGTCTGGGAGTACGTATATATATATATCGCTGGGATCTGCTAGCTTCTCTTGCAATCGAAGTATCGTTGCATGGCATTGCGGTAGACAGAAACTGACCGACCGGCGATTATCCATCGCGACGAACTACTGAAAAAACTTGTTCGTTGCAGGGCGTTTGTGGCGATCAACTTCGCCTGCGCCGCCTACGCGCTGCTCACGGCAGTCTTCGTGAAGAGGCTCGTCGGCAAGCACTGGCTGCACCACATGGATCAGGTACGCATACGCATACGGCATACGTATACGGTTACGTTGTTATTCTTTTGTTCATCCATGGCTGCCATCTAATCGAACTGTACTCCTATACATCATCGTCTCCTCCGTCTCGATCGCTATAGCTGACGTAGCGTGTGTGCTTGTTGGATGCGCATGCAGTTCACGGTGAACCTGCAGGCGGCGTCGACCGCCGGCGCCGGAGCGGTGGGGTCGATAGCCATGTGGGGGAACGAGCCCAGCGGGTGGTACGCCGTCTGCCGCCTCTACCGCCTCTACTGCGACAGGGGCGCCGTCTCCCTAGCGCTCGCCTTCGTCGCCTTCGTCGCCCTCGGCGTCGCCTCCAGCCTCTCCCGCTTCCCCAGGGCACCACCCCCGCCGGCACCCAGATAATAAGTAATTCATCTTGATTGATTTCCTTGCAATATACCACAACTGCTATACGGACAGATGTTGATACGATACGTGTAAATATCATGTTTGCTAGCCTAATTTGTTTGTTAGAACTAGACAACGAACTAGTGCAATGCAAGTGTGTACACAATCGTCGCCAAACAGACAGCATGGACATGTGCCCTACATACTAAAACATGGCTTACTAACACAGTCAGGGATTCAAGATGGTAGTAACAAATAAAACGACCGGATAATAACAAAAACAAAACACTTCACTGCAAACTCACGCATCAGGCGCCCCATCGTAGCTAGTAAGACCACATGCATGGTAAATAATCAGTACTGTATGTAAGCTACATATTTCTGTTCTGATGATGGCAACAGCAAAAGGGAGAGGGGGGTCGTCTCTTACAAGCAATACCGTGCAATCTCTGGAGTTGACTGCCCAATGACCACGATTGCTTCAACGCAAAACTTGGCAGACTCAACACTGAGTAGCCCCGATTCCACCATAGCATCCATACCACCTCCATTGCTACTGCACGTAACGCAAGCACGCAGCAAACTTGGTCTTCACAGTTCACAGGCCATATGGCTCATCCGCCATAACCGGCGTTCAGCGCTTCGGTCGACTTGACGAACCGCCCCTTCACCCGCTTCCTTGTGTCCGCCCTCAGCTTCCTCGACTCGTACCGGATGTGCTTCTCATACCTACACAAGAATGATGGATAGACGTGTGATGAGTAAACTGTAACAGTCTTTTAATACTGTGGAAGATCGAAGTTGCCGTCGGCGGCAGCAGGCAGGTAAGGGTCAAGGTCAGCTCATCGTTCCGTACCTGCGGTTCTTCTTCTTTTCCCTATACCGCTGCATCGCGCTGTCCCTGTTCTGCGTGAGCGTCTCGCTGTCGATCCTCACGGCAGGCCTCTCAGCTGCGGGGGCGGAGATCGTTTGATCCCCGAAGGAGATCTCCCTGGTGAGTGCTGGTCCTGAAGTGGGTACATGGTTCCCGGAAGTTGTTGGTCCATCCATCATCGAGGCACAGGAGCTCAGCTTCCGTTTGTTGCTCGCGGTGCTCACCTGATGAGGAGCAAAAATTCAGCTAATATCAGAAGCCAGCCATGCTGAAAATTCTACCGGACAGTGTCCCAGAGAGAAATTATCTTTTGAAAGAACTCAGATAGAGACTTGTGGTACTCTAAAATGATGCAAAACCAAGAACATGTGGTGGGGCATTGTATGGCGATATTTAGGTGACAAAATTGGCCTTTAGTGTTTCATAAACAGACAAGATGCCTCCATGACTTGGTGGACCCGAGGATATGTATGGTGGCCCATAACAATCCTGGTGAACGAAAACAGCTCAACAGGTTCATACCATTTGGGACCATATTGAGTCCACTTCTATATGAATAGCCCTTTAGAAGATAAGATCTATATCCAATTGTGAGCATGACTGCTTGAACGCATTCGACAGTAAGTACTGCATCAACATCAGCAAAAGCTGGGTTATGCTGTCGATGGAGCAGCAAGTGGTGCATCAAGCTATCAAACATGTGGAGCACTATATGTTCTGTAAACATACATGTGCTTTTAGAAGTTTTGCATACTATTCAGGAAGCTGATTTTCAGTATTTTATTGATCTCGAAGCTTTGATCAATCAGTTTTTTACCCAAGCAAAAATTTATCTTCAAAATACTGTCTAGTTTCCTTAGCTCTAGCCAGAGGACTTCATCATAGAAGCTAGCTAGCTAAGTATTTCTTGATGGGCCAAAGTTGTGGTACAAACTAGAGGATGATGCTCATCTATACGAATGGCATCTTTAATCAGAAAAGTATTTGGTCTGTTTGACTTTGCTCCTCTGCATTTAGTGCTATAGTGATAAGAAGAAAATATTTTTTTCGAAAAGCAAAGAAAATAAGAAACTACGATACGTGTGAGATAAGTAATGCCTTCACATACATGGCAATCTTATTTTCTATCACATCACATGGGCTACAGGTTAACAACACATAGCTGACGCTGTTACTACAGTGAACTTACTTGCCACATGTTCTGGATAGACACAGCCGCACACCAAGCAAGCATCCTTTAGGGTACGGAAAAAGGGGGAGAGAAGACTTACATTTTTCGATGACAACTGACAGATATTAGAGGACATGATATCTTCGGCAGTTGAGCAGTATCTTGAGTCATAAATATCTTCCAGATCTTTCGTTGTCCCCGAAGAAATTTCCTTAAGCATGTCACTATAACTCTTAATCATAAAGCCTCCATGGTTAGAACCATATCCAACTTCAAGAACAGACTTCTCATCGTGATCCCTTGACCTTCCCAAATTGAAGTCCCATATCTGCCACACAAATAACAAGCAAGCAATCAACTGCCTTGCATTCCCTGGCAATAATAAGCAGACTCAAACATGAAATTAGAATACAAGTTGAGGATTCTGGAGCATCCACAGTATGAAGTACATGATTTTTTGACACTAAAACATGCAATCAGAAGTTCAAACAATTAATATTGCAATTGGTGCATGATTGTTGAGCAGACTTATGTGAAAATATGATCCATTTCGTATCTGAAAAGTCAAATACGATCAGAAATTCTGAATAATAGTTAGTAGTGTGAAGTCATGTGCAACGCACTTTTCCACATCAAGATAGCAACGTTTCTTCAGAAATGTACGTATATTTGCAGCCTTGCTAAAGGAAACACATTTCTTCACCGGCTCAATTTGTGCATTCAATGACTCTAAAACAACAGGTTCGTGAACCTTTTGCAACTGCAAGCTCTCTGTGAAAAAAACTGAACCATAAATGCGGAAAGCAGGAAGATCAATTTTTTTTGTCTCAAGTTATTTACTGAAAGCTACTGTGAGCTTGATCATTCCGTTCTCCTGGCTGAAAAAAACCTAGGAAAGGAGACGAAGAGTCATGAGAAGTTCAGAACCACGGATTTCTCTACCTGGTCATCTGAAAAAGCACAGGCTTGTAAAAATTGATGGCCTTGGAACCGGCACCTATAAATCAACATGGAGCGAACAAATCATTTTGATCTACCCACTCACCCACCCGAAATCTTGGGGTGTATTTAGTTCGCGAAAAAATTTGGCTTTGGCTACTGTAGCACTTTCGTTTGTATTTATCAATTAGTGTCCAATCATGGACTAATTAGACTCAAAAGATTCGTTTCGTGGTTTTCTATCAATTAGTGTCCAATCATGAACTAAACACCCCTTGATACAAATTTTTTAGTCTTGTTGATATACAGTATGCCTAGGAAGTGCAGCCAATTTGTTTTGTACTGTTAGCTTTGTTAAACGAAGGGAATAATATTTCACCACCATGTAATGTTAAATCATGTGTAAGGCCACCGAACTGAATAAGGCAAAGATTTAGCAGGACAGCCAGAATTCAAATTGACCGGAAATAGATTGATTTTATACAAGTAGGAGTACTAAAAAATGTTGTTTTTTTTTTCTCTCTTCTATTTTTCATTTAGCAACGGGTGTTTTGTCTTGAAATTTACCTGGGTGGGCGGCACTGAGGGCGCAGCGCAGTCCCATAGCAGTTGTTCGTCGTCATCACCCACCCTGTCGGCGACGCCAATGACATCGGCGCAGTTGGCGGACGCCATCATGAGCAGGGACGTGTACGGCAGAGGCACCTCCTGGGCCGCGGTGGGCGGAGGATGATGAGTCGGCATCGCCGCCAGGGGCGCCATCTTGCCCGGCGGCAAGCGTCCGCCGGATGCCGCGGAGGTGCGGCGAGGCGTGCGCGGGCTCAGATCCGAGTGCGGGTGCGCGTGGGCCGTGTCCGCCTCGCGTCGCGCCATCTCCGCGAGCTGGTCGGACAGCGCTTCCCTCCTGAGCGGGCGCGCGCCGGCGGCGTCGGGGGCGGGCACCCGCGGCGGGTCACACGGCACGTAGAGGTCGCGCAGGTCCGGGTCCACCACCCCGAGCACGGAGTAGTCGAGCACCGAGAGGAAGGGGTCGTGGTCGATGTCGCCGCCGTCCTTGTCCTCCGCGCGGCCGTGGCCGTCGTCGCCCACGGCCGCGCGGCGGAGGTCGAGCCCCCATGACGCGGCGAGCTCGGCGGCCGAGGGGCAGCCGGAGAAGCCCTCGACCGGCATGCGCACCGCGGCGTCGCAGCCCTCGCAGCAGTCGGCGCAGAGGAACGCCGGGTCGGCGCCCGGGACGGGGGAGACGCGCGCGGCGGCCGGGCGCGCGGCGCACCCCGCGCAGAGCGGCGCACGCACGTGCTTCCGCGACAGCGCGTTGGCGGCGTGCACGTGGCGGTCGCACGCGACGCAGAGCCGCGCGGCGTCCGCGCGGCAGTGCAGCGCCGCCGCCACCTCCCCGCAGTAGTCGCACGGCCACTGCTGCCCGCCCCCGCCTCCTCCTCCCCCGCTCCTCATCTCCCACGCCGCCACCAACCTACCCGACGAACTCACAGAGAGGGGGCGAGAGAGAGGGAGCACAAAGCCCGCGCGCACGTGGACCACGAGGCGCACGAAATCGAATCGCTGGGGCCGGCCCAGCCGACGCCGACGAATAAAAATAGCGAGAGGCGAAGAAGGCCAACGGAGGGAGGGTTTGCTTGCTCGCGACTTGGCAATAAGCAGCAGCAGGCAGCCAACAGCGGAGGCGGAGGCGGGGACCGATCCGCCACGCGCCGCGGAACAGCGGACACCTCCCGCTGCCCACGTGTCAGCCGGACCGGAGGTGAGGTGGCGGCCCGGGCCGGCCCCGGGCGGCAGCGGCGGTGGGGGCTGTCGGAAAATATCTCCTCCCGGCTCGTCGCTGAGCTGGCGCGGCGGGAGTGGGAGTGGGAGTGGGAGTGGGAGTGGGGAGTGGGCCAGGGCTGGTTCGTACTGCAAGGCTTCGTGGTGGGGGCCCACTGGGTTGTGGGCGATTGGGCCGGGCGGTGGATGGACGAATGGATCGGTGGTGACCCTGACCCGAGCTGCCGAGCAGGATCAGCAGGCGTAGAAGGCGACCATGGTTAAGTTTAAACCTCACTACCTCAGTGACTCAGTCCTCTCAGATAGGAGTACTGAGCTGACGAGTGACAACAGAGACACTAGTATCAGGCATTGACCGCTGCAATTTGACACAAGATAAGGCGTTGCTCATTTGTCACGACTCAAGTGAAGTGATCTTGCTTGTTTGGCTGTGTTTACTTTCTTAAAAAAAAGTACTGTGCAAACAAAAGATTCTCCGTCACATCAAACTTGCGATACATGCATGGAGTACTAAATGTAGATGAAATCAAAAACTAATTGTACAACTTGGTTGTACTTTGCGAGACGAACGTTTTGAACCTAATTAGTCAACGGTTGGACACTATTTACCAAATAAAGCCAAAACGTGCTACAATACTTTTTTACACCTTTTCGCGGAACTAAACACACCCTTTGTAATAAAAGAAAAGGTGAAGTGATTTCCATCTCACGCACATGCTCGACACAAACAACACAACGGATTAGATAGACAAGCTAGGAGTCGGGCAGAAAGATGAATGCATCTCCGAACACGGATCGATGGGCCGGCCATTGGATGGAAGAGAGACATGGAGCACCACATGCATGCATGCTCTCGCCTAAACTCACTGACAGCGATCCTAATAATACAGCCTGCTGCTAGCAGTATAGACTAGCATCGCTGTGGCTCATTTCTTATACAGTTACATCATGTTTGCTTGATGGTTTCTGGCTAGCTGATGCTAATTTGTTGTGAGAGAAAAACACTGCTGAATGGCTGGCTGATAAGCATAAGCGAACAAGGTGTTAGTCTATTCATATAATAGGTGTCTGTTTACTGTTAATACATGGCTCACCTTTTTTTCTCTCACAAAGTTTTTTTTGGTTCTCGTATATAAGCTAGCTAGCCCACTTTCCTTCTCTTCCTCTTCTCTTTTTTTCACCACAGCATTCGGCCTTCTTCCAGCGTGCTATTATGCTCGGTCTGATGACCCGGGCAGAACTTTTCCAAGCTCGCATTCCTGTCAACTTTAATTAATCTCTTTTTCCATCCGTGCCTCACCTTTCAACTGTTGATTAACTTCACTCAGCAGGCGTGCTCTGCTGCCTTTCACCTGCTGCAATGAATTAACAACCACGAAGACATGTCAATCGTATGAGCCTTTGCATTGCTGGTGCGTTTTGTAAGGTTCTAGATTCTCATATGTTTTGGTTCTAGATTTTTTTTCAAAAACATTTCTATGATAATAAAAAATCACTTCATGAAGCCATTTAGTTAGCTTGTTGGAATTTTGAAACTAGAATTAAAGTCTGAAGAAATCAGATTTTTGGGTGTTTCTCTAAACTAAGTAAAAAACGAGAATCGGTTCCAATTGATTTCCCCTGAAATATTTCTCGGCACCTTACATCTCATCATATATGTTCCACATGTAAAGCTTTTTCATCGTATATATCCTTTTCTTGTCATCAATGTAAGAGAGAGATTGTAGAGAGGTACGGAGTATGTCTTTCATGCATCGAGGCACGCAAAAGAACCTAGCTCTTCTCCCCACGCTGGTTCAAAAGGGTTCTGACCTCTCTCCTTCACGTGACACATCCCAATAGTAATTTGACTCCCTCCTAAAAAAAAAAGAGTAAGGTTATTCTAAGCCAAACTACTTTAAGTTTGGCCAATTTTATTGTAGAAGTGTCAACAATTACGATATTCAAATAAATATATCGATATTCATATATAATTTCTCTGTTCTAAATTATAAGACATTTTAGTTTTTTCGAGATACATAACTTTTGTAATACACTTAGATATATACTATGCATAAATACATATGTAGTAAAATTAATATATCTAGAAAAGTCAAATCATCTTATAATTTGGAACAAAGGGATTCATACCTATATATTAGCATGGTGTCTTTAAAGTTAATAATCTTGTCCATAATTTGGTGTGTAACATAATTTAAGATACATTAACTTTGGATGAAGCTAGAATGGTGATCTTTAGGGATGGAGGGGGGGTAAGTGGCAATAAACGAGATGGTAAGACAACCATAGAGATGCCTGTACAGTGTTTCAGCTTCTTCACCATGCGATGCCAGCAAGAAACTCACGTGGCATGATGGTGCCTTATATAGATCACTATCATCAGCATCAGTATCATCCACCCCATGAGGTCTTCCTAGTACTATTCTTGATATTCGTGATTATCACGACAAAGCCACGATTTGAAGAAGTTAGCAGAGGCTGTTTCTTTTTTAAACCAAAAAGCCAAAAAGGGATGCATGATCAGAGTTTATGAAACGAAATTATATAAAAAGGAATCTTCCTAATGCAAGATAACTTTTGCCGAGTGTGCGTGCCGCACACAAACCATAACAACTTGGGCTGGGTAGAATGTGCTTACAAGAGGAGTACTAGTGCATTAAATATACGACATATGAAGACAATACAACTGAATAAGTTTAGGTGAGCGCATGTTTTGGCTTCTGTTGCTTCTTTAAAATACAATTAAAAAATAAAACAAAAATCCTAGGCTCAATTGATATTATTGGTGCAATGCAAAATCCTTTGAACTATTCTCCATGCCCGAAGAAAAACGTAAGCTTATACTCCTACATCTCCTAGAATAGCACAGCTTCGTACGATAGCGTACCTTTCTGATCATGTGCTCCAATTCGAAGCAATCGTGATTGTCAAACTCAGGAGGTTGGCAAGTAGACGCTTTCGTTATCACAAATATGACACTTGCACCGTCCATATGGTACTGGTTGAGTACATAGATATCTTATCACACCCCCAAGAGCACTGGCCATTGGACCATAATAATAACTAGTGGCGGGACGTGCGCATCCGCGCGCCCGTGCGGTTGCAAATTTTAGCAAAGTGAGGTTCGATATAATAAGACAGGTTTCAGCTGAATAGAATGTTGTAATATGCACATAGAAAACCTTAACCATATAAGAAAGCAACCTAGTGTTGAGGTAAGCATTAGCGCGAGGATGTGTTTTCACGTATACAGACAAAGGCATAGCTTTATGCCACATGACTGTCCATAATCGAATTTGTCGACCTGAATAAGTAGGGTTTGAAATTAGCTCGACTGACCATTCAAAAAGAATATTATTGCATCTTTGCAAAATATGAGTATTCATATTCTCAAAGATCATTCAAATATTCAAAATGTACTAAAATGATTTCAGATAGGTGAATTTGGAGTGGCACACAGACCTTAAATCGCTGCCGTAGGAAAAAAAAAAGGCACCAAACGAACAGGGTAGCAACAAAATATGTAGGCTTGCCGATTCTCGTCTTGCTTACTGCAGTGATAGGGCACGTGGTAGATCGCATCCATGAGAACAAAATCGATGTACAGATGCATAAATTCAACAACAATCAGATGAAATGGAGCCCAGGTGGTGAAGGGAACCCCTCTTTGACAGCACTTACAAAAATCGCAAGAGAGAGGAGTCGAAGGAGGATTCCGTGAGTGTTGTGTCCAGTCGCAGCACCTGCTGCATCACCATGGCTACACCTCAGTCATCTTGTACACCACACTTGCGCATACGGTAAGTAGCCAGCGGTATGAACTCTGTAGTAAAAGTAACTTAAAAAGGAGAATGACCATAGGCACGAGCAAAGCTCACCAAGAAAATAATGATCTGGCAGGCAAGGAAGCTGGAGTATCCAGGTTAACCTTAATGAACTCAACCCTGAAATTATCACGAAGAGAAAACAAAGAGCATTTGTTTCTTGCTTAAGCAGAACACTTGATGCGGTATTGCTGAACTAAAGGGAATTTTAGCACTCAGTCTTGATAACACTTGATGCGGTATTGTTGAACTACAGGACATTACTAGTGTTCCTACATTTTTTTGCATATTCCAATCCTAATTTTGTAGCATTTAAATTATTGTTTGCATATGCAGTTTCTCTTACTGTCACCAACTGACTATGTTAAGTACTACGCTACTACGTTAAGTGTTGACAAAACAAAAGTGTATGAAGATTGTAGGTGACTGTGTACCGGGTAGCGCCTCAGATAATAAGAAATATATTTAATTGCTGGAAGAGCTCAATGCAGAGTGGGAAGGAGTGGAGAGCCTACCACTCTATTGGCCTCAGAAATATTTGAATCATCACTTGTTCATCAACCTGGAGCTTGGAGGCATGGTCACAATTTTGCTACTCTCATAAATTGCACAATATAAGTAGCAGATCATGCCTAGTACCTCACAAGCGAACGAACATTAGTTTATATCCTAGACCAATGGGTCTGGAATTTTCATCACAGGCCGAAGAAGGGAAAAGTCTTGAAATCAAAGCCAACGTAGGAAGATATCGAAGAGAGAGAACTAATGTTGATGCAAAAGTGGATCTGCAAACACAAAGGGCTAATACCCAATCCGATATCCAAAGCGTGCCAGTCGATTTGACCTGTTAATCGACAAGGATGAAAATTCGAGTACTTTGGTCCTGACAACAGCGATACGCCCGGAAGCCACAGCCAAGAGGTACTCATGCGGAACTCGAGGATCACCGAAGGTCGCACTGAAGCGATGCAGCTCGTCGAATCGATGAGAACTCATAAAAAGAAAAATATACAAATTGACGAAGTCGCCGAAAAGTAAGTAGATGCAAATAGGAGTAAAATTGGTTTGATATTGATTGATTCTATCTTACATTGTCCCTCAGTCTATATTTATACCCTGATCTGAGGAAACATAACCAGACACGACTAGGACACCGAGTCCATATCTAAGGAAAAACGTGACTCTTACATGAATTATACTCTAACAAATATAGAAAAGGAAATCAACACCTATCTACTTCCCTGTCCGCCTCAATTACGATGAAATTTTCATCGATCTCCTCTCCATCGGCATGCTTCCCGTCATCACAAGCTTCATCGGTAGTAGTCTTCAAATCTTCCTTCATCGGCATCGGCAATAACATCTCCGATCTTACCAGCAACGCCTCTGAGTCTAAGTCAACCTTTCCATCGGTCACCACCATTCATCGGCAACAATCTTCACAAGCTGATCTTCATCGGCACCCTTCTATCAGCGTAATACAATAACTTTCCTTCTGCCGATTAGCCCACTCTGATCATTTTGACACGTGCCAAAAACGGTGTCAACACATGCCCCCCAATTTCGGAGTATAAAATCATTGATGCTCCAAAATTTACTCAAGACAACGATTGTCTTTACCCAATTATCTTAATTTATCCTCCGAGTATAACATAATCTGTTACCAAATCCAATCAAATATAGTCCTGATTCACGCGTCTCAATAAATATCGCACGATCTTCAACCACTCTTGCTCTGATTATGGTTAAGATACAAAAACAATAGTCCATCGGTAAGAACCTAACACAGTGACACTGCCGCTCTCGGAATTAAAATATCCTGTACTTGCCATCAAATCATCTATACAATCCCTTGATTATCGTACGAACAGTTACCATATCCATCTGAACTACCTCGACCTACACACGCACGACAGAGAGATAAGTCTAGAATACCCCTATTCCAATCGGTCTATAAATAAATCTCTCACAAATGCTCGTCTTCTACCCTTAGACTCCAACCCTCGGCATTCTCTCTTTCCGGCTGCGACCCCGACGAACAACTGTGCGACCTCAACTAGTAAGAATCTTCCTCAGCGGCAACCTCGAGTCTCCAGCTGCGCCTCCATCCTTCTCAAAACAATGGCAATCAACTTCGACGTCCCTGCGGTTTGTTTCACCTTCATCCCTTTTTACTGCGATTCCTTTTGCCCTTGCAAGTTCATATAGTTGGTGATTTTTTTCTCTTTTCCTCTGTTCTTTTGATCCTTCAAACTTAGGAACTATGCAACAAGTTAGTTATACCAACCAATCAGCCGCACATCCAATGTCTAGGCCCAATGGGTGACTCAGATTCAACTGATTTGATCAATGCAGAGACTAACAGAATTCCCTTCAGAGCCCAGAATTTCTCTTTAAATTTATGGAAAGATACCTTCCGGTCTTGGCCTAAAACCACCAAGGGGTGGAAAGATTGGTATCTGAGGGTAAACGGGTCGATGCAAGTGTACTAGGCAGAGCGAAAGCTAGACCAATGCATCAGGCTGTCCATTGCTGATATGCAGAAGAATGAGTCGATGATAATTGCTGCCGTTTATTTCTGGTCAGACACAATAAATACCTTCATGTTTGGACATGGCCCAGCTACTCCCACCCTTGCCGATGTATACATGCTCACCAGCCTAAATATTTCAACTGCCGATGAGGCCTCCATTTACGGCAGAAAATCTGAGTATAGGGTGAATACCCGTAACATCGGCGGTTGTGTAAGGTCCTAGATGGCTAGAGGGGGGTGAATAGCCTATAAAAATTTCTACAAGAATCACTAAGCAAACTTGTTAGAATAACAAACGGCGCAAAGCGAGTTTTGCTTAGCCTACGGTTGTGTTGCAAGCCTCCTATCCATAAGTCTAGTAGATTATGATCTCTAGTTCACACAAGGGCTATGTCATTAATTTTACACTAGTGAGCAAGCTAACAACTACTAGCAAAGGCTATCACTAGAGCTACACAAGATAATCTAGTAAATGTAAATGCAAGAGATAGGATTGTGAATCTTATACCGACGGTGGAGTGAAGATGTTGCCAATCACCAAGATGATATACAACCAATCAATATTGACAACAACACAATATGAAGACCAATCACCGGGAGACAAGAGACACAATATTTTTGTTCACCCGGTGTTCACTTGTGCACCGACAAGCTACGTCACCGGTTGTGTCGACCAACACTTAGATGGTTCCTCGGTGTGACCCTCAAGTCACTTGCCCCTCAAGGCACGCCCCGCAAAGCACCGCAAGACACCACTCTCAAGTGAGGTAACTCAATGACATGCGCAATGTAATAGAGTTGCTTTTGGCGTCCCGCCGAGGAAAGCACAAGAACCTCTTATAATCAACCGGAGGTGGCCAAGAACAATCACCTTCTCTTGCCAACGCCTCCAACAATCTCTAAGCCGGCTAGGAGCGGTACTCTCCAAGAGTAACAAGAAATCCACCGGCTAAACCACCCACAAGTGCCACTAGATGCCCTCAAGCTATGCAATGCACTTTGGGATCACTCAATCTCACTTTTGATTTGCAATCAAGCAAGAGAGATGAGTGGGAGGAGATGCTCTAGCTCAAAGGATGCACAAGAATGTTAGAAATCACAAGAGACCTCCCCAAGGGCCGGCCAACAAGTATTTATAAGCATCCCATCCAAATAGAGCCGTTATACCCCTTCACTGGGTCTGTTCGGGATGACTGGACGCGCCGGTCATAACTGACCGGACGCGCTCAACCGCGTCCGATCCTCCAACGGTCACTGACTCCAACGGTCAAACCAATGACCGGACGCGTCTCTCAGAACGACCGGACGCGCCGGTCCCGAGTGACCGGACGTGCTCTAGTCAACGACCGGACGCGCCGATCGCGCAGCACCGTGCGCCCGCGAAGTAACGACTAGACGCGCCCCTCGCAACGACCGGACGCGACAGTGCCCGCGTCCGGTTTGAGTCCAGTAAGCTCCCTCGATGATCGGACGTGTCCGATTATGTGTGACCGGACGCGCCTCGCGTCCGATCGTACTCAGTTTCCTTTGGACACCTGACCGGACGCGCCGGTCCCGCGAGTGACCGGACGCGCCGGTTGCAAACCCTAGCACCCGCGCCTGTGCTGTACTGACCGGACGCGTCCGGTCATACCATGACCGCGTCCGGTGCAGCGTCCGGTCACCTCTGTGACCTCCGTTCGCCTCCGTTTCTTTTCCGACTTCTGGCGTAGTGGAAAATAGGCATTTCAAGTTCCCAAAAACGCCTGAATCCCGCGCTCGCAAGCTCGGTGGGAGGGAGGGAGAGACCCAAACCCTCTCTACCACTCAAACTTCATCGCCTTCGCAAATGTACCAACACCAACAAGTGATCACCACCTTGTGCACGTGTGTTAGCCTTTTCATAAACATTTTTGAAGGTTTTCCAGTTAGGTCACTAGGCCCTACATGCAATGCACTTCATGAATTCACCTAGTGGCACCCGTGCATCGAATAACCGATAAGACTTCCCCACTTAATAGTTCGGCTATCGATCCTAAACTACTCACACCCTCTATGGTGTCTTGAGTGCAAAACAAAATGGCCCTATGGTTATACCTTTGCCTTGAGCCCATTTTGTTTCTCCAAAAGATATGATCCACTTCATATCATCACATGACCATCTCGATCCATCGACCTTAACTTCACTTGCTCTTCACCGTTGCATCGGTCCGTCGGCGCCAAGTCTTGCTCAAGCTTCACCATCGCATGGTCCTTCGCTTCGAAGCCTCGACTTGCCCTTCACCCTCACAACCGGTCCATCGAGCCAAGCATCATCTTGGTCTTCATCATCTTGGTCACATGAGTCAATGTCATGTCTCATATTCAATGACCACCTTTATCTAAATCATCCACTTAGATACAAAGGTTAGTCCTAGGTTTCATCAATTAGCCAAAACCAAACTAGGGACTTTCAATCTCCTCCTTTTTGGTAATTGATGACAACCCTCACAAAGATGATTTTGATAATAAAAGTTTTGAACTTGTCATACTTGTCCAATCATTTTGCTCATAAGTAAAGTTTGGACAATTATCACAAGCTCGGTTTTGATAGAATTAGCTCTCCCTACATATGTGCATAGAGTTTGGATTGAAAGCTTTGCACATATGCATGAATAGAAGTGTTGAGAGAGTAATTCTACCAAAATGATGCTAAGGTGTAAGAAATGGTCCTTTGAAACATGATACCAATCGGAGTTGCCTTTTACACCATCCTTAGCATCATGAAGTAACTAGACATCCATCATAACTCAAGAACCCCGTGAGATCAACATTATATGTAAAGGTTCTTGGACCACTTGTACCACTTGTAGAGCTTTAAGCATGTCTAGATACCACATGTAAACTATTCCTATGCATGCTAGTAGATCATTTCATCATTCAAGTTCTATACTAGCATTGCACCACACAAGCACGTATATTGAATTTAAAAAAAAACATGTGCAATGAGCAAGTCATATGAGAATGCACAAACAAATGCAACAACTTAGTTTATGAGCTTGCTCCCCCTACTTGTGTGCATCAAAAATTTTATTTACCCCCTTTATCATGTTGAATCATCTTTTTCTCTCCCCCTTTGTCAACAACTTACCCAAAAATAGGATCAAATTGTGGAGAGAAAAGCAATGTTTGATGGAGTAGGTTAGAATTTATCAAATTTGGTTTAACCTAGAATACTTGCCAAAGATATTTAATTCGATTTGAACCAAAGACAAGCTTCTTCACTCCTCATAATAAGGGTTATCTTGCCTATGTTGAATTAAACACTTATAGCAAATCTTCTAGATTCAACACTAGGTTTACAAGCTCACAAACATGTCATATGCCACCACTAGATCAAAATAAGCATAAAAGCAATAGTGGTAACATATAACTATCAAATTCATTTGATTTATCATGAATGCTCATGTGTACCACTTATTATGTCTACATGCTCTAGCAAGTCCTTAGCATAGGATGAATGGCATGTCAATCAACTTTACCTTGCAATGTCGAAGGAGAGGCATGTCAATAAGTGGGTGGGGTGCATTCAACTCATGTTTGAGAAATCAAGAATGTTCAATTCATTTCTTAGCTTGCAAAACCTCTTTTCATCAAGTGGCTTGGTGAGAATATCAGCAAGTTGATCATCGGTGCCAACACTTTCAATGGCAATATCCCCCTTTTGTTGATGATCTCTAATGAAATGATACCTTATGTCAATATGCTTTGTTCTTCCATGTTGAACTGGGTTTTGTATCATCTTGATTGCACTTTCATTATCACATAGCAATGACACATTCTTGAAGTTGTGACCATAATCCTTCAAAGTTAATTTCATCCATAGCAATTGTGCACAACAACTCCCCGCACTCACATATTCGGCTTCGGCAGTAGAGATTACCACACTATTTTGTTTCTTTGAGGACCATGACACAAGTGATCTTCTAAGTAATTGACATGTGCCACTTGTGCTCTTTCTATTGATCTTGCAACCCCCATAGTCGGAGTCCGAATATCCAATCAATTCAAACTTTGACCCCTTGGGATACCATAGTCCAACATCTCTTGTTTGCTTCAAGTACCTCAATATTCTCTTTGCGGCCGTGAGATGACTCTCTCTAGGTGAGGCTTGATATCTAGCACACATACAAATACTAAACATGACATCCGGCCTTGATACGGTGACATAGAGTAGACTTCCAATCAAAGACCGATATTTCTTTTGATTCACCATTTTGCCATCAAAATCACTATCCAAATTTCCATTTGTACCCATTGGAGTTGAAATTGGCTTTGCATCTTGCATTCCAAATTTCTTCAACATGTCCCTTATGTATTTCCCTTGACTCACAAATGTCCCGTTCTTCAATTGTTTGACTTGGAGACCAAGGAAGTAGCTAAGTTCACCAATCATAGACATTTCAAACTCTTTGGTCATCATAGCACCAAATTCCTCACAATAAGCTTGATTGGTTGATCCAAAGATGATGTCATCAACATATATTTACACTATGAATAGATTATTCCCAATCTTCTTGGTGAATAGAGTTGTATCAACCTTGCCTATCTTGAATCTCTTAGAGAGAAGGAAATCCCTTAGCCTCTCATACCATGCTCTAGGTGCTTGCTTTAAGCCATATAAAGCCTTTTTCAACTTGTACACATGGTTGAGTTTCTTGTCATCTTCAAATCCGGGAGGTTGCTCAACAAAGACTAACTCATTGATGATCCCATTGAGAAATGCACTTTTGACATCCATTTGATATAATTTGATGTTGTGTGCACAAGCATAAGCCAATAGAATCCTTATTGCCTCCAATCTTGCCACGGGAGCATATGTCTTATCATAGTCAAGACCTTCTACTTGAGTGTAACCTTGAGCAACTAGTCTTGCTTTGTTTCTCACCACAATGCCATCTTGATCTTGCTTGTTTTTGAACACCCATTTGGTTCCAATCACATTATAGTCATTTGGCCTTTCTACCAATTCCCAAACATCATTTCTTGTGAAATTGTTTAGTTCTTCTTGCATAGCCATGATCCAATCGGCATCCTTCAAAGCTTCTTCTATTTTCTTTGGTTCTAAGGTTGACACAAATGATGCATGCTCACAAAATATAGCCAATCTTGATCTTGTTTGCACACCACTTCTAATATCACCAATAACACTATCAATGGGGTGATCTCTTGCAACATGTTGTGGTTGGAGTACTTGCACTTGATTGCTTGAGCTTGGTTGATCACTTGATGTATCTTGATGAGATAAACTAGCACCATGATCTTGCACTTGAGAGTCACTAGCTAGCTTGAATGGAGAATTGAGCACTTGATCTTTATCATCATCTTGAATATCAATTACTTGCTTTGCTCTAATGTCCCCAATGTCTATGTTTTTCATTGCTTCCACCAATTGAGTTCCACCAACATCATTGTAACACTCCGGTGTTACGCAAGCATTTGCATTGCAAATCATGAGCATAACATGTCATGGCATTCATAATCATATGTGGTTAGAGTGCATCTTTAAGGAAATCAACGTTGGAAAACTAGTATTGCATAACATGTTGTGATAATGTGCTAATTACATTTCATCAAAATTGTGCAACTAAAAATTTTATATCACTTAGAATTATAGGTCAAATTTTTGGAGCAACTAAATTACTCAAAGTTTTGTCAAAAACTGGTTTCAAAAATATTCTGAAAATATTCAAAAATACTCCCTATTTAGCTTTTATTCTCAAATTCAAAATCTGTTGAGAATTTTGAGTTGGCCCCTTAATCAAAGTTGTAGAGAATTAAATTCTAAGCAACTTTTATTGTTGGGTCATTTCCAAAAAAAGTCTTTTTCTTGTTCAAAATAGGGTTTGAAAACTGTATTTGAAATTTGTTGAAAATAGAAATTAAAAAAAAAATCAAAACCTAACCTAAGCAGGCCGCCGCCTCAGTCTCGGCCCGCTGGCCGAAACGGCCCGCGCCACTCCCGCGCGCGCGCGCCCGCGCAACGCAGGCGGCCCGGCCCGCGTCCACTCGGCCTCCTCCTCCTCTTCCCGCTCGCCCCGCGCCTCGCTGTCCGCCGCGGCAGAGAACTCCCGCCGTGTGGCGACCATGTGCCGGTGTCGCCCGCCGCGCGGCAGCCGCGGCCTGGCCTCGCGCCCACGCGCCCGCCTTCAACTACTGGTGCCCGTGCGCTCGCTCACTCCCGCCCGAGCTGTCTTCCTTCTCCTCCAGAGTCGAGAGCCCCAAGCTCCGCCCTCGTCGCGCCCGCAGCTCTGCCGGCGTCGAGCTCCCGCACCACCGCGCCATTCCCCGATTCCTCCCGCCCGCAACTCCGCCTCGCCCTCCTTCAAGTCGCGCTCAAGCTTGCGCCGCCTTCCGAGCATAGGTTGAGCCTCCCCGCGCCTCGCCACCGATGGCCATGGCACCGCCATGCTCGGCCGCCATGGAAGTCGTCTTCGTTCTCCTCTCCTGCCTAGCCTAGCTACCCTACCGCACTCGCCGTCTCCTCGCATATCCCGTGCGCTCGCCAGCCCACCCTGCCATGGCTGGAGATGGCCGCCGGCCTCGTGGCCGAGCCGCGCCGCCGCGCCAGCGCGCACACCGGCGAGGCCTCTGCCTCCACCAGCCAGCTGGGCCGGCCAGGCCGAGTGGCAGTGGGCTGACGCCCTGCTGGGCCGTCTTCCCCTCCCTCGCGCTCGGGCCGCGCAGGCCAAAAACGGCCACGGGCCGGATGACTTCCACGGGCCGGCCCAGTACCAATAATGAAAATCGTTTTCTGTTTTCTTTTATTATTCATGATGAAAAATGTTGTGGAAAATGTTTTTGTATTTATTTGAGCTCCAAAAATTGTGAAATAAATTTCTATGAATTCATTGGAACCAGATCTATGATTTAAAAATATTGCATGTCATTTTTGGGATACTTTTCTGTAGAGCTTTAATTAATTCTTAATATTGCTGATATCTTGTAAAATGGTTAGTAAATCCTATATGTATCAGAAAAATATGATTTTAAGTTTGTTAATCTTCTTATATCATGTACTTCCTAGGAAAAATATGTTTCATACATGTGCTGTGGAAAACTTTGGAGAAGTAGTTCAAGTGCCTTTAATGGCTGATTTTTGTTATTTTTGCTAGAAAGCAAACTTTGTATAAAACATGCATGTGATAATTTTTGTACAGTCATTATATTCCATGAAGAACCTAGGAAAAATATTAATTCTGTTGTTTGACACTTTTTCATAGTACAAAGTAATTTCATACTTATTTTTATGCTAGAGCTTGTCATTTTTGTATAGGATAGTTTACTTATCCAAATGCCATGAAATTTTTATGGTAGTCTGTTTAGGGTAGTATTATGCTACTGTAATTTTCTTAGATTTTTAAGAGCATCAGAAATATATATTGCTATTCAAACCTATTATTATTTATGGTTTAAGCAAGTGTTGCTTTAAGTGTGATTAAAAAAATTAGTAAAGCTTTGGTGTATCTTTGAAGCATTTCATAAGATATGTTAACTTAACATAATAGTAGTAGAAGAGAATGGAGTAGATGACACGTGCTTGTAGTGTATAGTTTCTTGGATGATGTTGACTACCTTGCATTTCAACATATTCATTGCATTCATCTCCTTCGATGCACGTTTGCATAATCACTTACGCGCATTGCATCATACAGGATCGCAAACCGAGAACCCAATCGTCTTACCCGAGGAGCCAGAGGAGCAGCTCGAGGTGCAGCAGCAGGAGGTGATAGAAGCCGAAGAGGAGGTCGGTGAAGAGCTCCCCGAGTGCCCCGACCACCGTCCGAGCTCTTTTGAGAGAGGCAAGCCCCGGAGCATTTCTCTCCCGGTTTGCAAATAATTTATTATTAACTTTACTTAATTTGATGCATTACGTTTAGGAGTTGTTTGCAAACGTTGCTGCATTATACCTTGCTTACCTTTGTTATACTATATCCTTGTTACCCTGGTATCCGCAGTCGAGTCAATGCTTAGCTGGCTTAGACCGGTAGAAGTCGGGTGATTTCCTGTCACCTGCGAGCTATAGGTGGTTACCTGGATCTGCTTGAATGGCTATGAAGTCATGGTATAACTAAGTGTGAAATGAATTTGAGACCGGGCGGAAACTTGCAGGGTTTCGGACTGTAGTGTTTTCTGTCTGTGTCGATTAAGGACCGTCCGTTGTTGTCCCTCGGGTCATGTTGAACGCATGCCTCACATTTAGCTGGCTGGATAAAGTACCTTCCGACCACGAAACTAGGAGATTATTCGGGCCGAGTGGATTGCCCGCAACGCACTGTACCGGAGCAGTAGTGGCAGGATACGGGGGCGCGATGATAAGGCCAAAGAGCAGTCGGGCGGCCCCCGGGTACAAGTGGTTCCTGGCAAGCTCGCGACTTTACCTAAATGGTTGACTCGGCGACCAACACCTCACTTTAGCGGGTGAGTGAGGTTTGTGTGAGGAATAACTTACCAGCTGGTTAATAATCGATTTGAATCGCCATCATTCACTGAATAGTGAACACTTGACTTGAGCTACTTCATCGTAGTAATATTGATGGAACACTTGGACAATTATATGAATTATGACATAATGGAAGTTGTTAATGATCATTGGTTATCATTACCTGTTTAATTATATGTTACTTTAGTACAGGTGCAAATGTAGTTGACAGGTTAATAAAGATTTAACTTGATGTAAAGCTTTTGTAAAGGTTTTCCTAAATGCTAAAAATGTCTTTTTTTTTGCAAATGAGTCAGCTATCCCACCAGAAAGCCTATCATGATTCCTTGGTGTCTTTTATTTCTGGTTTACGACGGGTAAGTCTAGCTGAGTACCTTCTCGTACTCAGGGCTTTGTTCCCACTTGTTGCAGATGGACAGATGTACTACAGCTATTGTATCAACTGTCTCTATCCTGCAATGGGCGAAGCCTAGGACCATGGGCAATGGTCATTCACTACTTCTAGTCTGATGCTTTTGCTGGAGATGATCATAAGCTGGCACTTTATTTCAAAATGTTGTGTGTGTGCGTGATTTGAACTACCGCTTCCGCTACTTTTATTCGAACCTGGTTTGTAATAACTATGTTTAAACTCCGATGTATTTTATGCCGCGAACATTTATGTAACTTATGATGGTAACCGTTAAACTTAGTACGATCTTGGCTGTTATGTGAAATAGTTTGAAATCCGTTGAGATTTCACGGACTACCGGGTTATACGGGCTTAAGTTTGTTAAATTATCCTTCCGTTGGATGATTTCCTACTTAATCTCGTATAATTGGGCGGTTCTGTTACAATCATCTAGATTCTCTTCTTCATCTTGTGACCCATTGGTTTCATCAAATTGCACATCATGGACTTCCTCTAGAATGGCACTTGAATTATTCCAAACTCTATAAGCTTTTCTTGTAGTTGAATAACCAAGTAGGAACCCCTCATCACATCTCTTATCAAACTTTCCCAATCTAGTGCCCTTTTTCAAGATATAGCATTTGCAACCAAACACTCTAAAGTAAGAAATATTGGGCTTTCTTCTATGAAGTAGCTCATATGGGGTTTTCTCTAGCAATGGATGACAATATAGTCTATTGATGTAGTAGCAAGCGGTATTGATTGCTTCATCCCAAAAAGATTGATTCACATTGTACTCATGAAGCATTGATCTAGCCATATCAAGCAATGTTCTATTCTTTCTCTTAACTAGGCCATTTGATTGTGGAGTGTACTTGGCCGAGAATTGATGTCCAATGCCATAGTGATCACAAAGTTCTTCAATTCTTGTATTCTTGAACTTACTTCCATTGTCACTTCTTACTTTCTTGATTCTAATCTCAAACTCATTGTGAACTCTAGTGAGAAATGTCTTGAAGGTGTCAAACACTTCACTTTTGTCACTAAGGAAGAATACCCATGTGAATCTTGTGAAGTCATCCACTATGACAAAGCCATACTTATTGCCGCCTATGCTTGTGTATGTTGTTGGGCCAAATAGATCCATGTGCATCAAATCAAATACTTTGCATGTGCTCATTGTACTCTTCTTTGGATGTGAGCTTCCAACTTGCTTCCCGGCTTGACATGCACTACAAAGCTTATTCTTCTCAAATTCAACATCTTTCAAACCATTGACAAGATTGTGAGTTGTAAGCTTCTTCAATTGTTTCATGCCAACATGACCAAGCCTTCTATGCCAAATCCAACACATGCTTGATTTGGAGATTAAGCAAGTTGTCAAAGAAGTTTCTCTAGCATTGAAGTCAACTAGGTAGAGATTCTCTATCTAAAGCCCTTGAATCTCACATTTGAACCATCCATACTAATGACTTCCACATCATCAACCCCAAAGATGCATTTGTAGCCTAGATCACATACTTGTGCCACGGATAGAAGATTGAAATCCAAGCTTTCAACTAGCAACACATTGGAGATACTCAAATCATTTGATATTACAATCTTGCCCAAGCCAATAACCTTGCCTTTCTTGTTATTGCCAAATGTGATAGAATCAACACCACTATGATTGTCATTGATTGAGTCAAACATTCTTGATGTACCGGTCATGTGTTGAGTGCACCCACTATCAATAATCCAATGCCTTCCTCCGGCTTTGTAATTGACCTACAAGCAAATCAATGAAGCTTAGGTGCCTATTTTTGCTTGGGTCCTTGTAGGTTAGTAACTAAGCTCTTTGGTACCCAAATAGCCTTCTTCTTTGGGCCAACAATGGGTGTACCAATAAACTTAGCTTTCACACCTTTCACACCTTTGGTAAGCACATAGCAAGAATCAAAAGGTATAGCATTAACAAATTTCTTGCTTTGGTTCTTTTATTACAATTATGCTCTAAGTGCCCAACTTGCTTGCATCTATTGCAAAATCGACCATTGCTCTTCACAAAGTTAGGCTTTGGAGTTGCAAAGGCCGACTTGCCTTTCTTGGGGGTGTAGCCCAATCCCTCTTTGTTAAGAGAGAACCTTTGGCTACCCAAGCACTTAAGCAAGCAGGCCTCACCACCATAGGCCTTGCCTAGGGCGTGAGTGAGCTCATCCACCTCTCTCTTGAGAGTCTCATTCTCAACCATTAGTGAGGTATCACAAGTGAAACCATCACTAGTAGTGGAGGTAGAGTTGGTGGTGGTGGATGAAAAGCTACAAGAAGGGTTAGCATTTGTCATGATGATAGGTTTATAAAAAGATTCATCAATTATATCACATGTAACACCTATATCACATGATACAATAACCTCCTTCTTTGCTTGTTGCTCAAGTAGCAATGAGTGAGCTTTTTCAAGCTTGGAATGAGCTTTACCAAGATCCTCATGGTCTTCCACTAGACTCTCATGAGTGGTCTTAAGCTCACCAAGAACTTTCTCAAGTATTGCTACTTTCATTGAAAGCTTCTTACACTCCTTGTTCTTGGCAATAGCTATGTCTCTAGTTTGTTGCATCAAGTCATATAGTTGTTCTTTAGTTGGTTCATCATCATCATTTTCATTATCATTATTATTATTATTATCACTATCATGAACATATTCCATTTCACTTTCATCATATAATACCTTAGCTTCTTTGGCCATGAAGCACGAAGAGGATGAATCAAATAGTGAAGGCTTCTTGTTGATAGCAATGGAAGCAAAAGCCTTGTTGGATGATTCTTCTTCATCATCATCATCATCACTTTCCCAAGTGACCACATAGGCTCCGTTCTTGCCCTTCTTGAAGGTCATCTTGGCTTCTCTCTTTTTCTTCTCAAACTTGCCCCTCTTGTTGTTCTTCTTCTTGTCATAGGGGCATTCGGCTTGAAGATGTTCGGTGCTATCATAATTGAAGCACTTCCTTTATTGCTCATTGCTCTTGAAGTTGTCATTTCTCTTTTTGAAGCCTCTTCTCTTAATGAACATGTGACCCATTTTCTTGACTACAAAAGCAAATGCCTCATCATCAATTTCATAATCTTCATCTTCACTATTGTCTTCTTCTTCTTCAATGATGGTAGCTTTGCCCTTGGAGGAGATGGCCTTGAATGCCACGGTCTTCTTCTTCTTCTCATCTTCCACCTTCTCCTTGTCATCAACATCTTGATCATATTTGTCATAGGTCAATACTTCACCAAGCAAATCATTAGGCTTTATTGCTTCAAGCCCATCTCTTTGCAACATCATGATCAACATCTTGAATCTTCTAGGTAAGCTCAATAAGAACTTGTGACAAAAATCTTGATCTTGAGTCTTGTGCCCTAAGCTCTTGAGATCATTGACTATCACTTACAATCTCTGAAACATTTCAATGATTGTTTCATCATCCTTTTTCTTGAAGTTCTCAAACTCACTCTTGAGCCCATATAGCTTGGCACTCTTCACAACCTTAGTGCCCTCATATGTTTCACTCAACCTTGTCCATACTTCATGTGCCAATTCTAAGTCCTTGATGCCCTCAAATACTTTTGTGTCAATGCCATGGTAAAGTGTATTGAGAGCCATTCTATTGCATGTTCTATTTGCTCTATCTTCATCGGTGAGATGATCAGGATCAATGATAGCAAAGTCATTCTCGGTGACTTGCAAAACTCTCTCATGAATAGAACCAAGGTACATTATCATCTTTCTCTTCCAATGAGCAAAAGAACTAACACCATCAAAGAACGGTGGCTTGCCCCCAACATGATTGAACACAATTTGAGCCATTTTTTACACCGAAGGATGTTAAGCCTTGATTAAAACGGTGACCACGGCTCTGATACCACTTGTAAGGTCCTAGATGGCTAGAGGGGGGTGAATAGCCTATAAAAATTTCTACAAGAATCACTAAGCAAACTTGTTAGAATAACAAACGGCGCAAAGTGAGTTTTGCTTAGCCTACGGTTGTGTTGCAAGCCTCCTATCCACAAGTCTAGTAGATTATGATCTCTAGTTCACACAAGGGCTATGTCACTAATTTTACACTAGTGAGCAAGCTAACAACTACTAGCAAAGGCTATCACTAGAGCTACACAAGATAATCTAGTAAATGTAAATGCAAGAGATATGATTGTGAATCTTATACCGACGGTGGAGTGAAGATGTTGCCAATCACCAAGATAATATACAACCAATCAATATTGACAACAACACAATATGAAGACCAATCACCGGGAGACAAGAGACACAATATTTTTGTTCACCCGGTGTTCACTTGTGCACCGACAAGCTACGTCACCGGTTGTGTCGACCAACACTTAGATGGTTCCTCGGTGTGACGCTCAAGTCACTTGCCCCTCAAGGCACGCCCCACAAGGCACCGCAAGACACCACTCTCAAGTGAGGTAACTCAATGACACGCGCAATGTAATAGAGTTGCTTTTGGCGTCCCGCCGAGGAAAGCACAAGAACCTCTTATAATCAACCGGAGGTGGCCAAGAACAATCACCTTCTCTTGCCAACGCCTCCAACAATCTCCAAGCCGGCTAGGAGCGGTACTCTCCAAGAGTAACAAGAAATCCACCGGCTAAACCACCCACAAGTGTCACTAGATGCCCTCAAGCTATGCAATGCACTTTGAGATCACTCAATCTCACTTTTGATTTGCAATCAAGCAAGAGAGATGAGTGGGAGGAGATGCTCTAGCTCAAAGGATGCACAAGAATGTTAGAAATCACAAGAGACCTCCCCAAGGGCTGGCCAACAAGTATTTATAAGCATCCCATCCAAATAGAGCCGTTATACCCCTTCACTGGGTCTGTTCGGGATGACCGGACGCGCCGGTCATAAGTCATAACTGACCGGACGCGCTCAACCGCGTCCGATCCTCCAACGGTCACTGACTCCAACGGTCAAACCAATGACCGGACACGTCTCTCAGAACGACCGGACGCGCCGGTCCCGAGTGACCGGACGCGCCGATCGCACAGCACCGCGCGCCCGCGAAGTAACGACCGGACGCGCCTCTCGCAACGACCGGACGCGACAGTGCCCGCGTCCGGTTTGAGTCCAGTAAGCTCCCTCGATGATCGGACGCGTCCGATCATGTGTGACCGGACGCGCCGGTTGCAAACCTTAGCACCCGCGCCTGCGCTGTACTGACCGGACGCGTCCGGTCATACCATGACCGCGTCCGGTGCAGCGTCCGGTCACCTCTGTGACCTCCGTTCGCCTTCGTTTCTTTTCCGACTTCCGGCGTAGTTGAAAATAGGCATTTCAAGTTCCCAAAAACACCTGAATCCCGCGCTCGCAAGCTCGGTGGGAGGGAGAGAGAGACCCAAACCCTCTCTACCGCTCAAACTTCATCGCCTTCGCAAATGTGCCAACACCAACAAGTGATCACCACCTTGTGCACGTGTGTTAGCCTTTTCATAAACATTTTCGAAGGTTTTCCAGTTAGGTCACTAGGCCCTACATGCAATGCACTTCATGAATTCACCTAGTGGCACCCGTGCATCGAATAACCGATAAGACTACCCCTCTTAATAGTTCGGCTATCGATCCTAAACCACTCACACCCTCTATGGTGTCTTGAGTGCAAAACAAAATGGCCCTATAGTTATACCTTTGCCTTGAGCCCATTTTGTTTCTCCAAAAGATATGATCCACTTCATATCATCACATGACCGTCTCGATCCATCGACCTTGACTTCACTTGCTCTTCACCGTTGCATCGGTCCGTCGGCGTCAAGTCTTGCTCAAGCTTCACCATCGCATGGTCCTTCGCTTCGAAGCCTCGACTTGCCCTTCACCCTCACAACCGGTCCATCGAGCCAAGCATCATCTTGGTCTTCATCATCTTGGTCACATAAGTCAATGTCATGTCTCATATTCAATGACCACCTTTATCTAAATCATCCACTTAGATACAAAGGTTAGTCCTAGGTTTCATCAATTAGCCAAAACCAAACTAGGGACTTTCAGGTTGGATAGGGTATATTCAAGAATAAAGGAGGACCGGGACAGTTGGTCAGAGGAAACATGACACATTCCTGAACATGTGGTTAGAAAAATTCATTTTCTGTGGTCGATTGGTAGGACCAACCAATGCTTACCTCCCTGCAGCTGAACTACTAGCCAACGGTGTAAGGTTCCCTCTTGGCCGATATCTTCTGAGCTCCACTTATCACCTTTTACATCAAGTATCTCAGAAGCTTCTGCTTGGTGAACCCATCGGCAACTTAGGAGGCCCGTGGTGGTTCATCATGTGGTTGAATGCCCACATGCACAAACGCTTGCAATGGGACTTCTTTGCCCAGCAATTCCCGTGAGATATCGCCGAAGACTACGAACTTGGAGATGAAGAATCGGCAACACGCCCACCCCTCAATTTTGGTGAAGCCATAATTGTTCTTCCTGGAACAGAGGCCAACAAAGATCAGATCGGCCGATTCTTCCAAAGCTTTTACAACGGTCTTTCCCGTGATCATCGGGCCTAGATGCCCTACATCGACGAAGAAACCAGATTCCCCCTTCTCTTTAATTTTGCCGATGATACCTTGAATAAGGATGATGAACTTATGATGACCATCATTACTCCCCGGGCAATCCCAGTGAATACATTCGGCAGTGGGGAAAACATCAACATCACCTATGAATTCTACAATCCATCGACAGTATCACGTCAATTGGCCTTTGGACAGCTGCCAATTAAACTTTGTTTTGCCGATGTGATTAAACTGAGAGAAACAATCACCAGCGGAACGGACTGGAGCAGGGTAGTGCGACTCTCTCCTAATGTCGATGCTACAGATGTTGATCTATCCACCTAGATGCCAGCCTCTTTTATCACTGAATCATATAAGCTATGGTGGCAAGAGTGGAAGGGAAAATTATTTGCAACATCCATTCATACATATCAGCATATGATTGACCCTGAGCATGTTATTCCTGATGACGCAGTAAGTTTATTTTAACACCCTTCTTCTTTTTTTCCTTTTATATATCGGCAACTAACTTTCTTATGATAGGTCGATGACCCAGCACCATCCATAAGCAGGAGTGGGAGACCCTTTGACCTTCGACCTGTCTTCCCAATATCACCGATCGGCTACAATGTCCCTACCCTTGGTGCTCTAACTCATCAAAGAACCCGTGCCAAGAAAATCACTACCAAGCCAAAACTGGCTAAGGCTAGAGCCACTCCATCGGCTGCCGTTGCGACCCTGATAAAAGCGTTCAAGGTAACAACCCTATTTATTCCAACTCACGCCGATCTCAGACTGTACTAACACTAATTTTCAGGATGTAAGAACTACTGCTGGATCATCATCGGCAACTCCTCTGGCATCAAGCACTACCATCTCTGACAAACCTTCAGAGGTAATCCTTCAACTTTATATTTAATCTGTTAAATATCATATCTTACACCTGTTTTGTAGCAACAAACGGGTACATCGGCAAGTGTACTAGATGTCCAACCTTCACCACCAACAAGTGTCGATGCCCCCCTGCCAACCGTTGTTGAGACCCAAACAAAGCGCAAAGCTTCAACAGATACTGAGGCACAACCAAAACGGCAGAAGTCCGTACCAATCCCAACATCTGATCCAGCACCTCCGAGCCAACCAAAATCGGCCGATGCAACTAAGCAAGTAGTTGATCCTCCTGCACAGGGCACATCATCGGTCGTCGTATCCCAAGGACCAACTACTGATGAGACCACGGAGGAATTATTATCAAACTTAGCAACCAGTTAATCCTGAAGCTGAAGATATCTCATCGACAAGCTCAGCCGATCCCTCACATGGCACACTCTAGGTTGCTTCCTCCAGTCAAAGACAAGAAATTACCTTAAAGCAAGTAAGCCGACTGACCTAGCCAATTTATAATATTTATACTTGTCCTCAACTGACCCCTTTTCTTCTTTTAGGAACAAGACTCCCCAGACAGTTTATTCTCCTTTACCATTGATGTTTCTGATGATGACGGAGAGGAGGCAAGCTCTTCACTTGCACTAGGGACAATATCGGCAGAAGTCAAGTCCAAGCTGGAGGCTCTACTGAACTTGCTACAGCAAGACACCGCCTAATTGGTAGATGATTCGGACCCTGCAAAAGCGATCTTCAAAACAATCCATGGCTAGGTCCCTGCCAACATCGAAGAGGCACTCTTCCCAGCAGCCCACTTAGAAAGCCGACAACTCCAATATCAGAGGGCTGCTCAACGCATTGTCGATAGAGCCGCTTAGGCTCAGCTTAAAGAAGATATGCTACAATTGAAACAGACCGCCGATGAGAAGCACAAGAACATCGGCAGTTTGTAGACTTTGGGTGCCGAACTTCAGCAGAAAATCTCAGACTTATCGGCAAAGAGAATGGCTCTACTAGCTGAACTGAAAAAAGTTGAGGCAGCTCTAACTCATGCCAAACAGGAAGAAAGCAAGTTACCCGATGCTATCAAGGCTCTTCAGCAAGAAAGAGACATCCAAGCTCGTAAAGCCCTGGCAATGAAGAAAAAACTTAAGCCAGTGGAGGGTGCTGTCGATGAAGATATCAAAGAGATAAAGGAAGCTGGTCAGATTCGCCTGCGTGCGATATCGGCCATCCAATCTTTACTAAATTTGTAAATCCTGTTTATTGCATCGGCGCTCTATGAAACACTGATACCCTTGTATGATTCTGGCCGATAGGACTGTTATCGGCACTTATGCTTTTATGCATCCATCCAGATACTAGGGTAATATTTCTTTAAATATTTTCCGTTTAATGCTCTAGGAAATACAACCCCTTCGAGGGTTTCTAGAATATATGCGTTGCCAGAAACATATTGGTTTATCCGATATGGACCCTCCCAATTAGAAGACCACTTGCCAAACTTTGAACTTTTAGTCTCAATCGGTAAAATCAACTTCCAAACCAAATCTCCATCGGCAAACTCCTTTACCTTCACCTTCTTGTCATACCATCTGGCTACCCTTTTCTTATTTTCTTCGATGCTAACTAAAGCCTTCAACTGATGACCTGTCACACCTTCTAACTCGTCTTTCATAAGAGTATCATAGTCATCGGCTGTCAGTTGATCTTGAGAAAATATCCGCCTAGAGCCAGTTTTAATTTCCCAAGGCAATACTGCATCGTGGCCGTATACTAACTGATAAGGCGTTACTTTGATTGCACCATGACATGCCATTCGATATGACCACATGGCCTCATTCAATACTGTATGCCACCGCTTAGGATTTTCTTTAATTTTGCGCTTAATGAGTTTGGTAATTCCTTTGTTAGAAGCCTCAGCGTGACCATTAGCTTGAGCATAATAGGGAGAGGAATTCAAAACTTTAATCCCCATACCAATAGCAAACTCATCAAATTCTCCCGATGTAAACATAGTACCTTGATCGGTAGTGATAGTTTGAGGAATACCAAATCGGTAAACAATATGCTCTTTCATAAAATCGATCATACTAGCCGATGTCACCTTTTTCAAAGGAACTGCTTCAACCCATTTTATGAAATAATCGGTAGCAACAAGAATAAATTTATGTCCTTTGCTCGATGGTGGATAAATCTAACCGATGAGATTGATAGACCATCCCCGAAACGGCCAAGGTTTAATTATAGGATTCATAGCCGATGCAGGCGCTCTTTGAATATTACCGAACTTCTGACACCCCTGACATCCTTTAAAATATTTAAAGCAATCTTCAAGAATAGTCGGCCAATAGTATCTATTCCTTCTGATCATCCACTTCATCTTGAAAGCCGACTGATGTGCCCCACACACTCCTTCATGAATTTCACCCATCAAGCTTTCACCCATCAAGCTTTTTGATTCATCACCGCTAATACATCTGAGTAAAACTCCATCTATAGTCCAATAATATAATTCATCATCGAGGAGCACATACTTAGTGGCCTAAAATCTTATACGTCTTTCAACCTTCTTAGATGGATCCCTTAAGTAATCGACAATCTTCTTTCTCCAGTCATTGGTATCAACTGCCGATGTCAGCACCTCCTGGACGGGCTGATACCCTGAAGCATGCTGAGCTAGCCGATTAGCTTCTTCATTATGCAATCGAGAAATATGTTCAAGACAAAAATCTTTAAACTCTTTCAATAATTGTAAACATCTCTCATGATATGAGATCAAAACTTCACTTCGGCATTCATAAATCCCAGCTAACTGATTTATAACCAGCATAGAATCACCAAAGATTTTGACAGCATCGGCACGTATCTCCCTAAGTAATTCCAATCCTTTTATCAAAGCTTGATACTCAGCCTAATTGTTTGTCGATGTAGCAACAATTGGCAATGAAAACTCATACTTCATTTCTTGAGGTAAAATCAACACAATGCCGATACCTGCTCCTTCACCACACGTAGACCCATTGAAGAAAAGTGTCCAAGGAGCAACTTCCAGACAATGCTAAAATTCTGACAAAATCAGCCATAACTTGCCCTTTAACTGCCTTAGCCGATTCGTAACGTAGGTCAAATTCTGACAATGCTAAAATTCACTTGCCGATTCTACCACTTAATATCGGCATCAACAGCATATATTTGACCACGTCATCTTTGCATATGACAGTACATTCGGCTGATAGCAAATAATGCCTCAATTTAATACAAGAAAAGTATAGACACAGACATAATTTTTCGATGGCCGAATACCTTGTCTTAGCATCCACCAATCTTCTGCTCAAATAATAAATAACACGTTCTTTACCTTTAAATTCTTCAATAAGAGCTGAGCCGATAACAGTATCATCAGTTGACAAATACAACCTGAAGGGTTTTCTGTGTTGGGGTGGAACTAGCACTGGAGGGTTTGTTAAGTACTTTTTAATTTCATCTAGGACCAACGGCTGCTTAGCTCCCCATACAGATTCCTGATCGGCCTTCAATTTAAGCAACAGACTGAAAGCTTTGATCTTACTCGATAGATTAGATATGAACCTTCTAATAAAATTAATCTTGCCGATCAAAGATTGCAATTCAGTTTTATCGGCAGGAGCAACCACCTTGTTAATTACATCAATAGACTTTCTACTGATTTCAATACCTCTCTGATGCACCATAAAACCCAAGAATTAACCTGTCGATACACCAAACACACATTTATTAGGATTCATCTTCAATCCATGCTTTCTCGTGCACTCCAGTATCTTTCGTAGATCGGCTAGATGTTTTGTGATATCCCCAGACTTAACCACTACATCATCAATGTAGATTTCCACTAATATGCCGATGTACTCATGAAAAATAAAATTTATAGCTCTCTGATAAGTAGCACCGGCATTTTTCAAACCGAAGGTCATGACTATCCATTCAAACAACCCCACATGACCTGGACATCTGAAAGCAGTCTTGGGAATATCTTCTTTAGCCATGAATAATTGATTATAACCTGCATTACCATTCATGAAGCTGATAATCTGATGTCCGACTGCAGCATCAATCAACAAATCAGCAATAGGCATTAGATAACCATCCATCGGTGTGGCTTTGTTGAGGTTCCTGAAATCAATATAAACACGAAGTTTCCCATTTTTCTTATAAACAGGAACCACATTAGAAATCCACTCCGCATATCGACATTGCCGAATAAACTTTGCCTCAATTAATTTAGTTATTTCGGCCTTAATGTCAGGAAGTATATTATGGTTGCATCGACGCGTTGGCTGCTCATATGGCCGAAATCCAGATTTGATAGGTAACCGATGTTCAACTATCGATTGGTCTAATCCAGGCATTTCAGTATAATCCCAAGGAAAACAATCTTTATATTCTTTTAATAAATTAGTTATTTGCTGCTTACACTTGGAATCTAACTTAGCGCTAATAAAAGTAGGCCTTGGCCTATCACCATTACCAATATCTACCTCTACTAAATCATCAGCCGATGTGAACCCCTGACCTAATTTTCCATCATCGGCAAACATATCCATTAAAACTCCTCAGAACCGACTGCTTGGATCGGTGGAATTTCATAATCAGCAACTCTTCTCCCAAACTTCTCCTGATATGCATTTGGTTCGCTCATAAGTATTTGATTCTGCCGATGTGATGATATAAGTATCTGGTTCGCTCACAACTTAATTTGACCTTCTTGAAGCAAAAGATCAAATATCTTGTCAGCTTTGGTGATGTCAAAGGTAAACTTCTCTGGCTCTTTCTGACCAAAAGGACAAGATATCGACCTTTTATTCTTAACCCACTCAGCTAAGCCGATAACTGGTTCTTCATCAGAATCAGAATCTTCTACCTCATCAACAAATGATTCTTTTTTGCTCTAATTCTTTTTAGGCTCAAAAACCCTAGTTTCTTGATCAGAGATCCTTTGTACAAGATGACTCCAGCTTTCAAACTCCTGAGAAGCATACCTGTCCTTGAGATATGGCAATAACCCTTGAAAAGCCAGATCAGCAAGCTACCGATCATCCAGCACCAGGCTGTAGCACTTATTCTTTACATCTCGTAGCCTCTGCATAAAGCTTTCTACCGATTCATCATTACGTTGCCTCAATTTTACTAAATCGGTAAGCTTCTTTTCATGGATTCCAGCAAAGAAATACTTATGAAATTATTTTTCTAGATCAGCCCAAGTAATAATAGAATTTGGTGGTAATGATATGAACCACATGAATGTTGATCTAGACAAAGATGATGAAAATAATCGAACTCTTAATTCATCTCTGCTAGCTGCCTCTCCACATTAAATAATGAAGTGATTGACGTGTTCCATCGTTGATGTATCATCTTGTCCAGAAAATTTGGTGAAATCTGGTACCTTGTACCGATTTGGGAGAGAAATTAAATCATATGATGGAGTGTATGTAGTCCGATAAGAATAAGTATTAACTTTGGGTTTTATCCTAAACTGATCTCTCATGATTTATGCTATCTTATCGGCCCAAAAAGCATCAGCCTCCTGCTGACGAACTGGCTGAATTTCTACAGGAGGTGCCTGCTGATATCCCTCCACGTATCTTTGTGGCACACGATCTCCAGCAATCGGCATATTTGCCGCCACTTGTGGCCCACTAACCTGCTGGAAAGGATTCATGGGCTGAGCTGCTAATGCCTGATTCTGAAAACCAGCTTGTATATGACCTTGCTGAATTCCTGCAACTTGCTGATTCTGCTGAACTGCATGCTGAATATGTAACTGTCCTGACCAACCATTATTAGAACTCATTGGTACAAAGCTTGCCGATGACTGGTAACTTGCTGACATTGTTGGATAATAATTAGCATAACCGGCTTGAGGCATGAACTGCATCCCATATGGACTCATAGCAGGGGCCTTCTGCTGCATCGGCAGTAGGCTTGCCGATGGACTTGTATTGGGTGCTTGAAATGAAGGCATCTGGAAATCTCCTGAAGTTGATTGCACAGTAGTTGATGTGGCATATTGAGGTACCTGATTCATCGGTGAAATAGCCGATGATACAGGAGCTTTTCCTATTGCGTCAAACACTTGAGGTAACCCAGAGTTGAAGGCAGACAACTCCAAAGACATACCATATCTCCACCAATTAGCAGGAATCTGGCTATTTTGAGACACAAGCCCTGACAAAGCTGATGTCGATAGATCTATATTGAGCTGAACTCGTCCTCCTGAAAGTACTGGATCTGATCTTATCGGTGTCGATTGAACATTAGGCAAACCTGTCGAGACTGGAGGAGAAGTAACTTCTGTACCCACAACGGCTGAGGGAGCCGATGGAGCATTAACCGATGCCAGTTCTGGTTGATGATAAGTTGGCCCAACGTAATGTGGTGGCACTTGTCCCTCTTTAAAAGTTCAAACCACAGCATTGTAAATAGTATTGGATAACACATTGGAGTGGTTAATCAAAGCATGATTTACTGCAGAATTAACCATCTCTTGATGTTTACCAGGATTGGAGTCAAAGGTAACCTGCCGAGGCAACGGCAGATCTTGCTTCTGTATGACTTCTCCGCTCCTGTTCAAGCTGAATGATTTCAGGCAAAGTTGCATGTAATCCTCTATAGCCTTTTTCCATAGCCTGCTTCTGATCTTCCTTAAGATCTTCTTCCGATATCGCGATGACGTTCCCCGAATCGATCTTAGGATTGAACATATTGATCGTGTTGATTTGTCCCACCAGGCATGCCAAAAGATGTGTTGATGCAAAAGTGGATCTGCAAACACAAAGGGCTAATACCAAATCCGATATCCAAAGTGTGCCAGTCGATTTGACCTGTTAATCGACAAGGATGAAAATTCGAGTACTTTGGTCCTGACAACAGCGATACGCCCGGAAGCCACGGCCAAGAGGTACTCACACGGAACTCGAGGATCGCCGAAGGTCGCACTGAAGCGATGCAGCTCGTCGAATCGATGAGAACTCATAAAAAGAAAAATATGCAAATTGACGAAGTCGCTGAAAAGTAAGTAGATGCAAATAGGAGTAAAATTGGTTTGATATTGATTGATTCTATCTTACATTGTCCCTCAGTCTATATTTATATCCTGATCTGAGGAAACATAACCAGACACGACTAGGACACCGAGTCTATATCTAAGGAAAAACGTGACTCTTACATAGATCATACTCTAACAAATATAGAAAAGAAAATCAACACCTATCTACTTCCCTGTCCGCCTCAATTACGATGAAATTTTCATCGATCTCCTCTCCATCGGCATGCTTCCTGTCATCACAAGCTTCATCGGCAGTAGTCTTTAAATCTTCCTTCATCGGCATCGGCAATAACATCTCCGATCTTACCAGCAACGCCTCTGAGTCTAAGTCAACCTTTCCATCGGTCACCACCATTCATCGGCAACAATCTTCACGAGCTGATCTTCATCGGCACCCTTCTATCAGTGTAATACATTAACTTTCCTTCTGCCAATTAGCCCACTCTGATCATTTTGACACATGCCAAAAACAATGTCAACAACTAAAATCACAAAACGACAGGAAACGGGACCACCTGAGACTGCTTCTTCCCAACCGCAGCACCACCGAGGGCTTGGCTGATCTGGACAAACAGCGGTGCAGACGCTCCCCGACACGAGGAGGCACTGAGGGGGGAGGTAATTGTCACTGATTCATAAGATCACCAAATGCTAAATGAGGTCGCTCAAATTTCATAGCAAGTTCAAGTTAAGGAGGTGAAACTATTGAAATCAAAATGTGAACCCAAAAAAGAATGGAGAAAAGATGTTACATGTATGCACCGTCGCCGACGACCAAATAAGAATGGAACCAAACACGGTTACTGCAGGGAAGGAAGCACAAAATGTTTACGCAATAGGCAGGCTGGCATAATAATTGTAGAAGTGCAAACTAAAGAAAGGGTAGGCAGTATTAATATATGGCAGAGCCAAAGGGATCATAAACCAAAAAACTGCAGGCGACAAAGCGTACAAATATTTAGGAAATGGATCAACAGGCACAATAAATGTAGAACTGGGAACTAAAAAAAGTCCGATCCAGCGCTGCAAGTACAAACACTGAAAATTAAGGGACAATTTCTGTGCTTTTAATTTAGACTATATATATAAACTACCAACCAACATAAAAAGTAGAGAACATATAAACCACCAACCAACATAAAAAGTAGAGAACATATACTAATTTAGACTGTCTTAGATTATTATATATGGAAGCTGCAGTAGCAAAATCTGGGAAGAGTCATATGAGGCTAAGAAAGAAGGCACAGGGAATTACATAATGTAGCAAAGGAATGGCATACTAAGCCATACCTAGAATAAACCCCATCAAGTATACTGTTGCCAAACAATAGAAATAAAGATGAAGGAGAATGAATCTATAGACTGCATCAAATATTCCAGGTAGCAACACTGCTCTAAGGAGATGGGCTAATGATTTAGAACCCTAAGCAAAATATAAAGACAGGAGCATCGGGCTTTTACCTTCACTTTTCTTGTACTGAAACTAAAACATAAGTAGTTTGAAGCTGATTTTAACCACGCCATCGCAAAACATCACATACACCTTGGGCAAGGAACAGAAGTAAAATGTGGTTATATAACTAAAGAGAACAAAAACAAAACCAGGGAAAATAAATAAGGTAGCAACTCATGGAGCTAAAGTGTTGTTCCGAAATTCACCAAGACTCGTTCACTGTTAATCAGCTGCAGGTAGAAACAGAAGTAAGTAAAATGTGGGACTGAGTGCTATTTGAGAGAACAAATGGCCTATGCAACTGTAAAAATCAGGTACGGATCCTGTACCCCAAATTTCTTGATGTATGTTTGGTAGTTGTAATGCTTAGTACTATGAAGCTCGTGAAACCAGAAATTCTAAGGATAAGCAGAGGTCCATCACAGGACACAAATTTGGTAGTTGAAATCAGGCGATCACGTGCAAGTTCGGGCAGAAATTCTAAGGATAAGCAGAGGTCCATCACAGGACACAAATCAAATATATTTGAAAGAGGATACTCTCAATGGCATATATCAGAGACAAAGAGACGGTGCAGCTACATAGCAGCAGTTTTGACGACAAATGGTTTACTGACCATTGTGAGTACAAGGTACCAGGCAGAGTGTGTTTTCAGGCTGATTGATCCATAAAAACAGAAGACGATACCACCACACATACACTGATTCATATTATATTAGTCCTGGTACCACATGTGTTTGTCATAAGCATCTAAATAGGTAGCAGCATGGTACGATAACGAAGCCTATCCATGAACAGTAAAGAAGAATGACATATCAGAACACTACACCTAGACAAGCCTGGAGTAGTAGAGAAGAATGACAGATCAGAACATTAGACGGGAGAAGTTAGTTGCCAGAAAAAGGAGTTGTTCCATAACCTCATAAAATCTACCTAGACAAGCCTAGAGCAGTAGAGAAGAATGACAGATAAACTATTAAAACTGTAAGTGACGTGAAAATAAACAAACACATTTGTAAACATAAGCATGTAATCGTTAATACAGGAAGCACATCCTCAGTGCAGTCCTGAGAGAAGGCAAGACCATATACAACAGTTGAGTGAAACGCTCATAATCTGAGAAGGCTACACATTTTGTAGAGAGAAATATAGTAATTGCATTATAGAATTTTTCTTATAGCAGCGTACATAATAATTGCTCAATCACCCTGTATCACTATGTTTAGCCCAAGTCCCTATCATATTGGATCTCTCAGATGGAATGTAACGTTAATCGGTAGGTAGCAAACAGATATAACCATATAGGGCAAAGTTCTAATGGGTTACAGTTTCAACAGTTGGACAAAGTGGGAAGATTAGATAAATGTATGCATCGATATATCTATACAAAGCACCAGAAAATATTGTAATCTAAGCCTAAATGATAAACAGGCTGTGGAGGTAGACATTAAGGAGCACATAGTAAAGCAAAGGGAAACAAAGACACAGTATATGGCATTCACAATGTATCAATTAATCAACCAAGGTTATAAGTCACTACGTGAACAACCTGAGGGGTGCACATGGTGACTAACCATGGTAAGACTCGGCCATTGTCTTTGATGGTAGAAGTTGAGCTGCTCACTTTTTTAAACCTGCCCACAACTGGAATCCTCCAATCTCTGAATCAACATTGGAAAAAGGAATCAAAAAAAGAGACAACTAATAAGTGATGGGAGGTAGGGGATGAGGAAATATTCATAGAAATCACTACAGAGCAGTCCTATGCCTGCTGCACTGAAGCTGAAATCCTTACACAATATCAACAAAACCAACCAAAATCTATTGCCAATGATGAAGACATTAGAATTGTAGATGTATTAGTCAATTGCATACTATAGCAGATATACAAGAAGGTGGGCAGCAGAGAGAGTATTTTCACCAAGATAAAAATACTAAAGCAGTTCAATCATGACTATATAAAAATATAATCTCTAAAGCTAGCGAAAAATTGTTTAGACAAGGCATGTTACCTGAGTATCCCAGTCTCACACAGTTTGTTCATAGAGCATCAAATTTTGGGAACTCAAAGAATGCTGTAAGAAATCATAACACGTCGCCATCGCCTTGTTTTGCATGGTTGCAGATAAGGGAAGGAGAATGACGACATGACAACCCAAACTCCAGGATGGACACCCAAACTTTTTGGAGGTTTTAGATATAATCTTGAAACTGTTTTTTATGCCTAAAAAAGGAACTTCGAGGCTTGTTGAGGAGGGATAGAAATCACAATTACCAGAGGCGATGTAGTTGGCTTCGTGAATTGCAGAGGATAATGTAACACCCCTGGGTGTTAAGCATGCATTATCATTCAAAGCATAAGCATTCAGCATCATTGCATGATTAACATTAATTGATTTGTAGCTCTTTCAAATTTAATGTGAAAAACAAATAATGGGAACCCTAATTTTAGTATAAGTGTTAAAAAAGTTGGTGAACTTTTGAGAAGTAGCAATTTTAAATAATCTAGAATAAATCAACTTGATTATTGGAGCAAAATTTTGAATTCAAGTTTTCCTCAAATTCTGTTTTAAAAATATTCTAAGTAAATGAGTTTTTGATTTTAAAATTAGCTTTAAATCTCAAATTCAAAATCTATTGAGAATTTTGAAAAGTGCTCTATATGAAAGTTGTAGAGAATAAAATTTTGAACAACTTTTATTTTGGGCCAAATTTCTGAAAACCTCTTTTTCATCTCCAAATTCAATTTTGAAACAAAGAATTAAATCTGGAAAATATTTTGAAAAAGAAAAATCAGATTTTCGCCTTAGTGGGCTTCGGCTTCCCTTTCGGCCCAGCTTCGCTGGCGGCCCGGCCCGCGCCCGCGTCGTCTCCCTCCCGCCCCCCGCGCGCGCGCGCCCGCGCGTGGCGTCGTGGCGCCGCGGCAGCGCTCGGTCGCCGTGTGGCCGCACGCCGTCGGAGCTGCGCGACACGCGCCCCTGTGGCCCCCGCAGCGTCCGCGCCCGCTTACCCCCCCTCCGCGCGCTCGTCTTCCTCGGATTGCCCCTCCATTCTCTCCCTCGCCCGCCAGCAGCAGCAGCAGCAGCCGAGCTCCGCCTTGCCATCGCCGGCTCCCGAGCTCCGCAACCGCCTAGCCGCCGCTCCGGCTCACCGCCTCCGCCTCCGTCTTCACCCTCGCTGCGCCTTGTCGTTGCGCGTCCGGTGCTCGCCACAGCCCGCCAGGATTCGGCCTCCCTCCGCGGTAATAGCTCGCCGGAGTTCTGGCCGAGCTCACCGGAGCAACCCGCTCCGTGGGCCGCACCCCTCCACGCCACTTCTCGCCCACTTCTCGAGCGCACGAGCACCCCACTTGCACCACGAGTCTCACTGACCTCACCGCGCGGCTCCTCTCGGTCGGAGTTGGCCGGCCGACGGCATCCCGCGCCACCGAGCCGCCATGCACGCCGGCGAGCTCGATGCCGAGCTCGTCTGGCCACCCACTGGGCACCACTGGGTTCGCGTCGGTGAGAGGAGCACGATGGTGCCCTCCCCGTCGTCGGAGGACTCGCCGGCGGCGAGATCCCAGCGGTCTGCGCCGCCCCTGACCGACTGCGGCTGACGGGTGGGCCCGTCTGACCCATGGGTCCCGCCTGTCTGTCTCAGTGTTTCGGTTTCGGGTGTCACAGCGGGGTGCACGTAGCGTTTAAAGCCGGTTTTGATTTTCGGTTTTAAAGAAATTGATTTCCAGAAAATCTGAAAAAGGCTTCTAAAAATTGTATCTCAAGTTTTATAGCTCCAAAAATCATGAAACAAATTGTGAAATGTTCCTTTTGAATAGATCTACAGTTTAAAAATATCTCATGTGATTTTTGTGACACTCTACTGTGCAATTTTATTTAATTGTTATATATGCTGTTATCTTAGAAAAAGTGTAGTAAATAAAATAATAAAGGGAAAAATGTGATTCTTGTGGCATTAATCTTTATTAGTGATGTACTTTCTAGGAAAAATATTAGTGAAGCATGTTCTGTGGAAAAATGTTGAAGTGTAGTTCAAATGCTTTTAATTGGTAATATCTGTTATTTTTATTATAGAGTAAAAATTGTATACAACATACATGTGATAATTTTTGTAGTATGTTAGTTTACTGTTAGTAACCTAAGAAAATTGTGAAATCTGTTGTTTGATACTTTTTCTAGTATAAAATAAATTCATGCTCACATTTGGGCTATAGCTTGTTTATTTTGTACAGGCAGTTTTACTTGTGCAATTCTCATGAAAATTTAGTGGTAGGTTAGTTAGGGTAAGAGTAGTCTACTGTAATTTTTGTAGATTTTTATCTACACCAGAGATAGGTGTTGTTGTGTAACCCTAGCTAAATAGGAAATAAAAGATTATTCTTTATGAGAAATTGAGAGAAATAAAATATGTTTGGTGTATCTTTGAAGCATCATTATGCCTTGCTGATGTTATGGATGAGCTAGGTTGGTAAGCTTTGGTAGCTTAGGTTCAATTGTATGTGTAGATGGTAGCCTAACTAATAGAAGGATAAGGTGTATGATTTAGGTTACATGTTCTTGGATGACGTTGACTACCTTGTAGAAGAAATAATTATGTTCAAACTGCTCATTACATGTGCTCATCTGCATCTCATGTCATTAAAGCACTCCACCGCATTTCGATGCATTCTTCGCATGTTTCCTTATGCACTTGCATCATACAGGATCGCAGGAGGAGTTGCAGGCAGCAGTTCCGGAGGAGCAGGTTTGGGCGGATCAGCAGGAACCCCAGGCACCGGAGGTGCCCGAGGAGGAAGAGTCAGGCGAGGAACTGCCAGAGTGCGTCGATCACCACCCTAGTTCGTTCGAAAAAGGCAAGCCCCGGAGCATTTTAAGTCTCCTAAATTTATAAAAAGTTATTTCTTATTGCATGAGTTATAGTTATATATTGTTGCACTAAGTTATAGGAGTTGAGTGAAACCGTTGTTGCATTATTACCTTGGCCACCAGATTATCTTTTACCCTGTTAGGTCAGGATCGAGTAAATTGCTTAGCCATGCTTAGACCGGTAGAAGTCGGGTGATTTCCTGTCACCTGCGAGTTATAGGTGGATACCGGGTTATGGTTAGCTGTAATTGTGATCATGAAAAGTAACCAAGTGTTGATGGATAAACGGAGACCGGGCGGAGTCTTATAGGGTTTTGGACTATAGTGATTCCGTCTGTGTCGATTAAGGACCGATCGTTGCTCGTCCCTCTTGTCATGTTGAACGCATGCCTCACATTTAGCTGGCCGAATAAAGTACCTTTCGACCGCGAAGCTAGTGACACTTTTTGAGCCGGGATAAACTCGGGTTGGCAGACTGGTGTTGAAGGGGGTGTAACGGGGACGCGAAGAGTGAGCCCAAGGTGCGTCCTGGCAGTCGGGCGGTCCCTGGGTAGTGCGATCCATGATTGTTATCCCGCGGCTTCTCGGAAAGTGTCCTTGGTGACCTACGCGACCCTGACGGGGGAAGCATGGTTTGTGTGAGAAATAAATCTCCAGCTGGATAGGAATTCGATTCGAATCGCCGTCGCTCCCGGTTAGTGAGCACTTGACTCGAGCTATGGCATCGTAGTATTAATGGTGGAACACGGATGGTTATGTGTATAATGTTGGAAATGCTAAACCTGAGATGGTAACCTTTGATGTTAATGGTTAATCAAGTGATTGCTTTAGCATAGGTGCTTACCTAGATTGAATAGGTTATAATCAATATGATGCAAAAAGGACTTAAATGAGTTTACTCATAACAACTTGTGCTTTTCGCAAAGGAGTCAAGCCAATCCAGTTTTTATAGCCTTGCATGCTCCTTGGTGTCTTTTTATTTCTGGTTTTTGACGGGTAAGTCTAGCTGAGTACATCCTCGTACTCAGGGCGTTGTTCCCATTGTTGTTGCAGATGGTCAGATGTACTACGGGTACTGCTCCAACTGTCTGTATCCGGCGATGGGTGACAACTAGGACCTTGGGCAAGGGTCTTTCTGTTAGTCTTATCTACTGCTTTTGTGGACCATGACTATCGACTGGCACTGTAACTGAACTAAGTGTGTGTGCGTAAACTTATTTGCTTCCGCTACTTTATGTTGAACTATGTTGTAATAACTTTTATTTCCGAACTCCGATGTATCTTACCTTTATGATCAGATTTATGTATCGTGTGAATTGTGGCTGCTAAATCAGTACGATCTTGGTTGTATGTTAGTGGTTTTGAAATCCTTCGTGATTTCACGGAATCTCGAGTTATACGGGCTTAAGTTTGTTAAATTAACCGCCTCGGTGGAAGATTTTCTTACTTAATTTCGTATAATTACGTTGATCCGTTACAGCTGGCATCGGAGCATGGTTTAGCATGCTACTGTTCACATGGGTATTTAAAAAAAAAATAATAAAACTGTGTTTTCAAATAAGCTTTTGAACTTAAAAGTGTGCCAGTGGTCATATCCTTTATGCCCGATAAGGACTCTAGGTGGCTTAATTAAGTACTAACTTGGGGGTTTGCATCATATTTTAAATTTCGTCGCTCATACGGCGTGCTATGGTATGAGTGCCATTCACTTGAGTGGTAATGTATGGATCCTTTACCTCTACGCCTTGGTAAGTGAGAGTTGTGAGTGCATGGTCGGATACACTGCCGATCTAGGGGAGTGCTTATGTGATACCAAAATACTTACGTGCCCTGCGCCTGTTTGTATGAGGGTATCCAAATTGTGGGGAATTCCGTCCTGCAGTGACGATGCCGTCAATAGGACGACGATTCGGGTAGTTGTTACCGTTATACTCGTATCTGGGGATGCGTGTAGAGCGAGTAACTTACTTTACTGCTTTCTGCACATTTTCATACTGTGAGGTTTGGGCTGAAGTGATTTCCTTTCTGCAGGTACATAACAACGCTTTCGAGTAGTACGTGTTAGTTACGTTACGAGAGATCGTTGTATGCCACCGATTATTCCGTTAGTAGTCATTAGTTTTCTAAGCTTGTGAGGACGTACTGAACGTGCATGCATCATGTGTGCATTTCACTCATGGCACTGTTCCTCCCCTTATAAGTTGATTATCTCATTTTGATAAAAATGCCAACTTAAAAATCTGTTCTCACCACGGTAATAAAATTTTTGCTACAGATGGCACGTACCAAGCAGACCGCTCGCAAGTCCACCGGCAGAGCTCCCCGTCATCAGCTTGCTCAGCGCACTCGCCAGCGTCACACTTTTCTTGGAGAGTTTGGGATGCCTACACTCTTGTGGAGAGTGCTCAGCTATGTAGGCTATCATGATGGGATGGAGCCCCGCTACTTTTGGTCAAATGAGCGGTTGGGTGAAGGACTTTTGGTGACTGTGGAAGCAGTAGTTCGTCCCCGAGGTGATGGTTCTGAGTGGACCGGTTGGCGTTTTGAGTCAACTGGCAGGACCCCTGAAGAAGCCGCTGAGAGGGCAGCCTTTGGAATCCTGAGAGATATCATGGATCGTTTTCCTCAGGAGTTGGCAGCGACTATAGCGGGAGTCTTTCCGAGGGGCAACCCCTCCACTGACTCGTGGCAGCAAGCCAGGGGCAGGTCTCGGGAGATTAGCGCAGCAGAGGCACAGAACAGTGACAACCCCGCTATGAGTGCCATGTTCGCAGTGATGAGGGCCTTCGATGGAGTGGAAGGTAGTCTGGGACGTGTTTCTAGTGCTCTTGGTCAGGCTCGCGATGACCGCCGTCAGCTTCAGAGAGAGCACGACGCCGAGATTGAGAGGCTCACTGCTGAGATGGCTCAGTTGACTCGTCAGAGAGATCAGGCCACTCAGAGGACTATGACTTTTGAGGGAGATGTACGTGCCCTGAGAGAGCAGCTTGGACGACTAACCACCGCCCACAGGAATGCTGAGAGCATGTTGGCTCATGTGCTCCATCAGAGGAATGAAGCCTGGTCCGCAGAGAATGTGTTGAGAGCTAGACAGTTTGAGCTCGAGCAGCGACTGGCTGATGCCGAAGAGTACAATGATAACTTGCATGAAGAGGTCCATCGGCTGAACAATCAGCTTAACCCTTATGACCTTCCTGGCGCAGCAGAGATGGATTTGGATGCAGACGAAGATCCTGAAGAGCCCGTGGCGCCAGCTGAGGAGCACGACGACGCTGCAGTCGGCGACAACGCCAACGTCTCTGACCTAGATAGCGACCACGATGAGTAGGCTAGTAGTTGTTGCACTAGCTACTAGGTTCCGTTTGCATGGTCTTTTGCTTGTTGGCACTTTGGACATGTAATAATGAGTAGAAAGACTAAAGCTTGATGTAAGGTTGGAAAGTTTGGATGTGTTTGTGGCGGTATCCGAACGTCCAAAGTCCAGTGTATGTATGCTGGCAACTTGGTTGTAATGGACGCGATGTGTGTGCTTTAAGTAATATAATTAGTGATGTTGTGTTAATTGGAATGACTTATTGTGCCCCTGTTTTATTGTATGAATTTATTCTCTCCAGTGAATTCAGTTCGGCATGATTTTTCATTCGGTCGCGATTCCTACAACATCACCTAATAATTACTGTTGCTGAAACATGCAGATGCCGAACACTCGTCGTACCGTGTATGGTACCGCTGAGGCTGGTGGAAGTGCAGCTGCTAATGATGACCGAGATCCACCACCGCCTCCTCCACCTTACACTGCGGAACAGTTTTTCGCCCAATTTTTGGGAAGCCAACGAAACATGGAGAGCATGCAACAGAATATGGAAGCGGCGCTGCGCAGTATTGCAGATAATACCTGTCGGGGGATAAACCCGGTAGGTCACGAAGCAAATCCGTACAGCAGTTTCAAGGACTTCATGGATACTCGTCCACCGATCTTCAAGGAAGCCGCAGAACCTTTAGATGCAGAAGAGTGGATTAATACGATGGAAGATAAGTTTCGTGTCTTAAGAATGACTGAAGTGTTGAAGACTGAGTACGCAGCTCATCAGCTTCAAGGTCCGGCAGGAATGTGGTGGAAGCATCACCGCACCACTTTTCCTCCCCATGCCCATATCTCTTGGAGGGAGTTCACTGAAGCCTTCCGTGGAACATACATTCCACCTGGTCTGACTGAGATGAAGCTTGGGGAATTCCTGGCATTAAATCAAGGCACGAAGACTATGACTCAATACCTGCATGCCTTTAATAACCTGAGCCGTTATGCTCCGGACATGGTGGATACTGATGCCAAGAAGATCGCTAGTTTCAAGAGAGGCCTGAGTCCCAAGATGATGAAACATGTGGGTACAAACCTGAGGACTAGTTTCAATGACTTCGTTAGCGACTGTTTGAAGCAAGAGAAGAACAACCATGTGTATGCTGCTTCCAAGATCCGTAAGAGGGCTTTCGAGTAGGGTTCGTCTCAGTCCCGGACCCCAGTAGCCAACCGCCCGGCTTATCGATCGCCTGCCCCAGGTGCAAGGTTTAGGCCACCGCAAAGGAGGAATCAGAATGCTCAGCCACCCCAGAGGAACCAGAAGCCGTTCAAGATGGCATTGCCTCAAGCAAAGGCAGGACAAGGCAGTTCATCTGGAACTGTGGCTCAGGTGAAGGGACCGTGCTTCAACTGCAACCAACCTGGACACTTTGCAAAGTATTGTCCCTACCCTAAGAAACAGCAAACGCAGTATCAAGCTCGTGTGCACCACACCACTGTGGATGACATCCCTGAGGGAGAACCGGTGACAGCTGGTATGTTTTCTATCAACAATCACCCTGCAGTAGTTTTGTTTGATTCCGGATCATCTCATTCCTTTGTAAGTCAAGCATTCGTTAAGAGACATGAGCAAAAGATAGTTGAGTTGGAATGTGCATATAAAATCAGTTCAGCTGGGGCTGATCTGTTGACTAATCAGATTGTTCAGGGAGTAACCCTAAACATATCGAACCGGCAATATAAGCTTAACCTGATAGTCATGCCAGGGTTAGTTTTGGATGTGATCATGGGTATGAACTGGATGAATCAAATGGGAGTTGTAATTGATGTTGGAGGAAGGAGTGTCTCTCTTAAGGAACCCAGTGGGGAAGGCACCTTTCGAGTGGTCCTACCTCGGAGGGTAGACCTAGCTAGCACGTCTTGTGCGGTACAAACTACTCTGCTAGTCCAGATTCCAGTGGTCTGTGAGTTTCCAGATGTGTTTCCAGAGGAGAGGATAGAACCTCAGGGTGTTCGGATCAAGGCAGACTTGGAGTATCGCGAGCAACCGGTTCGAGTCCTGGATACTAAGGACCGAGTCACTCGAAATAAAGTGGTCACAACCTACAAGATTCAATGGAGCCACCATGATGAGAGCGATGCTTCTTGGGAAACAGGAGAATATCTTCAAACCGCGTATAAAGCTTTTTACGATAAGTGGTTCGTAACTCAAAATCTCGGGACGAGATTCTTATAAGGGGGGAGGGCTGTAACACCCCTGGGTGTTAAGCATGCATTATCATTCAAAGCATAAGCATTCAGCATCATTGCATGATTAACATTAATTGATTTGTAGCTCTTTCAAATTTAATGTGAAAAACAAATAATGGGAACCCTAATTTTAGTATAAGTGTTAAAAAAGTTGGTGAACTTTTGAGAAGTAGCAATTTTAAATAATCTAGAATAAATCAACTTGATTATTGGAGCAAAATTTTGAATTCAAGTTTTCCTCAAATTCTGTTTTAAAAATATTCTAAGTAAATGAGTTTTTGATTTTAAAATTAGCTTTAAATCTCAAATTCAAAATCTATTGAGAATTTTGAAAAGTGCTCTATATGAAAGTTGTAGAGAATAAAATTTTGAACAACTTTTATTTTGGGCCAAATTTCTGAAAACCTCTTTTTTATCTCCAAATTCAATTTTGAAACAAAGAATTAAATCTGGAAAATATTTTGAAAAAGAAAAATCAGATTTTCGCCTTAGTGGGCTTCGGCTTCCCTTTCGGCCCAGCTTCGCTGGCGGCCCGGCCCGCGCCCGCGTCGTCTCCTCCCGCCCCCGCGCGCGCGCGCCCGCGCGTGGCGTCGTGGCGCCGCGGCAGCGCTCGGTCGCCGCGTGGCCGCACGCCAACGGAGCTGCGCGACACGCGCCCCTATGGCCCCCGCAGCGTCCGCGCCCGCTTACCCCCCCTCCGCGCGCTCGTCTTCCTCGGATTGCCCCTCCATTCTCTCCCTCGCCCGCCAGCAGCAGCAGCAGCAGCCGAGCTCCGCCTTGCCATCGCCGGCTCCCGAGCTCCGCAACCGCCTAGCCGCCGCTCCGGCTCACCGCCTCCGCCTCCGTCTTCACCCTCGCTGCGCCTTGTCGTTGCGCGTCCGGTGCTCGCCACAGCCCGCCAGGATTCGGCCTCCCTCCGCGGTAATAGCTCGCCGGAGTTCCGGCCGAGCTCACCGGAGCAACCCGCTCCGTGGGCCGCACCCCTCCACGCCACTTCTCGCCCACTTCTCGAGCGCACGAGCACCCCACTTGCACCACGAGTCTCACTGACCTCACCGCGCGGCTCCTCTCGGTCGGAGTTGGCCGGCCGACGGCATCCCGCGCCACCGAGCCGCCATGCACGCCGGCGAGCTCGATGCCGAGCTCGTCTGGCCACCCACTGGGCACCACTGGGTTCGCGTCGGTGAGAGGAGCACGATGGTGCCCTCCCCGTCGTCGGAGGACTCGCCGGCGGCGAGATCCCGGCGGTCTACGCCGCCCCTGACCGACTGCGGCTGACGGGTGGGCCCGTCTGACCCATGGGTCCCGCCTGTCTGTCTCAGTGTTTCGGTTTCGGGTGTCACAGCGGGGTGCACGTAGCGTTTAAAGCCGGTTTTGATTTTCGGTTTTAAAGAAATTGATTTCCAGAAAATCTGAAAAAGGCTTCTAAAAATTGTATCTCAAGTTTTATAGCTCCAAAAATCATGAAACAAATTGTGAAATGTTCCTTTTGAATAGATCTACAGTTTAAAAATATCTCATGTGATTTTTGTGACACTCTACTGTGCAATTTTATTTAATTGTTATATATGCTGTTATCTTAGAAAAAGTGTAGTAAATAAAATAATAAAGGGAAAAATGTGATTCTTGTGGCATTAATCTTTATTAGTGATGTACTTTCTAGGAAAAATATTAGTGAAGCATGTTCTGTGGAAAAATGTTGAAGTGTAGTTCAAATGCTTTTAATTGGTAATATCTGTTATTTTTATTATAGAGTAAAAATTGTATACAACATACATGTGATAATTTTTGTAGTATGTTAGTTTACTGTTAGTAACCTAAGAAAATTGTGAAATCTGTTGTTTGATACTTTTTCTAGTATAAAATAAATTCATGCTCACATTTGGGCTATAGCTTGTTTATTTTGTACAGGCAGTTTTACTTGTGCAATTCTCATGAAAATTTAGTGGTAGGTTAGTTAGGGTAAGAGTAGTCTACTGTAATTTTTGTAGATTTTTATCTACACCAGAGATAGGTGTTGTTGTGTAACCCTAGCTAAATAGGAAATAAAAGATTATTCTTTATGAGAAATTGAGAGAAATAAAATATGTTTGGTGTATCTTTGAAGCATCATTATGCCTTGCTGATGTTATGGATGAGCTAGGTTGGTAAGCTTTGGTAGCTTAGGTTCAATTGTATGTGTAGATGGTAGCCTAACTAATAGAAGGATAAGGTGTATGATTTAGGTTACATGTTCTTGGATGACGTTGACTACCTTGTAGAAGAAATAATTATGTTCAAACTGCTCATTACATGTGCTCATCTGCATCTCATGTCATTAAAGCACTCCACCGCATTTCGATGCATTCTTCGCATGTTTCCTTATGCACTTGCATCATACAGGATCGTAGGAGGAGTTGCAGGCAGCAGTTCCGGAGGAGCAGGTTTGGGCGGATCAGCAGGAACCCCAGGCACCGGAGGTGCCCGAGGAGGAAGAGTCAGGCGAGGAACTGCCAGAGTGCGTCGATCACCACCCTAGTTCGTTCGAAAAAGGCAAGCCCCGGAGCATTTTAAGTCTCCTAAATTTATAAAAAGTTATTTCTTATTGCATGAGTTATAGTTATATATTGTTGCACTAAGTTATAGGAGTTGAGTGAAACCGTTGTTGCATTATTACCTTGGCCACCAGATTATCTTTTACCCTGTTAGGTCAGGATCGAGTAAATTGCTTAGCCATGCTTAGACCGGTAGAAGTCGGGTGATTTCCTGTCACCTGCGAGTTATAGGTGGATACCGGGTTATGGTTAGCTGTAATTGTGATCATGAAAAGTAACCAAGTGTTGATGGATAAACGGAGACCGGGCGGAGTCTTATAGGGTTTTGGACTATAGTGATTCCGTCTGTGTCGATTAAGGACCGATCGTTGCTCGTCCCTCTTGTCATGTTGAACGCATGCCTCACATTTAGCTGGCCGAATAAAGTACCTTTCGACCGCGAAGCTAGTGACACTTTTTGAGCCGGGATAAACTCGGGTTGGCAGACTGGTGTTGAAGGGGGTGTAACGGGGACGCGAAGAGTGAGCCCAAGGTGCGTCCTGGCAGTCGGGCGGTCCCTGGGTAGTGCGATCCATGATTGTTATCCCGCGGCTTCTCGGAAAGTGTCCTTGGTGACCTACGCGACCCTGACGGGGGAAGCATGGTTTGTGTGAGAAATAAATCTCCAGCTGGATAGGAATTCGATTCGAATCGCCGTCGCTCCCGGTTAGTGAGCACTTGACTCGAGCTATGGCATCGTAGTATTAATGGTGGAACACGGATGGTTATGTGTATAATGTTGGAAATGCTAAACCTGAGATGGTAACCTTTGATGTTAATGGTTAATCAAGTGATTGCTTTAGCATAGGTGCTTACCTAGATTGAATAGGTTATAATCAATATGATGCAAAAAGGACTTAAATGAGTTTACTCATAACAACTTGTGCTTTTCGCAAAGGAGTCAAGCCAATCCAGTTTTTATAGCCTTGCATGCTCCTTGGTGTCTTTTTATTTCTGGTTTTTGACGGGTAAGTCTAGCTGAGTACATCCTCGTACTCAGGGCGTTGTTCCCATTGTTGTTGCAGATGGTCAGATGTACTACGGGTACTGCTCCAACTGTCTGTATCCGGCGATGGGTGACAACTAGGACCTTGGGCAAGGGTCTTTCTGTTAGTCTTATCTACTGCTTTTGTGGACCATGACTATCGACTGGCACTGTAACTGAACTAAGTGTGTGTGCGTAAACTTATTTGCTTCCGCTACTTTATGTTGAACTATGTTGTAATAACTTTTATTTCCGAACTCCGATGTATCTTACCTTTATGATCAGATTTATGTATCGTGTGAATTGTGGCTGCTAAATCAGTACGATCTTGGTTGTATGTTAGTGGTTTTGAAATCCTTCGTGATTTCACGGAATCTCGAGTTATACGGGCTTAAGTTTGTTAAATTAACCGCCTCGGTGGAAGATTTTCTTACTTAATTTCGTATAATTACATTGATCCGTTACAGATAACCAGCAAGTGGCTTTAGGCTGCCACTGACAGACATGCTGGCCTTCTCCTCCAACCCCAAGATTAGAAGATCAAATGACATCTTTAGAATCCTGAAAAATAATGTCAGCAATTAGTATATGAGGAATGTAGAACAGAGGCAATGATAAATTAGTAGGAAATAACAGATAGGTATTGCACGAATTTACATTGGTTTAACATTTGTGCACGTGGAATCTGTCCAGGCTGAGAACTAAGGACCTATGACGTTGATCGAGCCATAGCCATTATGTTGAAATGCAAAGCAGAGAGTAACTTGGCAAAAATGCATTCAATATGTAATGCATTTTTTTTTGCATAAGAATTAGAAACCATCCTAAATAAATATGCACTGTTTATTCATGCTCTGGTTCTGCACATGCAAGCAGAATATTTTGAAAACCATCTTTTATTGATGTAAAGCATCCATTCGTAGTTGGAGATTGTGGACACATAGCTGCCAACATTTAACTGGTCCATAGAGGAGAGCAGAATGTATAGTGCAAAATTTAACTGCTCCATATGAGGGTCTACATGACTTAATATGGACAATATACAAATGGGAACTCTATATATAAATTTAGAGGAACTTAGAACTAAGATGCAGCTGGTAGAGTATTTTGCTGGTCCATAACCAAACTATTATCGGAGCAGCATAAAGAGGGAAAAATTTTTAGAATTTTAACACTGAAGGCTAAGCACAAATAGGGTACTGGAAGTACCCATATGCATCCATACCTGGTGGTTGGGCTTCTGTAAAGCGGGAGAGAGGCGAGGAGAAGGGAATGACCTGATGCTGCCACCTCCGCCGCGGGACCCTAGGTGGAGGGTGACGTATCCGACAACCGAACTGAGTCGCTGGCACTGCTGCCAGAGAGCAAGAGGCCAGAAGTCAACATTGCATATGCCAAAGTGTCTTAGGACTATATATATATATATATATATATATATATATATATATATATATATATATATATATATATATATATATATAATGTTTGTATGCCAAAGTGTCTTAGGACCGTATATGTATGTAATGTTCGTATCGTTCCATATGCCAAATGCGCCAAATCAGTAGAAGCCAAATATAAGCATTCCATATGCCAAATGCTTCAATTCGGTAGAAGTCAAATAGAAATATGACAAAGGACTATGTATTCGCGATACTATAAGGATCATAAAATAGCGGTAGTCGTAACTGCATATTCTCATATGCCATATCTGAAACAAAGATATTTTCCCAGCATCAATGGCATTGGAATATGGTGGACAGAAAATGCAAAATAACAATTGCATGAAAATATGGTCAGCTTTATTAGGTGCATGTAAGGCTGATAAGCAAAGCTGATCTCAGAAATAAACCAAAACCAATGAAAAGACGATTTTGAACAAAATACAGTCATGCCTCATGAGGCATGAGAAAATAAGAAAGTTTGACATATGGAAGCTAATGTATGCACATGGTAATTTTTTCGCCAATAACACAAAGAGCAGGCACATGTTTAGGGAAAAAATCATCATTGCTGACCCACATAAGGTTGTCTTCAAATTAGCTGCAGCTACTTTTTTGCCGATAGTAGTCAAGCGAAAAGATGTCATTGTTGCTAGGGAAAGGCATGTCATCATTGCCTATGCCAAACGACAGTTCAGTAGAAGTCGAATCGACATACTATAAAGGACTAAGCACTCATCACAGCATAGGGATCATAAAAGAGCGATAATCATAACTGGATGTCCTAAAAAAACCATTTTGTTCTAGCATCAACGGCAATGAAATTGCGCGTCATCGACATTGTCATATACTAAATTTAAAATAGCTACATCATGAACAACGTCATATGCTCAGCATAAATAAACTATAACAGCAGCATAGGCATATGGGCATATATACCGAAGAAACTATAACAACAACACAATTACAGATGAACCCTAAGGAAGAGAAGCAAGGAATCTAAAATCAATCTTGAAAAAACAAAAACAAAACCAAATCAGAATAGGCAGCACACATATAGATAGCTAGGGTTTCGGTAACCAGAGGAGCAGGCGTTCCCTGTTGGGGAGGCGGCGCTGAGCAGGCCGCGGTGAAGGATGGGGGAGAGGAAGGAGGCCGCGAGGCCCCACCCGCGGCGGTGCGCCGCGCTCGTGCTCCCGCCGCCGCCTCGCCCGACGCCGCACCGTCGCAGGGAAGGGGAGAGAGGAAGAGGAAGGGGAAGGGAAAGGAGGGAGGAGGAGAAGGAGGAGGAGGAGGAAGAAGAAGAGGAAGAGGAAGAGGAGGAGGAGGGCGCCCCCCGCCGGCGCCGCCTCGCTCGGCCCGGGCACCGTCGCCCGTAGCGTCGGGAGGACGAGAGAGAGTGACGGGAGAAAGAGAGGAGGGGAAAGAAGCTGGAATGAGAAGCCGAATCTGCTGTATATATTTGTTTGCGTAGATTTTAAAGAGAAGCCGAAGAAGCTGAGAAGAAGGAAGAGAAGCTAACCAGAATCATGAGAAGCGGTTGCAGGTGAAAATCAGCTTCGAAGGATCTAGGCGTTGAACGTGAGATCGAACGGTCAAAAAAAATTTAGGACGACGTGGCCAGGGGCTCCTGTGGAGAAGCAGCCCATCTTTGTTGGTTTAAATAGCATGGCCCATTGGTTTCAAGCATCTGTCTTAATGCATGGTTCTTAGGGCACACATCCCATTTGTGTTTGCATGCATCTCTCTCATACTATACGCACGAAAAATAATTAATTACCACTTGCTACATCATCCTAAATGTAAGTAGTCCCATTAGACTTTTTTGAGTATTTTGACTTCTTTTATTTAAATATGTAGTTGTTTGCTTCAGCTGGCTGTACAGCCGCAATGGCTACAACAGCATTATACAAGTGGTCGTCGGCGTGTTGCGCCACGCCGCCGCCCTGCTTGGCAATAGCCTCGAAGGGTCTACAACGGCACGGACGACTTGACCGGAGCTGACCCTGACCTTGTGGCCGAAGGCCAGGAGCATGCAGTCTGCCACGAGTTAACGGAGCGGCACCGAATAAAAGGGATCTAGGTGAGCTTAACTTTAGCTTTGGGTCAAGGCTGGATTCTGGCGGGGTTGGATGGGCCAGCCCAGTCGAGACCCAGAGAAAAAATAATCAAGAAAAAATAATTAATTAGATAAGGTGCTTTGAGATCTGTGCAGTTTTTTGTAAGATGAGTATTGGAGCAGTTATAATAAATTAAACATGCACCATGGAGTATCGTATGTGTTAGCAAAGTGTCATGTAGTACCTTAAGTTTGATAAATGATAGATAAGAATACCAATATTTATGAAACTCGATAAATTTCATTAGGTTCGCTACAAAATGTATTTTTATATAATTAATTTAGAGCTATAAACGTAAACATCATTTGCTAGAATTTTTTTTGAGATGGGAGATAGGGTACATCATCATACCATCGCACGATGCAGCAGCCTGTACTAGGGCCATGTTTAGATTGCGAAAACTTTTTAAAAAAGTACTATGGTACTTTTCGTTTGTATTTGACAAACTTTATCTATTTATGGATTAACTAGGTTCAAAAGATTTATCTCGACATTTACAGAAAAACTGTGTAATTAGTTATTTTTTATCTACATTTAATGCTCCATACATGTACCGGCATATGCGATGTGACGAAGAATTTTGAAAACTTTTTAGCCTAGGGCTGTGTTTACTTCCTCAAAAAAAAGTACTGTGCAAACAAAAGATTCCTCGTCACATCAAACTTGCGATACATGCATGGAGTACTAAATGTAGATGAAATCAAAAACTAATTGTACAGCTTGGTTGTACTTTGCGAGACGAACGTTTTGAACCTAATTAGTCAACGGTTGGGCACTATTTACCAAATAAAGTCAAAACGTTCTACAATACTTTTTTTACACCTTTTCACGAAACTAAACACACCTAAGAGGAAGACCAAAAGGCTGTCACTGAAATGAATCTGAAAAGGTGACCGTGCACGCTGCTACAGGAACTATGTGGACCGTGCCGAGCTGGCACAGTGGCCTGCCTCTCTCTCTCGAAGCGTCTGGCCGGACTCGCCGTTCGTACCAGTTTTATTTGTTTAATTATTGTCATTAGATTACTATTAATTAAGCACAGGGAGGGGAGACAGCGACATGCAAACAGTACATCCATATCTCTTAAAGATTGACAGAATCACGCAAACTTAATTTAACTAATCCGTCCCAAATAAAAGCTGAATTAGTAATGTCATTTGCATCGTACGGGCGCTTGTGTGTAACCACATTATAATATTATATATGGGTCGTCGTTGTGGCAAGTGGGTCCACGAAGCTGTGGTCACATCTTCGAGGGTACAGTACAGTAGTGGTTACAGGACTTTGCTTTGTCTAGGAGTATAAACTAAGGGCGTGTTTGGTTAGTTTTTTTTTTTTTAAAGTTTAACTCTCATCCCATTAATGTTTCCTCAAATGCATGGAGTACTAAATATAGACTAATTGCATGCATGTCGACACAGATTAGGAGTAATTTACGAGACGAATCTATTAAGCCTAATTAGTCCAAGATTGGAAACTTTTTGTCAAATAAGACGAAAATGCTACAGTGTTTGTTAAACTTTAACACCCCAAACCAAACACCCCCCAAGGAGTGTTCAGATGATTTTTTTTATAATTTGGATACGGTCGTTTGTATTTGACAATTAATATGTGTTTGGTTCGTTTTCTATACTAGCTTGGCTAGCAAAAACTAAGCCAGACTAGTCTAAGCCTGCTTCTAGCAAGCCAAGATGGACTTTTTTAGTTGCATACACCATCTAAGCCTGGTCAGCAACCGGCCAAGATGGACTTTTTTAGTTGCATACACCATCTAAGCCTGGTCAGCAACCGGATGTGTTTGATTGTCTGATTTACACTGCATAGGATCACCAAGGTTACCTCTTGAAGAAGAGTGTCATAAGTTATGCAGCTTAGTTGACATCCGAAGGCTAGAGAACGAAGTAAGAATTTCACAAAGCTGAGAACTATTTAGCATGCCTGAGCAATTGATGAATGTATCCTGCCTTAGTGACAAGAAAATGTACTGATTCCGCAATGACAAAAACAAACAATGGAAATCTGGAATTTCATTCCCAATGTTTGAGCCTAATTTCATCAGTTTCCCCACCACTAGCAATCTAGCAATCAGATGAAATATTTCTTAGCATACTCCAACTATACCAAAATCAAATTAAGCATTCGTGTCCTAGAGACAAAAAAAATTTGCAAGAAAAGAAATCTCATATTGCCAACCAGTCATAAGCACAATCCCACCGTATTCATATATGTCCCCTGTCCAAATCCTCCTCCCATGATGAGATCTAGCAAGAGGAGCACCTGCAGCAGCAGTTCACGAGCAGTTCCTAGAACTCCCACCCGTGAACTCGCCGAGCAGCATCCTCTCTAGTCTGCACCGTTGCCGGAGATGCTCGCCAGGCCAGACAGCTCGTGCATCCGAAGGTCAAGATCGAGCTCGCCTGCGCCTCCTCGCGCAGCCCTGGTCTTCCCGTGCGACCCTGGCCTGACCCCTGCTGGTGGCGCATCCGCACGACCGCACACCCCAGCGACCCCTCCTCGATCTGGCGTCGCGCTTCCCCTCTCCCCGATGTGGCTGCGCCTGCACCGCCGGTCGATTTGGCCGGAGGCCGCCGCCGCTAGGACCGGGACTCCTCCTCAGGCCATCCCCAAGGTCACGAGCATCCCCATCCGGCGCGAGCATGGTGAGGCAATGAGGATTGGCGACCGGCGAGGCAAGGAGAACCGGTGAGGCCTGCTCGACCGGCTGCTGCTCAGCCTGCGAGTGACACCGCCGAGGATGAGGGAGCAGGGCCGCCGCTGGTTCCATCGTGGAGGGGTGAGCGCGCGGGGTGCGGGTGAGATGGGGGAGGTGAGGGGAACGAGGACTGGCTCTGGCCAAGCTCCAGAAGAATCACCAAGCCCGCGTTCACTTGCCATGCATACCCAAAATATTTCCTCTTCCACCCGTCACAGCGAATCTTTAGACGTATGCATGAAGCATTAAATGTAGGTAAAAAAATAACTAATTGCATAGTTTGTCTGTAAAGTTCGAAACGAATCTTTTGAGTCTAATTAATCCATGGTTGGACAAATTTTACCAAATAACAACGAAAAGTGCTACAGTAACTTTTCACCCAATTTTTCTCAACTAAACACAGCCCAACTCAGTGATCCCAGTTGGGCCCGACTAAGGTGGTACGGATGGCTACTTATAGCCAGGATAAGGGTGTGTTCACTTCGCGAAAAGTAGGTGAAAAGTTACTGTAGCATCTTTCGTTGTTATTTGATAAAATTTGTCCAATCATGGACTAACTAGGCTCAAAAGATTCGTCCCGACATTTACAGACAAACTATGTAATTAGTTATCTTTTTTACCTACATTTAATACTCCATGCATACGTCGAAAGATTTGATGTGATGGGTGCAAGAGGAAATATTTTGGGTTAGGATGGGAAGTGAACAAGGCCTAAAAGTCCTATGTTTGGTGTTGGCAATTAGTGATAATACCTAAGTACTAACCACATTTGCATAAGAATGTGTGTAGCTATGATGTGGTTAATGCAATGACATGGTGAAGCAATGATCAAGCAATGGTGATGTGATCAAGTGCTTGCCATGATGGAGTTGAATGAAGGTGCAAAGCCAATTCATGGAGCTGAAGGCAAAGATATAAGATAGGGTTTTCAATTTTACATCCAAGACACCATAGAGGGTGTGGATGACTTAGGATCGATAGCCGTACTATAAAGAGGGGAATTTCTGGGGCTATTGATCACTTAAGTGCCACTAGATGAAGATTCATTTGCATATGCATGTAGATCTAGTGGAGAGCTAACTTAACGCCTCAAAAATAATTGTAAAAATGCTAACACACATGCACATGATGATGTACACTTGGTGATGTTAGCACATTTGCGAAGGCGGTGGAGTTTGAGTGGTAGAGAGGGGTTTGGGTTCCTCTCTCCCTTCCGCCGAGCCTGCGAGGCGGGATTCAGCGCTTTTCGGAAAATGAAACGCTTATTTTTCCACTACGCCGGACGCGAAGAAACGGAGGCGAACGGAGGTCACAGAGGTGACCGGACGCGGTCTCTATTAGACCGGAAGCATCCGGTCAGTGCTTAGCGTTTGCGCGTGTCTCGGTATTCTGATCGGACGCGGTGGCGCATCCGGTCACGATTGACCGGACGCGTCTAGCCGTGGTGGGTGCTTACTAGACTCTAATCGGACGCTGGCACTATGGCGTCCAGTTCCTCTAGCAGCGCGTCCAGTCGTTGACTCGCTGGAGCGCTACTCGGCTTGACCAGCGCGTCCGGTCAGTTACGGGACCAGCGCGTCCGGTCGAGCTTCGCGCGTGGGTAGTGTGCGACCAGTACGTCCGGTCTGTGCGACCAGCGCGTCTGGTCAGCACGACTGCAACAGAATCAAGTGCCTAACGGCTCTATTCGAAGGGGTACGTCTATAAATACTCGTTGGCCGACTCTTTGGGGTATCTCTTGGCTTGTTGATCATTCTAGCACTCCTTTGAGCTGAGCACATCCCCTCCCACTCATCTCCCTTGTTTGTTTGCCTAATCAAAGCGAGATTGAGTGATCTCAAGTGCATTTGCTTGTGAGTTTGCATCTAGTTGACACTTGGGTGTTCATTTGCTGTAGGATTCTCGTTTCTCTTGGTGGTTGCCACCACTTAGATGGCTTGGAGCAGCGGTGAAGGTCCAACACGTGTTGGTGATTGTTCGTAGCTGGCTCCGATGAGCTTATTATGAGGGGTTGTTGTGGTTCCCCGGTGGAGCGCCGAATTCCAACTCTAGTGGATTGCTCGTGTCGGAACTTCTCGTCATTTGGTAGGTTCTTGTGGCACCTTTTGAGAGGCTCAGTGTGTGATACCGATTAGCCACCAAACCACGTGGTGTAGGGGGACACAACGGGGACTAGCGTGCCGGCAAGCACGTGAACCTCGGGATAAATCATCGTGTCTTCACTTCGTTGATTGTGATTGATTTGTCTCGGTGGATTGGTTATCTTGAATATCATCACTTGGAATTGTTGATTGGTTGGCTCAATTCATCATCCCTCGGTGAAATATTTCTTACCCTACTCTACTCTTGTATTACATTTCAAGTACTTAGTTGTTTTCTCTAGTGCTTAGTAGCTTGAGTAGAGTAGCCTTCTAGTTTTCCTCTTGCGGTTTGACTTGTGCGGTTGAGTGATATATATTAGAATTGTCTTTTTGGATAGGTGGCTTGCAACACTCCATAGGCTAGGCAAAACTCGCTTCTCGCTATTTGTTATTGCTAATTAAATTATCTAGCACTTTTTGTAGAAAGTTTTATTAGGCTATTCACCCCCCTCTAGCCATCAAGACCTTTCACAGGCCCCAAACCTTTGTCAATGAACCAAACACCCAGAAACTGGCCCAAGAAAGCCAGGGGCCAGGTTGGGCTGGCAACCAAACACACCCTTAGTGTCTAATTATGGACTAATTTGGCTCAAAAGATTCGTCTCGTGATTTACAACAAAACTGTACAATTAGTTATTTTTTATCTATATTTAATGCTCCATGCATGTGTCTAAAAATTCGATGTGATGGAGAGAGTGTAAAAATTTAGAATTTAGGTGGCATCTAAACAAGGCCTAAAGCTGAATAGTACATTACGAGCTTAGTTATCCTCATTGCTTTTAGGTCTTGTTCAGTTTCAAGGGTAAAGTTTTAAGGTGTGAGTGTCAGATGAGGTGTTCAGATATTGATTAAAAAATAAATTACGGAATCCATCAATAAACTATGAGATGGATTTATTAAGCCTAATTAATCCATTATTAGCATATGTGTTACTGTAGCACTTTATTGTCAAATCATTGATTAATTAGGTTTAAAAGTTTCGTCTCGTAAATTACACGTAATTTGTATAATTAGTTATTTTTTAGTCTATATTTAATACTTTATGCATGTGTCTAAATTTCTGATGTGATAAGGTATAAAGTTTTATGTAGTAAATAAGGCCTTAGTTAGTACCCTACTTATTCGCCGTTATCTATTCGCCGTTATCTACCACTTTGGCAAAGAAAACCTATAGATTTATTTTTTATAAGACAAAAAAATTAAAAAGGGTATGGTGGTATGAATTGAGGTCACGCATGACGTAAACAGGGGGTGCATGCATGAAGCCCGATATAAATAATTGGACCCGGGCGCTGACACACATACGGCGTTTTAGCTGGATCTAGCAAGTGGCGGTCAGATTAGACTAATAAGCTTAGGCTGTCCTTGGCTTGGCTAGCCCGCTGGGGACCATGCATGCATCATTACATTAGGTCATGTTGGGGGTATTACCATATAGGAGTATATTATATTATTAATTATACACGTAGCTAGCTGCCTCTTCTATCAGATGTGATGGGATGGGATAGGTGCTGGGTTGAGCCGGTGTTAGCGGAAAGTTTTATTTCATTGTTTCCGAGAGTCATACAGAATGAAACGAAATTTGAAAGGAGCTATCATCCTTAATGAAAAGTTTTATTCTATAGTTTTATATATATATTTAATTTTATAAATTATAGAGAGTTGGTAATTTTGTCGAGAGAGTTTCATCCTTATGAAACATAATTATTCTCTTTTTTCATTAAAACGTTCCCATGTTATCAACCGCGCATATGTGGCCAACTATTAAATGTAAATGAAACTCTAGTGAAACTCCCATTAAGACTGACCTTAGAGCAAATATAATCAAGTGATGTAAGTAGGTTGTATGCTGACGTGGAAGAGAGAGGAAGAGAGAATAGAAGTGGGCTATAAGCTTATAGTCAGCTTATGCATAAGAGCTAAAAAGTTTCGTGAGACAGACTGTAAACCAACTAACTATCGTACAAGTGAGTTGATAGATTGATTGTAAGTTTCTAAACAGCCGGCAGCCAGGTATGCCTTGCTTAATTTATCAGTGATGAAGATGCCGTGACAAGATTTTCGAAAAAAAAAGATGCCGTGACAATTGCGCGGGACTCCAGAAGCGTCGTCTGCTCTGCCGGAGCGTACGGATTCCACTTTATATAGTACTATATATAAGTAATTCCTCCCTCAGTAAAAGAGAAGTAATTTGAACCTGGACTAGTGTCATGTTCATGTTAAAAGCTATATATATATATATTATATATATATAGAAATTTTTTTTCTACACGCACGTGTAGCTACTCTTATGTGTATATCTCTAGATTCATGGTATATATGACCCAACGAAGTGTATGTTGACGAAGTATACGATCATACTAGACCATCTACGGTAGTATGTATGTCAAGTATGCAAGTATATGTAGAGTATATGGTTATACTTATTATATATATATTATAGTGGTATTTCAGTAATATATTAAAAAGTATGGGCTCTTATGAAAAAAATTCGCGTAAGTAAGAGTTCAAGTATCTTAAATTGAGTATATAAACATATTCGAACTGATAAATTAGTATGCATAGATACGTAATATGGTTTATTAAAGATAAGAGTAACTACACGCGTGTGTAGGAAAAATACACTATATATATATTCTCTGGAGGAAGTACATATATTAGTGCCTCAATCTTACATACCAGAAATTATTTAAATAAAGTCCTCCGGTCGGCCGTTCTACCATGATAACGATATATCACTTTTTTAAGCAGTTGTGATACTCCGAGAGAGAGAGAGGGAGGAGAAAGAGACAGCACTGACGGCCTGATGACAGGCTGAAGCAAGCATCATCAGGGCACGCTGCAAAGCATCAGCATGTGTGATTAGTCTGTGAGACTGAGACTGTGCGAGTGCGATGCATGCACGCGTGCATGAGCCATATTGGTTTGGCTTGGGCCTGCTTCGGATATGGGCCACCTGCTGTTTTGAGGAGAAGATCAGTGCCAGCCGGCCCAATTGGAGTGTACATACGCTAGGCCCAACATGGACTCTGCATTTCGTTACCGATCGATCCGCCAGCCAATGCGAACTTTTTCTTTGCCAAAAAAGAAAAATGCTTTTGAGTATGATCCCCTTATTTATACAAACGGATTTTTTTTGCACCCTAGGTGGTTTTGTAACTTGGCACCTGGGTAAATTAGACTTGATAGTTTAGGGAGGTGGATTGGACAACAACTTTTTTTCATTTTTTTTCTAGAAAGTTTATGTAATTAAAAATCTACATCTTGTTTTATTATGTCTTATAAAATTCATAGAAACAATGTTTTACTTCAAAAAAAATTATGAAACTAGTTCAACAATTTCCCTAAGATCATGCTCTATCGTATGATGCCTAAATTGGAACTATTTAAGTCTTCTATGAACTCATTTTGTTTTTTATTGCTAGTATAAGCTACATTAAGCTACATTATCTATTATAAATAGTCTACATATATTAATGATTTGATGAACTATGTAAAAGCTCAGTTGACTTTGATGACAACACAATTGTCACCTAGATTGGAACTATTTGAGTCTTCTATGGACTCATTTTGCTTTTTATTGCTTGTAGAAGAAACCATATATATTATAATTAATCTACAATGATGACCAGGAGTACGTACAAGTTCAGGTGACTTTGAAAACAACACAATTGTCATGTAACCATATCATACTTGATCCTATTTAGGCCTTGTTGGTACAAGTGGGGAGTAAGCGCTTCCCTGAGAAGTTATACAAATGGAGAAAAATAATAGCCACAATAAGCTAGTTTGATCTATTTTCTGCATTTTTAGTACAAATGGGGGCTAGGGGAAAGCGTGGCAAAAAAGCCTACAAAAAGACATGTCATTTGGCTTCGTGTTTCAGTTTTTTTTTGACCATATATAAGTAGCTTATAAACTGCACCAAAAAGCCCTTACTATGAACACAAGTGTCACTTGATCATGTTAGTGTCACTTGATTCTATCTATGACTGTGTTATTAGTATAGAAAGCATGGAGTGTTGTTGTCGAAGTGTCGACGGCATAATCCGTATCACTCCACAAACACTTGCAATACAATACAAAATTTAGAAAAAACCTAAAAGCTAATAGCTAGCGAGAGTATCTACAAGCGAGAGTAGTCTGATGTGTCACTTATTATAGCTAGACTTCTGTGTAGTTCGATTGGTCAACATCGACTAGTTGTAATAGATAACACAGGAGCATATGCTAGAAAATAAACATAAAAAGGAGTCCGTGGAATATTCAAATAATTTCAATCTAGGCACCCTAAGATAGAGTATGATTTTAGAAAAAAAAATATGAAAATGGTTTGATAATTTTCTGAGCTGAAACAAATGTTCTACAATTTTTCTAAGATCATGCTAGACTTTAGAATTTTGTAGTTGCATAAAAAATTGATATATTTTCAAAAAATATTTAGCAGTCCAGTTTACCTCTATCAACAAAAAGTTCGATTTACCCCTTGACAGTTGACGTGGGGTGCAGTGCCACATCAAACGAAACTACCGTCCAAAACCGTCCAAAGGTGCAGGAACAAATTATTTCAAAAATTGAAAAGTTAAAAATACGATTTTATAAATAAGATGGAGAATCGAACAATCCCAAAAGTTAAGGGATCAAAAGTACTTTTCCTTTTTCTTTGATCCTTGCATTGGGTAAGCTTAATTAGGCATGCATGCCGACCTGATTTGATGCAGCATGTCGGGGTTGGCATTATTATCTTGAATATGTTCTCCACAAAAAGGCGACAATTTTGAAAGATTCTATATGCATGGGTGCAGAGACGATGCATGCACAGGCCGGTCTTAGAGGGGTGGGCAGGCAGTGCGACGGCCGGGGGCCCATGGCCCTTGGGGCCCATGAATATAGGCATCTATCCTACATGTATTTGGCCCATACGGTCTGTTCTGTTCAGTCTGCGCTGCTGCGGCTGTTCCTGTTCCGGCGTTCTCAATTCCCGTGGCGTAAGTCGTAATCCCGTGATCGTGATCCCAGTAGGCGTCCGCAAACGCAACGGCGCTGCAGTCCCTCTCCCTCCGTCCCTGAAGGCCTGACACCCTACCGTCCCCGCGGTAAGTGATTTGAGTTCATTGTTGGAATATATGTGTATTAGGCCTATGAGACTAGGCCCATGAGGCTCATGTATGGTTACCTATATAGCTACCCTTCTAGGGTTAGCCCAAATCAATCAATCATCATTACCTAACATGGTATCAGCAGCCTAGGGTTAGGTTTCTCCTCTCCTTCTCCTCCTAGCCACCGCCGCCGGTGGGCGCCTGTCGCCGGCGCCATGGCCGGCGCCCCACCTCCTCCTCCCTCCTTCTTCAGCTCCTTCCCTCCCCTCTCCTCTTCTTCCTAGGCACAGATGGTGGCCTCTCCACCCACTCCCGCTCCCTCTGGCGCTGCTCCCGCCCGCCCAGGCGCGCCCGCCGCACCCGCCGGGGCCGCTTCCGCTCGCGCCGCCCCTGCTCCTTCTGGCGCGGCAGCGGCTAACGCGCGCGCCCCTCCTCCTCCTGGCGCCGCCGCATCTCCCTGTGCCGCCCTAGCTCCTCCAGGTGGCGCTGCAACCCTGCCTCTTGGACCCGCCCGTGCCTTGGCCGCCGCTCCTAGCCTTAGCACGGAGGGGGAGCTGGCGGAGGGTACAACGGCTATCCAGCAGCCGCTGGAACCCCTGCAGCCACCGCATCCCCTGACTGCTGCCGCAACTGCTGGCCTCTGGATGCCGCTGTCTGGGGACCTCCCTCCTCTGCACGATGGCGTGTTCGCTGCCACTACCGGTCTCCAGCCGCCGCTTCGCAGTCTCCTGCATACCGCAGCTGGCGGCCTCACTGGACCGGTGCTGCCCCTCAGCAGTACGGGGCCAGACTCCGCCCTCGCCTTGGCCCTTCTCGCTGCCCGGGCTGCCGCTGCGGAGGGGTAGGCTCGTGTGCGCGCGGCTGCCCTCGTGTGGGAGCGTGAGCACAACGCGGCCGACGCCCTGGCTCGCCAGATCACCGAGGCAGAGCAACTCCTCGCCTCTCTCGCCTCCCAGGATGCTGCCGCCACTTCCTCCGCCTCGTC